>CM060916.1:8775000-11497500 GCA_030737875.1 Allium sativum
ATTAAGGCATTATTATAATATTTAATTGGGTAAATAAAATAAAATAAAATAATGTGAGTAAGAGATTTACTAGGTAATGAGTCCTGTGATAGTTAATAACTAATTAGATCAATGAATAAAGGAATGGTAGAAAGAGAAACATGAGAAGGGCAAAACAAGAATAAGACATTTCTTATATACATAACCCTTATCCTTTCTCACATCACACATCACATTTTCATCTCACTAAATTAAATTGCAAGTACATACCAATCATTTTAGGAGAAGAAGAAGAGTGAAAAGTTAAAAAAGTGGAAATCCGGTTTAGGCCTCGTTCGGATGGACTTATATAATTCGCTTTTTATTTTTTTTTGAAAATCAAAATGAACTAGTTTTTCATTAGAAAAAGTCAAAAAATGACTTATTTTAGTTGATCCAAACTAGCATTTATGGAATCAAAGACACTCAAATATCAAGTCTATTCTTTGTTTATTTGATGTGAGTTTTAGTATTTACTCTTTTGAATTTCTTGATTGGTTAGGATCCATGCTAGATCTCAATTCTCATGTATTTATTTGTGTCGTTATGCCATGGTTACATGATAAGAAATCATTTATATATGCCTGATATGTTGCATTTTCGTGAAGTTTTCAATTAGGATTTGCATTAAAACCTTTTCATATAACACCCAAATGACTTGAGATTACAAGATAAGGAAAGGAATAATATTGAGGGATGGTTATTAAATTTTAGAAATTTCTAGACAAGTATAACTATTTTGTTAATTTCCTAAGTTAAGGAATTCATTTATTTTAGGTTTAATTATTAAAGCTATTTAATGATTATTTTGATTCTGGAATTTATATATATTGAAATCTACACACACATGCAAAAAAGGGGTTTTATCTCTTGATTTTGAGGACTTTCCCATAGATTATGATTTATTATGGATTTTATAAGCTAGAAAAGCTTGAGGATTAATTAATTAGTGGTCTCAAATGTAAAGGTGCAACAATATTTTATTGTTTTAAATTTCAAACCTTTGACACAAGACTGAAAAGGAAAAAAATTCAAACCAAATTGTTCTTGTCAAATATTATGGAGTTGGTGAAAAGTATTTCTTTAAACAACGAAATTGCAGTTTTTATGTTGTTTGTGATTCTACCACTTACGAAACTATGGATTCGCTTCACATTCGATGACTTCGAATGACCGCTTCGAACCGTGGAGAAGAATATGATACTAAAGCAACTTAGCTGGAGTGCTTCGAAGTGCTTGCTTCGCTTCACATGGGGAAATCCACGTTTTTATAAGTGGTTTCAAATTGAACCAAATCACTTGCTCAAGTTGGTTTTGAAGTCGATTGCTTCGAACCCGCATATTTTAATTAGTTTCGAAGGATTTAAAGAGATTGTATCGACTGTTTGGTTTCCGGCCCCAAAGCCCTATTTATATTCGAAAGAACCGCTCAAGTATTTATTTGTATAGATGCTTGAAGCCAAATGTTTTCCCAATAATATGAATCGTATCCATATAGGCTCGACATCTTGTTTTGTTGCGTTTCGAGGCTAGATATGCTCAGAGCTAATAATTGTATATTTATGCCTATAAATCCCTAAACAGTTTTGTGTTTTGAACCATTTTGATTTGCTTCGAACCAAAGCTATTTTATAACTTGTTTTAAGTGGTTCCGAAAGGGATTTGAAGGACTTTGAAAGAAAAACATATTTCAAATGATTTAGCTTTGACGCCACATTGTTTTGAAGTATGTTTACTTCCAAGATTTAGAATATCATCAACATTGATTTGAAAGCATATAATGGCATGGTTGTTTTGATTCGTAAAGGATTATCGAATTTTCTTGTTTTATAGAGATGGTATTCAATGGAATTGAATAATAAAGGCTTATGCTTCAAGGAAATGTTTTATAAAAAAATTAACCTAGTATTTTACTAAATTGGTAATCCCTTCTCATTCGATAGATGAAAACAAGATCTCTTTCCCTTGGATATATCGAAAGAGGATAGTAATGAATAAGATTATTAAAATACCAGATGAAACTGGTGTAGAGCCAGGCCTTATTCTTCAGCTATCTCCCTTAGTTGAATTTGTCTAACATTCAGGTGCAAATGGCAAGGTTACGGTTAGAATAAAAATAGGGTACATGCAGAGAGGGATGCAATGAGATATGTTATTGGTGAGCCCACAAAATTATTGAGTTCTAAGGTAGCCTAGCAAAACTAAGAAAAACAGCTAGTCAGAGAGGCAGATGGTCAGGAAAGAGTTAACGTTGAACAAACCATTCAAATAGTTAGTCAGTTAGATATTTTGGTAAATTATGTAGGCATGTGTAAGCCAACTGATCTATTATGGATATCATAAGTAGATGGATAGTCGAAGACTACCTAGAGTTGTTCAAGATGACCTAGAGACAACCACTTAAGTCTACATGGTGACAGATAGTCAGATTTACCCTTTGAACAAATAGTTAAGATGTGCACTTATACATTCATTCATAAGTGAATATTGATTACCATGGTTATTAACCATTGTAGATGCAGGTCGACATGGATTGGTTAATTAATTAGTTGTTTGTGTTAGCATAATAGTGAGGGGAGAAGCCATTCAACTAAGCAGCGTGGTCTTGCTAGATATCCGTTTATTTATGAGTGATGTATTATTGTTCTTATCAGACTGTTTGTTTAATTCAATAATTTTTCCTCCATTAACTCTCGAGTGCTCTATTGAGCAATGCAGAGGAAAATTTTAGGCTATTACCTCCTTTGGCGAATAAAGCTATGGAGATATGCATGAGGCATTATTAGCTATTCTATGAGTTTATTTTTATTCCCTTTTGTTTCCTGTTTAAAGTTATGTTGATGTTGTAATAAGTATTATGAATACTCCGATCAATCTAGAGGACATCTTCGTATGTCGCTCTAAATGTATTTCGTATTTATATTTTATCTAAAAGTTGGAAAATATTATGGGATTACGTAATACATGAATATGAAATGTAAAAGCTATTTTGAAATTAATAGAATTGATGTTAAATTTTGTTTATTCATGTGCAATTGGTATTGATATCGATAACATGTCCGTATTTGATCACCAGGAATTAGTACTATAGATGATTACAACATCTGAGAGTTTAGTCTCGAGCCTTAGAATGGGGGATGTTATAAGTTGGTATCAAAGCATAATGATATGAAATGATAAAAACTCTTTTAAGTATTAAAATCGTTTTAAAACATAATCCTATTAAATTAAATAAGTAATCAGAGTATGGAATAGCTTTATAGTAACGTACTTGTATTTGTACAATATAAGTATGTAGATCCCGTCTCTATCCTTTTCTCTTTCTTTGGCTTTGAAGCCCGTTTTCTGGTATCTTACAAGGATTTGGATGTAGATAAAGGATGTAAGAATGGAAGAGGGGAACAAAAGGCTTAATCTCAAAGGAGTAATAACTGCTATCAATGTTAATGCTCGAGCTGCTAATAGGAGGAAAAAAAATCGACAAACCTGCTGCTACTAACTCGGAACACCACCAGTAGATATGAGAGCTATGTATAACTTCTTCGTCAACTTGATGCAATCCGGGAACACTACTGGATTCTATGGTGGAAATGTTGGAGTTGCTCATCCCGAGGATTCCACCACTAATTATGCTACCTTTAGTCGGGAATATGTAAGGCTTAGACAAAAATCACTCATTGGAATTTAGGACGTAATCGAAGAGGAAATTTGGTTACTTAATTACAAAAGGGATTTTGCTGATCTTGGACTTAATGATGAGCAGAAGAAGAAACTATTCTCAAGACAAATGTAAGGAGCTGCTCTTTTTTTATGAAATAATGTCACCGTGGGAATACTGGAAGGGGGGATGAGGTGGGATTATTTCAGATGGAGATCGGAAAAATGATTTATATCATAAGCCGTTAAGTCTGTTTTACTCCGAAAATTTTCCAATTTAAAGCAAGGAGACATGTAGGTTTTGAGTATGCTGCAGGATTTGAGGATCTTCCTCGGTATGGTTGTACTATAACAAATACTGTATTGAAGAGGAACAAGAAGTTCATAAGAGGATTAAAGATGGAATTGTTTAAAGCTACATGGATGCACATCTGTTGTCCTTGTGATGTCGTGGTGAAGATGTCACCAAGGAATGAGGAAATGTTTTTCTTGATGGTAATATTGGGAGTGACCAGGGTGGGTCAAGTTAGAAAAGGAAAATAATCTACCTAAATATGGGAGCTCAAAAGGTTAGAGCTGGCAAGAAAGAAAAAGTTGGGTTGATTTGTTTGTAACAAGAAGGGTCACTAGTACAAAACTGCTTATTTGCGACACCTTATTTGCGACGGATTAACTAAAAACAGTAGCACATATGGTTATGTGCGACTGTTTTAGTTACAAAACGTAGCAGGTTGTCGGGAAAATGATTTAGAAGACAAATTTACGATGGTTTTATTTAAAAATAGTAGCAAATATTTATAATTTGCGATGGTTATATTTAGATCTATCGCAAATAAAATGGGATTAAGAATTGTAAAGTTTCATTTTGTGACCATTGAATATAAACACGTCGCATATACATTATTATTTGGGTCCATTCATTACACCCGCTTTACCTTTCCTTGACCTATTTTAGTTTTTAATCAAACAAAATCTCCATTTGGTCAATCTCCCCTCCATATTTCCATCGGACAAAATCTTGGCCTCCGAATCATCCACTTGGTTTTGATCCACTAAGACGAACAAAATCTCGCCTTCAACTTCCAGATCCGTCATTTCGGTTTTGATCCCATCATTCTCCGACCCGACGTCTTCGGATTCCTCAAAATCCGCATTTCATATCTAGGTAGGTGATGTATGCGCTTCTAACCATGTATGTTTCTTATAAACTACTGCTTAATTAAGATGTTTCTTGCTTTAATTTAGATATAACCATATAAGTTTGCGATGCGTAAAAAAATTATCATGTTTGGACCGATGTGTTGTCGTGTTGACAAGCAGTCTGATACAGAATTTGGTCAATTTGTTTCAGCTATGTTAAAATTGTGTAAAGGCCCGCAAATCTGTACCCTTTGAGATGATGTATTACAACCCAAATTGAATTGCATAGAAATACGAATCATTATTAGAAAGAAGTTAGAGGATGAGAAATAGAAAGAAATATTAGAATAAAAGAAAACAAAGATCACAAACCCACAACGGAACGAATAAAATATATTAGATAACATAAACTTTGAAATATAATTCAGTAACTTTATATACATACCATCATCAGAGCACAACAGCTATTTCTAGAACAGTTATAAACACATGTTTCCAGATACAAAATAGTACACAGCGGAAAATATGATAGTCTATAGCTAACTGGTGAAGCCTCATGCTTCAAACTCCTCCAAGTGAATCTGTAAAATCCCGACTACTTGACTGCCCGTACAAATTTGGGCACCCAAGAGTTTAGGGAAAACAAACAAAATAAACTCTGGGTCAGTTAAGGGACTAGTGTGAGTAAATTCCAACCATTTGTTTAACTTTCAAAATCCTTTCGAAAGAAATGATAATCGTAAGACCGATCCACACATAAACACGGATGGTTTTTACCTTACGATGACCAAAAATATTTTTATACCAAATCCAGTGATATTATAATAATGTCGACATCAAATAAATAGAATCTAGCAGAACGCTTGCATCTCCCGCTCCATATATATTATAAAATCGAAAACCGCAGGGCGCTTATTGGAGATTGGATTTCCAACATGATAAGGTATGGAACCACCCTCCGATAGTGTATCTCTAGAGGGGAATACAATGGGTTCAGCAAAAATGCCTTGCAACCCGGCCCACACACGGCTAACCACTCATTTAACTTGAGTGTATCGAGCATATTATCACCAACGGTTGTGATCAGCAACTATTACCGAAAGCATACGGCAGCGAAATAGAATAAGAAGCAATTGAAATTTCTCTAGATCAGGTGATAATACCCTAATGGGAATGACCCACATGGCCATGCTGCCTGCCCGATATTTGTCATTTCCCGGGAGATGAGGCTTGAGGTCACGATTATCTTTCAGAACATCTGGCCACCATTTTCTTTGAATATCACATCGTTAGACATTCTTCCATATACGTTGTCCTAGGACTGGACAAACCGAAGGCACCATTCTATTAATCCATCTTGGGCAATTTCTTCCTTGGATTAACAGAATATCCCTTGCACTTTATACCGTCTTCAAATATCTTAAGCGTAAGTTGATTCGTAACGCTTATACCAATAAGGAGTGGTTTTCAGATATTAAATCTGATCCCGGTCTCTCCATATTGACAACGGGGGTATAAAATAAATCAAAACTTTTATAGTCAGTGATTTAACTATCAAAGAAACATTCATACAATCAACAGTCCTATTTCCAAAAGGAAATTCTACCGATCAAGCATCAAACAACACTGGCCCCTTATTAATTCCTTATTACATGAAAATTCCCATCTCCCGTCTTCCATATCTTTTCAAAAATCCAATTGTTTTTTTTTCTCGACTCTTAGAAAACATTTCCAATACCATAATTTCTTTATTCGAGAACATATCTCTTATTCCAGTTAGAAAACATTTCTAAATATTCACATATCCTTATTTTCTATATACATAAAATATACTTATTAATATCGGAAAGTATTTCCATATTTCATTTCTTAATTTCTCGTTGAATAATTCATTTCATTTTCTATGCATAGAAAATATCTCTCATTTTATTTGGGGAAACATTTCAAAATCCTTTTAAATTAACCTGATGTTATAAAAACATCATTATTATAACTCAAACCATTAATCATTAATTAACTAGCCATATTGCTAACCAATTTTCACTTTCGAACCTTAACCATTCCTCCATCAATCACGACGTCAATCAAGTTGGGGTATAATTACCTCTCAGACATTAATTGAACAACATTCTCAACTTTGAAATAGTCAAAGCTCACAACTTAAAACAAAACATCACTTACGCGACTCTCGGACAATCTAAGAATCCACTTCTCTTACGAAACATTATTGATTATAACGGTAGCATTATAATCACTGTTTCCAAACATTAATTATAAATGCAGTGTTAAAATCGATGTTTAAATTTATAAAACATTTATTATAACAGCAGCGTTATAATCGCTGTTTAGATTTATAAAACATTGATTATAACAGCAACGTTATAATCAATGTTGCCAAATATTTGTTTTATAAAAATATAACTTGTACTTATTAATCTCAATAAATAAATTAATAAGTAAATAATAAATAATTAAATTTGATTTAAACGGAAAGTATAAACAACTATTTCCCCAAATTCGATACAATCGAATTCTAATAAATAACTCTTTCTCGAATAATCAATATTCGATTTATATTCCAAACTTCGGAATTTATCTACCATTTCAGCTTAACTCAAATGGCCTTAATATTTATTTCCATTTGTAAACATTTTCATCTAACTATTATTTAATTTCAAATATGAATTTCATTCCTTAATAGGAATCTAGACTCATTTATTCAAATCAACTTGATTTTTATTTGCAAATATCATTACTACTCAAGTTCGAGTTATCGATTTTCTTTTGAAATCCATATCATATTCTGTTTCATTCCTAAACCTCATTTATAAAAACTACTACTCCATCAGATCTTTCTCTGTTTATTTTACACAATTCAAATTTTCTTTTTGAATGGATATACAAGATATACATCCCCTGATTTCCAAAATCAATTTTATTTGCTTTTTATAAATCCCTCTTCATATGGTAATTCTAACTTAAAATAAAATTAAAATATTTCAAAACATAGATTTTTATTGACATAACTATAAATATTGGAATAAAATTCATCGTTGTCCTTCGAAAATGAATTCCCATTTCTATTTATCCATTTGAAATTATATTTCCAAATTCAAATTTCCTTTATAAATGTTTTCACTTTAATCATTGTTCACTTCAGTCGTGAATACTATTCCTTTTTATATAACCAAATTTATTTGATTTCATACTAAATATCTCAAATCCAATTTCCTTTTAATTACTTCTCTCGTTCATAATTCCCTTTATAACTTGCTAAGTTCAATCCCAATTTCGAATATCGTTTAAAATACCTTTCCACCTTTCTATATAATTTCGAACTTGAATTTATATTTTCAGTTTACCCAATAATAAAAATATCATTTAATTTATAAACTCATTTATAATTTTACTTCTTATTTTATCCATTTAACAGGTTTCTATTTCCAACTCTATTCGAGATTCAATTTCTAGTTTTAGGAATAAATTCCATCTTTAATTCCCAATTTCTTTTCCATAATGTTTTACGGTATCTAGAATACCAAGTTTCTAGGGCCAGGGTAAATCAAACACAACATATCCAATGATGGATTATATAACACATCATATATCACAATCTAATAAAAATAGTAAAATAAATGTTGAGGAGTCCAGTTGGATTCCTCCAACCTGTTTCCCTGCATCCACAGATGTTAATCAGCATCAATAATATTATTTCACATCAATCAGAACTAATAATCGATCAACGATGTAATCATATCAACCATTTCAACCAATTTTATCAACTATTCACCCAATCAATGATTGCATATTATAAAATTACTGTAAATAAATTAAAACTCGTTTGTATAAAATTATAAACGAGACAGAGTTAGTGAGTTTACTCACCTTGTTTTGTAGTTGACGGTTCTGCTTTCATTTCTTTAAAAATGAGACGAACGTTTGATTTTATTACAAAATATTAGCTGCTCCGCTCTCAGTGAAATCAGTTCCACAAGGTAACCCTTGTTGCTGCGATTCCAACGTGATTGTTTCTGTCAAATTCTGTTAACATATGGGATGGTTATACATTTATAAGCTATTGCATATATATAATAATAAATTTGTTTTAATTAATTTTAACCTTGTAATTACCCTTGATTAATTATTTGTAATCACGTGATTTGGTATCTTCAAGCCTCCTTCCCCGACGTTTCATATAGCAGTGAAAATATGTAACATCCCATATTCTGCCAATGAACACCACCGTACCGCTTCTCCAGTAACGATGACATGGCCGGCAACTTTCCCCTCACCCTCGTGGTTTCATCCATTCAACAATATCAAGATGGACTCCACCATTGATTTTGAAACCAAAACCTTAATCTTATTCCCTAACGCATCTTGCTACACGCTGTCAAGAGGAAAACGAGGACATGAAAATGTTTTACTGTTAAAGTGAGGTCAATCCATTCAACCTGAAGGTCAACTTGGCAACAATGGTTTGCAGTTGGGTTTCCCATTATTCGGTGATAAAGTAGCATCTAGAAATAGACACGAGACATGCCAACGCATCTTCTTCTTCCAGATAAACCAATTTTTGTTTAAAATTTCCTATGGTCAAACCCAACTTCCTTCTAGCGTTTAAAACAAACGCCTTGACCTCCACCTAGTGCTTTCACCAATCCACCGTCCTACGTGAAATCAACACCATAAAATAAACCCCATACTCCACCACAAAACAAACCTCCCATAGTAACAGTGAACACAACCGACACTTCCCCTTTGGCATACTACCATGTGAAACACTACGCTACCATTCCCTGTAGCTTCACTGTTCTTTCCTCCACACACACCACTTCAATTCCATCAACGCTCACACCACCAACTTCACCAATTGCCAAACTGTCCTCCTTTCATGTTTACCCATCATAGCCCTTTCAGAAATTCAAACAGATACAACTTCGCCCTTAATAATTTTATAATTATAAGTTACGGCCATGTTAACCTCTCTCCTCATCAATACCTTCCACTCCTCCATACTACAACCTCAACCTACAACACTTAAGAAGAGGCCGACCTCTTCTTCTCAAACTACAACTACTGGAACTCACACCTCATGGTCGCATCCTCCACAATTCACCGCGTCCTCCTGTGATTCTCCAAACACAGTAAATTGTGCGATCAAAATATTCGCCAAATTCACCCAAACTTCCACAAGCCAACCTATTTGCTATCATGATCCCAAAATTGAACTAAAAATCGAGCCAAACACCCTCACCTTTGCCCAGAACTTAGCCTAGCGTTCGCTGTAACCAAGTCAATCGACACCGATTTTGATCGCAGCCAAATAATAGTGTACCAGAGTGAGTTAGTAGGGAGAGGAGTGTATCGAATAAAAAATGGAATAATTTCATTTAATTTCGATTTGATTTTGAATTTTTAGGTTGCGATTTATTTACTGGGAGAATAATTTGGTCTAAAGAATGAACGAGGAAAATAGAAGTGAGAATTGGAGATTACGTTGTGGATGGGTAGGTTATATAAAGAGAAAAGTAAAGCTTCAGGTGGAAGATTCAAAGGGGATTCAATGAAGGAATAGGGTGGCTATCTATGGAAGCTTCACGTTTATTTAATGATTTATTCAAAGATTAACGTACCCATAAACAGAAATTTCATTTACTTACGGACTGCCATAGACAAGAATAAAAATACTACCGTGTCAAGCGATGTGCTATGATCCCAAAAATATAATAATATAAGCAAGTTAACTTATATTATGATATCCTAAAATGCTGATATAGGGTGTAAAATACTTCAAATAAAAAGTTGTTTATTTTTCAAAATAAAAATTGTAGAAAAATTCTATAAATTAAATTATAAATATATATTTCAAAAGTCTTTTTTAATAAATAAATCCTCATATAAATTTCCATTTATAATTCAAATAAAATATTTAAAAAACATTTAAATATCCATAATTCAAAGGCTAAAAATCCGGGTCGTTACATTCCTTCCCCCTTAAAATAATTTCGTCCTCGAAATTGTTAAGCAGTAAAGATGTTATAACTCTAACTCCTCACAACCTACTTGGTTGAAATCCTATATTCCATACTTCCATAACCCAGTTCTTATCTAGAACCTCTAATTCTCATATTAATATCCAACCATTCATAATTCTTTCCAAATGATCTGTCCACTATTTTTGGACAATCCATCATCACTTTCTTATCTTCAATTCATATGCTCTTCTGCATATCTACACCCATTCCAATTGATTTTAAATCCATTTATCAATGTCATTATTTCACTTGAAATTTTATTAACCAATTCTGGTTTTCTTATTTCAATTATAATTAACAACTTGGATTTTAAATTATCAAAAAAATTTCTTGAAATTTTTTTAACTCTTTAAGTTTTCGAAAAATTTCGCCAGCATCTCCTTTACACGGCTCAATCGGTACAACCACAACTCGCCTTCCTAGGCCTTCTCCAATCCAAAAGAAAATCAAAAGGCCAAGTGGCTTGCTCCATGGGCTCATAAAACCATCAAACCCGAGTAATGTTGTAAACATGTACCTTTTTGTCGGGCATAAATTCTATCTCTTGTATTTGCTTCCATACAATATCTGCTCGACATATGTATATATTTCCAATTTGTTCCAAATCAATTCACCTTTGGTCTTTAACATTTTTATTCAACTTTTTGATTAGTTCACCTATATTCCTTAATCCAAACTGAGTTCTATTTCCAAAAATCAACCCTCTTATTCTGCTTGAGTTCAATTCCATCACAGTTTAATTCCAAACAATAACATCCAATATATATTCAACTTGTTTGATTTTATTTTGGATTATCTCTAATCCAGTCCAATCTTATTTAACTTAAGTTAAATTTCAATTCATTTGATTCACTTATACCATTTTAATCTATTCAACTTATACAAGTAAGATTTTAATTTCAGAATTCAAATTTCCAGGTTTTATTTCAAATTAGTTTAAAATCATATATATTTATACCCATATTTATAATCAGCTCAATTCTAAACATTTGAATTTCTAAAACATCTTGTCCTTTTCAGACAAATTTTTCATTCCCAAATTACTATGGTAGCAATTCATCACTCATAAACTTGAAAATGAATACTGATAATGTCGCGATCCATTAACCTCTCTCATCACCAGTACCTTTCACTCCTCCATACTAAACATCAACCTGCAGCACTCAAGAGGAGGCCGACCTCTTCTTCCCAAACTACAACTACTGGAACTCACACTTCATGGCCGCATCCTCCACAATTCACCGCGTCCTCCTGTGATTCTCCAAACACAGTAAATGGTGCGATCAAAATATTCGCCAAATTCACCCAAACTTCCACAAGCCAACCTATTCGCAATCATGATCACAAAATCGAACTAAAAATCAAGCCAACACCCTCACCTTTGCCCAAAACTTAGCCTAGCGTTCGCTGTAACCAAGTCAATCGACACCGATTTTGATCGCAGCCAAATAATAGCGTACCAGAGTGAAGTTAATAGGGAGAGGATTGTATCGAATAAAAATTGGAATAATTTCATTGAATTTCGATTTGATTTTGAATTTTATAGGTTGTGATTTATTTACTGGGAGAATAATTTGGTCTAAGGAATGAATGGCGAAAATAGAAGTGAGAATTGGAGATTATGATGTGGATGGGTAGGTTATATAAAGAAAAAAGTAAAGCTTCAGGTGGAAGATTCAAAGGGGCTTCCGTTGGAAGGAATAGGGTGGCTTTCTATAGAAGCTTCACGTTTATTTAATACTTTATTCAAAGATTAACGTACCCGCTAAACAGGAATTTCATTTACTTATGGACTGCCATAGACAAGAATAAAAATACTACCGTGTCAAGCTATGTGCCATGATCCCAAAAATATAATAATATAAACAAGTTAACTTATATTATGATATCCTAAAATGCTAGTATAGGGTGTAAATTACTTCAAATAAAAAGTTGTTTATTTTTCAAAATAAAAATTAGAAAAATTCTATAAATTAAATTAAAAATATATATTTCAAAAGTCATTTTTTAATAAATAAATCCTCATATAAATTTCCATTTATAATTCAAATAAAATATTTAAAACAAATTTAAATATCCATAACTCAAAGGCTAAAAATCTGGGTCGTTACAAATTGACTTTTAAATTGTTTTTGCTAATCACACTGGTAGGAAAGTACAAGAGGTATGATGTATGACTATTAAAGATATGCGTCCAATATAATATAGAGACTAAGTAGAAGAAAGATAATAAATAAAAATGAGTCGGTATAAGTTGTAAAACCGTGAATTATTCAGGTCGTACCCACATCATCAACCATGTGTTCCAGTTCCTGGATGATCATGTCTATATTGTCTGTCTAACCTCTGTTTCTCTATCCTTGAGAAGATATAGTGAGATTTCTCTTAATTTTTAAATCTAGCTCTAGTAGGATTTCTTTATTTGGGTGCGTTCGTGTTTAATTTTGGTTATAGATGCCTTATGCTGTTACTGTAAATGACATGAATTTTAGTCTTAACTTACCTTAAATAAATTTGAGCAATTTATCTATGATAAGCCAATGAGTGCATATTAGAAGCACATGTTGACCTTCTTCCTTGGTATTCATAAATTGGATGCTTGTTGTGCATATGTTGCCTCTAGTGACATATATAAGCATCAGTTATATGCTCAACTACAAACTGACAGTACAATAATAAATATGCAAGGGCTTAAATACCTTGCCTTGGGTATATAATATATGTCTTGAGCTGTATAATTGTTCAATATGCAAATCTCATTGGTTTGAATTTTGAAAATGTAAACATTGATAAATGACATATTCGATGTGAATGCGGTCATATCCAATAGTTTTGCTAGAACCTGTGCTTCAGAAATGTGCTAGTCACAGGGCTATTGGCTTAGGCAAATCTTTCCTTCTTTTCGGTAGGCGAGTCACTTTGCCTTAAACATACTGGGAAGGTGTCAAGTTCTGAAGTTTTTTTCCAAAGTGAAATGCAATCGCCTGCTCTCTTGGTTCTTTCTTCACTTCGAGCGATCTAGAATGATAAGATCCTCTAGCTGGGCTTCTTGTAGTGTTTTACACATTTTAATAAAGAAGAGAATGCAAACATGACTATGAATAAGGATAGGTCTAGTTTTGACACAGAATGGGAAATTCTTAAGAAAGAGCATAGTGTGTATTAGCCTACTTTGTGAACTAGGCTACCCAAAGTTAAGTGATCGTTCAATGAAGAGGCACGAAGAAGGAATCCCTGGCAAAAAACTCGGTTCGGTTCGGAGGGGTATAGCCCGAACCTCTTGGCTATGTAGTGAACGAGTCAGAAAATGACATGTTGGAGACATAACCGGATCGGCTCGGAGGCCACCAATCCGAATCCCCTGTGCAAATCCCGATCCGGTCTGAAGAGAAGGAGGCGGCAGCAGTTGCAACCCACGATCCCTGAAGACACGGAGCAGTTATACACCCTTTCTCTCCACGTTCACCCACTAACCTGATGCGCTGTCACCATCTTATTCTCTTCGAACCCGACACTTATGGGATGAATGCCACGCGCACCTGAACCGGAGCCAGTCCGAAGACACTTTTCACCTATAAATAGACCACCAAGGGTTATTTGAAGGGATCTTTCGGCAAATTCAGAATTCAAACTCCCTTGTCAACCGAATTTCACCACTATATTCAGATCATTACCAAAATTTGAAGTGAAAATCCATAAACGTTGAGTGAAGTTATGCATTGTATGAGTGAAATTGAGTGAGAACTACTATTGTATTTGTATTTAAATCATCGATCCAAAGAGTAGAAAGTGGACGTAGGCTCTTTAACGCCGAACCACAATAAATCGTGTGTTTCTCTTTACTTTCTGATTTCATTTCATCAGAATTACTGCTAGGTTGGGTGTTAGAACCACTTTTTGGTCTAACATTTTGGTGCTTTCACTGAGAATTTTTCGAATTCTCCGCTTTTTGGGATTATCATTCTACTATTTGGACCCTCGAGTTCAAAGAAGTTAATCCTCTGTTTTCGGCATTCTCGAGTATTTGTTGATTACTCTATAAGGAATTGGATATTATGGCCAAAGGAAAAGGAAAAGAAGTACAAGGCGCTCGGGAGAATGAGGCTAAAAAAGATCAACAGGCCATAGTCGTGACGAGGTCATGGGGACAAAGCTCTGGAACAGGCCGATCCGAACCGGGCGCTCCACACCATGTCGATAACACAAACCCCAACCGATCTGGAGGCTCTAATGCTGCTCGTACCCCTCTCCGAACCGATCCGGGTCTGCTACCCTACTCCGATCTGATCCGAATGCGGCTGAAACTAGTACATCTACACGAGCACCCACCAATGCTTCAGTACGACCGCGACGACTAGTGAACAACTCGCTCCATCTGCACCAGTCACACATGGAGACTTTTCGCGCTTTCCTGATATGCTTGAGAGCACCAGGGATGATTTGGAAGCTCACAAACATGACAGTCTTCGCATGCAAGAGAATATGATGATTATGAGTAGGGAAATTAGTGAACTTTGTAGGTAGAAGACACCCTCTCCAACTCGCCGTCTCACAGCAGACTAGTCATCCTCTTCGGATGAAGAGCGCCCTCGTGAGAGAAGGCCGTATGAGCGAGCTGAAAATCTTAATCAGCTGACTTTTGGATCTTTGGGATCCCGTGAAGAGGTTGCCCATGTGCTTAGGCCTGACGACCCGAGTCTGAGAGAGCCTATGCTGCTTCCCATGCGTGGATATCACGTCCTACCCAGGATCCTAATATTATCAATCCCACACAAGGACAACTCCTCCAACCCCTTCCTCCCGTGAATGACTGGGATCGTAGGGAACAAAGCAGGGCAGCTGCTGCTAGAAGCAGGAGAACATCCCTTGGTCAGGAGCCTAGGGGCAATCCAAACATCAGGGCCAGAGAGCCTAAACCAACATTAACGAATACTGATGTATGGGCAATGGTGCGCCAAATCATGGCCGATAGCCAATGCTATACCAATGAGGACTGGGGCATTGAACAAAGTCACACCCCCTTTACAGATGACATACTGGACTTTCAATTCCCCGAGCGACTTAATTTGCCACAGATGGATCGGTATTCTAGAAGAACCGACCCAAAACAACATTTGATGAGATATGCATGGTTCATGAATGCCGCAGCAGCTCCAGACGCTGTAAAATGCAAGGCCTTCCTGATTTATCTAGAAGATGTGGAGTTGATGTGGTTCACCCGACTCCCTCCACGGTCGATATCAACTTTTAAAGAGCTGACTGAACACTTTATGAACCAGTTCCAACTTCATGCTCGAAAATCTAAAAGTGTCATTGAATTGTCAAGGATTAAGCAGGCTCCAGGTGAATCTTTGAAATCATACTTAGGCCGCTTCAACCTGGTTGTTAACGAAGTCAGTGACCCTCACAAACCTACTATTCTGATGGCCTTAATAGAAGGAGTCGACCCTGACACAGAATTCGGGGATTATCTCTCCGGAGAACCACCCCCTACTAGGGAATTGTTCTACGGAAAGGCCAATATGCGCTTGAGGCGAGAGGAAGCCTATGCAAATAGAAAGAGAAAATCAAAAGGGGTTTCTAAGGAAGACATTCAAAGCAATGTCGCAGTAAAACAGTCCGGCGATAGCTCGGGGAAGGTTGAGGTGAACATTGGCAACAAGAATGAAGGTAATAACAACAGGAATGGAAATGGAAATAGGAGGAATAAGAACCGAGGAAACAACTCCAGTAAAAGACCTCGATTCCAAACTTTTAGGAACTATTCGCCGCTGAATGACACATTGGTACCTGAATACTTGCAACGTCTTACAATATAAAAGGCCGCCACCCAGAGACTCAACCGAAAAAGAGATCACGATTGGAAAATTTTGCCTATTTCATGGAACTCACGGACACTCAACTAATGAATGTCGGCATCTGAGAGATGTTGTTGAAAAGCTATTACGGGAAGGAAAGTTAGACGAGTATAAAGTCGCTCCGAAAGATAGGGGGCAGAGGGGCAGACCCCGAACCAAAATCAACCTTCTCCTGAACCCACAGCTCAACAAAAAGGCAAAGGGATTGTCATCAACACCATAGTAGGCAGGCCTTATCCAGCCAGTCGTAGTTACAGAGCTATGGACCAATATGTTAACGCAACTAAACACATCAACATGGAGGAATGTAATAACCTCGAAGATATCGCTCCTATAAAGCAACAGAAAACGATGTCCAATGATGTTGTGTTCCGTAGCAGAGACGATGTTGGAGTTCAGTCACCTACTGAAGACCCATTGGTCATCACTACAACTATTGGTACCGCTCTAGTTCATAAGGTATTGGTGGATAATGGAAGTTCAGTCAATTTTTTTTCAAGAAAGCGTTCGATCAGATGAAAGTCGAACTAGAAGACTTGAAGTCATGTGAGGAATGGATTCGTGGCTTCAGTGGGACATCAACGGCTCCAATGGAATATATAGAATTATCAGTGACATTGGGACAAAGATACCTCGAAGAGTAAGAATCCTTCAGTTTGTAGTTTTGGACATCGACTCACCCTATAACGCTTTCTTGGGTAGTCCGGCCCTCGCGGGATTCAGGGCTTGTATCGCACCCTGGTGCCTACTGCTAAAATTTCCAACTGAAGCCGGGGTGGGAGTAACGAGAGGTGATCAGGTTTCAGGACGAGCCTGCTACATGGACGAACTAAAGATGTTAATGAAGGGATTAAGTATAGATGTTAAAGTTTCTCTCTCCCCTCCGAGGGAGGGTTCAACATAGCAATTAAAGGGACCAACCCAGAGGGAGTTTCCTAGAGGGCTGTCTGAGGATATAGATCCCAGAGAGGATGAAGAGCTCGGGGACAGAAAGGCGACTCCCAATGAAACGACAGTGGACATTCCCATTAATGACTTGATCCCACAAAGGTTTTGAAGATTGGATCCCAGTTGGATCCTTTTCGAGCAAAGGAATTGACTGACTTTCTGAAGGTAAATTGCCTAGACCCACGCTGACATGTGTGGGATATCTCCATCCGTTATGAGTCACTCGTTGATCATTAATCCAAAACATCCACCCGTTAAACAGAAGAGGTGTATATTAGGCCTGGAGAGGTCGGCAGCCCTAAAAGAAGAAGTGGAAAAGCTGAAGGATAATGGTTTCATTAGAGATTCGACGTATCCCAACTGGATATCGAATCCTGTTTTTTTTTAAGAAATCAAATGAAAAATGGCGAATATGCATTGATTTTTCGAACTTAAACAAAGCTTGTCCAAAAGATAGTTTCCCACTCCCTAGGATTGACCTGTTAGTGGACTCAATAGCTGGACACGAGCTCCTTTCCTTCATGGATGCATATTTAGGATTTAAACAGATCCCTATTTATGTGCCGCACCAAAAGCACACGAGTTTTATAACGAATTTGGGACTGTATTGCTATGTGGTGATGCCGTTTGGGATAAAGAATGCAGGAGCTACATATCGGCGTCTAGTAAATCGAACGTTCTACAACCAGATTGGAAAAACCATGGAGGTCTATGTAAATGACATGCTCGTGAAATCCATGCAGTCTTCCAGTCATACACAAGATCTAGAGGAGATGTTTGATATCTTACGGAGGTACGGAATGAAGTTAAACCCCTAAAAGTGCTTATTTGGAGTGGCATCTGGAAAGTTTCTTGGTTTCATAGTGAGCTCTCGAGTAATTGAAATTAATCCCAGCCAGATAGCAGCAATAAGAAATATAGAAGAACCACGAAAAATTAGGGATGTTCAAAGCCTAGCAGGGAAGGTTGCCGCATTAAGCAGGTTCATCTCCAAAGCCATGGACAAGTGTGTCCCATTATTCGACTTAATCAAGCGGGGAAACTTAATTTCGAATGGACTTCAGTTTGTGTGGAGGCTTTCCAAAACTTGTTAGACTTACTGGAGAAACCCCCGATATTGTCAAAACCTGTGGATCATGAAGATCTGTTCGTCTATCTAGCGGTATCATCTCATGCTGTCAGCACAGCGTTGGTGCGTGAAGAAGACAAGGTCCAGAGTCCCATATATTATGTGAGTAAGAAGTTGGCGGCTGCCAAACGTAATTATCCAAAAATAGAAAAGCTTGCCTATAGCCTCTTGATTGCCTCCAGAAAGCTCCGACATTATTTCCAAGCTCATCCGATAGTTATACATACTGATCAACCTCTAAGACAGGCCTTGCAAAGACCCGAAGCATCGAGATGATTACTTAAGTAGAATATCGAATTGAGCTAGTTTGATCTGAATTTCCAACCAAGGAGGTCAATAAGGGGCAGGCCTTGGCCGACTTCATAGCATAATTTACAATTCCTGAAGAAGAAACAGTGAATGACAAAGTTGTTACTTCAGAGCACGAGTTAGAACTTAGTCCGTGGAAATTATTTATGGATGGGACCAAGAATGATCGAAGATCTGGCGCCAGAGTTGTTTTAATCACTCCTGAAGGACGATCCATTTACTACGCCCTGCGATTGGAATTTCCCGCCACCAATAATGATTCCGAGTATGAGGCCCTGATTGCCGAGCTGAAACTCGCCAAGGAATTAGGAGTAAGGACATTGGATATATTCTGTGACTCTAAGATAGTTGTCTGCCAAGTTCGGAAGGAATTTGTGACCAAGGGACCTCGACTTGTTACTTATTTTTGGAAAAGTAGAAGAGTTACTGGGCAACTTGGAACATTACAGTATAACACACATTCCACGAGCAGAAAATCAGAAGGCAAATCGACTGGCTAAGCTAGAAAGTTCTGACAACCCTGAAGAAATCGAAATGGTTCCAATAGAGATATTGGAGTCACTAAGCTTCGACCTAATGGAAGTCGAATTAGCCCTAGAAGCTGAGCCAGAAAGGGAATCATGGATGATACCAATTAAAAACTTCCTCAAGAGCGGAATTCTCCCATCGAAGAAGAGCGAAAGACGAGCTGTAACATGTAAAGCTACACGATACGTTTTATAGGACGACGTCCTTTATCACCAAGGATTTTCTATGCCTTTGTTATGATGTATAGCACACGACGACATTAAGAGTGTACTAAGAGAAGTACATGAAGGTGTGTGTGGAGATCATATCGGCGGTCAAACCCTAGCAAAGAAAGTATTGCGGTACGGATATTTTTGGCTTACCGTGAATAAAGATGCGGCTGATTACTCACGACGCTGCAACAAGTGTCAGAGGTTCGCTAAAATCCCCAGAGCACCTCTGACTCAGCTTAAATCAATGGTCGTTTGCCATGTGGGGAATCGATATTATTGGAGTTTTACCAATCGCGAAAGGAGGAGCGAAGTACGTGATCATCGCCGTGGATTATTTCACAAAGTGGGTGGAAGCCGAACCCTTAACCACGATCACAATAAGGAAGGTGATAAGCTTTGTGATCAGAAATATTATTTGTCGATTAGGGATACCGAAAACCATTATAACTGATAATGGAACCCAATTCGACAGTGCCGAGTTTAGAAACTTCTGTCACAAATATAAGATTGGTAAGAGATACATCGCCGTAGCTCACCCGCAGTCGAATGGACAGGTTGAAGCAATAAATAAAGTTATTAAGTCTATTCTTAAGAAGCGGTTGGAGCGGGCCAAGGCCATGTGGGTGCATGAGTTGCCGCTAGATTTGTGGCCCTATCGAACAACCTTTAAGACGGCTACTGGCCATACTCCTTTTTCACTCTCCTTTGGATCAGAGGCGGTGATCCCCGTGGAACTTAAAGTCCCCTCTCATAGGGTGACATACTATGAACCAATGACGAATAGAACACTCCTCCTAGAGTCCCTTGATGTGGTCGAAGAAAAAAGGGATGAAGCAGAATTGCGTGCTTCGAGGCATCGATGTCAAATGGCATATTATTATGATAGAAATGTTCGCTTTAGGACTTTTGAACCAGGAGACTTGGTATTGAAGCGAGTCTTTCCACCTTTAGTCCATCTAAGCCCAAAGTGGGAAGGACCATACGCCATCCAACGGAAACTTGAAACATGAGCCTTTAAGTTAACGACCGTTGATGGTGAAGAAGTTCCTAGAGCTTGGAATGCTAAATATTTGCAGCGATATTTGAGTTAGATATGTAGTGTTTTCTTTTGTTTCTATAAACTATGTAAAAAGACACGACTTGCCTAGAAAAGTCTGTTTATATGAACAAAAGCTTATGAAGTGGATGTAGGCTACGACTTAGATGAACCACTATAAAAATATCATGTGTCATTTATTTTCCTACATTATTTTTACCTTCTGTGACTGTTCTGTCCTGATTATGAAACGCTAAACATTAAATTAAGCTTGAATGATTGAGGACAATTCATGTGCAAGAGCAAACGAAACGACCGTTTGCATAATAGAATGAAGGAGCGGAAAAACAATGCTCCCAACTCTAACTCTCATGAACTGAGAGAGTATAAAGGACGGGAAGACGACGTCCTCCGAGGCGTGATAGTGCACCCAAAAAGAAACCGCCTCAATGACACTCTAATCTGATTATGTGATAGGAGAGTATAAAGATGCAAAAAGAATAAGCATCCACGACAAAGGAAACTCGACCCCACCAGAGAGTTGGGGGCAGCTAAGTATTAAAGCTAATGAATCTCGAACAAAGCCTTAAGTGAGGCCATTTATTCGAGATGGATAGGGGACATACACATGCACGTCCTCTGCATATATTATCTATCGTCTGAGTAATAGTGACTTTAAATATGACATGTTGTTTATTTGCATTTTTACTTAAATGATGAATTTGCAAACATTGAACATTGCAGGAAATAAACTATTTTATTCACAAATATGTGAATTTACACAGGAAAACTAAAACAAAAGATGCGAGGATCGCACTTGCTACAACAATAGCGGACCAGGAGATAAACAAAACAAAAGACAAAGCCATCCTTTATTTGGACTTCGGATTAGGCTTTGCCTTCTTGGCTGTCTTAAGCTTTTCTTTCTCCTCTCTATCAGCTTCACTAATAATACGCTTTTGCTTCTTCTTCTCCGGAATTGGGGTATTGGAGTCAACGGATTTCTTCCCAGGAATCAGAGCATTGGGATTAATAGAAGATTTTTTAGAAAGTTCCTCCGTAATTGACCTAGTTGAAAGTTTGACAACTAACCTTGATCTAGGAGGCACGACCGCAAGAGGCTTAAAACTTTCGGGGTCTGTTTCCTTAACCTTCAGCTGTATGCGCTTGTCCTGTTTGGCCTTCATTTCAGCCAAAGTCATGTCATCAATGTTCCCCAAATCTACAGCCACAATAACGTCATCATCCTCTTCATGTCCGTCATCACCGTCATCTTCTATCAGAGCATCTATCATCTCCCCATGGAGAGAAGTCTCAGTGATAGGTGGCGCGGGAGCTTTGTTGATAACCTCCTCCTTCTCACCTTCTTCTCCCTTTCCAAATTTTGTAATAATGACTTCATCCCGTTTCCCCCGAGTCTCTTCAGTAGACCCTTCACCTGGAGTTGTCTTCTATCACTACAACAGAAACTGTCTTTTATAGCGGCATATAGCCACTATTAATCAATTATATAGCGGTTCGATAAACGTTATATATCGACATATTATAAAAAACTGTTGAATATTTATAACACAAAAAAAAGCCATAAATGAGCATGGTTTTATAGCACAAATTTGCCAGTATGTTACTTAAAGACAATAGCTCATTCTCAACGCTATTAAACATCCAAATCTCAATAAAATGAGAATTTTTATAACACAGTATAGGCGCTATAACATATTTATTCGATAGTGGCTATATGACGCTATTAAATCAACATGTTATAATATTGCTAAATCCTTTTACAACACGTAACAATTTAAAGAGCAATATATGAACGAAAAAATATAATAACCAACAAATATAAAGCATATTCATGATACCAAAATAAAGTATCAACTAACAAAATATATTTTATTCCATTAGTTACCAAATTTAGTACATATGTTTTCAATTCCATATTGATGTCAATTTGAGTACACAAAAGACAAAATATGAACGTTATATCAGTTTTATGTGCATATAACAATTTTGTTATGAGAGTGAGTCTTAATTCCTTCAGCTCTACGCATGACGAAAGAGATAATCCAATATCTTCTAGATAACAATGAGAAAGCGATAACTGGACAAAAATTATGTGTGAGTATTCAATGTTATAATTCTAGAATAAACTAAAAATAACAATGAAGCGAACCGAACTTTCCCGGTCTCCGAAGAGAAGAGAAAGAACGAATTACTTTGAGGAAAAGACGAATCAATACACAAACAGAAGAACATTTCATTGTTTATTACAACAATTCCATCAGAATACAAGAATATTATAAGGACCCGTAACTTCCCCGGTAAGGAAAGAACGGATTACCTGGAGGACAAGACAAATCAGAACACAAATAGAAGAACATTTCATTGTTTATTACAACAATTTCATCAGATTACAAGAATATACAGAGTATAAATAAATAAAATACAACAGAAAATATCAGAGATTACAATACATTACATAGCAGCGGAAAAATAATATAAAACACAACTGAAAGTAATACACGGATACAAAGCTTTCCGAGTATCGTTCCAGCTGTAAACCAAGATCCTGTGAATATAAATCTGCAAAACCAAAACTACTAGCTGCCCGCGTGGAAAATAGGGGCACCCAGAGTTTAGGTTAAAACAATAAACTCCAGGTCAGTCATGTGACTGGTGTGAGAACTAAAACAGTTATTAATCTTTATTTTAAAGTTAGGTAAATCAAGGGACCACGCCGTATAACATGGAACGGGTTTCCTCCCAAGAACACCATTGCATAAAACAACAGCGCAATGCTAAATAACGAACAATGAAGCTATTATAAGACTCATGTCCCATCACACAATGCAACCCAAGTCGGAGGATCGGATTTTACCTTATAATAGCAAAAGAATGCTTGATACGCTAAATTTCATCTTTTATTATTACTATAAGTGTATAGTGTCAAAACAATTTCAATCATAAGTATCAATCATAGGCGACAAGAATGCCCCATACCACTTTGTCGCCATATATAGGTTATACAATAGAAACTGCAAAATGTCGTATTGGAAGTTGGATTTCCATCTGTGAACCAAGGCAAGGGATCACCCTCACCGCTTCGAGACAATCTAGCCTGCCATTTCTCAGGAACAGCCGCGACTGCACCTTGGATCGTCAGGGTCGGTCCACTCGATGTGGATTAAAATGCCTGAACACTGCGTCTCCCCACCTTATAGGGCGTAAATGAGCCAAATGACTCCATCGGACCCTGATCATCCGATCTAACCGAGGCGCCTCGCTATCCATCATCCACGTAAGTAAAATGTCAGGCCGTGTAAAACACTGACACCACTCCTAGCTAGAAAGAAACGTATGCCCACCCTGATGTCCTCTCCCGTTTTTGGTTCACAACCGGGGTGTGAGGCTCGCGAATTAACGCTACACAAAGATACGCCACAAAGGCTGTGGTTTGATCATTAACCACAAGACTCTGCTTTTCAACAGAAACCTTGATCATTTGCATCTCAGCATGCCACACAGGCATTCATGCTATGCAGCCGATATCAATCACACAGAATGAAATCCGATGTCAGACACACATCTATTTACAAGTCCGTTCTGGGTCTGAACGAAATCGGAGGAACCTTATTCCTTGTATATCCATCGATCTCCAAGTACGTTTGGACGACCACCAACTGATTCCCTCCTCTTGGGTGTACAACCCAATCAAGATCATCAGTTATTATCCAAACGATGTGAAGACCTCCGGTCTTCGACCACCGTCTTCATCCTCGACACCCCGTCGAATCAGTTATTCAGAATGGGATAAACCCAATCTTCCTGAATAATTCGCGTATAAAATAAACAAGTGTTACACAAACACAACATACACTCATTCCAATTCAGAATATTCTTTTATTCAAATACTCATATTATTAGGGAAAGGTTCCCATTAATTTTTATCAAAGATAAATTCTTTAAATTTATTCTTTAATCTTCTTTTGAATATCAATTCAAACCAAATTATGGTTTATCCAAACTAGTCAGGATTAACGAACCTTACCGAAGTAATCATTTGTTTTAAATTTCCCAATCCCGACCTATTAATCCCATGAAGTAAAACTGGTAATACTTCATATCTAACACCACGGTGTTATCAGTAAATTCAATTACCATTTCATGTTCAAATCTAATTAGAGATTTAACTATCGCCTAGAGCAAAACAGGTGATACTCCATTCTCGATCATTTCAATCTAATTAAAGATTTATTAAAACTCCACTTGGTTTTAATCTTCCCAAGAATCAATATTAATGATTGTATAACTTGGGAAATCATATCCTGTCTTTAACTAGGTTAAAGAACCAATGCCATTAAAAACATGGTTCACGATAAACCCAAAATCACATTCTATTCCATCAGCCTTTAACCATAAATTAGCAAGTGAACAATTCCCTAAGTAATAACCCAGAAGGCCGAAAATGACATCAGATCAATACCCAGGAAACCATTCAACTTAACTAATCTCCAGTTACTTTCTGATTTTCTTAACTCCGTTGGGTCTAAGAACAGTATTATTAAAGATACCATTCACGACAACCCAAATCACATTCCATTAATTATCGGGTTAAAGAACAAATGCTATTTAAAATACCGTTCACGATAAACCCAAAAATCAATTCCAGTTAAATATTATTTAATTGGTATACTTCATTAAATCTAAATAAAAAGATTTAATCTTTTTCTCAAATGGGTTTAAGAACGGTGCTAATGAAGACACCATTCACGACAAACCCAAATCCCATTTGATATTAAATACAAGGCTTTGAATAGAAAATTTATTGACTTATATTCAATATCAAATCCAACAACCAACAAATATCATATTGGAAATAATGATATACATATATATCTTTCGAATTTCAATAACAATATCTGTATAATCACAAAATACAGCATCAAAATATTCCGAAGACAATTTCGATTCAAATCCATTCCAATTATATATTGGAAATTTTGGTTATTTTTAAAACCATTTCAAATCCAATTTATTTATTCTAAAAATAAATGGATTATAATTCTAGTTCAAAACTAGTTCATTTCGATAAAAATCTATTTTTATCTTTTCAAATATGGAATTTTTCATCCCAATTCTTTCTAAATCATTTCTTATTATTATACACTAGTTATTGATATTTTTAATAATTTTATCAAGGCCCGTACAGTCAATTTCCATCAACGGCCATCGAACTGCACTTACAGCGACCTTTTCCAATTTTGATTTGGACATAATTCCAAATCCAACCGTTAGATTTCAAATTTCGGGCATTTTTAGAAAGCTCTTTTCGATATGAACCCAACGGTCCCGATTTTAGGAGAATCCGGCGGTCGGATCTCCTGTAATGTCCACTCGAAGTCAATGGTCGAAATTCACGAACTGCCGCAGCGCGGCGCGTTTTATTCTGGCCATTATATTATATATATAATATATATTTCATCGATTTCCTTTTAAAACATATTTTATAAATCGTTTTAATTTCGTTTTCAAAACGATTTCAACTTCCATCTCCAATTCAAATCAAAATTGAATTTTCCAATATAAATTCAATTTAAATTCATTTCAAATCGGTTTCAATTCAAATCAATTTCAATTCAAATCGATTTCAGTTCAATTTCAATACATTTTAAATTCAATTCAAAACGATTCCAATTCTATTTTAGTTTAATTCGAATTTCAATTTAATTCGAATTTCAATTCTATTCAGTTTAATTGGAATTTCAATTCCTTTCAATTTAATTCGAATTTTAATTCATTTCAATTTAATTCGAATTTCAATTCATTTCAATTTAATTCGAATTTCAAATCTTTTCAAAATATCAGATTTTGAAATCACTTTCGATATTCATTGTAAAATGAATAAAATCGACATAATTCCCGTTCGTGTTAAAATGGCGTTTAACTACTTAACACGGCTTCACATTTCAATATTCACTAAATATTATTTTAAAATATTCATTAATTATGAACTGGAATCAGACATAATCAATTACCATATAATTTGATTATATGGATTTCACACAACAAATGTGTATAACAACAATGAAAACAACAACCCATCATCCAGAGTGCATTCTACACGGTATAAGCATTAAATATAAATATTTAACGCTTGTAACAGCTTGTCAATCAATCGATCGACATACAACTAATTATTCGGATTAGTGTATGCCCAATTTCATCCCACTACCCGTGTGGGGTTTCAAACAATCAAACACAGGTTTTATTTGTGCAGTTGGGCGATGTGTAAAATTTATCGTCCCAATCAATATCCGTCAAATGTGTGTATATAAACAAATCGTTCGATTTGTTTTTAAATCTTTATTTTATATACACATTAAAAATTATATTTTTAACTATATAAATATTTATTCATTCCACAAAACACAATCAATTTCACAACACATCAATCAATTTCACAACACATCAATCAAACAAACAAGTCATCCATGGCCTGTGGACGACGGGTGTCGGGTGCTACTAAGCACCGTCTGCATCCTAGTATATATTTTAACAAGAAAAGGAAATAAAAATGAGGAGTTCTCACATTGGGGTTCCACTCCGCCATTTCATTTCTGAATTCCTGAACCTTTTGAATTCCTTTTTGATTTTAATTCGTTCCATCGCAACCTATTTCACACGATATTTATATAAAAAATCACATTTTTATTATCACTACATGTACATAAAAATCATATTTTTATTTCCACTTCATATATATAAAAATCGAATTTTTATATTGATGTTCATATAATAAAAATCATATTTTTCTCGCGCCATTCTCTACATAAAAATCACATTTTTATATATAAAGATCGTATTTTTATATCTCTACTACATATGTAAAACTCACTCCTTTACACCGCTACTCCCATGATCAAAATTATATTTTATCTTGCTAGTAATATAATAAAAATTATATTTTTACTTCTCTACATACATAAAAATTATATTTTTACCTCACTATATATACAAAAATTATATTTTTATTACTCTACATAAATAAAAATCATATTTTTATTACATCAAAAATCATATCTTTTCATGATTCAAAATCATAGCTTTCTATCATTAAAGATCCTATCTTTTTATTTATCAAAAATATAATCCTTCTCTTTATAAAAATTATATTTTGATCATCATTAAAAATCCAACCTATTCATATTTAAACATATTTGATCTTTACCTCGCTAAAATCTTGTGTTTACATATTTAAAAATCAAATATCTCTATAGATAAAAATCGAATATTTATAACACCAAAAATCAGATCTTTATAAATTAAAAATCGGATTTTCATATCACGCTACTATAGATATATATAAATCGATTTTTAAACTATGTTTTATATTGTTTTTTTAATTTAAATAAAATCAGATAATGGAATAACCACACCTTTTTTTCTCTGAACGTCGATCTCCGTCGGGGGGAGGGGGGTGAGTTGATGTGCGTCGCTGGCGTCTGGGTCTTTGGGCGTCAGAGTGGGCCACGCAGGTGGTGGCGTGGGGTCTGCGCGCTGGTGCTCGGCGCGATGGTTGGAGGGAGGTCATTGCGGTGGGTTCAAGTGATTAGGGTTTGGGGGTTCGGGGTTCAAAACGGGGAAGGCGGTGGCTTTAACGTCGGTGGTGGCTAAAGGAGGGTGAGGCGGAGGCTGGGCGGTCGTGGGGAGGCCGGTGAGCTGCGGCGGCGGTGGGAGGTTGGGTAGCGACTGCGGGTGGGCTACGAAGGGGTGCTGAACAATTGGGGAAAAAACGAGTCAATGGGGTTATTTTATATGTGAGGGGGGAGAGAGAGTAAATCCTTATATATATATATTCTCTGCATTTAAATTCAAAAAGTGATTTTTTTCATTCGAACCCGAAACGAACTTCAACGACTGCCACCCCTAGCCAAATACCCCCATTCTGAACACAATGGGATATGTTTCGTAAGTTAATTCGACCGTTTCGATCAGTTTCCATTCAGATTAAAATTTAAATCTATATATTCAATTTTAAACGCACATTTCAATTCACTGGGGCCACATACTGATTCTAAAAGTTCCAGAAAAATTATTTCTAGCTTCGTATTGACGATACGGTCCTAACAAAACTAATTTCGTCAAATTCCGAGACCGTTCGAAAAATGGCCATTTTCGGTCGAAATTGACTGAAATTGTTAAAACATGTTTAACTTCGCCACGCTCACCTATTGATCCCAAAATTTATGAATTTTGGAATCCAGCAATAACGCGACATCACGGATCCAACAAAAGTGGTTTCGTCGAAAACAAAGGTCGTTTGCAAAATTTCCATTTTTAAGTGCCAGAATTCCATAGCGACTATTCTGAATTTTCAATTGGGCACAACTTTTTACCCCCGCTATGAAATTTTAATTTTTCGGATTCGTTGGAAAGATATTCCCAAATAGATTCTAATATTTTTTGTTTCGCCAAAATCCGATTTATTTTGAATCCTGTACACTCATTTGAACTTTGAAATCAAATTTTCAAACTTCCGCGCCATTTTCAATTCCTTTTATAATTTAAAATAAATATTTATATTCTAACGACGATCTATTTAAATATATATGTTCTAATTCTATTCAAAATAAATTTCTCACCTTTATTATTTAAAATAATTCATTTTAAATAAAAATTCATCAAAATTGCCAAAATAAAAATTTTAAATTGGCTCAGAATTTCCGGGTTGTTACAATCTCCCCTACTTAAAACTTTTCTTCCCCGAAAAGGAATGAAGCTGAAAGTTGTTTTACGAACCAACTCAACTTTCATTGTTTTCATTATGGCTTAAGTTCTTCAACTTTTCAGTTTCTAAGAACTTTTCCAAAATTTCAAAAATTTGGCTAACAACCTAAATTTTTGAAAATTTTCGCCATAACCTCCCCTGCACCAGGAGCTTCGGGATATTTCAAATAGCCTCCTATGGCCCTCACCAATCCAAAAGAAGAAAAAAAGCCAATTGGCTCATAAAATCATCAAATCCCCAAGAAATACAATAAACATGTACCTATTTGTCGGGTAAACAATTTTATTCCTCTTCTCTAGCCTTCTTGCTATGACCTGTTTAATGTAAGTACATGTATATACATGCGAATGCGATAAATTTTCAATAAAATTCACTATTTGGTTCAATTTGGCTAAAGGTTCAACATTTTATTAATCGAACAATAATCAATCAACACAATCAGCAATCAATTTGTTGGTTATTATTTCAAATTCATATCTTTGATATATAGTCAAAAATCACATTTTTGGTGCTAAATCACAACAATATATTCTAACTATATTTTGGTTCTCACACCAGTCAATTGGAATCATATAGAAATCCCACTTTCGAAACTTGAACACAAATTCTAATGATGTAGCTACAATCATCAGAATCATCTTCGGGCGACTAGAATGTGTCTCTATATCTATCCAGTATATTAAAACTTCAAATACACGCGGACTAGACGTATACGCAAAATCTTTATATACTTGATTGTCCAAATCAATATAAAAATAATATTCAAATACGAATATTTAATTTAAATTTTCAAAAAAAAACTTGTTTTCAATTTTATTTTTAAAAACAACACTCTTCACACTCGTTCTAGGATGCTACTAATCCCATCTCTAACGAGTCATTCCTATTGGATATTACTAATCCAATCTCTGATGAATTCTTTCGTATGGTTCTAATGTGTCTTGTTCTCGAGCTTTGTAAACCAAAGCTCTGATACCACTGTAAGGACCCGTAACTTCCCCGGTAAGGAAAGAACGGATTACCTGGAGGACAAGACAAATAAGAACACAAACAGAAGAACATTTCATTGTTTATTACAACAATTTCATCATATTACAAGAATATACAGAGTATAAATAAATAAAATACAACAGAAAATATCAGAGAATACAATACATTACATTGCAGCGGAAAAATAATACAAAACACAACTGAAAGTAATACACAGATACAGAGCTTTCCGAGTATCGTTCCAGCTGTAAACCAGGATCCTATGAATATAAATCTGCAAAACCAAAACTACTAGCTGCCCGTGTGGAAAATAGGGGCACCCAGAGTTTTGGTTAAAACAATAAACTCTAGATCAGTCATATGACTCGTGTGAGAACTAAAACAATTATTAATCTTTATTTTAAAGTTAGGTAAATCAAGCGACCACGCTGTATAACACGGAACGGGTTTCCTCCCAAGAACAAAAACAACAACGCAATGCTAAATAACGAACAATGAAGCTATTATAAGACCCAGGTCCCATCACACAATGCAACACAAGCAGAGGATAGGGTTTTACCTTATAATAGCCAAAGAATGCTTGATACGCTAAATTTCATCTTTTATTATTACTATAAGTGTATAGTGTCAAAACAATTTCAATCATAAGTATTAATCATAGGCGGCATGAATGCCCCATACCATTATGTCGCCATATATAGGTTATACAATCAAAACCGCAAAATGTCGTATTGGAAGTTGGATTTCCATCTGTGAACCAAGGAAAGTGATCGTCCTCACCGCTTCAAGGCAATCTAGCCTACCATGTCTCAGAAACAGCCGCGACTGCACCTTCGATCGTCAGGGCCGGTCCACTCGATGTGGATTAAAATGCCTGAACACTGTGTCTCCCTACCCTATGGGGCGTAAATGAGCCAAATGTCTCCATCGGACACGGATCGTCCGATCTAACCGAGGCGCCTCGCTATCCATCATACACATAAGTAAAATGTCAAGCCGTGTAAAACAATGATACCACTCCTAGCTAGAAAGAAACGCATGCCCCCCTGATGTTCTCTCCCATTTCTGGTTCACAACCGGGGTGTGAGGCTCGCGAATTAACGCTACACAAAGCTACGCCACAAAGGCCGTGCTTTGATCATCAACCACAAGACCCTTCTTTTCAATAGAAACCTTGGTCATTTGCATCTCAGCATGCCACACAGGCAATTCACGCTATGCAACCGATATCAATCACACAGGATGAAATCCGATGTCAGACACACATCCATTTACAAGTCCGTTCTGGGTCTGAACGAAACCGAAGGAACCTTATTCCTCGCATATCCATCGATCTCCAAGTACGTCTGGACGACCACCAACTAATTCCCTCCTCTTGGGTGAAACCCAGTCTTTCTGAATAACTCGCGTATATAATAAACAAGTGTTACACAAACATACGCCTCATTCCAATTCAGAATATTCTTTTATCCAAATATTCACATTATTAGGGAAAGGTTCCCATTAATTTTATCAAAGATAAATTCTTTAAATTTATTCTTTAATCTTCTTTTGAATATCAATTAAAACCAAATTATGGTTTTTCCAAACTAGTCGGGATTAACGAACCTTACCGAAGTAATCATTTGTTTTAAACTTCCCAATCCCAACCTATTAATCCCATGAAGTAAAACTGGTAATACTTCATATCTAACACCACGGTGTTATCGGTAAATTCAGTTACCATTTCACGTTCAAATCTAATTAGAGATTTAACTATCGCCTGGAGCAAAACTGGTGATACTCCATACTCGATCATTTCAATCTAATTAAAGATTTATTAAAACTCCACTTGGTTTTAATCTTCCCAAGAATCAATATTAATGATTGTTTAACTTGGGAAATCATATCCAGTCTTTAACTTAAAGAACCGATGCCATTGAAAACACGGTTCACGATAAACCCAAAATCACATTCTATTCCATCAGCCTTTAACCATAAATTAGCAAGTGAACAATTCCCTAAGTAATAACCCCGAAGGCCGACACCGACATCAGATCAATACCCAGGAAACCATTCAACTTAACTAATCTCCAGTTACTTTCTGATTTTCTTAACTCTGTTGGGTCTAAGAACAGTACTATTAAAGATACCATTCACGACAACCCAAATCACATTCCATTAATTATCGAGTTAAAGAACAAATGTTATTTAAAACACCGTTCACGATAAACCAAAAAATCAATTCCAATTCAATTCCAATTAAATATTATTTAATTGGTATATTTCATTAAATCTAAATAAAAAGATTTAATCTTTTTCTCAACTGGGTTTAAGAACGGTGTTAATGAAGACACCATTCACGACAAACCCAAATCCCCTTTGATATTAAATACAAGGCTCTGAATAGAAAATATATCGGCTTATATTCAATATCAAATCCAACAACCAAAAAATATCGTGTTGGAAATAACGATATATATATATATATATATCTTCCGAATTTCCAAAACAATATCTGTATAATCACGAAATCCAACATCGAAATATTCTGAAGACAATTTCGATTCAAATCCATTCCAATTATATATTGGAAATTCTGGTTATTTTTAAAACCATTTCAAATCCAATTTATTTATTTTAAAAATAAATGGATTATAATTCTAGTTCAAAACTAGTTCATTTCGATAAAAAACTATTTTTATCTTTTCAAATATGGAATTTTTCATCCCAATTCTTTCTAAATCATTTCTTATGTTTATACACTAGTTATTGATATTTTTAATAATTTTATCAAGGCCCGTACAGTCGATTTCCATCAACGGCCATCGAACTGCACTTACAGCGATCTTTTCCAATTTTGATTTGGACATAATTCCAAATCCAACCGTTAGATTTCAAATTTCTTGCATTCGTTAGAAAGCTCTTTTCGATACGAACCCAACGGTCCCGGTTTTAGGAGAATTCGACGATTGGATCTTCTATAATGTCCACTCGAAGTCAATGGTCGAAATTCACGAACTGCCGCAGCGCGGCGCATTCTATTCTGGCCATTATAATATATATATATATATAATATGTAATGTATATTTCGTCGATTTCGTTTTAAAACGTATTTTTTAAATCGTTTTAATTTCGTTTCCAAAACGATTTCAACTTCCATCTCCAATTCAAATCAAAATTGAATTTTCCAATATAAATTCGTTTTAAATTCATTTCAAATCGGTTTCAATTCAAATCAATTTCAATTCAAATCGATTTCAGTTCAATTTCAATACATTTTAAATTCAATTCAAAACGATTTCAATTCTATTTCAATTTAATTCTAATTTCAGATCTATTCAATTTAATTTGAATTTCAATTCAATTCAGTTTAATTGGAATTTCAATTCATTTCAATTTAATTCGAGTTTCAATTCATTTCAATTTAATTCAAATTTCAGTTCATTTCAATATAATTCGAATTTCAAATCTTTTCAAAATATCAGATTTTGAAACACTTTCGATATTCATTGTAAAATGAATAAAATCGACATAATTCCCGCTCGTGTTAAAATGACGTTTAACTACTTAACACGGCTTCACATTTCAATATTCACTGAATATTATTTTAAAATATTCGTTAATTCTGAACTGGAATCAGACACAGTCAATTACCATATAATCTGATTATATGGATTTCACACAACAGATGTGTATAACAACAATGAAAATAACAACCCATCATCCAGAGTGCATTCTACGTTGTATAAGCATTAAATATAAATATTTAACGCTTATAACAGCTTGTCAATCAATCGATCGACATACAGCTAATTATTGGGATTAGTGTATTCCCAATTTCATCCCAGTACCCGTGTGAGGTTTCAAACAATCAAACACAGGTTTTATTTGTGCAGTTGGGCGATGTGTAAAATTTATCGTTCTAATTAATATCCGTCAAATGTGTGTATATAAACAAATCGTTCGATTTGTTTATAAATCTTTATTTTATATACACGTTAAAAATTATATTTTTAACTATATAAATATTTATTCATTCCACAACACACAATCAATTTCACAACACATCAATCAAACAAGCAAGTCATCCATGGTCTGTGGACGACGGGTGTCGGGTGCTACTAAGCACCGTCTGCATCCTAGTATATATTTTAACTAGAAAAGGAAATAAAAGTGAAGAGTTCTCACATTGGGGTTCCACTCTGCCATTTCATTTCTGAATTCCTGAACCGTTTGAATTCCTTTTTGATTTCAATTCATTCCATCGCAACCTGTTTCACTTGATGTTTATATTAAAAATCACATTTTTATTATCACTACATGTACATAAAAATCATATTTTTATTTCCACTTCATATATATAAAAATCGAATTTTTATATTGATGTTCATATAATAAAAATCATATTTTTCTCTCGCCATTCTCTATATAAAAATCACTTTTTTATATATAAAGATCTTATTTTTATATCTCTACTACATATGTAAAACTCACTCCTTTACACCGCTACTCCCATGATCAAAATTATATTTTATCTTGCTAGTAATATAATAAAAATTATATTTTTACTTCTCTACATACATAAAAATTATATTTTTACCTCACTATATATATATAAATTATATTTTTATTACTCTACATAAATAAAAATCATATTTTTATTACATCAAAAATCATATCTTTTCATGATTCAAAATCATAGCTTTCTATCATTAAAGATCCTATCTTTTTATTTATCAAAAATATAATCCTTCTCTTTATAAAAATTATATTTTGATCGTCATTAAAAATCAAACCTATTCATATTTAAACATATCCGATCTTTACCTCGCTAAAATCTCGTGTTTACATATTTAAAAATCGAATCTCTCTACAGATAAAAATCGAATATTTATAACACCAAAACTCGGATCTTTATAATTTAAAAATCGTGTTTTCATATCACGCTACTGTAGATATATATAAATCGATTTTTAAACTATGTTTTATATTGTGTTTTTAATTTAAATAAAATCAGATAAATGAAAAACCGTACCTTTTTTCTCTGAACGTCGATCTCCGTCGTCCGGGGGGGGGGGGGGGGGGTTGCTGTGCGTCGCTGGCGTCTGGGTCTTTGGGCGTCGGAGTGGGCCACACAGGTGGTGGCGCGGGGTCTGCGCACTGGTGCTCAGCGCGGTGGTTGGAGGGAGGGAGTTGCGGTGGGTTCAGGTGATTAGGGTTTGGGGGTTCGTGGTTTAAACGGGGAAGGCGGTGGCTTTAACGTCGGTGGTGGCCAAAGGAGGGTGAGGCGGAGGCTGCGCGGTCGTGGGGAGGCCGGTGAGTTGCGGCGGCGGCGGGAGGTTGGGCAGCGACGGCGGGTGGGCTACGAAGGGGTGCTGAACGATTTGGGGGAAAACGATTCAACGGGGTTATTTTATTTGTGAGGGGGGAGAGAGAGTAAATCCTTGTATATATATATATATTCTCCATTTAAATTCAAAAAGTGACTTTTTTCATTCGAACTCGAAACGAACTTCAACGACCGCCGCCCCTAGCCAAATACACCCATTCCGAACACAATGGGATATGTTTCGTAATCTAATTCGACCGTTTCGATCAGTTTCCGTTCAGATTAAAATTTAAATCTATATATTCAATTTTAAACGCATATTTCAATTTACTGGGGCCACACACTGATTCTAAAAATTCCAGAAAAATTATTTCTAGCTTTGTATTGACGATACGGTCCTAACAAAACTAATTTCTTCAAATTCCGAGACCGTTTGAAAAATGGCCATTTTCGGGTCGATCGAAATTGACTAAAACTGTTAAAACACGTTTAACTTCGCCACGCTCACATATTGATCCCAAAAATTATGAATTTTGGAATCTAGCAATAACTCGACATCACGAATCCAAAAAAAGTGGTTTCGTCGAAAACAGAGGTCTTTTGCAAAATTTTCATTTTTAAGGGTCCGAATTCCATAGCGACTATTCTGAATTTTCAATTGGGCACAACTTTTTATCCCCGCTATGAAATTTAAATTTTTCGGATTCGTTGGAAAGATATTCCCAAATAGATTCTAATATTTTTCGTTTTGCCAAAATCCGGTTTATTTTGAATCCTGTACATTCATTTGAACTTTGAAATCAAATTTTCAAACTATCGCGCCATTTTCAATTCCTTTTATAATTTAAAATAAATATTTATATTCTAACGACGATTTATATAAATATATACGTTCTAATTCTATTTAAAATGAATTTCTCGCCGTTATTATTTAAAATAATACATTTTAAATATTCAAAATTCATCAAAATTGCCAAAATAAAATTTTTAAATTGGCTCAGAATTTCCGGGTTGTTACAAATATACGAAGTATGAATAAATATTACACATTTGATAAATATCAGAGATTTAAATTACATTTAAATACATAGTAGCGGAAAAATAATACAAAGCAGAACTGAAAGTAATACACGGATACAGAGCTTTCCGAGTATCGTTCCAGCTGTAAACCAAGGTCCTGTGAATATAAATCTGCAAAACCAAAACTACTAGCTGCCCGTGCGGAAAATAGGGGCACCCAGAGTTTAGGTTAAAACAATAAACTCCAGGTCAGTCATGTGACTGGTGTGAGAACTAAAACAGTTATTAATCTTTATTTTTAAAGTTAGGTAAATCAAGGGACCACGCCGTTTAACACGGAACGAGTTTCCTCCCAAGAATACCAGTGCATAAAACACACAACGCAATGCTAAATAAAGAAAAATGAAGCTATTGTAAGACCCAGGTCCCATCACACAATGCAACGCAAGCCGGAGGATAGGGTTTTACCTTATAATAGCCAAAGAATGCTTGATACGCTAAATTTCATCTTTTATTATTACTATAAGTGTATAGTGTCAAACAATTTCAATCATAAGTATCAATCATAGACGACATGGGTACCATATATCATGTCGCCATACTAGGCTCTACAAATAAAACCGCAAGGGTCGTATTGGAAATTGGATTTCTGTCATGAGTCGAGGCAAGGGGCAAGCTCCTCTCCGATTCGAGACACTCTAGCGAATGCCTCAGGACCACACACAACGATCCTGGATCTTCAGGGCCGGTCCTCTCTTACTTTCGAGGATTGGCAATTCCTGAACACACGTTTCTCGGTCCTATCTGACCAACATCCGAGGCGCCTCGCATTCCAACAACCACACAGGTAAAAAGTATATAAATGTCAAGGATGGTAGGTCACTGACATCACCCATAGCTAGAAAGAAACGTCGTGCTCTCCCTGTAGTCACTATCCCGTTTTTGACTCATACCGAGGTGTGAGGCTCGCGAATTAACGCTATACACAAAGCTATGCCACATAGGTCGTGCTTTGATCATCAACCACAATACTTTGCTTTTCAACAGAAGCCTTGATCATTTGTCACTTAGGCATGCCACACAGGCAATTCATGCCATGTGATTGATATCCATCAAAATATAACCTCTGAGCTCGTACGTCTCAGAGAAGGGCGTTAAGCAAGAGAATAAATTCTCCGCCGCCAAACAGATATATATTTAATAGAAATCAATCACACAGAATAAAATCCAATGTCAGACACACAGTCCATTTACAAGTTCGTTCTGGGTCTGAACGAAACCGGAGGAACCTTATTCCTCGCATATCCATCGATCTCCAAGTACGTCGGACGATCACCAACTGATTCCCCCCTCTTGGGTGTACAACCCAATCAAGATCATCAATAATCAACCAAACGATATGAAGACCTCCGGTCTTCAACCACCGTCTTCATCGTCGACTTATCGTCGAATCGGTTATTCAGAACGGGTATAAACCCGGCCTTTCCAAATAACCCGCGTATATAATAAACAAATGTTACACAAACACAACATACGCCTCATTCCAATTCAGAATATTCTTTTATTCAGAAATATATTCACATTCTTAGGGAAAGGTTCCCATTAATTTTATCAAAGATAAATTCTTCTAAATTTATTCTTTAATCTTCTATTAGATATCATTTCAAACCATGTTAAGGTTTCCAAACTAGTCGGGATTAGCGAACCACACCGATGTAATTATTTATTTTATTTCTCAATCCCAACCTATTCATCCCATGGAGCAAAACTGGTAATACTCCATATCTAACACCATGGTGTTATTGGTAAATATTAATTACCCTTTCACGTTCAAATCGAATTAAAGATTTATCTATCGCTTTGGAGAAAAACTGGAGATACTCCATTCTCGATCACTTTAATCTAAATAAAGATTCGTTAAAACTCCACTTAGTTTTAACCTTCCCACAAATCAATATTAATGGTTATTCAAAGCTAAGAAGTTAATCTTATCTTTAACTGGGTTAAAGAACCAATGTCATTTAAAAACACGGTTCACGACAAACCCAAAATCCCATTCCATTGTTAATCGGGTTAAAGAACAGGTGTTATTCAAAACACCGCTCACAATAAACCCAAAAACCAATTTAAATTCAATTCCGATTAAATACTAATTAACTGGACAATTTCACTAAATCTTAATTAAAAGATTTATTCTTTTCTAAACTGGGTTCAAGAACAGTGTTATTTAAGACACCATTCACGACGAACTCAAAATCTCATTTGATATTAAATACAAGGCTCTGAATAGAAAATATATCGACTTATATTCAATATCAAATTCTGAAACCAACAAATATCGTATTGGAAATAACGATATAAATATATCTTTCAAATTTCCACAACCATATCTGTATAATCACGAAACCCAACATCGAAATATTCCGAAGATAATTTCGATTCAAATCCATTCCAATTCGTAAATTGGAAATTCTGATTATTTTTAAAACCACTTCAAATCCAATTTATTTATTCAAAAATATTGGATTATAATTCTTGTTCATAACTAGTTCATTCCGATAAAAATATATTTTTATCCTTTTTAAATATGGGATTTTTCACCCAATTCTTTCTAAATCATTCATTATGATTGTACACAAATTATTAATATTTTTAATAATTTTATCAAGGCCCGTACAGTCGGTTTCCAATAACGGTCGTCGAACTGCACTTACAACGACCTTTTCCAAATTTGATTTAGACATAATTCCAAATCCAACCGTTAGATTTAAAATTTCTAATATTCATTGGAAATCTCTTTTCGATACGAACCCAACGGTTCCGGCTTTAGGAGAATCCGACGGTCGGATCTCCCGTAATATCAATTCGAAGTCAGTGGTCGAAATTCGCGAAATGTCGCGGCGCGACGTGTTCTTTTCATGCCATTTAATATATATAATATATATATATATATATTATATATACTTCGTCGATTTCAATTCAAAACGTAATTTATAAATCGTTTTAAATTCATTTTCAAAACAATTTCAACTTTATATTCAATTTTAAATCAAAATTGAATATTCCATATCATTAATATATAAATGATAATATTTCAAAACGTTATATTTTGAAATCACTTCCTTTTCTATATTCATTACAAAACGAATATAATCGATATAAATATCGTTCACGTCAAAATGGAGCATATATTATCCACACGACTTTTATATATTTCAATAACTTCGTTATTCTATTCAACAAATGAATATTTTCTTCAACACATGAATATTTATTTTATTCAACACATGAATATTTATTAATTCTTACTTACAATAAAAATGTGAATTTTATTGTATAAAATATTTCGTTCAACACATGAATAGTTTCAACACATGAGTACCGTCAACATATGACTATTTTGTTTATTCAACACATGAATTTATTTATTTTCCTGTTCTGAATATTATTTGAAAATATTTTTTATTTTCTAAATTGGAATGAGACCCAATCAATTACCATATAATGTTATTTATATGGGTTCCAGACAACACATGTATATAATAGAAACGATAAATAATCAACCATCATCCAGAGTGCACCACACAACTGTCTGTCAACCTACCGATTGACACACAACTAAACAATCGGGATTAGTGTACGCCAAATATCATCCCAACACCCGTGTGGGGTTCCAAATCAACAAACACTGAACATTATTTGTGCAGTTGGGAAATGTGTAAAATTTATCGTCCCAATCAATATCCTTCTAATGAGTGTACATAAACAAATCTTTCGATTTGTAAATGGATATTTATTTAATCACATTCACGTTAAATTTATTTTTTCAATGATAAATAATTAATTTCAACACATGAATATATATTTCCATTCATTCCACATCACAATCAATTTTCACCACACAACAAAATCAAACAAGTCGTCCATGGTCTGTGGACAACGGGTGTCGGGTGCTGCTAAGCACCATCTGCATCCTAGTATATAATTAACTAGAAAATAGAATTTAAAGTGAGAAGCTCTCACCGAGAAGCTAAACCAAACGCCGCGACTCTTCATATGTAGAAATTCTTCGTTGCGTTTCCAACGAGATCTGTTTCACGCGGTATATGTTAAAAAGCATGTTTTTAACATCACTACCTCATTATAAAGATCAAACCTTTATATTCGCTATGTATACAATAAAAATTATATTTATATATCGCTACTTCATGTATAAAAATCTATTTTTTTTAACTTCATAATAAAAATCATATTTTTATAACACCGCTACTTTCTATGTAAAAATTATATTTTTACCTCATTATATATATAAAAATTATATTTTTATTACTCTACATACATAAAAATTATATTTTTATTAAATCAAAAATCATATCTTTTCATGATTCAAAATCATAGCTTTCTATCATTAAAAATCCTATTTTTTTATATTCAAAAATCTTATCTTTCTTCTAACTAAAATTTATATTCTTATATAACCAAAAATTATATTTTTCCTTCATCAAAATCATACCTTTTCCAACTTAAAAATATAATCTTTCCTAAGGTAGAAATCATATCTTTACTCTAACTTAAAATATAAACTTTTCCTAACTAAAAATATAAACTTAAAGGATAAAAATAATAATAGAAAACTCACACTGTTTTCTACAGCAATCGGAAGAAAGAGGGGTGTTCACGTCGGTTTTGGGTAATGGGGAAGGCGATGGCCGGTTTGAGGTGGAGGGTGGGGTCGGCGGCGATATCAGGTGGCGGCGGTAGGCGTCTGGAGTGCGGGTTTTGTGGCTGGCGGCTGTTGCTAGGGTTTGGCTCGTGGAGGGCTTCGACCACGACGGAATGGACACCTGGGGGGGTGCGATGGAGTGGAGGCGGCCAGAGGAAGGCTGGCGACAGTGACCGTGGGCTGGGGGAGAGCTGAACGACGGCTGCGTTGGTTTTTTTTCTTTATGAATCTCAATTTTGAAGGAGTGAGGGAGAGAGAGAGAGAAAAGGGGGGCTATTATAAAGTTTTTAATTAATTTAATTTATTTTCTCCTCATAAAGTTGACTTTTCTTTTGAACCCCAAACGAGGCCCAACAATTGTCATCCCTAGCTATTTACCCCCATTCCGAACACAATGGGATATGTATCGCAAGCCAATTCTATCGTTTCGATAAGTTCCTATCAAAATCAAAATATAAATCAGTGTATATTTAATTTAAATGTACATTTCAATTTACCGGGGCCACATACTAACTCTAAAAATTCCCGAAAAATTATTTCTAGCTTCGTATTGACGATACGGTCCTAACAAAACTAATTTCATCAAATTTTGAGACCATTTGAAAAATGGCCATTTTCTGGTCAATCGAAATTGACTAAAACTGACAAAACACGTTTTCTTGTGTCACGCTCACATATTGATTCGAAAAATTATGAATTTTGGAATCCAGTAATAACTCGACATCCCAGATCCAACAAAAGTGGTTTCATCGAAAACAGAGGTCGTTTGCAAAATTTCCATTTTTAAGGGCCAGAATTCGATAACGACTACTCTGAATTTTCAACTGGGCATAACTTTTGATTCCTGCTATGAAATTTTGATTTTTCGGATTCATGGAAAGATGTTCTCAAATAGATTCTAATATTTTTGGTTTTGCTAAAATCCGATTTATTTTGAATCCTGTACACTCATTTGAACTTTGAAATCGAATTTTCAAACTACCGCGCCATTTTCAATTCCTTTTATAATTATAAATAATTATTTATATTCTAACGACGCTCTATATAACTATATACGTTCTAACTCTATTCAAAATAAATTTCTCGTCGTTATTATTTAAAATAATTCATTTTAAATATTCAAAATTCATTAAAATTGCCAAAATAAAAAATTTAGATTGGCTCAGAATTTCCGGGTTGTTACAATCTCCCCCACTTAAAACTTTTCGTCCCCGAAAAGGAACGAAGCTGAAAGTTGTTTTACAAACCAACTCAACTTTCATTATTTTCATTATGGCTTAAGTTCTTCAACTTTTCAGTTTCTAAGAACTTTTCAATTTTTTCAAAAATTTGGCTAACACCCTAAATTTCCGAAAAATTTCGCCATAACCTCCCCTGCACCGGGAGCTTCGGGATATTTCAAATAGCCTCCCATGGCCCTCACCAATCCAAAAGAAAAAGAAAAAGCCAAGCGGCTAGCCAATCGGCTCATAAAATCATCAAAAACCCAAGAAATACAATAAACATGTACCTATTTATTGGGTAAACAATTTTATTCCTCTTCTCTAGCCTCCTTGCTATGACCTGTTCAATATATGCATGCAATTGTAATCATTTTTCAATACAGTTCAATATTCAGTTCAATTTGGCATAATGGTTCAAAATTTCAAACCAATAATCAAACAACACAACCATCAATCAATTAGTGGATTATCGTTTCAAATTCATAACTTTTTGATATATACACAGAAAATCAAGTTTTTGATGCAGATCTCAACAATATGTCCTAACTAGTTTTGGTTCTCACACCAGTCTGATGGAAATATATAGATATCCCACTTTCGAAACTCGAACACAAACTACTGATGCTATATAGTTATCAGTAGAGTCATCCTCGGGCAACTAGAGTGTGATTCTATATCTATCAAGTATATTAAAACTTCGAATATACGTTCATGACGCGTATATGCAAAACCTTTATATACTCGATTGTCCAAATCAATTCAAATAAATATTCAAATACGTATAATACGATTTAAATTTTCAAAACAATAATTGTTTTCATTTTTAATACTCCTCACACTCGTTCTAGGATACTACTGATCATATCTCTAATGAGTCATTCTTATTGGATATTACTAATTCAATCACTGATGAATTCTTTCGTATGGTTCTAATGCGTCTTGTTCTCGAGCTCTGTAAACCAGAGCTCTGATAGCAAATGAAGCAGCCGACGAAATCCGGTAGGCTTTGCAACCATCCTTTCATCCCCCAAGCAGCAGGTAATACCCACCGTGGCTCTCACCTGGTCCCCCAGTAGTTTGTTTTACAACGACCCTCTCGAGCCTCCCGGCCACTGCCTAACCAATCCTCGCAAGGGACATGTGGGGGTAAGAGTCTCCCATTCGCCACCAAACCGCGAAGCGAGAACCCCCCATCATGACTGCAACAAGAACTGGTAATACTCTATATCTAACACCACGGTGTTATCGGTAAATATTAATTAACCTTTCACGTTCAAATCTAATTAAAGAATTAGCTATCGCTTTGGGGCAAAACTGGTGATACTCCGTTCTCGATCACTTTAATCTAAATAAAGATTCGTTAAAACTCCACTTAATTTTAATCTTCCCAAAAATCAATATTAATGGTTATTCAAAGCTAAGAAGTTAATCTTATCTTTAATTGGTTTAAAGAACCAATGTCATTTAAAAACACGGTTCACGACAAACCCAAAATCCCATTCCATTGTTAATCGGGTTAAAGAACAGGTGTTATTCAAAACACCGCTCACAATAAACCCAAAAACCAATTTAAATTCAATTCCAATTAAATACTAATTAACTGGACAATTTCACTAAATCTTAATTAAAAGATTTATTCTTTTCTAAACTGGGTTCCAGAACAGTGTTATTTAAGACGCCATTCACGACGAACCCAAAATCCCATTTGATATTAAATACAAGGCTTTGAATAGAAAATATATCGGCTTATATTCAATATCAAATTCTGAAACCAACAAATATCGTATTGGAAATAACGATATAAATATATCTTTCAAATTTCCACAACCATATCTGTATAATCACGAAACCCAACATCGAAATGTTCCGAAGATAATTTCGAATCAAATCCATTCCAATTCGTATATTGGAAATTCTGATTATTTTTAAAACCACTTCAAATCCAATTTATTTATTCAAAAATATTGGATTATAATTCTAGTTCATAACTAGTTCATTTCCATAAAAATATATTTTTATCCTTTTTAAATATGGGATTTTTCACCCCAATTCTATCTAGATCATTTATTATGATTTTACACAAATTATTAATATTTTTAATAATTTTATCAAGGCCCGTATAGTTGGTTTTCAATAACGGTCGTCGAACTGCACTTACAGCGACATTTTCCAAATTTGATTTGGACATAATTCCAAATCCAACCGTTAGATTAAAAATTTCTAATATTCGTTGGAAAGCTCTTTTCGATACGAACCCAACGGTTTTGGCTTTAGGAGAATTCGACGGTCGGATCTCCCGTAATATCCATTCGAAGTCAATGGTCGAAATTCGCGAACTGCCGCGGCGGGGCGCATTCTTTTCAGGCCATTTAATATATATATTATATATACTTCGTCGATTTCAATTCAAAACATATTTTATAAATTGTTTTAAATTCATTTTCAAAGCAATTTCAACTTCATATTCAATTTTAAATCAAAATTGAATATTCCATATCATTAATAAATCCAAATTGAATATTCCATATCATTAATATATAAATGATAATATTTCAAAATGTTATATTTTGAAATCACTTCCTTTTCTATATTCATTACAAAACGAATATAATCGATATAAATATCGTTCGCGTCAAAATGACACATATCTAATCAACACGGCTTTTATATATTTCAATAACTTCGTTATTATATTTAACAAATGAATATTTTCTTCAACACATGAATATTTATTTTATTCAACACATGAATATTTATTAATTCTTACTTACAATAAAAATGTGAATTTTATTGTATAAAATATTTCGTTCTACACATGAATAGTTTCAACACATGAATATTTTCAATACATGAGTATCGTCAACACATGACTATTTTGTTTATTCAACACATGAATTTAATTTATTTTCCTATTCTGAATATTATTTGAAAATATTTTTTATTTTCTAAATTTGAATGAGACCCAATCAATTACCATATAATGTTATTTATATGGGTTTCATACAACACATGTATATAATAGCAACGATAAATAATCAACCACACAACTGTCTGTCAACCAATCGATTGACACACAGCTAAACAATCGGGATTAGTGTATGCCAAATATCAACCCAACACCCGTGTGGGGTTTCAAATCAACAAACACTAAATACTATTTGTACAGTTGAGCGATGTGTAAAATTTATCATCCCAATCAATATCCTTCAACTGGGTGTACATAAACAAATCGTTCGATTTGTAAATGGATATTTATTTATTCACATTCACGTTAAATTTATATTTTCAATGATAAATAATTTATTTCAACACATGAATATATATTTCCATTCATTCGACATCACAATCAATTTTCACCACACAACAAAATCAAACAAGTCTTCCATGGTCTGTAGACAATGGGTGTCGAATGCTGCTAAGCACCGTCTGCATCCTAGTATATAATTAACTAGAAAATAGAATTTAAAGTGAGAAGTTCTCATCGAGAAGCTAAACCAAACGCCGCGATTCTTCATATGTAGAAATTCTTCGTCGCGTTTCCAACGAGATCTGTTTCACACGGTATATGTTAAAAATCAAGTTTTTAACATAGCTACCTCACTATAAAGATCAAACCTTTATATTCGCTATGTATACGATAAAAATTATATTTTTATATCGCTACTTCATGTATAAAAATCTAATTTTTTTTAACTTCATAATAAAAATCATATTTTTATAACACCGCTACTTTCTACGTAAAAATTATATTTTTACCTCACTATATATATAAAAATTATATTTTTATTACTCTACATACATAAAATTATATTTTTATCAAATCAAAAATTATATCTTTTCATGATTCAAAATCATAGCTTTCTATCATTAAAAATCCTATCTTTTTATATTTAAAAATCTTATCTTTCTTCTAACTAAAATTTATATTCTTATATAACCAAAAATTATATTTTTCCTTCATCAAAATTATACCTTTTCCAACTTAAAAATATAATCTTTCCTAAGGTAAAAATCATATCGTTACTCTAACTAAAAATATAAACTTTTCCTAACTAAAAATATAAACTTAAAGGATAAAAATAATAATAGAAAACTCACATTGTTTTCTACAGCAATCGGAAGAAAGAGGGGTGTTCATGTTGGTTTTGGGTAATGGGGAAGGCGATGGCCGGTCTGAGGTGGAGGGTGGGGTCGGCGGCGAGGTCAGGTGGCGGCGGTAGGCGTTTGGGGTGCGGGTTTTGTGGCTGGCGGCTGTTGCTAGGGTTTGGCTCGTAGAGGGCTTCGACCGCGACGGAGTGGAGACCTGGGGGGAGGGGTGCGATGGAGTGGAGGCGGCCGGGAGAAGGCTGGCGATGACGACCGTGGGCTTGGGGGAGGGCTGAACGACGACTGCGTTGGTTTTTTTCCTTTCTGAATCTCGATTTTGAAGGAGTGAGGGAGGGAGAGAGAAAAGGGGGGCTATTATAAAGTTTTTAATTAATTTAATTTATTTTCTCCTCATAAAGTTGGCTTTTCTTTTGAACCCCAAACGAGGCCCAACGACTATCACCCCTTGCTAATGACCCCCATTCCGAACACAATGGGATATGTATCGCAAGCCAATTCTATCGTTTCGATTAGTTTCTATCAAAATCAAAATATAAATCAGTATATATTTAATTTAAAACGTACATTTCAATTTACCGGGGCCACATACTAACTCTAAAAATTCCCGCAAAATTATTTGTAGCTTCGTATTGTCGATATCGTCTTAACGAAACTAATTTCGTCGAATTCTGAGACCGTGTGAAAAATGGTCATTTTCTGGTCGATTGAAATTGACTGAAACTGACAAAACACGTTTTCTTGTGTCACACTCAAATGCTGACTCGAAAAATTACGAATTTTGGAATCTAGCAATAACTCGACATCCCGAATCCAACAAAAGTGGTTTCGTCGAAAACAAAGGTTGTTTGCAAAATTTCCATTTTTAAGGGCCAGAATTCCATAGCGATTATTCTGAATTTTCAACTGGGCATAACTTTTGATTCCCGCTATGAAATTTTGATTTTTCGGATTCGTTGGAAAGATATTCTCAAATAGATTCTAATATTTTTGGGTTCGCTAAAATCTAGTTTATTTTGAATCCTATACACTAATTTGAACTTTGAAATCGAATTTTCAAACTACCGCGCCATTTTCAATTCCTTTTATAATTATAAATAATTATTTATATTCTAACGACGCTCTATATAACTATATACATTCTAACTCTATTCAAAATAAATTTCTTGTCGTTATTATTTAAAATAATTCATTTTAAATATTCAAAATTCATTAAAATTGCCAAAATAAAAAATTTAAATTGGCTCAGAATTTCCGGGTTGTTACAAAAAAATACTGGGAAATACTAAAAGCAATCAATACCAACACTTACCTTCGTGAGGGATTTTGCATTCTTCAGTGATTTCGAAATATCAAAATTTGGGTTTCTTGAAAGAACTGCAAGAAGAAATGTGAAGCTAAAAAGTATATGTAATTATGTTACTTTTCAAAGTGTATTTGGTATAAGGTGAACAAACAATACATGTTTGAGAATCGATTATGATATACAGGAAAATCCCAATTTTTGTGTGATCATGTAACAATGAAAAGATTTATGAGAAAAATAATTTGCTTTTCTATATTGTGAAAGTACTGAAAAGGTGAAAATAGAAAATAGTGAGACTGTGTTCGTATAGATTTTAACTGTTGTATCTTGTGATCATAGGCCTTCCCAAAAACATAGTTTCTTTATGTATTTTGTTACCCACTCAGCCTTTATATTCATGCAAATTAAACAACCTAACTAGCCAACAACAACCCAAAAAAAAGGTGCTAATTGCCAGCATACATATTAACATAAAATTTTGTCTCCATTCAGTTCTTTGTGATTGTAAATCACTTATCAAACTAATTAACAAAAAATTTCTATAAGTAGTTAGTAAAAATTGTAAATGTTATTCAGCATGACTTATAATCATTTGATAGAATTAAAAATCAAAACAGGTAGAAGGTTGATAAGAACAACTAACAGTCATCACTTAAAATAATGTCATAAAATTCTATGCTGGCATAATTTTCTCATAAAAATGAACTTTTTACCCTTTTAGATGTACAGCCATCCCAAAAACATAGTTTCTTTATGTATTTGTTACCCACTCAACCTTTATATTCATGTAAATTAAACAACCTAATAGCCAACAACAACCCAAAAAAAGGTATTAATTGCCAGCATATAAATATTAACATAAAATTTTGTCACCATTCAGTTCTTTGTGATTGTAAATCACTTATCAAACTAATTAACAAAATATTTCTATAAGTGGTTAGTAAAAAATGTATGACATTCAGCATGACTTATAATCATTTGATATAAGATTTAAATACAGCTACCAGCTCTTACATGTCTAATACCATATATAAAATAGAGTTTCTCATTGAAAAAACTACACATATCAGAACTTCAATGGCATCAAATGCTGTTAAGCAAGTAAATAACTGATCACAGTCCAGAAAAGTATTTAGTGGCTTTTAAAATTATAGCACCTTTATCTTTAAAATATAATACAATATACATCAAAAATGACATATAACATTATTCTCTAATTGTGCTATTCCAATTTTCATGTCCAGACCAATGAGGAAGGTGAAACTTGAAAGCTCTTACCAAGAATACAAGACCAACTCATCACCCGATATGATTAATATTTGTTATCAAATTTAAGTACTTATCTGAACTTAAGCATGATCCTTATGTCCCTATCAAAATTTATTATTTTTTAATCGGCTGGAATGTTAGTGTATGATTAGCAGAATTGTTTTCTATATTGAGTGTGATGTTTACGTGAATGGCACATACATTTAAAAGCACTACAACACTATAAATTGGCTTTCAACACTATTAAGATGATATCCAATCGTTGACTTTTAGCTATATTAATATGACATATATACGTTTCTTTTGTATATGCCAAATATAATAAATTTTTTCCATACAATACAGATAATTATGAGTATCCAGATTTGAAAAAAACCTATGGCTAATAACTCAACTCTAGTGTCACAGCCATTGGAAATTATGACAAAAGTGTTGGCTAGACGAAGACTTGTGCTAATATAAGGTGGGTAATTTAAACAAACAGTTTATGTGCAACACTAATTCTAAATAATTTACAATAGAAGTGGTATTCGCTCACCTAATCATATAAATAGAGTTGAGAAAAGTAAATAGCATAGAAGAATGATCAAGAGATTACCTTTCACAACCAATAAAAAATATCGAGATACTTCAAGGAGATGGGGTGAGTAGGCTTGCTTTAATGCCATGACAACGGACGTTATGAAACTGCTAGACGCCGCAAACAAAGAAATTTGAGAGTATAAATATTGTTGGGCAAAACGTCGTTGGGTTGTAAAATTGTCGAAGAAGTTACTATCAAGGATAATTAAATGACGTTAGGTATAGTGAGACAGAAATTGCTTACTAGAATCGGAATCGAAGATTATGGTTTCAAAACATAAAGGAGTGACCTGCCACAGCTTCGATAGATTGGGTAAGGAGATTGGAGACGGAAGGAGTTCACTTTCTTGGATTAATTGAGGAGATTGGAGCAACCTTTTACTTTTTGGAGGAAGGTGAAATGGTTTTGGAGGGAGAGGGAAAAAAATTCATGAAGTTGGAGGGAGACGGAATAATTTGTGTGGGGCTAGAAAATCCAGCGTTACACGTGATGGTCAACACAAAATGACTTAGAAAGCAAATAATCAAGTATAAATAATAACACTTCAGCATAACGTGTTATTAATATTACATTTTGTTGTAGTGTATGAATCATCATTTTTCTTAGTTGGCTTGGTACCTACAGGACGAGAAGTAACAGTTATTAACTCAGGAGAATACGCGGGACTTTCAATTGTTTGTCCAATAATGTGACGAAAGGTTGAGACAGCTTTGGCAAACTGAGGTGAAAAAGTAGAAATACCCTCAGCAGATTTCTCAACTTGAGCAGTGGGAACTTCTTGAGTCAATCCGGCAATAGAAGGTAAGGAAGAGGCCCCAGGGATCTCTGGCCTTTCTGGATCATACCCCTCTACTACAGCAGTTTCGACTGTGGCAGAAGAAGAACCAACTTCAATGGTATCCTTTCCCTTGGCCTGACGCCTTTCCTCCTCCGTAGCGGTGACAATAAGTTTTCTCCCTTCAGCTAAGCAGGATGTCTCTTCGCCCCTCAAGTACATCTCCATCAGCTTGTCCTCATCAATCGAATCCACTCTAAGTTCTGCTTTTTCCCATTCGACCAATTGGTCCCATGCATACACAGTGGGAATAGGATAGTCCTCAAGCCAAGCAAGATTTCGTTGATGGATCACCTGAGCAAAAAATCCAACCATAGTTTCACCACTCTCGTCCAGCTCCCTTTGAGCATCTTTAAACTGTTCATTGACTTCCTTAACTTGCTGCAAACCGTGTTTGCATTCCCTTCGGCAAGAACTGCCCTTCTTTCAGCCTCAAATAATTTAGCCTCAAGCTCTGCGTTCTTTTTTACTAGGTCCTCTTTCACTTGGGCAAGATGAGTGCTCTCAGACTTAGCATCCTCAACCTGCTTCTTTAAATCTATTCGTTCCTGACTATGGGACTCAAGCTCGGAATGATAGTGCTTTTGTAATTATTTGAGTTGCCTCTTATAATTATCTGCGTCGCGTTGTGCAAGAGCAAGTTTATCTTGGGCATCCTCCAGATCCTTCTCAGAATTTTCGATAGCCCTTGCGTCATACTCGGCGACATCGACCATGATTTTTACATCTTCCATCAGATCACTAATTATTTTGGAGAGAGTCTTTGCATACTTCTTCATCTCCTTATATTGTTCATCTACAAAGTCTATGGAAGCCTTAACGTCGTTGGCCCAATCAGGATTTACCGATGTGAGTTTTGGGACAAAGTGCATGTGCCCGAAATGGTGTTCGGGAAATTGTTGCTTCAAAACTTCCATTCTGGCCTGGTTTTCATCATTAAGAATAACTGGCCTCATAGTGGTGATGTCGACAGTGCGACACTTGAGTTTCACGATGGGCCTATCCTTTCCTGTTTCTTTCCCCGATTCCTTTTATTTTTCTGTTGGACCGGGTACTTTCTTCGAAGAGCTGTCTTGAGGAGTTTTATTTTTGGATAAGGCAGAAGGTTTGATGCCATGCTTCTCCCCCTCGTAATGTGAAGGATTCCTTTTACGTTTGTCTGAGTCTTTACGGTGTGGGGATCGAGAACGGGAAGACTGATAGGGACGTGGAGGTCGATCCCTCCTATTATCTCTTCCCCTACTTTCATGTCGATCATGCCTCTCATCGGGATCCATTGGGGGCATACTCAAACGGACGTCCCTCATATAATAACATTGCCTCACCATTTGTCCTATAAGAAGAAATGAGAGAATATTAGAATCAACATTAACATAAAACTCAAGTGTTGTGACGTGCAGTACTAGGGTGCAATGTGTTTCCTAAGTAGTGATCCCCCCAAACAGACCAGAGCCCGGACTGAGGCTGGTATGTGCAATGTCCCCGGACTTTACAGGAGTAACTTCTTCCTCAGAAGTGAGAGCAAGAGGATTTGTTACAAAATCTTCTGCAGTATAAAGGGTCTCGGGCAAGGGAAGATCTCCTAAACCCCGATATATAGAGTCATCCACTGTAGTATTATCTCCTAAAGTAATGACCGACGGTAACTCTTTTGGAGAAATTGGCCTTTCAGGGGTAGCAGTGTCCTCGGGATTGATATATCTATCTCTGTCTTTCTTAGCTATGTTTGCTAGTTCATCATCCTGTGTCGAAGATGGAGAAGGAGGGTCCCTAAGGGGCACCGTTGGACCTTTCGAGCTTTCTCCCGTCTCAGGGATAATATCTACTAGGGGTATGTATACATAAGGGCCTTTCCCATGGCCTATACTGCGGGTGATGGATAATAACCCGTGACGATGGAGGTACTCATCCTTAAGGACTTCATCGATGGTCAAGAACTTTTGATCACCGGTGAGTAACTGGTGCAAGCGATCGAGGTATACTTGACCCATCACTTGCTTTGGATTGGGAACTGCGAATAAAAATAAGAGTCATTTAATGTGCTGACACAAGTATTTGAAGTTCAAATCCAAAAAGTTGGTGCCTTACTTGACTTGAGCCATCTCCTAGCGCACCCAGGTTGCTGTCTAATATAGAACCATTCAGGTTTTGAGTCACCAGCCTTGCTGCTATATGGGACGGTGATAATTTTCCTTTTGGGAACTGATTTAAAGTATGAAAAGGATGGAGTCTCTTGGGTCCGGTGCTTGAAGTTATAAAATAAATGAACATCATCAAAAGTAAGTTCTATGCCTAGAATCTCCTTGTAGGCTATGTACAGTGTGTACAAATAAGCGTAGGAGTTGGGATGCAGTTGCATAGGGGCAATCCGCAGCTGCCTCAGAAAATCAATGACAAAAGGAGGAAACATAGGTATTGCCCCAACTAGACACATTAATCTGGTGATAGCCATATATCCTTCTGGTGTATTATGGGGACGATCTGTTTTCGAAGGCAACTGATTATCTCTTTGAAGAATTCCATGCTTTAGGCGTATCCATAAAAGTCTGTCATTGTCAATTGTTGATTCGATTGAATCTTTAGGCGATTCCAAAATAGTGACATTTTCAAATTCGTCTAGAGCGCGGTTATCTCCTACTCCTCCCTCCTCTTCTTCACCTAGAGAGACATCAGCTCTAGAAGATACTTCACTATTATGAGCTTCCATCTCGTAATTTGGGCCCTCACTATTCCATCCTGAATCTGAGGTGGAAGATACATCCTCGACAGGTGGATTTTCAGATGATCTGGCAGCATCTCTCCTTTCTGCTAATCTAGATGAGCGCCTTTCTACCACGGTTGCTGAGCTATTGAAGAAGCAATAGTAGGAGTTAGAGTAAAATTTCCCGTATCCCCCCATGCATGTGTGTAAGCTAAAGTGCACAAGTGTGTATGCAATGATACAAGATAATTGTATAAAGGAATGCAATGCAAAGATGAGCAAGACAACTATGTATTTATCAACAGTTCAAAAAATTCGACTGAAATAGGCTATATCCTAAATGTCCATAAAGTTACAGGCCGCAGTCAATGATTGATTAAGTTATTTGGGCCATTTTGCACATCAATTTAGATAGCTTCGGATCAGCTCGGACATATGTGTAATGATCGGGTCAGTTCGGTGTTCAGATTATCAGCAGACAAGTTTGAGTATTCCATCAAGGCGGATCGGTTCGGAGCATGATAAAAGAGGGATTGGATCGGATGGGCTTAAAGGAAAGTGACTGTAATCATATCGGTTGACATCGAACCAAACCGCACCAACACCCCAAGACATGTCCGTTTAACTAACTTTCTTCCATAGCCACCATCATCTTCCCTCACCCGAACCGATGCCACATGACTAAATTCAAGGAGTGTTAGAACTTTCATCCTGCTTCGAACTGGCCCCCTCCTTCTTTTCTCCCTCTTCTTCTTCTCTGCTTTTCCAGTAACATCAAGCCCATTTCCCTTTTTTATGGAAATCCACCCAACACGAAGCTTTTATGGTGAACCCCTTCCTGTGTCGAACCAGGTTTGCCCCACCACCGCCTCAAGGTGGCAACGACGCCACAAACGACGATGGCGGCGGAACATGTTACATGACACCAAAATCGACATGGAAACAAATGAATTCGCCTAAAACTGTTTCCAAGTTCGAATTTAAATCGATTAAAATTAGAAAGGTTAGAGATCTGAACCCACTTATGAACTTGGTTAGAAGTTTGGAAGGAATTCTAGAGTTTTTGGAAATTAGGGTTTCGCCTGTGGTTTTGGAGAATGCGAAAATGAAAAAGAGGAGTGAAAGAAAATGGAGAAGGGATGGATTTATACACATGTAGAGGGGTTTTCATATCCCAACCGACATGACCTTTTTATCTGATCCGAACAAGAAATAAGTCCAACGCCGTTCAGCCCAATAACGCAGCAGCATTTGAAATATGGGCTAGACCGGATGGAATTGAGTCGAACCAAAGTGTGATCATTCATTTTGATTTATAACAAGAAATAAACCCAAAGTGGAATAAAAGATTTACGAGCACAGGGATATAAATTTTACCTGGAAGGATGGTGCGAATGGCAAATGAGATCTCAAAATTATTAAAGGTAACCAGAATGGTCCGAGCATCTAATGTCATATTTATAAGCACTAAGGGACACGACCTAATGAAATGTCATAACTTTACAAATGAATGGTTGCAAATATTCTACGACTTCGATTTAAAAGACAATAAACAGACAATTTTGAAGCACACTCTATCTCCAATAGAAGTGCACTTCGAAGGGGCAAAATGTTAGCCTACTTTATGAACTAGGCAACCCAAAGTTAAGTGATTGTACAATGAAGAGGTACGAAGAAGGAATCCCTGGCAAAAAACTTGGTTCGGTTCGAAGGGGTATAGCCCGAGCCTCTTGGCTATGCAGTGAATTAGTATGAAAATGACATGTTTGAGACATAACCGGATTGGCTCGGAGGCCACCGATCCGAATCCCCTGTGCAAATCCTGATCAGGTCTGAAGAGCAGGAGACAGCAACAGTTGCAGCCCACGATCCCTAAAGACACGGAGTAGTTATACACCCGTTCTCTCCACGGTCACTCACTAACCTGATGCACTGTCACCATCTTATTCTCTCCGAACCCGACACTTATGGGATGAATGCCACGTGCACCTGAACCAGAGCTAGTCCAGAGACACTTTTCACCTATAAATAGACCACCAAGGGTCATTTGAAGGGATCTTTTGGCAAATTCAGAGTTAAAACTCCCTTGTCAATCGAATTTCATCACTATATTCAGATCATTACCACAATTTAAAGTGAAAATCCATAAACATTGAGTGAAGGTATGCATTGTACGAGTGAAATTGAGTGAGAACTACTATTGTATTTGTATTTAAATCATCAATCCAAAGATTAGAAAGTGGACGTAGGCTCTTTAACGCCGAACCACTATAAATCGTGTGTTTATCTTTACTTTTTGATTTCATTTCATCAGAATTACTGCTAGGTTGGGTGTTAGAACCACTTTTTGGTCTAACAGTGTGTATTCATGTTTAAACATCATTGCCTTCTAAAGCCTTTTGAAAGTGATTTTTCTTTGATTAGCAAAGCAGTTCATGCTGCAAATGTTGTCGTCAATTGAATGTTCATGATGGGGTGATGAAAAATCATGTCAGTTGAGCAAAGGATAAAAAGATACTTAAGTTCCATGGACACTGATCAATAGGTCAGGCTCCATGTTCTATATTGTGCAAAATAACATTTCAACCATTCGATGTAACCGTTCCTTGATGAGATTTATTTATCCAAATTAGTACTATTTCATACACCTGTTTTTATATGTTCAAAGGTAAACAAAGTTATTACTTAATTTTCAACTACGCATGATGAAAATCAAGTACCAGTCTAACTATTTCTTAATCAATCATTTTAGGTATTGTTTATAAACGATAAGACAAAATATTAGGTTTATATGTGAAAAATGTATCTTTATTGCATGAATTTTCAATGGCTTAGATTTTATTTTACTATTCTCATTTCTGTCTAACTAATTAAGTAATATATATATGTGGATGGATGGATGGATCTATGTATGTCATTTAGAGAAATGAATTTCAAAGATTTAGAATTCTACAGGTCTATAACCGTTTAGCGTTAACGTAAACTGAACAAACTATTAGAGAAATGTTTTATTGTATTGTGGTGTATATGTGTTAACACCTCTTCACAGCCACTTTTATTTTGTATTTGGGCTTGCGTTGTGGCCCATCTTCTTTTACCCAATCTGTGTATATAAATCTCTGTTTTACACGAGATGTAATAGTTTAGCAATAATACAAAAAGCTCTCTTTTACATTTCTCTACCAATTCAATTCTTCATCATCTCAGATTACATTTCTTATAATTCTCTATAAAATACAATACTGCATCATCTTAAGATTACATATTTTACAGTAATTTCACATGGTATCAGAGCTTCAAAGCTTAACAGCGACCTGATATTGCTCATCTTGCTTCATTTCTATTCCTGATCCAAGAAGTGTTTTGTTTTGGTGTTTTACCCATCAGTTTTATTCATCATCATTTGGGTTATGAAAAGCAACTTCTAGTCTTGAATATTCATGCCTCCCCATTAAAAATTCATCCTGAATGCAAGGCTGCAATCTCTTCACAACTGAAATTTGCTTTCAGGAAATCAAGAAAGCTAGCTCAGGCATAAGAAATCATTTAAGAAATCAGAATTTTCTAAACAGAGCCGTCCTGAATCTTAGTTTTTTCAAACTTTGATTCGATTGCTACGGTTTAATTCAGGTATTCATCATATTTCTATTGAATTCTTTCTCATACCTGAAGGATCAAATTGATTTCCTCTCCTGTTTCTCTCGAGTTTTCATCATGGGTGATGATAATATATCAATAACTTCTGGTAATGATGCTTTTGTTCATTCCGAACATTCTATTCCTCAGACCGATGCTGAAAAGTTAATAAAAACAGTTGTCAGTCCCCAGAGTCAATTGATAACTATACATTTAGAAGAAGAAAACTATCTTCTATGGAAACTGCAGATTGAAACTACAGTACAAGGATACGGTCTTGAGGGTTTTCTATATGGTACCCTTACTATTCCTCCAAAATTCACAACTGATGGTGAAAATAGAATGGTGGTCAATGAACACAAAATATTACAGACAAGACAGGTTAAAAAGTTCTTGGATGTTATCCTCAATTAGCCCCAACCTACTTCCTCAAGTAATTGAGTGTAAGTCTGCTAATGAGATTTGGGCAACAGTTGAAAGAGTTTTTAGTACACAATCTACAGCCAAAGTTATACATTATAGAAGGCAACTTCAGAATATTAAAAAAGGAAGTGAACCAATGAGAGAATATTTAGCAAAAGTCAAGAAGCTTGTTAACTTACTTGATTCTACAGGATGGAAAATACCTGAGAATGAACAAGTTCTTACAAACTTGAATGGTTTAGAAGAAGAATATGAGGATGTAGTTGCAATTTTATCCTCTAAAAGAACTGTTCTAGATATACAGTTTGTTCATTCCACTCTACTTGCTCATGAGGCAAGAATAGAGCATAAGAAACCGCAAGTATCTGACCTGTCTATCAATTTTTCTGCAAATGTTAAAAACAATAATACAAGCCAACAAAGGACAGATCAAACTAACCAAAGAGGTGGATTTTCAAACAAAGGAAGGGGCAGAGGTAGGTGGAACAACACCAGACCCAAGTGTTAGATCTGTGAGAAGTTGGGACATACTGCTGCAAAATATTATTTCAGATTTAATCAGAGTTACATGCCTGGTCAAAATTCTGGAAATCAGAAGAATGCTAATGCAAGTATTGCACAAGTACAAAACAATTCTGATAATCAAAGTTCAATTAACAACTGTTAACTAAGTGAGATTGCCAGAATTGATCACATCAATGACAATGCTTGGTTTCCAGACTCAGGCGCTACTAATCACATTACTAGCAATCTTGACAACTTAAATTTTGGCAATAAGGAGTATAAAGGTAATCAACTTATATGCTTAGGTGATGGTAATTGTATAACTATTTCACATACTGGTCATGCACACATCAAAGGTAAAAGATTATTATACTTGAATAAACTTTTAAGGGTTCCAAATATCAAAAAGAATCTTATTAGTGTTTCTAAGTTTTCCAGTGATAATAATGTCTTTTTTGAATTTTATCCCAAATACTGTCTAGTAAAAGATATACTGACTAAAGAAACTCTTTTGCAGGGTGATGCTGTTAAAGGACTTTAAAAGTTTAGTTCTGTTGTTAATATGCATGCTGCAAATAGAAACAATTACTGTAAAAATTCTGAAATATCTGAATTGTGTAAAACTAGCAGTACTTTTGATCGCTGTCATAACAAATTGGGACATCCTAATGAGAAAATTGTTAGAAAAATATTATTAGAAAATAATATTCCCTTTGATGAATGTGCATCACCATATCTGTGTTCTTATTGTCGGTATGGAAAAAGTCATAAATTGCCATTTACTCAGTCTCAAACTGTTTATACAAAACCACTTGAATTAGTTGCATCTGATTTATGGGGTCCTGCACCCATAACCTCAGATTATGGATACAGGTATTATGTATCTTTTGTTGATGCATTTTCAAGATATACTTGGATTTATTTTCTTAAAAATAAATCTGATACTTATAATGAAGTTATTCAGTTTATAAATATGGCAGAAAATTAGACTAACTGCGAACTTAAGGTTATGCAAACTGATGGGGGTACTAAGTATAAAACCCTTAGCAATTTCTTTTCTAAAAAAGGCATTGTTCATAGAACTAGTTGTCCCTATACTTCTGAGCAAAATGGTTTAGTGGAAAGAAAACATAGACATATCGTTGAATGTGGCTTGTCTTTACTTGTTCATGCATCAATGCCATTGAAATTTTGGCCAGATTCATTTAACACTGCTGTTTATTTGATAAACAAGTTATCAACAAGAGTGTTAAATGAATTAAGCCCTTATGAAAATTTATATGCGAACAAGCCAGATTACAAAATGTTAAAAACATTTGGTTGTTTATGTTTTCCTTGTATTAGACCATTTAATAAAAACAAATTGAGTTTCATATCAAAGTCTTGTACTTTTATTGGTTATGCAACCAATCAAAAGGGATATAAATGTTTAGATGATTCTGGTAAAATCATTATTAGCAGAGATGTTGTGTTCAATGAACATTGTTTTCCATTTAAAAGACCAGACATTAAAACTACAAGCAAAGTCTATAATCCTCAAAAATCCATACCAAATTTGCCTGTGTACTCTGAAGTCATGAAAGAAACTGGAAGTGATAGGACTAGCTGCACTTCAGAGCCTCAGCTCACAATGTCGTCTAGACCAGGCCATGACTCTGATCAGCCAGCCAGTTATTCAGACCATCTCCCTGCAAATTCAAATGATCAAAACAATCAATCTCCAGTTTCAAACAGTCTGCAAATATTGAAGATGAAAATCAAGATAACATATGTGAATTACCTAGAGACAGAAATCAGAGTAATTCAGGACATCCTATGATCACAAGATCTAAAAGTGGTATATTTAAACCAAAAATATATACCATTATTTCAGTTTCAAGTGAACCAGAAAGTTTTGATCAAGCTATAAAAGACAAAAATTGGAAAATTGCTATGGATGAAGAATTTAATGCACTTGTCAAAAATAACACCTAGAAACTTGTTTCACCTCCAGATAATAAAAATATTATAAAGTGCAAATGGATATACAGGTTGAAGAAAAATCCAGATGGGTCCATTAACAAATACAAGGCAAGATTAGCTGCCAAAGGGTTTAGTCAAGAATACGGGTTTGATTTTAATGAAACTTTTTCTCTTGTCATTAAACCTACTACTATTAGAATGGTTCTCACTATTGCTTTGTACAAAAATTGGCATATAAGACAATTAGATGTGAATAATGCATTTTTAAATAGTGACTTGCAAGAAGAAATTTATATGAGTCAACCACAAGGTTATGAACAGAATAAAAATCTTGTATGTAAACTCAAAAAGGCATTATATGGTCATAAGCAAGCACCAAGAGTATGGTTTGATAAACTGAAATCAACTTTAGTTAAATTTGGATTTCAGTTTACAAAATCAGATAATTCATTGTTCACAAAAATTACCAACTCATCATCTATGTATGTTCTAATTTATGTAGATGATTTAATAATTACAGGTGATGATGAAGGGAAGATTAATGATTTGCTACATTTTTTGGATCAACATTTTTCTATAAAAGACCTTGGCAGCTTGAATTACTTTCTGGGAATTGAAGTTCTAAACAAATCTGGAAATGAGTTATTTCTTAGTCAAAAGAAATACATCAGTGAAATTCTAACCAAGGCAAAAATGATTGATGCTAATTCTCAACCTACACCCATGATAAGCAGTCAGAATTACTCCAAAAACGAGGGGGAAACTATACTCAATTTCAAACAATATAGAAGCATTATTGGGGCACTACAATATGCTACTATTACTAGACCAGATATTGCTTTTAGTGTTAATAAATTGTCTCAATTTATGCAGAAACCCCTTGATACTCACTGGAAGGGCATCAAAAGGATACTAAGATATCTCAAAGGCACTTTGAATTATGGACTACATCTAAAGAAAAGCAAAAATCTCAGCCTAATTGGATATAGTGATGCAGATTGGGCCAGTGATCCTGATGATAGAAAATCTGTATCAGGATACTGTATATATTTGGGTGATAATCTGATTTTATGGAGTTCAAAAAAACAAGCTACAATCTTAAAATCAAGTACAGAAGCCGAATATAGAAGTGTGGCAAGTGCTACTGCAGAACTGATGTGGTTACAATCTCTTTTAAAAGAACTACAAATTAATATTCAAGGCAAACCAACATTGTGGTGTGACAATCGAAGCACATTATATATGACAGCAAATCCAGTGTTACATTCTCGATCAAAACATATTGAAATTGACTTATATTTTGTTCGAGAACAAGTAATGAAAGGTAACCTACATGTTAATCATGTTCCTTCATATTATCAAAAGGCTGACATTTTTACTAAGGCGCTATCATACACAAACTTTCAAAGACTCAGAGTAGATTTAAAAGTGGAATTCATACCAGAGATCCAGCAAGGCAAAAGCACGATTTTGGCAAATGCTTCTTACAAATCTATCAGCAAGCAAGACAAAGTCATACCAAGTCTGGATTCAGCAGAGACCCCCATCAATTCAACCGGATCTGCTATGATTAAAGTTAACGATTCCAACACAACTCTAATCGAGCCTCAACCTCGATTGAATGCTCTTCGGAAATCAAGGATTATTGGACCTGGCAGTAGTGAAGGCTTTTGATTGTTCAAAACCTCGTTTTTATCTGTTTTTAGAAGAAGATCTGAAACCCTAGCATCGGCCCTAGCATCGAATTGAGAGGGGGTATTAGAGTAATGTTTTACTGTATTGTGGTGTATATGTGTTATCACCTCTTCACAGCTGCTTTTATTTTGTATTTGGGCTTGCATTGTGGCCCATCTTCTTTTACCCAATCTGTGTATATAAATCTCTGTTTTACACGAGATGTAATAGTTTAGCAATAATACAAAAAGCTCTCTTTTACAATTCTCTACCAATTCAATTCTTCATCATCTCAGATTACATTTCTTACCATTCTCTATCAAAATACAATACTGCGTCATCTTAAGATTACATATTTTACAATAATTTCACACAAACGCTTCTCTGTTTTGATTTATAGGCGGACATTTTCTTAGCTTCAAATTTTTTATACAAATTTATTCATAGTTTTCTCCAGTTTTCTGGACCCAAAGTGTAGTGATGCTTCCTTGGTTCGTGATTATTCACATAATGGAATATTTAGGATTTCTGTTGAATTAAGGGGCAATGTATTAAAACACATATTTCAAATTAGCGATAATTATGTGTGCATATACAAGGTGATAGATATTGTGATTTACTTGTGCAAGAAAGAATCATGGACAAAAGTGTTTTGGTTAGAATTTATTTTAGAGAACGTTAGAGTTTAACTCCAAACGAAGGTTACTTTTGAAGCTTGGTTATTTGTTTAGATTTTTTATTTTAGTAATGTGATCGATTTAAAGATTTTTGAATGAAAGTAATACTAAAAATTGGAATGAAATTGCTTCTCCAAAGGAGGACGCTGATCAATTGATTTTCAATCCAACAGGGTACATATTTAAACATTTTATCTAATTTTAGTGTTGTATTATGAATGTTATATAAAATACCATTGTTTAAAAAACCAAGAGAATAAAAAGAAGAGATTTAGTGCCTCTAACCTTACTAGTCCTCTTTTTATCTCATTAAGGGTCCTTGTGATCGACATTTAAAGTTTTTTTTTCAATCAAGAACAAAACCTGTGAAGTAAATTTGTGCATGTGTGAAAATAAATGAATATTGGAAGGTATTTTTTACTTTATTTGAAAGTAACTTTTTGTTTTTGCTTCTTTTGAATTTAACATGTATTTCTGATAATAGACCCATCTTTGTTGCTTCAGCTTCAACGAGTTAGACCTACCAAAGTGACATGTGATGTAAATTAATCATTCACCTTCATATGGTATACTCATATGTAAAAGCCTGATAGAATAGTTTAATTAATGAACTCTTTTTGTTTGTGTACCACTGACAACATATTATATTTTATATCTTCCTATGCTGCGATAAGGTTCGTCAAGAATCCCCTGATTTATTGAATATTTTTTATGTATATTAATTCTTAAAGGGTCTAGCGGATATGCTTTTATATGACATACTAAATGAACTTCAAAAAGGAAGATGTCGTATGGCAGCTGCGCTATGGCCTAAAGGTATAACAAAGAATACTCCACAAACTAATGTTAAGGTACATACATGCATAAAATGAAGCACATAACAAGGATTTTAGAATGACATCTCTACTAACTAAAAACAGAGAAGAAAACAAATCCGAAAGCATCATTGTTGATGTTGATTGACCCAAATCCCAGCATGCATCAGTGCATATTAAAGGTCAATAGGCTATTGGTATCATCAAGCTTGAGGTCGTTTTTGAAGAACTCTCACAAGTAAGAACATTCTGTTCCTTTAGATTGTTTCCAAGACTCGAGAGCATATGAGATTGGTCTGCAACCTTTACAACATGTTTTCATGTCCATAAAATATGGTTTTCATCTCTAAAGATTTATGGTTTTTTTGTTCAGGAAACAACCTGATAAGATTAGATCTTTCTGATGCTTTTCAGTTATGTTTTACAATGATGGCATGGTCCTTGCAACCATTATTCCCTTTGTGCTCTCAATAGTAAGATTTCTTTGCTCATGCCATGCAATGAGTTGGTATGATTTTCTAAGGCATATTTTCACTTTTCATGTTCAAAAAATGCCATGTAATGTCATCTTTAGCTGGCTGGATAAATTTTTTTTATGTGAGAGATCATAATGGTCAACAAAACTATTCCCTAGGTTAGGCCTTATGTTTAGTGGTATCAGTGGCAATGTAGTTAACATTTGTATCAGATGACTCTTGATTTATAGAGGCTTTAAACTATTATATTCTATCCCTGACATTGTATCTGCAATTAATTTGCAAGTTTTTAATATGCAAAATTTTCATGTATATAAATTGTCTACATTGTGTCTGGCTTTCATGAAATAAATTATCTCCAAATGCAAATCCCAGATCTTAGGAAGTTTGAAGTTTTTGTGTTTCCCAAAATATTTAGCTGTAACACATCCAGTTGTTGATCTACGGACATTTTTTACATGTCAGATTTCAATAAATTTGAATATGATACAACTCTATGTAATGCTTTGAAATCTGTCTAATGTTTCAAAATTTTTGCAGGAAATGGTACAACTCTGTCCAGTGTTTCAAAAATCTTCTTGCTTGAAAATGTTTTGTGTGTTTTCTTTTGTCTTGTACAAGATGGTCTAGATTAAGCTTGCAGAATCTGCTTATAGCATACAATATCACTTGGATTTTTTAAGCGTCATTTGTATCAGGATGTGAGGTACAAAAATATAAGCAAATTTTTATAATGTGTTGGTACTTGGTACATATGCTATCCCCTTAAATTATGAAGTGTTAACCATTTATCTTGCTACAAGTCGTAGCTCGTGAAAAGTATACTACTATGTATACATTGGTTTTTAGAACTTGTCAGGATGCGAGTCATGGAAATATAAGTAGATATAGTGCGTTAGTACGTAGGCTAACCCCTATGAGGTGTAGCCAACAACAAAGGCGACTCAAATAATTACACACATACGATTTGAAAGTAAATCCTCCTGATCGTATTGCAGCGATTGATTCAAATAAAATGATGAGGCTGCTGCTTTTAGCTGCAGCATGACAACATCAGCATAAAAAAAGAGTTATATATATACATGTTTCATGTTTAAATTTTATTTTACTGAACTGATTTTTAGTTACACCTTGCTCATATTTTAATTGTTTCGATTTATTGCGCACAATTCTGTTGAATAATTAGACTGTACAATATATTCATAAGTGTTACTTTATCATCAGTTCCATTACCACAATTTTTTTGTTAGACCGCTAATTTTGACTCCTCCATGTACAGCAGTTAGCTCACTTTAATTGGTTTGGATAGCCGTGATCAGAATATGTTAATGGTTAGGGTAGTATGAATTATGATCCTTTCTTTCTTTCTTTTTTGGAGGTTGGTTGCAAAAGGGAGGGCTTAAATGGTTGAAGGACAATTTTTTTTAATAACTGACCAAGTGAAATTATAAAGTTTTTATAATAGCGGGATGCTGCGAAGCTTACAAGGAATTCGATAGCAGGCCATTAATAATAGAATTTAATAGTTAACCAAATGAGTTAAATTACTATTTTTATAGTTGTGTTTAAAAGTGCGAACAAGCAATACACCACTAGGTAAGCAGTTGCAGCTACAGATTTGCACTGCAGGTTAAAGGGGTCTAACAAAGGTGAAACTGAATTTTGACATATGTTTAAATTTACTAAATAAATGAAATGATAATTGCATATTAAAAATAATTTGACCAGCCAAATGAATTTTATTTAATTGTGTTGGGTTATTGATTCATGTATTATAGTATAGAGTTTGTTTTAAAACTTCTACATGCATCCAGATTTCTCTTACTCATGATTATGTGTGTAATTAAGATTTACAGAACAATATTTTGCAAGAATTGAAATGTAAGCTTTATTAGTAACGAGAATTTTCAATGTACAAACTGCAAAATGAAGCCCAGTCTTTATATACAAGTAAATGGGCTTTTTGGGCTAAGTAATTATTAGTTACAAGAAGTGATTTGGATAAAAGAATAGACGGCTAATGATGAAGGAAATGAGCGATGGATATGAAGCCATGTCAGCAGTCCATATGAGATAACATAAAGTCTTCGGTTGTGCTATCGTGTGTGTTTTCTCATTTGTAATACACCAATCTGGAAACTAGGGTTTCTCAAGCCCTAGTTTTCACATTAATCATGGAGGCGCTTTAGAAATCTTTGTTTTCTATCTTCCGAACTTCTTCTCCACAGATTCTTTGGCTTCATAGTCTTTAGATTGGAGTGTAGATGAATATTCTTTGTTGTGGCATTTACTCAGTTCTTTGTTACCGTCGGAGTTTAGTTCAGCCTCATCCTTGAGTTCGCCGACTTTGAGTTCAGAGCGAAATCTGGTAAAATTCTTCACACTTGTTGCTTTAGTTAGTATGTCAGCCTTTTGGTAAGTTCTAGGTATGTGATTAACTTCAATTTCTCCTTTCTGAACCATTTCTCTGACGAAATGTAAATCTATCTCGATATGCTTCGTCCTAGCGTGTTGTATTGGGTTCTCTAACATGTATACGGCACTTTTATTGTCACACCACAATATTGGCTTTGCTGTAGTTGTAATTTGAAGTTCTTTTAGTATAGTTTGAACCCATTTAATTTCTGCGGCTGCATTAGCTATACTTCTGTATTCCGATTCTGTACTTGACCTAGAAATTGTGGCTTGTTTCTTCGAGCTCCATGAGACTAGGTTTTGTCCCACATAAACACAGTAGCCACTTGTGGATCTTCTATCATCAGGATCCGAAGCCCAGTCAGCATCTGCATATCCCATTATGTTTAGGTGTTGACTGCTTCTTTGTATGAGACCATGGTTGATTGTCCCCTTGAGATATCTTAAAATTCTTTTAACTGCCTTCTAGTGTGTGTCCAAAGGTTTCTGCATAATCTGAGATACTTTATTAACGCTGTAAGCAATATCAGGTCTGGTTATAGTAGCATATTGTAATGCCCCCACAACCATTCTATATTCAGTAATTTTGAAAATTGCTTCTCCCCTAAATTTAGAATATTGCTGACTGCTTATCATAGGAGTTGGTTGGGGATTAGCATTCAACATTTTTGTTTTACTTAGCAGTTCAGTGATATACTTCCTTTGGCATAGAAATATCCTATCATTTGATTTGGTTACTTCTATGCCCAAGAAGTAATTGATATTACCTAGATTTTTAATAGAAAATTGTTTGTCTAAATATTGTGTTAACTCATCTATGTCCTTGTTGTTGTTGCCAGTTATTATCAGATCATCTACATATATTAATATGTATGTTGTAGATGATTGATTAACTTTTGTGAACAAGGAATTGTCTGATTTGGTGGACTGAAAACCTAATTTGCATAAGGTGTTGTTCAGTCTATCAAACCATACACGAGGTGACTGTTTCAGACCGTATATGGCCTTATTTAGTCTACAGACATAGTTTGAGTTAACATTGTAACCTGGTGGCTGACTCATGTAGATTTCTTCTTTGAGCTCACCATTTAAGAATGCATTATTGACATCTAAATGTCTAATATGCCAATTCTTACTTACAGCAATAGTTAGTACAAGTCTTATAGTTGTAGTTTTTACGACTGGAGAAAAAGTTTGATTAAAGTCAAACCCATACTCTTGTGTAAAACCCTTGGCTACAAGTCTAGCCTTGTACTTACTTATGGACCCACCTGGATTCCTTTTTAATTTGTATGTCCACCTGCAACCTACTATGTTTTTTATTGGCAGGTGGGTATACAATATCCCAAGTATTATTTTTAATTAGAGCAATATACTCTTCATCCATTGCTGTTTTCCAATGTTTGTTTTTGATTGCCTGATCAAAAGATTCAGGTTCATCGTTACTGGATACAGCAGTGAATACTTTGGGTTTAAAGATAACACTTTTAGATCTTGTAATCATTGGATGGCCAGTTTGAACTGGTTGTCTGTTTGGTGGTGAGTCATTGTTGCTTTCAGATCTTACTGGAGTTAGTTGTTGATTGTTGAACTCATCATTTCCCTGATTCTGACTTTGTGCAGGTGCATGGGAAGTCACACTGGGTGGCTCAAAGCTTTCATGATCATCATTGATTGGTGAGCCTTGAGCATCAGGTTGTTGCTGATTTTCTATTTGCTGCCAACTTTCATTGATATGAGGTACAGCAGGTATAGAAATTTTTGAATTTCTGACTTTACCTGTAGTGCTTATACTTCTTGTACTATATGGAAATACTCTTTCATCAAATACAACATGCCTACTGACATATATTTTTCCAGTATTATCAATGCACTTATACCCCTTTTGATTAACAGCATATCCTAGGAAAGTGCACTGTTTTGATCTGAAGTTTAATTTATTAGTGTTGTAGGGTCTCAAGTAGGGAAAACACAGACATCCAAACATTTTAAGTTGTTTATAATCTGGTTTGATATTGTATAGTTTTTCAAATCGAGATGTGTCCTTTAATACTTTGGTTGGTTGCCTGTTAATCAGGTAAACAGATGTATTAAAGGCTTCTGGCCAGAATTTTAGTGGCATATTTGCTTGTGCAAGCAATGTCAACCCAGATTCAACTAAATGTCTGTGTTTTCTTTCCACCAGTCCATTTTGTTGTGAAGTATATGGACATGTGATTCTATGAATAATGCCTTTTTGCTGAAAGAATTTACATAAGGTTTTAAATTCACTACCTCCATCAGTTTGAATAATCTTAACCTTATGATCATGCTGTTTTTCAGTCATAGTAATGTAATTTATGATAGCATTATGAGTTTCTGACTTGGTTTTCAAAAAATAAATCCATGTGAATCTGGTGTAAGCATCAACAAATGACACATAATATTTATACCCATAGTCAGAATAAACTGGTGCAGGACCCCATAAGTCTATGGCAATTAATTGTAGAGGTTCAGTGTATATAGTGTTAGAATCATTGAATGGCAATCTGTGATTCTTCCCTATTTGACAAAATTCACAAACATAAGGTAAGGACACAGGATCAAACTTGATATGATTGTCATTCAATATAGTCTGAACAGTTTTGACACTAGGATGCCCAAGCTTGCAATGCCAGAAATCAAATACATTCATATTACTATCAGTTTTAATATTCAAGTTACATGTGGCATTGCATTTTCCTTGATTAATGTCATTCCTGCATCTAACAGAGTTAAACTTGTATAGACCATTTGCCAGATTACCCTGTAAAATGATTTTTCTAGTTAGAATATCTCTAATTAGACAGTACTTAGGAAAAAATTCAAAGTACACATTGTTGTCTCTGGCAAATGAGGATACACTAATTAAATTCTTGGTGATTCTTTGTACTCTAAGAAGATTGCATAAGTGTAATTGTTTATTGCCATTAATATAAGTGTTACCAATATGAGTGATTTGGATGTGTTTACCATTAGCAATAGAAACAAACTTGTTACTCGATACTCCTTGCACCCAATGTTCAGGTTGTCGAGATTTCTTGTGAGATGATTGGTTGCTCCTGAATCAGGATACCAGCTGTCATCTTGCAAGTGCTCTACTCTGGCAGTTTCATTTCCCTTTTGACTACTTGATTCTTGATCTATTTGTGCAACATTTTCATTAGGATTGTTGCTGTTTTTCTGATTCTGATTACTGTTGGAATATCTTAAGTAGCATTTTAGGTGTAACGACCCAGAAAATCTGAACCAATTAAAAAAATTTAAATTGGCTAAAATAATGGATTTTAAATATTTAAAATAAATATTTTAAATAATAGCAATGAAAACTGAGTTTGAAACGATAATTAAAAACGAATATAATTAATTATAATTATAAACAAGGCCTGAAATGGCGCTGCTGTTTCAAAAATTGAATTCAAACTTTGTCGGACTGTACCGGGTGCAAAACAAAACGGATTTTAGTGAAACCAAAAATATTTAAATCTGTTAGTGAATACCTTTCTAACGAATCTGAAAAATCGAATTTTCATAACAAAAAGCAAAAGTTATGGCCGAATGAATTTTCAGAAAGGTCGCTATGGAATTTATATAGCCCGTGAAATTGGCCATGTTGCATACGACCTCGGAATTCGACGAAACCACTTTTGTTGGATCCGGGATGTGAAGTTATTGCTAGGTTTCAAATTTCATAATTTTTGAAGCTAGTATGTGAGCGTGGCAAAGGAAAATGTGTTTTGATCAATTATAGTTAAATTGGATCGACCAAAAATGGGCCTTTTTGCAAACGGTCTCATAATTCGACGAAACTAGTTTTGTTGGGACCGTATCGTCAAAACATAGCTAGATTTATTTTTCTGGAATTTTTCGAATCAGTTTGTGGCCCTGGCAAATTGAAATGTACGTTCAAATTAAATATTGAATGTTTTATACTTTGATCTGAAGGAAAACTGACTGAAACATTCGAATGGGCCTTCGAAACATATCCCATTGTGTTCGGAATGGTGGTAAAACGCTAGGGGCGACAGTCGTTGGGTTTGATTTCAAGTTCGTTTAAGAAAACCCCAATTTTTGAATAAATATTTATCGACCAATCACGAAATTCCATTCATTAATTTAAAAATAAAAAAAAAACGAAACCCCCCTCCCCCGTAACAGCTGCGATCGACGACGAGAATCCTTCCAATCTTTCCGACCAGATCGTCGCAGCCTTGCTCCACGATAGGTCGCGCCACCACCTGGATTCGAGAGCCCCTCCCCTCCTCTTCAAATCCGTCCTAGTCTCGCCCCGCCTCAGTCAGCCGTCAGCGAGATCCGCCAGCTCGAAGTCGAGCACTTCAGGTCACCGCCGCACCTCGGGATCGGCGTCGAATTGGGAGTGGTGCACGGCATCGGGAAGCTTGTTCCAAGCCCTTCGACGCTAAACCATCTGATCGTGACCTCGTGCAGCGGATTGTGAAAGAGATTCAAACCTAGTTTTGAATCAATTAAAAAGGTATACGGCCTATTTAATTTCAAAAGGTTTAAACGTTTAAAAGCGTTGCAAACTATGATTTTAGTCTAAAAATCGTACCTTTTTCGTTTCCAGTCGAAATTCAGTGAAACAAGAGACAATGAACTCGTGTGGACGTCTTCTACATTTTAGAAGAGACCGCATATTTTTCTGAGCCTTCTACTATTTTTGGTGGAGTGGAACCCAATGTGAGATTTCTAATTTATAAACGATATGGAAAACGACGATGTATAAATTATATATTCGATGTATGAGTTATATAAGCGTTGTACACCTCATGTATAAGCGTTGTATAAGTTGTATGTTCGATGTATAAGTTATATATGCGTTGTAAAAATCATATATGTGTTGAAATAGAAGTGAATTGCTATAATTAAATATATATATACGCCCCTCGTCCACAAACCATGGACGATATTTATTGGTTGTGATTGGTGTGAAAATTGATTGATAGCGAATGGTTGGTTGGAATTGTTTGTGGTTGAAAAATACCCGTTTGTGGTTGAGAAATATTTGGTTGAAACCACATAGGATTAGTTTGTGGAAAAGATATAAATATATACATGCCGCCTGCGTGCGAACTAGATGCATGATCCCCATTGTCAAAAACCGCGAGGTTTTAAGGTAGAGCGAGGAGCCGTACTAGGGACGGTCCCGGTTTTAACTACCCTGCCGTTATGCTGCCGAAATTTTGAATAATATTCATGTGTTTGAATTATTTTCATTTACTGAAACTATATTTATTCGTTGAATAGAAAACCTTCATGTGTTGAATCGATATTCATTCGTTGATTAGAAATTCATGTGTTGAATGGTATTCGTGTTTTAAATATAAAAATCATATTTTTATCTATATATAGAAACTATAGAAAACCTTCATGTGTTGAATCGATATTCATTCGTTGAATTGAAATTCATGTGTTGAATGGTATTCATATTTTGAAATAAATTGTTCCATAATAAAAATCACCTTTTTATCATCTATATGAACTATATAAAATAATGGTGTTTTGAAATGAATTGTTTTACAATAAAAATCACATTTTTATTATATACATGAATTGTTGAAATGTGAAGTGTTAAAAATAGCAACTCGTTCAAATAAACATGCATGAGTTGAAATATTCATTAATTAGCTAATGATATGATTTTTGCCTATGCATGCAACATTAGAATGAATGGTGTTTTTAAACCAAATGGAATCAAATATGAAGTTGAATGGAAAATGATAAATGATAAGAACTGTATATATGTACATGCATATTTATTGAACAGGTTATAGCAAAGGGGCTAGAGAAGAGGAATAAAATTTTGTGCCCGACAAATAGGTACACATATACTGTTTTGTTTGGGTGATGATTTTATGAGCCTGTTGGCTTTTTTTTTCTTTTTGACATGAGACGCCCGTGTGGCTATTTGGGAATTTTCTCAGCCCCTCCCGTACAAAGGAGGTTATGGCGAATTTTTCCGAAATTTAAAGGCGTTAGTGAAACATTTGAAGTGAAAACGATATTGAAATTGTTGAATGAACTATATTTATATAAATATATAAATATAAATTAAATTAAAACGAAACGTGGCCGTGCAGTTCGTGTTTTGAAACCGTGATTTCAAACAACTAGTGCGGGAAATCCGACCATTGGATTTTCCCGAAACCGCAACCGTTGGGTTCGCCTTGGAAATATCTTTCCAACGGCACCAACTTTGTAAAAATCCAACGGTTGGATTGTCTGGAATGTTTAATTCAAATCTGAAGAAAAACCGCGCTAGAAACGATTATATTTATATATATATATATATATAATTATATTTAATCGAATAACGACGCTGCAGTTCGTATTTTGAAATCGAAACTTCAAATGATTGTACCGGGGGATCCGACCGTTGGATTTTCCCGAAACTGGAACCGTTGGATTCGTTTTGAAAAGATCTTTCTAATGATGTAAATTTTGTAAGGATCCAACGGTTAGATTTTCAGATATGTGTAAATCAAATCTGAAGAAAAACAGCGCCACGGCCGTGTTATGGCCCGAAGCGTCGTTTTGAATAAATTGGCTATTTTAAAATAAATAAAAATAGCGATAAATCGTTATAAAATATCATAAACAATATAGGATGGAAATAAACTGAATTTGCTCGATTTATGTGGCTTTTGATGGTTGAATGTGTTTGGTGTGAAAAATACATTAAAGAACAAGTTGGTGTTGTCGATTGATTTAACCATTGAAATAAATTGATTTGAAAATTATAAATATACGTGAATTATTTGAAAGGGCCTAGTTAATTCTCATTTCAAATAATTGACTGACGATTGAAAGTCGAAGATGAAGACGGTGGTCGAAGACCGGAGATCTTCACCTCGTTTGGATGGTAACCGAGGTCCTGATTGGGAGGCATCCCGAAATATGGATAATGAGTGGTGATCGTTGGGTTTGCGAGGTATTTAGTGCCTCCGGTTTCGTTCAGACCCAGAACGGACTTGTAAATGGACCGTGTGTCTGACATTGGATTTTATTCTATGTTGATTGATCTCTATTAAATATACATCTGTTTGGCGGCAGAGAATTTATTCTTTTGCTTAACGCCCTTCTCTGGGACGCACGAGCTCAGAGGTAGTGTATCGATGGACATCAGTCGCATGGCATGAATTGCTAGTGTGGCATGCCTAAGTGGCAAATGAACAGGGCTTCTGTTGAAAAGCAAAGTCTTGTGGTGATGATCAAAGCGCCGCCTGTGTGGCGTAGCTTTGTGTATAACGTGAATTCGCGAGCCTCACACCCCGGTATGAACCAGAAACGGGAGAGGACATCAGGGAGGGCCTGCGTTTCTTTCTAGCTAGGATGGTGTCAGTGACCTACTAGCCCTGATATTTATATACTTTTCACCTGTGTGGTTGTTGCTGTTGCGAGGCGCCTCGGTTTGATCGGACGATCCGGGTCCGATGGAGTCATTCATTGGCTCGTTTACGCCCCAAAGGGCGGGGAGACGTAGTGTTCAGGCATAATAATCCACATCGGTGGACCGGCCCTGACGATCCAAGGGGCAGTTGCGGCTGTTCCGGAGACATGGGCTAGATTGTCTCGAATTCGGTAAGGACTATCTTTTGCCTTGGTTCATGACGGAAATCCGATTTCCAAATACGTGACTGTGCGGTTTCGATTGTATATATATTTGGCGACATAGTGGCATGGGACGCTCATGTCGTCTATGATTGATAGTTATGATTTGAAATTGTTTTCGAAACATATAAACACTAGTAGTAATATCAAATGCTTTTGTTTTATTCGTATCAAGCATATTTTGGCCATTATAAGGTAAAAACTCTATCCTCCGGTTTGCGTTGCATTGTGTGATGGGAACTGAGTCTTATAATGGCTTCATTTTTATAAAAAGCATAGCGTTGTTTCAAAGAATGATTTGTTTTTAAAGCACTGGTGATCCGATGGAGTAAACCCATTCCACGAAAGTGGCATGGTCCTGTGATTAACCATATTTCAATTGTGTTGAGTAGATTTCTCATACCAGTCCCATGACTGACTCGTAGTTTGTTTCACTTTCAAACTCGAGTGCCCCTTTTTCTACACGGGAAGCCTTGTATTCAGGTTTAGCTGGCTTTCTCTGGATAGCTGGAGCTGAAGATGGATTCTATCATTTATCTCTTTTTATGCTGTTCAGCTCCTATTGTACATATTTTGTTTGTTTTCCACTGTAGACATTTATGTATAGCTGAACTGTAATTGTACTAAGTAAGATCCTGTATACTGTGTAACTCCGATGATTATTTTATCCAGTATATTCTATTGTTCAATATCTGGTGTATTTATTTAATTTTGTTCTGCTATTATCGGTTTCTGTGTTATATTCCAAAGATTACCCTTGTCTCCGTCAGTACGGGGTTTGGGGCCGTCTCATTTGGTATCAGAGCTTAGGTTAAGCTTAGTTCTGGAATATAACATTTGAACGAACTCGTCAGAAATAGAACCAGTAGTGTTCTAGGATGCGTAACTCTATACAGATAGGATCAGTAATATCCTATTATAAGTAAAGCAGAATGGAATACACCCCAGCAGACACATTTACATTGAACTATTTGTCTCTATATTTTGAAATATCTTTTCTGTTGACCTGACACTTTGTCTGCTAATTGCAGACGTACTAGAAAATGAGTGACAGGAACAATAGCAATAATCGTATGGCTCGACCAGCTAAGGAGCCAGTCGTGCTCCCGCAGCCAGAATCCGATATAGAAGTTCTATTCAAGAGATTTCGAAATCTGGGTGGATCGCCATTCTTAGGCAAAGAGTCCATTATGGAAACACAAGCTTGGATTCGTTCTGCAGAGAAAATCTTTGAGGGTTTAAAGCTGAGAGACGATCAGAAAAGATTACTGGCGTCTTGGGCACTCAAAGAAGAAGCTTTAATTTGGTGGGATTCACTTATTAAAAATAATCTAGAAGGTGATATCACCTGGGACAGATTCAAAGTGATTTTCCTAGAAAGATTTACTCCTCCAGAAGCGACTGAGCGATTATGCGACGAATTTTCTTATCTGATACAAGGTGACATGACCATCCCAGAATATCATAAGAAATTCAACGAACTTTCTCACTTTGCCCCTCATCTAATTGAAAATCCGAAGAGGAAGAATATGAGATTTATCAACGGGCTTCAAAGAAAATATCAGAATAGTGTAATGAGGAACGTGAAGCTCCCCTTTTCTGAGATGATATACATGGCTTATCGGTACGAGGATCTAGACAAGAAGGGTATGTTACAGTATGAAGAAGAAGTCAGCTCTAGTAATAAAATTGAGTCTGCAACTGATCGTCCTGAGGCCAGTACAATGTCTGAGGTCAGTAAGGAGCCCAAGGTCAATCGAAAAAGGGCCAGATCCGAAAAAGAACCAACAACGACTGCCATATGCAATAACTGCCATAAGAAAGGGCATTTGCAAGGGAATTGTAAATCCTCAAAGAAACGAAAGGATGATGGATTTAAATCTGGCGGAAAGCTTCAGGAAAGCAGAGAATGCAATCTCTGCCAACAGGCTGGTCATGTAAAGCAAGATTGTTGGCTATTGAAAAAGACCCGAGAAGCTCATGTAAATGAAGTGGCAGAAACCTCAGCACCCTCAGATAGACAGGGAAGGTTTGATGTTTTAGAAGGCACGCTTAATGTCAAAAATATTCCAGTTAAAGTACTGTTTGACACAGGCGCGTCACGAAGCTTTATTGCGAAGAGTGCAGTCAAGAAATTGGATTTGAAATTGAAGAAGCTCAAAGAACCAATGACTGTCCAAAATCCGGTCGGTGGTTCCATCGATCTCAGTTGGGTTTGTGCAGTACCTATCTCTTTTTCCTGCTATTAATTCCCTACTGTCTCTATCGTTATGAATTTTGATGAACTTGATCTTATTCTGGGATTGGATTGGCTAACCAAATATGAAGCAGAGGTTAGATGCGCGGAGAGAGTTGTTAGGGCTAAGATTAAATCAGGGAATTATATAACCATACCATGTGAAGGCCAAAATGCTAATAGAAAAGACTTCTGGGCAGCTTTGAATGTTTCTCCAGCCCAAATAGAAAATATCCCTGAAATCATAGAGAATATTCCCGACCTAGTGAAAGATATTCCTATCGTCAAGAATTATGCGGATGCGTTTGAGGAAGTTGTTCGCTTACCTCTGCAAAGAGAAATAGATTTCAAGATCGCTTTGATTCCCAATGCAAGGCCGGTAGTTCACGCTATTCGAAGAATGTCCTTGAAAGAAAAAGAAGAACTTGACGATCAAACACGACAGCTAGTATGGAAGGGTCTGATCAGGCCTAGTTTCTCTGATTGGGGAGCAGTAGTAGTGTTTGTCCCAAAATCTGACGGTACTCTACGTCTATGTGTGGATTATCGAGATCTGAACAAACAGACGATAAAGAACAAATATCCATTGCCGCGGATTGATGATTTGTTAGACCGATTAAATGGAGCACAAGTATTTTCATGAATGGACCTAGCTACGGGCTTCCATCAGCTTCGAATTGCCGAAGAGTGTGTTCTAATGACAGCATTCAGAGGTCCCGACTTATTCTACGAGTGGTTAGTAATGTCGTTCGGCTTATGTAACGCTCCTTCTTACTTCGTCGATCTGATGGATAGAGTATTCAGAGGGGTTTTGAATAAATTTGTTCTGGTTTTCATTGACGATATTCTAATCTTCTCTAAATCAACGGCCGAACATGAAAAGCATCTGGAACAGGTTCTGGAAATCCTCAGAAGGAATGTATTGAAAGCCAAACTGTCCAAATGTATATTCTGGCAAGAAGAAGTCAAATTTCTAGGCCACGTCGTATCGAAAGAAGGAATTGCTGTGGATCCGAGTAAAATCACAGCTATTCAGAATTGGAAACAGCCCAGTACTCCCACTGAAGTCCGTAGTTTTCTCGGATTGGCTAGCTATTACCGGAAATTCGTTAAAAACTTTTTGAAGATATCTGGTCACTTAACGAAGCTTACAAAGAAGCATTCTAAGTTCAAATGGACTCCAGAAAGTGAGGAGGCTTTCGAAGAGCTAAAGTTAAGACTAACAACTGCTCTAGTGTTAACCATCATCGATGGCAATCAGGATTTAAAAGTCTAGACTGATGCTTCTAGAGAAGGCCTTGGCGCAGTGTTAATGCAAAGATGTCAAGTGATTGCTTATGCTAGCCGTCAACTGAAGCCGCACGAGAAGAACTACGTAACTCATGATCTTGAGTTATTGGCTATTGTGTTCGCTTTGAAAATCTGGAGGCACTATCTTATGGGTGAGAGGTTTGAACTGTTTACAGATCACCAGTCGTTAAAGTATTTGTTCACTCAGAAAGACCTGAATCTGAGGCAGCAACGTTGGCTAGAGTTCCTTGCAGCATATGATTTTGAGATTCTATACACTCCAGGGAAAGCCAATGTCGTGGCCGATGCGTTAAGCCGAAAGAATGAAATGATCAACAGTTTCATCATTGCGACTTCATTGATTGACAAGATATCGGCTCTCCAAAAAGACGACCAATTCATCAAAGGAATGAGTCAGCGAATTCGTGAAGGCAATGCTTCGGACTTCCAGCTCGACAGCGAAGGGATTCTGAGGTTAGAAGGACGAATTTGTGTTCCAGAAATTCCTGAACTCAGAAGAGATGTACTTGATGAATGCCACAAGTCTAAGCTCAGTATCCATCCGGGTGTGAGTAAAATGTATAACGATATCAAGCGCACATTCTGGTGGAAGTCATTAAAAAGAGACATCTCGATATATGTTAGTCGATGCCCTACTTGCCAGCTAGTCAAAAGCGACCAACAGAAATTGGCTGGATTGTTACAACCACTAGAAGTTTGTGGTTGGAAGTGGGAACATATTTCTATGGATTTCATTGATGGTCTGCCCAGAACCATAAAAGGAAATGACAGTATTTGGGTGATCGTAGATCGCTTCACGAAGACCGCCCATTTCATACCTGTCAGATCAAATAGAACTGCTCAGAGTCTGGCGCAGATATACTTCAGGGAAATAGTTAGACTACATGGAGTGCCGCTCAGTATAGTCAGTGATAGAGACACAATATTTACTAGCAAATTCTGGGAGGCATTTCAAGTCGAGCTGGGAACGAAGTTGAACTTGAGCACCGCTTATCATCCTCAGACAGACGGTCAGACTGAGAGGGTGGATCGTATTTTAGAAGATCTATTGCGGGCTTGTGTTATAGATTTCAGTGGATCATGGGAAGACCATCTACATTTGGCTGAATTCTCATATAACAACAGCTACCAGGCAAGTCTGACAATGTCGCCATTCGAAGCATTGTATGGTAGACCATGCCGATCTCCTGCTTGTTGGGTCGAGCCCGGAAATAGACTTGTGTTAGGTCCTGATATGATTCGAGAAGCTGCCGACAAAGTCGATTTTATTAAGAAGCGATTACTCGCCGCTCAAAGCCGACAAAAGAGCTATGCCGATAGAAGAAGAAGAGATATATCCTTTGCTGTTGGCGACTACGTATATTTGAAAGTATCGCCGATGAGAGGAGTTATCCGGTTCGGTAAAAATGGAAAGTTGGCGCCCAAATTCAGTGGTCCGTTTCCTATTCTGGAACGGATCGGAACTCTCACTTATAGGGTCAAATTGCCTGACTGGTTACCTGGAGTCCATGATGTATTTCATATATCTCAACTTCGAAAGCATGTTCATGATCCAGACTTGATCGTGGAAGAAGCAGCTCAGCAGGATATTGAAATTACCCCTGAATTAGCAGTGAGAAGAGAGCCGCTAAAGATTATCGGCAAAGAAACCAAAGAGCTGAGGAACAAGAAGGTTCACTTAGTCAAAGTGCAATGGAGTGGAGATCCGCGAGATTGTACTTGGGAAACTGAGGAGAGCATTCAGAAAGCCTATCCCAGATGCTGAGTAGATATCTCTGATTGACTCCGGTGCAAGGTACATTTACCCTACTTTGCATTACCATTTAATTCTCTACTCTGCTGTTATTTTCTTTCCATGGATGTGAACTTTTAAATTCTATAGCCTGAATGATTTTAAAAGAGAATAGGAATTAATTTGTATGGTTTTGAAAAGTTAAAAACAATTTGATTGGTTGTTGTGTTGTGTGATTGTAGATTTATCAAACCACTTTCGACTTTGTTCCTTTTCGGGGACGAAAAGTTTTAAGTGGGGGAGATTGTAACGACCCAGAAAATCTGAACCAATTTAAAATTTTTAAATTGGCTAAAATAATGGATTTTAAATATTTAAAATAAATATTTTAAATAATAGCAATGAAAACTGAGTTTGAATCGATAATTGAAAACGAATATAATTAATTATAATTATAAACAAGGCCTGAAATGGCGCTGCAGTTTCAAAAATTGAATTCAAACTTTGTCGGACTGTACCGGGTGCAAAACAAAACGGATTTTAGTGAAACCAAAAATATTTAAATCTGTTAGTGAATACCTTTCTAACGAATCTGAAAAATCGAATTTTCATAACGGAAAGCAAAAGTTATGGCCGAATGAATTTTCAGAAAGGTCGCTATGGAATTTATATAGCCCGTGAAATTGGCCATTTTGCATACGACCTCGGAATTCGACGAAACCACTTTTGTTGGATCCGGGATGTGAAGTTATTGCTAGGTTTTAAATTTCATAATTTTTGAAGCTAGTATGTGAGCGTGGCAACGGAAAATGTGTTTTGATCAATTATAGTTAAATTGGATCAACCAAAAATGGGCCTTTTTGCAAACGGTCTCAGAATTCGACGAAACTAGTTTTGTTGGGACCGTATCGTCAAAACATAGCTATATTTATTTTTCTGGAATTTTTCGAATCAGTTTGTGGCCCTGGCAAATTGAAATGTACGTTCAAATTAAATATTGAATGTTTTATACTTTGATCTGAAGGAAAACTGACTGAAACATTCGAATAGGCCTTCGAAACATATCCCATTGTGTTCGGAATGGGGGTAAAACGCTAGGGGCGATAGTCGTTGGGTTTGATTTCGAGTTCGTTTAAGAAAACCCCAATTTTTGAATAAATATTTATCGACCAATCACGAAATTCCATTCATTAATTTAAAAAAAAAACGAAAACCCCCTCGTAACAGCTGCGATCGACGGCAAGAATCCTTCCAATCTTTCCGACCAGATCGTCGCCGCCTCGCTCCACGATAGGTCGCGCCACCACCTGGATTCGAGAGCCCCTCCCCTCCTCTTCAAATCCGACCTAGTCTCGCCCCGCCTCAGTCAGCCGTCAGCGAGATCCGCCAGCTCGAAGTCGAGCACTTCAGGTCGCCGCCGCACCTCGGGATCGGCGTCGAATTGGGAGTGGTGCACGGCGTCGGGAAGCTTGTTCCAAGCCCTTCGACGCTAAACCATCTGATCGTGACCTCGTGCAGCGGATTGTGAAAGAGATTCAAACCTAGTTTTGAATCAATTAAAAAGGTATACAACCTATTTAATTTCAAAAGGTTTCAACGTTTAAAAGTGTTGCAAACTATGATTTTAGTCTAAAAATCGTACCTTTTTCATTTCCAGTCGAAATTCAGTGAAACAAGAGACAGTGGACTCGTGCGGACGTCTTCTACATTTTAGAAGAGACCGCATATTTTTCTGAGCCTTCTACTATTTTTGGTGGAGTGGAACCCAATGTGAGATTTCTAATTTATAAACGATATGGAAAACGACGATGTACAAATTATATATTCGATGTATGAGTTATATAAGCGTTGTACACCTCATGTATAAGCGTTGTATAAGTTGTATGTTCGATGTATAAGTTATATACGCGTTGTAAAAATCATATATGTGTTGAAATAGAAGTGAATTGCTATATATATATATATATATATATATATATATATACGCCCCTCGTCCACAAACCATGGACGATATTTATTGGTTGTGATTGGTGTGAAAATTGATTGATAGCGAATGGTTGGTTGGAATTGTTTGTGGTTGATATTGATTGATTGTGGTTGAAAAATACCCGTTTGTGGTTGAGAAATATTTGGTTGAAACCACATAGGATTAGTTTGTGGAAAAGATATAAATATATACATGCCGCCTGCATGCGAACTAGATGCATGATCCCCATTATAAAAAACCACGAGGTTTTAAGGTAGAGCGAGGAGCCGTACTAGGGACGGTCCCGGTTTTAACTACCCTGCCGTTATGCTGCCGAAATTTTGAATAATATTCATGTGTTTGAATTATTTTCATTTGCTGAAACTATATTTATTCGTTGAATAGAAAACCTTCATGTGTTGAATCGATATTCATTCGTTGATTAGAAATTCATGTGTTGAATGGTATTCGTGTTTTAAATATAAAAATCATATTTTTATCTATATATAGAAACTATAGAAAACCTTCATGTGTTGAATCGATATTCATTCGTTGAATTGAAATTCATGTGTTGAATGGTATTCATATTTTGAAATAAATTGTTCCATAATAAAATTCACCTTTTTATCATCTATATGAACTATATAAAATAATGGTGTTTTGAAATGAATTGTTTTACAATAAAAATCACATTTTTATTATATACATGAATTGTTGAAATGTGAAGTGTTAAAAATAGCAACTCGTTCAAATAAACATGCATGAGTTGAAATATTCATTAATTAGCTAATGATATGATTTTTGCCTATGCATGCAACATTAGAATGAATGGTGTTTTTAAACCAAATGGAATCAAATATGAAGTTGAATGGAAAATGATAAATGATAAGAACTGTATATATGTACATGCATATTTATTGAACAGGTTATAGCAAAGGGGCTAGAGAAGAGGAATAAAATTTTGTGCCCGACAAATAGGTACACATATACTGTTTTGTTTGGGGGATGATTTTATGAGCCTGTTGGCTAGCCACTTGGCTTTTTCTTTTTCTTTTTGACATGAGACGCCCATGTGGCTATTTGAGAATTTTCCCAGCCCCTCCCGTACAAAGGAGGTTATGGCGAATTTTTCCGAAATTTAAAGGCGTTAGTGAAATATTTGAAGTGAAAACGATATTGAAATTGTTGAATAAACTATATTTATATAAATATATAAATATATAAATATAAATTAAATTAAAACGAAACGTGGCCGTGCAGTTCGTGTTTTGAAACCGTAATTTCAAACAACTAGTGCGGGAAATCCAACCATTGGATTTTCCCGAAACCGCAACCGTTGGGTTCGCCTTGGAAATATCTTTCCAACGGCACCAACTTTGTAAAAATCCAACGGTTGGATTGTCTGGAATGTTTAATTCAAATCTGAAGAAAAACAGCGCCAGAAACGATTATATATATATATATATATATATATATATTTAATCGAATAACGATGCTGCAGTTCGTATTTTGAAATCGAAACTTCAAACGATTGTACCGGGAGATCCGACCGTCCGATTTTCCCGAAACTGGAACTGTTGGATTCATTTTGAAAAGATCTTTCTAATGATGTAAATTTTGTAAAGATCCAACGGTTAGATTTTCAGATATGTGTAAATCAAATCTGAAGAAAAACAGCGCCACGACCGTGTTATGGCCCGAAGCGTCGTTTTGAATAAATTGGCTATTTTAAAATAAATAAAAATAGCGATAAATCGTTATAAAATATCATAAACGATATAGGATGGAAATAAACTGAATTTGCTCGATTTATGTGGCTTTTGATGGTTGAATGTGTTTGGTGTGAAAAATACATTAAAGAACAAGTTGGTGTTGTCGATTGATTTAACCATTGACATAAATTGATTTGAAAATTATAAATATACGTGAATTATTTGAAAGGGCCGAGTTAATTCTCATTTCAAATAATTGACCGACGATTGAAAGTCGAAGATGAAGACGGTGGTCGAAGACCGGAGATCTTCACCTCGTTTGGATGGTAACCGAGGTCCTGATTGGGAGGCATCCCGAAATATGGATAATGAGTGGTGATCGTCCAGACGAACGTGGTGATCGATGGGTTTGCGAGGTATTTAGTGCCTCCGGTTTCGTTCAGACCCAGAACGGACTGTGTGTCTGACATTGGATTTTATTCTGTGTTGATTGATCTCTATTAAATATACATCTTTTTGGCGGCGGAGAATTTATTCTTTTGCTTAACGCCCTTCTCTGGGACGCACGAGCTCAGAGGTTGTGTATCGATGGACATCAGTCGCATGGCATGAATTGCTAGTGTGGCATGCCTAAGTGGCAAACGAACAGGGCTTCTGTTGAAAAGCAAAGTCTTGTGGTGATGATCAAAGCGCCGCCTGTGTGGCATAGCTTTGTGTATAACGTGAATTCGCGAGCCTCACACCCCGGTATGAACCAGAAACGGGAGAGGACATCAGGGAGGGCATGCGTTTCTTTCTAGCTAGGGTGGTGTCAGTGACCTACCAGCCCTGACATTTATATACTTTTCACCTGTGTGGTTGTTGCTGTTGCGAGGCGCCTCGGTTTGATCGGACGATCCGGGTCCGATGGAGTCATTCGTTGGCTCGTTTACGCCCCAAAGGGCGAGGAGACGTAGTGTTCAGGCATAATAATCCACATCGGTGGACCAGCCCTGACGATCCAAGGGGCAGTTGCGGCTGTTCCGGAGACATGGGCTAGATTGTCTCGAATTCAGTAAGGACTATCTTTTGCCTTGGTTCATGACAGAAATCCGATTTCCAAATACGTGACTGTGCGGTTTCGATTGTATATATATTTGGCGACATAGTGGCATGGGACACTCATGTCGTCTATGATTGATAGTTATGATTTGAAATTGTTTTCGAAACATATAAACACTAGTAGTAATATCAAATGCTTTTGTTTTATTCGTATCAAGCATATTTTGGCCATTATAAGGTAAAAACTCTATCCTCCGGTTTGCGTTGCATTGTGTGATGGGAACTGAGTCTTATAATGGCTTCATTTTTATAAAAAAGCATAGCGTTGTTTCAAAGAATGATTTGTTTTTAAAGCACTGGTGATCTGATGGAGTAAACCCGTTCCACGAAAGTGGCGTGGTCCTGTGATTAACCATATTTCAATTGTGTTGAGTAGATTTCTCATACCAGTCCCATGACTGACTCGTAGTTTGTTTCACTTTCAAACTCGGGTGCCCCTTTTTCTACACGGGCAGCCTTGTATTCAGGTTTAGCTGGCTTTCTCTGGATAGCTGGAGCTGAAGATGGATTCTATCATTTATCTCTTTTTATGCTGTTCAGCTCCTATTGTACATATTTTGTTTGTTTTCCGCTATAGACATTTATGTATAGCTGAACTGTAATTGTACTAAGTAAGATCTTGTATACTATGTAACTCTGATGATTATTTTATCCAGTATATTCTATTGTTCAATATCTGGTGTATTTATTTAATTTTGTTCTGCTATTATCGGTTTCTGTGTTATATTCCAAAGATTACCCTTGTCTCCGTCAGTACGGGGTTTGTGGCCGTCTCATTAGGGCGGTGTGACCAACTATGTCACAGATCTGGCACTCGGGTTTACTATTGTTATTCCATCTGCCTCTGCCTCTTCCTCTGTTTGCACCCCCACCTCTCTGGTAAGATGTTTCAGTTCTGTTATTGGTATTCTGATTTTGGTTTTGCCACCTGTTGCAATATTTGCATTAAGGTCAATTTCTTGAATCCTTTTGCTATTTATTCTTGACTCATGAGACAATAAAATGGCATGAACTTCATCAATTGGGGGAACAACTCTTTGAGTGGTGATAACTGCAACAACTGCCTCATATTGCTCATTTAAACCATTTAGTAAGTATAGAACATGATCCCTATTTGGTACTTTATTGCCTGTAGCTCCAAGTAGATCACATAGTTTCTTTACTTTAGCTATATACTCTCTCATGTTTAATTTTTCCATCTTTATGTTTTGAAGTTGCCTTTTTAAGTGCAAAACCTTGGCAGATGACTGGTTATTGAATTCTTTCTCAATAGTGGTCCATATATCATTTGCAGATGAACATCCAATAACGGTTGGTAATAAGTCTTCACTTATTGAAGATAGTAGCTAAGAACTAATTAGTCGATCTTGTCGATGATACTGAACATATGCTTCATTGGCTATGGTTCTATTGTCTTGATCAGTAATGAATTTGGCGGGAACATGAGTGGTACCAAGAATGAATCCTTCTAAACCGTAGCCCTGAATAGCAGTCTCAACTTGCAATTTCCATAACAAATAGTTTTCTTCTTTTAATTGGACTGTGATTAGTTGAATTTGAGGACTTATACTAGTTTTAACTAATTGATGTACAGGCCCAGTTGGCGGATTTGGTGGGTTTCCTGGATTTGATCCAGTGTCTGTCCCTGTAGCTGAAGCAAAAGAGTTGGATGTATTCGCCATGATGAAAAGAAAACAAGAACTCCAAAAAGTTCAAGAAATTCTGAATCAAATATCGTTTCTGATCGAAAGGAAGAGATGACTAAAGCTCAGAGAGGAGCAGCCGAGATTTTGATGATGATATAGGTAAAAACAGGTATAAAAATCTGATTAGAACTCTCTTGCGAGGCTTCAACTGAGTTTTGGTGAGTTTCTTTAACTTTCTTCAATTGGATACTTGGTGATTGATGCATAATTTCAATAAGTATAGTATGTTTTATCGAAATGTAGCCAAATTCGAAGTAATTTCAGGCATGCACCAATGATCATACTATACTTTAATCTCTCAAATGATGACTGATTTACTGATGAGAGAAAAATACACCCAAATGATGAATTTTAGCTGATGGGTATATTATCACTACAAAACTTGCAAAAGTCTTAATGCCGTTAGGCTTTTCAGAGTGCTCTGATACCATATTAAGATTTACAGAACAATATTTTGCAAGAATTGAAATGTAAGCTTTATTAGTAACGAGAATTTTCAATGTACAAACTGCAAAATGAAGCCCAGTCTTTATATACAAGTAAATGGGCTTTTTGGGCTAAGTAATTATTGGTTACAAGAAGTGATTTGGATAAAAGAACAGACGGCTGATAATGAAGGAAATGAGCGTTGGATATGAAGCCATGTCAGCAGTCCATATGAGATAACATAAAGTCTTCGGCTGTGCTATTGTGTGTGTTTTCTCATTTGTAATATGTGTCTGAATAGAAGGATTAAAGTTGAATTTATAATATGCATGCACACTACTACACTAGTGGTAAAGTAAACAGCAAATGTTAAAATGATAAATATGTTGGGCACAAATGTTAAAATGATGCTGGGTGTATGAGTCATGTGCTTGAAACCATCATGCTTGTCACATGTCAATTGTCGCCTTGATGTACATTGGTTAAATATCCAAGCACGCTATTTTCCAGGCTATAATCGATTCATAACCTTTGACAGTAGCCATACTTGCATCATCATTATTCAAAGGATCGTTGGCATGACTGAAGATGTTGGTCTACTACTTGGTCTCATTGGTCTTCTTCTTCTTGGGGTGAATCTCTGACCGTCTTGAGATAATCTAATTCATTTACAGTAACAAAGGAAGTAAAACCAATTCGTAATAAAGAAAATTCACACGTTCGAGCATTTTCAGTTGAAGGAAACAATTCCACAGTGTGGGAACAGGGGAAGTGGACAGTGCAAGGGTTTCTTTTCATTAAAGCTTGCATGAACCACATATTCACAAGATTCAGGAATAACAAAAGGTTAATACGTCAATAATGTTATAATTGTTGTATTCTCATAACTATAACATTATTTTTAAATCTGAAGCAGTGGAGATTCAGTTCTAAAAACTAAAAGCAGTGTGCGTCAGTTATAAAAGTTGAAGCAAGCGTACCTCAGTTCTAAAAGATGAAGCAATGGAGCTTCAGTTTTTAAAACTGAAACAGTAGTGTAGCTTCACTTACTGAAGCAGCATGCTTCAATTTTAAAACCTGAAGCCGTGGAACTTCAGTTTTTATAACTGAAGCATTGGAGCTTCGGTTTTAAACTGAGTAAACCTGAGCTTCAGTCTTGATCCTCTTTTAATTAACTAAACCGTGCACTTGAGCTTAACTACTGAGGCAGTTAACTAAAAAGCTGCTTCTATTTTAAAAGATGAAGTGACGCTGTTTTCGGACTAAACCCCTGCTTCAATTTTCTTTTCTTTTTTTAATTTAACACATTCGTGTTCTTTTCATTTGTCCGGAGGTAATTAATAAACTCTTTATTCCTGATTGCTCTCATTGTCATTAAATATTGTAGCTTTCTAAATGGTTGGCGGAAAATACACTGGATTATTTGAATCTTTAGTTGAAGTAGATATAAACTTAGAAAAAAGAATAGCAACAACATTAATTGTGTTAAACTTGTTTCTGGAACAGCCTACTCTATGCTTCTCACTGATTAATTCTAGCTCGGTTTATTAGTAATCTGTTTGTTGCAATTTCTGCAACCAAGTCTATTGTTGTAAAATTACCAGTTGGCTTTTTTCAATAGATAAAGCGAAGTAGCACCTGAACAAAATTTGTGAATGACTGAACAAGCAAATCAGCAAACTGATCGGAGTTGTAAACCAAGTTGAGCAGGGGATTAATGTAGTAATTATGCACATAATCACTGCTCCCCGAACTTAAGATATAAATAGAACCCATGATAATATCTGTCTCATTTGCATTTGCCCTTTGTGTTTTCTTCTTTAGCTTGTATAAGTAGTCTTTGACTCTTTATAGTAATGCAACTGCCGAGTTAGTGAAATCGCGTTCTGAATCATTAATTACCACAATGTAACACATGATCATAGTCAACTTCATATTAGATTCAACTTTTATGTTTAGATTAGCTGTGTTATTCATTTGTTTGTGAAAGTGTATGTGTTACTTTTATATAGTACGAAGCAGAGAATACTAACATGCAGGGATGATGTGCTGTCTATGTAGCCAGAAGCAGCCGAAATTAGCTTGAGTCAGCAGAGTATCTCCATCTGCCTGTTTGCTAAGGAAAGCTGCCGGGTATGTACTGAAACCTAAATTTTCACTTGCACCATGCCAGTCTTCGTTTATCTGTTTGTGCTTGCAAACGTATCAAATTATAGTTAAGCCCAAGCGATGGTAACATTGAGAGATGAAAAGAAAGCTGAAAATTTCTCATCTTCCAGAACATCTTGTGAAGAATTCAACTTAAATAAATTGACTAGGATGGGAGTTAAGATAATCAGGTATTTCACATCAAATTTTGAAGTTACTGTTTTATGTAAGAAGTTAGCATTATTAATATACTTCTGTTCTCTCCTTTATCTGCTTTCTGCTTTGCTCAACCTGGAGGAGAAAAACTGCAAATCAAAGTTAACAGCAGAAATATTACCCATCAGTTTACAAAAAGGATACGATCAGTTCACATTACTTCTGGGATACTATTTACGGTACTTTTCACGTCACTATTTTGCAATTCATGATCAGTTCCTTATTTGCATATTTTTTGGTGTCAAGTTTCACAGTCTAAAATACTATGTTTGATATATTTTCAATTGCAGTCAAAATAATTTTATTTTGGTTTTTTTGGCAGATGTTGTTTCAAGTCAACCACCATGAAGATAAATTGTGCTATTTTAAGTTTTAAGCTGGATGACCCATTTTGTTCCTTTGTAGTCATGTGAAGAATATTAATTTCTGATGAAATAAGTATTATGTAAGTATTTACACGTATTCGTAGCATATGATTAGTTATGACACATGCAAACTAACTCTATTGTATGGCTATCAGTGTTAGTGTTTTCTTTTCAAATGATATAAGATTTTGGGAATTGTGTATGTATTTCTTGTATTCATATATTTTGCAAATTGCTAGGAAATGTTGAATTATATTAAATGCCGACAACCATAATGGCTGAGATGAAATGCGGTTGCATTAGACCTTTTGAATTTAGAAGTTATTTGCTACTGTTGTAAATAAAACACGGTCGCAAATGTTAAACGTATCGCGTCAGTTATTTTAATACCTGTCGCACTAAGTCAAAGTTTTGATGTTAAATATCGGTTTCTTGCTACTGGTGTAAAACAAACCGTCGCTAATGAATTAGCCTACAGCGACTGTTATTGTAGAATACCCGTCGCAAGAACCTGTGTATTGCGACAGTTTTAGAACCATCACAATAAGATTACATATGTTGCGACGCTCGCATATGCGATGGGTGTTAAATAGTCACAAATAAGCTTAAACAACCGTCGCAAATAACATGTTTTGTAGTAGTGGGTCACGATGCGAACGAATGTCGTTCAAGAGATAACATGCTCACTATCGAGAATAAGAACCTTAAGTGTTTCAGCTGTGATCAGATAAGACGCTACAAGAATAAGTGTTTGGAGCTTGCTAAAGGAAAGGTTTTTACTTCAACGCATTCTGTCTCAAAGCCGACTACTGAGGAGAAGGGGAAGTCGGTAGTGGATGTTGTTTTGGTAAGACCGACCAGTTTTCATAGTAATCCATAACACTTATTATTATAACAAATAATAATTACAATAAAGCATAGGAGAGATTGTAAGATAGCCAGCCTACTAGTTGGTTTGTATAGTGGACCGTCCCACAACACCAGAAACGTTGTTTCGCAACGGCTTTAGGCCGTTGCAAATTGATTTTGCAACGACTTTAAACCGTTGCTATTTCAGTAGCAGCAAATATTTTGCAACGGCCTAGAGCCGTTGCAAAACTTGTATTTTGCAACGGCCAATATCCGTTGCAATTTTTATTTTTGCAACTGCTAAAAACCGTTATTGTTTTTTATTTAGCAACGGATTTTTGCCGTTGCTAATTGATTTTATTTTAAAAAAAATATTCTGCATCTCTCTTCTTCAATACTTTCTATTCAATACAAACATTTACGGGTTTAACACAATACCACAAAGAAGTATCAACAAACTGAAAATTACCAATAGATTCAACATAAAGACCAAATTTAACAACAAACTTTTAAAGTTCAACAATACATTACAAACTTAATACTTCCAATAATTTGCAGTAACAAAAATAATATTACCGTGCATTCTAAAGTTCAATAGCAGTAGACAAAATAATACTAGAGTATATTACAATATTAATTGTTCATATATCTCATACATTATTGTTGCTTTTCTTCTTGAGCTAGCCTGTCTATGGCGTTATCATAACCTCCCTGAATAAAATCTACACCATATGAATAGTAATATGTCAATGAGGCACCCACTCAACGGTTAAACGCAAAATCTGCATCAAATAACTAAAATAAGCCTAAACGTAGTCAAACTGAAACTATAAAGTTCAAAAATATAAATAATACCGCTTAATATACACTCAAACATAGTCAACGAGGCACCCACTCAACATTTTATACAATTATTGCATGATATGGTTTGTAGTTTTAAAGAGATTTCTTTCAGTATATTGTCTAGTAACACTTAAAAATAATTGCACTTAAAAATAATTGTATGCAACTTAATATGGTATTCTTTAAGAGATTTCTTTAAAAATAAGTAGAATATATGTTCTGAGCAAGTTGTTAAGGAAATATAAACTACCATAAGATCACTCTATCCATAGAGAAATTTTAAGCAAATATGATCTAAACGGATATAGAAATCTCCATGTTTTTACAACTAAGTTTATTACAAATCAGACTGAAATAAAATAAAACAACTCAACTAAATTAACTTTCGGCTATCACCAAACTCAAAACACTTTACATGTGAAGGCTGCAAGAGCTGCTTGTTTCTTTTCTCAACTAAAACTAGTGGAAACATCAAATGGATATGACACGTGGAATCAAATCCTCACATGACACTTCGTCATTTGAATATGGGGAGTATTTTCAGTTCTTTTGGTGACAATATTTCAAATAATAAGCAGACATATCAAAATAGATATAAATCATAATCATTGTCATCTCTTACAATTATAGCTTGGTTTAATCTCCACTGGAAAATTGATATATTTCGTGGAACAGATCATTTGGGCTAAAAAAAAAAGAATTTATTTGTAGGAAAGACATAATTATGATGCAAACACACAAATATGATAGATAAATTATCCTAGAAATAGCGTACCAATTTTCATCTCTTGGATGGCAAAACTCTTCGGCTATCTCACCTGCAAATTAAGGAACTTAATATGAATGATAACTGGATCAGTGCTGCATGTAAGAATGTGTACTAAGACACTACCATTAACCTAAAGTAGTGAATCAGGCATGCACATGCCTGTTATCTCTTATATGTTCCCTGCTACATGCTTACATGCAAATCTGGCCAGATGTATTCTCTGCCTTTTATATTATTATTATTATACACTTCAATAATCCCTTCTAAAGGCCGACATTAAATACTAGCTGCAGTTGGTTCTTCGGTACAAGTAAGCTTTCTTCTTAAATTATACTATGACTGTTACATTTATTAACAATTATGTTTTATTCTTCATTAATACTATAAATGCCCCAATTAATTACCTAGTAATTAAGTTTACTCTTAATCTGGTGTATATTTCTACTTGGCTAAAATTCAATGTAATGAATCATGAATGTACATTGATGTCATCACATAAATTGAACTATTTGACTTTGAGGTGAAACTAAAGCAAATTTGTAGTCAGTACATATTGATCTACATATACCCTGCACATCGATTGAACTCCAAGGCTAGTGGGCAATTTTTGACGTGTTAAGATGGAAATTTTCCACGTGTTGTATCTACCTGTTTTAAATTGATTTCCCTGTCAGAACACATAATAACAGAGAGATTTGGACTTGTGGGAATATTTAGAATTTAGATATGTAACAAACGTTATTATGCATATAAGACTGTAACAGGGTTCTTATATGGCAGGCTGCAACTTCACTGGATAAAATTTGGAATACATATTTTTAAGCATTTCAAATGATAATACAGGATACTACAGTGTATTCATTAGATGGTTGCTGTTTACATTCTAAATGATTGTATTTCAAGATTAAACTTAAAGATAGTCAATGAGGCACCCACCCAACGGTTTAGCACAGTTAACAAATTGAAACAAATCAGGCTTTGGGAAGACAATGAGGCTGCTACATGAAAAGAAGACAGGAAAAAAGACGATACTACTGTGCTTCATTAACTGTAATGTACTGTGAGCTTTCACTGGTGCCTGCGCCAATGTTTTGGCCATGCCCATACCAGTAGAAATATTTGCAGAAGACGATGAGATATGCGTAGCTGTTTGCAAAGAGGGAGACACAGACATGCATTTGCATGTGCTTACAGCAGACACTTCTGCCAAAACTAAAGTCCAAACCATCACCGCCAATTAGAGATGAACTGCTTAAATGTAGACTACTAAGAGCGGCACTAATGCCCGGAGAAGAAACCCATGCAATTTCTAATCCTCTTTGTTTCACTTCAACTCTAAGAGTTGGAAACTCCTTCTCAAAAGAAAGTTTACTATAACCGCTTGAAGTCCGTGGAGGTTGGTTTGTGTTGTTCGGACTCCCTAATCTTTTGGGCAATAACTTGATCCGTCCAGGAGAACTCAAGACACTAGACCTTCTATCAGTGTAGCCATCGTCTACTAAACTATCTTTTTCCCATCTATCTTTATTCCTATCTCTATCCCTATCACGTTTCCTATCAAAATTACTATAAACTAGGGAATTTGAATAGTTAGCACTATCTTTTCCAGTAGTGCTATTACTTACACTCCTAAGGAAAGAAATGGATGGAAAAAATGCACGGCGAGTACCATTATCACAAACACTTAGCGGTAGCCTGTTTCTTGAGTTTCCAGTATTATGTTCATATGAGCCAATATAAACTTAATCAGTAACACTATTTGAGGCTTGGTAAGAGATAGGAACAAGTTGAAATAACTATTTTCACAATTGTTTTTGAAAAAGGATGGTAGAAAGCCACCACTATGCGCTACAAGGATTAACAACTCATTCATAAGCACTTAAAGGATCCAATAAAAGTTTAGCTTATTTAAACCATGGATGATTTAAAAAAAATTGGAGAAAACCTTCAAGTGTATGCTATATTTTTATACCACAAGCAAACACTCCTAAATGACAAAATTGCTCTTATATGGTTACACATTGGGTTTGTTGGAAATAAACTTGGTTTTTATTAGGAAACATTAATTAGTGACATATTTACTTATTGTACTTAGGAACGGCCAAGATAAATGGAAATAAATATAGTCTTATCAAATTAAGATTAGAGAAGAGTATATAAAGAAGAAAAGTCTAGAAGCTTGCTATGTTATAAAAAGAGATGTACTATCTCATTTGTGGAATGAAGTTGTGTGAAGCAATATCAAGCAGTTTATTAAACTGATGTATGCAATGAAGAAAGAAAATAAAATTAGCATTTTCCTCCTCATACATTATTTTTTCAAAAATTCCTCTTCTTCTAAAATTTTCTAACAGTGGTATCAGAGCTAGAAGATCCTTTCAACAAGAGCAAGTTTGAAATCATGGGATTTCTATTTTCTTCATCAATTGTTCTCACAAAAGAGAATTACGAGGAATGGAGCAGTAGAAAAAAAGAGGAGCTAATCTCCAAAGGTTTATGAGAGATTGTTGAAAATGGCTATGAATGGCGTAATGACTTCGAGAGCATGTCGCAAATGGACAAGAAAACCTTTGCGAAATTAAAACGGAATAATTACTGTGCTCTTTATGTGATTGCTGAGAACGTCGATGAGAAAGCTTCAGATCTCATTTTTGGAGAAAGTTGTGCAAAAGATTCATGGAATCTCTTGAAAAAGGCATATGGAAAAGATGCTGCAAAAATAATTAATGAAGATAAGTTGATTGATGAGGAAGATCAAAACCAGGATAGCGAGAGTGTGAATGAGTAGGAGCAAGAGAAGAAGAAAGAAGAGACTGTGCCAGAGCCTATGGAAGAAGAGATGATGGATGAGACAGAGAAGGAGAAGGAGAGGAAAAAGAAATCCCAGAAACAAAAGGAAGCTGGGAATGCTGTTTACAAAAGGAAGGATTTTGATAAGGAAGTTGAGTGTTATAACAAAGCTTTGGAGCTTGATGATGAGGATATTTCCTTCTCGACTAATCGTGTCGCTGTTTACCTGGAGATAGGAAAGTATGAAGAGTGCATCAAAGATTGTGACAAATCTGTGGAGAGGGGGAAAGAGCTTCGTTCTGACTTCCAGATGATAGCAAGAGCGCTGACAAGAAAAGGAAGCGCATTAGTGAAACTTGCAAAGACCTCGAAGGATTTTGATCCAACCATAGAAACATTTCAGAAAGCATTGACAGAGCATCGTAATCCAGAGACATTGAGAAAACTGTATGATGAAAAGAAAGCAAAGAAGCTAGAACAACAGGAATACTTCGATCCCCAGCTAGCTGACGAAGAGCGTGAGAAAGCTAATGAAAATGAAGAACAGATGAAACAAGGAGAAATTGAAGAGCTTAGAGAAGATTTGAAGCACAAGCAAAATTTTGAAGAAATTTCGAAAACAAATAAAGAAATTGAATTGGCCAAAGATCGCAAAAGTGAATTTTTGGAAGAATTCAAAGACGCCATATATGACTCATTCAAAATTCATTGTATGGGAATAAGATGGAAGATAAAACATATACTTTTTGAAGTGTTCTACGGCAGCAAAGAAAGACAAAATGAAAGGAGTCATTGCCAAATACTTTGATTAATGCTGATAATTTCACTTGCAATACTTTGATTAATGCTCACGGTAATTAAAGGAGTCATTGCCAAATACTTTGATTAATGCTTGCAGCATAAGACTACAGAAATAGTGCATAGTGCAGCGGTTAAGAAAATGAAAAAGAAAAAAGATTGGGACTGAGAAGAAAGTTTAATTTAGGGGAGACATTGTTGGCAATAAATTAAATTGCAATAAATGTCATTATATATGGCTTTTTTAATTGCAATATATATTGCCTAATTTGGATATTTGGTTATATTTGGAATTGAATTAATTGTGATAAATTCTAGAATAGACTTTTCTAGAATGGATAAGAATGAAATATGTATAAAAAGGCTATAGATTTGCAATGTATTGGTCAATCAAGAAAAAAATAAAAAAAAACAAGCGATAAAATCTGTCTTCCTCTCCAATCAATATTCCAACAAAATTTCTTCGTCTTTCTCCTCAAAAATATTTTCTACAGGGTTATCAGCAGAGAATAACATTTAAAGGCGTCAAGTATATATCTAGAACTATCAACTGTCATAGCAGAAGAATCACATACACTTGCTCTTATGCACTTACACCATGGGTTATCAGTAGACAATACCAGTTAAAGGCGTCGATTCTATATCTAGAACAATCTAGAACAATCAACTATCATAGCGGGATATCATTGACAGATTAATAACAAACAAAAACACCAATTCAACGCACAAGTCAATAGGTTGAATCTAGCAAGTCTTTAGATGGTCAGGAATAAATGAAGATTGATGTGTATACAGATTAACCTTATGCATTAACGTGATAGTATCCTACACTGTCAAATAGACTATAACCTCTGATCATTTAGCAAATCCAACTGTACTTACAGTAAACTAGCTAATAAGGCATAATCAAACAACATCGATACCAGAATTAGAAGAAGACCCAGACGCTTTCAACCACTACGGAGCTAGAGTGGGCTACTACAGTGTATTCATTACCTGTGATGAATACAGTGTATTCATTTTACCATCTAAAATCTAAACTCTATAACCATTTTCACTGACTGTTTTGCATATCCAAATGTTAAATTTAAACGATATAATTCTCTCTTTGTTAAAATAAATTTCATGATGCTTTGGCACGATAATATCGTATGTGTAATTGTTTCAAGAAATTTGTATATCAGTTCATGAAATACTCTAGGTAGTTTACACTACACCAGAAATGAACTAGTTTATGTTTTCAACCAGTATAAAGGGGCCAAGCATCATTACTAATAATCAGCACATGCATGAGTATTGGCTCTCATGCATCTTCCGTCCAAACAAACTTCACATTATGTGTCACATCAAAATGATTTAATGTGTGGACCATGTCATAATGTGAGACGTGGTTAAGATTGGAATCTTTCATTAAATGAAAGTACAAAATGTAGCCACAACCAACTATACATGACATGAAGGCATTATCAGGAATAGGAACTAAACATGTAAAAATAAAAGAATCATGTTACAAACATTAATATCTCATTAAATGTGCATGCAGGTATGCCTTGTTTTGCCAACTATATACTTGTCAGCGCTTTCTTCATGAATTCTTGAGTAAATGATTTTCCTTTTTCAAGTTTGTTATGAAACATTTCCTTTCCTTAAAATGTTCTTGACAAATATTTCTTTAATGCAACCATGTTTGAGTTGTTGCTACAAATTTAGTGATTGTTCATACGAAAACTTCTTTAAAGTAATCCCACATACTAATTCTTACACTTACTTCTCCCCTTCTATAATAAAAAATATATAATAAACAGACACATGATGAAGAAATTTCATCTACCTCCGATGAAACAAATATCAATATATAAGAAGTGCAATTTGGAATATAAATAGATAAATACCATCACATAGAGTTCAAAGACTAAACAATCCCTTCAGCTAAGCAGTAAGCCAAAGCCTCCACAATGATCATAACCAGTACATGAACAATGCAACTTTGAACCTCCAATCTCTGTCAAAAAATGTTCGTGAACACACTCTTGGTTTGTTATGAAATCAGTATTCAAAAGTAAGGAGCTTTGAAAGTAATTGTGGAAGTAAGGTTCTTAAATGTTTAAGGTTAATGTTTGGGTTTTTTTCATTTCAATTCTTATATGTCCATGTTCTTGAAGAAACTAAAAGGAACAATTTTTCAGTTTAAGCTAAGTTTGGAAAAAATTAAACTGAATTTCTAACTATTTGCATAAGTAGACTGAACTTTTTTCAGTGCCTTGATGCCGAGTTGGCATTTCTTTTTCAAAAAAATTGATTATGGCGCAATTGGGAACTATACCGAGAAAAAATTCCACTGCCGCAACTCGCGATTGCGCCTCATATTGACACAAAAGTGTGTTGTGCCAAAATAATTTTTTCTAGGCACAAGTCCCAGTAGAGTCCATATGCAATTTTTTAAAAGACCAACTATTGATTGATGTGGCAGAAACCAGCCTAATTCTGCTAATAATTTGAGAATCGGCCTAAATATGCAAACAATTGTTCGTGTAATCTTATTTCAAAAAATTATCCTTAAATTTGTTTAAGAAGCTTACATGTTTTAAACCCATTTTATTTTTAAATATTACAAGCACAATGATCTTACTTTCACAATACAGACAATTTTAAGTACCTGAGTTGTTGGCTACAAACCCATCTTTAAAGCATCTAGGTTGGCCACAAAAAATCTAATTATCTTAGATATTCTAGCAGGCTTTGTTTCTGCTGCAAGCAAATATATGGGAAATAGTGAGATGTAAAAAAATGGTTGATTTCAAGGTAGAGAGGTTGCAGCAATACCTTAAGAGCATAGTCATAAATGGAGCATGACATAATGAAGACTCCTATAGGGCAGGGACCAAATCTCGACGTGTAAACATGCCAAAAACAAACTGGAATTTGTGGTAAACATTACCAATATTATGAACATCATCAATCTGAAACTAACCAAATCATCAATTTGGAATTTGTGGTAACTTACACGGAGATCGTCTTATTGCAACAGGAAAAACAATTACTCATATAAGTCTAAAGTTGTCAATTTTCCACTAGATAACACAACAGGTGTAATAATGTAAAAAAACTAACCCTGAACCTAAAAAGGGCTATTTTTGTTCTTTCTTTTTTTAAATTTTTTTGCTTCCTTACTTCCCGTTGCCTCCTAGTTTCCCTGTAGAAGGCACAAATTCTTCCTCGTCGGATTCAACATCTCCATACTGCCACATTCCCAGTCTCCACTTCTTTGCTTTTTCCTGGAACTCCTCCAATTTATCGAGAGCTGCCTTCCTCTCACTAGCGTCCCATTTCATTCTTCTCTCTAGCTTAGCAAGACCCTCCTGAAAATGGTCACAAAATACTCCCGTTAAGTTGTATTATCATGAAAGAAATCAAAGATGATGTAGTGATACTAATTTCAGATTTTACTATCTAGAAGTTGAAAGTTGAACAACAAGAAACCTGAAGCATAGTGGCATTGTCACTAATTTCAGCATCAAGGTCAACAAGAGTGGCATTGGCACTTATTTTCATCCATATATTTTTATAGCATTTATTTGGTCTTATGATAAATGATAACATGTAGAGGTTAATCAATTAAAGATAGATGATGTGGTTGATTTTCAAAAATTGACCTTAATTACCACTAAAATTTGGCTGTTAAACTTAGTTATATTGGACAGGTCCCCAAATTAAACAGTTTGAAGGGTATGAGGCAATACACTTGGCCTTTTTTCGCCCTCCAGACATGATTCTTAAAAATAAAATCCATAGCACTTAGCACTAATCGACTAATGAATCCATTTACTGTGACAACTTTGGTGATATTCATTCATGAATACAAAAACAAAGAGCTCAAACACAACAGCAAACAAGCTGAACCCTGGAGACAGAGAGCCACCCCAACCAAGACACACAGCAACCAAACAATGAAAAATCAGATCTACCACCCTCTCACTACATCAAGACCGTACACCATACGAAAACTAACAAAAAAATCAACTCATAGCAAACTCTACACAAGTCGAAAAGAACATTACAACTCCAACAAGCCCAAAGACCAGAAATAACTACTGACAATCACGCAACCAACCTGAAACTACCAGAAAAAACAACCACCTGCAACAGCAGTGTATCAATACAACAACTCATCGTAAAGGTCAACCTGGAGATACTCTCAAGTAGATCACAAACCACGTTAACTTCTTAATTGTGCGACACTTAAGCGTGATTGTCATATTTTGTTCAGACTGATAAATCAATAAATAACATTCACAGCCAATGGATACTCAAAACTTGTCCCACCTCTTTCACGACAAAGCAAGACCCAAGATAAGTTAAAATGTCCTCTTAACCAGGGACTTGGAGGCTTCTACTACACCTAATTTGTCAAATCAGCAAGTTTAAACCACAATTTTATTTAACAATATATTCGCTCTGTATATATTCAAACAACCATTAACAAGACAACAATTATACAGGGACAAAAATGACATTTGTAATATCCAAATGGGAAATTGAGAAGAATTGACATAACCATATATATAAATCTAGATGACGAAAGTAATAAACACCAGGCTTTCTTAGTTGGCCTTTTACAAACTAGATGGACTACACATAATTCTGAAACCAATCCATTCTATAATAGATTAAGCATATAACATTAAAGTTCAGTAAAATAGAGAAAACGACCAAACATATTATTCAACAAATAAAGAAATGTATACATAAAAGCAGGTTGCAAGGGCAGTCCATAAATAATGGTATCATATGTATGCATAAAAATAGCTTAAGCATGTAACTTTTTTCATGATCTTATACCTTTCATGATCTTATACCGTAATTCAAAAAATATACGTTTATATTCTTTCATCTGTAGGTTGAATCCTTTACTAACCACAAGTTAGCAATCCTCGACGAAGTTAGAAACTACAAAACGTTTTTGTTTTTATATTAAATTTGCCTTTGTATAATACATGTTATAGATTATACATGCACTTTTCCACTTTTATTTTATTTTATATGAAGCTAAAAATATATCAAAGGCGACATGTACTTTTCCACTTTTATTTTATTTTGTATAGTACCCGTTTAAATATTTGCAGCTGCTGATTTTCTGAAAACCAAATATACATGGAAATAGAATTCATATATACATAATGTCTTAAATCTTCAAAACTTCTATCTAGAAATCATTTGTATAGATATTATTAAAACCTGTCATATATGTTGTAGGATCCATGCTTTATAAAAATACAAATCTAACGACATACTTGAAACTAATACATTTATCTTGGCTATGTTTGTTTGGTAATTGACTACAATCAGTTTGATTGATAATACATTTAACATTATTGACATGAGGATAGGGTCTTTTGATTTTTCCTATATATTATTTTATATTTTATCATTCTAGCTGTAAATTTTATATACATATCATATGTATTGGAGATCAGCAAATAATCACAAAGAGTATCCTTGGATGATTTGGTGGATTTTAGCAGCACATGGTGTCATGTCATCCACCCTTGCATCATTTGTCTAATAAAAATAATTGATTTGTAAAATACGGGAATATTAGTGATATTATCGTATTTCTTTGGAGCAACTCCAGTGCTACGTAGCAGCATAGTGGCATCTAAAATACTCAACAATGCACCAGTAGCTAGCATGTAGCAGTAATTGCTATCTGGCTTATAAAATTATAAATTATAAAATCTAATTGGTTAAATTGACTTGTTCATTGTTCGAAGTGCTACAGTATGGGATGTTTAACAAGAAGACAATTGGTTATTGCTGTTATGGTAGGATGTAGTACAATTGCAAACTGTTATTGAATTCATGCATAATTTAATATATCTTTGAAATGCTTCCAGAAATAGAGATATAGAAAAATGTTTATTGTTTAAATCAGACCACGCCCTACCATAATAGTAATAACCATTGAGGCGTTGACGGTCACCACTAATAAAAATTTTAAATAAAATTTATGGGTTGGCATGCAACACATATGTTAAAACTTATTTATTTTATTCAATATTTGTTATTTTTAAGGTCAATATTATATATATGTTTGATAAGTGAACATTAAATAAAGGCAAATGTTACATTATGCCACCAAGCTCATTATAAGTGAAGGTCATGCCATTTAATGTTTTATATTAACATCATACCATAATGATTATTTTTGATAGAATATGTAAGTTATTAATACTATAGTAGTAATGCTTTAATGCTATTTGTTGACTTAAAATTCAGTCACTAGTGAGTCCATCCTTTTTTATGTTTATAACATAGTGAGTTATAATGTGTAGCCATTTAACATCAATGAATACTCTTTGTGAATCCATCCACCAAATCAACCTAGGATACTCTTGTGTGCTCATGCCTCAGAATTTTAAAGGACTTGTTGCAGCGTCCAAAACGTTTTTTGTCAGAAAGTGCAAATTAGGCAAAAGAGTATAATTTACAGTGATACTATTGTAATTTCACAAGAAAACATGAGCAAATGTCAGCAAATGTAAACAAATCATGTGGCTATTATCATTTTGTGCAAAATCTGACAAAGAGGTTTTCGGGTAAATTAGCAATTTCGAGATTTAACGAGTTCAACACATTTTAGTAAATCAGTTTTCATTCATCTATGAATATGAAGCTTTATACTAAAAGTGCATTGATATGAAAATGCATCATGAATCAAACTAAAAACCCATAAAATACGATCTCTACATCTTAACAAAGAGCAGAACTGTGTTTAACTGATACGTATGTTTACATGAAAACAATATAATCACAGTAAATTTAAATCACGAATTACATTAAATCAGCGATATATCAAAAGAGAAAAACACCTAATAATCATCCATTATCACAATCTAATCAACGATTTCTATTTGTATGAAACTAAATTAATGATAAAATACAGAAAATCAATTTTTCCATACCTACAGTCGGTCTACTTCAACTCGGATCTTGTTAGAGGTTTTGAGATCTGGATCCGCTGATGTTTTCGATGAAGGAAAAGAGCAAGATGTCGATCGAGATATAAGCAGCAAAACCCTAGAAAATGTTTATCGATTGTGAGATCTGCGAAAGTAGATCTGGAACAAAGTTTTAAAATTGCGAAATTTCTTTGATTGATTGAAATTGAGTAATAATTTCTAAGAAATCCAAAGGAGATTTCGATCCATTTCAGTGCGTTTTAAATCTCTGAAGCCCTATGATTGAAGAGCGTACGGGTGGAAGAAATGAAAAGGGTATATTGTGAACGGGGGGTGTGTAGTAGGGGGTTGGTAATTGGAGAACGGCTTGAAACCGTTGTATAATGCAGAACGGGCTAAGGCCGTAGTAAGCAATTTTGCAACGGGTTAAACCCGTTGCTATTTAGCAACGGCCCTAAGCCGTTGCGAATTGTCCGCATCTGGGGGTTGCAAATCGACCTGTATGGTGTAGTGCCCGCTGTAGCTATACTAGAATACAGACTTGGAGCTAGACAATTTATCTAGACAACAATTTGACCTCATAACTCCACGCAAGGAGCAAAAAGACAAAGTGTAAAACAATACACAATAACATACTACAGCCGAAGAGGCATTTCATAAAGAGAAAAGTACATCACAAAAAGCAACGTACTATTCTCATTATGACAATACACTGTGCATACAGTGCAAAGATATGAAAAGGCATAAGGACCATCCGAACCATCCGTAAAGCAGTGAAGATCTGACTTGAACTGCCACACACTTAACAAGATTTGCAAGGCAAACACCGAAAAGGGTGAGCATGACTTGGAACGATTGACATAGCAAGAGGCAATGCCAAAGAATATCATACAAAAATTATTTGAATCAAAGACGGAGCAACATCATGATTTTCAATATTTGGTTTTATCATACATCAATGTTTTAAATGTTCATATCTAGATGTGGTAGGAATAGACGTCTGATGGTTTTTTTGCATTAAATGTTACTTGTTCAGTTGGACTTCTTCAGGTGGAATTTGAGACACAAGTTGTGTTTATTCTATTTTCCCTTTTGAAGTATTTGTCTATGGTTTAGTAGCCTTTTATTACTTAGGCTATCGTTAGTGTTAAAATTAGTTATTTTAGCTATGTTAGGCAATAAAGGAACCAATTTTTTTTTAAATGCAACATTATATCATGCTTAAAATAAGTTATATAATTTTTTTTCACAATTTATTATGTAATATTAATTTTCAGTATGAAAATCCAAATTTTTTATTATTATTCATGTACATCGTAAATAAAGATACTAATTCTAACATATTATGAAATTTAATATTTATATTTCATGGAATCATTATTGCACTAAATAAGCTATCGACCATACAAGTGGTTTTTTTATTATTAGAAAATGATCGTTTAAGATGGGAAATAAATTCTCAAAAATAAATTTAATCCAACAAAAAATATGGAAATTATTTTTAAACCATAAAATAGTAATAATATTTTATAAACTTTAAATGAATATTTAAATTCAAAAGATTTTCAAATTACCAAAATATTTTTTTTTGATATATGGACATGTTCTAGATAGTTAATTAATTTCTTTATCATAAATATTTTTTAAATTATATACGTATATTTACATATTATAAATATTTTTTTGTTTTTTGTTCACTTAAAAAATAAAAAATAAAATAATGTACTTTATTGTTATTATATATATGTACGTGGGTAATATTCATGACTTATAATATATAAATTTATTGAATTTTCAAATGCTTATATATATATAATTATTTAGATTATTATATTATTATGATATATGCATAAAAAATATAAATATTTTATCTACGAGATTATATACGAACATATATATATTTTTTATATTTATATAAAATTATTTAAACTATCTTAGCACGCGTAGGTATGTATGAATGTGTTATCATGTCATTACACACACACACACACACACGAGTATATATGCACGTCCAGGTGGACCTTCATTTGATTATCGAGGCATATTTTATAGCGTAATTATTTAAAAAGATGACAATAAAATCGGTGAAATGATTGCTTACTATATCATTACATTCAGATATAGCCAACACACTTGAATTACCTCATGAATTTGTTCAACGTACACGAATAGTCAAATCCAACTTATAACAAACAATAATGTTTTATGTACTAATTTAAAAAAAGCAATTCAATTCTATAAAAGTATGTATGCACGTCGGATGGACGTGTGCATAGATGAATCCGACCGAAGATGGAAATGAACAATAAATTAGACATTTGTTGCGGACTTGCGGGGATTTGTGTTTGAAGAATTTTAGGATATTGCAACATGAGCAAATAATTGTATGCATTTACATATGTGAAAGCATAACATTAAGGTTGACAATAAACTATTATCTAGTATTATAAGATTACTGGGGTATATTGCAGAAAACATTTTCTCTCCTCCTCTTCCTGACTGGAGGCCGACATTTCATAATGATGGTCTGTTGTTGCACATTATAAATTGACATGATATGAAACGTGGATCATTTTTACATATGGTAAGGAACAAATTTTAAGATCGATAGTGCTGAAGATCATGTAGAGTAGTATATTTATATAAACTAAGAGTTCCAACATAACATGAAGTTGCAAGTTGCGCATTAAACTGAAAGTGGAAGTCACATTAGTAGAAAATATGATTATATGCAAAAGTGCAATTGTAATACCAACACAGTATGCAACTTCACACTTGATATCTCAAATAGTTAAAAGAAATAAGAAGATCGTTGAGTTTATGGGAATTCAATGTGCACACATAATTTTAATTTAATTTGATGTTCATATGTAAAAAAGACAAAAGTAATAATTTGATCACGTGTCGAAAATACGATACACTATATAAAACAACACTAAATTCTCAAAGCATGAAATATGCACATAAGAAGGAATTTTCCACATTTCCAAATAAATTTCAAATTTTGGTAAACAACTAAATTGCATCAAAATTGATATCGTTATACTTTGGGTAGGTCAAAAGCATGTGCTATGTCAGAAAACTACCTATTAAACCAACTTCAAATCGTACAAAAAATGCAACCCAACTTTTGTTATGCAAAACTGATCATCAAAAGTTCAAATGCACCAATAAAAAAAAGTATTATACTTATGCATTGGGTACATAGTATAATTTTCATATGAACTGGTATAGTGCATAAAATCCAATTTTTACTAAGTAAGAAAGCATAAAATTTGTGAGACAATTGCATTGGATTAAGAGGCTACCTATTAACGCTTACAAACAACCACATAGTCAAAGGTCTAACAGGTAGAATCTTAGTGATTTCTATAGTATAACCATGAAATTTAATATAATCCAAATAGACAGAAACCGAAACAACAAAAAATGAATGCACGTATATGTCCATGCCAAACCATGAAGCGGCCAAGTTTTACTTTAGTGGAAACAAAAGTAGTTACAATTCCATCATATGAAATATTTTAATCATGTCAGCGAATGTTACAATCTCAAATCCTATATGATTCAATGCGGCATTTATTAGATTTTTCTTCTTTTTACTATAAAATTTTATATACCAAACTTAGCCCCCAAAAAAATTATTATTTGATAAAAATTATATCCCGAGTTACATGTATACACTTAATATTATTTGACAAAAAGCTATATCCCGAAATACATGTATACACTTCAAATAGACTAAATACTGATGATATTTTTCTTGTAAACGATTTTTCGTATAAGTATGACATCTTAATAAAGTACACATTCAAAAATGATTTGAAGTCAAAAGGTTCAAACCATCGAACAACCGTAAGTTTAAGTTTTATATATTCTTTCGTATTTTTTTTTTTTGGCTGCTTCGTAGCACTCATACATAACATAAAATAAAGACAATCCCTGAATAGAAAATCAGATGATGTATTTAACTTACCTTTGGATTTAATGGCTTATAAAACCATGGATCTAAACATTCGAAACAATACAGGTTCAAAACAATTTTTTAAAAATTATTATCATAACAACAGATACTGATGGCCTTGCTTAATCATAGTTGTTAAATCCAAATACAGAGCCTTTTAGTTTCGAGATCTGCAACTAAACTTTTGTCCAGGCCAACTTAATCCCTTTTCTCCACCCTTTTCTTTACTACCAATTACCCTTCTTGCATAGCTCAAACTGAAAAAGTAATCTAGGAAATAATAAAATGTATATTACTACCATATAGTTTTTTCCCCCTCCTAAAGTTGAACTTCCTTTGAATAAAAACATTTATTTAAGATTTTGATATTAACATCAGTTTGAAGCTAAATAATAGCATAGCATACAAAATAAAGTAATGTAAGGCTAATCATTCAGAAATAGTCTCCATGTCATCACTTTTCAAACACTTGGGTGAAGGTTGGGATTCATTGATGGTTTGCTTCTCCTTTTTTCCAACTTCCCTAGATCCTTCAGCTGCGGTTTCCTTTTCTTTATTGTGTAGTTCATCTTTTGTTTGGAGTTCTTTCGCATTTTCATTATCAGCTAAAGGAGTTGTTGTTTTCTCGGATCCAAATTTGCATGATTTCTCAAACATTTGCTGAAGGTATCGCTCTTGTTCTTCAATTCGTAGTTGAAGCTTCCTTTGAATCTCAAGTTGTTCATGAAGTCGTTTCTGAACCTCCATCTGAAGCCGAAGAGCTTCAGTAAGCTCGATTCCCGTTCAATGGATGAAATATCTCCAACTGGATTACTTCCCTTTTTTGATGTCCCTTCAGATAATTCTGGTCTATACCTAGCCCTTCCGTACTTCTGTAAGTGACTTTTCACATGGTATATAGTCAATCCATCTACTTTCATCAACTTAAGCACACCTTTAGGTGTCGCCTCTGAGATTTTAACATGCATAGGACTGAATACGAAATATAAAAATAGGAGTTCTAGTAAGCAATAAATGCAGAGGTATACATACTCTCACTACCATCAAGATGATTCACAGCTTCCACAAAGCGCTCGTGGAGTTCAAGGTTCCACCGCATCTGTGGTCAAGATGCAGCACCACTATTTGAAGTAGATGGACTAGTGGCAGAGCCCACTTCTCCAAAATGAGAAGGGATGATTTGTAACTGTGTTGGTACATTTGATGAAGCTGGTACAACTGAATTTACAACCATTGCACTTGTTTCTAGCTAGATTATCCTTCCAATCTTCATTCACCAAATCACTCCACCACTCGTTTTTTGGCATAGTTCATCAGGACCCATAACAGAACTATTATCAGCCTCTCCTCACTTTTCTAGCTAAATTTATCTTTCATCAAGTACCGAGTCTATCCTAAATATTGCAACTGATATCGGAATAATCAGTAGCGGATCTGGAGATTATTTTCAAGTAGGGCCGAAGGTAAAAAAGGGATGACAAATGATATTAGCTGAGTCAAAATTACAATTTTTGTAAAGGATTTACAAATTTTGAGCTAGGTCTTGTGCCTTAGCTAGGATCGTAGTTCTCCCCGTAAATATCATCCAGGAGAGCGAGTAGACGCGAGGGGAGAAGAAAAGGAAAAGCTGCGAATTTAGATGAAAGAGAAAATATTCAGTCTACTACTATATAGTTCACTCTTGATTATTACTCAGAATATAGATTTCATGTGGTATTGTAATTGTAAACACGTTACTATCAAGAGGTACATCAACAATCCTAAATTTTGTCTTGGAAAACACAATTAAACAAAAGAATCGGAAATTTTGGCTTCAGGAAAAAGTATATACTGATTTTATAGTTATGAATAGCCGATTTATTAAAAAAAACAAAGTAGTGATCTTAACGACCTGGAGACCACTTTTTAACCTAACACTAATTTGGAATAATCAAAAAATGAATGATTGTCTAATTTAATGTACTTGGATTTATTAATGTATTCAAAATATGGTAAAACAAAAGTTTTACCTTTGCAAACCACACAGATTTATTTTCTTATTAGCTATATGTAGTAATTTGTAGAAATTTGTGAATAATACTTCTTTTCAACGACACGTTTTCCAGTCTATTTTTGTAATCTTCGGCTCATTTATGGGAAAGAAGGTTTCAATATTCATTGAGCAAATAATACCCAAAGTCATGTTCAGTACATAATACCAAAATGCACATGAGTAGACAATATGCATCCTTACTTCAATGATCTCAGAAAAGGAGAATGGAAGAAAATTTTAAAGACAACTTAAGATCAAGTTTGTACTAAAAGTATTAATATGTAACGCACAACATGCCCCGTCCAATTTTGACCTTCCAAAAAAAAAAATCATTGCATGAAAATTTCATTATTGATAGGTTCGTACCGTCATACATTGAAATATGTTATAAAAATCACCGTAAAATAAAATCTACGTATATTCAACACTGGCAACATCACATGAGGATACAAATACTCCAACGAAAGTAATAGTACATGCTACACACAGTGAAGGGACATTGTCTAACACATTCAATATGGAAGTATCGCCCATGCGGATATATATATCCAAAAGGTCTAAAAAAATTCCCCATTCAGTTTTCCGTGTTTGTCAACTTTTGAGTGTACATGCAGATTTACATTCGCTATGCGCAAACCTCGCGCCTAACACAGTAGATTTAGTAGATTATAGAATTGCCAATATATGGACATGTAGACATATATAGTTTACATTGTTATCGCATAACTATCAACATAAATGCAGAGACATACAAAATGCCAACATTTTTCACGCAAACTAAGAGCAGTTAGCTGTAGCTGTAAAATGCATGAATAAGATGCTCGAATTGTATACACATAAATACATGTAATGAAGATAATAGAGCCGTTACAATAGAGCCATTACAATATAGCCGTTAGAGTGTGAACACGTTTTTATCATATTTAGCATGCTTTGTCATTATCTACTAGCCGTTAGGCTCATGCATACTTATTATATTTAATACTAGCCGTTAGGCTCATACATATTTGGTATATTTTGTACTAGCCGTTGGGGTCATAGCACTATATATATGTGCTCTTTGTATCATGTTTTGTATCAATAAAAATTGCAATTGTTCCTCTCTAATAACTCTCCTCCTCATCCCTTAATATGGTATCAGAGTCAAAGTGCCGAAAGGCTTAATCATCAAGCAGAAAGTTGTTTTTGTTTTATGGCCAACAACAATGAAGTAACCTCCGCTGTTTCAGGAAGTATGGGGTACAACGCTCCACCTAACCATCATGATCTGATTAAACCAAAAAGCCAAATTATCACCACATCTCTAGACGAAGACAATTACATTCTATGGAAATATCAAGTAGAGATCGCTTTAAGAGGGTATGATTTACTGTAGTACATTAATGGGACAATAACAGTCCCATCAGCGACGATAACCAATTCGGAAGGAGAAATTGTGTCTAACACAGACTACACAAAGTTTCAAAAACAAGACAGCCTCCTCTCCTCATGGCTCCTATCGTCAGTAAGTTCGAATTTATTATCACAAATAGTTGGATGTAGCACGTCTTATGAAATATGGAAAACAGTTGAACAAATTTTCAGTTCACAATCAGCTGCTAGAATCATGCAATATAGAAGGGAATTACAAAATTATAGAAAAAAGGAGGCAAGCATGAAAGAATACTTAGGAAAAATTAAAAATCTGTGTGACAAACTAAATGCTGTTGGGCATAAGATCAGCGACAATGAGCAAATCCTATTTATTATTGGTGGATTAGGTGAAGAATACGAATCTCTAGTAACTGTGTTAGCCACACAACAAACCTTACCTGATTTACAGTTCGTTCGATCAGCACTCCTTACTCATGAAGGCAGAATCGACCAAAGAAAAACAATACAAAATAAGTTCTCTGCCAATTATACCACAGTCAGAAATAAGCAGATACAAGGAGATAACAACAACTATCGTGTGAAATGTCAAATATGCAAAAAGTTTGGTCACATGGCGAACAAATGTTACTTCAGGTATAATTCAGACACAGGTAGACAACAGGCAAGCCAAAATTACTCTTCACAAAGAAGAGCACAAGCAAATATGGCAACAACAGGGAATTCAACTCAAAATAATAATAATGCAAACCGAAGACATAATGTTGCAGATGATGATGAAGTAAAAAATGAAGACAATGGCTTCGAAGAATGGTACCCTGACTCAGAAGCAACTCACCACATAACTAGAAATCTTCAAAATTTAAACATTGGGAGCAGAAATTACTCAGGTATGAGAAATTTGCATATGGGTAATGGTAGTACTGCTAGTATCACACACATAGGCAAAGGGACTATTTTTGGGAAAAGACAACTCAAATTAAACAATCTTCTTAGGGTACCTAAGATTAATAAAAAATTGTTAAGTGTATCAAAATTTGCCAACGACAATAATGTTTACTTTGAATTTCATCCTAAGTTTTGTTTAGTTAAAGATTCCCTAAATCATGAAATATTACTTCGAGGTAACCTATACGCTGGTTTATACAAATTCAAGACTACAAACTCAAGTGGAGAATTCTGGTACAATAATATAGATGCTAGTAGTGACAATGACTGTATTAGGAATAGTTGCAATAACGTTGATTATGACAATAATAGCAGTGAATGTAACGTGATTAATTCTTGACATGTAAAATTAGGACATCCTAATCTGGAAACTGTTAAGACTGTTCTGTGTAATAATAACATTCATTATAAAAATGTACCTATCAAACACACATGCACGCACTGCCAACTCGGCAAGAGCCACAAGCTCCCTTTTAGTAATTCTGAAACCAGCTATAATGAGCCACTGGAACTTATAGCCGCTGACTTATGGGGACCTGCGCCTCTAAATTCATATCAGGGACACAGGTATTATCTTTCTTTTGTGGATGCTTATTCTAGATATACTTGCATATACATGCTGAAAACTAAATCAGAAGTTTGCAATACAGTTATGCAATTTATAACTCATGTCGAAAAACAAATGAACAGTACTGTTAAGGTTGTTCAGACAGATGGGGGAGCTGAGTTTAAACCTCTAACTAATTACTTTCTCAAAAGAGGGATCAAACATAGATTAACTTGCCCGCATACGTCCGAACAAAATGGTTTAGTCGAAAGAAAACATCGACACATAGTAGAGACTGGTCTAACTTTGTTATCACAAAGCTCATTACCCATGAAATATTGGAATGAAGCTTTCTACACATCTGTATTCCTCATTAACAGGTTGCCAACCAAAGTCTTAAACAATAAAAGCCCTCATGAAATGATATACAGTGTTAGACCAGAATATGGTTTTCTGAAAGCCTATGGGTGTCTATGTTTTCCATGTTTGAGAGATTATAACAATCATAAACTAAGTATGAGATCAAGCCCATGCACATTCATTGGGTATGCACAAAACCAAAAAGGTTATAAGTGCATGGACAAAAATGAAAAAATATATGTTTCTAGACATGTGATATTTGATGAAAACAAGTTTCCTTATGCAGAAAAGAAAATCGGCAAAAAGGATGGGGAACAAAGCATAAACAATAACATACGGTTCGAGCCATTCATTACTGAACCACCTTCAATTGATAGAAATGAAGAGCAACAACGTACAAGCAATTTAAACACCCAGGAAGAAACTATGGATCGAACAAATGAGCAAACAAATGAGACACACAATGACTCAGAAGATACAAACATACATCAAAACATGCAGTATAGTGAAGACACAGAAAACAACAACCATGTTGACACTACCAGCAACAATGATACACAGCAGCAAACACCACCACAATCAACTGAACATCACATGATCACCAGGTCAAATAGAGGAATCTTCAGACCCAAAGTATATAATATTTCTGCCAGTGAGATCGAACCATTGAATTTCACTCAGGCTATAAGATCAAACAAATGGAAGGAGGCAATGGACACTGAATATAAAGCTCTCATAAAAAACAACACTTGGAGCTTAGTGACTCAACCAAAACACAAAAATGTGATTGGTTGTAGGTGGATATACAAAATAAAAAGAAAAGAAGATGGATCTATTGACAAATACAAGGCCAGACTGGTTGCAAAAGGTTACGCGCAATAATTTGGTTTTGATTTCAATGAAACTTTTTCCCCAGTCATAAAACCCACAACCATCAGAATTATACTAACCATTGCTCAAAACAAAGGATGGAATGTGAGGCAACTGGATGTCAACAATGCTTTTTTGAATGGGGAATTGACTGAAGAGGTATACATGCAACAGCCTGAAGGATATGGTACTGGTGATAAAGTATGCAAACTACACAAAGTAATATATGGCTTAAAACAAGCTTCGAGAGCTTGGTATGAAAAGCTAAAGTCAACTTTGTCTAACATGGGTTTCTCACAAGTTAAATCGGACAATTCTCTATATATGAAGAAGGGCCTACATGGAACTGTGTTCATTCTAGTATACGTTGGCGACATGCTAATAACAGGAGACAACAGCGAAGAAATAAATAGAATCGTACACAAGCTGGATCAAAATTTCGCCATTAAAGACTTGGGGGAACTAAAAAATTTTCTTGGAATACAAGTGATTAGGAAAAACAATGGTGAATTAATATTATCCCAACAAAATTATATCACTGAAATACTGCAAAAGGCAAATATGCACAAGGCAAACCCATTACCTACGCCTATGATTAGTAACCTAAGACTATCTAAGCATAAAGGAGAAGCTATCGACAATGCCAAAAAATATAGAAGCATAATAGGAGCGTTACAATACGCAACTATTACTCGACCAGACATATGCTACAGCGTCAATAAACTCAGTCAATACATGCAGAACCCTTTATCGGAACATTGGATGGCATTAAAGAGAGTGTTACGATACTTACAAGGCACAAAACATTATGGCATACGGCTAAATTCAGAAAAGGAACTTAACTTACAGTGCTTTAGCGATGCCAATTGGGCCAACAATATTGACGATCGAAAGTCTGTCTCAGGATACTGCGTTTACCTCGGTTCAATATCATTTCCTGGTGTACGAAGAAACAACTGACCACATCAAGATCTTGCACAGAGGCTGAGTACCGTGCACTGGCAAGCGCTACAATCGAAATCATGTGGATAGAATCACTGATGGAGGAGCTTGGTTTCACTCCAAGACGAAAGCCGGTCATTTGGTGCGATAATAAGAGCACAGTATCTTTATCTCTAAACCCTATTCAACATTCAAGGACGAAACATCTTGAAATTGATCTCCACTTTGTGAGAGAAAGAACGCAATCAGGAAGACTTGCAATACGTCATGTGCCCGCATACTATCAGAGAGCAGATGCTCTCACAAAGGCCCTTTCGACCAAAAATTTTATCAGAATGAGAGAGGAACTTCGCGTTATCAGTGCAGGCAAAGCCAGAATGAGCAAGGAAACCCTAGTTCGAACTGAGGGGGCATAATGAAGATAATAGAGCCGTTACAATAGAGCCGTTAGAGTGTGAACACGTTTTTATCATATTTAACATGCTTTGTCATTATCTACTAGCCGTTAGGCTCATGCATACTTATTATATTTAATACTAGCCGTTAGGCTCATACATATTTGGTATATTTTGTACTAGCCGTTGGGGTCATAGCACTATATATATGTGCTCTTTGTATCATGTTTTGTATCAATAAAAATTGCAATTGTTCCTCTCTAATAACTCTCCTCCTCATCCCTTAATAACATGAATAACATGATCAAACCATTTACATTTGCTAAACTGGCTTGAGAATCACTTCTAATTAATAACTGATACAAATATCAAATACATTGTGGAAGAAGAAGAGAAATGTCAAAACACTTAAAAGATAATACCTGAGAGGCAGATGCTTCTTTCCCTTTGATAATATCAACCATTGCTACATTATGATCATCAAATATGTTGTAGATAACTCTTTGTTCGTACATTGTAATATCAAATATGTATTGCTAACGGAGGTTAAAATACAAATTATATGAATATGAGTGGTATCCATGGGCAAAGAAAATTCGTGGTGCATAGCTGAAAGGAAACAAAAGGATTCAGCAACGGTAATGCAGGAAAAAATATTGTCACATAAGCAATCAATATTTACTTAAGTAGTATAACATTTTATCCTATAGTATTTCTAATGAAATCAAAATTTCATACTAAACATTAAGTGTAGTACATTATTTAGTGCAAGAAATTCTTGTTCTATAGGATAAAATGACATTAAATTAATAAGATCTTCTACTGAGAGAATACACAAACGGATTTCATGTTATTTTTTTCTCTAACCTTCACTAATAAGGTATTTATTTCTTTAACATAGCCCTTCTTATACTCATATGCGTTTTATATGTTCTTATTTAGGTTGTTTGGAAAGAGAAAAAAAAACCTTGTTGCATTGTGTAAGAACAAACCCGATACATCTGGAGCATAAGTCTATTGCATGAGGAAAAACTGAACTGCATCAAAGCACACACAATTAGTAAAAATAATATTATCTTATTGAGTTGGTAATGAATCAAGTTACCTTATGGTTATTTATCATATACATATGATTTTTCTTCTGAACCCATACTTTGTTTACATAACCCATTAATTTATCAATTGCTTGAATAAGTAAGGTGAGATTTTCACTTTTAAAAACAGAGCTTGCATGTATATACAAAAAAGTTCAACTTGTCTGAAAAGAAACCATCTCACCTTCTTAATAAAAGGTAAAAATATGAAGCATTTCCAGTATGCAGGATTAGCCAATTAAGGAGCTGATATTAGTTTATCAAAAAAATATGAATAAGTAGTAAAGTTAAATTTCACATCCATCAGCTACAGCTCTTTACCGTTTTCTATTATTAATTAATAACACACGTACGTCCTTTCATGTCTTTTAGGGATAATTGTAGTGACCATTATTCACTAACCTAATAAAATATAAATTATGATCAATTGATAATTAAAGCATGGAATTAGTAATTACGTATAACTTGGAAAGCAATCAGAAGCAGTATCATCCTGCTTTTGTTGGCCATAAAGAAAATGAAGATGTTGTTGTAACAAACGGTGATACAATAAATGTAGCAATCAACTTTATATAAATTTCACAAACCTAAAAATATAATATTATCATCACAAATAAAATGGTAACTGATTTATGAGTCATTATATTGTTTATGCATTTTCAAGCTAAACTACTCTTATTTAGTTAGCTTAAATGTGAATGATTTCTATCCGATGCTATTATATTATGGCATTATATCTGTGCATGTCATACATACAATAGTAAAAACTCATTACATAGTAATAAAAAAAACTTTCACATGATGAAATGTTTCAACTCCCTTACAGCCTTAAATGAAGTAGTAGAATTTCACATAGGAAAATATATGAATATTTCAAAATCAAAATATTTTTCTTCCAAACTTCTAGTTCGGAAGTAAGATATTACTTTATGGTCGTGAAAATATTTGTGAAGTAGTAGAATATCACACCAGCAAGTGTAATGTATAACTCATAACTAACACATCTGCAATAACAAGTAAAGCACAGATTTGCAATTGATAGGCCGAAGTGTCTATTCAAAAGAAAGAAACATGAAGAAACAATATCGTAGGTAGGAAAAACTAAATACAGATGTAGAGTAATGTTAAAAAATGAGCTTTTTTGCTATGAGAGAGAAGAAGAAAAATAAATCTAAGTACTTGCACCATTATTGGAGATTCATCCCAATACCATAAGAGTGGATCGAATCACATTCAATTTCAACAAATTGTTTCAGCTCTTCTAAAAACATCGAAGAAAATTATAAACAATAAATATCAAATCGAAACCATTAATTCTAATATTTGCAGCTGCTTTAGTAACACTACCAATATATCCATTCATTCTTGGTATTACTATGATTTCAAATAGTTACTAATCAATCCATAGGTGAGTGACAATCCTTAAGCATAAACCATTACATATTTGAGCCTTTCATATTGAAAGTGGTTGGCAAAAAAAGCAGTAAACAAATACGAGCCGAAAAAGAAGTCATGAAGGGGAAGAAGGTAACAAATTCTCACATGACTAAAGGTAATGCATTAGCTTCCATTTTCAAAACCTTAAATGTCCACCCAAATCAATCTTCATCCATGTAATCATAAATCGAAATCGATAAGAAGGGGGGAGTTCTTTATCTTTAGATTATAATATGTGTTCAAAAGAAAAGAAAAGTGTTTCTCCTTCCAGCAAATCGAAACACAACATTGATAAATGGGAAACTTGTCATGTTTATTGCTTATTAAAAACTGTTGTTTCATTCAATTATGTTCACTACTAAAATTGTTGGTATTAGAGGCACTGGATTAGAGGCAAAATAAGTCTACCGCCTCTGTTCATTTGTATGTAAGGGCTAAAGTAGATTTTGCCCCTATTCATAATCAGACATGACAAAAGGACACGCCCCTAATGTATTTGTTAATTTTCTACTTGTGCCACGTCTTAAACCCTATCTCTATACAAAATTCCAAATCAATTCATCCTCCTCGTTGCAACTAGCAGCAAAACCTAACCAAAATTTTCTCCTGATTGACGAATTACAACTGACGCTGAAATTCGTTGTCATCTTTCAATCTTAAGTCGGAAACCCTATTTCATTGCTTCATGTAGACAAATGGGAGGCGGTAAGGTAAGCAGATCCAATTCATTTGAAATCTGAATGATTTAATTGGTATGGGTTTAATCAATTTCACCGTTCCCTAATTCCTTTGTTTTTCAATTTTACCATGCCCTAATTTCTCATTCAGGAACTTCGATCAATTAGTAAGGGCTAGGGCACTGTTCATGTTTCGTCATAGTTGTGAGATATTAACTCTGCTTTACTCAGAAATTGAAGGAGACTCTAGTTTTGACTCGAACGATGATTCAAATGTGGGTATTTATGTTGATTCAGACTTAGATCTCATGTATGGTAAGCTAAACTGCTTTTTTATATTATTATTTTCTTGTGCTGATTGTACATGAAGCCTAGTTCTTCATAAAATTCATTTGGTTTGGTCATTTATTTACTCAAAACGTAATAAACATGCAAATTGCTGATTGGGTAAACTTGGAGCTTTAATTTGTTTGTGAACTTACGAAACATGATATAATCTGCAGCTTTGTTCTAAACATATCATTATTAGCTTGAAACTTGGTTTGCACAAAAGGTTGGTGAATGCGGTTAATAATTTTGTATCTAGCGACAAAACTTTGACTCCAATTTTAGCACTTAATGTCAAAAATGAATTTGATTTTTGTAGACCCCTGATCGTGCTTTCTCAAGCATTTAGATAACTAAATCAATTTTACTCTAATAACTATATTATACGCATAATCAGTTGCATTTTGGCTAGACATCAAAATAAATTTGTTGCGTAAGCTAATTAATGGTTATTTTTTTAATATTTTTTGCTATTGATGAAACAAACCTTTTATTACTATACAAAGTCATTGGTTAAAGCAACGTTGAAATATTTACCTATCATATAGCCAAATGTAAGTAAATATGACAATAGGTAAAAACTTTGTATATTCAGTTACATTGAGTGTAGATGAAGATAATGGAAAAGAAAATTTGAGTGTCTCTTAAATGAAGATGTATGCTTTAATTGACATCGGTTTGTTTTGTACATGGATGTTGGAAGCTGCTAGGTGATAACATCATTGTTATCTTGTAAAGATTGTAAATAGGAATGGCTCTTAACTTTGGAGTAGTTGGTGAAAAGCTCCTAAATTATTATTATAGAAATTAATCTGAGGTTTGAACGATTCACTACGCACTCGGTTAGTCGTTGAATTTTGCATCGGTTGATTGTAGCCTATGTTATCTAATGAATATGCCTCTGTCCAAGTGTATCCGAATGTTTGATGCTTCTTTTTTCTTTGATTTAAAGAGTGATGGATGTTGATTCATGTATATTAGAAGAATTATTCCTCGATAAAACTAACGTAATATTTTTTGACTTTTGTCTATCAAAAGAGGGGAAAATCTCGACAATTCGTCTCAAATGCGTATGATCTTCCTTTCGAATGTCAAGGTATGTCAATTTTGTCGTCTTCTAATTTATTTAATTTAATTAAATATTGAGCGGTCTTCTCCCTTCACCTGTTAAGGTTTTTGTTTGGAGTTTCGATTTAGGGATTTGTTCTAAATTTCAAATGGTTACTTAGATCTATGACTTTCATGTGATTACTAATGAATTGAATTTCATTTGTGTATTTATCTTTTCATTAGTTTGTTACAACATTCAAAATTACTAATGTTATGATGCTTTTTTGTTTCCTTTTCTCAAGATTTTTTTTTCACTTGCAAAGCCATGGCTCTCTCAATGTAATCATACATATCTTTCTGGCAGCTCTATCCATTATATTTTGATGCTATATATGTTACATTACTGTTAAATTTTTTTTCAATCCCTAAGATTTCACACTTTGTAATATTCAGCAATGAACACGTAGATTGTCCCAAACCTTCACTTGGAACATAAGAATTGAATAAAGCAGCTGACTTTACTAAAAGAAAGGGAAACCAGCAAGGAGAAGCTTTTTAAGGTATAATTTCATCTTTCGTTTAGGAAATTTCAGCTACCTTTTATTACCATTAACACATTTAATAAGAAAATTCCTTTTTTGAACAGTTTAACTGATATTTTTATGCAAAATTCAAGTCTTATTTGCCACTTGGTAATGAATCTTCCTCTCACAACATCATACGCTCTTAGCTTTTACCAAGTGTGTCTTCATGCTGCGTATGATGATTAATCATTTATCCATTAGATAATAAGAGAAAATCGCACCTTTAGCACATAGAAAGTGGTGAAGAAGTGCCCATGTTGTTCATATGACTTGTCAAATTTTCTACAGCATGGCCATGTATGATCCACTAGCCAATTTTGGTGTGCAACAAATAGAAATATTTGCCATTTATGTTGCTTTTATCAAGTACACATTTGTGAAGACCCGTAACTTCCCCGTAAAGGAAAGCGTCGGATAGTTCGAGAACAAACCACAACAGAACGCATATAAAAGAACATTTCATTGTATATTACAACAACGCATCAGATTACAAGAATATACAGAGTATAAAAGAATATTACACAGAAATATCAGAGATTTAAATTACATTTAAAATACATAGCAGCGGAAAAATAATACAATACACAACTAGGATGAGATATACGGATACAAAGCTTTCCGGATATCGTTCCAGCTGTAAACCAGGATCCTGTGAATATAAATCTGCAAAACCGAAACTACTAGCTGCCCGTGTCAAAATAAGGGCACCCAGAGTTTAGGTTAAAACAATAAACTCCAGGTCAGTCATGTGACTGGTGTGAGAACTAAAACAGTTATTAATCTTTATTTTCAAAGTTAGGTAAATCAAGGGACCACGCCGTATAACACGGAACGGGTTTCCTCCCAAGAATACCAGTGCATAAAACAAACAGCGCAATGCTAAGTAAAGAAAAATGAAGCTGTTATAAGACCCAGGTCCTATCACACAATGCAAACGCAAGCCGGGGGATAGGGTTTTCCCTTATAACAGCCAAAGAATGCTTGATACGTTTAAAACAAATCATTTGATACTATCATAAGTGCATAGTGTATAAAACAACTTCAAATCATAAGTATCAATCATAGGCGGCATGGGTACCATATATCATGTCGCCATATATAGGTTTACAAATAAAACCGCAAATGTCACGTATTTGGAAATTGGATTTCCTTCTATGAACCGAGGCAAAAGATAGTCCTCAACCGATTCGAGACAATCTAGCCCATGTCTCAGGTCCCAGACTCAGGTGGGCCTTGGATCGTCAGGGCCGGTCCACACGGAGTGGATTATTATGCCTGAACAATACGTCTCTCCGCCCTTTGGGGCGTAAACGAGCCAACTAAATGACTCCATCGGTTCGAGAACGACCGATCAATCCGAGGCGCCTCGCAACAGCAACAACCACATAAGTCAAACTCGTCAGGGCGTGTAAAACCACTGATGCCACTTCTAGCTAGAAAGAAACGCAAGTCCTCCCTGATGTCCCTCCCGTTTTTGGTTCATACCGGGTGTGAAACTCGCGAAGTAAACGTTACACAAAGCTACGCCACAAAGGCCGTGCTTTGATCATCAACCACAAGACTTTGCTTTTCAACAGAAGCCTTGATCATTTGCATCTTAGCATGCCACACAGGCAAACCATCCTATGCAACCGATATCAGTCACACAGAATGAAATCCGATGTCAGACACACAGTCCATTTACAAGTCCGTTCTGGGTCTGAACGAAACCGGAGGCACCTAGTACCTCGCATATCCATCGATCTCCAAGTACGTCTGGACGATCACTAACTGTTTCCATCTTCTTGGGTGTACAGCCCAATCAAGATCATCAGTAATTACCCAAACGACGTGAAGACCTCCGGTCTTCGACCATCGTCTTCATCTTCGACTTATCGTCGTATCAGTTATTCAGAATGGGATAGACCCGGTCTTTCCGAATAACTCGCGTATATATTATAAAAGTGTTACACAAACACAACATACGCCTCATTCCAACTCATTAGTCATTAACCGTAAATTAATCAAGAGAATAATTCCCCAAATATTAACCCCGAAGGCCGAAACCAACATCAGATCAATATCCAGAAAACCATTCTACTTAGCTAACCGACAGTTAGTTTCTAAATTTCACGTTCAAATCTAATTAAAGATTTAACTATCGCCTGGAGCAAAACTGGTGATACTCCATTCTCGATCTTTTCAATCTAATTAAAGATTCATTAAAACTCCACTTAGTTTTAATCTGTGACTGGGTTAAAGAATCCGTGTCATTTAAAACACGGTTCACGATAAACCCAAAGTCACATCCCATTAATTATCGGGTTAAAGAACAAGTGTTATTTAAAACACTGTTCACGATAAACCCAAAAATCAATATCAATTCAATTCCAATTAAATATTATTTAATTGGTACACTTCATTAAATCTAAATAAAAAGATTTAATCTTTTCTCAATTGGGTTCAAGAACAGTGTTAGTGAAGACACCATTCACTTCAAACCCAAATCACATTCGATATTAAACACAAGGCTCTGAATAGAAAATATATCGGCTTATATTCAATATCGAATTCTACGACTAACAAATGTCGTATTGGAAATAACGATATAAATATATATCTTTCAAATTTCCATATCAACATCTGTATAATCACGAATCCCAACGTCGAAATATTCCGAAGACAATTTCGATTCAAATCCACTCCAATGCAATCATTGGAAATTTTGGTTATTTTCAAAACCATTTCAAATTCAATTTATTTATTTAAAAATAAATAGAATTATAATCCTAGTTCAAAACTAGTTCATTTCGATAAAAATCTATTTTTATCTTTTCAAATATGGAGTTTTTCATCCCAAACTTTCACAAATCATTTCTTATGATTTTACACCAATTATTACTATTTTTAATAATTTTATCAAGGCCCGTACAGTCGATTTCCATTAACGGCCATCGAACTGCACTTACAGCGACCTTTTTCGAATTTGATTTGGACGTATCTCCAAATCCAACCGTTAGATTTCAAATTTCTTACATTTATTAGAAAGCTCTTTTCGATACGAACCCAACGGTTCCGGTTTTAGGAGAATCCGACGGTCGGATCTCCCGCAATGTCCGTTTGAAATAAATGGTCGAAATTCACGAACTGCCGCGGCGCGGCGCGTTCTATTCAGGCCATTATATTATATATAATATATATAATATATATTTCGTCGATTTTTCACACCACAAACCACATTCAAACCAATATCACAATCAATAACCAAACAGCCAAACAAACAAGTCCATGGTCTGTGGACGATTGTGTCGGGTGCTACTAAACACCGTCTGCATCCTAGTATATATATATAACTAGAAAAATAAATTGAAAGGTGAGAAATTCTCACTGATAGCTATCCAATCATCTTGACTCTTCTTTTGCAGAATTCTTCGTCGACCTCACCTTTTTGTCGCTTTCGCCCGTATTCTCTACATATGTAAAAATCGAATTTTTACTATGTTATTCAATATATAAAAATCGAATTTTTACTACGACTTTCAATATATAAAAATATGATTTTTACTTCGCTATTCAATATATAAAAATCGAATTTTTATTTCAAAGTTCAATATATAAAAAATCGAATTTTTATTTCAAAGTTCAATATATAAAAAATCGAATTTTTACTACGACTTTCAATATATAAAAATATGATTTTTACTTCGCTATTCAATATATAAAAATCGAATTTTTATTTCAAAGTTCAATATATAAAAATCGAATTTTTATTTCAAAGTTCAATATATTAAAAAATCGAATTTTTACTACGACTTTCAATATATAAAAATATGATTTTTACTTCGCTATTCAATATATAAAAATCGAATTTTTATTTCAAAGTTCAATATATAAAAATCGAACTTTTATTTCAAAGTTCAATATATAAAAAATCGAATTTTTATTACTTTAACTTCATGTTAAAAATATTGCCTTTTCATATATAAAATTCCTATCTTAGCTTTTAAAATAAATTTTCAGTTTTTAAATGAACAAATTTTCAGTTTTATAAAATTCCTAAAATCAGTTTTATAAAAATCCCTAAAATCAGTTTTATAAAAATTCCTAAAATCAGTTTTTATTACTTTATAATAACAAAACAGTTTTCATTTCTAAAAAATTTCAGTTTTAATACTTTATAAAAAAAAAAAAATCCAGTTTTATACTTTATAAAAATTTCAGTTTTTTTCTATGTTTTAAAATTCAGGTTTTTAAAATGCTTTTAAAAATTCCAGTTTTTAATACTTTTAAAAATTCCTGTTTTAATACTTTTAAAAATTCCTTTTAAAAATATTCAGTTTTATACCTTTAAAAATATTTAGTTTTTTTTTTACTTTTAAACATTTTCAGTTTTTATTTTTAAAACAAAATCATTATTAAATTCGGTTTTTTAAAAAAAATAAAAATAAAATAATAAAATAAACAGAAATTCTTACTGAGAGGGGGGGAGGTCTTCGCAGTTCGTCGGCGGCTTGTGTCTTCGATCGGTGGTGGCAGGAGGGGCTGCTTCGAGGGGGGGTGGCGCGGCTTCTTCGTCGGCGTCGAGGGCTTCAAGGGGGGGCGCGGCTTCTTCGTCGGCGTCGAGGGCTTCAAGGGGGGGGCGCGGCTTCCTGGTGGCGGCGCCAGGACCACTGGCGATGGGCGAACGGTCCTCCGTCGAGCCCTTTAGGGCTCCGCCCTCTTTTCTCTTTTTTTTTTTTTTTTTTTTTTTTTTTTTTTATTGTTGGATCGAAATGAAACGTTAAAAGGGGGGCCAGAATGTATAGGGGAGGGAATAAAATATTTTTTTTATTTATTAATTATTTATTTAATTTTGGTAATAAGGGTTGACTTTTACATACGACCTCGATACGAGGTCCACCGCCTGTCGCCCATAGCGTTTAACCCCCATTCCGAACACAATGGGATATGTATCGCAAGCTGATTCGATCGTTACAATCAGTTTCCGTTAAATTTACATTTAAATCACTATATTGAATTTTAAACGTACATTTCAAATTACCGGGGTCACATACTAACTAGAAAAATTCCAGAAAAATATTTTCTAGCTTCGTATTGACGATACGGTCCTAACAAAACTAGTTTCGTCGAATTCTGAGACCGTTTGAAAAATGGCCAATTTCCAGTCGATTAAAATCAACTGAAACTGGTCAAACGCGTTTTCCTTTGCCACGCTCCCATATTGATTCGAAAAATTATGAAATTTGAAATCTAGCAATAACTTCACATCCCGGACCCAACAAAACTGGTTTCGTCGTAATCCGAGGTCGTTTGCAAAATTGCTATTTTTAAGGGCCTTATATATATAAAAATATATATAAATTCCACAGCGACTATTTCTAATTTTAAACTGGACATATCTTATCATTTCTAAGATGAAATCTCAGTTTGTTAACTTCGTTACAAAGATATAGTTATACAGATTCAAATATTTCTTGTTTCGTTCAATTCTGACTTATATTGAATTCTGTATATTCATTTGAAATTAGAAATCGAATTTTCGAACTACCGCGCCATTTTCAATTCCTTTTATAATTATATATAATTATTATATATTCTAACGACGACGTATATACCATATACGTTCTAATTATATTCAAAATAAATTTCTCGTCGATATTATTTAAAATAATCTATTTTAAATAATTAAAATTCGCTAAAATTGCCAAAATAAAAATTTTAAACTGACCCAGATTTTCGGGTTGTTACAACATTGATCTCTAGTACACACCAAGTGGATTGCTCATGTATATCGAATAACATTTTTTACACGGGTTCTAATCGCCACTATGGACAAAATATACATGCACTTTTCCTTGGTAAATATAGCAAATAAACTTTCATGTATAGACGTTTCTTGTTAAAGATCATTCAGAAGCATATACAGTTAAAATTAGTAAGCATGCTACATAACACTTTTCTAAAGATCACTAAACTGTAAATTACGCTTGAATTTAATGCTCTAATTTATACCTGCAATCATTGCTTGTAAGAAAACATTGGTGATTGCTGCTTGCCATCTTAGAAAAGGTCCGGGTGTTTTCAAGCAAAAATATGTTCTTATAAGTTATCATGCACCAAAACATAAATATCAATAAATAAAAATCAACATTTATGAATTATCTGCTATGTAGGAGAGTTTCAATTGTATGTAGATAAATATCATATCCCCATTGATTAAACTGAAATTATAATAACACCCAGAAAAAATAATCAATTTTATCTTTTATTTTAACCAATTTTTTATATTCACTAAGCTTATTTCTTATGCAAAACCTACCCGCTTCTTCAATGCTAGATCCATAAACTCCAGATTGGAGAGTAATTTCATGATAGACGTTTGTTATGTTGGTCTGGAAACCATGGAAGAAATTGAAGATGTTGATGGATGTAGGTTGCACGAGCAAGCAACAAATCATCATGAAGCAGGGACATAAGCTTTTGATAAATGATTATCATACAGGTAATACTTCTATTATATTTTTTTACTTTACTAGAGTTACGACAATGACAATGTGGTGTTTGCTATTGTTGTCTCTAAATTATCATTTAAATATGCGGTTATTTTTTAAAGATTGGGACCAATTTCTACTGAGAAAAAAATTGTGCAAGTATGTTGTGCTATCTGTGAATGTAGTGGTATTAGTTTATTTGTTTCTAATTTCACACCAGCATCTGCCTAAGTATGCTAGCTGCCAATTAAAACATAATATTTAGATTTCACATTAGAAGTATTTTAAAGTTACATTTTGGTTTCTTACTTTTAGATTACTGATTACAATTTACAAGAGAAAATAAAAACACGATATCAAGGTAAATTTCCATTGAATCCACTTTTCAACTTAATAGAAAAATATATTTTAAACCGTCAACTTATAGAAAAATATATTTCACATTAGAAGCATAACAAAAATATATCAAGAGTAACATGCTCAATATTGGTCTATATCAATCTTAGTTTCCACATATTTATCATTTCCTAGTTCAAATGAAACCTTTTTCAAAACTTTTTTTATTCTTATGGAATATGGAAATCTATATTAGTACGATGTTTGTATATTTCAACATATTTCAAATTTGAATGTCGAAAATGACAAAGATATGTTGTTATTTACCTAATTTTGTTTATAAAACTTTGATTTACTTCTAATGGTCAAACTAGAGCAGTCATGAAACCTAATAAAATTTCCTATCAATATGCCAATATAGTTTAGAATAATTGTATGCTTACCTTATTCAGTATACAAAATCTTTGTAGAACACTTTTTATGTATATAAATACACAATTGCCTCCTCTCTAAAATAGGTTTTAAAAAACCATTTGCATTAAAAAAATTCAAGATGAAAGAATGGTATAATTAGAGAAACTCATAGGGAGACTTTGATAACTTAACATGTGATGCCTCCTGAATTTTTGTTTTTTGGTATACAGTTTGACAAATTAACGTTTGTGTTATAGTAGCGTTTTTGAAAAGTTTAATTCGGGTGCAAACTCCTCAACTATTCCTTCGGGATCAGGAATAAATCTGGAAAGCTTAAGAGAGAAAATATTTAATCGCTGAAAAACTACCATCGTAAAAGAAGTCAGAACTACAGAGCTTCATTGTTCATCTAAAAAATTGAATTCAATCTAAGACAAAAGAAATATTTGGTAAGAGGTCATGAATTATAAAAGGAAAAGTAACCTGTTATAATTCTTTCAATGATATTAGCATAAGTTATAGGTCAATTTAGGCAACATGCTCATTGGATGAAAATCTGTGCTTAAAAATTACAGAAGCAAATTCAAACTTATTTGACACTGTTTGTTACTTATTCTAACTTTGAACAATAATAACAAATATGAATTTATTTGTAGTGCTTAGTATATCTATAATTGTACCTGTATTATTTATAAATATGTCCATAATGTGTAGCCTTTTCCTATTTAGAAGTTAATTACTGTTGAAAGCATGTTGCAGAATGGTTTATTTCACAGTCTGAGTGTGTCACATGATTGTGTACGATAATAGTAATAAAATTGTCGATGTAGGTAAATATGTAATTATCAGGCTAGGAAATTACGTGATGGCGATCTAAGCATTCAAAATTTAACTTTGTTAGACAACTTCCATGTTATATAAATATTTTTTAAAGTAAATAGATTAAAAACTGATACTTGATAAGATGTATTTAATTATCATGGAAACCAGCAGACTTCGCAGTTAAGAATTTTAAATATAAACCAAATTTATATAGTCTCTGAAGTATTGTTGCTGGAATTAAAACAATAAGGTAGAAATTTCTGTAAAAGGTGAAGTGGTTTTGTAATGTATATAAAAGTGGGAACTCCAGCAACTTTTAATTCATGGCGTGACTTGATGTCATCCTGCTTTTTTCTTTTTCTTTGGCTGGAATCCATACTATATGCTCAAAAATGGACTTCGTATTTATAGTCCCAATATCATTTTCTGTTTGATTTTTTTTATTGAAAAATAGTAGGTTAGGCATTTAACCATACCATCAATTTTGTAATTCGCCCTTGGCTGATAGGTGGCTATGTTACAGTTAACTTGATCGGTAGAATTATTTTTAAGTGAAGGTTTCTTGTATAACAATTTGTTATATATATCATAGAAAACAAAAGGTTAGCAGCTATTGAATGTAAACTTGGTGACTAATAATTTAAAAAGAAAAGTGCCAATTATTTATATATACACGTTAGAAGAATAGTCAAAAGTGCAACTTTACTGTGAGTTATGCACTAAAATATGATCGAAAATCTATAAAAATTGAACGTATACCATATAAAAGAATGCCAAAGATATTCATTGCTAAATTTTTAGTATACATATTACATTCAAATGGTATGAGGTTTTATAGACATAACTCATCAATTGCATTCAAGCGCTAAAATCTTTAACTTGCATATCATGCTGAACTGAATCATGGGTAGCATTACTAGAAAGAGTTGTTTATGCAGAATTGGAGATGATTACATGGGTGTACGGAGGTAACGCATTGAAGGGAAATTGGATACACTTATGTTGTTTAAGCTAATGTGTATATATATATATATATATTAAGATGAACTATCCACTATTGCACCATTTGATATCATTACAACTTTACATCACAACAGTCTTTTGTCTTTTTTGGGTCTTCTGTCAACTTGGTCCATTAAATTTAGCCAATTTTGCCATATGATATATTTCTTACTACAAACTAGATGCTACCTCCGTCAACTGATGCTTACTAAATTGATCATACTCGATAAATAACTTTCAAGTTCCATATTAAACTGAAGCCATTTAAATCATTTTTCAGCTCCCAAATTTTCACATGCATACACATTGGCTCCAAGATTGCACACATTCATACACGTTTGACTTTGTTGTTACAGTTCTTCAAAATTTTATTATTTGTTCCTTATAAGTCATCACGTTGACTACCTCAACCCTGTTTTGGTACACACCGTAAGCTATGTGTTTTTATGGTTTTGGGTTACTTTCAAATCAATTATACTTCTCATTATTACTAACTGAATTTTGGCTTGATTTTATGATTTGTTAACTAGTTTAAGAACTACTGCTGAAGCTATATGTATATGTATATTCAAATCAACTTCACTTCATTGAATCAAATGATTATTTTCCATGGTAGCATTATGTATACGTATATATGTAAATATAAGATATAACATTTCATTTTGAAATAAAAACTGTTTAGTTGTAGTCAAGTATTGTAATTTAACAACCAACCTCTATATCATACAATATTTTTCTACCTTTTTGTGTTCTTTTTGTATCAAAGCGGGGTACAAAATAAAAGGTGTTAATTTACTGTACGGCATGCAAACAACTTGTAGATTTTATGTTAATTTGATACTCAAACCAATAGAAGATCCTTGGATGTTTTATTGATAGTGCTAAATTGTCGAACCAAATTGTGGATTAATGCATGCAATGAAGCTTGTCATTGTGGCAGGGGAATTTGTTTCTTTTCCAGGCTCACATTTTACTTGATGTTGTGGGTTAAACACCTTTGATTTCTTGCATATCCAAATATTTCAACTATATTATAGGCTTAGCACTAAATATTTTATTGTGTAAGCTTTTAGATAAATAACACTTGTTGTCAGGTACATGTTTATTCTAGATTATAAATCCAACATTTAACTTACATGTATAATAACTAACAAATGTTACATTAAAGCTTCTTTTGTTTGTAGTCATCCATTATCAGTCATTGTGATACTTTCTTACAATATTGATACCATATTTTGCAGGCACTCATGTTGCAATAGTTAGCAGAAGCTAATCGCCATGTCTTGCAATTCATCAATAGCTATATTGAACAACTATGGAAGGGTTTTCACTGTCTCTTTCTTCTAATCAAACTGTTGAAGTCCTTTTTTTTGTGGTTGGCATTCTTGTTTATCTTCACATGTGAGGTAAGGCTGGAAAAAATGTTGAAAGAACATTTACAACTTTGTACTTGTTATTGCAGAAATTTGGTCCGACTCAACATTATGTACCTTTCTATCGGTATAAAACATTTTGATTGTATTTATAGTTGTAAACTCTCTGCTATGTTACGTGTGCAATTTGTACTTATTTAAGCACAAAACTTTGTACATGTTATGTGATAAATTGACTGTGTAATCAAACTTGTTATGTGAAATGTATTTTAGTTGTTTACTCCATTTTTATATGAATTTATCTATATGTGTAATGTAACCTGTTTAAATATATTATGATGCAAGTGTATGTTGTTATGTCAAGTTTGAAGTAGCATGACTGCGTGTTAAATCTTCTATTTAATCTTTGATTAATTATAAGCATGTCATTTGAGGCATTTTGTTATACATCTGTTAAAATTCAGTTTGTATTTTAGATTACATTACAGGCGTCTCTTATTGCCTTTATTACAGCTTTTAGGGGCAATTTTTATTGTTTCTATTAGAATACTCTTGCTTGTTACTGACGTGGAATGTTTTTCATTAGAGGCTATTTAAGAGATCTATACGCCTCTATTTATTATTAGAGGCATGACTTTTAGAGGCAACTCTTAATTTGCCTCTCATAACTATAGAGGCAATTTTATATTGATTTTGGCCTCTAATAATAATATTAGAGGCATATGCTAAGTGCCTTTAATTTTTTTAATTTTGGTAGTGGTTGTGACCGATTTTAGCAGCCAAATCATCAAATGAAACACCAAGGTAACTATGTATAAAATGTTAAAGTACATCATCATATCCTTATTTTATTCTCAAGTAAATGAAACGACCTCATGCAAATAAACACAATATAAGAAATCGTGAGGACTAAACAAAGAAAGGCAGGATTATATAAGGTAGCATGAAAAAAAAGGTACCTTTCTTCCAAATGGCAACATCTTCATGTCTCTCTCTTCACAAACTATTGATACACATCATTTTCATCAGGGTGCTTTTTGTACCTTGACCTTATTATAAATCAATGCATTTTCAATACATAAGGAGTATAACATACATAACTTGAATTTATAGTCATAGACAGTTTTTAACTGTTACTAAGCATGAATACAAAATCAGCTGATGTTAAAAACAGTGAAATCATAAATTAGCTAAATGCAATCGTTGATTATCTTTGATAATCTAAATAAAATCAATTATGTAAATAACTTTTAATTTAAAGACATATTAGCATCCAATCTTCAAAATAAGGAAACAAACCCTTGAAAAAGAAAATTTTCGACTTTAATAAGCGTCTTTGAAATATTTATTTGCTTTTCCAGTCACATTTATGCGCTACCCTATCATAATGTGGCAAAAGCTGTCAACGAAAGCTGTTTGGAGGATATGAAGATGGTTTTTGTGTTTACTGTTTGAAAAAGAATAACTTCATTTAATTTCCGAAATGGAAAACATGGGCAGAAATACGCTAAGATGCGTGGTCATTTTCTGATCGTGAAAATTGAGCTAGTGGGTACGATGATGACTGAACTGCCGTCTCCGCAATTGGAAACCATAAAGGATGGTTTGGGCATCTCAAAAAGGCTTCACTTTGACTGGTTGACCAAGGTTTTGCATTATATATAAGATAAGTGAAATTATAGACTATTTTGACAAAGGCAATGCTAAACTTGAAGGCTTACATATAAGTGTCCAAAATTTTAAAAACTTAGAATGCTATTTAAGCTAGCAAGGAGGTATGGAATATTATGGATGGTAGGCATCTGTTTTCATATTAACTTTAGTGGTTATATTCAGAAACAGGTTCAAGTGAAATAGTATTCATATACAGGTAAACGTGAGTAAAATTCAGCCTGCTATAGGTTATATAATTTGTGGTGTAGCGTTCTCTGTAATGGCACAGAACACTACAACTGCAACATCTATTATATGATTATTCCCAATCCACATGTGGATAAATGGATGAAGCCTTGGTTCATACATGTAAAAGTGTAGGTTTGTTGAACCAGTAATATTGCATCCCAAGGGATTGTGAAGTATGGTGCACATGCATGTGCAGACGTGCTATATTGTGTTATGGGCCTCCTTCTTTTGACTTGCGTGTAAAAGCTCTTTAAGACACTATATATATATATATATATATATATGTGTATGTATCCTCAGTGAGGGTTTGCTGTGCGAGAAAAGGGAGCCGCCACAAAGCTGAAAACAAGTAGCAGCATCCATGAAAACAAAATCTGAGTGTAGTGAGAGCTGAGTGTTTTATGTAAGCTCTATGTATGGTTCTCCAGTGAGGTAATAAAATCACTCTCTTTGCCCGTGGATGTAGGCTATTGCCGAACCACGTTAAATCCTTGTGTGTTCTCTATTTTGCTGTTCATGTTAATCTCTGTATTATACTGAGCTGTTGTGTGTGTTGAGTTTGGCCTCCGCTGCGCCTAATCTCGACAATTGGTATCAGAGCTTGTGGTTGCTATTTTTGGATTTGTGTGTTCAGTTTAGTGCACAGAAGGTGTTCGACGAAATTCCTGTGAGGGCAGTTTTTTCCCATTTGTGTTTATTTCTCTTGTGTAAGTTGCTTGTGTTGCGAAAATGAGTGAATCTAGTCAATCTGAAAAAATAGTGTATCACAGAGCAAGGCTAGATGTAGAGAAATTTAATGGAAACAATAACTTTGGTTTGTGGAGAACAGATGTGTCTGATGCTCTTGAACATTTGGATTTGGAACCTTGTTTGAGAATAGAGAAACCAGAAGAATGGTCAGACAAACAGTGGGAAAAGAATCAAAGACTTTGTTTAGCTACGATCAGGGGTTGCTTGGAAGCTGATATCAGAGTGAACTATCAACATGAGACCTCGCCGAAAGAATTATGGGAAAAACTTGAAGCGAAGTACCTCGTGAAGAATGTGGCAAACCGAATTCATCTAAAAAGAAATTTGTATCGGTTCAATATGAAGAAGGGTGCAACTCTGACTGAGCATCTGGATTCCTTTAACAAACTTCTTACGGAGTTGGTTAATTATGATGAGATCATTCCAGATGAGGAGAAAGCTTTGTGCTTAGTGAATTCTCTTCCGGAGAAATATGAACCCGTGATTAAGTCGCTAATTCATGGCAAAGACAAGCTGATTTATGATGAAGTCGCTACATCATTACGCAGTGAAGAATTCAGAAAGATGGATAGAGATGATATCTCCAGAGAAGATGGTGGTGATGCTCTTGTAGTGAGAGGCGGAAAATCAGACCATAAGAAAAATGTTGGCCAACATCCTAATAAGAGTAAAGGATACTCAAAAGCAAAAGGGCGTTTGGCTAAGGATGAATGTGCTTGGTGTCATGAAAAAGGCCATTGGGCTAAGGATTGTCCTAAGGTCAAGGAGCGGGACAAGAAAGGCAAAAGTGTAGCAAATGTAGTCCAGTCCAGCAAAGACATAGGGAATGAGTCAGATTTCTCTTTAACCATGGTACCTTCTAACTCTAAGGCAAAAGATGATGAGTGGATACTTGATTCGGGTGCTACCTTTCATGTGACTCCAATTAGAGAATGGTTTTCAAGTTTTACGAAGTTTGAGGGTGAAGTATTGATGGGAAATCACAATTCTTGTAGCATTGTGGGAATTGGTAGTATTCGCCTGATACTGCATGATGGAAAAGTTAGAGAACTGGAAAATGTGAGGTGTGTGCCAAGTATGAAAAAGAATCTGATTTCTTTAGGAATGCTTGAATCCAAGGGATTAAGACTTGATGGCCAAAATGGAGTTATGAAGGTGATGTCTGGAGCTATGGTTGTTATGAAAGGTACACGTCATCACAACTTGTATTACTTAAATGGGAGAACAGTGACTGGGGATGTAGCTACAGCTGAGCAGAGTGAAATTGCTGTTAAGGAATCTGCAATGCTATGGCACATGAGGCTTGCACATCCAGGTGAGAAATCTTTGAATGCTTTAATTAAGCAAAATCTGTTGAAAGAGGTTGTTGTCTGTAAGTTAGATTTCTGTGAACATTGTGTAAAAGGCAAGAAGACAAGATCTCGCTTTGGTAAGGGAATCCATAAATCTAGTGGAGTTCTAGATTATGTTCATTCAGATGTATGGGGTCCTTCCAAAAATGCATCTTTGGGAGGTAAGCATTGGTTTGTCTCTTTTATTGATGACTATTCTAGGCGTGTATGGGTGTATGTCATGAGACAGAAAAGTGATGTTTTGGAAATATTTGTGAGATGAAAGAAAGTAGTTGAAACTCAAACGGGTAGAAAACTCAAAGTACTTCGTTCAGACAACGGTGGAGAGTACACAAGTGATCCATTTCACAAAGTATGTCAAGATGAGGGAATCAAGAGACATTTCACGGTTAGAGAAACACCACAGCAGAATGGAGTCGCAGAAAGGATGAATCGTACATTGCTAGAGAGAGTACGATGTATGTTGTCTAATTCTGGATTAGGCAAAGCATTCTGGGCTGAAGCTGTTACTTATGCATGTTTTCTCATCAATCGGTTGCCTTCATCTGCATTATGAGGCAAAACACCAATGGAATTCGGGTATGGTAAGCCTGCTTATGACTATGATATGATTCATGTATTTGGTTGTCCTGCTTGGTTTCATGTGAAGGACAATAAGCTTGGAGTTCGTGCTGTTGAGGCAATTTTTGTTGGCATGAAGACTGGAGTCAAAGGGTTCAAACTTTGGAATCCAGTTACCAAGAAAATGATTATAAGCAGGGATGTTACGTTTAATGAAGCTGCTATGCTAAAGCCTAAGGGTTCTCATCAGGTGGAGAATGAGAGCAGTAATCGTGAGAATTTGCAGCGTGTGAAGTTTGATATTGTTACACAAGTCCCAGATGAAACTGTACCAGTGGGACCAGCTTCTGAAGAGGTGACAGATTCAGTTGTTGAAACAGATGAAGTTACGGTTGACCGAGGCAGTGCTGATGATTCCGACGATGGGTTAGAAATAGAAACAGAGGCTGAGAGAAGTGTTCCAGAGTCAATTGCTTCTAGCAGACCGAAAAGGGATATCAGGAAACCAGGTTGGTTTCGAGATTGTGTAACTTATGCTTTACCAGTTACTGATGAAGGCATTCCCGAGACGTACACACAAGTTATTCATAGCGTTGAGTGTGAAGAATGGAAAGATGCTATGGGTGAAGAAATGACATCTCTTCACAAGAATGACACCTGGGTTCTTGCCAAGCTCCCTAAGGGCAAGAAAGCGATTGGATGTAAGTGGGTATATGCTAAGAAAGAAGGAGTGAAGAAAAATGAGATTCGCTGTAAGGCAAGGCTGGTTGCAAAAGGCTATGCCCAGAAGGAGGGAATTGACTACAATGAAGTATTCTCTCCAGTTGTGAAGCACTCCTCTATTCGTATTTTGTTAGCCTTGGTAGCGCAATATGACTTGAATCTGGTTCAGATGGATGTAAAAACAGCGTTCTTACATGGAGATCTAGATGAGGAGATCTATATGACTCAGCCAAGTGGATTCAGATCTCCCGGTGAAGATGATCTGGTGTGTAAGTTGAAAAGATCGTTGTATGGACTGAAACAGTCTCCGAGACAGTGGTATAAACGATTTGATCGTTTTATGTTAGGCCAAGCGTATACAAGAAGCCACCATGATCACTGTGTATATCTGAAGAAGCTGAGTGATGGTTCTTTCATTTATTTTCTTTTGTATGTAGATGATATGCTGATTGCATGTACTTGCAATTCTGAGATTGAGAAGCTGAAATGTAAATTGTCAGCTGAATTTGAAATGAAAGATCTTGGAGATGCGAAGAAGATTCTTGGCATGGAGATTCAGAGAGATAGAATGAAGGGCAAGGTGTGTTTATCTCAAAAGACATATCTGAAGAAGGTATTAAGGAAATTTGGCATTTCCAAAGAAACCAAATCGGTAAGTACTCCTCTTGCTGCTCATTTTAAATTGAATGCAACTATGTGTCCTTCATATGATGATGAGATTCAGTTTATGGCACATGTGCCTTATGCTAATGCTGTTGGGAGTCTTATATATGCGATGGTGTGTACACGACCTGACATTTCACATGCCGTGAGTATGGTCAGTCGTTACATGCATGCTCCTGGAAAAGAGCATTGGAATGCTGTCAAATGGATTTTGAGATATCTTATGGGAACTATCGATGCTGGTTTAGAATTTGTGAAGGATATGAACAACAGTCATTTATGTGTTGGTTATGTAGACTCAGATTATGTCGGTGATTTGGATAAGAGACGCTCTACTACAGGGTATGTGTTTACCTTGGCAGGAGGTCCTATATGTTGGAGGTCTATTCTGCAGTCGACAGTGGCTCTATCTACTACAGAGGAAGAGTATATGGCAGTGACTGAAGCTTTCAAAGAAGCTATATGGTTGCAAGGTTTGTTGGATGATTTGGGAGTGGTGCAAGATCAACTTCCTGTGTATTGCGATAGTATGAGTGCCATCCACCTAGCAAAGAATCAAGTTCATCATGCCCGAACAAAGCACATTGATGTGCGTTATCATTTCATTAGAGAAGTATTAACTGAGGGCCATATTCTCTTGGTAAAGATTGATACAAAAGAGAATCCCGCAGAAATGTTGACTAAAGTGGTTCCTAATGTCAAGTTCAAGCATTGTCTTGACTTGATTAATGTTTTGTATGTTTTATGTATGATACCCCGATGGGGTGGAGGTTCTTCGGAACATTGTGAAGTCTCGTTTGCGAGACATTTTGATGAACTACGACAGCTTGATCCTTTGGGTACGTAGGCAACTACTTTGGTGGTGCAGCTGGATATGTGGCAATCAGAGTGCTTTGTGTGTGTTCGTCTCATGCTTTTGTGCATGATCCGAGGTGGAGAACTGTGAAGTATGGTGCACATGCATGTGCAAACATGCTGTATTGTGTTGTGGGCCTCCTTCTTTTGACTTGCGTGTAAAAGCTCTTTAAGACACTATATATATATATATATCCTCAGTGAGGGTTTGCTGTGCGAGAAAAGGGAGCCACCACAAAGCTGAAAACAAGTAGCAGCAGCCATGAAAACAAAATCTGAGTGTAGTGAGAGCTGAGTGTTTTATGTAAGCTCTGTGTATGGTTCTCCAGTGAGGTAATAAAATCACTCTCTTTGCCCGTGGATGTAGGCTATTGCCGAACCATGTTAAATGTGACGATCCCAAAACCCCGTGACACGGTGTTAAGGATAATCATTGGAATATAACACATTAATCATCATTAGCAGATCACATATAATAGCATAAACAGAAAATAGGATAATTTACACACATATGACAGCGGAATCATATAGATATCATCACATCAGAGAAGCACAGTACAAGATACAACTTAGTGCATAATGATACATAAAGAGTCACCATCGCCTGAGGCGGAATCATACATAAAGAGTACACAAAAGGAATATCAGTCTACATCGCCAGTGGCGGAATCATAATATAGATACAATAATGGCGGAGAAAATCCAAGTCAGCACGGTATAGTCAAGCCTCGCCATGAGCCAAAAGGTGCGTCAGAAACCTGTAACTAGGCTGCCCGTGTGAAAATGAGGGCACCCGAGTTTGCAAGGTGAAACAAACTACGAGTCAGTCATGGGACTGGTATGAGAAATCTACTCAACTTATTAACAACAATAGTAAGGCAAATCAAAGGACCACCCCACTTTCGCGGAACGGGTTTACTCCAATGAGTGCTAGTGCATGAAATAAAATAAATGATTAAATCAACGCAATGCTTTTTATAAAATGAAGCCATTATAAGACTCAGGTCCCATCACACAATGCAACGCAAGCCGGAGGATAGAGTTTTTACCTTATAATGGCCAAAGATGCTTCATACGAATAAAACAAAAGTGCTTGATACTATTACTAGTGCATATATGTTTCAAAAGCGATTTCAATCATAAATATCAATCATAGGCGGCATAAATGACCCATACCACTATGTCGCCATACTAGTAATACAATCACATCCGCAAATTTCGTATTGGAAATTGGATTCCTTCATGAGTCGAGGCAAGGGGCAAGCTCCTCTCCGATTCGAGACACTCTAGCAAATGTCCCAGGACCCCACTATGATCCTTGGATCTTCAGGGCCGGTCCTCTCTTACTTTTGAGGATTAGTTATTCCTGAACACACGTTTCCCGGTCCTTACAGACCTATATCGAGGCGCCTCGCATTCCAACAACCACACAGGTGAAAAGTATATATAATGTCAGGGCTGGTAGGTCACTGACACCACCTTAGCTAGAAAGAAACGTCGTGCTCTCCCTGCAGTCACTCTCCCGTTTTTGACTCATACCGAGGTGTGAGGCTCGTGAATTCACGTTATACACAAAGCTACGTCACACAGACCATGCTTTGATCATCAACCACAAGACTTTGCTTTGCAACAAAAGCCTTGATCATATGCCACTTAGGCGTGCCACACAGGCAATCCACTCCATGCGACTGATTTCTGTCAATACATAACCTCTGAGCTCGTACGTCTCAGAGAAGGGCGTTAAGCAAGAGAATAAATTCTCCGCCGCCAAACAGATATATATTTAACAGAGATCGATCAACACAGAACAAAATCCAATGTCAGACACACAGTCCATTTACAAGTCCGTTCTGGGTCTGAACGAAACCGGAGGCACTAATTCCTCGCATATCCGTACAATCAACAATATGTTTGGACGGCTACTACTTCAATTCCTTCATGGTAGCTACTCCAATCACGAGCATCAGTAGCGCCCATCCATCCAATGTGGAGATCGTCGGTCTTCAGTCGTCTTCGACTCTTCGACTTCTCAACGTCGATCGATTATTTGAAATGAGATAAACTCGGCCTTTTCAAATAATCCACGTATATTTAGATTTTCAAACTAATTATTCACATGGTTGAACTATTCAACATTCACATTTCAGTTATTTAGTTATAATTTTCATGTCAAATACATTCAACCGTCACATATCAAGCAAACACAACAAAATTGGTTTGTTTTCACTCCGTATCGTCTATAGCACTTTATAACGATATATCGCCATTTTTATTTAGTTTAAAACGGCCATATTTAATTAAACGACGTTTCAGGTCGTGTCGATGCACTGGCGCTGCTTTCCACTAATTTTGTTTTACACATATAGGAAAATCTAACCGTTGGATCTTCACAAATTTTACATCATTAGGAAGGTCATTTCAAAACGAATCCAACGGTTTCAGTTTTGGGAAAATCCGATGGTCGGATCTTCCACACCAACCATTTGAAGTTACGATTTCAATTTACGAACTGCAGCGTCGTTATTCGATTTAATTTAATTATATTTATATATATAAATAAATATAATCGTTTTTGGCGCTGTTTTTCACTAATTTTGAATTAAACATTCCAGACAATCCAACCATCGGATCTTCACAAAGTTGGTGCCGTTGGAAAGATATCTCCAAGGCGAACCCAACGGTTGAGGTTTCGGGAAAATCCAATGGTCGGATCTTCCGCACTAATCATTTGAAATCACGGTTTCAAAATATGAACTGCACGGCCACGTTTCGTTTTAATTCTATTTATATTTATATATTTATATAAATATAGCTCATTCAAAAATTCCTATATCGTTTCCACTTCAATTATTTCACTAACGCCTTTAAATTTTGGAAAATTTCGCCATAACCTCCTTTGTACGGGAGGGTCTGGGAAAATTCCCAAATAGCCACACGGGCGTCTCATATCAAAAAGAAAAAGAAAAAGCCAAGCGGCTAGCCAACAGGCTCATAAAATCATCACCCAAACAAAGCGGTAAATGTGTACCTATTTGTCGGGCACAAAATTCTATTTCTCTTCTCTAGCCCCTTTTTCTTTAACCTGTTCAATAGATGTGCATGTACATATATACAATTTCTAACATTTATCATTTTCCATTCAATTTCATATTTGATTTGCTTCGTTTTAAAAACACCATTCATTCTAATGTCGCATGCATAAGCTAAAATCATATCATTAGCTAGTTAATGTATATTTCAACTCATGCACGTTTATTTGAACAAGTGGCTATTTTTAACACTTCACCTTTCAAAGATGATAATTTTGGCGAACTAAAGTAGATTTCAACACATGACTATTTTATTTAGTTCCTATGCATATTAAAAATAATATTTCTATCACAAATATTTATTTCAACGTCTGCATATCTTTAGCATATCACACATATGATAAAAATGATATTTTTATCATTTAAAATATTTATTCAACCAATGTATGGTTTCAACACTTCATAGTTTCAATAAAAATGTAATTTTTATCGTTCAATCTTTTTATTCAACACATGAACTTTTCCACTACACACACTTCTCAACAAATGAGCATTTCCACACATGGACATTTTATTTATGTTGTTCTTATAAGAAAGATGAAATTTTGATTGTTGAAACTATTTATATAAGGCGAATATTTTTCATACTTCATATATATAAAAAATGTGATTTTTATTGTTTAAGCACTTCATTCATTCACAAATGAATTTAATTTTCATACAAACTTTTCAACACATGAATAATTCCACACATGGACATAGTTTCATATATGACTTTAATTTCTATGCATGAAAATAATTTCAACATATGAAAATAATTCTAACACACAAAGGTTATTCAAAATTTCGGCAGCATAACGGCAGGTTAGTTAAAACCGGCACCGTCCCTAGTACGGCTCCTCGCTCTACCTTAAAACCTCGCGGTTTTTGACAATGGGGATTCATGCATCTAATTCGCACGCAGGCGGCATGTTTATTTTTATTTCCACAAATATTTCCAATTCATTTTAATCACCAATGAGTATTTTTCAACCTCAACCAAACAATATCAACCACAAACAATTATTCAACCATTCGTATTTTTCACCAATATTTCACACCAATTCACCACAATAAATATCGTCCATGGTTTGTGGACGAGGGGAGTATATATATATATATAATATATTTTACTTGCATTTCAACACACATATCAATTATTCTATGCATGTAAAAATTCATACTTCGCTTATATAGCTTACACTACGCATGTACATGAGGTATACAACACGTATGTAATTTATATTTCGCTTATATAAATTATACACGACATTTTCCATTCGATTTCATATTAATTTAGATTTCTCACCTTGGTTTTCTGGGCGCTAAAAATCGATACGATGTCAGAAAAATCCGCAGCTTCTTCTATTGGGTAGAGAGCTTTCTTGCGGTCTCGATGTTTCCTGTTTCATCGAATTTCGTCAACACACCAAAAAGATATGATTTTTCAAAGTTTTGCAACGGTTTTAAAGTGTCGTAAAACAATTTAATTAAACAGGCCGTTACCTCTGCTGAAGGTTTCAAAACTAGGTCAGCGATTTTTGATCAAACCGTGTAGCGGTTGGATGATCGGCCAGTGCAGGGTTGTAGGCGGAGGAGAGGCGCACGTGCGGGCCCCACGGCGTTGAACTCGACGACCTCTGGGTGGCGAAATCGACCTCCGAACGGTCGGACTTTGGAGGAGTGGATCCGGCGAAATACTCGACGATGCCGGGCGAGGTTGGTATAGATTTGAAGCTCGTCTCGAGCTCTACGAAAAACTCCCAAGGGCCCTGGTGTTTTGATGAGCGGATGTGGAGATTTGGAGGAGAGAAGGCGGAGAAGGAAGCCGCCGTTCGATCTGGGGGGGGGGGGGGGTCGGGGGTTTTCCGCGTTTTTTTTTATTTTTAAAATTTATGAAAGAAAAAATATGATTGGCCGAGACTATATTAAAATTTTTAAATAGTGTTTTCTTAAACGAACTCCTTTTTAAACCCAACGACTGTCGCCCCTAGCTAAATACCCCCATTCCGGACACAATGGGATATGTTTCGTAGGCCAATTCGACTGTTAGAGTCGGTTATTTTTCAAATTAAAGTATAAAACATTTAATTTTTAACTCTGAACGCACATTTCAATTTGCCAGGGCCACAAACTGATTCGAAAAATTCCAGAAAAATAAATCTAGCTATGTTTTGACGCTACGGTCCCAACAAAACTAGTTTCGTTGAATTCTGAGGTCATTTGAAAAATGGCCATTTTCTGGTCGATCCATTTTTAATAGAAATCAACCAAACATATTTTCTTTTGCCACGCTCACATACTAGCTTCAAAGATTATGAAATTTGAAACCTAGCAATAGTTTGACATCCCGGACCCAACAAAAGTGGTTTCGTCGAATTCCGAGGTCGTATGCAAAATATCAATTTTCCAGGCCTATGTATTCTATATACCGACTCTTCTGAAAATTCATTCGGCCATAACTTTTGATTCCCGTTATGAAACTTCGATTTTTCAGATTCGTTAGAAAGGTATTGACTAACAGATTTAAATATTTTTGGTTTCACTAAAATCCGTTATATTTTCCACCCTGCATAGTCGGTCAAAGTTCGAATTCAAATTTTCAAACTGACTTACTATTCTTAACTTACTATTTTATTGAAATATTCTATTTCAATGGTTCAAATTGCTTTGAAATAATCAATTTAAAAATTTTAAATTGGCTCGTATTTTCCGGGTTATTACAATCTCCCCTACTTAAAACTTTTCGTCCTCGAAAAGGAAACAACAGTAAAGTAGGAAATAAAATGTAAATGCAAAGTATGGTAAAGGTACCTTGCACCGGAGTTAGTCAGAGATATCCACTCTGCATTTGGGGTAAGCTTGCTTAATGCTTTCCTCAGTTTCCCAAGTACAGTCTCTAGGATCACTGCTCCACTGCACTTTAACTAAATAAACCTTTTTGCTTCTGAGTTCTCTGGTTTCTTTGCCAACAATTTTTAATGGCTCTCTTTTGAGTGCTAATTCTGGAGTTATCTCCACATCCCATTGCGCTGCTTCTTCCACAACAAGATCCGGATCATGCACATGTCTCCTAAGTTGAGATACGTGAAATACACTGTGCACTCCAGGCAACCAATCTGGCAATTGAACCCTATAAGCAAGAGTTCCAATTCGCTCAAATATAGGAAAGGGACCAATAAATCTCGGTGCCAACTTCCCAGTCTTTCCAAATTTGATTACCCCTCTCATCGGAGAAACCTTTAAATAAACATGATCACCAACAACAAATGTCAAATCTCTCCTTCTAGAGTCTGCATAACTTTTCTGTCGGCTTTGGGCGGTTTTCAATCGCTTCTTGATGAAGTCCACTTTATCAGATGCTTCTCTAATCATATCGGGTCCTAGTACAAGTCTGTTGCCAGGTTCTACCCAACATGCTGGAGATCTGCATGGTCTGCCATATAATGCTTCAAATGGTGACATTCTCAGACTTGCCTGATAGCTATTGTTATATGAGAATTCTGCCAAATGCAAATGATCTTCCCATGACCCACCAAAATCGATTATACAAGCCCGCAATAAATCTTCTAGGATTTTATTCACCCGCTCAGTTTGGCCATCTGTTTGGGGGTGATAAGCGGTGCTCATACTCAGTTTTGTCCCCAATTCTGTATGGAAAGCCTCCCAGAACTTGCTAGTAAATAGGGGATCTCTATCACTGACTATGCTGATGGGAATTCCATGCAGCTTAACAATTTCTTTGAAATATATCTGTGCTAGACTTTGGGCAGTTCTATTGGACCTGACAGGTATAAAATGGGCAGTCTTCGTGAAGCGATCTACGATTACCCAAATACTGTCATTACCTTTCTTGGTTCGCGGCAAACCATCTATGAAATCCATGGAAATCTGTTCCCATTTCCAGCCTGGGACTTCCAACGGTTGCAACAGTCCAGCTGGCTTCTGTTGGTCACTCTTGACCAATTGATAAGTAGGACATCTGCTAACATACAAAGAAATATCTCTTTTCATTGCCTTCCACCAGAAAGTGCGTTTGATATCGTTGTACATTTTACTCACCCCAGGATGGATGCAAAATTTGGATTTATGGCATTCGTCTAGCACTTCTCTTTTAAGCTCGGGAACGTCGGGAACACATATTCTTCTATTCAGCCTCAGAACTCCTTCTGTATCCACTTGGAAACTGGAGCCTTCGCCCCTGTGAATCCTTTTTACCATCTCTTTCACAAAATTGTCACTTTTCTGAAGAACAGATATCCTATCAATCAATCCTGGTGTAATTATAAGATTGGCAATGATTGCGGTTTTCCTACTAAGTGCATCCGCTACCACGTTAGCCTTTCCCGGCGTATACAAGATATCAAGATCATACGCCGCAAGAAATTCTAGCCAACGCTGCTGTCTCAGATTCAGATCTTTCTGGGTATATAAATACTTCAATGATTGATGATCTGTGTACAGTATAAATTTCTCGCCCAACAAGTAATGCCTCCAGATTTTCAAGGCAAATACGATGGCTAGCAACTCAAGATCATGAGTCACATAATTCTTCTCATGCGGTTTCAATTGGCGGCTTGCATAAGCGACTACTTGGCCTCTCTGCATTAACACTGCACCAAGACCTCTAATAGAAGCATCTATCCAAACCGTTAAATCCTGATTGCCATCAATAATAGTTAACACTGGAGCGGTGGTCAGCTTCGATTTCAGTTCCTGGAAAGCTTCTTCACAGTCGGAAGTCCACTTAAACTTCTCATGTTTCTTTGTGAGCTTCGTTAACGGACCGGATATCTTCGAAAAATCCTTAACGAACTTTCGATAATAACTAGCCAACCCCATAAAATTTCTAACTTCTGTGGGAGTAGTGGGTTGTTTCCAGTCTTGAATCGCTGTTATTTTGCTTGGGTCAACAGAAATTCCTTTCTCTGACACGACATGGCCAAGAAATTTAACTTCTTCTTGCCAGAAGACACATTTAGAGAATTTGGCTTTGAAGACGTTCTTCCTTAGAATCTCCAATACTTGTTCTAAGTGTTTTTCATGCTCGGGTTTTGATTTGGAGTAGATTAAAATATCATCGATGAATACGAGGACAAATTTATTCAGAACTCCCCTGAACACTCTATTCATTAGATCGACAAAGTATGCTGGAGCGTTGCATAGGCCAAACGGCATTACTAACCATTCATAAAATATGTCTGGGCCTCTGAAAGCGGTCAAAGGAACACACTCTTCTGCTATTCTCAATTGATGAAAACCTGTAGCTAGGTCCATTCGGGAAAATACTTTCGCCCCATTCAATTGGTCTAGCAAATCATCAATGCGGGGTAATGGATATTTATTTTTAAGCGTCTGTTTGTTGAGGTCTCGGTAATCAACACACAATCTAAGAGTACCGTCTGACTTCGGGACAAACACAACAGCTGCACCCCAATTAGAAAAACTCGGTCGAATTAGACCTTTCCATAACAGTTGACGAGTTTGATCGCCTAATTCTTCTTTTTCTTTCGGAGTCATTCTACGAATTGGATGTACCACGGGTCTGGCATTAGGAATTAGATCGATTCGGAATTCTATTTCTCTTTGCGGAGGTAAGTTTTCAACTTCTTCAAACACATCCGCAAAGTTGCTAACAATCGGAATCTTTTCTATGGAAGTGGGGATAAGTTCTAATGCTGACCAAAATTCTTCTCTATTCGGATTCGAACCATGATAGGGAACCGTAATATATCCAAGCTTCGTTCGAATTTTAACGATTCTTTCCGCACAATTCACTTCAGCTTCATATTGCGTTAACCAATCTAGCCCAAGAATAATATCGAATTCGGGAAAATCCATAACGATTAAATTGAAAGGAAACTTGTAGGAAGAATAAGAGACTGGCACCCTACAATATGAACCGAGAGTAATAGGACCCCCTATCGAGTTATGAACTTCAACCGATTCTTGGAGCTTCCGCTGTTTTAACTTTAATTTGTGCACTGTGTTACTAGCAATAAAACTACGCGATGCACCTGTGTCAAATAATACAGAAACAGGAATATTTTTAATTGTAAGGGTACCTCCCAAAACATCGAGTTTACCTGCTCCATCGGAAGCAGCTGGCGGGCTAGACCCGTCATAGACATGAGCTACTGTAGCTTTCTTCAGCAAAGGACAGTCTTTGACCAGATGATCGGTCTTGCGACAATTGAAGCACGAGCGAGGGTTCTGAGAGCCTTGGCTCGAGCCTTGAGAATTTGTTTTCTGCCTCTTCGGAGCTGTGCAGACGTTTGAGTAGTGCCCCGGCTTACCACAGTTAAAGCAATTTCCTCTTGGCGGCTTGCCAGTCTGAGGCTTTGAAGATGCTGCTTGGCTTGACTCGCCCTGATTTACAGTAGGCTTGCGCTTGTTTCCTGCTTGGCTTCTAGCGCGATCCTGATCCAGATGCCTTTGATCAAGGTCTTCATAGTTGCATGTCATTTCCACTAGCTCGTTGAAATCCAGCTTGACATGGGCCATGGCTCTATCATGATATTGTCGTCTTAGTCCAAGGATAAACCTCTTATTTTTGGACTTCGCAGTGGCGACGAGCTCTGGAGCATAGGGCGACAGCATTGTAAATTTGTTCAGATAATCTTGCACGGAAAGATCCCCTTGCTGGAGATTGGCGAAATCATCGTGCATTCTTTCTAAAGCTTGTTCTGGGACATATTTCTCCTTGAAGAGTTCTTTAAATCCATCCCATGTTCTTCCAGCTTCTCTATTCCCGGCGGTAAGAGATTCCTACCATAATTCGGCTTGTTCCTGCATAAGCCAGGCGCCCATAATAGATTTGTCTTCGTCTCCAAGCCTTAGGCCTTCAAGAATTTTCTCGCATGTTTTGAGCCATGCAAGGGCCTCTATTACGGTGCCAGTTCCCGAGAAGGTCTTGCCTCCTAAGTTCTTATATCTCTTAGCTACAAGGTCAAGCTAGAAGTATTGAGCTGCCGGAGGTTGTATCAAAGGTCCTTCTTGAGCTGGGATTTCTCCCCTTCCTCGGCCTCGGCCGGCACGGCCTCCTCTAGCGGCGGCTGCTCTGGTAGCCATTTGTCAAATTCTGTATAAGCAACGAAAAAAAGTCAGCTAACAGAAATAACAGTCTATTGCATAGTTAAGCAGAAACTCCTACGGAAAGATAACGATGGACTAATCAATTGTTTTTGCTATTCTGCTCAGCTCATTCTAGGACTTTACTAGTCCTATCTCTAATGAGTGACTCGCCTTAGAATACTACTGATTCTATTTTGACGAAGTGTTTAATGTGTTAGACTCCAGAACTAAGGTTAACCAAAGCTCTGATACCAGCTGTGACGATCCCAAAACCCCGTGACACGGTGTTAAGGATAATCATTGGAATATAACACATTAATCATCATTAGCAGATCATAGATAATAGCATAAACAGAAAATAGGATAATTTACACACATATGACAGCGGAATCATATAGATATCATCACATCGGAGAAGCACAGTACAAGATACAACTTAGTGCATAATGATACATAAAGAGTCACCATCGCCTGAGGCGGAATCATACATAAAGAGTACACAAAAGGAATATCAGTCTACATCGCCAGTGGCGGAATCATAATATAGATACAATAATGGCGGAGAAAATCCAAGTCAGCACGGTGTAGTCAAGCCTCGCCATGAGCCAAAAGGTGCGTCAGAAACCTGTAACTAGGCTGCCCGTGTGAAAATGAGGGCACCCGAGTTTGCAAGGTGAAACAAACTACGAGTCAGTCATGGGACTGGTATGAGAAATCTACTCAACTTATTAACAACAATAGTAAGGCAAATCAAAGGACCACCCCACTTTCGCGGAACGGGTTTACTCCAATGAGTGCTAGTGCATGAAATAAAATAAATGATTAAATCAACGCAATGCTTTTTATAAAATGAAGCCATTATAAGACTCAGGTCCCATCACACAATGCAACGCAAGCCGGAGGATAGAGTTTTTACCTTATAATGGCCAAAGATGCTTCATACGAATAAAACAAAAGTACTTGATACTATTACTAGTGCATATATGTTTCAAAAGCGATTTCAATCATAAATATCAATCATAGGCGGCATAAATGACCCATACCACTATGTCGCCATACTAGTAATACAATCACATCCGCAAATTTCGTATTGGAAATTGGATTCCTTCATGAGTCGAGGCAAGGGGCAAGCTCCTCTCCGATTCGAGACACTCTAGCAAATGTCCCAGGACCCCACTATGATCCTTGGATCTTCAGGGCCGGTCCTCTCTTACTTTTGAGGATTAGTTATTCCTGAACACACGTTTCCCGGTCCTTACAGACCTATATCGAGGCGCCTCGCATTCCAACAACCACACAGGTGAAAAGTATATATAATGTCAGGGCTGGTAGGTCACTGACACCACCTTAGCTAGAAAGAAACGTCGTGCTCTCCCTGCAGTCACTCTCCCGTTTTTGACTCATACCGAGGTGTGAGGCTCGTGAATTCACGTTATACACAAAGCTACGTCACACAGACCATGCTTTGATCATCAACCACAAGACTTTGCTTTGCAACAGAAGCCTTGATCATATGCCACTTAGGCGTGCCACACAGGCAATCCACTCCATGCGACTGATTTCTGTCAATACATAACCTCTGAGCTCGTACGTCTCAGAGAAGGGCGTTAAGCAAGAGAATAAATTCTCCGCCGCCAAACAGATATATATTTAACAGAGATCGATCAACACAGAACAAAATCCAATGTCAGACACACAGTCCATTTACAAGTCCGTTCTGGGTCTGAACGAAACCGGAGGCACTAATTCCTCGCATATCCGTACAATCAACAATATGTTTGGACGGCTACTACTTCAATTCCTTCATGGTAGCTACTCCAATCACGAGCATCAGTAGCGCCCATCCATCCAATGTGGAGATCGTCGGTCTTCAGTCGTCTTCGACTCTTCGACTTCTCAACGTCGATCGATTATTTGAAATGAGATAAACTCGGCCTTTTCAAATAATCCACGTATATTTAGATTTTCAAACTAATTATTCACATGGTTGAACTATTCAACATTCACATTTCAGTTATTTAGTTATAATTTTCATGTCAAATACATTCAACCGTCACATATCAAGCAAACACAACAAAATTGGTTTGTTTTCACTCCGTATCGTCTATAGCACTTTATAACGATATATCGCCATTTTTATTTAGTTTAAAACGGCCATATTTAATTAAACGACGTTTCAGGTCGTGTCGATGCACTGGCGCTGCTTTCCACTAATTTTGTTTTACACATATAGGAAAATCTAACCGTTGGATCTTCACAAATTTTACATCATTAGGAAGGTCATTTCAAAACGAATCCAACGGTTTCAGTTTTGGGAAAATCCGATGGTCGGATCTTCCACACCAACCATTTGAAGTTACGATTTCAATTTACGAACTGCAGCGTCGTTATTCGATTTAATTTAATTATATTTATATATATAAATAAATATAATCGTTTTTGGCGCTGTTTTTCACTAATTTTGAATTAAACATTCCAGACAATCCAACCGTCGGATCTTCACAAAGTTGGTGCCGTTGGAAAGATATCTCCAAGGCGAACCCAACGGTTGAGGTTTCGGGAAAATCCAATGGTCGGATCTTCCGCACTAATCATTTGAAATCACGGTTTCAAAATATGAACTGCACGGCCACGTTTCGTTTTAATTCTATTTATATTTATATATTTATATAAATATAGCTCATTCAAAAATTCCTATATCGTTTCCACTTCAATTATTTCACTAACGCCTTTAAATTTTGGAAAATTTCGCCATAACCTCCTTTGTACGGGAGGGTCTGGGAAAATTCCCAAATAGCCACACGGGCGTCTCATATCAAAAAGAAAAAGAAAAAGCCAAGCGGCTAGCCAACAGGCTCATAAAATCATCACCCAAACAAAGCGGTAAATGTGTACCTATTTGTCGGGCACAAAATTCTATTTCTCTTCTCTAGCCCCTTTTTCTTTAACCTGTTCAATAGATGTGCATGTACATATATACAATTTCTAACATTTATCATTTTCCATTCAATTTCATATTTGATTTGCTTCGTTTTAAAAACACCATTCATTCTAATGTCGCATGCATAAGCTAAAATCATATCATTAGCTAGTTAATGTATATTTCAACTCATGCACGTTTATTTGAACAAGTGGCTATTTTTAACACTTCGCCTTTCAAAGATGATAATTTTGGCGAACTAAAGTAGATTTCAACACATGACTATTTTATTTAGTTCCTATGCATATTAAAAATAATATTTCTATCACAAATATTTATTTCAACGTCTGCATATCTTTAGCATATCACACATATGATAAAAATGATATTTTTATCATTTAAAATATTTATTCAACTAATGTATGGTTTCAACACTTCATAGTTTCAATAAAAATGTAATTTTTATCGTTCAATCTTTTTATTCAACACATGAACTTTTCCACTACACACACTTCTCAACAAATGAGCATTTCCACACATGGACATTTTATTTATGTTGTTCTTATTAGAAAGATGAAATTTTGATTGTTGAAACTATTCATATAAGGCGAATATTTTTCATACTTCATATATATAAAAAATGTGATTTTTATTGTTTAAGCACTTCATTCATTCACAAATGAATTTAATTTTCATACAAACTTTTCAACACATGAATATTTCCACACATGGACATAGTTTCATATATGACTTTAATTTCTATGCATGAAAATAATTTCAACATATGAAAATAATTCTAACACACAAAGGTTATTCAAAATTTCGGCAGCATAACGGCAGGGTAGTTAAAACCGGCACCGTCCCTAGTACGGCTCCTCTCTCTACCTTAAAACCTCGCGGTTTTTGACAATGGGGATTCATGCATCTAATTCGCACGCAGGCGGCATGTTTATTTTTATTTCCACAAATATTTCCAATTCATTTTAATCACCAATGGGTATTTTTCAACCTCAACCAAACAATATCAACCACAAACAATTATTCAACCATTCGTATTTTTCACCAATATTTCACACCAATTCACCACAATAAATATCGTCCATGGTTTGTGGACGAGGGGAGTATATATATATATAATATATTTTACTTGCATTTCAACACACATATCAATTATTCTATGCATGTAAAAATTCATACTTCGCTTATATAGCTTACACTACGCATGTACATGAGGTATACAACACGTATGTAATTTATATTTCGCTTATATAAATTATACACGACATTTTCCATTCGATTTCATATTAATTTAGATTTCTCACCTTGGTTTTCTGGGCGCTAAAAATCGATACGATGTCAGAAAAATCCGCAGCTTCTTCTATTGGGTAGAGAGCTTTCTTGCGGTCTCGATGTTTCCTGTTTCATCGAATTTCGTCAACACACCAAAAAGATATGATTTTTCAAAGTTTTGCAACGGTTTTAAAGTGTCGTAAAACAATTTAATTAAACAGGCCGTTACCTCTGCTGAAGGTTTCAAAACTAGGTCAGCGATTTTTGATCAAACCGTGTAGCGGTTGGATGATCGGCCAGTGCAGGGTTGTAGGCGGAGGAGAGGCGCACGTGCGGGCCCCACGGCGTTGAACTCGACGACCTCTGGGTGGCGAAATCGACCTCCGAACGGTCGGACTTTGGAGGAGTGGATCCGGCGAAATACTCGACGATGCCGGGCGAGGTTGGTATAGATTTGAAGCTCGTCTCGAGCTCTACGAAAAACTCCCAAGGGCCCTGGTGTTTTGATGAGCGAATGTGGAGATTTGGAGGAGAGAAGGCGGAGAAGGAAGCCGCCGTTCGATCTGGGTGGGGGGGGGGGGGGTCGGGGGTTTTCCGCATTTTTTTTATTTTTAAAATTTATGAAAGAAAAAATATGATTGGCCGAGACTATATTAAAAATTTTAAATAGTGTTTTCTTAAACGAACTCCTTTTTAAACCCAACGACTGTCGCCCCTAGCTAAATACCCCCATTCCGGACACAATGGGATATGTTTCGTAGGCCAATTCGACTGTTACAGTCGGTTATTTTTCAAATTAAAGTATAAAACATTTAATTTTTAACTCTGAACGCACATTTCAATTTGCCAGGGCCACAAACTGATTCGAAAAATTCCAGAAAAATAAATCTAGCTATGTTTTGACGCTACGGTCCCAACAAAACTAGTTTCGTTGAATTCTGAGGTCATTTGAAAAATGGCCATTTTCTGGTCGATCCATTTTTAATAGAAATCAACCAAACATATTTTCTTTTGCCATGCTCACATACTAGCTTCAAAGATTATGAAATTTGAAACCTAGCAATAGTTTGACATCCCGGACCCAACAAAAGTGGTTTCGTCGAATTCCGAGGTCGTATGCAAAATATCAATTTTCCAGGCCTATATATTCTATATACCGACTCTTCTGAAAATTCATTCGGCCATAACTTTTGATTCCCGTTATGAAACTTCGATTTTTCAGATTCGTTAGAAAGGTATTGACTAACAGATTTAAATATTTTTGGTTTCACTAAAATCCGTTATATTTTCCACCCTGCATAGTCGGTCAAAGTTCGAATTCAAATTTTCAAACTGACTTACTATTCTTAACTTACTATTTTATTGAAATATTCTATTTCAATGGTTCAAATTGCTTTGAAATAATCAATTTAAAATTTTTAAATTGGCTCGTATTTTCCGGGTTATTACAATCTCCCCTACTTAAAACTTTTCGTCCTCGAAAAGGAAACAACAGTAAAGTAGGAAATAAAATGTAAATGCAAAGTATGGTAAAGGTACCTTGCACCGGAGTTAGTCAGAGATATCCACTCTGCATTTGGGGTAAGCTTGCTTAATGCTTTCCTCAGTTTCCCAAGTACAGTCTCTAGGATCACTGCTCCACTGCACTTTAACTAAATAAACCTTTTTGCTTCTGAGTTCTCTGGTTTCTTTGCCAACAATTTTTAATGGCTCTCTTTTGAGTGCTAATTCTGGAGTTATCTCCACATCCCATTGCGCTGCTTCTTCCACAACAAGATCCGGATCATGCACATGTCTCCTAAGTTGAGATACGTGAAATACACTGTGCACTCCAGGCAACCAATCTGGCAATTGAACCCTATAAGCAAGAGTTCCAATTCGCTCAAGTATAGGAAAGGGACCAATAAATCTCGGTGCCAACTTCCCAGTCTTTCCAAATCTGATTACCCCTCTCATCGGAGAAACCTTTAAATAAACATGATCACCAACAACAAATGTCAAATCTCTCCTTCTAGAGTCTGCATAACTTTTCTGTCGGCTTTGGGCGGTTTTCAATCGCTTCTTGATGAAGTCCACTTTATCAGATGCTTCTCTAATCATATCGGGTCCTAGTACAAGTCTGTTGCCAGGTTCTACCCAACATGCTGGAGATCTGCATGGTCTGCCATATAATGCTTCAAATGGTGACATTCTCAGACTTGCCTGATAGCTATTGTTATATGAGAATTCTGCCAAATGCAAATGATCTTCCCATGACCCACCAAAATCGATTATACAAGCCCGCAATAAATCTTCTAGGATTTTATTCACCCGCTCAGTTTGGCCATCTGTTTGGGGGTGATAAGCGGTGCTCATACTCAGTTTTGTCCCCAATTCTGTATGGAAAGCCTCCCAGAACTTGCTAGTAAATAGGGGATCTCTATCACTGACTATGCTGATGGGAATTCCATGCAGCTTAACAATTTCTTTGAAATATATCTGTGCTAGACTTTGGGCAGTTCTATTGGACCTGACAAGTATAAAATGGGCAGTCTTCGTGAAGCGATCTACGATTACCCAAATACTGTCATTACCTTTCTTGGTTCGCGGAAAACCATCTATGAAATCCATGGAAATCTGTTCCCATTTCCAGCCTGGGACTTCCAACGGTTGCAACAGTCCAGCTAGCTTCTGTTGGTCACTCTTGACCAATTGACAAGTAGGACATCTGCTAACATACAAAGAAATATCTCTTTTCATTGCCTTCCACCAGAAAGTGCGTTTAATATCGTTGTACATTTTACTCACCCCAGGATGGATGCAAAATTTGGATTTATGGCATTCGTCTAGCACTTCTCTTTTAAGCTCGGGAACGTCGGGAACACATATTCTTCTATTCAGCCTCAGAACTCCTTCTGTATCCACTTGGAAACTGGAGCCTTCGCCCCTTTGAATCCTTTTTACCATCTCTTTCACAAAATTGTCACTTTTCTGAAGAACAGATATCCTATCAATCAATCCTGGTGTAATTATAAGATTGGCAATGATTGCGGTTTTCCTACTAAGTGCATCCGCTACCACGTTAGCCTTTCCCGGCGTATACAAGATATCAAGATCATACGCCGCAAGAAATTCTAGCCAACGCTGCTGTCTCAGATTCAGATCTTTCTGGGTATATAAATACTTCAATGATTGATGATCTATGTACAGTATAAATTTCTCGCCCAACAAGTAATGCCTCCAGATTTTCAAGGCAAATACGATGGCTAGCAACTCAAGATCATGAGTCACATAATTCTTCTCATGCGGTTTCAATTGGCGGCTTGCATAAGCGACTACTTGGCCTCTCTGCATTAACACTGCACCAAGACCTCTAATAGAAGCATCTATCCAAACCGTTAAATCCTGATTGCCATCAATAATAGTTAACACTGGAGCGGTGGTCAGCTTCGATTTCAGTTCCTGGAAAGCTTCTTCACAGTCGGAAGTCCACTTAAACTTCTCATGTTTCTTTGTGAGCTTCGTTAACGGACCGGATATCTTCGAAAAATCCTTAACGAACTTTCGATAATAACTAGCCAACCCCATAAAACTTCTAACTTCTGTGGGAGTAGTGGGTTGTTTCCAGTCTTGAATCGCTGTTATTTTGCTTGGGTCAACAGAAATTCCTTTCTCTGACACGACATGGCCAAGAAATTTAACTTCTTCTTGCCAGAAGACACATTTAGAGAATTTGGCTTTGAAGACGTTCTTCCTTAGAATCTCCAATACTTGTTCTAAGTGTTTTTCATGCTCGGGTTTTGATTTGGAGTAGATTAAAATATCATCGATGAATACGAGGACAAATTTATTCAGAACTCCCCTGAACACTCTATTCATTAGATCGACAAAGTATGCTGGAGCGTTGCATAGGCCAAACGGCATTACTAACCATTCATAAAATATGTCTGGGCCTCTGAAAGCGGTCAAAGGAACACACTCTTCTGCTATTCTCAATTGATGAAAACCTGTAGCTAGGTCCATTCGGGAAAATACTTTCGCCCCATTCAATTGGTCTAGCAAATCATCAATGCGGGGTAATGGATATTTATTTTTAAGCGTCTGTTTGTTGAGGTCTCGGTAATCAACACACAATCTAAGAGTACCGTCTGACTTCGGGACAAACACAACAGCTGCACCCCAATTAGAAAAACTCGGTCGAATTAGACCTTTCCATAACAGTTGACGAGTTTGATCGCCTAATTCTTCTTTTTCTTTCGGAGTCATTCTACGAATTGGATGTACCACGGGTCTGGCATTAGGAAATAGATCGATTCGGAATTCTATTTCTCTTTGCGGAGGTAAGTTTTCAACTTCTTCAAACACATCCGCAAAGTTGCTAACAATCGGAATCTTTTCTATGGAAGTGGGGATAAGTTCTAATGCTGACCAAAATTCTTCTCTATTCGGATTCGAACCATGATAGGGAACCGTAATATATCCAAGCTTCGTTCGAATTTTAACGATTCTTTCCGCACAATTCACTTCAGCTTCATATTGCGTTAACCAATCTAGCCCAAGAATAATATCGAATTCGGGAAAATCCATAACGATTAAATTGAAAGGAAACTTGTAGGAAGAATAAGAGACTGGCACCCTACAATATGAACCGAGAGTAATAGGACCCCCTATCGAGTTATGAACTTCAACCGATTCTTGGAGCTTCCGCTGTTTTAACTTTAATTTGTGCACTGTGTTACTAGCAATAAAACTACGCGATGCACCTGTGTCAAATAATACAGAAACAGGAATATTTTTAATTGTAAGGGTACCTCCCAAAACATCGAGTTTACCTGCTCCATCGGAAGCAGCTGGCGGGCTAGACCCGTCATAGACATGAGCTACTGTAGCTTTCTTCAACAAAGGACAGTCTTTGACCAGATGATCGGTCTTGCGACAATTGAAGCACGAGTGAGGGTTCTGAGAGCCTTGGCTCGAGCCTTGAGAATTTGTTTTCTGCCTCTTCGGAGCTGTGCAGACGTTTGAGTAGTGCCCCGGCTTACCACAGTTAAAGCAATTTCCTCTTGGCGGCTTGCCAGTCTGAGGCTTTGAAGATGCTGCTTGGCTTGACTCGCCCTGATTTACAGTAGGCTTGCGCTTGTTTCCTGCTTGGCTTCTAGCGCGATCCTGATCCAGATGCCTTTGATCAAGGTCTTCATAGTTGCATGTCATTTCCACTAGCTCGTTGAAATCCAGCTTGACATGGGCCATGGCTCTATCATGATATTGTCGTCTTAGTCCAAGGATAAACCTCTTATTTTTGGACTTCGCAGTGGCGACGAGCTCTGGAGCATAGGGCGACAGCATTGTAAATTTGTTCAGATAATCTTGCACGGAAAGATCCCCTTGCTGGAGATTGGCGAAATCATCGTGCATTCTTTCTAAAGCTTGTTCTGGGACATATTTCTCCTTGAAGAGTTCTTTAAATCCATCCCATGTTCTTCCAGCTTCTCTATTCCCGGCGGTAAGAGATTCCTACCATAATTCGGCTTGTTCCTGCATAAGCCAGGCGCCCATAATAGATTTGTCTTCGTCTCCAAGCCTTAGGCCTTCAAGAATTTTCTCGCATGTTTTGAGCCATGCAAGGGCCTCTATTACGGTGCCAGTTCCCGAGAAGGTCTTGCCTCCTAAGTTCTTATATCTCTTAGCTACACGGTCAAGCTAGAAGTATTGAGCTGCCGGAGGTTGTATCAAAGGTCCTTCTTGAGCTGGGATTTCTCCCCTTCCTCGGCCTCGGCCGGCACGGCCTCCTCTAGCGGCGGCTGCTCTGGTAGCCATTTGTCAAATTCTGTATAAGCAACGAAAAAAAGTCAGCTAACAGAAATAACAGTCTATTGCATAGTTAAGCAGAAACTCCTACGGAAAGATAACGATGGACTAATCAATTGTTTTTGCTATTCTGCTCAGCTCATTCTAGGACTTTACTAGTCCTATCTCTAATGAGTGACTCGCCTTAGAATACTACTGATTCTATTTTGACGAAGTGTTTAATGTGTTAGACTCCAGAACTAAGGTTAACCAAAGCTCTGATACCAGCTGTGACGATCCCAAAACCCCGTGACACGGTGTTAAGGATAATCATTGGAATATAACACATTAATCATCATTAGTAGATCACAGATAATAGCATAAACAGAAAATAGGATAATTTACACACATATGACAGCGGAATCATATAGATATCATCACATCAGAGAAGCACAGTACAAGATACAACTTAGTGCATAATGATACATAAAGAGTCACCATCGCCTGAGGCGGAATCATACATAAAGAGTACACAAAAGGAATATCAGTCTACATCGCCAGTGGCGGAATCATAATATAGATACAATAATGGCGGAGAAAATCCAAGTCAGCACGGTGTAGTCAAGCCTCGCCATGAGCCAAAAGGTGCGTCAGAAACCTGTAACTAGGCTGCCCGTGTGAAAATGAGGGCACCCGAGTTTGCAAGGTGAAACAAACTACGAGTCAGTCATGGGACTGGTATGAGAAATCTACTCAACTTATTAACAACAATAGTAAGGCAAATCAAAGGACCACCCCACTTTCGCGGAACGGGTTTACTCCAATGAGTGCTAGTGCATGAAATAAAATAAATGATTAAATCAACGCAATGCTTTTTATAAAATGAAGCCATTATAAGACTCAGGTCCCATCACACAATGCAACGCAAGCCGGAGGATAGAGTTTTTACCTTATAATGGCCAAAGATGCTTCATACGAATAAAACAAAAGTGCTTGATACTATTACTAGTGCATATATGTTTCAAAAGCGATTTCAATCATAAATATCAATCATAGGCGGCATAAATGACCCTTACCACTATGTCGCCATACTAGTAATACAATCACATCCGCAAATTTCGTATTGGAAATTGGATTCCTTTATGAGTCGAGGCAAGGGGCAAGCTCCTCTCCGATTCGAGACACTCTAGCAAATGTCCCAGGACCCCACTATGATCCTTGGATCTTCAGGGCCGGTCCTCTCTTACTTTTGAGGATTAGTTATTCCTGAACACATGTTTCCCGGTCCTTACAGACCTATATCGAGGCGCCTCGCATTCCAACAACCACACAGGTGAAAAGTATATATAATGTCAGGGCTGGTAGGTCACTGACACCACCTTAGCTAGAAAGAAACGTCGTGCTCTCCCTGCGGTCACTCTCCCGTTTTTGACTCATACCGAGGTGTGAGGCTCGCGAATTCACGTTATACACAAAGCTACGTCACACAGACCATGCTTTGATCATCAACCACAAGACTTTGCTTTGCAACAGAAGCCTTGATCATATGCCACTTAGGCGTGCCACACAGGCAATCCACTCCATGCGACTGATTTCTGTCAATACATAACCTCTGAGCTCGTACGTCTCAGAGAAGGGCGTTAAGCAAGAGAATAAATTCTCCGCCGCCAAACAGATATATATTTAACAGAGATCGATCAACACAGAACAAAATCCAATGTTAGACACACAGTCCATTTACAAGTCCATTCTGGGTCTGAACGAAACCGGAGGCACTAATTCCTCGCATATCCGTACAATCAACAATATATTTGGACGACTACTACTTCAATTCCTTCATGGTAGCTACTCCAATCACGAGCATCAGTAGCGCCCATCCATCCAATGTGGAGATCGTCGGTCTTCAGTTGTCTTCGACTCTTCGACTTCTCAACGTCGATCGATTATTTGAAATGAGATAAACTCGGCCTTTTCAAATAATCCACGTATATTTAGATTTTCAAACCAATTATTCACATGGTTGAACTATTCAACATTCACATTTCAGTTATTTAGTTATAATTTTCATGTCAAATACATTCAACCGTCACATATCAAGCAAACACAACAAAATTTGTTTGTTTTCACTCCGTATCGTCTATAGCACTTTATAACGATATATCGCCATTTTTATTTAGTTTAAAACGACCATATTAAATTAAACGACGTTTCAGGTCGTGTCGATGCACTGGCGCTGCTTTCCACTAATTTTGTTTTACACATATAGGAAAATCTAACCGTTGGATCTTCACAAATTTTACATCATTAGGAAGGTCATTTCAAAACGAATCCAACGGTTTCAGTTTTGGGAAAATCCGACGGTCGGATCTTCCACACCAACCATTTGAAGTTACGATTTCAATTTACGAACTGCAGCGTCGTTATTCAGTTTAATTTAATTATATTTATATATATAAATAAATATAATCGTTTTTGGCGCTGTTTTTCACTAATTTTGAATTAAACATTCCAGACAATCCAACCGTCGGATCTTCACAAAGTTGGTGCCGTTGGAAAGATATCTCCAAGGCGAACCCAACGGTTGAGGTTTCGGGAAAATCCAATGGTCGGATCTTCCGCACTAATCATTTGAAATCACGGTTTCAAAATATGAACTGCACGGCCACGTTTCGTTTTAATTCTATTTATATTTATATATTTATATAAATATAGCTCATTCAAAAATTCCTATATCATTTCCACTTCAATTATTTCACTAACGCCTTTAAATTTTGGAAAATTTCGCCATAACCTCCTTTGTACGGGAGGGTCTGGGAAAATTCCCAAATAGCCACAAGGGCGTCTCATATCAAAAAGAAAAAGAAAAAGCCAAGCGGCTAGCCAACAGGCTCATAAAATCATCACCCAAACAAAGCGGTAAATGTGTACCTATTTGTCGGGCACAAAATTCTATTTCTCTTCTCTAGCCCCTTTTTCTTTAACCTGTTCAATAGATGTGCATGTACATATATACAATTTCTAACATTTATCATTTTCCATTCAATTTCATATTTGATTTGCTTCGTTTTAAAAACACCATTCATTCTAATGTCGCATGCATAGGCTAAAATCATATCATTAGCTAGTTAATGTATATTTCAACTCATGCACGTTTATTTGAACAAGTGGCTATTTTTAACACTTCACCTTTCAAAGATGATAATTTTGGCGAACTAAAGTAGATTTCAACACATGACTATTTTATTTAGTTCCTATGCATGTTAAAAATAATATTTCTATCACAAATATTTATTTCAACGTCCGCATATCTTTAGCATATCACACATATGATAAAAATGATATTTTTATCATTTAAAATATTTATTCAACCAATGTATGGTTTCAACACTTCATAGTTTCAATAAAAATGTAATTTTTATCGTTTAATCTTTTTATTCAACACATGAACTTTTCCACTACACACACTTCTCAACAAATGAGCATTTCCACACATGGACATTTTATTTATGTTGTTCTTATTAGAAAGATGAAATTTTGATTGTTGAAACTATTTATATAAGGCGAATATTTTTCATACTTCATATATATATAAAAAATGTGATTTTTATTGTTTAAGCACTTCATTCATACACAAATGAATTTAATTTTCATACAACACTTTTCAACACATGAATATTTCCACACATGGACATAGTTTCATATATGACTTTAATTTCTATGCATGAAAATAATTTCAACATATGAAAATAATTCTAACACACAAAGATTATTCAAAATTTCGGCAGCATAACGGCAGGGTAGTTAAAACCGGCACCGTCCCTAGTACGGCTCCTCGCTCTACCTTAAAACCTCGCGGTTTTTGACAATGGGGATTCATGCATCTAATTCGCACGCAGGCGGCATGTTTATTTTTATTTCCACAAATATTTCCAATTCATTTTAATCACCAATGGGTATTTTTCAACCTCAACCAAACAATATCAACCACAAACAATTATTCAACCATTCGTATTTTTCACCCAATATTTCACACCAATTCACCACAATAAATATCGTCCATGGTTTGTGGACGAGTGGAGTATATATATATAATATATTTTACTTGCATTTCAACACACATATCAATTATTCTATGCATGTAAAAATTCATACTTCGCTTATATAGCTTACACTACGCATGTACATGAGGTATACAACACGTATGTAATTTATATTTCGCTTATATAAATTATACACGACATTTTCCATTCGATTTCATATTAATTTAGATTTCTCACCTTGGTTTTCTGGGCGCTAAAAATCGATACGATGTCAGAAAAATCCGCAGCTTCTTCTATTGGGTAGAGAGCTTTCTTGCGGTCTCGATGTTTCCTGTTTCATCGAATTTCGTCTACACACCAAAAAGATATGATTTTTCAAAGTTTTGCAACAGTTTTAAAGTGTCGTAAAACAATTTAATTAAACAGGCCGTTACCTCTGCTGAAGGTTTCAAAACTAGGTCAGCGATTTTTGATCAAACCGTGTAGCGGTTGGATGATCGGCCAGTGCAGGGTTGTAGGCGGAGGAGAGGCGCACGTGCGGGCCCCACGGCGTTGAACTCGACGGCCTCTGGGCGGCGAAATCGACCTCCGAACGGTCGGACTTTGGAGGAGTGGATCCGGCGAAATACTCGACGATGCTTGGCGAGGTTGGTATAGATTTGAAGCTCGTCTCGAGCTCTACGAAAAACTCCAAAGGGCCCTGGTGTTTTGATGAGCGGATGTGGAGATTTGGAGGAGAGAAGGCGGAGAAGGAAGCCGCCGTTCGATCTGGGGGGGTCGGGGGTTTTCCGCGTATTTTTTATTTTTAAAATTTATGAAAGAAAAAATATGATTGGCCGAGACTATATTAAAAATTTTAAATAGTGTTTTGTTAAACGAACTCCTTTTTAAACTCAACGACTGTCGCCCCTAGCTAAATACCCCCATTCTGGACACAATGGGATATGTTTCGTAGGCCAATTCGACTGTTACAGTCAGTTATTTTTCAAATTAAAGTATAAAACATTTAATTTTTAACTCTGAACGCACATTTCAATCTGCCAGGGCCACAAACTGATTCGAAAAATTCCAGAAAAATAAATCTAGCTATGTTTTGACGCTACGGTCCCAACAAAACTAGTTTCGTTGAATTCTGAGGTCATTTGAAAAATGGCCAGTTTCTGGTCGATCCATTTTTAATATAAATCGACCAAACACATTTTCTTTTGCCACGCTCACATACTAGCTTCAAAAATTATGAAATTTAAAACCTAGCAATAGTTTGACATCCCGGACCCAACAAATGTGGTTTCGTCGAATTCCGAGGTCGTATGCAAAATATCAATTTTCCAGGCCTATATATTCTATATACCGACTCTTCTGAAAATTCATTCGGCCATAACTTTTGATTCCCGTTATGAAACTTCGATTTTTCAGATTCGTTAGAAAGGTATTGACTAACAGATTTAAATATTTTTGGTTTCACTAAAATCCGTTATATTTTCCACCCTGCATAGTCAGTCAAAGTTCGAATTCAAATTTTCAAACTGACTTACTATTCTTAACTTACTATTTTATTGAAATATTCTATTTCAATGGTTCAAATTGCTTTGAAATAATCAATTTAAAAATTTTAAATTGGCTCGTATTTTCCGGGTTATTACATTAAATCCTTGTGTGTTCTCTATTTTGCTGTTCATGTTAATCTCTGTATTATACTGAGCTGTTGTGTGTGTTGAGTTTGGCCTCCGCTGCGCCTAATCTCGACAGGGATATCATCAAATAATTAAGTAGCAAAATATTTTATGTAATTATGACCTCATGTTGCATGTAATATGGTATTCACGTGTTGTATAGACGTAAGATGATCATTTAGAACAACATTACATCTCACAGCAGCATGAATCAAAAATAAAATTCATTAAATGAAGCAAATACAAAATGCACAAATAATATATACATAATAAACAAACGGATGTGCTTATTGGATTGAAGAAGAGGAGGAAATTCAGATTTTGTTTGTTGAGGAATCCTTTTTATAATTTCCTTACTTTCTTGCTTACAACAAAATAACCACCATTATATATAATGGACTATACATCCTTACATATACTAATAGACACCATTTCATTAATAGACACAACACTAAACGAAGAGACATGACACTTAAACAAAAGAAATAACACTTGACTCAAAAGACACAACAAATTATGAACCGACATTAATTGAGTTTACTTTCCAACATCCTCCCTTAAACCCAATTCTTCAATAATTTTAAAAAAAAAAATTCAAACTTCAAAACTTCTGAGAACATCTCGGCTTTGATTGATTTATATCTCACGCATTTGGGTTTACGCTCAATGATTTATTCATTCCTTAAGCATCATTTTCTGCATTTAAAACTTCGTTTTCCAAATCTTCCAGTAACTTTTGTTGAGCTAAAGCTTCTACATGTTGCTTGTATGCCTTGGTTGCAAAATCAACATCTTTTAGCATATCAAATGCCTGATTTATGTCCTCCAAACCAACTTCACGTGTCAATATTTCATCTAGATCAATTTCCTTATCAATGCATTTGGACATAATCGATGGAAGATGAGAATGTGGCTTAATTCCTCCAAACATAGCACCTTTAATTGTCCTTCCATGCAGAAGCGATATGCGATCAACCTCAGCATATTTTTCTTTTGCTGCTCCAACTATACTAGTGATACCTCTTCCCATGACAGTAGATTCAAAGGCTTGATTAGTAACATATCCTACTCTAGAGCATTCAAAACTATAATCGACTCCAAGGCCATCAGTCATTTCTTGGATCAACTCAATCGCTATATTGTTTTCATGTTCCATCGGGTTTATAAAGTCCGTTATTTCAAACGACATTGCTTTCTTTCTCCTTTTGTTGTTTACATCCACTCCAATAATCGTGGTTGCACCTAGCAACTTAGCTCCGACTATGGCCCCAATGCCAACTCCACCAAGCAAAAAACAACAACGGTAGAACCTCTCATTTTCAGTGACGTTTCTTCCTCCTCCTACATATGGTTTGTCTTTAAGTTCTTTTTCTGCCATTGATACTCCTGTTGCTGCATGCATGATATCATCTTGTTCTTTTCTTTTTTCTCCGTTTACTTTAATGCCCTCTTCTTGTGCAATGTGGTTGATCTCTTATATTTACTTTATCACTCAGCTAAATGTCTCGGCCTTCTTCGATCCCATTTTGTTCTACATCATTTTCTGTTTCTTCTTGCATTGCTCCCTTGTCGACAACCTCTTCTTTTTTATTCTCCATTAGTGCCTCATCAACATGATCTGCAATGATCATTTGTACCGACTCCTCATCAGCAGCCTCATCTTCTTTATTTTCCACTAGAGCCTCCTCGTTTGCGTACACCTCTTTCAATAATTTCCATGAATCTCTTGCAGATTTTTCTCCAATAATATGGTTGAAATCTTCTTCATCGACGTTCTCACTCATCAAAACACGAGCTTGATGATCTTTCCATCTCAACTTTGTCAATGTCTCACTCTCTTTCTCCGTCATATTTTTAATGTCATTTGGCCATTCATAGCCATTCTCAATGGTCTCCCAAAGCCCTTTGGATATCAACTCTTCTTTCTTTTTGTTACTCCACTCTTCGAAATTTTCTTTTATGAGAATAAATGGTGAGAAGAATAGAAAAGCCATATTTTCAACTTGACGCTCTAATACCAATTTGTTTGATTGAAGAAGAGGAGGAAATTTAGATTTTGTTTGTGGAGGAATTCTTTTTATAATTTCCTTACTTTCTTACTTACAACAAAATGACCACCATTATATATATAGTGGACTATACACCCTTACACATACTAATAGACACCATTTCATTAATAGACACAACACTAAACAAAGAGACATGACACTTAAACAAAGGACATAACTCTTGACTCAAAAGACACAACAAATTATGAATCAACATTAATTGGGTTTACTTTCCAATAGTGCTAAATAACAAAGATCAAAAGTAAAAGAGTTAATAGTAAAACGTTTTATGCATATCCTCAAATGCAACAAAGATGAATGTGGTGAAATTCATGGAAAAGGGGCAAAAATACTTACTCCAGCATTCTCCTTCGATGATTCCCCAAAAATCAATCTCATACGATCAACAGTCCTGGTAGAGTCCCTTCCTGCAACAGATCGGGACTCCCATCTCGTATATGCTCAACTGAGTACGAAGTCTAGGCCGTGCTCTCATTCTGTCGATGTAACAACAGTAACACCACCATATATCATTACTCACTGCCTAAGTGCACCTTTCGTTGTCATCCGCATCCAGCCACACTTTTCAGACCATATATCATTCATCGTAGCTAAAGCGCACCTTCCGTTGTCATTCGAGTCCAGCCTCACTTTTCGTCAATGTCTAATTTTCTGCCAATTGTGATTTTTTAATTTTGGAGATTTAGGTATTCCGTAATTCGAAGCAAGTTCAAAGGACGAACCAATAAAAGGGGATTGTTGCTTCGTCAATGCCCATCTTTTTTAATGCACTTCTTTGGATTAACATAGAAAAATCCCAGTTGTAATAAATTGAAAAAAGAAACTAATTTGAAATGGAATAAAAGAGGGAAACCTGAATTAAAGCATTTGATTGTTCAATCATCAATTTCGTCGAAGCTATCTGAACACTACGTTGCTAACAGGAATGGTGTTGGTATTATAGTAGAAAACTATTTTATAGCTTTCACTAAGTAACCCTTATTCGATCGGAAAGGATATTTGAGTGTCAGAGGAATCCTAATGAATTCAAAGTGAGGAAAGTTAAAAACCGAGTTGTTTCACGGACGAAAGGGATATCCATTTGATGGTAGAGGAGACTCTGAGGAAATATGAAAAACTATTCGGAAGAAAGTGTTTCACATAGATAGGGGAAGTTGCCAAAAAGATTTGGAGAAGTTGAGTCATTGAGAAGCGGGGAACGCACCGAGGAAAGAAATTTAGACCTACATGTAAATGACAATTTGGGTATTTCAAAAAGACGACGCTGAAATTAGTTCAACCAATACTCATTATTAGTATTAATATGGGTAGGTTCATATTAATTACTAGAAAGAAAGTACACGGCTGGGTTAGTAAACTAGCCCGCGTAACCTTATACAAACACATATAAAGCACTAAAAACAACATTGGCTTACTGCTCCCTCTCTCTAAGCAGGTACTTCCACTTCATACTGCATATGAGAACCCTATCAACCATCTCTCTAAACATTATTCCAAATCTTCTCCTTCAACTCACTAAATTGGTACATGTGACTTTGACATGCAGTTGTAAAATTAGCCTGAGACGGTAGTTTTTATTTTGCTGCAATGCAATGGCATTATCCTTTATAATGTCCATCTAGTTATCCCCCATCTTTGCCATTGTTTCTTCAAATTTAGTCAGAACCATCTAGTTGTTGCTAGCATGACTAATGAACAGTGGCCTGCGGCTCCTTTCATACCGCTTCAATAAGCACGAATACACTTGGAACCTGCTAGGAAAAAACGTGAGTCGGGTACTCGCATGATTTGTGGAACGTGTGTTCTAGTTGCAATGAAATAACTCCTACATTGACTTATTATCTTTTTTCATTTGCACGGGAAAAAAGTTATCCATTTACTAGTTCATCCCCACTTTGTAGAAGATCGAAATTTCACCTAATTTGGTTTTCATCCCAGTTTGGAAAAAGCAACAAACTGCTGGTTGTTCACCCTGTTGCCCATTATGATTTCCAAATTTGTTCCCTATTTATCATCTTGCAAACACGATTCATCCATCACCTACTTCACTCATAGCGATTACAAATTTATGTGTTAAACTCGAATCAATACGGAACTTAGTAATAGATCGTACTTAGTTCTAGCATCCCCAAACCAAATTCGACTAACAAAAATTGATGGAATCGGCATAAGAAAAGGAATTGGAAAATGAGTTCGCCTGCCCTCTAAATTCTGAATCTTAGCATGATGTATAGTGGTATGGCAAGGGAATTTGAGATCTTGATCAATGGTTTTAGGTATTTAGTAGGATGCAGGATCTGATAAGAAATTGAGACCTAAGGTATCATGCGTTCTCTCACGCATAGGATACATACATACATACATACACACACATATAGTGGTGTTGCACTATTTGGGGTGCCATTGAATGCTCGCCATATATATATATATATATATATATATATATATATATATATATATATATATATATATATATATATATATATATGGATAGGATCAGGGAGCCCCCTGAATTTCAGCCCCCCATTTGCACCTCAATTCCAACCACATACTAATGTTTAAAGTAAGTGAGTGGGAGGTGAGAGAATGAATAGAAGGAGAGAGGGAGGAAATGTGTGGTGGAAAAGTGGTAGGCTAAAGGGGTGCTAAGTTTTTGGGGCGCCATTGAACCTGCCCCATATATATATATATATATATATATATATATATATATATATATGCATGTATGCATGTATGTAAAATATGTGATCTCTAATAAGAGGAAGATCTATCTTTAGAGAGAACAATGAAGTGACTAATTGGGAGGTACTTATTTTAAAAGTATTTCATTCCCGAGGGTTACTTTGTCTGTTCGTTGATTTCAAAATTTCAACTATGGATGATTATAAATTTTATTGATTTTGATGAACAAGAATGTTGTGGAAGCTAGTGAGTTATTGAATTGTCAATTATGGAAACTCCCCAAAATTTGAGAAACGGGTGAAGTTGGTTTCGTTTCTAAGCAGTGGAGATTATACTAAGGAATATACAAGAAAAAAACAAATTTCTTAGTAACAGTATGCAAATATCAAATGTTTTAAAGATCTAGGTATTTCTGACACTGCACTTCAAATTGAGATGGAGTTTAACTTAGTAGTTAATTAAGTTCTACATTCTCTAGGTAAGACAAATTGCAATAATGCAAAATGGAACCATAAAGTGACTTCACTACACCAGAAATAGCTTTTCACAGCGTTTGAAAAACGTTGTAATAGGATATAACAACATTAATATGAATGTTGTATAATGACATGCTGTCGTTGATGCATAATTTCTAACAACAACAAAAAAAAACGCTGTCAAAAAAAGTTTTCTACATCGTTCTTGTTTTGCTGTAAATTTAGCTTTTACAGCGTTCACATTTTGTTGTTTTAAATTTGAAACAGCGTTTATAAGTTGTAGTGGAAATATGTTCAGGGTATTTTTAAAGATATGATAGCGTTTATTATATGCTGTATATGGTGTTTTAATAAGTTTTCAACAACAACTTATAAACGCTGTCTTTACTTACCTTATCAGCGGTCCTAAACGTTGTTGTATCCACATCCTTTATCTTTTCAAAGTATTCAAAGCAAGGCATAAACGTTGTCGTTTAAGACATTGTGCCATTACAATATTCACATACCATTAATCTGATTATATTACAGCTAATTAATATACAAAATATATACGAATTAATCTAAAAACAATAAAATAAAAGCATACCAATTAATCATTTTCAAAAAATAAGTTGAACACAGTATACATTAACAAAGTCTACACACAAACAACGATGAAATTTATAAATCGTCTTCATACGATATTAGACAAAGACACAACACATATGGAGTTTGCATCAAATATTAATGACAAAACATGTAAACAGAAACTTTTCATGTGCTAACTAGACCGAACCTCCAAAAGCCAAAAGAGCATTTTGTGCATTTCTCGCATCTGAAAACTTCCGCCTACCTGCAATAATGAAATTTAAAAGTCAATGATGAATAGCATATTTAAAATAAAATATTTAATTTACAATTACTAAAAAATTTAGAACACAAATTTACATTAGCATTAACTTAGTTTTGAATGCAAAAAATAAATCAATAAAATACACACTTTTTATCATGAGATATAAGCAAAATGAGAATTCTTAAAAGTAGATTTTGTGGATGTCTATATGTGATCCATAAACTTGAATTTTAGTTACAATCAAATGCAGATTCAAGAAGTTCAGTAGCTGACCAGGTTATTCGAAAATATAAGGGGGTAAGCATAAATAGCTTGTGTATTTTGTCAATAAAATTTGTCAACTATGATCACTTTACAATACAAGTTACACATTTAAGGCACTTCCAAAACTATTTGGAAAAAATAATCAAACTTACTTATAGTGTGACATAAAACAACATTCTATAATGGTTCACATTCAAACTACACAAGTAGATTATTATTATTATTATTATTATTATTATTATTATTATTATTATTTGGGAAGATAAATAAAAGATAATAATATGCTGGTGCTCTTTTGAATTAGTGCCATTTTGTTCGCTCTTTTGTTCCAAATAAATTAACGCTAGAGAGGTTTAGAAGTGAGCAAATACAAAATTTTGTTTTGTGCCGCACAAATAGAAGCAATTCTATTTTTCTAGAGGACAATTTTTGGTATTAGGATTTATAAAAAATATAGTTTAGGTTTTGTTCAATAGAATTGCTTATACATGGTTGACATGTTTTAACAGAATACAGAAACTAATTGTATGGACGAACTTACAGTTATAATTTTTCAAACCGACGCGCTGATTGGCGAAGTCATAAACAACAATTTTGTCCCTAAGTGCAAGATCTGCAACATATACATGAAAATTAGATTATAAGTCGATGGTGATGTAAGTATCCATTATGTTGTGTCGATTGTATAATTAACTGCCTTTATTATGAGTAGAGATCGAAACATGATTAGTATATATTAACTTTGCATCTGTAGAATGAAAATAACATGATATTTATAAGACTACTTTGTAATGATGGCCAACAAAGGAGGATTTGGATATAAATATTGTGCAGTACTCAGCAGAATTATCGAAAGTGTTTAGTTGGACTATGATTTAGGTGTACTTTGCCCATTTTAGACCATGGAAGTGGGATATGCGGTTACAATGGTTACTGCACACAAAGCTACAGTGGATTAGCATACTGCCAATTCCCCCCTCACTCCACACTCATAGACCCTACCAGAAAATAAAAAGGCTACAGACCTGATTTCAGCACACCATAATGCAAGCAAGGCAGTGAATCATCTTATGCATTCGAGCTATGGAGCAAGTGAATTATTGGAGTATGTATACAGATAATCTTGGTTCAATCAGTTGAAGCCCAACCCAAGATAAATGTAAATAACATAACTAGGGATGTTACCCACATAACTGTAACAGAAGCCGCCTGCAAAATCAGTTGCGGAGAAATAAGCCAGCCTGCTTTTTCATAATACTAGGTTTACCTAGGGAAAATATCATAAATAAATGGCATATAATAATTACATAAACAAACTCTTATACCCAACAGTAATCCATAGTCTGTACTCAGTAGAAAAACTCAATTCTTAGCAGAGGAACAAATTATATAAACATATACATATACATATATGTATTAGAATCTCTAGCAATTACTCGTAGCCATTGAACACCAATCATCGAGATGCTAAATTTTACTTCTTAGTAAAAGTGAGGCCAGCATTCTTTTTACAAAAAAATGTACCCAGATGTATCAACAATTTTTTGGAAATGCAAATAAAGGAATGCATTCAACAGGTAAATTTTTATCCTGTGCAGTTAAGATTTCCTTGGCAAACAAGCTATATCTTACATGATGAGTTTGCTCGCTGTCTTAAATAATCACGGCCTATGGTTTCAATAATTTCTTTTTTCCAAAATATAAATTATGCTAGTAAAATGTCGTACTAAAATAAATTGATAGAGAATTAAATTATGGACCTGGAAAAATGACTGTCTGGTGTTGCTTTCATAACCAACCTGTTAATCCCAAGCAGTTTTCCTTTTCAGCATATCACATGCTATGCAGCCCTCTAGTAGCCAACTACTTTTCACCATACTGTCTTAGCATGAAGTAGAAATATTATTTTATCTGGACAGTAGGCTCTTTGTGTATGTATTGGACCATATGTATTGGAACTATGAAGAATATGAAACTTTTATTTCTACAAGGTAATCATACACACACACACACACGCATGCACGCATGCACGCACGCGCGCACACACACACACACACACACACACACACACACATATATATATATATATCACGCAAGTGGTAGTGTATATAGAAACGGAAATTACTGACAAATTGCATACGGGTAACTTATAATATGATGGTAAAACAATTACTGAGTTTGGATGCAGCAAATCCTATTGCAATTAAGATGTTTAGAGACTCCGAATAGTTCGTGCAGCAAATCCTATTGCAATTAACATTTGTGATAGGTTCTTTTCAACGCCAAATAGTCTTTCAGGGATAGCCTTTACTAGAGCATTCCAGTTAAGACCTTACATTAATGGTTGGTTTCAGGTATTCTAGATGAGATTCGGGAAGATTTATCCTTTTTCTTCAGGTCTTTTTACGACTTTAGCAAGAGGATTAGGTCTTCACTGTCATTACTAAGCAATATTATATGAGGTCTTTATTATCTATTACCAGTTTCTAATCATAATTAGAGCAAAACTAGTATCGTTAATCATTTTTTTCCAAACAAATGATTACAGGAAACTTAAAACAGAATTGTTTAATAGCTTATATGAACAGGCCAAGAAAAAATATTTGGAGGAAGTACAAGAAAATCATAAAGCACCGTAGTTGTGGTGATAAAAGAAAGATTTTCTAGACTTACTTATGGCTCAAGATATGGCCGAAGGAGAAATATGTAGCCTGCTTCTCAGAATCTCAGTCTTCTTCATGTGTTACTTTGTGGCTTCTTCGGTAGTGCACCTCTTGAAGCCTTGAAGGTGGACTGACTTGGATTAAGCTCATCAATAGTGCACCTTTTTTAAATCAATAGTACAAGTTGCTTTCATTAGCTCACCCGTAGTGCATCTTTATTTAATGTTGGCCATCTACATGTGCTCGATTTAATAAAATTCTTTAGCATGAGCACTACTCCTGCCTACATTGGCTTCCATGTTAGTTATTTGCTACATTGCAGATGTTTTCGTTTGCAAAACACCCAAATTAAGCCAACTTCATCGTCGCAAAGAGGGTGTCAACTATAGAAAAATTTACCACAAAGGTTCATGCTTCAGGTTTTAAATATAAAAGTAAAATACAAAGTTAACTAATAATTAATTGGTCCATTAAAGATTCAAGTGCCATAATTCAGCATTTAATTTTCAGAAACGGTAGAAAAATAAAACCTGAAGGTACATGTTTTGGGGTTGAAATACAAAACTAAGCTACAAAGTTAGCTAACGATTATTATAGAGGAAGAGGAAAGGTGCCATAATTCAGCATTTAATTCTCAACGGGTGAAAAACAGAACCTAAAGGTTCGTGTTTCATATTTTAAGTACAAAATTCAAATGCAAATTAAATAATAATTGATAGAAATGAAAAAGGAAAGTGTAGAAATTTAGCGTTTAATTTTCAAAAACGGTAGAAAAAAGAATCTATAGGTTCATGTTTCATATTTCAAAAGAAATGAAGAAGGCAAGTACCCAAATTTAGCATTTAATTTTTGAAGACAATAGAAAAATAGAATCTGCAGGTTCATGCATGTATCTGGAGATATCCATGTTATCATGGATAGCATGCACCATAACTGCTATCTTGTATGCAATAAAATGAATATTAAACAATGTATCAGTATCCTTATTATGGAAAATAAATTATTATATAACTAATCTACATATTTTTATCTCTCAAGTTCATATGCTTTTGACTTAAGTACAATTTCAGACATTGCAAAAATGATGAGTAAACTAGTAAGGGCTTGCCACGCTATCTCTAAAGATTCATTCAAACAGACTACATCAGTGAAAAGGTCCTCCTTATGGCTATAAACCATCTGCCTAGTGATCTTACATATTTATAAAATGTTTATATATAAGGCTCTATTGTAGAAATGTGAGAGAAACCTAGGAAACTCTTAGTCTAAAAGATAAATTTTAGGATAAACTGCAACTATTATATGAATACTAATTAGGGATACTTACATTTACAGTATATATTTAATAATTTAAAGAATATTTCCATACATATTTTCTGTGTGTATTAGCTAATATTCTTCCTATAACAAAGCAAAAACACAGGCCACAATTCTGTTTTGATCTACCTTCAATAATATCTCGTTTCTGTTAGCTTTCATTTTGTTGGCTAAAGAGGAAAAGCAGTCGAAAAATAACCTTTTTTTTATTATTGCAAACTTAGTACACAACCATTATTTATATCACTCAAACAATAAAATAGCAAAAATAACTAACTAGATCCAATAAAAAAGGAAGACTTAATCAAAAACTAATACTTTGAATCATTAATTAACACTCCCCCTTGATTCAAAATGACCCAATCCCAGCTTCATCCTGAAAAAATTGTGCTTAGCTTGTGGAAGAGACTTTGTGAGTATATCAGCAACTTGCATGCTTGTTCCACAGTACTGCAAAATAATTTTTCCACTTGCAACGAGATCACGGATAAAATGATATCGAATATCAATATGCTTTGTCCTGCTATGAAATGCTGGGTTTTTCGTCATTGCGATCGTTGCCTTGTTGTCACAAAAAATTTCAGTTGCACCTTCCTGTTCTTGAAGCAAATCTGCTAACAATCTTCGTAATCAAACCGCTTGGCATGCTGCTGTAGTTACTGCTATGTACTCAGCTTCCGACGATGACAAAGCCACTACGTCTTGCTTCTTTGAACTCCAAGAAATAGCTCCAGAACCCAGAGAGAACACATAACCCGAAGTACTTTTTCTTCCTTCCAAACAGCCTGTCCAATCGCTGTCCGAGTAACCAATCAGCCTAAAGTTTGATACTTTGTTGTACCATATTCCATTATTAATTGTTCCAGCAACATATCTCAAAATCCTCTTTGCTATCCCATAGTGATGCTGTGTTGGATTATGCATAAATATGGAAATGTAACTTACAAAAAAGGCAATGTCAGGCCTTGTATGAGATAAATAATTTAGACCGCCAACAATACTTCGAAACCTCCTTGCTTCAGTCATACCAGTACCATCTTCAGATATCAACTTTTCATTAGCATTCGTAGGTGTAGGGGCTGATTTGTAGTTCAACATATTCATTTTATTCAGCAAATCAGTAGCAAATTTCCTTTGAGAAATGAAAATTCCATCAACACTTTGAATCACCTCAAGTCCAAGAAAGTAATGCAACAAACCCAAATCTGTCATCTCAAATTGGCTCATCATACAAGACTTAAATTCATCAACAACAGCTTCATTTGATCCCATATATATTATATCATCAACATAAATACTCACCACAAGAAAATCAGAATTACTTTGCTGTTTCACATAAAGAGCAGGTTCGTTTGGACTTCTCTTAAATCCATTTTGCTGAAAATAAGAATCAATTTTGCCATACCATGCTCTTGGAGCTTGCTTCAATCCGTAAAGAGCCTTCTTTAACTTGTACACTTTATCTTCTTCTTCATCGATGATAAATCCTTCAGTTTGACAAACATAAACTTCCTCTTCTAAATCTCCATTTAAAAAAGCGGATTTGACATCCATTGGTATACTGGCCAGCGGAGTTGAGCAGCGCAGGCAAAAAAAGCTCTCACTGTCTCGAAGCGAGCAACAGGAGAAAACGTCTCTTCAAAATCAACACCTTGTTTTTGTGCATACCCCTTTGCCACTAATCGAGCTTTATGCTTCTGAATAGTTCCATCAGGACGGTACTTCGTACGATACACCCATTTCAGGCCGATAACATTTTTTTCTAGCGGAAGATTAACTAGCTCCCATGTATGGCTTTTCTGAATTACAAGAATCTCATCCTTCATGGCATCCTGCCATATACGACTGTTTGCTGCATCTTCATAATATAGAGGATCAGATGCACATAAAGCAAAATTACATGAAGTATATATCAGTCAATGATCTAAGCTTCTTTGGTGGTGATTCAGAATTAGAATTACTACTGTTGTTGTCTGGAGTAGAACAGGTGTTGTTGCTGCCATTATAAGAAGAAACCGAACTTACAGGTTCTGCGGGCCTCAAAACACCATCATCTGTTTCTTCAATAATTTGTGATGCTTCTTGCAACTTATTATTGTTTTTCCAAGCCCAAGTTTCTTCTTCATTAAATTTTACATCCCTGCTTATTATCACTTTTCCGTTGATTGGGTTATACAACTTATATGCTTTAGAATGAGAGCTATAGCCAATAAAGATGCATTTCTCAGATTTGTTATCAAGTTTAGAACGTGACAAAGAGTTAACCAAAGCTTATGCTGTACAACCAAATATTTTTAAATGGTTTACCTTTGGTTTTCTACCCTTCCAAGCTTCGTATGGTGTTTGATTCATGATAGCCCTTGTTGGAGAAACATTAAGAATATAAACTGCAGTTGCTACAGCTTCTGCCCAGAATTTTTTTGGAAGATTGCAACCTGCCATCATGCTTCTTGCCATTTCCACCACCGTTCGGTTCTTACGCTCAGCTATCCCATTTTGTTGAGAGGTGTATGGCGCTGTCAATTCCCTGCGAATACTATTTTCATCACAAAAAGTATTAAACTCGTTAGAGTTAAATTCTCCGCCACGATCTGTGCGAAACACCTTTATACAATAACCACTTTCCTTCTCGACCAGCGCCTTGAATTTCTTGAAGTACTCAAATGCTTAAGATTTAAGCTTTAAAAAATACACCCAGCTCATTCAACTATAGTCATTCGTAAACATCAAAAAATACTTGCTGCCACCAATAGATTCGATGCTCATTGGACCACACAAGTCAGAATGAATCAACTCAAGGCATTTTGAAGCCCTCCAAGACTTGCCTATTGGAAATGAATTTCTACTATGTTTCCCATATATACATGCTTCACAGAATTTAATATTTTCTATTTTAGGCAATCCCTCAACCATATTTTTCTCCATCAATAATATAAGGCCTTTTTCATGCAAATGACCATAACGTAAATGCCAAAGTTTAGCATCATTAGTTTTAGCAACTAATGCACGATGTTCTGCACTTGATATATCTAGTGGAAACATTTTATTTTGTGCCATTGGAATACTAAACATTTTTCCACCAGATTTTTTTTTCGAGAATAGTGCAAAAGCCATCATCAAACATAATTTTATATCCACCCTTCATCAATTGTCCAACACTCAACAAATTATGAGCTAAATTAGGAACATATTGCACATCATTTAGAAGTTTAGTACTACCTTGTGATGTCTTGATTGCAATAGTACCTTTGCCTTCAACTCGAACTTGCTTATTATCACCGAACCGAACTTCAGTCTTGTGTGTTTCGTCCAACTCCTTAAACATTACTCTTGCTCCTGTCATGTGATTCGAACATCCACTGTCAATAAACCATACTCCATTCATCTCGCTGCTAACGGGACAATGAGCCATAAACAGTCTACTTTCCTCTTTAACCTTCTCAGCAAAGTTAACTTGCTTTTGTTCATCTCTTTGCTTCAAAAAACACGATGCTTCCTTATGCCCAAACTTTTTGCAGTAATGGCACTGAATTGTGCTTCGAGATTGCTGCTGATCTCTGGACTGACCACGGCCTCTACCTTGTCCACGACCTCGTCCACCACGACCACGATAACCGCCTCTAATGCCTTGCCCACGACCTGTGAAATTTTCCGATTTCCATTTAGAAGAGGACTCCTCGTTCACTTTAAAGGCTTTCTCTTCTACCTTTGTAGCGGTCCTATTCAATCTATCTTCATGAGCCATCAAAGAACCCATTAACTCATCAAAGGAATAAACTGACATGTCTTTTGACTCCTCAATTGCAGCAACTACATGATCAAATTTTGGAATTAAGGATCGCAACACTTTACTAACAACAGTTTGACTACTGACATCAGCACCATATGACTTCATCTGATTAACAATGGATGAGACTCTAGACATGTAAACTTGCACTGACTCATCATTTTTCATATTCAAAGTTTCAAAATCACAGCGGAGAGTTTGTAGTTTTACAGCAATTACCTTTTTTTCACCCAAATACTCTTTTTTTAGGATCTCCCATGCTTGATTGGAAGTGTTTGCTGCTACAATTCGAGAAAATATTTCATCATCAAGGGCTTGTTGTATGAGGAACAAAGCCTTTGCATCCTTCTTTCGATTATCCCGCAACCGCTGCGCATCCGTGTCGGGATCACGAAATCCACTCTCAACCAAATCCCATAGCTCCTGTGACTTGAACAGCGTCATCATTTTAAGACTCCAAAAATAATAATTTTCTCCTTTGAAAATTGGAAGAGGTTGAGAGGACGAAGCACCATTGAATGCCATTTTTACTAGATTTGTTTTTTTTTTTTTGTGGCTCTGATACCAAAACTGTTGGCTAAAGAGGAAAAGCAGTCGAAAAATAACCTTTTTTATTATTATTGCAAACTTAGTACACAGCCATTATTTATATCACTCAAACAATAAAATAGCAAAAGTAACTAACTAGATCCAATAGAAAAAGGAAGACTTAATCAAAAACTAATACTTTGAATCATTAATTAACACATTTAATTAATGATTCCTTTTATCACAAATTGATTAGATTTTGACATTTCCCATTTTAAATCAATAACCATTAAATTGTCTATTTTTATAAATGTTAAAATGTATCAGTGTGATTTCATTAAACTGCCTATTTTGACAATTCTTTTTTAAATCAATAACCATTAAATTGCCTATTTATTGCTCTATGAGTGACTATAAGAATTTTTAACCTTTTTATTTGAAGAATAGATATAATTAATAAAACAATCAATGCTTGAAACTGATATGCAACAAAAGTGCATAGCCTGAATTAAAATATAGATAAATTAGTCTGAGAAGCCGTGAGGCAATAGTAAATAACATATTCCTGCAGTTTAGTTTTATAGAGAGGTAACTTTGTAGCAAAGCAGGTGAGAAATGAATATGCATGCAACAAATGGGTATCAAATTCCATCGGTATAAGGCTTAGATCTGTGTAGTGCGATCCAAAATATTCAGTTTATTTTACATAGTTTTATGCAGGTAGCAAAATAAGAGGGCTGGAATTCTAGAAATCCAGCACCAACTATAAAGAAAGTGAATAGCAGCCGAAATATCAGTTTCAAGCATTAATTGTTCTATTAATAAGAAAAATAATATAACATATTCAGTCTCTTGTTATAACGCAGCAAATGCTGATAATGTTTCTACACAACATTGTCGGTTTGAGTTATGTTAAATTGAGTATTAGCTACCTTGAAATTTGTGCCATAAATGACCATAAGGAAACGGCATGCATACTTCCATTTTAATGATAAATGCTGTTACATTTTTTCAAATTTTAGATATGATAATGAAGTCCTGAAATTTGAAACGTTGAAAGGGTTTTCCATGAGTCTTCACTTACTATGTTTGGGTCAAACTTAGGATGAGTGGAGAGACTAAAGGCTCATGACAAAAGATGAATGAAAACACTTTGCAATATCAGCCTAAGATGGGAATCTGATCTATAATTTAATGAGAGAAGATAAAAACTACAAGGAACTCTAAATGACAAGTAGATTTAAAAAACACTAATAATACTTGCTATCAATTTTGAACCTTTCCGTTTACATGATTTTTTTATGATGGTCAACATTGAAAATAGATAGAACACGTCAGAATTAACTGAATCATGGGAAATAGGTATTGAAGGGTAAGCACATAAAACAATAAATCGAACAATAATAATAGAGTGATGAAAAAAATAGTTGCAGAAAATCATTTTTGTTGTTGTATATATTGTATCAGTCTCCATAAATTTCCTTTCCTGATGGTAAGTTGAATTTTGATTTTATGGTTCGAGTTCAGGTTTTTCGACCCATTTTTATATATGCAAAGAAAATGAAACGATTGTATAAATATGGTAGTTGCCTTGTTTTTAGAGAAGCAGAACATACTAAACAGTTTTTCATGTTTTTTTGACTTGTTTCTCATAAATTATGTAATATGAACAACTTTATCTAGTAGCCTGTTAAAATCTCTCTTGATATTGCATTCTGACCATGCCTGAGATGCAATGCATGTTTACATGTAAGTTGAAAAACTTGACACAAACTCCTAATAGGACCAAACAAATTTTCGAACTAATCCAAAATGGTAAAAATAAATTATAAATGGAGTTAGAACCCAAAAATGCAGCAGGAAGCCAAAAAATCAATATAAATGTTGTTTTCAAAGTTTGTTGCCCAATCATGGAAAATGACTTTATTACATGCAGTTTCACGATTTAGATAAGTATCATACTTATTATTTGAACTTGTTAGCTCACTAAAACTGAATTATTTTGAAGTAATTATTATTTTCTAATATTCAATAAAAACCTTAAATATTTGTTTGCTTGAAGCAAAATTTTCCTTAGTCTCGGTACCTCTTGCTAAGTTATAACTTTGCATGGTTTATTTTGTGGGCAATGAAAAGTAACGGCAATGAATGGCTGTTACAAAACTCTATAACCTTTAAATTGCCAGTACATGTATTACTAACCCAAAATTGCTATGCAGATATATAGCTCTCAATTTTTTATTTATTTTTTCTTTGGTTAACAAACCGTGTTCATATTTAAATCTCAAAAATTGTAAAAGTAGAAGAAAGATCGAGCAACAACAGCAGGGAAGAAAAACACAGTAAGTAGGGACAACCAAGAATGTTCTGCATCTACAACTATATAACAATATGAATGCATTTAAACTTTATACAATGATACAAACAGTAGTTTAGGCAAGATATAATGATATGCTTTAAGAAAGGAAGAAAAACATCAAGTAAAAATTAACCATCACAAACTTGCTTTAGAGTGGCAGCATGAATAAGGGGAAATGCTAAAAGGCATAGTTGAGAAAAAACACACAGAATAAACAATTAAATGGAATCATTTGACTAAAGTATTAGTTTAGTTATAACATCAAAGACTGTTGTTACATATACTAAGGCATACTCAATCCATCAAATTAAAGCAGTACATGAGCTTATAACTTGATAAGACCATTGTTACAGTTATAAAGCCATGTTTAATCCAAAAACTAAATAAATTTAATGCTTCGGGATTTTAGAATAATATCAAGGTTACACTGGCATTAAACATGCTTAGTCAAAGCAAAACAATTAATTTGTATGCTCTGATTTTCCGTTCTCATACTAAATAACTGACCAAACTCAACTCAAACATCATCTAAAAAATAGAATAAAAGGATGCATTTTTGTGTCTCTATCTTCATGTCTGTTATTTCAGTATTCATGATAAAGAAGTTCACGCTAGGTATTCATGACTTCTTGTTAACTAGTCAAATACTAATTGGATTTCAAAATCCAAACGATTAAAGTTAAAATCAAATAATCAGAAAAAACTAAAACAAAAAAAGGTTGTATTATAATTATTAAAAATTGATAGCACTCAAATAAGTTTACAATATCTGTAAACTAATTAGCAGCAATCGGTCCTGGTGATTATTGACTTCTACGAAATCAACATGATAGATTCAATTTTTAAAATAGGTTGATTTTTCATTTTCTTTTCTTCAGAAAAATGAAGGATCGATATTTTGTGCATTCTAGAATAAAAGTTGCATTAAAAAATAGGCACATAAGCAAAAAAAAACTAATAAAGCGATGGTTCACAACCACATAACTTTTAAACCAAAATATAAATCAATGGGGTTACTATAATTCATCAACCAATTATACAACTCAAATACACAAAATAGATAATGTTAACCAGTAAACCTCTAATTTAGATTCTAAATTTAAGATAATAAAATGTCTTTAAGGACTTGTGTGTTATCGATTCTTGCCTATCATTCCTCTAATTGATATCAATAAACTACTTGAAAGAAAGTAATCATTTCCAATTAACATAACTAGAATCCAGTCATCTTTTTCACATAAAAAACAAATATAACAATCCAAGCTACTTCATTGGAAGCATATCAAGCGACTTAGCCATTACTAGAAACTAATTGTATTCATTTAAGGATTATTCCTCTCATGTTACATTGAAATAGGCATCAAAATTCATTATTCCTCAAATAATAAAAAGTATAAAACCTAAAATTGAATATGAAAAGTAGATTGACTCACCAAATCTGAGATCGATGTCAAAATCAACATCTAAATGAAATCATCTGAATAGAATTCTAAATCAAAACCAGTGAATCCTGGAATCAGGCTAGTGAAAATAAATAAATTAGTACTCGATCACCAAAGCCAAACATGAAAACAAGATGAATTTGAACTGAATCGATCGAATCACCTGAACGAGAGAACTAGGGCATGATGAAATTGATGGAGAAAGCAACTAGGACATTATGAAATCGAAGGACAAGGGAGCTAGGGCAGGGAAAAATGGAAGAACGAGGGAAACGAAAATAACAGAAAATAAGCCGAGGGAAAGAAAATTCTATTATCAAGTGAAATAACGAGAATTGCTAAAAAACAAAAATAAGCCGAGGGAAAGAAAGGCAGGACGGAAAATTTTGTGGAAGTAATCTTATAGACTGATGATTGTCAGCGTTTTCACAAAAATTAATTCATTTAACCAAATATTTGACTGCATTTTGTTATAAAACGCTGAGGAGGATTGCTGTTAGAAACGAATTTTGTTATAGTGAATTATTTCAGTTTGGGACTAGTAAATAAGTTGTTGATGTCCAAAAGTTGGCAATAACACCCAATAAGTTCTAAGACAATGAAATTAAACGTTCGGTAAGAATGTAATTCAAGAAAGTAAATCACACGGAGTTTATAGTGGTTTGGTTCTTGAGAGTCTACATCCACTTTGAAGGTTTTGCTCTTTTATTCGCTTCTTTTTCAAAGGTATAATGGTGGTAATAATACAAGGTACTACTGTAACACCCCGTAATTTTATAACACATTAAAATGATAAACTAAGGAATACTTAGTTAAACATTGAGAATTAAGTAAAACGGACTGCACCATTGCATTCGTCTCGGAATTCTGCTTAAGATAGACCCCAAGTTTGTGCAAAACGGACATCGTATGAAGAAGATATCAAGGTTTGAAGTTTATAAACATATAAGTCATTTATATATAAATAAAACTTTTCCAGAAATCAAAATCAGAAGTGGGAAAATTATGGGGGAAATCGGCCTATTAGGGGTCGAACCCCAACCTACGGGTGTCGACCCATGGGTCGACACTAACACAGGTGTCGACCCCCCATATTTGGGCAGAATTCAGTTTTTGAACATGGACTCGTTTCTTGACTAGATTCATTGACCCTAGGCTATAAATAAGACCTTAATCCCATTGTTTTATTCATCAATGGCGACAACGAGTTGCTACCCTGACTCAGAGTAAAATAGTCTATTCTTCTTCAACAACAAGCTATACGTGTTAGTTTGTCTATCATGTTAGTTTGTCTAATCATGTCACCTTATGCCTATTATGTTAGTTTGCCTAATTATGTCATCTTATGCCTATTTTATTTACTATGCCTATTACTTGTTCTCTTCTCTCCCTCTTTACCCTTTTGTTTTTATAGCTGGGCTACCTTCGAGCTTAGGCATATCGCTGAAATACGCGAACCCACGAAATTGGGAACGATTGGGAATTATAAATTTGGGGAATAATTCATATTGTAAAACATGATTGGGAATTTTGGGCATAATTTGTACCTTGAACCAAAACTTGAGATTTGGGGGCATAATATATACCTTGATCTAAAACCTTAATCTGGGGCATAACTTGTATCATAGATCGGACGGGGATTTGGGGCATAATAAACATGATAATTTGTTAATAATGAAAATGCCTAGGTTTACACTAATTAAAAACTGTAACCGCGCTTAGACACGAGGTTAGATTACACTTGTATTAAAAGTCTGCCCGGAACCTACCGGCATATTCAGCATCCACAAGTGGTAAATCTAATGTGAGGGGTCTAAGTGCATAAACACGTAACGTGCTAAGACACGAGGTTAAGTCCGATTGGTGGAAGAAGTCTTCCCGTACCCAACCGACATATCCCGCATCCACAAGTTGTAGACTTAATGTGGGAGGTCTAGCTCATCATAACCATAAATGAATGAATAGTGATGAGCTAGTAATACTTAACATGTTTGTATCCATAAGGATTACTTGAACCTGTTAACTTGAGTAGGGGTTAAGTAAACTTGCTTGAATCAGTGGAAGGGTTAAGTACATCTTATGGCGGTGGGTAATATATAAATGTGTGTGTGTGTGTGTATATATATATATATGCCCACAAACTTAACCTGTGGGGTTATGCAATCTTGTTAAACTAGTAGGCATAACCTGTTGAAATCCTAGTAGTGGGGATGCAATCCTATGGGGAAGCTTGTATCATCTGGCATGTGGGACCCGTTTAGTCAGTAACTCATTTTGGTATTAAACGGGGAACCCCTAACTAGGTCGGGGTCTGGACATGCTTATTGAGCTGATTATAAGAGGTCACTTGAGGGACGGTGTGGGCGGCGCATTCTGATGGGGTCATATGCGTGCATGGGTTCGGTCCTAGGAGGTTAAGACGTCGTGACACCGATAGATATGGTTTGTGCATATCTAGTAAACAAAGGTTTGCCACTTTCGGAAGTGATACATCCTACTATGGGGCCAGCACAGAGTATCTACAAGTTAGGGATTCGATCGATTGGTGTAGTAACTAGGGTACATCTAGTCTTGCTTGTTTAGGAGCCCGTTATTATCATTGTGAGTAACATCCGTCAATTCTGTTGGGCTACTAGTTTTTGTATGGGGGTAAAACCACTTACTAGAAGTACACCTAAGTCTACCGTCTTGTACTTGTTGGGATCATCTTGGTCTTGTGATACTGGTATTGGTGTAGAGAGAGAGAGAAAAGTATTAGAGAAGCGCAATGCATGTTCTGTTCTGTTTATCTTGTTATACTAACCTTATGACACTGTTATCTCTCTCCAACTTTTATGCCTTTCATGATGCTTTTACTTATTTATGCTAAAAGTAACTGGACTCGCCAACTTTATGTCTGACTCATTTTGTTTCCTCTTCTTTCTCTTCCGTTTCCCCCAGGTTTCAGGGTAGGAATACTCAAGCTTGATCAGGATTCTGCTTCCATTCTGCTTGGAGCTGCTTAGATGTACCGCTTGATTTCGTATCTTTTCTACTATGGCTATATTTTGGGTATTATGCTCTTTTTATGTATTATTGTACTTTGAGGATGATTTATGTACAAGGCAAAGGTTTTAAGTTTTCAGTATTCCATACTTGTTATGTAATTGGGTTTGAACCACGAAGCTTTTCTATTAAGTAAAGTTTTAATTCCACTATTATTTTATGTCTGTCTTGTAATTTTTCTGTTTCTGTTTACCTATAATGCTTAACGAAACTTAATGCATTCTGATAAAGAGTGACATTAACGGACGTGGGATGTCACACTTGATATCAAAGCTGAAGGTTACCAGATCGGATAAATTTTTTTGAAAATTATTTTCAAATGGGTTTTAAAAGAAAGCATTTTCTAAAGAAAAGTCTGTTTTGAAAAACATATTCCCCAAAGCCATATGAAATATCTTTCGATTCTCTGTTTGAATCCCTTTTTCCTTTTCTTTTTAACATGTCTGGGGAACCTAATATTCCTAAGGGCGTTATGATACAGAGTTGGTTTTGTAGATATCTTAAGGCTACGGCGCCTGCCGGAGGCCAAGCAGACGCTCCTCCCCCAACTGCAGCCGTCGTTCCTCCTCCTCCTCTTGCCGATAATTTCCCTAAGATATGCAAAGACTTCTGTGCTATGGGCGGAAAGCCATTCCGAGGAACTAAGACTTTTGTAGAAGCAAGGAATTGGATTAAAGAGATGGAGGACTTGTTTGGAATTTTCGATGTTGGTGACCGTAGGAAGATTCAGTTGGCCGTTTAGCAGTTGAAAGACGAGGGCTCATTCTGGTGGGAAGTGACACGAGTAGGGCATCCAGTGGAGACTAGGGATGATTTCTAACAGAGATTCGAAATGAAGTTTCTTTCTCAAGCCGAGCAAAGCATGCAAATGGAAATTTTTTTGGCACTTAAGGAAGTAGCCATGTCTGTGAAAGAGTATATTAATAAGTTTAACCAATTGGCGAGGCTTGGTTTGGAGCTAGTAAATACCCTACATAAGAAAGCCTTGAGGTTTGCTAGAGGATTGAATGAACCCCTTCATGGGTTGGCTATATCTCATATTCTGATGGAAGCAACTTTTGAGAAACTCGTTGATATGACATTAAGGCATGAGGAAGATAAGGGTGAAAAGAAAGAGGCTAAGGTTAAGGAAACACAAAACAAGAAAGTGTAGCCTAAGAAAGAACAATATCAACAAAAGAAGGGTGGTAAGAACGGCAAAGCTCAAGGTAAGAGGAAATGCCATCATTGCGGAAGCGAGGGTCATGTGATCAAGGATTGCAAGAAAAGAAAGAATGCTTGTTTCCATTGTGGAGAGGTCGAACATCTTATCAAGGATTTCCCGAAGAGGCAAGGACGGGGTCAAAGGGCAGGATCTCCTGGACGGAAGGTGCATGCTCTCGTGGCCAGCGCGCCAGATAGAGGTAGGAAAGTTTCCGTAAAAGGTTTGATTTCTCTTTCCAATCATCCAGTTAGAACTCTTTCTGATTCTGGAGCTTCGCATTCTTTTATATCTGATTTTGTGGTTGATTCTCTGCACCTTAGTACTAGTATGGTTTTGGATCCCGTTGTTGTCTTAAACCCCATTGGTGGTACGACTCATTTGTCTATGATTTGTCAGGGTTTGAGAATATCTATGTTAGGCGTCGAGTTTGAGTGCGACGCAAACGTGCTTGGTTTCATGGGTTATGGTTTGATTCTAGAGATGGATTGGCTAGCCATATATGGTGCCATTCTGGATTGTGAGAGGAGGGTATTTAGACTTTTGACTTGCCATGGGAAGACCCTCGAGATTTCTTGTGACCCTGAGGGGTCTGTCATGCTTAGTTTCCTAGAGTCGCTTGATGCATCTATCGATGATCTACGATATGTACCAGTAGTATGTGAGTACCTTGATGTTTTTATGGAGGTTCGAGGCTTACCTCCGAGGCACGAGATTGATTTCTGTACATACTTGGTGGACAATGCAAAGCCAGTTGCATTACCTGTGCGCGATATGGCTCCAAGAGAAAGGAGGAAGCTCAACAAGCAAGTAGGGACCTTCTTGAGAAAGGGTTTATTAGGAGAAGTATATCTGAATGGGATGCTGCAGTAGTATTCTCCACTAAGGCAGATGGTTCGCTTCGCTTATGTGTGGATTATAGAGAGTTAAATAAGCTCACTAAGAAAAATAGGTACCTACTTCCGAGGCTAGACGACCTGTTTGACCAACTCGTTTGTACATCTATTTTCTCCCAGATAGACTTAGCCACAGGGTTTCATCAGTTGAGGGTGGCCGAGGACAGTATAGACAAGACCACTTTTAGAACTACAGATGGTTTCTTCAAGTGGCTCGTCATGCCTTTTGGGTTGACGAATGCACCCACCTATTTTGTTAATCTGATGAGTATGGTGTTTCGGGAGTTTCTAAATAAGTTCATTGTGGTCTTTGTTGATGACATCTTGATTTTCTCAAAGAATGAGGAAGAGCATGCCTTACACTTGAGGGAGGTTATGAAAACTCTCAATGCGCAATAACTTAAGGCAAAATTTTCCAATTGTCATTTTTGGAGAAAAGAAGTGAGGTTTCTAGGGCATGTGGCTCTAAAAATGGGATAGCAGTAGATCCCGCGAAGGTAGTTGCAGTTCAAGATTGGCGGATCCCAAAGAATGCAACTGAGGTGAGGATTTTTCTTAGTTTAGCGGGCTATTACAGGAAGTTCATTAAGGACTTTGCAAAGATATCATCCCCACTCACCAGATTGACGAAGAAGAATCTGACATTTTCTTGGGATATAGATTGCGACGATGCTTTTTAGTGGTTGAAGACGAATCTGACAACAGCTCCAGTCTTGACCTTTCCCGATGGGAACAAAGTATTCATAGTATACACTGATGCACGTGGTACAGGGCTTGGTGCGGTTCTGATGCAAGAAGGGTGGGTAGTATGTTATGGAGGTAGACAGCTAAGAGTTCATGAAAAGAACTACCCTATCCATGACTTAGAGTTAGCTGCATAGTATTCACGCTTAACACTTGGCGCCATTATCTACCTGGAGAGAAGTTCAAATTGTACACCGATCATAAATCTCTCAAGTACTTGTTCTCGCAGTACGGTCTTAATTTATGGCAACAAAGATGGATGGAGTTCCTAGCATCCTATGATTTCGAGATTTCTTTGTTAGGATTGCCTTGCATGTTGCTAAGGAGGAATGATGGTTTGGATACAATAGTCCCACATCATGGAATATATTGAAGGAATTGTGTACAAATCTGAGTTGGTAGACACGTAACATCAGGAATTCCTTTTGTTATATGGGAGTTGTGTGCCATCTCATATGCATGCAAGGAAGGGGCGCTTTGTTCTGAACATCGTTACATAACAGTGGTATCAGAGCCGAAGGTTACAGACTGGGCCATGCGGGCAAGGCAGTGCTCTCAAAAGATACTCATAGGATGCGAGTCAAGGGGGAGACTGTTAGGATTGCCTCGCATGTTGTTAAGGAGGGATGATGATTTGGATACAATAGTCCCACGTCACGGAATATATTGAAGGAATTGTGTATAAATATGAGCTGGTAGACATGTAACATCAGGGATTCCTTTTGTTATACGGGAGTTGTATGCCAGCTAATATGCGTGCAAGGAAGGGGGGCTTTGTTCCGACCATCGTTACATAACATTCTTATACCCCTGGCTAGGGTAATGTGGTGGCAGACGCATTGGGTAGGCCGAGGATGACTTTGAGTCCTCTGTTTGTGGAGAGGAAAAGCTTGGAGTTTATATCGACTTTTGATTTTAGACCCTCCACCGAGTATGTACCTGGTTTATTAGCATCATTTGAGGTGCGACCTACTCTAATGGATCAGATAAGGACTTCGTAGCGAAAGGATCCACAGCTAGAAGATATCTTGGATAGGCTTAGTAAATGGGAGACTGCTAGTCACCTCAGTAGATATTCCACGGACGATAGAGGGTGCTTGCGATGAGATGGAAGGCTTTGTGTTCCCCAAGTCGGGAGTTTGTTAAAGACAGTCCTTGAGGAAGCCCGTCATTCTAAGATGACTATTCACCTAGGCAGAGATAAGATGTATAGAGATACGAAAAGGGCTTTCTTTAACAACCCGTATTTTAATAACGTGTTATAACCATAAATCAAGGCAGAATTAATTTTTAAGATAAGAATCAAGGGCAACGGGTTATACCATTACGTTCATCTCGAAATTCTGCTTGGAAACGAGTCCGAGTTTTCGAAAATCGGAGTCCGTATAACCAAGTTATGACCCTTCGAAGTTTTCAAAAATTTTCAAGTTCAGAACAGCTCAGAATTCGAATTCAAATTTCGAATTCAAACCCCAGAACAGACAGGGCGGGAAATTTCCTGTCCAGGATCAGGTCGACTGGGGGTCGACCATAGTGTCGACCTGCCCACGACCAGGTCGACCATAGAGTCGACCTGGGTGTCGACCTGGTTGCCGAGCCCATTTTTGAGTCAGAATTCACTCTGATGTTTCTACTCCGATTTCTGTCTAAATTCGTTGGCCTGACCCTATATAAACAGTCCCTAACTCTAGTCTCTCTACACAAATTCTCTCTGACCTTATGCTGCTAAAACTCTGGTTGAAAAGTTAAAGAAAAGGGAATGCTTCTTCTCCAACAAGGCTACGTGTAGAGTATTGCTGTTTGGGGGATTTCTGTTAGACTCGAGATTCAACATCGCCTCTTTGTTTTCTAATTCTCTAACCATGATCTGTAAGCCCCAGTTACTTTTAGATATAAACTTTAAACTTAATATGGACATGTTGTAAATCGAGATTGAACCTAAGTATGATAATTATCTTGGATCTATCATTGTATATCTTGGATCTATCATTGTTCATTTTGGATCTATTATTTTGGATCTACTATTTGTTCACCTTGGATCTATTCATCTTGAATCTTGACTTGTAGGAATATTTGCATGAAATTGATTTGGGGCCTATACATGTTGTAGATCTAAAACCCTTAATGTCCATAATATTCATGCCTGTGATGTTGAAACAGTTGTTATTCACAAGTTTGGGGTTATTATCTTATATCAACTGTACCATGACTATCACCCTATTTTGCTAGATTTGATATTTGAGACCACTATTCCATATACCAGTATGGTTGTAATCATTTATCTCAAGTTATACCATGCTTGACTTGTAATCACTTTTGCCACCTTATGCCATTTCTTTCTATGATATTCCCTAATTAGATTTGTTTGTATCGATTCGAGTTTACGTGCGATGGGAATGCAATTGGGTAGATTAGGAAAAACCTGAATTTACTATGAACTTGAAACATTAACATTGTTATAACTTGAACCTGGATATGGACATGAGCTTGACATGAATACTTGAACATGGACATGACGCTAGAATAAATTTGAAAATGGCCAACTCGAGGTTGGGTTGAGTTTGCAGTGTAAATCTGCCCGGAACTGCCCGGAAAATCCAGTGACTGCAAACAATAGGATCCAATGTGGGTAGTTGGTCATATCGCACGTAAAACCCGAGGTTAGACTATGTTGTGTAAATCTGCCCAGAACCACCCGGCAAATCCAGTGACCACAACAAAAGTCCAATGTGAGATGTTGGGGTGCATTAATGAATTAATGCCACATGATAGGGTTAAGTCATGAACCACTTGAATATACTTAACCAATTTGACACGATGATTTGATAGGGTTAAGTCATGAACCGCTTGAACACACTTAACCAGCTTGATACATGATTTTGTAGGGTCAAGTCACGAATTTGAATGACAACACTTAACCCATTAGAAACCCTAGTTATGCGGTCCTTTTCAGTAGTAACCCACTTAGACGTATCACGATACCTTAGGACTAGGCAGGGTGGGGCACGATTACTGGGCTGATTGTAAGCGACCAGAACGACGGCTGAGTAGGTGCGCCATTGTAGGTTCAGGCAGACTATGGTCGTACACGTAGTCCGGAGTTGAAAAAGCAGGCATTGGTCACCCGTAGGTTTACATTGTGCGTGCTTGATTCATGTCGGTGGTTGGCACCATAGGACTTGATACACCCTATGGTGAACCTAGCACAGGTGACTACATTTCGTGATTGGGTCGTATGACACAGACACATGACGAGCTAGAACTTGTAGGGAGCCGATCGATTAGTAGATCGTACTGTAGGACCCCGTAATGGGTCATTTCATGATATTGGGCCAAGGGATCATTTCATGGTTAATACTTGACATGGGTTAGAATACTAGTACAGTTGGTGCAGCGAATCTTGAATATGCGATGCTAGACTTGATTTATCTTGCTATCTTAGTTATCATGCCAGACTTATCATCATCCTTATGTTTACTCTCCGTTTATTCATGTCTTGTTAACTTTACTAGTTTTTATACTGAAAGTCACTAGGGCTTACCAATCTTTATGACTGACCCTCTTTCTTTCTCCCCTTTGTCTTTCGTCCCCCCCCCAGGTTCTCAGGGAGGAAACTCTAACTCTTAGCTTGGATTTAGCTTGCTTTCTGTCAGCTCATGTACAGTTTGGTCTTGAGCTATGTATGGCTGCACTTCTGCTATTTTTGGGGAATAAATTACTTTTGTTATTTTAAGTTTATGCTTCTTTATCTAGAACTTGATGTAATGGAATAATGACAATTTGTACTTTGGATATATAAGGTTTTGACTCTTTTCTTGAAAGTAATGAGATTTGGTTTTTAATTTCTACCGCTGCTTTATTTATGTTATGTCTTGTGATATCTCTGTGCATGTTTACCTAGATAATGCTCCACCAAAACTAGTGCATTCCCTTTGTGAGTGACCCTAGCGGAGGTAGGGTGTAACATTTGGTATCAGAGCAGAAGGTTACCAGACTGGGAAAAAGTTTCAAAAACCTTCTGAAACTATTTTCAAAACCATTTATAAATAAGCATTTTTCAAGAAAAGTTTTATTTTTAAGAAAAGGCTATTCCCCAAAAGCCATTAGGACTTTCCTTTGTTTCCTCGTTTGAATCTTTTTCTTTTCTTTTTTCAGCATGTCTGATCTTAACCTTTCTGAGGGAGTACCCATACCTGGATGGTTCCGAATGTACTTGGAAGCTAGGGCCAACGGCGCGGGCCCGACAGACATCCCTCCTCCTCCTCCCCCAGTGGCCGCGGTTCCTCCTCCTCTTGGTAACGCCTTTGCCAAAATATGCAAAGACTTTAAAGCAATGGGCGGTAAGAACTTCGTTGGAACTGAAACCTTCGTTGAGGCACGAAACTGGCTAAAGGAGACTGAAGACTTGTTTGTTATCTTCGATGTGGAGGATCATACGAAAGTTCAGTTGGCTGCATGGTTGTTGAAAGAGGAAGCTGCATTTTGGTGGGAAGTCACCAACGCTACCAGGCCAGTTGAGACTTGGGCAGACTTTAGATAGACGTTTGGGCTTAAATTCATATCGTCAACAGAGGAGAACCTTCAGATGGAGAGGTTCCTAGCACTCAAGCAAGGGGACATGTCTGTTAGGGAGTACGTGAATAGGTTTAATCAGCTTGCTCGGTTCGGTTTGGACTTGGTCAATACGCCCCAGAAGAAGGCTATATTTGCTCAAGGATTGAACGAGCCGCTACACAGTTTGGCCATAACTCATATACCCATGGGGGCGACCTTTGAAAGCCTGGTGGATATGGCCCTACTTCATGAGGAAGACAAGAATAGAAAAAAGGAGGTTAAGCCTAATGAGACTCAGAATAAGAAGGTTGACTTCAAGAAGGGAGGCAACAAGAATAACAAGAACAACAAGAACAACAACAATGCTAACAAACCACGTGAGACAAGGTAGTGCAACTTTTGTGGTATTATGGGACATCTAGCTAAAGACTGTAGAAGGAAGAAGAGAAAGTTGGGTGAATGCTTTCATTGTGGAGATACTGGACACTTCAGTAAGGATTTCCCTAAGAAGCAAGGACAAGTGCAAGGGTAGACCCAGCGAGCAGGACCTTCTGGAGGGCAGTTGCATGCTCTCAACACCACTCCAGCTCTTGACCGAGGTAGTAATATTTCTGTAGAAAGCCTTGTTTACATTTCTGAATTTCCTGTTCGAACCTTATTTGACTCTGGCGCATCGCATACTTTTATTTCTTCTGATATTGTTGAAAATCTGCACCTAAGTACTAGTCTTGTTGAGGATCCCGTTAGTGTTTCAAATCCAATTGGGGGCTCCGCTCATTTATCTATGATTTGTGTGGATTTGAGGATTTCTATCTTAATCGTAAAATTCATGTGTAATGCTTATGTTCTCGGATTTATGGGATATGTTTTTATCCTAGGTATGGATTGGCTGTCCAATTATGGAGCCATTCTTGATTGTGAACGAATGGTAATGAGGCTCATGACTCGCCTTGGTAATTCCCTTGAAATTTCTTGTAACCCGAAGGGTCCGGTCATGTTGTGTTATCTTGAATCTCTTGACGCGTCCATCGACAATTTGCAATCTGTAAGAGTGGTCCGAGAATATCCAGATGTCTTAGATGAGGTGAAGGGGTTACCCCCTAAATGCGAGATAGACTTCCGAATTTATCTTGTTGATAATGCCAAGCCAGTTTCATTGCCCGTTAGGCACATGGCCCCGCGAGAAAGAAGAGAGCTCAGTAAACAAGTTAAGGAGTTGCTTGAGAAAAATTTCATAAGACGAAGCATTTCTGAATGGGTGCTCCGGTGGTATTCGCTACTAAGGCGGATGGTTCGCTTCGTCTATGTGTAGATTATCGTGAGTTAAACAAGCTGATGAAGAAGAATAGGCACCCATTGCCTAGAATCGACAATTTGTTTAACCAGCTTATGGGAGCATCTGTTTTCTCTCAACTCGACCTAGCCACAGGATTCCATCAGCTTAGAATGGCTGAGGATAGCATTGACAAAATTGCGTTTAGGACCCCAGATGGGTTCTTCGAATGGCTCGTCATGCCGTTTGGGTTAACGAATGCACCCGCGTACTTTGTAGATTTGATGAGTAGGGTGTTTCGGGAGTTCCTTAACAAGTTTATGGTGGTTTTTGTGGACGATATTTTGATCTTCTCAAAAGATGAAGAAGAGCATGCTAGGCATCTCAAGGATGTCATGGATACGCTTAGAGCTCACCAGTTAAAGGCTAAGTTCTCCAAATGCCGTTTTTGGAGAAAGGAAGTTCGGTTTCTTGGACATGTAGTTTCTAAGCAAGGTATAGTTGTGGACCCCACGAAGGTAGTTGCGGTGCAAAACTGGAAAATTCCTAAGAATGCAACGGAGGTGAGAAGCTTTCTCGGTTTGGCGGGCTACTACAGGAAGTTCATTAAGGACTTCGCTAAGATTTCAGCCCCTCTTACTAAGTTAACAAAGAAGAACCTAGCTTTTGCATGGGACATAGAGTGTGATGTTGCTTTTCAAAGGCTTAAGAGAGCCCTTACTACAGCTCCAGTTTTGGCATTACCCGATGGAGGCAAGTTGTTTACAGTGTACACAGATGCATGCGGCACGGGATTAGGCGCTGTCCTAATGCAAGATGGAAGAGTGATATGCTACGGGGGCAGACAACTTAAAGTTCATGAAAAAAACTCTCCACACATGACTTGGAGTTGGCTGCGATTGTTTTTGCGCTTAAGGCTTGGCGCCACTATCTTCTAGGTGAAAAGTTCAAGCTGTACACTGATCACAAATCACTTAAGTACCTCTTTTCGCAAAAATATTTGAATCTAAGGCAGCAGAGTTGGATGGAATTCTTGGCATCATATGACTTCGATATAGCTTATAACCCTGGCAAGGGTAACGTGGTGGCGGACGCGCTAAGTAAGAAAAGGTTGACTTTGAGCCCCTTGTTTGTTGAAAGGAAAAGCCTTGAGTTTATAGCAACCTTTGATTTTACACCTTCTGTTGAGTCATTGGCTGCTACACTAGCATCTCTTGAGTTAAGACCTACACTCCTAGATCAAGTAGGGACTTCGCAGAAGGAAGATCCACAGATAGTCGAAATCATGGACAAACTGATTAGTGGTGAGACGTCAAGTCACCTCGGTAGGTATGCCATAGATGAAAAGGGATGGCTAAGGCGTGATGGAAGGCTACGTGTACCACAAGTGGGAGACTTAGTAAGGAAAGTCCTCGAAGAGGCGCATCACTCGAAGATGACCATACATCCCAGAGGGGATAAGATGTACAGGGATATGAAATGCAATTTCTTTTGGCCTGGAATGAAAAAGGACGTGGCAGAGTTTGTTTCGAGGTGCATGGTGTACCAACAAGTAAAAGCCTAGTCGAAGAAGCCCGGTGGGCTATTACATCCTTTGGAGGTTCCGCAATGGAAATGGGAGAGTATCTCGATGGATTTCGTGGATGGACTGCCTAGGTCAAGGAAGGGAAATACTAGCATATGGGTCATAGTTGATAGACTCACGAAAAGTGCTCACTTCATTCCGGTGAAAAGCAAGGGGACCGCATCATGGCTAGCGTCTATTTACCTTCGAGAGATAGTACGGTTGCACAGGGTTCCTTCTAGTATAGTTAGTGATCGTGACTCGATTTTCACTAGCTAGTTTTGGAATAGTCTGCAAGAAGCAATGGGTACGCGACTGAGTTTAAGCACGACCTATCACCCACAGACGGATGGTCAAACCGAAAGGGTAAATAGGATACTAGAGGATCTCTTGAGACTATGCATTCTTGATTTTGGTGGTACTTGGGAAGAACATATCCCTCTCGTGGAGTTTGCATACAATAATAGCTACCAAGCCAAGATAGGAATGACACCGTTCGAAGCCTGGTATGGAAGACCGTGCAAGTCACCAACTTGTTGGTGGGAGACGACAGACAGGCTTATACTTGGGCCCGACATGATAAGGGACACTTCTGAGAAGATTGAGTTGATACGAAGACGGATGAAAACGGCCCAAGATAGACAGAAATCTTATGTGGACAATAGAAGGACAAACCTAGAGTTCGAAGTTGGAGATATGGTCTTTATAAAAGTTTCTCCTTTACGCAATGTGGTTCGTTTTGGAGCGGGTGGAAAGCTAGCACCAAGGTTCGTGGACCGTTCCCTATCACTGAGGGGATTGGGCAGATGGCCTATAACGTAGACTTACCCGAGAAGCTGACCGTAGTACACAATGTCTTTCACGTCTCGCATCTCCGAAAGTGCTTACATGAGTCAGCCGAAGTAGTTGAGCCAAGCATCCTTGAAGGCGTGGAAGTGGAAAAGGAAGCAACATTGAGGCGAGTTCCGATTCGTATCTTCGGAACGGAGATCAAGAGACTAAGGAATCGAGAAGTCAAGCTAGTTAAAGTACAGTGGAGTGAAGCCCAAGAAGACGCAACTTGGGAAACCGAAGAGAAGATACGCGCGCTTTACCCATTTCTTTTTGAGGGTACATTCTCGATCTCTTTTCCTACAAACTTGAAAACCTTTCATATCATGCTTTTACTACCTATGTTTGCCTTGTTATCTTCTCGATCTTATCTTGAGAACCTTAGGTAGAACCATATGGATGTAAACATGTGATTGAAACATGTTATGGTTGATGTTTGCAAATGGTTGCAAGTGTTTGCAAGTGATTGCTAGTGGATGCATGACACACATTAGGCAATAGATCGGCTCAGTCACATTTTCATGTTGCATATGCATGAGTGCTTATACTTGTACATGGATGAAACTTGTTATGCTATCACTTGGATGTTGCATATGAATGAATGTTATATGCACTCATGTGGAGATTATAAATTATGTTAGGAATTTGCATACATGTTGGACTCATTACACTAACATATTTTGCATTAAGGAGGTTTACTGAATTAGTAACCGCCTGATCTTTTTGCATTAGATAAGTACATATACACACACTTACTGCGTATGTTCATACATCACTAGAAATACTTTAAGGACAATGGTTTCCTATGGATGATGTTTTGAGTAGATGGATGATTGGATGGTAGGATATATTCTTTCCAACTTAGATATTTCGGGGATGAAATCCTTTAAGGAGGGGAGAATGTAACAACCCGTATTTTAATAACGTGTTATAACCATAAATCAAGGCAGAATTAATTTTTAAGATAAGAATCAAGGGCAACGAGTTAGGCCATTACGTTCATCTCGAAATTCTTCTTGGAAACGGGTCCGAGTTTTCGAAAATCGGAGTCCGTATGACCAAGTTATGACCCTTCGAAGTTTTCAAAAATTTTCAAGTTCAGAACAGCTCAGAATTCGAATTTCGAATTCAAACCCCAGAACGGACTGGGCGGGAAATTTCCCGCCCAGGATAAGGTCGACCTGGGGGTCGACCATAGTGTCGACCTGCCCACGACCAGGTCGACCATAGAGTCGACCTGGGTGTCGACCTGGTTGCCGAGCCCATTTTTGAGTCAGAATTCACTCTGATGTTTCTACTCCGATTTCTATCTAAATTCGTTGGCCTGACCCTATATAAACAGCCCCTAACTCTAGTCTCTCTACACAAATTCTCTCTGACCTTATGCTGCTAAAACTCTGGTTGAAAAGTTAAAGAAAAGGGAATGCTTCTTCTCCAACAAGGCTACGTGTAGAGTATTGTTGTTTGGGGGATTTCTGTTAGACTCGAGATTCAACATCGCCTCTTTGTTTTCTAATTCTCTAACCATGACCTGTATGCCCCAGTTACTTTTAGATATAAATTTTAAACTTAATATGGACATGTTGTAAATCGAGATTGAACCTAAGTATGATAATTATCTTGGATCTATCATTGTATATCTTGGATCTATCATTGTTCATTTTGGATCTATTATTTTGGATCTACTATTTGTTCACCTTGGATCTATTCATCTTGAATCTTGACTTGTAGGAATATTTGCATGAAATTGATTTGGGGCCTATACATGTTGTAGATCTAAAACCCTTAATGTCCATAATATTCATGCCTGTGATGTTGAAACAGTTGTTATTCACAAGTTTGGGGTTATTATCTTATATCAACTGTACCATGACTATCACCCTGTTTTGCTAGATTTGATATTTGAGACCACTATTCCATATACCAGTATGGTTGTAATCATTTATCTCAAGTTATATCATGCTTGACTTGTAATCACTTTTGCCACCTTATGCCATTTCTTTCTATGTTATTCCCTAATTAGATTTGTTTGTATCGATTCGAGTTTACGTGCGATGGGAATGCGATTGGGTAGATTAGGCAAAACCTGAATTTACTATGAACTTGAAACATGAACATTGTTATAACTTGAACCTGGATATGGACATGAGCTTGACATGAAAACTTGAACATGGACATGACGCTAGAATAAATTTGAAAATGGCCAACTCGAGGTTGGGTTGAGTTTGCAGTGTAAATCTGCCCGGAACTGCCCGGCGAATCCAGTGACTGCAAACAATAGGATCCAATGTGGGTAGTTGGTCATATCGCACGTAAAACCCGAGGTTAGACTATGTTGTGTAAATCTGCCCGGAACCACTCGGCAAATCCAGTGACCACAACAAAAGTCCAATGTGAGAGGTTGGGTGCACTAATGAATTAATGCCATATGATAGGGTTGAGTCATGAACCACTTGAACATACTTAACCAATTTGACACGATGATTTGATAGGGTTAAGTCATGAACCGCTTGAACACACTTAACCAGCTTGATACATGATTTTGTAGGGTTAAATCACGAATTTGAATGACAACACTTAACCCATTAGAAACCCTAGTTACGCGGTCCTTTTCAGTAGTAACCCACTTAGACATATCACGATACCCTAGGACTAAGCAGGGTGGGGCACGATCACTGGGCTGATTGTAAGCGACCAGAACGATGGTTGAGTAGGTGCGCCATTGTAGGTTCAGGCGGACTATGGTCGTACACGTAGTCCGGAGTTGAAAAAGCAGGCATTGGTCACCCGTAGGTTTACATTGTGCGTGCTTGATTCATGTCGGTGGTTGGCACCATAGGACTTGATACACCCTATGGTGAACCTAGCACAGGTGACCACATTTCGTGATTGGGACGTATGACACAGACACATGATGAGCTAGAACTTGTAGGGAGCCGAACGATTAGTAGATCGTACTGTAAGACCTCGTAATAGGTCATTTCATGATATTGGGCCAAGGGATCATTTCATGGTTAATACTTGACATGGGTTAGAATACTGGTGCAGTTGGTGCAGCAAATCTTGAATGTGCGATGCTAGACTTGATTTATCTTGTTATCTTAGTTATCATGCTAGACTTATCATCATCCTTATGTTTACTCTCCGTTTATTCATGTCTTGTTAACTTTACTAGTTTTTATACTGAAAGTCACTAGGGCTTACCAGTCTTTATGACTGACCCTTTTTCTTTCGTCCCCCCCCAAGGTTCTCAGGGAGGAAACTCTAGCTCTTAGCTTGGATTTAGCTTGCTTTCTGTCAGCTCATGTACGGTTTGGTCTTGAGCTATGCTATGGCTGCACTTCTGCTATTTTTGGGGAATAATTTACTTTTGTTATTTTAAGTTTATGCTTCTTTATCTAGAACTTAATGTAATGGAATAATGACAATTTGTACTTTGGATATATAAGGTTTTGACTCTTTTCTTGAAAGTAATGAGATTTGGTTTTTAATTTCTACCACTGCTTTATTTATGTTCTGTCTTGTGATATCTCTGTGCATGTTTACCTAGATAATTCTCCACCAAAACTAGTGCATTCCCTTTGTGAGTGACCCTAGCGGAGGTGGGGAATTACACTTTCTTTTGGGCTGGGATGAAGAAAGATGTGGCTAAGTTTTTTTCTCAATGTTTGATTTGTCAGCAAGTCAAAGATGAGCAAAGGAAGCTCGGTGGTTTACTTCATCCTTTGGAAGTCTCATAGTGGAAGTGGGAGAGCGTCTCTATGAATTTCATTGATGGTTTTCCTACATCAAAGAAAGGCAATACCAGTATTTGGGTTGTAGTTGACAGGCATACGAAGAGCGCTCATTTCATCCCTGTTAAGAGTAAGAGGACAACAACATGGTTGACAGCAGTTTATCTTCATGAGATAGTCCGTCTGCATGGAGTACCTTCCAGTATTGTCAGTGATCATAACCCCATATTCACCAGTGAGTTTTGGAGGAGATTTCAAGAAGCTTTAGGTACACATTTGTGTTTGAGAACTGCTTATCATACTCAGACCGATGGACAGACGAAAAGGGTGAATAGATTCCTTGAGGTTCTTTTAAAACTATGTATCCTAACTTAGAAGGGACTTGGAAAGAGCATCTTCCTTTAGTAGAGCTCACATACAACAACAATTACCAGACTAGTATTGGCATGGCACCCTTCAAAGCATTATACGGACGATCCTGTAGATCACTGACTTGTTGGTGGGAATCTACAGAAAGGCTTCTACTTGGACCTGAGATGATTAGGGAGACTTCAAAGAAGATTGATCTTATCCGTAGGCGCATGAAGACAGCTTCGGACAGGCAGAAGTCCTATGCAGATAGGAGAAGGACTGACATTGAGTTTGAGGTGGGAGACATGGTTTTCATCAAGGTATCACGTTTGAGGAATATATTTCGTTTTGGATATATAGGGAAATTGGCACAAAGGTTTGTAGGGCCATTTCCCATAATAGAAAGGATTGGCCAAATGGCCTATAGTGTAAAGCTATCAGAGTGAGTGTCTGACGTTCATGATGTTTTCCACGTTTCTCATTTATGGAATTGCTTGCATGATACCGCAGAAGTAGTTGAGCCGATTATGCTTGAGGAAAAAGAGGTGGAACGGGAGGCGACAGTTAGACGAGTTCCTACCCGTAATCTTGGATCAGAGGTTATGAAGCTATGAAACCGAGAGGTCAAGTTGATAAAATTTCGGTGGGGAGATGACAAAGAGAATGCAACTTGGGAGACTGAAGACAAGATTCGCGCTTCGTACCCTTATCTCTTCAAGGGTATGTTCTTACCTTCTTTTTCCAAAGCTTCTATTTCATGCTTGTTTCTATCATTTAAGTATATCCTATCAATCAAATCTTTGACCTTTAGGTAGGAAAACCATGGATGTAAACATGTGTTTGAGACATTTTAAATTTGATGGATGCAAGTGTTCGCTAGTGGTTGCTCGTGGATGCATATACACACATTAGGCACTAGATCGGCTCAATCACTCTAATACTGCATATGGATGTATGTGCATTTTTCTTCTTTTATGGATGAAAATGGGTGAATCATCATATGGATTCTGCATTTGATGGATGATTGTGCGCATAAATAGAGCTTACATGTTATAGTAGGATTATTTGCATACATATTGGATTCATGGCATTAACATACATTGCATTAAGGAGGTCAACTGAATCAGTAGACCACCTGATCTTTTCACATTAGTATAGGGATATATACACACACCTTTACATATGTTCATATAAGCATTAGAAACCTTTTAAGGATAATGGATGCCTGTGATTGGTGGATGAGTAGATGGATAATGGATGTTAGGATATACTTTCTTCTTAACTTTTGGATATTTCGGGGACAAAATCATTTAAGTAGGGGAGAACGTAACACCCATAATTTTATAACACATTAAAATGATAAACTAAGGAAAACTTAATTAAACATTGAGAATTATGTAAAATAGATTGCGCCGTTGCGTTCGTCTTGGAATTCTGCTTAAGATAGACCCCAACTTTGCATAAAACGGACATTGTATAAAGAAGATATTAAGGTTTGAAGTTTATAAATATATAAGCTATTTACATATAAATAAAACTATTCCAGAAATCAAAATAAGACGCGGGAAAATTAAGTGGGAAATCGGCCCGTTAGGGGTCGACCCCTCCCTAAGGGTGTCGACCCATGGGTCGACACCAACATAGGGGTGTCGACACCCATGTCGACCCCCCAGATATGGCAGAATTAAGTTTCTGAACGTGGACTCGTTTCTTGACTAGACTCGTTGACCCTAGGCTATAATTAAGACCTTAATCTTATTGTTTTATTAACCTAAATCAACGGCGACAACGAGATGCTACCCCGACTCAGAGTAAAATAGCTTATTCATCTTCAACAACAAGCTATACATATTCAAAGATTTGTGCTGCAACATCTACAATCAAATCTTTATTTTTTAGATCCAATCACAGTGGGTCTATGTTATTTTTAGATATAAACACCTAAAATGTAATCTTGACATGTCTATAAGTTTGGATCTAAGCCTATGCATGTTAGTAATATGAATCATAATAGATCTGTCATTATTTGTATGCCTAATTCACTACATAGATCTCAGTATGCCTGTTTATGATATCCCTATTTGTTAGTTTGCCTAATCATGTCACCTTATGCCTATCATGTTAGTTTGTCTAATCATGTCACCTTATGCTTATTATGTTAGTTTGCCTAGTTATGTTATCTTATGCTTGTTTTATTTACTATGCATATTCTTGTTCTCTTCTCTCCCTCTTTCCCTTTTTGTTTTTATAGCCAGGCTACCTTCGAGCCTAGGCATATCGCTGAAATAGGCAAACACACGAAATTGGGAATGAATATGAATTATAAATTTGGGGCACAATTCATATTGTAAAACATGATTGGGAATTTTGGGAATAATTTATACCTTGAACCAAACTTGAGATTTGTGGGCATAATCTATATCTTGATCTAAAACCTTAATCTGAGCATAACTTATGTCATAGATCAGACAGGGATTGGGGACATAATAAACATGATAATTTGTTAATAATGAAAACGCCTAGATTTATAATAATTAGAAATTGTAACTATGCTTAGACACGAGATTAGATTACAGTTGTGGTACAAGTCTGCCCGGAACTGCCCGACATATCTTGCGTCCACAACTGGTAAATCTAATGTGAGGGGTCTAAGTGCACAAACAAGTTACGTGCTAAGACACAAGGTTAAGTCCAGCTTGTGGAAGAAGTCTTCCCGGACCCAACCGGCATATCCCGCTTCCACAAGTTGTAGACTTAATGTGGGAGGTCTAGCGCATCATAACCATAAGTGAATGAATAGTGATGAACTAGTAATACCTAACCTATTTGAATCCATAAGGATTACTTGAACCTGTTAACTTGAGTATGGGTTAAGTAAACTTGCTTGAATTAGTGGGAGGGTTAAGTAAATCTTGTGGCGGTGGGTAATATTTATATATATAGGCCCATAAACTTAACCTGTAGGGTTATGCAATCTTGTTAAACTAGTACGCATAACCTGTTGAAATCCTAGTAGTGGGGATGCAGGCTTAAGGGGAAGCTTGTATCATCTGTCGTGTGGGACCCGTTTAGTCAGTAACCCATCTTGTTATCAAACGGGAACCCCGAACTAGGTCAAGCTTTAGGACGCTTACTGAGCTGATTATAAGAGGTCACTTAAGGACGGTGTGGGCGGCACATTCCGACATGGTCATGTGCGTGCATGGTGCCGGTCCAGGGAGGTTAAGACGTCGTGACACCTGTATATTTGGTTTGTGCACATCTTGTAAATAAAGGGTTGCCACTTTTGGAAGTGATACATCCTACCGTAGGGCCAGCACATGGTATCTACAAGTTAGGGAGCCAATCAATTGTGGTAGTAACTAGGGTACATCTAGTCTTGCTTGTTTAGGAGCCCGTTATTATCATTGAGGGTAACACCAGTCTGTTCTGTTGGGCTACCATTTATTGTATGGGGGTAAAACCTCTCACTAGAAGTACACCTAAGTCTACCGTCTTGTACTTGTTGAGATCATCTTATTCTTTTGATACTAGTATTGGTGCAAAAAGAGAGAGAGAAAAGTATTAGAGAAGCGCAATTCATGTTCTGTTCTGTTTATCTTGTTTACCTTGTTATACTTGCCTTATGACACCATTATCTGTAACGGCTCGGATTTTGCCCGGACCCAATCGATCGCAAAATCGACCAAGACCGTTCAAAACTTGAATACGTTAACGTTGGGAATACAACACATTAGAACAATAACAACAGACTTTTATAAACATCATAATAATGTAACATCAGAGTACAGAATATCAGAGTACATTGAATAAAATACAGCGGAAGACTTAAATTACAACAAATACAATACAATGCAGCGGAAATAAAATAACTAAGGCAGCGGAAGACAACTATGCTCTGGACACGGCTTTAAGCTTCGATCCAGAATCCTACTCAAAAGATAAATATCTGCAAAAAGCTACTCGACTGCTCATGTGGAAAAGAGGGCACCCGAGTTTGCAAAGGTGGAAACAAACAACGGGTCGGTCACGGGACTGGTGTGAGAATTCTTAACTAATTTAGCGAATATCAATAAGGCAAATCCAAGGACCACGCCGCTAACGCGGAACGGGTTTACTCCAATGGATTGTCGTGCATAATTTAAGGTGACTGTACAAATAAAAATCGTAAAACAACGCAATGCTTTTGGAAAAATGGAATCATCATAAGACTCAAGTCCCATCACACAATGTTACGCAAACCAAAGGATAGAGTTTTACCTTATGATGATTAAACATGCTTGGTACGAAAAAAACGGGTTTGATATTATTATTAGTGTATATACGTTTCAAAAACATTTCAAAGTAAATGTATCAATCCTAGGAAGCATAGCTACCATATACTATGCCTCCATACTAGTAATACAATCAAGTCCGTAGGGTCGTATTGGGAATTGGGTTTCCATCATGAATCAAGGCTAGGAACGATCTCCTTACCGATCTGAGACACTCTAGCTAATGTCCCAGAATTCCATGCAGTGAACCATTGGATCCTGCAGGGCCGGTCTGCCCATACGATTTTGCGGATTAGTTATTCCTGAGTTTCCCGGTCCTATAGGACCTAATATCCGAGGCGCCTCATTCCATCATCCACATATGTAAAATGTCGGGCCGTGTAAAACCCAAACAACACTTCCAGCTAGAAAGAAATGTGCTGCTCTCCCTGCGTTCCCTTGCTCCGTTTTAGACTCAACCGGGTTGTGAGGCTCGTGAAGCTACGTAATACACAAATCTATGCTTATTCAAGCTGTGCTTTGATCGTCACCACAAGGTTCTGCTTTTCAACAAGAAACCTTGATCATTGCATCTTGGTATGCCACACTGTCAATCCATATCATACTATTAATCCTTTGCCAAAATATACAAAAGGGTGTTAAGCAAGAGAATAAATTCTCCGCCACCAAGCATTCATACATTCGACAGAAAATCAATAAATACAATATAAAGGAGTACAATGTCGGACACACATTCCATTTATAAGTCCGTTCTGGGTCTGAACGAAACCGGAGATACCCTCGTCCCGTATGTCCAATACGGAAGGGAGGTACCCGCATATCCGTGCAATCAACATATACGTCCGGAAGGCCACCACTATAACCCCTACAAGGTAACTATTCCAATCATGGGCATCAGCAGTCGTCATCCATTCGCTGTGAAGATCGCCAGTCTTCAATCACCGTCTTCAACTTTTCGACTTAGAATGACGTATAATCATTTGAAATGAGATTGAACTCGGACTTTTCAAATGATCCTCGCATATATATATATATTAAAATCATTTCACATCGTTATTAGTATCTAATAACGATCTATAGCTATTTTTATTATTTATATAAAAATAGCCCAAATTAATTTAACGGCGCTTCGGATCAATGGGCGACTCTGGCGCTGTTTTCACCCAAATTTGTTTTACACATTTCTCTAAATCTAACCGTTGGATTTTAACATAATTCATATCGTTGGAAAGATCTTCCCAAGGCGAACCTAACGGTTTCAGTTTTGGGAAAATCCGACGGTCGTATATTTTGGTATAATAATTTAAAGACACGATTCCAAGACGCGAACTACCATGCTCAATTCGTTTGATTTTAATTTCTATATATATAATTATATATAATTCCTGCATCCATTTCATTTCACTATATTTTGCTAACAACAAATATCCCTATTTGTGTATATAATACCAAGGTATAACATGACACACAATAATGTTTATTTTTATTATAATTCACATACACATACTATACCCAACAATGTACATTTTCTTTCATCTTTCAAATTAAACAAAAAGTATATTTTGTTTCCTTATTCTTTTTAATGAAAATGAATTCATTAAAATTTAATTTCTAATCCTTATTCCTTTTAATGAAAATCCATTCATTAAAATGTACATTTTTAATCCTTATTCTTTTTAATGAAAATCCATTCATTATAATGTACATTTTTAATCCTTATTCTTTTTAATGAAAATCCATTCATTAAAATGTAAATTTCCATCGCTATAATTTTCATTGAAATCTATTTACATAAAAATATAAATTTCGTATCCTTAATCCTTTTTAAAATGAAAATCTAATTCATTAAAATATAAATTTTCACTTTAAAGCTTTTTACATGAAAATGCAATTTCTACTTTTAAATCTTTTTACATGAAAAATGTAAATTTTCTCCTTAATCCTAATACATCAAAATGTAATTTTTCTCCTTAATCCTAATACATTAAAATGTAAATTTTCTCCTTAATCTTAATACATTAAAATGTAAATTTTCTTCTTAATCTTAATACATTAAAATGTAAATTTTCTTTTTAATCTAATTACATTAAAAATGTAACTTTTCTCCTTAATCTTAGTACATTAAAATGTAAATTTTCTTCTTAATCTTAATACATTAAAATGTAAATTTTCTTTTTAATCTAATTACATTAAAAATATAACTTTTCTTTTTAATCTTATTACATTAAAAATGTAACTTTTCTTTTTAATCTTATTCACATTAAAAATGTGAACTTTTCTTTTTACATTAAAACATGATGGTGAAAAGTTTTTCTTTCCTTTATAACAAACATGACAGTGAAAATATTCATTTCATTATTGACACATGACGGTGAAAATATTCATTTCATTATTAACACATGGCGGTGAATGTGACGACCCCAAAACCCCGTGACACGGTGTTAAGGATAATCATTGGAATGTAACACATTAATCATCATTAGCAGAGTACAGATAATAGCATAAACAAGAAATAGAATAATTAACACAAATATGACAGCGGAAGTATATATATATATATCACCACATCAGAGAACACAGTGCAGGATACTACTTAGTGCATAACAGTACATAATCAGTCTACATCGCCTGCAACAAAATCATTCATAGGGAATACATAAACTAAACATCAATCTACATCGCCAGTGGCGGAATCATAATACATATACAATAATGGCAGAAAAGTCACAATCATCACAATGTAGTCAAGCCTCGCCATGAGTCCAAAAGTGCACCTCTACTGCGGTGGCAAGCCAAAATATGTCAGCTACCTGTAACTAGGCTGCCCGTGTGAAAATGAGGGCACCCGAGTTTGCAAGTGAAACAAACTACGAGTCAGTCATGGGTCTGGTATGAGAAATCTACTTAACTTATTAAACAACAATAATAAGGCAAATCAAAGGACCACGCCACTTTCGCGGAACGGGTTTACTCCAATGAGTGCTAGTGCATGAAATAAAGTAAATGATTAAATCATCGCAATGCTTTTAATAAAAATGAAGCCATTATAAGACTCAGGTCCCATCACACAATGCAACGCAAGCCGGAGGATAGAGTTTTACCTTATAATGGCCAAAAATGCTTCATACGTATAAAACAAAAGTGTTTGATATTATTACTAGTGCATATATGTTTTCAAAAGCAAATTCAATCATAAATATCAATCCTAGGCGGCATAGCTACCATCTACTATGTCGCCATACTAGTAATACAATCACATCCGCAATTTTGTATCGGAAATTGGATTCCATCATGAGTCGAGGCAAGGGGCAAGCTCCTCTCCATTCGAGACACTCTAGCAAATGTCCCGGGACCACACACAGCAATCCCTGGATACTCCAAGGCTGGTCCTCTCTTACTTTTGAGGATTGGAAATTCCTGAACACACGTTTCCCGGTCCTTACAGACCTATAATCGAGGCGCCTCGCATTCCAACAACCACACAGGTGAAAAGTAGATATAAATGTCAGGGCTGGTAGGTCACTGAAACCACCATAGCTAGAAAGAAACGTCATGCACTCCTTAGGTCCTTCTCCCGTTTTTGACTCATACTGGGGTGTGAGGCTCGTGAATCCACGTTATACACAAAGCTACGTCACACAGACCATGCTTTGATCATCAACCACAAGACTTTGCTTTGCAACAAAAGCCTTGATCATATGCCACTTAGGCGTACCACACAGGCAATTCACTCCATACGACTGATTTCTATCGATATATAACCTCTAAGCTCATACGTCTCAGAGAAGGACGTTAAGCAAGAGAATAAATTCTCCGCCGCCAAACAGATATATATTTAACAGAGATCAATCAGCACAGAACAAAATCCAATGTCAGACACACAGTCCATTTACAAGTTCGTTCTGGGTTTGAATGAATCCGGAGGCACCATATTCCTCGCATATCCGCACAATCAACAATACGTCCGGACGGCTATTACCTCAGCTCCTTCAAGGTAGCTACTCCAATCACGAGCATCAGTAGCGCCACCCATCCAATGTGAAGATCGTCGGTCTTGAACCGTCTTCATCTCTTCGACTTCTCACCGTCGATCGATTATTTGAAATGAGAATTAACTCGGCCTTTTCAAATAATCCACGTATATTTAGATTTTCAAATCATTTATTCACATAGTTAAATTACTCAACATTCACATTTCAGTTCCTTAGTATAATTGTCATGTTAAATACATTCAACCATCACATATCAAGCAAACACAACACAATTGGTTTATTTCCACTCTATATCATTTATAATATTTTATGACGATATATCGCCATTTTTATTTATTTAAAAACGGCCATATTTAATTGAACGACGTTTCAGGTCATGCCTAGGCATTGGCGCTGTTTTTCACTAAATTTGTTTTACACATATTTGATAATCTATCCATTGGATCTTCACAATTTTATTTCATTAGAAAGATCCTTTCAAAATGAATCCAACGGTTTCATTTTTGGGAAATTCCGACGGTCGGATTTCCCACACTAGTCGTTTGAAGTTACGATTTCAAAATAAGAACTGCAGCGTCGTTATTCAATTTAATTTAATTTAATTATATTTATATTTATATATAAATGTAATCGATTCTAGCGCTGTTTTTCTTCATATTTGAATTAAATATTCCAGAGAATCCAACCGTCGGATCTTTACAAAGTTGGTGCCGTTGGAAAGATATTTCCAAGGCGAACCCAACGGTTGCGGTTTCGGGAAAATCCGATAGTTGGATTTCCCGCACTAATCGTTTGAAATCACGGTTTCAAAATACGAACTGCACGGCTACGATTCGTTTTAATATATATATATATATATATATATATATATATATATATATATATATATATATATATATATATATATATATATAGTTCATTCGACGATTTCTATATCGTTTTCACTTCAAATATTTCACTAACGCCTTTAAATTTTGGAAAATTTCGCCATAACCTCCTTTGTACGGGAGAGGCTGGGAAAATTCCCAAATAGCGACACGGGCGTCTCATCTCAAAAAGAAAAAGAAAAAGCCAACAGGCTCATAAAATCATCACCCAAGCAAAACAGTAAACATGTACTTATTTGTGGGCACACAATTTTATTCCTCTTCTCTAGCCTCTTTGTTATAACCTGTTCAATAAATATGCATGTACATATGTGCAATTCTCATAACTTATGATTTTCCATTCAATTTCATACTTGATTCAATTTGGTTTAAAGTTGCCATTCATTCCAATGTTGCATACACAAGCAAAAATCATATCATTAGCTAATTAATGAATGTTTCAACTCATGCATATTTATTTGAACAAGTGGTTATTTTTTTAACCTTCACATTTCAAAAATGATATTTTTGGCGAACTAAAATATATTTCAACACATGACTATTTTATTTAGTTCCTATGCATGTTAAAAATAATATTCCTTTCACAAATATTTATTTCAACACTCGCATATTTTTAGCAAATCACATATATGATAAAAATGGTATTTTTATCATCTAAAATACTTATTCAACACATGAATGTTTTTAACACTTCATAATTTCAATAGAAATGTAATTTTTATTGTTCGATCTTTTTATTCAACACTTGAACCTTTTCAACACACACACTTCTCAACACATGAGCATTTCCACACATGGATATTTTATATAGTTTGTTTATATAAGAAAGATGAAATTTTTATTGTTGAAACTATTTATATATAAGGCGAATATTTTACATACTTCATACATTTTATAAAAATGTGATTTTTATTGTTTAAAAACTTTATTCATTCAACACATGAATTTAATTTTCACACATTACTTCAACACATGAGCACTTCCACACATGGATATAGTTTCAACACATGACTTTAGTTTCAACGCATGAAAATAATTTCAACATATGAAAATAATTCTAACACATGAATATTATTCAAAATTTCGGCAGCATAACGGCAGGGTAGTTAAAACCGGCACTGTCCCGAGTACGGCTCCTCGCTCTACCTTAAAACCTCGCAGTTTTTGACAATGGGGATTTCATGCATCTAGTTCGCACGCAGGCGGCATGTTTTATTTTCATTTCCACAATTATTTCCAATTTGTTTCAATCACCAATGGGTATTTTTCAACCTCAACCAATCAATATCAACCATAAACAATTATTCAACCATTCGCATTATTCCCCAAATTTTTCACGCCAATTCACAAACAATAAATATCGTCCATGGTTTGTGGACGAGGGGGGTATATATATATTTCACTTGTATTTCAACACAAGTTATTTCTACAATGCATGTATAATTCATACTTCGCTTACATAGCTTACACAATGCATGTACATGAGGTATGCAGCACGTGTATAATTTATATTTCGTTTATATAATTTATACATGACATTTCCATTCACATTTTAATTAGAAATCTCACATTGGTTGTCGAGGTGCTAAAAATCCTAGCGAGCTCATAAAAATCCGCGGTCTCTTCTAGGTGGTAGAGAACCTCCTTGCGGTCACCATGTTTCCTGTTTCATCGAATTTCATCAACGCACGACAAAGACATGATTTTTCAAAGTTTGCAACACTTAAGAGTGTTATTTTTCAGTTCAGAAAATCAAAGCCGTTACCTTCAACGATGGTTCAAAACTAGGTTTTGATTTATCGAATAAACCGCTGCACGATAAGAGAATCGGCCTGCACCACTGGAAAGAGCTAGGAGAGGCGCTCCAGGGGGTGGTGGTCGCGGTGAACTCGGTGGTGGTTGGCGTACGTGGTGGCGGTGGAAAGGTTGGGACTTTGGGGAGGTTGTTCGCATGAAATACAAGACGATAGGGAGAGTGGCAGGTATGGATTTAAAGAGGAGGGAGAGGTGAACGAAAAGTTGAACTGGGGGCGGGGCTGATTCGGGCTGTGGCGATCGGAAATCGCCAGGGAAGGGGGAGCGTATCCGTCCTCGATGTCGAGGGGGGGTTTCTGTGATATTTTTTTTATTTTAATGAATGGAGAATTTTGATTGGCCCATGGGTTTTATTAAGTTTTAAAATATTGTTTCTCCATACGAACAGCAATTCAAACCTAACGACTATCATCCCTAGGTAAATACCCCCATCCCAGAAACAATAGGATTTGTTTCGTAGGCCAATTCGATTGTTACAGTCAGTTATTTTTCAAATTAAAGTATAAAACATTTTATATTCAATTTGAACGTACATTTCAATTTTCCAGGGCCACAAACTGATTCGAAAAATTCCAGAAAAATAAATCTAGCTACGTTTTGATGCTACGGTCCCAACAAAACAAGTTTCGTCGAATTCTGAGATCGTTTGAAAAATGGCCCTTTTTTTGCCGATCCAATTTAACAGAAATTGACCAAACACATTTTCTTTTGCCATTCTCACACACTAGCTTCAAAAATTATGAAATTTGAAACCTAACAATAGTTTGACATCCCGGATCCAATAAAAGTGGTTTCATCGAATTCCGAGGTCGTTTGCAAATTGTCTATTTTCAAGGGCTATATATTCTATATAGCGACCTTTCTGATAATTCATTTGGCCATAACTTTTGATTCCCGTTATGAAACTTCGATTTTTCAGATTCGTTAGAAAGGTATTCATAAACAGATTTAAATATTTTTGGTTTCACCAAAATCCGTTATATTTTGCACCCGGTGCAGTCAGACAAAGTTTGAATTCAAATTTTCAAACTGCCTTACTATTTCTAATTCACTATTTTATTGAAATATTCTATTTCAAATGTTCAAATTCCTTTGAAATAACCAATTTTAAAATTTTAAATTGGCTCGTATTTTCCGGGTTGTTACAGTGAAAATATTCGTTTCATTATTAACACATGACGATGAAAATATTCATTTTCTAATTAACACAACATGATGGTGAAAATTATACTTTCCTAATTAAAACAACATGACGGTAAAATTATACTTTTTCCAAATTAACACAACATGATGGTGAAAATATTCATTTCTAATCTAAACATAACGGTGTAAAATGTTCATTACTAATCTTTCAATGAATATCAATGTAATAATGTCACTTTTCATTTATAACAAAAACCAATATTAATTTATGTCTTTTCTTTTTTTCCATTTTAAACAAAATCAATGTAAAAATGTATTTTCATTTTTAACCAAATCAATGTAAAAATGTTACTTTTCATCCTTAACAAAAATCATGTATATTTTCATTCTTTTTATTCTTAACGACAAAATGTCCTTTTTCATTCTAAATAAAAGTAAAATCTTTTAATTATAAACAAAGGTGGAATCTTTGTATTTAAGTACAAAAGTAAATTCTTTTCACTTGCAACCAAAGGTTAAAATCTTTCATCATGTTTACAAACAAAGTTTGATGTTTTTATTATATTTACAAACAAAGTTTCAATCTTTTTATTATATTTACAAACAAAGTTGGTTCTATTCATTAATAAACAAAAGTGATTCTTTTTCATTTCCAAACGCAATCGATTCTTTTCATTTTCAAACAAAGAAAATAGTGTTTCTTTTAACAAAACAATGTAAACAATGTTATTTTTTCCTTTTTACAAAACAATGTAAATAATGTTTTTTTTAACAAAATAATGTAAATAATGTTATTTTTTCCTTTTTACAGAACAATGAAGTTATTCATTTTTAACAAAATCATAAGTTATTCATTTTAACAAACATGAATATTTCTTTCTTACATACATGAATATTTCATTCTTTTCACTTTTAACACAACGAATGAATGTTTTGTACTTTTATTTCATTACACACAAAAATGAACTTTTGTTCTTTTATTTCATTACATACAAAAATGAATTCTCTTAATTATAAACAAAAGTGATCTTTATTCATTTACAAAATATCTTTCATTTAAAAACAAAAGTAAGAAAGGAAAAAACAAACTTTCATTTAGAAACAAAAGTAAGAAAAAAAACTTTCATTTAGAAACAAAAGTTAATATCTTTGTATTTTACAAACCAAGATACAATCTTTGTATTTCAATTCCATAATAACACCACATCAACACATCTACACACAATCACAGATAAAACCATGAATCACAACAAATAATTAACCACACATCTATGATAATACAATTAATCTTATTTCTAATTATTTACGAAGAAGAAATAAAATAAAATAGAATTCTAACCAATGAACCTTATTCAAAACTTTTGAATCCAAGAATCTAGAGATAGGATGTATGAAATTAAGATCGGAATGCGCGAGGTAGGAGAGCTAGGGGGATGTTCGCCTTGAAGGGAGGAGGTCGCGGCGACTTCAGGTGGGCCCCAGCAGGGTGCGACGGCGGCTGTTTCGAGGCAGTGGTGCGGACTGATGTTGACTTCGGTATAGATTTGAAGCTTGCTCCTTGCTCTACAAAAGTTCTAACTACAGAAAAGTCTAAAAGTTAGTGGAGGAGGAGAAGGTTGGAAGGGTTTAGGCCATGGAAAAATGAAAGTGGCGGCTATGAGAAATGAGGATAGATGGATTAGGTTTAGATAGCTCCTTTTTTTAAAATGTTCCAATCCCTTAATCAAATTAAAGGCCCATTAAAATTTAGAGGGGCGACGGCTGGGTATTTGAGATTAGGGTCATACGTATTATGCCCATATATATACCGTATTCTTTATTTTAATTAATTTATTTTCACAAAATTAATTGTATTTTGATATATATGAGTTGGGATTAAGTTAAATTAATAGCTTATATGTATATGTGCATACAAGAACGTTTGAATTTTAAAACTTGAAAATAAAGTTTATTGGAAACAAAAGCATGATATTAATGTATATAAACATATATAAGGAGAGAAACAATAAATGATTTGATAATAATCAATCTATATTACAATTTTAATTAATGTACGTTACAGCAAAAATTAATGTACGTTAATTAGTAATTAACGTATGTTACAAACATAAGAAAGAAATTTAATATATTTATAACAATATAATGTCTAACTAGTGGTATATATTTGGATTTTGGAATTATTCAAACATGTGTAAATTGTAAATTTATAATGGAAGCATCAAGGAAGGAGAATGAAACAATTTACAAATTAACGTTGCAACGGAGAAGAATTAATGGAGATAATAGTTAAATTAAGTAAGCAATCAATTAAGAAAATCAATTACGAAATGAATGACATTAATTAATAAATTGAGTGGTTTAAGATATATACGTTTTGAAATTGGAATTATGTAACGTGTGAATATAATAAGGAAACATAATAATGGAGAAATAGGGATGGACCATTTTAAAAAAAAAACCTAAAATAAACTGCTAATGAATGCCATGGAATATAGGTTTATGAAGTTGGAAACCACGTTCATAAAGATTTTAAATTTTCATAAGTTTAGCATATAAGATTAGCGCTCTTATCCATATAAAATATGTAATTCCACCTTCAAAATTGTGCATATATATGTACTGACTAAAAGTATACTCATAAGGTTTAAATGTTAACAATTTATTTGAGCTTTAAATGTCATTAAAGAAAAAAAATTGTCATACTCTTAAGGTCTATGTGACGTAGGTTGTAATAAGTATGTAATTTATAATTAATGAAAACTGGAAAGTTTTGTCAACTTATTACATATTTGTACAATCTTTAAGATATAACATAAAACGACATTCGTGGATATTTGATTTAACTGAGACATATTTGGGAAGGCATTTGTAGATCTCAAATTTAATATTTTTTTCTAGTCTTTATTAATCAAAATAAATCATTTTAAAAATTCAAAATCCATTAAAAATAAAATTTTAAATTTGCCCCAAAATTCTGGGTTGTTACAATCTCCCCCACTTAAAGTCTTTTCGTTCTCGAAAAGGAATGGAGCGAAAAGTTGTTTTATTAAGTAACTTTTCAATCTTTTATTGATTTCAATGAAAAAAATATGTTGATAAACTTTTTAAATATATATAATTTTTATATATTCAAAAATCATATTTTCAAAGATCGGATTATATATAATCACAAATACATTAATTATAAACTGGGCACTCTCAACTCATTCGAGGGCATTGCTAACCCTATCTCTAATGAGTTTTCTCATTCTAGGATACTACTGATCCTATATCTAATGAGTATTCTTATTGGATATTACTAATCCAATCTCTGATGAGTCTTTTGTTCAGTTATAATGAGTTGTACCCCAAAGATTTTGAGGTAACCTGGCTCAGATACCAACTGTAACGGCTCGGATTTTGCCCGGAGCCAATCGATCGCAAAATCGACCAAGACCGTTCAAAACCCGAATACGTTAACTCTGGGAATACAACACATTAGAACAATAACAGCAGACTTTTATAAATAACATAATAATGTTACATCAAAGTACAGAATATCAGATCACATTGAATAAAATACAGTGGAAGATTTAAATTATAACAAATACAATACAATGCAGCGGAAATAAAATAACTAAGGCAACGGAAGACAACTATGCTCTGGACACAGCTTTAAGCTTCGATCCAGAATCCTGCTCAAAAGATAAATATCTGCAAAAAGATACTCGACTGCCCATGTGGAAAAGAGGGCATCCGAGTTTGCAAAGGTGGAAACAAACAATGGGTCAGTCATGGGACTGGTGTGAGAATTCTTAACTAATTTAACTAATAGCAATAAGGAAAATCCAAGGATCACGCCGCTAACGGGGAACGGGTTTACTCCAATGGATTGCCGTGCATAATTTAAGGTGGCTGTACAAATAAAAATCGTAAAACAAAGCAATGCTTTTGGAAAAATGGAATCATCATAAGACTCAAGTCCCATCACACATTGCAACGCAAACCAGAGGATAGAGTTTTACCTTATGATGATTAAACATGCTTGGTACGAAAAAAACGGGTTTGATATTATTATTAGTGTATATACGTTTCAAAAACATTTCAAAGTAAATGTATCAATCCTAGGAAGCATAGCTACCATATACTTTGCCTCCATACTAGTAATACAATCAAGTCCGTAGGGTCGTATTGGGAATTGGGTTTCCATCAGGAACCAAGGCTAGGAACGATCTCCTTACCAATTCGAGACACTCTAGCTAATGTCCCAGAATTCCATGCAGTGAACCATTGGATCCTGCATGGCCGATCCGCACATACGATTTTGCGGATTAGCTATTCCAGAACACACGTTTCCCGGTCCTATAGGACCTAATATCCGAGGCGTCTCATTCCATCATCCACATATGTAAAATGTCGGGTCGTGTAAAACCCAAACACCACTTCTACCTAAAAAGAAATGTGCTGCTCTCCCTGCGTTCCCTTGCTCCGTTTTAGACTCAACCGGGCTGTGAGGCTCGTGAAGCTACGTAATACACAAAGCTATGCTTATTCAAGCCGTGCTTTGATCGTCACCACAAGGTTCTGCTTTACAACAAGAAACCTTGATCATTGCATCTTGGTATGCCACACTGTCAATCCATATCATACTATTAATCCTTTGCCAAAATATACAAAAGGGTGTTAAGCAAGAGAATAAATTCTCCACCGCCAAGCATTCATACATTCGACAGAAAATCAATAAATACAATATAAAGGAGTACAATGTCGGACACACATTCCATTTATAAGTCCGTTCTGGGTCTGAACGAAACCGAAGATACCCTCGTCCCGTATGTCCAATACGGAAGGGAGGTACTCGCATATCCGTGCAATCAGCATATACGTCCGGACGGCCACCACTGTAGCACCTTCAATGTAGCTACTCCAATCATGGGCAACAGCAGTCGTCGTCCATTCGCTGTGAAGATATGAAACGACCCAAACTTCCCAGTAAAAGAAAGCCTGGATTGCTTTGAGAACAATACACATCAGAACACAAACTGAAGAACATTTTATTACTGATTACAACAATTACATCAGAGTACAAGAATATAACAGAGTATGAATACTTATTACACAATAGAAACACAATAATATCAGAGTTTTAAATTTCATTTAAATAGCAGCGGAAAAATATTACAAATATACAACTGAAAGGAATACACGGATACAGAGCTTTCCGAACACCGCTTCAGTTGTAAGCCAGGATCCTGTAAATATATCTGCAAAAAGCTACTCGACTGCCCGTGTGGAAAATAAGGGCACCCGAGTTTGCCAGTGAAACAAACTACAGGTCAGTCATGGGACTGGTATGAGAAATCTTAACTAAACTTATCCAATAAGGCTAATCACAGGACCACGCCACAAACGCGGAACGGGTTTACTCCATTGGATTGCCTGTGCATAAATTAAAGTAAAACGCTAAACAACGCAATGCTTTTTAGAAAAATGAAACCATTATAAGACCCAAGTCCCATCACACAATGCAACGCAAACCGGAGGATAGGGTTTTACCTTATAATGGTCAAAAGATGCTTGATACGATAAAACGGATTTAATATTTGTGTGTATATCTATGGGTATATATAATTCAATAACAATTTCAATCATAATGTATTAATCATAGACGGCATAGTATCCCATCCTACTATGTCGCCATACTAGTTCTACAATCAAAACCGCAAGGTCGTATTGGAAATTGGATTTCCATCATGAGTCGAGGCTAGGGGCAAGCTCCTCTCCGATTCGAGACACTCTATAAATGCCTCAGGATCCCCCGCAGTGAACCCTTAGATCTTCAGGGCCGGTCCCTACCTAAGGGTAGTGGATTAATTATGCCTGAACACACGCTTCCCGGTTCCTTTGAACCTATAATATGACCACTATCGGCCTATAAAAATCCGAGGCACCTCAAAATCCATCATCCACATAAGTAAAATGTCAGGCCGTGTCAAAGCACTGACACTACCACTAGCTAGAAAGAAACATGTGCACTCCCTGCAGTCCATATCCCATTTTTGACTCATACCGGGGTGTGAGGCTCGCGAAGTCACGATATACACAAAGTTATGCCGTAATAGGCTATGCTTTGATCATCCCACAAGGCCCTGCTTTTCAACAAAAGCCTTGATCAATTGCATCTTGGCGTGCTACATTGACAATTCACGCCATGCGATCAATCACTATTAATATATACCAGGGTGTTAAGTAGAGAATAAATCCTCTACCACCAAACAGACATACATTAACAGAAATCGATTAAATTCACATGGAACGAAATCCAATGTCAGACACACATCCATTTACTAGCTTATGCTCTGGGTCTGAGCGAAAACCAAATCCAAACAATCAACAATAGTCCGGACGGCCACCACTGAAGCCCCTTCAAGGTAGCTACTCCCATCAGGGTCTCTGTAGCAACACATCCATTCCATGTGAAGATCGTCGGTCTTCAACCACCGTCTTCATCTTCGACTCTTCATCGTCGTAGTAGTTATTCGGAATGGGTTAAACCCGGTCTTCCCGAATAACTCACGTATTTTATAATTTTAAAATCAATTATTCTAAAACACATCCAACATCTCGTTCCAATTCAGAATATTCTTATAAATAAAATATTCAAATTATTCTATCAAAGATAAACTCTTTAAATTATTCTTAAATTTTAAAGATTTATTAAACCCCCAATTTGGTTTTTAAAACAAAAAAAAATCATTATTCAATGATTATTTAAATTTAAGAAATTTATCTTATCTTTAACTGGGTTAAAGAACTAATGTCATTTAAGACATTGTTCATGGTAAACCCAAAATCATCTTCCATAAAATATGGAATCTTTCCAGAAATCAAATCAATATATAATCGTTATAAATTTCTGTATCCGACCAATAATATAAATGGAATAACGGCAAAGCCTCTTAAATTCCATATGTAGTATCAGTCTTCTTTTACAGAAGCTTACCTCGGTTATTAATTAATTCGAATTCCATTCAACTCCAATTTAATATATTAAATTGAAAACTTTACATTTGGAAAATTTCCATTTAAATCTTGATAGAAGATTTAAAAATTCCAAGTCATACTTCCACTGTCAGTTGGGTTAAAGAACAAATGTCGCTTAGAAACACGGTTCACAATAAACCCGACTCACGCTTCATCTTATTCCAATTACTAAATGAAAACTTTAATAATCTAAATTAAAAGATTATTCTTTTCATATGGGGTTTAAGAATAGTGTTATTTAAGATACTATTCACGACAACCCAAAATCTAATTTATTTAATTTAACTTCAATTAAATCTTAACAAATTGGAAAACTCATTAAATCTAAATTTTATGATTTATTCTAATTTATAACTAGTTTATTTAAATAAAAATATATTTTCTCAAAATATATTCTTTTTTCCAAAATATTCTTTTCACATTTATATTTTCTACAATATTCTTTTCCTAGAATATTCTTTATTGGAATGTGACTCAACCAACAACCACATATTTTGTATGGAATCGACAATCATGTTAAATTATTATCCACATCCAAACGACGACCAAAGTGGAGTCTATAACTGTGTGAGCATTAAAGTAAATAACTGACGCTCATCACAGACTGTTAATCCATCGATTGACAGATAACTAAATATTGGGATTAGTGTGTATCAAAAATCATCCCAATACCCGTGTGTGGTTTCATCCACCAAACAAATCATAAATCATTTGTGCGCTTGGGCGATGTGTGAAAATTATCGTCCCAATCACATAAACAAGTCGGGTAACTTGTAAATGGGAGTGTAACATTTTAGCATCATAAACATATATAATGATGAATCATTTCATATATAAAAGAAATGTAAGTTCTCATGTTAACATAATTTATCAAAACAATGAATCCATTCTACTGATTTATTTACATTAAAAATGTGAATTCTGATGTTGACTCACCTACAATAAAGTATGATCTTTTCTTTTTACATAAAGAATGATATTCTTTTTACGTTGTATAAAATGAAATCTTTATATTACATTACAAATGTAATTATTTAATCTTATCATTTTTATAACAAATAAAGTGTAGATAAAAATATACTTTTTGATTTCATGTTTTATTTGCAATAAAGAATGCAAACAAAAATATAACCTTTTAACTACGATGTTTATTTGCATCTAAATATGCAAATAAAGGAAAATATAAAATCTTTATTAAATGTTTGTTGGCAACTAAATTTGCAAACAAAAATGTATATTTCTAATTCTAACTAAAATACAAAATAAAAATGTAATATTTGTTTGCTTCTAAAAGTGTAGCTCTTAAATCATATTTAGTTTCATTAGTGTAAATTGACAAAGTGAAAAATTGGTTTTCAACTAGTATAAATTGACCAAAGTGAATAATCGGTTTCAACTAATGTAAATTGACAAAAGTGATTATTTTGTACTAACTAATGTAAATTGACAAAGGTGTATATTTGGTGTTTCAAAACTAATAACATAAAGATGCTATATTTTGTTTCATTCATTTAATTTTGACAAAAATGTCCATTTTATTCTAATTTACATTTTATAGCAAAAATGTCCTTTTCTGATTCATCCTTCTTAATGTATAGAAATATACGTTCTTAATTCATTCATTTCTTTTATGGATAAAATGTACATTTTCTAGTTCATTTCTTATATGTATAAAAATATACATTTTCTAGTTCATTTCTTATTACAACAAAAATGACTATTTTGATGCCATTTCAAATTACACAAAAATGTTAATTTTGTCTAATCTTTATAATGTAAACAAAAATATAAATTTTGTTTAATCATTTTAAATGTAACCAAAAATGTTAATTTAACTCTAATGCACATTTTTCACTAAAATGAGATTAAATTTTCTAATGTCATCCTTTACATAAATGTAAATTCTATTTCTAATGTTAACAAAAATGTTAATTCTTATCAAATCCTTTTAATGCTAACAAAATATAAATTTTGTCATAATCCTTTTAATGTTAACAAAATATGAATTTTGTCTAATCACTTTCAATGAAATCAAAATGTAATTTTGGTCGAATTTAATCTAATTAACCAAAATGTTAATTTTGTCCCTTATAATCTAATCAAATTCTTTTGACAAGAATGGTCATTTTATTCCCTAAGCAATCTTTTGATAAAAATGGTCATTTTATTTCAATAATCATCCTTTTGACAAAAATATGATCATTTTATTTCAATAATCATCCTTTTGACAAATATGTGATTTTGATTTGCATAACACCTTTCAAATAATAATGTTAATTCTACTATAATGTCACATTTTACAATGAAAATGTTAATTTCTCTTTAATGTCATATTCTACAATGAAAATGTTAATTTCTAATTTTACTATCACCAACTACATAAAGATGTAGTTTCTATTCAAAACATTAAAATGTACTTTTTATTAAAATCATGTTTTAATTCCAATCTAACAAGAATGGTTTTAAAATGACATTTCATTTTTGTTGAAATATACTAGTTCAACAACTTACCACAATTTGGTGTTTCATATGTTTGTTGAAATTTCTAATTCAACAAATTAACAAAATTTGGTATTTCATATTTTTGATCATTTTATCTAGCCAAAAATTATATATTTTAGTTTTACTTCCTTTATCACTACAAATTGATCTAAATATTTCTAATAAATTATCTCCCGACAGATAAATCTGTTTAACCATTCATCATCCAAATAACATTACCAAACAAACAAATCCATACATTACATTCAACACAGAACACGCATGAATAATTGCAAACAGGAAATAACTGTAGATTTGTGATAATAAATTCAGTATTATTTATAAATAAATAAAAATAGATTTCTCACATCGATTGGTTTTAAGAAATCGTTCGTGTTCAATTTTTTTGAATTTCCAAAGTGCTCCGTTTCATCTCTAGTCTGTTCTATGTTGTAGCTCTCATTTTTCTGATTCCAACGCTTCCGACGGTTCGTAAAACAGACCTCGTACGAAAGAGTTATAGTATTTTAAAGATTTGATTACATAAATTAATATAAATAAATTAATTAAATAACAATTTCCCCTTTTAACCTTTCTTCTTCAATTCGTAAGGCTCTAGGTATTCATCGCTACAAACTGAACCCATCGTTGCTCCTAATCCTCCCCTGCGCACGCCACTCGAGGGGGCTGGAGACCGATCAGGGGACATCACGAGGAAGGGCGGAGTGGCGCCTCCCCACGGTGGCAGCGAGGTCGGACTCGGTGGGCCCAGGACCCACGAAATCTGCCCTGAGCGGCGGTCCTTCCTGCTCGAAATTCGAGCCCGTTTCTCTATGCTTGTTGATCATCGCCGTATCGATGTAAAGCTTGTGGAAAGTTCTTCGATTCGCTTCTGATTGCTTCGAAAATTATAAAGTAGATTGGAAGTTATTTGGATTTGAATTCTGGAGCTTCCTGGCCATCGATGGAAGAACATGGCGGCTGATGTAACTAGACTTAGGGTTTAGCAATTTTAAGCTTTATTTATACTAAAATATTATTAAATTTAACCCCTTAAGGCCCGTTAAACCACTAACTCAAAATTAGGCCCAACGACTGTCGTTCTTACCTATTAACCCCCGTTTCGGACTCAATGGAACATGTTTCGTAACCCAATTCGGCTGTTACGATATGTTTTTCTTTAAATTTAATTAAAAATCATTAAATTATTAAATTCAAACGTACATTTTAAATTATCGGGGCCACATACGACCTCTAAAAATTCCAGAAAAATTATTTCTAGTTATGTTTTGACGATACGGTTCTAACAAGACTAATTTCGTCGGATTCTGAGACCGTTTGAAAAATGGCTATTTTTAAGCTGATTAAATTTGACCGAAACTGACAAAACACGTTCTCCTTTGCCACGCTCACATATTGATTCGAAAAATTATGAAAATTGAAACTTAGCAATAATTTGACATTCCGGTTCCAACAAAAGTAGTTTCGTCGAAAACCGAGGTCGTTTGAAAAATGACTATTTTTAAGGCCAATATATTTAATATTAAAAATACATTTTTAAACAAATAAATTCTGAAACTCAAAATATATAAGTGTTTACTTCTTTTCAATGCAAGAACGTCATTCCGAACTCAATGGAAGTGGTTTCGAGTCGAAATTCCTTCATATGTGAAAAGTAGCCTTTCGGGCCCTATATAATATATATATATATATTCTATAGCGACTTTTCTAAACATTGAATTGGCCATAACTTTTGATTTTTAGGACGAAATTTCAGTTTTTCAGATTCGTTGGAAAGATATGATTAAACAGATTTAAATATTTCTGGTTTCGTTCAATTCTGATTTATTTTGAATCCGGTACAGTCAGTCAAAGTTCAAATTCAAAATTTCAAACAGCAGCGTTGTTTTAAACTTCTTTTATAATTAAATTGAATTTATTCGTTTTAAAGTAAATTTTTAGTCGTTCTTATTTAAAATAAATTATTTTAAATATTAAAATTCCCTTAAAATTTCTAAAATAAAAATTTTAAATTGGCCCTAAAATTCCGGGTCGTTACAAGATCGCTGGTCTTCAATCACCGTCTTCAACTTTTCGACTTAGATCGACATATAATTATTTGAAATGAGATTGAACTCGGACTTTTCAGATGATCCTCGCATATATATATATATATATATTTTAAAATCATTTCACATCGTTATTAGTTTCTAATAACGATCTATCGCTATTTTTATTATTTATATAAAAATAGCCCAAATTTGTTTTACACATTTCTCTAAATCTAACCGTTGGATTTTAACATAATTCATATCGTTGGAAAGATCTTCCCAAGGCGAACCTAACTGTTTCAGTTTTGCAAAAATCCGAAGGTCGGATATTTCGGTATAATAATTTAAAGACACGATTCCAAAACGCGAACTACCATGCTCAATTCGTTTGATTTTAATTTCTTTATATATAATTATATATAATTCCTTCATCCATTTCATTTCACTATATTTTGCTAACAACAAATATCCCTATTTGTGTATATAATATCAAGGTATAACATGACACACAATAATGTTTATTTTTATTATAATTCACATACACATACTATACCCAACAGTGTACATTTTTCTTTCATCTTTCAAATTACACAAAATGTATATTTTGTTTCCTTATTCTTTTTAATGAAAATGCATTCATTAAAATGTAAATTTCTAATCCTTATTTCTTTTAATGAAAATCCATTCATTAAAATGTACATTTCTAATCCTTATTCTTTTTAATGAAAATCCATTCATTATAATGTACATTTTTAATCCTTATTCTTTTTTAATGAAAATCCATTCATTAAAATGTTAATTTCCATCGCTATAATTTTCATAGAAATCTATTTACATAAAAATGTAAATTTCGTATCCTTAATCCCTTTTAAAATGAAAATCTAATTCATTAAAATATAAATTTTCACTTTAAAGCTTTTTACATGAAAACGTATTTTTTACTTTTAAATCTTTTCACATGAAAAATGTAAATTTTCTCCTTAATCCTAATACATTAAAATGTAAATTTTCTCCTTAATCTTAATACATTAAAATGTAAATTTTCTCCTTAATCCTAATACATTAAAATGTAAATTTTCTCCTAAATCTTAATATATTAAAATGTAAATTTTCTTCTTAATCTTAATACATTAAAATGTAAATTTTCTTTTTAATCTAATTACATTAAAAATGTAACTTTTCTCCTTAAACTTAATACATTAAAATGTAAATTTTCTTCTTAATCTTAATATATTAAAATGTAAATTTTCTTTTTAATCTAATTGCATTAAAAATGTAACTTTTCTTTTTAATCTTATTACATTAAAAATGTTACTTTTCTTTTTAATCTTATTCATATTAAAAATGTAAACTTTTCTTTTTACATTAAAACATGACGGTGAAAACTTTTTCTTTCCTTTATAACAAACATGACGGTGAAAATATTCATTTCATTATTGACACATGACGGTGAAAATATTCATTTCATTATTAACACATGACGGTGAAAATATTCATTTCATTATTAACACATGACGGTGAAAATATTCATTTTCTAATTAACACAACATAACGGTGAAAATTATACTTTCCTAATTAAAACAACATGACGGTAAAATTATACTTTTTCCAAATTAACACAACATGATGGTGAAAATATTCATTGCTAATCTAAACATAACAGTGTAAAATGTTCAGTACTAATCTTTCAATGAATATCAATGTAATAATGTCACTTTTCATTTATAACAAAAACCAATATTAATTTATGTCTTTTCTTTTTTTCCATTTTAAAGAAAATCAATTTAAAAATGTATTTTCATTTTTAACCAAATCAATGTAAAAATGTTACTTTTCATCCTTAACAAAAATCATGTATATTTTCATTCTTTTTATTCTTAACGACAAAATGTCCTTTTTCATTCTAAATAAAAGTAAAATCTTTTAATTATAAACAAAGGTGGAATCTTTGTATTTAAGTACAAAAGTAAAATCTTTCATCATGTTTATAAAGAAAATTTGATGTTTTAATTATATTTACAAACAAAGGTTCAATCTTTTTATTATTTTTACAAACAAAGTTGGTTTTATTCATTGATAAACAAAAGTGATTCTTTTTCATTTCCAAATGCAATCGATTCTTTTCATTTTCAAACAAAAAAAATAATGTTTCTTTTAACAAAACAATGTAAACAATGTTATTTTTTTCCTTTTTACAAAACAATGTAAATAATGTTTTTTTTGACAAAACAATGTAAATAATGTTATTTTTTCCTTTTTACAAAACAATGAAGTTATTCATTTTAAACAAAATCATGAAGTTATTCATTTTAACAAACATGAATATTTCATTCTTACAAACATGAATATTTCATTCTTTTCACTTTTAACACAACGAATGAATGTTTTGTTCTTTTATTTCATTACACACAAAAATGAACTTTTGTTCTTTTATTTCATTACATACAAAAATGAATTCTCTTAATTATAAACTAAAGTGATTTTTATTCATTTACAAAATATCTTTCATTTAAAAACAAAAGTAAGAAAGGAAAAAACTTTCATTTAGAAACAAAAGTAAGAAAAAAAAACTTTCATTTAGAAACAAAAGTTAATATCTTTGTATTTTACAAACCAAGATACAATCTTTGTATTTCAATTCCATAAGAACACCACATTAACACATCTACACACAATCACAGATAAAACCATGAATCACAACAAATAATTAATCACACATCTACGATAATACAATTAATCTTATTTCTAATTATTTACGAAGAAGAAATAAAATAAAATAGAATTCTCACCAATGAACCTCAGAAAGCTATTCAAAACTTTTGAATCTAAGAATCTAGAGATAGGATGTATGAAATTAAGATCGTATTGCGCGGGTAGGAGAGCTAGGGGGATGTTCGCTTGGAAGGGAGGAGGTCGCGGTGGCTTCAGGCGGGCCCCAGCAGGGTGCGACGGCGGCTGGTTCGAGGCAGTGGTGCGGACTGATGTTGACTTCGGTATAGATTTGAAGCTTGCTCCTTGCTCTACAAAAGTTCTAACTACGGAAATGTCTAAAAGTTAGTGCAGGAGGAAGAAAATGGAGGAGAAGGTTGGAAGGGTTTAGGCCATGGAAAAATTAAAGTGGCGGCTATGAGAAATGAGGAGAGATGGATTAGGTTTAGATAGCTCCTTTTTTTTATAATGTTCCAATCCCTTAATCAAATTAAAGGCCCATTAAAATTTAGAGGGGTGGCAGCTGGGTATTTGAGATTAGGGTTATACGTATTATGCCCAGATATATATACCGTATTCTTTATTTTAATTAATTTATTTTCACAAAAATAATTGTATGTTGATATATATGAGTTGGGATTAAGTTAAATTAATAGCTTATGTGTATATGTGCATACATGAACATTTGAATTTCAAAAATGGAAAATAAAGTTTATTGGAAACAAAAGCATGAAATTAATGTATATAAACGTATATAAGGAGAGAAACAATAAATGATTAGATAACAATCAATCTATATTACAATTTTAATTAATGTACGTTACAGCAAAAATTAATGTACATTAATTAGTAATTAATGTATGTTACAAACATAAGAAAGAAATTTAATATATTTATAACAATATAATATCTAACTAGTGGATATATTTGGAGTTTGGAATTATTCAAACATGTGTAAATAGTAAATTTATAATGGAAGCATCAAGGAAGGAGAATGAAACAATTTACAAATTAACGTTGCAACGGAGAAGAATTAATGGAGATAATGGTTAAATTGAGTAAGCAATCAATTAAGAAAATTAATTATGAAATGAATGACATTAATTAATAAATTGAGTGGTTTAAGATATATACGTTTTGAAATTGGAATTATGTAATGTGTGAATACAATAAGGAAATATAATAATGGAGAAATAAGGATGGACCTTTTTTTTTTAAAACCTGAAATAAATTTCTAATGAATGCCATGGAATATAGGTTTATGAAGTTGGAAACCACGTTCATATAGGTTTTAAATTTTCATAAGTTTAGCATATAAGATTAGCGCTCTTAACCATATGAAATATGTAATTCCACCTTCAAAATTGTGCATATATATGTATTGACTAAAGGTGTACTCATAAGGTTTAAATGTTAACAATTTATTTGAGCTTTAAATGTCATTAATGAAAAATAAATTGTCATACTCTTAAGGTCTATGTGACGTAGGTTGTAATAAGTATGTAATTTATTATTAATGAAAACTGGAAAGTTTTGTCAACTTATTACATATTTGTACAATCTTTAAGATATAACATAAAACGTCATTCATGGATATTTGATTTAACTTAGACATATTTGGGAAGGAATTTGTAGATCTCAAATTTAATTTTTTTTTCTAGTCTTTATTAATTAAAATAAATCATTTTAAAAATTCAAAATCCATTAAAAATAAAATTTTAAATTTGCCCCAAAATTCCGGATTGTTACAATCTCCCCCACTTAAAGTCTTTTCGTCCTCGAAAAGAAATCGAGCGAAAAGTTGTTTTATTAACTAACTTTTCATTCTTTTATTGATTTCAATAAAAAAATATGTTGATAAACTTTTTAAGTATGTATAATTTTTATATATTCAAAAATCATATTTTTAAAGATCAGATTATATATAATCACATATATGTTAATTATAAAATGGGCACTCTCAACTCATTCGAGGGCATTGCTAACCCTATCTCTAATGAGTTTTCTCATTCTAGGATACTACTGATCCTATCTCTAATGAGTATTTTTATTGGATATTACTAATCAAATCTCTGATGAGTCTTTTGTTCAGTTCTAATGAGTTGTACCCCAAAGATTTTGAGCTAACCTGGCTCTGATACCAACTGTAACGGCTCGGATTTTGCCCGAACCCAACCGATCGCAAAATCGACCAAGACCGTTCAAAACCAGAATACGTTAACTCTGGGAATACAACACATTAGAACAATAACAGCAGACTTTTATAAACATCATGATAATGTTACATCAGAGCACAAAATATCAGAGTACATTGAATAAAATACAGCGGAAGATTTAAATTACAAAAAATACAATACAATGCAGCAGAAATAAAATAACTAAGACAGCGGAAGACAACTATGCTCTGGACACAGCTTTAAGCTTCAATCCAGAATCCTGCTCAAAAGATAAATATCTGCAAAAAGCTACTCGACTGCCCGTGTGAAAAAGAGGGCACCAGAGTTTGCAAAGGTGGAAACAAACAACCGATCAGTCATGGGACTGGTGTGAGAATTCTTAACTAATTTAACTAATAGCAATAAGGCAAATCCAAGGACCACGCCGCTAATGCGGAACGGGTTTACTCCAATGGATTGCTGTGCATAATTAAAGGTGACTGTACAAATAAAAATCGTAAAACAAAGCAATGCTTTTGGAAAAATGGAATCTTCATAAGACTCAAGTCCCATCACACAATGCAACGCAAACCAGAGGATAGAGTTTTACCTTATGATGATTAAACATGCTTGGTACGAAAAAAACGGGTTTGATATTATTATTAGTGTATATACATTTCAAAAACATTTCAAAGTAAATGTATCAATCCTAGGAAGCATAGCTACCATATACTTTGCCTCCATACTAGTAATACAATCAAGTCCGTAGGGTCGTATTGGGAATTGGGTTTCCATCATGAGTCAAGGCTAGGAACGATCTCCTTACCGATTCGAGACACTCTAGCTAATGTCTCAGAATTCCCCACAGTGAACCCTTAGATCCTGCAGGGCCGATCCGCACATACGATTTTGCAGATTAGCTATTCCAGAACACACGTTTCCCGGTCCTATAGGACCTAATATCCGAGGCGTCTCATTCCATCATCCACATATGTAAAATGTCGGGTCGTGTAAAACCCAAACACCACTTCTACCTAAAAAGAAATGTGCTGCTCTCCCTGCGTTCCCTTGCTCCGTTTTAGACTCAACCGGGCTGTGAGGCTCGTGAAGCTACGTAATACACAAAGCTATGCTTATTCAAGCTGTGCTTTGATCGTCACCACAAGGTTCTGCTTTACAACAAGAAACCTTGATCATTGCATCTTGGTATGCCACACTGTCAATCCATATCATACTATTAATCCTTTGCCAAAATATACAAAAGGGTGTTAAGCAAGAGAATAAATTCTCCACCGCCAAGCATTCATACATTCGACAGAAAATCAATAAATACAATATAAAGGAGTACAATGTCGGACACACATTCCATTTATAAGTCCGTTCTAGGTCTGAACGAAACCGAAGATACCCTCGTCCCGTATGTCCAATACGGAAGGGAGGTACTCGCATATCCGTGCAATCAACATATACGTCCGGACGGCCACCACTGTAGCCCCTTCAAGGTAGCTACTCCTATCACGGGCATCAGCAGTCATCGTCCATTCGCTGTGAAGATTGCCGGTCTTCAATCACCGTCTTCAACTTTTCGACTTAGATCGACGTATAATCATTTGAAATGAGATTGAACTCGGACTTTTCAAATGATCCTCGCATATATATATATATTTTAAAATCATTTCACATCGTTATTAGTATCTAATAACGATCTATCGCTATTTTTATTATTTATATAAAAATAGCCCAAATTAATTTAACGACGCTTCGGGTCAATGGGCGACCCTGACGCTGTTTTCACCCAAATTTGTTTTACCCATTTCTCTAAATCTAACCGTTGGATTTTAACAAAATTCATATCGTTGGAAAGATCTTCCCTAAGCGAACCTAACGGTTTCAGTTTTGGGAAAATCCGACGGTTGGATATTTCAGTATAATAATTTAAAGACACGATTCCAAAACGCGAAATACCACGCTCAATTCGTTTGATTTTAATTTCTATATATATAATTATATATAATTCCTTCATCCATTTCATTTCACTATATTTTGCTAACAACAAATATCCCTATTTGTGTATATGATATCAAGGTATAACATGACACACAATAATGTTTATTTTTATTATAATTCACATACACATACTATACCCAACAGTGTACATTTTTCTTTCATCTTTCAAATTACACAAAATGTATATTTTGTTTCCTTATTCTTTTTAATGAAAAGGCATTCATTAAAATGTAGATTTCTAATCCTTATTTCTTTTAATGAAAATCAATTCATCAAAATGTACATTTATAATCCTTGTTCTTTTTAATGAAAATCCATTCATTATAATGTACATTTTTAATCCTTATTCTTTTTAATGAAAATCCATTCATTAAAATGTAAATTTTCATCGCTATAATTTTCATTGAAATCTATTTACATAAAAATGTAAATTTCGTATCCATAATCCTTTTTAAAATGAAAATCTAATTCATTAAAATATAAATTTTCACTTTAAAACTTTTTACATGAAAATCTAATTTCTACTTTTAAATCTTTTTACATGAAAAATGTAAATTTTCTCCTTAATCCTAATGCATTAAAATGTTAATTTTCTCCTTAATCTTAATACATTAAAATGTAAATTTTCTCCTTAATCCTAATACATTAAAATGTAAATTTTCTCCTTAATCCTAATACATTAAAATAATTTTTTTTCTTAATCTTAATACATTAAAATGTAAATTTTCTTTCTAATCTAATTACATTAAAAATGTAACTTTTCTCCTAATCTTAATACATTAAAATGTAAATTTTCTTCTTAATCTTAGTACATTAAAATGTAAATTTTCTTTTTAATCTAATTACATTAAAAATGTAACTTTTCTTTTTAATCTTATTACATTAAAAATGTAACTTTTCTTTTTAATCTTATTCACATTAAAAATGTCAACTTTTCTTTTTACATTAAAACCTGACGGTGAAAACTTTTTCTTTCCTTCATAACAAACATGACGGTGAAAATATTCACTTCATTATTGACACATGACGGTGAAAATATTCATTTCATTATTAACACATGACGGTGAAAATATTCATTTCATTATTAACACATGACGGTGAAAATATTCATTTTCTAATTAATACAACATGACGGTGAAAATTATACTTTCCTAATTAAAACAACATGACGGCAAAATTATACTTTTTCCAAATTAACACAACATGATGGTGAAAATATTCATTTCTAATCTAAACATAATGGTGTAAAATGTTCATTACTAATCTTTCAATGAATATCAATGTAATAATGTCACTTTTCATTTATAACAAAAACCAATATTAATTTATGTCTTTTCTTTTTTTCCATTTTAAACAAAATTAATGTACGAATGTATTTTCATTTTTAACCAAATCAATGTAAAAATGTTACTTTTCATCCTTAACAAAAATCATGTATATTTTCATTATTTTTATTCTTAACGACAAAATGTCCTTTTTCATTCTAAATAAAAGTAAAATCTTTTAATTAAAAACAAAGGTGGAATCTTTGTATTTAAGTACAGAAGTAAATTCTCTTCACTTGCAACCAAAGGTTAAAATCTTTCATCATGTTTACAAGCAAAGTTTGATGTTTTTATTATATTTACAAACAAAGTTTCAATCTTTTTATTATATTTACAAAAAAAGTTGGTTCTATTCATTAATAAACAAAAGTGATTCTTTTTCATTTCCAAACGCAATCGATTCTTTTCATTTTCAAACAATGAAAATAATGTTCCTTTTAACAAAAAAATGTTATTTTTTCCTTTTTACAAAACGATGTAAATAATGTTCTTTTTTTTACAAAACAATGTAAATAATGTTTTTTTTCCTTTTACAAAAAAATGAAGTTATTCATTTTTAACAAAATCATGAAGTTATTCATTTTAACAAACATGAATATTTCATTCTTACAAACATGAATATTTCATTCTTTTCACTTTTAACACAACGAATGAATGTTTTGTGCTTTTATTTCATTACACACAAAAATGAACTTTTGTTCTTTTATTTCATTACATACAAAAATGAATTCTCTTAATTATAAACAAAAGTGATTTTTATTCATTTACAAAATATCTTTCATTTAAAAACAAAAGTAAGAAAAAAAAACTTTCATTTAGAAACAAAAGTAAGAAAAAAAACTTTCATTTAGAAACAAAAGTTAATATCTTTGTATTTTACAAACCAAGATACAATCTTTGTATTTCAATTCCATAATAACACCACATCAACACATCTACACACAATCATAGATAAAACCATGAATCACAACAAATAATTAACCACACATCTATGATAATACAATTAATCTTATTTCTAATTATTTACGAAGAAGAAATAAAATAAAATAGAATTCTCACTAATGAACCTCAGAAAGCTATTTAAAACTTTTGAATCCAAGAATCTAGAGATAGGATGTATGAAATTAAGATCGGATTGCGCGAGGTAGGAGAGCTAGGGGGATGTTCGCCCGGAAGGGAGGAGGTCGCGGCGGCTTTAGGCGGGCCCCAGCAGGGCGCGACGGCGGCGGGTTCGAGGCAATGGTGCGGACTGATGTTGACTTCGGTATAGAATTGAAGCTTGCTCCATGCTCTACAAAAGTTCTAACTACGAAAAAGTCTAAAAGTTAGTGGAGGAGGAGGAAAATGGATGTAACAACCCGTATTTTTGAATAACATGTAATAACATAAATAGATGCAAAATTAAACTGTAAAATCTGAATCAAGGGAAACGGGCTGTGCCATTGCATTCGTTTCGGAAAAATACGCGAAATAGAGTCCGAGTTTTCGAAAAACGGAGTCCGTATTACCAAGATATGGCCTCGCGAAGTTTCACGAAAAATTCAAATTCAAAACAGATTCAAAAATTTCAATTTTCAGAAGTGGCGGGAAAATTCCCGCCAGACCCAGGGGGTCGACCTGGGGGTCGACTGGGGAGTCAACCTCCCCCCCCCAGGTCGACTGGGGAGTCGACCCTAGGGTCGACCTGGGGGTCGACCTCCCTGGTCGGCCTGGTGCACCTGTTTTGGCTGTTTTGACCTATTTTGGAGGCTTATGACGGGATTTGATGGCTTGGATTGAATCTAGGGTTAATCCTATGGCTAATACTATCCTAATCTTCTATAAAAAGGACCCTAAGCCTAGCCTAAATCATCATTATTCATTCCTACAACTAAACTATGCCAAATTTCTTCCTCTCATGGCCTCCACTCTCATGCTAAAATTTCTAAGTTTATTTCTATGAGAGATTTTGAGTGCATACAAGTATTTTCAAGCTTGTATGAGTGTTCTTAGTTTGCATTCAAGTCAAGTTGCAACATTTCTATTACAAAGCAAGGATTTTTATTTGATTTGGCTCAAGGGTTTTTCATTGGAGCTTTCAAATTTGGGTCTTTTTGGTGATTGCATAAGGGCTTCGTCTCAATCTTTATAATAACTATTTATTTGTGTCTTCATAGCATTGTAAGCCCTTTTCTACTTTCTTTTTATTGAACTCTAAAGTTAAATGAATGATGCAAGTTTGGGGTTGATCGTTATGATATGCAAGTTTGGTTGATCATTATATGCAAGTTTGGTTGATCATTATATGCAAGTTTGGTTGATCATTATGATATGCAAGTTGGTGTAACCATTATGTATGACACATGTTGCTAAGTTATGCAAGTTTGGGTTGATCATTATACACATGTTATCATGTTATGCAAGTTAAACTTGAGTTTGTGAGCATAAAGCTTCAAGCTTTATGTTAAAGGTTGCATTTTGGCAACATGAAAGTTATCATATCCCTTATGATAAATTGCATGTGAGGCCAAATGCGAACTTCTAGCAACTTCTACATGTCATTTATCACCATGTATCACTCATATGCTAAGTTTGGTTTTATGCATGCTTTTGAAGCCTAATGATGCAATATGCAAGTATATGAACATATGTACATCTCATATGCCACCATGTTAAACTTGTGGCTTCAACACCTTTTTGTCATGATTATGCCAAGTTCCCTATTTTATCTTTTATGCGTTGATGCGACTATGTAAACGTTGGGATTACGTTGGGGTTGGGTAACATTATGACATAAACATGGTTTTTATAACATAACGTGATATGTTAACATGTAATTATGTTTTGGAAACATAATGGACATGACACTTAGAAAATATGAGTGTGGCCAACTCGAGGTTGGGTTGAGTTTGTAGCATAAATCTACCCGGACCCGCCCGGCTTAACTAGTGGCAACAAACAATAGGACCCAATGTGAGAAGTTGGTCATGTTGTTCTCGAACCCGAGGTTAGACCTAGTTGTGGTGTAAAGCTACCCGGACCCGCCCGGCTTAACTAGTAACCACAATAAAGTCTAATGTGAGAGGTTAAAGCGCATTAAGTTAATTAATGCCTCCTGATTAGGGTTAAGTCATGGTCCACTTAATACTTAACCAATTTTGGCTTGATGGGTTAATCGGGGTTAAGTCATGAACCTTGGGTACACTTAACCAATTTAATCCACGTTTGGATAGGGTTAACCACATTTAACCCGTTGAGAAACCCTAGTGGCGTGGTCCTTTGCAGCAGTAACCCTCTTGGTAGTATCATAAGACCCTAGGGACTAGTGTAACGAGAAAGAATTTCGCTCGGTCCGAACCAGTCGCTAAACCGATCTAGACCGTTCGAAACGCCCTATCGTTTGAGAACAAGCCACAACAGAACGCATATAAAAGAACATTTCACTGTATATTACAACAATGCATCAGATTACAAGAATATACAGAGTATAAAAGAATAAATATTACACAGAAATATCAGAGATTTAAATTACATTAAAATACATCGCAGCGGAAAATAATACAATGCACAACTAGAAGGAGATATACGGATACAAAGCTTTCCGGATATCGTTCCAGCTGTAAACCAGGATCCTGTGAATATAAATCTGCAAAACCGAAACTACTAGCTGCCCGTGTCAAAATAAGGGCACCCAGAGTTTAGGTTAAAACAATAAACTCCAGGTCAGTCATGGGACTGGTGTGAGAACTAAAACAGTTATTAATCTTTATTTTTAAAGTTAGGTAAATCAAGGGACCACGCCGTATAACACGGAACGGGTTTCCTCCCAAGAACACCAGTGCATAAAACAAACAGCGCAATGCTAAATAAAGAAAAATGAAGCTGTTATAAGACCCAGTTCCCATCACATAATGCAACGCAAGCCGGAGGATAGGGTTTTTACCTTATAATAGCCAAGAATGCTTGATACGTTTAAAACAAATCATTTGATACTATTATAAGTGCATAGTGTATAAAACAACTTCAAATCATAAGTATCAATCATAGGCGGCATGAGCGCCCCATCCCACTATGTCACCATATATAGGTTTACAAATAAAACCGCAAAGTCACGTATTTGGAAATTGGATTTCCGTCTATGAACCGAGGCAAAAGATAGTCCTCAACCGATTCGAGACTGCCTAGCCCGAGTCTCAGGATCAGAGCTCGAGTGACCCTTGGATCCTCAGGGCCAGTCCACCGATGTGGATTAAACTTAAACCCTGAACATGCGTTTCCCCGCCCTATGGGGCGTAAACGAGCCAACTAAATGACTCCATCGGTTCGAGAACGACCGATCAATCTGAGGCGCCTCGCAACAGCAACAACCACATAAGTCAAACTCGTCAGGGCGTGTAAAACCACTGACGCCACTTCTAGCTAGGAAGAAACGCATGCCCTCCCTGACGTCCTCTCCCGTTTTTGGTTCATACCGGGTGTGAAACTCGCGAATCAAACGTTACACAAAGCTACGCCACAAAGGCCTTGCTTTGATCATCACCACAAGACTTTGCTTTTCAACAGAAGCCTCGATCAATTGCCACTTAGGCATGCCACACAGGCAATTCACTCCATGCGTTTGATATCCATCAATATATAACCCCTAAGCTCGTACGTCTCAGAGAAGGGCGTTAAGCAAGAGAATAAATTCTCCGCCGCCAAACAGATATATATTTAATAGAGATCAATCACATAGACTAAAATCCAATGTCAGACACACGGTCCATTTACAAGTCCGTTCTGGGTCTGAACGAAACCGGAGGCACCTAGTACCCCGCACATCCATCGATCTCCAAGTACGTCTGGACGATCACTAACTGTTTCCATCTTCTTGGGTGTACAGCCCAATCAAGATCATCAGTAATTACCCAAACGACGTGAAGACTTCCGGTCTTCGACCACCGTCTTCATCTTCGACACCACGTCGAATCAGTTATTCAGAATGGGATAAACCCGGTCTTTCTGAATAACTCGCGTATATATTATAAAAGTGTTACACAAACACAACATACGCCTCATTCCAATTCAGAATATTCTTTTATCCAAATATTCCTATACTTTGGGAAAAGTTCCCATTAATTTTATCCAAGATTAATTCTTTAAATTTATTCTTTAATCTCCTTTGAATATCAATTCAAACTAGTCGGGATTAGCGAACCACACCGAAGTAATCATTTATTTTATTTCCCAATCCCAACCTATTCATCCCATGAAGTACAACTGGTTATACTTCATATCTAACACCACGGTGTTATCGGTAAATTCAATTACCATTTCACGTTCAAATCTAATTAAAGATTTAACTATCGCTTGGAGTAAAACTGGTGATACTCCATTTTCGATCTTTTCAATCTAATTAAAGATTCATTAAAACTCCACTTAGTTTTAATATTTCTCTGGGTTAAAGAATCAGTGTCATTTAAAAACACAGTTCACGATAAACCCAAAATCACATTCATTAATTATCGGGTTAAAGAACGAGTGTTATTTAAAACACTGTTCACGATAAACCCAAAATCACATTCATTAATTATCGGGTTAAAGAACGAGTGTTATTTAAAACACTGTTCACGATAAACCCAAAAATCAATATCAATTCAATTCCAATTAAATCTCATTTAATTGGCACACTTCATTAAATCCAAATAAAAAGATTTAATCTTTTCTCAACTGGGTTCAAGAACAGTGTTAATGAAGACACCATTCACGACAAACCCAAATCACATTTGATATTCAATACAAGGCTCTGAATAGAAAATATATCGGCTTATATTCAATATCAAATTCTACGATTAACAAATGTCGTATCGGAAATAACGATATAAATATATATATCTTTCAAATTTCCATAACAACATCTGTATAATCACGAATTCCAACATCGAAATATTCCGAAGACAATTTCGATTCAAATCCACTCCAATGCAATCATTGGAAATTCTGGTTATTTTCAAAACCATTTCAATTTCAATTTATTCATTTCAAAATAAATAGAATTATAATTCTAGTTCAAAACTAGTTCATTTCGATAAAAATCTATTTTTATCTTTTCAAATATGGAGTCTTTCATCCCAAATCTTCACAAATCATTTCTTATGATTTTACACAAATTATTACTATTTTTAATAATTTTATCAAGGCCCGTACAGTCGATTTCCATCAACGGCCATCGAACTGCACTTACAGCGACCTTTTTCAAATTTGATTTGGACATAATTCCAAATCCAACCGTTAGATTTCAAATTTCTAATATTCGTTAGAAAGCTCTTTTCGATACGAACCCAACGGTTCCGGTTTTAGGAGAATCCGACGGTCGGATCTCCCGTAATGTCCGTTTGAAATAAATGGTCGAAATTCACGAACTGCCGCGGCGCGGCACGTTCTATTCAGGCCATTATATTATATATATAATATATATAATATACACTTCATCGATTTCTATTTAAAACGAATTATATAAATAGTTTTAAATTCGTTTCAAAAGCAATTTCAACTTCCTTTTCAATTCAAATCAAAATTGAATTCTTCTTTATAAATTCGTTTTAAAATTCATTTATATTCAATTCAAATTTCAATTCAATTTGAATTCATTTCAATTCACTTTCAATTCAATTCGAATTCGTTTTCAATTCAATTCATTTCGAAATCGTTTTCAATTCAATTCATTTCGAAATCGTTTTCAATTCAATTCATTTCGAAATCGTTTTCAATTCAATTCATTTCGAAATCGTTTTCAATTCAATTCATTTCGAAATCGTTTTCAATTCAATTCATTTCGAAATCGTTTTCAATTCAATTCATTTCGAAATCGTTTTCGATTCAATTCATTTCGAAATCGTTTTCAATTCAATTCATTTCGAAATCGTTTTCAATTCAATTCATTTCGAAATCGTTTAAAATCGATATAAATATCGTTCACGTCAAAATGGCGTCAATCTAATCATCACGGCTTCACATATTTCTATTTTCAAATATTCTATTTCAAATATTTCCTATTATCAAAATATTTGTTATTATCAAAATATTCTTTATTTTCACGATTGGAATGAGGCCCAATCAATCACCATATAAAGTTAATTATATGGATTCCATACAACACATGTATATAATAGCATTGAAAAATAATCAACCATCAACCAAAGTGCACTACACTGTATAAGCATCAAATATAGATATCTAACGCTTATAACAGCCTGTCAATCGATCGATCGACATATTTAATCAATCAGGATGAGTGAACTTCAAATTTCATCCCAACACCCGTGTGGGGTTTCAAACAATCAAACACATATTTTATTTGTGCTGTTGGGCGATGTGTAAAATTTATCGTCCCAATCAATGTCATTCAAATAGGTGTACATAAACAAACCGTCCGGTTTATAAATGAATATTTTATTTTATTCACTTCACATTAAAATTATATTTTAACGATAAAACATTTTATTTCAACCTATGAATTTCTATTCAATTCATTTACACCATAAAATGATATTTTTATTTTCTAACATATTTTAGAAAATTTCGGCGGCATAACGGCATGATACTGGAAACGGGACAAGGCCTAGCCTTATCCCCGATCTAGTGAAGGCCCACGCCATTCACACATCAATCAAAATCACCAAACAACCAAATTCAAATCAAATCATATAACTAATCTATGCAACCAAACAAACAAGTCCATGGTCTGTGGACGATTGTGTCGGGTGCTACTAAGCACCGTCTGCATCCTAGTATATATATAACTAGAAAATAAATTTGAAAGGTGAAAAATTCTCACCTTTAGCTATCCTAGCTCCATTGCACTTCCAATGCAGGAAATCTTTGCCAACTCGCCTTTCGCTGCTTTCGTTGTCCGCTTTCACTACATATGTAAAAATCGAATTTTTACCTCGCTATTCAATATATAAAAATCGAATTTTTACTTCGCTATTCAATATATAAAAATCGAATTTTTACTTCGCTATTCAATATATAAAAATCGAATTTTTACTTCGCTATTCAATATATAAAAATCGAATTTTTACTTCGAAGTTCAATATATAAAAATCATATCTTTATTTCGAAGTTCAATATATAAAAATCATATCTTTATTTCGAAGTTCAATATATAAAAATCATATCTTTATTTCGAAGTTCAATATATAAAAATCATATCTTTATTTCGAAGTTCAATATATAAAAATCATATCTTTATTTCGAAGTTCAATATATAAAAATCATAACTTTATTTCGAAGTTCAATATATAAAAATCATATCTTTATTTCGAAGTTCAATATATAAAAATCATATCTTTATTTCGTTTGAAAATCGAATCTTTTCTAAAACTAAAAATCTAATTTTTCTAAAACTAAAAATCTAATTTTTCTAAAACTAAAAATCTAATTTTTTCTAAAACTAAAAATCTAATTTTTTCTAATATGAATACCCTATAAAAATAACATTTCTAATCGATATTATATAATAAAATCTCATAACTAAATATCTAAATGAGTGAAGAGGAAGAAAACAAATAAAATAAAAATAAATATATAGGCTTACATTAGAAATTGGGAGAAGGATGCGGGTTTTCGAATGGGGGAAAGGCTGAAGGGTTGCTCGCGGGTTTAGGGGAGGTCGGAGGGGGCTGGAGTGGCGGCCGGAGGTTGCTCAGGCGGACGGTGGGCCAGTGGTGGGCGCATCGGGATTTAGGGTTGGGGGGGGGATTGGGGTTTTCTGGTTCGCGGAGGAGGTGAGAGGGAGGAAGAGGGATCGGGGAAGAGGCGGAGGCGGGTTGGGGAACCGGAGCGGTGGTGGGTGGCGATGGGTGTCGGGCGCGCCTCCGTCCATTTTTTCTTCCTTTTTTTTTCCCTGTATAATGAATTCGAACGAGGGGGGGCCAGCGTATAATATGGGAGAGAAAGAAGATATTTCCTTTTTTTCTATTTATTTAATTTGAAAAAGTTGACTTTTACATATGACCTCGAAACGAGGCCCACCGCCTGTCGTCCATAGCGTATTGCCCCCATTCCGAACACAATGGGATATGTATCGCAAGCTGATTTGATCGTTTCGATTAGTTTCAGTTGAATTTACATTTAAATCACTATATTGAATTTTAAACGTACATTTCGAATTACCGGGGTCACATATTAGCTCTAAAAATTCTCGAAAAATATTTTCTAGCTTCGTATTAACGATACGGTCCTAACAAAACTAGTTTCGTCGAATTCTGAGACCGTTGGAAAAATAGCCAATTTCCAGTCGATTAAAATCAACTGAAACTGGTCAAACGCGTTTTCCTTTGCCACGCTCACATATTGATTCGAAAAATTATGAAATTTGGAATCTAGCAATAACTTGACACTGCGGACCCAACAAAACTGGTTTCGTCGGAATCCGAGGTCGTTTGCAAAATGTCCATTTTTAAGGGCCTGAATTCCATAGCGACTATTCAGAATTTTCAACTGGACATATCTTTTGATTCCCGCTATGAAATTTTGATTTGTCGGATTCATTGGAAAGATATTCTCAAATAGGTTCTATTATTTTTGGTTTCACTAAAATCCGATTTATTTTGCACTCGGTATATTCAATTGAAGTTTGAAATCGAATTATCGAACTACCGCGCCATTTTCAATTCTATTTATAAATATATATAAATATTTATATTCTAACGACGACGTATATAATATATACGTCGAATTCCATTCAAAATAAATAACTCGTCGATATTATTTAAAATAATTCATTTTAAATAATCAAAATTCGCTAAAATTGCCAAAATAAAAATTTCAAACTGGCTCGCATTTTACGGGTTGTTACAACTAGGCTAGGGTGGAGGCACGATTACTGGGCTGACATGTAAGCGACAAAAACGACGGCTGAGTAGGTACGTCGGTGTGGGTCCAGGCGGACTATGGTCGTGCACATAGTCCGGAGTTGGAAAATCAGGCACGGGTACCAGTAGATCTAGACTGTGCATACTTGATTGGTGTCCGAGGTCTACACCCTAGGACTTGATACACCCTGGGTTGGACCTAGCGTAGTTAGCTACATTGCATGTTTGGGCCGTATGACACCGACACTGGACGAGTTAGGCTTATAGGGAGCCGATCAACTAGACCGAGTAGTTGGACCTTGATTTAGGTCATCTCATGATGTTGGCCAAACTTGGGCCAAGGGATCAATTCTTGTTTACTTGACATGTTGGAATGCTAGTACACCCGTGGTGCAAAACTTAACCTTGATTATGCGATGACACCTTTATCTATCTTGTTAGTTAATCATCATGCCAGTATGTTGTTATCCTTATGTTCATCTCAGCTTCTCATGCCAGTTAACTTTACTAGTTCTTAGACAGATAGTAGTAGGGCTTACCAGTCTTTTTGACTGACCTGTTTTCTTTCGCCTCTTTTCTTCCGTTCCCCCCCCAGGTCCTCAGGGTGGGAACATTGGAGCTTAGCTTGGATCTTTCTGGCTTGCTTACTGGATTTGCTCATGTACGGTTTTGGACATTGAGCTAGCTATGGTTTATCACTTCACTTTGGGGATAGTACTTTATGTATTTCAGTTTTTCAGTTTATGCTTTTATCTAGACTTCGTTTGTTGGAAAATAATGATTAAGTACTTTGTTGTAACTTAACTCTGGTTTTGGAAATGCAAGTTTTATCCGCTTCTTTATTACTCTGTTTTACTTATATATTCTGTCTTGTGATATCTGCATGCATGTTTACCTTGTTTAACGCCCCTCCAAAGCTAGTGTCCTTGCAAGAGTGGCACTGGCGGAGGTGGGGTGTTACATTTGGTATCAGAGCATAAGGTTTACAAGATTTGAGCAAAAGTGTTTTTGAAACTTACCTTTTGAAAAACTATTTTCAAAACCAATTAAGTATTTTCCAAGAAAAGTCTAGTTATTTTTAAAAAGGCTATTCCCCAAAAGCCATAGCACTATCCTTCGTTTCTTCGTTCTGAATCTATCTTTTTCTTTTTCAGTATGGCCGATCTTAACCTTCCCGAGGGAGTGACCATTCCCGGATGGTTCCGGAGGTACTTGGAAGCTAGGGCCAACGATGCGGGCCCAGCACATACCCCCAATATAACTGAGGTTCCTCCTCCTCCTCAGAATCCGCAAGCAGATTTCGCTAAGATTTGCAAAGACTTTAAGGCGATGGGTGGCAAGAATTTCATAGGGACGGAGACTTTTGTGGAGGCAAGAAATTGGTTGAAAGAAACTGAAGATCTCTTCGTCATCTTTGATGTGCAAGATCATAGAAAGGTTTTATTGGCAGCATGGTTATTAAAAGAAGAAGCTGCTTATTGGTGGGAGGTCACCAATGCTACAAGGCCTATAGAGACTTGGGCCGACTTTAGGACAAGATTTGGGCTTAAGTTTCAATCATCAGCTGAGGCGAATGTGCAATTGGAGAAGTTTATATCTTTGAAGCAAGGGGACATGACAGTGAGGGAGTACGTGAATGAGTTTAACAAGCTCGCCCGATTCGGTTTGGACATGGTTAATACTCCCCAGAAGAAGGCTTTGCGCTTTGCATGAGGGTTGAATGAGTCATTACAAGGTTTAGCCCTATCTCATATACCCATGGGGGCCACTTTTGAAGGCCTAGTAGACATGGCATTGCTTCAAGGAGACAATAAGAATAGCAAGAAGGAAGACAAGACTAGTGAGACTCAAGCTAAGAAGACAGACTCCAAGGGGGGAGGAAATCAGAGCAATCAAAACAGCAAAAACAACAAAAACAACAAGGGCAACAAGGGCAAGTCAAAGGACCCAAGAAAATGCAACTACTGTGGAATTGTTGGGCACATAGCCAAGGATTGTAGAAAGAAGAAAAGGAAGTTGGGAGGATGCTTTCATTGTGGAGAGGCTGGACACTTTAGCAAGGATTGCCCCAAGAAGCAAGGGCAGAATCAGCGTGCAGGACCTTCTGGAGGGCAAGTGCATGCTCTTAATGCCGCTCCAGTTCAGGACCGAGGTAGTATTTCTGTAGAAAGTCTTGTTTATATTTCTGATTTTCCTGTTCGCACCTTATTTGATTCTGGCGCATCACATAGTTTTATCTCTTCTGACATTGTTGAAAGTTTGCACCTAAGTACTAGCATAGTTGAGGATCCCGTTTGTGTTTCAAATCCAATTGGGGGTTCCGCCCATCTGTCTATGATTTGTGTGGATTTGAAAATTTCTATCTTGGCCGTGGAATTCGCGTGTAGTGCTTATGTTCTCGGGTTCACGGGATATGGGTTGATCTTGGGCATGGATTGGTTGTCTAGTTATGGAGCCATTCTCGATTGTGAACATAGGGTGGTGAGGCTCATGACTCGCCTCGGTAATACCCTAGAAATTTCTTGTAACCCTCGAGGTCCCGTCATGTTATGTTATCTTGAATCTCTCGACTCGTCCATCGATGATCTGCAATCTGTAAGGGTGGTCCGAGACTATCCTGATGTCTTTGAAGAAGTTAGGGGGTTACCCCCTAAACGAGAGATAGATTTCCGCATTTATCTAGTTGATAATGCCAAGCCAGTATCATTGCCAGTTAGGCACATGGCTCCACATAAGAGAAGGGAGCTCAGTAAGAAAATCAAGGAGTTGCTTGAGAAAAAATTTATTAGGCGAAGCATTTCTGAATCGGGTGCTCCGGTGGTATTCGCTACTAAGGCGGATGGTTCGCTTCGTCTATGTGTTGACTATCGAGAGTTGAACAAGGTGACAAAGAAGAATAGGCACCCGTTACCGAGGATTGATGATCTCTTTGATCAGCTGGTTGGTGCTTCCGTTTTCTCTCAGCTCGATCTAGCCACCGGATTCCATCAGCTTAGAGTAGCTGAGGATAGCATTGATAAAACTGCGTTTAGGACTCCAGATGGATTCTTTGAATGGCTTGTCATGCCATTCGGTTTGACTAATGCACCCGCATACTTCATGGACTTGATGAGTAGGGTGTTCAGGGAGTTCCTTAACAAGTTTTTTGTTGTCTTCGTGGATGATATTCTGATCTTCTCAAAGGATGAGGAAGAGCATGCAAAGCATCTCAAGGAAGTGATGGATACGCTTAGAGCGCATCAGTTGAAAGCCAAGTTCTCCAAATGTCATTTTTGGAGAAGGGAAGTTCGGTTTCTTGGACATATAGTCTCTAAGCAAGGCATAGCGGTGGATCCCGCGAAAGTGGTTGTAGTTCAAGACTGGAAGACTCCTAGGAATGCAACCGAAGTAAGAAGCTTTCTCGGTCTGGCGGGCTACTATAGGAAGTTCATCAGGGACTTTGCTAAGATTTCGGCCCCTCTTACTAAGTTGACGAAGAAGAACTTAGTCTTTGCATGGGACTTGGAGTGTGAGCTTGCTTTTCAAAAGCTCAAGAGAGCCCTTACCTCAGCTCCAGTTTTGGCATTACCCGATAGTGGTAAGATGTTTACCGTGTACACAGATGCATGTGGTATGGGGTTAGGAGTTGTTCTGATGCAAGAGGGTAGAGTGATATGTTATGGGGGTAGGCAACTGAAAGTTCACGAGAAGAACTATCCCACTCATGATTTGGAGTTAGCGGCAATCGTCTTTGCACTCAAATCCTGGCGCCACTATCTTCTAGGCGAAAGGTTTGAGTTGTATACTGATCACAAATCACTCAAGTACCTCTTCTCGCAAAAAGATCTGAATCTAAGGCAGCAAAGGTGGATGGAATTCTTAGCATCTTATGATTTCGAGATAGCTTATACCCCTGGCAAGGGTAATGTTGTAGCGGATGCACTAAGCAGAAGGAGGTTGACTTTGAGCCCCTTGTTCATTGAGATGAAGAACTTAGAATTCTTGGCAACCTTTGATTTCACAACGACTGTTGAGTCGATGACGGGTTCATTAGCATCCCTTGAGCTTAGACCCACACTTCTTGATCAAGTTGGGGCTTCACAGAGGGAAGATCCACAGATAGTCGAAGTCATGGATAAGTTGATTCGTGGTGAGACGTCTAGTCACCTTGCTAGATACACTATTGATGATAAAGGATGGCTAAGGCGTGATGGGAGATTATGTGTTCCTCGAGTGGGAGATTTAGTCCATAAAGTTCTCGAAGAAGCACATCACTCGAAGATGACTATACATCCGGGAGGAGATAAGATGTATAGAGATATGAAGCGCATTTTCTTTTGGGAAGGAATGAAGAAAGACGTGGCAGAATATGTTTCAAAGTGCATGGTGTGCCAACAAGTGAAAGCCGAGTCGAAGAAACCAGGTGGGCTATTACATCCATTGGAGGTCCCGCAATGGAAATGGGAGAGTATTTCTATGGATTTTGTGGATGGATTGCCTAGGTCAAGGAGAGGGAACACAAGCATATGGGTCATAGTTGACAGACTTACGAAGAGTGCTCACTTTATTCCAGTAAAGAGCAAGAAGACCACATCATGGCTAGCATCTATTTATCTTCGAGAGATAGTGCGGTTACATGGAGTTCCTTCTAGCATAGTTAGCGATCGTGACCCAATTTTCACTAGCCAGTTCTGGAACAGTTTGCAAGAAGCGATGGGTACGCGATTGAATCTGAGTACAGCCTATCACCCCCAGACGGATGGCCAAACCGAAAGGGTGAATAGAGTGCTAGAAGATCTCTTGAGGCTTTGTGTTCTCGACTTCGGTGGTACTTGGGAAGACCACCTTCCTCTTGTAGAGTTTGCTTATAATAATAGCTATCAAGCCAGCATAGGTATGGCACCATTTGAAGCTTTGTATGGGAGGCCGTGTAGGTCACCATCTTGTTGGTGGGAGACAACAGATAGACTTATACTTGGGCCCGATATTATACGGGACACATCCGAGAAAGTTGAATTGGTGAGAAGAAGGATGAAAGTGGCCCAAGATAGACAGAAATCCTATGCTGACAAGCGAAGGGCAGAGTTGGAATTCGAAGTAGGAGACATGGTTTTCGTGAAGGTTTCTCCTTTGCGTAATGTGGTACGTTTTGGAGCAGTAGGGAAGCTGGCACCAAGGTTTGTTGGACCTTTCCCCATCATTGAGAGAATTAGAAAGATGGCCTATAAGGTGGAATTGCCCGAGAAGCTAGCCGGAGTGCATAATGTCTTTCATGTCTCGCATCTCCGAAAGTGCCTACATGAGTCCGCTGAGGTGGTTGAACCAAGCATTCTTGAAGACATTGAGGTAGAGAAAGAAGCAACCTTGAGAAAAGCTCCGATTCGTATTTTGGGAACAGAGATCAAGAAGCTAAGGAATCGGGAAGTCAAGTTAGTGAAGGTTCAGTGGAGTGAAGCCGATGAAGACGCAACTTGTGAAACCGAGGAGAAGATGCGTGGGCTTTATCCATTCCTTTTTTAGGGTACATTCTCGACCTCTTTCCTAATTAGCATATCTTTCTTGTATCCGTGTTTATCCTGTTTATCTAATTATCTCGTTAATCATGTTATGAGGACCTTAGGTAGAAACCCTTTGGATGAAACATGTATTTGAAACATGTTATGCTTGATGGTTGCAAGTGGCTGCAAGTGTTTGCACGTGGATACTCGTGGATGCATGATACACATTAGGCACTAAGATCGGCTCACACACTTTCATGTTGCATATGCATGAGTGCTTATACTTATTCATGGATGAAACTTGTTATGATATCACGTGGATGTTGCATATGGATGAATGTTATGTGCACTCATGTAGAGATTATTTTAGGAATTTGCATACATATGGACTCATTTCACTAACATAATTTGCATTAAGGAGGTTTACTGTATCAGTAACCGCCTGATTTTTGCATTAGATAAGTACATATACACACACCTTTGCATATGTTCATACAGCATTTAGAACCTTTTAAGGACAATGATTGCTCGTGGATGATGTTTTAAGTAGATGGATGATGGATGGTAGGATACGTTCTTCCTAACTTGGAGATTTCGGGGACGAAATCCTTTAAGGAGGGGAGAATGTAACAACCCGTATTTTTGAATAACATGTAATAACATAAATCGAGGCAAAATTAAACTGTAAAATCTGAATCAAGGGAAACGGGCTGTGCCATTGCGTTAGTCTCGGAAAAATACGCGAAATAGAGTCCGAGTTTTCGAAAAACGGAGTCCGTATGACCAAGATATGGCCTCGCGAAGTTTCACGAAAAATTCAAATTCAAAACAAATTCAAAAATTTCAATTTTCAGAAGTGGCAGGAAAATTCCCGCCAGACCCAGGGGGTCGACCTGGGGGTCGACTGGGGAGTCGACCTCCCCCCCCAGGTCGACTGGGGAGTCGACCCTAGGGTCGACCTGGGGGTCGACCTCCATGGTCGGCCTGGTGCACCTGTTTTGGCTGTTTTGACCTATTTTGGAGGCTTGTGACGGGATTTGATGGCTTGGATTGAATCTAGGGTTAATCCTATGGCTAATACTATCCTAATCTTCTATAAAAAGGACCCTAAGCCTAGCCTAAATCATCATTATTCATTCCTACAACTAAACTATGCCAAATTTCTTCCTCTCACGGCCTCCACTCTCATGCTAAAATTTCTAAGTTTATTTCTATGAGAGATTTTGAGTGCATACAAGTATTTTCAAGCTTGTATGAGTGTTCTTAGTTTGCATTCAAGTCAAGTTGCAACATTTCTATTACAAAGCAAGGATTTTTATTTGATTTGGCTCAAGGGTTTTTCATTGGAGCTTTCAAATTTGGGTCTTTTTGGTGATTGCATAAGGGCTTCGTCTCAATCTTTATAATAACTATTTATTTGTGTCTTCATAGCATTGTAAGCCCTTTTCTACTTTCTTTTTATTGAACTCTAAAGTTAAATGAATGATGCAAGTTTGGGGTTGATCGTTATGATATGCAAGTTTGGTTGATCATTATATGCAAGTTTGGTTGATCATTATATGCAAGTTTGGTTGATCATTATGATATGCAAGTTGGTGTAACCATTATGTATGACACATGTTGCTAAGTTATGCAAGTTTGGGTTGATCATTATACACATGTTATCATGTTATGCAAGTTAAACTTGAGTTTGTGAGCATAAAGCTTCAAGCTTTATGTTAAAGGTTGCATTTTGGCAACATGAAAGTTATCATATCCCTTATGATAAATTGCATGTGAGGCCAAATGCGAACTTCTAGCAACTTCTACATGTCATTTATCACCATGTATCACTCATATGCTAAGTTTGGTTTTATGCATGCTTTTGAAGCCTAATGATGCAATATGCAAGTATATGAACATATGTACATCTCATATGCCACCATGTTAAACTTGTGGCTTCAACACCTTTTTGTCATGATTATGCCAAGTTCCTTATTTTATCCTTTATGCGTTGATGCGACTATGTAAACGTTGGGATTACGTTGGGGTTGGGTAACATTATGACATAAACATGGTTTTTATAACATAACGTGATATGTTAACTTGTAATTATGTTTTGGAAACATAATGGACATGACACTTAGAAAATATGAGTGTGGCCAACTCGAGGTTGGGTTGAGTTTGTAGCATAAATCTACCCGGACCCGCCCAGCTTAACTAGTGGCTACAAACAATAGGACCCAATGAGAAGTTGGTCATGTTGTGCTCGAACCCGAGGTTAGACCTAGTTGTGGTGTAAAGCTACCCGGACCCGCCCGGCTTAACTAGTAACCACAATAAAGTCTAATGTGAGAGGTTAAAGCGCATTAAGTTAATTAATGCCTCCTGATTAGGGTTAAGTCATGGTCCACTTAATACTTAACCAATTTTGGCTTGATGGGTTAATCGGGGTTAAGTCATGAACCTTGGGTACACTTAACCAATTTAATCCACGTTTGGATCGGGTTAACCACATTTAACCCATTGAGAAACCCTAGTGGCGTGGTCCTTTGCAGCAGTAACCCTCTTGGTAGTATCATAAGACCTTAGGGACTAGGCTAGGGTGGGGGCACGATTACTGGGCTGACATGTAAGCTACCAAAACGACGGCTGAGTAGGTACGCCGGTGTGGGTCCAGGCGGACTATGGTCGTGCACATAGTCCGGAGTTGGAAAATCAGGCACGGGTACCAGTAGATCTAGACTGTGCATACTTGATTGGTGTCCGAGGTCTACACCCTAGGACTTGATACACCCTGGGTTGGACCTAGCGCAGTTAGCTACATTGCATGTTTGGGCCGTATGACACCGACACTGGACGAGTTAGGCTTATAGGGAGCCGATCAACTAGACCAAGTAGTTGGACCTTGATTTAGGTCATCTCATGATGTTGGGCCAAGCTTGGGCCAAGGGATCAATTCTTGTTTACTTGACATGTTGGAATGCTAGTACACCCGTGGTGCAAAACTTAACCTTGATTATGCGATGACACCTTTATCTATCTTGTTAGTTAATCATCATGCCAGTATGTTGTTATCCTTATGTTCATCTCAGCTTCTCATGCCAGTTAACTTTACTAGTTCTTAGACAGATAGTAGTAGGGCTTACCAGTCTTTTTGACTGACCTGTTTTCTTTCGCCTCTTTTCTTCCGTTTCCCCCCCCCCAGGTCCTCAGGGTGGGAACATTGGAGCTTAGCTTGGATCTTTCTAGCTTGCTTACTGGATTTGCTCATGTACGGTTTTGGACATTGAGCTAGCTATGGTTTATCACTTCACTTTGGGGATAGTACTTTATGTATTTCAGTTTTTCAGTTTATGCTTTTATCTAGACTTCGTTTGTTGGAAAATAATGATTAAGTACTTTGTTGTAACTTAACTCTGGTTTTGGAAATGCAAGTTTTATCCGCTTCTTTATTACTCTGTTTTACTTATATATTCTGTCTTGTGATATCTGCATGCATGTTTACCTTGTTTAACGCCCCTCGAAAGCTAGTGTCCTTGCAAGAGTGGCACTGGCGGAGGTGGGGTGTTACAATGGAGGAGGAGGTTGGAAGGGTTTAGGCTGTGGAAAAATGAAAGTGGCGGCTATGAGAAATGAGGAGAGATGAATTAGGTTTAGATAGCTCCTTTTTTTATATAATGTTCCAATCCCTTAATCAAATTAAAGGCCTATTAAAATTTAGAGGGTCGGCGGCTGGGTATTTGAGATCAGGGTTATACGTATTATGCCCGTATATATACCGTATTCTTTATTTTAATTAATTTATTTTCACAAAAATGACTGTATGTTGATATATATGAGTTGGGATTAAGTTAAATTAATAGCTTATGTGTATATGTGCATACATGAACGTTTGAATTTTAAAACCTGAGAATAAAGTCTATTGGAAACAAAAGCATGAAATTAATGTATATAAACATATATAAGGAGAGAAACAATAAATGATTTGATAACAATCAATCTATATTACAATTTTAATTAATATACGTTACAGCAAAAATTAATGTACGTTAATGAGTAATTAATGTATGTTACAAACATAAGAAAGAAATTTAATATATTTATAACAATATAATGTCTAACTAATGGTATATATTTTGAGTTTGGAATTATTCAAACATGTGTAAATAGTAAATTTATAATGGAAGCATCAAGGAAGGAGAATGAAACAATTTACAAATTAACGTTGCAACGGAGAAGAATTAATGGAGATAATAGTTAAATTGTGTAAGCAATCAATTAAGAAAATTAATTATGAAATGAATGACATTAATTAATAAATTGAGTGGTTTAAGATATATACGTTTTGAAATTGGAATTATGTAACGTGTGAATATAATAAGGAAACATAATAATGGAGAAATAGGGATGGACCATTTTTTTTTAAACCTGAAATAAACTGCTAATGAATGCCATGGAATATAGGTTTATGAAGTTGTAAACCGCGTTCATAAAGGTTTTAAATTTTCATAAGTTTAGCATATAAGATTAGCGCTCTTAACCATATGAAATATGTAATTCCACCTTCAAAATTGTGCATATATATGTATTGACTAAAGGTGTACTCTTAAGGTTTAAATGTTAACAATTTATTTGAGCTTTAAATGTCATTAAAGAAAAGAAAAATTTGTCATACTCTTAAGGTCTATGTGACGTAGGTCGTAATAAGTATGTAATTTATTATTAATGAAAACTGGATAGTTTTGTCAACTTCTTACATATTTGTACAATCTTTAAGATATAACATAAAACGTCATTCATGGATATTTGATTTAACTAGGACATATTTGGGAAGGCATTTGTAGATCTCTAATTTAATTTAATTTTTTCTAGTCTCTATTAATCAAAATAAATCATTTAAAAAATTCAAAATCAGTTAAAAATATTTTAAATTTGCCCCAAAATTCTGGGTTGTTACATTATCTCTCTCCAACTTGTATGCCTTTCATGATGCCTTTACTTATTTATATGTTAAAAGTAACTGGACTCGCCAGACTTTATGTATGACCCATTTTTTCCTCTTCTTTCTCTTCTGTTTCCCCCAGGTTCTCAAGGTGGGAATATTCAAGTTTTATCAGGATTCTTCTTTCATTATGCTTGGAGCTGCTTAGATGTACCGCTTGATTTCGTATCTTCTCTACTATGGCTATATTTTGGGGATTATGCTCTTTTTATGTATTATTGTACTATGATGATGATTTATGTACAAGGCAGAAGTTTTCAGTATTCCAGACTTATTATGTAATTGGGTTTGAACAACGATGCTTTTATATTAATTAAAGTTTTATTTCCACTGTTATTTTATGTCTGTCTTGCAATGTTTCTGTTTCTGTTTACCTATAACGCTTCACGAAACTTAATGCTTTCTGATAAAGAGTGACATTAATGGATGTTGGGTGTCACAACTACAATGGCAATGGTGGAAAGCAAGTATAAAGAGGACTAAGAAGGGGGTTCTTTCCTTCTTCCCAAAATGCCAAGGCAACCCAAAAGTTCAAGTGTCCATGAATAGAGAACTTCTTTTTGAAGTGGTGAAGGGAGCTTGAGAATCCAAGAAGCAATCTCTTAAGAAGCCAAAGAGAAAAAATTTAAACTTTTTCTTAGTTCTGAAGTGGGGTATTTGTAAGTGAGGGGACCAGGTAAGAGGAGAGGCAGGTGTGGACATGCCCACAAAATTTGTCTTATGGGATTAGTACATAACGGAGGACTTAGCTATTTTTCTATCCACCTTGAAGCTCTGGAACCAATCCCCCAGCTAACTTCATATCCCATGGTACAAACTTGTTAGTACCCATCTGGAATGTTTAGTGCTTTTGTGTTGAACCTGTAAGTTCGGGAAGATGCACTAATCATTGAGCATTTAAACAAATTCTAGATGGAAGTTGAGTCTTATGCAAATACCGGTCTGATCCTAGGATACGAAATTGGGAATACCTGTAACACCCCACCTCCGTTAAGGACACTCACAAAGGGAATGCCTTAACTTTGTGGAGCATTTTAGTAAACAGAACAGAAAATTTCAAGACAGATAAACAATACTTGAGAAATTATAACTTTATTACAGCGAAAAACAGAAATTAGTATGGTTACATCTTTACCAAAAACTCAAGTACATAAATATCAGTCTTGTTCAGAAAGTCATCCGAGTAAAAAACTTTAAAATCATAATCCCCATAGAAGATGCCATAAGAAGTTAAGCCATACTTTATGCACTTCAAGCAGAAGAAATCTGGATCAAGCTAAAGTATTCCCTCCTTGGAAAACCCGGGGGGAGACGGAAGAAAAAAGGGGGAAAACAAGCAAGGTCAGACATAAAGTCTGGCAAGTCCAGTGACTTTCAGCATATGAACAGATAATAATAATTATGACATGAAAATAAGCTGGATAAGAGATAACAGTAACAGGAGCAGCATGTGTACTTAGGTTAAACAGAAGAAACAGAATAATATTACTTTTCATTTCTCTGCACTAATACTAGTATAACAGGATTAGGTGTTACCCTAATTTCTAAACAAAAACAGAATAATGGGCCTTTACCACCCGAACAGAAGGTACAGAAACAGAATAATCCTTACGGAAACAGAATGTTAGAATTAGGTGTACACTAGTAAATGGGCCTTTACCACCCCAACAGACGGTACCACGCAGAAACATACAAGTGTCACCACCCAACAGAAACAGACGGTACCCCAACGGAAACAAATAGAACTAAGTGTACCCTAAATCTATCCCAAGCGATCGGCTCCCTAATACATAAATACCCTGTGCCAGCCCCACAGAAGGGTGTATCACTCCCCAAAGTGGCAACCTTTAAATGACACAGACCTATTTACAGATGTCACGCCGTCTTACATCCTCAGAGGAAAACCGGGATCCATGCACGCACATGACCCGGTTGGAACGCACCATCAACACCCCTCGCCATTATCAGAATGAACCGCTTATAATTAGTTCAGTAAGCGTGCCCGGACCCTACCTACTGTTGGGTCAAAGTTTTGATACCAGAAAGGGTTACTGACTAATATGGGTCCCAAACAACAGATGACACAAGTAATTTCCCTCCTAACCTTGTGTCCCCGGACTAACAGATTTCAGATTAACTTGTTTACAAGTTCAGATATACAGAGTTCAGATCAACTAGTCCACAGATAAGACAAGTTTTCAGACTAACGGATCAGATATACGGATTTAACAGATTTACAGATTTGTCTAACTTTGTAATTGGGCCTACAGATTTACGAAACGGGTTTGTTAAATTCATTAGTCCAATTGGTTTAACCCTATCCACCCAACACGTTTTAGACATCATATTTATCTTAGATTTGTATTAATTAAAAATTAATGCGCAGACCTCTCACATTAGACTGACAATTTGCGGCCACTGGTTAGGCCGGTTGGTTCCGGGCAGGTTTCTGCCGCAAACTGAGTCTAACCTCGGGTTTCAAGCACATTATGACTAACTTCTCACATTAGAACCTATTGTTTGCGGCCACTGGATGTGCCGGGCGGTTCCGGGCAGGATTACGCCGCAAACTCAATCTAACCTCGAGTTAGCCATGTTTCATGTTTAGCCAATGCATTCATTCACAGACTATGCTAATATCAGACTAATCATGCTAATTTAACAAATTAACTTCTATACAAGTTACAACAGATTATTCGAGGTTCTATTAACAAGTTTTGCTCAATTTTAAATCGAGCCTACAGATTTACATACTTCAAATTTCAGCATTTCGGTTCTAACAGATTATGCCATTTAACAGATTAAACAGATAACAGATCTTGCAGATTAGGCGATTTAGCAGATAAGGCAATTTAACACTAATTAGGCAATTCAATCTAATTAGCAGTTTAGGCAATATAACAGAACTAGCAGATTAGGCAATATAACAGATTTAATCATTCCTTAAAGTTTCATTGACATATCTTGCCTAATTATAAATTTGGCCTAAGTTTGCACACCTAAATAATTGTCATGATTCACAATATGATCATATACCCCACGTTTTCATTGAATTTACATGGCACAGATTATGGTCATAATTTACCATATAACACATGTCCCAATTTTAGTTAAACTTGCCTAGTACAAAAGATTCACATATAAATTATATCAAATATAGCCATCGATTTCAATGCATGTCATATATTCAAAAATCTCCCACTTAGGTGTTATTCACATTTAACAGTTATCAAATCTTAATATAGATCTTCACACCCAAGTCATATTCTCTTTTTATCTCAAGTCATGAATCGTTATATAAAAATATACCCCAACAATCTAGAACTTTAAATTATAACAGATCTTAATTCAAAATATGCGTTATGTCCAAAGTCTCAAGTCACATGTTAACATACAATGGTTCCTCTTCTTCCAATTCACAGAATATGCATAGATCTAAATCTAGTTTACAACATCAGTCACAGATTAGCCATGTCCAATTATGCCATCATTCATTATTTGTCCTAAAGTTTAGCATTTGTGCGTTAATCTCTTATGAGATGTGGCGCAGGCTCGTGGTAGCCTGGCTATAGAACTAAAAGAAGAAAGAGATACATAAGAAGATATATCAGAACAGAACGTACACAACCTCAAATTCAGATTTACAATCATGTCACTATTATAATTAAAGTTTATATCGGAAAATAACTGTACTTGCCTTTCGTGGTTTTAAGAAAGGATAATAAACTGTTGTTGATGCAGAAATGCTGAATTACTCCTCTTTAATTGTTGTTGTAGCTCTAAACTTTGATTTGAGATTTGATTTAGCTTTTAATTCTATTCAGGTTGGAAGAAGATGCATCAGTCCAAGTTTTGATTCCAGCAGAGTAGCGACGCCTTTTTATTTTTAATTAGAACAGAGGCAAAGTATAGACAGAATGAAATTGTGTAGAGAAAATGAGGCTAGGGGGCTGTTTATATAGGTTTAGGAGGACGAATCTAGACTGTAAACGAGACCAGAAACATCCGAATGAACTCAGGCTGAAAACCAGGTTTTGGCACCAGGTCGACCATAGGGTCGACCATAGTGTCGACCTGGTCCCTGGTAGTTCGACCATAGTGTCAACCCCCAGATCGACCTGGTCCTGGACGGGAAATTTCCCGCCATTCTGCCCTGGGGTCTGAATTCGAATTTCGAATTCGAATTTCGAGCAGTTTTTTATTCTGAAAATTCCTGAAACTTCGGAGGGTCATAACTTGGTCATACAGACTCCGTTTTTCGAAAACTCGGACTTGTTTTCAAGCAGAATTTCGAGACGAACGCAATGGCGCAACCTGTTTCCCTTGATTCCTATTTTAAAATTTAATTCTGCCTTGATTTGTTCATCTTATGATTACAAAAAATACGGGCTGTTACATTCTCCCCTCCTTAAAGGATTTCGACCCCGAAATCTTCAAGTTAAGAAGAATATGTCCTACCATCCAGTCATCCATCTACTCAACCATCATCCATAAGCATCCATTGTCCTTAGAAAACTTCTAATGTTGTATGAACATATGCAAAGGTGTGTGTATATGTTCCTTATCTAATGCAAAGATCAGGCGGTCCACTGATTCAATTGACCTCCTCAATGCGAATTATGCCAGTTCCATAAGTCCAACATGTATGCAATTTTCCTATTTGATACATATCATTCCTAAATGTGTGCGCAATCATCCATCCAAATGCAACATCCACGTGATGAGTCAACCATTTTGCATCCACAAAATTGAAAATGCATACTCATCTATATGCAGTATGAGAGTGTTTTTGAGCCGATCTAGTGCCTAGTGTGTGTATATGCATCCACGAGCAACCACTAGCAACCAATTGCATCCACTTGCAACCATCAAACATAACATGTCTCAAATACATGTTTACATCCATTAGTTTCTACCTAAAGGTCGAAGATTCGATGGATAGGATGTCGTCGAATGATGGAAGCGAGTACAGATAAAACAAAAACTTGGTTCCCATTAGACACTGGTTGAGGGAATAATTTCCCCTAAGTATCAACCCCGAAGACCGAAATCAACATCAGATTAATACTCAGAGAATCACTCCATTAAACAAATGCCCAACTGGAAATCTATTTCACACTTTGAGTAAAAACTCCAATAGACTACTGATACAGATCAGATCACCAAATGATTCTTTGGAAGCTAAGCATGATAAAAACTCAGAATGTATGCGTCATAGTCAACTTAACGCTCAACACAGATACCCAACTTATCACAATTAGATGAGTCGTAACCCTTATGGGTCTGAGTCTATAGCGGAATCAGAAACAATATTAGTATTAAAGTGTAGAGTATCGATTACAGAAAAAATGCCAGAATTAACTCAACAACCAGATAAAAAAATTAAACCTCCTACAGAAAGTTTCCTTATTTATATCCTATCCACTAGCCTTGAGAGTGTTCGCCTGCCCTCCAGAAGTTGGTCCTGCCCTCTGCCCTTGCCCTCGTTTCTTCGGGCAGTCCCTAGTGAAGTGTCCCATCTCACCACAGTTGAAGCAAGTGCCCTTTCTTTTTCTGCAATCCTTGTTCAGATGGGTCGAGCTTCCACAAGTAAAGCACTTTTTCTCCTTCTCATCTACAAACTTTTCATCCTTCTTTTGTGTTTCCTTTTTGGGCTATGCTTTCTTGTTCTGTGGTTCTTCCTTCTTTGCCTCTTTCTTGCCCTTGTCTTCCTCGTGTAGTAGTGTCATGTCCACTAATCTCTCGTAAGTCGCTCCCATGGGTACATGGGTCATGACTAGGATGTGCGGTGGCTCATTCAATCCTTTAATAAAGCGGAGAGCCTTTTTATGCTGGGTGTTGACTAAATCTGGTCTGGACCTAGCAAGTTGGTTGAACTGGTTGACGTATTCCTTGACCGTCATACTTCCTTGCTTAAGAGATAAGAACTTTTCCAGTTGTAGACTTCGTTCAGCTTGCGAGAGTAATTTCGTCTCAAACCTTGTTCTAAAATCCATCCATGTTTCAACCGGCCTCTCAGCGTTAGTGACTTCCCACCAATAGGAAGCTTCATCCTTGAGCAACCATACCGCCAATTGTATCTTCTTCCTATCGTCTACTTCGAAGATAACGAACAGATCCTCAGTTTCTTTGAGCCCGTTCCTCGCTTCTACGAATGATTCAATTCCCTTGAAATCCTTTCAACCCATGGCCCTAAAATCTTTACAGATCTTTGAAAAAGCAATTGCATGAGGAGGGGGCAGAGGAGGAGGAATTGCTGCAGCTGGAGGAGGAATATCTGTTGGGCCTGCATCGTTGGCCCTAGCCTCTAAGTACCTCCTGAACCAGCCAGGTATTGGCACGCCCTCTGGAAAGTTAAGATTCCCAGACATGCTAGAATGAAAGAAAAAGATTTAAAATAGAGAACTGAAAAGATAGATATATGGCTTTTTGGGGATTATGTTTTTCAAAATAAACTTTATTTTTGAAAATATTTCCTTTTAAAACCTTTTTGATAATAATTTTCAAAAACTTTACCCAATCTGGTAACCTTCGGCTCTGATACCAAGTGTAACACCCCACCTCCGTTAAGGACACTCACAAAGGGAATGCCTTAACTTTGGTGGAGCATTTTAGTAAACAAAACAGAAAATTTCAAGACAGATAAACAATACTTGAGAAATTATAACTTTATTACAGCGGAAAACAGAAATCAATATGGTTACATCTTTACCAAAAACTCAAGTACATAAATATCAGTCTTGTTCAGAAAATCAACAGAGTACAAAACTTTAAAATCATAATCCCCATAGAAGATGCCATAAGAAGTTAAGCCATACTTCATGCACTTCAAGCAGAAGAAATCCGGATTAAGCTGAAGTATTCCCTTCTTGGAAAACCTGGGTGGGGGAGACGGAAGAAAAAGGGGCGAAAACAAGCAAGGTCAGACATAAAGTCTGGCAAGTCTAGTGACTTTCATCATATAAACAGATAATTATAATTATGACATGAAAATAAGATGGATAAGAGATAACAGTAATAGGAGCAGCAGGTGTACTTAGGTTAAACAGAATAATATTACTTTCCACTTCTCTGCACTAATACTAGTATAACAGGATTAGGTGTTACCCTAATGTATAAACAGAAACAGAATAATGGGCCTTTACCACCCGAACAGAAGGTACAGAAACAGAAACAGAATAATCCTTACGAAAACAGAATGTTAGAATTAGGTGTACACTAGTAAATGGGCCTTTACCACCTAAACAGACGGTACCACGCAGAAACAAACAAGTGTCACCACCCAACAGAAACAGATGGTACCCCAACGGAAATAGACAGAACTAAGTGTATCCTAAATCTACCCCAAGCGATCCGCTCCTAATACATAAATACAATGTGCCAGCCCCACAGAAGGGTGTATCACTCCCAAAAGTGGCAACCTTTAAATGACACAGACCTATTTACAGATGTCACGGCGTCTTACATCCTCAAAGGCAGACCGGGATCCATGCACGCACATGACCCGGTTGGAACGCACCATCAACACCCCTTGCCATTATCAGAATGAACCACTTATAATTTGTTCAGTAAGCGTGCCCGGATCCTACCTACTGTTGGGTCAAAGTTTTGATACCAGAAAGGGTTACTGACTAATATGGGTCCCAAACAACAGATGACACAAATAATTTCCCTCCTAACCTTGTGTCCCCAGACTAACAGATTTCAGATTAACTTGTTTACAAGTTCAGACATACAGAGTTCAGATCAACTAGTCCACAGATCAGACAAGTTTTCAGACTAACGGATCAGATATACGGATTTAACAGATTTACATATTTGTCTAACTTTGTAATTGGGCCTACAGATTCACGAAATGGGTTTGTTAAATTCATTGGTCCAATTGGTTTAACCCTATCCACCCAACACGTTTTAGACATCATATTTATCTTAGATTTGTATTAATTAAAAATTAATGCGTAGACCTCTCACATTAGACTAACAGTTTGCAGCCACTGGTTAGGCCGGTTGGTTCCGGGCAGGTTTCTGCCACAAACTGAGTCTAACCTCGGGTTTCAAGCACGTTATGACTAACTTCTCACATTAGAACCTATTGTTTGCGGCCACTGGATGTGCCGGGCGGTTCCGGGCAGGATTACGCCGCAAACTCGTTCTAACCTTGAGTTAGCCATGTTTCATGTTTAGCCAATGCATTCATTCACAGACTATGCTAATATCAGACTAATCATGATAATTTAACAAATTAACTTCTGTACAAGTTACAGCAGATTATTCGAGGTTCTATTAACAAGTTTTGCTCAATTTTAAATCGAGCCTACAGATTTACATTCTTCAAATTTTAGCATTTCAGTTCCAACAGATTATGCCATTCAACAGATTAAACAGATAACAGATCTTACAGATTAGGCGATTTAGCAGATTTAGCAGATAAGGCAATTTAACATAATTAGAAAATTAGGCAATTCAATCTAATTAGAAGTTTAGGCAATATAACAGAACTAGCAGATTAGGCAATATAACAGATTTAATCATTCCTTAAAGTTTCATTGACATATCTTGCCTAATTATAACTTTGGCCTAAGTTTGCATGCCTAAATAATTGTCATGATTCACAATATGATCATATACCCCACGTTTTCATTGAATTTACATGGCACAGATTATGGTCATAATTTACCATATAACACATGTCCCAATTTTAGTTAAACTTTCCTAGTACAAAAGATTCACATATAAATTATAACAAATATAGCTATCGATTTCAATGCATGTCATATATTCAAAAATCTCCCACTTAGGTGTTATTCACATTTAACAGTTATCAAATCTTAATATAGATCTTCACACCTAAGTCATATTCTCTTTTTATCTCAAGTCATGAATCGTTATATAAAAATATACCCAACAATCTAGAACTTTAAATTATAACAGATCCTATTTGAAAATATGCGTTATGTCCAAAGTCTCAAGTCACATGTTAACATACAATGGTTCCTCTTCTTCCAATTCACAGAATATGCATAGATCTAAATCTAGTTTACAACATCAGTCACAGATTAGCCATGTCCAATTATGCCATCATTCATTATTTGTCTCAAAGTTTAGCGTTTGTGCGTTAATCTCTTATGAGATGTGGCGCAGGCTCGTGGTTGCCTGGCTATATAACAGAAAGAAGAAAGAGATACAGAATAAGATATATCAGAACAGAACGTACACAACCTCAAATTCAGATTTACAATCATGTCACAATTATAATTAAAGTTTATATCAGAAAATAACTGTACTTGGCTTTCGTGGTTTTAAGAAAGGATAATAAACTGTTGTTGATGCAGAAATGCTGAATTACTCCTCTTTAATTGTTGTTGTAGCTCTAAACTTTGATTTGAGATTTGATTTAGCTTTTAATTCTATTCAGGTTGGAAGAAGATGCATCAGTCCAAGTTTTGATTCCAGCAGAGTAGCGACGCCATTTTTAATTTTAATTAGAACAGAGGCAGAGTATAGACAGAATGAAATTGTGTAGAGAAAATGAGGCTAGGGGCTGTTTATATAGGTTTAGGAGGACGAATCTAGACTGAAAACGAGACCAGAAACATCTGAATGAACTCAGGCTGAAAACCAGGTTTTGGCACCAGGTCGACCATAAGGTCGACCATAGTGTCGACCTGGTCCCTGGGAGATCGACCATAGTGTCGACCCCCAGGTCGACCTGGTCCTGGGCGGGAAATTTCCCGCCCAGTCTGCCCTGGGGTCTGAATTCGAATTTCGAATTCGAATTTCGAGCTGTTTTTTATTCTGAAAATTCCTGAAACTTCGGAGGGTCATAACTTGGTCATACGGACTCCGTTTTTCGAAAACTCGGACTCGTTTTCAAGCAGAATTTCGAGACGAACACAATGGCGCAACCCGTTTCCCTTGATTCCTATTTTAAAATTTAATTCTGCCTTGATTTGTTAATCTTATGATTACAGAAAATACGGGGTGTTACAATACCGTTCCCGAGAGTGTTGGACAAATTTTCTACGTTGTCTTGGTGTTTCGGGATACGTACCGGTCCCAAAGGATGGTAAATACCAATCTCCAAACACTTAACCATTTGAGAGCAGTTCTGACGAGCCAAGACGACCTTACTTGTATAACTCCATCTAGGCTTGATTCCTAGGCACTCGGACTACACTTCTAAGTTGTTACACCACATGATAGGCTGAGTCATGTGGGCCTGGACTGCCTCTGGTAGCTGAGCCAATAGGACGGGTAACACTTGGCCCTCAAAGTATGCTTGCGTTAACATGATGTGCTTTGAATGGAGACAAGTTCTTTTGGTAACTGGAAAGATCTCCAAGTCGTGTCTTGCGAATGGCCACGGCCTTTTTGTTATGTGGTGCATTCCAGGGAATACATTGTTTCTGAGTAGCTTTAACACTTTGCCAAAGCTTGTTGAAAAAAGCACGTAGTTCCAGCATTATTGAGAATTTCAGTTGCACTAAACCTTGTTGCTAGAACTAGAACTTGTTTGATTGCTCAAGTGGGTGTCTAATTCCTTTCTATTTTAAAAAATAAACATTATTCGTCAATTCTCGCTTACACCGAGGCATAAACGAGTTGTTATCGGCACTGGGTTACTTATATACTCACATGATTGCATAAATTTTGCACATACGATTAGAGTTTGAAATAAGTGACATAATATAGATGGTATGTTTTAGACATTCGATCGCGTAAGTTAGTTTTTGAAACTCTATCGGAATGGAACTCGATCGTTTGGCGTTCACTCTTGAGTTGTTTAGTTTGTAAGTGCAGTTGGTTAACGATACAAAATGGTTTTGATGATGGATATTTCAAAAACGTGTATGCACGATCATGGCCATAGTTCGAGTTTTAAAAATTCTTTACTAATCCCAAAGTAGTTCTCACTTGCTTCTTTTCCTCCCATTTTTTTGATGAGGATCGGTACTGATCCCTAATGAATTAGAAAATTTTCTAGGATCTCCTCGAATTCTCTCCCACTCCCCACTATATATGCCTGACACGAAACTTCTCTTCGCTTCTTCTGCATTTTGTACTTTCTGGACTTAGGAAATTTTGCAACCTCTTTAAGCGCGAACTTCCCTCAGTCGGTCATAGACCACCAACCACATCGGCATATCCAATTCGAAGTCTTAAACATCCCCATCGAAGACAAATCGAAAAAGGTTGGTTTTTTTACTTCAATTCGATTTTATTTTGGGTTGGAGATGAATGTAAGTGGTATGGCAATGTTGGAGTTGAAGGAGGTGAGGTGACAGACCATGGAGCCTGGTGGAGGTCCAGGCTGATGAGGAAGTCAGGGTCCTTGTAGGAGGAAGAGGACTGCGAGCACGAAAAGAAAGGAGAGGAGGATTGGAAAACCCACAAGTCTGAGGATACAAAATTCTCATTTCATATCTCAATGGACTTGGAATTTTTTTCCAAGTTTTGGGGTTACAAAATAGGGACTTTGTGTCCTGGGTGGAGCATTGTGGGAAGATGAAAAGAGGAGAGAAGCGAGGGGTCGGTGATGGTGTAATACTTGGGGAGAAAATCCAAAAATAAGAAATCAAAATTTGTATCCCCCGGCACTTAATCATTTTTGGATTTCTCCAAATCCCTTTGGTTGTCGTGTTATAAGATTATGAGATCGGAATTTTCTGGTATTTGGGAGGTACGAATGAAATTTGTATCCCAAACACCTAGACAATTTCCAACTTCAGAATAGTTTTTCTAAGTCATTGAGCTCGAGTCTTTTTGCGGCGTCACACAATCAGGTCGGGTTTGAAATCGAACTTTTTGACAAATAATGCCATAACGCTCGAAATAACGCACCTATTTGAACTGATAATTTGGACATGCACATAGGATTAGAGTATAAACTCAGACTATGGACATATGACTAAAACACCAGTTCCTTGATTTAATTTCCAATCCGATCAAAACATAATCTCGACTCGATGCGAATTCTGCTACATTTGACCAGCGACGGCGATGGTTTAGGTTTTAAGAATCAAAAACCGCCGCCGTGTCCCAAAGTACTTTGCTGTAATTGCATCAACATGAATGACATTGCACATTCCACGTTAGTTTTTAGCAACATAGGGAGGTACATATTTTAGAATGGTAGCTAATTCAATTATCTTGCAAGCATGTTTGTAATGGTAAAAAAAGCTCTAGACAAATCCAAAGCCTGGAAGCCAAAGATGAAAAACCATCATCGAGTTCTCCCGAATCCTCATATAATTTCAGTCTAACAGGCAACGAGCTTGAGACTTCTGAAGCTTCCATCCCTTCCCAAAAAATGAGCCCACATGATATGCATGCTAAGGTGGAGAAATCAGCGGGATTGCAACATTCTGGCAAGCATGTCGATGAGTCGTCAATTGTGGAATAGGTAGAACTTGTAGGATCAGGCCTGTAAGAATAAGAGAATGTAGGCAGGGAACAGAAAGGCATTCCTGTGGCACCAGACATGATGGCATATGCTAATATTCTCAAGAATTCGCTGGATTCGATTATTTCATGAATCGATGAAGCCGCACTGATACAGATTTGCACAAAATACGGAATACCCCTGGGATAATGTCCTGGTCCCCGAAAGGGATAATGGGGCACACACACCCCTAGAGGGCTACACTGCTAGGAACATGCATATGTGCTCTGTTAGGAGCGTACCCCCATCGTGCCCATATATCCGTGATATTCTGCACTTCTTGTTGATTCACAAGAATTTCGATTATTGACAATGAAGAAAAGACCAATGGAAATCATGTCAAGAAGCTAAGTTTATATATATAAGTATTGAGTCGTGTTAAATTTATGTTAAAATCTATCCTCAAAGTATAACATGATTGCACGAATTTTTAGTTTTTATATATATACACACACACATGAATATGTGCTCTATAAATCAGCTGATACTGGACTGGTTCTGTAAGCGGTCGACTAGTAGCAAACAGACCAGTCGACCAGTCGACTGGTCACAGACCAGAAGTCCAGTAACGGCTAGTTCCTGAGCATATTTAAGTATATATATATATATATATATATATACGAATTTCATTCTTAACCAGTCGACTAGTGACTTTTCTACCAGTCGACTGATCAGAGATTAACAGTCATTTTTATGAAGAGTCGACTTCTTTAATGAAGAGATTCCTCTTAAATTATGAATAAAAATGGATGCAACTCTTTCTTGAAACTTCTCATGAAAGAATGCTACTCTTCTACAATTATATAAGAACTACAACAATGTTTTCCAAATCACCGATTCTTGGATATTCTCTCTAATTTCTTATTTGCACTTCTATACTCATTGCATTCTAAAGCTCTCTTAAGTTCAAGTTACTTGTTGAATCTTTGATATTATTTCAAATCTCTTGATTCAACAAGCAACATACTTCCTTCAATCTTTACATACACTTAAAATACTTGAGGATAAAATTATAGGAAGAGTGTACTTTATCGTGACTATTCAGTGTTGATTAGAGAAAACATTCAAAAGTCAAAACTCTTGCAATTTGTGAAGTCCTATGCGGGTGTTCAGGCATAGACATCCTTTTTGGTGCTCGGGTGTATTATGACATATTCCTCCGAGTTAAGAGAGGGCTTGATAGTGAATTCTGAAGAGGAGCTTCGGGACTGGATGTAGGGCGGGAAGTCTGAACCAGTATAGAATTCCTAGTGTCTTTATTTACTACACTTTATTTTATTGGTGATATATCTCTATAGCTTAGTTTTACCTGCATAACTATTGTATCTTACAAGTTAGCTTATCACTTACATTTCCGCTATATCCATATAAAGATCCTATCTAAGTCACACACACCGACTTTTTTCAGTTCTTTCGCTGGCACTGGCGCAGCTTCACCCAAAAGTGTACGCCTTTCTGCTTGACACTTACATTCTTTTCATATAGTGGTTGTGCATGGAGCCAATTGGGGTGGGCATTTGATAGCTTTAATCTATGAAGTGAAGAAGCATCTCGCCTTCCCTTGTCTACTTAGAGGCGCAAGCCAATAGTCGCATCATTCTAGGCGGTGGAACAAGCTTAGTTACTTCAAGCATGATTGTTTCTACGTTCGCATCCCTCTAGGATTTGCAAGGAGATGGCTCGCAGGCGGTAGGTGCTTTAAAATTTGCATTGTATTTTCAAGATAATTGAGTCATAAGCTCTAAACTAAACTTGAAAATTTATGTGGTAGGTATCCCCGGATTACCAGGAGCGGTGTTTATCTCGAGCGAGTATTAGCATTAAGGGATGTTCCGAATGGCTTCTGTAACACCCAGACTCTATTGTCAGACCACCTCCTTTACGTATTAGGCCTACTTCTCATGGGTTACTCAACGGATTGTAGGGATGTCGATGAAGAAGGGGAGGAGGAAGCGGAAGCCTAGGGAGGATATTAGGAGGTTGCCCTCTCTCATGCATCCTGACATGCCCCTTCCATAGAAGTGGTTGCAGGAGCTCAGGGGGAACTTGGTGTGCATGAAGGAAGTGATGAGGAGGTGCACACCGGAAGAGATGGGTCATAACTCTCTCATGTTACATCTCTGACAAAAGAGACGAGGTTAGGGGAGAGCTTTAAACTGATTTATCCAGTTACAACCTCTGAGGCTACTGCGTCGATGGAGGTTGAGCTTCAGTTCCAAGGCTTGGATATAGTCCTCATATAGATGTCTACCTTTGGGTTCAGTGGCGCTAATGTCAAAATCTTATTGCTAAGCGCTGGGGAAATTACCCCTTCAAGCGAGCTGACTTCTGGTCCATAGAGGGAACTCTTAGGACAAACACACTTATAAGCATTACATAACACAACATTTATTTGTGCATGTAGGATGTATGTTTCTAATTCAAGGTTCGCTTTTTGCAGGTGTAATGGCTCGAGAAGATGATGGAGATCGAGATCGAGGGTTTGGAAGTTCCCGAAAACCAAAGGCAGGAGTCATGGGCACTTTTATGAGAAGTTCTCAACTACAATCAAAACACCTATGATCCTATGATTATGGCAGCAGTCGTTGACATCTATACTATTCTTGACCTTCGGTCCCTTCATCATCAAGCACAAGGCTGACTGGTGTTGAGAAGAGGACACGGACTTTGAGCATGAAACAATCAACGACCCTCATTTCTCTTTATGTCCCATCCCCAGCACCAGTAGCCAAGGTCGCAAGAAAGGAAAAGCTGAGTGGAAAGGAAACAAGAAGGCATAGCCTAACCCTTCCTGAGATGTCGGATATCCCGATCTTCAGGTTAGAGGAGAGAAAGGCGTTTTTGTTGAAGGCTTTCCTGGGCTTTTACCTTGATGAGATGATCTGGATGTCTAAGATGCATCAAATCCCACCAAAGATCGATGAGGACATATGGACGCGGGTATACGACATCTATGTCCAGTACCGGAACATGTATTCATATTCCCGAAGGCTTTCCGAGCTGATTTTTCATGACAATAACATCATTGATGTCTTAAAGATCAAGGATGATATTTATAGGGGAGAATTGAGGCTTGGGATGTCGAGATAGGTGACACCAACGACCGACAAATGTATATTTCTGTGTGTTCGAGTAGCATATTTATGTACTAACTCTCTGATGCCGAAATATGTGGGCTGGAGAAGGAGGTGGAAGAAGCAGAGGAAGCTATGGTAAAGGCTTGGGAATAGCACTAGGATGTGTTAGCCCTAACAACGGCTTAGGTGGCTACAAATGAGAAGGACAACAAAGCGATTTCGGAGGAAAGCCTGGGTGTGGAAGGAAAATGAAAAGGTGCAGCAGCTCCGACAGGATATCGAAGCGCTGATCCAAGAAAATGAGCGGATGGGAAAGGAGAATGAAGGGGCATAGAGCTTCATAAAAGAGAACGAGGAGCTTAGACAATTGCTTGAATCAAAGTGCGATGAGCTCAAGCGAGCAAGGAAGGAGAAAGAGACAACAGAAGCATAAAATAGGAAGGTGGTGGGCTAGTTAGAGGGTGTCATGGATGATTTCGAGGCTCAACTGGAAGGGCTGAGAGTCCATGCTAGAAAGGATCTAGGGAAGGCAGATGGGAAGCTAGAGCCAGTGGTTTAAGGATTTATGTCACACCCCGGAATTTCGGACCATAACAATATTGCCAAAAATACTTCCTTCCAAAACAAACAATGACAGCTGCCATCATTATTTTTAAATATGTACAACATTGCTAAATGCATTGGATAGAACTTTAGTAAATACCACTTATCTAATTAAACATTTGTGTTTAAATACGAATCAATCACAATTACCATAAATCTACAATTGTGCAACTCTAATGAGATGGACATCGATATTCATTCATGCACACTTGATAAATACGTTAGAATGGCTTAATTAATAAACATGAAATATGTACCAACACAAGATGTAATAACAACCGAAAATATTTTTATTAATAAAGCAGTTGCATCACTACCCCCTTGTGACTGCCTACCTACCTAAATCTAATTGAGTAAGCAATTAGATAAAGGATCAAGCCAACGTAGTTCTTCTTTATACAAAACATTTAAAATCAATGTTGACTTCCAAAATACTCTTTATATCATGTGGGGGTAAAATACCTTTTGTAAAATACTCATTTTGAAACACATATATATATCTTTTGTAGAACTTTCTTTCAAAAGACAAACATCTTTTATAATAAATACTAATCATCTTCTTTATGCAAAAACTTCTTTATAAACAAATCTCAAACCACCTTGATATTTCTCTAATATATGTTTGGAAAGGTCTTCAAAGATTGTATTAAAATAGTTAAGTTTAACACGATTCATTATCTCGTTAAAACATACCCAATTCATACCTTGTTTAAAGCACTAATCATACCTCGTTTAAACACATACTACTCATGCCATGATTAAACAGTATTCATACCTCGTTTACACACTTTTCATACTAATCATACCTCGTTTAAAAACTAATCATACCTTGGTTAAACACTAATCATTCCTTGTTTAAAAACTAATCATACCTTGGTTAACCTCATTTAAATATTAATCATAAATATACTCAATCATCAGTCGTACATGTTGATTGCTCGTCAAAGCAAAGATCGCAACCAATATAGTATGTTAAAGTCAAAGGCATCTTTAAATTAAAAAACAAGCTTATGAAATAATAATGAATTAGATGATAAGTATACTTATAGTATTCCTTGCTATCTTCATGCAAAAGTCTCGTAGAATATCATACAGTACTTATCATCACTCCCAAGTAATCAACTATTTTCCTTAAATCGCTAAAATTCGTCAATCTTCCTTGTTCTCAATTTTGACACGTTTTGACTCACTTTTACTTTGATTTAACATCCTCGATTTTATCAGTTTGTTTATGATGCAATAAGGGAACTCAAGTCCAAATTTGAGAGGATTTGGAATAGTTTACCACGATTTTATACTCAAAACATCTACAACAACGTTTCAGTCATGCTACGAAAAGTTCTGCTCGTTTTAAAATACTTCATAGTCAATTCAGAGAAAAGATAGTGCTTCCAAAAGTGCTATGACAAGTTCGGTTGGTTTATAATGATTTCAGACTAAAATCAGCTACTACAGCATTTCTGGGCGCTATAGAAAGGTTCTGGCTTGGTTTCGTGCTTCATTAACAGAAAAATAGCGTTTCGAAGTTCTATAAAAAGTTCCGAAAATCAGATTTTAGCATGTTTATAGGCAAAATGTTTGATGCTGTTTCTTTATGATAAAAATATATTTTGACTCCAAATTTTTTGTAGTAAGAATCTCTCTTTGTCTGCTTAATTATCATCTAAATAAAACCCCAAAATCGTTTACCAATTTAATATATAAAATCAAATATCATGAGGCATTTTTAACATGTCCATTTCAGGCTGATTTTTACCTCACTTTGCATCCAGTTTTCGGGTATGCAAACTGCCGAATTTGAAAAAAGTACCATAGGTTAAAGTTATAGCCCTTTGAATTAGATTTCCAAATTGATAGGGAAGTCGTAATTTCATTAAGAATTGCAAAAGTTATGCCCAAAATACCGAACGTCATTTTCAGTGATTCAGGTTCTATCATTTCTTCGTAACTTTCACAATGTTTCTACAAAACATGAAATGAATACATGAACTTAAATAATTTTTCTCACCTTATACTTGTGTCTTGATCTTGTATTTGTTCTCTAGGCTTCTCCCAAACTTCTATTCTTTATCTTACTTTTGTTTTTCATTTGTGAATCCATAAAATGAAATGAACCCTTCCACCCTTTACATAGAAAATTTCAAGGCTAGTTTAGTAATATAGTTTTGTTCACTTGTCCTTCATCATTCATGCAAACCATAAGATGATGACACATGCCGACTTAGGTGTCCTAAGATGTTTCTGCACATGGACACCTAAGAGAGTTATGTGTCCTTATCACTTCTCTTTTTCTTTTAGCTTACTTGATAAGCTTCTCATTTTAAATTTATATCATTTAGCTTACATGATAAGCTTCTAATTTTAAATCTAGATCTTTTAGCTTACATGATAAGCTTCTCATTTTAAATTTATATCATTTAGCTTACGTGATAAGCTTCTCTTTTTAAATTTATGACAATTAGCTTACATGATAAGCTTCTCTTTTTAAATTTATATTATTTAGCTTACATGATAAGCTTCTCTTTTTAAATTTATATCTTTTAGCTTGCATAATAAGCCTCTTCATATTTATTTTCCTTCACATGAATACATACAACCATGCTAACTTAATATATAATGTGTGTTAGCATGCACGAGAGCGTCTTGACCTTTTTGATAAGTTTTAGTTGATGAAAGGTCGTCCATTTGATAAATGACTTCCGGTCACATTTTCAATTTCACATCAAATTAAATATTTTTGTACATTAGTATTAAAAACTATTTCACTATCACTCTTTATTATTTAAAAGAGCTTTATTTTAGTTACAACTCATCACTTCAATATTTAAATTTTATTGAATATCCGCAAATTCAAGCAGTAAATTTTCGGGTTGTTACATTCTTTCCCCCTTAAAAAGGATTTTCGTCCCTGAAATTCTATGCAATAGTTAATCAAAAGAATGACAAAAGTTCCACACATAAAACTCTAAGTATTCAACGCATTTTCTTGAAAGTATACTTTCAAAACAATTTCACAAAACAAAATTCTAAGACATACCTGAACCTTTCAATTTGTGACCAACATTCCATCAAATCTGCAAGCTATTACTGGATCAGGCATGCTGTAGTTTCTTTTTATGCCCAAATTCAGGATTATGTTCTTTGCAATCCACATCGATACCCAGCCTCCATCCCGTGAACATACACTAAGATCATCCAGGAAAGACATACTCTTCTTGTGTGGTTCCCATCTAAATGCACCAAAGATTCATTGTACTCCGGCTTTTCCAACTCATCATCATCAAGTAAGGATGTATTCTCCATGTTGCGGTACCCATCAAAATGAACCAGAGAGTAATATTTTCAAGTTAGACATCTCGTATAATATCTTCATTTTCTTTTTTTTCTTTCAAAAGGATGATTATATTCATCAAAGTCACCTCATCAAATAATGAGTTACTCTCCTTGTTGCAATACCCATCAAAATGTACAGGAGAGTAATATACACCTCAAATAATATCTTCAATTTTTTTTATAATATGGATGAATTCATCAAATTCACCTCGTCTAATAATGAGTTACTCTCCTTATTGCAGTACCCATCAAAATGCACCAGAGAGTAATAGACCCCTCAAATAATGTCTTCAATTTTTTTTATATAATATGATTATATTCATCAAAGTTGATCCGAGCCACACACTCAATCTAGGATATTTTATCCTATTGCGGTAGGCATCCCGTCATCAAATAAGATGTACTCTACTTGGCTCGATACCAACATAAAGTAATAGTCGCACTATCCAAGATCTATTGTCTTATACCGGCATCCCGTCATCAAATAGGATGTACTCTACTCAGCTCGACACCAACATAGAGTAATAGTGCACTACCCAAGATTTATTGACTTATACCGCACATCGTCGTTGTTATCATCCGTAGTTATCCATCCTTGATGAAATAACCAATAAAAATCTTTAGTAAGTTTAAACAAAGTATACTCTCAAAACACTTTTATACTTTGTAATCATTACTCTCATAGAAAAATATCTCAAGTATGAATCCATTTTATTTAAACACATAGTCAGTTTACAACAATGTTTTGAGATAGAAAACTTTCAAAATTTTAAAATATATCTGATATAAATATTCTAGATAATTAATCTATCTTCCAAATAAGATTTACTTCGACTAAACCCAAATCAAGGAAGCAATAGTTATGATTGAATTGCTGAGAGGTATTTCAGCAGCTTGTTGAGCTAACGCTGTTAGTGCTAAACAATTATAATATCTTTTTATATAAAAATTTCCCACCTCGATTTTGCATGAATGTAGAGCTCAATTTTACTCCTCTTGGTCTTCCTCAAGTTTATTATCCCAAGATCATTTAACACATTCCTCGATAAGTTGCAATACCTCATTCCTCTTAAGTCACTCTGTTGCATCCATTTCAAGCTGCAATGTTCCTTCCTTTACAAGCCACTTCATTCGTTTCTTCGTTACTTTATAACTAATCATATGCACTTACAACTTTGTTAAACCTCTTTATGTGGTGCTTAAAAATGAATCAACACATTATATTTGTTAGTGTGTATACTAAATAAAAGTTAGACACATAAATAAATACTACCTATAACCCTGGTCAGGGGTAAGGTGCCTTACCCTATCTGGATTTATTTATCAAATTAAGGTAACTTTATTTCAAGATTTCTAAGATTATATTCTAATCTTAGACGATATTTAATTTAGGCACATAACCTAAGCTCTGATACCACTTTGTCACGCCCCGGAATTTCAGACCATAAAAATATTGCCAAAAATCCTTCCTTCCAAAACAAACAATGACAGCTACCATCATATTTTTTTAAATATGTACAACATTGCTAAATGCATTGGACATAATTTTAATAAATATTACTTATCTAATTAACCGTTTGTGCTTAAATATGAATCAATCACAATTACTGTAAATCTACCATTGTGCAACTCTAATGAGATGGACATCGATATTCAATCCTGTGCACTTGATAAATACATTAGCATGGCTTAATTAATAAACATGAAAGATGCACCAACACAAGATGTAATAACAACAAAAAATATTTTTATTAATAAAGCAGCTGCATCACTACCCCCTTGTAACTGCCTACGTACCTATATCTAATTGAGTAAGCAATTGGATAAAAGATCAAGCCAACGTAGTTCTTCTTTACACAAAACATTTAAAATCAATGTTTACTTCCAAAATACTCTTTATATCATGTGGGGGTAAAATACCTTTTGTAAATACTCAGTTTGAAAGACATCTATATATCTCTTGTAGAACTTTCTTTCAAAAGACAAACATCTTTTATTATAAATACTAATCATCTTCTTTATGCAAAAACTTCTTCATAAACAAATCTCAAACCACCTTGATATTTCTCTGATATATTTTTGGAAAGATCTTCAAAGATTGTACTGAAATAGTTAAGTTTAACACCATTCATTGTCTCAATAAAACATACCCAATTCATACCTTGTTTAAAACACTAATCATAACTCGTTTAAACACATATTGTTCATGCCTCGATTAAACAGTATTCATACCTCGTTTACACACTATTCATACTAATCATACCTCGTTTAAACACAATCATACCTTGGTTAAACAATAATCATTCCTTGTTTAAACACTAACCATATCTAGTTAATCTCATTTAAACATTAATCATAAATGTCCTCAATCATCAGTCGTATATGTTGATTGCTTTTCAAAGCAAAGATCGCAACCAATATAGTATGTTAATGTCATAGGCATCTTTAAATTATAAAACAAGCTTATGAAATAATAATGAATTAGATGATAAGTATACTTATATTATTCCTTGCTATCTTCATGCAAAAATCTCGTAGAAGATCATATAGTACTTATCATCACTCCCAATTAATCAATCATTTTCCTCGAATCATCGAAATTCGTCAACTTTCCGTGTACTCAATTTTTACACGTTTTGACTCACTTTTACTTTGATTTAACATCCCCGATTTTATAATTTTTTTATTATACAATAAGGAAACTCAAATCCAAATTTGAGAGGATTTGGAATAGTTTACCATGATTTTATACTCAAAACATCTATAACAGCGTTTCAGTCATGCTATGAAAAGTTCTACTCGTTTTAAAATACTTCATAGTCAATTCAGAGAAATGACAGCGCTTCCGAAAGTGCTATGACAAGTTCTGGGTGGTTTATAATGATTTTAGACTAAAATCAGCTACTACAGCGTTTTTGGGCGCTATAGAAAGGTTCTGGCTTGGTTTCGTACTTCATTAATAGAAAAGATAGCGTTTCAAAGTGCTATAAAAAGTTCCGAAAATCAAATTTTAGCATATTTTTGGGAAAAATGTTTGACGCTGTTTCTCTATGATAAAAAAGATTTTGACTCCAAATTTTAATAGTAAGAAGCTCTCTTTATTTACTTAATTATCATCAAAAGAAAACCTCAAAATCGTTTACCAGTTTAATATATAAAATCAAACGTCATGAGGCATTTTTAACATGTCCATTTCGGGCTGATTTTTACCTCACTTTTCATCCAGTTTTCGGGTATGCAAACGGCCGAAATAGAAAAACGTGTCATAGGTTAACGTTGTAACCCTTTGAATTAGCTTTCCAAATTGACAGAGAAGTCGTAATTTCATTAAGAATTGCAAAAGTTATGCCCAAAATATCGAACGTCATTTTCAATGATTCAGGTTCTATCGTTTCTTCGTAACTTTCACAATTTTTCTACAAAATATGAAATGAATACATGAATTTAAATAGTTTTTCTCACCTTATACTTGTGTCTTCATCTTATATTTATTCTCTAAGCTTCTCCCAAACTTCTATTCTTTATCTTACTTTTGTTTTTCATTTGTGAATCCATAAAATGAAATGAACCCTTCCACCCTTTATATAGAAAATTTCAAGGCTAGTTTAGTAATTTAGTTTTGGACACTTGTCCTTCATCATTTATGCAAACCATAAGATGATGACACATGCCTAACTAGGTGTCCTAAGGTGTTTCTACACATGGACACCTAAGAGGGTTGTGTGTCCTTATCACTTTTCTTTTTCTTTAAGCTTACATGACAAGCTTCTCTTTTTAAATTTATATCATTTAGCTTACATGATAACCTTATCATTTTAAATTTAGATCCTTTAGCTTACATGATAAGCTTCTCATTTTAAATTTATATCATTTAACTTACATGATAAGCTTCTCTTTTTAAATTTATATCATTTAGCTTGCATGATAAGCTTCTCTTTTTAAATTTATATTATTTAGCTTACACAATAAGCTTCTCTTTTAAAATTTATATCTTTTAGATTACATAATAAGCCTCTTCATATTTATTTTCCCTCACATGGATATATACAACCATGTTAACTTAATATATAATGTGTGTTAGCATGCGAGCGTCATGACCTTTCTGAAAAGTTTCAGTTGATGAAAGGTCGTCAATTTGATAAACGACTTCCGGTCACATTTTCAATTTCACATCAAATTAAATATTTTTGTACATTAGTCTTAAAAACTATTTCACTATTACTCTTTATTATTTGAAAGAGCTTTATTTTAGTTACGAATCATCACTTCAATATTTAAATTTTATTGAATACCCATAAATTCAAGCGGTAAATTTTCGAGTTGTTACATTTTATGTGCAAACACTTCAATTGCATGGAATCTCGTAGGTCGAAGACTACAACCGGACGCTAGCTCTAATTCGGGAGAGGTTGATGGAGGATGAGGATACTGCCCAAGAGCTAGAGATAGTGGTTCTAGAAGCATTGATGGCCTATTATTTGACACAACAGGAGCACTGGGTGTTGGCGGAAGGGAGAGCAATGCTTAAAGAAGACGTCAAGGCGGAGGAGACATATTAAATTGCTACTAAGAAAGGGAAAGCTATTGTTACATCTAGCTTCGTGGTTGCCACGATGTTGAAGGTAGATCTTCCCAACAACAACAAGTCATTCCTCTTGGTTCCGTTAGCGGCCCATCCGTGCCCTCTTCCACGGTTACCAAGTATGACCCTGACCATACAGGGCTGGAGCATGGAAGCTTCCTTCCACCAAGAACTGAAATCACTACGCCACTAGAAGCCATTCAGCGAATGATGGGAGGTATGCCTATTTTCTCCCCGGTCTTCCAAGATATGATAACAAGAATTAGAAGTAGATTAACTCATCTTTCTTATCGACACGAAGGTTCTTTTGGAAAGGGGACGGCGACTTACTTTGAAACAACGATGTTTGTCAAGCCCAGATTTGACGTGGAGGCCTACAAGGGTCATATTGGAGAGGAGTTTGGTTACCCTGACGTGTTCCATGGCTTGGAGATAGATGAGATAGGGATGGAAGACTTCTTCAAACATTTTCAGGAATATACGAAAAGATAGGATGTGGACGCCTAGGTGGCAGGACAAACGGAAGAAGGCGGGCCATCAATGCATGAGTTGGTTAAACAACAATGGGCCTAAATCTAATGAAGTCCGAGGAAGTGAAGGCAAGGGAAAGTGGGCGAAGAAGAACTCCTCAAAGATTAGGGAGAGACTAAGGAGAAGGCTAAAGGAGAGGCCCAGGCCAAAATTCAGGAAGAGGTCCAGAAAAAAATGGGGAGGAGGCCATCCGGAATAGAGCGGGGGGGAAATTCAAAAGGCTGAAGGCCGATGAGGAGGCGAACCTAAAGGCTGAACATGAGGCTCGGAAGAAGGACGGGAAGGAAGCTAAGAAGAAGGCAGACTATAGACTAGGAAAGTGAAAAATGAATACGAAAAGGAGGCAAACAAAGCCATGGTGCTAGTATTGTCCGCCCGGTCTCAGCCTAAGCCTTTGAAGATGATACCTTGACTCGACTCAGAAATCGAAATAACTAAAAAACCTAGATGACTCTGATGTGGAGAAGGTGCTTGAGGGAGTCCCTGAAAACCTCACCCCAAGCCTACTCTGCCAAAGGCGCAGAAAGGAAGTGGCAGAAGAAGCTCGAAGAGGAGGAAAGGTGAGGAGGAGCCACCTGAGTTTATTTCCGGAAAGAAGAAGGAGGAGGGTGTAAGGGAGGTCCTACGGAAAAATAGCTCAACGCCAGAATGACAAAAAGCTTAACGTTCCTTCTATGTGATTGTTATAGATACCTTTTGGTTAGTAGGCCAATAGGATAAGCGAGTACGACCCTTGCTTTTGGAGGAACAATGCGGTTTTAATGTCATTGTGTCATTAGAAAGAAATATTTTGACTGTAACTGAATGTTAGTTTGCTTTGCTTGCACCACATTTCGTTTTAAGTATTCAAGTATTCTTTACAATTTCCAGTATTGAACATATGTAAATTAACTTGTCGTCATAGTTAAATTTAATTAGATCAAAACTTCACTCTTGAAAGATTCAAGTCATGTGAAGTTCCAGTGAGTTGACTACATTCTTTAGACTTCTTTTATATCGATAATCTCGAGACGTATGGAGTCAAAGTATGTGAACTCTCTTTGGACCTCCTTTCGGTCATTGGCCTTGAATCGTGCAAAGTTCAGGTTTTTGCAACTCCACTCTTAGTACTTCCTTGCATTCATTGATTCTGAGTCGTGAGAATTCATAAGTTGACATCATTGTTTCATCATTTATACTCTCCCATTTTTTAGTTTGGGTTATTGTCAAGGGCATCATTGGTTTGCCGGTTTTATACTCGGATCCAAATTCCGAGGTTTAGAGTTAGCCAAGCAAATAGTCGAAATCACAGTTACCGGGATGGTAGGTTGCCCCCAAGCTCAGAGACTAAGGAATGGAGTTGGACACTTAAATTAATTAGCGCCACAAGTTATTTATACTTGGCCTCATCGTTGGTTTGAGACTTGAGTTGACTTGTGTGAGGGTGGACCTCACCACAAGGTTTGAGTCCTAGTAAAGACTCGAGGCAGTTAATCGATCCCAAGCCCTGAGGTGTCGATCCAACATTGTGCGCTCGCCTATGCAAGTCAGTTATTATTACATCTCTAACATACTACACAAAAAGTAAATACACCAAGAACATGGAGATCTGAAAGATTTTACTGATATACTATTGGTGGTAACGACCTTTTATTTTACATTGCATGAATTGAAAAGAAAACCTTTGTGGAAGCTGTAAGTTTATATAGTAAGCTAAGTGAAGTAGCGACGAATGTGCTATCTATTCCATGCTCTTTTTAGTTAGATGCTATCAATGGTAATTAGCTTGGGAATACCATCCCCAAGCCTCTACTGAATGATATATGGACTTCTCTTTGAGGACCAAGTCCGCTCAGTGTGGGAAAGATCCGCTTAAGGATGAGGTCTCCGATGTCAAGGTATTTTGGACGGACTTTGGTGTTGAAGTATCGGACGACCCATTGGCGGTGTGTAGCCGTTCTGAGTTCGGACTCATCCCTTTTCTCTTTGAGTAAGTTGAGAGATTCCAAGAGGAGATCTCTGTTGGTTCTCAGATTATAATAAGAGACTCAATGAGAATGTAAATCAAGCCTGATCGAAATTTGGGCTTTATATCCATACAAGAGAGCGAATGGAGTATGGTCGATCTTTGACTTATGGGTAGTCCTGTAAGCCCAGAGGGCTAGAGGGAGTTCATCAACCCATTTGCCTCCAGCCCTCTCCAAACACTTCTTGATGATGGATTTGATGATTTTGTTGACATCTTCAACTTGATCATTGTCTTGAGGATGGGCTACTGCCGAAAATCGTTTTGTCAATGCATTGGCGCTGACATAACCTTTTGAACTTAGAATTCTCATATTGGGTCCCATTATCAGAAATGATAGTCTTGGGTGCTCCAAAATGAAAGCTGATGTTGTGGACGATGAAGTTGGTTACTTTCTTGGTTGTGATTGTCGTAAGAGGTTCAGCTTCAGCCTACTTGGTAAAGTAATCAACATTGACTATAACATATTGAGTACTGCCTTTTGCCATCAGAAGAATGCTGGTGATGTCGATCCCCACGTTAAGAATGTCCATGGACTGACCATTTGAGTAAGTTCTGGAGGCAGAGCTCCAGAAATCTTGGAGAACCTATGGCATTTGTCATACTTGCAAGTGTAATCAGTTGCATCCCATTAAAGATTTGGCTAAAAATAGCTATAATGGAGAATCTTTTTTGCCAGTTTTTGCCCCCCTGGCCTGGTAACCGCACTCGCCTTCGTGCACTTCCAACAGTAAAACGTTTGGCATCATTGTAGGCTACGCACCGGAATAAAGAAATCCCCTTCAGTATAACACTCGATTCTGAATGTTATAACACAAAGCTTTGCGAAGGAGTGATCGTATTTCATTCTGTTGTCAAAGAGGATTCCATATTGCAAGTAGTTTTTGACTAAAGTCATCCATGGCTCTGGTTCATGTTCAAGCTCTGTTGCTAGTATCACATCAGTCTCCATCTGATCGGTATTTGGAGAGTCGTGACTTCCTTGGGGACAAGTCCCAGTAGCTAAGCATCCCTAGAACTTGCTAGTTTGGCCAGAGAGTCGACCTTCTCGTTTTGCTCTCTAAGGATGTATGAGATGATGTAGTGCTCTAAATTACTGAGTAGTTCGCAAACCCAGGAAAGGTAAGGGGCAATCCTTGCCCCCTTAGATTATTGTTCCCTACGCACTTGACACATGATGAGTTGTGAATATGATAAGATCTAAATGGCTTTGATGTTGAGTTCTTTTGCGATTCTAAGTCCAACAATCAAGGCATCGTATTCTGCATTATTGTTAGTGGCAGGGAAGTTGAGCTTCAAAGCATAACAAAACGAGTGCTCCTCAGGAGTATAAGCATAACTCTGGCGCCTGCTAGGAGTCCCACTGTGTTCCGGGGGATCGTCGGGAGTAGTAAACTCGATTATGAAGTTTGCTAGGGCTTTCACCCATATGGCTCTTTAAGGAATGTAGGTCAGGTCGAACTGACTCAGTTCGATGTTCCATTTCATGAGTCTCCAAGACACCTTAGTCGTTGAAGGACCTGTCGTAGCAGCTAGTTAGTGTAGATTTTGATGGAATGTGACTAGAAATATGGGCAACGCTTTTAGGAAGTGATCAATAGGCAGTATGCGAGCTTTGGATAATTTCTTTCAGCTCATGTCAATCTCTTGCTGATGTATTAATTAACTTGGCGTTTGGACACGATCTTCTTGAGCACAAGCGCCAACTAATTTCCTATTCAGAAACAACCCACCAGATAAATAAGTCCTCGTTATCCATGAGTTTTGATAGAATAGGTGGCCTATCCAAATGATTCAAAAGGTTTTGCAGTGCAGCGACACATTATGATGTCCATGCAAAGTTGCGCTCGCCCTTCTTGATTAGATCAAAGAAAGTAATGCACTTATCGGTTTCTTTAGACATGAATCGACTTAGAGTGGACACATTTTCATTTATGTAAGACCCCAAAATTTAACACATTATAACCGTACATTAAGATGATAATTCGGGTATAACTTAATTAAATACTAAGAAATAAGTGAAACCGGCATTACCATCACGTTCGTCTCGGAATTCTGGTTCATATATAGCCCAAGTTTGCATAAAACGGATAATGTTTGAAGAAGTTATGAACCTTAGAAGTTTGTATACATATAAGGATCTTATATGTAAATATAACAAAAAATAAAATACAGAAAAATCAAACAAATGAGGCGGGGGAAACGAACGGGAAACAGGCCCGTTGTGGGCCGACCCACGCTCAGCCCAGGTAGACCCCAAGTGGGTTGGGTCAACCCTAGGATCGACCCAGGGGTCAGCCCACAACCAATCTGGGCGGATTCTTCAGCCGAACCTAGACTGTTTTGTGGCTTTATTCATTGCTGCTCAACATTATGTGTACAGTTTGGATTTAAACCCTAGAATCTAAAGATTGTTGTTGACTCTATGAATCTATAAATAAGTGGCTTCTCCTATTTCGAATTCACACAAATTCTTCATATCTTCTTCTTCCTCCGAGAAATTATTCTGAAAAATATAAACATATAACTGGGGAATGCTGCTGAGGATTGGATCAAACAGAGACAACACCAGGACTTTCATACATACAACTTGGATTGGAATTTCTTCTGCGGCATAGTTATATATATAAGAGATTTATTCTCTTCTTCACTAAGACCCACTATGAGTTCTGTGTGATTTTTAGACTTGATTATTTAGAAAGGTTTTGGACCACAAATAAGATTGGATCCGATATGAACAGTGTCTAAAATAATCCCTATATATGTTTATACTTGTTTTTCTATTCAGATCTACAAGTTATATTATGTACCTTAATCTTCCTTATCGCTGTTATGTCTTTCATTTATTTACATTCTTTTCTATATGCCGTTATCAGTCTGAGATCTGTTTTCTCCCTTTTTCCTTTTATTCTACGCAGAACCTAGGCTACTCAAGCCTAGGCTATTACGTTAATGGCGTATAAAGGACATAAATTGGAATAGTAAGATAATGACACATAAATGGGGGAAATTGGGTATATTATGTATTGGAACTCTTGACGGTAAAAATTGGGATAATTACATGTCAACCTATTAGATATTACATGTTAATCTATTTGGGATAATTACATGTTATTCTATTAAAGTTGGGTTAATTACATGTTAGGAAGAACACGCGACATGATAATCGGTTAAATTGGACTTAGTGTGATATTAAGTATGACCTGTAAAAATAGGATAGTACCAGATGTGAAAATCGAGTAAACCATTATAAGTCTAATTATACATCTTGGCAGGTGCTCGTTGGGGAAAAGGGTTGTACACCAATAACATTTAGATAAATGTGATTCTACAACCGGGCTTATTAACGGACTTAAACCCGCTAAGTTACACCTGTTAATTAATAAGCTAAATAGGTCCCAAGTCTAGTTGTTGTATCAGGTTGTCAGGACTCTTAAATCCTACATACATGGGGACACAAGCCTAGGAGGTGGCTTGTGTCAAGTTGTGTGGAACCCATATTAGTCAGTATCCATGTTGGTATCTCGGTAGGGACCCCGCACTAGGTATGAGTCAGGGAATGCTTTGCTGAACTTGATTATAAGAGGTTCAAGGTTTAGGGGGTGTACAGTGCGTGTTCCGACGGAGTCATGAGCGTGCATGAGTATGACTATAGGAAACTAAGCCGCAAGTAACACCTTCAGATATGGTTGTGTTCTATAAGTTGTTGGGTTAGGGACTGATACACCCTCCTACCGGGGCTAACACATAATATTCAGGTAATAGGGAGCCGATCACATGGGTAGTTATTTGGGTAACACCTAATCATTTTAATACTAGTAAAGTTGTTGTAGTTAGTTTAATTCCTGGGATATGAATGAGAAGTTTAATCTACCTTTATCTTGTTTGGCATCTCGTTTACCTCTTGCGTATATACATGTTTTACTGTAGTTTCTCTTCCAGTATTATTGATTTGTCTTGATACCTTTTCATATACATATGCTAGAAATTACTAGAGCTCACTTTATGTTTGATCCTTTTTGTTTTCCTTCTCTCCCTTCCTTTTCCCCTTAGGTTCTCAGAGTGGGAGTGGTCAATACTTGAGATCGTGATTGTGCTTGGAATTGGATAGCTCTCCTTTTTCAAGTATTTTCTTCAGTTTATTCATGCTTATTGTAATGACACTTGAGGGATATTGTTATGGTTTTTGTACTTTGATTATGAGACAGATTGCTTTTGAGTATTTGAGAAAACATGATGCTGTAACTTTGAGTTTGAAATGTTGTTTTTCTTGATTAACAAAAGTTCTAAGTTTTTTTTTCGCTGCATTATTTATATCTGTCTTGTACATTTAGTTATTGTATACCTATTGCACTTCCCAAAACTTAATGCATTCTCATTAGAGTGACATTAACGGATGTGGAGTATCACATTTTAAGCTTTAAACATCTTTGATGGTCTTTGGAACTCTGATTCTCGCGATAGATTTTTTTTAATTAGCTTCCATTCCTCATGAGTTAACAATAAAACCCAAGAATTTCTTAATGCAACGCCGAAAGAGCATTTCAAGGGACTGAGTTGCATGTGTTTGCGAAGAACACTGAGATCTCCACGAGGTCGTTGTCGTGGTTATTTGACAATCGTGTTTTCACGAGCATTGTTATCCATGTAAACCTTTATGGATCTCCCAATCTGGTCTTTAAAGATTCGGTTGACCAGTCGTTGATAGGTGGCTCCGGCATTCTTGAGACCGAAGGGCATAACAGTATAGCCATAAAGCCCAAGATCAATAATAAATGAAGTGTACTTTTGGACAGGGATGTATATAGGAATATGATTGTAGCTTAAGTATGCATCCTTGAAAGATAAAAGCTGGTGGTCGCCGGTAGAATCAATGAGTGGATCAATCTTCGGAAGTAGGAAGTTGTCTTTTGGGCATGCTTTGTTCAAGTCAGATTAATCAACGCTTGTTCTCCATTTCCCATTCGATTTATTCACCAGGACCGGGTTGGGGACCTATTCTGGATTGATAACACCGCGAATAAAGCTGTTGTCAAGTTTCTTATCCACCACCTCTCTGAGTGTTGTCGATCTTTCCGGTCTTAAGAATTGGCCTTTTTGTTTGATGGGAAGGGACATCTGTCGATACCAAGTATGTGATAAGTGATTCCTGGGTCAGTGCCATACATATCAGAGTGGGTCCAAGCAAATACATCTAGATTGGCCCATAGAAAATCCGTTGGTTCTTCCCTAACAGCTGGGTGGATCTATAATCCAAATTTAAAGACCCGAGTCAGGTCGGTGGGGTTGATCGAAACATCGACTATGGGATCCACCGGATTAGACCTTTCATACTCGAGATCTTCATCCTTTCATAAATCAAGATCTTGGGAAAGACGATTGTGGCATCTGAGCCCGGACTAGCTGATAGGCACTAATAGTTTTGGTGTTGAGTGCTGTCTCTACACCTTTTCCCATCTCTCGGTTAACCACGTCTTTCCATTCCGCGAGGTAGCTCTCACAGTGGCTTGGACACCTCAGATGATACCGATGTTGTTCTCAGTTGGGAACTTGATGAGTGGGTCCCATGGTGCCATGTAGAATCGAAATTCCATAAGGGCTGGTCTCCCCAGAAAGACATTGTAGTGAGAAGGTATATCTATGACTATGAAGATGAGGATTTTAACTCGGCTTCTATCCTTATCTCCGAGTTGTGCGAGTAGTTCAACGATTCCGACTAGCCAGTTAGCTAAGCCGTTAAAGCCGTGAACAGTGGCATGGCATGGCCTTAATCCTTTATCCTCAAGTTTCATTTGGTCGTAGGCCCTCATGAAGATGATTTTCACGGAACTCTCGAGTCTACAAGGATCTTTTTAACATAGGACGGGCCCATGTAGATAAAGATGACAAGTGCATTGATATATGGGGCCTCAACCCTAATAGAATCATGTTTCCTAAGGAGAATGTCATCTCTCATAGTCTTATATAGTTTTTTTGGGACTGCCTTGTCTATGGAAGAGCACTCTCCATATTCAGCATGCTTGATAGAATTGATGTACTCCTTCATACGTCGAAAGATTTCATTTGAAGGTGAGGACTGCCGCAGATGGTATTAATCACAATACCTTTTTGAGGAGGTCTTGGATTGGATGGCCTAGGTGTTGTTTGGACTTGAGGAGGTGTAGGTGTTGAAGGGCCTACAGTTGCTTCCTTGGAAGTAGGATTCTAAATGTACTGTTTGAGACGCTTCTCGTGGATAATCTTTTCAATTGCATCTCGAAGGTGGCATCATTCATTAGTGTTATGACCAAATACATCATGGAATCTGCAATGTTTGCCAGAGTTTTTCCCTTTATTGGTGGATTCCCTTGATGTTGGCTTCTTATACTACATCGTGTTGCAGGTCTCATGGTAAATTATCCCCAACCGAGAGTTTAGTGAAGTGTAGACCTTATAGGAAGGAAAGCGATCACACTTTTTAGACTCCTCGGGGTTGCGGCTCCCAGGCTTGTCGTTAATTGGTTTGGGATTGAATTAGTTGATCCCTTTACCCTTGCTGGAGCTTTCTTTAGTTTATCTAGACATGACATTGTCCTATGCAATGCCCTGGTATGGGTTATGGGGATGGCCACTTCGAGCATCCCCATTTTTGTGTGTCTCTTCTTGGAACAAGAACTGATTTTCGTTCTCGTAGAGAACTTTCAAAGACTTAGATTGCTTTCTGTCAATCCAGGTCTCAAATTCAGAGCCCGGTAATATGCCCTTGGCAAGCTAAACAAGGACAATGTAGGGTCCTGGATCTTCGACTTCTTCCAGAGCATTGTTGAATCATTCGAGGTATCTGTTAAGAGTTTCTTGGTGCCTTGTTAGATATTTGAGATTGTCAAGATGTCTTTAGGTTTTATGACGTGCATCCTGAACTGTTTAGTCAACTCCGTAGCGAGCTGATCGAAAGTCAATATGGTTCTCTATAGAAGTGGAGAGAACCTTAGAAGTGTCACACCTTTAAGGAAGACAGCAAATGTTTTACACTTTACCTCATATTTGGCGTGACTACTCACATCGATTCATGAAGTTATGAGGATCGGTCTTCCCCGACTAAACCATGAGTTGCAGCATGTTGAATCCTCATGGCCAATTGGCATTAGGGGCAGCCTTGGTTAAGGGGTTACATCTCAAATTGGATCCCTATTCATCGGTGACGTGCCCCCTTATAATCCTACAGACAATGTCGATGAGAATCAAAAGTTGAATCTCCGCTGGATTCCAGTGGTTATGATCCTAACTTCGGGATTCGAGGCCTAGGACACCTCCTATGATGAACGTCTTTATCTAAAAAGAATCATCAATTCCAATTCTTTGGTCTCGTGAAGGAAGACAGGAAGCAACTTAGGCCAAGTAGTTGCTCTGAGCGTAGTGCCAAGTTATGAGCAAAGGCTAGGTGGAGACTGCCTAGTAACAGGTTGAGAACTACCTCCTAGAGCATTCCTAGGGCCCAACTAGGAGCAATCAAAGTGACCAGCTCCCTCTCTGATGGTAATTGTAGCATCATCATTGTTATTCCTCCGCCTTTAGCTACAGTTGCTAAGGAGGGTACCAGAAAAACTTTCCAAAATGTAGAGAGCATGATATTTATTTCTATTGTCTTGAAGGCGTGAAATGTCTCTATTTGCATTTTCTCGGTGCCTTTCCATCAAGTCAGTATTCTATCAAAATTTATCATTAATCAATCATTGGGTTTCCACCAATTTCTTAGTTACTTTAAAGAATTGCGATTGAGAAATTGAGGCTTTGCGATTAGAGGTAGTAGCCATATCCAAGGTGGCAGGAGCTTCAGAAGGTTGCTATTGGAGAGAGGTTTCTTGGTCAGCAGTGAGAGGTCTAACCCAAGCGGATTTTCCTTTCTTCACTATTTTCAGTAAACTTAGTAGGTAAGTCTAAGGAGACCTCAGTAGCACTCTAAGTTTTGATAGAAGAATGATAGGAAATATGAAGTTTTTTAATTCTCAATGAAAGCACCAGAATGATGATGTCCAAAAGTTAGTAACAATACCCAAGAAATTCCAAGACAATGAAACTAATTGCTCAGTATGGATTATAATGCAGAAAAGTAAATCACACGGAGTTTATTGTGGTTCGGTTCTTGAGAACCTATATCAACTTTGAAGGTTTTTGCTCTTTTATTCACTTATTTGTCAAAAGTACAATGGTGGGAACAATAATTTCAAACTACTACAATGGCAATGATGGAAATCAAGTCTAGAGAGATCCAAAAAAGTGGCTCTTTCCTTCTTCCCGAAATGCCAAGGTAGCCCAAAAGTTCAAGTGTCCAAGAATGGAGGTGAACCCTCTTCTTGAAGTGATGGAGGGAGTTTGAGAGTCCAAGATGTGATATCACCTTCCCAAGGAGCTAAGAGAGAAAAAATAAACCCTTTTCTCCATTCTAAATTGGGGTATTTATATGTAAGTAGAGAAGGTCATAGGAGACACGGGTGGGCTCATGCCCACAAAATTCATTTTTCGGGATCGATACCGATCCCTGGACCGGTACCGATTGAAATGACCCAAACTCCCCCTTTCGAGAAAGCTTGGATTGAATTGAGAACACGACAATCAGAATGCAAACAGAAGAACATTTCATTGCTATTACAACAGTTAACATCAGAGCATAAGAATATAGCAGAGTATGAATAAATAATATACATTAGAAAAATATCAGAGATTAAAATACATTACATAGCAGCGGAAAAATAATAAATAACACATGTAACAACCCGAATTTTAATAACATGTCAAAACAAGAAATCAAGGTATAATTAATTTTTAAAATAAGAATCAAGAGAAACGGGTTACACCAATGCGTTCGTCTCGGAATTCTACATGGAATCGATCCCAAGTTTTCGAAAATCGAAGTCCAGATGAAGAAGTTATGGCCTGTAGAAGATTCAGCAAATTTCAGGCAGCACAGAACCAGGAGGTCTACCTGGGGGTTGACCTGGGGGTCAGGTCGACCAGGTGGTCGACCTGGGGGTCAGGTCGACCAGTTGGTCGACCTACCCCCTATAGGTCGACCATATGGTTGACCTCCCCCCTTTCAGGTCGACCTGGTCGGCCTGTTTTGGCCTAGAACCCATTTTTGAAGCCCGGGACGTGTTTTGATGGTCCGGATTGATTCTAGGGTTGATCTAAAGGCCTAAACTAGTTTCCTACTCCTATATAAACACCCTTAGACCTAACTAAATTCACAACAAATCATTCTTACGCTGTTACGCTGCTGAACTCCCTCTTGAACCATGACCGCCGCCTCCAAATCGAAGTACAAGCATTCAAACTCAAATCAATTCAAAGGACAAAGCTTCAACAATGGTTCAAACAATAAATCAACATAACTACAACGTTCTACGACAATTTCAGTTCTTAATTCGTTAGCCATGCCTTGTAAGTTCTAGTTGCTTTTAGATTTAAATATTTAATTATAATATAGCCATGGAATAAAGTGGAATTGGATTCAAGTATGTTTATCGATTCAGACCTATTTCTGTTGCTTCTTGAATCTTGAGTTGTTAAGACTTGTCTATCTTTATTCTCATGTCAAGTTCATAATCTATTCATCCTATTGTAAATCAGTTTTCTTGATTCATGTTGATATTATTATCAAGTTGTAATCTTTATTCCTGTGATGATGTTTTTCTCTCTGATCTTATTTTTGTGCAAAATTCTATCTTCCCCTATTTATTTTCTTTTGATGAACCTTGGTCAATTTCGGACCTAGGCCTAAACCGCGATTTGCGTACGATTGAATACGGGGAAATATTGGGATATTACCTATTTGGATATATGTGTTTGGTGGAATTGATAGCATAACATGAAATTGGAAATTTGGGTATTGTCAATATAATTGAAATTGCAAGTTTAGGCATTGGCCTAAGTAATTTGGCATGAAGTGGGCATACATGAATTGGCATGTAAATTAAATCACGAGTTCGGACCTATGTAAATTAAATCAAAAGATTAGGCTTATGTTAATTAGGCATAAGTAGAATTGGGAATTTGAACATGAAAGCGATTGTAAACTTGATAATTGGCATAAATATGTATTATGAACTTGGGTAACGGGCATGTATTGAAATAAAAAGATTATAGTTTAGGATAACTACATCATGAATCATGATTTGGGTTTATTTGGGCATGAAACTTGATACATGTAATTTTGGCTAGAACTTGATATGGGAAAAATGGCATAAACTTGGCATACATGTAAATAGGCAAGTATTGGACATATGTAAACTGACTAGAATTGGGTACATATATAAACTGACATGTAATTTGGAACTTTGGCATATGTTTATTAATATGTAAAGTTGGGAATTTTGATCTATACGACACATATGTAATTAACAATCTAACGGATGCCTTTGACACGAGCTTAGACTTGAATTGTGGTGTAATTCTTCCCGGAACCGCCCAGCATATCCAGTGACCGCAACAAAAATAGTCTAATGTGAGAGGTCGTAGGCAAAGATTAGGTTGTGATGATGCCTAACACGAGGTTAGACTGAATTGTGGTGTAATTCTACCCGGAACCGCCCGACATATCCAGTGACCGCAACAATATGTCTAATGTGAGAGGTTAGTATGTTGAATGCTTGATCCCGAGGTTGGAATGGGTTTGCGGTGTAATTCTGCCCGGAACCGCCCGACATATCCAGTGACCGCAAATAAGTCCAATGTGAGAGGTTGATGCATTAGTAAATAATAAATGCTAATGAAACCTATTAGGTAGGGTAAGGTTAAGTAATATGACTAGACTAATGACCTTAACCGATATGACATGAATGGGTGGGTAAAGTAAACCTGAACTTGATCGCTTGAGAACGCTTAACCGACATAACATGTTAATTAGACCAGTGGGTAGGGTTAAGTAAACTAAGAACGCTTAACCAACATAACATGTTAATTAGACCAGTGGGTGGGTTAAGTAATATGACTAGGCTAATGACACTTAACCAATATAACATGTTAATTAGGAAAGTGGGTAGGGTTAAGTTAAGAACACTTAACCGTTATAACATGACTAGTGGATGGGTTGAGTCAACTTGAATGGGTTGATAACACTCAACCAATATAACGTGACGCGTGGTAGGGTTAAGTAAATACAAGAGAGTAACACTTAACCACCATAACATGATAAGTGGGTGGGTTGAGTTAACAAACACTTAACTAATCTAACGTGAGGTGTGGTAAGGGTTAACTTAACACAGGGGAGAACGCTTAATCGATATAACATGATATGCGATGGGGTTAAGTTAGCATGAATACTTAACCAATCAAACGAAGTGTGTGGTAGAGTTAAGTTAACTAAAACACTTAACCAATTCAACATGTTAATTAAACTGATGGGTGGGGCAAGGTTAATACAGACACTTAACCACTTAACATGTTTGACTAGAAAACCCTAGTAACGGAGGACCCATTTTAGCAGTAACCCAATTAGGTATCATGGTACCCTGAAACTAGGCAGGGTGGGGCACGATTACTGAGCTGATTGTAAGCGGTCAAAAGCGATGGCGGTTGGTGCAGCAGTGTGGGTTCTAATAGAGTGCGGGCGTGCACACCCTTCGGAGCAGAAAAGCAGGGCACTCGGCACCAGTAGTACAACCTATGCATTCCAGAATTGTGTCGGGCCACCACCATCAGACTTGATACACCCCATGGTGGGACCAGCATAGGTATCTACAATCATGTGGGGCTGTATGACACAGGAAGAAAACATTGCGTGTGACGGCCCGCCCCGCACTAACCGACATTTACTCCAAAAGTGCGTTGTACATATGTCCAGTTAGCACGGGACGGTCGTCAGAAGGAAATGAAAGAAAGAAATGAACTAAAAAGGAACCTGTAAAATGTCTCACAGCGCATAGGATAAAATACAACAACAACATACTTGACATAAAACAGGTGAGACAGTGCATAACTTAGTTGCCGTTATGGTCGATTTGACTGGTATAAATCTTGCACTCTTAGTCAATCGATCCACAATTACCCAAATGCTATCATATCCCGATCTAGTCCTCGGTAAACCATCGATGAAATCCATCGAGACTTGCTCCCATTTCCATTCGGGAATTTCTAATGGTTGCAACAAACCACTAGGCTTCTTTTGTTCGGCTTTAACTAGTTGTCAATTCATGCATTTGGATATAAACTTCCCAACGTCTCTTTTCATCCCTTCCCAGTAGTAAGTCTGCTTCATGTCTCGATACATCTTATTACCACCGGGATGTATAGTCAGTTTTGAGTGATGACATTCTCTAAGCACTTCATCTCTCAAACCATTCACGTTGGGTACCACTAGTCTTCCATTCTTTCTAAGCCATCCATCTCGATCAAGCCCATACAAATTCATCTCCTCGCCGTCGATATTCATCTCTAACTTGAAGATGATTTCCAATAGATTAGGATCGTCCCTCTGGCTGGAAACAATCCGCTCTATCAAAGTGGGTCTGATCACCAAACTAGCTAGCATTTCTGGATCCAATTCGCACTTTGGTCTGAAATCAAACCCTGCGATAACTCCAGTTGCTTCCATTCAAGAAACATAGCCCCTAAACTGGCATGTCTCCTACTCAAGGCATCGGCTACCGCATTACCCTTCCCAGGTGTGTATGCGATATCAAAATCATATGATGCCAAGAACTCTAACCATCTCTGCTGACGGAGATTTAGATCCTTCTGGGAGAAGAGATACTTTAACGATTTATGATCGGTAAACAACTCGAATCTTTCTCCTAAGAGATAATGTCTCCACATCTTTAGTGCAATCACGATCGCTGCCAATTCCAAATCATGGGTAGGGTACCTTTTATCATGCGGCTTTAATTGCCGACTAACATAAGCCACAACCCTACCTCCTTGCATCAATACAGCACCTAGTCCGGTACCACAAGCATCCGTGTATACCGTCATTTCTTCATTCCCTTTAGGAATGACTAGCACTGGTGCACGCGTCAACTTTTCCTTTAGACTCTTGAATGCATTCTCACACACTCCGTCCCAGACGAAGGCCTGATTCTTCTTAGTCAACTGAGTCAACGGTGCTGCTATCTTGGAGAAGTCCTGGATAAACTTACGATAATATCCAGCTAACTCCAAGAAATTTCTTACATCTGTTGCATTCTTGGGCGTAGGCCAATCCTGTACCGTAGCCACCTTTGCAGGGTCCACGGCAATACCATTCCCTAAAACAACATGGCCCAAGAATCTCACTTCCCTTCTCCAGAAGTGACACTTAGAGAATTTCGCTTTCAATTGGTGTTTCCTCAACACCTCCATCACTATCCTCAAGTGTCCCTTGTGTTCCTCCTCTGTCCTCGAGTAAACAAGGATGTTGTCTACGAACACAAGAACAAACTGATTCAACTGATCTCTGAATACTCGATTCATAAGATCCACAAAGTAGGCTGGTGCATTGGTCAACCCAAATGGCATGACCAACCACTCATAGAATCCAGACGGCGTCCTAAATGTCGTTTTCGGTACACTCTCATCCGCTACTCAGAGCTGATGAAATCATGTCGCAAGGTCCAACTGGGAGAACACTCTTGCTCCTTCCAGTTGATCAAACAAATCATCTATCCGCGGTAGAGGATCCTTATTCTTCCTCGTCATCTTATTCAACTCGCGATAGTCCACACACAAATGAAGGAAACCATATGCCTTAGTGGCAAACACAACTGGTGCTCCCCACTCGGAGACACTTCTTCTAATAAATCCCTTCTTCAAAAGATTGTTGACTTGCACCCCGAGCTCTCGCTGCTCCCTTGGTGCCATACGACGAAGTGGAATCACTATAGGTCTGGCATCTTTCACTAAATCAATACGGAACTCAATCTCTCGGTGTGGTGGAAGCCTGGTCACCTCCTCGAAGATGTCCGGATACTGGCCAACCACGGGCACATCTGACAACTCATAATGCGGGATGTCGAGGGAATTTATAAAACTAGCCATTACCCCATCATTAGGTAGACTACCAAACACTACCCTCCGCCCATCATCCGCCCTAACTGTCACCAAAAAACCCTCACAGTCTACCACCACCCCGTATCTTTGGAGCCAATCGACCCCCAATATAATGCCATACCCAGTAAAGCCCAAAACAAAGCAGTCACAAACAAACATACATCCATGACTCGATAAGACCAAATTTCGGCAAATCATACTAAGGCTAGTCGAACCACCAATCGGGTTCGTCACAACCAATGGTCTATCAACTATCTCGGGTTCCAGTCCCAACCTATCCACCAGGTCACTAGATATGAAGGAACGGGAAGCCCTAGTATTAAACAAAACTCGAACTGGTACATCATAAATAGAAAGCATACCTTGAATAACGACATTCTTTCCTTTCTCCGCCACAGTTGGGGCATTCGACGAAGAAGGAACAGCATCAATAGCATATGCTTTCACAATCTGCTTCTCATTAAGAGGTTGCAGACACTTATCCTTATGATGTCCCACTTGGCCACAGTTATAGCACTTCCTATCCGCTGGCTTGGCCCGACATTCTTTAGCATAATGGCCCTTCTTACCACAGCTGAAGCACTCAACATCTTGCTTGTTCTTTTTCTGGCCATCCTTAAATTGGTTCTGTTTTCTCTTATTCTGAGAGTTATTCTTGCCTCCACCGCCCGCTTGCGGTTTCAGCCCTTCTGCAGATGCAGCCTCAGTCTTTGACTTAGGGTATAGACTCTATGATCTCAAAGCTTTCCCCACAATCGATTCAAAAGTCTCATCGATGTGGTTGATAAGCCTTTCCCTCAAGTATCCATCCAACCCAATAATGAACTTCTCATTCTTCTTCTCAGGAGTATCGATAAGAGATAGTCCATACTTTGACAAAGTATCGAACTCAGCAATATAGTCAGAGACCGCCCTACCATTCTGCTTGAGTTCCAATAATCTCTTAAACAACACTGACTTCTGGGCAGCTGGAATGAACTTCTCGCTAAAGCGAGCCTTGAACTGATCCCAAGTAACCTGATCCTCTGGAGTAGCTATTCTAATGGCATTCCACCAATTCATTGCTCGCTCTTGCAGCTGACGAGACGTTAGCCTTCTCTTCATCGCATCCTCGATACCCAAGTTGTCGAAGATACGATCACAGTTATCCAACCAATCCGGAACATCTGTGGCCGACTCCGTTCCGTGGAACGGCTTCCCACCAAGGTTAGTGTAATCCTTGCACAACTTGGCGAAATCGACCCTAGGCGCCTGCACTACTGGACCACCACCATTTCCGGGATAGGGAACTACCCCTTGAACATCTCTAAGCATCTCCCTCATGAAGTTAGTGAACATCGTCCTCATGTCAGGAGCATTCCCATTATTGGTCCCTCTACCAGCACCTCTAGCATATCGGCTTATCGTTTCATCGTTTAATCTGTAAAGAGGAAACGATTAACGACCCCATAGTGGTGCTAGTGCAGTACGACTTCATTCTTATACTACTAATAGTACATATATATCTTTTGAAAACCAAAGTAATCACAAATACGCGCTCACATATATGTACTATCTCTCCCTAGTGTCTTTCCCTAGGTTAACTACGCAACCTAGAGCTCTGATACCAAATGTGACGGCCCGCCCCGCACTAACCGACATTTACTCCAAAAGTGCGCTGTACACATGTCTAGTTAGCACAGGACGGTCGTCAGAAGGAAAGGAAAGAAATAAATGAACTAACAAGGAACCTGTAAAATGTCTCACAGCGCATAGGATAAAATATAATAACAACATACTTGACATAAAACAGGTGAGACAGTGCATAAGCTGAAAACAAACTAACATAGCAGCGGAAAATCCAAATACGGATTATGATCCAAAGCCAACATTATTACAACTTTTTCAAACTATCTCAAAAAGCAAAAGCAAGATAAAGGAGGTACACTACTAATGCCCAAATAGCGACCACCAACGACACAGGAAGAATATCTATATATCATACGTGGAGGCCTCCTGCTCGCCTCCGAATCAGCTACTCGCGCATCACCAGCTAACCTGTCTCTTGTCTGCTCGTGTGAGCACCCAGAGTAATAAGAAGAGACATAAAACTCTGGGTCAGACATAAAGCCTGGTATGAGCGATAAGCATCTAACCAGAACAATAACAGGTAGACTAAACCATACCTGAACCTGGACCTGCAACCAAAGAGTTAGCACTACATACTGTACAACACTCTAAGGTGCCATTTCAAATGGTGTAAAGATAACGGGGGTGGGGGTGTGCATGTCATAGTGATGGCAAACAATCAAGCACAGCAACCATCCTCACATCTCTCACTCAGCGCGTAAAGCATACGATATTCACCACTTAGATCACCCAACATACTTTTCTATGATCACTTTGCCCCATGAAGTCATAAATGACTTCACTGCATTGATACATAGCCACCAATCCTTCGCTATGTCCACTTTGCCCCCATGGAGTCGCAATGACCCTACTGCACTGGCTCATAGCCTCACTAATCCTTTACTATGTCCACTCTGCCCCATGGAGTCACAATGACCCCACTGCACTGGCTCATAGTCTTACTACGCATCACTTTGCCCCTCGAGTCATAATGACTCTACTGCACTGATAACGTAGTCTTGCTACCATCACCTTGCCCCTCGAGTCATAGTGACTCTACTGCACTGATAAGTAGCCCATCATCCATTTTCAGTGGTGAATCGAAGTTATGAATGTCGACAACTCCTTAGTACACGTCCCGCAGCAAAGTCCAACCATGAAGTGAACTCATTGGTTCTCAACTGGATACTGAGCTCTAACTTCCCTTTGGACTACCTTTGCATCTCAGGTTATTGGTCATCACCGGATCGGTTCGGATCTTCCCCTAATCACTAGTTCGGTTCGGATCGGAATGCTTCCCTTCACTGGATCGGGTCGGATACCTCGAGCTCCCTCCCAATATGTCGGTTCGGATCGGAAGACGTCGCCCCTAGGGGATCGAGTCCGGTTCTTCAATTCCATTCACCACGCTTCGGTTCGGTTCGGAGGTGACCATGCGGGTCGGATCGGATGATGCATGCCACGAGAAATGCAAGTGGATAGAAGCTTCCCCAGTCCTTGTTGTCCTCCTCTGTTTGGATAGGGTATGGAGCGTAAGAGTGGATTGGAGCTTCTGAATTCGAGTGGGGGTTCGGATCGGGTCCTCCTAACCAACCCGATCCGGTTCGGATGTCTTCCTGCACTTTTTCCAGCAAGCAGTTTACGCCACTCGACGGCGTTTTCGACCATTCCAACTATTCTAATCAATCACAAAGCATACCATACAGTCATAACAACATGCATAATCAACCACAAACACCAAAACAACTATATGATAGGTTAAAATGGATCAAACATAGCCAAAACCCCATATTTTTCCTTAAGCATGTTTAGGTGAAACTAATGACGTGATTAGCAAAACTTAACCAAATTAACCCAAATTCATATCAGAGGTCTAAAACATCATTTAAGAATTTATAAGTATTTTCCCAGAATTTATTAGTGTATAAATTCGCTAATCTTCACTAATTACCCTTAATCAACCATAATTAGTGAGGAACTATGCAAATCACTCACCTTAGCCACAAATAAACTTTAGATCTGAAATAAATCTCTGATTTGGTGTGAATCCCAATGCTAAACAGCAGCTCTAATGTTGATTTGGTGTTGATCTCTCTTGATTTGATGTTGCTAAGCTTAATCTTGATTAGAAGGTGATTTGGAGGTGATTTAGAGGTTGGAGGCCATTTTTAGGGTTTCTAAGAGGTAAGTGGAGGCTAGAAAACTGAAATGGAATGAATCTCTAACCCTTTTCAGCCTCCCCATAACCCTAATCCCGAAATGGGTTATGGGCCCATTCACTAATCACCCTATTTGGCCCGTTTAAGCAGTTTTTCACCTTCCAAACCCTATTTCAGCCATATCTCCCAAACGGTAAGTCCGTTTTTCACATGTGACCACTCTACGGAAAGGCAAACCATCAAACGAATCTAATGGAAGTGGTATCAAAACAAAATTCCTTTCCAATCAAAAGTTATGGTCGAAACAAGATCATCTAGGGGCAAAATGGTCATTTAAAAATCGACAAAAATCATGAACGTGGGAAATGACTCTAATGGTTGTTTCCCAAAGTTACATGACCATACGACTTCATATGGGAAAGAAATAAATATCCTACGATCCTCCGATGCGTAGAACGCGGGTTGTTACATTGCGAGTAAGAGCCGATCGATTGAGGTAGTAAGGATACATCTAACACTTTCATGGCAATTGGGCTAGTTGAGGTAAGATCCTCATATTAGATGTAGTCCTGGAGGCTACCACAACTATGGGGTTGGGATCACCTTATTATATAACACGGGCTACTAATTGGGACACTAGTGGGGGTAAGGATCCTTGTTACACAGGAAACTAGTAGGAATATGAAACATTCCATGTAAGACACTTGTGAGATGCTAGTCAGGTGGTGCAGAGTAAATAGATATCACTGAAATATTTTAAAAATAAAGCTTAGAAATCTTGCAATGTTATACTTGATAGAAACCTTGCGATGTGATACTTGGTAGGAACCTTGTGATGCTACTCTTGATAGGAATTATGGGATGTTATACTTGATTCATCGTGCCTGTAGCTTATCTTGTCATCATGCTTATGTTTATTTTCAGTTTATTCATGCCATGTTATCTTTACCTGTTTTTATGCTGAAAGTCACTAGGACTTACTCAGTCTTTATGACTGACCCGTTTATTTCGCCTCTTTTTCTTCCGTCCCCCCCTCCCCAGGTTCGCAGGGTGGGAATACAGCTTAGTTCGGATCTTACCAAGCTCCAAGGCTCTTTCATGTATGGCTTGGATTCGTCTTGGCTATGGCTTGCCTTGCTTTATTGGGGAATATCACAATTTATTTTTATGCTTCTTTGTTTTTGAGCAAGACAGATATTTTAGCTATGTAATTTGGTAATTGGAAGTTGATGGGCTTTTATTGTAAACAATTATATTTAATAAATGATTTGAAGTACTTCTACTTTACTTTCCGCTGTTTTATATATGTCTATCTTGTAATATTTCTGTTCCAGTACCCATAATGCTCCATTGAAGTTAAGGCATTCCCTTTATGAGTGACCTTAACGGATGTGGGGTGTTTCATTTGGTATCAGAGCAGAAGGTTACCAAACTGGGCAAAAGCTTTTAAAAACCTTCTGAAATTATTTCCAAAACGTTTACAAAGAAGCATTTTTCTAAGAAAAGTTTCGTTTTACGAAAGGCATATTCCCCAAAGCCATATGCACTATCTTTTGATTCTCTCCTTGAGTCTCTCCTCTCTTTCTTTTTTCACTATAGTTTTGTAGGTGTACGACACATGTAGGAGGGCAAAGAAATGCCCAACTTTCATCTGTGGCCGCAGGTAGTTCAATCTGCGTCTAATCTTATTTCAAGCTTTGAAGAGTTGCCGTGCGATGGAGGTAGCTTTCGAGAGACTTGTCAACAAACTATACAAGGATAGTAAGAACGAGGATAAAGAACACAAGCCTAAGGATGAGAAACTTGTTGATATGGCTTAATCCAAAAAAGAGGAAAAAGGTGAAGGGAAAGAGGCCAAGTGAGAGAATAATAAAACCCATGACAAGAGAGAGTATCTTTAGTATGGTAAAAAGGGACATGTAGTTAAGTATTATAGGACAAGGACAAGGGCAAAAGACAAGATCGTCGAGAGGGCAATTGTATGCTTTCACTACTAGCGTACCTAAGAAAGGTGGTAACATTTATTTTAAAAGTTTAGCTTTTCTTTCTATCATACCGTGGGAACTTTGTTTTGTACATCACGTCCTTTTTAATTCTGCTTCGATAGTTGAGTCTCTGCACCTTAGTACTAGCATAGTAGAGGAGCCTATTTTTGTCTCAAATCATGTTGGGAAATTGGCTCATTTATTCATGACTTTTTTGGATTTGAGAATGTCTATGCAAAGTGTTGAGTTTAGAAGTAATGCTTATGTTTTCGGGCTATGGATTGATCCTAGGGATGGAGTGGTTATCCAGTAATGGTGCTATTCTTGAGTATGAAAAGAGGGTAGTTAGACTCTTAACTTGCCTTGGTAATGCCCTCGAAGTCTAGTGTGACCCTTAGGGTTCTGCCATGATTAGTTACCTAAAATCTCTTGACATATTTATTGGTAATTTGTAATCCGCTCGAGTAGTGTTCGCGACTAAGGCGGATGGTTCATTTCGTTTACGCATGAGTTATAGAAAATCACCTTAGTAAGTACACTTGGCAACATGGTTAGCATTAGTTTATTTTCAAGAGATAATTCATTGATGTGGAATACCATCTAGTAAGTGAACGAGATCCAAGATTCACTAGTGAATTTTGGAGAGCTTGCATGAAACCATGAGTACGCAGTTATGTTAGAATCGTGTATACTAGAAAGAGAATAAGTGAAAGTGGAACGAGGGGCGACAGTGGAATGAGTTCCAAATCATATTTTGGAAAAAGGAATTAAGAAGCTACGAAATCACGAAGTTAAAGAAGGTCAAGGCATAATGGAGTTAAGCTCAAAGAAATACGACTTAGAAGGCTGAAGACTAGATACGCGCATCATATCTTTTTTTTAAGAGTATATCCTCGATCCCTCTTTTCCTGTAGAGCTTACTTGCATGTTATCTTTTAAGTATATCCTCTCGGTCCTATTCTCAATCCTATTTCTGTTAGAAACCCCATAGGGAGCATGACTCATCTGTTGGTAATACATGTTGGGGCTTGAGGGTGTCTGTTGGGTTGACTAAACTTTTTGGGTTTTATAGGATACAGGTTGGTTTTAGGAAGGGATCTATTGTGACCTAAAAGGAGTCCATCATGCTTAGTTTCCTAGAATCATATATATTGTTTAGGTTGAGTAATTCTTTGGGTGTCAGTCTGATGTTGATTTCGGTCTTCGGGGCTGGTGCTTAGGGAGTTCTTCTCCTAATCAGTATAGACGTGACATAGATTTCCAGTTTTGACATTGCCTAATGAGCACAAAGTTTTTACTTGCTTCTATCATTCGACTATATCTTTAGGTAGGAACAATTGGGGGTGTAAACATGTATTTGAGACATGTTATGATTGATGGTTGCAAGTGGCTGCTAATAGTTGCTCGTGGATGCATATACGCACACATTAGACACTAGATCGGCTTCGTCACCTTTCATATTGCATATGCATGAGTGTTTTTATGGATGAAATTAAATGTGTTATCATGTGGATGTTGCATATGGATGGATGTTTGTGCACACATATAGTGTTTATGTGATTAGGGCTATTTGCATATATGTTGGACTCATGGCACTAAACATATTTTGCATTAAGAAGATAAATCAGGCCTGATCATTTGCATTAGATAAGGAACATATACACACACTTTCTGCATATGTTCATATAGCATTAGAAATCTCTTAAGGTCGATGGATGCCTGTGATTGATGATTGATTAGATGGATGATTGGATGGTAGGACACATTCTTCTTAACCTGAAGATTTCGGGGATGAAAACCTTTAAGGAGGGGAGAATGTAACAAACCGAATTTTAATAACATGTTAAAACAAGAAATCAAGGTATAATTAATTTTTAAAATGAGAATCAAGGGAAACGGGTTACGCCAATGCGTTCGTCTCGGAATTCTACATGGAATCGAGCCCAAGTTTTCGAAAATCGGAGTTCGGATGAAGAAGTTATGGCCTGTAGAAGATTCAGCAAATTTCAGGCAGCACAGAACCAGGCAGGTCGACCTGGGGGTCAGGTCGACCAGGTGATTGACCTGGGAGTCGACCTACCCCCTATAGATCGACCATATGGTCGACCTCCCCCCTTTCAGGTCGACCTGGTCGGCCTGTTTTGGCCCAGAACCCATTTTTGAAGCCCGGGACATGTTTTGATGGTCCGGATTGATTATAGGGTTGATCTAAAGGCCTAAACTAGTTTCCTACTCCTATATAAACACCCTTAGACCTAACCTAATTCACAATAAATCATTCTTACACTGTTATGCTGCTGAATTCCCTCTTGAACCATGGCCGCCGCCTCCAAATCGAAGTACAAGCATTCAAACTCAAATCAATTCAAAGGACAAAGCTTCAACAATGGTTCAAACAATAAATCAACATTACTACAACGTTCTACGACAATTTCAGTTCTTAATTCGTTAGCCATGCCCTTTAAGTTCTAGTTGCTTTTAGATTTAAATATTTAATTATAATATGGCCATGGAATAAAGTGGGATTGGATTCAAGTATGTTTATCGATTCAGACCTATTTCTGTTGCTTCTTGAATCTTGAGTTGTTGAGACTTGTCTATCTTTATTCTCATGTGAAGTTCATAATCTATTCAGCCTGTTGTAAATCAGTTTTCTTGATTCATGTTGATATTATTATCAAGTTGTAATCTTTATTCCTGTGATGATGTTTTTCTCTCTGATCTTATTTTTGTGCAAAATTCTATCTTCCCCTATTTATTTTCTTTTGATGAACCTTGGTCAATTTCGGACCTAGGCCTAAACCGCGATTTGCATACGATTGAATACGGGGAAATATTGGGATATTACCTATTTGGATATATGTGTTTGGTGGAATTGATAGCATAACATGAAATTGGAAATTTGGGTATTGTCAATATAATTGAAATTGCAAGTTTAGGCATTGGCCTAAGTAATTTGGCATGAAGTGGGCATACATGAATTGGCATGTAAATTAAATCACGAGTTCGGACCTATGTAAATTAAATCAAAAGATTAGGCTTATGTTAATTGGGCATAAGTAGAATTGGGAATTTGAACATGAAAGCGATTGTAAACTTGATAATTGGCATAAATATGTATTATGAACTTGGGTAACGGGCATGTATTGAAATAAAAAGATTATAGTTTAGGATAACTACATCATGAATCATGATTTGGGTTTATTTGGGCATGAAACTTGATACATGTAATTTTGGCTAGAACTTGATATGGGAAAAATGGCATAAACTTGGCATACATGTAAATAGGCAAGTATTGGACATATGTAAACTGACTAGAATTGGGTACATATATAAATTGACATGTAATTTGGAACTTTGGCATATGTTTATTAATATGTAAAGTTGGGAATTTTGATCTATACGACACATATGTAATTAACAATCTAACGGATGCCTTTGACACGAGCTTAGACTTGAGTTGTGGTGTAATTCTTCCCGGAACCGCCCGGCATATCCAGTGACCGCAACAAAAATAGTCTAATGTGAGAGGTCGTAGGCAAAGATTAGGTTGTGATGATGCCTAACACGAGGTTAGACTGAGTTGTGGTGTAATTCTGCCCGGAACCGCCCGGCATATCCAGTGACCGCAACAATATGTCTAATGTGAGAGGTTAGCGCATTGAATGCTTGAACCCGAGATTGGAATGGGTTTGCGGTGTAATTCTGCCCGACACTGCCCGGCATATCCAGTGACCGAAAATAAGTCCAATGTGAGAGGTTGATGCATTAGTAAATAATAAATGCTAATGAAACCTGTTAAGTAGCATAAGGTTAAGTAATATGACTAGACTAATGACCTTAACCGATATGACATGAATGGGTGGGTTAAGTAAACCTGAACTTGATCGCTTGAGAACGCTTAATCGACATAACATGTTAATTAGACCAGTGGGTAGGGTTAAGTAAAATAAGAACGCTTAACCAACATAACATGTTAATTAGACCAGTGGGTGGGTTAAGTAATATGACTAGGCTAATGACACTTAACCAATATAACATGTTAATTAGGAAAGTGGGTAGGGTTAAGTTAAGAACACTTAACCGTTATAACATGACTAGTGGATGGGTTGAGTCAACTTGAATGGGTTGATAACACTTAACCAATATAACGTGACGCGTGGTAGGGTTAAGTAAATACAAGAGAGTAACACTTAACCACCATAACATGATAAGTGGGTGGGTTGAGTTAACATACACTTAACCAATCTAAAGTGAGGTGTGGTAAGGGTTAAGTTAACACAGGGGAGAACGCTTAACCGATATAACATGATATGCGATGGGGTTAAGTTGGCATGAATACTTAACCAATCAAATGAAGTGTGTCGTAGGGTTAAGTCAACTAAAACACTTAACCAATTTAACATGTTAATTAAACTGATGGGTGGAGTTAGGTTAATACAGACACTTAACCACTTAACATGTTTGACTAAAAAACCCTAGTAACGGAGGACCCATTTTAGCAGTAACCCAATTAGGTATCATGGTACCCTGAAACTAGGCAGGGTGGGGCACGATTACTGGGCTGATTGTAAGCGGTCAAAAGCGACGGCGGTTGGTGCAGCAGTGTGGGTTCTAACGGAGTGCGGGCGTGCACACACTTCGGAGCAGACAAACAGGGCACTGGGCACCAGTAGTATAACCTATGCATTCCAGAATTGTGTCGGGCCGCCACCATGGGACTTAATACACCCCATGGTGGGACCAGCATAGGTATCTACAATCATGTGGGGCCGTATGACACAGGAAGAAAACATTGCGAGTAAGAGCCGATCGATTGAGGTAGTAAGGATACATCTAACACTTTCATGGCAATTGGGCTGGTTGAGGTAAGATCCTCATATTAGATGTAGTCCTGGAGGCTACCACAACTACGGGGTTGGGATCACCTTATTATATAACATGGGCCACTAATTGGAACACTAGTAGGGTGTAAGGATCCTTGTTACACAGGACACTAGTTGGAACACTAGTAGGAATACGAAACATTCCATGTAAGACACTTGTGAGATTCTAGTCAGGTGGTGCAGAGTAAATAGATATCACTGAAATATTTTAAAAATGAAGCTTAGAAATATTGCGATGTTATACTTGATAGAAACCTTGCGATGTGATACTTGGTAGGAACCTATTGATGCTACTCTTGATAGGAATTATGGGATGTTATACTTGATTCATCGTGCCTGTAGCTTTTCTTGTCATCATGCTTATGTTTATTTTCAGTTTATTCATGCCATGTTATATTTACTTGTTTTTATGCTGAAAGTCACTAGGACTTACTCAGTCTTTATGACTGACCCGTTTTGTTTTGCCTCTTTTTCTTCCGTTCCCCCCCAACCCTCCCCCCTCCCCCGGTTCACAGGGTGGGAATACAGCTTAGTTTGGATCTTACCAAGCTCTAAAGCTCTTTCATGTATGGCTTGGATTCCTCATAGCTATGGCTTGCCTTGCTTTATTGGGGAATATCACAATTTATTTTTATGCTTCTTTGTTTTTGAGCAAGACAGATATTTTAGCTATGTAATTGGGTAATTGGAAGTTGATGGCCTTTTATTGTAAACAATTATATTTAATAAATGATTTGAAGTACTTCTACTTTACTTTCCGCTATTTTATATACGTCTGTCTTGTAATATTTCTGTTCCAGTACCCATAATGCTCCATTGAAGTTAAGGCATTCCCTTTGTGAGTGACCTTAATGGATGTGGGGTTTTACAACACAACTGAAAGAGATACACGGATACAAAGCTTTCCGAATATAGCTCCAGCTGTAAACCAGGATCCTGTAAAATAGAAGTCTGCAAAACCAAAACTACTTGCTGCACGTGCGGAAAATAGGGGCACCCAGAGTTTAGGTTAAAACAATAAACTCCAGTTCAGTCATAGGACTGGTGTGAGAACTAAAACATTTATTTAAAACTTTACTTTAAAATACAATAAATCAAGGGACCATGCCATATAACATGGAACAGGTTTCCTCCCAAGAATACCATTGCATATAACAAACAACGCAATGATTTTTTGAAAAATGAAGCTATTGTAAGACTTTGGTCCCATCACACAATGCAACGCAAGCTGGAGGATAGAGTTTTCCCTTATAATATCCAAATATGTTTGGTATGTTTAAAACAAATCATTTGATACTATTATAAGTGCATAGTGTTAAAAACAACTTCAAATATAAATGTATCAATCATAGACGGCATGGGTACCATATATCATGTCGCCGTACTAGCTCTACAATCAAAACTACACGATGACGTATTGGAAGTTGGATTTCCATCATGAACCAAGGCAAGGGATCGTCCTTACCGAATTTGAGACGCTCTAGCCCGTGTCTCAAGATCAGAACGCATCGACCCCTGGAGCGTCAGGGCCAGTGCACACTTATGTTAGTGGATTATAATTCTTGAATAATGCGTTTCCCCGCCCTATGGGGCGTAATGGTCAGTATGTCGACCATATCATCCATTAGCCCCGTAGTGATCGATATATCCGAGGCGCCTCGCTATCCGTCGAATAATATGCAACATCCACATGAGTAAAATGTCTGGGCTCCATACCACGACACCACTCCTAGCTAGAAAGAAACGCATGTCCTCCCTGAGGTCCTCTCCCGTTTCTGGTTCACACCGGGGTGTGAGGCTCACGAATTAACGCTATACATAAAGCTATGGTATTTAAAGCCGTGCTTTGATCATCAACCACAAGGCCCTGCTTTTCAACAAAAGCCTTGATCATTTGCATCTCAGCATGCCACACTGTCACTCCATACCGTACCATTGATTTCCACCAATATATAACCTCTAGGCTCGTACGTCTCAGAGAAGAGTGTTAAGCAAGAGAATAATTTCTCCACCACCAAACAGATATATATTTAGCAGAGATCAACGAATACAGTATAAAGGAATACAATGTCAGACATACCATCCAATTGCAAGTCCGTTCTGGGTCTGAACGAAACCGGAGGCACCTTATTCCTCGTCCCATATGTCCAATACAGGAGAGAGGTCCTCGCATATCCGGTCAATCTCCAAGTACGTCTGGACGATCACCACTTATTACCTTATCTTGGGTGCACAGCTCAATCAAGACATCATAATCATCCAAACGATGTGAAGACCTCCAGTCTTCAATCACCGTCTTCGATGTCGACTTATCGTCATATCAATTATTCAGAATGGGATAATCCCGGTCTTTCTTAATAACTCGAGTATCTTATGAAGAAGTGCTATAAAAACACAACATACGCCTTATTCCAATCCAGAATATTCTTTTATTCAAATATTCACATCTTTAGGGAAAGGTTCCCATTAGTTTTATCAAAGATAAATTCTTTTAAATTTATTCTTTAATCTTCCTTTGGATATCAATTTCCAAAAGATTCATTTATCTTTTCACAATTCTAAACCAAATTAAGGTTTTCCAAACTAGTCGGGATTAGCGCACCTTACCGAAGTAATCATTTGTTTTATTTCCCAATCCTAACCTATTTATCCCATGGAGCAAAACTGGTAGTACTCCATATCTAACACCCATGGTGCTATCAGTAAATTTATTTACCATTTCACGTTCAAATCTAATTAAAGATTTAACTATCACCTGGAGTAAAACTGGCAGTACTCCATTCTCGATTATTTCATGAATTCGATAATTTTAATTATCTAATTCCCATTCCATCTAATTAAAGATTCATTAAAACTCCATTTAGTTTTAATCTCCAAAAATCATTATTTAATGATTATTCAAATTTAGGAACTGTCTTTACTGGGTCAAAGAACCAATGTCATTTAAAACACAGTTCACGATAAACCCAAAATCACATTCCATTAATTATGGAATCTTCACGGGAAACAGATCAATATATAATCGATGTCAATTTCCGTACATGACTAATAATATAAATGGAATAACGACAAAGCCTTTTAAATTCCATATATATTAACAGTCCTCCTCCATAGAAGCTCACTTCGATTATTATTAAATCGAATTCCATTCAATTCCAATTTAATATATTAAATGAAAACTTTACTTTGGAAAACTTCCATTAAATTTTAGTTAAAAGATTTATAAATTCAAAATCATATCCTCACTGTTAATTAGGTTAAAGAACAAGTGTTATTTAAAACATCGTTCACGATAAACTCAAAAATCCAATTCTTTTATTCAGTTCCAATTAAATATTAATTAATTGGTAAACTTCACTAAATCTTAATTAAAAGATTTATTCTTTTATCAACTGGGTTTAAGAATAGTGTTAATGAAGACACCATTCATGACAAACCCAAAATCCAATTTAATATTAAATACAAGATTCTGAATAGAAATTATATCGGCTTATATTCAATATCAAATTCTGAAAATAACGGATATCGTATTGGGAATAACGATATCTTTTTTTTTGCATGGTAAGCCGGTTTTATAGTGGCCGTACCACTGTTTATTAGAAGAGGGAAAAGAAAAATGGAGTTCTGCACAGGCGCAGAAACTCGTTCTGGTTTGAAGTGCCAGAACACTGTACATTACAAAACAGGAGAGTAGTATGAAGCTACTACTACTAAGTAAAAATCACAATTATTCCCCGTGAGAGGAACAACTGGATCTATCACTAGATCCTATAACATTGACGTACTCCAGAAAGAGTACAGCAAGGTTCGGAACATAACAAGGGTTAGGACTACGAAATTTGCATACCCAGTCCCAAGTAGTATGATAGAACATAGAATTGTTCCATTCGCCTAGCTCACCATCCTCAATGAGCACAAATTCTTTACCTACGATCTTATAATACAGTCTTCTATTATCATCCTCAATATCGTTAACATATTTGTAATACAAGTTATCCCGAGGATCATATCTCATTCCAGAAATGTGGTGTTGCCACGAGCGATCAACAAATTGACAATAGATACCATTATCCTCCTCAAAAGAACTATCACTGTCTTCCAGCTTATCTTCCTCAAATGGTGTAGTCTCTGCCTGTTTTGGGTTCTGAATATTTGTCGTAACATCGTCTTCCAATCTATCTTTCTCATTAGGGGTGTTCTTATCCCGAAACGGGATTACAGGATCCTTACGGACCCACATCACAGTGGGTCGAGGAAGAGGGATACGATCAGCTGGGGGAACGGGAGTAGGAGCTTCAGCAGTGGGGACCCAAGAACACGTTTGCTGTAAATGGCCAAAAGAGTGACAGGCGGTACAGATATCAGGACTCCATCCATATCTAACACGAACATCAGTCACATAATCTGTATCTAATCGAACTTTGATAGTGTCAGGCAGGGGTTTATCAGGGGAAATCTCAATAAGTGCCTTAGCATAAAACAACTTCTCTCGTGCTACGGTACTAGCATCAAGGCACTTAAGCTTCCCAATCTTGTTCGAACACTACAAGAAAATATACTATTAATTGCAAGCAAAGATTGCACGATAATTTAACTTGCTATAATTAAGCAAGCTGGTTATTATTTGGGATATACCATGACTTTGACCGACAAACCATAATTTAATGTCACGCACTAATAAACAATCCACTAAAAATTTGGTAAACCATGACTTAGCTCAATGCTATAATAAACAATCCGCTAAAAATTTTGGCAGCCAATATTTCAAGCTTCCCTCCTAATTTTTGACCCACACGACTTTACTTTTCATGTTCTTCACTCACTCTAATTTCATTTTCTAATTCGCTCTAAATTTCACGCTTCCCTCCAATTCAGTCACCCCAAATCCACCCTCCACTCAAATATCCTGTTGAGATTCGATTACTGGTACCTGATAGCTCGCGTGCGATTGTACATTCCTCGACCTCGAAGACGACGAAGAAGAGCGATTGCTTCAAGGGCTTCTTCGACCGTTGAACTCGAATTTAGGTATTAAATCGCAGTCTCGAGTTTTTTAATTCCTTAAACCATGCATTGAGCGAACTTTAGATCTGCGAGCTAGGTTGTTCTTGATGGCTTCAGTTTGTTGACTTCAGTTTTTATGTTTTTATCATTGTGCACAAAAGAAACTATCTAAGAAGAACAGAAGCTATAATCTCAATTATAGCCAGTTGTAGACTATTACGGTATAATTAACTCACAAATAATAAAATAATGTTTGTGGATGATGTTTATTTTTTATGCACAAATAATGTTTGCAGATAATGTGTGTTTCTAAATAATGTTTATTTCTATGATTGGTTTGTTTGCTAAAGCTTATAATAACTTTTGTTGTGTCCGTTTCGTCTTTGATAAGTCCTTGATTACTGTAATTTAATACTGATGATTTATGGTTAAGTTAAACAACTATAATTTATTTGCCTGAGCTTGTGAAAAGATGTGCAATATTACTCGAGAAAGAAAGTCCTGAGCATTTAAAAAATTGTTCATGTTGGCTTTAGTTAGAAGCAAACAGCAAAAATACCATCGAAAAGTACATAGAAGCAGGCATTTTCGTTGTAATTATCCCTGGAAACGATTTAAACAAGCAGCTACTTACGTTCTCCACTAGATCAATTTTTCGGTCCCGATTCTGATTAATAAGTATTTCTTTTTACTTGCTGGAACAATAGTTTAAAAGCAAAAAGTTTCATGTACACTTCCGCTAATCTTTTCTTTTATATGTAGAAAACGAATAAAAGGAAGAGGGCGGCTAAAAAATGGATAAAAACATTCGACAATTCCACCACATCCAACAATAATGCAAAAGGCAATGACAACATGGTGCATAGCAACATTGGCATTGAAGGCAACTCGTAAGAAATTGAAAATCAAGGCAACCAAATGGAAGCACACGTTGAGAATAACCATGCTCGAATTCAAGACAGCGCCGAAGCAGTTGACATAGATACAATGCAAGTTTTGGAAAATTTTGAAGCTGACATTAATGAGACTGTCACTAGAAATGTCAATGAAAATCCAGTTGTGAAGCACAACGTCAGAGGTACAACCAAAGTGAAAAGACTTCCATTGAATCTTTCTAGCTGTATTGAAGTTGAATTTGATGCGGACCAATAGGAGATGGGTCTGTCAAGTTATCTTCATATCTAGGTCTGCTACTAAGGGAACATGCTCCAGTTACGCTTGATAAGTAGAAGAATCTAAGCGATGAACTAAAAGTTGCTTTTTGGGTTTGCATTCAGGTATATCTTCAAATTTTTTTCCTGTATTATACTACCATATAAATCTAAAGTATTACAGCTAAATTATTTACCACTGTGAGATATATTGATAAATAAATCTATTTAGTCATAATCTACTTATGTCATACACTTAATAATGGTTCTAATCTATATAGCTACTACATTGACTTTTCATTATTATTAATTTTGAATCCATAATATCCACTCTGTGCAATTTCAAGACGATGTCTATTTTTTCTTGCGTAATCACAATAGTAAACCAGCTAACTATGGCTCTCGTCTATACCAAATTTAGAGTGTGTGCTCAGTATTGGTCATATTTGTATGCATATTGACAAAAATCATGTAGCAATCTGGTAATGTTTCCCATTGTCAAAACATTCATAAGAAATAAGCTTATGTCCCAGCTTTTGTTGTACCAAAATCATTAATCTATCAACTATTATTTTTTGATTTACCTTAGAAATTGAGATAGGCATGATTTGAAATTAGTAGCTTTTTTAAAAGTTTGGTTTTGTTTGTATTTTTTATAACTCTTGAATACTTAAAAACACTGATTTACATTACAGATAAGTAGTGGAAAAAACAGTTGAGATTAAATTACATCAGTTTTAGATTAAATTAACTGTTATAATAGCAAAAAGGCACAATATATACATCAGTTTATAGTAAGGGAATATGGACAAGGAGTTGATTCAAAGTGACTAAAAGTGTAAAAAGTCAAGTAGATCAACGTTACCATGCTACAACACTGAAACAGCTTAGGCAAAGCAAGGAGCTAATACACGTACACACGAGAAAAGCAACTGTGCAAATACGAATACACATAAGCATGGTATTTCAGTTGAACCAAGTTACGCCAACTGGAACTAACATGCAGCTTATACTGGAACGACAAAAAAAATAGTTTGGCCAATAGAGAAGACTGAAGTAGCAAAATGCTAGAAGATGATAAAACACATATGGACAGGCCAAAGCAATACCAGAATACAATTATGTAGAGAAAGGGTGAACTGATACATGCGCATTGTGATCAGCATGACAATCGATTTATCTCGCCTGTAAGAAGCTTTCCCTTCTTATAAGCGTGCCCTTTTTATAAGCGTGTCCTTCTTATAAGCGTGTCCGTTTTATTTATTTTCGTGTAAGTTACTGTAAGAATATATTTTTATCAGAATGGTGGGTTCAGTTTTTGCAGTTGATGAACTTAATTATCAATGCAGAATGGTGGGTTCTCTTTCTACAACTTATTTGTCTTGCCTTCAGTTTTTAGAAAATATTTTTTATGTCTTCTTTATTTTCTTTCATTTGTCTTTTTGTTTAGTTGCTCTTTTCGTTTCAAAGTTTAAAAATCTTCGTTGAGACATCTATTACTTCACTTTTTAAAAGTCTTTTCGTTTTCCACCTTTGATCAAAATGTGGTAACGGTTTTAAATGATAGACAGGTCAGTTTCTAAATAAACATAATTCTTATTAGGCCTAGTTTATTCTTATCGGAAAATAGCAATGGATATGCACGATCAAGTGTTATAGCTTGTAAATTTATGACGGCTTTTATTTAGTTCGTCGTGTTTGTGCTTAAGTGACTCAACAGTTGCTGAGTACTATGCAATGGTATAATATGTACTCTACAATATTTTTTAGTAATAAAAGGAACTCATTTTGGGAAAGAAAAATATATATTTGTTATTAGTTTAATTTCGCAATGATTTAAACTAAACAATTTTATATCCAAAATTTGAGTGGCGTTCATTTTTGCTGTTTTTGTGTGTCACATAAAATGCTTAAATGGATAAATGCCTGCACTTAAGTTTATATCCAAAATTCAAGGCAGCTAAATAACAGACTTCACCTCATCATGTTTAGTATATTTATGCAACCGTCTTTGTGGGTCTGTGTGTATGAGGGTGAGGGGGTGGATGACAAAAATAGGGTGAGCATAAAGCTTAAGCAGTCTCTTTCATCTTATTTACATTGTTTATTTTAGCTATTTGTTTACCCACTGCATCTTTTTCAATTTTTTAAGAAATTCTACATTTCATTTTTCATATTGTCCATGGAATCTATTGTTCGGATTCAACCATATAGATTAACTTGTATATTGTCTAAAATGCTCAAGTATAGTATCAATTTGATGGATTAATTTTATAGTCAATTTTATGTAATTAAATAAAAAACTACACATTTCAAGTAAAATAATTCCAAAAACGTTAAACTTCATGCACTTTGGATTGAATTCAAGATATTGTACATATATATTATGTACTTAATTCTAAAATATTTTGAGCTAGTTCATGCACCAAAATACTGCAGTTTTGGACATATAAGCAGTAAGTTTGATACATGGTGAATTCATAATGGAAGACAAAAATATTACAGTTTTAATTTAGGATATATTTTATAACTACTAGAATAGGCAAAAATTTAATGGAATAGCAAACCTAGAAATTCACAATCATAAATATAGTTTTGTATAAACCAGTCAATGGCGGCGGAAGCCGATTCTTCTTCTTGGAACAATTCTCGTTCTAATCAAGCTTTATTGGGAGGAATTAACCAGAAAGTAAAGTGGGCTAGGGCAAAATTCTCTCGGCCGTTCTTGACGTTCAATTCAAATACTGCTGTTCGTTGTTATCGATGCGGTGGCCAAGGGCATATTGCGAAAGGGTGCAGGAGGCAATTAAGGAGTAATAGTGGGGATGATTTAGGGCATCGAAAGGGGGGAGTGAGGGAAAATCAACGCATAATCCTGAGCTCGGGTATGTTATTACTCAAGAATTTCTTAAGTATTGATGATCAGATCAACATCGCCAGAAAATGTCAGATTCTTGGTAATGGTAAAGGGGGCTTTTATAGGCCGGAGTTTGAAAATGGTGCAAAACTCAATCTTTTTATGTTTTGCCTTGGTAAAAATTGGAATCCAGTGACAAGAAAATACGAAGACAGACGGTCTGGTGTTGGAGAGATACCTCCTGATATTCCAGAGGATTTCAAATTACTGGTTAATGATTCTATCGTCACTGCTCAAAATGAAGTCATTGCGAAAGGTGGGCGTGCTGCAGATATCCCAACCATGAAACCAGACGTTTGTATTGTTAAGTTGGGTATACACCAAGATAAAGATGAAGAGGAAGATAGTATCAAGGCTGGACTCCCTGTAGTGTCATTCTCCATCGGTGATTCGGCTGAATTTGTATTCAAGGATGTGAGTTGTACGATGAGGAAAGTGATTCTCGAGTCAGGGGATGTATTGATTTTTGGGGGTGAAGCTAGGAATATCTATCATGGTATCACGAGAATTTTCAGGGATACGGCTCCCGCTGGGATCAGGGATCAGACAAATCTGAAAACAGGTAGGTTGAATCTCACTTTTAGACAGATTTCAGCATCGAGATCACTTGAGGTAAATTCTATGGTTGATTCTGTTCTCTGCCCAGTTGCACCAGTCCCAAATTCTTCGTTGCTTAATCGATTTGCTCCTCAAAGAACCTTTGCCGATGTGATTAAGCATCCATATTTAGTTTATCCTTGGAAAATTGGTTCTAGAAATGTGCTTACACAGGCAAAAATTAAAGGGGTTAAGCGCTGTTTGAAATGCGGTGACATTGACCACTATGCTAAGGAATGTAGAAATGGTTTTCGATGTTTTAGTTGCAGAGGAATCGGGCATCGTTCTGCTAGATGTCCAGTATCATATAGTGGAAAAACAGTTTTTGACCTTTTGCACTTTAACTCTTCGAGACTTTGCCTAAAATTGACTGAACTGATAGAAATATTCGACAGAGATTGTTATCATCAGGGAAATGGCGGGGCATACAGGTTGTTGTTGTTGGGATGGCATTTTGAAGGATTGATAGAAGGCTTACTGTGGGATAAGAAACCTTCGTTGGCTTTTGCCTTCCCCCCATTGCCGAGTGCTTTAAATCGTAAAGAACACGCCTATCAGTTTAGTTTAAACTTATTGTTGTTGAGAGGAATATTCATAGATTTGAATGGGAAGAATAAGGCAAGAGCCTTAAGGTTGTTGGATGAGATGTTGTATCACTTTGACACGATAAACACGGCAATCAATATGGAGCACTGTGTACCTGATTTTCAGAATTCGAGCAAAGGTGATTTACTGGCAATTGTGAATGAGTTAGTGGAATCGAATGCAGCTGGGTCTAATCACTTTGAGGTTGAAATGGGGGGTAACAAAGGGGGTGACTGGATGGCCTCAAAGGCTGATCCAATGTGTTTAGATCCTTGTGTTATGTACTGTCAGGGCAGTGGTTGGGATGACTGTTCCACTGCTAGCATAAATATGAATAACAGCAATGGTATTGAGGTGACAACGGGGATTGATGAGTTAGACATGGAAGGAGATATTGGGGACTCTACGGGTTGTGTAAAGAGCAGTAAGGAGAGTAAATATGTAAGGGGTGTGGCAGATGATGTGATCTGTTCAAATAAATTCGGAATCCTAGCAGATTTGGTGGATGATGGGGTAGATGTGGGCGAAGAGATGGAACTGTTGCATTCGGTTGTGAAAACAAAAAAGGGATATAGAGTAGGTAAAGTTAAAATGGCAAAGAGAATCAAGTTGTTGGCAGAAAATGCAGTAAATACTGGTGGTGTAAGGTCAAAGGAGACAGGGAAACAGGCAAATAATATTATTGCAGGTAATGGCCCGGTTGTGTATGAAAGCTTGGATGGTCAGATAAGTAAAGATGAATGGTGTATTTCGGTCATGAGGGGAGATGGAGGTTTCGGAAGAAGTTGTATGGGTATGTCTGTGGGATGCAGCTTGAATGATTGGAAGGGGAAGATGGGTTCATCTGGATGTATATATAATGTGAGGTTTGAAGGTACAGGATGTACTGTATGGATGAGTAATATGAGGGTCAGAGCATTTACGCTGGCGTGGTGTCCGAATTATTGTGAATTATTCATAGGAGGGGAGAAGGGTGAAGAGGAACTTCAAGCAAACTTGGCGGTTGAAGCTGTAGATAGAGGTGAATGCTCATCAAGGGAAGTTTTTGTGACACCTTCCAGGAGGGGAAGGAGGAGGAAAATAGATTGTAGTTCGGGGCTGGTGAGACGCAGTGCAAGACTGAGATGCAGATTAGCTTCTACTCAAGGTAGGTTCCCGAGCTCAAATACGAACAATAGTAGTCATTTGAGTTCGGGCTCAGGTATGGTTACAAATTATGGCAGTGATTATTCTCCTTTTGTATTGGGTAGTTTATCGACTTCTCAATTATTTCAGCTTGCCAGTGAGACAGCTTTTGTTTTTTCTGACTTAGATTTAGATGCCGACTTCATTAGGAGTAGAGAACTAGAAAGAGTAACATCTTTAGGTAGATGAGGATAGCAAGTTGGAACATTAGAGGACTAAATGAACCTAATAAATGTGCAAAAGTTAGGAATTTTTTTAAGGATTTTCACCTTGATATTATAATTCTTCAAGAAACTAAAATAGAAGACCCAGATCCCAGTTTCTTTAGAAGGTTAGGTGGTTCAATTTTTCGCAACTGGTCGTTTTTACCAGCTATAGGTAGTGCTGGCGGTTTAATGATTGGCTGGAAAGATAATCAATTTAGACTTGTCCAGGAACTACCTATGTTGCATTCCTTGCATGTTATTTTAGCCTCAACAGTTGATAATTCCCTTTTGGGTATTTCAAACGTTTATGGACCACATAATAAAATAGATAGAAGACGATTATGGATGAAATGTTCTGACTTCAGGAATCTCTCCTTCAATCAATGGATTGTAGGGGGAGATTTTAATGTTACTAGATTTTTAGGGGAAAGATCACCTAGAGAAGATGATTTATCGGACATGGAGGAATTTAACGAATTTGTTTTAGTTAATAATTTGATTGAGATATTGATTTATAATAGAATGTTCACATGGTCAAATGTTCGAGATATTCCCTCTTATGCATTGTTAGATAGATTTTTTATTAATTCGGAGATGGAGGAAAGATTTGCAATATGTAGAGTTAAAGGTCTACCTTTTCTATTGTCTGACCATTGTCCAATTATTCTGTCATGTGATTCAAATTTAATAATAAGTAGTAATTTTAAATTTGAGAAGATGTGGTTATTAGACAATAGCTTTAGTAACTTGGTCATGGTTAAATGGAATTCTTTGAGTTATCTAAATAATCCGTACAAAGATAATTCAGCAAAAATTTTTGTTGCAAAGTTAGGAAAACTGAGATTCTTTCTCAAAAGATGGAATAAGTTTATATTTGGTAATGTCAGAATTAAAAAAGATAAGTTATTATGTGAAATGTTAGACATTGATAAAATAGGCGAAAATAGAATTCTTAATACAAACGAGAAGGACAGACTAAATAATCTGAGAAAAGAACTTAAGTTGATTATGGATAAAGAAGAAGTAATGTGGAGGCAAAGATCTCGAGTCCAATGGATAAAAGAAGGTGATAACAACACGAAATTTTTTCATAGTATAGCTAATAAAAGGAGACGTGATAATTTGATTCATTTCATTAATATTAATGACGTAGAAGTGTCGGTTCAGAAGGATTTAAATGACGCTTTCACTAGGTATTATAAACAGATTTTAGGAACTAGAATAAATAGAAGGATTAATGTTAGATGGAATGAGATTTATCCGTCATCCTCTAGAATTGAATTATCGGATTTAGATTGTCCTTTTACTGAGACAGAGATATGGAAGGCAATATGTGATATGACTAGCGACAAAGCCCCAGGACCAGACGGTTTCTCTGTTATCTTCTATAAACAGTTTTGGGAGATTCTTAAGACTGATATTATTAATCTATTTAATGATTTTTATAATGGTAATTTGAGATTGGGAAATTTTAATTTTGCAAATGTCATTCTTATACATAAGAAAGTGGGAGCTAAGTTTCTTAAAGATTTCAGACCAATCTCATTAATTAATGTTTCGGTAAAAATCATATCTAAAGTACTTGCAAACAGACTAAGCACGAAAATGAATGACCTAATAGATGTCTCACAAACAGCGTTTATTAAGGGTAGAAATATAGTAGATGGGGTAGTGGCAGTACAGGAGTATATAAATGTTTGTGTCAAAAATAATTTTACATGTGCCATTTTAAAATTAGATTTTGAAAAGGCTTTTGACTCTATAAATTGGGATTTTATCTGTGATCTGTGTCTTGCAAGGGGGTTCAGTGTTAGATGGTCTAACTGGATTATGCTTTTGCTAAGGTCGGGATGCTCAAGTATTGTCGTTAATGGAGTAGTTGGGAAGAAGATCCAGTCAAAGAGAGGTCTTAGACAAGGAGATCCCCTCTCGCCTTTTTTATTTAATTTAGCAGTTGATGTTTTTACTAGAATTATTAAGAGGGCAGGTAGTTTAGGTGTATTAGGTAATGTTGGTAATGAGACGTTCCATAACGAACTATCAATACTCCAGTTCGCAGATGACACTCTATTATTCTCGTCTCACTTACCTAAGCATGTTACTGCTCTTAAGTTTATATTATACTGTTTTGAGATGTTGTCCGGACTTAGTATAAACTTCGAAAAGAGTGCTGTCATGGTCCTCAACGATAGTAATAATGTAGAGTCATTAGTTGCTAGCACTTTAAATTGTTCTACAATGAAGTTTCCGTTTGATTATTTAGGATTTAAAATCAGACCGTCAAAGTTAAAAAAGGAAGACTGGATAATTATTATAGATAAAATTAATAATAGATTAATGAATTGGAATAATAGATTTCTCTCAAGAGCAGGGAGACTAGTATTAGTAAATTCAGTTTTATCAGCTATCCCCACATACTGGATGACGGTTCACCGTTGTCCTAAGTGGGTTATCGAGAAAATTGACAGAATTAGAAGGAACTTTCTTTGGAATGGAGGATCTAATTGTAGTGTTTATAAATGTTTAGTAAATTGGGATTTGTGTTGTAAGCCTAAGGGAGACGGGGGTTTAGGTATCATTAATTTACATAATTTTAATTCCTCTTTATTAACTAAATGGTTATGGAAATTTAGAAGTTCAGACATAATAGCTACATTGAAGAATTTAGTTTCAAAATCTTACTAATTTGGGGGAGAATTTCTTGTGGGTTCGGGTGTTAGTTGGTCAAATAGGTTATCTCATTTTTGGAAGGAAGTACTAAACTGTTTTGATTTTTTCAAGTTAGGTTATAAAATGACTGTTCACTCTGGTAACTCTACTTATTTTTGGCATGATGTTTGGTTATCTAGTATACCTCTCAAAATTGAATTTGTTGATCTTTTTAATATTTGTGATTTTAAGAATTCATTAATTGAGGAAGTCTATAGAAGGGATTCAGACCCCCCATGGGAGTTTTCGTTTGCCAACATATTAGAGGGGGGATTGTTAAGGCAATTGGCCTTATTGAAAGCGAAATTAAACTTATATCATCTGGATGTGTATAGGGATTCCATTAGTTGGGGATTAGATAAGGATTTAGTTTACACTGTCAATTCAATGTATAAACTAATAAATTTTTCTGGGGTGTCTCTACTACCTTTCAAGTTTATATGGAGTGCAAATGCCCCTCCAAAAGCCAAGTTTCTCATGTGGTTGATAGTCCATAAGAAACTTAATACAGTGGAGCTCTTAAAGAAGAAAAATGTAATATTTAATGTTAAATGTGTTTTTTGTGATCAATTAGAGGAAGATGTTGATCATTTATTTTTTTCTTGCAATTTTACAAATTATATGTTAATCATGGTATTAAGGATTTTTGTTATGGATAGTTTGAATTCTGTGGATAACTGCGAGAAATATTGGAATAATTATAGATTTAAGTATAAATCAAAAAGGAGATATGTAATGGACTCATTAATTGTTGTTATTAGTTGGTTCATTTGGACGGAAAGAAACAAGAGATTATTTAAATCAACTTTTGAGTCACCTGATAAAATAATCATTAAGATTGTTTATTATTGTCTGGACTGGATGACTGCTTCAAGTTTTAAGTATTTTAGAGACATTAGCTTTGGAAACTATTTGTTAAAGGTCAAGGTAAATTTGGGATTATTTATGAGTATCAATAGATACTTTAGTAACAATAGATTACGTATTGGGGTATAAAATTAAACATTAGACAAGGATAGCTAGTATTTTTTAGTAGCTTAGTTATGGTTGTAGTTATATACAAGTATGGTTACTTAAAATCTTATATACATTTACATATTTCTTATATATACATATATATATACATGTATATAAATATATGTTTATATTGTAAATATTTATATATATATATATATATATCCTTATAAGTATATATATATAAGCATTAAATAAATTCATAATTATAGGGGAAAGTAGCTAGAGTGGGGGTGGTATATATATATATTTATACTTATATAAATATATATATATATATATATATTCATATATGCTTATATATATTTACATATATATATTTTTAAACATATATGTTTTAAAGAATACATAATTATAGGGGTAAGAAGTCGGTGTGGGTGTGGTAAGATAGTTAAAATGAATGATGTTTTAGGCATCATATTTGCTGTGTCATATAAGCTTGCATCTTGCATCTTTTTGATATTAAGGGTATAATGATGGTTTCTACAAATATATGATTAAGCATAGTACTAGGTTTTAATATCTATAAGATGTATCAGTAAAATGTCTATCATTGTAGACTGCTATTATCTGCTGTTAAATTAAATTTCAAACTCATCTCCATAATGCAATTAAGGGATTTATACAAAGTTCTATTGATTGATGAAGATAACACATTTCCTTTCACCTTTTCTCAATTGACATATATGTAGAAAATACCTTGTAAACATATATACATATTAACTTATAATCTTACATATATGTGATGAATACTGTTATTGGATGCTCAGTTATCTCGCAGGTTTACAGGTGGTAGGTCATTGCGAAGTTATTAAAGGGCAGCTGCTTGGTTTTGGCTAGACAGCTTTTACATTCCAGCTATTCTAAGATGATTTAAATAAACGATTAAATGCAGCAGGAACAATTGTTATAGGCGGATGTTTAAAGTATATGTTATTTTACAGGTTTTCAGGTAAAGATTAAATTGAAGAACAATATGGATAGCTGCAAGGATTGGTATTTCAGGCTCCCAGTGTGGTGGAGGAGCTATATGGATAGTTGTCTGAATTACTTTTGCTTATTTGTCTGGATTTTGTTGTGTATGTGGAGTAGGAGAGTCATTTGGGGTGTTTGTGTCTCCCTTTCTTAGTGTTTGTAATATGTAGTGGTGTAGATATACCTCATATCGGGTGGTGGCTTTGCCGGAATTCGATATAGAGGTATGATGGGCGGTGGCCTTGCCGGAGCTCATCTATCTATTCTCTACATATATTTTAGAGGGGACAGTTTTGTTGTTGCTCATAGCAGGGTCTGTACTTGGATATTGTAGTTCTTTCATTTTATACTATATATGTGTGCTCTCCTCTTAAGAGAGGACCACGCATTTTTTCTTTCAAAAAAATAATTTGAATAGGCAAGATTTAATTGTGCAATGTAATTTAGGATATATGTTATAACTTATTTGACATATTTTGTTGTTATATTTGACTTGAAGTTCATATGCCTTTAAATATTGCAGGTTAGATTTAAACTTGACGAGGAATGGCAAAAAGCGTGCATATTTCATCAAATGGGGTGCATCTTTAGAGGTTCAAAATCTCGATCAGTTCACAAAATAATGCAAGCAAAGAATGAAGAAGAAAGAAATAGGTTGAAACCTGGCAACCTAAGCATGGATGAATGGAAAAAGTTTCTCAAGTGCAAAACGAGTCCAGTGTTTAAGGTAATAGTTACACATTTAATGTTGATGAGATGCGAAAACCAAGCTTGATTTTTTAATGCATGTTTTCATTTTATTTTTAGGAATTGAGTCAAAAATATCAAGCTATTAGAGACAACCAAATACCACACACAAGTAGTCATAGAGGAATGGCTCGAGTGGCCGATGATTTGGTAAGAATTACTAATATATATATATATATATTATTTATTAGCTAGTTTGTCATTGTGACGTGTTGTAAAAAATATTCTATAAACATAGAAAAAGACCAATCCTCATCCATCTTCTGTCTGTCGAGCTCAAGCGTGGATCAAATCGCACACACGAAAAAATGGCGAACCGGTAAACTCGATTGCCGCAAATGCAATTGTAAGTACTTTGAAATTTTATTAGATAAAAATATGTTTGCTATTATGATAGTTCGATTGTGTATAAGATGCATGTATGACAACATGTGTAGGAAAAAATTAAACAAGTACAAAGTTAATCAAATTCTAGCTCAACAACTAATTACAAAGACGATGCGCTTGCAAAAGTATTGGGACATGATAGACCATGACGATTGAATGCTATCTATTTCTTATTCGAAAAGTCACTTGGTTGTCTTTAGTTTCCCATACTGCATTTGAAAAGTTATGACCCATGTTTCAAAAATTGATCATTAACGAGAGCGTAGAGGTGATTAACCATGTATGCACCCTTATTTTTAGGTAATCCAACTACAATATATATAATACATTATGATATTTTGGGGTGTGTGTGTGTTCAATAAAATAAAAACTGAAGGCATGATGCATGTAATTCTAGAACAACTCGTGGTAAACCATGAAGAATATCTGAAATACTCCTAGTATTTGATGGTTCGTGATACATATATATAATGAAATGATCCGAAAATAAAAAAAACTGTATAATGATATTCAATGCACATTGGACAATGGTATTATCAAAAGAACTTGATGGTTAGTTTATGCATGTAATTATCAACCTTTTTTTTTGTAAACTTGATTTATTTTGTAAATTATCAATGCCACATAGTTGAACCACAACAGTCATCAAAAGAACATGATGGTTAGTTTCAGGTTTCAGCTAACAATTCTGGTATTATATAACAATATTCCAATTTTACTTTACAACATCTATTTTTAAAATAATATTAGTCATGCAACATTACACTATATAAACATTTGCATTCAAGGGTGGCGTTAACTATCTACAGATCAAGGTGCGTGCAGCTTATCCTTCATTTTATGCATTAAAACATACCACAATTTTCCCTGAATACTTCCTACTTTTTTTGCAACTTTTGTTATAAATTTCAAAATGTGGTATACATTCCAGTGGCTGCTGTAATGTAAGATTTAAATGTTGATTATGACGAAGTTAATCATTCTGTGTCATAGTAGTGCCTAGAATATAAGTATATTTATTCTCTCTTTGGTGTGTTTTTATAATTTTTCATGCATGTAGCATGTAGCGTAGCCTTATTTAGGAGTTGAACTAAAGTTTATTCACCAGAATGATTCTATTTTTTAGTTACTAGAGAACCACAACAGCATCCTCCAAGCCTTGGAATTCATGGTTTAGAACTCAGTAACCCATTTCAACGCTGAATATTCATATGAGTATTCAATTAGTGATCTTGAACGCCAATTTAGAATACCCCTAGTTTTTTATTTATATGGAATACTCCTAGTAAACCATGAAGAAATGATCCGAAAATTAAAAAAGTACAACATATATAATATAGAAAATAATACATGTAACCAACTCCTAGTATTTGATGGTTTGTGATGTTGGGGATGGTCGCAGTAAAACAAAAATGATGGGTTGGTGTGCTACTTTAGATTGCAAGGTTGATAGGGTATTGTAGTTGGAGTTACGTGTTATCATGAAGATGGAGGCACTTGAGGATGAACTGCCGAGATTTGGAAGTGTAGAGAGAAAGGCGATTTGGATTAGTGTGAGTGGTTGTGGTTTGAGGGTGTGAGGAATTATGAGGAAGGTTGAAGAATTGAATTTTTGATGATTGTAGTATTGGAAAATGAGTTAGGAGAGGGAGATGCAAGTTGTTTGCATGGAGGATGGAGTTGCTTTTCTGGTGTATTAGTGGATGAAAGTTGAAAGGCTATGTGGCTGTGTGATTGAAAATGTAAAGTGGTATGTTGAGTTTTCGAAGAGGTAAGTGAGGCTGGGTTGTGTAAGTGCTAGCAGTGGACTGTGTTGGGAACTTGCTGTTGAATTTGTATTGGGCGAACTGTTGTAAGAGGAAAATGTTTTGGTCTGTTTAGGAGATTGACTGCAGGTTTTCAGTATGGAGCATAAGTCAAAGCAAGGAGGTCGTTGTGGGTTCTGGTGTATGTTTCACGGGTGGTGTATGTTTCACGGATCGGTACCGAGGCAATCTGGATCGGTGTCGAACCGGATTCGCCCAATCATGTGCGATCTGAATCGAATCAAACATTCGTTTGTGCCATTTTTTTTTCAATTTGTATCTCTTAATTGGCTTTGGCTCATGTACCTATCCGATGTCCATGATCTTGAATTGAATGTACATCGATTAGGACTGATCCTGCTACTTCGGAGCTGAAGTTCAAACATGCCTGTTATCATTCCATACAGTCAGTCAACAAAGTTTTGTTATAGATGAAAATCCTGTTTGGGGGAATTAGGTTCTATTTGCTTTATACCTATTATCTTTTGTTACTTCATAGACTAATTAGTTCAGTCCCCAAATAAGAAGAAGATGGGCCGTGGGTTTATCTGGGTTTGTGTGGTGAATGTGTTGGTCAGTAATCCGTTTGGAGTTGGATTGGTGGCGATTTGGTTGCAAGTCTGGTTTGGTTGTGGCAGTGTGAATGTAATGGTTTGTGTAGGAAGATTTGTGACTGGGTGAGATTGTGGGAAAGTAAGAAAGTTAGTGGTTGTGTACGAGGCAAGGTAGCTGAGGAGATGAAAAGAAACATACTGAAATTCACACTGTAATGAAATGCAATTGGGAAATCAGAAACGCAACTATGGAAAGTGGAAACAGTGAATGTTAGCGCACAGCTCCGTGTAAGAGCATAAAGTATTGAAATGTGATTGGATTTTTTTTTTACTGTTCTGTCCATTGCAAGCTGAAATTGAAATGCAAAGTAAACTGTAACAAAATATAGAAACTTATGCTCAAAAAAACACAAACTGAAATTAAAAATGCAAACACAAAAATGAAAACAAAAACTATATATATATATATATATATATATATATTGAAGAAGGAAACTAACAAAAACAAAAATACCAATATGAACACCGCACAAATGAACAAATGTTTGGACAAGCAGCGTAGTATTAAAGCTTCGGTTTGATTGTGGCTTTTAGCATTTCAGTTTTCTCGTATGATTGAATGTACAGTAAAAGAACGGCCAATTATTACCTTTCAGTTTTATTTTTTGATTAGAGAAGCACCAATTATTATCTTTCAGATTTATTTTTTAATCAGAGAAGCATCAGTTATATTTATATTTTATCCAACTGTGTTGTGCTGTGATGTGCTATACGAACTAAGTTATAGTTTCAGGTTATATCCATGTACTTACAGTATTGTGCTACACTCTATTTCTTTAAAAATTATAACTATGCATTCAATAATTTATGTCATTTGGTTCTTTTTATTTTATTTTACATATGCTGACAATGTATGTTTGTGCTTCTTTTTGACAGGTGGGGTATGATGCTTTTTGAGGTTGATACGAGGTGTCACTCTTTCTTCTTCAAATCAATCATGTTTGTCGACGTTCATGAAAATATTTTTAGTATGTATATGTTTTGGTTTGCTACAGTCGTATGTTTATTGTTAATTTTTATCATAGATATTTACATTTAATTCATGTATGGAATATTATGGATATATATATATATATATGTATATGTATATAATATTGTGATTTGGCTTACGACTCCATTAGTGTATTTACATTAATGTGATAAATGTGTTTTTTTGAACTGTTTTGATATACTAGGAGAATTGAAAATTATAAGCTTTGAATGTTATGGCAGCAAACATGTGTAATAAAATTCTTTTTTATAACGTTCTAACTATAAAATGAAAATAAAATTGTTATAATTATGTTATATTATAGCTTTATGCTAGTGCTATACAAAATATTTAATAAGAAGTAAACGGTTTTCATAGCAACAAAACAAAGCTGTAATAGATAGTAATGAATTTTCTATAGCATTTCAATGCATCATAAAAACTTCATATGATGATTCCATAGCGTGTTTAGATGCTGTAATAATATGGCATGTCAACATATTATAGCAAACAGATTACATCATAAAAAGTTCTATAGCACATTCAAAACGCTATAGAAAAGCAGTTGCACCAACATGGTCATGTTTAAGATGGCAACAAAATCACGTTTTCCATTGCAAGTATTACACGCTATAGTATCTACCAGACTTTTAACAACATGTTGATCTATGACGTTTATAGAAACGCTATAGGAAGTTTTTATAGCGTTTTTTAAACGCTATAAAAAGGCCTGTTTGTTGTAGTGGAAAGCCAATTTAGACCTATCAGGGATTGTAGCATAGAAGGAATGTGGGAGAAAAAGGTCCAAACAGGCACAGATAGCACCTACTCCCTGGCTCTATCAACCGTGGGTTTCCACGGTGTAATAATGAAAGGTTTACCTTTAATAATGATTGGTTCAAGACTTAGAACACGTAATCTTTCTTCCGGAAGCAAGAATTTCAGAAAAACAATGTTTTGTCTAAACGAACATTGAGACTACCTCTAATCTGCAATTTCTCACCACATAATTCCTTAATATCCGAATAAGGAGGAAGGGGGCCTAAAAAGAAACCCACTAGGCAGTCAGACCAAAATTCCTTACCTGCCTCAATCACTTCCATAGGAATATCATTCTCACCATCTTTTTCATTACACACAAAATCACAGGGTACGTAATTGCCTTTATTTTTTGGGATAGCTGTCAAAGAAAGACACCCATTTTGGTCGAGGCAATGAATTATCATCAGATCCTGACTTCAGCACATTATTAGCTCGATCCACATTTTCATGAGACCCACAACCAGTTTCTACATTACTGTCTGAACCAACAAGATCATCACATGGCAAGCAGGAAATTTTTTCAGCACAATCGTTGATAGTTGTGAAATTTTCCTCAACCAAAACAACATCAGGAAGAATTGATGGAAGAGAAATGCTTACCCATCTTGAATCTGGAAGGGCGTCATCCAAAAGCTTTATTATTTTCACACTAGAATACGTCGTAACTTCACTTCCTACCACTGATTCCAGCATATGAACGGCATCCATTGTTTTTGACCTTTCAATTTCAGCTAGCAGTGAAGCCATCGGATCTACTGTAGCTTGAACGCGAGGTTCAACAGTAGTCGACCTGGAGCCAAAAACAAAATCAGTAGTCTTAGGAAGAGGCGCAGAGAAGCATCTTCCAGATCTAGTAGCGGATGAAGCAAGGACAGATCTCTGAGGCGCGTTCCCCTTTTTATGAGCCATCGCAACAGGTCAGATCTAGAAGAGGGGAGAGCTGGCCCGTCAAAAGAGGAGAGGTGGGACAAAGGATTGCAGAGAGACGGAGGGAAGAAATCGCAAGGCGATTAATCGCCAGGAGCCATTATTCAGTGTTTTTTCTGGTTGGGCGATGTGTAAAATTTATCGTCCCAATCAATATTAGTTAAATAGGTGTACATAAACAAATCTCTGATTTGTAAATGAATAATTTTTTTCATTTCAGGAGAATTTTATGTCGTTCAAAAAATTATATTTTTAATGATAAAATATTTATTTTGACACTTCACTATTTTATATAGTTCATACATTCAATAAAAATAATATTTTTATTGTTCAAACAGTTTATTCAACACATGAATATTTTATATAGTTCCTTCATACAGTAAAAATGATTTTTTGTTTAAATATTTTATTCACGTTCCATTCACAATCAATTTTGTGGCCACAATCCAAATTTCCACAATACAATTCAAACAAACAACCATGGTTTATACAATAAATAGTGTCAAGGGCTTCTAAGCCCCGTCTGCATCCTAGTATATATTTAACTGTAAAATAATTAGAGTGAGAAGGAGTTCTCACATTGGGTTCCAGTCCGTTAGTCTTTAATGGACGATTTCAGTACAATTTGGATTTAAATTTGGTCCAAATTCTAATTTGCTCCATTTTTGATATAGTCAGTTCCATGTTGTAGATATGGATTTCGCGATTCCAACGAATTTGAATTTCTCGATTCTGACATCGTACGAAGAAGATATGAATGTTTAAAGTTTTAATTACATATATAAATATAATTAAGATTTTAATTAATAATTAATTACATTTTTTTCTTTTCATTGTTACCCCTCCTTTCTCCTACATCCCGTCGTCTTCATCAGGCGCGAAGACCCCAGAAATCATTACTCCAAATCAACAATTCGCACGCCAATCAAGGAATCTTCACGTTGATTAGAAAGTACCACACCGTTGGCCATCGCAAGGGTTGCCACCTTCCTAAACTTGGCGGAGTTCGAACCCTCCTGGCGCTCGAGAAATAAGGTCGACGACGGTCTATTTAAGCCTCAATTTTGAGCAACATACAACCCTAGGGATGATCATGACCGTTGAGTAGGTTCATCTCAATTAGTTGAACAAGTTTTTAATTAAAAACTTCAGCTAGAATTGATCGGATTAAGGGAGGTTTGAAGGGGAAAATCGAACAGTTCTGTTCGTTCATCAAGGTTGGAGGTAGAATTGAATTTCCAGGTTGACCAACGGTTAGGGTTTTGACCGTATGGGGGGTATATTTATAATTTATTTTTATTATTATTTTATTCAATTGTTTCACAAATTCGAAATTTAACGCCCCGAACACCAAACAAATCCCAACGACTGTCGTTCCTAGCTAAATACCCCCATTCCTGACACAATGGAATATGTTGCATAAGCTAATTCGACTGTTTCGATTAGTTTTTATCAAAATTAAAATATAAATTAATACATATTGAATCTAAACGAGCATTTTAATTTACCGGGGACACATACTGACTCCAAAAATCCCAAAAAAATTATTTCTAGCTATGTTTTGACGATACGGTTCTAACAAAACTAATTTTGTTGAATTTGGAGGTCGTTTGAAAATGGTCATTTTCAGTCGAATAAATTCAAACTGAAAGTGCCAAACGCGTTTAAAATTACCACGCTCACATATTAATTCCAAAAATTATGAAAATTGGAATATAGCAATAATTTGACATTCTGAATCCAACAAAATTGGTTTCATCGAAAATGGAGATCGTTGGAAAAATGGCTATTTTTAAGGGCTATATATTATATTAAAATATATATAAACTCCATAGCGACTATTTTGAATTTTAAACTGGGCATAACTTTCAAATTATATTTTTCACATTCGTTAGAAAGATCTAATTAAACCGATTAAAATATTTTTATTTTACCGAAATCCGATTCATTTTGAATTCCGTACATTCATTTGAAATTTAAAATTGAATTTTCAAACTACCATGCCATTTCAAGCTCGTTTTATAATTAAAATAAATTTATATGTTCTAACTTCGATCTAACTAAACTTTTAGTCATTATTATTTAAAATAAATCATTTTAAATTCAAAATCCATTAAAATAGCTAAAATAAAAAATTTAAATTGGTTCTGAAAATCCGGGTTGTTACACCGATCCTCGGGGACTTGTTTGTTTTTCTGTCCTTCTTGAAGTACTGGAACCAATCCCTTAAGTGTAACAACCTCTATTTTTCGATAATTTAGATTATTAAATTTAATATGACTTTTGAATATACTTTTGTTATAAACAAAATTTAATGATTTAACTATATAATTTTTATGTGTGAACTTAATTAAAGAGAATTAGGTAATGAATTTCAACTTATTATAATAATAATCAGTTGCGTTGATTATAAGCTTAACTTTGAATTTTTTTGTAGTAATTAATCTTGAAAATTAGAAATCTTAATGAAAATGAATGGAATTGAGTTAAAGAATTTATAGTTGAAATTCAATTGTTAAAAAGGAAAAAAATCAAGGTTGGAATTAAATACAAATAAAACTGATTCGCAAAGTTAGTTTGAATTTTATTTTGATTTGAGTAAAACTAAAATGTTTTGAATTAAATTGAAATAAATGTTTAATCGGAAGAAAGTGGTTATAAATGTAATTGTAGAATTTATAGAAAGTTATTAAGACTTAAATTGAAATTGATTAATTTTAAATTTAATTGCCCAGTTAAATTTGTATATCCAACTTAATATGATCTTTAATTTTTGGTATGCTTTAATGATATATCTTTGACATACGTTTTTATATATATAGTTTTGTAATATTCTGATATCATAGATTGTTTTAAATGTTTGAATTGTCATGCACATTGTATTATTTCAAACTTCAATGAAAGAACAAATAGATTAATAAAAAAAAGGGAACATTCATATTCGCAGGCCAATAAATCTTATACTTCCTTTTACGATGGACAAAATTGTTGTTGATATTTAATGTAAATAAAGAATTGATTTTGTGAATAATGCTTGAAATGGAATCAAATAAAAAATTTAGGATTCATTTCATAAATCGAGCTTAATCTAGTTTATTAAGCGATGAACTTTCAATAGCTAAACATGATTATAACTTGTATTTGGTAATATAAGAAAGATTGTTTGGTAAAGTATTTTATAATGACATTTGAAATTAACATTGAATTAACAATATATAAAATAAATTTATAATTTTGGAATTCCTTATATATTGAGAATTAGTGTAATAATTAACTTCGAATTTTATATGCGAATTCGTTTTAAACTATGGTAAAATTTTGAGTAATCAAAACAATAAAATTTTCTACTTATGAAGTTAAATAAAAAGGAAAGTTAATTAATTTAATATAATTAATGTTCAACAGAAATTGGTAAATAATAATTTAATTTGACATTTGTAATATATGTTATTGATTCCTATAACTAATATTAGCCTTAATTTAAGTTAGCAATGTTTGGAATTGAATTAAATATAAATAAGAAAAGCTTGAATGTTTTATTTATCTCATTAACCATTGAGATTCTTTTACAAATAAATATTCATAAAGTCTAACCTAATTCATGTTTCCATCTTCTTGTTGTTTCATTGCCGTGAAAGCCCATTATTTCTTTTAGAAAAAAAATTCAACGTTCCTCCTCTTTCAAATATGTATAACCACTCAAAGAAAATTCCTAAATTTGTGAAACTTATTCCACTGGGTTACTTGAACCATGATCTATATTTCCATTCGCGTCTTGAAGGTTGCGGCGCCATGCGAAGTCGAAGAGACAGAGGAGAGAAGTGGATGGGTTTGGACATAAACTGACTTCGGTTTTGTTTAATTGCCTGCAGCATGCGTGAGGATGGTGTGTAGAAAATGGATGATGTGGCATGATTTGTTTGGTGAGAGTTTATCTTGTTCATTTTATTTTAATTTGAGAATCCGAATGATAATCGTGTATAACTTTTTCATACGAACTCAGATTGACGCGTGGTTTTTTGCATTGGAATATATTGATGAGCTCTTCGCAATGGTGCAAGTTTGGATGAATTCTAAGACTGAAAAATTTTGGGATAAATTTTGGATTCCAATCTCGTTTGAAATCAAAGGTGAGTGATTAAACCCACTCACACCTAGCTGAAGTATTCGACTTTTTGTTAAATTAAAATTATGTTATGATATGATTGTATTGATTGATGTTTGGTAGTTAAAATTGCATATTTATGTAAACTAGCATCGATAGTGTAATTTGATTTGATCGTTAAATTAAATTTTACAGTTATGTAAAAATTTGACATTTTATTGCTAGTTTGAAACCCATCATCTGATAACTAGTAATTTTTATACAATATAGAACAATTTTGATGCATTGATGTGATGAATGGCTTGGATTTGATATTTTTGTCATATTGATGCTTATTTATGTAAATTTACCTGTTATTCACCTTGATTTTTATATGACTAGTATTTGTATTCATTAATCCCAACCGTTACCCTAGATGTTACCACTACAACAGAACTGGTCTTTTATAGCGGCCTATAGCCGCTATGAATAAGAACTATAGCGGTTTCGTAACTGCTGTATATGAACATGTTATAAAAATCTGCTAAATATTTATAACGCTTTATTTGCCGCTATAAAAGTGCATGGTTTTATAGCACAAATTTGCTGTTATGTTACTTAAAGACAATAGCCCATGCTCACCGCTATTAAACATCTGAATCTCAATGAAAGTGAGATCCTTTTATAACACATTATAGCCGCTATAACATATTTATTTAATAACGGCTATATGACGCTATTAAATTATCATGTTATAGTACTGCTAAAACCTTTTATAGCTCATATATGCCGCTATAAAATTCATAGAGCTATGCATATATATTACATTTTAATAATAGCAATCAAAATAAATCTTCATAACAATATAAAGAGCAATGTAAGAACGAAAAAAAAACAACAAATATAACACATATTCATGATAACAAAATAAAGTATCAACTAAAAAAAATAATTTCAATCCATGAGTTAGCAAATTCAATACATGTTTTCAATTTCTGTTTTCAATTTCATATTGATGTCAATTTAAGTACACAAAAGACAAAACATAATTCAAATTTAAAGTTTACAAGTACCAGATGCATCATTAAGAACGTCAACTGCTCAAAGCCTTTCTTCCGACGTAGTTGGTAGATTATAATATCTACCGTCCCGAAAACGTCTCATGCAAAGTAATAGATATTGGCTTGAACTCAATAGCATGGAATCTATCTCTTGCCATTCGGAAAATTTTGGAAAGCTCGTTGCATTCGTTAAACATGACAATTAGATTTTTAACAATGTCATCGTTAAGTGTGGAACTCGTATTAGCAGAGAAGGCCTTTTTCCTGTTATGTACTTCATTATTTGTGTTGTAGAAGTAGAGTTAAGCGAACTTTGGTTTACCATCTGTAGGTAAACGATTTACATGTCTTCCAGTATCAGTCTCCTACATATGAAATAATCACTATCTATTCATTATAAAAACAAGCAACAGTTTACAAAATATAACAGTGTTACCCTCAAGGCTCTGAGTGCGACTTCCATGTCTACCAGACTCTGCAACAAGCTTACAACATCCTCATCTCACTGCCTGCGTAAAGTTAAATTTTGTTCATTTAAATCCTTAATTAAAAATTGTCAAACCAGTTTAAATTGGTCAATTTAAATACAAAAAAAAAACCTTAAAATTGTTGGAAAATAATGTACTAACTTGCTCTTGATCTTCCAAGATTTCTTTATATCTAAAATCTTCCTCTCCTGATCAATCAAATCATAGCCACCGTTGTCTTCTTCTTGATCCACATCAACTCTGCAATTCGATTGCAATAATGCAATGGTGATGCTTTTGGAAATAATGCAATGTTGAGTACTTGATTGTTGAGAGGGAAAAAAATGTAAACTTGTAGTAGCTGGGCTTAATACTTGCGGCCCATATACAAAAGGGTAATATACCCGAATACTTGTTACACTGGTAAAACAGTTCTCTTTACCGGCTTTTCACATAATAGTAGATGATCAGGGGCATGGCAATAACATTGGCAGTCTTCTTTTAAAACCCCTAGTATTAATTTGATAATAATCAGTATGAAAATCTTTTTCTTATGCACACCAATATTTAGCAGAAGCAAATACCAGTGCATCTAACAATGAAAATTAGATTTCCTATAAATATGAGAGTGTTTCCATGCATTGCGCTAAAGAAAAGGGACTGCGTGTTTTGAAACTCTAATAGACTACTTTGGACATCTTGTGTGATCATGACAATAAGGAATTAGTTATCTAACGTTTTCAAGATATACTCATAGCAAGCATATTGTCTACCACTGAATTAAATTCACAAGAAGGCATACCTTTGCCAAGTCATTTCCTTGTGTTCTGCAAAGCATGCTCAAAAACTTCGACCATAGATATGAGTGGCAACCGATCATTGTCTGGTGTGAAAGCTAGCATAAGCCTGTGCTCTTGAATCAAATGGATCTGAACATCGAAACAAACATATTTGTATTTGCATCATACTTTAATCATAATGTAGTATTGTCAGAAAGATGTACACAAGCTACCCTTCTTGCATCCCTATACTTCCTAATCAACTAGTGCAGTGTATCACAGTTCGGAACCCATTCGATTAAACCACTGTTAGGAGATAAAGGAATGACAGCATGTCATTGAATTGAAAGATCCTTTTCTCTGGTTTTTCTTGAGATTTCTAGAAGTGTATTTACCAGCCCGAATAGCTGGGAAAGAAACATCATTGTTAGTTTATGTATTAAAGCTATTGGCTCCTGGACTTGCTTCATAGCAAATAAAAAAATTAACTTCTTAAAACATGAAAAATAGTTTTTATTTTTGTAATTAGATGTATTTTAGTTGTGGAAATAAATTCTAGAAAACTCAATGTGGTAGAATAGCAGATACTAAATATGGAGTAGAATACTTATACAAGTCTTGACACATGTATGTGTACTTAATACTTATCAAGTAACATAGAAAGATTGATGGTTAATAAACCTGAATGACTGAAGCAGGGCCTGAAGTTACATTCATCAGTAATTTCATTCCGTTCCTAAACTGTAAGGCTTGCATATGTGAGAACCATACAGATAAAACTAACTATTGAGCATATAGTTTTCTCCACATCGTCTCACTTTTCAGCAGTTAAACAGGTTAATATTCAAAAGAAAATATTATCTTACTTGGTTAAGAGAGCCACGAGGATCCGAAATGGCTAACCATCCAAGATGCCAACCTGAAATCATCCATCTTTTTGATAATGATCCGATTATTATAATTGGAGCCAAATGAGTGAAAGACATCATGGGCACAAATTTGCAACCACCGAAAACAATATGTGCATAAACTTCGTCCGCTATAACGGGAAAATTCAGTGATGCAACTGTCTTGGCAATCTGCAAAATAGTATTTCCTCTATGAATTACTGTACCACGTTGATTGATAATTGTAATCTAGTTACAAAATTGCTAATGTCTGAAGTGCAAAAATAATCATGTAACTTGAGCGCAAAATGCCAGACTGTGTCAAGAAATAAGGCCACATTGTGAATGACTGTGGTGCACCACATACCATTTAAGCACTAATACACCTATAAGTTGATTCATTTCTTTAAATTGGAAGTAATCATTTAGAAAGTCCATTTTGTAGAAGGGTAAATAACTACTATAGTGAAATATAAATATTTTCATGATATATTGTTAAGTGGATGAAAACAAAGGGAAAAAATAATGTGAAAGTGGAGCTCAAACATGCATAAATTATCTTTTCGAGAAGAGTTCCTTTTGAAGTTTAGTGTAAAGAAGAAATTAATGTTTAAACATAGCATTTCCTATTACATTTATTCTACAAAAGTGGCATCATTTCAAGAAGCCTGCGTTGATAGCATATGAGTATAATGTTCTACTATTACATATCCAATAATAGTCAAGGACAACACGTACCTCAAAAAGATGGTGGTAAGGGTAGACAGCACCACTAGGATTACTGGGGTTAATAACCACCATTCCAACTGTGTTTTCATCAGCCAACATTCTGACTTGACTGAGATCAACCTCCCAGTTGCTGGAAGGCTGTAAATAATAATATCTGATTTCGATTCCCATTACATCACACACTGTTTCATACAGAGGGAAACCAGGACGAGGCAAAAGTATATTGCAGCCCGGTGTTGCCAAAACAGTTAGTGTCACATGGATCGATTGTGTGGCACCCGTTGTTTGGAACACGTCCGATTCTTTCAGCTTTTGCTTCACATCCTTAGAGAGGTACTCTGCTACCGCACTACAATACAAGGGTTAAAAATATAATTATCCATTTTCACATTATCGCATACAGATATAGGATTATTCTCATGTAAGTTTCTTTGCTCATTTCACACTCCATTTGAAGTATTAAAATTACACAGCTTTTCAAGTTTAGACAAGCTCCCAAATGAGTATGCATCAATCCAAGAATACATAACCTGTAATGAACTGAGGGATATATGGTACATGTTCTTTTGAATTTTTGTGCCTTAGGTAAATGAAATGCCACCCCTTCATTAGCATTTATTGGTGTATATTTTGGTATCCAAGTTCTGCATTTTTTTGTATGCCTCTCTGGACGTAATTTGACAGACATGTTACATTTCGGGGTATATTTTTAGTTTACATTAAATTTAGTTTTGCAAATTTTTTGAGAGGGATATTGTGCAACATACACATTTATGACTTGCAATAAAAAAAAGCTTCTTTTGACAAATAAAAAGCGCAAACGATACGGACCAAATTATAACTAAAAGATTTTTTTTAATCGTTTCTTAAATAGAAAAAAGGTCAATCCAAAGACAAAATGTATGTCTCATAGAATTTATTCCTCCTACCATAAATATACTTCATTTACCATACACGTAGTAACTAGTAACAGTAATATGTGGTAGAATAGCAGATGCTATTTTTCAATGGCTAGTAAAAAACGAAGGAGAAACTGTAAATATAGCTAAACAATAAATTCGAAATTCAGCATTCAAATTCTATCGTTACATTCAACAATCACCGTCCTTTCTACATATCTAAGTATTGTTCTTCGCAATAGTTTGAGCGCAGCTATTTCTATTCATCTACTTTAAAGGATGGTGTCATTTCAAATTTTAATTTATAAAATTATACAACCATTAGCTAACTATGAATACATACACAGTATTACGCTACGCAGTTTGTATGAATATTTAGCTAACTATGGATATAAAAATCAAACCAGAATCACTGAAACACAACAGATTAAAAGTGTTAAAACACCTTTTCCTCCATTCGTATCATGGAATAAAATGAACTTGATATCTAATTATCTCTTACCTGATATGCTTTGTAGAAAAGGTGAATGGGGGAAGCTTCAACAGAAGGCTTGGTTAGCTTGATTCAGGAACACCTTATTCTTCTCGCATAACAAACTGAAATACCATTAAAAAAAACTTTTATTATTAAGAAGAGAACTTTTAAAAGAATCATACGTGCTCCATACACATAAAACCTAATTAAGTAACAAAGCGAATGCACAGAATAGATCAAAGAAAAATGCAAAAAAATAGGCCATTAATATGACACAGCAATCCATAAAAATTAAGTATATTTAATGCATAAGCAACGATGAATGATAGTTTAAACTTTAAAGTTTAAACTAAAAAAGCTATCCGTACCTACAGTTTTCTACATGTCTTATTATGAACTTGCTAATGGAACTTCAAATTTGATCTACACAATTATCAAACAATATGCACAATACAATGTTTGCAGAACTTCCCATTTCCTAATTTAGTTGAACTTGTTTAACCAGTAAAAAGCATGTATATAAGTAGTTACAAATTCTACTATATGGCGGGGGTTTACATTGTTTTAGCTTATAATTATAATTAATATACTTTGGACGATGTCGGACTGATTAAAACAATTAGATACCACAAGCTTGCTATGATGCTAGGACCCATATCTAATTATGAAATGGGGCATATGCATATAATCAAATATATTATGAACTTTTATTTATGAACTCTATTACACAGCTCTGACAAGACAGATCATAACATCTGAAACACACCATGACCCAAAACGGACTCCACTATTTACAATACATTGTGCATGAAGAACCATGTACAGACAACTTCCATCAAGAAGACAAGATAAAATCATGCAGGCTACACACAACAGCATGTGCCCACTAAGTGCACTACCATGCCAAAATAGATGCATCAGTCAAGTTACTTATCTGGAATGAGCAATTCTATAAATAATAACAACCAAATTCATGCTTAAGTAGATGAAAACCAAAGCTGATCGGCCCAAAAAGAAGATTACCGAAGTTAAAATTTCTATTCGACTTATATTGCTTCCTTATTTGATCTAACAGGTACAGTCACGCTTACCAAGTAAAAATACCAAATCGTATATTTGCTTTTAACATGATGTTTAAGAAGTATGAATGTAATGCAGCATCAAAATTATGAAAACACACGACTCATGACCCATCAAGTGAAAAGATCTAAGATTCATGAGAACTCTGACCTCATATGAGAACTGTTAAATACCGTGCAAGCAGCATACACAAAGAAATTCTTACCACTGAGAATCAAAACTTGATATGAAAGTGAAACTACCCAAAAAAAAAAACATCATGACACCGAACCACCAAGCAACCAAATTCCGTCTACCAATACCAAACGCATTGAAAAACCACTTTGATTTTTTGCATGTGATTAGAGTTCATAAATAGAAGTTCAACTGCATCTAAGTTTGTTGCACAAATGCAACAGGTACGTATGTTTACCTTACTTTGGTTTCCATTAAAAAAAAACTTTATTGTCCATCCACATTAGACAAAGGTGAACACGTACTTCGATTTCTATAAAAGAATCTCTGATGTCCACATTATCACATAAAAATGCATTTTAGTTTATAGCCACATAGTAGAAATAAATTTTAAAGTATTTATATGTTAAACAAAACTTAACATTTAATTCCCAAAATAGATAGAAAGGACAGCTTATTCAGTCTTCTCGGTTATTGCCTCAGGTTCAATTAATGTGAAAACCCGTAACTTCCCCGTAAAGGAAAGCGACGGATAGTTCGAGAACAGGCCACAACAGAAAGCATACAGAAGAACATTTCATTGTATTTACAACAATGCATCAGATTACAAGAATATACAAAGTATAAATGAAAATTACACAGAAATATCAGAGATTTAAATTACATTTAAATACATAGCAGCGGAAAATAATACAATACACAACTAGAAGAGATATACGGATACAAAGCTTTCCGGATATCGTTCCAGCTGTAAACCAGGATCCTGTGAATATAAATCTGCAAAACCAAAACTACTAGCTGCCCGTGTCAAAATAGGGACACCCAGAGTTTAGGTTAAAACAATAAACTCCAGGTCAGTCATGTGACTGGTGTGAGAACTAAAACAGTTATTAATCTTTATTTTTAAATCATTAGGTAAATCAAGGGACCACGCCGTATAACACGGAACGGGTTTCCTCCCAAGAATACCAGTGCACGAGACAAACAGCGCAATGCTAAATAAAGAAAAATGAAGCTGTTATAAGACCCAGGTCCTATCACACAATGCAACGCAAGCCGGGGGATAGGGTTTTCCCTTATAACAGCCAAAGAATGCTTGATACGTTTTAAAACAGATTGTTTGATACTATAATAAGTGCATAGTGTATAAAACAACTTCAAATCATAAGTATCAATCATAGGCGGCATGGGTACCATATATCATGTCGCCATATATAGGTTTACAAATAAAACCGCAAATGTCACGTATTTGGAAATTGGATTTCCTTCTATGAACCGAGGCTAGGGGCAAGATCCTCAACCGATTCGTGACTCTCTAGCCCGAGCCACAGGCAAGTACTCAGTCAAGCCTTGGAGCGACAGGGCCGGTCCACCGATGTGGATTAAAATGCCTGAACACTACGTTTCCCCGCCCTTTGGGGCGTAAATGAGCCAACTAAATGACTCCATCGGTTCGAGAACGACCGATCAATCCGAGGCGCCTCGCAACAGCAACAACCACATAAGTCAAACTCGTCAGGGCGTGTAAAACCACTGACGCCACTTCTAACTAGAAAGAAACGCATGCCCTCCCTGAGGTCCGTCTCCCGTTTTTGGTTCATACCGGGTGTGAAACACGCGAGGTAAACGTTACACAAAGCTACGCTACAAAGGTCGTGCTTTGATCATCACCACAAGACTTTGCTTTTCAACAGAAGCCTCGATCCATTGCCACTTAGGCATGCCACACAGGCAATTCACTCCATGCGTTTGATATCCATCAATATATAACCCCTGAGCTCGTACTTCTCAGAGAAGGGCGTTAAGCAAGAGAATAAATTCTCCGCCGCCAAACAGATATATATTTAATAGAAATCAACCGCACAGACTAAAATCCAATGTCAGACACACAGTCCATTTACAAGTCCGTTCTGGGTCTGAACGAAACCGGAGGCACCTAGTACCCCGCATATCCATCGATCTCCAAGTACGTCTGGACGATCACTAACTGTTTCCATCTTCTTGGGTGTACAGCCCAATCAAGATCATCAGTAAGCACCCAAACGACGTGAAGACCTCCGGTCTTCGACCACCGTCTTCATCTTCGACTTATCGTCGTATCAGTTATTCAGAATGGGATAAACCCGGTCTTTCCGAATAACTCGCGTATATTTTAAATAAGTGTTACACAAACACAACATACGCCTCATTCCAATTCATTAGTCACTAACCGTAAATTAATCAAGAGAATAATTCCCCAAATATTAACCCCGAAGGCCGAAACCAACATCAGATCAATATCCAGAAAACCATTCTGCTTGGCTAACCGACAGTTAGTTTCTAAATTTCACATTCATAGGGAAAGGTTCCCATTAATTTTATCCAAGATAAATTTCTTGAATTTATTCTTTAATCTATTTTTTTGAATATCAATTCAAACTAGTCGGGATTAACGAAACTTACCGAAGTAATCATTTGTTTTAATTTCCCAATCCCAACCTATTTATCCCATGAAGTAAAACTGGTAATACTTCATATCTAACACCACAGTGTTATCGGTAAATTCAATTACCATTTCACGTTCAAATCTAATTAAAGATTTAACTATCGCCTGGAGCAAAACTGGTGATACTCCATCCTCGATCATTTCAATCTAATTAAAGATTCATTAAAACTCCACTTAGTTTTAATCCGTGACTGGGTTAAAGAATCAGTGTCATTTAAAACACGGTTCACGATAAACCCAAATCACATTCCATTAATTATCGGGTTAAAGAACAAGTGTTATTTAAAATACTGTTCACGATAAACCCAAAAATCACATTCATTAATTATCGGGTTAAAGAACAAGTGTTATTTAAAACACTGTTCACGATAAACCCAAAAATCAATATCAATTCAATTCCAATTAAATATTCTTTAATTGGTACACTTCATTAAATCTAAATAAAAAGATTTAATCTTTTCTCAACTGGGTTCAAGAACAGTGTTAGTGAAGACACCATTCACGACAAACCCAAATCACATTTGATATTAAATACAAGGCTCTGAATAGAAAATATACCGGCTTATATTCAATATCAAATTTCACGACTAACAAATATCGCAGTGGAAATAACGATATATATATATATCTTTCAAATTTCCATAACAACATCCGTATAATCACGAATTCCAACATCGAAATATTCCGAAGACAATTTCGATTCAAATCCACTCCAATGCAATCATTGGATATTCTGGTTATTTTTAAAACCCTTTTCAAATTCAATTTATTTATTTAAAAATAAATAGAATTTTAATTCTAGTTCAAAACTAGTTCATTTCGATAAAAATCTATTTTTATCTTTTCAAATAGGGAGTTTTTCATCCCACATCTTTCTAAATCATTTCTTATGATTTTACACAAATTATTACTATTTTTAATAATTTTATCAAGGCCCGTACAGTCGATTTCCATCAATGGCCATCGAACTGCACTTACAGCGACCTTTTTCGAATTTGATTTGGACATAATTCCAAATCCAACCGTTAGATTTCAAATTTCTAATATTCGTTAGAAAGCTCTTTTCGATACGAACCCAACGGCTCCGGTTTTAGGAGAATCCGACGGTCGGATCTCCCGTAATGTCCGTTTGAAATAAATGGTCGAAATTCACGAACTGCCGCGGCGCGGCGCGTTCTATTCAGGCCATTATTTTATATATATAATATATATAATATATATTTCGTCGATTTCTATTTAAAACGAATTATATAAATAGTTTTGAATTCGTTTCAAAAACATTTTCAACTTCCATTTCAATTCAAATCAAAATTGAATTCTTCCTTATAAATTCGTTTTAAAATTCATTTCTATTCAATTCAAATTTCAATTCAATTTGAATTCCTTTCAATTCGTTTTCATTTCAATTCGTTTTCAATTCAATTCGAATTCGTTTTCAATTCATTTCGAAATCGTTTTCAATTCAATTCATTTCGAAATCGTTTTCAATTCAATTCATTTCGAAATCGTTTTCAATTCAATTCATTTCGAAATCGTTATATATTCAATTCATTTCGAAATCGTTATAAAATTGATATAAATATCGTTCACGTCAAAATGGCGTCAATCTAATCAACACGGCTTCATAAATTTCTATTTTCAAATATTCTATTTCAAATATTTCTTTTTCAAAATAGTTGTTATTATCAAAATATTTCGTTCAACACATGACCAATCTCAATGAATGAGTACTGTCAACACATGAACTTTTATTTTATAATATAAAGATGTAAATTTTATTACTAAAATATTTCGTTCAACACATGACCAATCTCAATGAATGAGTACTGTCAACACATGAACGTTTATTTTAAATTGATAAAGATGTAAATTTTATTTCTAAAATATTTCGTTCAACACATGACCAATCTCAATGAATGAGTACTGTCAACACATGAACGTTTATTTTATAATATTCTTTATTTTCTAAACTGGAATGAGGCCCAATCAATTACCATATAAAGTTAATTATATGGATTTTCATACAACACATGTATATAATAGCATTGAAAAATAATCAACCATCAACCAAAGTGCACTACACTGTATAAGCATCAAATATAAATATCTAACGCTTATAACAGCCTGTCAATCAATCGATCGACATGTTTAATCAATCAGGATGAGTGAACTTCAAATTTCATCCCAACACCCGTGTGGGGTTTCAAACAATCAAACACAGATTTTATTTGTGCAGTTGGGCGATGTGTAAAATTTATCGACCCAATCAATGTCAGTCAAATCAGTGTACATAAACAAACCGTCCGGTTTGTAAATGAATATTTTATTTATTCACTTCACGTTAAAAATTATATTTTTAACGATAAAACATTTTATTTTAACTTATGAATTTCTATTCATTCCACTATTTAAATAAAATGATATTTTCATTTTTCTAACATATTTTAGAAAATTTCGGCGGCATAACGGCACGATACTAGAAACGGGACGAGGCCTGGCCTTATCCCCGGTCTAGTGAAGGCCCACGCCATTCACACATCAATCAAATCAATTTCATCTCACCAAACAATTCAATTCAAACAAATAATCCAACTAATCTATGCAACCAAACAAACAAGTCCATGGTCTGTGGACGATTGTGTCGGGTGCTACTAAGCACCGTCTGCATCCTAGTATATATATATAACTAGAAAAATAAATTGAAAGGTGAGAAATTCTCACATATAGCTATCCCAGCTCCACGGCTCTTCCTTTGCAGAAGTCTTCGTCGTTTCGCCTTTTTGTTACCTTCGTTGTCCGCTTTCACAACATATGTAAAAATCGAGTTTTTACTTCGCTATTCAATATATAAAAATCGAATTTTTACTTCGCTACTCAATATATAAAAATCGAATTTTTACTTCGCTATTCAATATATAAAAATCGAATTTTTACTTCGCTATTCAATATATAAAAATCGAATTTTTACTTCGCTATTCAATATATAAAAATCGAATTTTTACTTCGCTATTCAATATATAAAAATCGAATTTTTATTTCGCTATTCAATATATAAAAATCGAATTTTTACTTCGCTATTCAATATATAAAAATCGAATTTTTTACTTCGCTATTCAATATATAAAAATCGAATTTTTACTTCGCTATTCAATATATAAAAATCGAATTTTTACTTCGCTATTCAATATATAAAAATCGAATTTTTACTTCGCTATTCAATATATAAAAATCGAATTTTTACTTCGCTATTCAATATATAAAAATCGAATTTTTACTTCGCTATTCAATATATAAAAATCGAATTTTTACTTCGCTATTCAATATATAAAAATCGAATTTTTATTTCGCTATTCAATATATAAAAATCGAATTTTTACTTCGCTATTCAATATATAAAAATCGAATTTTTATTTCGCTATTCAATATATAAAAATCGAATTTTTACTTCGCTATTCAATATATAAAAATCGAATTTTTACTTCGCTATTCAATATATAAAAATCGAATTTTTACTTCGCTATTCAATATATAAAAATCTCGCCTTTTCCATTTCAAAGATCAAATCTTTTCTTTTACCTTTCAAAATTCAAATCTTTTAAAACCTTTTTCTCTTTGAAGTTAAAACCTTTTTCTTTTTAAAGTTTAAACCTTTTTCTTTTTAAAGTTTAAACCTTTTCTAAATCAGTTTTTATCACTTAAAAAAACAGTTTTAAATGCTTTTCAAATTCAGTTTTTCTCACTTAAAAAAAAACAGTTTTAAATGCTTTTCAAATTCAGTTTTTCTCACTTAAAAAAAAAAACAGAATAAAGTAAAGTAAAAAAAAACTTACTTCATCGAAGAAAAAAAGGGGGGGCATCGATGTCTGCGGAGGGGATGAACTTCGGCACCGGAGTCAGACGAGGCCAGGGGGAAGCAGCGTCGGCGGCTGGACCTCGGGCTGGAGGCGGCGGCGTCCTAGGGTTTCAGGGAGGCGCGATTGCGGTTCTTCGATGGGAGAAGGCTTCGCGCGAGTGAAGCAGCAGAGGGGGGGGCGGAGGTTGAACGGAGGAGGCGGCGCGCGAGGGGGGTGGCGGCTACGGCGCTCGATCGATTTAGATTTTAGGGTTTTTTTTTTCTTTCTTTCTTCTTCCGATTTAATTTATGAAAGGGGGGGGGGGCCAGAAAGGAGATAAAGGAGGGAAGGGAATTATTTTTTTTTTTTTTATTGTTATTTATTATTTAATTATTCAAAAAGTTGACTTTTACATACGACCTCGAAACGAGGCCCACCGCCTGTCGTCTATAGCGTTTAACCCCCATTCCGAACACAATGGGACATGTTTCGTATGTTGATTCGATCGTTTGAATCAGTTTCCGTTGAATTAACATTTAAATCACTATATTGAATTTTAAACGTACATTTCAAATTACCGGGGTCGCATACGAACTCTAAAAATTCTCGAAAAATATTTTCTAGCTTCGTATTGACGATACGGTCCTAACAAAACTAGTTTCGCCGAATTCTGAGACCGTTAGAAAAATGGCCATTTTTCAGTCGATTAAAATCAACTGAAACTGGTCAAACGCATTTTCCTTTGCCACGCTCTCATATTGATTCGAAAAATTATGAAATTTGGAATCTAGCAATAACTTTACATCACGGACCCAACAAAACTGGTTTCGTCGAAATCCGAGGTCGTTTGCAAAATGTCCATTTTTAAGGGCCTGAATTCCATAGCGACTATTCAGAATTTTCAACTGGACATATCTTTTGATTCCCGCTATGAAATCACGATTATACGGATTCGTCGGAAAGATATCATCAATTAGATCCTATCATTTTTAGTTTCACTAAAATCCGGATTGTTTTGCACCCGGTACATTCAATTGAAGTTGGAAATCGAATTATCGAACTACTGCGCCATTTTCAATTCTATTTATAATTATATATATAAATATTTATATTCTAACGACGACGTATATAATATATACGATCGAATTATATTCAAAATAAATTTCTCGTCGATTTTCTTTAAAATAATTCATTTTAAATAATCAAAATTCGCTAAAATTGCCAAAATAAAAATTTTAAACTGGCCCAGATTTTCGGGTTATTACAATCTCCCCCACTTAAAACTTTTCTTCCCCGAAAAGGAACAAAGTCGAAAGTGGTTTGATTATTCAACTCTACGTTCGATCTGGCTTCCATTCTCCAACTTTTTAGTTTCTGAGAATTTTCAAAATTTCAAAAATTTGGCTAACACCCTAAATTTTTGAAAAATTTCGCCATAACCTCCCCTGCACCGGGAGCATCGGGGAATTTCAAATAGCTTCCCCGGTCCTTCAGATCTCAAAAAGAAAAAGAAAAAGCCAAGCGGCTAGCCAATAGGCTCACAAAATCATCATCACCCAAACAAATCAGGAAATTATGTAGTAAACATGTACCTATTTGTCGGGCAAACAAATTTTATTCTCTGGCTCTAGCCTCCTTGCTATGACCTGTTCAATGATATATATGTATATGCAAGCAAATGCGACCAAATTTCAATACAATTCATTATTCGATCAAATTAGGCATAATGGTTCAAAATTAGCAAGCAAATAAACAAACAACCCAAACATCAATCAATTAGTGAATTAGAGTTTCAAATTCATAATTTTGATACATATACAAAAATCACGTTTTTGATTCCAAATCACAACAATAAGCCCTATCTAATTTTGGTTCTCACACCAGTCAATAGGAAATATATAGATATCACACCTTCAACACTCGAACACTAATTCTGATGATGTAGCTACAATCATCAGAATCATCTTCGGGCGACTAGAGTGAGAATCTATATCTTTCCAGTATATTAAAATTTCAAATACACGTTTGCAAGGCGCATATGCAAAATCTTTATATACTGGACTGTCCTAATCAATATAAATAAATAATCAAATACGTATAATTGATTTAAATTTTCAAAACAAAAATTTGTTTTCACTTCCAAAAATATACTCTTCACACTCGTTCTAGGATACTACTGATCCTATCTCTAACGAGTCATTCTCGTTGGATGTTACTAATCCAATTTCTGATGAATTCTTTCGTATGGTTCTAATGTGCCTTGTTCTCTGCTTTGTAAACCAAAGCTCTGATACCAACTGTGAAAACCCGTAACTTCCCCGTAAAGGAAAGCGACGGATAGTTCGAGAATAGGCCACAACAGAAAGCATACAGAAGAACATTTCATTGTATTTACAACAATGCATCAGATTACAAGAATATACAGAGTATAAATGAATATTACACAGAAATATCAGAGATTTAAATTACATTTAAATACATAGCAGCGGAAAATAATACAATACACAACTAGAAGAGATATACGGATACAAAGCTTTCCGGATATCGTTCCAGCTGTAAACCAGGATCCTGTGAATATAAATCTGCAAAACCAAAACTACTAGCTGCCCGTGTCAAAATAGGGGCACCCAGAGTTTAGGTTAAAACAATAAACTCCAGGTCAGTCATGTGACTGGTGTGAGAACTAAAACAGTTATTAATCTTTATTTTTAAATCATTAGGTAAATCAAGGGACCACGCCGTATAACACGGAACGGGTTTCCTCCCAAGAATACCAGTGCACGAGACAAACAGCGCAATGCTAAATAAAGAAAAATGAAGCTGTTATAAGACCCAGGTCCTATCACACAATGCAACGCAAGCCGGGGGATAGGGTTTTCCCTTATAACAGCCAAAGAATGCTTGATACGTTTTAAAACAGATTGTTTGATACTATAATAAGTGCATAGTGTATAAAACAACTTCAAATCATAAGTATCAATCATAGGCGGCATGGGTACCATATATCATGTCGCCATATATAGGTTTACAAATAAAACCGCAAATGTCACGTATTTGGAAATTGGATTTCCTTCTATGAACCGAGGCTAGGGGCAAGATCCTCAACCGATTCGTGACTCTCTAGCCCGAGCCACAGGCAAGTACTCAGTCAAGCCTTGGAGCGACAGGGCCGGTCCACCGATGTGGATTAAAATGCCTGAACACTACGTTTCCCCGCCCTTTGGGGCGTAAATGAGCCAACTAAATGACTCCATCGGTTCAAGAACGACCGATCAATCCGAGGCGCCTCGCAACAGCAACAACCACATAAGTCAAACTCGTCAGGGCGTGTAAAACCACTGACGCCACTTCTAACTAGAAAGAAACGCATGCCCTCCCTGAGGTCCGTCTCCCGTTTTTGGTTCATACCGGGTGTGAAACACGCGAGGTAAACGTTACACAAAGCTACGCCACAAAGGCCGTGCTTTGATCATCACCACAAGACTTTGCTTTTCAACAGAAGCCTCGATCCATTGCCACTTAGGCATGCCACACAGGCAATTCACTCCATGCGTTTGATATCCATCAATATATAACCCCTGAGCTCGTACGTCTCAGAGAAGGGCGTTAAGCAAGAGAATAAATTCTCCGCCGCCAAACAGATATATATTTAATAGAAATCAACCGCACAGACTAAAATCCAATGTCAGACACACAGTCCATTTACAAGTCCGTTCTGGGTCTGAACGAAACCGGAGGCACCTAGTACCCCGCATATCCATCGATCTCCAAGTACGTCTGGACGATCACTAACTGTTTCCATCTTCTTGGGTGTACAGCCCAATCAAGATCATCAGTAAGCACCCAAACGACGTGAAGACCTCCGGTCTTCGACCACCGTCTTCATCTTCGACTTATCGTCGTATCAGTTATTCAGAATGGGATAAACCCGGCCTTTCCGAATAACTCGCGTATATTTTAAATAAGTGTTACACAAACACAACATACGCCTCATTCCAATTCATTAGTCACTAACCGTAAATTAATCAAGAGAATAATTCCCCAAATATTAACCCCGAAGGCCGAAACCAACATCAGATCAATATCCAGAAAACCATTCTGCTTGGCTAACCGACAGTTAGTTTCTAAATTTCACATTCATAGGGAAAGGTTCCCATTAATTTTATCCAAGATAAATTTCTTGAATTTATTCTTTAATCTATTTTTTTGAATATCAATTCAAACTAGTCGGGATTAACGAAACTTACCGAAGTAATCATTTGTTTTAATTTCCCAATCCCAACCTATTTATCCCATGAAGTAAAACTGGTAATACTTCATATCTAACACCACAGTGTTATCGGTAAATTCAATTACCATTTCACGTTCAAATCTAATTAAAGATTTAACTATCGCCTGGAGCAAAACTGGTGATACTCCATCCTCGATCATTTCAATCTAATTAAAGATTCATTAAAACTCCACTTAGTTTTAATCCGTGACTGGGTTAAAGAATCAGTGTCATTTAAAACACGGTTCACGATAAACCCAAATCACATTCCATTAATTATCGGGTTAAAGAACAAGTGTTATTTAAAATATTGTTCACGATAAACCCAAAAATCACATTCATTAATTATCGGGTTAAAGAACAAGTGTTATTTAAAACACTGTTCACGATAAACCCAAAAATCAATATCAATTCAATTCCAATTAAATATTCTTTAATTGGTACACTTCATTAAATCTAAATAAAAAGATTTAATCTTTTCTCAACTGGGTTCAAGAACAGTGTTAGTGAAGACACCATTCACGACAAACCCAAATCACATTTGATATTAAATACAAGGCTCTGAATAGAAAATATACCGGCTTATATTCAATATCAAATTTCACGACTAACAAATATCGCAGTGGAAATAACGATATATATATATATCTTTCAAATTTCCATAACAACACCCGTATAATCACGAATTCCAACATCGAAATATTCCGAAGACAATTTCGATTCAAATCCACTCCAATGCAATCATTGGATATTCTGGTTATTTTTAAAACCCTTTTCAAATTCAATTTATTTATTTAAAAATAAATAGAATTTTAATTCTAGTTCAAAACTAGTTCATTTCGATAAAAATCTATTTTTATCTTTTCAAATAGGGAGTTTTTCATCCCACATCTTTCTAAATCATTTCTTATGATTTTACACAAATTATTACTATTTTTAATAATTTTATCAAGGCCCGTACAGTCGATTTCCATCAATGGCCATCGAACTGCACTTACACCGACCTTTTTCGAATTTGATTTGGACATAATTCCAAATCCAACCGTTAGATTTCAAATTTCTAATATTCGTTAGAAAGCTCTTTTCGATACGAACCCAACGGCTCCGGTTTTAGGAGAATCCGACGGTCGGATCTCCCGTAATGTCCGTTTGAAATAAATGGTCGAAATTCACGAACTGCCGCGGCGCGGCGCGTTCTATTCAGGCCATTATATTATATATATAATATATATAATATATATTTCGTCGATTTCTATTTAAAACGAATTATATAAATAGTTTTGAATTCGTTTCAAAAACATTTTCAACTTCCATTTCAATTCAAATCAAAATTGAATTCTTCCTTATAAATTCGTTTTAAAATTCATTTCTATTCAATTCAAATTTCAATTCAATTTGAATTCCTTTCAATTCGTTTTCATTTCAATTCGTTTTCAATTCATTTCGAATTCGTTTTCAATTCAATTCATTTCGAAATCGTTTTCAATTCAATTCATTTCGAAATCGTTTTCAATTCAATTCATTTCGAAATCGTTATATATTCAATTCATTTCGAAATCGTTATAAAATTGATATAAATATCGTTCACGTCAAAATGGCGTCAATCTAATCAACACGGCTTCATAAATTTCTATTTTCAAATATTCTATTTCAAATATTTCTTTTTCAAAATAGTTGTTATTATCAAAATATTTCGTTCAACACATGACCAATCTCAATGAATGAGTACTGTCAACACATGAACTTTTATTTTATAATATAAAGATGTAAATTTTATTACTAAAATATTTCGTTCAACACATGACCAATCTCAATGAATGAGTACTGTCAACACATGAACGTTTATTTTAAATTGATAAAGATGTAAATTTTATTTCTAAAATATTTCGTTCAACACATGACCAATCTCAATGAATGAGTACTGTCAACACATGAACGTTTATTTTATAATATTCTTTATTTTCTAAACTGGAATGAGGCCCAATCAATTACCATATAAAGTTAATTATATGGATTTTCATACAACACATGTATATAATAGCATTGAAAAATAATCAACCATCAACCAAAGTGCACTACACTGTATAAGCATCAAATATAAATATCTAACGCTTATAACAGCCTGTCAATCAATCGATCGACATGTTTAATCAATCAGGATGAGTGAACTTCAAATTTCATCCCAACACCCGTGTGGGGTTTCAAACAATCAAACACAGATTTTATTTGTGCAGTTGGGCGATGTGTAAAATTTATCGACCCAATCAATGTCAGTCAAATCAATGTACATAAACAAACCTTCCGGTTTGTAAATGAATATTTTATTTATTCACTTCACGTTAAAAATTATATTTTTAACGATAAAACATTTTATTTTAACTTATGAATTTCTATTCATTCCATTATTTAAATAAAATGATATTTTCATTTTTCTAACATATTTTAGAAAATTTCGGCGGCATAACGGCACGATACTAGAAACGGGACGAGGCCTGGCCTTATCCCCGGTCTAGTGAAGGCCCACGCCATTCACACATCAATCAAATCAATTTCATCTCACCAAACAATTCAATTCAAACAAATAATCCAACTAATCTATGCAACCAAACAAACAAGTCCATGGTCTGTGGACGATTGTGTCGGGTGCTACTAAGCACCGTCTGCATCCTAGTATATATATATAACTAGAAAAATAAATTGAAAGGTGAGAAATTCTCACATATAGATATCCCAGCTCCACGGCTCTTCCTTTGCAGAAGTCTTCGTCGTTTCGCCTTTTTGTTACCTTCGTTGTCCGCTTTCACTACATATGTAAAAATCGAGTTTTTACTTCGCTATTCAATATATAAAAATCGAATTTTTACTTCGCTACTCAATATATAAAAATCGAATTTTTACTTCGCTATTCAATATATAAAAATCGAATTTTTACTTCGCTACTCAATATATAAAAATCGAATTTTTACTTCGCTATTCAATATATAAAAATCGAATTTTTACTTCGCTATTCAATATATAAAAATCGAATTTTTATTTCGCTATTCAATATATAAAAATCGAATTTTTACTTCGCTATTCAATATATAAAAATCGAATTTTTACTTCGCTATTCAATATATAAAAATCGAATTTTTACTTCGCTATTCAATATATAAAAATCGAATTTTTACTTCGCTATTCAATATATAAAAATCGAATTTTTACTTCGCTATTCAATATATAAAAATCGAATTTTTACTTCGCTATTCAATATATAAAAATCGAATTTTTACTTCGCTATTCAATATATAAAAATCGAATTTTTACTTCGCTATTCAATATATAAAAATCGAATTTTTACTTCGCTATTCAATATATAAAAATCGAATTTTTACTTCGCTATTCAATATATAAAAATCGAATTTTTACTTCGCTATTCAATATATAAAAATCGAATTTTTATTTCGCTATTCAATATATAAAAATCGAATTTTTATTTCGCTATTCAATATATAAAAATCGAATTTTTACTTCGCTATTCAATATATAAAAATCGAATTTTTACTTCGCTATTCAATATATAAAAATCGAATTTTTACTTCGCTATTCAATATATAAAAATCTCGCCTTTTCCATTTCAAAGATCAAATCTTTTCTTTTACCTTTCAAAATTCAAATCTTTTAAAACCTTTTTCTCTTTGAAGTTAAAACCTTTTTCTTTTTAAAGTTTAAACCTTTTTCTTTTTAAAGTTTAAACCTTTTCTAAATCAGTTTTTATCACTTAAAAAAAACAGTTTTAAATGCTTTTCAAATTCAGTTTTTCTCACTTAAAAAAAAACAGTTTTAAATGCTTTTCAAATTCAGTTTTTCTCACTTAAAAAAAAAACAGAATAAAGTAAAGTAAAAAAAAACTTACTTCATCGAAGAAAAAAAGGGGGGGCATCGATGTCTGCGGAGGGGATGAACTTCGGCACCGGAGTCAGACGAGGCCAGGGGGAAGCAGCGTCGGCGGCTGGACCTCGGGCTGGAGGCGGCGGCGTCCTAGGGTTTCAGGGAGGCGCGATTGCGGTTCTTCGATGGGAGAAGGCTTCGCGCGAGTGAAGCAGCAGAGGGGGGGGGGGGGCGGAGGTTGAACGGAGGAGGCGGCGCGCGAGGGGGGTGGCGGCTACGGCGCTCGATCGATTTAGATTTTAGGGTTTTTTTTTTTCTTTCTTCTTCCGATTTAATTTATGAAAGGGGGGGGGGGGAGAAAGGAGATAAAGGAGGGAAGGGAATTAATTTTTTTTTTTATTGTTATTTATTATTTAATTATTCAAAAAGTTGACTTTTACATACGACCTCGAAACGAGGCCCACCGCCTGTCGTCTATAGCGTTTAACCCCCATTCCGAACACAATGGGACATGTTTCGTATGTTGATTCGATCGTTTGAATCAGTTTCCGTTGAATTAACATTTAAATCACTATATTGAATTTTAAACGTACATTTCAAATTACCGGGGTCGCATACGAACTCTAAAAATTCTCGAAAAATATTTTCTAGCTTCGTATTGACGATACGGTCCTAACAAAACTAGTTTCGCCGAATTCTGAGACCGTTAGAAAAATGGCCATTTTTCAGTCGATTAAAATCAACTGAAACTGGTCAAACGCGTTTTCCTTTGCCACGCTCACATATTGATTCGAAAAATTATGAAATTTGGAATCTAGCAATAACTTTACATCACGGACCCAACAAAACTGGTTTCGTCGAAATCCGAGGTCGTTTGCAAAATGTCCATTTTTAAGGGCCTGAATTCCATAGCGACTATTCAGAATTTTCAACTGGACATATCTTTTGATTCCCGCTATGAAATCACGATTATTCGGATTCGTCGGAAAGATATCATCAATTAGATCCTATCATTTTTGGTTTCACTAAAATCTGGATTGTTTTGCACCCGGTACATTCAATTGAAGTTGGAAATCGAATTATCGAACTACTGCGCCATTTTCAATTCTATTTATAATTATATATATAAATATTTATATTCTAACGACGACGTATATAATATATACGATCGAATTATATTCAAAATAAATTTCTCGTCGATTTTCTTTAAAATAATTCATTTTAAATAATCAAAATTCGCTAAAATTGCCAAAATAAAAATTTTAAACTGGCCCAGATTTTCGGGTTATTACAATTAATGATAGCATTTCTACAACCAAATCTACTTCCTCAAGTGCAACTATAAATAAATGCATGTTTTGATTAAATGCAGGCCCATATAGACATGCATATATACTCGTGTTTACTTAAATAATTTTTCTCCAAATCTTTTGCTGCTTGATGATATGGAGTTGCCTATGCTGAACCATCGGGATTGCAAAATGAATTTGTCCTTATGGAGGAAATAAAGAAAGATACATTTTCATTAATCCCAAGCTCAAACGTTCGCCCTATGGCTTTAATGATTACATTTTCGCTGCTACATGGAATATTACTGAAACTGATTTCAACAAGGCCACAATTTTTTTAACAAGTGCAAAATCCTTTCATCTATCAACTTTGCCAATATTATGCTCATCCCAAAAGTGAAGGATGCTTAATTTATTCAACAATACCACCCCATTCATGTTGCAATTCCATATATAAGTGTATATCAAAAATAAAAGCGACTAGATTAAAGAGAGGTACCAATAATTATTTCGCCAAATCAGGCTGCTTTCCTTCCAGCAAAAAGTATTCTAGGCAATGTGCTTGTCTCACAAAAATTATTGAACGGGTATACGAATAAACATATCTTCCCTAGAGCTATGCTATATCTTGAAATATATAACAATATTAATTAGAGAACTACGTTCATATCTATGTCCTAATCCTACAGTCAAAATGTTGAAATAGGAGTTGACTCTCATGCAAGACTTTCCTCAAATAGATGAAGTGAAAACACAGACTTAGTACTAATATACAAATGACAATACATCAATATATAGAGTGATAATGAAAATTAACCACATTAAATAAAAAAAAATCCAGATTATAACAAAAATAAACTAAATGCACCTGCAGATTGTATGTTCTCCTGCACCATCCGAGTCCCGTCAATAGGTTTTGGGTCAAATGACACAACCACTCCAGCAATTTTGGTAATCCTCAGCATAATCACAATGAATTGTAAGCTCTTGCTATTCTATATAAAATATATGAACAAACTACAAGAAGCAACAAATTCACATGCATACCTCAAGAATGTAATGTGCATACCACACATTACCCTCGAGAATGATACGACCATTCCTTTGTTTGTATTAGCGGCTGTAATTTCAGATGAAGTCCTGTTATCTGCATCACATTAGATGATAAATTCAGTGAATAATTTACTTACACCACCATGATTTACAGATTAGAACATCATGTGCTTATAATTAAGTGAAAGCGTTTTTGGAGGAGAAGAGATAACTGATTAAATATTTTTGAAAACATTCAAACATTTCAAAATATTGTATTAGATGCTTGGGTAAAATACATGGAAGAACTTCATAAGTGCTTAGTTTTTTTCCTTCCCCCTCCCAACCTTTTTTTTTTCCAGGTGCCTTGGGTTTGGATAACCCACCCAATAAAAGGTTTAACCCAAAATAACCCACCCAATAAAAGGTTTAACCCAAAATAACCCACCCATTTTAAAAAAAACTACAGCATAAGCAGTAAAAACTGCACCATTGCAGAGTGATGAAACAAAAAACTGCAAATTATCAAAATAGGCTACATAATAAAACAAAAACTGCATCAAAAACTAAAATTACTTCATGGTTGAATACAAAAAGCGCATCAAAATTACTGAAATAAATTGAACTAAATACTGCAAAAACAACAATGACATAAGTAATAAAACTACAAAGTACTCAAAATTTCTACAATATTTGGGCATAGTCTTTTAGTCCCGAAGCCCATGAATACTACATAGTAAACCTAAAATGACACAAATTATTTAGCTGTATATGCTTCACTAGGCGGTTAGGAAATTCACTGTGTTGAACTTCTCATTTTTCTATAACAAGTACTTGCAGCAATAATGATATTACAAACAAAAAACACTGTATCAGAAAACTAACAGCAAAACTAAGATTACATAATACCAACAATAAAATCATGCTATATGATGGTACTTACTGTGATGAACACAAAATACCAGCTGAGCTTGGCAATCAAATTACACTTTACAGAGAATTCAATAATCAAGATCTAAGAAATGTAATTGGCGCATTTTAGTTGAGTCCTTACATTTAGGGGCCATACAGATTTAATTTCAAAGCCTTATAAAGCCTCCTAATTATTTCTTTTGCTTAGGATGTAGTAAACCGTGTTTTAACTTATAACCTATATTGATATCTAAGTATGGCACTAATTCAACTACAACAGCCGATGCAATCACATCTCGGATCTATTTTTCCTTTTCAAATATGGGTTTAAGCATCACTTTTTCAAAACAACTGAAATTAAGTTTAAAGCATCCATCCTGAAAAGCCATGATGTAGTGCAAGATAAATAAGATTTCATAACAATAAAAAAAGAGGATATCCTAACCATGAAATCGAATGATAGGTTAAAAAATCTGTCGAAATCTAGTGGTAGGGATACAGAGAGTTTCAGATTGACCATGGCTTACCAGAATCGAAATCAAAGATTAGGGTTTTAGAACGCAAAGGGATGAACAGCCACGGCTTCGATAGATCGGGTAAGGAGAATGGATACGGAAGGAGTTTGCTTTCTTCAATCAAGTGAAGAGATTGGAGCGAAACGTCCTTCTGCTTTTTGGAGGGAGACGAAATTGTTTGGAAGGAGACGAAATTGTTTGGAGGGAGGGGAAAGAATTGATGAAGTTTGAGGGAGACGAAATAATTTATTTAGGGGTAAGAAAATTGGAGCGTTACACGGGATGGTCAGTACAAAATGAATTGGAGAGGTGTGCAAATAATAACAGTTCAGCATAAGGTGTTATTAAATGGCGTTATTAATATCATATTTTGTTGTAGTGTACGGGCATTAAATAAATTTGGGATTAATCATTAAAATGAATTAAGAATGTAGGTTGAAATGATAAATACCTATGACCCTGATTTGAAATGATACATATCCTTTCCCAAAATACTAAAATTAAATTTTAAATATTACTTGGCCGTAGGATAGAAAATTATATACGGACACCGGTTGGTTAAATAAATAAAATTTTGTTTTTAACCCTGAATTTCAGAATATCATTAAAGGCAAAATAAATGATATTATTAATCGATTTTCTTTAAACTGGAACTTTGAGCTTTGATTTTTTTTATGGAATTCGTAATTTTGGATAACTGAAGTTAAAACTGAATTGAATGTGAAATAAATTTATCAAAATTGAATTATTTATCCATCTTTGATATTTACTTTAAACTAACTTGATTTATGGTAATAATTGAATTGTGAACTTGAGATTTTTATAAACGAATAATTCAAAGCAACAATTATAATTGAAATTCAAGTATTTGAATCGAATTATTAAATCGAATTGTTTGAATCGAACTGTTGAATCGAATTGAAATATAAATAGAAAGTTGGATCTTTTTGAAATAAGATATTGAAATTTAGTCGAATTGATTTGAAATTGGAATATGGTATCCAATTTGGTTAAATTATGAAGAAGCGATTCTAATTCCAATTGTAGTATTTTAAACCATTTTATAAACTATTTTTATATTAATTATTTTCTTTATAAACTATTTACCTTATAGCTATATTATTTTATTACTTATTTTAAATAAACCATTTTTATTATCAACTATTTATTTTATAAACTATTTTAATATTTAACTACAAATTTTACTAAATCTGTAATTTCTATTTTAAATACAAATTATTTATTTCAAACTATTTCAATTATGTATCTAAACTATTTTAAATATATTTTTAACTATTTAATATTCAAATTATTTTAAAGTTGGAATTGTTTCAAGATTTAAGTTTGGGATTAAATGGAGATTTTAGTATGAAATAGTCTATCTCAACTATTGAAACGAGTTTTTAAGAAAATCAGATATTTTGATATGAAGTACGAACCTCTTGAAATGTAAAAGAACTAACCAGTGTGAAAAATGTAAATGTTTGGTTGTTAAAGAGACCGGGATCAGATATTGTCATACTTTCTGACAATACCGAAAACAACTTTAACAACTGTGTACGCGGTGGAGTTCTAGAACGAAGTAAGATGGATTTGGAGGCGATTATTGGATTTGAAAAAAGAGAACGATGATGGATAGCCTTGACCTTCGGGTCATAATTAAAATGACTAAAACAGTACTCATACCCAGGTTAATGTGAGCTAGCTCCACTTAGCAGACATGCTTCTTCGATACCATATATATTACTTTGTGATTAATTGGCGCCTTTGATTTTTGGGAGTATTGTCTGGGGTGGGCGGTTGTCGCAGCTATGCATTACCACCTACCTGGCTCCACAATCCGGTAGAATAACTACTGATGAGTGTTGCCTCGACGCCTTGTCATATTTATCCTGATCGAGTCCCCTACGATTTTGATTTAACGTTGTCGTATCACAGCGCATCCCTATCCATCGACGTACTGGTGTGTTATATGGAAACTGTACGACAACGGTATAAACAGTGTAAGGGTAATAATGGTAATCCCGCTTACACTATTTTAATATTTTATATATAACCATAGACACTATTATAATAGCGTATTATATTATATAGTATCTAGTTTGACGGATCCTTAGGAGATGGAAATTCCCGTAACATCTCTTAAGTTATTGCACTCATATTTGATTTAACTAATATGAGAATAATTTAGTTCTGATCCGAGTATTTTTGTCTTTTCTTTTGTGCTCGGGTCAGCCTGAGTTTTAGTTATCAAAGACACTGATATGGAGATGAAGATGGAGCTCAACTGACGTATTTATTATTATTTATTCCGCTGCAATTATTGGTATGTTTACGATAGTTAACTCTAATAAATGTTGTAAAATAAAATCAAATGTATGTTTTTAACAGCTTCATGAACTGTTATTTATTTATTATATTTTGCCCTTCTGCTGTGAGATTCTGTGATTGTTTTTCTTCTTTCTTCTTTTTCTTATTTTAATCCCAATAACTATCTGTATTTTTGATTTGTTTAAGTCGACATTGAGGATCATTGTCGATTTGAACGATCAAAAAACGCGGATGTTACATTTGGTATCAGAGCTATGGTTTAGCGAAAACCTTGGCTCTGTTTGGGATTAACTCATTAGAGAGAGTGTAGTAATACCCTAGAATGAGTTTGAGTGTATATGAGAGAGTGTACTTGTAATTTCGATATAAAATGATTTTGGATTATGTTGGCTTGTTGTGTTGAGTATTTATGAATTCTGATCGGTACTTGGGATGCCAAAGCTTCGATTAGGATTTCTAAACACTTGAATAGGGATCATTAACATAATATTGTTTTGAATTATATTTTATATATATAAAGAATTATTTGAAAATCTATGAATTCTGGTTTTTGTTGATGGTAATATTAGATTTTCATCATTTATCATTTGATTGATCAATAATTAAAACTATTGGTTATTGAATGATTTAAGAAAAATGAAATATTGAAAATTAGTTGGTAACAAAATAAGAAGTTAAATATGAATTTGAGAATTTAATTTTGTGTGGTTTTGTAATATTTATTTAAAATTGGTTTTGGAATAATATGTGTATATAAAAAAATGTTCCGTATATATAAATTGTTTTCAAATGAATCTTTGAACTAAGTGCATATTCCCCTCTTATCTTCGGGAAATGATTTCGGTGATGAGTGCACGCATCACCGACTTTTATTTTTGAGAATTTGAGTGGGGTGACCACTTAGAAACTTTGATATTTTGTTTGAAAATTAGGTTCAATTAAATCTTTTAAATTATGGTTTTAAGTATTGCATATATTATTTTGAAAGTTGTTTTGAAAATGAACCTGGGGTTTGAATTCTTAAATTCTCGAATAATTAATAATGTTCAAATTATTGAAATGAATCAAAACTTGATATTTTAGAAACTTCTAAATTGTGAAATAATCAAACCGACCGTTAGGGAGGTTTGCCTACTGTAAGAGCCAAAACCAAATTGTCTTGAGCCAATAAATCAAGCCTTAATTTTCGCTCTTATCTCCGTCGTTTCCTTCTTTTCCTTCCTCAAATCTGCGTTTTCCTTAAATATTATGTCCCCTTTAATTTCCTACTTCGATTCTCAGATCCGTGCCTTCTGTTCAATATTTCGCCGGTTTAAGCATCATTATCTGCTTTTCTCATGAAATTTTCTCATCTTCTCGCTATTACGACTCTTTCTCTGCTAACGAATTCTGCGTGATTTTAGATTCCTTTTCCTTCTTGCTATCTAATATCTCTGCTTTCCCTTCTCGCCCGATTTCATCTCTCGCGCACATATCTTCGTCCTCAAATCTATGTACTCCTTTTCTCTACTTCTCACAATCTCACTTTCCAGCACCAAAGCAGGTTTAAATAGCCAAATTAGAGTGAATCATTTCTCTGTAGAAATCATAGTCAAAGAAACAGTGTTTGGAACATTAGGGTTTTTGAAAGTGAAAACCGGTGAAGTTAGAAATTTTATGATTGAATCGGACTCCAAAGTGTTGGGTATCGCTGCTGAAAAATTAGCAAATCATGCTTCTGAAATTGGACTTAGCATGGGATTTGGCACTGCTTTCATTTTGTTTTTTTTGCTGCAGATGCTGGATTGTAAGTTCGTTTTATATTTTCTTTTATTAATTTCACTGTTGTTATAATTTGTGAGAAGTAATCGTTTCAATGCAATTTCTACTAACTTTATCTCCTTTCAGCATATGTTGTAACAATGATTCTTAGATAGGTTCTTGAGTTGCATTACATTTACAATATAATTTAGCTACTAGTATAAAGATTAAAAAAAAAACTACTATAGAGTATAATGCCCAAAAAAAAAAATTCGCCTTTTAATAAAACATAGATCAATGCAAAAAATGTGTTCTTTTCCTATATAAAAATAAGATTGCTATTTTTGTCTACAAACTCTATAAATAATTTTTACACAAAAGCAAATCAATCTACAAAGAAAAATTAGTCATGTGTGAGATTGTTCGCTGAAAAGTTAGAAGGTAATTAATTTATTTCTTGCCTTGTTCTCATACATTGTTGCTTCTTTTATTTGTAAGTCTATAATTCCATTTTAGAAATTGTGTACTATATAAATGCGTTGATCTGTATCACTATTAGTGGTCATATTTACTATATAAATGTGTGAATTGTTTATGCAGTATAAAATGTGCAAATTCTCAGACCATTTTTTCCTTAAACATTAGATTTTTCCTTTTAAAACATCTATTTATCATCTTATGAACTCATTATTATCTTAAACGCACCTGAAGCAATGTAAAAAAAATATAGGAACATGTTCACCAACTGTTTTGGATAGAATTTGATGCAAAATGTAGATAGTTCTTTTTTACATTTTGCATTTTCTGTATTAATTTGTTGATCGCCTCATCTGTATATGATTGCTTAGGCTAAAAGTATTATATTGGACAGTAGTTTGATATAATTTGTTGATCGCCTCATCTGTATATGATTGCTTAGGCTAAAAGTATTATATTGGACAGTAGTTTGATATAGTAATGAATCCTAAATTTGTTTTCCTAATCCCGTAATAATTAATAAGGTAGACAATCACTTGAAAATAAGTTATCCATATAAGAGCACAAGATGTGCGATACATGAAGAAATTCATAAAAAGATCTGAATTTGATTTGCAAATCACATCTTCTTAAAAAAATATTCAAATTATATACTGTCAATCCGTTAGTTGATAGGCATTGTGGATTAGTTGCATGTTTTGTTTTCAAACGCTAAACTGATTAGTTTACATGGAAACAAATGGTTACAATATTCATTTTTCACTCAGTGGAGTTATATACAACGTAGTATTAATATTCCTGTTTGTGCATGAAGATGAACAATCATCTTTGGTGAATATGCCAATTATAGCAGCACATTGTACAGTTCTACAATAAATATAACTAATTCAATAGTTTAACTTATCTAAATCTCGAGTCAACTTTTAAGCATTTCGAAGTAAACGTAGAAATGGAGGATTGACATGTTAGATTGTATAACCGACCGTTAGATTGTATAATTTAAACAAAAACTATTTTTCGCTTATGATTCCACTTGACCTATTAATATGTGAAGCACCAATCAAACAAAAGACAATATAAATTAGATGTCGATTATTTTTGTATGTAAATCATGGATTAAGTTTAATAATATATAAAGATTCTAGATAATGATGATCCATGAACTCTAAAATATAGATTGAGCATATCAAAGGATCTTCAGTAGAATTGACTTCTTGCAACTATACTCCAAAAATCAATAAAGCATATAAGATGAAACAAATGCAAGAATTCTTTTGAGGCGATTTATTCTTTGATTTACTATGTATTCATAGATTATTAAGAGTAATTTTTAATGATGATGTAGATTGGTTTGCTTGGAGAGGAGACGAGCATTTACTCTACAGGTACAAGATCAAATGTGGAGTGATCTGTGTACATAAACCAGCCTCTAACTTGTAAAAGGTAACAACATAGATCATTTTGAATTTTTGTTTGAAATTAGAAATTAGAAATCTTGATTAGAACTTAGTTTTCTAAAAAAATTCTTTTCAAATATCGATTTATTGATTTTTGCTACTGCTGCAGCCGTACAGTCTTCTAATGAAATTCAAAGAACCATTAAAGGACCATGTGATAGATGTACAATCAATTAAGGTCGGTTAGTGTTCTTCCATGCAGTTTCTAGAAATTATTAAGTTTTATTTATTACTAACATTGTTAAAACAAAGTATGAATTATCTGAACCTAACAAAAATGATTATTCTCTTATGCAGGTGCATATTTTAAGAAATGGTGCATCATGTAGTCTAAGATAAAAGTCGGAGTGTTGTTGATGAAGTATGAAATTTTTTCGCTTGTTAGAGATTTTATGATGTTGATGCAAATAATCATTAGAGTTTGTGTATTAGCAGTTCCAATTACGACAGTGGCATCCGAAAGTGCATTTAGTGTTGGAGGTAGAGTGCTTGATGATTATAGATCTTCTCTTAAGAAAGATATTGTTCAAGCATTGCTTTGCTCTCGCGATTGGCTGTATGTGAATGATTCATCACTCGTACAACAACTGAATGAAGATATTTCTGTTTTGCAATTGGATGAGCAACCGATAATCTAATTGTAAGTACATTTATGGTCTTTCTTTATGATTTGAGCAAGTATGCCAAACACTTCTATATTCTACGGCTAAAGATAGTTGATTCAAAGTCATTTTATGAAATACTGTTTCCATTCACTCCTTATAAATTGGTCATTTTTTCTTAAATGGTCAGTTCTCAGTTATTTTATGATTAATTTGAACTGATTAATTTACAGACCAACATCTTCTGATTAATCCTAAACATATGGATGATGGTCTTTTATCCAGTCTATCATGACGAAGCAATTCTGTAGCCACACACATGAAAAGTTTCATATAGCTTCACCGAATTTATATCTTGCATACATAGTAGTTATGCCCAGTTATTTTCTTTGCTAGATAAATAACATAATGACAGATCTATTCATAAGAACTTGTTTGTAAGGCGATGAACACCATTTTCTAGATGATTAACATACTACATGACTACATGGTGTGAGATTTCATGAGTTCGGATGTGGTAGTTGCTGGTACGGACTTAAAAGAGAACTGTATAATGAAATTAAAATTAAATTTTTGTTATAGAAATAAAATAAAATAAAAATGTCCCGTGAACCTAGGTTGTAATTTTGCATTGTATGGGCAATAAGTGATTAAGATGTGAACAAAATGACAATAAGTGGTATCAAAAATTCAAAATGTGCGGATCCATTGTTTGTTGTGGGGCTTGGGATGATGACAGCCGTAGGAAAATCATTTGTTGACTCTCACGTGTGCCTAACAAACAAAACTGTTAAAACTCAACAGATATGACAATATGATTCTGCTTTTAGCTAACATAATCGTCGCTTAGATGTAAATGAATTTCTAATGGTTTACTAAAGACAAATGAGTAATAAATAGAGGACCCAATTTATAGAGTATTTCCAATTATTTAGTTAAAGAACATACATGGTATCTAATATACTTTTTACCATATTACGTAACCATATTTACGCTCACATGCCATATTTATTGCATTGATATTTGATTTATTATATTTGTTGCCGACTTCCGCATTAAAACAAAAAATTAGTGCTATTTTGTTAGCATGGTATAATTGTTAATCTTGACTACGTATTCTGATTATCTTCTATAACTTGTCAGTATCATAAATTGATATTTACTGAAAATTTTCTAGCTCCAATAAGATGCTTATTTTAAATTATCTTAAATTGATATTTTTTTTCAACATAGCATAGGTCATTATTTTCCTTGACTTTTAATTGCATGGTGTTAACATATTATTTGTTGTAATATTATATTTTAAGTATTTTAAGTAATTGTATTTGTAGAACATATATTAACTTGGTAGTTATGCTAATGATGATTAAAGAAGGAAATTCATAAATGTATTTTCAAATTTTTACACTAAATGATAAGGTTTACTGAAAATTTCTCTTTTCGGTTGAATTATACAAGTGATCAGTTTTCATGGTTAAATTATATATTTATTTGTTTTGCGTTTTATGGTAAGTTTTATCGGTTTAGACAATGGTGGACTGAATTTTATGTTTTCCCACTAATTTACCTATCTGAAAATGAATTTCTATTGTGTTTGTAGACATGCTGAAAGTTATTTACCTAATAGCTGATTATGATGACTTATGCTTGTTGTTAATTAACATGAATTTAAATTTTAAAATATGCTTGTTGTTAATAGCAGATTAGGCATGCTCAAGATTCATAAAATGAATTTAAAATAAATATATTCAATTGTTAACATTTTCTTCTATAGTGAACATTAAGTACATCACTACGTTTTGTTATTAACCAAATGAAAAAATAGTACTGCATGTGGTTTAATGTGAAAGATGCAAACAAAGAGTAGTGTAGATGACTGGGAGATTTTGTCTTAAATTCACATTACTTAGAAATTTTGTATAGCCACAATTGTAGATACAGATTTCATAGTTGAATTGTGAGATAAGAATATTCATATACATCACTGTCCAACAAAAGGGGCAATTTATGCTTAGTTGAACATGCATTTGAACTGACTACTGACCATGTATATTCAGGTGGAAATGATTCTACAAGCTTTGGAGTATGAAATTAGTATGTCTTCCTGATGATTCATGTTATACTACATGTATACAATTTCCATTCTATTCTATAATCTGGTATATTAAACCAATTTATAACTGTATCTTTTACATTTTGCAGAACATGGGAAGGTCTTGGATGAATTATTTATTTCCGCAGCAGATTTTTGAATTCAAGTTGTTGAAAAGGGTTTCAAGAAGTCCTCATTGCACATCATATTTCATGCTTTTTCTTATGCTATTTAGTTTTGAATTATATGTTGGATAATGTTGTATTAAATTCTGTAAACATTTAGCTTGGATTATATGTTTTTCTTATGAGATTTAAATTGATCTTTACTTGAATGTGAATGGTGCTTGCTATGTTTATCTTGATTGAGTGGTGATAATGAACTGAGCATTTTAATTTTTGGTTTTGATTATATAAGATGTGCATATTTTTATGTAGTTTTTTCCATAATAGGCAAAATGGGTTGATCCATTAAACTTGTGGGTTTGGTTGGGTTGACCCATTTAATAGATGGGCTTAATGGGTTGGGTAAATTTTTATATAAATGGATTGGGTCAATTTTTGAACCAACCCATTTATACCCAACTCAACCCATTTGACACCCCTACATGAGAGCGGGGTTTGTGCAGCATCCGATAAGTAGGAATATTATGAAGAAAGCGTGAGGGATAATTTAAATTTGCTTGGTACTCTCTGTTGAAGTAGAGACGTGTGTAATTTAAATTATAATGCATGCGAAGACACATATTTTAAATGTATTTTTTTAATATATATATATATAGGGAGCGGCTATAGGGACACAAAATTAGATACAAAAGTATGTACACAAAATCTGGACCACAAGAATTGTTTGTCTTTATGTGTGAGGTGTAATTCAGGGGGAGATCTAATGGCTCAGATTTTGTATGTTTAATTTTATGTCAAAATTTTGTGTCCCTTTAGACCTTCCCATATATATATATAGATATATATATATATATATATTCGATGATTTTTTTCCATTTCATTGTTTCAGTGAAGCATGCCTCTCAGGATTCTTAGATGCAAATTTAATTGGTCCTGCATCAAAAATAATAATAGATTTTTTTATGTGGTGCGTATATAAGCATGTTTAGCAAAATTGATTAAGATATATGTTGAACTTTTTGGTTATTTTTACATGTTTTTTATTATATCTGGTTCTAAGAATGTGGTGTTGCTTTTCATCACCTTCTAATTCATTTGTAATATTATATATGTTGTCTTCTGGATTTATTTAATATTTCTAGCTATTTCTGAGAATAAAATAAAATAAAAAAATTCAAAGACTTGTGTGTGTAGTTGGTACAAATTTCAAAAGAAATAAACATTTGTAGTAGATTCAGTTTGTAATTCAGCAGTGATATAACATGCAACTACTGTGTTTGCAACTAGACGAAATTTATCTAAACAAAGTTTTGATGGAGATGGGAAAAGGTAGAAGAAAGAAAAAATCATTTGGCAAAATCAGAAAGGGTAAGTCACTCATTTGTTTGATAATTGCAAAAATGGTATTGCCGTGTGCCTCAATGTTACATGTTAAAAATGTCTATTACATGTCAAAGGAGGAAAGTAAATTCAAATGCCTGTTTTATCCTTTATATTTGAGAATACGTGGAAATTAGATATTTTTTTTTTCTGCAATTTAACGATGCCCTCATAATGTATGCTAACATGTTCTTTGTAACAATCATAATAACACGTCATTCTCGACATTTGTTCCTCAATTTTACCATATTGGGTAACACAAGTGTATTTGTAAGACTTTCAATTGATACACAATGGTTCCTACACAAGCTAACGTTTAATTCAACTATAACATAATGCGGATTTATTCCATTAAATGGATATTCTAATAATCTAATCAACTTAAATATAGAAGAATGATGCTTCATTTTGCTAACAGATGCCATGAACTAAGTACGCATAATCAACTATGTTATTATCCAAAACAACGTATTAATATATCCAATAAGTATTATCAAAACGACCGTTAGAAGTAGGACGGTTTGCTAAATGCTAACTATCATACTCTTCGTTTCTCGGAATTGGTCTCTCCAATGTTTTTAGTAGCTCAAATACCGATGTCTAAACTTTCTTCAGAACATCCAATACATTACAAATTTATTTCAGATCTATCATTAATATATTATTTCTGCTACAATGTTATTTGATAGATATATGTAGAATAATTTAAATATGCAACAAACCTTAAAAATGCAATAAATTCTTAAATAAACCATGTTATTATCAATTAATTAAAAATGTTTTTTTTTTGAAATCTTACGATCAAACGATCGGTTTTCCCACCGTTGTGCGGTAATACTAGTAGAATGGACCTAAGAGGGTTATAATTAAAGCAAAATGGTTTAAGAATTGGAAATAATGAATTGAAATGAATTTAAACCTTTGAACTTGTATAATAATCAATCCTTTTCTATAGCATACATAACTTACCAAAATATATAAGAAGCTGAAGTGTTATATGAATAATAAATTGAATAATACACAAGTGTATGTATAAATAATGAAAGGTGAAATTAAATTGATTGGTTATAAGTGTCAATAAAATATCTGATAATAATTGATATACTTAGTCATGTTGTGGAATTGAATTCAACTAAGAAAAGTAAATAAATTAAAACTAGTGTACGGATTATTAAATTTGTCTAATTTATGGATATTAGTGAAAATAAATAAATAAATTTGGAAAGGACTAAATTAGTAAAATAAGCTGAACGAAATGGAATTGATGTAATATGGTAATGAATCTAACTTCTGAAGTGAAACAAAAATAGTGAGCATAGATGACTGTAAATGAGTCAGTTGGATATAAGGTAATATGCATTAATTGAATACGAATTCTTTATAAGAAAATAAATGTATATAAATCTAATAAAATTAAATGAACCAAATTGGAAGAGAATGAAACAACTAATGTGCAATAAAGTGAATACTACCGATAAATGTTAATCAAATGTACATTGGTATGAAATGGTAGTGTAATGGATTAAATATTGATATTAGAAAGTTTGAATGAAAATTATTGTTAAATTTTTGGACGAATACTAGTTGGAAGTTTGTTAGGTGTATTTGTTAAGCCTTATATAATTTTCTTCATATATATTTTATATATATATATATATATATGATTTGGTATATAAATTGACAACTTCCTTACAACGCCTTTTCGAGGACGAAAAGCTTTAAGTGGGGAAGAGTGTAACGACCTCTATTTTTTTGATGATTTAGATTATTAAATTTAATATGACTTTTGAATATATATATTTTGGTATAAACAAAATTTAATGATTTAACTATATAAATTTTGAAGTGTGAACTTAACTAAAGAGAATTAGGTAATGAATTTCAACTTATTATAACAATAATAAGTTGCGTTGATTGTAAACTTAACTTTGATTTTTTTTTGTAGTAATTAATATTGAAAATTTGAAATCTTAAAGAAAATGAATGGAATTGAATTAAAGAATTTATAGTTGAAATTCAATTGAATTGTTAAAAAGGAAAAAAAATCAAAGTTGGAATTAAATACAAATAAAAAAGATTCGCAAAGTTAGTTTGAATTTTATTTTGATTTGAGTAACATGTTTTGAAATTAAATTGAAATAAATGTTTAATTGGAAGAAAGTGGTTAGAAATGTAATTGTAGAATTTATAGAAAGTTATTAAGACTTAAATTGAAATTGATTAATTTTAAATTTAATTTCTCAGTTTAATTTGTATATCCAATTTAATATGATCTTTAGTTTTTAGTATGCTTTAATGATATATCTTTTACGGACGTTTATATATATATATATATATATATATAATTTTGTAATATTTTGATACCATTGATTGTTGTAAATGTTTGAATTATCATGCACATTGTATTATTTCAAATTTCAATGAAAGAACAAATAGATTAATAAAAAGGGAGCATTTATATTCGCGGGCCAACAAAGCTTATACTTCCTTTTATGATGGACAAAATTGTTGTTGACATTTAATGTAAATAAAGAATTGATTTTGTGAATAATTCTTGAAATGGAATCAAATCAAAATTTTCGGATTTATTTCATAAATCGAGCTTAATCTAGTTTATTAAGCGATGAACTTTCAATAGTCATATATGATTATAACTTATATTTGGTAATATAAGAAAGATTGTTCAGTAAAGTATTTTATAATGACATTTGAAATTAACATTGAATTAACAATATATAAAATAAATTTATAATTTAGGAATTCCTTATATATTGAGAATTACTGTAACAATTAACTTTGAATTTTATATATGAATTCGTTTTAAACTGTGGTAAATTTTGAGTAATCAAAATGATAAAATTTGCTACTTATGAAAGTTAATTAATTTATTATAATTAATGTTCAACAGAAATTGGTAAATAATAATTGAATTTGACATTTGTAACATATGTTATTGATTCCTATAACTAATATTAGCCTTAATTTAAGTTAGCAACGTTTGGAATTGAATTAAATATGAATAAGGAAAACTTGAATGTTTTATTAATCTCATTAACCATTGAGATACTTTTACAAATAAATATTCATAAAGTCTAACTAATTCACGTTTCCATCTTCTTCTTGTTTCAATGCCGTGAAAGCCCATTATTTCTTTTAGGAAAAAAAATTCAATGTTCTTCCTCTTTCAAAAATGTATAACCATTCAAAGAAAATTCCTAAATTTGTGAAACTTATTTCTCTGGATTACTTGAACCAAGATCTACATTTCCATTCGCGTCTTGAAGGTTGCAACGCCATGCAAAGTCGAAGAGACAGAGGAGAGAAGTGGATGGGTTTGGACATAGATTGGGTTCAGTTTTGTTTAATTGCTTGTAGCATGCGTGAGGATGGTGCGTAGAAGATGGATGATGTGGCATTATTTTTTTGGTGAGAGCTTATCTTGTTTATTTTATTTTAATTTGAGAATCCGAATGATAATCGTGTATAACTTTTTCATACGAACTCAGTTTGACGCGCGGTTTATTGCGTTGGAATCGTATAGACGAGCTCTTTGCAATGACGTAGGTTTGGATAAATTCTAAGATCGTAAAATTTTGGGCTAAATTTTGGATTCCAATCTCGTTTGAAATCAAAGGTGTGTGATTAAACCCACCCACACCTAACTGAAGTATTTGACTATTTGTTAAATTAAAATTATGTTATGATATAATTGTATTGGTTGAAGTTTGGTAGTTCAAATTTCATATTTATGTTAACTAGCATCGATAGTGTAATTTGATTTGACCGTTAGTTTAAATTTTACAGTTATGTAAAAATTTGACATTTTATTGCTAGTTTAAAACCCATCATCTAATAACTAGTAATTTTGAACAATATAGAACAATTTTGATGCATTGATGTGATGAATGGCTTTGATTTGATATGTTTGACATATTGATGTTTATTTGTGTAAATTTAATTGTTATTCACCTTGATTTTTATATGACCAGTGTTTGTATTGATTAATCCCAACCATTATCCTAGATGTTACGGGCATCAAATAAATCCGGGACTAATCATTAAAATGAATTAAGAACGTAGGTTGAAATGATAAATACCTATGACCCTGATTTGGAATGAAATGATATATATCCTTTCCCAAAATAATAAAATTAAATTTTATGTATTACTTGGCCGTAGGATAGAAAAATATATACGGACACCGGCTGGTTTAATAAATAAATTTTTTTTAACCCTAGATTTTGGAATATTATTTTAAAGACAAAATAATTGATATTACTAATCGATTTTCTTTAAATTGGAACTTTGATCTTTGAAATTAGAAACAAATTTTAAGGAATTTGTAATTTTGGACAACTGGAGTTAAAACTGAATTAAATGTGAAATAAATTTATCAAAGTTGAATTGTTTATCCATCTTTAATATTTACTTTAAATTAACTTGATTTATGGTAATAATTGAATTGTGAACTTGAGACTTTTATAAACAAATAATTCAAAGCGACAATTTTAATTGGAATTCAAGTATTTGAATCGAATTATTAAATCGAATTGTTTGAATCGAACTGTTGAATTGAATTGAAATATAAATGGAAAGTTGAATCTTTTTGAAATAAGATATTGAAATTTAGTCGAATTGATTTGAAATTGGAATATGATATCCAATATGGTTAAAATTTGAAGAAGCAATTCTAATTCCAACTATAGTATTTTAAACCATCTTATAAAATATTTTTATAATAATTATTGTCTTTATAAACTGTTTACCTTATAGCTATTTTATTACTTATTTTAAATAAACCATTTTTATTATCAACTATTTATTTTACGAACTATTTTAATATTTAACTATAAATTTTACAAATCTGTAATTTCTTTTTTAAATACAAATTATTTATTTAAAACTATTTGAATTATGTATCTAAACTATTTTAAATATATTTTTAACTATTTAATATTCAAATTATTTTAAAGTTGGAATTGTTTCAAGATTTAAGTTTGGTTTTAAATGGAGATTTTATTATGAAATAGTTTATCTCGACTATTGAAACGAGTTTTTAAGGAAATCTGATATTTTGATATGAAGTACGAACCTCTTGAAATGTAAAAGAACTAATCGGTGTGAAAAATGTAAACGTTTGGTTGTTAAAGAGACCGGGATCGGATATTGTCATACTCTCTGACAATACTGAAAACCACTTTAACAACTGTGTACGCGGTGGAGTTCCAGAACGAAGTAGGATGGATTTGGAGGCGATTACTTGATTTGAAGAAAGAGAACAATGACGGATAGCCTTGACCTTCGGGTCATAGTTAAAATGACTAAAACAGGAGCCATACCCAGGTTAATGTGAGCTAGCTCCTCTTAGCAGACATGCTTCTTCAGTACCATATATATTACTTTGTGATTGATTGGCACCTTTGATTTTTGGGAGCATTGTCTGGGGTGAGCGGTAGTCGCGGCTATGTATTACCATCGTCCTAGGTCCACAATCCGGTAGAATCACTACTGATGGGTATTGCCTCGATGCCTAGTCATATTTATCCTGATCGAGCCCCCTACGATTTTGATTTAACGTTGTCATATCATGACGCATCCCTATCGATCGACAACTGGTGTGTTATATGCAAACTGTACGGTAACGGTATAAATGGTGTAATGGTAATGACGCTTACACTATTTTAATATTTTATATTTAACCATACACACTATTATAATAGCGTCCTATATTATATAGTATCTAGTTTGATGGATCCTTAGGAGATGGAAATTCCCTTAACATCTCTTAAGTTATTGCACGCATATTATCGCATGAATTTGATTTAACTAATATGATAATATTTTAGTTCTGATCCGAATATTTTTGTGTTTTCATTTGTGCTTGGGTCAGCCTGAGTTTTAGTTATCGAAAACACTGTTATGAAGATGAAGATGGAGCTCAACAGACGTATTTATTATTATTTATTCCGCTGCAAATATTGGTATGTTTATGATAGTTACCTCTGATAAATGTTGTAAAATAAAATCAAATGTATGTTTTTAACAACTTCAGTGTCCTTCCGTTGTGAGATTCTATGATTGTTTTTATTTTTTTTATTTTTCTTATTTCAATCCCAATAACCATCTGTATTTTTGATTTGTTTAAGTCGACATTGAGGATCATTGTCGATTTGAACGATCAAAAATCGCGGATGTTACACTAGCTAACTTTGTATCTCATGATACGAACTTGTTATTGTCGATCTCGATTGCTTGGTGCTTTTGTACGTATCCTGGAAGTTGGAGAAGATGCACCATTCCATGTGCACTTGAACAAATTCTGGATGGAAGCCGAGTCTCGTGCAAATACCAATCCAATCCCAGGATAGAAAATTGCGAATACCTATCCCGAGAGTGTTGGACAAATTTGCTGAGTTATCTTCGTGTTTGGGGATACGTACCAATCCGAAAGGAACGTAAATACAGATCCCCAAACACTTAACCATTTGAAAGCATTTTTGATGAGCCGAGATGACCATACTTGTGGGACTCCATTTGGGCTTGATTCCTGGGCATTGGAATACACTTATGAGTCATTTGATCATGTGATGGTCCGAGTCGTGTGAGCCTGGACTGCCTCTATTAGCCCGACCAATAGGTCAGGTAACAAAGTAATATAATTAAATTACCCTGTGTTTTCTAAAAGTGGAAAAATCAATTTCATAGTTCAAAATCTATGTCATTTTGTGTAAAAAAATAAGTGAGCAACGACAGTCATTAGAGATTTGCTAAATATTGGAGCACTTAAATAAAGATGTCAGTGTGGTTTTTCTTTTACAATATTTTGATCAAGATTATCAAAACCCAGCCGCCTTGGTTTCGTTTTCGATTTCTTATAATAATCGGCAATCAAACGAGATTAGTAGCTATAATTATAGGCAGTTACTGAGAGTAATTAGTATGGTTCTTTGTGAAGTACAAGACTTCAACAGTAGGACTACAAGTTGGAAAACAATTGAATATATATGGTCATGGATGCAGGTAAATGAACTGCAGTGAACTGTGTCACTTTTGATATTGATTGTGATAGTTCAATTACATTGAATGATTACATAACTATGGTGAGTGCAGTCGCTTTGAAGCAGTAACAAGCGGTTACCCTAGAAACTACTGTTTGATTACTCTTGTGTGTCATGTGATAGTCTCAGTTTCTCCCATTCAAAACGGCAGAGTACAAACTCTTCCCAAGTGATGTGTGTGATCAAGCCTGTTTAATTGCGGTTGTCTATCATCAGTGGGCCTAAATTATTATTTTAGATTTGAGTAAATTACAGGGATGAATAGGATGGAAATGGTGTATATAAGGAGATTGTTATTGTAATGATGATGAATTGTGTTAACCCGTCTAATAAGATTGTTACGCTTTGGAACTGTACATTTAGATTGCTCAAAATCGTGTATGGATAATCATATGTGTAACAACCCGCATTTCTACGTATCGGAGGATCGTAGAATATTTATTTATTTCTTATATGAAGTCGTATGGTCATATGGCTTTGGGAAACGACCATTGGGGTCATTTCCCATGTTCATGATTTTTGCCGATTTTTAAATGACCGTTTTGCCCCTAGCTGATACTGTTTTGGCCATAACTTTTGACTAGAAAGGAATTTTGACCTGAAACCACTTCCATTAGATTCGTTTGATGGTTTACCTTTCCGTAGAGTGGTCATAATAGCTAAACGGACTTACCGTTCGGGAGATATGGCTGAAATAAGGCTTGGAAGGTGAAAAACTGCTTAACCGGGCCAAATAGGGTGGTTAGTGAATGGGCCCATAACCCATTTCGGGATTAGGATTATGGGGAGGCTGAAAAGAGTTAGAGATTCATTCCATTTCAGTTTTCTGGCCTCCACTTACCTATTAGAAACCCTAAAAATGACCTCCAACCTCTAAATCACCTCCAAATCACTTTCTAATCAAGGATTAAGCTTAGCAACATCAAATCAAGAGAGATCTTCACCAAATCAAGATTAGAACTGCTGATTTGCATTGTTATTCACGCCCAAACAGAGATTTATTTCAGATCTAAGGTTTATTTGTGGCTAAGGTGAGTGATTTGCATAGTTCCTCACTAATTATGGTTAATTAAGGGTAATTAGTGTTAATTAGCGAATTTAAACATGATAAAATTCTGGAAAAATATTTATAAATTCTTAAATGATGTTTTAGACCTCTGATATGAACTTGGGTTAATTTGGTTAAGTTTTGTTAATCCTATCATTAATTATGCTTGAACATGTTTAAGGTAAAATATGGGGTTTTAGCTATGTTTGATCCATTTTAACCTATCATATTGATGTTTTGGTGTTTGAGGTCACTTCTACTTGTTGCTATGACTTTGTGGTATGCTTTGTGATTGTTTAGAATAGTTAGAATGGTCGAAAACGCCGTCGAGAGGCGTATAAACAGTCGCTGGAAAGCTGCAGAAAAATGCAGGATATTGGACCGGATCGGATCGGCTATGGAGACCCGAACCGAACCGATGTTAGACCCTTCCCCACGATCCGCCATCAGCTCCGACCCGATCCGTTCAGAGATGGTGAGCACGAACCATTGTACTTGGTCTGGAGGAGAGTACCCCGACCCGAATCGCCAGAAGGACCCCGATCCAAACCCATAAATGGAAATGGAAATGGACTTGGAGATCCGACCCGACCCGATGCGGGTGATGACGATCCGAACCGTGGCGTGCTGAAGATCCCGTTCCGATCCAGTGAAGGATGTTGAAGGCTGAACCGAACCCTGTTGATGATGTAGAGCTGAAGGTCGAACCGAACCGATTGTTAAGAGGGAATCCGAACCGATCCGGTGATGACCAATAACCCGAGATGCAAAGATAGTCCAAATGGAAGTTAGAGCTCAGGATCTAGTTGGGAACCAATGAGTTCACTTCATGGTTGGGCTTTGCTGCGGGACGTGTGCTAAGGAGTTGTCGACGTTCATAACTTCGATTCACCATGAATGATAGGACTACATTATCAGTGCAGTAGAGTCACTATGACTCGAGGGGCAAAGTGATCGTAGTAGGACTATGAGCCAGCGCAGATGGGGTGTACAACTCCATGGGGCAAAGTGGACATAGTAAAGGATTAGTGAGGCTATGAGCCAGCGTAGATGGGGTGAACAACTCCATAGGGCAAATTGGACATAGCGAAGGATTAGTGGCTATGTATCAGTGCAGTGAAGCCATTTATAACTTCATGGGGCAAGGTGATCATAGCAAGGTATTGAGGTGATCGAAGTGGTGGATATCGTATACTTTACGCACTGAGTGAGAGATGTGAGGATGGTTGCTATGCTTGATTGTTTTCCATCATTATGACATGCACACCCCCACCCCCGTATTCTTTACACCGTATGTAGTGGCACCTTGGAGTATTGTACAGTATGTACTGCTAACTCTTTGGTTGCAGTTCCAGGTTCAGGTATGGTTTAGTATACCTGTTATTGTTCTGTTTAGCTGCTTATCGCTCATACTAGACTTTTTGTCTGACCCAGAGTTTTATGTCTCTTCTTATTACTCTGGGTGCTCACACGAGCAGACTAGAGACAGGTTAGCTGGTGATGCGCGAGTAGCTGATTTGGAGGCGAGCAGGAGGCTTCCACGTATGATATATAGATATTCTCCCTGTGTCGTTGTTGGTCACTACTTTGGGCATTAGTAGTGTACCTTTCTTGTTTAGCTTTTTGGGACAGTTTTTAAAAGTTGTAATAATGTTGGCTTTGGATCATAAGCTGTACTTTGGGTTTTCTGCTGCTATGATAGTTTGTTTTCAGCTTATGCACAGTCTCACCTGTTTTATGTCAAGTATGTTGTTATTATATTTTGTTCTATGCGCTTTGAGACATTCTACAGGTTCCTTGTTGATTCTCCGTCTTCTTTCTTTCCTTCTGACGACCGTCCCGTGCTAACTAGACATATGTACAGCGCACTTGTGGAGTAAATGTCGATTGGTGCGGGGCGGGTTGTCACAATATGAACCTTCAGATAGTTGAATTTGTTGGAACATTACTTTGGAACAACTTGGAAAAACACTCAGAATTTGATTAAGTGCGAGATTGATAAGACTCTAAAATAGAGATCGATAAGACTTGGAAGCATGATCAGACTGAAAATATATCTAAGTGTTGGATTGGTACATGTCCGATACACAGAACTTCAGAAATCGATAATTGCTCAGAACTTCAGAAATCAATAATAGATCAAAACTTCGTCAATTACTAGAGAATCAGAGCTTAGATCGAATAACGATCAAAGCGGGATCCAAGCTAACGATTGGAGGGATCCACAATAAGAGTTGATACTGACCCCTTATAGGGGATCAGTGTCGGTTCACTACTAGATAAAGTTGAATAAACATCACCCTTTTAACGTCGATTTGTAAAACCATCGACGTTAAAATCTCTATTAACATCAGTAAATTTTAAAGTGATGTCAAATGGTTCTTTAAAAATCGGTTGTTAAAACAACCGATGTCTCTTTTAGAAAAAACCTATCACCTTCGGTCGTGAAAAAACAAATCTCCCAAAATCATTCCTCGTGCCTTCTATTCTTTAAAAAATAAAAAAATAAAAGGCAGATGAAACCCTCTGTCGTTTCCTCAATCGCCTCACCTAGCCACCTCCAAATCACCTTGCTACCACATGCAAATTGCGAGCCACCACTAGCAGTCACAGGAATGGTAGTGGAAGCATTTTCCTCCTTCAAATTAGGGTTTTTGATAAGAATTGATGCTTTGCTTTCAAATTCGTCTTCTTATCTCGAGCATGGTAGTGGTTGGAAAATTGTAAGTGGTTCTATTTATTGCTTTGCTTGGTCTGTCCACTTATCTTGAGCACGATTTATGCTTAAGATTGAACTCAAATACACTCGTATTCCAATGATGATTGGGTTTTAAATAGGATTTGAAACTCCTATTTTCTGGTCGGATTTTGATTGACCGATTCAAGTGATTTTGATTTTTGGTATGTTGCTCAATTCATACATTTACTTAGAAAAAAGTAATATTTGTATGAAGGTATATATAATTTTTAGCTTAAATGGGAGTTTATATAATTTAATGGTTGTTTCTATACTGATAAGAATTTGTTTCTTGTAGCACTTGTATTTTGTCCATTATATTTTGTATACTTGCTTTCCTTTTGATTTATATATGTATGAGTTTTATATATGTGATAACTTACACACTCCTATTGCTGTGATGTGTTGATTATTGCATGTCCAACATCCATGCATGTTTGGTACTCAGCTGCTCCTTGTTTTGGGTGAGGCTTGAGCTTGTGGTTTCGGTCGAGTTGTTCGCAAAAATAGGAATGTTGACTGAGTTGGTAGGATAAAGCCAGTCAAAAGGGGATGCTTTTGATTAGTCTAATCCCACCAACTTTGATCAACGTTCCTATAGTTGTCAGACAGTTCCACTGAAACCACATGATTAAGCCTTACCCTTAGCTCGAAAAGGGAGCACAACAACTACAGGTATGTTGACACTTTATACATGAATTTTTTTTAGAGTTATATTTAGTGGTTTCTGATGAGTATCTGTTACATGTGATTATATGTTGATTTACTTAGTGGTTTTTGCACCGGCTAGAGGTAAGGCATAAGTAATAGTTTCCAAAAGATCAAACTTTCCACGAGTGTTATCAGTTGCACATGTAATAATTTTTATGCTACCTTAGAGGCTGCTACCTTAGAGTGCTTCTTACTTGAAGGACTTTAAGGCCTCTAAGGTAGCATAAAAGTTATTACTTGTGCAACCAACAGAACATTTTGAAATTTTGATCTTTTGGAATTATTACATGAGCTTGTGGTTTCGTTAGGGTTATTCACAGCAATAAGAATATCGTTCGAGTTGGTGGGATAAGGCTAGTCAAAAGTGGACGTTTATTATTACTCTAATCCCACTAACTTTGGATGATGTCCTATTACCGTCAGACAGCTCTACAGGAACCATAAGCTTAAGCCTCGCCCCTAGCTTGAAAAGGAAGCACAACTACAACAGGTATGTTAGACACTTTATACATGAATGTCTTCATATTTGCACTTGAATTGAATCTGACCCTTAGTTGTTGTGTGCATTTGGCCCATGCTTTATTCATATTGGTGCATTTCTATTTGTCGGGTTATAATCATATCTACTTTTCTTCCCTTGCCTAGTTTTGAAAAGGATTGTGTATATGTGGTGGTTGCCGCACATACATGTATAATTAAACATTTTCTTTGTGTATATACGTATTGACAGCATGCGTATATACAACAAACCCATCATGTCTTATACCATATGTGCATATGCCCCATTGCTTTTGTTGTACTTTATGTATGACTGCCCTATCGAATTTTGTGATCTGAGCCATTTACTTTTGTTGTGTGCACAATTTTGGTCTTATGTGCATGCATGCATATTTACACTTGTTTCATTTTAAACTGGAATTGAATCTGTCCTTTAATTGTTGCATGCATTTGGCCCATGATTTATTCATACTGGTGCTTTTTTTTTGCCGGGTTATAATCATATCTAGTTTGCTTCCCTTGCCTAGTTTTGAATAGGATTGTGTATATGTGGTGGTTACAGCACATATGAAACATTTTGTTTGCATATATACATATCGGTAGCATGCGTATATACAACAAACCCACCCTATCCATTTTTGTGATCTGGGCCATTTAGTTTTGTTGTGTGCACAAAGAATATAGATACAACAATAGTAGTTTTGTTGTATGCACAATTGTACATGCTTTCATATTTGCACTTGTTTCATTTTAAACTGGAATTGAATCTAACTCGTAATTATTGCATGCATTTGCCCCGTGCTTTATTCATACTAGTGCATTTCTATTTGCCGGATTATAGCCATGTCTAGTTTGCTTCCTTTTTCTTAGTTTTGAACAGGATTGTATATATGTGATGGTTGCCGCACATACGTGTATACGTAAACATTTTTTTTGCATATATACGTATCAACAACATGCATATATACAACAAACTCACCTTATCTTATACCATTTATGCATCTGCCATGTTGCTTTTTTGTGCTTTATGTATGACTGCCTTAACCATTTTCGTGATCTGGGCCATTTAATTTTGCTGTGTGCACAAGAAATACAGATATAACAATAACAGTTTTGCTGTGTGCACAATTTTGGTCATGTGTGCATGCTAGCATATTTCCACTTGTTTCATTTTAAACTGGAATTGATCCAACCCTTAGGTGTAGCACACAATTGGCTTATGCTTTATTCATACTGGTGCATTGTTGTTTGTCGGGTTATAATCATATCTAGTTTGCTTCCCTTGCCTAGATTTTAACAAGATTGTGTATATGTGGTAGCTGCCGTACATACGTGTATATGTAAACATTTTGTTTGCATATATATATATATATATATATATATATATATATATATATGTATGTATGTATGTATGTATGTATCAGCTCTGTTGCATCTGCCCTATTACTACTACATATAAACATACGTATATACGTAAGCATTTTGTTTGCATCTACCCTATTGCTTTTTTGTGCTTTATGTATGACTGCCTTGTCCATTTTTTTTGATCTGGGCCATTTAGTTTGTTGTGCGCACAAGGAATACAGATACAACAACAACAGTTTTGCTGTGTGCACAATTTTGGTCTTGTGTGCATGCTTTGCACTTGTTTCATTTTAAATTGGAATTGAATCTGACCCTTAATTGTTGCATGCAATAGGCTTATGCTTTATTCATACTGGTGCATTTCTATTTGTCGGGTTATAATCATGTCTAGTTTGCATCATTTGCCTAGTTTTTAACAAGATTGTGTATATGTAAACATTTTGTTTGCGTATATATGTATCGGTAACATGCGTATATACAACAACCCACCCTATCTTATACCATCTGTGCATCTACCCCATTGCTTTTGTTGTATATTATGTATGATTGCCTTATCCATTTTTATGATATGGGCCATTTAGTTTTGTTGTGTGCACAAGGAATACAGTTACAACAATAACGATTTTGCTATGTGCAAAATTTTGGTCTTATGTGCATGCTTGCATATTTGCACGTGTTTCATTTTTAATTGGAATTGAATCTGACCCTTAGGTGCTACATGCATTTGGCCAATGATTTATTCATACTGGTGCATTTCTATTTGTCGGGTTAAAATCATGTCTATTTTGCTTTTCTTGCGCAGTTTTGAACATGATAGTGTATATGTGGTGGCTGCCACACATACGTGTATATGTAAACAATTTGTCTGCGCATATTCGCATCGGAAGCATGCGTATATACAACGAACCTACCTTATCTTATACCATACGTGCATCTACCCCATTGCTTCTGTTGTGCTTTATGTATGACTGCCTTATCCATTTTATTGATCTGGTTCATTTAGTTTTGTTGTGCACAAAAGGAATGCAAATACAACAATAACAGTTTTGCTGTGTGCACAATTTTTGTCTTGTGTGCTTGCTTCATTTATTTCTTTTTCCATGACTTAAGAACCTGTATTGTTTGGTCTTTTCAGTGATAGTTATACAGGTGACTGGACTAAACCTGAAGCAAAAGAAGACTCAGTGTATATACATTTTTGTATAAGCTGAGTGACATTGAGTATATTGTAGTGAGAGATGTAATGCATATGAAATAGAATGTATTAATAATAGTGTAACGTACAATGGTGTATAAAATATTTTATAGAATAAAAAATGCTATTTGAATATTTAAATTCTTTGTAATAGCACTATTATTCAATATTAGTTATGTTTAAACAAACTGATGTAATAAGGAGCCTATAGCTTCAGACGTTCAAAAAAAGTGATGTAATAAACCATCTTTTACATCGCTTGCTGTAGAAAACCGATGTATATAACAACAAGTAACATCGGTTCTTTTAAAGTAATTGATGTAATCATCTTTTTTAACAACGGTTCTTTATAAATAATCGATGTAGAATGTGCATGAAGACATTGGTCGTAAATCATTGGATATCCTAATAAAAAAGTTGTATAGAGCCGTCTTAAACATCGGCCAAAAAGCAATGTGAAAGACCCTGACCTTTCTCTACACGTGCGAAGACATCAGTCGAAATTCTTTCATACATCGGCCAAAACCCGATGTCGTAGGTAGTTTTTCTAGTAGTGGTCCCTTAGGTGGGGTGTGACCTTAGACCCACTTTTTGGGCCGGGTCACACCCCTTTAATCCCCCATACGTGCATTTCCATGTTGATCTGACCTCTCATCACCTTTATAAATACACCTATAGGGTTTTGAAAAGGGATCATATTTTCTTCTATATGCAAAAGCGTAATGCAACTTAGAGACAACTTCAATATCTTCTCTCTTTATTCATACAACAACGAACCGTACTTGTAATTAGAGTATAAACAAAGATTAATTGAAGTGGGTGTTGGACAATGTCTCCCAAACCACTATAAAAACTCTATTTCATTTGCTTTTATACACTTTGTGACTATGATCTGCGACTGCTTTGTGGTTATTATCTGTGATTTATATATGATTTGGGTGTTGCACTCGATTGACCAAAATCCTATGCCAACACTTTGGTATGCCAAGTAAGGGATACTATTTGAACTAAAGTATATCTCTCTGCTAAGAAAACTAAGGCGAAGAAGAAAACCACGAACAAATAACCAGAAGGTACAACAACACATGGAGGGAGTTAAGAGGATTCTTCCTTAGGGAATCCTTCCTTATACCTAACGAGGGAGGACATGGATGAGTTGGTGAACAACCTACAAATCCACCTTGAGCACCAAGAGAAATTGCTCAAGAGATCAGAAGAGATGATGGAAAATTTCCCCAATCAGATTGGATAGCTAAGAAGACCCGTAAACCAGAATACAACAGCTAGATCTGACTCAACGATGGAACTCAACTTAGGATGGAACCGGGGGCAACTACCCCATCCCTAGAGAAATCACGGACTGGGTGCAACTTAGAAGTGTACATGGCAGTACTGTCATGTATTCATGTAACATGGGTCATGGAAAAGCAATGTGACAAGGCATCAAGAAGATATGGAGTGCAACATGAATCAGCAAGCACAACAAATTGCACACTGGAATCACACATCATGCACATGTTTCACATGGCAGTTTTGAGTGCACAAGAGTATGCACAAGTACAAAAACATCGCAGATAAACAAATGAAAGTATAAAGAATGCAACATTAAGGAGGTGAATTCACAAACCAGATCAGTGAAGGCAAATAAACATGGAGGCAGAACTTCGAAGAGAAGCATAAATATGAGTTAAATCAATGGTACACAGTAACACAGATATGCAAAGTGGCATGCACAATACTAGTTCAACATTAAGCCAAAGCACATTACAAGGATGCACATAATCACAACATGGACAAAGGGTACAATGAATACACATGGCAGTATACATATGTATGCACCAGTTCACTAATACAAGAATGCCACAGTGTATTGACATGCAATAAAAGGTTCAAGTGCAACAACATATCCAAACGAAGACAGCCCATTGCAAGTATGGCAGTAAGGATTTGCAATTGCATGTGACTCAGTAGCATCTTTCTTATGACAGTAAAAGCAAATTGATGACTCAACCTAACATCACATATATACATAAATATTATATATGTATGTGTGTATATGAATAATATGCATATGGTAACACAGCATTGGTGTAAATAGTAGCATAGGTAGAGATTACAAAAAGGCAGAGTTTTCTTTTATTTTAATGGGAAAGAGATCAATTTACTTCTTGGCAAACATATACTTAGAAGTAAATTTTTGGACAAAGATTTTTATTTTCGCAAGCATCATTTTTTTTATTCATGGTTGCTAGAAATAGCATATGCAATCAAATTCCAGAAAACAGAAATAATTCGAAAGTTTATTTCGGTAAGTAAAGTTTCCACGTTTAAAGAATTCAACATGAGGAAAATTCATTTTTGGAAAGAATTATTTTATATCAACCAGGGCCATAAATTCATTCCCAAATATACAAAGACACAAGACTTACACAAATTCACGATGGGCAAAAACTTGGGACAATTCATCAATAAAGATCTGGCACGAATCTATCAACATGTTCAAATGTTTGATTTTTGGCAAGATTGTATTTCACAAGTTCAAAAACATGCCAGAAAATCGCAAGAATCAATTGGGTATTCACGGCAATTCAACAAGCATAAATCATGCAATACCAAGACCAAATCAATGCTTCGAAATCAGAGATATCAAAGGGTTTCTAAACCCTATAAATTCACCATTCATCACAGACATATAGGTATTCAAAACCAAGATACAATTTCGAGTGTAAAAGAATTATTCACGAGTGGCCATTGAAGTACAAAGGAGGCCGATGTTTCAGTGACAAAGATAAAAGGGGGTCGGCTTATGTTTTATATGGCTTAATGTTTTAAATAGGGTTTTGTTATATTATTTGTTTTAAGTGGTTTTCATTTGTAAACTGATCTATAGGTTTTCTAGTTTATATGTAAACTAGGGTTCTAGCTATAAGATTTATAGTTAGGAAAAATCTGATCTTGGGGTTTGAGGTCAGTATAGGGTTTTGAAAGTAGGATTAAACAATAGTGAGGGATCGCGAGTGTATAGGTGTTGTACGCGAATATTGTTTTTAATACCTATATAGAAACCTGGAGAATGTTGCAACAGGCAGGGGTTTACCGAAGCTGGGTAAAATTTGTAGCGTTTTTCTACATTTATTTATTCTTCTATGATTTATGCTATGATAATTTTTATATTCCGCAAAACTGCAATAAACTCTATCACCCCCCCTCCTCTAGGGTTAATTTAGATCCTAAAACACTCTCTTTTACTACTCATTATTTAAATATAAACGAGTGGTTGTGGTTCGAATGTAAAAGGCGATCATATAATCCTCTCTCTATGTAATATATCTCCATTTAGACGAGATATGAAATACTAAAGAAGGGATGACAAGTTTGTTGCAATGTAAATCTCAACACTTATACATGGGGTATGTCAAGTTATGCACACTTTACTGTGTTCCACGTACATGTATGCACACATGTGTATATGGTACACATATTTAAAAATAATATAAAGGAAAACATTATATGTAAAATAAAACAATGATTTTATTATAAAGAAATTTAGAGAAGTTTCAAAAGAATTAGACTTTTACCTATGATGTTGCTCAATGGTTTTATTGATTGTGCATGCTCACATTAAATTGTTTTAATGTTTTGTGCCAAGCTTGATATATGGAAAGGGAGCAGGACAGTGTTAGCCTAAAATATTTGAAATATTACATAAAAGTGTCTACAACTTCATTTTCTATGCTTTCGATGATAAATTCCTGATAACTTAGGTGTTCAAAGTTGCTATAAAAAAATTCAAACATGTTGATTTATTTTTTGTTTTATTCTATAAATCCAGGCTTTTGTAGTATTCTTTGCGATGGAAATATGGTTTTAAATGTAATTATATGTCTAGTATATACATTTTATACTAATTTTTGAATTAAAATTCAAATGTTATAATTATTTTAGTTTCATGATTTTCAAGTAATATATTTACACTTTATATGGTAAGAATTTGATAAGATAAATAACGATACAAAATTTGATAAAATACCACTCTTACTATATATTTTTTTAACAAGTTTACTTTTTTCACTGCATATAAATTTATTTTAGAAAAAACAATTTTTAGTATGTTTATTTATTTATTTACTAGGAAGTTTAGCTAGTTTTTAATGTGGTCGTTCGCTTTTATTATAAATTGGAAAACATGTGTTTTTCACATGCACATAACAACTAGAATAAAATCTAGAAAAGAATAGGTGATCAAAACAGGCTTCGAATCAACTATAGTGTAGACAGGGGGACTAGTCTCTATCAACATTGTTGAGTCGGTGTGGCGATGAATGGATAATCGCTATGCATTAGATCGATGATGGCCAATATATATATATATATATAGAGTTTGAAGCGCAACAATCACAACACCAATAAAATAAATATATTAGCAGTAGAAAATATAAATGACATCCAAGTTTTTTATACTAGTTCAAAACTCCGTCTTACATCCAATCTCAAACTCCTTCTGAAATTTTGACTAAAGCAACAAACCTCCACCTAACCCGAAGGACTAGTATACAACACATGAGCAACCAAACAAGATTTTATGCCTCAACAACTGAAAAGGACTTTAACATGTGCATGGTGAACACTTCTCCAGATTGAGTCAACTGACTACCAGTGGTTAGTCGACTGAACTGGTGAAAAATGCACAATGAGCACTTTAATATATATATATATATATATATATATAAGCTATAAGAAACTATCGTGTTGAATTATAAATTACTTGAGGATAGATTTTAATAATTATATAACACTGCTAAGACTTAAAAATTAAAGAATTGATGGCCAGTTTGTACTCTTGTCTCCTCTGCAGTTATAACTAATACGATTGATACTCTTTTTGTCGCTCTAATCGTCGAATTCGTTCTTTGAACGATGAGTTCCTTATCATGAATCAGAACCATAATTCAACATTTTCTCCCCCTTTTTGATTGATAACAAACTTTAAATGAAGATACTACATACGAAATATATACTATAAAAATTATATACCCTCCTTGAGTGTATGGCGACATATCATACTCTGCATGAAATGGTTAGTGTACAAAAATTTCTCATCTTTTGTCATCGATAAAAAGGAACATTAGCAACAATGTCTCATAGTGTTTTCATCAAAACACCAAAATCGTGTTTTCAACAAGCATTACTAGGACCTATGACATGCCTAAACTCAGAAAAGATAGAAGCCAGATTCAGGGAAAACAGTGTCGGTTGCTCACTATACTATCCCATGTTGCATCATTCATTACTTTCGCTTTGCAAATGCCACTGTTTCTTTCAGTTGACAAAACCAATTGCTCCCCTTCCGCACGATACACAAGTCAATGAAGTCATCTCTCTTCACCCCTTATACCACTTAATACGTCACTACCTAACACAGAGTCATCACACAAAACATCTGTAGATTTTTCACTCAAAACTGGACTAATCATTTGCGTCCACCTGTCAATTCCTGAAGTAGCAAGTATAATGGTGAATCGAGGAAGGCCCGACACCACATAGCAGACCGGAGACAGGGGTATTAACGTGATCTTGAGAGACGACATCGATATCAGAGGAAAGCACAACAAAAGCGTCGGTCAGAGGAGCGCCTTGAGTTCGGGATCTGGAAATGGTAGCATTACAAACGGTCAAATCTCGTCCGAGAGACGGGGCAAGATGTTCCAGACATGGAATAATGGAGGAAGAGAAGTGTGAAGGCATGGAAGTAGAGCTGTCAGATACTTCCGAATACGGATTGTGTCCCTATTCGAAATCATTATTGGGTATCGGATATGGACGGATACATGGTAATTATCTTTTCCGCCATCGATCGATAAAACAAAATATATAAATGATTTTTTTTAATTAAACATAAATGTTTTTCAATTTCATTGATCACAAAAGTGTTAAAATTAAACATATATGAATAAATTAAATAGATTTAAGTAGTTAATATGCATATAATACAAACCTTTGACTTAGTAAAGAAATAAGTTAATCTCACTCGTTATATTTAAATACCTATAATTTTGAGCATATGTTAAAAAAATCGAATGGGTAATTTTCGAATACGGATATCTATGTATCTGTAACCGCATCCGTTTTTTAAATATTAGATATTTACCCATATTCTGGATACGGATGTGGACGAATTTTGGATTTTTTGAGTATCAATTGACAGGCCTACATGGAAGGAAGCTAGTGGGAAAATGAGAAAAAATGGCAAGAGCTTAAAGTTGTAGGTGGCCATTTTCCAAATATTGAATATTTTTATATTTAAATAACAATCAAGTGTTTTGTTGCTAAATAATTTATGTTGCTTATTCTAGCAATCAACTCGTCCAATTGGTATAAGAAGTTTGAATACTGTGTAAGTGGTCATAAGTTTGATTCTCGTTCTGCCAGGTTCAACCCACTTGTCATGTAATATGTTGTACAGTACTTAAAATTTATAAATAAAGTACCAATTTTTCTTTTTTTTGTTAAAAAAAATAGAAAATAATAAATAATAAAAAAGACTTTTTACCACCAACTTCAAATCTTGCATTTTCAAACAAATAAATACGGTGTTGTCTGGTCTTGGGCAGTCTTAAAGTATATAACCGAAAATTATTCGGTTCATACATGATCATTTACATTTTCAGTTTTTTATAACATTTACTAGTTGAATTTTAGTTTAAAATATTGCTGAAAATAATTTATATCTGCCAAAAAGAAAAATTGTCTCTGCACAAATGATAGAGGCCCATTGCTTTTGTCCTCTTTACACAGCTTACCTTCAGATTTGTTTAGGGACGTCATCACGTCACTAATGGTTTATGGAAATGAGTTGAAACATCCACAAATCATATCTTTAAAAATTGAAACAAGATACCAAACGGAAATGGAAAAATCAACTAATTCTCCGTTGCCTCTGAACGCTTGTTCAGTGAATTTGGACAAAAAAGAGAAAGATTCAGTTATGAATCAAAATTCACCAAATTTCATAATTCTTTCTACTTTGTGCTATGACTGGATTCCACTCAATAGAAGTAGAGATATACAAACCATGGTCTACAGAAGTTTTCCTTCTTAGCTAGAAAACTGAAACTACTGATTGTAAGATTCATCAGTTTTCTGTTAACAAAAAATAAAACACATGATACGACCCAAAGTATCAAAGCACATTTAATGCACCATTTTTGGTAAAGAAATTTACATTGTTCATTCTAACAAATGCCACCAGATCATCTTCAAACATTGCACTTTCAAACAAATAGTCTTAATTAAATAATATTACCAAAAATATAAATATGTCATATTGTGTAATTTGCACTTGGTCGGTCTTAAACTAATATAATCAAAATTTATTCGGTTCAGTTTAAAATTAAAATGCTTGGTTCAAGACAAACATAACGTTGAAAAATAAATACAATATTTGCAATGTACATTCAACTCAGCATGGATTGAACATTCAAATATCATACATAATCCTTCTCATTTCCATTTTCTTATGACATATTCTAGTCAAATCTTTGCTTATTAAAGTATTGTTGAAAAAAAAGATTTACTTGCAGAAAACGAGATAGGCACATTGCCTTCATCATCTTACTGATTCTCATACTCCTTAACTTCAGATTTGTATCTCAAAAGTTGCGCACTCATGGTCACTAAGTACAGACTACCTGAACATCCAATAATCATCTCATAAAAATTAAAACACAATACCATTGGAGACAGAAACTGAATAGATAAATCATTAAAATTCTCAGTTTCCTCTGAATTCTTGTTCTATGAATTTAGGCAAGAAGAAGAAGATCGATTATGAATGATCAAATATCTCAAATCTATCTACTTTGTGTTAAGACATGAAATTTAATCAATGGGTTCCATGCAGTAGAAGTAGACATTCAACACAGGCTTCTCTTACTAAATTTAGGATTATCAGTTTTTTTTTTTTTTTTTGCGAAGAAAAACATAAAGCATACAACCAGCAGTTTCAGAGTACATCTAATACAATGGTCAAGGTAAGCGGTGTCATTAAAATATACGAACAAGGAAACAAAAAGATTGAATATCACCTGATTAACATCAGATATTTTGGGAAATAATAACAATATTCAGATGATGCCTTAATTATTAACGAAAATCAGCACACACCAATGACAACAGGAAGATGCTAAAATTATTAGAGAATTTAATTACTATAAAAATGAAAGTATACATCAAAATAATGGATCAGTCTTTAGTAAGTCACGACCAAAAGCAAAAAAAGATTTCCAACAGAGCCGTTTTCTTCACAAAGCAAAACCTTAATTAGATTATGACTGTAAATAGGGGTGTCAAATGGGTCATTTAGGGTCGTATAAGGGTCAAGTAAATTTTGACTCTATCCTTTTGCGACCCTTTTATTTTGACCCTTTTACCATAACGTTTTACCTGACCCAACCCACATATTATGTGGGTTACCCATTTAACCCACATATTAAAAAATATTACTTTAAAATAACGATTTTTAAAGTTATACATGCCAAAATTACGAAAATACCCTTTATTTTGAAAAATATGAAAAAAATTCATAAAATCCAGAAAATTATGAAACGAAAAGCAATAAAAGAGTTATTCAAAAATAATGATTTTTAAAGCTAAAAGAACCAAAATTACGAAAATACCCTTCATATTTGAAAAATGAAAAAAAATGAAAAAATTTCAGAAAATCCAGAAAATTATGAAATGAAAAGTAATAAAAGAATTATTTGAAAATAATGATTTTTAAAGCTAAAAGGACCAAAATTACGAAAATGCCCTTCATATTTGAAAAAGTGAAAAAAATGAAAAAATTTCAGAAAATCCAGAAAATTACGGAATGAAAAGTAAAAAAAGAATTATTTTAAAATAACGATTTTTAAAGCTAAAAATGGTAAGTTTACGAAAATGCCCTTCATATTTGAAAAAGTGAAAAAAAAATGAAAAAATTTCAAAAAATTACAAAATGAAAAGTAAAAAAGAATTACTTAAAAATAAGGATTTTTAAAGCTAAAAATGCTAAAATTACGAAAATACCCTTTATTTTGGAAAAAGTAGAAAAAAGTGAAAAAAAATTCAGAAAATTACGAAATGAAAAGTATAAAAAATTATTATTTTTTCATAATTTTCTGGATTTTTTTAAATTTATTATTGTTTTCACTTTTTTCAACATAAATGGCATTTTCGTAATTTTGAAATATTTAGTTTTAAAAATCGTAATTTTCGAATAATTCTTGTTTTACTTTTCATTTCGTAATTTTTTGGATTTTTTAAAATTTATTTTTTTCACTTTTTCAACGTTAAGGGCATTTTCGTAATTTTGACCTTATTTTACTTTAATAATTATTATTTTCGAATAATTCTTTTATTACTTTTCATTTCATAATTTTCTGGATTTTTTGAAATTTTTTCATTTTTCCAATATGAAGGGTATTTTCGTAATTTTTACATTTTTAGCTTTAGAAATCGTAATTTTTGAATAATTCTTTTACCTTTCATTTCGTAATTTTTTGGATTATTTGGATTTTTTTAATTTTTTCACTTTTTTCAAAATGAAGGGTATTTTTGTAATTTTGGCCTTTTTAACTTTAGAAATAATTATTTTCGAATAATTCTTTTATTACTTTTTATTTCAAAATTTTCTGGATTTTTTGAAAAATTTTCATTATTTTTTCATTTTTCCAATATAAAGGGTATTTTCGTAATTTTTACATTTTTAGCTTTAGGAATCGTAATTTTCGAATAATTCTTTTTTTACTTTTCATTTCGTAATTTTCTGGATTTTTTGAATTTTTCCAATATAAAGGGTATTTTCGTAATTTTTTCATTTTTAGCTTTAGAAATCGTAATTTTCGAATAATTCTTTTTTTTTACTTTTCATTTCGTAATTTTCTGGATTTTTTGAATTTTTTTCACTTTTTTCAAAATGGAGGGTATTTTCGTAATTTTGGTCCTTTTAGCTTTAAAAATCATTATTTTCGAATACTTCATTTATTTTAATTCTCATTTCATAATTTTTTGAATTTTTTTCTTTTTCTCACTTTTTCCAAAATAAAGGGTATTTTTGTAATTTTGACCTTTTTACATTTAAAAATCGTTATTTTAAAGTATTACTTTTTTACTATTTGGGTAAGTGGGTTACCCATTTGTAACCCTTATAAAAAAAGGTTAACCCTTTTATGATTCATTTAATAAAAAATTATAAAAGGGTTGACCTGATAGGGTTGTAATTAGGGTAAAATGGGTTGGGTAAAAGGGTGGGTCATATTTTGACAGGTCTAACTGTAAACCTTGTATATACGAAGCACTTATGATCAGGAATTAATTATGAAGCCTTCTGCAGCTGGGAAAAAATGGGGAGATCAGAGTACTTGAATGCTGGATTCGGCCTGGGAAGATTGCGACACAAGTAATCAACCTCTGCAGCACATGTTGCGATCTTGCTGATTTCTTCCAGAGTAAGAGAAAGAGATGGAACCGCCGATGTCGTCCTTTCATCATCATCATCAGAATCGCAATCGAAGTCGAGGCGAACAGGTCTGAGAGGGCTCGTCTCGCTGGAAAATCCAGATGGAGTCGAAGCACGAGTCGGCGAAAAGGAGGGCTGTAGAAAGGTCGATCTGATTTTGGAGTTGTACGCCCTTTCTCTCCGGATCAGTTTCAGCTTCGGAGCGTATTTCAATTCAACTTTGGATAGACAAAGCAACCTCTTCTTCTTCGAGAAATCTGCGTCCACCATGATGGATTGAATATTAGGGTTTCAAAGAATTGAGGAGTTAGATGGAGAATTGGCGGGAAAGGAAAGGAAAGGAAAGCGAAGCGTATGGTAGAACGCAAGTGAGAAAGTTCATCCAGTAAACGTGTTTATTTTTATTTATGGTAATTATTAGTAGTTTACCCGTGTTTAACAGCTCATTCTGCAATGTAATACATTAACTTCATTCACTAAGCCAAAAAGTATACTCTCTTCTACTTATTTTACTTAAATGGGAATGTTGAGTTAGAATCAAAAGGAACCAGAGACATTTATGTGGATAGCTTAAATAGAAAGCGTGTGGGTGAGGGCTAACTTATTTATTTTTATTTATGGTAATTATTAGTTTAACTAGGTGTAGGTGTTCTTGTTGGTTTATCACTTTGAATTATTTGTTACATTGTAAATTACTATATGTCTGTACATCTTTACGTCCATACAAGTGGTTTGATTGCACATTTTATTTATGGTAACTTCATTGATCATTTAGCCATTACGGTTGGATCATTTCTAAAAATTGATGTCATCGAGTAGATTCTATTGCCGTTGTTTCCTTCATCTGTTATCATAGCAATAAGCACTTGCTACTTTTTAGCCTATTATACATGATAGAATTTTCTGCCTACTAATTCGATAAATTATATTTATACCATTTAAATTTCTGAGTCATTTAAAATTTAGAAAATACCACAGTAGACATTCAAGACAATTCAAGTTACTGGATTTACGCATGCATTACTTGTATATACGTTTTTGTATCTGTAAGCTAACAAACAAGGATTAGATTAATGCTGACAGCAGTTTTTGCATTATGTTATGACAGATAAATTAATGATAAATCATCAGTTCATAGTCCACATGCACGATTATAAGTGTGTAAGCACTTTTTTTTTCATGTGTGAGGAACGTATGAAGACTGAATTTCAAAGTCATTATATATCAACTACTGTAGATGTTTACCACTCAATGTTTATCTATGCTGGCTGTAATTTTTTGCATGACAACTTTGTCATAATCCTGTCAACTGAAAGCATGTCATTGCGGTTGACTCTCAACCCACCCTAACATATATATGTTAGGATTTCAGTATACTTTAACAATACCCAATAGTGAAACCCTAGATCTGAAATATAACCATATTGATTTAATCGAGAACAAATCAGAAAATAGATAACTTGATTTGCGGAAGCGTACCTGAATCTGTATTTAATTATTGCTATACCTGAATCTCATAATTGGTTGTCACGGAGAAGATTATCTGTTGTAGAAGAAGAACAATTTGGTTCGGTCTTCCAAATTGACACAAACCCTAGATTAGATTCATCTCTCCGTAGAAGAGGTTAGAGAGTTGCTAAGGCTTGTGTAATTCGGGGACCATAACCCCTTATTTATAGAGTTAGCATCTTGTAATTCGGCCCTTCAACAAATTATAAAATGCCCCGGTATCTACGCATTAGGCCCATGATAACTTAAATTTTAAGGCTATTAATTCTAATCTAAACTTAGATCACTTTTATTAGGCTTTACACCAAAATAGCACAATACATTTTATTCTACATATGTGACCCAATTGTCGTAATATTCCAATAATCTCCCCCTGAGCCACATATGAAATAACCTTAAAATGTGTTTAACTTTATGAGCTCCAAAATTTGCTATTTATAACATATGGTGTATCTGAAACAATCTCGTCCATTAATTGGGTTGACAAAGAATCAAAGCGGCATTCGTTACATTTATCGTAACTAAACTCATCAATGGTCACATATATCAATACAATCAAACGACATAGATCAATCATGGATGCGTAGCATGGAAATTACATGAAATGTGATATATACATGTCTATTTCCAACTGGTCCTTTTTTAGTGAGATCAAATGTTTAATATTTAAACAACCCGAGTGCAAAGAAAAATTCATTACTTTATTTCTGATCAGAAAAGAACTTGATATGCATATATCTGTAACTGAAGTATAGAGCAATGAGTCATATGACAATACCAAATACAAACTCCCCCTGAACCAAAATATCCTTACATAAAAGTTACACCAATTGAGCTGCATGCTCATGAAAGACCTTAGGTGATAACCTTTTGGTAAGTGGATCCGCCATAATGGAGTTTGTCTAAATATGCTCTATGATTTACAATATATTTTGCACTCTTCTCTTATTGGAAAATAATATATACTTTACTGTCACAATATTACTTGGTCTTTCAATTCTTTATCAATAACTGGAGTATTGTGACAAAATTTCATTATTATTTTCCATATTTGGATGTCTTATAATTAACCAAAAACAATATTTTCAAAGTGGTGAAAACTATAAGTGCCTAAGTGACACTTTTCCCTTATGTAGTTTCACTCATAAAATATATTACCATTGCTAGAAGTGGATCTTTTACTGTAATGACATCCAAAATATCTGGATCGTAATTCTTTATGATCTCCAACCGATCCAATCTTTTATCTATGAGCATATTATCTTTTATTTTATTCCTTAAAGATATCTCATAACCATTTTGGCTACTAAATCAGTGATCCACTTTTAATATCAGTAAGGTATCTGCCAAATAATACACCCATATCCATATGTGTATATACATTAGTATGCATTGGAATTCAAACTGCAAATGCATGAAAAATCTTTTGCATTTCTTTAGATTCAAGGATGGTAACATTTATCTGTTTTGGTAAAAGAAAATCAACTGAATCGCAGTTTACATACTTAACCTTTGAAACATTTATCTTCCTAATTCTTTTGTAATAATCCAAAATATCACCCCATGAACAATAATGGTGAATTTGAATCCCAAATACAAAAGACTAATCCATAAATGAGTTTCTTAAGTAGTTTCAACAATATCTCCATTGAGAAATATAACTTTAATCTTCATCAGATAATGCTCAAAAGTACAAACTATAGTAAGCTCCAAATTGATCGATTCAGAATCGTTTACTAAGACCAAAATGAAACATTCTTTAAAGAAAATAAAATTTCCTTTTAATAATAGCGATTTCAATAAAAGTGCCTTATAAAATTCAATATTACCCACTTGATCCCTTTTGGCTTTGAATAGTTATTCATAACCAATGATCTTATTACTTAAGTTAGAGGGAGATTTCAAACTTTATTATCCATATAGATTTATGCTATATGTTCATTTCTTAAATCCACATTTTAAATTAGTACCTTACATGGATTGATGTAAGTCCATAGCATCATCTTTATCAATCCATTATTTATCTTTATGAAGAAATAATACACAATAATCAGAAATAGCATTTCTTCCCATTTAGGTGGATTTCCATAGTGATCTTGCATTTTGAGTTTGTTGAGTTTGTTTTCTTGAAACAGTAACCTTTATCTTCAACATCGTCTTATTATGGTTCTTAATTTACTTCTTCTTAATAAAAGAAAACAAATCTTAAACTTTAAGCGAAGAAGCAACCGCAGTTGAATCAAAGATAATGATTCTCTTTAAAGACAATGAAATTACTTTATTTCTCCCCCCAAACTCAACATCCTCAAAAATAACTATTGCAATTCCTGCTTTAAAACTTTTTCTTAGTGTGGGTTCATACTTTAAATCCCTTAGAATATCAATAAAGCATTTTCTATCTTTATGATATCTCAATCTATAATTCCTCAGTAAACTGAAACAAAAATTATATTAATCACCAAAACAAAATTTGAGATATCATTACATAAGTTATTTAGCATAAGTAGCCATAACTTATATGAGCTTCAATTACATAAGATTTTGAATTTATTCATAAATTAACATTACTATATCTTGATGAACAATAATAACCTAATATGTTCACCTTAGAAATATAAAACCGAAATCTGTCTAAATGACAGCATAAATAATATATCAAATAAATCCAACAAATTTGACTTAAATCTCAATAATAATTATAAAATATCAAGTATATTTTACTTTATATGTCGGTATATCTCATTAAAGAAACAACTATAAAAAATATCTGTATGTTATTTCTTTTCTTTGAGATCTTTAGCGACTTCTTAATCCTTATTCATACATTTATTTACAATGTACATCAAATGAGTACTTTTAAATCATAAAAACTTCAATCTCTATTTTAATTACCAAAGCGCTAAATTAGCCCAATAAGATAACATATTATTCTTAAAATAATTTTAATCTTTAAATGAATATACTGAAGATAACACCAAAAATAACAATAACTTGAGCGTCTTTAGCTTTTGAAGCAATATCTTTTTCCGTACAGTACTCATTTATATTTCTTTTAATTTGACTTTATGTAATCAAGCACCACAAAGAGTGCTTGATTTCCCTTATTGTTTTCACAAAAAACCGTTTCAATTCTGAGTAGATAACTTATACAAAATTAGTTATCATTACCTGCAGCACATTCTTGAAAACTTTTGAAGTATTTACTTAATGATCATTTAACTCTTGCCTTTGAATTATATCACCTTTCAATATTCTTCATAACATTATAAGAATATTTAACCGTAGTAGGGTTGGTTGTAACCCTCTTAGTTACAAGAGTTAAATCTATAAAGTCAAGAACAAATAACATGCTCTCATACAAATCCTTATATTTATCCCAAAATAAGATGGAAATATTCTTTAAATTGACAGATAATTCAGTTAAATTAGCTGAAAATGAACAAAAAATAAAATGAAGATTGATCGTATATGCTCATAGCCAAATATCAACCATAGTAAATTCAAATAATTGGTAAGTCTCTTCTCAAGATACCTAGTACACATTAATATCAAGTCTTTGGACAGTAATATTAACTGTAAGTGGTACTCTTGTTGTAATGATCAAACACTGACAATAAATTCAAGTCAAATAACAACCTTCCTTTGGGCCGATTAATTATTCACTCGAAAAACCTTATAATTGTCACGTATTTATCATCACACATGTGTAAGTGATTCGGCCAAACACTAGCCTTCCTTTGGGCCAACTAATATTCGCATGAATAACTACACACAAATATTAAACATTTTCATGAACCACCAAAATATAGAGGTCACTTTGGTGACATATTATTTTAAAGTTAATTCACTACTAATGTAAAATATTTACAGCTGTAAAGAGACGCCAAAATTATATTTGAATTTATCCTTAATATATGTACAATATATTTTGAGTGTTATAAAACACTCTCAATGCTTTAGGTCTATATGACATCTGAAAAACTCAAAATTATAATAATAGTATAACGGGTTTTAGTCATAGTTGTCATAATCTGTTGCTTTAGGTATGTAGTTACATTCATGACATTTCCTTAATAAATATGATATAAGACATCATAAATAAATCACAATATCATAGATGAATGTCATGATCAATTACCACATAAAATTATGTGTAAATGACGTAATAAATATCATACTGAATAACCTGAATGACTGAAGAAGTAACCATGATGTATATCCGAAGCATAATATAACATGTGCTCTTTTTTTATACTGTCAACCGAACCAAAAAAAAAAAACTTTTTTTTAAGCCGTAGAAGTTACTGTAGTTTGACCATAATAAAGTAACCTACTAATCATCATCCTAAAACATAGGTGAAATGGTCAAAGTTTCAAACATGATAGCTAATTAGATTAAGCAACACAAATGCAAAATATTATATACCAAACCCAAAAGGCATAAAATAAAAGCATTATGACAGGTTACCGAAACATCATACACACATGCCATGAAACATTATTTGCATATGACAAATAAGTTAATGTGGCATGTTCTACATCCATACAATAAGCAATAATTATTCCAAACAGTACACATGGTATATAAAAAAAAAAAATTAAAAGCCCGTAAGGATAGCATGAGATTCGCCCAGTAGAGCTTCCAAAACTTTATGTATAAAACGGGTTCAAGACTTGGTCAAAACAAATAATATAGTATAATATATGACATCGGAAGTAACAATAGACCGGCAGCTGCAGAATGCAACTTACAACTAAACGTAATAAACATATATTTTTGATATATTTTTAAATAAAAAACCAGACCCCGTTGAATTAACATATTGACAAACTATGTTATATTAACATTATTCATGCTGGATCCATAGAACCAATGAAAGAACGTAAAAGAGATAATAGATCTTAATCCATATAGATATGAAACTTAACCAAAATAAAAAAAAAACTTTTTTTTAATTATTAGCCGCAGTTAATAAACTCAACCTGTTGTGAAATGAAAACAAAACATATAAACCGTATGAATTGAAAACACAATTCAACCTTTGTTCTGAAATGGCAAAACAACGTGTATAAAAGAAAAAAAACAATTCCCAATAGAATCAATAATGGTTGGCTCCGATACCACTTGTTAGGATTTCAGTATACTTTAACAATACCCAATTGTGAAACCCTAGATCTGAAATGTAACCATGTTGATTTAATCGAGAACAAATCAGAAAATAGATAACTTGATTAGCGGAAGCGTACCTGAATCTGTATTTAATTATTGCTATACCTGAATCTCATAATTGGTTGCCCCGGAGAAGATTATCTGTTGTAGAAGAAGAACAATTTGGTTCGGTCTTCCAAATTGACACAAACCCTAGATTAGATTCATCTCTCCGTAGAAGAGGTTAGAGAGTTGCTAAGGCTTGTGTAATTCGGGGACCATAACCCCTTATTTATAGAGTTGGCATCTTGTAATTCGGCCCTTCAACAAATTATAAAATGCCCTGGTATCTACGCATTAGGCCCATGATAACTTAAACTTTAAGCCTATTAATTCTAATCTAAACTTAGATCACTTTTATTAGGCTTTACACCAAAATAGCACAACACATTTTATTCTACATATGTGACCCAATTGTCGAAATATTCCAACAATATAAATTCAAAGTTTCTCTTAATCAACTTTCTTTTAGCAAGTTGAAAGAAAAAAAAAGTTAATGTCTTAGCAGGCTATATTTAGCCTACTAAGACATTTAAAATAAAAATAAAACTAATGTTAGAAAGCTTTTTCCAACAGACTAGTCTTCACCGACTAGAGAAAACTAACTAATTACAGTTGCTTTGAAACCATCAGAATTGCTTTAGCAAACGGGTTTGCCAAAACAATCCTGAAACAATCAAACGACCCTCTGTTGGGGTTTATTGCTCAGCAGCCTAACCCTACGTTGGAACTGCTCTCACAGACGCTCTAAATACAATACTGAATTATATATCTTTAAAACTTGCAATGCTTGTTTTATTATTATTATTTCTTTTATCTTATTCGGGGAGTAGAAGGCATCTTTGAAAAATATAATATGGACTGACCATGCATTTATACAGCTGTGTTGTACCTCAATAGGCTTTATCAAGGCAATAAATAAATATGTTTTGCATGCGTTTTTAATATGTAACAACCTCAAATTCTATTACTTTGATTTGTAATATTTAATTAATTTTAATTATTCAAAAATAAGCGCTTTAATAATTAAATACCTTCTTTTAATTTATATAAAATAACGTGAAATCGTTTAACCAAAATTAGTAAGGGCTATTCGGATTATGTATTTAACCAAAATTGGTTAAATACACACCCAAAGAAAACGTTCATCGCTCGTCGCAAAATCCGGTTTACCGCAAAGGAGAAATGCCACCATGAAGAACTCCTTCTCTTAAGGCCATCATCATCGCACCTTTCCCCGGATCGGCCCAAATCCGGTTCGACGTAGTTGAACCGGGCTTGGTCACCTTGATGGCCCAAATCCAGATTAGCATAACCGAACCGGACTTGGCCACTTGGCTGACCTGGATCAGCACAGTTGATCCGAGATTGGTCGAACCAACTCCAGATTGATTATGTCGATCCATACATGGTCGAACCAGAATCCACTCCGTCCTTTGACTTCTTTGCTCCATCAAAGTCTTTAGATTTATTGCCGAGCTCCAATGCTGCTTAGTCATCATATCCATTTGTGCATTCTGAAGATCCATTGAGAATATATCTCGCACGTTCGAGTCTAGCATCTAGTGCATGCAATAAAGTTACACTGACATGCGTATTTGATCGATAGGCACCCAAACTCTAACCAACGAAATATTTCCTAATATTAAAACAGCACATCTATCTATAGCAATCAAGGTGAGAGATAATATGGTCATAGGAGTGCTCAATAGCACGCTAACAGGTAAATAACGCGCACTCTAGTGCGTAACTACGTAAATTATATATGTTAATCATGGTTAAAGCTATATAAAGAACTTATTAATGTTTTTATTAATTATTTATAGGTTCAATTATCCTAGATATTCCGTTTAATAACTAGAAATCACATGTAAGCATCAATAATGTTATACGCTACAACAACAGTACAGCGAGAGATAATATCACTTATCTTAGCTAAACCAATCTAAAATGCAGAGCTCATTAATACGATTCTAGCACAAAATCGAGTCCAAATCCAACCTCGTATGCAAAAAATTGCAGGTTAGAAATTAGTAGATTTGAACAGACATTGAAACAGCACATCTAACTTTGATTGAACATTGACCAACTGCCACAGCCACCTCGCATCTCCGATCGACGCTAATCACCTCCGTCTGAAATGCCTCCCTTTAGGCAACCTTCGCTAGAAAATTCACCATCTAATGCTCCGTTCGCTGGAAAAATCCAAAATACTGAAATTACTAAATTGCAGATTTGTCTCTCATACGAATTCCGGTCGACCACAAACCAACGCCATTCTCTTTGTTTTTCAATCATCTACATCTTTCCCTTTGGTGCCCAGAGTTGATTTCGGACAATGAAGTTATGGAAATCAAAAGAACGAAATTGGAATGGGCTAGTTTTTGCTAATTTTCGGCCAAATTCGACGTTAAATCAACGAGCGCCCAGCGCTGTTGAGTTCATGTCATTGATACGAACTTTTGGGGGTTTTGGTTAAAAGTAAATGGATTGGATTAGGTGATTTCGGCCACTGATGAAGAGGATGAAGGCTAGGGATTGCAAATGGTAGAGATGGTAGAGATAAGATTTATTTATAGCCTCAACCCAAAATACTATTCATCGAACCCGAAATCTCCCGAACTCCAAATATATCGAACCTTATACTTAAAAAAACCCGACGGTCATTTCGAGACCAATAAAAAAGGTTTCAAGACCTAATTCTATTATACACAATAGTAAGGTTTTTGGATAGATTCACAAATTGATACCAAGCTACAAATCAAAAATTTAATAGTCAAAATATATCGACGCTTACAGTCTAATATGTTCCCACCATCGATCTGGACTTAACGGAAATGATCTCAAGTCATAATTTGGTTGTCTGCGAAAAGTCACATTTTGGAACCACCATTTAATCGACGATTAATATTTAAATATCCAATCGTCAAATATATGGGTTATTACACTTAATGTCATGATGATGTTGGAAGTAATACTTTTGGTGTAAAGTATTGTGCAGGAAGGAGGTGAGATGGCATGAAGTTAAGAAGGGTAAAGTAGTAAAGGATAGGTTGCTTATTTGAAAACTTCGTTTTATATAAAAGTGATTTTTCTTTTTTCTTCTCAGTTTCATTTTACTTTTTCTTTATTTTGTCTTCATCATCTTCCACAAAGCTTTCTACAAGAAGTTTTAACGGCCTTTTGGGTTTCAAATTTAATTTCCATGGCTTTTAAACTCAATTCTATTTGATTTCTTTTATTTTCAAAACTCAAAAACCTATGCTTTCATTTTTAGTTTTTGCCCCTACTTTTGACCATAAATCACTTTAAAATGCTTCAATTAAGAATTTCTTTTTTTTCAAATTCAGTATATTTGAGTTGGCTACATATTCCTTTTAACCACTTTTCAGATTTTGAGTCTTACTTTTTTAAAATTTTGATTATTTCAGATTCATTTTCTGATCTAGATTTTGTGGTCCGAAAATGACCCTTACCGTTTCGGTCGTGTTTTATTCAAATCAAAACTAAATTTAGATCTTTTATTTCAACAATAAAGGAAAGAAAATTCAAGAACTTTACTCTGACTACTTTTAAAATTCCTTTCTTTATATACTTGGAAATTAGTTTGAAAATGGATAATTTTTGGGTTTTGTTTTCGTTGATTTGTTGATAATTCAAGTCCTCAACTCTCATCATGTCATTTAGGCTGATCCATTTTTCGCCATGAATCCTTCGAAATCCAAATTTGCTTATTGAAATTTCATAGGCCAGCGTTGATTGAAATGGCGGCGAAGTTAGATTTAGCTTAGATAAGTTTAAGGTAAGTAAAGCTCATAACTTTAAATCAAAATTTGAATCTTTAAAATATTATATTTATTATGCTTTTTAATTATTATACGCTTAGTTTTTTGTCTTGTTGTGTTATAGTTTGGTTATTCATGTGGCTATAATTTGGTTATGAGTGTTAGAAATATCATATTTGTGTTATATGCTTTGAAAGTTATACACTACAACAATACAACATTTTTATAACCTGCAATGCCCATTGTAATATTGGTTTCACAACGGGCATGCGTCATTTGTATAGGCCACATTGCAATATGACCATATTTTACAATGAGAAGAAAACGTTGTAAAATGCTGTTGTAATACACTATTTTACAACGGTCATTGGTCATTGCAATAAATTCTATGACAACAAATAATGCATGTTGTAAAAACATGTAAACTTGCAAGGGGTTTGACCTTTTTAATATTCGTAAATTGAAATACTTAACTTAGACTTTCTAATTTTGAATAGATATTTTGTTTATTATACTTCTGAATTGTATACAATTCTATTTTTCTCTATTACACAATCACTATACAAAATAATCATTTATACAAGCATTGCCTCACTATATACACTCAGTTGCACTCACTCAATTCTGCACTCGAAGTCCTCGTTTTCTGTGAATGATCTAGAATTTGTTCAGTTGTCCGTACCTATCAAAATAGAATAATGTAGTAAACTAGAAAAAATGATAATTTAATTTGCAAATATAAATTTAATTTAAAAATTTTTTTTGCCTTAGTTATTCGGGTTGTTTCTCATCATTTCTAGATAAGGTCAGATATATGTATATACGTACTCGAACAACATTTACAGTAATAAACTATGAATATTACAGTGTTCAAGCTTGAATTATTTTTCCTATGACAACTACAGAGGACAAATCAAATGATTCAACTTAATCTAGTGTAATAGCCTATAATTATTATTTTTGCCTCGACGGAAACTTATAATGAAGTCACATGTCTGCCTACGAAGAGCTCAAGTGTAACACCCTATAATTTAATATACTTTAACCATACATTAAAGACAACAAATTGAGTAATACTTAATTAAATATTCAAGATGAAGCAAAACCGACTTTACCATTGCGTTTGCCTTAGAATTTTGGTTCAGATAGACCCTAAGTTTGGGTAAAATAGATAACATATGAAGAAATTATGAATCTTAGAAGTTTGTATATATATATATATATGGAGAATATATATATTATAATTAAAAATAATTCAAATCGAAACAACGCCAAATTAACGTAGGAAATGGCGGAGCATGGGACGACCCACAATGGGCCTAGGTCGACCTATGGGTCGACCTAAGTCATATGCGGTCGTCCCATGGGTCGACCCAGTAGGTCGGTGGGTCGACCCAAAGAGATGCGAGGTGGGTTCTAGATTCTAAACCTGGACTGTTTTTATTTTGGAGTTCGTTTGCTGACTCAGCATTAAGTGTAAGGCTAAGATTGAAACCCTAATATCTAATGGTTATGGATTGTCCTAGGTAGTCCATATAAAGGCATGTAACCTCATTTGTTATGCACACACACAAAACCATTTCTTCCTCCTTCTTCCTCTAATTTTTTCTCTGAGATAAATATTTGCATAGAACTCTTAAGGCATATAATAACAAGTATAATTCGGACTACTCTACAACAATATAAGATCAAAGTGGACCTTTGCTACAACGACATATTCATATATAAAAACATATTATCCTCTTCACCAAGTCTCGCTGTGAGTTTCATGTGATTTTTAGATTTGATTATTTTAAAAGGTTTTGGTCCGTGAATAATGTAGGATCTGATATAACAGTGCCTAGATGTGTTAATACATATTTTACTATGCTTTATAGATTAGATGTTTTCTTTTCAGAAAATTAAAACTACTAAATTTAGGATTATCAGTTTTTTTTTTGCGAAGAAAAACATAAAGCATACAACCGGCAGTTTCAGAGTACATCTAATACAATGGTCAAGGTAAGCGGTGTCATTAAATTATACGAACAAGGAAACAAAAAGATTGAATATCACCTGATTAACATCAGATATTGGGGGAAATAATAACAATATTCAGATGATGCCTTAATTATTAAAGAATGCCATGCATCAAAGTTGAGCATCCATCCAGGAATTCATAAAATGAATCACGATATGAAACGAGTATTCTGGTGGTCAGGAATGAATAAAGATATCATTACTTTCGTAAATGAATGTCTATGTTGTCAGCAAGTCAAAGGAGACCATCAAAAGACTGCTGGACTATTACGGCCATTAGAGATTCCCAACTGGAAGTGGGAAATGATATCGATGGACTTCATCGATGGTTTGCCAAGAACAAGGAGAGGCTACGAAGGGATTTGGGTAATCGTAGATCGGTTAACTAAGAGTGCGCAATTTATTCCAGTGAAACCAACGCGCACTGCCCTAACATTAGCCGAAGTATTCATGAAAGAGATAGTACGACTGCACGGTATTTCAACGAGCATTGTAAGCGACAGAGAATGGAGGAGGATAGTTACGTATGTATATTTTGGGGCAGTTTAGAACTTGAGTAGTCAAGTCTAGTATTATTGTATGTATCGAGACTAGTGTTAGTATAGAACTAGTCATATGTGTATGTGTACTAAAACAACCAGTTTATGAAATATTTTCTTTTGGAAACTCTCTATCTTTCTTATGTAATTTCGGGGCGAAATTCTTTTAAGTGGGGTAGTCTGTAATGGCTGGATTTTTCAAGCATCTGATATCTATTTTAATAAGGAAATTTAAATATATTTGAGTTGCTCAACCAATTAAAATGTGTATAATCACCTATATGTATGTATATACATATATGGTTTGCACTAGAACTTAACTTATATAAGGTATGTTTAATATTTATATTATAACATACTTAAGCAAAACATTTGTGACAAAATTTCTAACTAAGAAAAGAGTGAGAATATTGGCAACACAAAATAGTGTAACTAAATCCTATTTACAACTAGCATATGGAAGTTAGCATACAAAAGCAAACAAGATCCAAACCCATCATTAAGTAGTAGATTAGGACCTAATCCCCTCATACATATATATCTGCGGCTGAAATGATTTAGTAGCAAACAAATATCACGAGAGAAATATCCATTCTCTTACACTTTGATGGCAAATGTTGTGTAGCATTTAATGAAATCAAGCCTTGCATTTAATGCAAGCATAGGCTCATATACTTAGTAGAGACCAAAGAGAGGTTGGTAAGAAGATGTTTCGGTGAAGGGTACACTTACTTTTGCTGTAACAATTTTACACCACAAATGCAAGAGAGAGAAAGGGGGTAGGTAGAGAGTTTGCTGTAGAAAACTTTAGAGATTTTCCTATAAATACACGTCCAATTCCATGCATTTTCTCTTTACACAAATACAAGTTTTTGCTGAGAGTTATCATCCATTTTCAAGCAAGAATTCAAGAGCTATTTACAAGTGAGTAAACCTCACTAAGTTCAAGTTTGATTTCATTGTTTACAGTAAACAGTTTTATATACCTCCCATGTTTATATATTATCAATGCAAGTTATCATGTTGTTAACACCAGTGTAGATGCTAGAGCACCAAGTTTATATCATCAGTAAACCATGTATATGAGTAGTAGTCGTTGGGTTAATGAGTTCATCCTTTAAAATCATGATCAAGGAAATACTGCTACCTTACACTGTTGAAACAAATACTCCTGTGTTTTGAAACTTCACCCTGATTGTTCGAAACACAAAACCATACGTATATATTTAGTAATAAACATATATACTAGAACATCTACAACCTTTTGAAAGCTGTGAGCATGAAGAACATGGTGTGAAAACCAAGAACAACAGAGAATAGCTGTGTCCTCTGTCTAAAACTCTACACTCGAATTTTCAAACATCCTGAAATCGTAATACAGGTTTATGAATGCAATCGACATACCAAACTATGATTTTTAAAAGTGTTTTCAAGATTTTAAACGTTGGGATGAGGGAGATAAGCCGAGATGAACGGAATTGGCATTCCTTCCAATTTTCGGTGATCGACGTCGAGGAACGCCAGGGTGTGGGGCGTGGAGGAGGTCGAAGCTTCGGGGATCATGGGAAAAATACCCAATGATTTTACCATCGAGTGATTTGAGCTAGCGAGCTCGATTTAGGTTTTTGGAGGCAGAATGGGTTCGATCGGTTGGAGGCGTCGTACGGGGTCCACAGGCAATCGAGTGGGCCAGGAAGTGACGTGGAGCGGCGTTGGGACATGGAAGAGCAAATGGAGGCAGTGCGAGGTGCTTCGGTGGTCAGAGGTGGCGGGTCGAGGTCGATGTAGGTGGGGAGGTTCAGAAGCAGGTTTCGGTTTCAAAACGTGGAAGAGTGATTTGGACAGGGAGGTGACTGGTCATAGATGATCGGTGGTGACAAGGGAACTTGTGGGCGGTGGTTCGAAGGCGCCACGATGTCGGGTGGAGGTGTGCACGTGCACACCAGTGCACGTTGTACAGGCGAGGCTAGAGAAGAGAATGGAGAAGGAAAAGAGGAGGTTGGCACAAGATTTTTGAGTGGATTCACTAGTGTTTTCGAGCTGATCGGAGTGGCAAGGCAAGGGTCGAGGCAAGGCTTTCTGGCTTGGTTGATCCGGTGGGTTTGGCAAGTGAAAGTGAGTGATCACCCCTTGGTGGTCATTTGATTTGGAGATGCCAGATCCGACTTGGCAATTGTAAGAGAGAAACAGTTTTTAAATGCAAGAATTTAATTTAATCGAATTTAAATAAATAAATAAGTAAAATATAATTAATCAGTAATTAATTAATTAATTAAATAAAAATAGAATTTTTATTTAATTTAGCTTAGGCAAGTGGAACAGTAAAGATGACAGTGAGGTCAGAGAATCGAAGTTGTCCGATGAAGTTCATCGAGATGGAAACTTAAGTTTTAAAGATAATTTAAATAAATTATTAAACAATTTATTTAAGTAAAATATGAAGGAAATAAATGATTTCCAACAAAACTTTAGTAGGGAAACATCATCTAAACATCAATGTTCAACATGACAAAATACCGTGTGCGAAGCACGGGCTTTTTCCTAGACACTGTCAAATATTGATAAAAATTGTATAACATCTTGTGTGCGTCGCACATACTTTAACTATACATTTGTAAATGATAATTAAAATATCCAGATATGAACCAGAGAATTGTATACTGTATATATAATTATAAATACAGGATGTGCAACTGGATTAAAAACAGTAAGCTGATAATAAATTATCGACTACAAAAGACAATTCGTACATCGTTTCGAAGAGTCCGGAATTTACTTCCCACTTCGACTCGAATTTTATGAAGTATACCGGGAATCGATAAAGATGAAGAATGCAAGGACTATTTCAAAATAGTATCTACGGTTTGTTCAATCCTAGAACAGATCCGAACAGTTGGATGTCTGACAATGTACATCGTTCAGATTTTACACATCGACTTTACGTAAGTGTATTTTGTTGGTGGCGAAGAAATTCGTTTCTTTTGCCTTATACCCAGAATATATTTGTGGAAACAAATAAGTGATCTGTCAGATAGGACGGTGTGATATTCAAAGACATTGAAGAATAATCCGTCAACGGTAAACGTGACTTCAAACCTCACAACCCGGAAAGACAATAGTTAGGCTAGGCAGCATGGCTAGTTGGGTCATACCCAAGCAGGGTATATTATCACTATCTAGAGTATTTCCTTTTGTTTCTTAAATCTATATTCACTGTTGTAACTTCGGTAATCGGTGGGTCATTCCCAACCGTGGAGGTGGTAATATATTCGTTGCACTCAAGCTAAATGAGTGGACGGTCATGTGTGGCCGGGTTGCAGGATGTTCTTGTTGAACCCCAGTGTATCTTCTCTAGAGTACACTGATCGGTGGGTGCTCCCATACCCTGTCAGTTAGAAACCAAATTCCAATAAGCGCTCGACGGTTTTAGATTTTATTCTATGTACGTGAACGTGAGATGCAAGCGATTCACTAGATGATTATTTATTTGATAAATACTATCATAAATATCAAACGTTTTGATATTTAAAATACAAGGGTTGTTTTCCATATATTAGTTATGGATTGGGCTTAAGATTTCTAAAGTAATTGAATCTATTAATAACGGAACACCTTATTCCTTATTTCCGTGTTTACATCTATTTAACTGTGTTTACTCACACCAGTCCCCTGACTGACCCGGAGTTTATTTTCTGTGTTTTCCCTAAACTCTTGGGTACTCATAATATTTATTATGAGTAGGCAAGTAATTCAGGTTGGCAAATGGAACCTTACGAAGTTCAAGTTGCAGGAAAAGTCTAGTAGTTTACTACACCTATGTATCCAGTTAGATTTGTATTTCCATATCATGATGTATTATTATGTGAATGTACTATGATGATGTAAGTTGTTGATGTATTATGATGTATCAGACCCTATGATGTAATGTATTTGTATTTTTAAATTCCGCTGTGAGATTTCTGATAACTTCTTATTCTTCTATTCTATTAGTTCTATCTTTTCTATCTCATCTTCTAATTTCTTTCAATAATGACACGGTTTTCGGAGGGTCGAAAATCGCGCCTTTACAGTTGGTATCAGAGCCTATGTTCTTCGAAAACATTTAGGCTTTGAAATAGTAAGAGAGCGTATTTTTACTAAAAACTATATTTTTAATATAGGTAGATCGTAGTTACTTAGGTAATCCCTCGACATATTTTTCCAATTTAGTTAATAAAATTTCAATCCGTGTACTCAAGGAGTTGAAAATGAGTTCTCGTGGAGGAAGAGGCCGAGGAGCAAGCGGAGCAACTACGACAAATGGACACACTATTAACCAGACCCAAGTGGATACTACTGAAGTAATCCGAGCACCAACTTAGCCTAACTTTGCTATGGTCTGTAAGAATTACACAACTCTGGGAGGAAAGATTTTCAGAGGAACTGAATCACTGGTCGGAGTCCAAGCATGGATTAGAACATGTGAGAAGATTTTTAAAGGACTGAGGTTGGATGACGAGCATAAGCGTCTCTTAGCTTCATGGAATCTGGAAGGAGCCACAACAATATGGTGGGATGCCCAGACTGCTAACACTCCTGAGGAAAACTTTACTTGGCCCATGTTCAAAGAAGCTTTTGAAGGTCAATATCTACCTGCTACTGGAAGGACAAGGATGTACCAAGACTTCATTGACTTAAAGCAGGAAAGCATGTCTGTCGCTGAGTACGAAAACCAGTTCAACGCACTTTCAATCTTTGGATCGGAGCCGATAAATACTCTTTTGAAAAAGAACGAGATGTTTGTGGCTGGACTTAGAGATAATCTGCAAGGAAGGATGATGGGACGTTTGAAGGATCCATTTGTGGAACTAATAGACCTAGCACTCAGATATGAAGCACTAGATGCAAAGAAACCAGGAGCGAGGATCCAGACTGGGGAGACGAGTGGGGTGAATGTCATGAAAAGAAAGGTCAACCCAGATTGGAAGGATAATCAGGGCCAAGCTAAGACGGGGCAACAGACTGTGGAAGGTAAATTTAAGAATGTGGTGTGTCACAACTGCAAGCAAAAGGGACACATTGCACGATTCTTTAAACAAAAGGGGAACCAGAAACCCCAGCAATACCCGCAACAGCAACAGAAACCCCAGCAATACCCAAGATAGCAACAAAAACCTCAGCAACAGCAACAAAATCAGAACCAGAACCAGAATCAGAGGAACGAAATGGTAGTGAAGAATCTCTGTTTCAACTGTCATCGACCAGGACACATGGTGAAAGACTGTCCATTGATGAAGAGGGCACCACAGCCTAGGGTTTTTACAATCAGAGATGAACCGTCTACTTCTCAGAACGTGAAAGGGAAGGGAGTGCTGGAAGGTACTTTACAGTTTCATGGAATTTACCTTCATGTTTTATTTGATACCGGCGCTTCACACAGTTTTATTTCAGCCGAAACCATAGATCAGTTTGACCTTAAACCAATTATATCACCAAACCCCATTTGCGTATCAAACCCCTTAGGGGGAAAAGCTGAGCTTAAAATGTGTTGTGAGGATATAACTCTCTTATATCTCTCACACTCTTTTCGATTTGACTTGTATGTTCTAGACTTCAAAAGTTTCAATTTTATACTTGGATTAGACTGGTTAAGCAAGTTCCAAGCCAAGATAAAATGTGATAAAGAAATCATAACCCTTATAACTAGCTTAGAGCGAAAAGCTAGAATAACTTGTGGGAAACCAGGAATTCACACCTGTAGATTTCTATACGCTTTAGAAGCACCTCAAGAAAGTCTCGACACTTTGGAAGTAGTAAGAGAATTCAAGGACGTATTCGATGAAGTCAGAAGTTTACCTCCACATCGAGAGATCGAATTCCGAATTAATTTAGTCCCAAGAGCTAGACAAATGATTCAACCAAAGAGACGGATGGCTCCCAAGGAAGTTCAGGAATTAGAGAAACAAACTCGAGATTTGCTGAGTAAAGGCTTAATCCGACCTAGTTTTTCGAGTTAGGGCTCTGCGGTAGTTTTTGTAGTAAAGTCTGATGGGTCCTTACGACTGTGTGTAGACTACCGAGAATTAAATAAAGTAACCATCCGAAATAGATATCCATTACCTAGAATTGATGACCTTTTCGATCAATTGCACGGAGCAACGGTATTCTCCCAGATGGATTTAGCAACAGGATTTCACCAATTGAGAATCTCTGAAGATTGTATTCCTTTAACAGCATTCAGAGGCCCAGATTTCTTTTATGAGTGGTTGGTTATGCCGTTCGGACTAACCAACGCACCAGCTTTCTTCGTAAATTTGATGAACAGAGTCTTTAGGAAAATTCTTAATAAATTCGTTCTCGTTTTCATTGACGATATTTTAATCTTTTCAAAAACCGAAGAAGAGCACCGTGGTCATCTTAGAGTAGTGCTAGAAACTCTAAGGAAACACGTGTTGAAGGCAAAGTTTTCAAAATGTCACTTTTGGAAATCGGAAGTGAGATTTTTGGGGCACATAGTAAACGGAGATGGGATATCAGTAGACCCAGTTAAAGTAGATGCAGTACAACTATGGAAACAACCTCAAACACCAACAGATATTCGTAGTTTCCTAGGACTGGCGGGACACTATCGAAGATTTATCTGAGACTACTCCAAAATATCGTCACATCTGACAAAGTTAACAAAGAAGGGCCAAAAGTTTATTTGGGACCCAAAGTGTGAAGAATCGTTTCAAGAACTAAAGAAGAGATTAACGGAAGCACCAGTATTAGTTGTTCCCGATGGAACGAGCGGATTTGCAGTTTACACCGATGCTTGTGGAAGGGGAGTAGGAGCGGTGTTAATGCAGAAGGGACATGTGATTGCATATGCAAGTAGGCAGTTAAAGATTCACGAGAAGAATTACGCAACTCACGACTTAGAGTTATTGGCAGTTGTTTTCGCATTGAAAATGTGGAGACATTATCTGCTAGGTGAGAGATTTGAACTTTTCACCAATCATAAACCATTGAAGTATCTGTTCACTCAAAAAGATTTAAATCTGAGACAACAGCGGTGGTTGGAATTTCTTGCATCTTATGACTTAGATATCATTTATACACCGGGAAAAGCGAACGTAGTGGCAGATGCCTTGAGTAGAAATGCGATATTATCACTTGTGGAAGTCACACCGACTCTCCAAGAAAGGATAATGAGTAATCAGGAAAGGGATGCCAAACTGGAAAAGATTATGCGAGGAGTCACAAACGGAAAAGAGACTGACTTCGAGTTGGACAATCAAGGAGTATTGAGAATAAACGGCAGATTATGCGTACCTAACGTGGATGGGATAAGGCAGGAGGTTTTAAAAGAATGCCATGCATCAAAGTTGAGCATCCATCCAGGAATTCATAAAATGAATCACGATATGAGACGAGTATTCTGGTGGTCAGGAATGAATAAAGATATCATTACTTTCGTAAATGAATGTCTATGTTGTCAGCAAGTCAAGGGAGACCATCAAAAGATTGCTGGACTATTACGGCCATTAGAGATTCCCAACTGGAAGTGGGAAATGATATCGATGGACTTCATCGATGGTTTGCCAAGAACAAGGAGAGGCTACGAAGGGATTTGGGCAATCGTAGATCGGTTAACTAATAGTGCTCACTTTATTCCAGTGAAACCAACGCGCTGCCATAACATTAGCCGAAGTATTCATGAAAGAGACAGTACGACTGCACGGTATTCCAACGAGCATTGTAAGCGACAGAGAATGGAGGAGGATAGTTACGTATGTATATTTTGGGGCAGTTTAGAACTTGAGTAGTCAAGTCTAGTATTATTGTATGTATCGAGACTAGTGTTAGTATAGAACTAGTCATATGTGTATGTGTACTAAAACAACCAGTTTATGAAATATTTTCTTTTGGAAACTCTCTATCTTTCCTATGTAATTTCGGGGCGAAATTCTTTTTATTGGGGCAGTCTGTAATGGCTGGATTTTTCAAGCATCTGATATCTATTTTAATAAGGAAATTTAAGTATATTTGAGTTGCTCAACCAATTAAAATGTGTATAATCACCTATATGTATGTATATAAATATATGGTTTGCACTAGAACTTAACTTATATAAGGTATGTTTAATATTTATATTATAACATACTTAAGCAAAACATTTGTGACAAAATTTCTAACTAAGAGAAGTGTGAGAATATTGGTAACACAAAATAGTGTAACTAAATCCTATTTACAACTAGCATATGGAAGTTAGCATACAAAAGCAAACAAGATCCAAACCCATCATTAAGTAGAGATTAGGACCTAATCCCCTCATACATATATATCTGCGGCTGAAATGATTTAGTAGCAAACAAATATCAGGAGAGAAATATCCATTCTCTTACACTTTGATGGCAAGTGTTGTGTAGCATTTAATGAAATCAAGCCTTGCATTTAATGCAAGCATAGGCTCATATACTTAGTAGAGACCAAAGAGAGGTTGGTAAGAAGATGTTTCGGTGAAGGGTACACTTACTTTTGCTGTAACAATTTTACACCGCAAATGCAAGAGAGAGAAAGGGGGTAGGTAGAGAGTTTGCTGTAGAAAACTTTAGAGATTTTCCTATAAATACACGTCCAATTCCATGCATTTTCTCTTTACACAAATACAAGTTTTTGCTGAGAGTTATCATCCATTTTCAAGCAAGAATTCAAGAGCTATTTACAAGTGAGTAAACCTCACTAAGTTCAAGTTTGATTTCATTGTTTTCAGTAAACAGTTTTATATACGTCCCATGTTTATATATTATCAATGCAAGTTATCATGTTGTTAACACCAATGTAGATGCTAGAGCACCAAGTTTATATCATCAGTAAACCATGTATATGAGTAGTAGTCGTTAGGGTAATGAGTTCATCCTTTAAAATCATGATCAAGGAAATACTGCTACCTTACTCTATTAAAACAAATACTCCTGTGTTTTGAAACTTCACCCTCATTGTTCGAAACACAAAACCATACGTATATATTTAGTAATAAACATATATACTAGAACATCTACAACCTTTTGAAAGCTGTGAGCATGAAGAACATGCTGTGAAAACCAAGAACAACAGAGAACAACTGTGTCCTCTGTCTAAAACTCTACACTCGAATTTTCAAACATCCTGAAATCGTAATACAGGTTTATGAATGCAATCGACATACCAAACTATGATTTTTAAAAGTGTTTTCAAGATTTTAAATGTTGGGATGAGGGAGATAAGCCGAGATGAACGGAATTGGCATTCCTTCCAATTTCCGGTGATCGACGTCGAGGAACGCCAGGGTGTGGGGCGTGGAGGAGGTCGAAGCTTCGGGGATCATGGGAAAAATACCCAATGATTTTACCATCGAGTGATTTGAGCTAGCGAGCTCGATTTAGGTTTTTGGAGGCAGAATGGGTTCGATCGGTTGGAGGCGTCGTACGGGGTCCACAAGCGATCGAGTGGGCCAGGAAGTGGCATGGAGCGGCGTTGGGACATGGCAGAGCAAATGTAGGCGGTGCGAGGTGCTCCGGTGGTCGGCGGTGGCGGGTCGAGGTCGATGTAGGTGGGGAGGTTCAGAAGCAGGTTTCGGTTTCAAAACGTGGAAGAGTGATTTGGAGAGGGAGGTGACTGGAGGTGGTGGTGACTGGTCATAGATGATCGGTGGTGACAAGGGAACTTGTGGGTGGTGGTTCGAAGGCGCCACGATGTCGGGTGGAGGTGTGCACGTGCACACCAGTGCACGTTGTACAGGCGAGGCCAGAGAAGAAAATGGAGAAGGAAAAGAGGAGGTTGGCACAAGATTTTCGAGTGGATTCACTAGTGTTTTCGAGCTGATCGGAGTGGCAAGGCAAGGGTCGAGGCAAGGCTTTCTGGCATGGTTGATCCGGTGGGTTTGGCAAGTGAAAGTGAGCGATCACCCCTTGGTGGTCATTTGATTTGGAGATGCCAGATCCGACTTGGCCATTGTAAGAGAGAAACAGTTTTTAAATGCAAGAATTTAATTTAATCGAATTTAATTAATTAAATAAATAAAATATAATTAATCAGTAATTAATTAATTAAATAAAAATGGAATTTTTATTTAATTTAGCTTAGGCAAGTGGAACAGTAAAGATGACAGTAGGTCAGAGAATCGAAGTTGTCCGATGAAGTTCATCGAGATGGAAACTTAAGTTTTAAAGATAATTTAATTTAAATAAATTATTAAACAATTTATTTAAGTAAAATATGAAGGAAATAAATGATTTCCAGTAGAATTTAGCAGGGAAACATACTCTAAACATCAATGTTCAACATGACAAAATACCGTGTGCGAAGCACGGGCTTTTTCCTGGACTCTGTCAAATATTGATAAAAATTGTATAACATCTTGTGTGCGTCGCACATACTTTAACTATACATTTGTAAACGATAATTAAAATATCCAGATATGAACCAGAGAATTATATACTGTATATATAATTATAAATACAGGATGTGCAACTGGATTAAAAACAGTAAGCTGATAATAAATTATCGACTACAAAAGACAATTCGTACATCGTTTCGAACAGTCCGGAATTTACGTCCCACTTCGACTCGAATTTTACGACGTATACCGGGAATCGATAAAGATGAAGAATGCAAGGACTATTTCAAAATAGTATCTACGGTCTGTTCAATCCCAGAACAGATCCGAACAGTCGGATGTCTGACAACGTATATCGTTCAGATTTTACACATCGACTTTACGTAAGTGTATTTTGTTGGTGGCGAAGAAATTCGTTTCTTTAGCCTTATACCCAGAATATATTTGTGGAAACAAATGAGTGATCTATCAGATAGGACGGTGTGATATTCAAAGACGTTGAAGAATAATCCGTCAACGGTAAACGTGACTTCAAACCTCACAACCCGGTAAGACAATAGTTGGGCTAGGCAGCATGGCTAGTTGGGTCATACCCAAGCAGGGTATATTATCACTATCTAGAGTATTTCCTTTTGTTTCTTAAATCTATATTCACTGCTGTAACTTCGGTAATCGGTGGGTCATTCCCAACCGTGGAGGTGGTAATATATTCGTTACACTCAAGCTAAATGAGTGGACGGTCATGTGTGGCCGGGTTGCAGGATGTTCTTGTTGAACCCCAGTGTATCTTCTCTAGAGTACACTGATCGGTGGGTGCTCCCATACCCTGTCAGTTAGAAACCAAATTCCAATAAGCGCTCGACGGTTTTAGATTTTATTCTATGTACGTGAACGTGAGATGCAAGCGATTCACTAGATTATTTATTTGATAAATACTATCATAAATATCAAACGTTTTGATATTTAAAATACAAGGGTCGTTTTCCATATATTAGTTATGGATTGGGCTTAAGATTTCTAAAGTAATTGAATCTATTAATAACAGAACACCTTATTCCTTATTTCCCTGTTTACATCTATTTAACTGTGTTTACTCACACCAGTCCCCTGACTGACCCGGAGTTTATTTTCTGTGTTTTCCCTAAACTCTTGGGTACTCATAATATTTATTATGAGTAGGAAAGTAATTCAGGTTGGCAAATGGAACCTTACGAAGTTCAAGTTGCAGGACAAGTCTAGTAGTTTACTACACCTATGTATCCAGTTAGATTTGTATTTCCATATCATGATGTATTATTATGTGAATGTACTATGATGATGTAAGTTGTTGATGTATTATGATGTATCAGACCCTATGATGTAATGTATTTTTAAATTCCGCTGTGAGATTTCTGATAACTTCTTATTCTTCTATTCTATTAGTTCTATCTTTTCTATCTCATCTTCTAATTTCTTTCAATAATGACACGGTTTTCGGAGGGTCGAAAATCGCGCCGTTACAATTATGTCGATATGAACATGATCGAACTAGAATCCACTCCATCCTTTGACTTCTTTGCTCCATCAAAGTCTTTAGATCTATTGCCAAACTCCAATGTTGCTTAGTCATCAAATCCATCTGCGCATTCTGAAGATCAATCAAGAATATATCTCGCCCGTTCGAGTCTAACATCCTAGTGCATACAATGAAGGTACACCGACATGAGTATTTAATCGATAGGCACCCAAACTCTAACGAACGAAATATTTCCTAATATTAGATCATCTACAAATCGTGTTTTAATTAAACTAAAAAAATAAGTCAACCATGCAACCAATAGTCATAAAAATCCTAAATTTGCATACGAACATAAAAAAATGACCATAATAAGTAAAATAGAATCTATTTATAGCAATCAAGGTGATTTAAATGTCTAAATAGTCTATATCCAGCAATATGGTCAAATGAGTGCTCAATAGCACGCTGATAGGTAAATAACGTGCACACTAGTGCGTAACTAGGTAAATTATGTTAATAATGGTTAAAGCTATATAAATAACTTATTAACATTTTTATTAATTATTTATAGGTTCAATTATCCTAGATATTCCGTTTTATAACTAGAAATCACATGTAAGCATCAATAATGTTATACGCTACAACAACGGTACAGTGAAAGATAATATCACTTATCTTAGCTAAACCAATCCTAACCAGTTCTAAAATGCAGAGCTTATTAATACGATTCCAACACACGAAATCGAGTCCAAATCCAACCTCATATGCAAAAAAATTACAAGTTAGAAATTAATAGATTTGAACAGACATTGAAACAACACACCTACCTTTGATCAAACTTGACCAACTGCCACAACCACCCCGCACCTCCGATCGATGCTAATCACCTCAATATAAAATGCCTCCCTCTAAGCTACCTTCGCCAGAAAATTCACCATCTAATGCTCCGTTCGCTGGAAAATCCAAAATACTGAAATCACTAAATCACATATTTATCTCTCATACGAATTCCGATAATCCTCAAACAAGCGCCATTCTCTTCTTTTTTCAATCCTCTACATCTTTCTTTTTGGTTCCAAGAGTTGATTTTGGATGAAGTCATGGAAAGAAAAAGAACGAAATGGGCATGGGCTAGTTTTTGCTGATTTTTGGCCAACTCTGACGTTAAATCGACGAGCGCCCAGCATTATTGGGTTCGTGTCATCGATACAAACTGTTGGGGGTTTTGATTAAAAGTAAATGGATTGGATTAGGTGATTTCGGCCACTAATGAAGAGGATGGAGGCTAGGGATTGCAAATGGTAGAGATGGTAGAGATCAGATTTATTTATAGCCTCAACCCAAAATACTATTCATTGAGCCCGAAATCTCCCGAACTCCAAATATATCGAACCTTATACTCAAAAGAATCCTGACGGTCATTCTGAGACCAATGAATAAGGTTTCAAGACCTAATTCTGTTATACACAACAGTAATCCTTTTGGACAAATTCACAAATTGATCCCAAGCTACAAACCAAAAATTCAATAGTCGAAATATATGATGCCTACAGTCTAACAAGTTCCCATCATCGATCTAGACTCAACGAAACCGATCTCAAGTCCTAATTCGATCATATGCAAAAAGTCACATTTTGAAACCACCATTTAATTGACGATTAATATTTAAATATCCAATTGTCAGAAATATGGGTTATTACACTTAATGTCATGATGATGTTGGAAGTAATACTTTTGGTGTAAAGTAATGTGTAGGAAGAAGATGAGACGACAAGAAGTTAAGAAGGGTAAAGTAGTAAAGGATAGTTTGCTAATTTGAAAACTTCATTTTATATAAAAGTGATTTTTCTTTTTTCTTCTCAGTTTAATTTTACTTTTCCTTTATTTTACCTTCATCATCTTTCTCCAAGCTTTCTAAAAGAAGTTTTAATGGACTTTTGGGTTTTAAATTTAATTTCCATGGCTTTAAAACTCAAATATATTTGATTTCTTTTATTTTCAAAACTCAAAAACCTATGCTATCTTTTTTAGTTTTTTCCCCTACTTATAGCCTTAAATCCCTTTAAAATGCATCAAATTAAGAATTTCTTTTTTTTTCAAATTCAGTATAATTGAGTTGGCTACATATTTCTTTTAACCACTTTTCAGATTTTGAATCTTTCTATATTAAAATTTTAATTATTTCAAATTCATTTTCTAACCTAGATTTTGAGGTCCGAAAATAACCCTTACCGTTTCGGTCATGTCTTATTCAAATCAAAACTAAATTTGGATCTTATTTTTTTTTAAACAATAAAGGAAAGAAAATCCAAGAACTTTCCTCTGACTACTTTTAAAATTCCTACCTTTATGTACTTGGAAACTTGTTTGAAAAAGAATAATTTTCGGGTTTTGTTTTGGTTGATTTGTGGATAATTCAAGTCCGCATCTCTTATCATGTCATTTAGGCCGAGCCATTTTTGGCCATGAATCCTTCGAAATCCAAATTTGCTTATTGAAATTCATAGGCTATTGTCGATTGAAGTGGCGGTGAAGTTAGATTTGGTTCAGATAAGCTTAAGGTAAGTAAAGCTCATAGCTTTAAATCAAAATATTTTATTTATTATGCTTTTTAATTACTGTATGCTTAGATCTTTGTCTGTTGTGTTATAATGGTTATTCATGTGGCTATAATTTTGTTATGAGTGTTAGAAATATCATATTTATGTTATATGCTTTGAAAGTTACACTATAACAAAACAACATTTTTACAACATGCAATGACCATTGTAATATTGGTTTCGCAACGGGCATGCGTCAGTTGTATAGGCCACGTTGCAATATGACCATATTTTACAACGGGTAGAAAACGTTGTCAAATGCTATTGTAATACACTTTTTTACAATGATCATTGGCTGTTTCAATAGACTCTACGACAACAATTAATGCCTGCTGTAAAATTTGTAAACTTGCAAAGGGTTTGACCTTTGAAATATTCGTAAATCAAAATGCTTAACTTAGATTTTCTAATTTTGAACAGACATTTTGTTCGAAAAATATTTTATTAGACAATTCTATTTTTCTCTATTACACAATCATTATACAAAATACTCCTTTATACAAGAATTGCCTCACTACATACACTCAGTTACACTCACTCACTAAATTTCGCACTCTAAGTCCTTGTTTTCAGCGATTGATCTAGAATTTGTCCAGTCGTCCGTACTTATCCCAATAGAATAATGTAGTAAACTAGGAAAAACAATTTACTTTGTAAATATAAATTTAATTTAAAATTTTCATTTGCCCCAATTATTTGGGTTGTTTTTCATCATTTCTAGATAGGGTCAGATATATGTATAAACGTACTCGAACAACGTATGATATTTACAGTAATACACTATGAATATTATAGTGTTCACGCCTGAATTATTTTTCCCATGACAACTACAAAGGAAAAATCAAATGATTCAACTCAGTCTAGTGCAACAGCCTACAATTATTGAAACACCCCACCTCCGTTAAGGTCACTCACAAAGGGAATGCCTTATCTTTGGTGGAGGTTTATAAGTAAAAGCCACAGATAAACTCAAGACAGATATAAATACACATATTTTAAACAGTGGAAACCAAACAGACTTTTATTTCATCAAAACGTGTTCAAACACAACATTTCCACAATTGTCTCAAAATACTTCCAACATTACAACCTCATTACTGTCTTGATTATTAAAGAAGCATAAAACATAAATAAAGAGACAAAAATCCCCATAGTGATATCCAAAGCCATAATCCGAGCAAAAAGATCCAAATCATACATCTACGGTCTTGGAGCTTGTAAAGAGTCTGACTGAGCTGAGCTGTTTCCTCCATGTGGACCTGGGAGGGGGGGAACGAAAGAAAAGAAGACGAAAAGAAAATAGAGTCAGACATAAAGCCTGAGTAAGTCTAGTAACTTTTCAGTATGTGAATAAGAAAAGGGCATGATAAATATAAACTAAAAATAGGAAAGTGTCACAAGCTAAGGAAGTGTCGAATGTACTATCGCACCCATGCTATATCTCTGCATATACTTGAGTTTATTATAACTGGCACCCCACGCTAAGGGTGAAGTGATCCCCATTTTTCTAAAGATCGGCTCTTACTCGCGTTAACCTGTGTCATACGCCCCCCAAGAATTGTAGATACCTATGCTGGTCCCACCATGGGGTGTATCAAGACCCATGGTGGAGGCCCCGACACAAATTCTAGAAGGCATAGGTTATACTACTGGTGTCCCCAGTGCCCTGGTTGTCTGCTCCGGAGTGTGTGCACGCCCGCACCCCGTTAGACCTACACTGTGCACCCACCGCCGTTGTTTTGACCGCTTACAATCAGCCCAATAATCGTGCCCCACCCTGCCTAGTTTCAGGGTACCGTTGATACCTAACTTGGGTTACTGCTGAAACGGGTCCCTCATTACCAGGATTATCTAGTCAAACATGTTAAGTGGTTAAGTGTCTGTATTTACCTAACCCCACCCATCAATTCTTGTTAACATGTTGAATTTGGTTAAGTGTTATAGTTGACTTAACCCTACCATCTGTCCTTAGCCTCTTAGGAGCACCTGACCACTCACATTAGACATGTATTGCTACGGTTACTGGATATGCCGGTCGGTTCCGGGCAGGTTTACACCGTAGCTCAGTCTAACCTAGGTCATTATTGGGCTCAACGCTTAACCACCCACATCGGATAGGTATTGTTGTGACTACTGGACAACCGGGCGGGTCCGGGCAGGTTTACATCACAACTCAATCCAACCTCGGGTTAAGCATATCGTGTTTTCTAAATTTACATATTTTAATACTTCTCAATTATATATGTAAATGTCATGTCTTTTATTCTTGGGTATAAAAATTCACACCGCTTTAAATGTCATTGTCGTTGGCATGTGCCAAACATGCCAACATATATTTTCAATGTTTTACACCCAACGTTATTACCCCCGTTTGTTCGCAACATTATAACATGTGTTGGGCTTGTCACACTTCAGCCCAACTTTATAAACATGAGAAAAAGGGGAAATCAAGAACATGTAATACATAAAGGTGTGTGGAGCACGAACTTGCAATTTAGTGATTCAACTAACATATAATATGGGTCATGTGAACTTGCATTCAAATCAATGTATAACTAAGTAGGTGACATATGAAATGACATAGTTTAGGCTTATACAAACATGTTTAACTTGGCATAATGTCAACCACAAAACTAGCATGTTGTATATTCACCAAAATGTCCAATTTTAACATCTAATCATATAGCCTATTTCAACATGAACTTGCATAGTTTACGTAACCCAAACGATACTTAACAAAGATCCAATTATACTTGCCAATAAACATAAGAATGATATCATAGATTTTGGGTCATGTAGGCATAAAATGTCTATAACATGTTTACATAAATTCTAACTTAGACTAAGGGATTGTATATAGTCCATGCCATCACATAAACATAAAGGGATAAATTTCTAGTTTTTGCCACAAACTTGCAAGTGCCATTGTTTTCATATACAATTGTTCAATAGGCTTGCATCAATCAATTTATGCCACAAACATCAATACACAAGTCATTATAGAACCATTACAATACACAGAATTTATACAATAACACAATTTTATTTTCATTTACATCGAATCACATCACAGTTTTTACTCGTATTCTGAAAGGTCACTATACTTACAACGAATGCAGAATCTTGAATTCTGGATTCTGAATTCTGAAATTGAGATGCGCTCCTTTGGGTAGACCAACGATGCGTTGATTAATTTGATTAAACTTTAATCTTCTTCTTAATTTGATTCGTCTGTAGGCTTTTCTCTCTTGACGACTATGTTCAATTCCTCCCTGGCAGCATGACGACTCCTTTCTTATTTTTTTGTGTGAATTTTCAGTTGAGATTTAGAGTGTATTTATAGATTTTTAAATTGTTTTGAGCCGTCAGATGAAGACAGGAGGAATCTAGGCCATACAAAGTTCAAAGAGCCAATCAAGAGGTGACACGTCAGCCCTAGTGACACACAGAGCCACAGAAATTCGAGCCAGAGCCAGCCCTAACCAACCAGGTCGACCAGGCAGGTCGACTGGCAGGTCAACACCCAGATCGACACTATGGCCGACCTGGTGTGGCCAGGTCGACACTATGGTCGACCTGGGGAGGCCAGGTCGACACCATGGTCAACCCTATGGTCGACCTGGTCTCTAGGCGGGAATTTTCCCGCCCAACCCAGTTTGAACCTGAAATTCGAATTTTGAATTTTAAACTGAGCTGTTTGAATTTAATTTTATTCTGAAACTTCTGAAGGTCATAACTCCTTCATACGGAGTCCGTTTCGCGCAAACTCGGACTCTATCTCAAGCAGAATTCTGAGACGAACGCAATGGCGTAACCATCTCCCTTAATTCTTTTATTTAGAATTAATTACACTTTAATTTGTGAAGCTTAACGTTATAGAATTCACGGGGTGTTACATTCTCCCCCCTTAAAAGGATTTCGTCCCCGAAATCTTCAAGTTAGGAAGAATGTATATCCTACCATCCAATAGTCCATCTACTCAACCAACAAACACAGGCATCCACTGTCCTTAAAAGACTTCTAATGCTTCGTGATCATATGCATAGTGTGTGTATATGTCCCTATCTAATGCAGAAATCAGGCGGTCTACTGATTCAGTTGACCTCCTAAATGTGAATCATGTAAGTGTCATGAATCCATTATGTATGCAAAATTTTCCTACTCATAATTCTACATGAGTGCACAACTTATTCATACAAATGCGACAACCATATGACAGCATATCAAGTTTCAACCATATACAAATGAGAATACATATATATGCATATGCAATATGTAGTGACTGAGCCGATCTATAACCTAGGATGTGTGTGTATATGCATCCACGAGCAACCACTAGGAACCACTAGCAACCATTTGCAGCCATCATCCATAACATGTTTTCAAATACATGTTTGCATCCATTTGTTTCCTACCTAAGGAGTTAGGAAAAGGACCGAGGAGATATACCTAAAAAGATAGATAAAGCATAACTTAAGGAAAAAGAGAGATCAAAGATGTACCCTCAAAAAGAAGAGGGTAGGCAGCGCGTATTCTATCCTCAGTTTCCCAAGTCGCGTCTTCCTCGGCGTCGCTCCACTGAACTTTAACGAGTTTGACTTCGCGGTTGCGTAGCTTTTTCACTTCAGTTCCTAAGATGCGGGTTGGAACTCTCCTCACAGTTGCTTCACGTTCCACTTTGGCTTCTTCTAGAATGTTAGGTTCCACCACTTTCGCAGACTCATGCAAACACTTCCGGAGGTGAGAAACATGAAAGACGTTGTGAACTCCGGCCAGTCTCTTGGGTAGCTCTAATCTATAGGCCATCTTCCCAACCTTCTCGATGATAGGAAACGGTCCTATAAATCTTGGTGCTAGCTTTCCTGCGGATCCAAAACGAACGACGTCCCTTAAAGGTGATACCTTAAGGAAAACCCTGTCCCCAACCTCAAACTCAAGGTCGGTCCTTCTTTTGTTGGCGTAGGTTTTTTGTCTGTCTTGGGCTATCTTCATCCTTCTCCGTATCAAGTCCACTTTCTCTGAAGTCTCTCAAATCATATCTGGCCCAAGTATAAGCTTATCTGTAGACTCCCACCAACAAGTTGGTGATTTGCACGGTCTTCCATACAAGGCTTCGAATAGCTTGGTAGTTGTTGTTGTAGGCAAATTCCACTAAAGGAAGGTGATCCTCCCACGTCCCTCCAAAGTCAAGAACGCAAAGTCTTAAAAGATCCTCTAAAACTCTATTCACCCTTTCCGTCTGGCCATCAGTTTGGGGGTGATAGGCCGTGCTCAAACATAACTGTGTGCCTACAGCTTCTTGCAGACTCTGCCAAAACTCACTTGTGAAAATAGGGTCTCGATCACTAACAATGCTGGAGGGTATCCCATGGAGTCGAACTATTTCCTTGAGATAAAGAGATGCTAGAGATGAGGCAGTCCTTCTACTCTTGATAGGTATGAAGTGGGCGCTCTTAGTAAGCCTATCCACTATTACTCAAATGCTAGTATTGCCTCTTCTCGACTTAGGTAGTCCATCAATGAAGTCCATTGAAATGCTATCCCACTTCCACTATGGGACCTCTAAAGGGTGAAGTAGTCCTCCAGGTTTCTTCTGTTCCTCCTTGACCCGTTGGCAGGTCATGCACTTAGAGATGAAATCTGCCACATCTTGCTTCATGCCGCTCCAAAAGAAAGTCCTTTTTATATCCTTGTACATCTTATCACCGCCAGGGTGTATAGTCATCTTGGAATGATGCGCTTCCTCGAGAACCTTCTTTGTCAATTCCCTTGCTTGTGGGACGCATAATCTTCCATCTCGCCTCAGCCAACCCTTATCATCGATGGCGTACCTACTGAGGTGACTAGAAGTCTCATCCCTAATAAGTTTATCAATCATATCAACAAGCTGAGGGTCTTCACATTGTGCAGCCCCTATTGAGTCTAAGAGAGTAGGGCGTACTTCGAGAGATACTAACAAACCCGGTACAAAATCCGAGGAGGGCCCAAACTGGCTATATACTCCAAGCTTTGCCTTTCCACATAGAGCGGGCTTAAGGTCAGTTTCTTTCGGCTCAATGCGTCTGCTACTGCGTTGCCTTTTCCGGGAGCATAGGAAATTTCAAAGTCATACGAGGCAAGAAACTCCATCCATCTTTGCTGCCTCAAGTTAAGATCCTTCTGGGAGAAGAGATATTTCAACGATTTATGGTCAGTATATAATTCAAACTTCTCACCTAGGAGATAATGGCGCCAAGACTTAAGCGCAAAGACGATGGCGGGTAACTCAAGATCGTGGGTTGGGTAGTTCTTTTCATGAACTTTCAATTGTCTTCCACCATACGCTACTACCCTTCCTTCTTGCATTAGAACAGCGCCTAGTCCCGTTCCACATGCATCCGTGTATACTGTGAACATTTTGCTTCCATCTGGCAAAGTCAGAACTGAGGCTGTTGTGAGAGCCTTTTTTAATCATTGGAAAGCAAACTCGCAACCCAAATCCCAAGTGAACGCCAGATTCTTCTTTGTTAGCCTTGTGAGTGGGGCTGAGATTTTCGCGAATCCCTAATAAACTTTCGGTAAAAACCGGCTAGCCCAAGAAACCTTCGAACTTCGGTTGCATTTCTTGGTGTCTTTCAGTCTTGCCCTGCCACCACTTTCACGGGGTCCATGGCCAACCCCTCTTTGGACACTATATGCCCCAGAAATCTTACTTCTTTTCTCCAGAAGTGACACTTGGAGAATTTGGCTTTTAGTTGATGAGCTCGAAGAGTTTCCATGATTTCTTTCAGATGCTGAGCATGCTCTTCCTCACTCTTTGAGAAGATTAAGATATCATCTACGAAGACAACCACAAATTTGTTGAGGAATTCTCTGAACACCCTGCTCATTAGGTCTACGAAATAAGCAGGTGCGTTTGTCATGCCGAAAGGCATGACAAGCTACTCGAAGAAACCGTCTAGGGTTCTGAACGCCGTTTTATCCATGCTATCTTCAGCTACTCTTAGCTGATGGAACCCAGTTGCCAGATCAAGTTGGGAGAAGACCATCGCACCAACAAGCTGATCAAACAAATCGTCGATTCGGGGAAGAGGGTGCCTATTTTTCTTGGTCAATTTGTTTAAATCCCTATAGTCGATGCAAAGGCGAAACGAACCGTCCGCTTTGGTTACGAACACCACCGGAGCACCCCATTCCGAAATGCTCCATCTAATGAACCCTTTTTCGAGAAGTTCTTTAACCTGCTTACTGAGCTCCTTTCTCTCTCTTGGGGCCATGTGTCTGACAGGTAAAGCTACAGGCTTTGCGTTATCCACAAGATATATGCGGAAGTCTATTTCCCGCCTCGGAGGTAAGCCTTTCACCTCCTCAAAGACATCCGGATATTCCCGGACTACTCTTACTGATTGCAAATTCTCATCAGAAGCGTCAAGCGACCCTAGATAACTAAGCATAACAGCATTCAAGGGATTACAAAAAATTTCTAGAGTGTTACCAAGCCGAGTTAAGAGTCTAACTACTCTTTTCTCACAATCAAGAATGGCACTATTACCGGATAACCAGTCCATGCCTAAGATCAAACCATATCCCGAGAAGCCCAAGACAAAGGCATTACAACTAAAATCAACGCTGAGAATAGAGATTTTCAAACCCAAACAAACCATTGACAAGTAAGCGGAGCCCCCAATTGGATTTGAAACTAATAAGGGATCTTCTAACATACTAGTGTCTAGATGCAGAGATTCTACTAAGGCAGATGAAATAAAAGAGTGTGATGCGCCAGAGTCAAAAAGTGTACGAACTGTATGATCATAAAGATAGACTACACTTTCTACAGAAATATTACTACCTCGTTCCTGCTGAGGTGCCACTAGCGCATGAACCTGACCCCCTGAAGTGGATCCGGCTTTCTGTCCCTGCCCTTTCTTCTTTGGGCAGTCCTTAGCTTGGTGCCCAATCTCTCCACAATGGAAGCAACCGCCCATCTTCGCCTTCCTTTTTCGGCAGTCCTTTGATATATGTCCCACATTGCTATAGAAATTGCACCTTCTCCTCTCACGGGGCTTATTGTTCTTCCCTCCTTTCTTGAAGTCTGTTTTCTTTGCTTGTAGACCCTCTTTCTTCTCTTCCACCTTAGTTTCTTTCTTACCGTGGTCTTCCTCGTGTAGCAATGCCATGTCCACCAAGCTTTCATAAGTCGCTCCCGTGGATACATCGGTCAGAGCAAGGCTGTGTAGAGGCTCATTCAAACCTTTGACGAAGCAAAGTGCCTTCTTGTGCTGGGTGTTTACTAAGTCTATCCCAAATCTGGCCAGCTGATTAAACTGATTAACATATTCCCTGATCGCCATGCTTCCCTGTTTCAGAGTTAGAAACTTCTCCATTTGTAGGCTTCTTTCAGCTTGGGAGAGAAATTTCATCTCAAACCTTGTCCTAAAGTCTTCCCATGTTTCCACCGCCCTCTGCGCATTGGTAATTTCCCACCAATAGGAAGCTTCATCCTTAAGCAACCATACCGCTAGTTGTATCTTTTGCCTGTCATCAACTCCGAAGATGGCAAACAGATCCTCAATCTCCTTTAGCCAGTTTCTTGCTCCTACAAAGGATTCTGTTCCATAAAAGTCTTTTCCACCCATAGCCTTAAAGTCTCTACATGTTTTTGCGAAGGCATTTCCACGAGGAGGAGGAGGAGGAGGGATGTCTGCTGGGCCCACGCCATTGGCCCTTGCTTCTAAGTACCTCCTAAACCAGCCAAGAATCGGCACTCCTTCCGGGAGGTTAAGGTCTCCAGACATGCTGAAACAGAAAGGAAAAATTCAAAACGAAGGATAGAGAGAGATAGATAGGGCACATGGCTTTGGGGGATTTTGTCTTTTTATAAACATAACATTCCTTTGCCTATGTAACAAAATTCTGCATCTAACAAAAAATAAACCATTTTACGGCTAAGTCTTACAAAATTCCTTTGCCTGTGTAACAAAATTCTTGGTCATAAAAACTATCTAATGTTTCCTGTAAAAAATAACGAGTACAATTAGGCAAGTGATAAAGTTTTGATGATCTTATGTGGGTAGCTTAAACGGAAAGCGTGTGGGTGAGGGGTAACGTATTTATTTTTATTTATGGTAATTATTAGTTTAACTAGGTGTTCTTGTTGGTTTATCACATTGAATTATATGTTACATTGTAAATTATATGTCTGTACACATCTTTACGTCCATAAAAGTGGTTTGATTGCACATTTCATTTCTCTTCTGTTTTAATACATTTACTTCATTGATCAGTAAGCCACTACGGTTCATCATTTCTAAAAATTGAGGTCATCGAGTAGATTCTATTGCCGTTGTTTCTTTCATATGTCATCATAGCAATAGGCACTTACTATTTTTTAGCCTATTATACACGATAGAATTTTCTGCTTACTAATTCGATAAATTATATTTGTACCATTTAAATTTCTGAGTGATTTAAAATTTAGAAAATACCACGGTAGACATTTAAGACAATTCAAGTTAGAAACCTGATATCAAATAAATACCTATATACAAGATGTTACCTTCATTAAAGCTGTCAAATTATACTTTCAGATGCGTATAGTGTTATATTTACATCCGCATCTGTAACCATTTTCGGATATCTGATATCTGCATCCGCGTATAAGCAGGATTTCAGATAATTATCCGTTCCGGTTGATAAATCAACAAACATAATTGATTTTATTAGCTAAATATTAAGCTTATTCAACCCAGTTGATTACAAAAGTGCTAAAAATAAATAAATATGATGATAATATATAATTTTTAGCAATTAGCATGCGTTTAGTAGACTTTCAATTTTACAAAATAATAAATTAATATATTTAATTATGTTAAAATACATATAATTTAAGCTATAATCGTGAAAGAAAAAAAAGCGAACGGATGATTTTCGGATGCGGGCATGCGTATATCCGCATCCACATCTGTTTTTCTGGATATCGCATATTTATCCGATTTTCGGATGCGGATGCGGATGGATTTCGGATTTTTCGGGTACTCACTGACAGTCCTATTCTTCATAACTGACATTTAGTCTATGTTCCATTTTTGGAATGTCATTTCTTTGCTGAAGGAAATTATATCATACTCCGTAAATCAAATTTCTCTTTTGTTTATGTGTACGTGGTCCATTTTCAATGCACTTTCTATTGCCATATTTTATAACGTTCCCGTTATGGTTTCACCCACTTATTTTTCTTATTTTTTCCATTCATACTCTATGATAGTTGTTGTAAGCTCTCAGAACGTTTGATTAATCGACTCAGAGTAGGTGTTGCTTTATAACCTTGTAACCTGCTACGTTAACAGTAAAAATAACAATGAGAAGTTTTTCAGCTATTTACGACGAACATCGGCATAGTTTGTAAATACATCAACCTTAATTTTGATATTTTCGTGGTTTGCATATAAAAAAGGGAATAAGAATACTTACTATAGACGATATTTCCAATGGGAATACTGATTATCGTCCTTCTTTGTTGCTTATGTGAAACAGACGATGAAGAGGGATTTTCATAGGCATGCGTCTTTTGTGACTATTTATCGTTAATTTACTATTGAAAAAATTAGTAGCATAATTATATTTATGCACCCGGCGGTCCTATGGCTTAGATCCCGCTTGCTTAATTAGATCGGTAAAATAAACCGGTTTTTTATTCTAAAATGACAAAAAAACAACTTGTTTTAGTCGATCCAAACGAACTCTTAGACATATTTGGTTGAAAAAAGTAATTTTAATTTTTATTCGCTGACTGACCCCTACTGGATTTACGCATTACTTATATATACGTTTTTGTTTCTGTAAGCTAACATACAAGGATTAGATTAATGCTGACAGCAGTTTATGCATTATGTTATGACATGTAAACGATAAATCATTAGTTCATAGTTCACATGCACGATTATAAGTGCGTCACTTTTTCTCCATGTGTGAGTTACATATCAAGATTGAATTTCAAAGTTATTATATATCAGCTACTGTAGATAATCACCATTCAATGTTTATCTATGCGGCTGTAATTTTTTGCATGACAACTTTGTCATAATCGTGTCAAGTGGAAGAATGTCATTGCCGTTGACCCTCAACCCACCCTAACATATAAAAGTCAAAGTTTCTCTTTATCGACTTTCTTTTAGTCACCTAAAAGGAAAAAAATAATGTCTTAACAGATATCTTTAGCCTACGAAGACATTTAAAAAAAAATAAAGTTATTGTTAGACGACATTTTTTCAGTAGACTAATCTTAACCGACTAAAGAAAGTTGACTAATTACGGTTGCTTTTCCATCGTCAGGGTTGCTTTGGCAAACGGGCTTGCCAAAACAATCTTGAAACAAGCAACCGACCCTTTGTTGGGGTCTATTGCTTAGTAAACTGATCCTACGCTGAAACTACTCTCATGTACGCTCTAAATACAATACTGAATTATATATCCTTAAAACTCGCAATGCTTGTTTTATTATTATTTTTTCTTTTATCCTATTCAAGGAGCAAAAGGCATCGTTGGAAAATATAATATGGACTGACCACACATTTATAAAGTTCTGTTGTACCTCAGTAGGCTTTATCGTGGCAATAAATATGTTTTGCATGTGTTTTCATTTGTAACAACCTTAAATTTTATTACTTCGATTTGTAATATTTAATTAATTTTAAATATTCAAAAATAATTGCTTATATAATTAAATACCTTCTTTTAATTTATATAAAATAACGTGAAATCATTTTTAAATTTGGTTTACAGAACTAAATAGTTTAAAGAAAAACAGAAAATGTGACCGAATTTTAAAAAAAATGTTGATTTTAAATCATGCAAAGGTCGTTTAAATTACTTAAATAAACATAACATACATACATACATATATTAACAAATGAACTTATATTAGTGTTAATAAAGATTAATTAATTTGATAAAGTAATGATGAGATGTTAAGAAAGATTACAGAAAAGAAAAGAAAAGTACAAAAATACACTTAAATTAAGGAAGTAATGACACATAAGTACCTTAATGTGATGGCCCACCGTACACCACCAGTGCCCAAAACTAAAAATCCGCACTGTAGTACCCGATCGTTGTAAAATGATCGTCAAGAGAAAGAAATAGTAGAAAGGAAGAAAAAGGAGAAAGAAGAGAAGGGAATAGAAGAGAAAGAAGGAAACTTAACATAAACACGACCACAGAATCCATCATGTATCTCGCAGTGCATCAGATAACATATAGTAGTAACAAACGCAAATATAAAACAAATAAGACAACAATAACTATATAAACCATATAATAAGGGTATACTGACTCATACAGCTATACATAACAACAACAGAGTTTATACAAACTATAAACTCAACCGATAATCTGCCTCTAAAAGAACACATAACATTGTCAAGGCTCTACAGTGAGACATCGGAACAAATTGGTATAATGCAAACATAAATAGGTAAACCGTCACCTCTTGTGAATTCACCTGCGCAGCTTCGCATAATCTAAACATGTCACTCGGTCTTCTCATCAGCATCGTCGATGAGCACCTAAGGTAATAAGAGGAAAACAAAGCCTTGGGTGAGACAAAAGTTTAGTTTGAGCGATAAACATATCTCAAAGTACTATAAAAGTCATAATAGTACATATGGCACAGAGTATATAAAGAATCATACTTGTCATGTCCCTGCATCTACAGAGTTAGCACACAACAATCGATATATGCTCCATTGTAATAAACATCATATAATAAGGTGTGGAAGATGTCTAAGTAATAATGGTGATAAACAAGTAAAAAACCATAGCATCCACCAAACATCCTCACATTCACTCACTCAATGTGCAACATAGACTATTCTCAACACTTTAGTCACCAAATCAATCGAGGCCATGGCGGGACTAACTGCCCTGGTCTCCACCGAACTCCTGTTATGACCAACTGTCCTGCCGTATAGCCAATAGCCCTGCCCATAGGCCCCCCCTTGGCTCTGGGGTTCAGGCAAATCGGTCCACACCGCCCTGTCTCTGATTCATCTACATGTCCCCTCTCTCAAAGGCATACCAAAATCATGAATATCAATAATTCCCTTGCACATGTTCTCTACAACAAAATACACCTCTAGACTGTCCATAAGACTCCTCGCTGAAGTGGACCAACAATTGGGCTATCTCCGGCAAACTGCACTGCCGTGAGACCTCTCGACTACCGTTCAAGTCGTAACAACTACGTGTCATCCCTTCCTTAAATGACAACCATCTCAGTAGGACTTAATGTCGTCTTTTCTGCATTTCATAGAAAACTATACAATGTAGCAACCTTGCTCTCCATCCTGAAATCATCGTCATTGAATGACGCATCAATAGAAATGCCACATCCTCACCTTAAGCCAAAGCCACTGGTTGAAGAGCCATCATGTCAAAACCACTATCGAACGAACTATCTCTGCTCCTTGCAATCACATCATCATTAAGTCAAATTGGCCAAAATGGCCAACAACAATAGTAATCAATATCGATCACTTCATAGTAATAGATAACGGCTATTCATATTATGTATTTAACAAAAATCGGTTAAATACACACCCAAAAAAAAAACGTTCATCATTCATCGTAAAATCCAGTTTATCGCAAAGGAGAAATGCCACCATGAAGAATTCCTTCTCTTGAGGCCATCATCATGTCACCTTTCCCCAAATCAAATAGACCCTAAGTTTAGGTAAGACGGATAACATATGAAGAAGTTATGAATCATAGAAGTTATATATATATATATATATATATATATATATATAGAGAATATATATATATTATAATTCAAAATAATTCAAACCGAAACAACGTAGAATTAACGCAGGAAATGGTCGAGCATGGGACGACTCACAACGGGCCTAGGCCGACCTATGGGTCAGCACAAGTCATATGGGGTCGGCCCATGGGTCGACCTAGTAGGTCGGTGGGTCAACCCAATGAGATGCGAGGCGGGTTCTGGCTTCTGAACCTGCACTGTTTTTATTTCGGGGTTCGTTTGCTGACTTAGTATTAAGTGTAAGGCTAAGATTAAAACCCTAATATCTAACGGTGGTTGATTGTCCTAGATTGTCCATATAAAGGTATGTAACCTCATTTGTTATACACACACAAAACCATTTCTTCCTCCTTCTTCCTCTAAATCTTTCTCTAAGATAAATATGTGGATAGAACTCTTGGTGCACTGCCTAAATATATAATAACAAGGACAATTTAGACTACTTTACAACAATATAGGATTAAAGTGGACCTTTTCTACAACGACATATTCATACATAAAAAGATATCATCCTCTTCACCATGTCTCGCTATAAGTTTCATATGATTTTTAGATTTGATTATTTTAAAAGGTTTTGGCCAGTGAATAATGTAGGATCTAATTAAATAGTGCCTAAAGTAAGCCCTATATGTGTTTATACATGTTTTTCTATTCGGATATACAATTTATGTTACGTACTTTTATCTTCCTTATCCCTGTTATGCCTTTCATTTATTTATAGTCTTTTTCTATGCCTTTTGATTCAGTTTGAGATCATTTTTCTCCCTTTTTTAGTTTTATCTATGCTAATCCTGGGCTACTCAAGCCTAGGCTATTACGTTAATTACGTATAAGAGGCATACATTGGAATAATTAGATAATGTTATATAAATGGAGAAAATTGGGCATATTATGTATTGGAACCTTTGACTGTAAAAAAATGGGATAATTACATGTTAATCTATTAAATTGGGAAAATCACATGTTAATCTATTAGATTGGGTTAATTACATGTTAGGAAGAACATGCGACATGTTAATCGGTTAAATTGGACTTAATGTGACATTAAGTATGACATGTAAGAATAGATTAGTACCAGATGTAAAAACTAAGTAAAATGAATTACTATAAATCTAAGTATACATCTGGGCAGGTGCTTGTTGGGGAAGGGGGTTGTACACCAATAACATTTAGATAAATGTCATTTTACAACCGGGCTTATTAATGAACTTAAACTTGTTATGTTACACCTGTTAATTAATAAGCTAACGAGGTCCCAAGTCTAGTTGTTGTTTCAAATTTTTGGGACTCTTAAATCCTACGCACACGGAGACACAAGCCTAGGGGGTGGCTTGTGTCAAGTTGTGTGGAACCCATATCAGTCAATATCCATGTTGGTATCTCGGTAGGGAACCCTGCACTAGGTAGGGGTTAGGGCACGCTTTACCGAACTGGATTGTAAGGGGTTCAAGGTTAGGGGATGGGTATGGGCACGTTCCGAAGGAGTCACGAGCGTGCATGGGTCCGACTATGGGAAACTAAGACGATGTGATACCTACAAATATGGTTGTGGTCTATACGTTGCGGGGTTAGGGACTGATACACCCTCCTGCCGGGGCTAATACATGATATTTGGGTTGTAGGAAGCCGATAGCATGAGTAATAATTAGTGTAACACCTAATCCTATTAATTCTAGTAAGTAGTGCAATTAGCTTGACTCTTGGGATATGAATAAGAAATTTTATCTACCTTTATCTTTTTTTGACATCTCGTTTACCTCGTATGCATATACATGTTTTACTGTACTTTCAGTATTATTGATCTGTCTTGACACCTTTTCGTATACATATGCTAAAAATTACTGGAATTCGGCAGACTTTATGTCTGACCCTTTTTGTTTCCCTTCTCACTCTTCCTTTCCCCCCTCAGATTCTCAGAGTGTGAGTGGTCAGTAGTTGAGATTGTAATTGTAACAACCCGTATTTCGATAACATGTTAAAACGAGAATCAAGGCAGAATTTCATTTTAAAATTCTGAATCAAGTAAAACGGGCTATGCCATTGCAATCGTCTCGGAAAAATACGCGAAATAGAGTATGAGTTTTCGAGAATCGGAGTCCGTATGACCAAGTTATGGTCCGACGAAGTTTTCAGAAAATTCAAGTTCAAAAACGAGTTCTAATTTCGAAAATTAGGGCTGGAAGGCTAGGCGGGAAAAATTCCCGCCAGGCACCCCAAGTCGACAGCCCTGTCGACTTGGGTGTCGACATGGCTTGACCCAAGTCGACAGCCCTGTCGACTTGGGGGTCGACCTATGGTGGCCGGGCAGTTTTGCCTGGTGCACCTATTTTCTGTCTTGGCTAGGTTTTTGGGCCTGGTTCGAAATCTGATGGTTCAGGTTGATCCTAGGGTTAATCCTAAGGTCCTAATCACTCCTAATCTCTATAAATAAGCCTCTAACCTACCCCTAAACCCTCATTATTCATTCATGCAACTAAACTATGGCAAAATTGCTCCACTCATGGCCTCCACTCAAAATCCTAGCCTCCACTTCATTTCTATGAGAGGTTTCATGATCATGTGAGTATTAGAGAGTCCCTATGTTAGTATGAGAGCTTCTCAAGTTGATTTCAAGGCTAAAGCTTTGACCTTTGTTCATCAAGATGGGGTTTTTATTGATTTGGAGCTTTCACCTTTGGGTTTTTGAATGATGGCATGCATAGGCTTTGTCTCAATCTTTAGTTTAATCGATTTGTGCCTTCATAGCAATGTAAGCCCTTTTCCTACTCTTAGATATTAACTATGAAGTTAAATGTTCATGTTGCAAGTTTGGGTTTGATCATTGAGTATGATACATGCTATCATGTCATGCAAGTTTATGAAGTCATTATCTTGATCTTGTGGGCTAAAAGCTACAACCTTTATGTTGAAATGTTGCATTATGCAACATGAGAACCCTCCTAACCTTTATGTCAACTTGCATATGAAGTCATAACCCTTATATGATGATATATGCGAGTTACTAGTCATCATTCCATGTCTTTTGTCACCATGATTCGCTTATGTGCCAAGTTTGGGTTTATGCATGTTTTTGAGGCTTAAGAATGTAACATGCAAGTTAATGAACACATTTGTGCCTCATTTGCCACCATGATTAACTTGTGGCTTAATATCCATTTTTGTCATGCCTTTGCCAAGTCTCTTCTTTTAATCCATTACGTTGTTGCGAACGTATATGCGAGTTTAAAAGCGTTGGGTTATGTAATGGGTAATTTCTAATGACATGAAAATACAACTTGAAAACGTGACTTGAAATATAACATGGAAGTTGGCATGTGAGTATGTTTGAAAACATAAGCTTGGGAATTTACCTATTAAGTTAGGTCTACCCATTGGGAATTTACCTATTAAGTTAGGTCTACCCAATTGCTTGAAAACTTGTAATGTGTTTTGGAAACACGATGGACATGACACTTAGAAAATATAAATGTGACCAACTCGAGGTTAGGTTGAGTTTGCAACGTAAAACTACCCGGAACCGACCGGCCTAACTAGTAGTTGCAAACAATAGGACCCAATGTGAGAAGTTGGTCATGTTGTGCTTGAACCCGAGGTTAGACCAAGTTGTGGTGTAAAGCTACCCGGAACCGACCGGCTTAACTAGTAACCACAACAAAGTCTAATGTGAGAGGTTGAGGTGCATTAAGTAATTAATGCCACATGATAGGGTTAAGTTAACTTGATTAATGACTCTTAACCAAATATGACATGGACAAATGGGTTAAGTAATTTGATTAGGCTAATGATACTTAACAAAACATGACAAGGTTGGGTAGGTTAAGTAACTCGATTTGCCTAATGACACTTAACCATTTTTATACGACTAGTGGACGGGGTTAAGTTAATCAACACTTAATCAATCCAACACGATAATTTGGAAAGGTTAAGTAAGTTTTCTTAATGACACTTAACCGAAAAATACAGTTAATGGATGGGGTTAAGATTAGACTTAACTAGTCTAAACATGGAAATCGGATGGGGTTAAGTTAGCCTAGACTTAATTAATCCCACTTGGCAGTTTAATGGGGTTAAGTTAAACACTTAACTAATCTAAACATGATGATTTGATGTGGTTAAGTGACCTATACTTAACCAATCCAACTCGTTAATTTATTGAGGTTAAGTTAACCTATACTTAACCAATCTAACGTGAAAACATGATAAGGCTAAGTCACGAATCGCTTGAATGCACTTGACCGATTTGACTAAGTAAATTGATAGGGTCAAGTTAATATATACTTAACCAATCTAGAATGATAATTGGACGAGGTTAAGTCGTGAATTGCTTAATATACTTAACCAACTTGACACATGGTTTGTAGGGTTAAGTCTTGAACTTGGATACTTAGCCAATTTTGACGTGATTTGTAGACGGGTTAAGTCATGAACTTAAGTGACACTTAACCCATTATGTAAACCCTAGTTCTGAGAATTAGGTGGATAACCGTAATTAACAAGAATAACAGGAATAAGCTAAGTGGTAAACCTTAGTTAGAGAATAGCTAAGTAATAATTCTTAGTCAAGGAATTTTGGACCAGTTCATAGATAGATGAGTAACCTGATACGGTAGGTCATCGTTTAAGTATACGAGTAGGAGCAAGTATCTGATTTAGATAAAGGCTCCAGCGAACTGGGTAACGAAGCAGCGGCTTCGGGGAACGTGAGGATATTCTTGGTATCCCTCTGTGAGCTGCCAGGTGATCATACTAGGCTCATGAGAGGTTAAGGTCTGCGTTAGAAGAACCAAGAGTATGCCTTGGTTGCTATACGAGCGACCTAAAGACGGGGATGGATAGGGGATAGTCGACGATACACGGTCGTACCCTAGATAGCATTTTCGTCAGGCTACCTACCATCTTTGGTCAAGCGTGTACGTACGGAAAGGCAGAGAACACCCAATAGACCATAATTGCTATCTAATTATGGTTGCGGTAAGGCTAGGATTGTGGGTTGGCTAGTAGTGTGTTCTCATACAGGATTTATCCTGTCTTGTCTTTCACTAGTTGAGGGAGTGGTCTCGTGGGACCATAGCCACGTATAGAAAAAAACAGACCTTAGCATCTGCATCGGCAGATAAATCGAAAGCTCCCGACCGAGTCCTGTATTTCCTGATTTGCCCTGTGACAGGACTCGGATGGCACGATGTGATACATGTGCATACAGTCATGGAAAAACGATTCACGGTGAATGCGTGGGAAAAAGGGCGCGGTTGACGGTTAGCGTAATTCCTAGTGGCCCTGGGTGGTTGAACCAAAACCGAGATACGAAAACGTGCAATAGGTAAGCATAATCCCTAGTAGTCCTAGGTAGCATAAGTCCTAGTTGTACAAATGATGATTCATGTTGAAAGACCCTAGTTAGATATAGGGTGATAGCCCAAAACGATCTTAAGGATCATGGAACTATGTTAAAGTAGTATAGAATCTCATGGGAAAGCCCGTATGGTCTACGGCAAGGGACTGAACATTTACATGGAATAAAACATACGAGTTGAGTAACCTATATATGCGATATACTAGGTTGACATGGACCATTACACGACTTTTGAGTAAGGGTCATTTATGGTTAGCACAGGATACGGTGGGGATACTAGTACGGTAGGTGCAGAGCTAAAAGACAGGATAGATACCATGGGATGTTATACGTGATAGATATCTTGGGGATATTATACTTGACAGGAACTTGACGATGGGGTACCTTGTTTTATCTTGACACCGTAATTTATCATGACACCTTAGTTTATCTGAGTTCAGTAGTTCATCCTATTATTTTGATTTAGCTTATCTATCTTGTCATCATGCTTATGTTCATCTCAGTTTCTCATGGCAGTTAACTTTACTAGTTTTTATGCTGATAGTAGATAGGGCTTACTCAGTCTTTTTGACTGACCCGTTTTGTTTCGCCTCTTTTCTTCCGTTTCCCCCCAGGTTACAGGGAGGAAATACTGTTGTTTAGTTCGGACTTCTTCTGCTTGAAGGTCATCATGGATGGCTTGGACTTTTCTTGGCTATGGCTACTTTACTGTTTTTACTTGGGGAATAATTTATGAAAAAGTCTTTATGCTTCTTTACTATTGCAAGGCAAGTTTTGATGTACTCTGATGTAAAAGGCTTTAGACCTTAATTATTGAAGTTTATGAAAGTTCGATTTTACTTCCGCTATTTTATATGTTCTGTCTTGTGATATTTCTGTGCATGTTTACCAATAATGCCCCTCTAAAGCTAGTGCATTCCTTTGCGAGTGACCCTAGCGGAGGCGGGGTGTTACATTTGGTATCAGAGCAGAAGGTTACCAGACTGGGAAAAAGTTTTTAAAGACCTTCTGAAAACTATTTGAAAAACCGTTTACAAAGAAGCATTTTTCAAGAAAATTTTCTTTTAAAAGAAAAAGGCTATTCCCCAAAGGCCATTAGCACTATCCTTGTTTCCTTGATTGAATCTCTTTTCCTTTCTTTCCTCCATCTGTAGTCACAGTGGTTTTAACTGCGACTAGTCTTTTCTATCTACGAAAGTGTTTTCCATACGATGGAGGTGGTTCTCGAGAGACCAGTGGCCGCGTTATAAGAAAGGATAGTAAGAAAGAGGATAAAGGATACGAGCTTAAGGATGAGCAACTTGTTGGTATGGCTTAGTCCTCAAAGGAGGGAGAAAGATGAACAATGAAACCCATGACGAGAGAGTACCTTTGGCGTGGTAAAACGGGGCGGATAGTTAAGTATTATGGGACAAGGACAAGATCATCGGGAGGGCAGTAGTATGCTCTCATTTCTAGGGTACCTCGGAAGGAGGGTAACGATCTTGTTAAAGGTTTAGCTTTTCTTCTCTATCATCCCGTTAGGACTTCGTCTTTCGTATCATTTAAGTCTGCTTCGATAGTTGAGTCTCTGCACCTTAAGTACTAGCGTAATAGAGAATCCCATTTTTGTCTCAAAGTCCTATTGGAGAATCAGTCCATTTATACATGACTTGTTTGGATTTGAGAATGTCTATGCCAAGTGTTGAGTTTGGAAATAATGCTTATGTTTATAAGCCATGGATGGATTCTAGGGATGAAGTGGTTATCCAGTAGGGGATGCCACTCTCGGTTTTGATAGGAGGGTAGTTAGACCTTTTGACTAGCCTTGGTAATACCCTCGAAGTATCGTGTAACCTTTTTGAGGTTCTGTCGTGACTAGTTACTTAAAATCCCTTGATGCCTTTATTGGAAATTTGAAGCCCGATCGAGTGGTGTTCGCCGATAAGATGGATGGTTTACTTCATTTATGCATGGGTTATAGAGATCACCCTAGTAAGTGCGCTTGATAACCTGGTTGGCATCTGTTTACTTTCAAGAGGAAGTTCTTCTACGTGGAATACCTTGTGGTACGAGATCCAAGATTCACTAGTGAATTTTGGAAAGCTTGCATGAGATCATGAGTACGCAGTCATGTTTGCGCCAAGTATTCTAGAAAAAGGGATAAGTGCAAGTGGAACAAGAGGCGACGAAGAAATGAGTTCCAGCTCATGTTATGGAAACAGGAAATAAGAAGCTACGAAATCGCGAAGTTAAAAGACGGTCAAGGCACAATGGAATTAAGCTCGAGGAAATACGACTTTGATGGTCAAAGACTAGATACGCGCATGATATCTCTTTTTGGGAGTATATCCTTGATCCCTGTTTTCTGTAGAGCTTACTTGTAGGCTATCTTTTGTGGACATCCTCTCGGTCCTATTTTCTGTTACAAACCCCGTAAGGAGTTTGTCTTGTTTATCTTCTCGACCCTGTTTCAGGGAATCCTAGGTAGAACCCTATGGATGTAAACATGTATTTGAAACATGTTATGATTGATATGGTTGCAAGTGGTTGCAAGTGGTTGCTCGTGGATGTGCGAATACACATTAGATACTAGCTCGACTCGGTCACATTTCATATTGCATATGCACGAGTATTTATACTTGTTTATGGATGAAATCAAATGTATTATCATGCGGTTGTTGCATATGAATGAATGATTGTGCACGCATATAGTATCTATATGACTAGGATTATTTGCATACATGTTGGATTCATGGCACTATACATATTTTGCATTAGAAAGATTATTCAGGCCTGATCATTAGCATTAGCTAAGGAACATGTACACACACGTTTTGCATATATTCATACAGCACTAGAAATCATCTAAGGACAATGGTTGCTTGTGGATGATGTTTTGAGTAGATGAATGATGGATGGTAGGATATGTTCTTCCTAACTTGGAGATTTCGGGGACGAAATCCTAAAAGGTGGGGAGAATGTAACAACCCGTATTTCGATAACATGTTAAAACGAGAATCAAGGCAGAATTTCATTTTAAAATTCTGAATCAAGTAAAACGGGCTATGCCATTGCATTCGTCTCGGAAAAATACGCGAAATAGAGTCTGAGTTTTCGAGAATCGGAGTCCGTATGACCAAGTTATGGTCCGACGAAGTTTTCAGAAAATTCAAGTTCAAAAACGAGTTCTAATTTCGAATATTAGGGCTGGAAGGCTAGGCGGGAAAAATTCCCGCCAGGCACCCCAAGTTGACAGCCCTGTCGACTTAGGAGTCGACATGGCTTGACCCAAGTCGACAGTCCTGTCGACTTGGGGGTCGACCTATGGTGGCCGGGCAGTTTTGCCTGGTGCACCTATTTTCTGTCTTGGCTAGGTTTTTGGGCCTGGTTCGAAATCTGATGGTTCAGGTTGATCCTAGGGTTAATCCTAAGGTCCTAATCACTCCTAATCTTTATAAATAAGCCTCTAACCTACCCCTAAACCCTCATTATTCATTCATGCAACTAAACTATGGCAAAATTGCTCCACTCATGGCCTCCACTCAAAATCCTAGCCTCCACTTCATTTCTATGAGAGGTTTCATGATCATGTGAGTATTAGAGAGTCCCTATGTTAGTATGAGAGCTTCTCAAGTTGATTTCAAGGCTAAAGCTTTGACCTTTGTTCATCAAGATGGGGTTTTTATTGATTTGGAGCTTTCACCTTTGGGTTTTTGAATGATGGCATGCATAGGCTTTGTCTCAATCTTTAGTTTAATCGATTTGTGCCTTCATAGCAATGTAAGCCCTTTCCCTACTCTTAGATATTAACTATGAAGTTAAATGTTCATTTTGCAAGTTTGGGTTTGATCATTGAGTATGATACATGCTATCATGTCATGCAAGTTTATGAAGTCATTATCTTGATCTTGTGGGCTAAAAGCTACAACCTTTATGTTGAAATGTTGCATTATGCAACATGAGAACCCTCCTAACCTTTATGTCAACTTGCATATGAAGTCATAACCCTTATATGATGATATATGCGAGTTACTAGTCATCATTCCATGTCTTTTGTCACCATGATTCGCTTATGTGCCAAGTTTGGGTTTATGCATGTTTTTGAGGCTTAAGAATGTAACATGCAAGTTAATGAACACATTTGTGCCTCATTTGCCACCATGATTAACTTGTGGCTTAATATCCATTTTTGTCATGCCTTTGCCAAGTCTCTTCTTTTAATCCATTACGTTGTTGCGAACGTATATGCGAGTTTAAAAGCGTTGGGTTATGTTATGGGTAATTTCTAATGACATGAAAATACAACTTGAAAACGTGACTTGAAATATAACATGGAAGTTGGCATGTGAGTATGTTTGAAAACATAAGCTTGGGAATTTACCTATTAAGTTAGGTCTACCCATTGGGAATTTACCTATTAAGTTAGGTCTACCCAATTGCTTGAAAACTTGTAATGTGTTTTGGAAACACGATGGACATGACACTTAGAAAATATAAATGTGACAACTCGAGGTTGGGTTGAGTTTGCAACGTAAAACTACCCGGAACCGACCGGCCTAACTAGTAGTTGCAAACAATAGGACCCAATGTGAGAAGTTGGTCATGTTGTGCTTGAAACCGAGGTTAGACCAAGTTGTGGTGTAAAGCTACCCGGAACCAACCGGCTTAACTAGTAACCACAACAAAGTCTAATGTGAGAGGTTGAGGTGCATTAAGTAATTAATGCCACATGATAGGGTTAAGTTAACTTGATTAATGACTCTTAACCAAATATGACATGGACAAATGGGTTAAGTAATTTGATTAGGCTAATGATACTTAACAAAACATGACAAGGTTGGGTAGGTTAAGTAACTCGATTTGCCTAATGACACTTAACCATTTTTATACGACTAGTGGACGGGGTTAAGTTAATCAACACTTAATCAATCCAACACGATAATTTGGAAAGGTTAAGTAAGTTTTCTTAATGACAGTTAACCGAAAAATACAGTTAATGGATGGGGTTAAGATTAGACTCAACTAGTCTAAACATGGAAATCGGATGGGGTTAAGTTATCCTAGACTTAATTAATCCCACTTGGCAGTTTAATGGGGTTAAGTTAAACACTTAACTAATCTAAACATGATGATTTTATGTGGTTAAGTGACCTATACTTAACCAATCCAACTCGTTAATTTATTGAGGTTAAGTTAACCTATACTTAACCAATCTAACGTGAAAACATGATAAGGCTAAGTCACGAATCGCTTGAATGCACTTGACCGATTTGACTAAGTAAATTGATAGGGTCAAGTTAATATATACTTAACCAATCTAGAATGATAATTGGACGAGGTTAAGTCGTGAATTGCTTAATATACTTAACCAACTTGACACATGGTTTGTAGGGTTAAGTCTTGAACTTGGATACTTAGCCAATTTTGACGTGATTTGTAGACGGGTTAAGTCATGAACTTAAGTGACACTTAACCCATTATGTAAACCCTAGTTCTGAGAATTAGGTGGATAACCGTAATTAACAAGAATAACAGGAATAAGCTAAGTGGTAAACCTTAGTTGGAGAATAGCTAAGTAATAATTCTTAGTCAAGGAATTTTGGACCAGTTCATAGATAGATGAGTAACCTGATACGGTAGGTCATCGTTTAAGTATACGAGTAGGAGCAAGTATCTGATTTAGATAAAGGCTCCAGCGAACTGGGTAACGAAGCAGCGGCTTCGGGGAACGTGAGGATATTCTTGGTATCCCTCTGTGAGCTGCCAGGTGATCATACTAGGCTCATGAGAGGTTAAGGTCTGCGTTAGAAGAACCAAGAGTATGCCTTGGTTGCTATACGAGCGACCTAAAGACGGGGATGGATAGGGGATAGTCGACGATACACGGTCGTACCCTAGATAGCATTTTCGTCAGGCTACCTACCATCTTTGGTCAAGCGTGTACGTACGGAAAGGCAGAGAACACCCAATAGACCATAATTGCTATCTAATTATGGTTGCGGTAAGGCTAGGATTGTGGGTTGGCCAGTAGTGTGTTCTCATACAGGATTTATCCTGTCTTGTCTTTCACTAGTTGAGGGAGTGGTCTCGTGGTACCATAGCCACGTATAGAAAAAAACAGACCTTAGCATCTGCATCGGCAGATAAATCGAAAGCTCCCGACCGAGTCCTGTATTTCCTGATTTGCCCTGTGACAGGACTCGGATGGCACGATGTGATACATGTGCATACAGTCATGGAAAAACGATTCACGGTGAATGCGTGGGAAAAAGGGCGCGGTTGACGGTTAGCGTAATTCCTAGTGGCCCTGGGTGGTTGAACCAAAACCGAGATACGAAAACGTGCAATAGGTAAGCATAATCCCTAGTAGTCCTAGGTAGCATAAGTCCTAGTTGTACAAACGATGATTCATGTTGAAAGACCCTAGTTAGATATAGGGTGACAGCCCAAAACGATCTTAAGGATCATGGAACTATGTTAAAGTAGTATAGAATCTCATGGGAAAGCCCGTATGGTCTACGGCAAGGGACTGAACATTTACATGGAATAAAACATACGAGTTGAGTAACCTATATATGCGATATACTAGGTTGACATGGACCATTACACGACTTTTGAGTAAGGGTCATTTATGGTTAGCACAGGATACGGTGGGGATACTACTACGATAGGTGCAGAGCTAAAAGACAGGATAGATACCATGGGATGTTATACGTGATAGATATCTTGGGGATATTATACTTGACAGGAACTTGACGATGGGGTACCTTGTTTTATCTTGACACCGTAATTTATCATGACACCTTAGTTTATCTGAGTTCAGTAGTTCATCCTGTTATTTTGATTTAGCTTATCTATCTTGTCATTATGCTTATGTTCATCTCAGTTTCTCATGGCAGTTAACTTTACTAGTTTTTATGCTGATAGTAGATAGGGCTTACTCAGTCTTTTTGACTGACCCGTTTTGTTTCGCCTCTTTTCTTCCGTTTCCCCCCCAGGTTACAGGGAGGAAATACTGTTGTTTAGTTCGGACTTCTTCTGGTTGAAGGTCATTATGGATGGCTTGGACTTTTCTTGGCTATGGCAACTTTACCGTTTTTACTTGGGGAATAATTTATGAAAAAGTCTTTTTGCTTCTTTACTATTGCAAGGCAAGTTTTGATGTACTCTGATGTAAAAGGCTTTAGACCTTAATTATTGAAGTTTATGAAAGTTCGATTTTACTTCCGCTATTTTATATGTTCTGTCTTGTGATATTTCTGTGCATGTTTACCAATAATGCCCCTCTAAAGCTAGTGAATTCCTTTGTGAGTGACCCTAGCGGAGGCGGGGTGTTACAGTAATTCTCCTTGGATTTGGATAGATCTCCTTTCACATGTACTTTATTCAGTTTATCTATGTTATTTGTAATGACACTTGGATATTATTATGGTTTTTGTACTCTGATTATGAGACAAATTGTTTTTGGTATCTAAGAAAAACATGATGTTGTAACTTTGGGATTGAAATGATGTTTTGTTGATAATAAAAGTTTTAAGTTTCTGTTGCATTATTTATATTTTCCTTGTAAATTTCGTATGGTTTATTTATTGTGCTTCATGAAACTTAATGCATTCTCTTAATAGTGACATTAATGGATGCGGGGTGACATCAAGAATAAAGTTCAACATTCGAGTCAGTAATGCACGAGCACAATACATGTATACACATAGATGTATATGTACATATACATATATATAATCAAAATGTGCAAGTGCAATTAACTAACTATTTACTTAAGCTTTCAAAAAAAATGACACAATGGTAGACGTTGCTACTATGATTTTTCTTCATCATCGTATTCTAATCCTCCCAATTCTACCTCATCAACGCAACTCAAACCCCTTCAATCTTCCAATTTCTACAATTTACAGTCTTCTTTAATCACTCTCCTTTCATCTGATGGCAAAAAATTAAAAATCTCAAGCCCAACAAATGAACTGTTCCACCAGATCTGGAAAAATATACTCCCCTTCCACTTCGGGTTTAGCTACTGTGAACTTGGTTTTGAACATTGATACTGTCCAACCTCCTGAGCTACTGCTACTTGCTAAGGAATTTGTCTCTTTGCCTGATATGCCAATGTCCGGTATATAGAATCTTGTTGAGACACCACTTACTTTCCTGCTTGCTGGAGGTCTTCTAGCTGCTAATTGTTGGTCTATTAATGATACATCGAAGGCTATTGAGTCGATTCCATGCTCCGAAAAATACAGGTACAACTACTTCTTGTCTTTCACCTATTTTTGAAGATGGTGTAGTTGACGTTGTCACTGTCTCCATTGAATGAACTAGTGTGCCCGTGAATGTTTTGAAGGAGGCTTGTGTGTTTGTCCATTTCAAAGCCGTTGCTTTCCCAATCCCTGCTCCGGCTTTAAAAGTACACAAGATATTCGCGAAAATGTCATTGTTAAGCCTGTGGTATCTGCTTCTTATCTAGTTGATACTTTAGATAAAGTGGAAAAAAATACTTTGGTTTTTGTTCCTGTTGTAGGCTCTAGTGTTACAAATACTTCTGGGTCGGGTAATTTCCCTGTTGGTGTAAACGCAAAGGTTCCTAAATGGACCTCTTTTTTTGAGAATTCCCTGCTCGACATGTGCTCTTATGAACCCTGTATATATGTGCACTCTGTGTCTGAAGGCACTAGTGTTCTTCCTTCCGAAGTTAGTTGTGCTGGGGTTGATTTCTGGTCAGATTGTTTGGTTGATTTCTTCCTTGACACATTCCTTTGTATTTAGTTATTAAGAAGCATTATGGGAAAGTGTGATAACTCCATGGTTGTTAGGATGGATAGATCTATGTTTTTCTTGAAATTTTCTCTCTCGGAAGATCAACTTTGTGTCCTTAGTGTAGAGCCTAATATTATTCGTGGGAAGCCATTTATCATTACTTCGTGGAGTCCAACAGTTGAAAAGCAAGAGAGCACGTCCCATCCATTCCGGTTTGGACTTACTTCTCGCACATCCCATCTGTTCTGCAACCCCTGATAGGTCTGGACTAGTTTTCCAATTATATCGGAAATCTTAGATGCTTTTATGATAACTCAGTAGCCAATGACAAACTGTTCTATGACAAAGCTCTTATTGAAATAACCCCTAATAAACCGCTCTCAAAGACAATAAAAGTTATAGTTGTTGATGATTTTTGTGGCTGAGACAAGAGTGTGCTATAGGTGGACACTTGACATTTTCTCTCTATGCCATTCTTTTGGTCATCTTCACACTTCGTGTTCGTGGAAACCATATGTCTCTGCCCACTGCCTTGTTCCTCCTTCTGAGCGTGTTCCACTTCCTCGACCTCCCATCGTGAATTGGGTTCGGAAGGTTCGTGTCACTTCTCCTACTGTTATGTAGGTGAATGCCATCCGCAGTGAAGTTGATCATTTGGATGAAGATAACACTATTTTAGATGAGGTTTCGTACTTTAATGAAATGAACTGATACTCAGAGAACAATTCTTGGGTCCATGCATGTTCTCGCATGAGATATGATACATCAGATGACTTGTATTTCATATATGTCATGACAATGATGATGATCTTAGGGGGCTATTTTATCAGGTTGTGGGTGAGGTATTTGAGCTTATTGAGGAGGGTGGGCTAGGAAGATGAATAGGGAGCATTTTCTATTATACTACATGGGATCAGGACAACCAGTTTTGTTATCCTAACCCGTGCTTTGTTCCCAAGCTTGGTGTACTTTTTTCTAAAATTCATCAAAGTTATTGGGACCAGTGATGACTCCATTTATCCCTCTTTTTTAGGGGATTAACTGTGTTTCGTTAGTAGTTGAAGCACTCTGCTTCACTCTTGTTTTTCATTCTTAGTGTACTAGCACTTCAACCAGTCTTTGTAGTCTATAGGCGCTTTGTCTACCATCGGTTGTAACTGTTTTACTATTTGATATAATAAAAGTGCTACAAATCACTTAAAAAACCAGTCGGCCATGCCCAAAATATTATGCAGATGCGTGTAATAAGTAAAACAGGTTAGAAAGGTGCAACAAACAAGAATCTTGAACATGGAAGTTCAAATTCAGGTAGCATGTTGAAGGCAACCCAAGAATGCAACAAACCAAAATTTAGGTCATGCCATGCAAGTTAAAAAATACTATAAAGCAACCCAAGCTCAGCACAAAGACATGCAAAATGCAAAATTTTCTAGGTTATATCATGTAAGCACAAAAATACACATCAAACACAATATATATACATGGCCAGTATATTTAGGTGAAGCGCAACAGGTCATGGCATGGACAAAGTCAAGCATAACAAACAAGTTTTTTAAGTGAAATAGTCAACAAAACAAGGTCATCATGATGCAAGCACCAAGTGTTGCAAGGCAGTCCAGATCATGCAAATAAAAAATTTGAAAAACATTTTGAATTTAAACAACATGATAAAGCAGATTGGAAAAGAAACAAATATCATGGCTTTGATTGTTATGGATGGGATGCAAGAGAGGAAGATTATTTATCCGGGGGCTCCATCGGTGAGCACTTGCATAAAAATGGTGATTATAAAATTGTATCTGAACTGCAAGGTGAAGACACATGGAAAAAATGAAAAACTTGTACTTGATCTAGTAAGAGCAATTGAGGCAAAAACAAGAAATTACTTAAGCTGGAGTGCAGATTTACTACCACAGCCATATCACTTAAGAAAATGATGGTAGCAAGCTCACAATAAAAGTTTGTGCTATTAATGAAGCTTTTGTTTTTGTCCCTAGAAATATGTTCCATGCAATAACAAGTTTAAATATGGTCAGTATGCACTAACTAATGGTTAGTATGGACTAACTATTGGTCAGTGATAGGAAAAACAGTTTGATTGCATAAAGTTTATATAATTTACTATTGCACATTGAAACCCACATGTTAGTTAAGTCTGTTTGTATTGATTACCAATGAGTACAACTTCTATTAGTAATAACTACAGTTCTCTATGCATTTTAAACTAAAGAACTTGTAACAACCTGAATTTCGACAAACTGTTTTTTTTTCTTCAAAAATCTCAATCTATCGAAGTTCAAATTGGCTTATCTGGTATCCTGCAGAAAAGACAGAGATAATAAATACATCAGAGCTCGATAAAACACCTTAGAGCGAAATGGATATAAATGTAATAATCAAATATAGCCTTACCGAAATAATAACACTATCTAACAAGTGTCCAAAGGCTGCCAAATCTCTGTCATAAAGCTATAATATGAATATATTATGGGGAGGGGGGCAGAACACAATGTTATGATGAATGGACAAATTATACATTCTGAAATAGCCCTGCATATACCATTCAGTCATGTTTTCTTAATTGTTAGGTTATATGGGTTAATAGCATTCAAGGCTCTGCACTCGCGTCGTGCCTATCTACTCCCCAGTAGATGTGATAAAAAGGAATTTCGCTCGATCCAAATCGATCGTTAAACCGACTAAGACCATTCGAAAACCCCTGATCGTTTGAGAACACGACAAAACAGAACGCAGACGGAAGAACATTTCATTGTATATTACAACAATGCATCAGATTACAAGAATATACAGAGTATAAATGAATAAATATTACATAGAAATATCAGAGATTTAAATTACATTTAAATACATAGCAGCGGAAAATAATACAATACACAACTAGAAGAGATATACGGATACAAAGCTTTCCGGATATCGTTCCAGCTGTAAACCAGGATCCTGTGAATATAAATCTGCAAAACCAAAACTACTAGCTGCCCGTGTCGAAAATGAGGGCACCCAGAGTTTAGGTTAAAACAATAAACTCCAGGTCAGTCATGTGACTGGTGTGAGAACTAAAACAGTTATTAATCTTTATTTTAAAGTTAGGTAATTCAAGGGACCACGCCGTATAACACGGAACGGGTTTCCTCCCAAGAATACCAGTGCATAAAACAAACAGCGCAATGCTAAATAAAGAAAAATGAAGCTATTATAAGACCCAGGTCCCATCACACAATGCAACGCAAGCCGGAGGATAGGGTTTTTACCTTATAATAGCCAAGAATGCTTGATACGTTTAAAACAGATCATTTGATACTATTATAAGTGAATAATGTATAAATCAACTTCAAATCATAAGTATCAATCATAGACTGCATAAGCGCCCCATCCCACTATGTCGCCATACTAGGCTCTACAAATAAAACCGCAAATGTCACGTATTTGGAAATTGGATTCCCATCTATGAACCGAGGCAAAAGATAGTCCTCAACCGATTCGAGACTCTCTAGCCCGAGCCTCAGGATCAGAGCTCGAGTGACCCTTGGAGCGACAGGGCCGGTCCACCGATGTGCATTAAAATGCCTGAACACTACGTTTCCCCGCCCTTTGGGGCGTAAATGAGCCAACGAATGGCTCCATCGGACCCGGATCGTCCGATCTAACCGAGGCGCCTCGCAACAGCAACAACCACACAGGTGAAAAGTATATAAATGTCAGGGCTGGTAGGTCACTGACACCACCCTAACTAGAAAGAAACGCATGCCCTCCCTGAGGTCCTTCTCCCGTTTTTGGTTCACAACCGGGGTGCGAGGCTAGCGAATTCACATTACACAAAGCTGTGCCACACAGGCTGTGCTTTGATCATCACCACAAGACTTTGATTTTCAACAGAAGCCTCGATCAGTTGCCACTTAGGCATGCCACACAGACAATTCACTCCATGCATTTGATATCCATCAATATATAACCCTGAGCTCGTACGTCTCAGAGAAGGGCGTTAAGCAAGAGAATAAATTCTCCGCCGCCAAACATATATATATTTAATAGAAATCAATCACACGGACTAAAATCCAATGTCAGACACACGGTCCATTTACAAGTTCGTTCTGGGTCTGAACGAAACCGGGGGCACCTAGTACCCCGCATATCCATCGATCTCCAAGTACGTCTGGACGATCACCAACTGTTTCCAACTTCTTGGGTGTACAGCCCAATCAAGATCACCAGTAATCACCCAAACGACGTGAAGACTTCTGGTCTTCAACCACCATCTTCATCTTCGACTTATCGTCGTATCAGTTATCCAGAATGGGATAAACCCGGTCTTCCCGAATAACTCGCATATGCTTTAAATAAGTGTTACACAAACACAACATACGCCTCATTCCAATTCATCAGTCACTAACCGTAAATTAATCAAGAGAATAATCCCCCAAATATTAACCCCGAAGGCCGAAACCGACATCAAATCAATACCCAGGAAATCACTCTGCTTAGCCAACCTACAGTTAGTTTCTAAATTTCACATTCTTAGGGAAAGGTTCCCATTAATTTATCAAAGATAAATCTTTCAAATTTATTCTTTAATCTATTTTTGAATATCAATTCAAACTAGTCGGGATTAACGAACTTTACCAAAGTAATCATTTGTTTTAATTTCCCAATCCCAGCCTATTCATCCCATGAAGTAAACCTGGTAATACTTCATACCTAACACTACGGTGTTATCGGTAAATTCAGTTACCATTTCACGTTCAAATCTAATTAAAGATTTAACTATCGCCTGGAGAAAAACTGGTGATACTCCATTCTCGATCATTTCAATCTAATTAAAGATTATTAAAACTCCACTTAGTTTTATATGTTAACTGGGATAAAGAATCCGTGTCATTTAAAACACGGTTCACGATAAACCCAAAGTCACATTCCATTAATTATCGGGTTAAAGAACAAGTGTTATTTAAAACACTGTCCACGATAAACCCAAAAATCAATATCAATTCAATTCCAATTAAATATTATTTAATTGGTACACTTCATTAAATCTAAATAAAAAGATTTAATCTTTTCTCAACTGGGTTCAAGAACAGTGTTAGTCAAGACACCATTCACGACAAACCCAAATCACATTTGATATTAAATACAAGGCTCTGAATAGAAAATATATCGGCTTATATTCAATATCAAATTCTACGACCAACAGATATCGTATTGGAAATAACGATATATATATATCTATATCTTTCAAATTTCCATAACAACATCTGTATAATCACGAAATCCAACATCGAAATATTCCGAAGACAATTTCGATTCAAATCCATTCCAATGCAATCATTGGAAATTCTGGTTATTTTCAAAACCATTTCAAATTCAATTTATTTATTTAAAAATAAATAGAATTATAATTCTAGTTCAAAACTAGTTCATTTCGATAAAAATCTATTTTTATCTTTTCAAATATGGAGTTTTTCATCCCAATTCTTTCTAAATCATTTCTTATGATTTTACACAAATTATTTCTATTTTTAATAATTTTATTAAGGCCCTGTACAGTAGATTTCCATCAACGGCCATCGAACTGCACTTACAACGACCTTTTTCAAATTTGATTTGGACATAATTCCAAATCCAACCGTTAGATTTCAAATTTCTAATATTTGTTAGAAAGCTCTTTTCGAAACGAACCCAACGGTTCCGGTTTTAGGAGAATCCGACGGTCGGATCTCCCGTAATATCCGTTCGAAGTCAATGGTCGAAATTCGCGAACTGCCGCTATGCGGCGCGTTCTATTCAGGCCATTATATATATATAATATATATATATAATATATACTTCATCGATTTCCTTTTAAAACGTATTTTATAAATCGTTTTAAATTCGTTTTCAAAACGATTTCAACTTCTTTTTCAAATTCAAATCTAAATTGAATTTTCCCTTACAAATTCGTTTTAAATTCATTTCAAATTGATTTCAATTCAAATCGATTTTGAATTCAATTTCAGTTCGTTTCCAATTCAATTCAATTTCAATTCGAATTCATTTCTATTCAATTTCAATTCGAATTCATTTATATTCAATTTCAATTCGAATTCATTTATATTCAATTTCAATTCGAATTCATTTCTATTCAATTTCAATTCGAATTCATTTATATTTAATTTCAATTCGAATTTCAATTCTTTTCAAAATATCAGATTTTGAAATCACTTTCGATATTGATTATAAAATGAATAAAGTCGATATAAATATCGTTCACGTCAAAATGGCGTCAATCTAATCAATACGGCTTCATATATTCCTATTTTCAAATATTCTATTTCAAACATTTCTATTTATAATATTTCTATTTCAAATATTTCTTTTTCAAATATTTCTTTTTCAAATATTTCTTTTTCAAATATGGAATGAGGCCCAATCAATAACCATATAATGTTAATTATATGGATTTTCTACAACACATGTATGCAATAACAATGACGAATAATCAACCATCATCCAAAGTGCATTCTACACTGTATAAGCATCAAATATAAATATTCAACGCTTATAACAGTCTGTCAATCAATTGATCGGCATACAACTAAACAATCGGGATTAGTGTACGTCAAATATCATCCCAATACCCGTGTGGGGTTTCAAACAATCAAACACAGATTTTATTTGTGCAGTTGGGCGATGTGTAAAATTTATCGTCCCAATCAATATCAGTCAAATGTGTATATATAAACAAATCGTCCGATTTGTTTATTTTTATTTCATTTCATATACACGTTAAAAATTCTATTTTTAACTATAAAATATTTTCAACTATATAAATATTTTATTTCATTTCATATCACATCACACAATCAACTATTCATCAACATCAAACAAACAAGCATACAAGCCGTCCATGGTCTGTGGACGATGGGTGTCGGGTGCTACTAAACACCGTCTGCATCCTAGTATATATATATAACTAGAAAATTAAATTAAAGAGTGAGAAATTCTCACCGAATAGCTAATCCAACGCCACGACTCTTCTTAGGTAGAAATCTTCGTCGTTCTTGCCTCTTGTCACTTTTCACTGCCCGTATTCTCTACATATATAAAAGTCACATTTTTACTTCGCTATTCAATATATAAAAATCGAATTTTTACTTTGCTATTGAATATATAAAAATCGAATTTTTACTTTGCTATTCAATATATAAAAATCGAATTTTTTACTTTGCTATTCAATATATAAAAATCAAATTTGAGACGACCCGAAATCCCGTTCAGACGGAGACCAGGGTTATCTTGGAATATATCACAGAAACAGATAATAGCAGAACAAAAATTAAATAATTACACCAGATAATGAACAATAGAATATACTGGATAAAAATAATCATCAGAGTTACACTGTATACAGGATCTTACTTAGTACAAATACAGTTCAGCTATACATAAATGTCTACAGCGGAAATAAACAAAATATATACAATAGGAGCTGAACGACATAAAAAGAGATAAATGATAGAATCCATCTTCAGCTCCAGCTATCCAGAAAGAACCAGCTAAACCTGAATACAAGGCTGCCCGTGAAGAAAAAGGGGCACCCGAGTTTGAGAGTGAAACAAACTATGAGTCAGTCATGGGACTGGTATGAGAAATCCATTCAACACATATATAGTTTGGCTAATCACAGGACCACGCCACTTTCGTGGAACGGGTTTACTCTATTGGATTGCCAGTGCTTTAAAACAAATCTTTCTTTTAAACATCGCTATGCTTTTTATAAAAATGAAGCCGTTATAAGACTCAGTTCCCATCACACAATGCAACGCAAACCGGAGGATAGAGTTTTTACCTTATAACGGCCAAGATATGCTTGATACGAATAAAACAAAGGCATTTGATATTATTACTAGTGTTTATATGTTTTGAAAACAATTTCAAATCATAACTATCAATCATAGACGGCATTAATGCCCCATACAACTATGTCGCCATATATAGGTATACAATCAAAACCGCACGATGTCGTATTTGGAAATTGGATTTCTGTCTTGAACCAAGGCAAAAGATAGTCCTTACCGAATTCGAGACTGCCTAGCCCGAGCCTCAGGAACAGCCGCAACTGCCCCTTGGATCGTCAGGGCCGGTCCACCGATGTGGATTATTATGCCTGAACAATACGTTTCCCCGCCCTTTGGGGCGTAAACGAGCCAACGAATGACTCCATCGGACCCGGATCGTCCGATCAAACCGAGGCGCCTCGCAACAGCAACAACCACATAGGTGAAAAGTATATAAATGTCAGGGCTGCTAGGTCACTGACACCACCCTAGCTACGAAGAAACGCATGCCCTCCCTGAGGTCCTTCTCCCGTTTCTGGTTCATACCGGGGTGTGAGGCTCGCGAATTTACGTTATACACAAAGCTACGCCACACAGACGGTGCTTTGATCATCACCACAAGACTTTTCTTTTCAACAGAAGCCCTGATCACTGCATCATAGCATGCCACACAGAATAAAATCCAATGTCAGACACACAGTCCATTTACAAGTCCGTTCTGGGTCTGAACGAAACCGGCGGCACTAAATACCTCACAAACCCTTCGATCACCACGTACGTCTGGACGATCACCACTCATTATCCATATTTCGGGATGCCTCCCAATCAGGACCTCGGTTACCATCCAAACGAGGTGAAAATCTCCGGTCTTCGACCACCGTCTTCATCTTCGACTTTCAATCGTCGGTCGATTATTTGAAATGAGAATTAACTCGGCCTTTTCGAATAATTCACGTATATTTAGAATTTCCAATCAATTTATTTCAATGGTTAAATTATTCGACAACATCAATTTTGTTCTTTAATGTAATTTCCACACCAAACACATTCAACCATCAAAAGCCACATAAATCGAGCAAATTCAGTTTATTTCCATTCCATATCGCTTATGATATTTTATAACTATTTATCGCTATTTTTGTTTATTTTAAAATAGCTAAATTATTCAAAACGACGCTTCGGGCCATAAAGCGACCGTGGCGCTGTTCTTCTTCAGATTTGATTTACACATATCTGAAAATCTAACCGTTGGATCCTCACAAAATTTATATCATTAGAAAGGTCTTTTCAAAACGAATCCAACGGTTCCAGTTTCGGGAAAATCCGACGGTCGGATCTCCCGGTACAATCGTTTGAAGTTTCGATTTCAAAATACGAACTGCAGCGTCGTTATTCGATTAAATATATAATTATATATATATATATATATATATATAAATATAATCGCTTCTGGCGCTGTTTTTCTTCAGATTTGAATTAAACATTCCAAACAATCCAACCGTTGGATTTCTACAAAGTTGGTGCCGTTGGGAAGATATTTCCAAGGCGAACCCGACGGTTGAGGTTTCGGGAAAATCCAATGGTCGGATTTCCCGCACTAGTTGTTTGAAATCACGGTTTCAAAATACGAACTGCACGGCCTCGTTTCGTTTTAATTTTATTTATATTTATATATTTATATAAATATAGTTCATTCAATGATTTCAATATCGTTTTCACTTCAAAAATTTCACTAACGTCTTAAAATTTTGGAAAATTTCGCCATAACCTCCCCTGCACCGGGAGCATCGGGAAATCGCAAATAGCTTTCCCGGTCCTTCTAATCTCAAAAAGAAAAAGAAAAAGCCAAGCGGCTAGCCAACAGGCTCATAAAATCATCACCCAAACAAAACAGTAAATGTGTACCTATTTGTCGGGCACAAAATTTTATTCCTCTTCTCTAGCCCCTTTGCTATAACCTGTTCAATGAATATGCATGTACATATATATAGTTCTTATCATTTATCATTTTCTATTCAACTTCATATTTGACTTCTATTTGGTTTAAAAAAACACCATTCATTCTAATGTTACATAAATTGGTGCAAATCATTTCATTAGCTAATTAATGAATATTTCAACTCATATATGTTTATTTTGAACGGGTGGCTATTTTTAACACTTCACATTTCAACGATTTATGCATACAATAAAAATGTGATTTTTATTGTAAAACAATTCATTTCAAAACACTATTTTTCTATATAGTTCATATAGGTGACAAAAATAGGATTTTATATATATAGATAAAAGGTGATTTTTATTATCAAAAAATTTATTTCAAAATATGAATACCATTCAACACATGAATTTCTAATCAACGAATGAATATTAATTCAACACATGAATGTTTTCTATAGTTTCTATATATAGATAAAAATGTGATTTTTATTATCAAACAATTTATTTCAAAATATGAATACCATTCAACACATGAATTTCTAATCAACGAATGAATATCAATTCAACACATGAATGTTTTCTATAGTTTCTATATATAGATAAAAATGTGATTTTTATTATCAAACAATTTATTTCAAAATATGAATACCATTCAACACATGAATTTCTAATCAACGAATGAATATCAATTCAACACATGAATGTTTTCTATAGTTTCTATATATAGATAAAAATGTGATTTTTATTATCAAACAATTTATTTCAAAATATGAATACCATTCAACACATGAATTTCTAATCAACGAATGAATATCAATTCAACACATGAATGTTTTCTATAGTTTCTATATATAGATAAAAATGTGATTTTTATATTTAAAACGCGAATACCATTCAACACATGAATTTCTAATCAACGAATGAATATCAATTCAACACATGAAGGTTTTCTATTCAATGAATAAATATAGTTTAAGCATATGAAAATAATTCAAACACACGAATATTATTCAAAATTTCGGCAGCATAACGGCAGGGTAGTTAAAACCGGGACCGTCCCTAGTACGGCTCCTCGCTCTACCTTAAAACCTCGCGGTTTTTGACAATGGGGATCATGCATCTAGTTCGCACGCAGGCGGCATGTATATATTTATTTCATTTCCACAAACTAATCCTATGTGGTTTCAACCAAATATTTCTCAACCACAAATGGGTATTTTTCAACCACAATCAACCAATATCAATCACAAACAATCCCAAACAATCATTCGCTATCAATCAATTTTCACAACAATTTCAACCAATAAATATCGTCCATGGTTTGTGGACAAGGGGCGTATATATATATATATATATATATATTTATATATAGCAATTCACTTTTATTTCAACACATATATATATATATAGTAAAAGAAATTGAAGAGTGAGAAATTCTCACCAATAGCTATCCAATAATACGACTCTTCCTTTAGAGAACTCTTCGCCAATCTCGCCTTTCGTCGCTTTCGTTGCCCGTATTCTCTACATATGTAAAAATCGAATTTTTACTATGTTATTCAATATATCAAAATTGCATTTCAAAAATATAGATTCCGCCTTTTCAAAAATAAAGATTATATTTTTAATATTCCTATGATGTAAAAATTATATTTTTATTACTTTAAAAATATAAAAATCATATCTTACTTCTTCTACTTAATAAAAATTCCGTCTTTTCTATTTTAAAAATATGATCTTTTCTATTCTAAAAAATCTGATCTTTTTCTTTTTAAAGTTCTAATCTTTTTCTATTTAAAGTTCAAATCTTTTTCTATTTAAAGTTCAAATCTTTTTCTATTTTAAATCTTAAAATAAAATCAGTTTTTAAACCTTTTAAAAATCAGTTTTATATCCTTTTAAAAATCAGTTTTATATCCTTTTAAAAATCAGTTTTATATCCTTTTAAAAATCAGTTTTAAATTCTTTTGAAAAATCAGTTTTAAATTCTTTTAAAAATCAGTTTTAAATTCTTTTAAAAATCAGTTTTAAATTCTTTTGAAAATCAGTTTCAAACCTTTTTAGAATCAGTATTTATATCCTTTTAAAAATCAGTTTTATATCCTTTTAAAAATCAGTTTTAAATTCTTTTAAAAATCAGTTTTAAATTCTTTTAAAAATCAGTTTTAAATTCTTTTAAAAATCAGTTTTAAATTCTTTTGAAAATCAGTTACAAACCTTTTTAGAATCAGTATTTTCAGAATTAAAAATAAAAATAAAATAAAATAAAAACAACTTACATTGATCTGCGAAGAAGGGGGGGTCGTCAGGGTCGGCGGCAGGAGGTCGTCAGGGCGGTGGCTCCAGCAGTCTCGGACTGTGGGGCTCGCGAATCGGGCGTCGCGATGCTTCAGGGGGGGCGAGGTCTTCGTCGCGCTCGTGCGATCTGGGGGGGGGGGGGGTCTTCGGGAGTTGCGCCGCTGGGAGGAGGGGGGAGGCTGGACGGAGGGGGGTGGGGGCGGTGGGTCGGTGGCGTTCGCTTTAGGGGGGCTGTCGATAGTTTTAGGGTTTTTTTTTCTTTTTTTCTCCTGCCGATTTGATTTTGAAGGGGGGGGGGTCAGAATGAATAAGGAGAGGGAAGGAATATTTTTATTTTTATATTATTTAATTTATTTTATTTCAAAAAGTTGTCTTTTACATACGACCTCTAAACGAGGCCCACCGCCTGTGGTCCATAGCGTTTTACCTCCATTCCGAACACAATGGGACATGTATCGCAAGCTGATTCGATCGTTACAATCAGTTTCCGTTGAATTTACATTTAAATCACTATATTAAATTTTAAACGGACATTTCAAATTACCGGGGTCACATACTAACTCTAAAAATTCCAGAAAAATATTTTCTAGCTTCGTATTGATGATACGGTCCTAACAAAACTAGTTTCGTCGAATTCTGAGACCGTTTGAAAAATGACCAATTTCCAGTCGATTAAAATCAACTGAAACCGGTCAAACGCGTTTTCCTTTGCCACGCTCACATATTGATTCGAAAAATTATGAAATTTGAAACCTAGCAATAACCTGACATCACGGATCCAACAAAAGTGGTTTCGTCGAAATCCGAGGTCGTTTGCAAAATGTCCATTTTTAAGGGCCTGAATTCCATAGCGACTATTCAGAATTTTCAACTGGACATATCTTTTGATTCCCGCTATCAAATTTCGATTTGGCAGATTCGTTGGAAAGATATCATCAATTAGATCCTAATGTTTTTGGTTTCACTAAAATCCAGATTATTTTGCACCCGGTATATTCAATTGAAGTTTGAAATCGAATTATCGAACTACCGCGCCATTTTCAATTCTATATATAATTATAATTAATTATATTCGTTTTCAAATGTCGATTCAAACTCAGTTTTCATCGCCATTATTTAAAATTTTTGTTTTAAATATTTAAAATCCATTATTTTAGCCAATTTAAAAATTTTAAATTGGTTCAGATTTTCTGGGTCGTTACAATCTCCCCCACTTAAAACTTTTCGTCCCCGAAAAGGAATAAAGTCGAAAGTGGTTTGATAAATCTACAATCATACAACACCCAATTTGTTTTTACCCTTCAAAAATATACTAATCAAATCCTATACTATTTAAAATCATTCAGACTATATAATTAAAAGTGCACATCTATGAAAAGAAAATAACAATAGAGTAGAGAATTGAATGGTAGTGCAAAGTAGGGTAAATATACCTGGCACCGGAGTCAATCAGAGATATCTACTCGGCATCTGGGATAAGCTTTCTGAATGCTCTCCTCAGTTTCCCAAGTACAATCTCGCGGATCTCCACTCCATTGCACTTTGACTAAGTGAACCTTCTTGTTCCTCAGCTCTTTGGTTTCTTTGCCGATAATCTTTAGCGGCTCTCGCCTCACAGCTAATTCTGGAGTAATTTCAATATCCTGCTGAGCTGCTTCTTCCACGATCAAGTCTGGATCATGAACGTGCTTTCGAAGTTGAGATATATGAAATACATCATGCACTCCAGGCAACCAGTCTGGCAATTTAACTTTATATGCGAGAGTCCCAATCCGTTCCAGAATAGGAAACGGACCAATGAATTTGGGTGCCAACTTTCCAGTTTTACCGAACCGGATAACTCCTCTCATCGGCGATACTTTCAAATATACATAGTCGCCAAATTCAAAGGATATATCTCTTCTTCTTCTATCGGCATAGCTCTTTTGTCGGCTTTGAGCGGCGAGTAATCGCTTCTTAATAAAATCGACTTTGTCGGCAGCTTCCCGAATCATATCAGGACCCAACACAAGTCTATTTCCTGGCTCGACCCAACAAGCATGAGATCGGCACGGTCTACCATACAATGCTTCGAATGGCGACATTGTTAGACTCGCCTGGTAGCTGTTGTTATAAGAGAATTCAGCCAAATGCAGATGGTCTTCCCATGATCCACCGAAATCTAGAACACAAGCCCGCAATAGATCTTCTAAAATGCGATTCACCCTCTCAGTCTGACCGTCTGTCTGAGGATGATAAGCGGTGCTTAAGTTCAACTTCGTTCCCAGCTCGACTTGAAATGCCTCCCAGAATTTGCTAGTGAATATCGTATCTCTATCACTTACTATACTGAGCGGCACTCCATGCAGTCTAACTATTTCCCTGAAGTAAATCTGCGCCAGACTCTGAGCAGTTCTATTTGATCTGACCGGTATGAAATGGGCGGTCTTCGTGAAGCGATCTACGATCAACCAAATACTGTCATTTCCTTTTCTTGTTCTGGGCAAACCATCAATGAAATCCATAGAAATATGTTCCCACTTCCAACCAGGAACTTCTAATGGTTGTAACAATCCAGCCAGTTTCTGTTGGTCACTCTTGACTAGTTGGCAAGTAGGGCATCAGCTAACGTGTATTGAAACATCTCTTTTCGTAGCCTTCCACCAGAATGTTCGTTTAAGATCGTTATACATTTTGGCCACGCCAGGATGGATACTCAGCTTGGACTTGTGACACTCGTCTAACACTTCCCTTTTTAGCTCTGGGATGTTAGGAACACAAATCCTTCCTTCTAACCTCAAGGTCTCATCGCTATCTATTTGAAAACACGAGGGTTCGCCTTTCTGAATCCTTTTGATCATATCTTTAATAAAGTTATCCTCCTTCTGAAGAATAGATATTTTGTCAATCAAGGAAGTCGTGATAATAAAGCTGGCGATCATTACATTCTTCCGGCTCAGAGCATCGGCCACGACATTGGCTTTCCCTGGAGTATATATAATTTCAAAATCGTATGCTGCAAGAAACTCCAGCCAACGCTGCTGCCTCAAATTTAAGTCCTTCTGAGTGAACAGGTACTTTAATGATTGGTGATATGTAAACAGTTCAAATCTCTCACCCAGAAGATAGTGCCTCCAGATTTTCAAAGCGAATACTATAGCCAATAACTCAAGATCATGAGTTACGTAGTTCTTCTCGTGTGGCTTCAGTTGACGACTAGCATAAGCTATCACTTGGCCTCTTTGCATTAACACTGCGCCAAGGCCTTCTCTAGAAGCATCAGTCCAGACTTTTAAATCCTGGTTGCCATCGATGATGGTTAACACTGGAGCAGTTGTTAATCTCAACTTTAGCTCTTCAAAAGCCTCCTCACTTTCTGGAGTCCATTTAAATTTAGAGTGCTTCTTGGTAAGCTTCGTTAAATGGCCAGATATCTTCGAAAAGTCTTTAACAAATTTCCGGTAATAGCTAGCAAATCCGAGAAAACTGCGGACTTCAGTGGGAGTACTAGGCTGTTTCCAGTTCTGAATAGCTGTGATTTTACTTGGATCCACAGCGATTCCTTCTTTCGATACTACGTGGCCCAGAAATTTCACTTCATCTTGCCAGAATATACATTTGGAAAACTTGGCTTTTAATACATTCCGTCTCAGAATTTCTAGAACCTGTTCCATATGCTTTTCATGTTCGGCCTTTGATTTAGAGAAGATTAGAATATCGTCAATGAAAACCAGAACAAATTTATTCAATACTCCTCTGAATACTCTGTTCATCAGATCGACGAAATAAGCTGGAGCGTTACATAAGCCGAACGACATTACTAACCACTCGTAGAATAAGTCGGGGCCTCTGAACGCTGTCATTGGAACACACTCTTCGGCGATTCGAAGTTGATGGAAGCCTGTAGCTAGGTCCATTCGTGAAAATACTTGTGCTCCATTTAATCGATCCAACAAATCATCGATCCGCGGCAATGGATACTTGTTCTTTATTGTCTGCTTGTTCAGATCACGATAGTCCACGCATAGCCGTAGAGTACCGTCAGATTTTGGGACAAATACCACTGCTGCACCCCAATCAGAGAAACTAGGTCTGATCAGACCCTTCCATACTAGCTGTCTTGTTTGATTGTCTAATTCCTCCTTCTCTTTCAAGGACATTCTTCGAATAGCGTGAACTACCGGCCTTGCATTGGGAATTAAAGCAATTTTGAAATCTATTTCTCTCTGCGGAGGTAAGCGAACAACTTCTTCGAACACATCCGCATAGTTCTTGACGACAGGAATATCTTTGATGAGGTCAGGAATATTCTCTGTAACCTCAGGGACATTTCCTATTTGGGCTGGAGAAACATTCAAAGCTGCCCAGAAGTCTTTTCTATTTGCATTCTGACCTTCGCAGGGAATGGTTATATAATCACCTGATTTAATCTTTGCCTTTACGACTCTCTCGGCGCATTTGACTTCAGCTTCATATTTGGTCAACCAGTCTAACCCCAAGATAAGATCAAACTCTTTGAAATTCATGACGACCGCGATGGTAGGAAACCGATAACGAGAGAAAGAAACCGGCAATCCACAAATCCAACTGAGATCAATGGAACCCCCAACCGGATTCTGGATAGTCATTGGTTCCTTAAGCTTTTTCAAATTCAAATCCAGTTTCTTAGCTGCATCCTTTGCAATGAAGCTTCGTGACGTGCCTGTGTCAAACAGTACTTTGACTGGGATGTCTTTGACAGTTAGCGTGCCTTCTAAAACATCTGGCCTTTCCTGAATAGCTGAGGGCTCAGAAGTTTCTGCCACTTCATTCACTTGAACTATTTCAGTCTTTTTCAACTGCCAGCAATCTTGCTTTACGTGACCAGCCTGATGGCAGAGATTGCATTTACTATTTCCTTTAACCTTGCTCTTTGATTTAGATCCCTCCTTCTTTTGCAATTTCAAGGACTTACATTTCCGGGACAAATGACCTTTTTGATTGCAGTTTAAGCACATAGCGGTCATTGCTGATTCTTTCTCAGGTCTGGCCCTTTTCCGACTTACTTTGGGCTTCTTACTGACCTCAGACACCGTACTGCCCTCAGGACGATCAGTTTCAGACTCATTTTTATTGCTAGAACTGACTTCCTCTTCGTCGCGCAACATGCCTTTCTTATGGAAATCTTCATATTGATAAGCCATATAAATCATTTCTGAAAAAGGAAGCTTCACATGCCCCAATACTTTATTCTGGTATTTCCTTTGAAGCCTGTGAATAAATCTCATATTTTTCCTCTTCGGATTTTGAATTAGATGAGGGGCAAAGTGAGAAAGTTCATTGAATTTCTTATGATATTCGGGAATGGTCATATCTCCTTGTATCAGATAAGAAAATTCATCGCATAATCGCTCAGTTGCTTCGGGAGGAGTAAATCTTTCCAAGAAAATCACTTTGAATCTATCCCAGGTGATATCACCTTCTGGATTATCCTTAACAACAGAATCCCACCAGAACAAAGCTTCATCTTTGAGTGCCCAGGAGGCCAGTAATCTTTTCTGGTCATCCCTCAGCTTTAATGCTTCGAAGATTTTCTCAGCCGAACGAATCCAAGCTTGTGTCTTCATAATAGATTCTTCACCAGAGAACGGTATTCCACCCATATTTCGATATTTGATTAATAGGGCCTCAATATCCGGTTCTGCATTCCTTCTGCTTCTGACACTCATTTTTCTAGTACTTCTGCAAATGGCAGATCAAGTGTCAGGTCACAGAAAGGATAGTTTAAAATATAGAAACACATACTTGAATGTAAATGTGTCTATCGAGGTGTTATTTCATTCTGCTACTCATACTAGGATATTACTGATCCTATCTGTATTGAGTTACCCGTCCTAGAACACTACTGGTTCTTTTTCTGACGAGTTCGTTCAAATGTTATATTCCAGAACTAAGCTTAACCAAAGCTCTGATACCACGTTGAGACGACCCGAAATCCCGTTCAGACGGAGACCAGGGTTATCTTGGAATATAACACAGAAACAGATAATAGCAGAACAAAAATTAAATAATTACACCAAATAATGAACAATAGAATATACTGGATAAAAATAATCATCAGAGTTACACAGTATACAGGATCTTACTTAGTACAAATACAGTTCAGCTATACATAAATGTCTACAGCGGAAATAAACAAAATATATACAATAGGAGCTGAACGGCATAAAAAGAGATAAATGATAGAATCCATCTTCAGCTCCAGCTATCCAGAAAGAACCAGCTAAACCTGAATACAAGGCTGCCCGTGAAGAAAAAGGGGCACCCGAGTTTGAGAGTGAAACAAACTACGAGTCAGTCATGGGACTGGTATGAGAAATCCATTCAACACATATATAGTTTGGCTAATCACAGGACCACGCCACTTTCGTGGAACGGGTTTACTCCATTGGATTGCCAGTGCTTTAAAACAAATCTTTCTTTTAAACATCGCTATGCTTTTTATAAAAATGAAGCCGTTATAAGACTCAGTTCCCATCACACAATGCAACGCAAACCGGAGGATAGAGTTTTTACCTTATAACGGCCAAGATATGCTTGATACGAATAAAACAAAGGCATTTGATATTATTACTAGTGTTTATATGTTTTGAAAACAATTTCAAATCATAACTATCAATCATAGACGGCATTAATGCCCCATACCACTATGTCGCCATATATAGGTATACAATCAAAACCGCACGATGTCGTATTTTGAAATTGGATTTCTGTCTTGAACCAAGGCAAAAGATAGTCCTTACCGAATTCGAGACTGCCTAGCCCGAGCCTCAGGAACAGCCGCAACTGCCCCTTGGATCGTCAGGGCCGGTCCACCGATGTGGATTATTATGCCTGAACAATACGTTTCCCCGCCCTTTGGGGCGTAAACGAGCCAACGAATGACTCCATCGGACCCGGATTGTCCGATCAAACCGAGGCGCCTCGCAACAGCAACAACCACATAGGTGAAAAGTATATAAATGTCAGGGCTGGTAGGTCACTGACACCACCCTAGCTAGGAAGAAACGCATGCCCTCCCTGAGGTCCTTCTCCCGTTTCTGGTTCATACCGGGGTGTGAGGCTCGCGAATTTACGTTATACACAAAGCTACGCCACACAGACGGTGCTTTGATCATCACCACAAGACTTTGCTTTTCAACAGAAGCCCTGATCACTGCATCTTAGCATGCCACACAGAATAAAATCCAATGTCAGACACACAGTCCATTTACAAGTCCGTTCTGGGTCTGAACGAAACCGGAGGCACTAAATACCTCGCAAACCCTTCGATCACCACGTACGTCTGGACGATGACCACTCATTATCCATATTTCGGGATGCCTCCCAATCAGGACCTCGGTTACCATCCAAACGAGGTGAAGATCTCCGGTCTTCGACCACCGTCTTCATCTTCGACTTTCAATCGTCGGCCGATTATTTGAAATGAGAATTAACTCGGCCTTTTCAAATAATTCACGTATATTTAGAATTTCCAATCAATTTATTTCAATGGTTAAATTATTCGACAACATCAATTTTGTTCTTTAATGTAATTTTCACACCAAACACATTCAACCATCAAAAGCCACATAAATCGAGCAAATTCAGTTTATTTCCATTCCATATCGCTTATGATATTTTATAACTATTTATCGCTATTTTTGTTTATTTTAAAATAGCTAATTTATTCAAAACGACGCTTCGGGCCATAAAGCGGCCGTGGCGCTGTTTTTCTTCAGATTTGATTTACACATATCTGAAAATCTAACCGTTGGATCCTCAAAAAATTTATATCATTAGAAAGGTCTTTTCAAAACGAATCCAACGGTTCCAGTTTCGGGAAAATCCGACGGTCGGATCTCCCGGTACAATCGTTTGAAGTTTCGATTTCAAAATACGAACTGCAGCGTCGTTATTCGATTAAATATATAATTATATTTATATATATATATAAATATAATCGCTTCTGGCGTTGTTTTTCTTCAGATTTGAATTAAACATTCCATACAATCCAACCGTTGGATTTCTACAAAGTTGGTGCCGTTGGGAAGATATTTCCAAGGCGAACCCGACGGTTGAGGTTTCGGGAAAATCCAATGGTCGGATTTCCCGCACTAGTTGTTTGAAATCACGGTTTCAAAATACGAACTGCACGGCCTCGTTTCGTTTTAATTTTATTTATATTTATATATTTATATAAATATAGTTCATTCAATGATTTCAATATCGTTTTCACTTCAAAAATTTCACTAACGCCTTAAAATTTTGGAAAATTTCGCCATAACCTCCACTGCACCGGGAGCATCGGGAAATCGCAAATAGCTTTCCCGGTCCTTCTAATCTCAAAAAGAAAAAGAAAAAGCCAAGCGGCTAGCCAACAGGCTCATAAAATCATCACCCAAACAAAACAGTAAATGTGTACCTATTTGTCGGGCACAAAATTTTATTCCTCTTCTCTAGCCCCTTTGCTATAACCTGTTCAATGAATATGCATGTACATATATATAGTTCTTATCATTTATCATTTTCTATTCAACTTCATATTTGACTTCTATTTGGTTTAAAAAAAACACCATTCATTCTAATGTTACATAAATAGGTGCAAATCATTTCATTAGCTAATTAATGAATATTTCAACTCATATATGTTTATTTTGAACAAGTGGCTATTTTCAACACTTCACATTTCAACGATTTATGCATACAATAAAAATGTGATTTTTATTGTAAAACAATTCATTTCCAAACACTATTTTTCTATATAGTTCATATAGGTGACAAAAATAGGATTTTATATATAGATAAAAGGTGATTTTTATTATCAAACAATTTATTTCAAAATATGAATACCATTCAACACATGAATTTCTAATCAACGAATGAATATCAATTCAACACATGAATGTTTTCTATAGTTTCTATATATAGATAAAAATGTGATTTTTATTATCAAACAATTTATTTCAAAATATGAATACCATTCAACACATGAATTTCTAATCAACGAATGAATATCAATTCAACACATGAATGTTTTCTATAGTTTCTATATATAGATAAAAATGTGAATTTTATTATCAAACAATTTATTTCAAAATATGAATACCATTCAACACATGAATTTCTAATCAACGAATGAATATCAATTCAACACATGAATGTTTTCTATAGTTTCTATATATAGATAAAAATGTGATTTTTATTATCAAACAATTTATTTCAAAATATGAATACCATTCAACACATGAATTTCTAATCAACGAATGAATATCAATTCAACACATGAATGTTTTCTATAGTTTCTATATATAGATAAAAATGTGATTTTTATATTTAAAACGCGAATACCATTCAACACATGAATTTCTAATCAACGAATGAATATCAATTCAACACATGAAGGTTTTCTATTCAATGAATAAATATAGTTTAAGCATATGAAAATAATTCAAACACACGAATATTATTCAAAATTTCGGCAGCATAACGGCAGGGTAGTTAAAACCGGGACCGTCCCTAGTACGGCTCCTCGCTCTACCTTAAAACCTCGCGGTTTTTGAGAATGGGGATCATGCATCTAGTTCGCACGCAGGCGGCATGTATATATTTATTTCATTTCCACAAACTAATCCTATGTGGTTTCAACCAAATATTTCTCAACCACAAATGGGTATTTTTCAACCACAATCAACCAATATCAATCACAAACAATCCCAAACAATCATTCGCTATCAATCAATTTTCACAACAATTTCAACCAATAAATATCGTCCATGGTTTGTGGACGAGGGGCGTATATATATATATATTTATATATAGCAATTCACTTTTATTTCAACACATATATATATAGTAAAAGAAATTGAAGAGTGAGAAATTCTCACCAATAGCTATCCAATACTACGACTCTTCCTTTAGAGAACTCTTCGCCAATCTCGGCTTTCGTTGCCCGTATTCTCTACATATGTAAAAATCGAATTTTTACTATGTTATTCAATATATCAAAATTACATTTCAAAAATATAGATTCCGCCTTTTCAAAAATAAAGATTATATTTTTAATATTCCTATGATGTAAAAATTATATTTTTATTACTTTAAAAATATAAAAATCATATCTTACTTCTTCTGCTTAATAAAAATTCCGTCTTTTCTATTTTAAAAATATGATCTTTTCTATTCTAAAAAATCTGATCTTTTTCTTTTTAAAGTTCTAATCTTTTTCTATTTAAAGTTCAAATCTTTTTCTATTTAAAGTTCAAATCTTTTTCTATTTTAAATCTTAAAATAAAATCAGTTTTTAAACCTTTTAAAAATCAGTTTTATATCCTTTTAAAAATCAGTTTTATATCCTTTTAAAAATCAGTTTTATATCCTTTTAAAAATCAGTTTTAAATTCTTTTAAAAAATCAGTTTTAAATTCTTTTAAAAATCAGTTTTAAATTCTTTTAAAAATCTGTTTTAAATTCTTTTGAAAATCAGTTTCAAACCTTTTTAGAATCAGTATTTATATCCTTTTAAAAATCAGTTTTATATCCTTTTAAAAATCAGTTTTATATCCTTTTAAAAATCAGTTTTAAATTCTTTTAAAAATCAGTTTTAAATTCTTTTAAAAATCAGTTTTAAATTCTTTTAAAAATCAGTTTTAAATTCTTTTAAAAATCAGTTTTAAATTCTTTTGAAAATCAGTTTCAAACCTTTTTAGAATCAGTATTTTCAGAATTAAAAATAAAAATAAAATAAAATAAAAACAACTTACATTGATCTGCAAAGAAGGGGGGTCGTCAGGGTCGGCGGCAGGAGGTCGTCAGGGCGGTGGCTCCAGCGGTCTCGGACTGGGGGGCTCGCGAATCGGGCGTCGCGATGCTTCATGGGGGGGGGGGGGGGGGGCGAGGTCTTCGTCGCGCTCGTGCGATCTGGGGGGGGGGGGTCTTCGGGAGTTGCGCCGCTGGGAGGAGGAGGGAGGTTGGACCGAGGGGGGGCGGTGGGTCGGTGGCGTTCGCTTTAGGGGGGGCTGTCGATAATTTTAGGGTTTTTTTTCTTTTTTTCTCCTGCCGATTTGATTTTGAAGAGGGGGGGGGGCAGAATGAATAAGGAGAGGGAAGGAATATTTTTATTTTTATATTATTTAATTTATTTTATTTCAAAAAGTTGACTTTTACATACGACCTCTAAACGAGGCCCACCGCCTGTGGTCCATAGCGTTTTACCTCCATTCCGAACACAATGGGACATGTATCGCAAGCTGATTCGATCGTTACAATCAGTTTCCGTTGAATTTACATTTAAATCACTATATTAAATTTTAAACGGACATTTCAAATTACCGGGGTCACATACTAACTCTAAAAATTCCAGAAAAATATTTTCTAGCTTCGTATTGACGATACGGTCCTAACAAAACTAGTTTCGTCGAATTCTGAGACCGTTTGAAAAATGGCCAATTTCCAGTCGATTAAAATCAACTGAAACCGGTCAAACCCGTTTTCCTTTGCCACGCTCACATATTGATTCGAAAAATTATGAAATTTGAAACCTAGCAATAACCTGACATCACGGATCCAACAAAAGTGGTTTCGTCGAAATCCGAGGTCGTTTGCAAAATGTCCATTTTTAAGGGCCTGAATTCCATAGCGACTATTCAGAATTTTCAACTGGACATATCTTTTGATTCCCGCTATCAAATTTCGATTTGGCAGATTCGTTGGAAAGATATCATCAATTAGATCCTAATGTTTTTGGTTTCACTAAAATCCGGATTATTTTGCACCCGGTATATTCAATTGAAGTTTGAAATCGAATTATCGAACTACCGCGCCATTTTCAATTCTATATATAATTATAATTAATTATATTCGTTTTCAAATGTCGATTCAAACTCAGTTTTCATCGCCATTATTTAAAATTTTTATTTTAAATATTTAAAATCCATTATTTTAGCCAATTTAAAATTTTTAAATTGGTTCAGATTTTCTGGGTCGTTACAATATTTTTACTTCGTTATTCAATATATAAAAATCGAACTTTTACTTCGCCATTCAATATATAAAAATCGAATTTTTACTTCGTTATTCAATATATAAAAATCAAATTTTTACTTCGCTATTCAATATATAAAAATCGAATTTTTTACTTTGCTATTCAATATATAAAAATCACTTCTTTCACGTTTCAAAATCAAATCGTTATCTATAACAAAAATCTAATCCTTTCAAATATTATAAAAATTATATTTTTAACCTTACTCACATAGAAAAATCAAATCATTATTAACTATACATATAACTGATTATCTAAAATAATAAATAATAAAGAAAAAATATTATAAATAATTAAAGACTTACATTGGATATTTAGCAGAGGAAAGGGCTGCGATTTAAGAGGAGGGAGGGGTGCTCGCTGTCGAGTCTGAGGTAGTGGGGATGGCCAGGGCGGCGGAATGGGGAGGGGTTCGGCGGTCATGGCAGAGGGGCGAGGTGGGGTCGCGATGGACCTGGGTTGCGCGACGCTGCTCGATTCGTGAGGGGAAAGGGGGGGAGGGGTCTGGGTAGCGTTCGATTAGGAAGTGGGGGGGGGGGTTCTCGTCGACGTGGGGCCTGGCGGAGGTCAGAGGGGGTGGGCAGCGCTCCGGTGGTGGGCGACGAGCGGGAAGGCAACGTGTTTTTTTTTTGACCTAATTTTTGACTGAAGGAAGAAAAAGGAGAGGGGGGGGGGCTAAGGGGTTTTATATAAATATTTATATATTTTATTATCTTCAAATTTCAAAAAGCAACATTTCATTTCGAACTCAAAATCAAACCCTCCGACTGCCGTTCATAGCTAATTACCCCCATTCTGAACACAATGGGATATGTATCGCAAGCTGATTCGATCGCTTCGATCAGTTTTCGTCAAAATCAAAATATAACTCTACATATTGATTTTAAATAGGCATTTCAATTTACTGGGGTCACATACGAACTCGAAAAATTCCCGAAAAATATTTTCTAGCTTCGTATTGACGATACGGTCCTAACAAAACTAGTTTCGTCAAATTCTGAGACCGTTTGAAAAATGGCCATTTTCCATTCGATTAAAATCAACTAAAACTGGTCAAACGCGTTTTCCTTTGCCACGCTCACATATTGATTCTAAAAATTATGAAATTTGGAATCTAGCAATAACTTGACATTACGGACCCAACAAAAGTGGTTTCATCGAAATCCGAGGTCGTTTGCAAAATTTCCATTTTTAAGGGCCTGAATTCCATAACGACTGTTCAGAATTTTCAACTAGACATATCTTTTGATTCCCGCTATGAATTTTTGATTTCTCGGATTCGTTGGAAAGATATCCTCTGTTAGATTCCATTATTTTTGGTTTCACTAAAATCCGGTTTATTTTGCACCCGGTACATTCATTTGAAGTTTGAAATCGAATTATCGAACTACCGCGCCATTTCCAATTCCTTTTATAATTATAAATAAATATTTATATTCTATCATCGATCTATATAAATATATTCATTCAAATTTTATTCAAAATAAATTCTTCATCGTTATTATTTAAAATAATTCATTTTAAATAATCAAAATTCGCTAAAATTGCCAAAATGAAAATTTTAAACTGGCCCAGATTTCCGGGTTGTTACAGTAGATTAACCTAACATAGTATAAATATAGCTATACCCAACATCTCAAGGTACTCCCCATAGCACCCTCCTCATACGGTCTTCGCCGTCACGCCCTGAAAGCGTACACAGCCTCCACCCTATGCCAAACTGCATACCGAAATCTATATTGTTACACCACGTAACAACATAGAACTACCATCGCTATGCCACATAAGGGTATAAATCGTCCTATCCAAACTCCTTAGTCGAATCATGTCTCAACATGGAGTAATGCCATAATATCTACAATACACCACCTAGTGCGTGTATCAAGACCTTCACACGAGCCTACTGCCTACTATAACCCAAGTCCTGTAATAGGCTGCATCCAATGCATGAAACTCGGTTGGTGTAACGACCCGGAAATTTAGCAACCTTGGTTTTCCGATATACAACACATATTGAACATCCAAGGATCGAAAATAACCGAGTAGCTAATGAAAGAAGGCAGAGGGTGAGGAAAGATAAGATAGAAACTTAGAATAGAAGAAGAAGAAGAATACAACATCAGAGTAACACAAACCTCACAGCGGAACGAATAACATATAATAGATAACATATTTTTGAAATATAAATATGTACATGAATATACGTATCATTTCAAAGTACAGCACTTACAACACAGCGGAAATAAACAATAGCTATATGATCTTGAAGCCTCCTGCTCCAAGATCTTCAAGTATATCTGTAAATCCTGACTACTTGACTGCCCATACAAAATTAGGCACCCAAGAGTTTAGGGAAAACAAAACAAAGTAAACTCTGGGTCAGTCATGGGACTGGTGTGAGTAAAATAGTTTAACCAGTTTGAACAAGTAAACGATATCTCATAAGACCATGCCGTATAACGGAATGGGTTTTTCCCTTATGAGAATCCAAAATATCTTTATATCAAAAACCTTTTGATATTATAATAATGTCTATCAACCACAATATAATAATCATCTAGCATAAACGCTTTCATCTCACGTTCTACATATATAGTATACAATCAAAACCGCAAGTACGTATTGGGTAATGGATTTCCAACTATGACAAGGTATGGAACCACCTTTCGCTAGTGTACCTCTAGAGAGGAATACACTGGGTTCAACAAGAACATCTTGCAACCCGGCCAAACGTGACCGACCACTCATTTCGCTTGAGTGTATCGAATGTATATCACCAACGGTTGGGATCAGCAACCGTTTCCCGAATGGGACAGCATCAACAATAGATTTTTCGAAGTAAATGAAACTCTAGATCAGGTGATTATACACCCTAATAGGTGCGACCTACATAACCATGCTACCTGCCCGATTTCTGTCATTTACCGGTTGATGAGGCTTGAGGTTACGCCTTATCATCACATCAGATTCACTTCGAATGCCACATTGTCAGATCCATCGAAAATCACTAATTGACGTCTACAACAGTACATTATGTGTTAGCTAAAGAAGTTTCCTTCTCCGCTTCCACTCTTGGTACAGTTGAAGAAATCAATGTACGTGACCTTTCTGGAAATACTCTGTCAGACATTCATCCATACAATTCATCCAGGAACATGATGAACCGAAGGCACTATTCAGTACATCCGTCTTAGACACTATTATCTAAGATTTATACAACAGCCCTTGCACTTTACTCTGTCTTTAATTATCTTTGGCATACATGATTCGCAACGCTTATGCTAATACAGAGTGGTTCTTTGGATAATAATCCAACCGGTCTCTCCATATTAACAACGTTAAAATGGTCAAAACTTTGATAGTCTGTGATTTAACCATCAAAGAAAAACAGGTGTGCAAACAACAATATTATTTCCAGATGGAAATTCTATAAACCAATCATCAATCATATATATATATCTATATATATATATATATCCATATTTCCTTATTTCAGTATTTGATTACATTTCTGATTCTATTTGGAAAACATTTCCAAATCTTCTTTACTTGGATTTAAACAGATGTTTAAATCAACATCGTGACGACAACTTAAACCACTATACTTATTTACTAAAATCACTTAACCACTTTCAATCTCGAACCTTAACCATTTCTAAATTAAAAACGCGGTCAATCAAGTTGGGGAAAATTACCTCTCAGACCTTAACTGAACAACATTTCAAATATCGAAATAGGGTAAGTTCATCTTTTAACCCTGTAACACTTCCTTACGAACCCTCGGATTCTATTTACGAACCCCCTTCTTTTACAAGTTTACGTGGTTATAACAATGGTGTTATGATCTCCTACATCCGAAATATATTATCTTTAATATGACTTTAATTTTCTAATTCGAATAATATAACGACAACTAATTTATTTACTCCTATTCGGTTAACTCTAATCTATAACTCTTATTTCAATAACTCCAACCTAATAACTCTTACTGGATTAATTCTTATTCGAATAATTTATTCGAATAACTTATATTCGATTTGCTTACTTTCGAATACTTATATTCGATCATCTCTTTCTTCGAATAAATCTTATTCGATTTAACTCCTGTCGAATAGCTAGATTCGATCAACTCACTTCGAATATTTCTGATTTGATTATCTTTCTTCGAATATCTACTATTTGATTATCTCACTTCGAATATCTACTATTCGATTCACTTCTTCGAATAACTATATTCGATTAACTCATTTCAACTCTATTCGAATAAACTAAATTCGATTATCTCATTTCAATAACTCTAGTTCGATTTAACTCTATTTAATAACTCTAGTTCGATTTAACTCTATTCAATAACTCCAGTTCGATTAACTCTAACTGATTTAACTCTACGGTTTAACCTGACTGGTTAACTCTAACTGGTTTTACTCTACGGTTTAACCTAACTAGTTTAACCCTTTGTCCTTATTCAGTTTCAAACATCGATGTTGAAATCGATTCTTACTTCTTTATATAAGTCCTGACTTATATATCCTATTTATCCAAATGATAAATATTTAACTTAATTTATAAATATCATTTATAAATCAATCTGCTCCTTTTATCAGTTTACTTCTTCATATATAAGTTCAGACTTACATATACATATATATATTTATCCAAGGATAAATATTTTCTTTATAATCTATTTGTTTTCCAAACAAATATTTCCCTTTATCATCTATTTGATTATGGTTTTACACTATTTCCTTTTCAATCCTATTTGTAATTGGTTTACAAATATTTCCTTGTATATCTTTATTTATTCTACTCTAATTATTTCCTTTATAATACCTTATTTAATTCCTAAATGAATATTCTCTTTAATGTATCCTATTTATTTACTAAATAAATAATTCATTTAATATCCTATTTATTATCCCAATAAACATAACCCTTTTATCTCATTCTATTTATTTAACAAATAAACATCTCCATTATTTTATTCTATTTATTTGTTCTAAATGTTTCCTTTATAATCTTCTATTTATTTAACAAATAAATATCTCATTTAATATCTCTTATTTATTTAACAAATAAATAATCCATTATCTTATCTTATTTATTTAACAATAAATAATTCACTTTATAAATATTCCATTTATAAAGATTTCCCTTCATTTATAATTCCACTTAAACGTATTTCCCATTTATAAATATTCCATTTATAAATATTTCTATTTATAAATATTCTATTTATAAATATTCTCTTTTATAAAATCCTCTGATTTTATAAATATTCTCTTTTCAGTATTCACTTTGACAAATTTCCCTTTTCTCCAAATCCCGGTATGTTATGTTGTTTAACATATCAAATAACGATGTCCAATATCGTCCATACACACACAGTCAACAACAGGTTATAATTCACATCATATATCAAAATATATGAAAAACAATAAAATAACTGTTAAGGAATCTAGTCTGATTCCTCCAACCTATTTCTCTGCATCCACAGATGTTACATAATAAAATCAACATCACTTTCAGTTCCATATGATATATTCTGTTAAACGGAATCAATATAGAAATTCAACTAACTGACTAGCAGTTCAATCAAACAGTCAACACACAGTTAATCAGCCAATATTTAACAGTTCTAAAAATACAACATGAAATTATAAACTGTTCAGAGTTAGTGAGATTTACTCACTTTGGCAGTTCATCGTTAAAGAACGATAAACTGTTTGTTTGATTTTAATCAAACAATTTATTTCGCCATAAATTCAAACGAGCACCAATCCACTCCCAGTCAGTTCCAGTGCGTTGCCACCTTCCATACGATCCCAAAGCATCTTGTTTCGTCTGATTCTGACATCGTACGAAATAGTTATGATATTACGAAGTTCGTACACATTAATAAACAAAATAAATTAAATTTCCTTTATAACAATTGGGCTCAACCTTGAAATTCTTGGCCCAAACCCCTCCTATTGAACCCGACCCATAAGATACCCTTTCTCCCCCAAAATACCAGTTTGTGATTTCAGTGTTTGGCTCCCATCAACAACTGACCTTCCAAAAATCAAAGCACCATCCTTACCTCTTTTAAAATCAAACCAAAAGTACCAACGATCTTGTCACCATCTCCTCTTTGAAACTGAACCCACACGTTGAACTCGAAGCAGGTACCGGAGCTTCCATCTCAATGTGCTGCTCAGGCACGTATGACACTTACCAGTGTCGATCTCCATAAAAACTCGTGAGCAGGTGTAGATTTCAACCAGAAACCTGAATCCAAGCTCGGTTTCTTCAATCAATACCCCATATCATTTACACGTCGAACCCTAGCCGATGGCTCACCCAAACCATCACGATCGAACACCCTGAAACCCACACGAGATAGAACCAAAACCCTTGCCGAATCCAAAGAAACCATCCCCGAAATTTGTTGAATTTTATTTGAATTTCATTTTGATTTTCTTTTCACTCCATTTTCTTTCTGCTGTTTTTTTACTGTCGAAGGAAATGGAATCCTCCTGCGTTTATAAATCTTGAGTTATGGCTGAGACAAAGGCAACGTGGATTCTGTTTTAGTCAGAGAATGGATTAGGATATATTTTATTTATTTATTTAATATTTAATTCATATTTAACAAATCGCTAATTGTATATGTCCTTAAAAATTCCTGTGGTCACACACGATACCCAAAAATCAGGAAAATTGACATGCAGCTAGAGTTTGACATTACGGTCCCAACGAAACTGGCTTCATCGAATTTCGACTCTGTATGCTCACCCAGCGTATTTTTAACTGTCAGAATATCGATTGTCACCTTAAAAATCGGTACGGCCACATACTAACTTCAAAAATCGCGGAAATTGAAATCTAACAATAATTTAACATTTCGGATCCATCAAAATTAGTTTCGTCGAATTCTGAGGTCGTTTGCAAATCTGGCTATTTTTAAAGCTTTGGATGACACATTTAAATATATAAATATATTTAAATATAATTAAATTAAATATACACAAATTTATATTATCGTATATATTCACAGTGGAATACCATACAGCTCTAGAATATTCCTCTATGAATTTCTAACTTGATATTTCAAATCTGGGTCAACCCGATATTCGATTTACATTGACATTCCTTTTTAAAATATAAATAATTCCTTTATAAATTATAAAGGAATTTCACAGCGACTTTTCTAAAATTTGATTTGGACATAAATCAAAATCTACATGATGAAATCCCGATTTTTCCCTTCCACTAGAAAAATATACTCCACCAGCTCTGAACGTTTCTTGTTTCACAGAAATCCAGCTTAAAACGAATCCTGTACAATCAGTTGAAGTTCGAATCGCCAAATTACAAACTGCAGCGCCATTTCAAGCTTGATTTTAATTATAATATAATTATACGTTGAAACTGTCGTTCAAATAATATATTCGTTATTCTAATTCAATTCTAAATTGAATTAAATATCACAGATGATCCAGTTTACACCATATCGCCATTTCAACCAATTCTGATTATTTCAGAATTAAATATATTATTTAATTTATTATTTTAATTAAATATTCACCATTATTTAATTCCACGACCATTAAATCCTTTTAATCACCTTTCAAATAATTAAATAAATTAATTATTATATCGTTGAAAATGCGGGTCATTACATTCTTCCCCACTTAAAATTATTTCGTCCTCGAAATTGCTAAGGTAGAAAACAAACCCTATTGACTGGTTAGAACTTATCTGTTCACTTCTTAATTTCAGTTTCAACTGAACCAATCAAATTTTAATTAAAATTAATTAATTCTTATCGACGAAAATTTTCAAAAATCCTGAAAATTTTCTAATACCTTAACTTTTTGAAAAGTTTCGCCAGCACCTCCTTTGTACTGGTCAATATGTCAAACCACCACTCACCTCTCTGGGCCATCTCCATCCCAAAAGAAAATCAAACAGCCAAGCGGCTTGCCAATGCGGCTCATAAATCTCATGCTTATATCGAATATAAACTTGTACCTTTTTGTCGGGCATATCAACTCTATCACTTTCACCTGCTGTCAATTCAACGGATACAAGGGTCATCCCAATCAAATTCCAATCCACTTTTATCCACAACACAACCATTCGCTTATATCCGGGCCAAATATCATTTCAACTCGAGTTTCTTCTCGATTCCCAACTCTTAGCTTGATTGTCACATTACACTTCAAATTTGAATCTCACAATCCAATTTGTCTTGATATCATTCTAATTCAATCTGAGTTACCACTTTACTGGCTTTACTTTAATTCAAATTTGCTTTCACAAATTTCTGTTAAATTTGTTTTTAATTCAAACAGTCTTTCCCTGGGAGTTTTTAAATAGTTTACTCTGTTCAAAATCAAATTTTCCTTTTTGAATTTCAACACAACTTGTCTTTCCCAAAACAAATTCAAAACAGTATCTCTGGTAGTAATTCGTCACTTATAACTCGAAAATGAATACTGATGATGCAGCCGTCATCATCAGAATCTATTTTCCAGTGATCGAAGTGAGTTCAATACTATAAAACCATTTATAAACATTTCCACTTTGAAATTCATTTCAAAATATAATTCAGACTGCTTGTAAAACAAATTAAATCTCCCAGGATCTTAAATTTTCCTTATTTTTAATCCAAATCTATTTACAAACACTTATCCAATTTTCTAGAATTTTAACTCAATTTCTGCTTTAAATTTCAGATTTAACTTATCTGATTTCACGTATTTCACTTATATGAATTCTGATTGGATATTTACGTAACCATTTAATTTATAATCTTACTCGATTATAATAACAACTAATATATCCACTATATATCAAAATATACCTTGGGTAAAATTATTTTTATTTACCCTTTTTTCAAACCATATCGTGTCGACCCATCGTATTCGAGTGTTTAGTAACTCCTACCGATACAGTGGATCAAACTGATCGACCAGAACTCATAAACAACTCACCAATAAATCACCACAACATAAAACAATTTTTATATCAATAACAAATACGCTCACACGTATATATACACTCAACTCAATCTAGGGTATTACTAACCCTATCTCTACCGAGTCACGCCACAGAGCCAAGGTTATTCACTTAACCTTAAGCTCTGATACCAACTGTAATGACCCAAAAATTTAGCGACCTTGGTTATCCGATATACAACACATATCGAACATCCAAGGATCGAAAATAACCGAATAGTTAATGAAAGAAGGCAGAGGGTGAGGAAAGATAAGATAGAAACTTAGAATAGAAGAAGAAGAAGAACACAACATCAGTGTAACACGAACCTCACAACGGAACGAATAACATATAATAGATAACATATCTTTGAAATATAAATCTGTACTTGAATATACTTATCATTTCAAAGTACAACACTTACAACACATCGAAAATAAACAATAGCTATATGATCTTGAAGCCTCCTGCTCCAAGCTCTCCAAGTATATCTGTAAATCCCGACTACTTGACTGCCCGTACAAAATCAGCACCCAAGAGTTTAGGGAAAACTAAACAAAGTAAACTCCGGGTCAGTCATGGGACTGGTGTGAGTAAAATAGTTTAAACAGTTTGAACAAGTAAACGATATCTCATAAGACCATGCCGTATAAAGGAATGGGTTTTTCCCTTATGAGAATCCAAAATATCTTTATATCAAAAACCTTTTGATATTATAATAATGTCTATCAACCACAATATAATAATCATCTAGCATAAACGCTTTCATCTCATGTTCTACATATATAGTATACAATCAAAACCGCAAGTACGTATTGGGTAATGGATTCCCAAGTATGACAAGGTATGGAACCACCTTTCGCTAGTGTACCTCTAGAGAGGAATACACTGGGTTCAACAAGAACATCTTGCAACCCGGCCACACGTGACCGACCACTCATTTCGCTTGAGTGTATCGAATGTATATCACCAACGGTTGGGATCAGCAACCGTTTCCCAAATGGGACAGCATCAACAATATTTTTTTTTGAAGTAAATGAAACTCTAGATCAGGTGATTATACACCCTAATAGGTGCGACCTACATAGCCATGCTACGTACCTGATTTCTGTCATTTACTGGTTAATGAGGCTTCAGGTTACGCCTTATCATCACATTAGATTCACTTCGAATGCTACATTGTCAGATCCAACGAAAATCACTAATTGACGTCTACAATAGTACATTATGTGTTAGCTAAAGAAGTTTCCTTCTCCGCTTCCACTCTTGGTACGGTTGAAGAAATCAATGTATGTGACCTTTCTGAAAATACTCTGTCAGACATTCATCTATACAAGTCATCCAGGAACAAGATGAGCCGAAGTCACTATTCAGTACATCCTTCTTAGACATTGTTATCTAAGATTTATACAATAGCCCTTGCACTTTACTCTGTCTTCAATTATATTTGGCATATATGATTCGCAACGCTTATGCCAATACAGAGTGGTTCTTTGCGTAATAATCCAACCGGTCTCTCCATATTAACAACGTTAAAATGGTAAAAACTTTGATAATCTATGATTTAACCATCAAAGAAAAACAGGTGTGCAAACAACGATATTATTTCCAGATGGAAATTCTATCAACCAATCATCAAACATATATATATATATTCATATTTCCTTATTTCAGTATTTGATTACGTTTCTGATTCTATTTGAAAACATTTCCAAATCTTCTTTACTTGGATTTAAACAGATGTTTAAATCAACATCACGACGACAACTCAAACTACTATACTTATTTACTAAAATCACTTAACCACTTTCAATCTCGAACCTTAACCATTTCTAAATTAAAAACGAAGTCAATCAAGTTGGGGTATAATTACCTCTCAGATCTTAACTGAACAACATTTCAAATCTCGAAATAAGGTAAGTTCATCTTTTAACCCTTTAACACTTCCTTACGAACCCCCGGATTCTATTTAAGAACCCCCTTCTTTTACAGGTTTACGTGGTTATAACAATGGTGTCATAATCTCCTACATCCGAAATATATTATCTTTAATATGACTTTGATTTTCTAACTCGAATAATAGAACGACAACTAATTTATTTACTCCTATTCGGTTAACTCTAATCTATAACTCTTATTTGAATAACTCCAACCTAATAACTCTTACTGGATTAATTCTTATTCGAATAACTTATATTCAATTTGCTTACTTTCGAATACTTATATTCGATCATCCCTTTCTTCGAATAAATTTTATTCGATTTAACTCTTGTTGAATAACTAGATTCGATCAACTCACTTCGAATATTTCTGATTCGATTATCTTACTTCGAATATCTACTATTTGATTATTTCACTTCGAATATCTACTATTCTATTCACTTCTTCGAATAACTAAATTCGATTAACTCATTTCAACTCTATTCGAATAAACTAAATTCGATTAACTCATTTCAATAACTCTAGTTCAATTTAACTCTATTCAATAACTCTAGTTCGATTTAACTCTATTCAATAACTCTAGTTCGATTAACTTTAACTGATTTACCTCTACGGTTTAACCTGACTGGTTAACTCAAACTGGTTTAACTCTACGGTTTAACCCAACTGGTTAACCCTTTGTCCTTATTCAGTTTCAAACATCGATGTTGAAATCGATTCTTACTTCTTTATATAAGTCCTGACTTATATATCCTATTTATCCAAATGATGAATATTTAACTTAATTTATAAATATCATTTATAAATCAATCTGCTCCTTTTATCTGTTTACTTCTTCACATATAAGTTCAGACTTATATATATATAAGGATAAATATTTTCTTCATAATCTATTTGTTTTCCAAACAAATATTTCCCTTTATCATCTATTTGATTATGGTTTTACACTATTTCCTTTTCAATCCTATTTGTAATTGGTTTACAAATATTTCCTTGCATATCTTTATTTATTCTACTCTAATTATTTCCTTTATAATACCTTATTTAATTCCTAAATGAATATTCTCTTTAATGTATCCTACTTATTTACTAAATAAATAATTCATTTAATATCCTATTTATTATCCCAATAAATATAACCCTTTTATCTCATTCTATTTATTTAACAAATAAATATCTCCTTTATTTTATTTTATTTATTTGTTCTAAATGTTTCCTTTATAATCTTCTATTTATTTAACAAATAAATATCTCATTTAATATCTCTTATTTATTTAACAAATAAATAATCCATTATCTTATCTTATTTATTTAACAATAAATAATTCACTTTATAAATATTCCATTTATAAAGATTTCCCTTCATTTATAATTCCACTTAAACGTATTTCCTATTTATAAATATTCCATTTATAAATATTTCTATTTATAAACATTCTATTTATAAATATTCTCTTTTATAAAATCCTCTGATTTTATAAATATTCTCTTTTCAGTATTCACTTTGACAAATTCCCCTTTTCTCCAAATCCCGGTATGTTATGGTGTTTAACATATGAAATTACGATGTCCAATATCATCCATACACACACAATTAACAACAGGTTATAATTCACATCATATATCAAAATATATGAAAAACAATAAAAGAACCGTTGAGGAATCCATTTGGATTCCTCCAACCTGTTTCCCTGCATCCACAGATGTTACATAATAAAATCAACATCACTTTCAGTTCCGTATGATATATTCTGTTAAACAGAATCAATATAGAAATTCAACTAACAGACTAGCAGTTCAATCAAACAGTCAACACACAGTCAATCAGCCAATATTTAACAGTTCTAAAAATACAACATGAAATTATAAACTGTTCAGAGTTAGTGAGATTTACTCACTTTGGCAGTTCATCGTTAAAGAATGATAAACTGTTTGTTTGATTTTAATCAAACAAATTATTTCTCCATAAATTCAAACGAGCACCAATCCACTCCCAGTCAGTTCCAATACGTAGCCACCGTTCATATGATCCCAACGCATCTTGTTTCGTCTGATTCTGACATCGTACGAAATAGTTATGATATTACGAAGTTTGTACAAGTTAATAAACAAAATAAATTAAATTTCCTTTATAACAATTGGGCTCAACCTTGAAATTCTTGGCCCAAGCCCCTCCTATTGAACCCAACCCATACGGTACCCTTTCTCCTCCAAAATACCAGTTTGTGATTTCAGTGTTTGGCTCCCATCAACAACCGACCTTCCAAAAAATCAAAGCACCATCCTTACCTCTTTTAAAATCAAACCAAAAGTACCAACGATCTTGTCACCGTCTCCTCTTTGAAACTGAACCCACATGTTGAACTCGAAGCAAGTACCAGAGCTTCCATCTCGACGTGCTGCTCAGGCACGTATGACACTTACCAGTGTCGATCTCCATAAAAACTCGCGAACAGGTGTAGATTTCAACCAGAAACCCGAATCCAAGCTCGGTTTCTTCAATCAATACCCCAAATCATTTACACGTCGAACCCTAGCCGATGGCTCACCCAAACCATCACGATCGAACACCCTGAAACCTACACGAGATAGAACCAAAACCCTTGCCGGATCCAAAGAAACCATCCCCGAAATTTGTTGAATTTTATTTGATTTTCATTTTGATTTTCTTTTCACTCCATTTTCTTTCTGCCGTTTTTTTACTCTCGAAGGAAATGGAATCCTCCTGCGTTTATAAATCTTGTGTTGTGGCTGAGACAAAGGCAACATGGACGCTGTTTTGGTCAGAGAATGGATTAGGATTTTTTATTTATTTATTTAATGTTTAAATCATATTTAACAAATCGCTAATTGTATTTGTCCTTAAAAATTCCTGTGGTCACACACGATACCCAAAAATCAGGAAAATTGACATGTAGCTAGAGTTTGACATTACGGTCCCAACGAAACTGGTTTTGTCGAATTCCGACTCTGTATGCTCACCCAACGTATTTTTAATTTTCAGAATATCGACTATTTTTCGCCTTAAAAATTGGTACGGCCACATACTGACTTCAAAAATCACGGAAGTTGAAATCTAACAATAATTTAACATTTCGTATCCAACAAAATTAGTTTCATCGAATTCTGAGGTCGTTTGAAAAACTGGTTATTTTTAAAGCTCTGGATGACCCATTTAAAAATATATTTAAATATAATTAAATTAAATATAAACAAATTTATATTATCGTATATATTCACAGTGGAATACCATACAGCTCTAGAATATTTCTCTATGAATTTCTAACTTGATATTTCAAATCTGGGTCAACCCGATATTCGATTTATATTGACATTCCTTTTTAAAATATAAATAATTCCTTTAAATTATAAAGGAATTCCATAGCGACTTTTCTAAAATATGATTTGGACGTAAATCATAATCTACATGACGAAATCCCGATTTTTCTCTTCCACTAGAAAAATATACTCCACCAGCTCTGAACATTTCTTGTTTCACAGAAATCCGGCTAAAAACGAATCATGTACAATCAGTTGAAGTTCGAATCGCCAAATTACAAACTACAACGCCATTTCAAGCTCGATTTTAATTATAATATAATCATACGTCCAAACTATCGTTCAAATAATATATTCGTTATTCTAATTCAATTCTAAACAGAATTAAATATCACAGATGATCCAGTTCACACCATATCGCCATTTCAGCCAATTCTGATTATTTCAGAATTAAATATATTATTTATTATTATTTTAATTAAATATTCACCATTATTTAATTCCACGACCATTAAATCCTTTTAATCACCTTTCAAATAATTAAGTAAATTAATTATTATACCGTTGAAAATGCGGGTCATTACAGTTGGGAGCTTTCAATATCTGTAAAGGACCGCCTCATTAGGCCTATATACAGATATTCACATATGGCTTGTTTTTTCACGAGGGCAATGGCCCCAACCTGGCTCTTGCCTCGACTAATGAAAGTCTTGTTCAAGAGCTAAGCGACGTTCCCCTATCAACAAATATAATGTCCAATTTGACGTGTCCTGCAACTAACGTTGTAATGAACAGGGATTTTCGACCCCGAAAATCGAAACACAAATCCCATGTCGAACATTCAAGCCTCGAGAAACATCGGAACGTTATTAGAAAGAATTTAGAAGGTAAGATAAGAAAGAAAGAAATATTAGAATAGAAGAAGAAGAAAAACCAACATAACATAGAGTCTCACATCGCAGCGGAGCAATATATTATATAGAAATAAATCTTTATTGAAAACTGGAAATAATACTTACAGTCAGAGTATATCTGTTAGTACAGTCTAGATAGTTATAACAACCTGCCCTCATATACAATCACACAGCGGAATAATAATATAATATCATTAGAATGAACTGTTCCAACTCGTCTCTTCCCATCGTCCGATAACCTGAACCTGTACCACTCGGGCTAACCCGAGCATTACAAATGCCAGATCAGTCTGGTGAACCAGAGTGAGAAAAACTCTCAAAGTTTTAAGGGGAATCATCCAACTTGATTTTAAAGTTCAAAAATATTTTGAAAGAAAAGGATAATCGTAAGACCAAATTCACACATAAATACGGACGGTTTTTAGCTTACAATAACCCAAAGCATTTTCGAAAACGATACTCTTCTCATATTATAATAATGTCTAAATACAAATAAATATCAATTTAGTAGAACGCTTGCATCTCATGCTTTACCTATATAATGTACAATCAAAACCGCAGGTGCTTATTGGAAATTAGATTTCCAGCTATGAAAAGTTATGGAACCACCTTCCGATAGTGTATCTCTAAAGAGGAATACACTGGGTTCAACAAGAACATCTTGCAACCCGACCATACATGACCGACCACTCATTTCTCTTGAGAGTATCGAATATATTGTCACCTTACGGCTGTGCAACTACCGTTTTTCCTAGGAGACAAAAATGAAAAGGAGTAACAAATATGAATGTTCTCTAGATGGTGACAATACACCCTAATGGGTGCGACCCACATAGCCATGCTTCCTGCCCGATTTTTGCCATTTCCTGGATGTGTGGCTTGAGGTTATAATCTTTTGAACATCTGGCCACTATTCACTTTGAATGCCACATCGTCAGATCCATCCATACAAGTTGTTCTGGGACTGGACAACCGAAGGCACCCTCCTACCACATCCTAGAAATCACCCTATAGATTAGTAGCGAGAAGTCCTTGCAATCCATAGACTCCAACCACAATAGAGTCACGGTTTATCTCTGGGAGCTAACCAGAGATTATAAGCAACACTTCCATTTTATGAAGATCTATGGTCTTCAAATGTTCCATCTCGATCATCGTCGGATCTCTTGCATGACCACGTAGTTTGCTGATCAGAATGGTTTTCAAATATAAATTCGATCCTGGTCTTTCCGTACCAACAATCGATAATTGGCCAGATTTGATAGTCGGTTATTTAATTATCAAATAAACAAACATTCATCCATAAAGTAAAATAAGTGTACTGGTCTAGTATTCAACATCACTTGGCCTCTTTGATAATTTACAAATGATTAATTTAAAAACTTCTATACCTTCAATACCAGGAAAACTTCCCCTCTTCTTATTTAGTATAAGATTATTCAATTATTGTCTTACCTCTACTCTGTTAGTTCCTCATTGTAAATTAGTAAGTGAATAATTATCTAAGTATCAACCCCGAAGGCCGAAACCAACATCGAATCAACATCTCGAAAGTTACTCAACTCAACTAATGTACAACAGGTTCTAATTTCTTTAAAAACTAAACCAATTCCCATATCATGCTTAATATATCTTTTAAAACATTATAAATAAACCTTGATTCTAATATAAATCAAATATTATATAAAAAACTTCGTTTAAAACTTACTTCAACATAATTTGCTTATACCTTATCTAAACTCCATTTCTTGTACAAAATACGCTATTTTAAATAGACTCCCTGTCTTAATTCGTCAAACCAACTTCAATTCACTTTGGTTTCTATTTCGATTCTCATTCCATATTTCATACTTCTAACATTTTATTTATTTTATAAATCATTTCAAGGTTTACAACTTTATTAAATCGTTTCCATAGCAGCAATCATTTACGATATTATCAAATAAACTTGGTTTGAAATATCTTCACCGAATCCTGGATTTTATGAAATAGAATTTCTCAAAGAATTCAACTTAACTTACATATATATTTAATATATATATATATATATATATTCACTTGACATTCATTTAACTTTAACATTGCCTTATGGTTTATCAAACTCCATTTAATTAAATCCAAGATCATTACTTTAACTACTATTAAACAAATAATAATAAACTTCAATATTATAAAAACGATTTACTCCTTCATTAACAATTTCTATTTAAAACAAATTTAATAATCTGTCACCATTTAAGCAGTTGACTTATTCGACTCAACACAACTAACTCATTTATTCATTCCAATTGGTCTTCCCATTTTAAATTAATTAATAATATAATTAATTTAATTAATCCCACTTACTTTGATTATTTCCAACTAATAATAATCAATTCCAATCTAATCCTACTTGAATTGTTTGCCAATAAACAATTTATTCAGTTTTTACCTGCTAGGTAAATTTCCACTCGCTTGCTTTTAAATCTCATTAACATAAGATTTTATATTATAAAACCCATTTAATAGTTTCTCATAAACTTACGTAATAAATAATAAATATTAATCTCCTTTTAAATAAATTCCAATTAAATTATAGATTTCGAACTATCTTTGGTTGTAAAATAATTTTATAACTTCATTTTTGTCGACTCACCTGATGGTAAATCAATATTTACAAAAACAATGGATTTCTAGGCTATCCGCTGTCAACTACTTAACCAATACTACCCATTGGTTAATAACAAAACAAACGTTGAATTTATATTCAACAATTAATGATCAAATCGATCATCCGATCAAACTGGTTAAAAAATTCATATAATAAATAATAAATTTGAGGAATTCAGTTGAACCCCTCCAACCTGTTAATCCCTGCATCCAAATACGTTATCTCAAATAAAATTAGCTATTTAAATAAACAGATATAATATTCAATAGTTAACAATTACAGCCCTCCAACGTTCATATTTCAAATTAATACGTCTATATTATTATAAATATAACCAACAAGGTAAGTTACCACAGTTTGGAATTAATCGTTAAAAATAACGATTTGGTTTGATTCAGTTAAACAACCTTTTAATTTAAATCAATTAAATAAAACTATTCATCTTATATATTTAAACAATCATTAAATCATTCAAAACATAACACACAAAATAATAAACCGACTATTAAATATAAGTGGGATAACTAAGTGAGTTGAACTCACCTTGATTTATGTTTAACTAGTTCATTTTAACTAAATTAAACATGCATTTAATTTAATTAAAAACTCCAACTTCTTCTGGTTTCGTCCGTCCCAATTCTAGAATGTAGCGTTCCTCAATATGGTTCCAATGACTCTGGTTTTGTTCCAGTCTGTTCACATACACGAATTACAAGACATACAATTTATATTTAAATAATTAATCCATAAATATTATTAACTTCTAATTAATAATTTTTTTTACTAATTAATTTATTTAACGGTTACTTTTCATTTGTTTTATTCATAACACAACTTCCTTTACCCACTTCGTCGCTTTATTTGTGGTTGCCATACTCTTTATTCTTAATCCACCTAACATTCCTCTACCTTTTATTTGCTGAGCCCATCCCTTTTTCCTCTACGTTATCATTTCTTTCTTCATATGGCCCGAGGCCCATAACTCCAATCCAAAGCCCATGCCTCAAATACCTCACGTCCATATATTCTCACCCATGAGCCTCCCTGTTTTAATACTTTCGAAAGCTGCTTCAAACCACCACTGCTTCTGTTCCGTATTATAATTTCTTTTTCCTAAACGCTGCAAACATTTCTTTTTGTTTTTAGCCCTTAATTAAATCGGCCCAAATCACTTCAAACCGCACCAAGATTGATACCCTCTTCCCAACTAAAGCCTATACTTACTGCTCCCCTTATTTTGCATGACTGTAGAACCCAACTTTCCAACTCATTCTGGAAACTACATGCTTCTTCTTCTTCATATTCTCACTGCTCCACCACAACTATGATCCTCCACCACAGTTCGAGACCGCCACCACCATCCGTGCTATCCCGATCGCCAGGAAATAGTCCTCGACCAAACTTCCAGTTGACCAAGATTTGCAGCCGTCTCAAGGCATCGGAGCACCAGCAAAATCTCGGATGTGCACAGACCTCTGTAAGCCGTCTTACAAACCCGAAACAGTGACTGAACCACAAAAAACTGCAGCCTTCTCCTAGTTTTCTGACTTCCATCCTGAAACGACCCAAACTCGCCCTTACGGGAAAGCCCGGATTGAGTTGAGAACACGACAAATCAGAACAAAACAGAAGAAAATTTCATTGTTGTTACAACAATTTACATCAGAGTACAAGAATATAACAGAGTATGAATAAATAATATACATTTGATAAATAACAGAGATTCAAATTACAAAGCTGCGGAAAATCAATACATAACACAATTGTAAGAGATACACAGATACAGAGCGTTCCGAATATAGCTCCTGTTGTAAATCCAGGATCCTATGAAAATAATATCTGCAAAAACCCAACTACTAGCTTCCTGTGTGGAAAATAAAGGCACCCAGAGTTTAGGTTAAAACAATAAACTCCAGGTCAGTCATGTGACTGGTGTGAGAACTAAAACAGTTATTTAAAAATTTACTTTAAAATAGAGTATATCAAGGGACCACACCGTATAATACGGAACGGGTTTCCTCCCAAGAATACTAGTGCATAAAACAAACAACGCAATACTTTTTGGAAAAATGAAGCTATTATAAGACTCGGGTCCCATCACATAATGCAACGCAAGCCGGAGGATAAAGTTTTCCCTTATAATAGCCAAATATGCTTGGTACGTTTAAAACTAATCATTTTATACTATTATAAGTGCATAGTGTTTAAAAAAACTTCAAATATAAATGTATCAATCGTAGACCGTATGGGTACCATATATCATGTCGCCAACTCGTTCTACAATTAAAACCGCACAATGTCATATTGGAAGTTGGATTTCCATCATGAACCAAGGCAAGGGATCATCCTTACTGAATTTGAGACAATCTAGCCCATGTCTCAGGATACTGCCGCAACTGCACCTAGGAAAATGCGGGGTCGGTCTACACTAAGTGGATTAATAATCCCTGAACAATACGTTTCCCCGCCCTACGGGGCGTAAATTTGGTCAGTATGTCGACCATGTCATCCATCGGCCCCGTAGTGACTGATATATCTGAGGTACCTCGCTATCCATCAAATAATATGCAACATCCACATGAGTAAAATGCCTGGGCTCCATACCATGACACCACTCCTAGCTAGAAAGAAATGCATGTCCTCTCTACCGTCCTTCATCCCGTTTCTGGTTCATACCGGGGTGTGAAGCTCGCGAATTAACGCTATACACAAATCTATGCTATTAAAAGTTGTGCTTTGATCATCAACCACAAGACTCTGCTTTTCAGTAGAAGCCTTGATCATTTGCATCTCAGCATGCCACACAGGTAATTCATGCCATGCAACTGATGTCTATCGATATATAATATCTGAGCTCGTACGTCTCAGAGAAGGATGTTAAGCAAGAGAATAAATTCTCCGTCACTAAACAAATATATATTTAATAGAGATCAATCAACACATAATAAAATCCAATGTCAGACACACATCCATTTACTTGTCTGTTCTGGGTCTGAACGAAACCGGAGGCACCTTATTCCTTGTCCCGTGTCCAATACAGGAGAGAGGTCCTCGCATATCCAGTCGATCTCCAAGTACGTTTGAACGATCACCACTTATTAACTTTTCTTGGGTGTACAGCCCAATCAAGAAATTAGTAATCATTCAAACGATGTGAAGATCTTCGGTCTTCAACCACCGTCTTCATCATCGACTTATCGTCGTATCAATTATTCAGAATGGGTATAAAACCGGCCTTTCCGAATAATTCACGTATTTTATAATCAAGTGCTATAAAAACACAACCTACGCCTCATTCCAATCCAAAATATAATTTTCTTGAAATATTCTTATCTTTAGGGAAAGGTTCCCATTAATTTTATCAAAGATAAATTCTTTTAAATTTATTCTTTAATCTTCCTTTGGATATCTATTCAAACCAAATTAAGGTTTATCCAGACTAGTAGGGATTAGCGCACCTTACCGAAGTAATCATTTGTTTAATTTCCCAATCCCAACCTATTCATTCCAAGGAGCTAAACAGGTAATACTCCATATCTGACACCACGGTGTTATCGGTAAATTTAATTACCATTTCATGTTCAAATCTAATTAAAGATTTAACTATCGCTTGGAGTAAAACTGGTGGTACTCCATTCTCAGTCATTTCCCGAATTTGATAATTTAAATTATCACATTCTCATTTCAATCTAATTAAAGATTCACTAAAACTCTACTTAGTTTTAATCTTCCCAAAAATCAATATTAATGATTGTTTAACTTTGATAAATCAAACATGTCACATCGACAATCTACACCATACCATTGATTTCTGCCAATATATAACCTTTAAGCTCGTATGTCTTAGAGAAGGGTGTTAAGCTAGAAAATAAATTCTCCGCCACCAAACAGATATATTTTTAGCATAGATCAACAATACAGTTCGAAATAAGATGTTAGATAATCCTGTCTTTAACTGTGTTAAAGAACCAATGTCATTTAAAACACAGTTCACGATAAACCCAAAATCACATTCCATTAATTATGGAATCTTCATGGAAAACATATCAATATATAATCGATGTCAATTTCCGTATCCGACTAATAATATAAATGGAACAACGACAAAGCCTTTTAAATTCTATATATATTAACAGTCTTCCTCCACAGTAGCTCACTTCGTTTATTACCCAGTCGAATTCCATACCATTCCAATTTATTTTATTAAATTGGAAAACTTTACTTTGGAAAATTTCCATTAAATCTTAATAAAAAGATTTATAAATTCCAAATCACATTTCACTGTTAATCGGGTTAAAGAACAAGTGTTAGTTAAAACATTATTCACGATAAACCCAAAAATCCAATTCTTTCATTCAATTCCAATTAAATATTAATTAATTGGAAAACTTCTCTAAATCTTAATTAAAAGATTTATTCTTTTCCCAACTGGGTTTAAGAACAGTATTAATAAAGACACCATTCACGACAAACCCAAAATCCCATTTGATATTAAATACAAGGCTCTGAATAGAAATTATATCGACTTATATTCAATATCAAACACTAAAACCAACAAATATCATATTGTAAATAACGATATAAATATATCTTCCAAATTTCCATAACAATATCCGTATAATCACGAAATCCAACACTGAAATATTCCAAAGATGGTTTCCATTAAAATCCACTCTAATTCATATATTGGAAATTTTGGTTATATTAAAACTCATTCTCATTCCAATTTCTTTATGTACACATAATTGGATTATAATTCTAGTTAATAACTAGTTTATTTCGATAAAAGTATATTTATATCTTTTCAAATACGGAATTTTCCATTCCACTTCATTCCAAATCATTTATTATGATTTTACACAAATTATTAATATTTTTAAAAATTTGATTAAGGCGCTTTAAGTAAATTTCCATAAACGGTCATCGAACTGCACTTACAACGACCTTTTCCAAATTTGATTTGGACATAATTCCAAATCCAACCATTAGATTTCAAATCTCTTATATTCGTTGGAAACCTCCTTTCGATACGAACCCAACGGTTCCGGTTTTAGGATATTCCGACGGTCGGATCTCCCGTAATATCAATTCGAAGTCAGTGTTCGAAATTAGCGAATGGCCGCGGCGCGGCGCGTTCTATTCAAGCCATTATATTATTTATATAACAATATCTCATCGATCTCCATTTAAAACGTATTTTATAAATCAGTTATAAATTCATTTTAAGACGAATCTAACTTCATTTCCAATTTTGAATCAAAATTGAATACTCCTTATCATTATATTATTTAAATGATAATATTTTCAAAATATTATATTTTGAAATCATTTCCTTTTCGATATTCATTATAAAAATAAATAAAAAGATATAAATATCATTTGCGTCAAAATGGCGCATATCCAATCATTATGACTTCAAATATTTTTATATTTTCGTGTCCATCCAAAATCGGACATTAAAATCAGATTTTAATCCTTTATTGAATATTATTTTAGAATATTCGTTCTTTCCGAATTAGAATCAGACACAGTCAATTACCATATATGTTATTTATATGTATTTCATACATCATATGTGTACAACAACAATGATAAATAATTAACCATCATCCAGAGTGCACTACACAACTGCATAAACACTAAATATAAATAACTAATGCTTACAATAGTCTGTCAACCAATCGATTGACATACAACTAAACAATTGGGATTAGTATATGCCAAATATCATCCCAATACCCGTGTGGGGTTTCAATCAACACACACAGATTTTATTTGTGCAGTTGGGCGATTTGTAAAATATTTCATTCAAATTAATATCAGTCAAATGCGTGTAGATAAACAAATCATTCGATTTGTAAATGAATATTTATTTTCATTTCAGGAGAATTTTATGTCGTTCATATATACGTTAAAAAATATTTTTTCAACGATAAAATATTTTATTCAACACAAGAATATTTTATACAATAAAAATAATATTTTTGTTGTTCTAACATAATTTTAGAAAATTTTGGCAGCATAACGGCGCGATACTAAAACCGGGATAAGGTCTAGCCTTACCCTTTGCCTAATACTAACTCGCGCCATACACTAACTATTAGACCAAAATCTGGCTCTAACACCCAAATTTTCTGAATTAGCAGAGATTTATATCTAGGAATGCAAGAAAACGCAGAAAACACACAAGATTTATAGTGGTTCGGCATTAACGAGCCTATGTCCACTTTATATCTATGATTATACGTAAGATTCAAGTACAATCGATGATTTTTCTCTTAATATCACTTTTACAATGTTGATTCACCCAATGATTTTGAGTTAAGACCGATAAGAAATGATAAGATAACAGTAATGGTGGACACAACACTTCAAACTGCCAAAATGATACTGAAAAATGCCAAGTGCTGGGCTATTTATAGGCGATATTTGCAAGTGGATCGTGGTCATACGTGGCACAAATCCAGAGGATCTCGGACTGGTTAGTGAGCGGATGTGGAAATGGTCAAAATGGCTGTTGTGGACAGATGTCATGGGATCCGGGCCTTTCGGGTCGTGATTGACTAGTTCATTGCTTCCATCTTTTAGCCGTGAGGATCCAATCATGGAAAGGGATCGGGTCGTGGAGCATTGGTGTAGTGGGATCGGATCGTGGTTAGGGGCCACGAGTCGGGGAGGACGAGGTGACCACGATCGAGTCTTTAAGGGTCTTGACATGTGAGGCTTCATATTTCCTTTGTGTGTGAACCTTGGTGGCTTGGTCCAAAAGCTAGCCAACATCTTACCCCTCGAAGTATGTTTTATCAAGGATGGAACATTCTTCGAAATTACAAACCTGTCTTTTCATGAAGCGATGTAAATCAAAAGTCGTGTCCGCCTGAAACATCGCACAGCTTCAGGAAATCGTGTTCTTTGGCGGGTATAAATATTAAGCTGAATTTTTCACTCATTTCTTCATTTGGTGGTTAATTTTTATCTCTTAAATTCCAGAGGACATCGCAATCAACTCGCCAGATAAACTTTTAAATTTTTGTACGTATGGAACCTTGCCTTTCTGATCCATTGGTCACGCTAGAGCTTGGATCGCCACTTCAAGCCATGGGCCGTGGTGGACTATCCCATACCGTCAAGTAGAGTCGTACTAGGCTTCGGACCGTGGTCTGGGGGCCCATGTACGATCCCTAGTGGGATTTCCGCCTGCTCGTGGCCCATGATGGCCCGACGAGCCATATACGACAAAGAAAGGCATATCAAGAGTCTTTTCTCTGGCTATATAAATTGATTTGCTATCCTTCTTTCACCTTTTAATTCCTTTTTTACTGGTCGCCACTTTTCTTACCTTCTAACTCCAAAACCCTAGCTTGACTTTCAACAAAAACCGAGAGTTTCTTTCAATAAAAAGGTAATGGTATTAGGCTTGTTTCCCCTTTCGTTTGGCCCCTTTTTCATTCTTCTTTATTTTCGTTAAATTTTCGACATATGGCTATGGCAAAGGCGAGGGCATTGGATTCAATTTCATGGGTTCATGGATGGAGAGGAGAAACGACGAAGAAGAAGAAGGAGCAGGCCCGGTCGGTTCGTCGACGAGGTTTCGGCTCCGGTCGTGGAAATAGAAAGATCAGGGAGGAAACTATGGTGTAAAACTGGGCAGCGGATCAGATCGGGAATAAGTCGGGTCGTGGTACTGGATCTTAAGATGGATCATGGAAGGTATTTCACGATCCGTTCAGATACCACGAATCGAACTGCCCGCGAACCCAAGGTCCATCCATTGGCGAGACTGAGGGACGGCCCGTTTTTCATGACCCAACACGAGTTCCACGAACCGAGTTAAGATGCGATCTGATCCCCAATATTTCAATGAACTGAATTTGTCAACGATCCCCGACACATATTTGACTTAAGTAATGCATCAAAATCACAATATATTGGACAGTTAGGTTTGAGCCTTCAAGATGAACTTTCTGGATTGAACAGAATCGTGACTTTACGACATAATTACTACATTCATCCAATTTACTTTGTGATTTTTCTTTTACAGTGTTATACACGCTTGCACACACTAGCACTTGCACACGCACAGGGTTCACGGGTTACTACATGGACGTCTCGACTCAGTGCACACATGAAAACAACTCAATGTAAAGTCAACAGCAAGTTCAAGTGTCGAGCAAAAAAAGTCAGAACAAACTTTCAAAACAGCATGGAGCATAAGCATGTCAACAAGTCAAGACAAAACTAAGAGTACAAAATGTTTCAGTTCAGATCTGTATAAACACATGTCGAATCAAACAACAAAGTCATACTGGCATGGACAAATCATTATAATGAAATGCAAGTGATCAAGTTCATATAACAAAATTCATGTGATCAATGGCAGATCACTCAGTAAATACAGCAATAAATGTGAGTGATACATAGTGTATGAATGGTACAACAAGATTATACATAGGATCAATATAAACAAGTCTGGAGCATGTGTGAAACAAGGAGACAAAAATAAATGGTCGAGCAGCTAATTTCCGGGACTTGAAGCATCTGCTCAAGCATGGTCAAAATGATACATGAATAGCAAATTTAAGTGGTGCATGTTTATAATCAAGCAGCTCAACATGGATGGCACAACAACAAGCAGGGATGGTCCAGCAACATGAATGGCAAGATCAACCATGCATTAAACACAGCATGTACAAAACAAGATGGTGTGCAAATGGGAAGTTAATGTAACATATATGGCTCTTTTTCAAGACATGGTTATGGTGCAACAAGTTCAAAACATACCAAGTTCAGGTCAGCTCTTGAATGGGTCAAACAGTTCAAATTTTCAACATGGCAACACAACACACACAAGGAAGCACAGCTGCCCATAGACAAAGGAGAACACCAGTGCATGTCTAACAGTAAAGTGAAGCAAGAAATGAAGTGCAGCAAGCAATGTAACACAGGTACAAGTTTCAGGTTCATATTGCTCATCACATATGTGTGCTCAATTTCATATAGAAGCATTGTGCATGAGCAAGACCGTATACACAAGGGTTGTGTAAACAAGACATGAACAAACAGGAACGCAAATGCTTCAGCAGGCATGGATGAATTGTGAAACATATAGCATGCAAGAGAAACAAAGCTACAAGAGTATAGCCATATACATGAATCAAGACAAACTCGCATATTTGAAGGGAAACAAGTTTTTTTTAATCAGAGAAACAATTTTTCCATGACAAGAAATTATTTCCAGAAATGAATCAATATTTGGCAAAGAGTAATTTAATATGTTTTCAGAAATGTATTCATACATGGCTAAAAGAGTTCCAGAGATTAGAAATTGTTTTTTGCAAAGAAATTTCCAAAATTCATGGTTGAATTATTGGCAAAGCAATCAGTAAAATCTCCAAGTTAATCATGTAAAAATATGGCAAGAAATTCAAATCACAGAACTAAAATGATTCAGGTTTTAATCAAGGTGTTTTCGGGAATACATTTTTGGCAAGTAATCAATTATTTCCAGAAATCAGAGAAACACTTTTGGTGCATCAAAATTGTTCTTGGGAAGTTATCATAATCGCATAAATCCACGGCAGTCAATCAAGCTACACAAAGGGGGAAACTATTTTTCTAGAAATTGCACATCGACATAAAAGGTGGTTCAATCAAAAGGGGAAATCAAGCATCTCACGCAAATCAGTTCAAGCCATGTGTTGAAATCAGAGAGTCTAGGGTTTCGAATTACGCTATATAGTGACACCAATTCATCATGGGCAGCAAGCATCAAAACCAAAAACAATTCGATCGAGAATCCACACATCTAATTAAAAGAATTCAATAGAAAAATACTCACATACGTTTAGGATTTTGATCGCCAGAAAGCAACTCACAAATCGAAGCATCAAGCCACAGAGATTCAAACTTCAGAGAATCAGATTTCATCAATCAAGCAACCGAGTTTCGATTTGAAAGATTTGTAGAAAACCCTAGTTGTTTTCTTTAGATCGGCCGCTATTTCTAACTGGAGAATTAAAAGGAATCGGGACATTTGTTTTAATGGGTGCAACCAATTAACAAAGATGGCCGGCCATGTTTTCAAAGAAAAAGGGGATGACCCTTTATTTACTTTTATCTCCTAGGGTTTTTTATTTTCTACTTTGTTTTGTATTTTTTAATTTGTTTTGTAAATCGTCTTAATCAGTTTCTAGAGTTCTGTAAAATCTAGGTTATTCAGTCAGGGTGTTGACTGGCAGTTGCTAGAGTCTGTAAAATCTGGGTTACGGATTACGGGGTTGTAATTCGGGGAAATCTGATCGAGGGGATATTGGTCAGTCTAGGGTTTTGAGTGTAGGGTTAGAATAGGAGCAGGGTTTGCGAGTGTACATGGCCTTGTATGCGGGATCTGTTCTATCACCTAGTAGAAACCTTAGAAATGCAGCAGTAGGCAGGGTTTTGCCGAAGCTGGGTATAATTTTGTGTGATTTATTTTCTGCATTTCTGTTTCTGCTATATTATGTGATATGTGTATTATTATCTATCTCGTTAGATTTATAATTCATTTAAAAACTGCGATAAACCCTATTCACCCCCCATCTTGGGTTAATCTAGATCCAAAATTTTGGTATCAGAGCAGGTATTCTGTTAACTCTAGAGTAATGGTGTTTCTTAGTTGTCAGTCGATACAGAGTCAGCCCAGTTCATCTTCAACTATTTTCGATGGAACAGATTTTTTAAATTGGAAATCCAAAATGTAATTTTACTTAAAATCTGTTAATATTAAATATTGGGATGTTGTTATCGATGGATTTGATAGTGTAGATATTACTTTCAATACTCATGCTATGAAAATTATATTTGATTATTTTTGTACTGAACAGTTAATCTTATCTACAATTGTTTATCTGCACAGGAAATATGGGATACTCTCAATACGAAGAATGGAAGATCTGACAACGGTAGCTCAAAACCCGAGAAAGTCAACTCAGATTCAGAGTTCTGTTTAACAGGATTTACAAATGAAAATTCAGAAGGATCAGATGATGGAGAATCAACAGATGCTGAAACAGAAAAATTTTCATATGAAGATTTAGTTTATATGTGAGTTGACTTGACTAAATCTGTTGATAAACTCCAATCTAAAAACAAATCTTTGAAATCTAAGAATTCTGAGTTGACCAGCAAAAGGGATGATTTGGAATTACAACTAGAATATTTTAAAAATTCTTCAAATTCAGATTGCGAAAATTGTTAGAAATTGAAAACCAATCTTGTTCATGTCAATAAAAATATTCAAAAGTTTGAAAAAGAAATTATGATCTTAAAAGAAAACAAGATTGAGTTATCAAGTTTGAATAATTTTTTACAAAAGGAATTTGAAAATTTTAAGACTGGTATATATTCCAAATTTAAATTGCTGAAAAGGAGAATTTGTTGAAATCCGATTTGATTTTGAAAGAACTGGAAAACGAGATTGAAAAATCCAAGAAATTTGAGTTTAAAAAACAAAAACTTGTTGAATCTAAGATTGCTGAGTCCCAAACCAAAATTAATTTGCCTAAAAATGAAAATTTGGTTTTAAAATCTGATTTTGAGAGATGTAAGATCACTAAAAATCATTGTTTAGACTTATTGAATGAAAACGGTGATCTTAAAACTGAAATTCAACAACTTGAAACAATTTTGGCTAAATTTTCAAACGTTGAAAAATATTTGAATATGTTGTTGGAAAACCAATTTTCTGTTGGAAATAAACATGGTCTTGGTTTTGGGAGAATAAATAGCTTTGAAAAATGAAATTCAAGTGATTTTAAAAATCCTTCAAACTCCTTTGAAAAGAATAGCTTTGGAAATTTCAACTTTGATAATTCCAAAAGGTTTTTAAATCACGATCGAAATAAGTATGTGTTTTATAACAAACCATTTAAACAATCTTGGTTCTCAAAAGAAAATAATACGAGCTTTGTTAAATTCAAACAGATTTGGGTTCCCAAGGGTACAAAGATAAATTCAGATGGTTTGTTATATAGACAGGTTTGGGTACCGAAAGTTTGATACACAGCCATGAGTGGTAAAACAATCTTTGTTAGACCACTTAACCCTCTCAACTGCTAAGTACCAGTGATGGCTGAGGAACTGCTTTGGAAAAGAAAATTTGATTTCAAGCTATTCCACATCCTTGATTTATTTAGAGTTCCTTAGCCAAGTCTGTTGAGTTAGAGGTTCTGCTTTACATTGGATTCTGGTATGATCTCTAAACTCATTTTTGTATATTCTCCTTTTTTATTTTCTGTATTATTTCCTTCCTCTATCCCTTTTTTTTATTTGACACTGCCATATTCTTCTTAGTCTATACTTCTTAAACTTCCAGTTGCACAGTTCACGATTTTCTGGAAATTTGCTTTATTTGTATAAAATCATCGTGTGTTAATCATTTCCATATCCTGAATTTGAACTTGTATCTATCTGCAATTGTTTTGAAGTTTAGTTTTCTGATTATCTGAATTCTTAACAGTGCTAAAGCATTAATGTCATATCTTGAACATTGTTATTTTGAATTCTAAATTTTTGAAGATCTGAATAACTAATGAGATTTCACATATTTATGCTGTTTTGAGTTTCCTCTAATTTAGTTTAGGAGGGCTTGAAAATTTATACTCTTTACAGCACTCTGTTATTCATCAGTTGTGATAATTTCAGCAATTTTCAGATTGGCTTGAATATTTTAAATTGTCTTGAATCAGTGATACATCTTGAAATTCATCTTTTTTCATGATCATCATGGTTGAAATTAGTTTTGTTTGAAATCATCTAGAATTCTAGATATTTTGAATATCACACACCACCTAAATTTGAAATTATCAATCTTATGTGAATAATTCATTATATCTCAAACTTAATATTGATTCAAGTGATTTCAAATAAACTATTTTTAATAATGAATTATTTCTCAATCTTGATGTAAATATTCTGAAAAATTCCTTGGGCTTGTCAGAAATTTTTGTGAAATTTTTCTTGAAAAATTGGTCTTAAATCTTTCTATTATTTCATGGTTATTTGATTTAAATATTTGTTTGTTTAAAATCATTTGAAATTATTGATTTATTGAATCACATACATATCTTGAATGTGAAATTACTAATCTGGTGTGATTGATTCATTGAATCTTGATATCCTCATATTCATCAAATGATTTTAAATAAACGGTATTTTTAATCATTGCACTACTACAAAAGTGGGCATATTCGACACTAATTTGTGTGCGTTGCATGAAAAGTGTGGCGAAAGCTATGCATTCTTTGATCTTCTGCAACAACATTCATTTGTTGTTGCATTAGATGTGAACGCAGTGTTGCGGTTGGAATTCTTGTGATGTGACGTGCAACACCAGTTCGAAGTGTTGCATTACATAAATACATGCCAGGTCAGCGGTCCGCCTTACCAGTTTAAACATAACCTCAACCGTAGATGCATGATTAATCCAACAGTTCAAATCGATTTCTGCTTCCTATCTGAACATTACCCCCATAATCCAATCACCAACAGCCACCTGCTATGTGAAATTTTGGCGCAATCTTTCCCCCTTCACGAAATAATTAAAAATAATCTGGTCAATCTATGTTCTTCTTCTCCAACATCTAAAGGTTCTTTCCCTTTTTTTACTGTTGACAAAAAATTAAACCTCAATTCAAATGGACTTACTCCTGGACCATAACTTTAATTTAATTCCTTTCAGTTCGGGAGCTTGTCAAAAAATTAAACTTGAATTCACATGGAAAGAGGTTCAAGCTTTTCTCCACTCGCTGCTCAGATCGGAGATTGGAAATGGACTCTCCAACAATCGGAGCAGCAAAGAGGGTGGTTCACGGCCGAAAGCTTTGGCAATTGCAGTAGGGGTTCATTAAAGAAAGCAGATCTCACGTCAACTTCTGGGCTCGCCTTTCGCTATCATTGAAGACGGCTAGCTTCAGGTTCGAGCTTGGAACTTCATTTTTAGTCGTGTTTATTTTTTTGTTTGCTTGTAGTTAGGCATGTCAATGAGCTTTGAAATCCGTTCACATCCTTAGTTAGAAAACTAGAAAATACCCAATCTCTGAAAAACAGATGTGGATATGGTGGTATATGGCTTTGAAAATTATTCATCCAACTTTAATTAAGATAAAAACAGATGTAGATCTTTTTTAGGTACTTAAAGCTAGACTAGATTGTTCCTTTACCAAGTTGAATTCCAGTACAATAAAGTTCACTCGTTTAGTTGGTATCTTTGTCTGCTCCCTGACCTAATTCTGATAACATGTCTTGAACTGATCATAGTTCCGATTAATTGCAGTTCTACAAGAGAAATTGCCAATTTCTGTTCAAATATTTACAAGTTACATTCTCATTTAACATATAGAATTTATAAAAAAAACATGAACATATCAAGCATAGTCAGCGCTTTTGTAGGCAAATCAAAACTAGCATATTGTACACATACATGTAAGGAGATGCACATGTCTTTTAGGTATCAGCAGGTGACCACACTTATCTTCTTTGAATTATGCTGTCAAAGCAGCGCTGTCAATGTGGATACTTACACACATCTTAGACGTATATGTTTATTAAATACACATACATTCATTAGATTGGTTTATCAGTCTATTAGTTGGATGGGTGATTAATCGAGTTTGGTGGTTTAAGCAACGACTAAAGGAATTGAATTCTTTCATTTAAGCAGCTAATGGAGGCAGGGAGAAAAACTTATGAAGCTTTAAAATCAGAGAACACTAGCTTTAAAAACTAATTTTAGCTTTCATATAAACTAATTAGCATCATTTTAGTTTTAATGTCATGTGCCACAGCTAACACTCATCTGATTAGTAGCGCAACATTCATAGTTATATCAAAAACTACATCCAATCAGTGGTGAAACACAATGCCATTAAAACTGTTATTGCATAATCATATAGTGGGAACCCATGCTACGCTCACTGCATTCATTTAAAATAATATCCCTGTATCATTTTTTTTTCATTCAAACATAGTTGACATTTTCTTTCTTTATTATTGTTCATCTACTCATATAGTGGGAACTGACGGTCTGCATGTTTCTATAGAGGCTGCAAAAGATATAAACTCTTTTGTTAAAGAAAGGTATGCCAAGACTTTTGCACCAAAGATCGTGTAAACACTTTAACGTCATAGGTAAAAAGGGAAGGTATGACTGGTAAAAAGAGCAGATTACTATTTTATGTTTGTTGCCGGAGTTGCATCGTAAGGTGGCAACATCATAGGTACAAAGGGAAGGTATGACTGGTTATATGGTTAGATAGAACGCTTAATGGAACTTTGACGTCTTAGTGATTTAAATTTACTGTGGAAATTGGATGGATGATTATATTATCCTTATGTTAAAATAATTGACCAGTTGTGGCTCATCTTGCAAAAATCTGTTCCAAAACATTTTGAAAGTGGTGGTTTAAAATGCTTACCATCAACATGTCATATGAAAGAGTTAATGACCAGTTGTGGCTTATTGGCAGTAAACAAATTGTTTTTGACTGTGTTAAAAGGTTCTAACTAACATATTTGTTCTTTCTTGTTTCTGCAGATATTGAAGCAGGGACTCATCCTGCCTTTAATCTCAAGGTTCAAAAATATATTAAGAACGCTAGTAATATTTAAAAAAAAGCTTAACATATTATAAAAATACTATATTTATTATTCAGGGATACATGATTGGAAACCCATCCAAAGATGAATTTGTCGATTTTGGTTCGAGAATCCCATACGCTCACGGAGAAGGACTTATATCATATGAACATTATGAGGTAAATCTGATTATTCAATTTACTCTAATATATATGTAGTACATTGCACAGATTCTAAAAATCTGCATAATGACCATTAGCTAATCTTCCATAAGTATGTTGTCAGGTGATACAGAACAACTGCAAAACATAAGACTATGTATATCCTGCTTTCCGCAACCAACTATGTGCTGCTGCACTTGATAAATTTGACATGGTAAGATTCTAGTAATAATAAATTATTACACTTTGGCTGGTTGATTTATGGTAAGTTTATCTATTCAATTTTTTGTGTGAATTTATTTAGGCACTTAGGCTACAATTTAGGATATAAATGTTATCTTCTTTATGGTAAGATTCTAGTAATAATTCTTCCACTATATTAGTCAATAGGCCAAACTGGGTACTTTCTAGAACCAAACAGACTGTTAATCATCTTCTAGTTGCAGTTACCAGTACACTATATGTTTGTATGTAATAAATCACTTTCTCTTTTTCTTTATATTAATGCAAGATTCGTTGCAGAAAGCCTTTTTCAATGTTAAATTGGTTACCCTTAACTGTAATGTATGGGTTCATAAGGGAGGACTTTACTGATTTTCCCTATTCTATTGTAACAGACAACAAGTGGTTCCAAGACAACAAGTGGTTCCCTTAACTGTAAGCGCTGGCATCTGTTATTGCGGAATATTTTTGACAGTATGTATTGGATGCAACCGAAGAATGATATGTAGAATATTTTAGATGGTTTGAATGTGATGATGAATATTTCGGATGAGTTTATTTTATGTACAAAACTGGTATTGCAGAATATTTAATTAAACTGTTGTATTTGTTTTTTTCTAATGTAGCATTTGTCGTCTTCTGCTGTTGCATTTACTATTTTTCTGATGTTACATTTAAAGATAATGGTGTTGCATTACATAATACAGTGGTGTTGCATTAAATAAAATATTATTAATTCCACATGGCATGTGGACCCCACTGTTGACGTGGCGTGTGACACATTGGCAGCTGATGTGGTTAGCTGACATGACATGTGACACATGTGCAGCTGACGTGGCATATGACACGTTGGCTGCTGACGTGGAAAGTTCATGTGGGTCCCGCTACCATGACCTGGAAGCTAGGCTTTGGCTTCTGCTTAAGGCAACGCTGTATGTTGTTGCATTACATGCATATGCTGTTGCAATAGGGTTATATATGGTTATAATGCAACACTTTATTTCCGTGGCCATAGATGGGCAAAAGCGTTGCCTTAGAGGCCTAATGCAACGGCCGCGGATGCCACGCCCCCCTGGTGTTGCCTATTTGAAAAAATGGCCTACAGCAACGCTTTTTTGATCTACGGCCACAGTAAAATAGCGTCGAATATGCCCACTTTTGTAGTAATGTTGGTTCATGAATCATCTTGTGTGATCAACATCTTAACAAGTCTGATTTGAAACTGTTTCTGCTGTGTTGCTCTGATACTGTTTTCAAATAACTGCCTCCTTTAATCTGACTGCTGCTCTAATAATTGTGCCAATTTTGTAATCTTGTCTGTTTGGGCTTTTTGTTCAAAATTTCTTAATCTGAGATATCTATTGTGTGAATAAATTCCTCGATAAAGGAGACTACAATTGGTATTATCTTTTTCATCCATCTGGTTTTGAATTTTCACCTTGTATAGATACCATACACATTTTTTTCTTTATATAAATCTGTTTAATTTCCTCTTGTAATTGATTTTAAATTTTATAATTATTTATTAATTATTCATTCAGAAATTGAAATTAATATCCAAATTGAACTGTATTTATAATTAATCAAAGTTGTTATTAGATTTTGAAATTGTGATGAATTGTGACTGCAGTATATTTCACAACAAGAGGAGATTTTATTTAGATTTTCATGACGGTTGAACATTTATTATAATATCTTTGAATTGGTCATTATTTCACGGTCATCTCCTTTATCTATCATCTTTTTGCCATCCATGATAGTTCTATATTAATGTGGAGAGTTTGATATTTTTTAAAAGATAATCTTGAATAAACAGTGAAAATATTTGTGATGGAATTGTGGCTATGTTGTTATTATTCAGAGTTAGTGATAATTGAAAATTTTCAATAATCCCAGTACAGTCGAGCATATTTCATAATATAATTAATTTATAAATTTATTTCACAGACCATCTCTGTACCTACCGCATTTCTATCATCCATTTTTTGGTTTTATATTCTGAAGAGTTTTTCATTTTGAAACTGAATATGATAAATATATAATAAATATATAAGTGTGTCTCTGACCTCATTTAAAAATCCAAGCTCTGGTCATGCATGGTTAAGAGATAACTTATAATTTAAGCTGCGACTGACCTCATTTAAAAATCCAAGCTCTGCTTATGCGTGGTTAGTGTGCTCTTAAATAAAATAAAAAGAAAAAGGAAATATTGTGCTATAAATTGAAATTATTCTGAAATTCTCCTCGGTGTATAAAAATCAGCCTGTCAATCCGTCTTTCTAATCTGTGAAATGTGTTGAAATCTTATGACGTATTATGATTTGTTGATTGATAGGCATTGGGATTTGAGATTATACAATATTGTCACCTGAATTGAATTATTAATAATAGTCCAAATCCACCACTTTTTTTGTGCTTCATTTTATAAATTTTTATTGGAAAATAATTGGAAAATATTCATATTTTTATAAATCTCCCCATTTTTATAAATTTCATTGTAAATCCTCATTATCTACAATGTGAAATATGCCGTCTGTTCTCAGAATATTATGATTTTTGTTTGATTGATTGAGATTTATGATGACCGTTCTTCCTCTTATGCTGAAATTATATTTTTAGTCATTTTTCATCTATATTTTAAAATTCTGTATCCTTTTGGTGATAACAAAAGGGGGAGAATGAATTGAGATTTTGATTTATGACTGAATATTGTATAAATATTTTTAATTTTGAAAATTTATTATTCAATTCACTCATGCACAGTTATAGGGGGAGTCGTCTGTTGTAGGGGGAGCATTCAAATAGGGGGAGTTTCTGTTGTTCACGGTAAAACACATTTATATTCAAAATCTTAATATTTGTTTGTCATCATCAAAAGGGGGAGATTGTTGTATATAATGGTGTTGTATACACAATTATATGATTTTTGTTTGATGATAACAACCAAATATATTTCTATTATAAATGTGTTTGTTAGTGTACTGTTCTATATATACTTCACAGACAGGAATATAATATTTATATTTAAATAGAATACGACTGTACATACATTCATATATTCATACAGTATTTTATTTAAATTGAATATTATATTTCAAATATTCAAACAGTACAACTATTAGTAACTCCACTATTTAAACATTTACTTCATATTGTACTTGTATATAAAGAGAATAAGATAGACAAGTTCGTTTGACAACAATAAAATAATATTTTATTTCAATCAAATTTGTTTATTACATGTATCAGTACAATTCTCTCACAGCTCCTCAGTACGGTTCATTCATTATCACTCAGTTATACATACACAACAGATACACAGTTATATATTATATATATACATTCACATTGACTCATATACAGTTTCAGACTCTTACATTTCATATACACATACACTCTTTCATTGTCTTCTGTCATCTTCAGTCTTCACAGCACTTCACTGTTAGTCCAGTCATCTTCTGCTTGCCTGTCAAATAAAATAGAAACACACACAGTACACTGCAACAGGAATAAAACAGAATTCATACAAATATAAATTTTATTTATTTAAAAAAAATATTTGCCTTAGTTTTCTGGTGTGTTTCTCATCATTTTTCTGACTTGATCTGATTTGTTAATCCGATTGTGTCTAGACAATATATATATAGTACAGGGACAGGAAAACTCAGTCTGATGGCTGCATGTACACACGTGTACAAATATACACGTGTGCACTGCCACACCAATCAGCGAGCAACTGAGGAGTAGCCACATGGACGTCTCGACTCAGTGCACACATGAAAACAACTCAATGTAAAGTTAACAGCAAGTTCAAGGGTCAAGCAAAAAAAGTCAGAACAAACTTTCAAAACAGCATGGAGCATAAGCATGTCAACAAGTCAAGACAAAACTAAGAGTACAAAATGTTTTGGTTCAGATCTGTATGAACACATGTCGAATCAAACAGCAAAGGCATAGTGGCATGGACAAATCATTAAAATGAAATGCAAGTGATCAAGTTCATATAACAAAATTCATGTGATCAATGGCAGATCACTCAGTAAATAAAACAATACATGTGAGTGATACACAGAGTATGAATGGTACAACAAGATTACACATAGGATCAACATAAACAAGTCTGGAGCATGTGTGAAACAAGGAGACAAAAATAAATGGTCGAGCAGCTAATTTCTGGGACTTGAAGCATCAGCTCAAGCATGGTCAAAATGATACACGAATAAAAAATTTAAGTGGTGCATGTTTATAATCAAGCAGCTCAACATGGATGGCACAACAATAAGCAGGGTTGGTCCAGCAACTTGAATGGCAAGATCAACCATGCATTAAACATAGCAGGTACAAAACAAGATGGTGTGCAAATGGAAAGTTAATGCAACATACATAGCTCTTTTTCAAGACATGGTTATGGTGCAACAAGTTCAAAACATACCAAATTCAGGTCAGCTCTTGAATGGGTCAAACAGTTCAAATTTTCAACACGGCAACACAACACAAACAAGGAAGCACAACTGCCTATAGACAAAGGAGAACACCAGTGCATGTCTAACAGTAAAGTGAAGCAAGAAATGAAGTGCAGCAAGCAATGTAACAGAGGTACAAGTTTCAGGTTCATATTGCTCATCACATATGTGTGCACAATTTCATTAGAAGCGTTGTACGAGCAAGACGGTATACATAAGGGTTGTGTAAACAAGACATGAACAAACAGGAATGCAAATGCTTCAGTAGGCATGGATGAATTTTGAAACAAATAGCACGCAAGAGAGATAAAGCTACAGGAGTATAGCCATATACATGAATCAAGACAAACTCGCATATTTGAAGGGAAACAAGTTTTTTTTAATCAGAGAAACAATTTTTCCATGACAAGAAATTATTTCCAGAAATGAATCAATATTTGGCAAAGAGTAATTTAATATGTTTTCAGAAATGTATTCATACATGGTTAAAAGAGTTCCTGATATTAGAAATTGTTTTTTGCAAAGAAATGTCCAAAATTCATGGTCGAATTATTGGCAAAGCAATCTGTAAAATCTCCAAGTTAATCATGTAAAAATATGGCAAGAAATTCAAATCACAGAACTAAAATGATTCAGGTTTTAATCAAGGTGTTTTCGGGAATACATTTTTGGCAAGTAATCAATTATTTCCAGAAGTCAGAGAAACACTTTGGGTGCATCAAAATTGTTCTTGGGAAGTTATCATAATCGCATAAATCCACGGCAGTCAATCAAGCTACACAAAGGGGGAAACTATTTTTCCAGAAATTACACATCAACATAAAAGGTGGTTCAATCAAAAGGGGAAATCAAGCATCTCACGCAAATCAGTTCAAGCCATGTGTTGAAATCAGAGAGTCTATGGTTTCGAATTACCCTATATAGTGACACCGATTCATCATGGGCAGCAAGCATCAAAACCAAAAACAATTCGATTGAGAATCCACACATCTAATTAAAAGAATTCAAGAGAAAAATACTCACATACGTTTAGGGTTTTGATCGCCAGAAAGCAACACACAAATCGAAGCATCAAGCCACAAAGATTCAAACTTCAGAGAACCAGATTTCATCAATCAAGCAATCGAGTTTCGATCTGAAGGATTTGTAGGAAACCCTAATTGTTTTCTTTAGATCGGCCGCCATTTCTAACTGGAGAATTAAAAGGAATCGGGACATTTGATTTAATGGGTGCAACCAATTAACAAATATGGCCGTCCATGTTTTCAAAGAAAAAGGGGATGATCCTTTATTTACTTTTATCTCCTTGGGTTTTTTTATTTTCTACTTTGTTTTGTACTTTTTAATTTGTTTTGTAAATCGTCTTAATCAGTTTCTAGAGTTCTGTAAAATCTAGGTTATTCAGTCAGGGTGTTGACTAGCAGTTTCTAGAGTCTGTAAAATCTGGGTTACGGATTACGGGGTTGTAATTCGGTTAAATCTGATTGAGGGGATATTGGTCAGTCTAGGGTTTTGAGCATAGGGTTAGAATAGGAGCAGGGTTTGCGAGTGTACATGGTCTTGTATGCGGGATCCGTTCTATCACCTAGTAGAAACGTTAGAAATGTAGTAGTAGGTAGGGTTTTGCCGAAGCTGGGTATATTTGTGTGTGATTTACTTTCTGCATTTCTGTTTCTGTTATATTATGTGATCTATGTATTATTATCTATCTCGTTAGATTTATAATTCAGTTAAAAACTATGATAAACCCTATTCACCCCCCTCTAGGGTTAATCTTGATCCAACAATCCCAAAGCTGATTGGTTTTACATAAAACTCTAGGCTGGGTGCACGAGAAAATGGCTAAAGTCAAGTAAGCCTTAAGTCTTTCGATGCATTACCTAATCACATAATCAAAATGTTAACATGTTTCTTTTCTCTGTGCAGATCACATTTTCCCAAAAACAGAAGGCTCGGTATATGATGATCGACTGTCCCGCCTTCTCAAAAGCACATCTGATTTCTTAAAAATCAAGAAATGTTTCACCGACGAGAATCTTCATAAACATCTTCTTTTGGACATAAGATATTGGCTTGGCTTTGGTGGTAGGCCTTACAAGTATATACCTCATACTGGTGGGGAGTCTAGCAGCATGCCCCCGGCTGGGGGAGAGGGGATCACGGAAGCCGCAAAGGTGATTGAGATCCCTAAAAGTCCTTCCCCTCTGATTGACCAAGATGACGAGGAAAAGGGAGGTGAAACTAGAATTGGTGATCTGAAAGATAACCCTTCCTCTGAAGGACAGTCTCCTGCAAAGACTCCACCACCAATCGAACCCTTGCTGATAGATGAGCAAATACGTGAGGGTTTAGAAAAGATTCCCTTACCGGATGACCTCTTTACCTCCAGAGATTTTGAAGGGGAACCATTTTTCCCTACCTCCGAGGGAGAAACTTCTCCAGTTAAAGATAAAGAAACCGTGTAGACAAGCCAGACTTCGGGCCCTGGTCTGTTAGGGGGGTTACACGGGCATACACACATACCACACACACCACTTGTCACAACACCTTTATGCTAGTCATATTTGCAACTCTGATCTCCGTTTATTACTTTTTGCAGGAAACATGCCTCGTCGTCATTCTTATTCTTACCGCACTCTTCGAGAAAAATACTCCCAGGCTTTCTTCCATATCCGAGCATGACCGCAGCGGCAGTCGTGGGAGGGATAGCCAAAGACGTTCTGATTCCTATCAACCTCAGTCCCCGTGTGCTCGCTCTCCTTCTAAGCAAGATCTTGGGAAATCGCACAGTCGTCAACCACCACATGCTAGGGGCAAAGAGATTCCTAAGGCGCCAACTCCTCTGATGGGCTTACCTCCCCATGGAAAATCTTCTAAAAAGCCTCATGATCCCAAGGGCAAACAAAAGGAACCGAGAAAAGGCAATGAGCAGGAGAAAACAGCCCTTGTTCCCTCAGGTCAGCAACATTTAGAGTCCTCTACTACGCAAGAAGTGGCCCTGACTCCTGAAGTTAAAGCAAAATCGGAGTGCTTGCGGAAGCAATTCCCTAAACTTTGTTTTGGGAGGATGGTCTTTGTCCCAGACCTCGAGCCAGTTCCTGAGAATTGGGATGACGAAGTTATGGGACGCGTCGCCCATGTAGCCAAGCAGTATAAGGTGATGAAAAAACATGCCAAGAATCTTTCGGATGTGATCCGTACTTTAGAAACGAATGCAGCTAGGGCGAGGGTAAAGATTGATAATGACACCAGGGCCAGGAATAAAGCAATAAAAGATATCAAGGATGCACAGGCTCTTCTTGCGATAGCTCGGCGGGATGCTAACAATCATAAGACCAAGCTAGAGAATGCCACAAAACGCTTCCACCTCGAACTTGATTCAAATAGTCAAGATCGCGTGGCCTTGAAGAAGGAGGTAAAGGATCTAAAACTTGTTATTGTTGAACTGAAAGATGCACAATATCGATTTGCTATAGAAAGGGCTGCTTGGGAAGAGGAGAGAACAGGCTTGAATGATAGACTCGCCCATGCCGAAGAACGGGCAGCTCTTGCCGAGAGTAATACCAATGCTGCTCTTGAGTCGGCTTCAACTACCACTACTCGCCTTGCTATAGCCGAGAAGGACCTTGTTGTAGCCGAGAAGGAGATTGAAGGGTTTAAGGAGCTGCTCATGGACTTTTTTGCTCATGTTATCCGCACCCAAGACATCTCCTGGATCCAAGATTATAACAAAACTCTGGCTAATGTCTGGGAGATGATAGTCGAGGGAGAGAAGTAGTGGTTGAAGGTTGATGAGGTCGACGAAAGAAAACTTATAGAGACTTTCCTTAGGGGTGGAGAGCCTGAAGCCTTGGCGAAAGGTAGACATATGATTCGAGAGACCATGGCAAAAGAGAAATCTAATCTCAAGGGCAAAGCTAAAATCGACGAGGATTCCAGTTCAGCACTGGAGCCTAAAACTTCTAAAGTCGAAGAATACAATCCTGATGATCCCATGATTTCTGGAATTCCAATCCCTCCTGTCGTTGGAGCTTCCACTGCAGCTTCGGCCGAAGGATCAGCGGAAGGTATCTCCACATTCTCTCCATAGTTTGTCACAACCATTATAACTTGTCGTCGTGATATAGGGTAGTTAATTGGGATAACTACACTTTCTCCTGAACTAATAACAATTGCTTCTCATAATGTAGGTGCCAAGTCTACCGGGATAGTTGCAGGAAAGTCGGTTGAGGCCGAGAAGATCAATGTGCCTCCAGTCGTCGAGGTCATTCCTGTAACACCCCACCTCCGTTAAGGACACTCACAAAGGGAATGCCTTAACTTTGGTGGAGCATTTTAGTAAGAACAGAAATTACAAGACAGATAAAAACAGTACTTGAAAATTTTTAACTTTATTACAGCGGAAACATAAATCAATATGGTTACATCCTTTCAAATCTCAGAATTCAAGTACAAAATATCAGTTTTGTACAAAAGCCTTCAAAATGCATGGTTTAAAATCATAATCCCCATAGAACGGAAGCTATACAGAGCCAAGCCATACTTTAAGCACTTCAAGCAGAGAGAAATCCGGATCAAGCTAAAGTATTCCCTCCTTGGATAACCTGGGGTGGGGGGGGGGGGGGAACGGAAGAAAGGAGGCGAAACAATAAGGGTCAGACAAAAAGTCTGGCAAGTCCTGTGATTTTCAGTTATGAACAGATAATAATAACATGACATGAACATAAAACTGGATGAGAGATAACTATAACAGGTGTAGCAGATATAACAAAAGAACAGAATGATATAAGCTATTGCTTTACACTTCTCTTCACCAATACTAGTACAACATAATTAGGTGTCACCCTAATGTCTAAACTGAAACAGAAACGGGTACAGAATAATTTAACGGAAACAGAATGCTAATAATGGGCCTTTACTACCCGATCAAAAACAGACAGAAGCAGAAACAGATTAATCCCTACGGAAACAGAATGTAGAATTTGGTGTACACTAGTAATGGGCCTTTACAACCCGGACAGACGGTACCACGCAGAAACAGACAGGTGTTACCACCCAACAGAAACAGACAGAACTAAGTGTACCCTAAAATCCTACCCCAAGCGATCGGCTCCCTAATACATAAATATCGAGTGTCGGCCCCACAGTAGGGTGTATCACTCCCTAAAGTGACAACCAATTGGCACAGACCTATTTACAGATGTCACGACGTCTTACATCCTCAGACGCAGACCGAGATCCATGCATGCACATGACCCGGTTGGAACGCACCATCAACACCCCTCGCCATTATCAGAATGAACCGCTTATAATTAGTTCAGTAAGCGTGCCCGGACCCTACGTACTGTTGGGTCAAAGTTTTGATACCAGAAAGGGTTACTGACTAATATGGGTCCCAAACAACATATGACACAAGTAATTCCCCTCCTAACCTTGTGTCCCCAGACTAACAGATTTCTACAAGTTTCAGACATACAAAATTTAGATTAACTAGTTCACAGATCAGACAATCAAGTTAACAGGTTTTTCAGACTAATGGATCAGATGTTCGGATTAACAGGCTTACAGATTATCTGGTTACAGATTAACAGACTTACAGATTAACTGGTTCCAAATTATCTAACTTTGTATTGGGCCTACGGATTCACGAAACGGGTTTATCAGATTCATTGGTCCAATTGGTTTAACCTTACCCAACACGTTTTAGACATCATAATCATCTCAGATTCTCATTAATTAAATATTAATGCCCAAACCTCTCACATTAGACTGACAGTTTGCGGCTACTGGTTAGGCCGGTTTGTTCCGGGCAGGTTTCTATCACAAACTGAGTCTAACCTCGGGTGTCAAGCACGTTATGACTAACTTCTCACATTAGAACCTATTGTTTGTGACCACTGGAATATGCCGGGCGGTTCCGGGTAGAATTACGCCGCAAACTCATTCTAACCTCGAGTTATCCATGTTTATCTTTGCGGCCAATTAATTAATGATTTACCATTTATACCCACGCCTAATATACATGCCAATTATTCATAACTATAGCCAATTCAGATTATGTCAATAGCGGACTAATTATATCAACTCAACAGATATTGCAGATAACAGATTTTTCAGATTAGGCGACTTAACGGATTTAGCAGATTAAGCAAACTAGCAGATCTAGCATTTTCAATAGACTTAGCAAATGACAGATTTGGCAGATGAACAAATCTAGCAGACTAGGCAGTAGAGCAGAACTAGCAGATTAAGCAATATAACAGAACTAGCAGATTAAGCAATATAGCAGAACTAGCAGATTAGGCAAATATAACAGATTTAATCATTCCTTAAAGTTTCACAAACATATCTTGCCTAATTTTAAATTTGGCCTAAGCATGCCTAAATAATTGTCATGATTCACACTATGATCATATACCAAATATAACCATCGATTACTATGCATGTCATATATCCCAAAGATCCCTTACTTAGGTGTTTATTTACATTTAATAGATGTCCTACCTTAATGTAAATCTTTATACCTAAGCCATATTTTCTTTGTCTCAAGTCATATGTTAACATACCATGGTTCCTCTTCTTCCAATTCACAGAACATGCATAGATCTAAATCTAGTTTATAACCTATGTCCTTTTTCTCAAATCGGTCACAGATTATCCATGTCCAATTATTCCACATTCATTATTTGTCCCAAACGATTTAGCGTAGGTTAATCTCTTATGAGATTGGCTCAGGCTCGTGGTAGCCTGGCTATAGAACAGAAAGAGGAAAGAGATACAAAATAAGATAGATCTAAACAGAACAGATATAACCTCAGATTCAGATTTACAATTCATGTCACAATCAAAATTAACGTTTATAGCGGAGAATAACTGTACTTGCCTTGATTGGATTAAAGAAAGAACTTTAGTTGTTGCAGAATCGTTGGAGAAGCTTTAATCTCTAATTTGAATTGAGTTGCTTAGGTTGATGTTTGTTAGCTTCTAGTTTTGATTCCAGCAGAGTAGCGACGCCATTTTTATTTTTATTTAGAACAGAGGCAGAGAAGAAGAAGAATAGAATTGTGTGTAGGGGAGGCTAGGTCTTAGGGTGTATTTATAGGTGTAGGAACTCATTTCAGCCATCAGATTAACCCTAAAACCAATCCGGACCATCAAAAATCGTCCTTGGGCTTCAAAAACGTGTTCTGGACCGAAACAGGCCGACCAGGTCGACCTGCAGGGGGGGAGGTCGACACTATAGTCGACCCCCATGGGGGAGGTCGACTCCCAGGTCGACCCCCTAGTCGACCTGGCCCTAGGTCGACCCCCAGGTCGACCTGCCAGTTCTGTGCTGATCGAAACCTTCTGAATCTTCTACAGGCCATAACTTCTTCATCCGGACTCCGATTTTCGAAAACTCGGACTCTATTTCATGTAAAATTTCGAGAGGAACGAAATGGTGATGTCCATTTTACCTAATTCCTGATTCTTAAATTAATTATCCTCACTTTACTGTCTTTTCTGTTACACACACCGTTATCGAACTAATTTTTCTTCTCTTTCATGTATTAATTAATTCTTCTTATGCATCACCATTATTTACCTATCATAAGCATATTTTCATATATTTTATTCCATTTTTAATTATACTTAAAAAATGCGGGGTGTTACATTCTCCCCTCCTTAAAGGATTTCGTCCCTGAAATCTTCAAGTTAAGAAGAATGTGTCCTACCATCCAATCATCCATCTACTCAATCATCAATCACCGGCATTCATTTTCCTTAAGAGATTTCTAATGCTGTATGAACATATGCAAGAAGTGTGTGTATATGTTCCTTGTCTAATGCAAAGATCAGGCGGTCCACTGATTCAGTTGACCTCCTTAATGCGAATTATGCCAGTGCCACGAGTCCAACATGTATGCAATTTTCCTACTCGATACATATCATTTCGATATGAGTGCACAACCGTTCAGTCATATGCAACATCCATGTGCTGAGTCAATCATTTTGCATCCACAAAAATTGAAAAAGCTCACACATCCATATGCAGTATGAGAGTGTTTTCGAGCCGATCTAGTGCCTAGTGTGTGTATATGCATCCACGGGCAACCACTAGAACCCACTTGCATCCACTTGCAACCATGAAACATAACATGTCTCAAACACATGTTTACACCCATGTGTTTCTACCTAAAGTTCGAAGATTCGATCAATAGGATACAGTCGAATGATGGAAGCGAGTACAGATAAAACAAAAACTTGGTTCCCATTAGACATGGGTCCTAAGTATCGGCCCCAAAGACCGAAACCAACATCAAATTGACACCCAGAGGATTACCTTCTTTAGACAATGTCAAAACTGGAAATCTTATCAGAAGTATTCAGATATTTACAGACTACTGGTACAGATCAGGTTCCCTAATGATTCTTAGGAAGCTAAGCATGATAAAATCATACCCCACGAAAACTCAGAATGTATGCGTCATACTTGACGCCTAACACAGATATCCCTCAAACCCCAGTCTCAAACAGATGAGCCATAACCCTTATGGTTCTGAGTCTACAGCGGAATTCAGAAATAATACTAGTATTAAAGTGCAGAGTATCAATTACAAAATCAAAATACCAAAATCAGAAAAAGTCTTAACTCCATAATCAGATAAAGAAATTAAACCTACTATAGAAATTTTCCTATTTCTATCCTAGCCACTAGCCTCGAGAGTGTTTGCCTGCCCTCCTTGCCCTCGTCTCTTCGGGCAGTCCCTAGTGAAGTGTCCCATCTCTCCATAGTTGAAGCAAGTGCCTTTCCTTTTTCTGCAATCCTTGTTCAGATGAGTCGAGCTCCCACAAGTAAAGCACTTTTTCCTCGTCTTATCTTCAGACTTCTCATCCTTCTTTTGTGTTTCCTTTTTGGGCCATGCTTTCTTATTCTGTGGTTCTTCCTTCTTTGTCTCTTTCGGGCCCTTGTCTTCCTCGTGCAGTAGTGCCATGTCCACCAATTTCTCCTAAGTCGCTCCCATGGGTACGTGGGTCATGGCTAGGCTATGCAGTGGCTCGTTCAGTCCTTTAACAAAGCGGAGAGCCTTTTTATGCCGAGTGTTAACTAAATCCAATCCGAACCTAGCTTGTTGGTTAAACTGGTTGACGTATTCCTTGACCGTCATACTTCCTTGCTTAAGAGATAAGAACTTTTCCAGTTGTAAACTCCGTTCAGCTTGCGAGAGAAATTTTGTCTCAAACCTTGTTCTGAAATCCATCCATGTCTCAACCGGCCTCTCGGCGTTAGTGACTTCCCACCAGTAGGAAGCTTCGTCTTTGAGCAGCCATACCGCCAACTGTACCTTCTGCCTATCGTCCACCTCGAAGATAACGAATAGATCCTCAGTTCCTTTGAGCCAGTTCCTCACTTCGACGAATGGTTCAGTTCCCTTGAAATCCTTTCCACCCATGGCCCTAAAATCTCTATAGATCTTTGAGAAAGCAATTGCACGAGGAGGGGGCGGAGGAGGAGGGGGATCATTTGCTAGACCTACGCCGGCGGTCCTAGCCTCAAGATATTGACGAAACCAACCGGGTACATGAACACCCTCTGGTATCTTAGATGCTTCAGACATGCTGAAACGAAAAAAAAGGAAAGATTCAATACAAAAAGGACTGAAGGAAAGATATATGGCTCTTGGGGATCATGTTTTTCAAAATAAGCTTTATTTTTGAAAATACTTCCTTTCAAAACCTTTTAGAAAATAGTTTTCCAAAAACTTTACCCAATCTGGTAACCTTCAGCTCTGATACCACGTGTAACACCCCACCTCCGTTAAGGACACTCACAAAGGGAATGCCTTAACTTTGGTGGAGCATTTTAGTAAGCAGAACAGAAACTTACAAGACAGATAAAAACAGTCTTTGAAAATTTTTAACTTTATTACAGCGGAAACATAAATCAATATGGTTACATCCTTTCAAATATCAGAATTCAAGTACAAAATATCAGTCTTGTACAAAAGCCTCCAAAATGCATGGTTTAAAATCATAATCCCCATAGAACGGAAGCTATATAGAGCCAAGCCATACTTTAAGCACTTCAAGCAGAGAGAAATCCAGATCAAGCTAAAGTATTCCCTCCTTAGATAACCTGGGGGGGAACGGAAGAAAGGAGGCGAAACAATAAGGGTCAGACAAAAAGTCTGGCAAGTCCAGTGATTTTCAGTTATGAACAGATAATAATAACATGACATGAACATAAAACTGGATGAGAGATAACTGTAACAGGTGTAGCAGATATAACAGAAGAACAGAATGATATAAGCTATTGCTTTACACTTCTCTTCACCAATACTAGTACAACAGAATTAGGTGTCACCCTAATGCCTAAACTGAAACAGAAACGGGTACAAAATAATTTAACGGAAACATAATGCTAATAATGGGCCTTTACTACCCGATCAAAAACAGACAGAAGCAGAAACAGATTAATCCCTACGGAAACAGAATGTAGAATGAGGTGTACACTAGTAATGGGCCTTTACCACCCGGACAGACGGTACCACGCAGAAATAGACAGGTGTTACCACCCAACAGAAACAGACGGTACCAACAGAAACAGACAGAACTAAGTGTACCCTAAAACCCTACCCCAAGCGATCGGCTCCCTAATACATAAATATCCTGTGTCGGCCCCATAGTAGGGTGTATCACTCACTAAAGTGACAACCAATTGGCACAGACCTATTTACAGATGTCACGGCGTCTTACATCCTCAGAGGCAGACCGGGATCCATGCACGCACATGACCCGGTTGGAACGCACCATCAACACCCCTCGCCATTATCAGAATGAACCGCTTATAATTAGTTCAGTAAGCGGGCCCGGACCCTACATACTGTTGGGTCAAAGTTTTGATACCAGAAAGGGTTACTGACTAATATGGGTCCCAAACAACAGATGACACAAGTAATTCCCCTCCTAACCTTGTGTCCCCAGACTAACAGATTTCTACAAGTTTCAGACATACAAAATTTAGATTAACTAGTTCACAGATCAGACAATCAAGTTAACAGGTTTTTCAGACTAACGGATCAGATGTTCGGATTAACAGGCTTACAGATTATCTGGTTACAGATTAACAGACTTACAGATTAACTGGTTACAGATTATCTAACTTTGTATTGGGCCTACGGATTCACGAAACGGGTTTATCAGATTCATTGGTCCAATTGGTTTAACCTTACCCAACACGTTTTAGACATCATAATCATCTCAGATTCTCATTAATTAAACATTAATGCCCAAACCTCTCACATTAGACTGACAGTTTGCGGCTACTGGTTAGGCCGGTTGGTTCCGGGCAGGTTTCTGTCGCAAACTGAGTCTAACCTCGGGTTTCAAGCACGTTATGACTAACTTCTCACATTAGAACCTATTGTTTACGACCACTGGAATATGCCGTGCGGTTCCGGGCAGAATTACGCCGCAAACTCATTCTAACCTCGAGTTAGCCATGTTTATCTTTGCGGCCAATTAATTAATGATTTACCATTTATACCCACGCCTAATATACATGCCAATTATTCATAACTATAGCCAATTCAGATTATGTCAATAGCGGACTAATTATATCAACTCAACAGATATTGCAGATAAAAGATTTTTCATATTAGGCGACTTAACGGATTTAGCAGATTAAGCAAACTAGCAGATCTAGCATTTTCAACAGACTTAGCAAATGACAGATTTGGCAGATGAACAAATCTAGCAGACTAGGCAGTAGAGCAGAACTAGCAGATTAAGCAATATAACAGAACTAGCAGATTAAGCAATATAGCAGAACTAGTAGATTAGGCAAATATAACAGATTTAATCATTCCTTAAAGTTTCACAAACATATCTTGCCTAATTTTAAATTTGGCCTAAACATGCCTAAATAATTGTCATGATTCACACTATGATCATATACCAAATATAACCATCGATTACTATGCATGTCATATATCCCAAAGATCCCTTACTTAGGTGTTTATTTACATTTAATAGATGTCCTACCTTAATGTAAATCTTTATACCTAAGCCATATTTTCTTTTTCTCAAGTCATATGTTAACATACCATGGTTCCTCTTCTTCCAATTCACAGAACATGCATAGATCTAAATCTAGTTTATAACCTATGTCCTTTTTCTCAAATCGGTCACAGATTATCCATGTCCAATTATTCCACATTCATTATTGATCCCAAACGATTTAGCGTAGGTTAATCTCTTATGAGATTGGCTCAGGCTCGTGGTAGCCTGGCTATAGAACAGAAAGAGGAAAGAGATACAAAATAAGATAGATCTAAACAGAACAGAACAGATATAACCTCAGATTCAGATTTACAATTCATGTCACAATAAGAATTAACGTTTATAGCGGAGAATAACTGTACTTGCCTTGATTGGATTAAAGAAAGAACTTTAGTTGTTGCAGAATCATTAGAGAAGCTTTAATCTCTAATTTGAATTGAGTTGCTTAGGTTGATGTTGATTAGCTTCTTGTTTTGATTCCAACAGAGTAGCGACGCCATTTTTATTTTTATTCAGAACAGAGGCAGAGAAGAAGAATAGAATTGCGTGTAGAGGAGGCTAGGTCTTAGGGTGTATTTATAGGTGTAGGAACTCATTTCAGCCATCAGATTAACCTAAAACCAATCCGGACCATCAAAAATCGTCCCTGGGCTTCAAAAACGTGTTCTGGACCGAAACAGGCCGACCAGGTCGACCTACAGGGGGGTGGGGAGGTCGACACTATAGTCGACCCCCATGGGGAGGTCGACTCCCAGGTCGACCTGGCCCCAGGTCGAACCCCTGGTCGACCCCGCCCCAGGTCGACCCCCAGGTCGACCTACCCAGTTCTGTTCTGACCGAAACCTTCTGAAACTTCTACAGGCCATAACTTCTTCATCCGGACTCCGATTTTTGAAAACTCGGACTCTATTTCATGTAAAATTTCGAGAGGAACGAAATGGTGATGTCCATTTTACCTAATTCCTGATTCTTAAATTAATTATCCTCACTTTACTGTCTTTTCCGTTACACACACCGTTATCGAACTAATTTTTCTTCTCTTTCATGTATTAATTAATTCTTCTTATGCATCACCATTATTTACCTATCATAAGCATATTTTCATATATTTTATTTCATTTTTAATTATACTTAAAAAATGCGGGGTGTTACAATTCCCGAAGATCAAAAGCAGACCAAAGCCGAAACAAGTAAGGAAACTGTTGAGGCATCTGGTAAGGATGACCCAACAGATGCTGATATTATTGGGGCTTTGGATGACATCGATGGTGGCCACGAGGATGAAGAGGAGGAGATTGACATCGTGGGAGAGACCAAAGATCCTCAGAGTGAGACTCGGGCCGAGATAAAGGCGAGGAGGGATAAACAATTGGCTTTAAAATTAGAGGAACAAGAGCCTCTAAATGTGCCTCCTATCACTGCTGTTGATCCCAAAACTGGGTTAATCATAAAGTTCCCCTTTAAGTCGATAACTACGCAGCTCGCAAGGCAGTCTACCGACCTTCCAGTAGATCCTCCTTCTGACAAGAGGAGAAGGAAGAAGCATGATAAAGCCGACGTCGACAAGGAGGAGGAGACGGGGACGAAAAAGAGGGAGAAAAGGCAGAGTTCATCCCCAAAGCCCAAGTAGTGCTCGTTTAATTATGCCCTTCTTTTTAGTATTTTTACTGGCCTTATGATGTTGCCGCGAGTATGGCCCTCGCCTTTTGGTTAGCTTTACTCTATAATTTCGCACTTAGCTAATGAAAATTCATTTCTTTTGTATCTTCGTGTACCTGCAAGTTTACTATATTTGCAGAGTTTATTATTCTGAATCATAAAATAATCATAACTAAAACAATCATAACTAAATACTGAAGTCATGAATGATAATCATTGAAAAGTTCGTGCGCTAAGTAAATGTGTAGCGTTCACAAATGCGAAGTGTCATACGTATATGCCCCCAATCAATCGTCTTATAATGCCTGGCCAGGGCTTATTGAGGATTGATTAAAGTCACGTTCGTATTAGCCCCCATGTCCGGAAATGAGGGGGTCTGGCTCAGCTTTCATTCTCGTTCTTGATCCTTTAGTGGGATTGGAACCCTTATGCGGTATTTAGTTAAAACGCCTTTATACTCTTCTATCGCATGCTCAGGATAGAGTTCAAACTCAGCTTTTAATTTGTTCCCCGATCCATCAGTGGGGTTGGAGTTCTTTGGTGACGCCGAGTCTCCAACGTCTTTATACTCTTCTTGGTCGGGAGTGTCCTATTGACTAAAAAATTCTTTAAGGGTGTCATCCATGACTCCCTTTCCGGTTCAGTTTCCAGCACAGGATCAATTTCCATCTGATCGATGCTTGGAATCTGAAGTGTTTCTACCGGGACCATCTCCGTGTCCTCGAGATTGTCAGAACTAGCCATTTTGGCTAGCTTATCGCCCCTCTGATTATCCGATCGAGGGATGTGTGTAATGCTATGATGTCCAAAGCTACTCAGCATTTCCTTTAATTTCTTTAGATATGACACCAATCTCAGCCCTTTAGCCTGGAATTCCCCATTGACCTGTTCCACAACTATCTTCGAATCGCAGAAAATATCCAGCTTGGTTATTCCCAACTCCTTGGCAAGTCTGAGCCCGGCGATCAGGGCTTCATATTCCGAATCGTTATTCGTGGCGTGGAACTCCAACCTCAGAGCATAATACATTGATCGCTTCTCGGGGGTTTCCAATACAATTCCTGCACATGATCTTCTATCATTCCTGGCTTCGTCGGTATATAGTTTCCATGCATTAGGGTCAAGGAGTTGTTTCGGGGCGTCAATTTCTTCACTCACTTAATTATCTTCAGAGATGGTAAATTCTATTATAAAGTCCGCCAGTACTTGCCCCCTTATAGATCTTCGGGGCTGAAAGTTCAAGTCAAACTGACTCAATTCAATATTCCATTTTAATAGCCTTCCCGACGTCTCGGGTTTTTGCAATACTTGCCTCAGCGGATGATCCGTATATACTGTAATGGGATGAGCCTGAAAATAGTGATGAAGTTTCCCTGATGCGAATAGCAGGCTATATGCAAGCTTTTCTATCTTTGGATAATTCCAATCTGCGGCCACTAACTTTTTGCTTACATAATATATTGGTCTCTGAATTTTATCCTCTTCTCTTACCAAGGCCGAACTTATGGCATGGGACGACACTACCAAATATACGAATAAATCCTCATGATCCATTGGCTTGGACAGTATCGGGGGCTTTTCCAAATGATCCAATAGGTTCTGAAACTCTTCTATACAATTAGGAGTCCATTTAAAGTTGCGCTTGCCTCGCTTTATCAGCTCGAAGAATGGGATGCATTTATCTGTAGCTTTGGAGATGAACCTGGTCAATGCGGCTACTTTCCCGGCAAGGCTCTGCACATCTTTAATTTTCCTTGGTTCCTCGATATTTCGGATTGCTGTTATTTGGTCTGGATTGATTTCAATTCCACGAGAACTAACAAAAAAAGCTAAAAACTTCCCAGAAGCAACTCCAAATGAACACTTCAAAGGGTTGAGCTTCATTCCATACCGTCTGAGTATACTGAACATTTCAGCTAGGTCAGCAGTGTGATTCATCGACTGTCTAGACTTTACTAGCATATCATCTACGTATACCTCCATCATCTTCCCAATCTAGTTATAAAACATTTTGTTTACCGGCCTTTGGTAAGTTGCTCCAGCGTTCTTTAGGCCGAAACGCATCACCACGTAGTAGTATAATCCCAAATCTGTGATAATTGATAAAGCTGGTATGTTCTTGATCCGGAACATGCATGGGGATTTGGTTATATCCAGAATAAGCGTCCATAAAGGAGAGGAGCTCGTGACCTGCCGTTGAATCCACAAATTGGTCAATTCTGGGAAGTATCCTTCGGGCAGGCCTTTTTCAAGTCCGAGAAATCGATACAGGTACGCCATTTTCTGTTGGCCTTTTTACTAAAACTGGGTTTGAAATCCAATCCGGGTAAGTTGAGTCTCTGACAAATCCATTTCTCTTCAACTTCTCAACTTCTTCTTTTAAGGCGGCCGACCTCTCCGGGCCTAGCATTCGCCTTTTCTGCTTGACAGGTAGATGCTTCGGGTTGATACTCTGTGAATGACGCATGATTGATGGAGATATACCACACATATCAGCGTGGGTCCAAGCAAATACATCTAGGTTGGCCTTCAGAAAGTCGATCAACTCCTTTGCACGAACAGGATCCAACCAGGACCCGATCTTTAAGACCTTCACTGGGTCATTATCATCGATCGGAACATCCTCAGTTGTTTTGTTAGGAGTCGCCACTCTGCCCCCGGGTTCCCCGTCCTCTCTGGGATCTATATCCTCGTGTAGTTCCTTTGGCAGCTCCCTTGGAACTGCCTTTAATTGCTATGCTGTATTCTCCTTTGCAGGCGGAGAAGTGTCCTTCGGGTCAATATTCAATCCATTGAGTAATAATTTCAATTCTGTTATATAGCAAGCTCTTCCTGCGACTTGGTTGCCTTTAACTACTCCTACCCCCCGCATTTGTCGGGATTTTTAATAATAGGCACCAGGGCGCGATACAGGCCCTGAATTCTGCTAGGGCCGGTCGACCCAGGAAAGCGTTATAAGGCGACTCAATGTCCAAAATTACAAACGTGAGGATTATCACTCTCCGGCGATCTCCCTCTCCCAGAGTGACTGGAAAATCTACATATCCGATTAGGGATGTTGGGGCTCCGTTGAGGCCGCGTATCCATCCATCACAGGGCTTCAAATCTTTCGCTTCCAATTGCATCTGATCGAATGCTTTTTTGAAGAGTATATTTATCAAACTTCCATTATCCACCAAAACTTTGTGGACTAATGTGGGTCCAATATTTGTGGTGATCAACAGAGGGTCCTCGGTGGGGGAATGAATTCCAACGCTATCTCTGTTGCGAAAGATGACATCATCGGACATAGTTTTTTGCTGTTTCGCTGGGGCTGCAACTTTAGGATTACTGCACTCCCCTATTTCAAGATGTTTGGCATCATTCAGATATTGATCCATTGCCCTAAAGTTGTGTCCAGTAGGATGCGGTCCTCCTACTATAGAGTTGATGAAAATGGTTTTTCTTTTCTATTGAGCGGTAGGTCTGGCAGCAGGCTGATTCTGATTCGGGGGTTGTCCAGCTTGCCTCTGTCTCTCGGAGTAATCTTATACTCATCCAAGTTTCCCTCGCGAAGTAACTTCTCAACAACATCCCTCAAATGTCGACATTCGTTGGTGGAGTGGCCGTGGGTTTGACAGAAGAGACAAAACTTCCCCAACTCTCGTTCTTTCTCTGTAGATTCCCTAGGTGTGGGCCTCTTATACTGGAGGACGTTGTAAGTATCCATGAAGATATTTTCTAAGGTATCATTTAAAGGCGTGAAATTCTCGAATGGCCGGTATCGAGGCCTCTTCTATGAGTTCTTTCCTTGATTCCTCCTCCAGTTACCATTCCCAGGCTGACGGCCATTCCCCTGGTTTTTATTCACTACGTTCACTTCCAGCTTTCCAGAGTTGTCTCCAGTTTGTTTGATAGCCACATTACTATGCATGTCTTCCTTGTCAGTGGCTTTCCTCTTCCGGTTGGCGTAAATTTCTTCTTGATGCAGGCGGATATTGGCTTTTTCATAGAATATCTCTTTGGTCAGCGGTGGCTTGCCGGCCAAATATTTTCCAAACTCTGTATCCTTATCCACTCCGTCTATCAGAGCCATCAAAACAGTTTGTTCATGGGGATCTCTTACTTCCATGACTGCTAGATTAAAGCGATCTAGGTAGGATCTCAAAGTTTCGTCCAGACGTTGCTTAATGAGGGATAATTCGATGACATTCTTAGATCTCTGGGTATGTAGCTGGAACTGATTCACAAACTGTTCACTTAATTCCCTAAAGCTAGAGATCGATCGCGCTGGCAAACGAGTGAACCACATTAACGCCGTATCCTCCAGGAATATCGGGAATGCCTTACACTTCACGACGTCGGAAGCGGTAGCTGCATTCATGTACCATGAATATCTCATCAGGTGCTGGACTGGATCAGCCATTCCCGTATAACGGTTCATAGATGGCATATTGAATTTCCTTGGGAATCGAACCTCTAAAATGTCAACGGTGAAGGGTGTGTGACTACGGCGTATACCCCAAACTTCAGTTCTTTGTCTGTGGCTTTCTACCATCATTTGCCTAATCATGGCTTCGACATCTGCATGGGTCAGGGTGGATTCAGGATCAGCGCTTCTGGCCCTACGGGCCCCTCCAGCATTTCTCTGATGTGCTGCTGCAAGGTCTGGCGCCTGAGCAGATTTCCCTTGCCCCATGTTGCCGCGGACAATCACACGTCGAGCGGGGGGGAACGGGTTGATTTTGAACAGAGTCAACGACGTCTCCGTTCCTCGGTGGTATAGCGGGCTCGTTTAAGTTACGATCATTAACTTCCCAATTGAGCGCCGCTTCTTCTCGAGAAGGAAGTGTCCCAAATCGGTGTTGTTCTATGTTTTCATCCCTTTCTAACAGAGGCCATCGTCGGTTTCTTCGAGATTCTTCATACGAGGATGTGTATTCGGGGGAAAAAGGGTGAGTTGGCGGTGGTGACACCTGCCTCTGAATATCGTCAATTCGTCTGTCTAAAGCAGTAATATTCTGTCGCAGTAACGAGCTCTCTCGTCTTTGAGCGACCAATTCATCAGTTTGTCTGTCCAACACTTCAAGTATGCGAGATAGATCTCCTTCGGTTGCTAGAGAAGAAGCGTTTAGCTGATCATCAACATTCTCTCTTATACGTAAAGATCCTGAACCCGGTCGTACAGAAGCACCAGTACGAGTGTGACGAACCATGATCTCCTTCCCTGGCCGAGTTGTGGTTTGATTGTCGTTTCGGGTTGTGGTCCCATTATTCTGACGGCTCGTGGTGGCGTGCGCAGAAGGGATCGCGGCGTGGTCCTACGATTGAGTGGTGACACCTTCAGTCTTTCGGGTCGTGACGCCATCACCGAGTCGGATCGCCCCCTCCTCACCACAATCCGAGGACAGAACTTCGACCTGCTCCTGAATGCTCTCTTCTAGGGCTTCGTTTGCTTGCGAAACTCGTACTTCTTTAAACTTCTTTCCAGCTATAATACTTTGAGTTTGCTGAGTTCTTCAAAAATCAAAACAGTGAAGGTTCGGACTATCTTATTCGGACTTGAGTATCCAAACAGTAGAGTGACAATCCGATATGCTGAGACTTCGTTTCTCAGTGAAAGCACCAAAATGTTAGACAAAAATTTGGCTCTAACACCCAAATTATCTGAAATAGCAGAGATTTATATCTAGGAATGCAAGAAAACGCAGAAAACACACAAGATTTATAGTGGTTCAGCATTAACGAGCCTACGTCCACTTTATATCTATGATTATATGTAAGATTCAAGTACAATCAATGATTTTTCTCTCAATCTCACTTTTACAATGTTGATTCACTCAATGATTTCGAGTTAAGACTGATAAGAAATGATAAGATAATAGTAATGGTGGACACAACACTTCAAACTGCCAAAAAGATCCTTAAAAATGCCAAGTGTTGGGCTATTTATAGGCGATATTTGCAGGCGGATCGTGGTCATACGTGGCACAAATCCAAGGATCTCGGACTGGTTTGTGAGCGGATGTGGAAATGGTCAAAATGGCCATTGTGGACAGATGTCATGGGATCCGGGCCTTTCAGGTCATGATTGACTAGTTCATTGCTTCCATCTTTTAGCCGTGAGGATCCGATCGTGGAAAGGGATCGGACCGTGGAGCATTGGTGTAGTGGGATCGGATCGTGGTTAGGCGCCATGAGTCGGGGAGGACGAGGTGAACACGATCGAGTCTTTTAAGGGTCTTGACATGTGAGGCTTCATATTTCCTTTGTGTGTGAACCTTGGTGGCTTGGTCCAAAATCTAGCCAACACTAACCAATTCCAATCAATTCACAATTAATCCACAACCAATTTATAATCACAATCAAATCATGCAGAACATCCAAATAAATAAATACTCAACTACACCAAATTCCATTTACGGCGCCATAAGTGGTTATTCGCGGAGTATTAAATCCGTGTGTCGGTAACATCCATACATCGCTTTTGATTATGTGATTGTGTAAATTCAAATGTTGAACTTCGTATAATTCAAATCACATAATATGGTTTGTACAATAAATAGTATCTGGGGCTTCTAAGCCCCATCTGCAACCTAAAATATTTTTAACTATAAAATAAATTAAGTGAGAAGGAGCTCTCACCTTTGGTTTCCACTCCGTCAGTCTTTAATTGAACGGTTTGGATTTGGATTCGTTCCAATGCGCAGTGTCCTTTACCGTGATTCCAAACCAATCTGTTTCACGCAGTTTATATTAAAATCACATTTTTAATAACGTTTCATATATAAAAATCACATTTTTATATTGCTAATATATATATATATCACATTTTTATATTGCTATCCTTATAATAAAAATCATATTTTTGTATCGCAATTCATATATTAAAAATCAAATTTTTATAATGCTATTATATCTATGTAAATATATCAAATTTTTATAATGCTACTCTTTTTTAAACAACGTCATTTATAATAAAAATCCTATTTTTATAAATTCTATTTCATTATAAAGATCACATTTTTATTCGATGTTTATATTTATAAAAATCATATTTTTGTACTTTGTTATTATATATAAAAATCATATTTTTATACAATGATATTTATAAATAAAAATCACATTTTTATCACAAAGTCATTTATATAAAAATTGCATTTTTATAAATTCTATTTCACTATAAAAATCACGTTTTTATAGCTATGTTATTATGTTGAATATTCACATTTTTAAACCATGCTTTCTACTTTAAAAATCATATTTTTATATTTTTAAAATCATGCTATTTATATTTTTTAAAAATCCATATAAATACGTAATAAAAATCATATTTTTATAATGTTGTTTATATTTTCTTAAAAACTAAGTTATATATAGAAATCATATTTTTATCTATGCTATATATATAATTTCACTTTTGTATTGTTATTTCCATTTTAAAAACAATACTTTTTCCATTTTAAAAAAATCACAATTTTATTTTCAAAGCAATTTCATTTTAAAAATCATATTTTTATCAATGCTATTAGTTTTAAAATCTGAAAATAAAATCAAATGCTTTATATTTTTACCTTTCTTTGTTTCACATATAAACGCTCCCTGTACAACGTCGAACTGAGCTCCTCCGCTTTCCAACGTTGCCAGCGACGCCACAAGTGATCGGACCGCCATCGGAGTGCCCATGTGGGTGCGCAGCGTCAGGTGGGTGGCGGCTTCAGGTGGGTGGCGGTGCTATTTGGTCGATCTGGTGCTTATTGAGAAGGGGCGACGGTTTTTGGAGGGTAGACGACGAGGTGGGGTCTCGCCGGAGGCGACGATGGTTTAGGGAGGGTGGCGCGCCTGGAAGAGTGGCGACGCTCGATTTTGTGGGAGGGCTGAATGGGGAACGTCGAGGCTTTTTTCCTTTTTATTTTCTCCATTATAAAAGTGGCGGCTGATAAGAGAGAATTAGTGTTAGGGTAGGGTTTATATTAATATAATTAATATTATTTTAATTTTCAAAAAGAAACTATTTAATTCGAACTCCAAATCAAACCCACCGACTGTCGCCCCTAGCTAATTACCCTCATTCCGGATACAATGGGATATGTCTGGTAAGCAAATTCGACTGTTTCGATCAACTTTCGTTAAAATTAAAATATAAATCAATATATATTGATTTTCAATGTACATTTTAATTTATCGGGGCCACATACCGACTCCAAAAATTCCAAAATAAATAAATCTAGCTATGTTTTAATGATACGACCCTAGTAAAACTAATTTCATCGAATTTAAAGACCGTTTGAAAAATGCTCAATTTCCAGTCGATTAAATTCAAACTGAAATTACCAAATGCGTTTAAATTCACCACACTCACAAACTAATTCCAAAAATTATGAAAACTGGAATCTAGCAATAATTTGACATTCCGGATCCAACCAAAGTGGTTTCATCGAAAATGGAGGTCATTCGCAAAGTGGCTATTTTTAAGGGCTATATATTATATAAAACATATATAAATTCCATTGCGACTATTTCAAAATTTTAACTGGACATAACTTTTTATTCCAGTTATGAAATATGAAGTTTTCACATTCGTTAGAAAGATATAATTAAATAGATTCCAATATTTCCGGTTTTACTAAAACCGATTTATTTTGAATCTTGTATATTCATTTGAAATTTAAAATCGGATTTTCAAACTACCACGCCATTTCAGGCTCGTTTTATAATTAAATTAAATTTATACATTCTAACTTCGATTTAAATTATTTTTTAGTCGTTTTTGTTTAAAATAAATCATTTTAAATATTCAAAATCCATAAAAATTGCTAAAATAAAAATTTAAAATTAGTTCTAAAACTCCAGGTTGTTACAATCTCCCCCACTTAAAATCTTTTCGTCCCCGAAACAGCACGGAGCTGAAAGTTGTTTAACTAACCAACTCAACTTTCATTCTGGCATTCATTCTTCAACTTTTCAGTTTTTAAGAATTCTCTAATTCTTCAAAAATTTGGCTAACACCCTAAATTTTTGAAAATTTTCGCCTTAACCTCCTTTGTACGGGGAGACCTTTAAAACCGCAACGTGCCTCACAGGGCCCTCACCCACCCAAAAGAAAAAGAAAAAGCCAATCGGCTCATAAAATCATCAAAACCCAATAAATTAGTAAACATGTATCTATTTTTCGGGCATACAATTTTATTCCTCTTCTTAGCTTCCCTTTTATGACCTGTTTACACGCGCACACACACATATATATATATATATATGTACATGTATGCAATTTCTAATCAATTTTCAATTCAGTTCATATTTGATTCAATTTGGCTTCATTTGCCTTTCACTTACATTTTAGTTCCAATAATTTTATTAGTTAAACTAATAATCAAACAACACAACCAATTTTATTAGTTAAACTAATAATCAAACAACACAACCAGTAATCAATTAGTTGATTAGCTTTTCAAACAAATACTTTTGTATAAATTCTAAAACCATATTTTTGATGCCAATACACAACAATATATCCTATCTGGTTTTGGTTCTCACACTAGTCAATTGGAAATATATAGATATCCTACTTTCAAAACTCGAACATAAATGCTGATGATGGTCGACGGATCATGAAAATCATCTCCGGGCGACTAGAGTGTGATTATATATCTATCCAGTATATTTGAGGCTTTGTATAAACGTTTGCAAGGCGTATATGCAAAATCTTCATATACTCGATTGTCCAATATCAATTTAACATAAAATATTCAAATACCTATATTAGGGTTAAATTTTCAAAACTAATTTGATTTTAATAAATAATACTCTTCCAACTCATTCTAGGATACTACTGATCCTATCTCTAACGAGTCATTCTTATTGGATATTACTAATTCAATCTTTGATGAATTCTTTCGTTTAGTTCTAATATGTCTTGTTCTCGAGCTCTGTAAACCAAAGCTCTGATACCAGCTGAAACGACCCAAACTCGCCCATACGGGAAAGCTCGAATTGAGTTGAGAACACGACAAATCAAAACATAATAGAAGAAAATTTCATTGTTGTTACAACAATTTACATCAGAGTACAAGATTATAATAGAGTATGAATAAATAATATATATTTGATAAATATTAGAGATTCAAATTACAAAAAGCAGCAGAAAATCAATACATAACACAATTATAAGAGATACACGGATACGAAGCGTTCAGAATATAACTCCTGCTGTAAATCCAGGATCCTGTGAAAATAATATATGCAAAAACCCAACTACTAGCTACCCGTATGGAAAATAGGGGCACCCAGAGTTTAGGTCAAAACAATAAACTCCAGGCCAGTCGTGTGACTGGTGTGAGAACTAAAACAGTTATTAAAAACATTACTTTAAAATAGAGTAAATCAAGGGACCATGCCGTATAACACGGAACGGGTTTCCTCCCAAGAATACCAGTGCATAAAACAAACAACGCAATGCTTTTTGGAAATATGAAGCTATTATAAGACTCAGGTCCCATCACACAATGCAACGCAAGCCGGAGGATAGAGTTTTCCCTTATAATAGCCAAATATGCTTGGTATGTTTAAAACAAATCATTTTATACTATTATAAGTGCATAGTGTTTAAAAACAACTTCAAATATAAATGTATAAATCGTAGAAGCAATGATATTATATATCAAGTCTCCATACTAGTTCTATAATTAAAACCGCACAATGTCGTATTGGAAGTTGGATTTCCATCATGAACCAAGGCAAGGGATCATCCTTACCGAATTCGGGACAATCTAGCCCATGTCTCGGGATACAGCCGCAACTGCACCTTGGAAAATGCAAGTCCGATCCACACTAAGTGGATTAATAACCCTTGAACAATACGTTTCCCCGCCCTATGGGGCGTGAATCTGGTCAGTATGTCGACCATGTCATCCACCGTCCCCGTTGTGACCTATATATCCGAGGTACCTCGCTATCCATCAAACAATATGCAACATCCACATGATTAAAATGCCTAGGCTCCATACCATGATACCACTCCTAGCTAGAAGGAAACGCATGTCCTCTTTGCTATCCTTCATCCCGTTTCTGGTTCATACCGGCGTGTGAAGCTCGCGAGTTAACGCTATACACAAAGCTATGCTATTTAAAGCCGTGCTTTGATCATCAACCACAAGACTCCGCTTTTCAATAGAAGCCTTGATCATTTGCATCTCAGCATGCCACACAGACAATTCACGCAATGCAACTGATGTCTATCGATATATAACCTCTTAGCTCGTACGTTTCAGAGAAGGGTGTTAAGAAAGAGAATAAATTCTCCGCCACCAAATATATATATATATATATATTTGATACAGATCAATCAACACATAATAAAATCCAATGTCAGACACACATCCATTTACTAGTCCGTTCTGGGTCTGAACAAAACCGGAGGCACCTTATTCCTCGTCTCGTGTCCAATACAGGTGAGAGGTCCTTGCACATCCGGTCAATCTCCAACCACGTCTAGACGATCACCACTTATTACCTTGTCTTGGGTGTACAACTCAATCAAGACATCAGTAATCAACCAAACGATGTGAAAATCTCTGGTCTTCAACCACCGACTTCATCGTCGACTTATCATCATATCAATTATTCAGGATGGGTATAAACCCGGCCTTTCTGAATAATTCACGTATTTTATAATCAAGTGCTATAAAAACACAACATACGCCTCATTCCAATCCAGAATATTTTTTTATTCAAATATTCATATCTTTAGGGAAAGGTTCCTATTAATTTTATCAAAGATAAATTATTTTAAATTTATTCTTTAATCTTCCTTCGGATATCAATTCAAACCAAATTAAGGTTTATCCAAACTAGTCGGGATTAGCGCACCTTACCGAAGTAATCATTTGTTTAATTTCCCAATCCCAACCTATTCATCCCATGGATTAAAACTTGTAATACTCCATATCTAACACAACAATGTTATCGATAAATTTAATTACCATTTCATGTTCAAATCAAATTAATGATTTCACTATCGCTTGGAGTAAAAATGGTGGTACTCCATTCTCAGTCATTTCTCGAATTTTATAATTTAAATTATCACATTCTCATTTCAATCTAATTAAAGAATCATTAAAACTCCACTTAGTTTTAATCTTCCCAAAAATCAATATTAACGATTGTTTAACTTTGGGAAATCAAACATGTCACATCGACAATCTACACCACACCATTGATTTCTGTCGATGTATAACCTCTAAGCTCGTACGTCTTAGAGAAGGGTGTTAAGAAAGAGAATAAATTCTCCGCCGTCAAACAGATATATATTTAGCAGAGATCAACAACACAGTTCGAAATACAATGTTAGACATATAATCTTGTCTTTAACTGGGTTAAAGAACCGATGTCATTTAAAACACGGTTCACGATAAACCCAAAATCACATTTAATTAATTATGGAATCGACAAGGAAAACAGATCAATATATAATCGATATCAATTTCCGTATCCGGCTAATAATATAAATGGAATAACAACAAAGCCTTTTAAATTCCATATATATTAACAGTCTTCCTCCACCGAAGCTCATTTTTGATTATTGCCCAATCGAAATCCATTCCAATTTATTTTATTAAATTAGAAAACTTTACTTTGTAAATTTTCTATTAAATCTAAATAAAAAGATTTATAAATTCCAAATCACATATCACTGTTAATCCGGTTAAAGAACAAGTGTTATTTAAAACATCGTTCACGATAAACCCAAAAATCTAATTCTTCCATTCAATTAAATATTAATTAATTGGAAAACTTCTCTAGATCTTAATTAAAATATTTATTCTTTTATCAACTGATTTAAGAATAGTGTTAATAAAGACACCATTCACGACAAACCCGAAATCCCATTTGATATTAAATACAAGACTTTGAATAGAAATTATATCGGCTTATTTTCAATATCAAATTCTGAAACCAAAAAATATCGTATTGGAAATAACGATATAAATATATCTTCCAAATTTCCTTAAAAATATCCGTATAATCGCGAAATCCATTATCGAAATATTCCGAAGATGATTTCCACTCAAATCCACTCCAATTCATATATTGGAAACTCTGGTTATATTAAAATCAATTCCCAATCCAATTTATTTATTTAAACATAATTGGATTATAATTCTTGTTAATAACTAGTTCATTTCGATAAAAATATATTTTTATCTTTTCAAATATGGATTTTTCATCCTAATTCTATCCAAATCATTTATAATGATTTTATACAAATTATTAATATTTTTAATAATTTGATTAAGGCCCTTTCAGTCAATTTCCATAAACGGTCATCGAACTTCACTTACAACGACCTTTTCCAAATTTGATTTGGACATAATTCCAAATCTAAACGTTAGATTTTGAATATCTTATATTCGTTGGAAAGCTCCTTTCAATACGAACCTAACAGTTCCGGGTTTAGGAGAATCCGACGGTCGGATCTCCCGTAATATCGATTCGAAGTCAATGGTCGAAGCTCGCGAACGGTCGCGGCGCGGCGCATTCTATTCAGGCCGTTATATTATATATATAATATACATTTCGTCGATCCCCATTTAAAATGTATTTTATAAATCGTTTATAAATTCTTTTTAAAATGATTCTAACTTCATTTCCAATTTTAATCAAAATTGAATACTCCTTATCATTATATTATTTAAATGATAATATTTTCAAAATATCCGATTTTGAAATCATTTCCTTTTCGATATTCATTATAAAAATGAATAAAATCGATATAAATATTGTTCACGTCAAAATGGCGCATATCTAATCAATACGGCTTCACATATTTTCATATTTTCGTGTCCATCCAAAATCGGACATTAAAATCAGATTTTAATCCTTTATTGAATATTATTTTAAATTATTCCTTATTTTAAAATATTCTTCATTTTAAAATATTCTTTCTTTCCGAATTGGAAACAGACATAGTCAATTACCATATAATGTTATTTATATGGATTTCATACATCATAAGTATACAAGAACAATGATAAACAATCAACCATCATCCAGAGTGCACTACACAACCGCATAAGCATTTAATATAAATAATTAATGCTTACAACAGTCTGTCAACCAAACGATTGACGTACAACTAAACAACTGGGATTAGTGTATGTCAAATATCATCCCAATACCCATGTGGGGTTTCAATCAACACACACAGATTTTTATTTGTGCAGTTGGGCGATGTGTAAAATATATCGTCTCAATCAATATTAGTCAAATGAGTGTAAATAAACAAATCGTCCGATTTGTAAATGAATATTAATTTTCATTTCAGGAAAATTTTATTCTGTTCATATATACATTAAAAATTATATTTTTAACGATAAAATATCTTATTCAACACATGAATATTTTATACGTTTCATTTATACGATAAAAATGGTATTTTTATTGTTCTAACATATTTTTAGAAAATTTTGGCAGCATAACGGAACGATACTAGAACCAGGATATGGTCTGGCCTTACCCCTCGCCTAATACTAGCTCGCGCCATACACTAACCATTCCAATCAATTCACAATTGATCCACAACCAATTTTATAATCACAATCAAATCACGCAGAACATTCAAATAAATAAATACTCAACTACCCCAAATGCCATTAACGATGCCATAAGTGGTTATTCGCGGAGTATAAAATCCGTATGTCGGTAATATCCATACATCACTTTCGATTATGTGATTGTGTGAATTCGAGTGTTGAACTCCATATAATTCAAATCACATAACATGGTTTTTACAATAAATAGTGTCGGGGGCTTCTGTGCCCCATCTACAACCTAAAATATTTTTAATTATAAAATAAATTAAGTGAGAAGGAGTTCTCACCTTTGGTTTCCACTCTGTCAGTCTTTAATTGAACGGTTTGGATTTAGATTCGTTCCAGTGCATAGTGTTCTTTACCGTGATTCCAACGCAATTTGTTTCACGCAGTTTATATTAAAAATCACATTTTTAATAACGCTTCATATATAAAAATCACACTTTTATATCGCTAGTATATATATAAATCACATTTTTATATTGCTATCCTTATAATAAAATCATATTTTTATATCGCAATTCATATATTAAAAATCAAAATTTTATAGTGCTGTATGTATAAAAATCAAAATTTTATAATGCTATTCTATTTTTAAACAACGTCATTTATAATAAAAATCCTATTTTTATAAATTCTATTTCATTATAAAGATCACATTTTTATTCGATGTTTATATTTATAAAAATCACATTTCATACTATGTTATTATATATAAAAATCATATTTTTATACAACGACATTTATAAATAAAAATCACATTTTTGTCACAAAGTCATTTATATAAAAATTACATTTTTATAAATTCTGTTTCACTATAAAAGTCATGTTGTTATAACTACGTTATCATATTGAATATTCACATTTTTAAACCATGCTTTATACTTTTAAAATCATATTTTTATATTTTTAAAATCAAGCTATTTTTATTTTTTAAAAATCCATGCTATTTATATAATAAAAATCATATTTTTATAATGCCGTTTATATTTTCTTAAAAACCAAGTTATATATAGAAATCATATTTTTATCTATGCTATATATATATATATATTTAATTTCACTTTTATAATACTACTTCCATTTTAAAAACAATCCTTTTTCCATTTTAAATAAAAAATCATAATTTTATTTTCAAGGCAATTTCATTTTAAAAATCATATTTTTATCAATGCTATTACTTTTAAAATATGAAAATAAAATCAAATGCTTTATATTTTTACCTTTCTCTGTTTCACGCATAAGCCCTCCTTGTACAACGTCGAACTGAGCTCCCTTGCTTTCCAACGTTGCCAGCGGTGCCACAAGTGATCGGACCGCCATCGAAGTGCTCAGGTGGGTGCGCGACGTCAGGTAGGTGGCGGCTTCAGGTGGGTGGTGGCGCTATTTGGTCTATTTGGGGCTTATTGAGAAGGGGTGACGGTTTTTGGAAAGTGGACAACGAGGTGGGGTCTTGCTGAAGGCGGCGGTGGTTGGGGAGGGCGGCGCGCTTGGAAGAGTGGTGGCGCTCGATTTTGGGGGAGGGCTGAATGGGGAACGTTGGGGTTTTTTTCCGTTTTTTATTTTCTCCTTTATAAAAGTGGTGGCTAATAAGAGAGAATTAGCGTTAGGGTAGGGGTTATATTAATATAATTAATATTATTTTAATTTTCAAAAATTTACTTTTTAATTTGAACTCCAAATCGAACCTACCGACTATCGCCCCTAGCTAATTACCCCAATTTCGAACATAATGGAATATGTCCGGTAAGCCAATTCGACAGTTTCGATCAGTTTTCTTTAATATTAAAATATAAATCAATATATATTGAATTTCAACGTACATTTTAATTTATTGGGGCAACATACTGACTCCGAAAATTCCAGAAAATTAAATCTAGCTATGTTTTGATGATACGGTCCTAACGAAACTAATTTCGTCCAATTTGGTGATCGTCTGAAAAATGGTCAATTTCCAGTCGTTTAAATTCAAACTAAAATTACCAAACGCGTATAAATTCACCACGCTCACATATTAATTCCAAAAATTATGAAAACTGGAATCTAGAAATAATTTGACATTCCGGATCCAACTAAAGTGGTTTCGTCGAAAATGGAGGTCATGTGCAAAGTGGCTATTTTTAAGGGCTATATATTATATAAAAAATATATAAATTCCATAGTGACTATTTCAAATTTAAAACTGGACATAACTTTTTATTCACGTTATGAAATCTAAATTTTTCACATTCCTAGAAAGATATAATTAAACAGATTCAAATATTTCTGGTTTTACTAAAATTCGATTTATTTTGAATCCTGTATATTCATTTGAAATCAAAAATCGAATTTTCAAACTACAGCGCCATTTCATGCTTGTTTTATAATTAAATCAAATTTATACATTCTAACTTCGATTTAAATAAATTTTTAGTTGTTATTATTTAAAATAAATAATTTTAAATATTCAAATCCATTAAAATTGCTAGAATAAAAAATTTAAATTAGTTCTGAAACCCGGGTTGTTACACACCCGTACTGTAAAAAAAAGAATGCGATACAAAAACGGTGATTGACCCCTTTGGATGTCTCACGAGACTAGAGAGGAAGTGTCGTGATCTTAATACATATATTTAGATTTGAAACTATTTTTTATTCGAATTGTTTTAAACTTGCGGTGGAATAATGTTTATCGGTGTCTGGGGATGATGTTATCGCTGCATATATATATATATATATATATATACACACACATGCGAAGTGGGGACAAACTCAAAATCATTTCCTATGCTCGCAGCCGTGCATATAGCTGATGGTAGGAGTGCAGCATTATATCCTTTCACTACGCCATAGATGGCCAACGGCAACCCCAGAGAAATGACGCAGTAGGTGCCAAAAAGTGTTGCTATAGGCATACGATGACATGTGGTTGCGTTTGTTTAGTTGGCTCGGTACTATTGTCGACGATAGTATCGACATAGAAATCAATGTAATCACCGTTATTTTTATTTGCATCATAAACAACAGCTCTACATCGTCCGCCACCAATTTCCACCCACTCGTTGGACCATTCCATGCATATATTCCTCTAATTTCAGCGTACTCTAGCTCTTCCTTGACAAATTCGATTAGTACTGTGTACGAAAACCTATCCAGATCAACTCCCTTGACAATGGCTTCTTCTCCACCAACATATCCATTCTTCCCAAATTTTCCCTTGTGGTGGAACCTAAGATTTGCCTCCATCCTACACAAAATGGAGAAATTAACATTAGATTGAAATAATTACAAAATAAAATGAACCAACCGCATTATAAAATAAAACAGCCACTTCATTAACATGTAATATAGGCAGAAACAGTAAAAAAGATACAAAAAGAAGCCTCAAATATGATACATCAGTTAAAACATTTAATCAAGGAAGAAACAACATTTTCCTACTTAAATAGCATGCATTTATTTTCCTTGAAACACCACAAGTTTTGCAGTTATTTTCCTTTTCATTTTTTGCCCAATATAACATGCAGCCATTTGGACATGCATGCATTCTTTGGTAATCAAGGCCTAAATTTACACACAAATAAAATGCAGCCATCTGAACTTAGGAAGCTCTGCCCATATTCTTTCCTCATTCATCACTAATTAACACACAAATAACATACACAAATATTATTTAGCCATGACTATAAGCCAAAAAAATACAATAATTTCGTATAAGCACTGCTCAACATAAGTTTGTTACAAAAATAAACATAATAATGAAATCAGGAATATGATTACACCTGAATACACAAGTAAATTCATAAATTGGGCAACACAACAATCAAATTAGGAAATACTTGAAATATACATTGAGTAATACCTTAAGCAGCAAATTAAATCGAAGCCCTAACTGAAATTTGAGACCCAAACGAACCCCAATCGAAGATCTAATTGAAACATCGAAGCCCTGATTGAACTTGAACTCGAACTTGCCGTAATCGAACCCAAATTAAGCTTGTAAACTTGAACTTTTAACCCTAATTGAAATTGCGAGCGATAGTCTTTGACAGGTTAAGCGGCAGCGTATTTTGTCAAGTTTTCGATTGAAACCCTTGAAAATTCGCTAAGTATTTTGCCTCTTTGTTTTTTTGCTTTTTCTTCCCGCGTTAAACATTATTTCAAGTCACGCGGATTGCCAACGTGGACTGCTGGATCGTAATCACCCGGATTGATAAATTTATTCATGTGGCTACTGCAACACCTTGGATTTTCTATGGTAACATTTTGAAGCGTGTGTTGCAATAGACAAGAAACAACATACCTATACTTACATTGTAGCTAGCAACACCTTGGAATTTCGTTGCGATAGGCCATCTATGGCGTAGGGTTTTAGGGAGGAGGACAGTGTAGCTGGTTTAGGTGATAGGTTGGAAAGAAGACACACTATTGAAAGGGATGTGCATAGCTGTTTTGAGTAGAATAGGGTAGGCTCGAACCAAAAATAGAAGCAGTGTGTTTTCATTTGAAAGAACGGTGTGCAGTACATGGGTAGTATACAGGATGAGCAGTGTATTCTCATGTTGGTTTCAGTATTAGATGGGTAGCTTCTGCTAGGCATTGCTTCTTAGGTCTACGCATGAAATATGGTACCTTGTTATTTCGGTGGCATGTAGGGAGAAACAGCATGTCATGTGCAATTAAATTCATAGCTGCACAATTATAGGCAAGGTTGTACAACATAAATACGTGTTATGGTTTACATAGCATGTGCATATAGAAGAGACGAGGAAGGCCATATATAATATTACTTTCTATTTTAATCAGATCGAATTGTTGTTTACGTTTGATAATTTGAAACAAAGAACATACCCACATCCATTATAACCGTTGCTTGTTTTACATTTGCTACTCCAACTACTGATAAATTCAGCACTTGCACTTATTAGCCTATGTATGTAGTTTGGGGTAGGTTTGCATGTGGTTTCCTTCTTCGGCCAGTTGTATTGATTTGAAGCAGCTTTCCATTCCATACAGAATAAACGGTAGGCTGTATATTTTCTTTACGGTGGCAGGCTGTACATTGTACTAAAAAGAATGTAAACCTTAAGAGTGAAGGAAAATTTAATTTGAATTAGTTAGGACTTAAGTTATTAGTATTGTCATATTTCTATATCGTAAATTTTAATCCACTGTTATATACCGCTATCCATTATATCCGTATCGCCATACAGAACCCCAAATGTAGTGAAAATGGCCGCACCGTTACGTTTTAGTGTTTCGATCCCAAAGAAATTATTTTCGTTGAAAACGGACTTCGTTCGTACAACCATGTTAATTTAATTGCAATACATTCATCCGTTCACCATTAAATTGAACGTACTGACAAAACAACTCCAATTGGCTCCAAATTGGAAATATAACAATAACAAGCCATATGTACTCCAATTAAATTCGTTTCATCGAAAACAGAGGTCGTTTGAAAAAGGGTTATTTCTAAGGCCTAAAAATATCAATAAAATATAGACTAATTTCGAAACAAATAGTAATAAATTATTATCGTCTAATATAACCGAATGGAATAATATATCATTTCATATCCAATCAATATAGAATTATAACTCATCATTCCAAAATTTCAAGTTAAACAATATCCAAGTATATAAAAATCCTTTTAAATATATTAAATAAATGTTAACGTTTATTAACGAATTCCATAACGACTATTTTAAAATTTGATTTGGACATAACTTACAATATATAAAATGAAATCTCGATTTTTCTCTTTCATTATAAAATTATTACGAACTACCACGCCGTTATGAGTTCATTTTAAATTAAATATAAATTATACGTTCAAATATCGTTTTAACAAATGAAATAAATATTATAAATCCATTTATAATTCTAATTAACTATTTAATAAAATAAAATATATTAGATATTTGATCACTAAAAATATGGGATGTTACAAATGTCTTGATAGTGAAAGATCGAAGGTATGTAGGTTTAGTTATAATCTTTCCGCATCACACTGCCTGCCGATGACATGTATCCGATGATTACTATCCTTAATTTGTAACTGATCAACCTCTCCTGTGGCAAACCACCGAATCACCCAACGCCATCCGCCATAGCCTTCTGGCTGTCACACTACAATTGCAGTCAATGTATACCCACCGGATGGTACCGTATTGACCAAACCCTTGTTGGTATGGCCTGAGCATGTACCCTACAAAGGACCACCATGGAGTACCCTACCACGTCCCGCAGAAGCCACATGCTTCCTTTTAGTCCTGTAGAATAATCAATTGGATGTGCTCCTCTCATCTCTCCCGAAACAAGGATAATCTACTCTGTTGGGTTCTTCATCTTCGTATGTACAGACTGGTCCAAACACATCACGCCAACGTGTTATTAGATCTTATGTCTAATCTTTTAATCTTATTTATCTCATCGCATTGTTAATTAACTTGATTATCCACATATTCACTTTTTTTTACAAGTTACAGGTTACATTAGCTCACAATTGGTGGCTTACTTTCTTTATTCAGCCCTATGCCACCGGAATGGACATCCGATTATTATTTATTACATTTATTAGACTTAATACTTTAAATTATAAGTCTACTACTAATAAGCCTAATTTATTCTTTCTTATTTGATCATAACCTTGTCTTACTCTGTTATCACAACTTGTTGTTGTTTACTAATTAACTTAGTTCTCTTAACTAAGGTTTTTAATAAGTTCTGTTTTCTAAATTATAACCTATGTTATAATTTGTCTTGTCTCTAAGACTAGCCTACCTATTATATTTCATTTTAATTCCTATAATTAATTATAATTAGTTACCCATTGATCATAATTCTTCTTAGGTTCTTTAACACGAGCCAACTTTTACTATTGTAATCTTTCTTTAATTACCGTTATATTTATTTTTATTATTTGAGGAAAATATTTCACACACCTCATTAGATTGGTTAATGGAAAGATGTAATTATCTATTTCCATAACGTACATCGGTTAAGATCTGTAGTTGCAAGCTATTTCTTTTATTTTCAATGTAGACATACACACATATTTTATTTGATTAGCATGCCATACCGTAAAGAATACCTATTTCATACTAATCCCTTTTTCCTTTCTTTTCTTACAACTACGTTCCCAGTAATTTTATTGCTATGGAAATGTACCCATTTTCCGCCAAATCCAAATAACTCAGTTCACTAAAAAAAATCCCCTTTTTATTTTCTGAGTTAGATATTAATTTCTGTTTTCATTTACAATTTCCAATTACTATAAATTTTCAATACAAAGTAAGGCATATAAATTCTTTTTTCATTATTCCCAATTTCACTGAAATTTTGTTTACAACATATCTAATTTGTCATTAAATAACAATTTTAAGAACATATTCATGTTTATTGTAAATACCAAAATTTGAGTATTACAATAATTCTCAATCCAAACAGAAGATTAGTGGAATAGATTTGCACAACATCAATATTCTTAACATACTTAGAATACAAGAAATTTCACTTATTTATGACATTAAGAATTGCAGAGAGTGTAAATGATAAATATAGTGTCATCAAAAAGGTATAATTTTAAACCCAGTCACCTGGTTACTTCCCAATCCTTGAATCTAATTCAGATCTATTTTTCCATGGTCTTTCTAATTGAATCTAATATTAAGATAACCGCGGATTTACAAATATGGTGCTAAAAGGAAGAAGGAAAGAAACCTTATTAATTCGGATTCAAAGAATTTACTTCACGTTGATAAGAAATCTAAACACATATATTATAGATCTATAATCTTTGTCTTCAAAATCTTGAATCAAAATTGCTAAAAACTAATATTCTAATTTCTGAAAGATTTAGAGAAGAAAAAAAATGGCAGAGCCTTGGCATCATCCCAGAAAATATGAGTTGGAGGCTAGACTCTGCTAGTCTATTTATAGGTGTATAGGAGATTTTGGTCTGTTGGATTAAATAAAATAAAATTCTAAACGTACAAGTGGAAAATTTTAACGTTAAGTGACCTGGCCCATTAACCTTAATTTTTCCTATATTAATTTCTTGTTTAATGCTTTTGCTAACATTTATTTTTGTTGCCAAATATCAGTACGTATATTATTTTCTTCCATTTATAACATATATCTAATTTCAAACTTACCCGCATATATATGTGTATAACTCTTCAAATCTTAGCCCATTAATAGCTGCTTAACTAATGTCATTATTAACGGCATAAATTCGTTGATTTCTTCATTCACGTTTATTAATTCCCACTCTTAAATTACATTTTTAATTTCAACATTTGAATTTATGAGCATATATTTACGCATAATCTTCGTTTTTTTTTCAAAATTCAAACGACATTATGCCATCATTTATTTCTTACTCAATTTGATTGATTGCAAGTTACTTTTGGATTTCATATATATATATATATATATATATATATATATATATATATATATATATATATATATATATATAACGCATATTTTTTCTGCGAGATCTTATCACCAAATATAAATTACAATAGTCAGATCTGAAGTTTCAGAATCCTTTAAATATGCTTCAGTATTTGAGCTTCATCTCTGTCCCAAAATCCGTCTTAGTGTTCAAGTTATATTCAATATTCTGCATGTTTTTTTCATAATCATGTGAACCCGTTATGAGGATGAAGATAGTGTCTGATTATTGATTTATTTTATAGATGGTTTTTTTGGGTAAAATATGTGCAGTTTCTTCTTGATCTCTAGTATCACAGTGATTCCAATTTTGAAAGTGTTCGAACAGCATATATAGGTGATTCAGTTCTTGTGATTTATGTCATTTCTAGCATTAAGACTGATTCATAGGGGTCTGTGAGTCATCAACCAGATTTAATGCTTGAAATTGAAGTGCATTCTTGCAGTATTCAAGACTGTTTTACAGGCAAGTTTGTTTTGCTGTTTTGGGGCTTGGATTGCTGGAATTTGGAGTTCATTGGTATTGCACTAGAATTAAGAAGATGTTTTTCTGCATGGAAAGTTGTTTCTGAGATCTTTTGCATACAAGGTTGATCGTTGAGATGTATGCATCTATTTGGTGCCTTTGGCGCTGGAGTTGAGTGTCGCATGTGAGAATGGACTCATCATGGGCCTGTTTCACATTAGATTTGTTTTAAAATTTCATGTTGTTTCATGTTTTTTCTTTACCTTGTTATGTTGTAATGGTTAGTGTGTTAACTATCATATTCTACTTCTTTTTGTTATAATAATAAAGTGAACCAATTTCCATATATATATATATATATAAATATATATATATATATAACGCATCATACACATATATACATATATACATGTGTGTGTATACCTATATATATTTATACTCACCTATATGTATAATTTTCCTTATGTGGACATTTTTATATATTTTTCTCTAAGAACGTGCATTTTTATAGTCGTCCCTCTAAAATGGAAAATATAACGTTGACAGGAATCTAACTTGCACCTTGCACATGGGAAATATATGCCTCTACCAACTCACCTACTTAGCCTTTTGTTCACAAGACTAAAAACATTGGTATTTATTATTCTTATTAGTGTTCCTCTTATATATTCTTTTTCACGTTTATTCTAAAACTTCATTTAAAGATAAAATTTTCATTCTAAATCCGTTTTCTACAAACCATAGGTCCCAGTTGATCAAAAAATCATCACAGACGCAATGACGCTAATATCGTGATCAAAATTTGAAAATTTTTCAATTTTTATTTTATTATTTAATAAAAATGTAGGGTGTTACAGAATTGTTAGTATAAATCAACTTGAAGTTGAAATTTTAAAACCAACGAGACCCTAAAATGTTTCGGTTTGACCCTACAAAATTAGTGTGCCCAATAATTCTATATATTGATTTACCATATTATTAGACTACAACTATGCTAATGGATCTATTGATGTTGACTCTATGTATATAAATGGAAAAGATAGTAACACTAGATGTTTAATTTTAGCCCCTCTCTTTTTAGATATTTGCCTCCGTCCTTACTCTCATAGTCACATTCTATTTATGGATACCTCTTATCTACTTTTATAGCTAATTAAGATATATTAAATTTTGCTTCTTTGCTTATTCAATTAACTATTTATGAATGGTTGATTATAGCCCTGATTCATTAGGGTGTCTAAGTGATTCTGATTCAATATGTAGAAATACAAATGGAAAAGATGCAGATGTAACAATGGCATATACATAGAGTCAAGATCAATTGTAGCATCTGTAAAAACCAGTTAGAATATCAGATTGATCTAACTTCTAAAAGCAAGTGTATTTTTAGAACAAACAATAAACAAGGAAGCGGTAAATAAGTTGATTGTCAACTTAGAAAAATGTTGAAATTGTCAACAAATCTCAAGTAGAAGATATTAACAAAAACCAAGTCAAACACGTGAAGGCCCAACAGATAAGAGCGAATAGTATCATGACCAAATCTCAAGAGAATTAGAGAGAATACCGGGTTTTTATAACCTAATAAAATACCCAAAATCAATGTTGGCATATTGTGAAATCGAATCAACAAAGGTTGAGCAAGTATTAATTGTAAAAAGGACATAAATCACTTACAAAAATATATTGGCTAAAATAGAAAAATTGTATAAATTTTATTCAAGCAAATTCCAACCTTGACAAAGACCAACCAACAACTCCGCAATTATAAAAGAGGAAGAATCGATCGAAAAAGCCAAAGCCATAATTTTTATTTCAATTAGAATATCAGAGGAGCAGCTGGTTTTTAATCAAGACCCTAATTTGGATTGTCATAGCAAAACGAAACAAAGTGGTAGAGCTTACAAGTGAAGACTAAAAATAAGTCGACCACGATACATTATAAAGGACTATGCTTTTTGTTTAATTTATTTAAATTAAGGTTTTAAGTTATTAAGTTTTAAAAATAAGGGGTCGATTTGATTTATTAACATTGTCTTGTTAATATTTATTTAATCAGGGTTTTTAAATGTGTTTATTTTTATATCTTTTAATTTTCAGCAAACTCTTTTTTTTTAATGTTTAGTTCTCAGCTCTTACTCTAAGCTACGAATAAATGCAAAAGATAACAAATATTTGCAATGTAACAAATTGATATTTTACGAAGCAGGACATTCCAAAAGATAGGACATTTGATTACTGCAGAAAACTACAATATTTCTGAAGTGATGGTTAAGTTGAAGTTTATAGTAAAAAACTGAATTTCAAAAATGTGCAAATGTTTGATTTTGCATACAAATTTCAAAAATACAAAACTGAAATCTACCATCCAATATCAGTATTATACTATTATTACTTCTAAAAGTAAAACTATGTTAATTAATTTTTAATTTTTAATAATAATTTTTTTAATATTATTGTTAATTATAAATTATTAATTACTTGATATTACTTAGTGATAATTGGAAAGTAAAATTAAGCCTGGTGGAATACTGATTATATATAATAATTAGTAATTATTGATTATTTATTAATAATCATTAATTATTAAAACTTATAAATGATTAAAATAATATTATTAATGATTAATTACTAATTATTAATAAATAATATAATATTATTAGTGTTATTAATTAGTAATATAATATTATACTTAGTATTAGTAACATATATGATTAATATAATACTATTAATAACTAATTGCTAAATAATAAAAGATAATCAATATTAATTTTAAGAAAGTATTATAATTATTAATTATTAATCATTTATTTTCGAAAATTGGTAATAGACAATTATTACAAAATACATTTTATGGTCATTGTAAAATTAGCACTGGTTAAAACGGGCTTTTATGACTGTTGTAAAATTGGCACCTATTACAATGGCATTACCCGTTGTAAATTTGGAAGGCATTTTGTTATCGTTGTAAAATAGACATCTATTAAAACGGGCATTCTATGAACGTTGTGAAATTAACATCTATTACAATGGGCTAGAAATGACTGTTGTAATAACAATCTATTACAATAGGCAGTCGTTGCCCATTGTAAAAAGGGCGTTGTATAGGACATCTATTACAACTGTCCAGAAATGACCGCTGTAATAACATTATATTACAATAGGAAACCAATACCCGTTGTAAAAAGGGAATTGCAATAGGGAATTTTTGTTGTAGTGTTAAGAAACTATATGTGATTTATGACTTGGAAATCCTTGATTGAAAACAAGTTATGTTTTTGAAATCTAAAATCATTTTAAGGTTTCAAACTTTGTTTTAATTTTTATAAATATTTACTATGTTCTGAAATGTTGTAAGCATTCATAAGTTAGTTTTCAAAAGAAATAAAAAAGATAAGATTTCTAATATATGGGTTTTATAGTGATAATCGCAATAAGCATAGTTCGTGAAAATAAACTACTAGTCCAGGCCCACACAACTTGGCCCATCGCGTGTTTCAATGGACCAGAAGTGTTGCCAACATCCTTAAAAATCAAGCCAAGATGGGGTCGCACAAGAAAAATCATCATGGCTCCTCAAGCTGCTCTCGAACAGTACAAGTCACGATTCAAGTGTACGCACTCAGAGCTGTACGATCGTATCGGGAAAATCATTGTTTTGGCACTATAAGACTCAAGTCGGGCCACTGGTAGAATTTCGCATTACTCAGATGCGAAATTCAACAACATCGAAGATCGCTAGCCCGACACGTGTTGATCACCTTGGAATACGTGATCGTGCTAGGCGGATCACTTCAGAAAACTTCCCTGACTCCATCAGATCTCTTCTCTATAGCCTTGCGCAACACTTCCCGATCAGCTCCTAAAGCCTAGGCAGCACTTTACATCGCCATGCTTCGCCTCCCATTTTTCGCATCCTGCATGTCACGCACCACTTCACATTACAAAGGCTCCGCCTTACATCATTTCGCATCACCTCTGAGTGGTCAACTCCAAATTCCTGTCCCGGCATCTCTCACACTTCGCATTGCCTCCCAGTGCTTCGCATATCCTCCCGAAATGCACCCCTTAAAAGGGTCACGGGCCCCAAAATCTGCATCCCTATAAGCTCACCCAACACAATTCGTATCCCTCCCCGGGATGCGATTTCGCATCCCCTCGGATACGTAATCCCACATCCCACTGGGAAGCGATTTTGCATCCCTCCTCAGGATGGTATTTCGCATCCCCTCGGATGCGTAATCTCGCATCCTACCGGGATGCGATTTCGCATTCCCTTGATTGCTTAATCTCATATCCCTAGGGATGAAAACATGTGCATTCTAACCGGGATGCGACTTCGTATCCCCCAAGGATACGAATTTCACGTCCCAAGGGGATGCAAAATTTTCCAATGAGCTTCATTGGGATGAGATTTTCACCAGGCCGCCGATTTGGGAAGTGAAATCTGTAGCTATGGCCCTTGAATACTTAGTCATGTATTGTGAACATGCAAATAATGACTCTCGAATACTTAGTCAAATATTGCAACTTGCAAAATATGACTCTTGAATAATTAGTCAAATTTTGCATACAATTGCGATTTTACCATATCTCACCTACTCCCACTTTTTCCTATAAATACCCCCGCCTCATACTTGAAAAAGGTTGGCATTTTCTTGGCTTGAGACCTTAAGTTGACCTTGGACACCATTAATGGCTTCTTGGGCTTTATGTAAGAAGAACTAGCTTTTTTATCAGTACCTCGGAAATTCCCGACACATCCCGGACCTCGAAAACTCCCGACTCCTCCCAAACCCCAAAACCTCCAGGCACATTTCGGACCACAATAACTCTCGGCTTAACATGGACCTCGAAACTTCCCGACACATCGCGGACCTTGGAAACTCTCAACACCGCCCAAACCTTAAAACTTCCCGATACATCCCGAACCTCGGAAACTCATGATAATGGCCACACTCGAAACATTCCGGACCTTGGAACTCCTGACATATCCCGGACCTCGGAAACTCCCAACACTGCCTAGACCTCAGATCTTCCCGACATATCCAGAACCTCGAAAACTCCTGACACTTCCCGGACCTCGAAACTTCCCGAAACATAGAAACTCTGAACACTGCCCGGACTATGGAACTTCCCGACAAATTCCGAAGCTTAATAATTCCTGACCGCTCCCGAGCAATGGAGAATCTCGACAACAAGGATTAATAAAATATCATTATCATTGTATTCAACTGTAATGTTGTCTTCCGTTGTACTTTCTCAATAGGGAAATAAAATCAGGAAAGTCTTCAAAGTGGACGTAGGTTCAATCTGAACTGAACCTCTATAAAATATTGTGTTCCTTACTTTCCTGCACATTATACTGCCTATCGCATTACTTTTCCTCTCTGGACAATTATTTTCAAATTTTTGGAAGTCTTAAGCGATTGCGACCACTTCTTGTCATCAACATTTTGGCGTGCAAGGAAGGAGCATAATAAGTGTGCACCTATGGTCGACTTTCTATTGCTTCCATTGAGTAATCAAAACCTCGCCTTTCCTTACACTCAAGCATGAAGACATGGAATGCTAGTTAAATTTTCTTAGAATTACCGACCAAGTCTATCGAAAATGGCGAACAAAGGAAAGAACCCCATGGCAGGATCATCCACATTCGATCCTGATTCAGAAAATCCCTCAGCCTAAACTCACTGAAGCTCTGGCCAATCCGAATACTGCTAATGCTTTCACTCTCGATGCACTTGTCGATCTAGTCAGCTCGATGGAGCCTGAAGAAAACTGGGCAAAACTCTAAGAATCCTTGTTGACCAAATCCACTGAAACATCGGATTGATGCAATGGCTTCAACAATACGCTCAGCGAGGCATCCTCCATCTTCAAGCAGACTTGGGCATGCTACCCTCACTAAACTACGACTCACCAAATTCTGCCCTTGCTACTTTCCATAATGTCTCCCGCTTCAATCATCCTCAACTTGGGCCTAACCATGACCTACGGGTTAATGCACCTAATACCATGCAAGCTCGACTCGCTTCAGCTCAGAGCTTGCTACCTACACTACGTGCAACAAAAGGCCCAAGTTCCCTATCACCAGCCTCGGATAAATTAGAAAATCGAGGCCGAAGATTCTTTAAACCAATACGACAATCATCCTGGAAGATGTCTAAGGTTGCCCACTCCTGAGTCGGATCACGACCACGGCAATCCAGCGGAGATTCAAACTCCTGTCCTTGCAAACCTCCTTCACGAAATCATGAAAGAATCTAAGGGTCATGTAATTGACGAATGGGAAACCAGTGCGAGACATAATCCTTTAACTGACGACCTGCTCAATGACAAATGGCACGCTCAATTCAATATGCCACACATAGAAGCATATTCAGGTGCTTCCGACCCTCGGGAATTCACACCACTACGAGTCTTGTGTGAAATTCGCTCATGCCATAGATGCCAAAAAGTGCAAACGTTTTCCCGTCTTCCTAGAAGGTGTACCTCTCCTATGGTTCACTCGACGTTCGTTTAGAACTATCTCGACCTTTCCCCAGCTAGCTAGGTGTTTAATCGATCATTTAGACATGCACATCTTCCAGGGCTCTGATGGAGCGTTAACAAGTTACCTGGAGAGGTTTGACAATGCCTTAGAGGGTGTTGAAGACATAGGCCTTCAGGCTATCCTGGACCAACTCATCGAGGACGTATTTCCCAATTTTTAATTCATAGCATGGGTTAACAACGCACAACATAAGACTCTGGAGATCTTGTTTGAGAAAGCTAACTATTTCCTATGCCAAGAAATAGCGCAAAGGAATTGATCTTCTCACTTCAACTACTTACTTCGAAACTAGACCCAGAGCTCTAATGACTCTAGCCCTAATGCTCCGCACAATCTCGCTCAAACTTGCAATGTTAAAGGTAGTCGCAACAACAAGAGGCAGCATCTCCAACTTCCATCTTTTCGTAACTAAACTCCACTTAATGACACCCCCGAGAACGTCTACCTTATAACTTACAATTTCCTACCATACAAGAGGCCAAAGCCTAAAGATTCGACGAGCATGCCAAAGAACTTAATAGAATATTGTTGGTTCCACAACATCGACGGACATGACACAAACAACTGTTTCCACTTGCAGGGCAACATGGAGAAACTTATCCACAAGGGAAAGCTTGAGCAATACCAATAGGGTCCATCACATGGAATTAGCAAGCCACTCAATGCTCATCAAGAATTCCAACCAACCAAGACTTTGACCGACAACTAAACTCCTCGAGATCATCTCCTCGACTCAGTAAGACTGCACCAACAATGGGAAAATTGAACATCGGCACCAAGCTTCATGACTCTTCTTGCTTGAGTCACTTTTTTTACCAACTTAGTTGTCTCTATTTCCAAATTATTCCATCTTAAGTGTTGTAACTCTGCCAGACGGCTTGTGATTGACTTGTAATCAACTCAGCCGTAATTCTTATGAAGATATGAACATTAGCCTCAACTTCCAAGATTCATCCATGAACTGCCGAAGCACCGCTACCGTGAATACACCCAGTCCAATGGATTTAGCCTGACCTTCCTATGGGTGTACTTTGGCGGTAGTCTATTGCATGAAGACCCTGAAGACAAATGGGTTTAGACGACCATCCTAAGTTTAAGCATACTCTAGCAGCAGCCTGTTGGAGCCACCAATCCTAGACCAATAGACTTAGACAACCAAACTACGCTTATGCGTACTCTAGAGTTGGTCTATTGGCATTGCTCCACCAAAACTTTGCACACCTCGGACTAATAGAGAGCGAAGTTCACACACTCAAACTCTGCCGGACTCGAGTCTCTCGACGGTGGAGTTTCGACCTACTTAACCTTGAGTGCAACGCCGACTCATGATACTCGATCCCTTAGGACCACAACTTCCATGGTGCCATTGACTTTAAGGTCCTCATCAAAGATTCCATTTTACAACTCATTCTCACCTTTGCCACCCTTGTCAGAGGCAAAATGGGAATGGAAAGCGAGCACTATTCTCCAAAAACGTCCCATCTTCATTGTGCCTTGGCTCTTCTCCTCACCTAGTGCTTTGGTACCCTCCAGTTAGCTGGGGGCATGCCGAGAAGTACTACCAGAGGCACGTTCGAAAGCAGGATCAGGGGCACCTGTCCTCCACGAGTCCTAAACCTTCCTCTACGATGCAGTGGTCTCTGAGGTCATCATCGGAGATACCGGCTCGTGACTCGTTCCCACCTTTGCCTCCCGTGTCAGAAGTAAAATGGAAAGCAACCCCCTTCTCCAAAAAAGCCTCCTCTTCACAGTGTCGACCTTTTTCCCCCACTTATTTCTCCGGCCACCTTCCAGTCAGCTGGGGCATGTAGGGAAGCACTACCGGGGCACTACCATTGAAGGCGGGCCCGAGGGATCCAGTCCTTCACCAATTCCTGCATTCTCACCACTGCCATCCTCTCCCCCACCGTGGAGAGACCTTTAGGGAGCAAACCCACTGCACAAAAAAGATTGTATATAACCGAAATCTTAGCACCACAGCAGTTATCTACCCCATCTCTCGTTGCTAAGGCTTCCTACGTATAAGGATACCGAAATGAGGTGACAACCTTTAGTTTTAACAACTAAAACCATAATCATCACCAACCATCAACACAATTCTCAGATCGAACCACGACTAATACGTGATTAGGTTGAGAATCGAACCCCATAACTTACAACCCAACCATATCCACATCTTATGTGCATATCCAAGCAGTCAATCTAAATAAGTTCGCTTCTCGAACATTATGCCAATTAGTTGTGTTACATTTGATCAATTACAATCAAACCATGTAACGCCTTACGACGATCCGAACTTGTTAACTTAGTATCAAGATCGAATTGAATTCAGCAAGTACGCAGGCTTGGGAGCAGCCCTCTATCGATACCGGCACCGACATGTCCATTACGGGACATGAGGAAGATCCCCGCCAGTTCCTGCACATGCATCATCTTAACTGTAGGCCTTGGATTAACCGTATTGAATAACGTCCATCTCATAGAGAAGGTAGTCTAGAACCAAATCCTAGACTACCAACATTCCATCACTGTTGAGACTCCACAAAAGCAAACACATTGGAATGTGATGGCAACCTTTATTCTAAACAACTAGTGCCGTGGCCATTACCGACCACTGGTGCGATGCTTGGGTCGAGATGCAACTACGTCGTGACTGGGTTAAGGATTGGATCCTGAAACCGACGGCTTAACTATATGTCCACATCCTATGTGCACATCCGAATATCCAGTTCAAACAAGTCCATTCCTCGAGTGTCATGCCGCAAGGCCACAACACGCCAATCCCGATCCAATCACGCGACATCGTGGAACGATTCAAGTTTGCTAGCTTGAGTTCGAAATCAAAAAAACAAAGGAGATTGGAGAATTCTTTGAAGTACGAAATTCTATTTTGTGTTCCCATGCACTCGCTAAATTATGATGTCCTTCAAACCAACTTCGAGCCCCTGAAAACCAGGAAGATTTACTAAGTTTCTGTGTACAAACTCCAATCTCGTATTCGCAACTTGGTGACTTTTCCCCAAGCACGTACTTCCATTTCCCAAAATCGATCACTCTATATTACTGAGTACCGATCCCAGAAATCCTCTCACTTTCTATATCTCTCTTTCTTTCTCCTGAAAACCCACTAACAACTCGGACATTGGAGGTTCAAAATCTGCATTTTGTATACTCCACACTTTAAGTTGATTTTCTGTCCAGAGGAGAGAAGAGTGGAAGAAAATTCAACTCTGGGATTGACATATTCCAAACGTACATTTCAGGATCGAAATTTGGAATCATACGCCAAGCACAGTCATGTTCACTTGCCTTTGAAGCCCAATCAATCTCAACTCAATGACCATTTGTGTAGTCACCAATGGTTCGACCACCTGAGCACACATGATTGCCATTTAAGTTCAATCCCACTTCGAAAGCAAACCTATATGATCATACGCCACAATATATTCCATGTATGAGCTTTTGAGGCTTGACCACTAGAACCAGCTTGGATCGTTAAACAATCATGAACCTACGAATCCAAATAATTCAACGGAAATGCCTCAAATGATCAAACTCCAATTCAAAGACATCTCGATAAACACCTTATGTGGTCGCACGCCCAAGCCATGGATGTGATAACGCGTGCACGCTTTCAGAGTCTCAATCAATTCCCGATTCAACAACTTTTCGGAAGCTAACTTGCGCCATTGTTGGCCCATAGCATACAATTTAATGTTATGTTACTTATTCCAACTCCGATCGCATCGCACAAAACTGTGCGCAAGCGTGTAAGCGCATATGCGACCTCAACCCGACAACGAACCGGTTACACTTTAGAACCGAAAGTCGACAACTAATGTTTAAATTCTTAAATCAGTAGATATTAAACACATCAGATAGGTTCTAGTCCGAGCAGTAAGATTCAAGCGAGCCAAGACTCTCAACAACGCTGGAATTCCAAACTCATACCAACATGCTTCAACAATGCGCCTCAACCGCTCCGAAGCAGCGAACTTCCCTGTGTAAAACTCAATGGAAAGGACACACACAATTGTTGAGCAAAACATGGAGATCTTTCTGGCCATCACCAGACTTGTCTTCATTCAAAGCATGTCTGGTTAACATAAGATATACATTGGGGGGCAATTGTTAACTGACATTTGGTCCAGTTACAAGAAGCAGTCCAGGCCATCATGACTTGTCCCATCGTATGGTTCAACAGCCCAGAAGTATTGCCAACATCCTTAAAAATCAAGCCATGATAGGGTAGTGCAAGAACAGTTTTCAGGGCTAACCAAATAGCTCTTGAAACATACAAGTCACAAATCAAGTGTATGTACTCAAAACTATGTGATCATATCGAGAAAATCATGTTTCTGGCATTATAAGACTCAAGTCGGGTCATTGGAAGAATTTTGCATCCCTCGAATGCGAAATTCATCAATATCAAAGATCGCTCGCCCATCATGCATCGATCACCTCAGAATACGTGATCGTGTCAGAAGGACCACTTCAGAAAACTTGCCCCAATCCACCAGCTCCAAAGCCTTGTGCAACTGAGACGACCCGAATTCCCGTTCAGACGGAAACAGGGTTATCTTTGGAATATAACACAGAAACAGAAAATAGCAGAACAAAATAAAATAAATACACCAGATAATGAACAATAGAATATACTGGATAAAAGTAATCATCAGAGTTACACAGTATACAGGATCTTACTTAGTACAAATACAGTTCAGCTATACATAAATGTCTACAGCGAAAATAAACAAAATATATACAATAGGAGCTGAACAGCATAAAAAGGGATAAATGATAGAATCCATCTTCAGCTTCAGCTATCCAGAAAGAACCAGCTAAACCTGAATACAAGGCTGCCCGTGTAGAAAAAGGGGCACCCGAGTTTGAAAGTGAAACAAACAACGAGTCAGTCATGGGACTGGTATGAGAAATCTACTCAACACATATATAATTTGGCAAATCACAGGACCACGCCACTTTCGTGGAACGGGTTTACTCCATTGGATTGCCAGTGCTTTAAAAACAGATCTTTCTTTTAAACATCGCTATGCTTTTTATAAAAATGAAGCCGTTATAAGACTCAGTTCCCATCACACAATGCAACGCAAACCGGAGGATAGAGTTTTTACCTTATAACGGCCAAAATATGCTTGATACGAATAAAACAAAGGCATTTGATATTATTGCTAGTGTTTATATGTTTTGAAAACTATTTCAAATCATAACTATCAATCATAGACGGCATGGGTACCAAATGTCATGTAGCCATATATATATACAATCAAAACCGCACGATGTCGTATTTGGAAATTGGATTTCCGTCATGAACCAAGGCAAAAGATAGTCCTTACCGAATTCGAGACGCTCTAGCCTGCCCCTCAGGAACAGCCGCAACTGCCCCTTGGATCGTCAGGGCCGGTCCACCGATGTGGATTATTATGCCTGAACACTACGTCTCCCCGCCCTTTGGGGCGTAAACGAGCCAACGAATGACTCCATCGGACCCGGATCGTCCGATCAAACCGGGGCGCCTCGCAACAGCAACAACCACATAGGTGAAAAGTATATAAATGTCAGGGCTGGTAGGTCACTGACACCACCCTAGCTAGAAAGAAACGCAGGCCCTCCCTGATGTCCTCTCCCGTTTCTGGTTCATACCGGGGTGTGAGGCTCGCGAATTCACGTTATACACAAAGCTATGCCGCACAGGCGGTGCTTTGATCATCACCACAAGACTTTGCTTCTCAACAGAAGTCCTGATCACTGCATCTTAGCATGCCACACAGGCAATTCATGCCATGCGACTGATGTCCATCGATACACAACCTCTGAGCTCGTGCGTTTCAGAGAAGGGCGTTAAGCAAAAGAATAAATTCTCCGCCGCCAAACAGATGTATATTTAACAGAAATCAATCATCACAGAATAAACTCCAATGTCAGACACACAGTCCATTTACAAGTCCGTTCTAGGTCTGAACGAATCCGGAGGCACTAAATACCTCGCAAACCCATCGATCACCACGTACGTCTGGACGATCACCACTCATTATCCATATTTCGGGATGCCTCCCAATCAGGACCTCGGTTACCATCCAAACGAGGTGAAGATCTCCGGTCTCCGACCATCGTCTTCATCTTCGACTTTCAATCGTCGGTCAATTATTTGAAATGAGAGTTAACTCGGCCTTTTCAAATAATTCACGTATATTTAGAATTTCAAATCAATTTATTTCCATGGTTAAATTATTCGACAACACCAATTTTGTTCTTTAATGTAATTTTCACACCGAATACATTCAACCATCAAAAGCCACATAAATCGAGCAAATTCAGTTTATTTCCATTTCATATCGTTTATGATATTTTATAATGATTTATCGCTATTTTTATTTATAATAAAATAGCCAATTTATTAAAACGACGCTTCGGGCCATAATGCGGCCGTGGCGCTGTTTTTCTTCAGATTTGATTTACACATATCTGAAAATCTAACCGTTGGATCTTCACAAAATTTACATCATTAGAAAGGTCTTTTCAAAACGAATCCAACGGTTCCAGTTTCGGGAAAATCCGACGGTCGGATCTCCCAGTACAATCGTTTGAATTTTCGATTTCAAAATACGAATTGCAGCGTCGTTATTCGATTAAATATATAATTATATTTATATATATATAAATATAATCGCTTCTGGCGCTGTTTTTCATCAGATTTGAATTAAACATTCCAGACAATCCAACTGTTGGATTTTTACAAGGTTGGTGCCGTTGGAAAGATTATTCCAAGGCGAACCCGACGGTTGAGGTTTCGGGAAAATCCAATGGTCGGATTCCCCGTACTAGTTGTTTGAAATCACGGTTTCAAAATGCGAACTGCACGGCCACGTTTCGTTTTAATTTTATTTATATTTATATATTTATATAAATATAGCCCATTCAATGATTTCAATATCGTTTTCACTTCAAATATTTCACTAACGCCTTAAAATTTTGGAAAATTTTGCCATAACCTCCCCTGCACCGGGAGCATCGGGAAATCGCAAATAGCTTTCCCCGTCCTTCTAATCTCAAAAAGAAAAAGAAAAAGCCAAGCGGCTAGCCAACAGGCTCATAAAATCATCACCCAAACAAAACAGTAAATGTGTACCTATTTGTCGGGCGTAAAATTTTATTCCTCTTCTCTAGCCCCTTTGCTATAACCTGTTCAATGAATATGCATGTACATATATATACAGTTCTTATCATTTATCATTTTCTATTCAACTTCATATTTGATTTCTATTTGGTTTAAAAACACCATTCATTCTAATGTTACATACATAGGTGCAAATCATTTCATTAGCTAATTAATGAATATTTTACTCATATATGTTTATTTTGAACAAGTGGCTATTTTTAACACTTCACATTTCAAAGATTCATGCATACAATAAAAATGTGATTTTTATTGTAAAACAATTCATTTCAAAACACTATTTTTCTATATAGTTCATATAGGTGATAAAAATAGGATTTTTATCATAAAACAATTTCTTTTAAAACGAGATTATTTTACACAGTTCATATAGTCGATAAAAGGTGATTTTTTTTATTATCAAACAATTTATTTCAAAATATGAATACCATTCAACACATGAATTTCAAATCAACGAATGAATATCGATTCAACACATGAAGGTTTTCTATAGTTTCTATATATAGATAAAAATGTGATTTTTTTATATTTAAAACGCGAATACCATTCAACACATGAATTTCCAATCAACGAATGAATATCAATTCAACACATGAAGGTTTTCTATTCAATGAATAAATATAGTTTAAGGAAATGAAAATAATTCAAACACATGAATATTATTCAAAATTTCGGCAGCATAACGGCAGGGTAGTTAAAACCGGGACCGTCCCTAGTACGGCTCCTCGCTCTACCTTAAAACCTCACGGTTTTTGACAATGGGAATCATGCATCTAGTTCGCACGCAGGCGGCATGTATATATTTATTTCATTTCCACAAACTAATCCTATGTGGTTTCAACCAAATATTTTTCAACCACAAACGGGTATTTTTCAACCACAAACGGGTATTTTTCAACCATAATCAAATCAATATCAACCACAAACAATCCCAAACAACCATTCGCTATCAACCAATTTTCACAACAATTTCAACCAATAAATATCGTCCATGGTTTGTGGACGAGGGGCGTATATATATATATATATATTTATATTTATATATATTTATATATAGCAATTCACTTTAATTTCACACATATATATATGGCTAGAAAAAGAAATTGAAGAGTGAGAAATTCTCACCGAATAGCTAATTCAATACCACGACTCTTCTTTTATAGAAATCTTCGCCAATCTCGCCTTTCACCGCTTTCGTTGCCCGTATTCTCTACATATGTAAAAATCGAATTTTTACTATGTTATTCAATATATAAAAATCGAATTTTGACTTCGCTATTCAATATATAAAAATCGAATTTTTATTATGCTATTCAATATATAAAAATCGAATTTTTTTTATTATGCTATTCAATATATAAAAATCGAATTTCAAAAATATAGATTCCGCCTTTTCAAAAAAAAAATAATGATTATATTTTTAATATTCATATGATGTAAAAGTTATATTTTTATTACTTTAAAAATATAAAAATCATATCTTACTTCTTCTACTTAATAAAAATTCCGTCTTTTCTATTTTAAAGATCTGATCTATTCTATTCTAAAAATCTGATCTTTCTATCCCAGTTCAAATCTTTTTTCTTTTTAAAGTTCTAATCTTTTTAAAGTTCTAATCTTTTTAAAGTTCTAATCTTTTTCTTTTTAAAGTTTAAATATTTTTAAAGTTCTAATCTTTTTCTTTTTATATCATAAAATAAAATCAGTTTTTAAACCTTTTAAAAATCAGTATTTAAACCTTTTTAAAATCAGAATTTAAACCTTTTTAAAATCAGAATTTTAAAATCAGAATTTTCAGAAAATAAATATAAAATAGCAACACTTACTGTATCTGCGAAGAAGGGGGGCGATGTCAGGGTCGGCGGCAGGAGGAGCGGTCGGAGGTCGTCAGGGCGGTGGCTTCAGCGGTCTCGGACTGGGGGGCTCGCGAATTGGGGCGTCGCGATTGGTTCAGGGGGGTGCGATGTCACTGGCGGGATCAACGAACGAGGGGGAGGGGGATGCGGTGATGGGCGGCGCCTCGCCTGAGGCAGCGGCAGGCGGATGATCGGGGAAGCGGCGGGTTTAGTTTAGGTTTTTTTTTTCGAACGGTAGAAAGAAAGTGAGGAGAGAGAGAGAAAAAGGGTTTATATAAATATTTATTATTATTAAATTTCTATTTAAAAGTTGACTTTTTATTCGAAGTCGAAATGGGACCCACCGACTATCGTCCCTAGCGTTCTACCCCCATTTCGAACACAATGGGATATGTATCGCAAGCTGATTCGATCGTTACAATCAGTTTCCGTTGAATTTACATTTAAATCACTATATTGAATTTTAAACGTACATTTCAAATTACCGGGGTCACATACTAACTCTAAAAATTCCAGAAAATTATTTTCTAGCTTCATATTGACGATACGGTCCTAACAAAACTAGTTTCGTCGAATTCTGAGACCGTTTGAAAAATGGCCAATTTCCAGTCGATTAAAATCAACTGAAACTGGTCAAACGCGTTTTCCTTTGCCACGCTCACATATTGATTCGAAAAATTATGAAATTTGAAACCTAGCAATAACTTCACATCCCGGACCCAACAAAAGTGGTTTCGTCGAAATCCGAGGTCGTTTGCAAAATGTCCATTTTTAAGGGCCTGAATTCCATAGCGACTATTCAGAATTTTCAGCTGGACATATCTTTTGATTCCCGCTATGAAATTTCGATTGGTCGGATTCGTTAGAAATATATTACCAATTAGATCCTAATGTTTTTGGTTTCACTAAAATCCGGATTGTTTTGCACCCGATACAGTCCGACAAAGTTTGAATTTAATTTTCGAAACTACAGCGCCATTTCAGGCCTTGTTTATAATTATAATTAATTATATTCGTTTTCAATTGTCGATTCAAACTCAGTTTTCATCGCCATTATTTAAAATATTTATTTTAAATATTTAAAATCCATTATTTTAGCCAATTTAAAATTTTTAAATTGGTTTAGATTTTCTGGGTCATTACAATCTCCCCCACTTAAAACTTTTCGTCCCCGAAAAGGAATAAAGTCGAAAGTGGTTTAATAAATCTACAATCATACAACAACCAATTTGTTTTTACCCTTCAAAAATATACTAATCAAATCCTATACTCTTTAAAATCATTCAGACTATATAATTAAAAGTGCACATCTATGAAAAGAAAATAACAATAGAGTAGAGAATTGAATGGTAGTGCAAAGTAGGGTAAATGTACCTTGCACCTGAGTCAATCAGAGATATCTACTCGGCATCTAGGATAAGCCTTCTGAATGCTCTCCTCAGTTTCCCAAGTACAATCTCGCGGATCTCCACTCCATTGCACTTTGACTAAGCGAACCTTCTTATTCCTCAGCTCTTTGGTTTCTTTGCCTATTATCTTTAGCGGCTCTCTTCTCACAGCTAATTCTGGGGTTATTTCAATGTCCTGTTGAGCTGCTTCTTCCACGATCAAGTCTAGATCATGAACGTGCTTTCGAAGTTGAGATATATGAAATACATCATGCACTCCAGGCAACCAGTCTGGCAATTTAACTTTATATGCGAGAGTCCCAATCCGTTCCAGAATAGGAAACGGACCAATGAATTTGGGTGCCAACTTTCCAGTTTTACCGAACCGGATAACTCCTCTCATCGGCGATACTTTCAAATATACATAGTCGCCAACTTCAAAGGATATATCTCTTCTTCTTCTATCGGCATAGCTCTTTTGTCAGCTTTGAGCGGCGAGTAATCGCTTCTTAATAAAATCGACTTTGTTGGCAGCTTCTCGAATCATATCAGGACCCAACACAAGTCTATTTCCAGGCTCGACCCAACAAGCAGGAGATCGGCACGGTCTACCATATAATGCTTCGAATGGCGACATTGTCAGACTCGCCTGGTAGCTGTTGTTATAAGAGAATTCTGCCAAATGCAGATGGTCTTCCCAAGATCCACCGAAATCTAGAACGCAAGCCCGCAATAGATCTTCTAAAATGCGATTCACCCTCTCAGTCTGACCGTCTGTCTGAGGATGATAAGCGGTGCTCAAGTTTAACTTCGTTCCCAGCTCGACTTGAAATGCTTCCCAGAATTTGCTAGTGAATATTGTATCTCTATCACTAACTATACTGAGCGGCACTCCATGTAGTCTAACTATTTCCCTGAAGTAAATCTGCGCCAGACTCTGAGCAGTTCTGTTTGATCTGACAGGTACGAAATGGGCGGTCTTCGTGAAGCGATCTACGATCACCCAAATACTGTCATTTCCTTTCCTGGTTCTGGGCAAACCATCAATGAAATCCATGGAGATATGCTCCCACTTCCAACCAGGAACTTCTAGCGGTTGTAATAATCCAGCCAATTTCTGTTGGTCACTCTTGACTAGCTGGCAAGTAGGGCATCGGCTAACGTATATTGAAACATCTCTTTTCATAGCCTTCCACCAGAATGTTCTTTTGAGATCGTTATACATTTTGGCCACGCCAGGATGGATACTCAGCTTGGACTTGTGACACTCGTCTAGCACTTCCCTTTTTAACTCTGGGATGTCAGGAACACAAATCCTTCCTTTCAACCTCAAGGTCTCGTCGTTATCTATTTGAAAACACGAGGGTTCGCCTTTCTGAATCCTTTTGATCATATCTTTAATAAAGTTATCCTCCTTCTGAAGAATAGATATTTTAAAACATAGAAACATATACTTCAAGTGTAAATGTGTCTATCGAGGTGTAATTTCATTCTGCTTTACTCATACTAGGATATTGCTGATCCTATCTGTATAGAGTTACCCGTCCTAGAACACTACTGGTTCTATTTCTGACGAGTTTGTTCATATGTTATATTCCAGAACTAAGCTTAACCAAAGCTCTGATACCACGTTGAGACGACCCGAATTCCCGTTTAGACGGAAACAGGGTTATCTTTGGAATATAACACAGAAACAGAAAATAGCAGAACAAAATTAAATAAATACACCAGATAATGAACAATAGAATATACTGGATAAAAGTAATCATCAGAGTTACACAGTATACAGGATCTTACTTAGTACAAATACAGTTCAGCTATACATAAATGTCTACAGCGGAAATAAACAAAATATGTACAATAGGAGCTGAACAGCATAAAAAGGGATAAATGATAGAGTCCATCTTCAGCTCCAGCTATCCAGAAAGAACCAGCTAAACCTGAATACAAGGCTGCCCGTGTAGAAAAAGGGGCACCCGAGTTTGAAAGTGAAACAAAATACGAGTCAGTCATGGGACTGGTATGAGAAATCTACTCAACACATATATAATTTGGCAAATCACAGGACCACGCCACTTTCGTGGAACGGGTTTACTCCATTGGATTGCCAGTGCTTTAAAAACAAATCTTTCTTTTAAACATCGCTATGCTTTTTATAAAAATGAAGCCGTTATAAGACTCAGTTCCCATCACACAATGCAACGCAAACCGGAGGATAGAGTTTTTACCTTATAACGGCCAAAATATGCTTGATACGAATAAAACAAAGGCATTTGATATTATTGCTAGTGTTTATATGTTTTGAAAACTATTTCAAATCATAACTATCAATCATAGACGGCATGGGTACCATATGTCATGTCGCCATATATATATATACAATCAAAACCGCACGATGTCGTATTTGGAAATTGGATTTCCGTCATGAACCAAGGCAAAAGATAGTCCTTACCGAATTCGAGACGCTCTAGCCCGCCCCTCAGGAACAGCCGCAACTGCCCCTTGGATCGTCAGGGCCGGTCCACCAATGTGGATTATTATGCCTAAACACTACGTCTCCCCGCCCTTTGGGGCGTAAACGAGCCAACGAATGACTCCATCGGACCCGGATCGTCCGATCAAACCGAGGCACCTCGCAACAGCAACAACCACATAGGTGAAAAGTATATAAATGTCAGGGCTGGTAGGTCACTGACACCACCCTAGCTAGAAAGAAACGCAGGCCCTCCCTGATGTCCTCTCCCGTTCTGGTTCATACCGGGGTGTGAGGCTCGCGAATTCACGTTATACACAAAGCTACGCCACACAGGCGGTGCTTTGATCATCACCACAAGACTTTGCTTCTCAACAGAAGTCCTGATCACTGCATCTTAGCATGCCACACAGGCAATTCATGCCATGCGACTGATGTCCATCGATACACAACCTCTGAGCTCGTGCGTTTCAGAGAAGGGCGTTAAGCAAAAGAATAAATTCTCCGCCGCCAAACAGATGTATATTTAACAGAAATCAATCATCACAGAATAAACTCCAATGTCAGACACACAGTCCATTTACAAGTCCGTTCTGGGTCTGAACGAATCCGGAGGCACTAAATACCTCGTAAACCCATCGATCACCACGTACGTCTGGACGATCACCACTCATTATCCATATTTCGGGATGCCTCCCAATCAGGACCTCGGTTACCATCCAAACGAGGTGAAGATCTCTGGTCTTCGACCATCGTCTTCATCTTCGACTTTCAATCGTCGGTCAATTATTTGAAATGAGAGTTAACTCGGCCTTTTCAAATAATTCACGTATATTTAGAATTTCAAATCAATTTATTTCCATGGTTAAATTATTCGACAACACCAATTTTGTTCTTTAATGTAATTTTCACACCGAATACATTCAACCATCAAAAGCCACATAAATCGAGCAAATTCAGTTTATTTCCATTTCATATCGTTTATGATATTTTATAATGATTTATCGCTATTTTTATTTATAATAAAATAGCCAATTTATTAAAACGACGCTTCGGGCCATAATGCGGCCGTGGCGCTGTTTTTCTTCAGATTTGATTTACACATATCTGAAAATCTAATCGTTGGATCTTCACAAAATTTACATCATTAGAAAGGTCTTTTCAAAACGAATCCAACGGTTCCAGTTTCGGGAAAATCCGACGGTCGGATCTCCCGGTACAATCGTTTGAATTTTCGATTTCAAAATACGAACTACAGCGTCGTTATTCGATTAAATATATAATTATATTTATATATATATAAATATAATCGCTTCTGGCGCTGCTTTTCATCAGATTTGAATTAAACATTCCAGACAATCCAACCGTTGGATTTTTACAAGGTTGGTGCCGTTGGAAAGATTATTCCAAGGCGAACCCAACGGTTGAGGTTTCGGGAAAATCCAATGGTCGGATTCCCCGTACTAGTTGTTTGAAATCACGGTTTCAAAATGCGAACTACACGGCCACGTTTTGTTTTAATTTTATTTATATTTATATATTTATATAAATATAGATCATTCAATGATTTCAATATCGTTTTCACTTCAAATATTTCACTAACGCCTTAAAATTTTGGAAAATTTCGCCATAACCTCCCCTGCACCGGGAGCATCGGGAAATCGCAAATAGCTTTCCCGGTCCTTCTAATCTCAAAAAGAAAAAGAAAAGGCCAAGCGGCTAGCCAACAGGCTCATAAAATCATCACCCAAACAAAACAGTAAATGTGTACATATTTGTCGGGCGCAAAATTTTATTCCTCTTCTCTAGCCCCTTTGCTATAACCTGTTCAATGAATATGCATGTACATATATATAGAGTTCTTATCATTTATCATTTTCTATTCAACTTCATATTTGATTTCTATTTGGTTTAAAAACACCATTCATTCTAATGTTACATACATAGGTGCAAATCATTTCATTAGCTAATTAATGAATATTTCACTCATATATGTTTATTTTGAACAAGTGGCTATTTTTAACACTTCACATTTCAACGATTCATGCATACAATAAAAATGTGATTTTCATTGTAAAACAATTCATTTCAAAACACTATTTTTCTATATAGTTCATATAGGTGATAAAAATAGGATTTTTATCATAAAACAATTTCTTTTAAAACGAGATTATTTTACACAGTTCATATAGTCGATAAAAGGTGATTTTTTTATTATCAAACAATTTATTTCAAAATATGAATACCATTCAACACATGAATTTCAAATCAACGAATGAATATCGATTCAACACATGAAGGTTTTCTATAGTTTCTATATATAGATAAAAATGTGATTTTTTTTATACTTAAAACGCGAATACCATTCAACACATGAATTTCCAATCAACGAATGAATATCAATTCAACACATGAAGGTTTTCTATTCAATGAATAAATATAGTTTAAGCAAATGAAAATAATTCAAACACATGAATATTATTCAAAATTTCGGCAGCATAACGGCAGGGTAGTTAAAACCGGGACCGTCCCTAGTACGGCTCCTCGCTCTACCTTAAAACCTCGCGGTTTTTGACAATGGGAATCATGCATCTAGTTCGCACGCAGGCGGCATGTATATATTTATTTCATTTCCACAAACTAATCCTATGTGGTTTCAACCAAATATTTTTCAACCACAAACGGGTATTTTTCAACCACAATCAAATCAATATCAACCACAAACAATCCCAAACAACCATTCGCTATCAACCAATTTTCACAACAATTTCAACCAATAAATATCGTCCCTGGTTTGTGGACGAGGGGCGTATATATACATATATATTTATATATAGCAATTCACTTTAATTTCACACATATATATATGGCTAGAAAAAGAAATTGAAGAGTGAGAAATTCTCACCGAATAGCTAATTCAATACCACGACTCTTCTTTTATAGAAATCTTCGCCAATCTCGCCTTTCGCCGCTTTCGTTGCCCGTATTCTCTACATATGTAAAAATCGAATTTTTACTATGTTATTCAATATATAAAAATCGAATTTTGACTTCGCTATTCAATATATAAAAATCGAATTTTTATTATGCTATTCTATATATAAAAATCGAATTTTTTTTATTATGCTATTCAATATATAAAAATCGAATTTCAAAAATATAGATTCCGCCTTTTCAAAAAAAAATTGATTATATTTTTAATATTCATATGATGTAAAAATTATATTTTTATTACTTTAAAAATATAAAAATCATATCTTACTTCTTCTACTTAATAAAAATTCCGTCTTTTCTATTTTAAAGATCTGATCTATTCTATTCTAAAAATCTGATCTTTCTATCCCAGTTCAAATCTTTTTTCTTTTTAAAGTTCTAATCTTTTTAAAGTTCTAATCTTTTTAAAGTTCTAATCTTTTTCTTTTTAAAGTTTAAATATTTTTAAAGTTCTAATCTTTTTCTTTTTATATCTTAAAATAAAATCAGTTTTTAAACCTTTTAAAAATCAGTATTTAAACCTTTTTAAAATCAGAATTTAAACCTTTTTAAAATCAGAATTTTAAAATCAGAATTTTCAGAAAATAAAAATAAAATAACAACACTTACTGTATCTGCGAAGAAGGGGGGCGATGTCAGGGTCGGCGGCAGGAGGAGCGGTCGGAGGTCGTCAGGGCGGTGGCTTCAGCGGTCTCGGACTGGGGGGCTCGCGAATTGGGGCGTCGCGATTGGTTCAGGGGGGTGCGATGTCACTGGCGGGATCAATGAACGAGGGGGAGGGGGATGCGGTGATGGGCGGCGCCTCGCCTGAGGCAGCGGCAGGCGGATGATCGGGGAAGCGGCGGGTTTAGTTTAGGTTTTTTTTTTCGAACGGTAGAAAGAAAGTGAGGAGAGAGAGAGAGAAAAAGGGTTTATATAAATATTTATTATTATTAAATTTCTATTTAAAAGTTGACTTTTTATTCGAAGTCGAAATGGGACCCACCGACTGTCGTCCATAGCGTTCTACCCCCATTTCGAACACAATGGGATATGTATCGCAAGCTGATTCGATCGTTACAATCAGTTTCCGTTGAATTTACATTTAAATCACTATATTGAATTTTAAACGTACATTTCGAATTACCGGGGTCACATACTAACTCTAAAAATTCCAGAAAATTATTTTCTAGCTTCGTATTGACGATACGGTCCTAACAAAACTAGTTTCGTCGAATTCTGAGATCATTTGAAAAATGGCCAATTTCCAGTCGATTAAAATCAACTGAAACTGGTCAAACGCGTTTTCCTTTGCCACGCTCACATATTGATTCGAAAAATTATGAAATTTGAAACCTAGCAATAACTTCACATCCCGGACCTAACAAAAGTGGTTTCGTCGAAATCCGAGGTCGTTTGCAAAATGTCCATTTTTAAGGGCCTGAATTCCATAGCGACTATTCAGAATTTTCAGCTGGACATATCTTTTGATTCCCGCTATGAAATTTCGATTGGTCGGATTCGTTAGAAATATATTACCAATTAGATCCTAATTTTTTTGGTTTCACTAAAATCCGGATTGTTTTGCACCCGATACAGTCCGACAAAGTTTGAATTTAATTTTCGAAACTACAGCGCCATTTCAGGCCTTGTTTATAATTATAATTAATTATATTCGTTTTCAGTTGTCGATTCAAACTCAGTTTTCATCGCCATTATTTAAAATATTTATTTTAAATATTTAAAATCCATTATTTCAGCCAATTTAAAATTTTTAAATTGGTTCAGATTTTCTGGGTCGTTACAATCTCCCCCACTTAAAACTTTTCGTCCCCGAAAAGGAATAAAGTCGAAAGTGGTTTGATAAATCTACAATCATACAACAACCAATTTGTTTTTACCCTTCAAAAATATACTAATCAAATCCTATACTCTTTAAAATCATTCAGACTTTATAATTAAAAGTGCACATCTATGAAAAGAAAATAACAATAGAGTAGAGAATTGAATGGTAGTGCAAAGTAGGGTAAATGTACCTTGCACCTGAGTCAATCAGAGATATCTACTCGGCATCTAGGATAAGCCTTCTGAATGCTCTCCTCAGTTTCCCAAGTACAATCTCGCGGATCTCCACTCCATTGCACTTTGACTAAGCGAACCTTCTTGTTCCTCAGCTCTTTGGTTTCTTTGCCTATTATCTTTAGCGGCTCTCTTCTCACAGCTAATTCTGGGGTTATTTCAATGTCCTGTTGAGCTGCTTCTTCCACGGTCAAGTCTAGATCATGAACGTGCTTTCGAAGTTGAGATATATGAAATACATCATGCACACCAGGCAACCAGTCTGGCAATTTAACTTTATATGCGAGAGTCCCAATCCGTTCTAGAATAGGAAACAGACCAATGAATTTGGGTGCCAACTTTCCAGTTTTACCGAACCGGATAACTCCTCTCATCGGCGATACTTTCAAATATACATAGTCGCCAACTTCAAAGGATATATCTCTTCTTCTTCTATCGGCATAGCTCTTTTGTCGGCTTTGAGCGGCGAGTAATCGCTTCTTAATAAAATCGACTTTGTCGGCAGCTTCTCGAATCATATCAGGACCCAACACAAGTCTATTTCCAGGCTCGACCCAACAAGCAGGAGATCGGCACGGTCTACCATATAATGCTTCGAATGGCGACATTGTCAGACTCGCGTGGTAGCTGTTGTTATAAGAGAATTCAGCCAAATGCAGATGGTCTTCCCAAGATCCACCGAAATCTAGAACGCAAGCCCGCAATAGATCTTCTAAAATGCGATTCACCCTCTCAGTCTGACCGACTGTCTGAGGATGATAAGCGGTGCTCAAGTTTAACTTCGTTCCGAGCTCGACTTGAAACGCTTCCCAGAATTTGCTAGTGAATATTGTATCTCTATCACTAACTATACTGAGCGGCACTCCATGTAGTCTAACTATTTCCCTGAAGTAAATCTGCGCCAGACTCTGAGCAGTTCTGTTTGATCTGACAGGTATGAAATGGGCGGTCTTCGTGAAGCGATCTACGATCACCCAAATACTGTCATTTCCTTTCCAGGTTCTGGGCAAAACATCAATGAAATCCATGGAGATATGCTCCCACTTCCAACCAGGAACTTCTAGCGGTTGTAATAATCCAGCCAATTTCTGTTGGTCACTCTTGACTAGCTGGCAAGTAGGGCATCGGCTAACGTATATTGAAACATCTCTTTTCATAGCCTTCCACCAGAATGTTCTTTTGAGATCGTTATACATTTTGGCCACGCCAGGATGGATACTTAGCTTGGACTTGTGACACTCGTCTAGCACTTCCCTTTTTAACTCTGGGATGTCAGGAACACAAATCCTTCCTTTCAACCTCAAGGTCTCGTCGTTATCTATTTGAAAACACGAGGGTTCGCCTTTCTGAATCCTTTTGATCATATCTTTAATAAAGTTATCCTCCTTCTGAAGAATAGATATTTTAAAACATAGAAACATATACTTCAAGTGTAAATGTGTCTATCGAGGTGTAATTTCATTCTGCTTTACTCATACTAGGATATTGCCGATCCTATCTGTATAGAGTTACCCGTCCTAGAACACTACTGGTTCTATTTCTGACGAGTTTGTTCATATGTTATATTCTAGAACTAAGCTTAACCAAAGCTCTGATACCACGTCCACGTTGAAACCTAGCAATAAATTCACATCCCGGACCCAACAAAAGTGGTTTCGTCGAAATCCGAGGTCGTTTGCAAATTGTCCATTTTTAAGGGCCTGAATTCCATAGCGACTATTCAGAATTTTCAACTGGACATATCTTTTGATTCCCGCTATGAAATTTCGATTGGTCGGATTTGTTAGAAAGATATTACCAATTAGATCCTAATGTTTTTGGTTTCACTAAAATCCGGATTGTTTTGCACCCGATACAGTCCGACAAAGTTTGAATTTAATTTTCGAAACTACAGCGCCATTTCAGGCCTTGTTTATAATTATAATTAATTATATTCGTTTTCAATTGTCGATTCAAACTCAGTTTTCATCGCCATTATTTAAAATATTTATTTTAAATATTTAAAATCCATTATTTTAGCCAATTTAAAATTTTTAAATTGGTTCAGATTTTCTTGGTCGTTACAGCAACACTTCCCGATCAGCTCCAAAAGCCTGCGCACCACTTCGCATCCCCATGCTTCGCCTCCCACTTTTCGCATCCTGCATGCCACGCATCACTTCACATCAAAAAGGCTCCACCTTCCATCATTTCGCATCCCCTCCCAGTGGTCAGCTCTAGAATTCTGCCCTGGCATCTCTCACACATCGCATCGCCTCACGACTCGCCTCCCCAAAACTTTGAACCCCTTAAAAGGGTCATAGGCCATGAAATTTGCATCTCTATAAGCTCACCCAACATAATTCACATTCCTCCCTAGGATGCGATTTCGAATCCCCTCAGATACGAAATCCCATATCCCATTAGGAAGCGATTCTGCATCCCCGCGGATGTGTAATCTCGCATCCCACTAAAATGCGATTTCGCATCCCCTCCAATGTGTAATATCACATCCTAACGGGATGCGATTTCGCATCCTCCTGGATGCAAATATGCTCATCCTACCAAGGAGGCAACTTCATGTAACGAGTCGGATTTTGCCCGGCCTTAATCAATCGCAAAATCGACCAAAACCGTTCAAATCCCGCCTACGTTAACTTTGGGAATACAACACATCAGAAGAATAACAGCAGACTTTTATAACATCAATAATAAATGTTACATCAGAGTATAGAATATCAGAGTATATTGACTAATAATTACAGGGGAAGATAATTTTACATGATTTTAATACATTGCAGCGGAAATAAAATAACTAAGGCAGCGGAAGACTTCCAATGTTTATGGACACAGCTTTAAGCTTCAATCCAGGATCCTGCTAAAGAGATAAACCTGTAGACAAACTGCTCGACTGCCCGTGTGGAAAGAGGGCACCCGAGTTTGCAAAAAGGTGGAAACAAACAACGGGTCAGTTGTGGGACTGGTGTGAGAATTCTCAACTAATTAATCACTATTAATAGGACAAATCCAAAGACCACGCCGCTAACGCGGAACGGGTTTGCTCTAATGGATTGTCGTGCATAAAAGTGTCAAAAACAACTAATAAGTAAATCGTACAACAACGTTATGCTTTTTAGAAAAATGGAATCACCATAAGTCCCAGGTCCCATCACACAATGTAACACAAATCAGAGGATAGGGTTTTACCTTATAGTGATTAAACATGCTAAATACGGCAAATACGAGTTTAATATTATTATTAGTATATATCAAAACATTTCAAAGTAAAGGTATAAATCCTAGAAAGAATAGTATCCTATACTACTATGCCTCCATACTAGTAATACAATCAAATTCGTAGGGTCGTATTTGGATTTTGGTTTCCATCATGAGTCAAGGCTAGGGAGGAGCTCCTTACCGATTCGAGACACTCTAGCTAATGTCTCAGGATCCCCCGCAGTGAACCCTTGGAAAGCTGCAGGGTCGGTTCACCATACGAGTTGCGGATTAGTTATTCCTGAACACACGTTTCCCAGTCCTAGGACCTATCATCCGAGGTGCCTCATTCCATCATCCACATAAGTAAAATGTCGGGCCGTGTTAAAGCCCAAACACCACTTCTAGCTAGAAAGAAACGTGCTGCTCTCCCTGCGTTCCCTTCTCCCATTTTAGACTCCGCCAGTGTGTGAGGCTCGCGAAGTCACGCTATACACAAAGCTATGCCTAAACAGGTCGTGCTTTGATCATCAACCATAAGGCCAGCTTTTCAACAAAGCCTTGATTATATGCATCTTAGCATGCCACATTGTCAGACTCTACCACACCATTGATCATCTACCAATATATATACAACCTCTAAGCTCATACGTCTTAGAGAAGGGTGTTAAGTAGAGAATAAATTCTCCATCACGAAACAGAAATATATAATCAATTGCGTTCAACAAATATAGTAGAAAGGAATACAATGTCAGACATACAATCCATTTACAAGTCCGCTCTGGGTCTGAACGAAACAACGTGTCCGTCGATCTCCAAATGCGTTCGGACGATCATTTCCAAATACCTTGCCTTGGGAGGCTAGTCCCAATTCAATATACCAGTCATCATCATCCCAACGATATGGAAACCTTCGGTCTTCAACTGCCGCCTTCATCTTCGACTCTTGATCGTCGTGATGATTATTCAGAATGGGTTAAACCCGGTCTTTCTGAATAATTCGCATATTTTGTGATTAAAAAGCAAATATTGGAAAATCACACATTACGCCGCATTCCAACTCCAAATATTCTTTTAATAAGGTATTCATATTAAAAGATTCTCATTAATTTTATCAAAGATAAACTCTGAAAATAAAATCTTAAATCTTCTTTAAAGGATTTATTAGAACTCCAATTTTGATTTGATATCAAAAATCATTCTTACAAGGTCGTTTATTTTAAGGAATAAATCTTGTCTTAAACAGGTTAAAGAACTAGTGTCCTTTAAAACACAATTCACGATAAACCCTCAAATCAATTTCTAAAATATGGAATTCCACAGAAATCAAATCAATACATAATCGATATAAAATTTCTGTATCGTACTAACAATATACATTGAATAACGGCAAAGCCTCTTAAATTCCGTATATAATATCGGTCTTCTTTTACAGAAGCCCATCTCGATTATTACCAATTGAATTTCCACTCAATTCCAATTTAATATATTAAATTGGAAAACTTGATTTTTAGAAAATGCCTTTTTTTTTAAATCTATAAAATAGATTTATAAATTCCAAATAATAATTTCAATATAAATTGGATTAAAGGACAAATGTTGTTTAAAAACACCGTCCACGATAAATCCAACACACAAACCATTTTATTTCAATCGTAAAATATAATTAGAAATGTTAATGATCTTAAATAAAAGATTTGCTCTTTAAATATTTATTCATTACTATAAAACATATTTTAAAATAATCATTAAAAATTATTTTTATATAAAAAAAATTTAAAGGTAAAATATTCTCTTTTAGAAGAAAACCTGAATCGTAATGCGACTCAACCCATGCACCATATAATTTGAATTATACGGATTTCACACATCTCATATATATGACAATAAGTGATAAATACTCATCAAATCATCCATTCACATCTATTTACATCCAGAGTGCAATTTCCAACTGTGTGAGCATTAAAATAAAATAATAACGCTCATCGCAGCTTGTCGACCAATCGGTAGACCTACAATTCAATATTGGGATTCGTGTATTTCAAATATCGTCCCAATACCCGTGTGGGGTTTTCGGCCAACAACAGTTCATATAAATATACAAATAAATAATTGGTTAATGGGTTTAACCAAATTAAATTCTACTAACAAGTGATGATAATAAACATGTCATTTATTCCTAACGTCGAGTAAAAATATATTTTGCTCGAATAATTTCTCTATACAATCTAATATATGTTTTGACTAATAATATGTTCTTATAATTAGAACATCAATTCTAATGTAAGTTTGCAAACAAAATGGTTTCATATTTGCCTATAAATTCAATCGTATGATATGCAATTAAAATGATTATTATTATTGCAAACTTATCCTACTATTCATTATGCGAATAAATATGATTATTACCTTTACATATAAATTTCAATATACGTTATGCAAATAAAATTGGTTATCATATTTGCATATAGATTCCATCTCAACAAAAAGGTATAAAAGTGGTATATACATTTTGTTGACAATTCTATTTCAACAAAACGATTTAAAAAGGTCATTTTTATTTTGTCAACAATTCTAGTTTAACAAAATGAATAAATATAATATTTCAACTCTTTTATTTTTATTGCATACTAAATGTCAACAAAAGTAATACTTTTTAATTTACCCCTTTTATTTGTGTAAATAATAGCAATAAAAATGTGGTTTTTAAAATTTCCTTTTATTTGTGTATAAAATGACAATAAAATATTACCCTTTAATTTACCATTTTCATTTTAAATAAAATGACAACAAAAGTGTCCCTCTTAAATTCTAACATTATTTCATTTCACTAATTGAAAAATTAAAATGAAATTCTCTATTCTAATTCTAAACTTTGAAACTGATTTAAAATAACAATGAAATCCTTTATTTACAATTAAATTGTAAATAAAAAGGTAACTCTTTAATGTATTCTTTTATTACTAAGGTAACATCTGCTAACAAAAAATGTTATTTTAATCCTGATACCACATTTTATAGCCAAATGTTATTTTAATCCTCAATGTAACATTTTATAAACAAATGTTCTTCTTATTATCCTCATGTACATTTTCTAATGAAAATGTTAATTTTCTCTACTGCTACCATTTATAATGAAAATGTAAATTTTCTCTACTGCTACATCTTATACTACAATGTCATTTTCATTTATAATATACATCTTATAAAAATATCAATTTATCCTAATGAACATTTTTTTATATAACTAAAATGTCAAATTATCCTAATTTGACAAAATAATATATAAACATAATCTTCTCATAAAATGGTATTACATAAAAATGTAATTTTCATAACTTATCTTAATATTGAACAAATTGGCAAAATAAATAATGTTTTTTTAACAAAGGGCGGTGAAAATAATGTCCATTTTCTAATTTAACATATAATGGTGTAGTATAATGAATATTCTGGTGTAATTCTTTCCAATCACAAAAAATGAATATTTTAGTCTTATCATTTTTAATTACCAAAAACGAATATTTTTATTTCACATTTTTCTAAAGTGACAAAAATGTCCTTTTTAACTAATCCTTTTTAATGAGTAAAAAAGTTCATTTTCCATTTCACTAACATGTTGTATTTAACAAAAATGTTAATTTTGCTTATCATAAATTAATTCACCAAAAATGTAAATTTTGTTTTTCATAACTTAATTAACTTTGCTTTTCATATTTCAATTACATAGAAAAATGTAATTTTAACCATACCATGAAAATTCATATTTCAATTACGTAGAAAAATGTAATTTTAATCATACCATGAAAATTCATATTTCAATTACATAGAAAAATGTAATTTTAATCATACCATGAAAATTCATATTTCAATTTCATAGAAAAATGTAATTTTAATCATACCATGAAAATTCATATTTCAATTACATAGAAAAATGTAATTTTAATCATACCATGAAAATTCATATTTCAATTACATAGAAAAATGTAATTTTTGACATACAGTGTAAATTACATATAAAAATGAAACTTTTAGTTTACCGTTCTAATTCACATCTAAATTACATATAAAAATGTCATTTTTATTTTATTATACGATGTAAATTCTTATTTTTCCTTACATCTAAAAAAAATGAAAATTTATTTTTATATCGTAAGATCTCATTTTTCATAACAACAAAAAAAAATGAAATTTTTATTTCTATGTTGAACTGATAAATCAGATCAATTCAAATAAAAGCAAAATGGGAGTGATAACATAAGAGGTGGCAAATCATGATTTCATTATGAATTGATAAACAAGATCAATTAGAATAAAATAAAAGTGACAACAAATAAAAAAAATGATAATACATATGAATCTATGATTATCCACCACAACAACATATCAAACATCGTCCAATTTTCAGCACAAACAGATCTACTTCATTCACCATTCAAATATTTAAATAACATTTGATAATTTAACTAATTTAATTAATTTAAAATAGAATCTCACATTGATTGGCTGATTTTTCAACTGTCTCCGTTGCAGCTGTGGTTGGTGCCATCGCGTAGATCTCGGAAAGACGAGTCCAACGCAACGAACGGTTCGCAAAACGGACCTCGTATGAACAAGTTATTGAATTTTAAAGATTGGACAAACTAAATAAATAATTAAATAAATAAATATTATATAATTACACTTCATCTCCTACATCGTTACCTCACTCCTTCGGCCGAACTCATACCGCAAAACTAGGGCACGCCACCGCTCCGCCTACGGACCATCGGACCACCATCGCGCGTCGCCACTTCGAAGCCCGCACCCGACTCCACCTGCGCCGCCAATCCGAGCCAACTCGGTCCCACCATCACGCCGGAAAACGCCCCCGACCGCTCTGCCTTTAGGCTCGAAATTCGTGAAATCCGTGAACCAAAACCCGATTTTGACCGTATGGATATGTAGATCTCTCCAAGAGCTTCGATTTGGTATATAATATGTTGAATTTCATTGAGCGGATCAAAAGTTATTGATGTTTGAATTCTGGAGCAATTCTGGCCATCGAACAGAAATGAACAGTGTCGGCCATGATATTAGGGTTTTGTTTTATATTATTTTATTATTTTATCTCATTTTTCGTGTTTTAAAGGTGGAATTTCGGACTGTCTCCGATTTGGGCCTGCTTACTATCGTTCTTACGGTTTTGACGTCTTCTGAACGCAATGGGCTATGTCTCGGGCCCCAATTCTGATGTCTATAGCATTTTTTTTATTTAAAATCCCATTAAAAATTAATAAATTAAATATTGACCATACATTTAAATATGCCGGGGCCACATATGACCTCAGTAAATTCCAAAAAAAATATTTTTAGCTTTCTTATGATGATACGAATCTAACAAGACTAATTTCATCGAATTCGGAGACTATTTAAAAAATAGCTATTTACAAGCCGTTTAAATTTAACAAAAATAGTCAAAACACATTTTCGTTTGCCACGGTCACATATTAACTTGAAAAATTCTAAAAATTGAAACCTAGCTATAATTTGACATTCCGGTTCCAACAAAAGTGGTTTCGTCGAAAACGGAGGTCGTTTTAAAAATGACTATTTTTAAGGCCAATATATTTAATATTAAAAATACATTTTTAAACAAATAATTTCTGAAACTCAAAATATATAAGTGTTTACTGTTTTTCAATGCAAAACGGAGGTCGTTTGAAAAATGACTATTTTTAAGGCCAATATATTTAATATTAAAAATACATTTTTAAACAAATAATTTCTGAAACTCAAAATATATAAGTGTTTACTGTTTTTCAATGCAGAAATGTAATTGTGAACTCAGTGGAAGTGTTTTCGAGTCTAAATTTCTCCGTATGCAAAAAGTAGCATTTTTGACCTTTATATATTTCATAGCGACCTTTCTAAATTTTAATTTTGACATAACTTTTTATTCCCGCAATGAAATTCCAATTTTTCGGATTTGTTAGAAAGATATTTTTAAATAGATTCCAAAAATTTTTGTTTCACTAAAATCCGTTAAATTTTGCATCCTGTACGGTCAGTCAAAGTTCAAGTTTGACTTTTCAAACTACCGCGTTATTTCTAATTCCTTTTATAATTAAAATTAAATTATTCATTCTAACTTCGATTTAAATCAATTTTCTATCATTATTATTTTAAATAAATTATTTTAAATATCAAAAACTCATTAAAATTACTTAAAATAAAATTTTAAATTGGCCCCCAAAATTCAGGGTTGTTACAGTCTCCCCCACTTGAAATCTTTTCGTCCTCGAAAAGGAACGAAGTTAAAAGTGTTTAATTGATTAACTCATCTTTTATTCTTTAAATAATTTTATTAGTTGATTAACTTTCAAGAATAACTTCTATATATTCAAAATCATATTTTCTAAAATAGATTATAATTAATCACAAATACGTATATTATATAGTTGGCACTCTCAACTCATTCTAGGGCATTACTAACCCCATCTCTAATGAGTTTTCTCATTCTAGGATACTACTGATCCTATCTCTAATGAGTATTCTTATTGGATATTACTAACCCAATCTCTGATGAGTCCTTTTTCCCATTCTAACGAGTTGCATCCCGAAGATTTGAGCTAACCAAAGCTCTGATACCAACTGTATCGAGTCGGATTTTGCCCGGCCTTAATCAATCGCAAAATCGACCAAAACCGTTCAAATCCCGCCTACGTTAACTTTGGGAATACAACACATCAGAAGAATAACAGCAGACTTTTATAACATCAATAATAAATGTTACATCAGAGTAAAAAATATCAGAGTATATTGACTAATAATTACAGCGGAAGATAATTTTACATGATTTTAATACATTGCAGCGGAAACAAAATAACTAAGGCAGCGGAAGACTTCCAATGTTTTTGGAAAAAGCTTTAAGCTTCAATCCAGGATCCCGCTAAAGAGATAAATCTGTAGACAAACTGCTCGACTGCCCGTGTGGAAAGAGGGCACCCGAGTTTGCAAAAAGGTAGAAACAAACAACGGGTCAGTCGTGGGACTGGTGTGAAAATTCTTAACTAATTAATCACTATTAATAGGACAAATCCAAAGACCACGCCGCTAACGCGGAACGGGTTTGCTCTAATGGATTGTCGTGCATAAAAGTGTCAAAAACAACTAATAAGTAAATCGTACAACAACGTTATGCTTTTTAGAAAAATGGAATCACCATAAGACCCAGGTCCCATCACACAATGCAACACAAATCAGAGGATAGGGTTTTACCTTATAGTGATTAAACATGCTAAATACAGCAAATACGAGTTTAATATTACTATTAGTATATATCTAAACATTTCAAAGTAAATGTATAAATCCTAGGAAGAATAGTATCCCATACTACTATGCCTCCATACTAGTAATACAATCAAATTTGTAGGGTCGTATTTGGATTTTGGTTTCCATCATGAGTCAAGGCTAGGGAGGAGCTCCTTACCGATTCGAGACACTCTAGCAAATGTCTCAGGATCCCCCGCAGTGAACCCTTGGAAAGTTGCAGGGTCGGTCCACCATACGAGTTGCGGATTAGTTATTCCTGAGCACACGTTTCCCAGTCCTATAGGACCTATCATCCGAGGCGCCTCATTCCATCATCCATATAAGTAAAATGTCGGGCCGTGTTAAAGCCCAAACACCACTTCTAGCTAGAAAGAAACGTGATGCTCTCCCTGCGTTCCCTTCTCCCATTTTAGACTCCGCCGGTGTGTGAGGCTCGCGAAGTCATGCTATACACAAAGCGATGCCTAAACAGGCCGTGCTTTGATCATCAACCACAAGGCCTGCTTTTCAACAAAGCCTTGATCATATGCATCTTAGCATGCCACATTGTCAGACTCTACCATACCATTGATCACCTACCAATATATATACAACCTCTAAGCTCATACGTCTTAGAGAAGGGTGTTAAGTAGAGAATAAATTCTCCATCACCAAACATAAATATATAATCAGTAGCGTTCAACAAATATAGTAGAAAGGAATACAATGTCAGACATACAATCAATTTACAAGTCCGCTCTAGGTCTGAACGAAACAACGTGTCCGTCGATCTCCAAATGCGTTTGGATGATCATTACCAAATACCTTGCCTTGGGAGGCCAGTCCCAATTCAAGATACCAGTCATCATCATCCCAACGATATGAAAACCTTCGGTCTTCAACTGCCGCCTTCATCTTCGACTCTTGATCGTCGTGATGATTATTCAGAATGGGTTAAACCCGGTCTTTCTGAATAATTCGCATATTTTGTGATTAAAAAGCAAATATTGGAAAATCACACATTACGCCGCATTCCAACTCCGAATATTCTTTTAATAAGGTATTCATATTAAAAGATTCTCATTAATTTTATCAAAGATAAACTCTGAAAATAAAATCTTAAATCTTCTTTAAAGGATTTATTAGAACTCCAATTTTGATTTGATATCAAAAATCATTCTTACAAGGTCATTTATTTTAAGGAATAAATCTTGTCTTAAATAGGTTAAAGAACTAGTGTCCTTTAAAACACAGTTCATGATAAACCCTCAAATCAATTTCTAAAATATGGAATTCCGCATAAATCTAATCAATACATAATCTATATAAAATTTCTATATCGTACTAACAATATACATGGAATAACGGCAAAGCCTCTTAAATTCCATATATAATATCGGTCTTCTTTTACAGAAGCCCATCTTGATTATTACCAATTGAATTTCCACTTAATTCCAATTTAATATATTAAATTGGAAAACTTGATTTTTCGAAAATGCCTTTTTTTAATCTATAAAATAGATTTATAAATTCCAAATAATAATTTCAATATAAATTGGATTAAAGGACAAATGTTGTTTAAAAACACCGTCCACGATAAATCCAACCCACAAACCATTTTATTTCAATCGTAAAATATAATTAGAAATGTTAATGATCTTAAATAAAAGATTTGCTTATTAAATATTTATTCATTACTATAAAATATATTTTAACATAATCATTAAATATTATTCTTTATATAAAAAGATTTTAAAGGTAAAATATTCTCTTTTAGAAGAAAACCTGAATCGGAATGCGACTCAACCCATGCACCATATAATTTGAATTATACGGATTTCACACATCTCATATATATGACAATAAGTGATAAATACTCATCAAATCATCCATTCACATCTATTTACATCCAGAGTGCAATTTCCAACTGTGTGAGCATTAAAATAAAATAATAACGCTCATCGCAGCTTGTCGACCAATCGGTAGACCTACACTTCAATATTGGAATTCATGTATTTCAAATATCGTCCCAATACCCGTGTGGGGTTTTCAGCCAACAACAGTTCATATAAATATACAAATAAATAATTGGTTAATGGGTTTAACCAAATTAAATTCTACTAACAAGTGATGATAATAAACATGTCATTTATTCCTAACGTCGAGTAAAAATATATTTTGCTCGAATAATTTCTCTATACATTCTAATATATGTTTTGACTAATAATATGTTCTTATAATTAGAACATCAATTCTAATGTAAATTTGCAAATAAAATGGTTTCATATTTGCCTATAAATTCAATTGTATGATATGCAATTAAAATGATTATTATTATTGCAAACTTATCCTACTATTCTGTAACACCCCACGTCCATTAATATCACTCACAAAGGGAGTGCATTAACTTCCATGGAGGTTTTAAGTGAATATAGAACAGAAAAATTACAACAAGACAGATAATAAGTAGTACTTGAAAAATCTAAAACTTCAATTTATTGCAGCGAAAATTAAACATGTTTATTACATCACAAAACCATTAATCAGAATCAAGTACATTATCCATCTTCATAAAAACAAAACACATAATCCCATTACACAAATAGCCATTAAAAAGATAACAAGCTGGACTTTACTTCAACGGTCTAAGCTTTTCAAAGAGATGAGCTATCTAATCAAACTCCACTAGAGCTGGGCCCAACCTGAGGACTTGGAGGGGAAAAAGGATAGAAGTGGAGGGGGGGTCAGACATAAAGTCTGGCGAGTATGGCAATTCTAACAATACTATTATCAAATTAACTAGACTAAGGCATAAGCTGGGAGACAAGTAAATGTCTATGAACTATTAGGTATGGAATGAACAGATAAAGATAACGTGAAGGATAACGTTAAAGATAACGGTAAAGGCACACCTAATTTCTAACGAATAATTACTACACTGCACCGCACACCACTACACTGCACCGCACCAGTCCCCCTAAAGGTTGATCCCACTTGCTTCACACAGAAACATATAAATAACCTTACGTACCCCTAGCTGACTACATAGGTGTCGTCTGCCCCTATCTCCACTAGGTGTACCCCACTACCCACTTTCAATTGGCTCCCTACTCGTAGATACCCGTGCTGGCCCCACAGTGGGGTGTATCACTCCCCTAAAGTGGCAACTCGATACAACTGAGAATGCACGGCTTATACCTACACGATGCAACAACGTCTTACCTACCAGCCCGGGTCCACACACGCATATGAAACCCGTTGGACTTGCGTTGCCACCGCTCCCCGTTTTGACCTCTTATAGTCAAGCCCAGTATGCGTGTCCCGTCCTCGACTTGGGTCGAGCCCACAAAGATACGTTTGGGTTACTGGTTGAAATGGGCGCCCACAAGCTACCCACCTAAGCTTGTCAACAATAGTATATCCCACTTAACCCTCTTAGTCATGTTCATTTACATGTGTGTTTGGTTAAGTCTTACTAATCGTATTTCACATGCCACTAAGGGCACCCACTAGATTCCTCATGGCACCCAAGGCACCTACTTAACCCCCATGTCCCACTTTACATGTTTTATCTGGTTAAGTATTTCTTAATTCATTCAGGCCATAACCTCGTAAAGACCTCTCACATTAGACTGGCTTTTATGGCATCTGGATTTGCCGGGCGGGTCCGGGCAGTCTTAAACCATAAAAGAGTCTAACCTCGTGTCTTTACAACTGTTATGCTTTAGTTTAGGCCTAGGACCTCTCACATTGGGCTGACATTTGTGACCACTGGATTTGCCGGGCGGTTCCGGGCAGGTTTACGTCACAAACGAGTCCAACCTCGTGTCCTAAGCATTGATTGACAACTTTCAATCTTTTACCCCAGTTTTAATAATTCCCTATCCAAATTATTAATTAAGTCCACTTTTATTGATGCCCATAATTGACTCAATTATGAACATCCACTCATGGTATGAAAAATCATATCAATTGCACCCCCAACATCTTATTATTGAATCCTTAATATTGCCCCTACCCCACGTTTATACGTTCGCTTATTCAACGCATAATATAGGCTAGACTTGAATAGTCTAACACATAGCACAAGGACAAATTACCACAACATATAGACAATAAAAATGAATCTAATCATAATAGGGGTGAAACTTGCATAAACTGCACATGTTAAGGATCAAAAGGTGTCAACTTGTTAAATGTCACAATTTACATGATATGATCATAGCCCAAATCTATACATAAACTTACATATGGGGTTTTTAGGCAACATAATGATGGTGTGAACTAGCATAGAATATCACATATGTCATAGCATAATTCTAGATGTCATAATAGATGCCATGGCATATGTTCATAACTTTTCTAATCAATCTAACTTGCATATGTAACTTGTCATATAGATCAACATAGCCCAAACATGATGATTTAATTAATATGAACTGACTAGCATAGATAGTAACATCATGGCTTTTTACATGTATGATTCATCACAACTTAGCATAGAAACTTTCAACATACATAACATCATCATAGCATGATTTACAACATATAGGATATCGTCACCACATAGCATAGAATTTATAACATACATGATAGCATATGACAATTCACATCATCTACTCATAATCCATTCATGACTCAACCTAATTAAAATGATAATAATCTTGTTAAGACTATCATACTCACTATTTAGAGAAGAAAAGAGAGAGTTTTGCTTTGCTTTAGGGTTGAGAGAATTAGAATTAGCTTTTCTTCCTTCTTAGTTGGCGGCGGCTCCATTGATTTCCATGGCGACGGTATGACGGTAACTATTCTATTTTTCTTATGAATTAGGGTGAGAGACTACCTAGGTATTTATAGAGTTACGGTTTATTTTAGACCGTTAGATCAGTTCAGAATTAATCCCAGCCAACCGGATTAGGTCAGAAACCCTAATGGGTCATTAGCCCATTAAAAACAGGTCAGCCAAAAACCCTAGTCGCCAGACCCGTGTCGATACCCAGGTCGACACTACAGTCGACTTGGGAGGGGGAGTCGATAGGGCAGTCGACTTGGGGGGGGGGAGGTCGACACTAGTGTCAACTCCCCAGTCGACCTGCCTGGGCGGGAACACTTTTCTGTTTGAATTTTTAAATTTTCTGCGAGCTATTTTAAATTTTCTGAAACTTCCGATGACCATAACTTCTTCATACGAAGTCCAATTCATGCAAACTCGAACTCTATTTCAACCAGAATTCCGAGACGAACACAATGGAGCAACCCGTTTCCCACAATTCTCACGTCTGAGATTAGTAATTCTTTAATTTGTGAATATTAATATTAATAGAATTACGGGGTGTTAATATTCATTATGCGAATAAACATGATTATTACCTTTACATATAAATTTCAATATACGTTATGCAAATAAAATTGGTTATCATATTTGCATATAGATTCCATCTCAACAAAAAGGTATAAAAGTGGTATATACATTTTGTTGACAATTCTATTTCAACAAAATGATTTAAAAGGGTCATTTTTATTTTGTCAACAATTCTAGTTTAACAAAATGAATAAATACAATATTTCAACTCTTTTATTTTTATTGCATACTAAATGTCAACAAAAGTAATACTTTTTAATTTACCCCTTTTATTTGTGTAAATAATAGCAATAAAAATGTGGTTTTTAAAACTTTCCTTTTATTTGTGTATAAAATGACAATAAAATATTACTTTTTAATTTACCATTTTCATTTTAAATAAAATGACAACAAAAGTGTCCCTCTTAAATTCTAACATTATTTCATTTCACTAATTGAAAAATTAAAATGAAATTCTCTATTCCAATTCTAAACTTTGAAACTGATTTAAAATAACAATGAAATCCTTTATTTACAATTAAATTGTAAATAAAAAGGTAACTCTTTAATGTATTCTTTTATTACTAAGGTAACATTTGTTAACAAAAAATGTTATTTTAATCCTGATACCACATTTTATAGCCAAATGTTATTTTAATCCTCTATGTAACATTTTATAAACAAATGTTCTTCTTATTATCCTCATGTACATTTTCTAATGAAAATGTTAATTTTCTCTACTGCTACCATTTATAATGAAAATGTAAATTTTCTCTACTGCTACATCTTATACTACAATGTCATTTTCATTTCCAATATACATCTTATAAAAATATCAATTTATCCTAATGAACATTTTTTTATATAACTAAAATGTCAAATTATCCTAATTTGACAAAATAAAATATAAACATAATCTTCTCATAAAATGGTATTACATAAAAATGTAATTTTCATAACTTATCTTAATATTGAACAAATTGACAAAATAAATAATGTTTTTTTTTACAAACGGCGGTGAAAATAATGTCCATTTTCTAATTTAACATATAACGGTGTAGAATAATGAATATTCTGGTGTAATCCTTTCCAATTACCAAAAATCAATATTTTAGTCTTATCATTTTTAATTACCGAAAATGAATATTTTTATTTCACATTTTTCTAAAGTGACAAAAATGTCCTTTTTAACTAATCCTTTTTAATGAGTAAAAAAGTTCATTTTCCATTTCACTAACATGTTGTATTTAACAAAAATGTTAATTTTGCTTATCATAAATTAATTAACCAAAAATGTAAATTTTGTTTTTCATAACTTAATTAACTTTGCTTTTCATATTTCAATTACATAGAAAAATGTAATTTTAATCATACCATGAAAATTCATATTTCAATTACATAGAAAAATGTAATTTTAATCATACCATGAAAATTCATATTTCAATTACATAGAAAAATGTAAGTTTAATCATACCATGAAAATTCATATTTCGATTCCATAGAAAAATGTAATTTTAATCATACCATGAAAATTCATTTCAATTACATAGAAAAATGTAATTTTAATCATACCATGAAAATTCATATTTCAATTACATAGAAAAATGTAGTTTTTGACATACAGTGTAAATTACATATAAAAATGAAACTTTTAGTTTACCGTTCTAATTCACATCTAAATTACATATAAAAATGTCATTTTTATTTTATTATACGATGTAAATTCTTATTTTTCCTTACATCTAAAAAAAATGAAATTTTATTTTTATATCGTCAGATTTCATTTTTCATATCATCAAAAAAAATGAAATTTTTATTTCTATGTTGAACTGATAAATCAGATCAATTCAAATAAAAGCAAAATGGGAGTGATAACATAAGAGGTGGCAAATCATGATTTCATTATGAATTGATAAACTAGATCAATTAGAATAAAATAAAAGTGACAACAAATAAAAAAAATGATAATACATATGAATCTATGATTATCCACCACAACAACATATCAAACATCATCCAATTTTCAGCACAAACAGATCTACTTCATTCACCATTCAAATATTTAAATAACATTTGATAATTTAACTAATTTAATTAATTTAAAATAGAATCTCACATTGATTGGCTGATTTTTCAACTGTCTCCGTTGCAGCTGTGGTTGGTGCCATCGCGTAGATCTCGGAAAGACGAGTCCAACGCAATAAATGGTTTGCAAAACGGACCTCGTATGAACAAGTTATTGAATTTTAAAGATTGGATAAATTAAATAAATGAATAAATATTATATAATTACACTTCGTCTCCTACATCGTTACCTCACTCCTTCGGCCGAACCCATACCGCAAAACTAGGGCACGCCACCGCTCCGCCTACGGACCACCGGACCACCATCGCGCGTCGCCACTTCGAAGCCCGCACCCGACTCCACCTGCGCCGCCAATCCGAGCCAACTCGGTCCCACCATCACGCCGGAAAACGCCCCCGACCGCGCTGCCTTTAGGCTCAAAATTCGTGAAATCCGTGAACCAAAACCCGATTTTGACCGTATGGATCTGTAGAACTCTCCAAGAGCTTCGATTTGGTATATAATATGTTGAATTTCATTGAGCGGATCAAAAGTTATTGATGTTTGAATTCCGGAGCAATTCTGGCCATCGAACAGAAATGAACAGTGTCGGCCATGATATTAGGGTTTTGTTTTATATTATTTTATTATTTAATCTCGTTTTTCGTGTTTTAAAGGTGGAATTTCGGACTTTCTCCGATTTGGGCCTGCTTACTGTCGTTCTTAGGGTTTTGACGTCTTCTGAACGCAATGGGCTATGTCTCGGGCCCCAATTCTGATGTCTGTAGCGTTTTTTATTTAAAATCCTATTAAAAATTAATTAATTAAATATTGACCGTACATTTAAATATGCCGGGGCCACATATGACCTCAGAAAATTCCAAAAAAATATATTTTTAGCTTTCTTATGACGATACGGATCTAACAAGACTAATTTCATCAAATTCTGAGACTATTTGAAAAATGGCTATTTTCAAGCCGTTTAAATTTAACAGAAATAGTCAAAACACATTTTCGTTTGCCACGCTCACATATTAACTCGAAAATTTTTAAAAATTGAAACCTAACTATAATTTGACATTCCGGTTCCAACAAAAGTGGTTTCGTCGAAAACGGAGGTCGTTAGAAAAATGACTATTTTTAAGGCTAATATATTTAATATTAAAAATACATTTTTAAACAAATAATTTCTGAAACTCAAAATATATAAGTGTTTACTGTTTTTCAATGCAAAAACGTCATTCTGAACTCAGTGGAAGTGTTTTCGAGTCCAAACTCCTCCGTATGCAAAAAGTAGCATTTTTGACCTTTATATATTTCATAGCGACCTTTCTAAATTTTAATTTTGACATAACTTTTGATTCCCGCTATGAAATTCCAATTTTTCAGATTCGTTAGAAAGATATTTTTAAATAGATTCCAAAATTTTTGGTTTCACTAAAATCTGTTAAATTTTGCATCCTGTACGGTCAATCAAAGTTCAAGTTTGACTTTTCAAACTACTGCATTTTTCTAATTCCTTTTATAATTAAAATTAAATTATTAATTCTAACTTCGATTTAAATCAATTTTCAATCATTATTATTTTAAATATCAAAAACTCATTAAAATTACTTAGAATAAAATTTTAAATTGGCCCCCAAAATTCAGGGTTGTTACACTTCATATCCCCCTAGGTTATGAACTTCGCATCCCATAGGATGAAAAATTCGCATCCCCCAGAAGGATGTGAAATTTTCGAATGAGCTTCACCGAGGTGCGATTTTCACCAAGCCGTCGTTTCGGGATGCAAAATCTGCTGTTGTGGTCCCCGAATACTTACTCATAAATTGTGAACTTGCAAATAATGACTCCCGAATACTTATTTAAATATTGCAACTTGCAAAATACAATTATAAATTCCATATCCAAATTTTGCATACAATTGTGATGTCCCCATATCTCACTTAGTCCCATCTACTCCACTTCCTATAAATACCCCTACCCCAAACTTGGAAAGGGTTGGCATTTGTTTGGCTTAAGATATTGAGAGGACCTTGGATACTATTAATGGCTTCTTGGGCTTTGAGGAAGAGGAATTAACTTTTCTCAAGACCTCGGAACTTCCCGACACATCCAAGACCTCAGAAACTCCCGACACCGCTCGGACAATGGAACTTGCCGACACATCTGAAGCCTCAGAAACTCCCGACTATGCCCAAACCTTAGATTCTCCTGACACATCCTAGACCACAGAAACTCCTAACTCTGCCCAGACCTCAGAACCTCCCGACACATCCCGGACCTTGAAAAATCCCGAATCTACCTAGACCTCGAAACTTTCCGACACATCTCGAACCTCGGAAACTACCGTCACCACTTGGACCTCAGAACTTTCCGACATATCCCAGACCTCGAAAATTCCTGGCACGCTCGGACCTCAAAACTTTGGGACACATCCCGGACCTCGAAACTCCAGACGCCGTCTAAACCTCGGAGCTTCCCAACACAACCCAGACTTGGAAACTCCCAAAACGGCCCGGACCTTGAAACTTCATGGCACGTCCCGGACGTTGGAAACTAACGACACCGCCCGGACCTCGGACCCTGTTGACACATTTTGGACCTCGGAAGCTCCCGACGCCATTAGGACCTCGGAACTTCCCGACATATTCCAGACCTTGGAAATTCCCAACCGCTCCTGAGAAGCGAAGTATCTCGACAACAAGTATCCATAGAACTTTATATCATTTTATTCTCTTGTAATGATGTCTTTAATTGTACTTTCTCAATAGTGAAATAAAACTAGCGAATCCTCTAAAATGGACGTAGGTTCAAACAAAACCAAACCACTATAAAATATTGTGTTCCTTACTTTCCTGATTATATTGCATCTCGCATTACTTTTCCACTTTGGACAATTAGTTCCAAAATTTTGGAACTCTCAAGCATTGGCGACTAATTTTTGGCGTCAACACTTTGGTACATATATATAGCAAATTCTTTTCAGATCAGAAATAAAGTAATTAATGTTTCTTTGCACTCTATGTTGTTCAAATTTTGAACGTTTTGATCTCAATAAAGAAGGATCGGTTGGAAATAAACATGTACATATCGCATTTCAGGTAATTACCATGGTATGCATTTATGATTGATCTATATCATTTGATTTTATTGATATATATATATATATAACCATTGACGGGTTCAGTTACAGTGGATGTGATGGAGACTGCTTTGATCCTTTGTCAATATAGTTAATGGATGAGATTGTTTTTAATACATCATATATTTTAAATAGAAAATTTTGGAGCTCATGAAGTTAAGCACATTTTTTAAAGTTATTTCATATATGGTCCCGGGGGAGACTATTGGAAAATTTCATCATGTGCACCACATATGTAAAATAAAATATTTTATGTTATTTCGGTGTAAAGTCCAGTTAAAGTGATCAAATAAAGTAATAAAATAAATAAGGATAAAAGATGTAACTATCGTGGAAAGAATGCCTAGAGACCAGAATGATTTTCAATTTGGTGAAGAGTCAAATTGAAAATATCACACTATTATACATACTGGGTTATGATCCCAAAATTACATAACCTCCCGTTATTTTCCTAATCTCTTCTATGGAAAATAATTCAGATCTTGGTATATGTCAATTTGGAAGATCATATCCAATTTTTATCTTTTAGATTTGTCTTTTCTCTTGATCAGTTGATGAAAGCAGCATCAATCAATTCAGATCTAAAGCTCTATCATGTTTGAAAATCAAAACCATATCTTAACCAGCTTAATTTTTCTCTACAAAACATCTATGGATTTCGATATGGATTCTGCTAATTCATTTACTTTCTCTGATTTCTTCACAATTAAATCAATACGGGTCATCTATTTAAATATGGGATTACACGATTTGTCAATCATAATGTATACAGATATTACTAATAGAATTTGCCTATGAATTGTTCTCTACACTTATGGTTCATGTTAAAAGTTTTTTTAGCCTTTATTAACTTTTAGCCAAACACAAATTCAAAAACTTTGGTTTAATTTAATTGATTGGAATTTAAAATATACAACTTCCTTTATGGATTGTCCCAAACTCGCATAAGTTCTACAATTGCATGCCATGCATTTGTGGGTTTCTATAACATGATAACTCAGCAGTTTTCCAAAATAATAGAAAACTTGTTTCCAAACACATGTTAACCAAAGTTATTATGTATCTTTTGAATTTTCATGTATCTTTTAATATTTAAACTATAGTTAACGATTGTCATTATATAGGTTTATTTAGATACATAAATATAATGAATACTTAACAAATTCAATAACATTCAAACATAATACAAATACAAATAAATCATGGTTTATTTAATCTTCACTAACAAGGTTGAAATTCGTCGAATGCTACAGTGTTAGGAGTGATAGGACAATGTAGCATTTGGTCTCCATTAAAAAAAATTAGAGAAAAGTAGTGTAACGTGCCTGCAACGTATGGTTTGAGCGGACACTGTACCATTTTTCCTTCACTAACAAGCTTACATTCTTGGAAAGGAATACAAGCTAGCCATAAACCATAATGTCCAGTGTGAATGGACAAAAATATTATGACTATTTTCTTTATCAACATGGCAACAACGTTCGTTGAAAACATCTACATTAGCTTGGAACTAGGAATTCAAAACGATTTAATGAAATGAACTTATAAGTGAAGTGAAAGGATTATATTCACATACACATTCAATCTATTAAAATCTTCGTTGTCGTTCTTCTAGTAATAATAAACAGTTAATCTTAAGAAAATTATGGTGCTTCTCATCCTCGACTTAGACATTAACATTCAGACGATGTCACTAAATACTGCATGAATCAACAAAGGGTGTTATCCACTGAAATGATATCATTTAATGGCTCATAAATAAGGCTATCAACGGATGTTTTCGGATACGGCTAGTGCCATATCTGTATCCGTATCCGAAATTATTTTCGGATATCAGATATCCATATCCGTTTAATTTTCGGATATTGGATATATGTTCAAACATAAACAAATATGGATTTCACAACTTGATATCACAGTCCGAGTTAAACAGTATTCAAATTATATTAAAAACCCTTTTAAATATATTAAATAAATGTTATAATTTAATAACAATTTCCATAGCGACTATTTTAAAATTTGATTTGGACATAACTAACAATCTATAACACGAAATCTGGATTTTTCTCTTCCATATGAAAATTATAATCAATTGGATTCAGAATTTCTTGTTTCACAGAAATCTAACTTATATCGGATCCGTATATTTAATTGAAGTTGAAAACTCAATATTATGAACTAACACGCCATTACGAGCTCGATTTCTATTGAATATAAATTTAATGTTCAAACTTTCTTTTAATAAACGAATTCAATATTAAAATCCATTAATATTCCAAATAAAATATTTAAAATAATAAATTAAATATTTGACTTCTAAAAATACAGGACATTACATTCTTCCCCTCTTAAAAGAATTTCGTCCGCGAAATTACTAAGGTAAGAAAAATGTTATAGATTCATTAACTTTAAAATTCAATTATATTTTAGATCGAAAACTAATTTATTATGGTAAAATAAAATTTTCAAAAATATCGAAAATTTTCTAACATATTAAATTGCCGAAAATTTTTGGTAGAGTCTTCCCTGTACGGAGTTACTTTTGCGATATCGTAGCAACAAATAATATGTATACATCGACCCACACGGTCGGAAAACAAAAACAAAAATTTATAATTTCGCGTAGGAGTACCTTTTATAAGCACTAATGAGCATACTTGCTCAACTTATATGCAATCTACGCAACCAAACTTAATCCTCAAAGCCATCTGGCACCTGTACTTAACTCATTTTGACATATAAGTAACAAATATATGAAATTATTAAATAATACTTCACTAATCATCCAGTATAACAACATGAATTCCAAAATCAAACAGGTAGCATCAATTCACTTTCAACACAGGGTTAACTCATAAGTTTCAATTCACATGCATTTTCATTCCAATTTAAATATAGTGGAATTTATCCTTTAGTTTATAATTCATTTAACTTCTATTATTAAATCGCTGATTTATTTTATTCAAACAATCTATCAAACAATCCATAACCAATACACAACCAATTCAATTAATAAATTGAATTTATATTCAATATTAATAGTTACATTGGTTTAACATATTTGAATTATCAATCGATTAATATCCGATAGATTTCTATTTAATTATTATTCATTAAATTTCCAAATTCAAATCCTCTTTATTTAATTTCAAAATTATTTATTAATTAAATTTCACTTAACCAAGTTAAGTTCTAATTCAAATTTTAATCCAAATTTGAATACCGTTCAAATCAATCGAACACACTAATTTCATAAAATTATTTCTTTACTATACAAAAATATAATTTGGGTAAAATTATTTCATTAACCCTTTCTACAATATAATATCGTGTCCATTTTCTAGTTCAATGCATCTCAACACTGACAAAACATTTGTATTCAAAATCTACAAATACGCGCTCTTATTTAACACTCAACTCAATCTAGGGTACTGCTAACCCCATCTCTATCGATTTATACCACAGAGCCCAGGTTATTACTAAACCAACAGCTCTAGTACCACTATAATAGTCCAAGGATTTTTGACCCCAAAAATCGATATATATATACATTTACCATATCTCATGCCGACCTTCCAAGCACCGAAAACACAGGAACGTTATCAAAAGAAATTAGAGGGTGAGATAAGAAAAAAAGAAATATTAGAATAGAAGAAGAAAAAGAATCAACACAACACAGAGTCTCACATCACAGTGGAACAACATATATTATAGAAATAAATCTTTACTGAGAGATTGAAAAATACTTACAATCATCAGAGTACATCACACATCTGGATAGTTATAATACCCTGTACTCATATACAACACACAGCTAAATATATATCATACGTCTGAACTCCTCCAGCACGTCTTCTGAAATTCGTAGCATCCAAATCTGAATCTGTAAAACCCAGTCTAAACCGAGCATTACAAACACCGGATCAGTCTGGTGAACTAGAGTGAGAAAAACACACTAAGTTTAAGGGTATCGCATAACTTGATTTTTAAAGTCAAAATCTTTCCAAAAGAAAGGGATAATCATAAGAACAAATCCACACAAAAGTATGGACGGTTTTTACCTTACTATGGCCCAAAACATTTTTGAAATCAATATCGTTTCTAATATTATAATAGTGTCTGAATAAATAAATATCAATCTAGTAGAACGCTTGCATCTCACGTTCTACATACATAATGTACAATCAAAACCACGGGTGCTTATTGGAGAATGAATTTTCATGGCAAGGTATGGACAACCACCTTTCGATAGTGTATCTCTAGAGAGGAATACATCGAGTTCAACAAGACATCTTGCAACTCAGGCTAAACATGACAATCCCTCATTTCACTTGAGATTACCGAATATATTGTCACATACGGTTAGATCCAACAGAACCATTTCCGAGAGATACAGAAGTGGAAAGAAGAACAAATATAAATATTCTCTAGATGGTGACAATACACCCTATTGATAGTGACCCACATAGCCATGTGACCTACCTGATTTCTACCATTTCCCGGTTGATGAGGTTCGAGGTCATAAGTACCTTTACAACATCTGGCCACCATTCACTTTGAATGCCACATTGTCAGATCTATCAAATCACCAATTGACGTCCATAAATATACTCTAGGTATAAAATAAGTTCCCCACTTTGCCGCTAACTCGGTATATTTGTAAAAATCAGCGTATGTGGTTTTTAGGAAATACTCTGTCAGATATTCGTCCATACAAGTCATCCAGCAACTGGATGAACCGAAGGTATCCTCCTACCACATCCTATATAGGTATCACCCCAAGGATCAGTAGCAAGTAGTCCTTGCAATTCGAAGATTTCAATCACGACAGAATCTCCACCGAAATATCTCTAGGAGTTAACCAGAGAAATTCAATAGGTAGTTCTTCTGCTTGTGAAGATCCACGGTTTTCAGTTGCTCCAACTTCAATTAACATCTTCCACATATTTGCTAGTCAGAATGATTTTCGAATATAATTTCGATCCCGGTCTTTCCGTACCGACAGTGGTATAGGTCAGATTTTGATAGTAGGTTATTTAACTATCAAATAAATAATTATGAGAATAAATGAGTTCACTGATTCAGTACTCGACCTTATTTGGCCTCGTTAATTAAACATCTGTTAGTTATATTCTTAAAACCTTCAAATATTTGAGTCTATCTTTTACTTCTTATTATAAATAAGAATATTCTTAAAAATCATTTCATTCCCTTATAAACCTTTTCAAAAACAGTTTTTAATATTATTAACGGAAATCATAACCTATGTTTCCCTCAATTACCTCTCGTTTATAAACTAATACTATTCTTGGATAAAGTCGTTCATATTGGGGTAATTTATTTACCTCTCAGACCTTGACCAACAACATTCATATCTTTAGAATAGATAGAAGTTTATTAACCACATGTTTTCCTTTGACACCCTTGTTTAAACCTCAACAACGTTTACTTAATTAATTATTAAGTAAACTATTATTATACTTCTCTATTAATCTTTAATAATCCCGTATAATGTTATACTCGAGCTTTGATTCCATTATAAATAGAATCCTTTATAAAATTTCTTTAACATCTCTTTACAAACATTCTTCAATTTGTTTGCAGTACTACATTTAAAAAAAATTATCATATATCTGTATTTAATAAATCTAATATAAACATCTTTACAAATCTTATAGAAATATCTTTATAAATCTTACATTTATCTTTTATAATTCTTATAATTGACATCTCACATGAATACGTATATTTATCTTTTGTCAAAACAATTCAACTTATCATCTGTAACAACGTTATAAATTTCATTTCGAAACTTCCTATTTTCTTATGTTGTACCTTTTCAAATCGTTTCGACAACTTATGTATTGTCTAAAATCAAATAGCAATCTTTTTAAAGATCTTCAGTTTATAAATCAAATAGTTCAATTTTATTATTTGTAACCATTATTACAAATTCATTTTTCAAAACTCTTACTTCATTTACAAAATCATTTGTAATTCTTTTACGACAACTTATCTTCGTTGCCATTTCCAAAACCTTTTACTTAGCTTATACTCTCGCCTTCGATTAACATTCTGAACTTCGGAATAATTTAAACTCTTCTTAACATTTCGAACTTCAGAATATAACATTCTGAATCTCGGAATAAATCTCACTTAGCCATTTTATACCATTTTACAGATTCTAAATTTCCTTTTTCTAACCTCAAATATTAAGTAAATATTTGATTTAAGCTATCGGATTCGCTCAAAACCCTTTTATAACTTTGTTATAAAAACTCGGTTTTAACATAAAACCCGTTCATAAACTCCTTTCACAATTCAATTTGTTTTCATTCAACTTCGATTACTTTTTGAATGGATTCTAATAAAAAAAGTAATCACTTAAATTATTATTAATAAAAATAATAATCAATTTCATCATTAACTACTATAGCAGTAGTTAACTTCTTAATTAACTAAAATAAATAGTAAATTTCTTTTTAAAATCCTATTAAAATTGAAACCAATATTCGTTAAACCATTTCATTAGATTAATTCAACACAAACTAATTTAATCAACAATCCCAGTTAAAATGGTTTACTTAGTCAACTCAAAAACACGGTTAGTTCGTTAACCAATTTCAATTAGTCCTTCCTTTAAATTAATTACTAATATAATTAATTTAAATAATTCCATTTAATTGTTTCTTGAAAACATTTATTCAAATCTTGACCCTTAGGTTAATTTTATAGTCTCTTGCTTATAAATCCGATTAACATCTGAATTGGCCTTATAAAATTATTTAATAATTATTTATAACTTAAATAATAAATATTTATTTTCTTTTAATAAACTTTTATTCAAAATAATTAAAACTATCTTTATTTATAAAAATTAATTTTATAACTTCACTTTTATCGATTCACCTGACGGTAAATTCATATTTGGAAAACGATTGATTTATATACCATATGCTGCCAAATACTCAACCAATACTTCCCATTGGTTAAAAAAACAAACATTGAATTTCCGTTCAATGGTCGACAACCAAATCAATCATCCCATCAGAATAGTTCATATAATGATAATATGAAAATAAATATCATTAAATATATTTGAGGAATCCTGTTGGATCCCTCCAACATGTTCTTCCCTGCATTCAAATACGTTATCTCAAATAAAATCATTAAATAAGAATTATAAAATTTTAAACAAATAATTTCTATACAGTAAATAACAACTATTTAACATCAACCAATTTATTTAACCAACAATTCAAACAATTTAATTAAACACGTTTATATCATAAACGTAACCAATAAGGTAAGTTACCTTATTGGTTCCATTCGTTAAAACAACAATTTGGTATTTCACTGAAATTAAACGAAGTTTTATTTAGTCAGTTCAATCAATATATGAATACATATATTTAACAAACAACCAATCATTAGAAACCATAAGACACAATTATAAAAGCCGACTTATATAAAATATAAGTGGGAAGAACTGAGTGGTTTAACTTGCCTTGAATTGATACCGTTGTTTGAACAGTTGGTTTTAATTAAATTAAACAAGTGTTTATTTTAACTAAAAATCCCGGTTGATTCTAATTGCATCCATTTCTATTCCATGACGTAGTGCTTGTTGATGCAATTTCAACGACACCCGGTTTTTCCAATTCTGATGTCATATGATCGAGATATCAATATTATACGTTACCATGTTATAATTAAATTTAAATTACATCTTAATCAATATGGTTTTAAATAACTAATTATATTTAAGTATATAAGGCCGATTTAAATTGTTTCCTCTTCATACAAACATCTTCGTTCCAGAACTCACGAACAAAACCCACTGTTTTTCGACCTGGAAACACAGTGGTAGACAAATTATTATATGACCCTAATTAGCGTTTACCACTAACAACATAGTTATAAAATTAATTAGATGATTCACTTTGCTTAACCGTAACATACATGTCCCAATTACATTTAGTTTTGGTTCCAGTTCACAACAGTCCTTTGTTTTAAAACCCTTGTTCCCGATTGTTCATGCTGTACAACCAACGGTCTGTAACAAAATTTATGATTCGATTAATATAAAGGATGTTAATTAGATTGACCAGCTTAATTAAAATGTACTCAGTATTAATTAATTACATTAGGCTTAAGGTGGTTGATCCACTTTATTACTGTTTTTCTTTGTTCCCATATGCTCATCGTTATACTATTTCGTGGAACCCATGCTTGTCGACTTCCTTTCGCCACAACGCCTTCGCCTGAGGATGATAGGAGGTTAGAATATGAGGCACCGCAGCACCTTGACCTACACCCTGTCTCCCCTGTCAGTTGGTTGCCTCCTCTGCCTGGTATCAGGCCTCGAACACTACTATTGTCGAATACAAATCTGGCCACCAGAATGAACACCAGTCAATCACCGCCATTGGTCGAGAAGGTCTCGAAGCCCTCCACGTTTATCTAGTTACGAGTTTGTGTAGTCGATCAATGAATTAAGAGAAATTTAGAGGAGAAGATCATGAAATTCTTGTCGTTCATTGATGGTGGTGGCACTATGGTCGGTTGACCATGGAAATAATTGACTGAGCGAAAATATTAGGGTTAGGGTGTATTGTTAGGTATTTATAGATAGCGAATTAGTATTATATTATTTAACTAAACTTCACAGTGAAGTAACGTTTAAAAATAAACACATACAACTTCCATTTTCCTCGAAACTCCTAATCCTAGCAGAAAAAATATTCCAAACCCGATGGGACAGGTTTCGTCAAATTCCGAGATCGTTCGTGAAAAGTCCTTTATAAATCACAAGCTAAAAATTATGCGTTTAAAATTCCCATGATCACAAAATAAATCCAATCAACTTGAAACTTTGAAATTCTACGAGGCCTCTTCCTTAAAGATCCAATGAAATTTGTTTCATTAAAATCGGAGTTCATTTGGCCAGTCCTTTATTCCTTTAAAGTTACCACTATCAAATAATATAAATGATTAAATAAAAACACAGGGGTTTATCGTTGTCATGATCAAACGGTAAGTCTGATTGACATGAAAATTGAAATCTTATGATAATTAATTAATATGAATCTAGCGGCACAAGTTTCATCACATTCCGAGACTGTTTCCCGGTGCACTATTTTTATATGTCAAACAACGCTAATTTTGGACACCAAAATACCCTATGTCCAAAAATAACAAACTACCTGCCTATTCTGACTCTAAACATTGATACGAACTCAATGGAATTCATTTCGTAGCTTAATTCGATCGTTTGCTGAAGTTATATACAAATACCCCTCTATTAAATTAGACTAATTCAATTATGCGCTATAGAAAATGACTGGGCGTTTACGGATGTCGTGGTTACATACGACATCAGTTTGCCATGAAATTTTATACCGTGCAACAATTCAAAGTTACGATTCCAATGAAACTAATTTCGTTGAAAACGGGCTCTGTTTGCAAAATGTCCACTTTTAAAGCTTATAATAATATTGATTAAAATATTAATTAAATCCCAAAATAATTTAATTAAATAAAAATAAATTATTATTTAAATATCATGTATCTTCAAACATAAACAAATATAGAATTTCCCCAAGTTGCCTTGCGTGGAGTCATCTGTGTACAGCTTCACCATTTCAAATCTAAGCTTTTTACCAAGTTCTTGAGCTACGATTTTCCCCAGTTATTTTCAACCTCATCTCCTTAACATAGATCGTTCGGCATCCTCTATGATAACGCTCTATGCCTCTTTATGGAGATTACTCCAGGAAACTTCACTCCATCCTTGGAGCTTGATCTTCAACTGATGGTCTCGTCTTAGGTAGAGATTTGTCACTTACGCGGAGCTTTCTTCGAGAGCAGTAACTCCCTTTGGTATGGTAGGTTTTGCGTTTGGATCTTGGTCTCAGATGGGTGAAACGACCCAAACTTGTCCTTACGGGAAAGCCTGGATTGAGTTAAGAACATGACAAATCAGAACACAAACAGAAGAACATTTCATTCCTTATTACAACAATTTACATCAGATTACAAGAATATAATAGAGTATGAATAAATAATATAAATTTGATAAATATCAGAGATTTAAATTACTTTTGAATACATAGCAGCGAAAAATAATACAAAACACAACTGAAAGAAATACACGGATATAGAGCTTTCCAAATATCGCTTCAGTTGTAAACCAGGATCCTATGAATATAATATCTGCAAAACCAAAACTACTAGCTACCCGTGTGGAAAATAGGGGGACCCAGAGTTTAGGGTAAAATAATAAACTCCAGGTCAGTCATGTGACTGGTGTGAGAACTAAAAAAATTATTAGCTCAATTTTAAAGTTGGATAAATCAAGGGACCACGCCGTATAACACGGAACGGGTTTAACCCCAAGAATACCAGTGCATATAACAAACAGCGCAATGCTTCTAGGAAAAATGAAGCTATTATAAGACCCAGGTCCCATCACACAATGCAACGCAAGCTGGAGGATAGGGTTCTCCCTTATAATAGCCAAACATGCTTGGTACGTTTAAAACAAATTATTTGATACTATAATAAGTGTATAGTGTCAAAAACAACTTCAAATATAAATGTATCAATCATAGACGACGTTGGTACCATCTATCATGTCGCCATATTAGTTCTACAATTAAAACTGCAAAGTCACGTATTGGAAGTTGGATTTCCATCTGTGAACCAAGGCAAGGGATCTCCCTTACCGCTTGAGACTCTTAGCCCGATCCTTAGGGTCCAGACACAAGTGGTCCTTTGGATCGTCAGGGCTGGTCCACAAGAGTGGATTAAAATGCCTGAATAATACATTTCCCCGCCCCATGGGGCGTAAAACTGGTCAGTATATCGACCAAACCATCCATCAACCCCGTGGTGGCCGATATAACCGAGGCGCCTCGCTTTCCATCATGCACATAAGTAAAAATGTTTGGGCTCCAAACCATGACACCACTCCGAGCTAGAAGGAAACGCATGTCCTTCCCCGAAGTCTGCTCCTGCTTCTGATTCACACAGGGGTGTGAGGCTCGCAAATTAGCGCTATACACAAAGGTATGCTATATTAAGGTCGTGCTTTGATCAGCAATCACAAGACTCTGATTTTCAACAGAAGCCTTGTTCATTTGCATCTTAGCATGCTACACTGACAACTCACGCCATGTGACTAATGTCTATCGATATAAAACCTCTGAGCTCGTACATGTCAGAGAAGGGTGTTAAGCAAGAGAATAAAACTCTGCCACCAAACAGATATATATTTAATAAAGACCAATCAACACAAAATAAAATCCAATGTCAGACACACATCCATGTACAAGTTCGTTCTGGGTCTGAACGAAACCGGAGGCACCTTATTCCTCGTCCTATATGTCCAATATAGGAGAGAGGCCATCGCATATCCGGTCGATCCCCAAGTACGTCTAGACGATCACCACTTATTACCTCGTCTTGGATGTACAACCCAATCAACACATCAGTAATCATCCAAACGATGTGAAGACCTCCGGTCTTCAACCACCATCTCCATCGTCGACTTATCGTGTAACGACCCGTGTTCTACACATCATAGGATTGTAGAATATTTATTTCTTTCCCGTGTAAAGTCGTATGGTCATATAACTTTGGGAAACATTTATTTGAGTCATTTCCCCTGTTCATGATTTTTGCCGATTTTTAAATGACCATTTTGCCCCTAGTTGGTACTGTTTTGGCCATAACTTTTGATAGGAAAGGAATTTTGACCTGAAACCACTTCCATTAGATTCGTTTGATGGTTTCTCTTTCCGTAGAGTGGTCATAATAGCCAAACGGATTTACCGTTTGGGAGATATGGCTGAAACAAGGTTTGGAGGGTGAAAAACTGCATAATTGGGCTAAACCGGGTAGTTAGCAATTGGGCCATAAGGGGATTTCGGGATTGGGGCTGTATAAGGGTTGATTAGGGTTAGAAAACATCCTTTTAGTCATTTTTCCAGCCACCATTTCATTTTATAGAACCCTATTAATGGCCTCCAACCTCTAAATCACTCCAAACCACTCCAAACTTGAAGAAAAGAGATTAGCAACGACAAATCAAGGCAAATCAACACCAAATCGGGATTAGAGCTGCTACAACACCTTGTTATCTTCACCAAATCAGAGATTTATTTCGGATTTTGTTTTATTTGTGGCTAAGGTGAGTGATTAGCTTGCTTTTTGCACTAATTATGGTTATTCGGGGTGATTAGTGCTAATTAGCGTTTTTAAACGAAAATAAATTCTGGAAAAATGTTTATAAATTCATAAATAATGTTTTAGACCTCTGATATGAGTTTGGGTTAATTTGGTTAAGTTTTGCTAATCATGTCATTAGTTATGCTCACATATGCTTAAGGGAAAACATGGGGTTTTGGGCATGTTTGATCTATTTTACCATGTCATATTGTTGTTTTGGTGTTTGAGGTCACTTGTATGTGTTGCTATGACCCTTTGGTATGCTTTGTGATTGGTTTCAATAGTTAAAATGGTCGAAAACGCCGTCGAGAGGCGTATGAGCACTTGCTGGAAAGTTGCAGGCTTTAAGTACAGAAGTCGGATCGGATCGGGGTAGAGGTCACGAACCGTTTTGAGGACGTCACCGACCCGCCTCGCCCTTCACGAACCGTTCCGCCAGAAGTTAGCGCCACGAATCGAACTCTCGCATGAAGACAAGCACGAACCGATCCGCTGGAAGTATCCACTCCGACCCGATCCGAGAAGTCGTGATTGTAGGCCCCGACCCGACCCGCCTGGAGGGATAATTACCGACCCGAGCTGATATGCGTGGGCACATAGTGATGCATGCGATCCGATCCATCTGGCGCGACACGATCCGACGAGGCGAGAGATACCCGAACCGAACCGAGAAGGTGGACCTAGACCGATCTGATGGGTGGTCACGAACCCGACCCGACCCGAATTGGAGGAAGAGACGATGATCCGAACCGATCCGAAGGAGGAAGATCCATAACCCGAAATGCAAAGGTAGTTCAAGTGGAAGTTCGAGCTCAGGATCCAGACGGGAACCAATGAGTTCACTTCGTGATTGGGCTTTGCTGCGGGACGTGTGCTAAGGAGTTGTCGATGTCTATGACTTTGGATCACTAGGTGTTGGAGGTAGAGAGACAAACTCGGGCTTTGGATATGGTGCGACTAGGGAGCTACCTACCAATGGAGTGGGGTCATGGAAACGTTGGGCGTGATCCCATAGGTATGGCGTTGGTGGTAGTAGGAATGTACATGGTCGTACAAAGTCGAGTTCTATCGTTTGAGTAAAGTGCTCTAGTGATCGAAGAAGTGGATGTCGTATGCTTTACGCACTGAGTGAGAGATGCGAGGATGGTTGTTATGTTTGATTGTTTGACACACACATCTCCACCCCCGTATACTTATATTATGCATTTGTGACATCATAGAGTGTTGTACCGTGTAGTACTAACTCTTTGATTGCAGGTCCAGGTTCAGGTATGACTTAGTATACCTGTTATTATTCTGTTTATGCTTGCTACCACTCATACCAGACTGATGTCTGACCCAGAGTTTTATGTTTCTTCTTATTACTCTGGGTGCTCACACGAGCAGACTAGAGACAGGGATAGCTGGTAGTGCGCTTGGTAGATGGACTGAAGACGAGCAGGAGGCTCCACGTATGATATATAGTTATTCTCCCTGTGTCGTGATTGGTATCTACTTTGGGCATTAGTAGCATACCTATTTTGCTTATCTTTGAGACAGTATTTTGAAGTTGTAATAAGCTGTATTTGATATTTCCGCTACTCTGATGATGTTAGTTCAAGTTTTCAGCTTATGCACTGTCTCATCTGTTTTATGTCAAGTATATGTTGGTTATTATATTTTATCCCATGCGCTGTGAGACATATTACAGGTTCTTTATTTGGTTCATCTTCTTTCTTTCTCATTCTTTGGCGACCGTCCCATGCCAATTGGACATGTGTACAGCGCACAATTGGAGTAAATGTCGGTTGGTGCGGGGCGGGCCGTCACACTTGGTATCAGAGCTCTAGGTTGCGTAATTTACCTAGGGAAAGACACTAGGGAGAGATAGTACGTATATGAGAGCGCGTATTTGTGATTATTTTGGTTTTCAAAAGCTATATCTATATATAGTATTAGTATGTTTAAGAGTGAAGTCGCATTGCACTGCACTGGCACCACTATGGAGATGGTTAATCGTTTTCTCTTTAACAGATTTGACGATGAGCCGAGGAAGAGGTGCTGGTAGAGGGGCCAACAATGGGAATCCCCCTGACATGAGGGCTATGTTTACCAACCTCATGAGAGAGATGCTTGTGGATATTCAGAGGGAGGCTCCTAATGTTGCCAATGCTGGAGGTGTAGCGGTGCAAGCGCCTAGGGTCGATTTCGCCAAGCTGAGTAAGGATTACACTAATCTTGGTGGAAAGCCGTTTCACGGAACAGAGTCGGCCACGGATGTTCAGGATTGGTTGGATAGTTGCGACCGTATCTTCGATGACTTGGGTATCGAGGATGCGATGAAGAGAAGGCTAGCGTCTCGTCAGCTGCAAGGACGAGCGATGAATTGGTGGAATGCTATTAGGGCAGCCACACCGGAAGATCAAGTTACTTGGGATCAGTTTAAAGCTCGCTTTAGCGACAAGTATATCCCAGCTGCCCAGAAGTCGGAATTGTTTAGGAAGTTCTTGGAGCTTAAGCAGAATGGGAGGGCAGTATCGGATTATGTTGCTGAGTTCGACACTTTGTCAAAGTATGGGTTATCTCTAATTGATACTCCCGAAAAGAAAAATGAGAGGTTCATCACTGGCTTGGATGAATACTTAGGGGAGAGGCTGATTAATCACATCGATGAGACGTTTGAGTCGATCGTGGGAAAAGCTTTGAGGTCAGAAAGTCTTTACCCTAAGCCGAAGACTGGGGTTGTTGCTGCATCTGCTGAAGAGCCAAAGCCGCAAGCAAGCGGTGGAGGCAAGAATAACTCTCAGAATAAGAGGAAGCAGAATCAAGCTAAGGATGGCCAGAAGAAAAGCAGGAAAGAAGTCGAGTGCTTCAAATGTGGGAAGAAGGGCCATTATGCAAGGGAATGTAGGGCCAAGGCAGTGGGAAAGAAGTGCTTTAACTGTGGCCAAGAGGGACATTTTAAGGATAAGTGCCCGCAACCTCTGAAGGAGAATCAGATTGTGAAAGCATATGCCATCAATGCTGTTCCTTCTTCGTCGAATGCCCCAACTGCGGCGGAGAAAGGAAAGGGAGTCGTCATTCAAGGTATGCTTTCCATTTATGATCTTCCTGTTAGAGTTTTGTTCGATACCGGGGCTTCCCATTCCTTCATATCTAGTAACCTGGTAGATAGGTTGGGATTGGAACCCGAGTTAGTCGATAGACCATTAGCTGTGACGAACCCGATTGGTGGTTCAACAAACCTCAGCATGATCTGTCGTAATGTGGTCTTATCGAGTCATGGATGTATGTTTGTTTGTGATTGCTTTGTTTTGGGCTTTACTGGGTATGGCATTATTTTGGGAGTCGATTGGCTCCAAAGATACGGGGTGGTGGTAGACTGTGAGGGCTTTTTGGTGACAGTTAGGGCAGATAATGGGCGGAGGGTGGTGTTTGGTAATCTACCCTGTGATGGGGTAATGGCTAGTTTTGTAAATTCCCTCGACATCCCGCATGATGAGTTATCAGGTTTGCCCGTGGTTGGCCAGTACCCGGACATCTTCGAGGAAGTGACCGGACTTCCACCACACCGAGAGATTGAGTTTCGAATTGATTTAGTGAAAGATGCCAGACCTATAGTGATGCCACTTCGTCGTATGGCACCACGAGAACAGCGAGAGCTCGAGGTGCAAGTTAGCGATCTTTTGAAGAAGGGATTTATTAGAAGGAGTGTTTCCGAGTGGGGAGCACCAGTTGTGTTTGCTACTAAGGCAGATGGTTCCCTTCGATTGTGTGTGGACTATCGCGAGTTAAATAAGGTGACGAGGAAGAATAAGTATCCTCTACCACGGATAGATGATTTGTTTGATCAACTGGAAGGAGCGAGAGTGTTCTCCCAGTTGGATCTCGCGACAGGATTTCATCAGCTCCGTGTAGCAGCTGATAGTATAGCTAAAACGGCATTTAGGACGCCGTCTGGGTTTTATGAGTGGTTGGTCATGCCATTCGGGTTGACCAATGCACCAGCATACTTCGTGGATCTTATGAATAGAGTATTCAGAGACCAACTGAATAAGTTTGTTCTTGTGTTCGTAGACGATATCCTTGTTTACTCGAGGACAGAAGAGGAACACAAGGAACATTTGAGAATTGTGTTGGAGGTGTTGAGAAGACACCAATTGAAAGCGAAGTTCTCTAAGTGTCACTTCTGGAGGAGAGAAGTGAGATTCTTGGGCCATGTTGTTTCAGAGAATGGTATTGCCGTGGACCCTGCAAAGGTAGCTACGGTACAAGATTGGTCTGCGCCCAAGAATGCAAAGGATGTAAGAAGTTTCTTGGGGTTAGCTGGATATTATCGTAAGTTTATCAAAGACTTCTCCAAGACAGCGGCACCGTTGACTCAGCTGACTAAGAAGAATCAAGCCTTCGTTTGGGACGGAGGGTGTGAAAAAGCATTCAAGAGTCTAAAGGAAAAGTTGACGCGTGCGCCAGTGTTGGTCATTCCTAAGGGAAATGAAGAGATGACGGTATACACGGATGCTTGTAGTACCGGACTGGGTGCGGTATTGATGCAAGGAGGTAGGGTTGTAGCTTATGCTAGTCGACAGCTAAAGCCACATGAGAAGAAGTATCCTACCCATGATTTGGAATTAGCAGCGATTGTATTTGCGATGAAGATGTGGAGACATTACCTCTTGGGAGAAAGATTTGAGCTGTTTACCGATCATAAATCGTTAAAGTATCTCTTCTCTCAGAAAGATCTGAATCTCCGTCAGCAAAGATGGTTAGAGTTCTTGGCTTCGTATGATTTTGATATCGCATATACACCGGGGAAGGGTAATGCGGTAGCCGATGCCTTGAGTAGGAGACATGCCAGTTTAGGAGCAATGTTTCTTGAATGGAAGCAGCTGGAGTATATCGCGGGGTTTGATTTCAGACCAAGGTGCGAATTGGATCCAGTTATGCTATCTAGCTTGACGATCAGACCCACTTTGATTGAAAGGATTGGTTCAAGTCAAAGGAACGACCCTAATTTATTGGAAGTCATCTCCAAGTTGGAAACGAATGTTGATGGGGAGATGGACAAGTATGGGCTTGATCGAGATGGATGGCTTCGGAAGAATGGAAGACTAGTGGTACCCAACGTGAATGGTTTGAGAGATGAAGTGCTTAGAGAATGTCATCACTCAAAACTGACTATACATCCCGGTGGTAATAAGATGTATAGAGACATGAGACAGACTTACTACTGGGAAGGGATGAAAAGAGACGTTGGGAAGTTTATATCCAAATGCATGAATTGCCAGCTAGTTAAAGCCGAGCAAAAGAAGCCTAGTGGGTTGATGCAACCATTAGAAATTCCCGAATGGAAATGGGAACAAGTTTCGATGGATTTCATCGATGGTTTACCGAGGACTAGATCAGGATATGATAGCATTTGGGTAATTGTGGATCGACTGACCAAGAGTGCAAGATTCATACCAGTTAAGTCGAACAGAACTGCAGCTAAGTTGGCAGAACTATATATGAAGTGGGTGGTGAGATTTCATGGAGTACCCAAAGGCATTGTGAGTGACCGAGATCCGTTGTTTACTAGTGGATTTTGGAAGAGCTTACAAGAGGCTTTAGGATCAGAATTACATCTCAGTACCGCATATCATCCTCAAACCGACGGTCAGACGGAGAGGGTGAATCGGATATTGGAAGATCTCTTGAGGGCTTGTATATTGGATTTCGGTGGAGCATGGGATGACCATTTGCATCTAGTGGAGTTTGCATATAATAATAGCTACCAATCCAGTATCGGTATGGCTCCATATGAAGCTTTGTACGGAAGACCGTGCAACTCACCATCATGTTGGATAGAGACTGGCGAGAAGTTTGTGCTTGGACCAGATGTGGTGAGAGAAACTTCCGATAAGATCAAGATCATTCAGCAACGAATGAAAGCTGCTCAGGATAGGCAGAAAAGCTATGCTGATAAGAGGAGAAGAGATTTGAAATTCTCCGTTGGTGACTTGGTGTTTGTCAAGATCTCTCCGTTGAAAAGCGTGATACGATTTGGCAGGAGAGGCAAGTTGGCACCGAGATTTGTGGGTCCTTTCCAAGTTCTCGAGGAAGTTGGGAATTTGGCGTATAGAGTTGGCTTACCAGAGAAAATGGCAGGAGTTCACAATGTGTTTCATGTTTCCCAACTAAGGAAGTTCGTTCACGACTCAAATGTGACTATTTCACCTGATCAGTTAGAGGACTTCGAAGTAGAACCTGAGGCGGTTGAGAACCGCAAGCCGATCCGTATTGTGGGGCATGATACGAAGCAACTTCGAAGAAAGTCGGTGAAGCTAGTCAAAGTTCAGTGGGGCGAGGACGAAAATGATTGTGCCTGGGAGACAGAGGAGAGCATTAGAAAGGCTTATCCTGAACTCTTTGCCTGGTAAGATTTACTTTGCGATTTAGTTATTCCGCATGCTAGGATAGACTTGTTTTGCTTGTTTTGCATGTTTGATGGTTGTTTTATGATTGATAGGCATGCGGGACCCTTGTGTGTGTTTGATTAGAGAATTTCGGGGGCGAAATTTCTTAAGGGGGGAAGAGTGTAACGACCCGTGTTCTACACATCATAGGATTGTAGAATATTTATTTCTTTCCCGTGTAAAGTCGTATGGTCATATAACTTTGGGAAACATTTATTTGAGTCATTTCCCCTGTTCATGATTTTTGCCGATTTTTAAATGACCATTTTGCCCCTAGTTGGTACTGTTTTGGCCATAACTTTTGATAGGAAAGGAATTTTGACCTGAAACCACTTCCATTAGATTCGTTTGATGGTTTCTCTTTCCGTAGAGTGGTCATAATAGCCAAACGGATTTACCGTTTGGGAGATATGGCTGAAACAAGGTTTGGAGGGTGAAAAACTGCATAATTGGGCTAAACCGGGTAGTTAGCAATTGGGCCATAAGGGGATTTCGGGATTGGGGCTGTATAAGGGTTGATTAGGGTTAGAAAACATCCTTTTAGTCATTTTTCCAGCCACCATTTCATTTTATAGAACCCTATTAATGGCCTCCAACCTCTAAATCACTCCAAACCACTCCAAACTTGAAGAAAAGAGATTAGCAACGACAAATCAAGGCAAATCAACACCAAATCGGGATTAGAGCTGCTACAACACCTTGTTATCTTCACCAAATCAGAGATTTATTTCGGATTTTGTTTTATTTGTGGCTAAGGTGAGTGATTAGCTTGCTTTTTGCACTAATTATGGTTATTCGGGGTGATTAGTGCTAATTAGCGTTTTTAAACGAAAATAAATTCTGGAAAAATGTTTATAAATTCATAAATAATGTTTTAGACCTCTGATATGAGTTTGGGTTAATTTGGTTAAGTTTTGCTAATCATGTCATTAGTTATGCTCACATATGCTTAAGGGAAAACATGGGGTTTTGGGCATGTTTGATCTATTTTACCATGTCATATTGTTGTTTTGGTGTTTGAGGTCACTTGTATGTGTTGCTATGACCCTTTGGTATGCTTTGTGATTGGTTTCAATAGTTAAAATGGTCGAAAACGCCGTCGAGAGGCGTATGAGCACTTGCTGGAAAGTTGCAGGCTTTAAGTACAGAAGTCGGATCGGATCGGGGTAGAGGTCACGAACCGTTTTGAGGACGTCACCGACCCGCCTCGCCCTTCACGAACCGTTCCGCCAGAAGTTAGCGCCACGAATCGAACTCTCGCATGAAGACAAGCACGAACCGATCCGCTGGAAGTATCCACTCCGACCCGATCCGAGAAGTCGTGATTGTAGGCCCCGACCCGACCCGCCTGGAGGGATAATTACCGACCCGAGCTGATATGCGTGGGCACATAGTGATGCATGCGATCCGATCCATCTGGCGCGACACGATCCGACGAGGCGAGAGATACCCGAACCGAACCGAGAAGGTGGACCTAGACCGATCCGATGGGTGGTCACGAACCCGACCCGACCCGAATTGGAGGAAGAGACGATGATCCGAACCGATCCGAAGGAGGAAGATCCATAACCCGAAATGCAAAGGTAGTTCAAGTGGAAGTTCGAGCTCAGGATCCAGACGGGAACCAATGAGTTCACTTCGTGATTGGGCTTTGCTGCGGGACGTGTGCTAAGGAGTTGTCGATGTCTATGACTTTGGATCACTAGGTGTTGGAGGTAGAGAGACAAACTCGGGCTTTGGATATGGTGCGACTAGGGAGCTACCTACCAATGGAGTGGGGTCATGGAAACGTTGGGCGTGATCCCATAGGTATGGCGTTGGTGGTAGTAGGAATGTACATGGTCGTACAAAGTCGAGTTCTATCGTTTGAGTAAAGTGCTCTAGTGATCGAAGAAGTGGATGTCGTATGCTTTACGCACTGAGTGAGAGATGCGAGGATGGTTGTTATGTTTGATTGTTTGACACACACATCTCCACCCCCGTATACTTATATTATGCATTTGTGACATCATAGAGTGTTGTACCGTGTAGTACTAACTCTTTGATTGCAGGTCCAGGTTCAGGTATGACTTAGTATACCTGTTATTATTCTGTTTATGCTTGCTACCACTCATACCAGACTGATGTCTGACCCAGAGTTTTATGTTTCTTCTTATTACTCTGGGTGCTCACACGAGCAGACTAGAGACAGGGATAGCTGGTAGTGCGCTTGGTAGATGGACTGAAGACGAGCAGGAGGCTCCACGTATGATATATAGTTATTCTCCCTGTGTCGTGATTGGTATCTACTTTGGGCATTAGTAGCATACCTATTTTGCTTATCTTTGAGACAGTATTTTGAAGTTGTAATAAGCTGTATTTGATATTTCCGCTACTCTGATGATGTTAGTTCAAGTTTTCAGCTTATGCACTGTCTCATCTGTTTTATGTCAAGTATATGTTGGTTATTATATTTTATCCCATGCGCTGTGAGACATATTACAGGTTCTTTATTTGGTTCATCTTCTTTCTTTCTCATTCTTTGGCGACCGTCCCATGCCAATTGGACATGTGTACAGCGCACAATTGGAGTAAATGTCGGTTGGTGCGGGGCGGGCCGTCACATATCGTCGATTCAGTTATTCATAATGGATAAACCCGGTCTTTCTGAATAACTCACATATCTTATAAACAAGTGCTATAAAAACACAACATACGCCTCATCCCAATTCTGAGTATTCTTTTATTTAAATATTCATATCCTTTGGGAAAGGTTCCCGTTAAATTTATCAAAGATAAATTCTTTCAATTTATTCTTTAATCTTCCCTTGTATATCAATTCAAACCAAATTAAGGTTTATCCAAACTAGTCGTGATTAGGGAACCTTACCAAAGTAATCATTTATTATATTTCCCAATCCTAACCTATTCATCCCATGGAGCAAAACTGGTAATACTCCATATCTAACACCTCGGTATTATCGGTAAAATTATTTACCATTTCACATTTAAATCTAATTAAAGATTTAACTATAACTTGGAGCAAAACTGGTGATACTCCATTCTCGATCATTTCATGAATTCGATAAATATAATTATCTCATTCACATTCCTATCAAATTAAAGATTCATTAAAACTCTAATTCAGTTTTAATCTCAAAAATCATTACTTAATAATTATTCAAAATTAAGAAATTAATCTTATCTTTAACTTGGTTAAAGAACTAATGTCATTTAAAACACAGTTCAAGATAAACCCAAAATCACGTTCCATTAATTATGGTATCTTCACGGAAAACAGATCAATATATATAATCGATATAAACTTCTGTATCCAACCAATAATATAAATGGAATAACAGCAAGTTCTTTAAAATTCCATATATAGTAACGGTCTTCCTCCATAGAAGCTCACTTTGATTATTACCAAATCGAATTCCATTCCATTCCAATTTATTTTGTAAAATTGAAAAACTTTACTTTGGAAAATTTCCAATAAATCTTAGTTAAAAGATTTATATATTCCAAATCACATTACCCTGTAAATCGGGTTAAAGAACGAATGTCGTTAAAAACATAGTTCACAATAAATCCAATTCACATCCCATTTTATTTCATTCCAATTAAATATTAATTAATTAGAAAACTTTACTAAATCTTAATTAAAATATTTATTCTTTTCTCAATTGGGTTTAAGAATGGTGTTATATAAGACACCATTCACGACAAACCCAAAATTCCATTCAATTCCAATTAAATATTAATTAGTTGGTAAACTCCTTTAAATCTTATTTAAAAGATTTAATCTTTTCTCACCTGGGTTTAAGAACGGTGTTAGTAAAGACATTGCTCACGACAAACTCAAAATCACATTCGATATTAAATACAAGGCTCTAAATAGAAATTATATCAGCTTATATTCAATATCTATTGCTGAGACCAAAAAATATCGTATTGGAAAAAATGATATATATATATATTCCAAATTTCCATAACAATATCCGTATAATCATGGAATCCAATATCGAAACATTGCGAAGATTACTTCCATTCCAGTTTGTTTGTTGGAAATTTCTAGTTATATTAAAACCCTTCAAAAATCCAATTTATCTTATTTAAATATATTGGATTATTAGTTTAGTTAATAACTATTTCATTTTGATACAAACATATTTTTATCTTTACAGATGTGGTATTTTTCATCCCAATTCTTTCCAAATCATTCATTATGATTTTGCACAAATTATTAATATTTTTATTAAGGTCCTTTCAGTCGATTTCCATAAACGGTCATCGAACTGTACTTACAATGACCTTTTCCAAATTTGATTTGGATATAATTTCAAATCCAACTATTAGGTTTCAAATCCCTTATATTCGTTGGAAAGGTCTTTTCGATACGAACCCAACGGTTCCGGTTTTAGGAGAATTCAATGGTCGAATATCCCGTAATTTCAAATCGAAGTCAATGGTCGAAATTCGCGGATGGTCGCGACGCGTTCTATTCAGGCCATTAAATATATATATTATATATTTAGTCGATTTCCATTTAAAACGTATTTTATAAATTCATTTTAAAATGATTCTAACTTCATTTCAATTTTAAAATAAAAATTGAATATTCCTTTTTAAATTCATTTTAAATTCATCTTAAAACGATTCCAAATTCATTTCAAATTTCAAATCAAATTTGAATATTCTTTTATAAATTCATTTTAAAATGATTTCCATTTCATTTCAAATTTCAAATCAAATTTGAATATTCCTAATCATTATATTATTTAAATGATAATATTTTCAAAATATCAGATTTTGAAATAATTTCCTTTTCGATATTCATTATAAAAATGAATAAAATCGATATAAAAACCATTCGCTTCAAAATGGCGCTAATCTAATCAACACGACTTCATATATTTCAATGTTTTCGTGTCCATCTAAAATCGGACTTCAAAATCATATTTTGATCCATTACTGAATATTATTTTAAAATATTCGTTATTTTAAAATATTAGTGATTTGACATTTTAAAATATTCGTTATTTTAAAATATTCCTTATTCTAAAATATTCCTTATTTCTGAATTGGAATCAGACCCAATCAATTACCATATAATTTTATTTATATGGATTTCATACAACACATGTATACATCAACAATGATAAAAAAATCAATCATTAGCCAGAGTGCACTACACAACTGCATAAGCATTAAATATAATTAATTAACGCTTACAACAGTCTATCAACCCATCGATTGACATACAACTAAACAATTGGGATTAGTGTACTTCCAATATCATCCCAATACCCAGGTGGGGTTTCAATCAACAAACACAGATTTTATTTATGCAGTTGGGCGATGTGTAGAATATATCGTCCTAATCAGTATCAGATAAATGGGTGTACATAAACAAATCTTCCAATTTGTTTATGAATATTTATTTCAACACATGACTATTTTAAATAGTTCATATATACAATAAAAAAATGATACTTTTATTGTTCAAATATTTTATTCAACACATGGATATTTTATACAGTTCATATGTACAATAAAAATATGATTTTTATTGTTTAAATATTTTATACAGTTCATATCACAATCACAATCAATTTCAACAACACAATACAATCAAACAAGTCGTGCATGGTCTATGGACGACGGTGTCAAGTGCTACTAAGCCCCATCTGCAATCTAGTATATATTTAACTGTAAAAAGTTTGATTGAGAAGGAGTTCTCACATTGGGTTCCACTCCTCCAGTTTTATTTCTGAATTTCCAAATAGTTTGGATTTGTCCAAAATTCCAATGTGCTCCAAATTGGGCCCGGTTAGTCTTGTTGTGAAGCTTTTGACTCCACGATCGCAATGGATCTAAAATCACACGATTTGGACCTCATTTGATAAAGATACAGTATTTTAAAGATTGTACAATTAAATATATAATTAATTAAATAGTTAATTAATTAATTTAACCTTCTTCTTTATCAATTTACAAAGGCCGGCGTTACTTTTCCAAAACTCAAAACTAGGGTTAGGAATCGCGCTGCCTACAACCACCTGGAGGTCGATCAGCTGCTTCCACATGATGCTCCTCTGCGAGAGCTACTCGCGGCTACCCCTTGAGCTAAGCTCGGTGGGCCCCCTCCTCAGAAATCGCCCCTAAAATTGGCGGGTTTTAGCTCATAAATCGAGCTCTACACAACATCATTTCAGATCAAACCCATTTGGATCGGAACAACATGGAGAGATCTAAAATTTTCTCTTCCAGATGGGGGTCTAATTCGACATGATTCAGGAATTATTTGAAGGGGAAAAATCGAGCTATTTGGGCCTTCGATTTAATGAAGGCGGCGGCGCTGAAAAGAATTAGGGTTGGGGAGGGTTTTGATAGAAATTTATTTTATTATTTTTAATTCCTATAATATCAGTTTTTGCCATGAGCTCCAAATCTAACCTGACGACTGTCGCCCCCAGCTAATTACCCTCATTCGAACACAATGGGATATGTTTCGTAAGTCAATTCGACGGTTTCAACCAGCTTTTATCAAAATTAAAACATAAATCAATATATATTAAATTTAAACGTACATTTAAATTTACCGGGGCCACATACTGAATCCAAACATTCTCGAAAAATAAATCTAGCTATGTTTTGATGATACGGTCCTAACAAAACTAGTTTCGTCGAATTTGGAGACCGTTTGAAAAACGATCATTTTCCAGTCGATTAAATTCAAACTGAATTGACCAAACGCGTTTAAATTGACCACGCTCACATATTAATTCCAAAAATTGTGAAATTGGAACCTAACAATAATTTGACATTTTAGATCTAACAAAAGTGGTCTCGTCGAAAACGAAGGTCGTTTGCAAAATCGCTATTTGGCTATTTATTATATAAATTCCATAGCGACTATCCTGAATTTTCAACTGGACATAACTTTTTATTTCCATTATGAAATCTGGATTTTTCACATTCGTTGGAAAAATATTTTCAAATAAATTCAAATATTTATGGTTTTACTGAAATTCGATTTATTTTGAATCTTGTACATTCATTTGAAATTTGAAATCGAACTTTCAAACTACCGTGCCGTTTCAGGCTCGTTATATAATTAAAATAAATTTATTCATTATAACTTCGATTTAAATAATTTTTTAGTCATTATTATTTAAAATAAATCATTTTAAATATTCAAAATACATTAAAATCGCTAAAATAAAATTTTTAAATTAGTTCTGAAAATCCGGGTTGTTACAATCTCCCCCACTTAAAATCTTTTCGTCCTCAAAATGGAACGGAACTGAAAGTTGTTTAACTAACCAACTCAACTTTCTGTTTGGCTTTCATTCTTCAATTTTTAAGTTTCTAAGAATATTCCAATTCCTCAAAAATTTGGCAAACACCCTAAACTTTTGAAAAAAATCGCCATAACCTCCTTCGTACGGGGAGACGTTTAAAACCGCAACTAGCCACGCAGGGCCCTCATCATCCAAAAAGAAAAAGAAAAAGCCAAGCGGCTAGCTAATCGGCTCATAAAATCATCCGAACCCAAGTAGTAAACATGTACCTATTTTTCAGGCATACAATTTTATTCCTCTTTTCTAGCCTCCATGTTATGACCTGTTCAATGTATATAGATGTATATGCATGCAATTTCCAAACAATTTTCAATTCAGTTCAATATTTGATTTGATTTGTCTATATTTCTCTTATTGGTATTATCAATCCAATATTTTTAATAATCAAACTAGTAATCAAACAACACCGTCAACAATCAATTAGTTGATTATCGTTTCAAACACATAAATTTTATATCTATACAAAAATTGTATTTTTGATGCCAATTCACAAACAATGAATCCTATCTAGTTTTGGTTCTCACACCAGTCAATTGGAAATATATATGGGTATCCTACTTTCGAAACTCGAACATAAATGTTGATGATGCCGCGACATCACCAGAATTATTCCCAAGCATTTAGAGTGTGATTCTATATCCATCTAGTATATTTGAGGCTTCGTATACACATGGATCAGACGTATATTCAAAATCTCCATATAGCCGATAGTCCAAAATCAATCTAAAATAAATATTCAAATACGTATAATATAATATAAATTTTCAAAACAATTTTTTTCACTTTTATTTTAAAAATAACACTCTTCACACTCGTTTTAGGATACAACTGATCCTATCTCTAATGAGTCATTCTCATTGGATATTACTAATCCAATCTCTGATGAATTCTTTCGTTTGGTTCTAATGTGTCTTGTTCTCGAGCTTTGTAAACCAAGGCTCCAATACCAACTGAAACAACCCAAACTCGCTCTTACGGGAAAGCCCGAATTGAGTTAAGAACACGGTAAATCAGAACATAAACAAAAGAACATTTCATTGCTTATTACAACAATTTACATCAGAGTACAAGAATATAATAGAGTATGAATAAATAATTTGCATTTTTTAAATATCATAGATTTAAATTACTTTTGAATACATAGCAGCGGAAAAATAATACAAAACACAACTGAAAGAAATACACGGATATAGAGCTTTCGAATGTCCTTCAGCTATAAACCAGGATCTTGTAAATATAATATCTGCAAAACCAAAACTACTAGCTGCCTGTGTGGAAAATAGGGGCACCCAGAGTTTAGGGTAAAACAATAAACTCCAGGTCAGTCATGTGACTGGTGTGAGAACTAAAAGAGTTATTAGCTTGATTTCAAAGTTAGATAAATCAAGGGACTACGCCGTATAACACGGAACGGGTTTAACCCTAAGAATACCAGTGCATATAACAAACAGCGCAATGATTTTTGAAAAAATGAAGCTATTATAAGACCCAGGTCCCATCACACAATGCAATGCAAGCCGGAGGATAGGGTTTTCCCTTATAATAGCCAAACATGCTTGGTACGTTTAAAACAAATTATTTGATACTATAATAGACGTATAGTGTCAAAAACAACTTTAAGTACAAATGTATCAATCATAGACAGCATGGGTACCATCTATCATGTCGCCTTACTAGTTCTACAATTAAAACTGCAAAGTCACGTATTGGAAGTTGGATTTCCATCTGTTAACCAAGGCAAGGGATCGTCCTTACCGCTTCGAGACTCTCTAGCCCGAGCCTCAGGGCCTAGACACAGTTGGGCCCTTGGATCGTCAGGGCCGGTCCGCACGGAGAGGATTAAAATGCCTGAACAATACGTTTTCCCACCCTGTGGGGTGTAAAACTAGTCAGTATATCGACCAAACCATCCATCGACCCCGTGGTGGCCGATATAACCGAGGCGCCTCGCTTTCCATCATCCACATAAGTAAAAATGTTTGGGCTCCAAACCATGACACCACTTCTAGCTAGAAGGAAACACGTGTCCTTCCCCGAAGTCCTCTTCTGCTTCTGATTCACACCGGGGTGTGAGGCTCGCGAATTAGCGTTATACACAAAGCTATGCTATATTAAAGTCGTGCTTTGATCATCAACCACAAGACTCTGCTTTTCAACAGAAGCCTTGTTCATTTGCATCTTAGCATGCTACACTGACAATTCACGCCATGTGACTAATGTCTATCGATATATAACCTCTGAGCTCGTACGTGTAACAACCCGGAAATCCGAGCCAATTAAAATTTTTTATTTTGGCGAATTTAATGAATTTTGAATATTTAAAATGGATTATTTTAAATAATAATGTCGAAAGTGTGTTTGAATCGACGTTTGAAAATAAATATAATTAATTCTAATTATAAACGAGGCCTGAAATGGCGCGGTAGTTTCAAAATTTGAATTCAAACTTTGACTGACTGTACCGGGTGCAAAACAAAACGGATTTTAGTGAAACCAAAAATATTTAAATTTGTTAGCAAATATCTTTCTAAGAATCCGAAAAATCGAAGTTTCGTAGTGGGAAGCAAAAGTTATGGCCAAATCAATTTTCAGAAAGGTCGCTTTGAAATTAATATAGGCCTTGAAAATAGAAATTTTGCAAATGACCTCAGAATTCGACAAAACCACTTTTGTTGGATCCGGGATGTCAATTTATTGCTAAGTTTATTTTTCCACAATTTATGAAATCAATATGTGAGCGTGGCAAAGGAAAATGTGTTTGGTTGATTTTAGTCAAATTTGGATCGACCAGAAAATGACCATTTTTCAAACGGTCTCAGAATTTGACGAAATTAGTTTTGTTAGGACCGTTTCGTCAAGCAATATGTGGCCCCGGCAAATTAAAATGTACATTCAAAAAATAATTTGAATGTTTTATACTTTAATTTGAAAAATAACTGATTGTAACAGTCGAATTGGCCTACGAAACATATCCCATTGTGTCTGGGATGAGAGTATTCGGCTAGGGGCGACAGTCGTTGGGTCCCATTTGGAGTTAGTATCAACAAACAGGTATTTTTCAAATTAAAAGAATTTAAATAATAATTAAATATAATATTTTATATATAAAACCCCTTGTTCCAGAACCCTAGCCGCCACTCAGTTACGAACGGCTGAAATGGAGCGATTTTCTCCAATCGATTTCTTCCTCTACAGATCAAATCTCAATGTGAAATCAAAGCAAAAACTCAATAGGGTTTAGAGAGCTACAAATCCACAGTAGTTTCATGGAATATTGTAAAGGAGGAGCTCAAATTTCGAGCAGAAAGGGGGAGGTTTCGAGCGGATTTCTAGGCGATGGGGAGGTGCGGACCTCGAGGCGTTCCTGGCGGTGATAGGTGATGTCAAGCCGCCCCTTGTGGCATTCTCCGATCTTTGCTCTGATGCCCTGGGTTAACGGCGGCGATAGGTTTTTCTTTGGAGCGACGGTGAACAGGTTACAGAGAAGGAAGAAAGAAGGGATAACGTTTTTAAATGTTATAGAAGGTGTTATAGTTTTAATTAATTTAATTAATCACTATTTTAATTATCCTAATGTTAATAACATCGTATCTTTCACCTACGAGGTCGAAATCGAGCGAAACTAGATCGTTGCGATCGTGGGGACGAGAGCTTCACAACAAAACTGACCGCGTCCAAAACCGAGCACGTTGGAATTTCAGAAAAACTAAAACCCGGACTATTCAGAAATTCAGAAATGAGACCGACCAATGTGAGAATTCTCTCACTATAAATTTTCTTGTACAGTCATTTATATTATAACTGCATATCTGAACTGCTCACATACGTCCACAGACCATGGACGATTTATTTGATTGAGTTGTGACTGTGAATTGTATATATACACGAAATGTGAAAAGTGAAAAAAAATATATGAAATGATCAGTGAAAATATAAATGTGAAAAGTGAAAAATATATATATGAAATGAAATGTGAAAAGTGAAATACATGTATATGAAAAGTGAAAATAACATATATATGAAATAAAATATATATATATATATAAGTTGAAATAAAATATATATATATATATATGAGTTGAAATAAAATATCTATATGAGTTGAAATAAAATATATATCTGAGTTGAAATAAAATATATATATGAGTTGAAAAAATATATATATCTGAGTTGAAATAAATATATGAGTTGAAATAAATATATATGAGTTGAAATTAGAAATATATATGTGATGTAAAAATTAGAAATAAATAAAAATATGAGATATGTAAACCAAATGTACTTGGTTGTTGATATTGATCGTGACTGATTGATTGTTTGGATGGTGCTCGACCAGTTTATGAGCAGAATATGCTTTTACATTTAGCATTGGGTTGGGTTGAAAATATCAGTGTGCTAACGCCATGTGAAACACTTCACGATTTGATGATAAGGTGTTTAGCGATGTTGTGTTCATTTCAAATTTAATGAATGATTGTGAAATGATATTTTTCTTAAGTGAAAAAAAATGTATTCCTGATTTTGGACAGGGAATGTTTTATAAAAAAATGTTTTATAAAACAGAAAGGATTTCGAGGCCCAAAACCTGATGATTTCTAAAATGATTTAGAAATGTATTATGGTTTTACATTGTATTTCATCGCGTATTGATTAGTTGCTATTAATGATGTATCTGTTTGGTGGCTGTAATGACACGCATTGGCAGGGGTATTATGATTAATTTATTTAATTATATTAATGGTGATTAGTGAATTAAATGATCGTGGAATTAAATAATGGTGAATATTTAATTAAAATAATAAATTAAATAATATATTTAATTCTGAAATAATCAGAATTGGCTGAAATGACGATATGGTGTGAACCGGATCATCTGTGATATTTAATTCAGTTTAGAATTTAATTAGAATAACGAATATATTCAATCGTCGACAGTTGAACGTATAGTTTATAATATAATTATAAACGAGCTCGAAATGGCGCTGCAGTTCGTTAATTGGCGATTCGAACTTCAACTAAATGTACAGGATTCGTTTTAAACCGGATTTCTGCGAAACAAGTAACGTACGGAGCTGGTGGAGTATATCTTTCTAGTGGAAGAGAAAAATCGGGATTTCGTCGTGTAGATTTTGAGATAAGTCCAAATCAAATTTTAAAATAGTCGCTATAGAATCGTTTATCGACCGTAACGGTTTATTCGATATAACTAGAGATCGGGTTGGAATTTAGACAAGGTTCTTTTGGGACATATCGATAATTTAATTTTTAGAATTTTATGGTAATTTTTCATTAATTAAATACGAAACTTTGTACCGGGAGTATTTTGCACCCTGTATCAGCATTTTTGGACTTTCACAGAATAAGCTAACCTACCGAGATTATTATATTTTAGAAATCGTGGTACCTTACTAGTCATAACGGTATTTTTATATATGTCCATAACAACTCGTATGGAGATGGAATATTTAATAGCGAAGTACACTAAGTTTATAACTTAAAACTAAAATTTTCTCTTCATGTTTCACGGTCAAAAGGGATGCCACCATCCTCTTTTTCCCAGCAAGCAACGTGGACATCTTCAAAACAAATAAAGAAAAGGTGAAGAATGTGTGCACGTCATTCGTTATTGTGTGGGTAATTTAACAGTATCGTGCCCCAAAATTTATACCTTTCAGCAAACCGTATTTAAAGTAGAAAACGAGATCTAAAACCCGAGAGCAAACTTTGAAACCAAAATAAAAACAAACCGCAAACAAGATCATTTCCTTGTTTAATGGGTTAGTTCGCCCTCCTTTTGAAACAACGTCGACATATGATGGGTATACCTGAGTTTCAGGCGAAGAGGAGAAGTTGTACCTCAGATCTACTCTTTGCTCACAAGTTCAATACGTGGGTTTGGGTGAAAGAGCAGTGGAAGGGAAACCAAATGGATGATAGTTTCGGCCATGGTTTCTTTTGATAAGCTGAAGCGTGAGTGCAAAAGGATGAAGCAAGGAAGAAGTGTGTTTAACATGAGAAGCATGCATGGTCCGCGTTTCAGGAAGTTGATGTCTGCAAGTTGAAGGGGGCACTCTTCTCTTATCACTGTAGCGCAGAGATTGGTGAATGGTAAGTGAATGATGGTGGGAATCTACCTGGAGCTGAAATGTTGTGGTAGAGCTGTGGACCTTGGCATTGGAGTAGAGAACGTACTGTGTGGGTTTCTATTCTAGTACTTGCGCATGAGAAAGCCTCTGGAGGGAAGTATTTTGTCGTTCTTTGTATAGTGATTTAGTTGCATGTCTGTGTTGAAGGATGCTAGCGGATTGAGTATTGGGTGGTGTTATGGGTGTGAGTATGGAGAAAGGGGTGTTGACGAGAGTGGTTCAGTAGTTTCTTTTCCGATTTCTAATGAGAAAGATGAGGTGCAGAAAGGATATGTATCCACAAATGGAGGAGGAGTGGAAAATCTGGAGCGGTGTAAATTGTTGGGTGGAAGAAGGTGCCACGTGGGTCTTTAATTGGGTTTGGCAGCAGGGTGTAAAGGGGAAGAAGAGTATGGACGTACGGGCCTAGTATTTTAGGAAGGGTGGATGGGCCTTGTATTTAAAGTAAGCCCAATTAGAAAATAGTTAAGTTTATTTTAATTTAAATACTCGTATAACTTCGTAACTGAATAACTTTATCATACGATATCGGTTTTCAGCGAAACAAGATTCGTCGGGATCGTATGGACGGTGGCTACTCAATGGAACTGACTGGGAGTGAATCCGAGCCCGTTACAATTTATAGCAAAATAAATTGTCTGATCTGAATCAAGCGACAATTATCGTTATTTAACGATGATAGTCCAAGGTAAGTAAACCTCACTAACTCTGAACAGTTTATAATTTCATGTTGTATTTTTAGAACTGTTAGATATTGGCTGATTGACTGTGTATTGACTATTTGATTGAACTGCTAGTCAGTTAATTGAATTTCTATATTGATTCTGTTTAGCAGAATATATCATATGGAACTGAAAGTGATGTTATCTATATTGTTTAACATCTGTGATGCAGGGAAACAGGTTGGAGGAATCCGACCGGATTCCTCAACATTTATTTTACTGTTTTCATATATTGTGATATATGATGTGTTATATAATCTGTTATGGATTATGGGTGTTGGAATGATGTTGATCATTTTTATTCGATATTTTAAATATCATAAAAGACCCTGGGATGTAAAATGAATTATTTCAATGTATATTGAGATAAAGGGAGTTTATAAAATCAACAGATTTTGTAAAAGGAAATATTTCGAAAGTAAATAAAAAGGGAAATCATTTGTAAAGTGAAGAACTGTTGCTAAAAGTAAATCTTTATAAATGAATAGTTTATTCGAAAAGAATAAAGGAGCTAATCGATGTTAGTTAATCGATTAGAGTAAAAGTAAAAGGGGCTAATCGATGTTAGTTCAATTGATTAGAGTAAAAGCAAAGGAGTTAATCGATGTTAGTTAATCGATTAGAGTAAAAGTAAAAGGAGTTAATCGATGTTAGTTAATCGGTTAGAGAATAAAGTAAAAGGAGTTTAATTGATTAGAGTAAAAGCAAAGGAGTTAATCGATGTTAGTTAATCGATTAGAGTAAAAGTAAAAGGAGTTAATCGATGTTAGTTTAATCGATTAGAGTTAAAATAAAATGAGTTAATCGAATATAGTTTATTCGAATAGAAAATAAAATGAGTTAATCGAATATAGTTTATTCGAATAGAAAGTAAAAGGAGTTAATCGAATATAGTTTATTCGAATAGAAAGTAAAATGAGTTAATCGAATATAGTTTATTCGAATAGAAGCAAAGGAGTTAATCGAACATAGTTTATTCGAAGAAAGAAAAAGGAGTTATCGAATATAGTATTCGAAAGGAGTAAGTGAATGAGTAAATCAATAGCGTAAGTCAAGTAGAGTTAATCCAATAGGGTTAGTCCAATAGAGTTAATTGATTATGGTTAATCGAATAGAGTTAAGTGAAAAGAGTAAATCGAATATAGCTATTCGAAGGAGGGTTAAGTAAGGAAGTTAGTAAAAGGAATATAAAGTGAACTTTGCCTATTTCAAAGTTAGAAATGTTGTTCAGTTAAGGTCTGAGAGGTAGTTCTACCCCAACTTGATTGGCTTCGTTTTAACTAGGGAATAGTTAAGGTTCGGCAGTAAAGGAAATGGTTTGAGTTGGCATCGCGATGGTTTGTTTAAACATCTGTCTAAGTCCAATGAAGAAGCTTTGGAAATGTTTTCCAAATAAGAAACCCGAAATGTTTTCTAATAAAGAAGACAAGGAATGGAAATGTTTTCCATTGTTAATAACGTATATTTTCCAAATTTAGAAAATAGGAAATATTGAATATAGAGAAACAGGAGATAAGTAAATTAATGGAATAAAGAGATAAATGTTGAATGATGTTTGATCGATATAATTTCCATTTGGAAATAATATCGTTGTTTTCACATCTGTTTTTATTCGATAGTTAAATCACAGATTCTCGAAGTTTTGACCATTTTAACGTTGTTAATATGGAGAGACCGGTTGGATTATTATCCAAAGAACCACTCTGTATTGGCATAAGCATTGCGTATCATATATGCCAAAGATAATTGAAGACGGAGTTATGCAAGGGCTATCCTGTTTACAGAATAGTGCCTTCGGTTCATCCTGTTCCTGGGTGACTTGTATGGACGGATGTCTGACAGAGTATTTCCAGACGATCACGTATATTGATTCCTCCAACCGTACCAAGAGTGGAAGCGGAGAAGGAAACTTCTTTTAGCTAACACATAATGTATGGTTGAGCACGTCAATCGGTGATTTGATGGATTTGACGATGTGGCATTCAAAGTGAATCTAGTATGATGATAAAGCGTAGCTTCTAGCCTCATCATCCGGTAAATGACAGAAATCGGACAGGCAGCATGGCTAAGTCGGTCGCACCGAAGTAGGGTGTATAATCACCTGATCTAGAGTTTCATTTACTTCTAAAAATCTATTGTTGATGCTGTCCCATTCGGGAAACGGTTGCTGATCCCAACTGTTGGTGATATACATTCGATACACTCAAGCGAAATGAGTGGTCGGTCATGTGTGGCCGGGTTGCAAGATGTTCTTGTTGAACCCAGTGTGTTCCTCTCTAGAGGTACACTAGCGAAAAGGTGGTTCCATACCTTGTCATAGTTGGAAATCCATTACCCAATACGTGCTTGCGGTTTTGATTGTATAATATATATGCAGAACGTGAGATGAAAGCGTTTCTGCTAGATGATTATTATATTGTGTTGATAGACATTATTATAATATCAAAATGTTTTGATATAAAGATATTTGGATTCTCATAAGGGAAAAAACTCGTTCCGTTATACGGCGTGGTCTTATGAGATATCGATTACCTGCTTGAATTGTTTTAAACTGTTTTACTCATACCAGTCACATGACTGACCCGGAGTTTATTTTGTTGTTTTCCCTAAACTCTTGGGTGCCTAAATTTGTATGGGCAGTCAAGTAGTCGGGATTTTACAGATATAGTTGAAGAGCTGGAGCAGGAGGCTTCAGGATCATATAGCTATAGTTGTTTCCGCTGTGTTGTAAGTGATGTACTTTGATAATGATGTATATTCAAATACAGATGTATATTTCAAAGTTATGTTATGAAATATATTTATTCGTTCTGCTGTGAGATTCGTGTTACTCTGATGTTGTGTTCTTCTTCTTCTTCTATTCTAATTTTCTATCTTATCTTTCCTCACCCTCTAATTTCTTTCACTAATTACCAGGATTTTTCGATGTTTTGGTTATCGACATCGTGCTTATGTCGATAACCAAAGTCGCTCGAAATCCGGGTCGTTACAGTTGGTATCAGAGCTTAAGTTAAGAATAACTTGGCTCCGTGGCGTGACTCGGTAGAGATAGGGTTAGTAATACCCTAGATTGAGTTTGAGTGTATATATACGAGTGAACGTATTTGTATATGATATAAAAATAATTTTATATTGTGAAGATTTATTGGTTGAGTTGTTTATGAGTTCTGGTCGATCAGTTTGATCCACTGTATCGGTAGGAGTTACTAAACACTCGAATACGATGGGTCGGCACGATATGTTTTGAAAGAGGGTAAATGAAAATAATTTTACCCAAGGTATATTTTGATATATATTGGATATATTGGTTGTTATTATAATCGAGTAAGATTATAAATTAAATGGTTATGTAAATAACCAATCAGAATTCATATAAGTGAAATACGTAAAATCAGATGTGTTAAGTCTGAAATTTAAACCAGAAATTGAAGTTAAAACTCTGGAGAATTGGATAAGTGTTTGTAAACGGATTTGGATTAAAAATAAGGAAAATTTAAGATCCTGGGAGATTTTAAATTGTTTTACAAGCAGTGTGAATTATATTTTGAAATGAATTTCAAAGTGGAAATGTTTAGAAATGGTTTTATAGTATTGAACTCACTTCGATCGCTGGAAAATAGATTCTGATGATGACAGCTGCATCATCAGTATTCATTTTTGATATGTAAGTGACGAATTACTACCAGAGATACTGATTTGAAATTGTTTTGGGAAAGACAAGTTGTGTTGAATTTCAAAATGGGATTTATAAAATAGAATTTGAACTTTTAAATAGATTTGGAATATTTACTTGTTTTAAAAGAAATAAAACGAGAAGTTCCTTTATAAACGAAGTTTATAAATAGTTCTTTTATAAACGAAGTTTATAAAATGAAGTGAAAAGAATTATCATTGGATAACTCAGAAATAAAAAAATACAAGTATGAAATTGAAAGGGAAATCTATTTTCCAAAGGTAGAAATATCGATTTCAAAAGGAATTGAAACCGAGACTTATTTAAAGGAATTTGAATAAAGGAAGTTCAAACATAGGATTTGAATATAGAAAATTCAAAGGGGATTTGAATAAACAGAATTCAAATAGAAATTGAATATAGAAATTCAAAGGAGTTTGAATATATGAAATTCAATGAAAATGAAATTTGAACGTAGAGGATTCAAATAGAATTGAAAATGAAATTTGAATAAAGAAGATTCAAATAGAATTGAATTTGAAATTTGAATATAGAAGATTCAAAGGGAATTGAAATGAAATAAAGGGAATTCAAATAGATTTGAATATAGAAATTCAAATGGAGTTTGAAAATAGATTTGAAATGAAATTCAAATATAGAATTTGAATAAGAGATTTGAAATGGAATTTGAATATAGGAAATTCAAATAAAATTGAAATGGAATTCAATTAGTTGATAAACAAGTTAAACCTATATTTGAACATGTATATTCAAATAAAAAGGTGAAATGGGCAAACCAGTAATTTGAAAATCACTTAACGAACTAAGTTAAAATGATTGGATTAAGTTGAAATGAATTAGAAATGTATAAATATACATGAGATATGTATGGATAAGATATGAAGGTATATAAATAGAATGCTTGACGGAAAGGTATGTATTCAATTCATATAGGAGAATTTATGCGCCGTATCGGCTAGCCGCTTGGCTTTTTCTTTTTCTTTTGGATTGGTGAGGGCTGTGGGAGGCTATTTGAAATATCCCGATGCTCCTAGTACAAAGGAGGTTATGGCGAATTTTCCCAGGAATTTAAGGAGTTAGAATATTTTTAAGAAAATCTGATAACTAGAAATCTATATATCAATATATATAGAAGTCGATAAGGAAACGAACTTAGAAATAGAATAGTAAAATCAAAAAGAAGAGTAGAAATAAAATCTAGTCAGAATAGAAAGAGGAAGCGTATACGTGTTTAAAAGTGAATAAGTAGTTGTATGGTATTGATTATTCGAGTAAGTAGTCATATCTGTTTTGAAGTTATAAATGTTATTCAGTCAAGGTCTGAGAGGTAGTTATACCCCAACTTGTTTGATTTCATTATTAACAAATAAATAGTAAGATTCCAGGCACGAAGATCAATGTTGGATAAGAGTTAGTTGAATATAGTATTTGGGTTGTAGTAACGATGTTTTACACAACATCCGTTTTAACCCAAATGAGTGTAACTTGGAAATAGAAATAAATAAATATTTCCTAAGTATAGAAATAAACAAGATCGGAAAAGAGATAAGTATTTGGAATACTTTCCAATTATAAATAGCATATATTTTCTAAAGTTTAGAAAATAAAGCAAGGCGATGTTCGGAAATGTTTTCCAAATAACATAAAAGGGCAATATGGTTATTGGAAATATTTGGTTAACAAATATTGATAAAGAATAGAGAAGTGAATTAACTAATGGAATATTAATTAAGGGCTCAATGACATGTTCAAAGGGAAAATTTGATTTTTAAAAAGAGTAAACTGTTTAAAAACTCCCAGGGAATGATGTTAGAATTAAAAACAAATTTAACAGAAATACGTGAAATCGGATTTGAATTAAAGTAAAGCCAGTAAAGTGGTAACTGAGATTGAATCAGAATGATATCAAGATAAATTGGATTGTGAGATTCAAATTTGAAGTGTAATGTGATAATCAAGTTAAGAGTTGGGAATCGAGAAGAAACTTGAGTTGAATGAAAATTTGGCTTGGTAAAAAAAGCGAATGGTTGTGTTGAGGATAAATTGATCAGAGTTTGGTTTGATTAATATTAGTATATGCTGAGTTGATAGCATATGGAAGTGATGGGGTTGATATGCCCGACAAAAAGGTACAAGTTTATATTCCTATTGGATATAAGATTTATGAGCCGAATCGGCTAGCCGCTTGGCTGTTTGATTTTCTTTTGGGTTGGAGATGGCCCAGAGAGGCAAGTTGGAGTTTGACCGATTGACCAGTAAAAAGGAGGGGCTGGCAAAATTTTTCGAAGAGTTAAGGCGTTAGAAAATTTTCAAGATTTTTTAAAATTTTCGTTGATAAGAATTATTTAATAATTTAATTGAAATTAAATTGGTTCAGTTGAAACTGAAGTTAAGAAGTGAACAAATATGTTCTAACTAGTCGATAGGGTCGTCCTCTACCTTTTAGCAATTTCGAGGACGAAATTATTTTAAGTGGGGAAGATTGTAATGACCCGCATTGGCAGGGGTATTATGAATAATTTATTTAATTATATTAATGGTGATTAGTGAATTAAATGATCGTGGAATTAAATAATGGTGAATATTTAATTAAAATAATAAATTAAATAATATATTTAATTCTGAAATAATCAGAATTGGCTGAAATGACGATATGGTGTGAACCGGATCATCTGTGATATTTAATTCAGTTTAGAATTTAATTAGAATAACGAACATATTCAATCGTCGACAGTTGAACGTATAGTTTATAATATAATTATAAACGAGCTCGAAATGGCGATGTAGTTCGTTAATTGGCGATTCGAACTTCAACTGAATGTACAGGATTCGTTTTAAACCGGATTTCTGCGAAACAAGTAACGTACGGAGCTGGTGGAGTATATCTTTCTAGTGGAAGAGAAAAATCGGGATTTTGTCGTGTAGATTTTGAGATAAGTCCAAATCAAATTTAAAATAGTCGCTATAGAATCGTTTATCGACCGTAACGGTTTATTCGATATAACTAGAGATCGGGTTGGAATTTAGACAAGGTTCTTTTGGGACATATCGATAATTTAATTTTTAGAATTTTATGGTAATTTTTAATTAATTAAATACGAAACTTTGTACTGGGAGTATTTTGCACCCTGTATCAGCATTTTTGGACTTTCACAGAATAAGCTAACCTACCGAGATTATTATATTTTTGAAATCGTGGTACCTTACTAGTCATAACGGTATTTTTATATATGTCCATAACAACTCGTATGGAGATGGAATATTTAATAGCGAAGTACACTAAGTTTATAACTTAAAACTAAAATTTTCTCTTCATGTTTCACGGTCAAAAAGGATGCCACCATCCTCTTTTTCCCAGCAAGCAACGTGGACATCTTCAAAACAAATAAAGAAAAGGTGAAGAATGTGTGCACGTCATTCGTTATTGTGTGGGTAATTTAACAGTATCGTGCCCCAAAATTTATACCTTTCAGCAAACCGTATTTAAAGTAGAAAACGAGATCTAAAACCCGAGAGCAAACTTTGAAACCAAAATAAAAAGAAACCGCAAGCAAGATCGTTTCCTTGTTTAATGGGTTAGTTCGCTCTCCTTTTGAAACAGCGTCGACATATGATGGGTATACCTGAGTTTCAGGCGAAGAGGAGAAGTTGTACCTCGGATCTACTCTTTGCTCACGAGTTCAATACGTGGGTTTGGGTGAAAGAGCAGTGGAAGGGAAACCAAATGGATGATAGTTTCGGCCATGGTTTCTTTTGATAAGCTGAAGCGTGAGTGCAAAAGGATGAAGCAAGGAAGAAGTGTGTTTAACATGAGAAGCATGCATGGTCCGCGTTTCAGGAAGTTGATGCCTGCAAGTTGAAGGGGGCACTCTTCTCTTATCACTGTAGCGCAGAGATTGGTGAATGGTAAGTGAATGATGGTGGGAATCTACCTGGAGCTGAAATGTTGTAGTAGAGCTGTGGACCTTGGCATTGAAGTAGAGAATGTACTGTGTGGGTTTCTATTCTAGTACTTGCGCATGAGAAAGCCTCTGGAGGGAAGTATTTTGTCGTTCTTTGTATAGTGATTTAGTTGCATGTCTGTGTTGAAGGATGCTAGCGGATTGAGTATTGGGTGGTGTTATGGGTGTGAGTATGGAGAAAGGGGTGTTGACGAGAGTGGTGCAGTAGTTTCTTTTCCGATTTCTAATGAGAAAGATGAGGTGCAGAAAGGATATGTATCCACAAATGGAGGAGGAGTGGAAAATCTGGAGCGGTGTAAATTGTTGGGTGGAAGAAGGTGCCACGTGGGTCTTTAATCGGGTTTGGCAGCAGGGTGTAAAGGGGAAGAAGAGTATGGACGTACGGGCCTAGTATTTTAGGAAGGGTGGATGGGCCTTGTATTTAAAGTAAGCCCAATTAGAAAATAGTTAAGTTTATTTTAATTTAAATACTCGTATAACTTCGTAACTGAATAACTTTATCATACGATATTGGTTTTCAGCGAAACAAGATTCGTCGGGATCGTATGGACGGTGGCTACTCAATGGAACTGACTAGGAGTGAATCCGAGCCCGTTACAATTTATAGCAAAATAAATTGTCTGATCTGAATCAAGCGACAATTATCGTTATTTAATGATGATAGTCCAAGGTGAGTAAATCTTACTAACTCTGAACAATTTATAATTTCATGTTGTATTTTTAGAACTGTTAGATATTGGCTGATTGACTGTGTATTGACTATTTGATTGAACTGCTAGTCAGTTAATTGAATTTCTATATTGATTCTGTTTAGCAGAATATATCATATGGAACTGAAAGTGATGTTATCTATATTGTTTAACATCTGTGATGCAGGGAAACAGGTTGGAGGAATCCGACCGGATTCCTCAACATTTATTTTATTGTTTTCATATATTGTGATATATGATGTGTTATATAATCTGTTAATGGATTATGGGTGTTGGAATGATGTTGATCATTTTTATTCGATATTTTAAATATCATAAAAGACCCTGGGATGTAAAATGAATTATTTCAATGTATATTGAGATAAAGGGAGTTTATAAAATCAACAGATTTTGTAAAAGGAAATATTTCGAAAGTAAATAAAAAGGGAAATCATTTGTAAAGTGAAGAACTGTTGCTAAAAGTAAATCTTTATAAATGAATAGTTTATTCGAAAAGAATAAAGGAGCTAATCGATGTTAGTTAATCGATTAGAGTAAAAGTAAAAGGGGCTAATCGATGTTAATTTAATTGATTAGAGTAAAAGCAAAGGAGTTAATCGATGTTAGTTAATCGATTAGAGTAAAAGTAAAAGGAGTTAATCGATGTTAGTTAATCGGTTAGAGAATAAAGTAAAAGGAGTTTAATTGATTAGAGTAAAAGCAAAGGAGTTAATCGATGTTAGTTAATCGATTAGAGTAAAAGTAAAAGGAGTTAATCGATGTTAGTTTAATCGATTAGAGTTAAAATAAAATGAGTTAATCGAATATAGTTTATTCGAATAGAAAATAAAATGAGTTAATTGAATATAGTTTATTCGAATAGAAAGTAAAAGGAGTTAATCGAATATAGTTTTTTCGAATAGAAAGTAAAATGAGTTAATCGAATATAGTTTATTCGAATAGAAGCAAAGGAGTTAATCGAACATAGTTTATTCGAAGAAAGAAAAAGGAGTTATTGAATATAGTATTCGAAAGGAGTAAGTGAATGAGTAAATCAATAGCGTTAGTCAAATAGAGTTAATCCAATAGGGTTAGTCCAATAGAGTTAATTGATTATGGTTAATCGAATAGAGTTAAGTGAAAAGAGTAAATTGAATATAGCTATTCGAAGGAGGGTTAAGTAAGGAAGTTAGTAAAAGGAATATAAAGTGAACTTTGCCTATTTCAAAGTTAGAAATGTTGTTCAGTTAAGGTCTGAGAGGTAGTTCTACCCCAACTTGATTGGCTTCGTTTTAACTAGGGAATAGTTAAGGTTCGGCAGTAAAGGAAATGGTTTGAGTTGGCATCGCGATGGTTTGTTTAAACATCTGTCTAAGTCCAATGAAGAAGCTTTGGAAATGTTTTCCAAATAAGAAACCCGAAATGTTTTCTAATAAAGAAGACAAGAAATGGAAATGTTTTCCATTGTTAATAACGTATATTTTCCAAATTTAGAAAATAGGAAATATTGAATATAGAGAAACAGGAGATAAGTAAATTAATGGAATAAAGAGATAAATGTTGAATGATGTTTGATCGATATAATTTCCATTTGGAAATAATATCGTTGTTTGCACATCTGTTTTTATTCGATAGTTAAATCACAGACTATCGAAGTTTTGACCATTTTAACGTTGTTAATATGGAGAGACCGGTTGGATTATTATCCAAAGAACCACTCTGTATTGGCATAAGCGTTGCGTATCATATATGCCAAAGATAATTGAAGACGGAGTTATGCAAGGGCTATCCTGTTTACAGAATAGTGCCTTCGGTTCATCCTGTTCCTGGGTGACTTGTATGGACGGATGTCTGACAGAGTATTTCCAGATGATCACGTATATTGATTCCTCCAACCGTACCAAGAGTGGAAGCGGAGAAGGAAACTTCTTTTAGCTAACACATAATGTATGGTTGAGGATGTTAATCGGTGATTTGATGGATTTGACGATGTGGCATTCAAAGTGAATCTGGTATGATGATAAAGCGTAGCTTTTAGCCTCATCATCCGGTAAATGACAGAAATTGGGCAGGCAGCATGGCTAAGTCGGTCGCACCGAAGTAGGGTGTATAATCACCTGATCTAGAGTTTCATTTACTTCTAAAAATCTATTGTTGATGCTGTCCCATTCGGGAAACGGTTGCTGATCCCAACTGTTGGTGATATACATTCGATACACTCAAGCGAAATGAGTGGTCGGTCATGTGTGGCCGGGTTGCAAGATGTTCTTGTTGAACCCAGTGTATTCCTCTCTAGAGGTACACTAGCGAAAAGGTGGTTCCATACCTTGTCATAGTTGGAAATCCATTACCCAATACGTGCTTCGGTTTTGATTGTATAATATATATGCAGAACGTGAGATGAAAGCGTTTCTGCTAGATGATTATTATATTGTGTTGATAGACATTATTATAATATCAAAAGGTTTTGATATAAAGATATTTGGATTCTCATAAGGGAAAAACCCGTTCCGTTATACGGCGTGGTCTTATGAGATATCGATTACCTCCTTGAATTGTTTTAAACTGTTTTACTCATACCAGTCCCATGACTGACCCGGAGTTTATTTTGTTGTTTTCCCTAAACTCTTGGGTGCCTAAATTTGTATGGGCAGTCAAGTAGTCGGGATTTTACAGATATAGTTGAAGAGCTGGAGCAGGAGGCTTCAGGATCATATAGCTATAGTTATTTCCGCTGTGTTGTAAGTGTTATACTTTGATAATGATGTATATTCAAATACAGATGTATATTTCAAAGTTATGTTATGAAATATATTTATTCGTTCCGCTGTGAGATTCGTGTTACTCTGATGTTGTGTTCTTCTTCTTCTTCTATTCTAATTTTCTATCTTATCTTTCCTCACCCTCTAATTTCTTTCACTAATTACCAGGATTTTTCGATGTTTTGGTTATCGACATCGTGCTTATGTCGATAACCAAAGTCGCTCGAAATCCGGGTCGTTACAGTGGCGGAGAATTTACTCTCTTTCTTAACACCCTTCTTTGAGACGTACGAGCTCAAAGGTTATGTGATTAATAGTGACTGATCATATGTGTGAATTACTGATGTGAAGTACTATATTTTGAATGTACTTGTGATTATTATGTTGTGAAATGATTTTCCCTACTTCGGGATATGAAATGATTTAGTATGTGGCTAAAGAGTCGGGTAACCCTGAGACTAAAAGTATGGGTGAGAGGTCAGTGTAGCCTGCTCCTGTGTGGGGTAGATGCATCGTCGGTGTAGCCTGCTCCTATGTGTGGTAGGTGCACATTTATATATCGAGTTGCGAGGTGCGTACCCTTTGCCTTGTCGATGGGAAGCACGATATTTGGTTGCATACTTGTTTGTATGCATTGTTATGTTTTGGAATTCATATTTCCAAACGATTTGATTTGAGATCCCGAAGTGAAATCTACTTTGATATAGAAAGTTAGATATGTATTTCAAATGATTTGAAATAAGAAATCGGGAATAAAGTTCAAAGGAATAATTTCTGTAAATTGAATTAGATTTGGAAAATCTAAGTGTAGTGATTAATCTAAGTGGGTAGATTGGGATATTGCATGTTGATTGATGCATAGTAGATCCATATATCTATATTGATTGTTGTTTATACACTGGCATTCATGGGGGTAATCCCGTTACGCGTTAGCGGCGTGGTCCCGTGATATGCCATATTATTAAATAAGTTAATTATAACTGTTTAGAGTTTCTCACACCAGTCTGATGACGGACCTATAGTTTGCTTTTCCCTTGCAAACTCGGGTGCCACTATTTTCCACACGGGAAGTCGAGTAGTTTTATTTTGCAGATATATGAGCAGGATTCTAGATTGAAGATTTAAGCTATGTCCAGGCATTTACAGTCTTCCGTTATGTAGTTATATTTCCGCTGTGCATTGTATTACATTTATTGTAAAATCATCTTCCGCTGTATTGATTATATTTCGATATACTCTGATATTCTATACTCTGATGTAACATTATTATGATGTTAATAGAAGTCTTCTATTATTTGTTTTGATGTGTTGTATGCCCAGAGTTAGCGTATACGGGATTCGAACAGTCTTGGTCGGTTTAGCGATCGATTAGGCCTGGGCGAAATCCGTGTCGTTACAGTACATGTCAGAGAAGGGTGTTAAGCAAGAGAATAAAACTCTGCCACCAAACAGATATACATTTAATAGAGATCAATCAACACAGAATAAAATCCAATGTCAGACACACATCCATTTACAAGTTCGTTCTGGGTCTGAACAAAACCGGAGGCACCTTATTCCTCATCCCATATTTCCAATACAGGAGAGAGACCCTCGCATATCCGGTCGATCCCCAAGTACGTCTAGACGATCACCACTTATTACCTCGTCTTGGATGTATAACCCAATCAAGACATCAGTAATCATCCAAATGATGTGAAGACCTCTGGTCTTCAACCACCATCTCCATCGTCGACTTATCGTCGATTCAGTTATTCATAATGGGATAAACCCGGTCTTTCTGAATAACTCGCATATCTTATAAACAAGTGCTATAAAAACACAACATATGCCTCATCCCAATTCTGAGTATTATTTTATTTAAATATTCATATCCTTTGGGAAAAGTTCCCATTAGTTTTATCAAAAATAAATTCTTTAAATTTATTCTTTAATCTTCCCTTGGATATCAATTCAAACCAAATTAAGGTTTATCCAAACAAGTCGGGATTAGCGAACCTTACCGAAGTACTCATTTATTATATTTCCCAATCCCAACCTATTCATCCCATGGAGAAAAACTGGCAATACTCCATATCTAACACCTCAGTGTTATCGGTAAAATTATTTACCATTTCACGTTCAATCTAATTAAAGATTTAACTATCGCTTGGAGCAAAACTGGTGATACTCCATTCTCGATCATTTCATGAATTCAATAAATTTAAATATCTCATTCACCTTCCCATCTAATTAAAGATTCATTAAAACTCTAATTCAGTTTCAATCTTAAAAATCATTACTTAATGATTATTCAAAGTTAAGAAATTACTCTTATCTTTAACTGGGTTAAAGGACTAATGTCATTTAAAACACAGTTCACGATAATCCAAAATCACATTCCATTAATTATGGAATCTTCATGGAAAATAGATCAATATATATAATCGATATAAACTTCTGTCTCCAACCAATAATATAAATAGAATAACGGCAAATCCCATATATAGTAATGGTCTTCCTCCACAGAAGCTCACTTCGATTATTACCAAATCGAATTCCATGCCATTCCAATTTATTTTGTAAAATTGGAAAACTTTACTTTGGAAAATTACCAATAAATCTTAGTTAAAAGATTTCTATATTCCAAATCACATTATCCTGTAAATCGGGTTAAAGAACGAATGTCGTTAAAAACACAACTCACAATAAATCCAATTCACATTCTATTTTATTTCATTCCAATTAAATATTAATTAATTGGAAAACTTCACTAAATCTTAATAAAAAGATTTATTCTTTTCTCAACTGGGTTTAAGAACGGTGTTATTTAAGACACCATTCACGATAAGCCCAAAATCCCATTTAATTCCAATTAAATATTAATTAATTGGTAAACTCCTTTAAATCTTATTTAAAAGATTTAATCTTTTCTCACCTGGGTTTAAGAACAGTGTTAGTAAAGACACTGTTCACGACAAACCCAAAATCCCATTCGATATTAAATACAAGGCTCTGAATAGAAATTATATCGGATTATATTCAATATCAAATGCTGAGACCAACAAATATCATATTGTAAATAATGATATATATATATATCTTCCAAATTTCCATAACAATATCCGTATAATCACAGAATCCAATATCGAAATATTCCGAAGATTATTTCCATTACAAATCCAATCCAATTTGTTCGTTGGAAATTTCGATTTATATTAAAAACCTTCACAAATTCAATTTATTTTATTTAATTATATTGGATTATTATTCTAGTTAATAACTAGTTCATCTTGATAAACATATATTTTTATCTTTACAGACATGGAATTTTTCATCCCAATTCTTTCTAAATCATTCATTATGATTTTACACAAATTATTAATATTTTTAATAATTTTATTAAGGTCCTTTCAGTCGATTTCCATAAACGATCATCGAACTATACTTACAGCAACCTTTTCCAAATTTTACTTGGACATAATTCCAAATCCAACTGTTAGATTTCAAACCCCTTATGTTTGTTGGAAAGCCCTTTTCGATACGAACCCAACGGTTCCGGTTTTAGGAGAATCCGACGGTCGGATCTCCCGTAATGTCAATTCGAAGTCAATGGTCGAAATTCGCAAATGGTCGCGGCAGGGCGCGTTCTATTCAGGCCATTAAATATATATAATATATATATATTATATATTTCATTGATTTCCATTTAAAACGTATTTTATAAATTCGTTTTAAAACGATTCTAACTTCATTTTCAATTTTAAAACCATAATTTAATATTCCTTTATAAATCCATTTTAAATTCATCTTAAAACGATTTCAAATTCATTTCAAATTTCAAATCAAATTTGAATATTCTTTTATAAATTCGTTTTAAATTCATTTTAAAATGATTTCCATTTCATTTCAAATCAAATTTGAATATTCCTTATCAATATATTATTTAAATGATAATATTTTCAAAATATCAGATTTTGAAATAATTTCCTTTTCGATATTCATTATAAAAATGAATAATCGATATAAATACCGTTTGCTTCAAAATGGCGCAAATCTAATCAATATAGCTTCATATATTTCAATGTTTTCGTGCCCATCCGGAATCAGACTTTAAAATCATATTTTTCTCCATTACTGAATATTATTTTAAAATATTAGTTATTTGAAATTCTAAAATATTCGTTATTTTAAAATATTCCTTATTTTAAAATATTCCTTATTCTTGAATTGGAATCAGACCCAATCAATTACCATATAATTTTATTTATATGGATTTCATACAACACATATATCAACACTGATAAACAATCAATCATCAGCTAGAGTGCACTGCACAACTACATAAGCATTAATATAAATAATTAACACTTACAACACTTTGTCAACCCATCGATTGACATACAACTAAACAATTGGGATTAGTGTACGTCCAATATCATCCTGATACCCGTGTGGAGTTTCAATCAACAAACACAGATTTTATTTGTGCAGTTGGGCGATGTGTAAAATATATCGTTCCAATCAGTATCAGATAAATGGGTGTACATAAACAAATTATCTGATTTGTTTATGAATATTTATTTCAACACATGACTATTTTTAATAGTTCATATATACAATAAAAAATGATATTTTTATTGTTCAAATATTTTATTCAACACATGAATAATTTATTCGGTTCATGTGTACAATAAAAATGTGATTTTTATTGTTCAAATATTTTATTCAACATATGAATATTTTATACAGTTCATATCACAATCAATTTCAACAACACAATACAATCAAACAAGTCGTCTATGGTCTATGGACGACAATGTCAGGTGCTACTAATCCCCATCTGCAATCTAGTATATATTTAACTGTAAAAATTTTGAGCGAGAAGGAGTTCTCACGTTGGGTTCCACTCCTCCAGTTTTATTTTTGAATTTTTGAATAGTTTGGATTTGTCCGAAATCCCAACGTGCTCCAAATCGGGCCCGTTAGTCTTGTTGTGTAGCTCTTGACTCCATGATCGCAACGGATCTGAAATCACACGATTTATACCTCGTATGATAAAGATACAGTATTTTAAAGATTGGACAATTAAATATATAATTAATTAAATAGTTAACTAATTAAGTTAACCTTCTTCTTCATCAATTTACAAAGGCCGACGTTACTTTTCCAAAACTCAAAACTAGGGTTGGGAATCGCGCTGCCTACAACCATCTAGAGGTCGACCAGCTACTTCCACACGATGCTCCTCCTCGAGAGCTACTCGCGGCTACCTCTTGTGCCAAGCTCGGTAGGTCCCCCTCCTCAGAAATCGCATCCAAAGTTGGTGGGTTTGATCTCAGAAATCGAGCTCTACACAACACCATTTCAGATCAAACCCATTTGGATCGGAAGAACAAGGAGAGATCTAAAATTTTCTCTTCTGGATGGGAGTTTAATTCGACGTGATTCGGGAATTATTTGAAGGGGAAAAATCGAGCTGTTTGGGCCTTCAATTTAATGAAGGTGGCGGCGTTGAAAGGAATTAGGGTTGGGGAGGGTTTTTATAGAAATTTATTTTATTATTTTTAATTCCTATAACATCAGTTTTTGCCATGAGCTCCAAACGATTATCGCCCCCAGCTAATTACCTCCATTCCGGACACAATGAGATATGTTTCGTAAACCAATTCAACGGTTTCGACCAGTTTTTGTCAAAATTGAAATATAAATCAATATATATTAAATTTAAATGTACATTTTAATTTACCGGGGCCACATACTGACTCCAAAAATTCCTGAAAAATAAACCTAGCTATGTTTTGATGATACGGTCCTAACAAAACTAATTTCATCGAATTTGGAGACAGTTTGAAAAACAGTCATTTTCCAGTCGATTAAGTTCAAACTAAATTGACCAAACGCATTTAAATTCACCACGCTTACATATTAATTCCAAAAATAGTGAAAATTGGAATCTCGCAATAATTTGACATTCCAGATCCAACAGAAGTAGTCTCGTCGAAAATAGAGGTCGTTTGCAAAATCGCTATTTTTAAGGGCTATATATTATATAAATTCCATAGCGACTATTCTGAATTTTCAACTGGACATAATTTTTATTCCCATTATGAAATCTGAATTTTTTACATTCGCTGGAAAGATATTTTAAAACAGATTCAAATATTTCTGGTTTTACTGAAATCCGATTTATTTTGAATCCTGTAAGTTCATTTGAAATTTGAAATCGAATTTTCAAACTACCACGCCATTTCAGGCTCGTTATATAATTAAAATAAATTTATTCATTATAACTTCGATTTAAATAAATTTTTAGTCATTATTATTTAAAATAAATCATTTTAAATATTCAAAATACATTAAAATCGCAAAAATAAAAATTTTAAATTGGTTCTGAAAATCCGGGTTGTTACAATTGTACTACACGCCAACAGGGTATTCAATATTTTTATTGAACTCGTCTTGTTTGTAGGTCATGTAGTCGGATCTGGTATGTTTTGGGTTTTTGTGTTTTTGAGGTGTTTGGTTGCTTTATCGGTTAAGAGTAGCTCGGTTTTCTTGTTGTCATTGAAATGAAGCTCTTATTTTTTGTTGCTACTAACTTTGAGTTGGTCGGTCATCTTGTCTTTATGGATGGTGTCACCATTGCTACGTGATGACTAGGCACAGACCAGATGGTGATGCTATCTGTATTTTCATCTACGCGCCCGTTATTATCTCATGGTTTAATCTTTTTCCAGAGCTTTATTTCTACTAATGTCATTGCTTGGTTTCTTGTGTTTGGTGGTCTGGAAAATTACTTGGACGTCGAACTCGCTGTGATTCAGGTGAAGCTTCGGTTCTCAAATTTGTAGTGCTTGTTGGTGATCATCTTTTACCTTCCTTTCCACTGGATTCTCCTACTTCGTACAATATGTCATATCAGTGCATGTAATTTCCATCATGGTGTGGAAATCAAGAGAAAAGTGGCAGGCTACAGTGTGGAACTATTTGAGCTAAGCATGGGTTGTCTATTTACATTTCTACTCATGTGACACTGTACTTTACAATGCTACTAAGAGATATATTCATGTAATTTTCTGTTCGGCTTGATGGGTGGCTTTCGTCTCATCTAGTCATGGATGTTGTTCTCAGCACTAGCCAAAGTTATTAATCATGTTATTTGTACTTGATATTTTATGTAGCTTGTACTTATGAAATTCTCCCTGCGTGGAGACACGGTGGACGGTCCACCTTAAAAACCAAAATATTGTAGTCTACTAATTTAGCTATCTCCAGTGTTGTAAATCTGATAGGTAGAGTGGGCGGAACACTATAAATTCCGCAGGTGGTGGACGGTCCACCTTAAAACCGAATTAACCGATTGTAACCACAATCACCTGCACTATACTGTATTTTTATTATTGGTTATAATAAAAAAAAGTGTAATGGACCACTATAAAAACCGGTTGGCCTTGCCAAAAAAAAACCAAACATGGAATTCTTAACTCGATATCACATTCCGAGTTAAATAGTATCCAAATTATATTAAAAACCCTTTTAAATATATTAAATAAACGTTATAATTTAATAAAGATTTCCATAGCGACTATTTTAAAATTTGATTTGTCTATAGCAAACAATCTATAACACGAAATCTAAATTTTTATCTTGCATAAGAAAATTATAACCAGTTAGATTAGACGTTTCGTATTTCATAGAAATCCGACTATATCAGATCCTGTATATTCAATTGAAGTTGAAAACTCAATATTACGAACTACCGCGCCATTACGAGCTCGATTTATATTAAATATTAATTTAACGTTCAAACTTCGTTTTAATAAACAAATTTTATACTGAAATCCATTTAATTTCCAAATAAAATATTTAATATTATAAATTAAATTAAATATTTGACTACCAAAAATACGGGACATCACATTCTTCCCCCTTTAAAAGAATTTTGTCCCCGAAATTATTAGGATAAGAAAAATGTTATAAACCCATTAACTTTAAAATTCAATTTTATTTTAAATCGAAAACTAATTTATTATGGGAAAATAAAATTTTCAAAAATACCAAAAAATTTCTAACAGGTTAAATTCCCAAAAAAATTCGGTAGAGTCTCCCATGTACGAAGTGACATCTGCGATATCCCAGGAATAAATAATATGTGTACATCGACCTACACGGTCGGAAAACAAAAACCAAAATTTATATTTTCGTGTTGACGTACCTTTTAGAAGCGCTATAGAGCATACTTGCTCGACTTACATGCAATCTACGCAACCAAACTTACTCAAAGCCATCTGGCACCTGTACTTAACTTATGACATATGAGTAACAAAGATATGAAATTCTTAAATAATACTTCACTAATTATCCAGTATAACAACACGAATTCCAAAATCAAACAGGTAGCATCAATTCACTTTGAACACAGGGTTAACTCATAAGTTTTAATTCACATGCATTTTCATTCCAATTTAAATATACTAGAATTTATCCTTTAGTTTATAATTCATTCAGCTTCTATTATTAAATCGATGATTTATTTTATTCAAACAATTTATCAAACGATCCACAACCAACACACGACCAATTCAATCAATAACTGAATTTATATTCAATATTAATAATTACATTGGTTTAACATATTTGAATCATCAATCGATTAATATCCATTAGATTTATATTTAATTATTATTCATTAAATTTCCAAATTCAAATCCACTTTATTTAATTTCAAAATAATTTCTTAATTAAATTTCACTTAACCAAGTTAAGTTCTAATTCAAATTTCAATCCAAATTTGAATATCATTCAAATCAATCAAACACACTAATTTCTCAATAATTTCATAAAATTATTTCTTTACTATACAAAAATATAATTTGGGTAAAATTATTTCATTTACCCTTTTTTACAAAATAATATCGTGTCCATTTTCTAGTTCAATGCTTCTCAACACTTACAAAACATTTGTATTTAAAATCTACAAATATGCGCTCTCATTTATATACACTCAACTCAAACTAAGGTACTACTAACCCCATCTCTATCGAGTTACACCACAAAGCCACGGTTATTATTAAACCAACAGCTCTGATACCACTGTAACGGCCTAAGGATTTTCGACCCTGAAAATCGACATAAATACATTTACCGTATCTCATGCCGACCTTCCAATAACCGAAAACACAAGAATGTTATTACAAGAAACTAGAGGGTGAGATAAGAAAGGAAGAAATATTAGAATAGTAGTAGAAGAAGAACCAACACAACACAGAGTCTCACATCGCAGCATAACAAAATATAATATAGAAATAAATCTTTACTGAGATCTTGAAAAATACTTACAATCATCAGAGTACATCACACATCTGGACAGTTATAATACCATGTCCTCATATACAACACATAATGGAATAAATATATATCATACGTCTGAACTCCTCGACCACGTCTTCTGAAATTCACAACATCCAAATCTAAACCTTTAAAACTTGGTCTAACCTGATCAATACAAATGCCGGATTAGTCTGGTGAACCAGAGTGAGAAAAACACACTAAGTTTAAGGGTATCACACTACTTGATTTTTAAAGTCAAAATTTTTCCGAAAGAAAGGGGTAATCGTAAGACCAAATCCACATGTAAATACAGATGGTTTCTACCTTACAATGACCCAAAACATTTTTGAAATCAATATCTTTTCTGATATTATAATAGTGTCTAAATACAAATAAATATCAATCCAGCCGAACGCTTACATCTCATGCTCTACATACATAGTGTAAAATCAAAACTGCGGGCGCTTATTGGAGAATGGATTTCCATGGCAAGGTATGAGCAACCACCTTTCCGACAGTGTATCTCTAGAGAGTAGTACACCGAGTTCAACATGAACATCTTTCAATTCAGGCTAACCATGACCGACCCCTCATTTCACTTGAGAGTACCGAATATATTGTCACCTACGGTTGTATCCAACATAACCGTTCCTGGGAGATACAGAAGTGAAAAGAAGAACAAATATGAATATTCTCTAGATGGTGACAATACGCCATAATGGAAGCGACCCACATAGCCATGCGACCTACCTGATTTTCACCATTTCCCAGTTGATGAGGTTCGAGGTCATAAATACCTTTACAACATCTGCCACCATTCACTTTGAATGCCATGTCATCAGATCTATCAAATCACTAATTGACGTCAATAAATATACTCTGGGTATACAAGAAGTGCCCCTCTTTGCCACCGACTCGGTATATTTGTAAAAATCATTATACGTGGTTTTTAGGAAATAACCTGTTAGATATTTGTCCATACAAGTCATCCAGGAACAAGATGAATCGAAGGTACCCTCCTACCGCATCCTATATAGGTATCACACTAAGGACCAGTAGCAATTAGTCCTTATAATCCGAAGATTTCAATCACGAAAGAATCCCTACCGAAATATCTCTAGGAGCTAACCAGAGGAATTTAATAGGTAGTTCTTCCGCTTATGAAGATCTACAGTCTTCAATTGCTACATATTCAATAAACATCTTCAATGTATTTGCTGGTCAGAATGGTTTTCAAATATAATTTTGATCCCAGTCTTTCTGTACCAACAATCGTATAGGTCAAATTTCGATAGTCGATTATTTAACTATCAAATAAATAATTATGAGAATAAATAAGTTCACTGATTCAGTACTCGGCATTATTTGGCCTTGTTACTTAAACATCTATCAATTATATTCTTTAAATCCTGCAATATTGGAGTCTATCTTTTACTTCTTATTATAAATAAGAATATTCTTAAAAATCATTTCAATAACTTATAAACTTTTTCGAATACAATTTTAAATATTATTTACGGAAATCATAACCTATGTTTCCCTCAATTACCTATCGTTTATAAACTAACTCTATTCTTGGATAATCGTGAAGTCGTTCAAGTTGGGGTAATTTATTTACCTCTCAGACCTTGACCATTAACATTCATATCTTTAGAATAGATAGAAGTTTACGTCTTCCTTTGACAACCTTATTTAAACCGCAACATCGTTTACTTAATTAATTATTAAGTAAACTATTATTATACTTCTCTATTAATCTTTAATAATATTGTATAATGCTATACTCGAGTTTCAATTCCATTATAATTAAGATCCTTTATAAAGTTTCTTCAGCATCTCTTTATAAACATTCTTCAACTTGTTTGCAATAACAATACTGCATTTGTTTTTAAATCATATACGTGTCTTTAATAAATCAAATATAAACATCTTTACAAACCTTATAGAAATATCTTTATAAATCCTACATTTATCTTTTATAATTCTTATAATTAACATCTCGCACGAATTCTTAAATATATCTTTTATCAGAACAATCCAACTTATTATCTGTAACAACGTTACAGATTTCATTTTGAAACTTCCTATTTTCTTATATTATACCTTTTCAAATCATTCCGTTTACTTATGCGTTGTCTATAATCAAATAGAGATCTTTTTAAAGATCTTCAATTTATAAATCAAATAGTTCAATTTTATTATTTGTAACAATTATTAAAAATTTACTTCATTTACAAAATCGTTTGTAATTCATTTACGACAATTTATCTTCGTTGCCACTTCTAGTACCTTTTACTTAGCTTATACTCTCGTCGTTGATTAACATTCCGAACTTCGGAATAATATCAACTTCGCTTAACATTCCGAACTTCGGAATATCACATTCCGAATCTCAGAATAAATCTCACTTGGACATTTCATACCATTTTCCAATTTCTAAATTTAACCTTAAATATTAAGTAAATATTTGATTTAAGCTATCAGATTCGCTTAAAACCTTTTATAACTTCGTTATAAAAACTCGGTTTTAACATAAAACTCGTTCATAAACTCCTTTCACGATCAATTCGTTTTCATTACTTTTTAAATGGATTCCAATAAAAAAGGAAACTCTTAAATTATTACTAATAAAAATAATAGTTTACTTCATCATTAACTACTGTAATATTAGTTAACTTCTTAATTAACTAAAATAAATATAAAATTTCTTTTTAAAATCCTATTAAAATTAAAACCAATATTCGTTAAACCATTTCATTAGATTACTTCAAAACAAATTAATTTAATCGACAATCCCAGTTAAAACGGTTGACTTAGTCAACTCAAAAACACGGTTAATTCGTTAACCAATTTCAATTAATCATTCCTTTAAATTTATTACTAATATAACTAATTTAAATAAGTCCATTTAATTGTTTCTAGAAAAAATATTCAAATCTTGACCGTTAGGTTAATTTTATACTCTCTTGCTTATAAATCTGATTAACATCAGAATTGGCCTTATAAAATTATTTAGTAATTATCTATAACTTAAATAATAAATAATAAATATGCATTTTCTTTTAATGAACTTCTATTCAAAATAATAAAAACTATCTTCAGTTATAAAAATAAATCTTATAACCTCACTTTTATCGATTCACCTGAAGGTAAATTCATATTTAGAAAACGATTGATTTAGAGACCATATGCTACCAATACTGGACCAACACTGCCCATTGGTTAAAACAAAACAACCGTTGAATTTTAGTTCAACGGTCGATAACCAAATCAATCATCCCATCAGAACAGTTCATATAATGATAATATGAAAATAAATATCATTATATATATTTAAGGAATCCCGTTGGATCCCTCCAACCTGTTCTTCCTTGCATTCAAATGCGTATCTCAAATAAAATCATTAAATAAGAATATTAAATTTTTAACAAATAATTTCTACATGGTAAATAAAAACTATTTAACATCAACCAATTTATTTAACCAACAATTCAAACAATTTAATTAAACACGTTTATATCATAAACGTGACCAATAAGGTAAGTTACCTTAATTGGTTCCAATCGTTAAAATAGCGATTTAGTATTTCACTGAAAGTAAACAACGTTTAATTTCATCGATTCAACCAATATATGAATATATATTTAACAAACAACTAACCATTAACAAACGTAGCACATAATTATAAAACCCGACTTATATAAAATATAAGTGGTAAGAACTGAGTGAGTTCAACTCACCTTGAATTGATACTGTTGTTTGAACGGTTGGTTTTAGTTAAATTAAACGTGTGTTTAATTTAATTAATAATCTCGATTTATTCCAAATTTGTCCATTTCTGTTCCACGACGTAGTGCTTGTTGATGCGACTCCACGACACCCGGTTTGTCCAGTTCTGATATTATATGATCGAGTTATCAATACTATACGTTACCATGTTATAATTAAATTTAAATTATTTCTTAACCAATATAGTTTTAAATAATTAATTACGTTTAAGCATACAAGGCCGATTTAAATTGTTTCCTCCTCATACAAAACATCTTCGTTCTAGAACTCACGAACAGAACCCACTGTTCTTCGACCTGGAAACATAATAGGTAGATAAATTATTATATGACCCTAATTAACGTTTACCACTAACGATATAAATATAAAATTAATTAGATGATTCAATTTGGTTAACTGTAACATACATGTCTCGATTACATATTACTTTTGGTTCATGTTCGCAATTGTCGTTTGTTTTAAAAACCTTGTTCCCAATTGTTCATGCTGCGCAACTAACGGTCTGCAACAAAATTTATGATTCGGTTAATATAAAGGATGTTAATATAGATTAACCAACTTAATTAAAATGTACTCAATATTAATTAATTAGGTTAGTCTTAAGGCGGCTGATCCCTTTTATTGTTGTTTCTCTTTGTTTCTGTATGCTCATCGTTATACTATTTCCTAGAACCCATGCTTGCCGACTTCTTTTCGCCACCATGCCTTCACCAGAGGTTGATCGAAGGTCAGCATATGAAGCGTCGCAGCACCCTTTAACTACGCCCAACCTCCCTTGTCACTCGGTTGCACCCTTCGCCTAGTATCAGGCCTCGAACGCTGCCATTGTCGAATACAAATATGGCCACCAGAATGAACTCCAGTTAACCACCGTCGTTGGTCCAAAAGGCCTCGAAACCCTCTACGTTTATCTAGTTACGAGTTTGTGGAGTAAATCTGTAACGACACGCATTCTTCGCATCATAGGATCGTAGGATATTTATTTCTTTCACATATGAAGTCGTATGGTCATGTAACTTTGGGAGACGACTATTGGGGTCATTTCCCATGTTCATGATTTTTGTCGATTTTTAAATGACCATTTTACCCCTAGTTGGTACTGTTTTGGCCATAACTTTTGACCAGAAAGGAATTTTGACCTGAAACCACTTTCATTGGTTCCGAATGATGGTTTACAATTCCGTAGAGTGGTCACATTAGCCAAACGGACTCACCGTTTGGGAGATATGGCTGAAACAAGTCTCGGATAGTGAAAAACAGCTCAATTGGGCTTAACCGGGTGACTAACAGCTAGGCCCAATGGGGGATTTCGGGATTAGGGTTATGAGGAGGCTGAAATCAGATAGAGAACGATCTTATTCTCATTTTCCAGCCGCCACATTCATTCTTGAACCCTAACAATGGCTGCCAACATCTAGAAACATCCTCAAATCACTTTCTAATCAAGTTTTGGCTTAATCTAAATCAAATTAAGGAGAGGAAACACGAAAGCAAGGTTAGAGCTGCTGTTAGACACCACTATTCACCCAAATCAGCGAGGTTTCAGTTCTGAGAATTTTATTTGTAGCCAAGGTGAGTGATTTGCATAGTTTTTGCACTAATTACGGTTAATTAAGGGTAATTAGTGAAGATTAGCGAATTTATACACTACTAAATTCTGGAAAAATATCTATAAATTCGAAAATAATATTTTATGCCACTGGTAGAAATTTGGTTTAATTTGGTTAAGTTTTGTTAACCCTAGGATTAGTTTTGCTTAAATATACTTAAGGGAAAATATGGGGTTTTGGGTATATTTGATCCATTTTGACATGTAAATTCATTGTTTTAGTGTTGTGGTTAGTTTGCTATGTTGCTATGACTGTTTGGAATGATTTTTGGTCGGTTAGATTGGTCGAAAACGTCATCGAATGGCGTAAACAAGTTGATGGAAAAAGTTGCAGAAAGTTGTGCAGGGTTTCGGATCGGATCGGGTATGGGATCGGATCGGATAGGGGAGCTGGGCAAGGAATCCGACCCGAACTGAAGTCTGGCACAAAGTTTGGCAGGAAGGAAGGCCATTGCTTAGAGTTGGAGTTGGACAGAGGAGCGGATCGGAGCTAGGGAGCGGATCGGGTCGGAGCAGGCAAGCGAGCGGGATCGGATCGGGCAAATGGAGAAGGACAGGATCGGATCGGGGAACCTAGAGGGGAGCAACCACCGAACCGAACAGAGGATGGGCACTATACTTCCGAACCGAACCGAGAAGGGATGGAGCGCTGATCCAGGCATGGACTAGGACCACCGAACCGAACCGAGCTGGAAGGTTACACCGAACTGAGCCAGACGAGGAGCACCGAACCGAACCGTACATGGGCTATTACTACTACGCGATTACTTTTCTGAAGACCAACTCCAATTCGATCAAAACCCGAGATGCAAAGGAAGTCCAAATGAGGGGCTTTGACTTAGGATCCAGTTGGGAACCAATGAGTGGGCTTCATGATTGGGCTTTGCTGCGGGACGTGTGCCAAGGGGCTATCGATGTCTATGACTTTGGATCACTATGTATGGGAGGTACGTGAACGGATTCAGGGCCATGGTGGCCTAGGTACGACTAAAGGGCTATAGACCAATGAGGTGGGGTCATTTGTAAAGATTTGGTCATGACTCCATGTGGTAAGCTTGGTGGTAGCAGTAGTTGTACAAGTCGAACTCCGTCACTACTTCGATGGGTCTAGTGATTGACAGCGGTGGACATCGTATGCTTTACGCACTGAGCGAGTGATGTGAGGATGGTTGTTATGCTTGATTTGTTTGCCACCATTATGACATACACACCCCACCCCCGTATTCTTTACACTATCTGTTATAGCACCTTAAAGTATTGTACGGTATGTAGTGCTAACTCTTTGGTTGCAGGTCCAGGTTCAGGTATGGTTTAGTATACCTGTTATTGTTCTGTTTAGATGCTTATCGCTCATACCAGGCTTTATGTCTGACCCAGAGTTTTATGTCTCCTCTTATTACTCTGGGTGCTCACACGAGCAGACTAGAGACAGGTTAGCTAGTGATGCACGGGTAGATGATCCGGACACGAGCAGGAGGCTTCCACGCATGATATGTATATATAGTATTCTCCCTGTGTTGTTGAAGATCACTGTTTGGGCATTAGTAGTGCATCTTCTACTTTAGCTTTCTTTTGTTTTAGAGACAGTAAATTTGGAAAGTTGTAATAAGCTGTATTTGGAATTCCGCTGCTCTGATGTTGATGTTGATTTTAGTTATCACCTTATGTACTGTCTCACCTGTTTTATGTCAAGTATGTTATTATTATATTTTGCTCCATGCGCTGTGAGACGTTCTACAGGTTCTTGATTAGTTCATTCTCTTCTTCCCTCTTCTTCTAAGGACCGTCCCGTGCTAGTCGGGCATGTGTACAGCGGACCTTCGGAGGAAATGCAGGTTGGTACGGGGCGGGCCGTCACACTTGGTATCAGAGCTCTAGGTTGCGTAGTTAACCTAACGAAAGACACTAGGGAGAGATAGTATGTATATGAGAGAGCGTATTTGTGATTACTTTGGTTTTCAAAAGCTATATATATACTATTAGTAGTATAAGAATGAAGTCGTACTGCACTAGCACCACTATGGGGTCGTTAATCGTTTCCCTTTTCAAATTGACGATGAGCCGATATGCTAGAGGTGCTGGTAGGGGAGCCAATAATGGGAATGCTGCTGACATGAGGACGATGTTTACTGACCTCATGAGAGAGATGCTATGAGATGTGCAAAGGGCAACTCCTAATGGTGGTAATGGTGGTGGTCCATTAGTGCAGGCACCGAGGGCCGACTTCGCCAAGCTGAATAAGGATTATACTAGTCTTGGTGGGAAGTCGTTCCACGGAACGGAGTCGGCTACGGATGTTCAGGATTGGTTGGATAGTTTTGAACGTATCTTCGAGGATCTGGGTATCGAGGATGCGATGAAGAGGAAGCTAGCGTCCCGTCAGCTGCAAGGGCGGGCAATGAATTGGTGGAATGCTATAAAGGCAGCTACTCCCGAAGATCAGATCACTTGGGAGCAGTTTAAGGTTCGCTTTAGCGAGAAGTTCATTCCACCTGCTCAGAAGTCAGTGCTGTTTAAAAAATTCTTGGAGCTCAAGCAGAATGGTTGAGCTGTCTCGGAGTATATTGCTGAATTCGACACTTTGTCGAAGTATGGGTTATCTCTTATTGATACTGCCGAGAAGAAAAATGAGAAATTCATAACTGGTTTGGATCAGTACTTGGGGGAAAGGCTTATTAACCACATCGATGAGACGTTTGAATCGATTGTAGGGAAAGCATTGAGGTCAGAAAGTCTCTACCCTAAGCCGAAGACTGAGGTTGCATCTGCAGAGGAGCCAAAGACATAAGCAAGTGGTGGAGGCAAGGGTGGTTCCCAGAATAAGAGAAAACAGAATCAGACTAAGGATGGTCAGAAGAAAAAGAATAAGCAAGATGTTGAGTGCTTCAGCTGTGGTAAGAAGGGCCATTATGGTAGAATTGTCGGGCCAAGCCAGCGGATAGGAAGTGCTTCAACTGTGGCCAAATGGGACATCACAAGGACAAGTGTCCGCAACCCCCTAGAGAGAAGCAAACGGTGAAAGCATATGCCCTTAATGCTATTCCTTCTTCGTCAAATGCCCCAACTACGGTGGAGAAGGGAAAGAATGTCGTCATTCAAGGTATGCTTTCTGTTTATGATATTCCTGTTAGAGTTTTGTTTGATACCGGAGCTTCCAATTCTTCCATATCTAGTGACCTGGTAGATAGGTTGGGATTGGAGCCCGAGATTGTCGATAGACCTTTAGTGGTGACGAACCCGATTGGTGGTTCGACTAGCCTTAGCATGATTTGGCGTAATGTGGTCTTATCGAGTCATGGATGCATGTTTGTTTGTGATTGCTTTGTTTTGGGCTTTACTGGGTTTGGCATTATTTTGGGAGTCGATTGGCTCCAAAGATACGAGGTGGTGGTAGACTGTGAGGGCTTTTTGGTGATAGCTAGAGCGGATGATGGGCGGAGGATAGTGTTTGGTGGTCTACCCAGTGAGGGGGTATTGGCTAGTTTTCTAAACTCTCTCGACATTCCGCATAGTGAGTTGTCAGGTTTGCCCGTGGTTAGCCAGTATCCGGACATTTTTGAAGAAGTTACCGGGCTTCCACCACATCGAGAGATTGAGTTCCGTATTGATTTAGTGAAAGATGCCAGACCTATAGTGATGCCACTTCGTCGTATGGCACCAAGGGAGCAGCGAGAGCTCGGGGTGCAAGTCAGCGATCTTTTGAAGAAGGGTTTTATCAGAAGGAGTGTTTCTGAGTGGGGAGCACCAGTTGTGTTTGCTACCAAGGCGGTTGGTTCCCTTTGTATTTGTGCAGACTACCGCGAGTTGAATATAGTGACGAGGAAGAACAAGTATCCTCTACCGCGGATAGATGATTTGTTCGATCAGTTGAGTGGCGCGAGAGTATTTTCCCAGTTGGATCTCGCGACAGGTTTTCATCAGCTTAGAGTGGAAGCTGAGAGTATAGCTAAAACGGCATTTCGGACGCCGTCCGGATTTTATGAGTGGTTGGTCATGCCATTCGGGCTGACCAATGCCCCAGCATATTTTGTGGATCTTATGAATAGGATATTCAGAGATCAGTTGAATAAGTTTGTCCTTCTGTTTGTTGATGATATTTTGGTCTATTCGAGGATAGAGGAAGAACACAAGGAACATTTAAGAATAGTGATGGAGGTGTTGAGAAAACACCAATTGAAAGCATAGTTTTCTAAGTGTCACTTCTGGAGGAGGGAAGTGAGGTTCTTGGGTCATGTTGTTTCCGAGAATGGTATTGCCGTGGACCCTGTGAAGGTGGCTACGGTACAGGATTGGCCTACGCCCAAGAATACAACAGATGTAAGAAGTTTCTTGGGGTTAGCTGGATATTATCGTAAGTTTATCCAAGGTTTCTCCAAGATAGCAGCACCATTGACCCAGTTGACCAAGAAGAATCAAGCTTTTGTCTGGGATGAAAGGTGCGAGAATGCATTCAAGAGTCTAAAGGACAAGTTGACATGCGCACCAGTGTTAGTCATTCCTAAGGGGAATGAAGAGATGACAGTATACACGGATGCCTGTGGTACCGGACTGGGTGCTATATTGATGCAAGGCGGTAGGGTTGTAGCTTATGCAAGTCGGCAATTGAAACCGCACGAGAGAAGATACCCTACCCATGATTTGGAATTGGCAGCGATCGTGTTCGCGTTGAAGATGTGGAGACATTATCTCTTGGGAGCAAGATTCGAGTTGTTTACCGATCATAAATCGTTAAAGTATCTCTTCTCCTAAAAGGATCTAAATCTCTGGCAACAAAGGTGGTTAGAATTCTTGGCTTCCTATGATTTTGACGTCGCATATACACCAGGAAAGGGCAATGCGGTAGCCGATGCATTGAGTAGAATACATGCCAGTTTGGGGGCTATGTTTCTTGAATGGAAGCAACTGGAGTACATCGCTGGGTATGATTTCAGACCAAAGTGCGAATTGGATCCAGAAATGTTAGCAAGTTTGACGATCAGACCCACTTTGATTGAGAGGATCGGCTCCAGTCAGAGAAGCGATCCTAACTTATTGGAAATCATCTCCAAGTTAGAGATGGGTATCGATGAGGAGATGAACAAGTATGGGCTTGATCGAGATGGATGGCTTAGAAAGAATGGAAAGCTTGTTGTACCCTATGTCAATGGATTGAGAGATGAAGTGCTTAGAGAATGTCATCACTCAAAACTGACTATACACCCGGTGGTAATAAGATGTATCGAGACATGAGGCAGACTTACTACTGGGAAGGGATGAAAAGAGACAGTGGGAAGTTTATGTCCAAATGCATGAATTGCCAGCTAGTTAAAGCCGAGCAAAAGAAGCCTAGTGGGTTGTTGCAACCATTAGAAATTCCCGAATGGAAATGGGAGCAAGTCTCGATGGATTTCATCGATGGTTTACCAAGGACTAGATTGGGACATGATGGCATTTGGGTAATTGTGGATCGATTGACTAAGAGTGCAAGATTTATACCAATCAAATCGACCAGAACGGCAGCTAAGTTAGCAGAATTGTATATGAAGTGGGTAGTGAGATTTCATGGAGTACCTAAAAGCATTGTTAGTGACCGAGACCCGTTGTTCACTAGTGGGTTTTGGAAGAGCTTACAAGAGGCGTTAGGGTCAGAATTACATCTCAGTACCGCATATCATCCTCAGACCGACGGTCAGACGGAGAGGGTGAATCGTATTTTGGAAGATCTCTTGAGAGCATGTATATTGGATTTTGGTGGATCATGGGATGACCATTTGCATCTAGTAGAGTTTGCATATAATAATAGCTACCAATCCAGTATTGGTATGGCTCCATATGAAGCTTTGTACGGAAGACCGTGCAACTCACCATCATGTTGGATAGAGACTGGCGAGAAGTTTATGCTTGGACCAGATGTGGTGAGGGAAACTTCAGATAAGATTAAGATCATTCAACAACGAATGAAGGCTGCCGAAGATAGGCAGAAGAGTTATGCTGATAAGAGGAGAAGAGACTTAAAATTCTTCGTTGGCGACTTGGTGTTTGTCAAGATTTCTCCGTTGAAGAGCGTGATACGATTTGGCAGGAGAGGCAAGTTGGCACCAAGATTTGTTGGCCCATTCCCTGTTCTTGAACTAGTCGGGAATTTGGCGTATAGAGTTGACTTACCAGAGAAGATGGCGGGAGTTCACAACGTATTTCATGTTTCCCAACTGAGGAAGTTCGTTCACTACCCAGATATAACTATTTCACCTGATCAGTTAGAGGACTTCGAAGTAGAACCCGAGGCGGTTGGGAATCGCAAGCCGACCCCCATTGTCGAGCACGATATGAAGCAACTTCGAAGGAAGGCGGTGAAGCTAGTCAAGGTTCAGTGGGGCGAGAACGGGAATGACTGTACTTGGGAGACCGAGGAGAGTATTAGAAAGATGTATCCAGAACTCTTCGCCTGGTGAGATTTTAACTTCGATTTAGTTTTCCACATGCTAGGGTAGGCTTGTTTGCTTGTTTTGCATGTTTGATTGTTGTATGTGGCTGTTAGGCATGCGGGGTCCTTTGTATGTTTTGGGTTAAGGAATTTCGGGGACGAAATTTCTTAAGGGTGGGGGGAGGGGAGGGGGGAGAGTGTAACGACCCGCATTCTACGCATCATAGGATCGTAGGATATTTATTTCTTTCACTTATGAAGTCGTATGGTCATGTAACTTTGGGAGACGGCTATTGGGGTCATTTCCCATGTTCATGGTTTTTGTCAATTTTTAAATGACCATTTTACCCCTAGTTGGTACTGTTTTGGCCATAACTTTTGACCGGAAAGCAATTTTGACCTGAAACCACTTTCATTGGCTCCGGATGATTGTTTACAATTCCGTAGAGTGGTCACATTAGCCAAACGTACTCACCGTTTGGGAGATATGGCTGAAACAAGTTTCAGATAGTGAAAAACAGCTCAATTGGGCTTAACCGGGTGACTAACAGCTAGGCCCAATGGGGGATTTCGGGATTAGGGTTATGAGGAGGCTGAAATCAGTTAGAGAACGATCTTATTCTCATTTTCCAGCCGCCACTTTCATTCTTGAACCCTAACAATGGCTGCCAACATCTAGAAACATCCCCAAATCACTTTCTAATCAAGTTTTGGCTTAATCTACATCAAATTAAGGAGAGGAAACATGAAAGCAAGGTTAGAGCTGCTGTTAGACACCAGTATTCACCCAAATCAGCGAGGTTTCAGTTCTGAGAATTTTATTTGTGGCCAAGGTGAGTGATTTGCATAGTTTTTAAGGGTAATTAGTGAAGATTAGCGAATTTATACACTAATAAATTCTGGAAAAATATCTATAAATTCGAAAATAATATTTTATGCCTCTGGTAGAAATTTGGTTTAATTTGGTTAAGTTTTGTTAACCCTAGGATTAGTTTTGCTTAAATATGCTTAAGGGAAAATATGGGGTTTTGGGTATATTTGATCCATTTTGACATGTAAATTCATTGTTTTGGTGTTGTGGTTAGTTTGCTATGTTGCTATGACTGTTTGGAATGATTTGTGGTCGATTAGTATAGTTAGATTGGTCCAAAATGTCATCGAATGGCGTAAACAAGTTGCTGGAAAAAGTTGCAGAAAGTTGTGCAGGGTTTCGGATCGGATCGGGTATGGGCTCGGATCGGATAGGGGAGCTGGGCAAGGAATCCGACCCGAACTGAAGTCTGGCACAAAAGAAGTTTGGCAGGAAGGAAGGCCATTGCTTAGAGTTGGAGTTGGACAGAGGAGAGGATCAGAGCTAGGGAGCGGATCGGGTCGGAGCAGGCAAGCGAGCGGGATCGGATCGGGCAAATGGAGAAGGACAGGATCAGATCAGGGAACCTAGACGGGAGCAACCACCGAACCGAACAGAGGATGGGCACTATACTTCCGAACCGAACCGAGAAGGGATGGAGCGATGATCCAGGCATGGACTAGGACCACCAAACCGAACCGAGCTGGAAGGTTACACCGAACCGAACCGAGCCAGACGAGGAGCACCGAACCGAACCGTACATGGGCTATTACTACTACGCGATTACTTTTCTGAAGACCAACTCCAATTCGATCAAAACCCGAGATGCAAAGGAAGTCCAAATGAGGAGCTTTCACTCAGGATCCAGTTGGGAACCAATGAGTGGGCTTTCTGCGGGACGTGTGCCAAGGGGCTATCGATGTCTATGACTTTGGATCACTATGTATGGGAGGTACGTGAACGGATTCAGGGCCACGGTGGCCTAGGTACGACTAAAGGGCTATAGACCAATGAGGTGGGGTCATTTGTAAAGAGTTGGTCATGACTCCATGTGGTAAGCTTGGTAGTAACAGTAGTTGTACAAGTCGAACTCCGTCACTACTTCGATGGGTCTAGTGATTGACAGCGGTGGACATCGTATGCTTTACGCACTGAGCTAGAGATGTGAGGATGGTTGTTATGCTTGATTTGTTTGCCACCATTATGACATACACACCCCACCCCCGTATTCTTTACACTATCTGTTATGGCACCTTAGAGTATAGTACGGTATGTAGTGCTAACTCTTTGGTTGCAGGTCCAGGTTCAGGTATGGTTTAGTATACCTGTTATTGTTCTGTTTAGATGCTTATCGCTCATACCAGGCTTTATGCCTGACCCAGAGTTTTATGTCTCCTCTTATTACTCTGGGTACTCACACGAGCAGACTAGAGACAGGTTAGCTGGTGATGCACGGGTAGATGATCCAGAGACGAGCAGGAGGCTTCCACGTATGATTTGTATATATAGTATTCTCCCTGTGTTGTTGAAGATCACTGCTTGGGCATTAGCAGTGCATCTTCTACTTTAGCTTTCTTTTGTTTTAGAGACAGTAAATTTGGAAAGTTGTAATAAGCTGTATTTGGATTTCCGCTGCTCTGATATTGATGTTGATTTTAGTTATCAGCTTATTTACTGTCTCACCTGTTTTATGTCAAGTATGTTATTATTATATTTTGCTCCATGCGCTGTGAGACATTCTACAGGTTCTTGATTAGTTCGTTCTCTTCTTCCCTCTTCTTTGACGACCGTCCCGTGCTAGTCGGGCATGTGTACAGCGCACCTTCGGAGGAAATGCAGGCTGGTATGGGGTGGGCCGTCACAAGATCAATGAATTAGGAAAAATTTGGTGGAGAAGATCATGAAATTCTTTCTGCTCATTGATGGTGGCGGCACTATGGTCAGTTGACCACGAAAATAATTGACTAAACAAAAATGTTAGGGTTGTGGTTGTATTGTTAGGTATTTATAGATAAAGATTTAATATTATATTAATTAACTAAACTTCACGGTGAAGTTTAGTTTAGAAATAAGCACATATGACTTCCTTTTCACCGAACTCCTAATCCTAGCGTAAAAAAATATTAGGACCCGACGGGACAGGTTTCGTCGAATTCTGAGGTCGTTTGTGAAAAGTCCTTTATAAATCATAGGCTAAAAATCACACGTTTGAATTTCCCATGATCACAAAATAAATCCAATCAACTTGAAACTTTGAAATTCTACCAGATAACTTCCTTACGGATCCAATGAAAATTCGTTTCGTTAAAATTGGAGTTCAATTGGCCAGTCGTTTATCCCTGTAAAGTTACCCCTGTCAAATAATATAAATGATTAAATAAAAAAAGTGGCATTTATCGTTGCCATGATCAAACGGTAAGTCTGATTGATACGAAAATTGAAATCTTATAATAATTAATTAATAAGAATCCAATAGCATAAGTTTCGTTATATTCCGAGACTGTTTCCCAGTACGATATTTTTAAATGTCAAACAACGCTATTTTGGACACGAAACTACCCGATGTCCGAAAATAACAAACTACGTACCTATTCTGACTCTAAACGTTGATACAAACTCAACGAAATTGGTTTCGTGGCTTATTTAGATCGTCTGCTCAAGTTATACACAAATACCACTCTATTAAATTAAATTAATTCAATTACACGCTATAGAAAATGACTGGGCATTTACGGCTGTCGTGGTCACATACGACATCGGTTTGTCATGAAATTTTATACCATAAAATAATTGAACATTACGGTTCCAATGAAACTAATTTCGTTGAAAACGGTTGTAACGATCCAAGATTTTTGAAATTTAAATTTGAATATAAATAAATTTTGGGAGGTTTAAATAAATTTGAATAAAATTTTAAGGCCATAATATTATTTTAAAATGATTGAAATTAAATTTATATTGTTAAATTTAGTTGTAATAATGTTTGTTTTGAAAAAAACGTTTCGTCGTTGGTCGAATTATTAAAACGATTTGTAATTCAGTTAATAAAAGCGATCAGAATTTGAAATTTAATTATAATTAAATATCCGTTTGAAATTTTTGTTCAGTTTCTGTTTGCGTAGTCTTAAAATATTTTATAGAATTTTATTATAATTTTTATTTCGGAAAATACGCATATATTTTTCTAACGTATTTTGGGGTAACTGTGGTCCCTTTTGACACTTTACAGAATTAACCAACCGGTCTATTTTACTTCTGTTTTGGGGTCGTGGAACATTATTGTACACGATTTTTCTATTAGTTGCGTTTATTCATTGTTTATATTTATAAAGTAAAATAAAATAATGAAATGTAAGCAAGAGAGTGGCAAAATATATTATTAGCGGAACAAAGAAAAACTAGTTCATACGGTTGATAAGCATGAAGGGGTATAAGGGTATGTTTCATCTGCTAATTTGACGCATGCGAAAGATGTATATTAAAAAAAAGTATAATCTAAACCGTGTGTATATTTAGGAAGACATTTGTAAATTTGCATGTCAACTCTTCCACCATGTGTAAGCATTATTGCTCCACTTGTCTTCATTTGTACAGCTCTACAAGTCTCGAAACCGTTCTCCATATATAACTTCTTTCATATTTTTTTTCATTTTTCCCGTGCAAAAACCTTCCTTCTCCACTCTCTACCTACATTCCTCCACTCGGTTCCGCCATCCATAAAAAGTAAAAAAGAAAATTGCAAAAATCCGCATGCGCTCAAGCCTCCCACTGAACTTCCTCCTCTCTAGCTCCACCGCAAACATCCTGTCTCCATGCACGCTGCTGCTTCCCCAACAAAACTCTCCTTCCTCATGAAGCCAAACGTCCTTCACCATTAAAAGCATGCCTCGCCCACTTCATTTCAGAAATCACCGACTCCGATGCTTCCTCTAACCCACTTGGGCCAACTCTCTTTTATTTCCTTGGACCATGTGCCACAATTTGCTTGAAGCATGCTGCATGCGCAAGCATGTATTGCTTTGTCCGTATATATATTATTTTTTGTCCAAAGCCTAGCTCCTCTATTCCGAAAATAGTCACCAACCCCTCCTACCCCAAGCATGAGACCTGCATGTTATTCCCCTTTCAATAGTTGGCCTTCCCCTTTCACAGTTTGCACCGCAAGCACCATTTCCTCTTCTCACTCGCAGATTGCATGCATGCGCATGTATTGGTTTTGTAGAAAAAAAAGGGGAGCTTTTATATATAAAAAAAAAGGAAAGAAAAGAAAAGAAAGAGAACGTGAATAAAGAGAGAGAAGGGAAGGGAACAGAGCGTAAGAAAAGTGACAAGAAGAGAAAGAGCGAACAAGGAACAAATACGTGAAGAGTGCATGAAACATGCGGGTTCCTGGAAAGCAATTAAGGTGAGAACAATTTAATTTAATTTTATTTGATTTAAATTTTACATGCATGGTTAATTAATCTGAAATGTGCGGTTACATGAATGGCTAATAAATTGTTGTTAATGTGTAATGGTTTCCAAATAAATGCATGTTAGACGCGTTAGTGTATAACGCGTATTTGGATTTTTTTTTTTTGGTTGATTGCATGTAAATTTGCTAGTGTGTGATGTTGCCAAAATAAATGCAATTGAGGCGCGTTAGTGTAACGCGTATTTGAAATTTTATTGGTTGATTGCATGTATAAAATGAATGTATAAAATGGTGGTTGAATGCATATATGATCTATATGTACTCACTACGTCCTTATATGAACTGTCAGCAGAAAATTTGAAAATTTCCTAAGTTTAATTAAGAAAAGATTATTGGCTAAATGACAAATTAAGTAATATGTAGTGTTTTATTAACTTAATAATGTTATTGACTTACTAATACCGACATCCTTGGTTCGATAACGTTTTCTAATTTAAGTAATATTTTGATTTCGAGAATATTTTTTCTCAAATTAACATTTTATGATAAGGAATATAGTTGATAATGTTAATTTAAATTATATGGTGTCATTAAAGCGATTTATCAATCAAGTTATGTAATTAACATTTTTTTTTAAATATGGAATGAAATGTTGATTTGAGTAATACCTGGAAACTTCTTAATTTGATTTAATGTATAAATAAATTCGATTTTGGAAACCAACTAACATGTTGTTATCAACATTACGTGATATTATAATGCATTTTGAAGTAGATCTAAATGAAAATGCGAGCTTGAACTAAATTACCGCCTAAATTAATGATATAACATTATGAATAAAAATTTGTAAATTTAATATTTAGAAATGTTAATTATTTTGTGAGTTAAATATTAAGCTAATGATAATCATCTTGTGAATTAGGTATGGTGTAGAATGTAAATTTGGAATCTAAATTTTTAGTCCAAATTTTAATGAGACGCGGTGTTATAAAGTGTTTTCAAATGACCTGAATTTGTATCATTTATCTTGAGTTCACATATAAAAAAATGGATAAATCGGACGAGGGCGATCTTCGGATATAGGATATAATTTATGTAGATGATGACTAATACTATTTGTGGAATTAAACAGTGGAAATATTGTAATTCCGCTTATAGTATCAGTTTAATATGGGAACATATATTGGATGTAAGAAGTTCGATTTCAAATCAATCATACTTATATATGTATATCCAATGTAAATTGGTTAGAATAACTTGAATGATATGACAATGACGGTGAGTTAACCGAATATGGTTTGGTCAATTATGAAAGTATTATAGAACTAAGTGAACAGGAGGAAAAAGTTGATTGTCTTCAAATCGGTTTGATTAACTCAAGTTTTCTGAATTAGTTATACTCTTCGAGTATGAAAATGAATGTAAATCCTCGGCATGGGAAGGAAACAACTCCAGTTTAAAGTATTTTGCAGATTTATATGAGTTTTAACTATTTAAACATGTTATGTTAAGTTCAAAGATATTTAAATAAAAACTTATTTGTTTTAAAGATATGTTTATGTTTAAAGTATTATATTGTATACCTCTTCAGAGTTAAATATATGTTAAGTAATTATTTTAAAATTTTCTATTTTTAAAATCAGGACATATTCGTATAATCAGTTTATAACAAATATTTTATTTTCAAATATTTCGTTTGATTAAATTTGGAATTTTTTCGGTCCTGAATCCTTTGATTTGAATATAATGAATCCGTTTTGAATGATTTCAATGAATTTGAATTAAGAAAGTATTGAAATCGTGATCTTGGTTTATATTGATTGTTTGAAAGTAAGGCTTTAAGAAAAAGACTATCTATAAACGATCATCTCTTAAACAATCATTTCAAGATTTAGAAAAGATTTAAGGGATGTATATGTGTGTATATATATGATGGAAGCACTTATTTGAAATATGAAGCGCTGGTTATTTGGAAAGACCGAGATCGGAATTTATTTTCCGAAAACCATTCGAAATAACCATACGACGGAAAAAAAATGAAGATATGAAGACGACGATTGAAGACCGTGGTTCTTCACATCGAACGGACTGCCTGCTGATTGGTTTCTTTACTGAATAGCCACAGTAGAGAGATGCCCCTATTACCGGAGTGGCAGGAAGTCCGAACGTTTTTGGAGAATTTTCGGATTTTGTTCCATTCAGACCCAGAATGGACTTGTATGGATGGTGTGTCTGACATTGTAATTGACAGCGTAGCACTGATTTCCATGGATATGTATCTGGTTTGTGACGTACGAGCTCAAAGTGGTTATGTAATGATGGAAATCAGTGGTCATGTTGTGAATGGACAATGTGACATACTCAAGATATGAAATGAGCTTGTACGATCAAGGCATTGCTTCTGTAGGCATGCTTTGTATATGACGTGACATCGACAAACCTCATACCCCGGATGATGAGAAACTGGCGGTTAGGCTGTGTATATATATGAATTGATGATGACCGCTGCAGCAGTGGGAAACCACTTATGACTTATGGAATAGGGTATGTTCGGGGGGCCGTGTCTGGTCGAAAACCGTTGATCTACCTCGCGATTTGTATTGGTGTCCGCGTCTGGATGAAAAACCCGTGATTACATTTCGTTTGTATTCCGATTGATCTTTCGTGCCAGGAATCATCAAGTTGGAAACCCAAATCTCCAATACGAGCCATACGATTTTGGTTGTATATATATATATGGCGACATAATATTATGGGTATTATGCCGTCTAGGATTAATACATTTATTTGCGAAATGGTTTTCCACACTATGTAATAGTATTGAAAGAGGATTTTCACGTATGAAGGCATTTTTGGTTATCATAAGATAAAACTCGCCCATCTGGTGTGCGCTTGCATTGTGTGATGTGGGACGAACTTATGATAGCTTCATTTTCAAAAGTCATTGCGTATTTATATGCACGGGCATTCACATGGAGTAAACCCGTCCCGCATTAGCGGCGTGGTCCGGTGAATTTCTCAACTTTAAAATAAATCCTAAAAATAACTGTTTTATGTTCTCACACCAGTCCCATGACTGACCTGGAGTTTATTGTTCTTTCCTAAACTCTGGGTGCCCACTAATTTTTTTACACGGGCAGCTAGTAGTTTAGTTTTACAGTTATAGATCGTTGGAGCAAGATTCGAAGCGCTTTTTGGATCGGAGTTCACGCTAGAGTTTGGAGCTTCCGCTATATCATATTGTTTCTTCCGCTGAGAGTATATTTACTTTTCTTCCGCTGTATAAGTTGTAACTCTGATATTCTATGTAACTCTGATGTAATATTGTATTATGCAACGAAAAGTTCTGTTATTATGTTCAATATATGTAAGTACCCATAACAATTCGTCTTTGTGAACGGTTTAAGTTGGTTTAATTACCAGCGAGAATCGAGCAAAAAGATGGGTCGTTACAACGGTCTCTATTTGCAAAATGGCCACTTTTAAGGCTTATAATAATGTTGATTAAAATATTAATCAAATTCCAAAATAACTTAATTAAATAAAAGTAAATTATTATTTTCCAAATAAAAATATCATATACCTTCAAACATAAACAAATATGTATTTCACAACTCGATTTCACATTCCGATTTAAACAGTATCCAAATTATATTAAAAACCCTTTGGATATATTAAATAAATGTTATAGTTTAATAACGATTTCCATGGCGACTATTTAAATTTGATTTGGACTTAACTAACAATCTATAATACGAAATTTGGATTTTTCTCTTCCATATGAAAATTATAATAAATTAGATTCAGACATTTCTTGTTTCATAGAAATCCGACTTATATCGAATCATGCATATTTAATTGAAGTTGAAAACTCAATATTACGAACTACCACGCCATTACGAGCTCGATTTATATTAAATATTAATTTAAAGTTCAAACTTCATTTTAATAAACGAATTCAATATTAAAGTCTATTAATACAAATAAAATATTTAAAATAATAAATTAAATTAAATATTTGACTACAAAAAATATGGGACATTACATTTATACTAATATCCATAAGCATATCCAAAAATATTTCAAAAGTAAATACTAAAACTACCATTTTTCACTAAAAATGGATAAAAATTCATATCATAATAACATCCAATAATTACAAGATAATTATAAACTCTAATTTTCTATTTAGACTTATATATATTACATCAATTAGTCGGATGGATATTTTTGGGATATGGATACCACTATAACCATATCCGTGTTCGAAAAAATTTCGGATACCGGATGTGCGTATCCGCTTTTCAGAAAATGTCAGATGACAGATACTTTTCATATTTTCGGATACGAATTCGGATGAATATAGGATTTTTTGGGTATTCATTGATAGCCCTACTCATAAATATACTGAAAGCAACCCGTTCAACCCAAGAAGGTAGTGTATACTAGGGGTCAGTATTATTTGGTTAAAGCAAGTAAACCACCCAAACCAATTTATTTTGGTTGGTTTGGTTTGGTTTTGAAATTAAATCGGTTTGTGCTCGGTTTGAATAAATATGTAGTTTGGTTATCGGTTTAATCAAATTAACTGAACTTTTATTATATTTTCAAAATTATTGATATTATAATAAATATTTTGGGCTAGATTAGTTATCCAAGTAAATTTTAATCATCACATATGTGTCAAAATTACCTTTAGAAAGCATAAGAATCATAAATGATAAAACTCAAATAATATATTTATTATTTATTTCAAATTATAGTTAATATTACAAACATAAGGTCTAAAATGTTTTTAGCTCAGTTAAACTAGATAACAAATCAAACTAACCAAAATTAATTTGGTTGGTTTGGTTTGGTTTTCATTTTTATTGGTTTTAATTTGGTTTGATATCAACCAAACGCGCACCCCTAGTGTGTACAGAAGGGGAGACATGCGCTATAGGAGAAATTATTCTACTGATCACAGTCAACTAATAATTGACTATATTTTTGAAAATCCATGTATGGTGATGTTGGTTTTAAGCAAAGATTCCATATGTCAAAGACAATCTTCGGCAGGGTAGTTGATAAATTAAACGAATCAAACACGTCTTTCGCTTGGATAAGAAATGAGATAAACGAACTATGAATTTTTCCACCGCAAACAGTTTAGCTACACTTGGCATGATATCATATGGATCATTTGGTGCCCGTTAGATGACAAGTGCTGATTGTGGTTCCAATAATAATTTTATGCATGAAATTTTGTGCAAACCCATTGTTGACAACTCCATGAAGAATATCTTTGGTTCTTTCCCCCCATGGCATTGACTTATTGTTAGTAATGGGAGTTCAACATGAATTTATATGCATGTTAATAGCTTAGATTATATGCATTAGAAGTGAAAAAACTATCCAGCGACATTGAATGGCAAATACTTTGTATACAACAAAGTGGAAACTTTTGTATTGGAAGAAATTTCATTAATCAGTTTGCAAATATATCATACTTTTTTGGTGCATTATGTTTAGTGAATGATGTTGATGTTCTTTAGCAGACATATTTAATTAATGACTTATAGATAATGTTACAAGGCCATGTAATTATGAAATCCGTGACAAAGGTTATTCTATGGGTTATTACATGGCAGATGTAATTTATTAAAGGTGGAAAACACTTGTGCAATCATATAAAAGACCAAATAATGCAAAAGAAGCTTACAAACAACAAGAGAATTTGAGAAAGGATGCCAAATGAGCATTTGGAGTGCTTCGAGGTAGGTTTCATATATTAAGAAAGAATGTAAACTACCACGATCCAATAATATTATTAATATCATATACAATTGGAAACAAGTTTCCGACTAAGTCGTGCACTGAGTCACTTTCTTGAAGAGGTTTCGACGTTCTGCTCAAAGGTGCAAAGCAATCATGAAAAAAACAAACTAAGTCGTCTCAAGGATAAAACAACCTTTCTAATATGAAAAGTATTGACTTATTTTCACTAGTAAAGTCGATTCTGATTTGCGCTCTAATTAAAACGTTGCTCAAGTGTTTAGTTTTGTTGATGGAAGAAGAAAAAGAAAAATGTCTGTTATACTTTTTTTGAAGAAGAAAGAAAAAAAGAAAAGTATCTATTATTCTTGTCGTTTCTTTTCTGTCTATCTATTATTTAAATCGGCAAACTAGAAATTGTATGCGTTACTAAACTGGTGGAATGTTAACGGGTTTCAATTTATTCTCATTTAAAACGGTATTGCAATACCATTAGTTTTTGTAATGGTTAAATAATAATGTCACATAAATATGTTACTGTTCTGTAAGTGTAACGACTCTATTATAATAATGACTCACAAATATGTTATCGTTGTGCAAGAGTAACGACTCTATTATAATAATGATTCATAAATATATTACCATTATAAACTTGCAATGGCTCCACTATAATAATGATTCATAGATATATCGCCAATATGAACTTGCAACGACACAATAATAAATATTTTTCATAAATATATATTACCGTTGTAAATTTGAAATGGCTCAATTATAATAATTGTTCATAAATATATATTATTATTAACTTATTTTATTCAAATTTTACAATAAATTCACTTCATAAAAAAAACATTTCCAAGAATCTCCCACTTGAACTTTTTAAAGATATCTCTCAAGCAGTTACTGAAAGCATAAGTTGAGCATAAACAAAGGTATTTTAAATTTGAACCTTTGCACAGTGGATATGATTTATTTTCAACTAGAGCGACACTTAGTGTTGAACTCTATTCTTGATATCAAACAATACACACAATCATTCTACAGTGCAATCAAACAAGCTCATGCATTTATGTCCATGCATATCCATCCCAACTTAGTGAATGTTGTTGAAATTTTGCCCTAAATTCCATAGAGACATCCACTTTCCACGTTTTCATAGACAAGTCTGTTAAAAGTACTTTTGAAGGTGGGTACTCCACCCCATATAGGAATATAGATCTCAGTAAGAGTTTCAGTTAACTCATCCTCTGACCACTTTAGGAATAAACAATAAATTGCATGTTCAACTCATATCACTTCACAACTTGATTTTACCTATTGAACCTAGTTATTGGGATCTCCAGCCATTAGATAGGGTTACCATTAAACCTAACTGATTAATCTAAGATAAATAGTACCATTCTTTTAGAATTTATAAGTATTTTATCTCTAGCTAATCATTTTGTCAGAGAATCTAACAAGTTCTCATTAGTGCGTACATGATCCACTCTAATAGCTCCTGAAGATAGTATCTTTCTAATAATACCGTGCTTACGACATATTTATTGTCTCTTACTATTGTAAATGATTCTGCACTTTTTTAATAGCCGTGTTACTACTGCAATGAATTAACTCAGCCGGTATCGGTTTTTCCCATAAAAGAATCTTAGTTAGCAGTTTTCTTAAGCAATCTGCTTCTTTACTATCATGGATAATGCTATCTTTTCAGAATCCATAGTAGACTAAGACAAAATAGATGTTTCTTGGATTTCAAAGAAAAGTTCCACTAGCAATGCTTAAAATATAACCACTGGTTATCTTGGAATCATCAGATAATGTATTCCAGTCTACATCAGTATAACCTTCTAAAACAGCTAGAAACTTCCCATAATCTAATCCAAAGTTCATGATTTGTTTTAAGTATCGCATGAGCCTCTCAATAGCATGCCAATTTTCATACAAGGTCTACTAGTAAACCTGCAAAATAATCCCATGACATAGGCAATGTTAGGTCTACTACAATCAGCGACATACCAAAGACTACTAATGATGCTCCATAATCAGACTGTCTTACACCTTTACTTGTGCTCTTACATAACTTAATACTTAGATTATATGGTGTATATGCAGGCTTACAGTCACAGCAATTGTATTTCCTCGTGATCTTCTAAGTATAATAAGATTGATTTAAAGAAATTCCCTTTTCGAACAAAGTAATTTTGATACCAAGAATTACATTTGTTTCACCAAGATCTTTCATATCAGAATTGACAATTAAAAAAGATTTAACCATATTTAGATCATGAATGCTTGATTCAAAAATAGGTGGATCAGCCGTATATAAACATAAAATAGTGCAAATGTCATTTTCAAATTTACACTAAATACATTTGTCTCTTTCATTAACTATGAAGCCATGTAGAATCATTAAGTTATCAAATTTTTCATGCCATTGCTTGGGTGCTTGTTTTAAACGATATAAAGAGCTAACCGACTTGTAAAATTTATGTTCTTAACCATGAATAATACAGCCTTCAAGTTGGTCGATATAGGTTTCCTCTTCTAATTCACCATTTAAATCCCAATTTTAATATCCATAAGGTGTATAATCAAATCATAAATAGATAATTATTACTCGAATGGAGTAAGTTTAGTCACATGTGAAAAAGTGTCAGAAAAGTCTACGTTCTCTCTTTGCTTAAAACCTTCAGTTACCAAATGAGCTTTATATTTATAAATTATGTCATCGGGTTTTATTTTTTTTAAAGCACCCATTCACGGTTTGTAGAATTACTACCAGATGGTAAATCTACCAAGTGCCAAGTCTTATTGGATTCTAGAGAATACATCTCATCATTTACACCTCTTGCCAAAAATCAGCATCAAATGAATATAAGGCTTCTTAGAGGTTTATAACATTATCCTTTACAGTAAAAGCATAAAAATCCAAACCAAAATATTGTGCAGTTCTTACTTTTTTACTTCATCTACGTTCATGTTCAGAAGTCTCAGTAGATTATGTTCTATTAGTAAAAATATTACTAGATGTGCCCTCATTATTCCTTAATTAAAAGGAAATATCAATTCAAAGAAATCTGCATCATTAGATTATATGATGTTATGTGTATTCAAACCATCAAACCTATATTCTTTGCTACTAATAGCATATCAAACAAATACAAATTCATATGCTTTACTTGCTAACTTAATTCTATTTGTCTCATGTATATAAACATAGGCCAAACATCCCCAAGTTCAAAACAAGACACATTAGTTTTATAATTTCTTAGAATTTCAAAAGTTAAAAAATTTCTTTTTGACTTAGTAATTTTATTTGACATATGGCATACAGTTAATAGTATTCCCCTCCACCCCCACCCAATAATTTGTCGATCCACCAGAATTAAGTAAAATAGCAACAACTAATTCAGTTGAAGTTCTATTTTTCCTTTCAGCATTTCCATTCATTTCAGGTGAATATGGTGCAGTACGTTCATGTATTATTCCATGTGAGTTATAAGTCAATAAAAAAACTTGATTCGTATTCGGTTCTTCTATCACTATGCATTCTTTTTACTTTCTTACTAAACTAATTATCGATTTCGGTCATAAAAGATTAGACATCTCAAATGCATCACTTTTATTTTTCATGAGGTATGCATAACTAAAACCAGAGCAATCATATATGAAAGTAACAAAGTAGTGGTGTCCATTTCTAATCAAAGTGTCATTGTACTCGCATATATCAGAATGAATCAAGTCTAAAGTTTCTGATTCTCTTATTGTATATTTATGAGGTGGTTTTCTTATTTTTGCTTGACTGCAAAATTCATATTTTCCAGAATCATTCAATGACATATTAGGAATTAAACCAGAGACAGTCATGTTTTTTATAATTCGTTTATTCACATGACATAATCTAGAATGCCAGATATTAAAATCATATATCATATAAGTAGAAGCAGCCATTTTACTGCATTCAAAATTCAACTTAAACATGTTATTTGTTGCATAATCCCTACCATCAATCATACCATTCTTAGTGATGGTGTACAAATCAGCCCCAATAGTTTGTGTGAACCCAGCCTTATTAAGAAGAAAACATGATTCTTTCTCATCTTTGCAGTATGCACAATGTCTTTCAGAGATGGTCTTCCTAGAGGTAAACAAAAGCTCCACTCTTCCAATCCCGATAATAGCAGTGGTATGATAGTCTCCCAGCAACACATTCTTATCATCAGTTTTTGTGTATGTCTTAATGTAGCACGGTTATAGCAGTCATGGCATGTAGCGCTAGTATTTATCAATAAACCCTCTGATCAATCAATAACGTGAATCTAATCAATAATCATAGCCACAAGAGGCTCCTCGATTAGGTTAGCCTGCAATGTAGAGCTAGGCCTATTCCGACACTTTCATGCTATATGACCTGGTTTTCTACAGTTGTAGCAAAGAAACAACTATGCCCAAAATCATTGTTGTGGGGTTGTTTCTTCTAAGGTTTTTGATTTCCTTGTATATGGCATTTCTGACTAAGCTTGTGGTTTTGATTCTTAAAAACTTTGGGATTCAGTTTCCAAACCACAGCTTTCTCAACATTGCTTGGAAAAGCAAGTGCTTCCTCTTTCAAATCCTACTTGCGATATTCCACCTCAATACTTGAGGCGAGTAACCAAATTTTCTAAAGAGAATTCGTTATTTTTACATCTACGGGAATTTTTAAATTCTTTCCAACCAAAGGGAAGCTTATCAATTAATAATACAACCTGAAACTATTAATAAATTGTCATACCATCGGAGAAGATCTCATGAGCAACTTACCGTAGCCATGCGCTTGCATCTCAACTGACCTGCTATCTACACGTGAACATTGAAATTGGGGTAGCATCATTTAGTCTAGCCATTAAAGCCATTTTTCAATAAATTATATTTAGTTTGTTGAAAACAATGTCTTTGGCTGAGTCATGCACCAGGTCACTTTCTTGGAGACATTTTGGTATTCTGCTCGAAGGTGCAAAGCATTGTAAAAAAATGTCGCCTCCTATAGGATCAAAGAGCCTCTCTAATCCGAAAAATATTGACTTCTTTGTACTAACAAGTCAGTGTTTAATGTTTTAAAGGAAAAATAAAAATGTCTGTTATACTTCTTTTGAAGAAGAAAGAAAAAGAGAAGTGTGTGTTATCCTTGTCATTTCTCTTCTGTCTAACTATCATCTAAATAGGCAGAACAGAAATTGTATACATTACTAAACTGATGGAATGTTAACAGATTTTAATTTATTCTCATTTAAAACAATATATTAATACCATTAATTTTTGTAATGGATCAATTTTAATTTCACATAAATATACTACCATTGTGCAAGTGTAACAACTCATTTATAATAACGATTCACAAATATATTGTCGTCATAACTCAACTACAATAATACCTATAAATATATTACCATTAAAAACTTGCAATGACTCGATTATAATATTGATTAATAAAAATATATTATAATTTTAAATTTAAAGCGACTCAATTATAATAATGGTAAATATATATTGTCGTTAACCTGTTTTATTCATTTTTTCTTAATAAATTCACTTTATAAAAAGACATTTCCAACATATACCATTGTAATATTTTCATAATATGATTGTCGAAGAAGAACACAATGGATATGAGGTTCAACTTAGAAAGTATCTGGACATTGCTATGGCGTGTCAAAAGAAAGCATAATAGTAACCAGAATACTTTTGTTGAATACATACAAACTATCAAAATATTCAAGACACACAAGCAAATCTTGATATCAAAGAAGAACAAATCGAATACTAATTAGTAGGTATATATAAGAAACTAGTAGTAAAAGCGAATTTTAGGTTAAATGTGTGGTATTTTTTCTAGTTATGTTTTAGGTGTCTACTTTGCTATGATGTTATTGATGTGTTATAAGTGTATTTGTGTTAAAAATAATAATATCAATTGCACTAAGTTATGTGGAATGACATGCTAAAAGGGTTTACCATGTGCATATGCTACGATTAGCCACTTATGTGGTATCCGCTTATCGGGCTAGGTGCACTAGGGGGTTTTAGGGCTCCGGTCGGTTTTCCCCCTGAACAAATTCAAAAAATAAATTGTACTAAGTTGTTTTGACATGTTTAAGAACCCTTCTCGTAATACCGATTGTACTTGAGATTTAAGTATCAACTGTATTGAAAATAATAATATCAAAAACAATGAGAATGTAAATAACAATAACAATTGTTTAAACAATAACATGTCAACAATAATTAAACAAAATACAAGAAGCAATAATAAGAAATGCACTAAGAACCTAGTTCTCTACAAATCCTTATGACATATATGGTACTCCTAAAGTTTATTCTCTAAATACAACCTTTACATTGGATTGAATTCACTTAGATTGCAACTTGGAAGAGCCGTATCATTGGCTTTAATTGTTGGATTTTAGCTCCAACTCATCAACTCTAAATTGTTGCTTTTTATCGTGACATAATTGTTTATTTTAACCCTCTCAAGTCTCTTTACTTCTTTTGTTTCAATGTATGATTTATTTCTAGGTTTTGTTGATCCCCAAAACTCTCATCGATTTATTCATTGTGCACAATGTAATCAGCGGTGGTTATTTTCATCCCTTCATGTTTTCTTGGAAGTTGACCATCTGCACTAGTGATGAAGGGGGTGTGTTCATGTGCATCAGAAATATAAAGACATGATTCATTGTTCATCCTTCTACGGAGAAACTGCAATATCAAGTGCTTTTGTTGAACTTGACCCATTTGTTATCAGTTAGAAGTATGTTGTAGTAGTGTTGCATGTTGATACGCGGGTTATTATGTTCAGATACGTTGGTTATTATGTTCAATCATTTATTGTGCCTTTGCTTGATTAAGTTGTAAAAGATTAGTTAATATTACTAATATAAAATAGAAAACATGAAAATCTAATTTAAAATTTTTATGTGTTGTCAAGCCTATGTTATTTGCTTCAGTTAGCTCCTTTGCATGTAATCCGACCATTATTTCTTTCACGTTGGTGGTCATAATTGATTCTTTTTCATGAATGCTTTAAAGAATTAATTGATTTAGGAAGAATGTTTGAAAATCAATCACTGAATAAGTAGCTTACCAAAATTCAAAATGAATTGTCATTTTGGCTTATGCCTTTCCATTTTTCTTTAGAACATCTAAACAAATAAATGATATTCAAGCTTGCTTCTTCGACCTTTTGGGTTATTTGGTAGAGGATTCCAATTTTTGTGTTAAGAGATTCATTAATACTGATTTGAGTTGTTTGCTTTCTTTTTTGCTTGAGTGTAAAACAAAATAAAGTTTTCATCACGATTGAACAAATTTTGAGAAGGATCAAGAGCCACTCTCCATTGTTGGATATTTAAAGACGTATGGTTTTGATCATGGCTACAGTTCAGTTGACATGATGTATTCTGAGAATAATACGAATTTTGAGTGTTTTGGTAATGGTTTGAATTTCGTTGGGAATGTTAGAAATTCTGATTTTGTGGAGATTGATACAAATATGGATCTTGGTGGGAGAAAATAGAATATCAAAATTTTATTTTGTAGGTGAGAATTTTGAGAATGATATTGGTTTTGACTTTATTGAGTGTGAAACGTATGTGAATTAAATTGAATCGGATTATGATTATCGAATTTATAATATGATAATGATTTTTCGTTTTTGATTTTTGACATATTCGAGATTTTTTGTAAATAACTGGTTGAGGAAAGTAAGAAGTGTAAAGAAAATTTTGTAAATAAAGGGGCAGAGGAAAAGAGCGGATAACAATGAAGAAAACGACCGTTGCCATTAGTCGTCTTTATTAAAGTTGATAAGTAGTAATGGTCATTTTCTTGATCATTATCACAACAGGCTTTAACTAGCTAAGCCAGCAACCTCCACGGTTGAGAAACCCAACTCATGACAATCGACACCTCGTTGAGAGTTAGTGGCATTCCTAATAACCCATGTTGGGAATGCTCTAAGTAATATACTTGAAAATTATTTAGTTATCTCAAATTAAATGCCTGGTTTTAAATAAACACTTAATAAAAAAAAGTTGAAAAATATAATATTTACAAACAACGCTTTGGAAATTTAAATATCATGCACAATCATTTTCATTTCAAATTTTTACACTATTGTCTAGTTAAATATTAATTTAAAATATACTTGAAAATAATATTCATTTAAAATATTTAAAATAATATTAATTTAAATATTATCGAAAATAATATACTGGCTAAAAAGGAACAAAATGTATGAAGGCAAATGATTAGGCGCAGTGCTTTCGTCATCTTTTATACATAGTAACCTAAGGTAGTCAATAGACATCCAAAAAATATGAAATCCATCCACAACCATATCCAATAAGCGAACAAATGTATGATATTCGAAAAAATGGAAGCATATACCAATAAAAGAACTCCGCATTTGAAAATTATCCATTATGTTATTTTTTCTTTCAATATCAAGGTTAAAATCATTTATATTTTTATATAATAAAATATGATTATTTATTATTTTATTAAGTTGTAAGTTCATGTTGTACGCAATAAATATATTAACAACTCAAAGCTTATCATCATATCTATTTATTTTAACATTTCAATAATAAATGGGAATAAAAAAAGTTCATGGTGAACTAGAATTTTCTGTTCATACTTATCATTTATCGATCGTTAGTGGATAGAACTATTATCCGATATTCGAAAATGATTTTGGTTGTGAATATGAATATGACACTAACCACATATAGAGTATATGTTGATGGGATTACCAAAACTTCAATTTGTTTAGCGTTATATTTCCATGCGCTATCACTACTAGAACTACAATATATAGCCACGCCCCATTTCCGATAGCTGCCAACGACATTTCCAACGATTAGCAATGGCCCATTGTTTTCGTGGTAAAACCGTTATTTTAATAAACTAACTGCTTTGAGAGTTGTTGCAATAATAGTCATTTGCGGCTGTTGATAGCCATTGCAAATTGCCTTTATACATTTCCAACAACCCGAAAGCTCCTCATTCTCCCTCAATCCACCTCAAAAACGAAAAATCCCATCAAATCCTTCCAATTGATGACACCACATCAAACGACCTTAAAACCACCTCCGACGCTATCAAGTTGCACGTGCTTCCCCTCTTCATCCTCCAGTCGTCTTAAAATTAGGTTTTTTTTCCCCTTAAACCCTAGTTACTTAGGTTTTCTAGTTTGGGCTTAATTTTGTATTATACTTGTTCTTAATATCTAGTGAATGTTTAATACATCATATTGCATGCTAATCCCTTTCATTACCATCAAAATATTCAAGTTATTGCTAATATCTAGGTTTTCAAATCTAGCCCTATTGTATATGTTAATCATAGGTGTATGATAAATTCAGGATGATTATATTAGGACTGATCATAGTTTTGGATAATCTATGTGAACATGAACTATATATTTAGGAAAAAACGCGAATTGATTTGGTGTATAATAAATTTTGGATGATTTCATACGATTTTGTTAGGGATCATCGTAGTTAGAATTCCTTAAACAGTATAATTTAGCATATAAACAAATTCTTTATTTAACTTAGTATATATAATGTAGTATATAAGAAGAAAACAAGTTATATATTATGTGAAATAGTAAAAATGTATAATTTAGTACATATGTAATAAAATAGTAATATATGGACAAATTATATATTTAAATTTAATACAAACAAATATTAAAACCATTAGATATTATTTGGCTCTATCTCACGAATGTTATATATGATCGTTATACGGATATTCAATTTTTAACAAAATGGGCATCCATATTCATCTGATATAGCACTTGTGGATTTGTCCCTGTATTGGACAAGTTACAAACACTATAAAGTAATTGTGTTTCGTAAATCATATCGTTTTAAGTGGTTCAAAAAATTTCAACGACGTTTCCTTTCAGTTCCTTGTATATACACATTTGTGTATGGTAGAAGAAACATGTGGCAAGTTCCGCTAAATTTTAGAAAATCATTTCAAATGATATGATTTAACGAATGCAATTACTATATGTCTGAAGCGGGAAGTAGGATGATTGACAATCAACAGAGGGCACAAAAATATCAAACCCTTAATCGTTAATTTATTTTGATAATTTGGGAAGTTGTAAACATCATATATAATTTAGTATATGTTTACTATAATAGTAATATATATATATATAAATGAATGATTAATAATTTTTTACTATTTATCGTAAGTTATAAAGTAGAAAAATGGTAAATTATTTTGTTGAAGCTGATAATGACGTTGTTGAAGTCGAAGGAGGATCAAACGTTAGAGTGTAAATATATATGATTTAATGGATGCTACTAAGAAACCCCTTTGGGTTTGAGTACGAACAGTCATTTTGCTTGTCCTTATCATATGGAAGAAACACGACCATTTTCTTTATCGCATGAAAAGAAAATTATTGGTTTGATTGTCATATATATTCTTTATATTAATCATCCTTTCACAAGCAACAAAAAAATTCTATGGCTAATAGAGATGAGACTTTTCGAGCATCAACAATTCGGTCAAGCGAGAATATATATGAACTTGTAAAAGACTATCCAAAGATATATATATATATATATATATATATATATATATATATATATATATGAAACCGGATAATAAACTGAAATCCAAGTTAAATTGATGGTTCATAATTGGTGCAAATAGAATATACTCTGGGAGTTGCCTTATTGGAAAAATCTCTTTATCCATTATAACATGGACGTGATGCATAACAGGCGAAACATATTTGATAATGTGTTTAATACAGTTGAATGTGAAGGGAAAGACTAAGGACGATCCGAAATCAAGACATGATATAAAAGAAATATGTAATCTTCCTAAGCTTCATATAAAGTCAAATGATAGTAAAAAAAAAAAAAATCAAAGTGTGCTATAAGACAAAAATCAAGTTGAAGTACAGTTAAAATGAGTAGAACGGTTGTGATTTCCTGATGGAATTTCCTCTAATATTCGTAGATTTGTCGACTATAAGAATGGGAGACTAAGTGGGTTGAAAAGGCATGATCGCCATCTGATGACGGAAAATTTATTACCTATCGCTTTCAGCGAACTATTGCTATAAAAATTTGGAAGATTATAACAGAACTTAGTTTATTTAATGACAAGTTTTGCTCAACTAAGTTAAAAGTTGACCATCCATGTAAACTTATGGAAGAAATACCTATACTGCTCTACAAACTAGAGAAAATATTTCCTCCAGATTTCTTTAATGTAATGGAGTATTTACTTGTTCATCTTCTACATAAAGCACATATTCACTACGCCATAGATTGCATATTGCAGCATCTGAGAAATGATGCAGGAAGTGCCAAAAAGTGTTGCTATAAGCCCAAAATGATCTGTGGCAACACTTTATCGGTGTTGCATTTTGCCTCGTTGCCTTAGAGTCAAAGGCAACATCTTTGCGACCCTAGGGCAACATTTTCCTGGTATTGTCATAGATAATAATTTTACTTAAAAGCTGGCCCTACGTTATCTATCGTAACTATTTTACCATCCAGTGGCAACACTTTTACATTCCAAAAACGTTCTATAAATATTTCACCTCTGACAGGATTAAATATTTATTTAATAGAATACTAATGAATAGAATTCGAATTCAAACAGTGTTATATTAAATAAAATATTTTATTTCAACAACTGAAATAGTACAAATTTTTGACTCCAACTATTTACAACTCAATGATTTACTGCAACATTGATTATTCACATATACAGATATTACTCATGACATCACTCAGTTCACTAATTACATATGCAGTTTCAGTTCATACAGACACTGACAAATATATGTCGAGCCAAAGGCAAGCAGAGTGTCAAGCCAAGTAGTGAGTCTGAGTGTAGCGCCGACGGGGTTGAGGCCCCGCAGCCCCGGCAGGGATCGACCTAGCCAGTTAGGTCGAACAGGTGGGCACCGCCGATTCATCCGAATTCGGAAGACCAAGCCTTCTTTAAACGACATTGTTTTGTTTCAAACTTCCACTTTCGTAACACACTTACATCGTCTCCGATTTCTGAAACAGCCATCAGCACACCTGACAATTATAGAAACACGCACACAACAAGTTGGAACAAAAATAAAATGAAGTACGAGAAAATAAAATTCTAAATTTAATTTTATTTTTTCTCAGATTTCTGGTGTGTTTCTCATCATCTTTCTGATGGAGAGATGGGTCAAAATCATGTAGAGCTCGTGTTAATTCAAATCCCCTAAGGTCTTACTTAAAAATCAAAGACTAGGTACATGCACCAAACTCCTATAAAATTGACTGAATAAACAAAATCCAATCAAATTACATCTAGCACCCATGACCCATTTTCTCAGATCAAACCCTATTGGTGGCAATGTCCAATTAACACCATTAAGAATAGATCAGCAACAGACTTTTTTTGGTTAAGAGGATAAATAGTATTGTATTAATTCCTCATCATAAATGTAGACAAACAAAATACTATAATTTATCTTTATAAAAAAACCAGAAACAATGATTGATAACAGTTCATTATAGCCAAGTTATTAGACAAAACTACACATTTCTCAAGCTGGAGTTGTCGTAATTCGAATACAACCAGCTTTTGATACTCCTTGGGTGAAACTGCATTCTTCCACGATGGCAATTGGACCAATGTCTTAACCACCTTCCACGAAAATCTTAATCAAATTCTTTGAATATCCTCTCACAAGAGTTACTTCTTTTTTATTTGCCAGAACTGGTGTTGACCTGGAATCTCTCAAATTCCAAAACACAATCTGAGGCACGCAATCTCCATATCAACTTTCACTAAATTTCTTACGTATTGCCATTTAATTAGTCTCCTTGGAATTAGTAGAAGCATCATCAAACTCTATGTCACTGAACACAAACACCCTCTTTATCATTTGATCTTTACTCAACTTTTCTCTCTTTGCAACATCTTTCTTTTTTGGAAGGGGTTAAATGAATAAATCAATTACAAAGAAATAAAATTTACATACCAATATCTGTAAATCTAAAAACAGTGTTTACCATGATCATCAACATCAACAACTTACGATCACAAATCATCAGGCCGGAGAACCACTAGCAATAATTATTTCCTTTCATGTCCAACTTCCATGAAAGTATTAAAATCATTGTCACCGTCCTCATTGATGTCAGTTTGAATAGTTTTATCCCTAAGGGTAGTTTCATTATTCTATTCAGAATCGCTAAGGATAATGATATCAGGATCTTTAAGTGTACTTGTTCAAATGGCGACTTCAAATGGCTCACTACATTTTTCCTTAGGGTTCAAACTTAATACTTGTTCAATAGTTTGTCTCTTCGCAAGCCTTACACCAAGACAAAACAGGCGAGCATCACACATTGACAGCGAGATTTTATTTATTCCTTTGCTAACATATGCAGAGATAAGACACGCATTATCTCGACTATTGACTCCTAATGACTGAGCTCTTTGTCTGTTGACAACTCTAACTAAAGCTCCACTAATTGTCAACTCTGCATGTAGTGGCCAGTGCATTCGTAATGGCACTTTGTCATTGAGAAGCAAACACCAAACCTGAAGAAATTACCCCCCCCCCCCCCCCCCCCTGCCTGCAACATATAAAAATTTAACTTTGTTACTGTAAACACTACCATATTCAAGTCTAGAAGGTATAAGTTTAACAGGATATAAACTATGTTGTATAGTCACCCAAAACCATAATCATTGGGCCAGAAGCTGATGTATTATCACAGGGACAATAGATCCTTAACATCTGTTTGACGTCTTCATGACCTGGATTTGGCTGAACATTCGATGCTAGCCCCCTAGTCCCAGGAGTACGCATCTTTCTAGAAGTATCATCGATTATATTTGCTGCTTTTGCTATATCCACTGGCCTTCTACTCTGTAAACCATGTGGTAATGGAACTTCAGCTTTCAGACTTTCTAAAATGCATTCCACAAGGTCCTTTTTCTGTCTGCTTTTGACAACCTAAGCTTCATCAAGATATCTTTGAGCTCAACCACTCTAAAATGTGAAATCTTTATCTTACAGCTAGAAATCAAATCCATGGCTCGGAACCTCAAGTAAGACAAAGTGATGACAAAATAATCAAGCAAGCAAGAACAAACCCTAGAAGAATTTGGATGATTTAAAATTAAAATCAAGTCGTCATAACTTATGACTTGCATGGTAAAATAATTAATCTTAGGCTAACAGTAAGTCGTGCTGTAAGATGTAAATACATAAATTAATACACAAATAGATTAACGTCTGAAGAGGAAAGCAAGATGATAAGAGGATCAAACCTGTGAAAATCCCGATCTAGTAAGGTATTGGAGAAGCGATCAATCTTGAATTGTAGGGCCTTAGTAATCTGGCTCCATTGTTGATTCTCCGAAGAACCTTAGAATTAGCAATTTGGGGAGAATGAAACGAAAAGGAAGAGCGTGAATGAAAATGTTAGCGGGAATAGAGGAAACGTAGTAAATAGTGGATTACATAGTGTATCGATGCTTGAGATTTTGTTTTAACTAAAGGTGAATATAGCTGAGGTGTAATTCTTTTTTAATTTTTTTAATTAGAATATATCTATAGCTACCGCAACACAGTGTTATATCTACACTAACACCTTGAAGCATGTGTTGCAATAGACAAAAATCAGCATAGCTATCGTTACATTGTAGCTAGCAACATCTTATATTTTCGTTGTAGTAGGTCGTCTATAGCGTAGTGCTTCGAGGTCTTGTGTAGCATGGATGGATGTGTCCATTGGAGAGGTATGCTATTATTGTTGAGTATGGAAATGTTAATTTAATTATAAGTAATAGTTAATATTGGATTGAAATATTTTTTGTTAGATACTTAATTAAATTATTTAAAGAAAAAAGTGAGACAAATGCCTCAAGTGAAAGGTTCAACTTGCAAACCATATATAAAAGAAGATGCTTCGATTTTTTCTCTCGTTATTTCAATTATCATGTGAATTTATCATTTGAAAGTGTTACGCACAATGATGAGGCTGTTGAGCAAGATTTATCTTTCAAAGCAATGTTATCTATTTTTAAACAACATGTTCCAGATGCTGAAAAATGTGTGGAAATATGGCTAGATGATAGAAATTACCATGTAGCGCAAACATATATTCTTTTTAATTATCCTGAAGTTACACCATTGTTAGGTTAATATCAGATTAATTAAAAGTTTTGTTGAATTTAATTGAATACTACACGTGTAAATTGATAATAATGCAATATATTATGTTTATGTTTACATTGTTTATGAATCACAAAATCAAAGTGGCGATTTCAGCAAAGATTTCGCTACTCCGCTTTCAAACTACGTTTTTGATTCCAAAAATCATGTGGCCGATGAAGGACAAAGATGTTTGGCGTTGGAACTGAAAAGAAAACTTAAAACGTACCCAATATTTTTTGTTAATGGATATACATTCAACACCAAATAATATGAAGCTGAAATATTAATAAGCAGTACAAGTGTATTTGTTTTCATATAAATGAATTTATGACATGTTAACCCAAGTTTTGATAGGATCGATTAGGGGTTACTTCAAGCTACACCCACAATATCACACACAAGACAATCAATCAACACACCATTCAAAAATAAAAAAAGATACGATGAAAGTAAAATAGCAAGACACAAGATTTTATACATGGAAAATCTCTTCGATATGAAGAGTAAAAACCACGAGACCTCTTAAGGAGTCTACCCTCTTCTCTTATTGATAAATCAAAAAGGGAAAACAACCCCAAAATATTTACAACTGATTCGCTTCTAATCACTGGAATCCAAAAACAAAAAGAGATGAAAAAGGTGTAAGTGAACACCCTATGTGTGCACTTCAGGTCAGCGGTGAATCGAGCAAGAATAAAGCTCAATCTTGAAGACCAAAACACCTTGAAGAAGATGATAAATGACCAAAAATTGCTACTGCCTTATGTGACCAGATATGGTTATATTAACCCTCTTTTCTTTTAATGTGCATACCAAAAATGTGAGTAATCTCCCAAAATGTCTTTCCTGAAAGAAAAATATTGTTGCACAAAAGGCATGCTTGCGCAACAAATCTGGGAAAAAGACAAAACCAATAAATCTCTCCCACAAATTAAGCATGGCCTGCATAAAAAGATATGCCAAATATACCTGCATAAAATTATACCAAATATGCCTACATAAAATTATGTCAAACATGCCTGCATAAAATTATGCCAAATATGGGCTGGAATACCCAACAATCTCCCCCTTCACCCCAAGTTGGGGAAGATGTGCATGCTTCAATCATCATTTGAAACTCATTCCCACAAGCTTGGTACAAACATCAAGCTTGTTTCCTGGAACCACTTTAGTCAACATATCTGCACCATTCTTGTTTGTATGAATTTTCTTTAACTTGAGCATATTTTCTTCAATCACATTTCTTAACCAATGATACCGAATATCAATATGCTTAGTGCGTGCATGATACATGAAATTCTTGCTTAAATCCATAGCACTCTTACTGTCATAGAATACTATATACTCTTCTTGTTGCAAACCCAACTCTTGAAGGAACCTCTTCAACCAAAGCATCTCTTTCCTTGCTTCCACAGCTGCTATATACTATGCCTCGGTTGTAGACAAAGCCACACACTTTTGTAACTTGGATTGCCAAGAAATGGCTCCCCCAGAAAATGTGAACACATAACCTGAGGTAGATTTTCTACTATCAATATCACCAGCCATGTCTGCATATGTATACCCCTGAAGAACATGTTTGCTACCTCCAAAACATAAGCAAAATCTAGAAGTACCACGCAAATATCTGAAAATCCACTTTACTGCATCCCAGTGAACTTTACCAGGATTGGATAAGTATCTACTTACCAAACCAACAGAATGTGCAATATCTGGCCTAGTGCACACCATAGCATACATCAATGAACCAACTGCAGATGAATAAGGAATAGAAGACATACTTGCTTTTTCCTTCTCCGTTGTTGGACAATCCCTCTTACTTAGCTTAAAATGAGATGCGAGTGGTGTACAAACCAGCTTAGCATGCTTCATATTGAACCTTTCAAGCACACGTTCGATATATTTTTCTTGAGATAGCCACAACTTCCTAGCTTTTCTATCACGAACAATCTCCATGCCTAAGATTTGCTTTGCAGGACCCATGTCCTTCATGTCAAATGACTTGGACAAATCTTTCTTCAAGTTGCTAATCAATTCTAAGTTTTGTCCAACTACCAACATGTCATCCACATATAAAAGAAGAATAATGAAGATATCGCCAGGAAACTTTCTAAAATACACACAAGGATCTGCAACAGTCCTCTTGTAACCATTGCTTGTAATAAATGAATCAAATTTGTGATACCACTGCCTTGGTGCTTGCTTAAGTCCATAAAGACTCTTCTTCAACTTGCAAACAAGTTTTTCCTTTCCCTTTTCTTCAAATCCTTCAAGTTGTTCCATGTAGATTTCTTCCTGCAAATCACCATGTAAAAATGCGGTTTTTACATCAAGTTGTTCCAATTCAAGGTCACAACTTGCTGCTAAACCCAAAATGGTTCTAATAGAAGTCATCTTGACAACTAGTGAAAAATTCTCATCAAAATCAATGCCTTTTTTCTGATTGCATCCTTTGACTACCAATCTAGCTTTGCGCTTTACTATCTTCTCACCATCTTTCTTGTTCTTGAAAACCCATTTGTTTTTCAAAACTTTCTTTCCTTTTGGAAGTTTCACTAGCTCTCTGATTCTTCATCAAAGAATCCATCACCTCTTTCATAGCCTCAAGCCAAAGATTCTTGTCTCGACTAGACAACACTTCTTGGAAGCTCTCGGGCTCACCATCAGCTGTAACTAAGATATAATCTATGCTCGGATATCTTGTAGATGGTTTATGTTCTATGGTTGACCTTCTAACTTGAGCATCATCCACTTGTGGGGCAATTTGCTCCCCCTGCTCACAAGCCACTTCTCCATTTGGTTGAGCTTCATCATGAACATCATCAAAATGTGCATCATCAAGTTGTGCATCATCAACACCTTCATGTGTTGCATCAAGATCGGCCTGTATTGGCTGTTCAACAAAACCACAAGTAGGGGACAAAGAAACATTAGTAGTATCAATAAAAAAAAACTGAGCTAGTATGATACCTTGCACTCAAAAGTTCTGCACCTTTTTCATGCTCAAAGAACACATCTCTGCTTCTTACTACCTTTCCTTGTTTTGGATCATATAGCTTGAACCCATACTCTTCATCACCATAACCAACAAAAACACATGGATTAGTCTTGGAATCCAGCTTTGATCTTTGGTCATTTGACACATGCATGAATGCCTTGCATCCAAATACTCTAAGATGTGTATATACAGGATCACATCCCTTCCATGCTCTCTCTGGAATGTCAAGCCCTAGTGGAATAGATGGAGAACGGTTGATCAGATAAACGGCTGTATTCACTGCTTCAGTCTAAAATGACTTTGGTAGATCAGACATCTTCAACATGCATCGCACCTTCTCCACAATGGTTCTATTCATCCTCTCGGCTATACCATTGTGTTGGGGAGTGCCTGGAACTGTCTTCACATGTCGAATACCATATTGCGCACAATAATTCTTGAACTCATGTGAAGTATACTCTCCACCACTGTCTGAACGAAGGCACTTCAACTTGCTTTCTGTCTCCCTTTCCACCATAACATGAAACTTCTGAAAAGTTTCAAACACTTGGCTTTTGGTCTTCAAAATGTAAATCCATGTCTTTCTAGTAGCATCATCAATAAAAGTGAAAAAATATTTGTTGCCACCATTGGATTCAACCTCAATAGGACCACATACATCTGAATGTACAAGCTCCAACTTAGTCTGATTTCTTGTAGACTTTCTAGCAAAAGAAGCTCTATGTTGTTTTCCTGCTAAGCAATGATCACAAGGATTAAGAGAAATTGTAGTATTGACAGGAATAAGAGATTTACCTGCTAAACATTTCAAACCCTTTTCACTCATGTGTCCCAATCTTCGATGCCACAAATTAGGAGAATCTTTTTCTTCCACTGCATTGAGCTCACCAAAACATACAGTCAAATATGTCTTGTACAAAGAACAACACAACTCGCCTCTTGCAATTGTCATGGATCCCTTGGATAATTTCCACTTGCCACTCTCAAATGTGTGACGAAAGCCTTCTTGATCAAGAATATGAGCTGAAAGCAAATTAAGACGCAAATCCGGAAAATGACGTACACCTTTCAATGTAAGCATGCATCCAACATTAGTCTTCACACGAATATCACCGATCCCAACTATGCTTGCTGAACTCTGGTTACCCATTTTGACACTGCCAAAATCACCTGCTTGATAATTCAAAAAATACTCTCTCTTAGGAACACAATGATATGAAGCACCTGTATCAACCAACCACTCAGAATCTGTACTGCTAACATGATGACATTCTCTAGTTGCGCAAATTAAAGTGACATCATCATCACTTTTAGAGGCTACTGCTGCAACATTTTTATCATCGCCTTCTTTCTGAAAATCATTCTTCTTCCCATGTTCTCTTTTCCATTGAAAGAAATACTTTTTAATATGGCCAGGCTTCTTGCAATAGTTGCATATGAAGTGATTCGTTACATCACTAGACTTGGATCTTCCTCTTGAGTTATCACGACCTTTGGGTCCTTTTCTCTTGCTTCTTCCTCTATTCTCCACAACAAGAGCTTGTGAATTGTCAACTCCAATCTCCTTTCTTCTAATTTCTTCATTAAACATGCTTTCTTTGATCACATCCAAAGATAGCACACCATCTGGAGCTGAATTACTAATGGTCACAACTAAAGTTTCCCAACTATCTGGCAAAGAACTCAATAAGAACAAAGCTGGCAATTCATCACCAAAAATGATCTTCATAATTATCAACTTGTTAATAATGTCTTGGAAATCACTAAGATGCTCAGAAACTGACTTTCCCCCTTTCAACTTTAGATTAACAAGCCTTTTAATCAATGAAGCTTTGTTATGGGCGGTTTTCCTCTCATACAAACCTTCTAATTTCTTCCACAAATCATATGGATCGGTCTCTTGTGACACATGGTTAAAAATGCTAATGTCAACCCATTGTCTAATGGTTCCTGAAGTTTTCCTTTTCAACTTTATCCATTCATTCTCTTCCATTTTATCGGGTTTAGAAGGTTTAGAGATAATACCACTCGAACTAGTGACGGTTTCAATTGAGTCATGTAAATCCTTGCAATATAACAAGTCTTCCATCATAGGTCTCCAAATAGAATAGTTGGTTGATGTCAACTTAATCATTGAGCTATGACTGCTCGACTCCATAGTGTGATAAATAATCTACCTCAAGCTCTGATACCAAGTTGATAGGATCGATTAGGGGTTACTTCAAACTACACCTACAATATCACACACAAGACAATCAATCAACACACCATTCAAAAATAAAAAAAGATATGATGAAAGTAAAATAGCAAGACACAAGATTTTATACGTGGAAAACCTCTTCGATGTGAAGAGTAAAAACCACGAGACCTCTCAAGGAGTCTACCCTCTTCTCTTATTGATAAACCAAAAAGGGAAAACGACCCCAAAATGTTTACAAAAGATTCGCTTCTAATCACCGGAATCCAAAAACAATAATAGATGAAAAAGGTGTAAGAGAACACCCTATGTGTGCACTTCAGGCCAGCGGTGAATCGAGCAAGAATAAAGCTCAATCTTGAAGACCAAAACACCTTGAAGAAGATGATAAATGACCAAAAACTGCTACTGCCTTATGTGACCAGATCTGGTTATGTTAACCCTCTTTTCTTTTAATGTGCATACAAAAAATGTGAGTAATCTCCCAAAATGTCTTTCCTGAAAAGAAAAGGTATTGTTGCACAAAAGGCATGCTTGCACAACAAACTGGGAAAAAGACAAAACCAATAAATCTCTCCCACAAATTGAGCATGGCCTGCATAAAAAGATATGCCAAATATGCCTGCATAAAATTATGCCAAATATGCCTGCATAAAATTATGCCAAATATGCCTGCATAAAATTATGCAAAATATGAGCTGGAATACCCAACAGGTTTTGCAATTGACATATTTTACAACACCAGTAGAGGAAGTTTTTTGTTTTGATGTAAATGATACAACAAAGCTCCAAGTTTTGGTGTTAACGTGCATTCAAATTATATCTTATAGAAATAAAACATACTCCGCGTTATCAAAAGTACGATCCTTTTGTAATACCCAAACAAGTCCTACAAGTTTATTACATTGCTTATCCATCTATAAAAAGAGATAAATCAGATTGTTCTGCAGTTTTTAAAACCAAGAAAAGATTTACAATCGATGGAAAGAATAATCCAAACGAACAAGCCTATCAAGCAGATATTGAGCAAAATGTTGAAATAACTATTAAGGATGATCAAAATGATTTTGTACCTTTAAATGATCAGGCAAATTTATTAGTCGAAGCATTTGAGAGTGCAAAGAAAAATGATACAGAATGCGAGACCAAGTCCGAATCAGAAAACAACGAAAACTGAGTAATATCTAGTAATTTTTGCAATTATTCACATTACATATATTTTCTCATTAATGTCAAGTTCCCGACGTAGTACCTCTTCCCGCTCGGTTGGTGAGAGTAGTGATGAGCCACCAGCTCGTCGGGTCGTATATTTGTAGCCTAAAGATGATGGAGCATAAATATCAAAATTAATAGCATAACAGTATGGGCAGTAGATCAGAAGGAGGTTGAAGTCGCCCTAATTCAGCTTCAAAGGGTTGCTAAAAATTACAGAGATATAATGTTAGGGCCAAAAAATCGCGCAAGGAGCTGAGCTGGATAGGCGTGGCTGTATGGGATTAATGGGTTAACCGATGGAACAGTGACGAGTTCAAAGTAAATCTGTCAAATATCTCATTAATTACTTTGTAATTATTAAATACTTTATTCAACGTAAATTCGCAGGCGGAGTCAGAGAGAATCTCAACAAATAGAACCAGGAATCCAATGAATTATCGTGGTGGATCCAAGTCTTTCCACCATCGCTGCGATCAATTACGACACTAAACAGTTATTTACATTTGTATATTGATCGGTTTAGTAATTAGCTATGCAGTTAAAATGTATAATTTATCTACTGCAGGAAAGAGCTCGCGGACATCCCGTGTCCAAAATGGACGTATTTGCTCACACCCACGCACTAAAGCAAACAGACGATGCTGACAATATTACATATCGGTGGGATGATGAGGGTAAGATGACAAGTGCATATGTATGCATATTTTATATCCTGTTTTACTAATATCGATAAGTTTAGTAGCTAGTCATGTAAAATAAAAATATTGTTCTACCATATTTTAAAAAAAAAATTGATTTTGCATTGTAGCCAAAATTTTATATCCTATTTTACTAGTATCGATAAGTTTAGTAGCTAGTTAGTAAAATAAAAATATTGTTCTACCATATTTTAAAAAAAATTGATTTTGCATTGTAGCCAAAATTTCAGGAGGCACATGCACAACAGCTTGTGGAATCTAGTCGCGATGAGTTGACGTAGGAGGAAGAAGATGATCTTTTCAACTCTATTATGGATCCGATGCAGCACAATAGGCGTTATGGCTATGAGAACCAAACGGTATTCTTATAAACATTGCAATATTATATTTAACGTGAATATGTACAAAGTTTATTATTATGCAACTATTTAATGTGCCGTAAATATGAAAATAACAATTCACATTTTATTTTATTTTCTATGTAGACATGTAGCAAATATTATTATTAGGTTATCAAATCATTTAAATTATGTAAATACATTTGCATATTTACAACAAATTACCATGTAGATATAGTTTAGATGATTAACATACTTGCATATTATTGCTCGCATCTATATGTTAATTATTTTACGTAGTTTAGATGATAAGTACTCTAATGGCATTTACTTCATTGGCACAAGCTTAATATGATGGACTTCCTTTTTTTGGCAATTTATGTCACTGTGTGGTTCCCCCTTTTTTCATTACATAGAGTACTATGATATTTTATATGCTAGCAACCCAATTAGAAATAAAGTGATAAGATATATATGTATTACATGATTCATGCTGCTGATGCTATTTCGTAAAATTTTGATTTTCCGTAGAAGTTATGGTACTATGATTAGATTTACATCTTAATGAGCTTGCAGATAAATGTAAAATTTTCTTGAAACAAATGTCAACATGTAACCCTTTTGCAATGTACTGTTTTTCGTTTTTTTGAAAGGCAAGTGAAAAATTTATTATTCACAAAAACAAGAGTTACATCGACTTAAAATGCAAAAGCAATATAGACTCTTGAATGTCTAGCCTTGAACTTAAAAAAACTGATTAAAAAATAAAGATGAAGCATACCTATTGCAACATTATTCATATCGAGGTGAAGTTACTACGTCACACGAGAATCACAGCAGCAGCACCAAGCAAAAAATTCCTATATCCAAAGCGCAAAGAAAGAAACAGACAATATAATTCACTGAATCATCCCCATAAACCAATTCCAAACCGCATGCACAATAAGATTCTCGTCACAGTTTACCAGTAACTGTGTAAAGTTGTCACTAACAAAGTCGAGACTCAATTTAAGACAGGATCAAACATGAGACCAGGATTCTTCCTCGTATGTCATTTCATCTTGTTGGTGAGCGGCATCACATCCTTTGGAAAGAAGTCATTACCATTATCTAAATCAGAGTCGTCCCAGAATTTTCCTTTCAGCGTCTTAGGTTTAGATGAAAAAGGAAGAGAACTTGTGCAAATTATAGAAGATAGAAGCTAAAGAGGTATTAACTTATGGAAAAGTCAAACTACAATCGGTGACCATTGGAGGAGGTAAAGTAAGATCTTGAGGAGGCTTCAAGTTAGCATAAGGAGAGACTGGTGACCGTGAAGGATTAGGTGCTGATGGAGTAAGCTTCAAACCTTTATCGACTGGAAAAATGGAGGTATTTGGCCTAGATAAGTCTAGTGAGGAATCTGAAGAACTTGAAGTGCTATTACCAGATAAAGACTTTGGTGTTTGCACAGTTTCATTGCTATGGCCTTCTAATATGTTACCCTACAGAGCCGTGTCTTCAGCAAACTGAGCAACATTGTTGATCACATTATTAAGAACATCTTTATCAATATTATTTCTTTCTGGTGTATCAGAATCTAATGCAGCTTCAAGGGCATTATCCGTGTTAACATCTATATGATCAGCATCATTATCATTATTAACATTATTCACTTCAGCAGTTTCGTGACTATTGTTACCGTCTGCTTCTGATTCCAGAACATTAAAGGGATTATCATTAACATCTGCCACATTTTTTTCAATTGTCTTACTACTATTCTGAACCCTTTTCTTTCTCCAATACTTAGCATTTCTTGTATTAGCAGATTTCCAATTACCTTGATTAGCATTAGTAGTATTTTTCCTATTAAATTGCTGATGATGATCAATAAGATCCTCAACATGCTTATCCTGTTTATCTTCTGCATGGATATCAAACTCACAATTGTTTTTCATTTTTTATGTATTAGTATTTATTGGTGATTTTAAACTAGGTTATCATCTTCCTTTTTCTGGACACCTTTCATTCTATTTGTAGGTTAGAGCAGCTCAAATGGCATATGAAAAAAAAACTCAAGACAAAGACGAAATAAAGAGCTTAGAGCAATGACTAAGTAGTTGCAGGAGGAGAATCGTCATCGAGCCACACATATGGAGCAGTTAAATCTAGTGGAGTATGTGATTTATATGTGAAATGGAATGGAAATAGATATGGTGTGGCTGCTTGTTAGCTATTATAAAAAAATACTCATATGTTCAACGACTTTCAACGAAAAGCAATGATTTATTAATTAGTAATCCTTTTGCAACAGTTTTCGACTGCTACGAACGACTTACTGGTCAGGCTTATCTAACGATTCCCAATGTTTAGCAAATGTTGTTTGTCCTTAGAAGTCGTTGGTATTGACGTTGAAAAGAGCCTGTTGCTTTCGTTAAAAACCATAAGAAGTCGTGAACTCTATAGTACGGCTATTCCAACGGCTGCCAACGACTATGAGCCATTGGAATAGCTGTGTTATCTTGTAGTATATAAAATGGTATAAAAAGAAATAGCGCATTCGCAGAGCTTGCAATATTGTACTTATTAAAGCGCAAACTTTAATAAGTACAGAGGTTTCCACCAGCGAAAAAATAACAGACTATTTTATTAAAGCGCAAACTTTTGCATAACTTAAAATATCGTGTTATTTTATTAAGGCGCAAATTGTGCAATACTCTAAATAGCACAATATTTTCTTTTTAAGGCTTGCACATCGAATAAAGATTGAAGTAGCATTTTATCGTGCTTGTAATGACTTAGAGAATACAACTCAAAAGAAAAAGAAATCGATGATCGTTTATATGATAATGATGGTTCTGATTTGGATGATACAAATTACTAGGCTTTAAAAATTTAGAAATATACTATAACTTCTATGTTTTATTAGTGTACAATTGAATCATATTTAAACTTTATATATGTTGCTTTCATTTGACCTTGTTTTTACTTTGTGGATATCCTTGTCAATATTTTTTTATCATTGATTTTTTTTTTAAAGATTTATGCAAGATTGGTACTTTTATTCACTGTTATCATGACCCGACCGGATCGCCGGTCAGACTGTCGAAACCGTCGAATTGGCTAAGGCGGTCCGGAGGACAATAATAAAACCGCTATTTACATCAGTACACGATCGATGTAGCAGCCGAAATCAGTTGGAAACCTCCATAGAGCAGCGGTTCATTGAGGTGTATGCCGGGGTAATTTTTGTTTTGGCTACCTTAATTTGTAATTTAGGGTTAAATGTAAATTGGGTATTATTAGGTGAGAATTAGAAGAAGACGCCTGTTTTTTTGATCGGAAATGTTGTACTTAAAATCTTCTCGACGCTTTAATTTCTCAAACGTTTTTTACACTTGGCCCCAAAAACAATTTAAATTTATTGTTTAGTTCCATTTCTTCATTTGCTGATATAAAAAAAAGCATACGTCAATGAAATGCGTAATTTTCACGATTCAACCATCTGACCATTCGAACCTTAAACCGTAAGCCATCACGGTTTAACTTACGATTCGGTTATGATAACTATGCATTTAATGCAATTTTCAAAATAAACTTATCTCATAAATAGAAATAAATTTCACTTAGCTTTCTATTTGATACATAATAATAGAACGGGTATGCACAAACTACTAACTTTGCAAGCCACAAAGTTGTATATCAATTACTTTGAATGTAGAATATAAAACTATTATCTTTTCTATAATATAAGAAGTATTCAATATTACGTGCATGAGTATGGTAATGCTTGTAGAATATAGCGTGAACATGCACATGCAAAAAAAGAAATCATATCTTCAAAACTGTTAAACGCCCATGACAAAATATAGTTGATTAAAATTTGGTCATTCATGGACATTGTAAATTACTGTTAAACGCCCAGAAGAAATCATATCTTCAAAACTGGGACACAATAACCACACGAAAGGCAAAGAAATAGAACAATCAATAAGCTGGCAGCTTCCTCTGAATTCTTGTTTGATGAATTTAGACAGAAAGAGCTGAAAGATCGCTTATAATGAATGAAATAGAGCAATCAATAAGCTTGTAATTTGTCCTATTGGAATTGGCAAGTCCACATGCTGCTCTAGCTTGTATCAACACTGTGAAACTGTTTGAAGGGCTATTAATATAGTGAACCTCGATCCAGCTGCTGAAAATTTCAACTACCCTGTAGCTATGGATATAAGGGAACTCATATCTTTGGAAGATGTTATGGAAGATCTTGGTCTTTGGACCAAATGGAGGTCTTATATATTGCATGGAACACCTTCAGGATAGCATGGATGATTGGCTGGAAGAAGAGCTAGATAATTATTTGGATGGTGATCATCTCGTATTTGATTGTCCATGTCAAATTGAGCTGTTTTCACATGTTCCAGTCTTGCGGAATTTTGTTGAGCATCTACAGCAAAAATAAAAAATAAAAATAAAAAAAAATAAAAAATCATAATTTGCATTTGTACACTGTTGTCTAAATGTCATCGGAATACAAAATATTCAAATATCAAAATCAAGAAAATTATTCATTTGTTTACTTTTTATTTGTCAAAGTCTATTTTCTTCATAATCTTAGATTTAGAATTTATGAGTTTATTTATCTATTGCTATTTTAGGAAGAGGTCCAAGATCTTGCGGCTAAAAGGAAATTGAAAGTTATCAATTTTGCTCATGTTGTAGTTTAAGACCTTCATGTAAGATATTGAATTGTAATGTTTTACCACATAACAGTTATTTCATCTTACTTTTCTCTTATATTTTATTTTTATTTTTCTGGTATTTAGACTGAATATGCTTATCACAGTGAAATCTAGAATGCATCTGTTCAAATGAAAAAGTGTTTATAGTGGAAACATTTAACAATATAATTGGTCAAACAAATACTTCAAAATGTATAAAAATACTTCAAAATGTATACAAATAATATAATTGGTCAAAGCCATACTTCAAAATGTATACAAACAATATGATATTATAATTTTAACAATATAATATATGTTCAAATGAATGCGATAGATTCGGCATATTAACCATAAAATGTGGTAATCTTATATAAAAAAATTGAAATTGAAGCGAGATAGAAGGTAAATTGCTAGAAAATGTAGTTATTATTTGTCAAGTTTCTCCTCATATATATAAATACATATATATATATATATATATATATATATATATATATATATGTATGTATTTATACCATGTTTTATAAATACAATGTAGATGTTTTATGCGTTGCTATGATTATTTTTTTCAATTTTAGTTTTTAAAAATTATACGGTTATGAACATTATATGGTTTAACGGTCGGTTTTTCCACCGTTGTACGGTAATACTGGTTAATCTATACACAACATTCATTTTGGACACTAATTTACATAGGTCAAATATTGATTACTAATTTGGTGAAAATTTTCAAATTACACAATTCAGCAAGTTTTTCAACCAACTTGCATCCCAGGGCAAGCCAAGTGTCTGCTTTACCTTTAGCCTTATGCTTAGTCATGCACCCCAACAGCACGTTCTTCAGGCAACAGCTGCTAAAACATTTCCAAATCCACCATGGCCGATAGTAAGATCGTTGTTAAAAAGAACTTGATAGCTTTTATAAGAGTAAAACATATGTGGGTTGAGTACAATAATTTCAGAATAAACAAAAGTTAGTAACGAAAATGATATTAGAGACGATAATTTCAGAAGTACCACTTAGAAGGTATAATAGTTTTAGGACTAACAGAAAAGTCTAGTAAGCAAAAATTTCATAAAAACTAGTGGATTTCACTAGTTGACTTTAGAGGTGAGTTTGTGTACAATTCATCAATCAAATCTCAGAAGATGTGGGATATAACAGATTCACCAGACAAGGAGACATGTTTTATATTTCGATTCAACAGATTAGCATTTGTAGTCAAACTAATTTATTCCAGCAAGCAGCAACCCCTCGACTTGATTTGAACCAAAAATTCAGATTCGTGTAATATGCTCTTTTCTACTTATCTTATTTGAGTAGTGCTACCAGGCCCGAAGCGGGTTTGCGCGGAAATAATGACAAGCTTCGGATGAAATTCCGCAATTCATGGGAGAGTAAATTGTGCGCATGGGATTCTTTCCGCACCATTTGGGCCTCCTATCTTTCGGGCTCTGGGCTCTACAGCAAAAGCGATCTTATTTGAATGGGAATGTAGAGTTGAATCAAACAGGTTTGCAACCAAAATCCCAAAACCAAAATAAAACACTAAACACATGAGTAGCGGAACAACGTTATTTCTACGAGCATTGCCTCTATGTAGTCATCACCTCACTCTAGTAAGATCTTTCTTCGAATACTAACCCGAGCATTCCTCATCTCTGAGTTGGCTTTCTTCAAGTATTATTTGCACACTCAGATGAGATATATATCCCACAGCAATATAAGCCAATCCAACAACAAAGCCTGCTGCTGCAGCAACTACAAGACCATCTACGCCATTTGTATCCTTTTTCACTTTCTGAAAATATACATGTTTATAGATGTTACTGCATACATGGAAAGATACACTTGCTGTTACATCTCTCACCAACACTTTTTTTTACATCTCTGAACCATATCTCAATATCTGCCACAAGCTTGCAATTTCCACACTTCAACAAGCCTGCCACTACACGTGACCAATAGCTACTATGTTTACATGTAAAGTCATATGTACTTGTTGAAAGTTGTTGCCAGAGCACCATATTTGTAAACAAGAGCATGGTGTTATGTAATGACGGTTGGAACAAAACCCCTCCTTCCTTGCACGCATATGAGCTGGCACACAGCGAGGCAATCCTAACACATGGGATATGTGAATCTGTGGTGTTTCTACACATATTTGTATTATTATTTATTTCTAGTGCTCAAGCAATGTTCAAAAATAGTACAAGCTGAAATTTTGATTTATAAAATTGAAGAACCATATGCATGTGAATTGAAAGCCTTTATTAGAAGCAATTCATGTTTTAAAAACATTGAATCTAGCAAGTCCTACAGCTGCTAAAATTAATAATTTGTAAAGGATTATCCGCAAATAAGCATACACAAATAAGCAATACAAAAAAATAGCATGACATAAACGAAAAATTTCTTGAAAATTCAAGTGTATCTCTGGTAATTCAACAGTGCACTTCACTTCTAATTATTGAGGGAGAAGAACTAGATGGGTGAAGTGTTTGCTGGTTGTTCAGAGAAGCCTTATTCTGCATCAAGACTATGAATTTAGCAAATAGACAAAATTGAGCGTGCCATACCCCGGGGGTAAAACAAAATAAGTAGTCTGAGCATTGCATTATTTGTTATTCGGTACACTGATTTGTTTAACTAAGTTGGACATCAACACATATTCACCCACAAAAAAAGTATATCAAATGCTCCATATTAAAAAATTTCATTGATAGACATTGCATATTACCAAAACACCTAGAAATCATATCTTCAAAACTGAAACACAATGACCACAAAAAGCAAAAATAGAGCAATCTGTAATAAATTGTCAGCTTCCTCTGAATTCTTGTTGGATGAATTTAGACAAAAAGAGAAAGATGGCTTATTGTAGTTAATAGAAGCAGGGACAGTCAATAAAACCTACTCGCTTACCATGCATGTTCTACATATGTTTATAATAGAAGCAGGGACATTCAGTCTTTTTGCTAACAAAAATGAAGCATACAACCATAAGTCCCAAAGTACAATATTTAATCCATCATTTTTGGTGAAGATAAGCTCTACTGTCTGTCCTTTATACAAACGACCAAACAAAAAGATACGCCTTCTTCATACCAAGAAACTTCGAGCCATTAGAATCAGGACTATGCCTAAATTATAAATAAAAGCCAACATAAACACCAATTTCAACAGGAAGAAACTAGAGAAGAACTCTCCGCCTGCTGTATAATTTGCAAATTTATGACAATTTCTGATGGTCTGTCGAAAGCTGTCGAAACCATCGGTTCTCCTGCCGGAGTTTAAGCATTTCGTAGCAGTGTCAAGTCTTTATTATTTGTCATTCGTTACACTGATTTGTTTAGCCAAATTGGACATCAACGCACATTCTCATAGAAAAAATTGTATATCAGAAGCTCCATATTAAAAAATGGTCATTCATGAGACTGCAGATTCCCAAAACACCTAGAAATCATATCTTCAAAACTGAAACACAAGGACCACGAAAGGCAGAAATAAAGCAATCAATAAACTGGCAGTGACAGCTTCCTCTGAATTCTTTTCTGATGAATTTAGACGAAAAGAGAAAGATCACTTAGATCATTCCCAACCCAATGTTGGGTTGGGCGGCAACCGACCCCAAGGAGATCGGTTGCCGACTTCAGGGTTGCTTGGCAACCCTGGAGGTTGTCGAAACAACCCGGAAGGTTGCCAAAACAACCAAGTTAGAAGGCTTTGTTTTTGCCGGCTAACAATAATATTATTTTTTTTATTATTCCAATAGCCTAAAAATAGACTGCTGGAACCCGTATTTTTTTTTTTTAATTCTATATATCCTTAGTCGGCTAAGGAATTGCCTATTTTTTCTGTTTGGACTAGTTGGGTGTCAAGCGAGCTGTATTGGACACTTGTCCAACCTAGCGTTGGAAATGCCCTTATGAATGAAAAGTAATCAATTCTTTTAAAATTTCTACCTGCTGGTGTGTTATGACTTGAAGTTTACTTCACTGGTTCCATGTAATAGAAGTAGCTAGGGACATTCAATAAAACCTTCCCCTTACCATGTTCTACATATGTTTTTCTTCTTATCTTAGAAAATTAAAATTACTAACTATAAGATTTATCAGTCTCTTTAGCTAAAAAAATAAGGCGTACGACCTGAAGTCCCAAAGTACAATATTTAATACATCATTTTTGGTGAAGATAAGCTGTAATGTCATTCCTTTATACAAAGACCAAACAAAAAGATACGTCTTCTTTATATCACGAAACTTCTAGCCATTAGAACAAAACAATGAGATGGTGCCTAAATTATATCACTACAAGAAAAATACCCTATTGCAACTAGCTATTTGCAACAGACCACAAATGTCAGTTGCATAAATGATATTTTGCAACAGACCTTTCGTAGCTGTTGCAGTAGATAAGATTTAACAACAGGCTTTTCCTTCCTGTTGCAGAAAGCATATTTTTCGCAACAACACTTTCATGCCTATTGCGAAAACATACTTTTAGCAACGTTTCTTTCATTCCTGTTGCAATTGACATATAATTTGCAACTACACTTTCAAACCAGTTGCAAAAATTATATATTTAGCAACTGTTTTCACCAGTTGCGAGAACTGTAATTTTTTTGCAACAGGTAAAGCCACTTGCAAAAAACGTACTTTTAAAAATTATTTTTCCCGAAGTAATATTCAGTTATAATATAAGAAGTATAAGCATAATATCATATATATATATATATATAATTAATTAATTAATAAGTGGCAAATATAATTAATATTATATCATTAAAAATTATATAATTTAGTAATTACTGTTAGTATTTAATGTTAATCAACTATTATATATATATATATATATTTAGTACTCAATTTAATAGTAAATAATTATGAAAGTATTAATAATAAGAGTTCTAAGTTAACTTAGTTCAAAAATTATTAACAATTTTAGTTAATTGAACTTAAATTAGTAACTAATATTCATAAAATTTGAAAAATAAAAAGAAACACATCTTAAAATAATCTCAAATTTATGTAATATGTAAACTCCAGAAAATCTAAAAATATTTAAACGAAAGAAGTTTGTGTAGACGAAAATTATTGCAAATTTGTGTATTACAGGAACAGCTATGTTTGTATACATTTAAAATTTTATTGCGTGATGCTTCTCGCGGGTTCCTATTCAGGTTTCAGCCGAAAAATTGGCTCCAAACCTTAAATCTTTTTGGCTCCATCACAAAATTTTTGAACGTAAATAGAAAGACACCGATGTTTCCAGAACATTAACAATTTTCTCACTCTCATCCTCCTGCTGTAAACCAAATTCCCAAATGGCTGAATACCCTAAATCGGATGAAGTTATATGTAAGATATCAAACCTTAGTGCGCGTTTTCTTTCTGACTCGTTATTTCCGTAGTTCTATTCCCCCAATTTTCAATCTGGAAAGGATTCCGACAAATTTTAATTTGGGGCTATTTGTTGAATTTGTATATAGATTGATTTGATCTCATGAGTTAGATCTATGACTATCATTTTGCTTGTTAACGTGTAATCGGTTCAATCTATTGAGGAGCCAAGGTCTTCTGAAAAGCGCGATGATTATAAGAAAATTTTTGTTCTGTAATTATCTTATAGCATGACAGACTACCATACACCCATAGAATATGAGCGTCTAAATAATTTTGTCCCAATTTCTGTTAATTTGATATCGATTGGGAATTTGTCGGTTTTGCTTAGAATATTAATGGACAATCCATTCTGATTTTCTGTCTTGTTTTCTTCTCTACATCGATGTAGTTGCTGTCACAGTGCTTGGTTGATCCATTCTCTAGTAGACAGACGACTGCCATAGAGCATATAACAGGGAAGTCTTGCTTCCAGTTTTTTTTCTTTCAGTTTTGCTCATTAAATTTGCTTTCTAGGTTTTGAATAGTCAGTTTGGATGTTATTTTGATTTGTATGTTCAGTTTCAATTTAGGGTATGTTCAGTGGCCCTGGTTTGCTTAAATTTACATATTTTTCTGTGAAATGCTATACATTGCATCAGTGATTATATAAGAACTTGTTGATTGAATGCACTTGTTATGAAAGATTGATGCACAAAAAAATAGCTGATTAATCAGTAGCGGTCAGACAACCGTGGGGACTGTTCCACAGATTCTTATCATTTAATGATAACTATTTCCATCCCACATTCATTAATACTTATCTACAGTTTGCGTCTTTGCTTGCAGTGTGGATGCTGTTGAAATTTGAGATTCTGTTCTTGAAAGTTCAAGGTAAAATGTGTATTTTTTATGTTAATTTAAGGCACTTTACTATTTGAAAACATGTACTGTATATTGCTAGCTAGTAGGGATTTGAGCAAAATTTGGTCAAATTAAACATTCAGTTTTTCTGAAACTTTTCCGCTGCACTTTTAGCCTTTTCGAGACATGTTTTCGCTCACGATTTACTGCTTTTGAAGTAATTTAACTTCGGTATAACTGAATAACTTGAACATCTCGACTATGTCAAATTGTTTGGCTCCGAGTTGGCTTCAGTTTGAGTTTTGACCATTTGAACTTGATTTTGGGTTCAATCCTTGTTTGCTGGGTTCCTATTTTGCTAGAGAATTTGGTCCAGGTTTTGGCTTGATAGTATTGACCATTTTAACACTGCAAATTTAATTTCGAAATCATGGTATATCTAAGTCAAAATAGTTTCTACACTTGTTTTAATCATGTATAAAAAGATTGGTACTTCATTTGATTTTTTTTTTTATCCATCGTACTGGACTTTTTGTTTTGATTTTATTTTTTTAGAACATGATACTCAGGTAGAAGAAATTAACAGTCTCATTTTCATAGTCTTGAGTGAATGCTGCCTTATTTAGCCATTGCACTCATGCACTCTAGTGCACTGTCCTTGCTGCCTTGCGATATACTATTGTTGATGTCCATCCTTACTGCTGTGTCATCAGCGTTATTGATCATGTGGTCCTTTGAGGCTTTGAGTGGTTGTTAATCAACATTAGTATAGACCTTTGAGGCTAATCAACATTAGTATAGACCTTTGAGGCTTCTTGATGTTTGTATTTTCATAAATGGTGTGATATGTGTCCAAGTTTACTGATAATTTGTTTCTTTGCAAGTGTTCCAGGTTTGCTTGTTTAAGAGCAATTTAGGAATGCAAAATTTAAGTTGGTTCTCCACATACTCATGGGATTGTTCCAGGTTTGCTAGTTTAATATTTTTCTTCTTGTTATTAAAATATGATGTGTGAGTTCACATAATCTCTACATGGTCAGATAAATTATGAGCTAAATTTCTCAAATCAATTTCTTTTTCTTGCACATGTGGCAGAAATGCAATGCTCATTGTCTTTTTCTAGCTAACTGATGGGTATGTGGATCATGTCTGCAATGCTTATTGTCTCCAGACTTGTTTTTCCTTTTGCCTTTGCAGGTTATGATATTCAGATGTGATGATGTATTGCTAACACAGGGTAGTACATTTTGAACTGCAAATTTGCAGGTTATGATATTCAGATGTGTATGTGGTTATCGACCGCAAACTTGGAGCATGAACTGCAAATTTGTTCTAGTGAAGTGATGATATTTATTCTTTTTTTATAGTATATGTATGATAGAGTAGAAATATGATTAGAAAATACTTTATTTGAAAAAATTTGTTGTGTGAGAGAAGAAATTGTTATACATGAATGATGTATGAAAATTATAGAAATTTTTGTTGCAATTGCTTGTACTATTAAAACTTGGTTGAAATAAAATTTTTATTTGTTTATTTCATTCTGTGACATATACTATTACTAGAACGAATGCATTTAATATGTAATATCTATAAGCTGTAATTTTTTTTTATAGATTTATGAATCTATTGCAACAGGCATATACTGTTGCAAGAGGATCTGTTGCAACAGTAAAAGCCTGTTGCAAAAAAGTATACTGCAACGTCTTATTGCAACAGGCCGAAAATGTTGCGAACTTTTAGCAACTTCGGCTATACCAACAGGCGCAGGTCTGTTGCAATTGGTCTACTGCAACAGATATTGCCTGTTGCGAAAAGTGTTTTTTGTTGTAGTGTATATAAAAGTCAACGTGAACACCAATTTAACTGAGCAGTAGCTGGATGAGAAAAAACAAAAGTTAGTAACGAAAATGATACTAGAGATGATAATTTCAGAAGTACCTCTTAAAGGTAGGGGTGAGCGTTTGGTTGGTTCGGTTTATCCGATTATGGAAATTGTCAAACCAAACTAAAACCGATAAAAATGAAAACCAAACCAAACCAACCAAATTAAGTTTGGTTGGTTCGGTTGGATATCCGATTTAACCGAACTAAAAATATTTTAAACGTTACGTTTGTAGTATTAACTACAATTTGAAATATATCATAAATATATGATTAGAGTATTATTGTTTATGATTCTTATGCTTTTTAGAAGTAATTTTGACACATATGTGATGATTAAAATTTACTTGGATAACTAATCTAACCTAAAATATTTATTAAAATATTGATAATTTTGAAAATATAATAAAAGTTCGGTTAGTTTGGTTAAACCGATAACCAAACTAAATAATTTTCCAAACTGATTACAAACCGATCTAGTTTTTAAACCAAACCAAACCGACCAAAATAAATTGGTTCGGTCGGTTTATTTGGTTTAACCAGATAATGCTCACCCCTACTTAAAGGTATAACAGTTTAGGTAAGTCAAGTAGAGCAAAAATTTCATAATAACTAGTGGAGTCAACTTTCTTTATAAAATAATTTGGAGACATGTTTTATAGAGTTTCTTCCACTCCTGACCAGCTGATCTGTTAATATTTTTGGAGAGATGAAGCAGCAGGGGTGGTGTAGCAGCAAAATGGAAGGAAACAAATTGGGGAGGATCAATAATGATCCTCCATAAAATGCTCCACCCCACTATTTGACTTTAGAGCTAAGTCTATATACAATTCATCATTGAGTTATCCTAAATTGGGCAAATTCTAACAATGCCTAACTTTTTTATTCGGTCACTGAGTTATCCTAAAGCTGTATACGTATGAGATGAGATTTAACTATTAATCAGTGCCATAAAAATATGGTCACAAGTTTATCCAGCATTAATAATGTTAAGTGACTTGGTTCTATGGTGGCAGCCTGCAGGATCAATTTGCAACAAAATACTAATTTAAATGTTGCCTCGCTTTCCCCTGCAGTGGTGCTTTAAAACATCTAAAAGGCTGCATAACTTTATATATTTAGAATCCATGTCCTGTTATATCATCTTTATGTTCAGTTTATTCTCCATTACATTAGATACATGTTTGTTAGTAATGTGTGTAATAATTAATATTTGCATTGAAATCATGTATCTAGAATACTTAAGAGTCATGTCTTTTGAATCAAAAGACATGTCCATTAATATTTGAAAAGATGAGTAAACCACTATATATATGTGGTCATTTTGTATGTTTGAAGCAAGATAATAAACATTACAAGTAATCTACTTTCTTTCCTCCAACAATGTTTTATAATTCGATTCAACAGATTAGCATTTGTAGCCAAACTTTATTCAGCAGGCTGCAACACCTAGACTTGATTTGAACCAAAAAATTCAGATTTAAGTTTAACGTACTCTCTTCTACTTGATTTGAACCAAAAATCCGTTCGTTCTGCATTACTCTCTTGTTTTGTACTGTGCTCTTCCTACGCCATACAAAAGTGGAAGCTTCAACGCAATTTGCTATATCTCCAAAGCTTGGTGCTCTGAAGTAAACTCTAGGCAGTCGAGAAGGCATTCAAGAGAGAACTGATCAGATGTTATGTATTTGTATAAGACGCCATCTAAGCATTCTTTTGCATTCTGCATGTTGTAAAATATGCCAGCTAATTGTTTCATTTGAGCACATTATTTGAATACTCTAAAGAGCAAATTAACGGCCTTTGGTAGGGATGATAAATACGATTAAGGGGCTTCCATTTCAAGTAAGTCCCCATTGATGATAACCATAGAGGCCTTTAAGATCTAATTACTGCAACCCTATTTATACTATAATTTCTTTCTAGTAACTTCTTGAAGTCCACCAGGCGGCACATGTGGCATAGCCAACCACCACTTCTCTTTTTGTCACTGAAATGGTATTCTGGGAAGCAGAACCATTGGAATCTCGTGCTAATTAATATTCCTTTACCTACGTAACAAAATTTCTGGTCATGAAAACTATCTAATGTTTCCTGTAAAAATTATGTTGTTTTCTCCCATCTAGAAACTTGATGTAGGATATATTTGTATGATTAGTTCTTTGGGTTTTTTTGCTTCTGTAAAAGCACTTTCCTCTGCTTTATTGTGTTTCAAGTAATTTATCCACTTACCTATGCTACATAAAAAACAACAAGCATTCTAATTATTTTCCATGTAACTTTTTTTCTTTTCATTTTCAGTTTATTAATCTGATAGTTCTATCGTCAAACCTTATTCACAAATTTGCTGCAATATAAATTACATGTATCCATATCATATGCATTAATTCAATGGATGGTCATTTTCAAAAGTTGACAAATAACGGAATCACCACCAATACCCAATTTGTATTAGTTCAAACATGCACGCAATGAAAGTGCAAAGAGGTGGATTTTCAGATCCATTACAAACATTAATCTATCTACTTTTGGTCCAAAATGAAATAAAACTTCAGTTGTACCTGAAGCAAAAAAATAATAATGACCAACCCAGACTTCTTATTCATTATACCAAGAAAATTTATTATGATATAGAGAAACCAAATATAAATATTGTTGAAAAAGTAAATTTGGTTTTAAATGGAAACAAATAAATTTGGTTCTATAAGTAAATGTCAATTATATAATAAATTCTATCATTGTTTTAGGAAAGACCAAAATCAAATAAATGATAATAAATTTTGGTCTATCAAAATATGCAATAGAATTATCTAGAGAGAGAAGAGTGTAGAACACTGTCATGTTATATATAGATACTCTCTCATATGTTGTACCAATCAATGATCAAGCAAGAAAAAAGAATCAAGCAATAAAAGTATTTTTTCCTCCCTTACAAAAATATTCTACTTTCTTCTAATTTGTTTCTCTTACTTCACACAAATTTTCCAACAAAGTGGTATCAGAGCTACACAAATTTTTCAACAAAGTGGTATCAGAGCCCGGTTGAAATTATGATATTTCTATTTCTTTCGACGTTTGTTCTCACAAAAGAGAATTTTGAGGAATGGAGCAGTAGGAAAAAAGAGGAGCTAATCTCCAAAGGTCTGTGGGAAATTATTGAAAATGGCTACGAATGGCGTAAAGACGTCGAAAGCATGTCGCAAATGGACAAGAAAGCCTTTGCGAAATTAAAACGGAATGATTACCGTGCTCTTTCTGTGATTGCTGAGAACGTCGATGAAAAAGCTTCGGATCTCATTTTTAGAGAAAGGTGTACAAAAGATCTATGGAATCACTTGAAAGAGCTATATGGAAAAGATGAAAAGAAGGATAGCGAGAGTGTGAACGAGAAAGAGCAAGACAAGAAGAAAGAAGTGACTGTGCCAGAGCCTATGGAAGAAGAGATGATGGATGAGACAGGGGAAGAGAAGTTGGATAAAGAAAAACTTTTAGAGAATAAAGAAGAAGAAGATGCAATTGCTGAAGAAAAGCAAGAAGCTGTAGTGGAGAATACCGCTAACCATATTGATGTGGCGCTAGCAGAGAACAAAAGAGAAGAAAAGGCAAAGACTATCAATAGGAAAACAAACCATGAAGAAGACTTCCAAGATGGACAAGAGAGTGCTGAAATCGTGATTAAAGAAATTAAAAGTAAAAGGTCACTAGTAATCGAAGAAGAAAACAAAGAGAAATTTGAAAATAAAAAATTACAAGAGCATACAAAAATCAATGAAGTGAAAAAGATTTTTGTCAGAGAATTAAATATGAAAGGAAATAAAGTAGATGAAGATGATGCCAATGACAAAAAGTGTGAATGGAAAGGTAACGAAAATGAAGAACATAAGAAACAAGGAGAAACTGAAGAGCTAGGTGAAAATTTAAAGCACAAGCAAAATTTTGAAACCAAATAAGGAAATTGAATTGATCAAATACCGTAAAAGTGAATTTTTTAAAGAATTTAAAGATGCCATATATGACTCATTCAAAATTAATGACACGGGAACAAAATGGAAGTTAGAGCATATAATTTTTGGAATATCACATAACAATGAATGAAAGAAAGATGAACGGAGCACTGCAATAAAGATTTGTGAAGTCACATCAGAGACCGTGATAATGACGAAGAAGAAGAAAAGGAAAAATAAAGTTTTAACAATTTCTTTGTTCCATCCAAAAAACGTGAGATACAAAGGAATTTGCTTGGAGTCACAAACCAAGTTTAGGGGGGGATGTTGAAAAAGTAAACTTGGTTTTGAATGGAAACAAATAAATTTGGTTCTATAAGTAAATGTCAATTATGTAATAAATTCTATCATTGTTTTAGGAAAGGCCAAAATCAAATAAATGATAATAAATTTTGGTCTATCAAAATATGCAATAGAATTATCTAGAGAGAGAAGAGTGTAGAACACTGTCTTGTTATATATAGATACTCTCTCATATGCTGTATCAATCAATGATCAAGCAAGAAAAAAGAATCAAGCAATAAAAGTATTTTTTGCTCTCTTAAAAAAATATTCTACTTTCTTCTAATTTGTTTCTTTTCCTCCACACAAATTTTCCAACAAAGTGGTATCAGAGCTACACAAATTTTTCAACAAGTATAAGGTGTAATGTATTAGCCACCAAACATTTCTAGCGGATTACTTTTAACACAAAATTAAATATGGTGTCACAGTACAAATTCAGACCCACAGATTGTTTTTTGGGTTTAGTTTTCCATCAAAGGTTACAAAAAATAATGCCTTAATTATTAACGAAAATCAGCACACACCAATGACAACAGGAAGATGCTAAAATTATTAGAGAATTTAATTACCATAAAAACGAAAGTATACATCAAAATAATGGATCAGTCTTTAGTAAGTCACGACCAAAAACAACATAATAGAATTCCAACAGACCCATTTTCTTCAGAAAGCAAAGATCTTCAGATTATACATGTAAACCTTGTATATATGAAGCACTTATGATCAGGAATTATGAAGCCTTCTGCAGGTGCGAAAAAAGGGGGAGATCAGAGTACTTGAATGCTAGATTCGGCCTGGGAATATTGCGACTGTTGGAAATAAACTTGGTTTTTATTAGGAAACATTAATTAGTGACATATTTACTTATTGTATTTAGGAAAGGCCAAGATAAATGGAAATAAATATAGCCTTATCAAATTAAGATTAGAGAAGAGTCTAGACTAAACAAATATATAAAGAAGAAAAGTCTAGAAAAGAAAAGTGTAGAAGCTTGCTATGTTATAAAAAAAGATGTATTATCTCATTTGTGGTATGAAGTTGTGTGAAGCAATATCAAGCAGTGTATTAAACTTATGTATGCAATCAAGTTTGAAGAAACAAAATAAAATAAGCATTTTCCTCCTCATACATTATTTTTTCAAAATTCCTCTTCTTCTAATATTTTCTAACAGTGGTATCAGAGCAGTAAAAAATATCTAACAGTGGTATCAGAGCCAGGTTGATCCTTTCAAAAAGAAGAAGGTTGAAATCATGGATTTTATATTTTCTTCATCGATTGTTCTCACAAAAGAGAATTATGAAGAATTGAGCAGTAGAAAAAAAGAGGAGCTAATCTTCAAAGGTTTATGGGAGATTGTTGAAAATGGTTATGAATGGCATAATGAGTTCGAGAGCATGTCGCAAATGGACAAGAAAGCCGTTGCAAAATTAAAACGAAATAATTACTGTGCTCTTTATGTGATTACTGAGAACGTCGATGAGAAAGCTTCAGATCTCATTTTTGGATAAAGCTGTGCAAAAGATTCATGGAATCTCTTGAAAAAGGTATATGGAAAAGATGATGCAAAAATAATTAATGAAGATAAGTTGATTGATGAGAAAGATGAAAAGAAGGATAGCGAGAGTGTGAACGAGAAGGAGCAAGAGAAGAAGAAAGAAGAGACTGTGCTAGAGCCTATGGAAGAAGAGATGATGGATGAGACAGAGAAGGAGAAGAAGGAGAGGAAAAAGGAGGTGCAAAAGCAAAAGGAAGTTGGGAATGCTGTAGTTGAGTGTTATGGCAAAGCTATGGAGCTTGATGATGAGGATATTTCCTTCTTGACTAACCATGCACCTGTTTACCTGGAGATGGGAAAGTATTAAAAGTGCATCAAAGACTGCGACAAAGCAGAAAAGAGAGGGAAAGAGCTTCGTTTTGATTTCAAGATGGTAGATAGAGCGCTAACAAGAAAAGGAAGCGCATTGGTGAAATTTGCAAAGACTTCAAAGGATTTTGATCCAACCATAGAAACATTGAGAAAGCTGAATGATGCAAAGAGAGAAAAGGAGCTAGAACAACAGAAATACTTCGATCCACAGCTAGCCGACGAAGAGCGTGAGAAAGCTAACGAAAATGAAGAACAGATAAAACAAGGAGAAATTGAAGAGCTTTATAAAAATTTGAAGCACAAACGAAATTTTGAAGAAAGTTGGAAAACAAATGAGGAAATTGCATTGGTCAAAGATTGTAAAAGTGAATTTTTGAAAGAATTCAAAGACGCCATATATGAATCATTCCAAATTCATGACACGGGAACAAAATGGAAGTTAGAGCACATAATTCTTGAAATATTCCATAACAATGAAAGAAAACAAGATAAATGGAGCACCACTGAAGAAATTGCATCGAAGATCTTCATATTGGGAAAGAGGAAGAAACGAAAAAAGAAAATTTGGATAATTTATATAGTCCTGCCAAAGCACGTAAAATACAAAGAATAAAAAAACTTGCATTAATTTGCAAAACCAAGTTTACGGGGGAATGTTGGAAATAAACTTGGTTTTTATTAGGAAACATTAATTAGTGACATATTTACTTATTGTATTTAGGAAAGGCCAAGATAAATGGAAATAAATATAGCCTTATCAAATTAAGATTAGAGAAGAGTCTAGACTAAACAAATATATAAAGAAGAAAAGTCTAGAAAAGAAAAGTCTAGAAGCTTGCTATGTTATAAAAAGATGTATTATCTTATTTGTGGTATGAAGTTGTGTGAAGCAATATCAAGCAGTGTATTAAACTTATGTATGCAATCAAGTTTGAAGAAACAAAATAAAATAAGCATTTTCCTCCTCATACATTATTTTCTCAAAATTCTTCTTCTTCTAAAATTTTCTAACAGTGGTATCAGAGCAATAAAAAATTTCTAACAGCGACATAAGTAATCAACCTCGCAGCACATATTGCCATCTTGCTGATTTCTTCCAGAACAAGAGAAAGAGATGGAACCGATGTCGTCCTTTCATCATCATCAGAATCGTAATCGAAGTCGAGGCGAACAGGTCTGAGAGGGCTCGTATCGCTGGAAAATCCAGATGGAATCGAAGCACGAATCGACGATAAGGAGGGCTGTAGAACTCGATATGATTTTGGAGTTGTACGCCCTTTCTCTTCGGATCAGTTTCAGCTTCGGAGCGTATTTCAAATCAACATTGGATAGACAAAGCAACCTCTTCCTCGAGAAATCTGCGTCCGCCATGGATTGAATATTAGGGTTTCAAAGGATTGGGGAGTTGGATCGGGAATTGGCGGGAAAGCAAAGCAAAGCAAAGCGAAGCGTATGATAGAAGGCAAGTGAGAAAGTTTTGGTTTGATGTGAGTAGCTTAAATAGAAAGCTTTTGAGGGTGGGAGTGGGACTAACATGTTTATTTTTATTTATGGTAATTATTAGTTGGGAAATTTTATTTACATCCACATATTCTATTAGTTAATCCATCTAGATTTTAGGATTACTACTATTTTTATGGTGTTTATAATTATTTAAAATTGATTAGTTAATCCATAGTACTTGCATTTTCTTTTCACGGTTCTAACAAAGCGCTCTTATACCTTTTCAATACCACCATTTCTAGCCCATTCAACTCAAAGAAGAAAAAATTACAACAAACCGAGTAAAAAAGGAAAGGGAAATTAGGTAGATTCACTTTTAAGATCTGAAGTCTCAGTTTCTCCTACCTCTGATCTTGCCATGAGATTTGCCTCCGTGTTCCTTGATGGCGCTTCCCGCGCTTTTTCCAACATTAGTGGGGGGATATTTTATAGACTGTATGTTATGTTCTGAATAGAATCCCCAAATCTAAGAATAAAATTTCACCTTATGAAATTTTAGAGAAATATAAATCCAATATGTCATACTTTAGAACTTGGGGTTGCTTAGCATATGTTCGCATTCCAGACCCTAAGAGAATAAAATTGGCAAGTAAATCATACGAACGTGTATTTATAAGCTATGCTATTAATAGCAAAGCATACGGAATTTATGACCTAAATACACATAATATATTTTGAATTTAATGATGCCAATTTTTATGAAACTAAATTCCTTTTAAATTAAGGAATAGTGGGGGCACACCAAGTATGTCTATTAGAACAGAACTTAATAAAAGTTCTGAAACTGAACCTAGAAAAAGTAAAAAGAGCAAGAACCGTAAAAGATTTTGGTTCATATTTTTTGTGCTTTTACTATAGAGAAGGATCCCTTAAACCTCCAAGAGGTCTTATCTTCTTTAGATGTCCTTTTTTTGGCAAGAGGCTATAAATGATGAGATGGATTCTCTGGAATCCAATAAGACTTGGCATTTGATAGATTTACCTTCTGGTTGTAAATCTATAGGCTGTATATGGGTACTTAAAAAGAAATTAAAAAAACCTGATAGCGCTATTGATAAATATAAAGTACGACTAGTAGCTAAAGGTTTTAAACAAAAAGAAAATATATATTTCTTCGACACTTTTCACCTGCAACAAGAATTACATCCATTCGGGTATTAATCTCACTTGTCTCTATTCATAATTTATTAATACACCAAATGGATGTGAAAACCGCATTTTGAATGGTGAATTAGACAAAGAAATTTATATAGACCGGTCTGAAGGATTTGTAGTACATGATCAAGAACATAAAGTATGCAAATTAGATAAATCATTATATGGTTTAAAACAAGCATCTAAACAATGGCATGAAAAATTTGATAACTTTAATCATTTCACATGGTTTTAAAGTTAATGAAAGTGACAAATGCATCTATTACAAATCTGAGAATGACATTTGCATTATTATATGCCTTTATGTAGATGACCTACTCATTTTTGGGTCAAACATTCATGCCATAAACTCAGTCAAATCCTTATTAAGTGCCAGTTTTGATATGAAAGATCTAGATGAGGCGAGTGTAATCCTTAATATTAAAATTACTAGGTCCGAAAAAGGGATTTTCTTTGGATCAATCTCATTATATTGAGAAGTCTCCAAAGAAAGACAATTACTTTGACTGTAAATCTGCATGTACATCATACGATCCCAGTGAAAAGATATTTAAGAACACTTGTGAAGGTGTAAGACAGTCAAAGTAAGCGAGCATAATTGGCTGCCTTCGGATGCCACTGATTGTATTAGACCCGACATTGCCTATGTCGTGGGATTATTATGCATGTTAACTAGTAGACCTAATATAGAGCATTGACATGTTATTGAAAGGGTCATAAGATACCTTAAACGAGCCATGAACCTTGGATTACATTATGAAAAGTTTCCAGCTGTACTCGAAGGATATTCTGATATAGACTGGAATACTTTATCTGTTGATTCAAAAGCGACCAACGGCTATATATTTAGCATCGCTGGAGAAGCTGTCTCTTGAAAATCCAAGAAACAGACTATTTTGACTTAGTCTACTACAGAGACTGAGATAATAGCACTAGCAACAACTAGTGAAGAAGCAGAGAACTAAAGAAATCTGCTAGTTGAGATCCCTATATGGAAAAAATAGACACTAGTGGTGTAATCGATTGTGATAGTTCCGCGGCTATTGCAAAAAGTATAGAACCGTTATAACAACGGTAGAAAACGACTCGTAAGCACAATACTGTAAAAGAACATCACATATATAGTGATGAAAAATTTGACGACTATTGAAAGAAAAACAGAACCGATATTACAACGGTAAGAAATGACAGTCGTATGCACAGTATTGTTAGAGAACATCACATATAGGGTGATGATAATTTGGCAGAACCTTTGACGAAAGGACTGTCCAGAAAGAAAGTCCTTAATAATTCTAAAAGAATGGGACTATTGCCCTGTGATTGTGGAATCACGCACAATGGTAACCCGACCTAAATGACTGGAGATCCCAAGAACTAGGTTCAATGGGTAAAAACAAGTTGTGTAGTCATAGTAGATGAACATGCTAAATTTTAGATTAAGAAGCATGTATTCCTGAAGTGATTAGAGGATGAGTTAATAAAAACTCTTAATGAGATCTATACTCTATTTGGAGTGGAGTACCTACCTTCAGGAGTGCTCTTGATAGACTCACCTTTGTGAATGTGGAAATGTGGTCGTTTCCTATGAAGTTTTGGGCAAAACTTCTAGAGCTTTCACTAAACTGGGATAGACGTGCATGACCATAAACGCACGGGCTTATTTGATTGCACTATAGAAAAGATTGTGTGTGGTTTGATGTCAGGAATAGAGTTCAAGACTACGTGTCACTCTAGTAAAAACTGAATCTTATTCACTACGCAAAGGTTCAAGTCGGATGACACCTTTGTTTATGCACAGTCTTATGTTTTTAGAAACTGCTCGATAATATTTTAAAAAATTCAAGTGGAGGATTGTTGGAAATTTTATGAATTATTTAAATATGAATTAAGTTTATGATGGCTCCTATTTCTGAATAGTCTCATATCATGGGATTATAAGAAAGATACAAGTATTTATACTTGTTTCTAAGAAGTCATTTTGGGGCCTTGGGCTCCCAATGCATGCTTTTGTGAGGAGGGAGACCATGCATCATGATCACGACACACGCGCGCGCAACCGACCGACTCGACCCGGCCCGGCTCGGCTCGGCTCGGTTCGGTTTGGTTCGGTTCGGGATTGGGCTTGGGCCTTGGGCCTTGGCTATATGGTGTAGACACTTATATTTTTGGTCCAGAAAACACTGCGTTTTTCGAACTATTTTTTAATACAGAAAATATTTCTGAGCCGACATTTATTTATGAAGCGGTAAACTCTTGACCTAGTATTTTCAGCAGATCCTATTTTTCTTCCTCTGCCCAGTATTTTCGATTAACCCTAATCTCCGTCTATATATTATCTTCAGTTGTAGACGAGATTACTACAGAAAAAAATCTGTTTTCTCTTCCTCCGCCATTAAAAAAAAAATTATATATTCTTTCAGAAATTTTCGAGCAGTTAAATTCGAAAGTGCAAATCTGCACTGATTTGTTATGCAAAGCAAATCAGTTATTCATTTTAGAGAGGCTGTTTTATCCTAGAGGCGGCGGCGGAAGTACGAACTGGTTTTGCACCACCGACCAGATCGCCGAACCGTCTTCAAGAAAGCGACAAAATACGTGACTCGGCCATTGTTTCCCAACAAGATGTTATGTATTTGTATAAAGCGCCATCTAAGCATTCTTTTGCATTCTGCATTTTATAAAATATGTATTTGAATACTCTAAAGAGCAAATCAACCTTTGGTAGGACATAGAAAAAGAATATCAGATGCTCCTTCTCAAAAGTGGCTCACGCATGGTCAAATTTCTTAAATCTATATGCTTTGTCTTAAGACATGAAATTTAATTAATGGGTTCCATAACTCTAAACTTTAAGATTATCAGTTTTTTGCTAACAAAAATAAAGCATACAACCCACGGTTTCAAAGTACATCTAATGCAATGACCAAGATAAGTTGTGTCGTTAAAATATAACACCTAATTAACATCATATATTGGGGGAAAATCCATAAGAATCAGCACACACCAATGGCAACAGGAAGATGCTAAAATTATTAGAGAATTTAATTACTACAAAAATGCATGTATACATTAAAACAATGGATCAGTCTTTAGTAAGTACCACGACCAAAAGCAAAAATAGATTTCCAACAGAGCCATTTTCTTCACAAAGCAAAGACCTTTAGATTATACATATAAACCTTCTATAAAGCACTTATGATCACGAATTAATTATGAAGCTTTCTGCAGCTGCGAAAAAATGGGGAGATCAGAGTACTTGAATCCTGGATTCGGCCTGGCAAGATTGCGACACAAGTAATCAACCTCTGCAGCACAAATTGCAATCTTACTGATTTCTTCCAGAATAAGAGAAAGAGATGGAACTGATGTCCTTTCATCATCAGAATCGCAATTGAAGTTGAGGCGAACAGGTCTGAGAGGCTTCGTCTCGCTGGTTTTGGAGTTGTACGCCCTTTTTCTTCGGATCAGTTTCAGCTTCGGAACTTATTTGAATTCAATGATCCTCACTGTAAATTAGCAAGAAATGAACTACAATTTTAATGGAAAACATTTCACCTACTCCACTTTGTTTATCAAAACATTATTGGTTGATAAAAAGTTTCACTGAACAACAATTCAATTTTTTTAAAATTTAATGATTAGTTTTTTGGTTTTTGATGTAATGTATATGCACTTCCCTCCAATGCGTGCTTTACTGTTTTTCAAATAATTTATTCAGTCCCAATGTGTGCTTTACTGTTTACCGCAAATATTGTGTAATGTATATATATAGTATGTACCCTGTGCGGATGGCACGGGTTCAGGTCGTGCTTAATATAAGCTATAGTGTACTAAGTTGAAAATGTACAGTTTGATCATTGTTAAATTTATTCACAACATAAGCAGAACATATCTTTTGTTTGGACTTTATTAATGTTTGAATGAAAAATCTGTGCCAATGGCGGCATCGAAACCTTCTTCTTCTCAACCCTTGATCGATGCTTCCTTTCCCCCACTACCATCTCGCCTTCCTCCTTCTATTCCTCCAGATCCTCCACCATCTCATGACAATCCCTCTTTCTCGATGGGTGCTCCTTCCAACACTACTAATTCATCGGCGGCATCCTTTCCTTCTCTTGTCAAATCGGATTATGCTTCTTTATTCAGATCTGCTCCACGGAATGCTGGTCCATACATGCCAATTCATTTTGATATTATCAGAGATGGTAAGAAGAAACAGATCCCAGATCTTGTGAGGCAAGCATGTATTAATTACTGGAATAACTATCTTATTGGTTTCTTCCTCGATGGAACTTTATCCTTTCAAGCAGTAGTTAATTTCTTACATAGTCACTGGAAATTGGTTGGGGAAGTTAATATAAAATCAGATGGTTGTCATTTCTATTTTAGATTCACTAATGATTCTGACAAGGAGAAAATTTTGAGATCCGATCCTATTTTCATTCGCGGTCGAATGTTTATCATTACTGTTTGGGATCCGTCTATTGGCTGTCTGCAATCACAGATTCGTAAAGTCCCTGTTTGGATACATCTATACCAAATCCCTATGATCTTATGAACTTTGATTGGAATTAATTGGTTAGTCAATCATATAGGTAGGCTTATATGTTATGACACTAGCACTGAAAGGTTGAATAGGTTTAGATACGCAAAGGCTTTGGTTGAAGTATCACCTGATTTCGCTCTTCCAGATTTTATTGAGGTCGATGGGTTGGGTGATCACTGCCCTATTGTGAAAGTCCACTATGATTGGAAACCAAAAATTTGTGTTAACTGTAAGTTTTTCGGTCATGATACCATCCATTGTGAGCTACATTCAAATAATCAAGAGGAAAATGTGAATCAAGTTAAAGTTGATATGCAGAGTTTTCATGAAAAAGTGGATGAGCAGAATCATAAGCAATATAGGGACACGAATGCTAATGCTAACTTTGATAAGCGGACTAATGTCTTTAATAGGAAACAGAAGTATTGGAGGAGAAAGGATGGGGATAGGGGGTCAAAGTAATGCAAACATTGCTGCTAATGCTAGGAAAGAAAGTAGTAATCCCTTTGAAAACTTAAACAGCATGGAGGAAGATGTGAATGATTTTAATGGACAAGTTCATAATGGAGCTAACAAGCAATCAGCATCGGATTTTATTGACAATCCTGGGAATGTTGATTCTGCAAATACAGAAGTTAATGTGAATAAGGACATAAATGTTGATTTTGAAGAGGATACTTGTATTGGAAATTTGTTTGAGGATACAACTGTGTGTTCATATTTCACTCATTTATCAGGTCACATTACTAGTGCATGTTCTACAGCTCTGAGCTCTTTAACTGCTTCTTCATGCACTAGTTTATTAGCATCAGTTATTTTAGCTGCTTCTAGTTCATCGGCTACTACCACTATGTCATGTTCTTCGACATTTAGTCATAATTCATCTGCTCTGGCTAGTTCATCATTAAAGGATTTTTCAGCTCAGTCAGGTGCTACAGTATTGAGTGAGAAGTCCCCATATGCTCATTTAAAGCCGCCTGATCATCTTGGACTTCCTCCACCTGTGATTGATCCTGCCATTCTCTCCTTTGTTGTGCCTACGAGTGCTCATCCCTCATCAAAGTCAAAGGGCAAGAAGCTAAAAGGTAAATTTTGGGATAGTGACGATCTTGATGAGGGGATTGACTTAAATATAGAGGATATACAACCTGCTGTTGGTTCTATCAAATCTAAGAAAAAGACACACGCGAAGGAATCCTTCACCTCTCTTTGATCCTTTCTTCACGTGATTGTATGGTGATGATCCACTACTCTAAGGAAATTTGCAAGAGGACATGTGATGTTATGAACCTTGTTTGGTGGTGAGGTTTGATGATTGGCTAGTAGCTGATTTCGAAAAAGTTTTATAAAATGCAAGGTATCCTACAACATGCAGCAAGAATACTTTCTATTTTATTATGTTGTAAGTTTCTATTTTTGTTTGTTATTTTTGGCATTATAGGGTTATTGCCAGTGAAAGTTGTTGAGTTTAGTGAGTGTTAGATTAAAGGTCATAGCATACTTGTATATGCTCAAATATGTATCGTAAATATCTTGTGATTAATAAAATTTTACGCTTAACTTTCAAAAAAAAAATATTCACAACATAATCATTAAGAATTTGTAGTATTATTAAAACATCTAAAATTGTTATTTTTCATACATGCACGCCATGAATACTTATAAATTTCATTTTCATGCACATGGATGTTCTGAGCAATACTAAAGATGGACAATCAATTTCACAGTAACTTTGTTCATTTATTTATTGAATTCCTATTATATACCATAACAATACACTACACCATAACAGCCATTTCGCAACACTTATTTTTTCTAATTACCAACACTTATTTGCGTTCTAGACTAATAACTATAATAACCATTGCTAAGCAAAAAATGTGTTGCCAAAAATGCAAATGTACAATCTTTTTATTGTTGACATACATATGCATTAGCACATCAAATATTATTGGACAGAAAGGTAAATGCACAATCCTTTAGCCCTAGCCGCAATTCCCATCCTTCTCAACGCTAATTTATTTCTGTAGCAACAAAGAATAATTGAAGTCGACTCCTAGCGATTCTAACTCAGCCTCCGCTTCAAGCGATTCTGCCTCGACTTTGCCTCTCAGAATCTGATTCCATATGTTCTCCTTCATCCCTCTACCTCTAATTTTGCGGACAATAACATCTTTATGTCGCTCTCGAAGATTTTACTCATATACACTGAATGTCCCACTTCACATACATCGATGGGTACGTCTTATTTGGTATTAATCCTTCACTATAAATTATTGAGAGTGATTTGTCATAATTTAGTAAAATTTGATTAAGAATATTTCTACAGCCAAAACTGTGGTTGCAGGCCTGTGGTATCAATCGTAGAGCAGGTGAGACACTTGAAGCATATTACTAATGTTGAAATTTAAAGAAAAGTTTGATATTTATGTCTAGTTATTGTACTTTCTGATTTTTAGTTTTGGTGTGTTTGGAAGAAATTTCTATATAGGGAGTTGAAAATTTTCTGTATAGGGAGTTGATAAATTTCTGTTTGGTTATTACTGATTCTAATTTGGTGTTTTATCAGTTTGTGACAATTGAGCTTGTAATTCTTGATTCTAACTAGGTCGGTAGACTAGAAGAATTACCTACCGCCTTAACCATTTGCTATGCAAATCATTATGGATATCATATAGTAAATGATACAGTTAAAATGTGTTGGTTATAAACGCTACAGCCAATTCTACAACTACTAGGCTTGCTACATATAACAATGAAAGTTGGGAATTATCTACCTTTGTCTTGCACCTGATTTAGAGTTAATAATTATTTCCATCAGTAGAGATAACCTATTGGTAAAGAACTTTTTGAAGCAAGGAGAATCGAAGAAGAAAATGAAAGAAAATGGTTTGTTCTATTTGTATACTTAAGAGGGAAAAAAAGAACAACACCTTATATTATTTCGCAACTCTTAGCTGAAACTTATAATCTATTTCTTTAGTTTAGCATTCTAGCAATGGGAAAGGTAGAGAAGGAGTAATAGAAGAGAGCAAGAGAAAAGATCCAGCAACTGCTATTTAGAGCAAGGCAAAGTGATCATTCATAAGCATGCAATTGATCTTGGTACATATTTTTATATTAGCTTTTGCCTTCCACTAAAATTGATGATTACACTTGGACATTATGGGTGAAAGAAGAAGAAAACTTAAATTACCACTGAAGAACTGTCATATGAACATTTAGATTGGAGTGCTGGAATTATAACTAAACGCCATATGAACATTTAGATTTTAGACCCGTATGAACAAATTTACCAAAATAGCAGACAAAATGAGTGTTGTACGAAAAGTATAATATAAGTACCAGCTGCTTTACCTTTTTTTTAAATATTGTCTGTTGAAAGATGCTAAATATATCACATTGTACAGCGGGATATTTATACCCTGACTTGACTTTACGTATAAAGGAGACAGAAATGAAATATTGAAGTACATTTCGATTGAAACTCCACGGGAACTTTCATATTCGCAATCTTCATTTGGGCGTGACATGAAATCTTCATTTGGGCGTGACATGAAATCTTCATTTGGACGTGACATGCAAAAATGCCTAGATGTTTCCACAAAGTCATATGGGCAGATCTTTCCACAAAATACCCAGATGTTTCCCTAGTAATGTTAATGAATCTCATAACGGATATGTAAACAGTTCGACTTCCTAAATGAATTAGTAACAGATGATGTAGAATATTTACTTGAAAGAAAATAATGAACCTCAAGGCAGGTTCATAGACTTCCTGTTGTGATAAACATGCATTAAGAAAAATAAATTTTTACAAGAAGAAAAAAAAATTAAACAAAGGTTGCTTTTCACATAGCGTGAACATAGTTCAGCGATATAATGAGATGAGAAATAGGTTACTATCACCACTTATTCGACGATTTAGAACTGTTAATTATGTCTACTTTAACTGAGTGGAACTATAATATTTTTTGATAATTATGTCAAGATTCATTAACTTTACAAATAAGTTGACTTTTCTCTTGATTTTGCATATCCACCATGTAAAAACAAGAGAAAAACAGTATCATGAGCTGGTTAAACTAATAGTGATCGTAGAGTAAGTGAATGCCTCTCTCTGGTGGGTGTGTGTGTGTGTGTAGTCAGGATTTCAAATAGATTTGTACATTCATGAGTTCAATTAAAGTCAATATCAGTTCCAATGATTTATACTTGTATTTTTTTATATGCTTCAGGTCTATGTTCAGTTGAATTTCAGAGCATAGACTTAGAAATTTCTGTATATTTCTAGTATCAAAGTATATACATAAACTGATAATGAGGCATAGAACTCTGGGTATGGGCAAGTAGTAAAAATGGAAAATGCAGTTTTTAAAAGCAATTGACTAACCATCAGGGATAGTATTACACAATCATACACCATGGGCTAATTTTGTATGGCACCATATACTTGTTAAAAAATGGCAACATGCATAAAAAAATGAAGTAGAAACTACTAGTCTATAAAAATAAAACTTGTATAGAGAAGTTGGGGTATAGAAATATTTTGTGTATAATGCAATTAAAAGAGTATGATACATTTGCTCGTTGAACACAAATACGTTGCACACACATGGATATGGCGCAGGAACAAACTAAGATGGCCAATGAATCAAAATGAGCACTTTAACACCCACACAAATGTTTTTGATAAAAAAGATCCAATTGTTTTGGCCTTCTTATATTATAACTTCATAAGGTTGCACCTAGGCGCATTCAAATCTGCAGATGTATATGTGCTAGCCAAGATTTAGAATAAAACAAAAATAAACATCTATATTGAACACATAATATGAATTAAAATAAATAAACATAAAATATAAACTTAAAATTTTGTTTTCTTAAATTTTTGTTTTGCTGTGCTCGACTATGCTAAAGCCATTATTTGCCTCTTGTAATTATGGCTCCTGGTTTAACTTCTTCATTGGTTATTTATATAATTTGCCTAAGCTTGATATTTTAATAGTATAAAGTTGCTATGCTGTGTAGTGCAATAAGTATGGCAGTGTGTTGTGTTAAAATGTATAGTGTGCCTACCTTGTTCATGGGAGCACATGAGTAGCGGCTTCGTTTCTTGGGTTATGTTATATATAAAACATTGTATATTCAAACTAAGTACGTCTAAAAATATGAAACTGCACCACTTTTGAGACTCTGCATATATAAGAGACCATGTTTGTCTGAAGCATGCAAATATATATGTGAGAAATGCTATATTCCAAAATTATTACCACATGAAACTTTATATACTAATAAAAACTTAATAATGAAAACTACACTTATTTAATTCAATATACTTAAAATCCATATATATGAATTTGCATCCATCTGAAAATTACGTCATATGAACATTTCGAGATACTTGAAACTGTTGTGTTTGTGAAACCCAGGCGTACATAGAGAATTTGTCATTTTTCCAAGATTAACACCTAAAATCTTTGTGTTTACAAATAGTCAAGTACAAATTGTCTTGTATTATTTATTATGGTATATCACACGATACAGTGGAAGGTCAAATGGTCTATTCTCATCTTTATACGAGAAAGTGCAAAATGTTAGATATTTATTGTTTAGTATATAATTAACACTTATGGTTATTAAAACTTGAGAACCTCTCCTAGTGCACAGTCAGAATAATTCCACTGGCAACTGCAAAAATGAACACAAATGAATAGTTCCACATGTGTATAAATTGTTAACTGCTTGAACAACATCTAGCATCTTGCAGACAAATATGAACCTTGGATAGTTAGGGGAACTGGGTATCAAAAGTGTAAAGAAAAATACCATTTTGTTTTACTTTCTAACTAGCACCGTAAGCCATGAAAGCCATTTGTAATATTATAATTGGTTTCGTTTTGGACTGAAGTTAAGGTATTTGTTGTGTGCAGTATATATATTAGTGTCAGCCGTGCCACTTTAATTGTCCATATGGTTGTACATCCTCATAGCTGAGTTTAATTTCTCAAATAGAGAAATGATATCAACAACATACTTGGTAGAAAGTATGATTATACCTTTTATTTATTGATATCAGAGGGTTTTATAGCGTGGTCATTAATTTTCACATAATTACTTGGTAGAGGGACCATCCACTTTCACCTATATAAGGCTTTAAAATATGCTTCAGTAAAATAAATAACAAAAAAAAATCTGATTAAAACTAGCGCAATAAACAACAGTGCTTTACATCTGAACACAAATTGTTAAACTGCCATTCACTAAACTCTTTTTATGAGAATAGATGCTTATTTTGAATAAACTGCCATTCACTAATGTCTACTTAATTATGCAGGTCCTGCTATTTCTTTAAACTATGACCAATAGGAAAGGAGTCTTTATGCTGGACACACTTGCAAAGGTGTATTTCATTAAATTTCTGCTATTTCTACTTTCCAAACATTTGCAAAGGACTTATTTCCTAAATTGACTGATAATTCTGTCCAAACTGAGTTGTGCAACTCAATTGCGCAACTTAGTTTGCAAACTGGTTTTACGCGACTCGGTTTGCAAACTGATTTTATGCAACTTAGTTTGCAAAAGAGTTTGTGCAACTCAATTTTGCACTGAGTTGCGCAACTCTGTTTGCCGAACCGAGTTTGCAAATCAGTCTGCAACTGAATTTGCAGAGATTTGCAGCTTGATTTAAATTTGAAAGTTGAACTAGTGCTTCATTTCTTTGAGTATTGATGTCATGGCTTCAACTGATAGTTTCAAATCATTGTGATATTGAATGCATGTAGGTACTTCTAGAAGAAAAGAGAATATTTAAGGGTAGTTGCAGTGGCAATGATGAAGATATTGAATTTTCAGATGGAGGCTTCGTTGTATGTCCTGAGTTTCATATTTGGTATTTGTAGAATTTTGTTTATGTATTGAATTTAGCAACTTAATCGTGTATTGAATTTAGCAACTTAATTGTGTATTGTATTTGTCTGTTGTTAGCTAATATTCTATGTGGTTATTTGTTTATGAATGTTGTTTAATGATATTAGTTGAGTTACAGTTTTTAAATTGATAATATTAGTTTTGGATTCATATTAAATATCTTCTATATTATAATCATGTTAGTTATTAATTATCATTTTAGCAACATTAATTGACTATTAATGTTTTTAATTGATTGTTCATAAGAAAATCTGCCAATGCTTATTAGCGTTGCGAAGAAAATCTACCAACGCTTATGAGCGCCGCGAAGGAAGATCTACCAATGTTTATAAGCGTTGCAAAGGAAGAGGTACCAACGCTTATAAGTGTTGCGAAGGAAAATCTACCAACGCTTATAATCGTTGCAAAGGAAGATATACCAACACTTATAAGCGTTGGAAAAGAAAATCTACCAACGCTTATATGTGTTGGAAATAAATTGCCACGCCCCCATAGCAACACTAATAAGCGTTGCTAAAATTGTTTGTGACACTTATACTCGTTGGGAATCACCTGATTTGATATAGTGATATTAGTTTATAAATTATCTGATAATAAAAATTAAGACTTCTCTACAATCCAAGTTATCATGCCAGACCAATATCGTAGGCAGTTTCCATTTTCGCAAAAAAATCATTATTCACATTTTTATCTCTTAAAAATGAACCACTATTTAAAGCTTTAGTTGAAGCATTATTAGTATGCTCCTCCCTAACTCCTTAGTCAACAACTCTTTGTGCTCGGTACAACTCATTTAACGTCGTTTTCACAATTGGAGCTTTATTCTTGTTTGTTACTACTGATACTGGCCACCATTGTCCCCTTTTGAGCTCTCACTTCAAAAGTGTTGGGTAAACTTTAAATAAAATATTGGAAATGATAAAAAATGATGAGTAATGTGTATTTAGAGTCAATTGTCATGTCGGTTCGTAATTTGTTGTGTTGGTTTGTAAGTCTAAGCGTCTTTATGTTAAGAGTCTTATGGAAGTTAGTGTGTCTATTAAATAAATATGTGTCTCTTAGTTTAATGTGGTGTCTATTGTGAATTGGTGTGTCTCTTAAGTTGAAGGGTCATGTAAGGCTATCTATATAAAGCCTATTTTCATTTGGTTAAGAATGTAAGAGAGAAAGTAAGAGTGAAAGTGAGTGAGGAAAGAAAAGAAAGAGAAAGTGAAATGTAAGGCAAGAAAAATGTTGTAAAGAAAGTTGAGTTGTAATAAAGTAAAAATTTGTTGTGTATCCTCCTCTTCGTCCTCGATAATAATTCATCTTCTCATCAGAGCTACTCTTCTCTTCTCCATTCTACAAATTGGTATCAGAGCCTAGTTGAAACTATGGCATTTTTATTTTTCTCGTAGTTCGTTCTCACGAAAGAAAATTTCGAAAAGTGGAGTAGTAGAAAGAAAGAAGAATTGATCTCCAAAGGGCTTTGGGCGATCGTTGAGAATGATTATGAGTGGCCAAAAGATGTCAAAAACATGACAGAGAAAGAGCGTAAAGCATTTGTAAGCTTGAGACAGAGAGATAATCAAACTCGTGTTTTGATGAGTGAGAACGTTGATGGAGAAGCATGGAATCATATTAATGGAGAGAAAACCGCGAAAGATTCGTGGGAATTATTGAGAGAGATGTATGAAAAGGATGAAACAAAAATAAAAGAAGAAGAAGATGAAAAGGAGGTCGAAGAACCTGAAGTAGAAGAAAGGGAAGAGAAGGCAAGAAAAGAAGAGGAGCAGATGAGAGAGAAAGCTGTTAAAGAAAAAGCAGAAGAAAAGCCAAAAGCAAGTGAGAGTGCTGCCTCAGAAGCAAGAGAGAGAGTTACAGTCGAGGCTGAGGAGAAGAAAGTAAATGGGTCGGTTGAGATTCCATACGTGGCTGATGAGAATGCAGATGAGGATCCAAAGATTAGGGTTTTAGTTAAAGATGATGATGGTTCTTTAGGTAAGAAAGTCGAAGATGCAATACTAGTGAAAGGCAAACATGTAATTTTGGAGAAAGTGAAGATTTATGTACAGGCCATGACAAGGAGGGCCCTGTAAAGATGAACTGGAAGTTAAAAAGCCAGGTTCAAAGGAGAAAGTTCTGTCAGCTCCAGTCGTGCCTCCCACTAACGTTGAAAAGAAGCAGGCAGAGAAAGAAAAGAAGAAAGATAAAGCTGGATTTAAAAGTACAAGTGTTACTGAGAAGTTCAGTTGTAGAGCAAAGGATTTGTACGAGACTTTGATGGATGAAAACAGATGGAAAGGGTTCACACAAAGCAACGCACGCATTAGTAAAGATGTCAATGAAGAGTGCATGGAGTATGTTGAAAGTGATGCTAAGGAGGAGACGCCTCCATATGCTGATTTGGTCGATGACGTATACAAACCACCTTGAAAGACTGAAGCATTTAAAGTTTACGGGGGGGTTTTGTTGGGTAAACTTTAAATAAAATATTGGAAATGATGAGTAATGTGTCTTTAGAGTCAATTGTCATGTCAGTTCGTAATTTGTTGTGTTGGTTTGTAATTCTTAGTGTCTTTATGTTAAGAGTCTTATGGAAGTTAGTGTGTCTATTAAATAAGTATGTGTCTCTTAGTTTAGTGTGGTGTCTATTGTGAATTGGTGTGTCTCTTAAGTTGAAGGGTCGTGTAAGACTATCTATATAAAGCCTATTGTCATTTGGTTAAGAATGTAAAAGAGAAAGTAAGAGTGAAAGTGAGTGAGGAAAGAAAAGAAAGAGAAAGTGAAAAGTGAGGCAAGAAAAATGTTGTAAAGAAAGTTGAATTGTAATAAAGTAAAAATTTGTTGTGTATCCTCCTCTTCCTCCTTGATAATAATTCATCTTCTCATCAGAGCTACTCTTCTCCATTCTACAAAAATCAGCAAATGAATGTGACCTCTTTCATACGAGAAAATACATCTTAGTAGCTATATGTCAGTGGATATTGTAGCTTTACATGAAGAGAGCTAGTTTGTTAACCGCATTTTAACTGGGTCACCATGACACCACTAATGGTTTTAGTGGTATGGGGCTGTGAGCCCCACGCCACTAACACCGTTAGTGGTGTCATGGTGACTCCGGTTAAAATGGGGTGAACAAACTCGTATTGTTAAAGGAATAGTTTGCAATGGTGATGTGTACATTGATAAAAAAAAAGGTGGTACCGAAATATATTTTAATGATCACTTTAACAAACCTATGTATATTAGTACGGTTGAAAAGCCTGTTAGTTTCAATACTAACATAAAACCAAAGAAGAAAACCAAGTGCAGCAATAGCCTAACATTTTTCATGCTACTACCCACATGAGCTTGTGGTGACTACCATTCTTGCCTTCTTTCACTTTACTTATTTAGATATTTTATGGGATTGGGACAACGGTGTCTACTCGTAATAAGGTATTAAGTGGTCTGATCTGCCACTAGGTATTAAGTGATTGTTGGACCCGTCTTGGTATTAATTGATCATATGATCCGCTTCTTTGCATATATGTGAGCAGTAAATAAAACTTCATGTTTGTGCTTTAACGCGTTAGACATATTGCAGAGCTTGCACTATTGTATTTATAATAGTGCAGGGGTTTCCGACAGTGAAAAAATAATGGATTATTTTATTAAAGTGCAAACTTTTGCATAGCTTTAAATAGCACGTTATTTTATTAAGGCACAAAATTGTGCATAACTTTAAATAGCATGGTATATATTTTGTTTGTTTTTTTAAGGCTTGCATAGTGAATAAAGCCTAAAATAAAATGTTATTGTACTTGTAATGATTTAGAGGATATGATTCGAAAGAAAAAGTAACTGATTATCGTTTGATGATAATGTTAGTTTTGGTTTGGATGATACCAATTGCAAGGCTTAGAAAACTTAGAAATATACTATAACTTTTATGTTTTTTGCTATTATACATTTGAATCATATTTGATTTTTTTAATTTGAGTCTTGTTATCGTAGACTTTATATGTGTTACATTCATTTGAGCTTGCTTTTACTTTGTGGCTTTCCTTATCAATAATTTTTTAAAAGTTTTAATTATCGGACTTTTTTATAGATTTTATCCAAAATTTATAATTTCAATGCAATTTTTAATTAATATTATCTCATCATAACTCATAAATAGAAATAAATTTTATTTAACTCACAATATAAGAATAAATTTCAAATTCTATAAGATATAAATAGACGACTTGGTATGTGCTGCAGGAAGGAAAAGAATAGAGAAGAAGAAGTCTCGGCCTGTTGTATAATTTGCAAGTTTATGACAATTTCTGACGGTCCGTCGAAAGCTACCGAAAATTTACTGTTGGAAACCATCGGTACTTCTGCCGGAATTTAAGCATTTCCTAGCAGTGTCAAGCCTTGTATTATTTGTCATTCGGTTCACTGATTTCTTTAGCCAAATTGGACATCAACACACATTCACATACAAAAAAAAAAGTACATCAGAAGCTCCATACTAAAAAAAGGTCATTCATGAGACCGCAGATTACGAAAACACATAAAAATCATATCTTCAAAACTGAAACACAATGACCACGAAAGGCAGAAATAAAGCAATCAATAAACTGACAGCTTCCTCTGAATTCTTGTATGATGAATTTAAGAGAGAAAGATCGCTTATGAATGAAAAATAATGATTTCTCTTAAAATTTCTATCTGCTGGTGTTATAACTAGAAGTATAATTCAATTCACCGGTTCCATGTATTCCATGTAATTGAAGTAGCTTATAGGGACATTCAATAGAACGTTCTCCTTACCATGTTCTACAGATGTTTTTCTTCTTGGAAAATCAAAACTACTAACTGTAAGATTTCTCCTTACCTTAAGTCCCAAAGTAAAAAATATTTAATACGTCATTTTTTGGTGAAGATAAGCTCTACTGTCTGTCCTTTATACAAACGACCAAACAAAAAGATACGTCTTCTTTATACCAAGAAACTTCGAGCCATTAGAATCTGGACTATGCCTAAACTATAAGTAAAAGTCAACATAAACACCAATTTCAACAGGAAGATGCAAAATATATTATAAATTTATTATTAGAAAAATGCAGGTATACATGCAGATAAAGAATCGGTAATTAAGTCACAATCAAAAGCAAAATTAGATTTCCAACAGTTGAATTTAGAGCCGTTTTCTTCACAAAGCAAAACCTTAATTAGATTATGAATGTAAACCTTGTATATACGAAGCACTTATGATCAGGAATTAATTATGAAGCCTTCTGCAGCTGGGAAAAAATGGGGAGATCAGAGTACTTGAACGCTGGATTCGGCCTGGGAAGATTGCGACACAAGTAATCAACCTCTGCAGCACATGTCGCGATCTTGCTGATTTCTTCCAGAGTAAGAGAAAGAGATGGAACCGCCGATGTCGTCCTTTCTTCATCATCAGAATCGCAATCGAAGTCGAGGCGAACAGGTCTGAGAGGGCTCGTCTCGCTGGAAAATCCAGATGGAATCGAAGCACGAATCGGCGAAAAGGAGGGCTGTAGAAAGGTCGATCTGATTTTGGAGTTGTACGCCCTTTCTCTCCGGATCAGTTTCAGCTTCGGAGCGTATTTTAATTCAACTTTGGATAGACAAAGCAACCTCTTCTTCTTCGAGAAATTTGCGTCCGCCATGATGGATTGAATATTAGGGTTTCAAAGAATTGGGGAGTTAGATGGAGAATTGGCGGGAAAGGAAAGGAAAGGAAAGGAAAGCGAAGCGTATGATAGAAGGCAAGTGAGAAGGTTTTGGTGTGATGTGGGTAGCTTAAATAGAAAGCTTTTGAGGGTGGGACTAACGTGTTTATTTATTTTTATTGATGGTAATTATTAGTTTACCCGTGTTTAACAGCTCATTCTTTAACGTGCTAATAATGTTTGCTTAGATTTTGCAACGTAATACATTAATTTCATTTAGTAAGCCAAAAATTCAGAATTAATATACTCTATTCTACTCATTTTATTTAAATGGGAATGTAGAGTTGAATCAAAAGAAACCAGAGACATTTAATTGGTAGGAATAAGTGGTAATTGATTTTTGCCATACAAAGACCAACTGTACCTCATTATTGGTAGGAATAAAAGGTAATTAATTTTTATTTATTGTACCATGTCCGATAGTAATATCATTAATTAAAAAAACTTGCAAGTTTTATAAACAAAACATATGTGATTTGAATACAATAATCCATTTACAAAATGACATATATATGATAGACCATACTGGTGACGTTAATGTAAATGGTATAACATCTCATTAAACTAATTTTAGACTTTAAAAAGCACTACTATATTAATTACATTTTGCCTTTTTTTTTACTGATGCAGCATTTGCATGATTAGTTTTTTCGTTTTTGATGTAACAATGTAACTGCACTTCCCTCCAATGTCTGCTTTACTGTTTTTCAAATAATTTATTCATTTAGGATTGCTATGCCACACAAAATGAAAAGCAACCTAATTGTTTTACAATTAACCTTTTTCATTTTAGTTTATTAATCTGATATTTCAATCTTCAAACCTTATTCATAAATCAGCTGCTGCATTACGTGGATGTATCTGTATGCATTAACTTAATGGATGACCATTTTCAAATGTTGAGGTATACAAGACTCACCACCAATACCCATTTTGTATTAGTTCAGACGTGCACGCAATGAAGATTGATCTAAATGCTTAATATTGCTATTATATTAAATGCCACGCTCTCTAACACTCTAGAATAGCTTTCCAGTGTAGACTTACCATCATGCTGAAACATAACGTCAATAAGTTCCTGATCATTGTTAATACTCTTTAACCTTACTATGTACCTTACTGATTTTGTATCTTGCTCATGTCTAAACTTTTTTATGCGAGTCATGGGAATCTTTGAGTCAACCATAGCATAATATATTCTCTGCACTATCTGCAAGCTAATCCATTCGTTCTGCATTACTCTTGTTGCGTACTGTGTTTTCCTTACGCTATATATAGGGGAAGCTTCGACGCAATATGCTATCTCTAAAGCTTGGTGCTCTGAAGAAACTCTAGGCAGTTAAGAAGGCATTCTAGAGAGAACTGATCAGATATTATGTATCTGTATAAGACGCCACCTAAGCATTCTTTTGCATTCTGCATATAATAAAATATGTCAGCTAATTGTTTCATTTGAGCGCATTATTTGATACTCTAAAGAGCAAATTAACCTTTGGTAGGGATGATAAATATGATTAAGGGGCTTCCATTTCAAGTAAGTCCCCACTGATGATAACCATAGAGGCCTTTAAGATCTAATTATTGCAACCCTATTTATACTATAATTTCTTTCTAGTAACTTCTTGAAGTCCACCAGGCGGCACATGTGGCATAGCCAACCACCACTTCTCTTTTTGACACTGAAATGGTATTCTGGGAAGCAGAACCATTGGAATCTCTCGTGCTAATATTCCTTTACCTATGAACCAAAATTCTTGGTCATGAAAACTATCTAATGTTTCCTGTAAAAAACATGATGTTTAGTAGTGATGATGAAAAATCATCAACATGTTATTAGGACAAATTGGTTGGTAGATAGGATCTTACAGGGTGCATAGTATCCTATTTGCAAAGTGCGAGGAGATTAATAAATAGACCTGATCTTAGTCTATATGTCATCACCTGAATATAAAGAAAAATACATTCTGTAAGGGTTTCATCATTTACGTTTCCACTAGTTGCAAGTGTACATTGACCATGATAAGTTACAAGTGCAATAAATTTTAATTCATAGAGAAAGCATCATAAAATGCCGTGTACGTCAACTTTTCTCTCATCTGAAAATTGTTAGTGTAAAGATAATTGTTGAGAAACAATAGCTGAGTCACGTACTTTGTCGCTTTCTTGAAGACAATTCGGCGATCTGGTCGGTGGTGCAAAACCAGTTCGTACTTCCGCCGCTGCCTTTAGGATAAAACAGCCTCTCTAAAATGGATAACCGATTTGCTTTGCACAAACAAATCAGTGCAGATTTGCACTTTCGAATTTAACTGCTCGGAAATTTCTGAAAGATTTTTTTTTTTTAAATTGCGGAGGAAGAAAAAACAGTTTTTTTCTATGTGTCAATCTCGTCTACAACTGATGATATTATATAGACGGGATTAGGGCTGAGCGAAAATACTGGTCAGTGGAGGTAAATAGGATCTGCGAAATACTTGATCAAAAGTTTACCGTTTCATAATAAAAGACGGCTCAGAAATATTTTCGTATTTAAAAAGCTGGTTCGAAAAATGCAGTGTTTTCTGGACCAAAAATATAAGTGTCTACACCACATAGCCAAGGCCCAAGGCCCAAGCCCAATCTTGAACCGAGCCGAGCCGAGCCGAGCCGGGTCGAGTCGGTCGGTCGGTCGCGCGCGCGTGTGGTGGTCATGATGCATGGTCTCCCTCCTCACAACAAAGCATGCATTGGGAGCCCAAGGCTCCAACATGACTTCTTAGAAACAAGTATAAATACTTGCATCTTTCTTATAATCCCATGATGTGGGACTATTCACAAATATGAGGCATCATAAACTTATTTAATATTTTAAATAATTCATAAAATATCCAACAATCCCCCACTTGAATTTTTTAAAATATTATCGAGCAGTTTCTAAAAAACGTAAGACTGTGCATAAACAAATGTGTCATCCGACTTGAACCTTTGCGTAGTGAATACGATTCAGTTTTTACTAGAGTGACACGTAGTCTTGAACTCTATTGCTGACATCAAACCACACACAATCTTTTCTATAGTGCAATCAATTAAGCCCGTGCGTTTATGGCCATGCACGTCTATCCCAGTTTAGTGAACGCTCTAGAAGTTTTGCCCAAAACTCCATAGGAAACGGCCACATTTCCACATTCATATATGTGAGTCTATCAAGAGTACTCCTGAAGGTAGGTACTCCACTCCAAATAGAGTATAGATCTCATTAAGAGTTTCTATTAACCCATCCTCTATCACTTCAGGAATACATGCTTCTTAGTTTTTCATATAGCATGTTCAACTTCTATCACTACACAACTTGTTTTTACCCATTGAACCTATTTCTTGGGATCTCCAGTCATTTAGGTCGGGTTACCATTGTGCATGACTCAACAATCTAAGGGCAATAGTCCCATTCTTTTAGAAGAATTGTGGACTTTCTTCTTGACAGTCCTTTCGTCAAAGGATCAGCCAAATTTTCTTCACTACGTACGTAATCCACTCTGACGGTACCTGTGGAAAGCAGTTCTCTAACCGTGCTGTGCTTACGACGTATTTTCCGTCTCTTACCGTTATAATAACGGTTCTGAACTTTTGCAATAGCCGCGGTACTATCGCAATGTATCAACACAGCTGGTATCGGTTTTTCCCATAAGGGAATCTCAGCTAGCAGGTTTCTCAAATACTCTGCCTCTTCACTAGCTGTGGCTAGCGCTATCATCTCAGACTCCATAGTAGACTGAGCCAAAATAGTCTATTTCTTGGATTTCCAAGAAACAGCTCCTCCAGTGATGCTGAATATATAGCCACTGGTCGCTTTAGAATCATCAGATAAGGTATTCCACTCTGCATCAGAATATCCTTCAAGTACAGCTGGAAACCTCTCATAATGTAATCCAAGATTCATGGTTCGTTTAAGGTATCTCATGACCCTTTCAATAGCATGCCAATGCTCTATACTAGGTCTACTGGTAAACCTGCACAATAATCTCACGACATAGGCAATGTCGGGTCTAGTACAATCAGTGGCATATCGAAGGCTGCCAATGATGCTCGCATAATCAGACTGTCTTACACCTTCACCAGTGTTCTTAAATAACTTTACACTTGGATCCTATGGTGTACATGCAGATTTACAGTCAAAGTAATTATATTTCTTTTGTATCTTCTCAATGTAACGAGACCGATCCAAAGAAATTCCCTTTTCTGACCTAGTAATTTTAATACCAAGGATTACACTCGCCTCACCTAGATCTTTCATGTCAAAATTGGCACTTAATAAGGATTTGACTGAATTTATGGCATGAATGTTTGACCCAAAGATGAGTAGGCCATCTACATAAAGGCATATAATAGTGCAAATGTCATTCTCAAATTTGTAATAAATGCATTTGTCACTTTCATTAACTTTAAAATCATTTGAAATGATTAAGTTATCAAATTTTTCATGCCATTGTTTAGGTGCTTGTTTTAAACCATATAATGATTTATCTAATTTGCATACTTTATGTTCTTGACCATGTACTACAAATCCTTCAGGCTGGTCCATGTAAATTTCTTCGTCTAATTCACCATTCAAAAAAGCGGTTTTAACATCCATTTGGTATATTAGTAAATTATGAATGGAAGCAAGTGAGATTAATACTCGAATGGATGTTATTCTAGTTACAGGTGAAAAAGTATCGAAGAAATCTATATTTTCTTTTTGTCTAAAACCTTTAGCTACTAGTCGTGCTTTGTATTTATCTATAGTACCATCAGGTTTTAATTTCTTTTTAAGTACCCATTTACAGCCTATAAATTTACAACCAGGGGGTAAATCTGCCAAATGCCAAGTCTTATTGGATTCAAGAGAATCCATCTCATCATTTATAGCCTCTCGCCAGAAATCGGCATCTAATGAAGATAAGGCCTCTTGGAGGTTTAAGGGATCCTCCTCTATAGTAAAAGCGCTAAAATCCGAACCAAAATCTTTTACGGTTCTTGCTCTTTTACTTCTTCTAGGTTCAGCTTCAGAACTTTTATTAAGTTCTATTCTAATAGGCGTACTTAATGTGCCCCCACTATTCCTTAATTTAAAAGGAAATTTAGTTTCATAAAAATCGGCATCATTTGATTCAATTATGTTATGTGCATTTATATCATAAAATCGATATGCTTTGCTATTAATAGCATAGCCTACAAATACACATTCATATGCTCTACTTGCCAATTTTATTCTCTTAGGGTCTGGAATGCGAACATATGCTAGACAACCCCAAGTTCTAAAGTATGAGACATTGAGTTTATGATTCTTTAAAATTTCATAAGGTGAAATTTTATTCTTAGATTTAGGGATTCTATTTAGAACATAACGTACAGTCAATAAAATATCCCCCCACCAATGTTTTGCTGCACCAGAATTTAGTAGGATGACAACTACTAATTCGGTGAAAGTCCAATTTTTTCTTTCAGCTTTACCGTTCATTTCAGGTGAATAGGGTGCAGTTCTCTCATGTACAATACCATGTAATTTATAGAAGTCCAGAATTGAATTAGATTCATATTCTGTTCCTCTATCACTACGAAATCTCTTGATTTTCCTATTTGTTTGATTCTCAATCTCAGTTTTGAATGTTTTAAACATGTCAAAAGCATCACTTTTATTTTTCATAAGATAAACATATGTGAAATCAGAACAATCATCGATAAAAGTGATAAAATAACGATGTCCATGTCTAGTCAATGTGCCATCAAGTTCACATATGTCAGAATGAATCAAGTATAAGGGTTCAGATTCTCTATTAACAGATTTATGAGGTTTCTTTGTGATTTTTGCTTGTGTACAAAATTCACATTTATCAGATTCAGATTCTGCTATCTTAGGTATCATATCTAGAGTGCTCATGTTATGAATTATCCGTTTATTAACATGACATAATTTAGAGTGCCAAATATTAAAATCACACAACATATAAGCAGAATTATTCACTTTATTAGATTTAACATTTAATTTGAACATCCCCTCACAAGCATAACCCTTTCCTACAAAGTTTCCCTTATACACTATGGTATACAAATCGGCCGCAATAAATTGGGTAAACCCTGCCTTATTAAGGAGGTAGCCAGACACCAGATTCTTCCTCATCTCTGGAGTATGCAAAACATCTTTGAGGACCACAGTATTTCCAGAGGTAAACTTGATCTCTACGTTTCCAATCCCTGCAACTTTAGTGGTGTGAGAATCTCCCAGCAACACTTTCTGATCATCAGCAGCCGTGTATGTGGAAAACATAGCACGATCATAGCAGACATGGCGAGAAGCACCAGTGTCTACCCACCAACCCTCTGATCCACCAACAAGGTGAATCTCAGTAATCATAGCCATAAGAGACTCCTCCTCAGTCAAGTTAGCCTGTGGTACAGAGCTAGGCTTGTTCCGACACTTTCGTGCCATATGACCTGGTTTTCCACAGTTGTAACATAGAAACAACTGTCCAGAGTCATTCTTTTGGGCTGATTTTTGCTGTCCTTTTGGGTTTCCTTGCGGATTTCCATTCATTTTAGGTGAGTATGGTGCAGTGCGTTTATGTACTATTCTTATAAAAATTAATAAACAAACTAGATTCATATTTGATTCGTCTATCACTACGCAATCTTTTTTACTTTCTTACTAAAATGATTTTCAGTTTTAGTTATAAAAGATATAGACATCTCAAATGCATCACTTTTATTTTTTATGAGGCATGCATAAGTAAAATCAGAGCAACTATATATTAAAGTGATACAGTGGCCGTGTCCATCTCTAGTCAAAGTGCCATCATAGTCATATATATCAGAATGAATCATCTAAAGTTTCTGGTTTGCTATTTACAGATTTACGAGGGGTTTTTGTTATTTTTGCTTTATTGCAAAATTCATATTTTTCAAAATCATTCAGTGACTTATTAGGAATAAAACCTAAGATAGTCATGTTCTTTATAATTCCTTTATTCACGTGACATAGTCTTGAGTGCCAAATATTAAAATCACGTACCATATAAGTAGAAGCAACTATTTTATTGCATTTAACATTCAATTTAAACATATCATTCATTGTATAATCCCTATCAGCAAACATACCACTCTTAGTGATGGTGTACAAATCAGCCCCAACAGTTTTTTGTGAACCCAACTTTATTAAGAAGAAAAAACGAAATAAGATTCTTTCGCATCTCCAAAGTGTGCATAATGTCTTTCAGAATGACGGTCTTCCTAGAGGTAAACTTACGCTTTACGCTTCCAATCGCATAAGCAACAGTGGTATGAGAGTCTCCCAACAACACTTACTTATCATCAGTTTCCGTGTATGTCTTAAACATAGCACTGTTATAGCACACATGGCGTGTTGTGCCTGTATCTATCCACTAACCCTTTAATCCTCCAATATGGTGAATCTCATTAGTAATCATAGCCGTATGAGACTCTTCGGTTAGGTTAGCCTACAATGCAGAGCTAGGCCTATTACTACCGTTCATGCCGTATAATCTGGTTTTCCGTAGCTATAGCAAAAAAACAACTGTTCATAATCATTCTTATAGGGTGGTTTCTGCTAAGGTTTCAAATTTCCCTACATATTGTAGCTTTGACTAAGCTTGCAGTTTTGATTCTTAAATATTTTGGGATTCGGTTTCAAAACCACTACGTTTTCAACATTGCTTGAAATAGCAAGCACTTCCTCTTTCAAATATTTCTTAGGAGATTACTCCTCAATGCGGAGGCTAGTAATCAAACTTTCAAAAGAGAATTCCATAGTTTTACGTCTAAGGGCATTTTTAAATTCTTTCCAGCTAAAGGCAAACTTATCAATTAATACTTAAACCTAAAACTAATCTTAAATTTCCATACTTCGATAGAAGATCTCACGAGCAATTTACTGTAGCTCATTAGATTGCATCTCAGCTGACCTATCATTTGTCACTTGAAACACTGAAATTGGGGGTAGCGTCATTCAGTCCAACAGCTAAAGCCATTGTAAGAGAAATTGTCTTCAATTTGTTGAAAACAATTTCTTTGGCTAAATTGTGCACTTGGTCACTTTCTTGAAGATATTTGGGCATTCTACTCGAAGGTGCAAAGCAGTTCTCAAAAAACAAACGTCGTCGCCTCTAGAATAAAAAAACTCTTTAATCTAAAAAATGTTGACTTGTTTGTACTGATAAAGTCAATTCTGAATTGCACTTTGAAATACTGCTTAAGTATTTAGTTTTGTCGAAGGAAGAAGAAAAATAAATGTCTATTATACTTTTTTGAAGAAGAAAGAAAAAGAAAAGTGTCTTTATTCTTGTCATTTCTCTTCTATCTATATATCATTTAAATAGGCAAAATGAAAATTGTGTACATTACTAAATTGATGAAATATTAATGAATTTTAGTTTATTCTTGTTTGAAACAATATCCAAATACCATTAGCTTTTGTATTGGCTCAATATTAATGTCACATAAATATATTATCATTCTGCAAGTGTAATGACTTAATCACAATAATGACTCATAAATATATAACTAATGTGCAAGTGTAATGGCTCAATTATAATAACGATTCATTAATATATTATTTTTATAATTCAATTATAATAATGGCTCGTAAATATATTACCGTTATAAAATATCAGTGATTCAATTATAATAATGATTCGTAAATATATATTACCTGTTGTAAATTTAAAACGGCTCAATTATAACAATGGTTCATAAATATATATTACCGTTAACCCGTTTTAATTCAATTTTTTAGAATAAATTCACTTTTCAAAAAATACATTTCCAACATATATTATTTTAATATTTTTCATTATATGATTGTCGAAGAAGAACAATGCAAATATGAGCTTCAACGTAGAAATTGTTTAGATGTTACTATGGCATGTCAGAAGAATACATTACAGTGACCAAAATACTATTGCGGAATACTGGTAACGTTATTTGTCGTCAATACTAGAATAAGAGGTATGGATATGGACCTAGGGGAACGTAGGGATTATTTAGCTCCTACAAGCTTGAGTTAATTCACCATTTCCTAGATATCAAGGTCTTAATCCCCAAGATTAGTTACTCTTTCTTCAAGTGGTGAGTATCAAGCTTACGAGACTCAAGGACCAACAATTACCTTAGGACAAGGGTTTCATAAACTCGACATAAGTCAGAAAGCTAAATGTCTTAGAAAAGGTTATTTCGGTAATTAAGCTTGTATAAATAGCCTTATTGTGAGTGGCAATGGGAAAATAGGCGAAACAAGCGACTTGTGCAAAGTTTTATCTTTATTGATCATTCAATTGAGTACACTGAAGATTACTATTAAAATAGCCAAATTGATTTACAAATTAGGGTTTTTCCCTAAGAAATGAATACAAGATAATAGACATGAGAAAGTCCCCCAAAATGTGACATTTGGAGTCTTATTTGGTAGCAATTCGATAGCAATCCCACTTCCGTTCCAGAATTCCGGTATCGACCTGCTTCTGTTGCTATCGGCTATGGGGCAAATTGCTTTAGTTTGTTTGATGGCATCTCGATGTTGACCCTGCTTCAAAGGTCTCTGCTATCGGATCTGCTTTGCTTTGGTGACAATCTCCTGGTGTCGGCTTCGACGCTGCTTTTTTCACTTTTGACACTGTGTCGATGTTTCTTCCTTTATGATTTTGATGCTGCTTTTTGATAACGATATCGATACCAAGAACATTGGTATCGATAGCACCTTGCTTGCACCCGAATTGGTGTCATGCTTTATCTTAAGTAATGAATGGCATGCTTCTAGCCTTAGTGTATAGTTCCTCTCTTGCTGTCTTCGAACTCATGTCCTCCTTGTCCGGTACGGATACTAAACTAATTTCCTATTGTAAGTCAGTATCAACACCATGCATTGGTTGATATCACTTCTTTGTATCGGTGCCAAGCTTTTACTCCCAATGTTGATACTGATATCATGTAAGCCAAGCTTTAACCTTCTTCCTTTCATTTGATGTTGGTTTTCTCATGCTTCCTTTGGTATCGATATCGATACCAAGCTTGTTGGTATTCATGGCTCTTTGCTTGTTCTTGTACCAGTCTCATGTTATAAGCTTGTATGATCGACGTCAGACCGATTGCCTTCACTTCTAGTTTCAAATATTGAATCCATATTTTGAAATCCATATTTTATCCTTGTTAATGATACTGATACCAAGTTGTATGTTCATTGGGACTGGTGTCGACGTCATGCCTTCTGTTGCCACTTCTAGGTATCGACATCAAGCTATTTTGTTTCTCTGTGTTGGTGCCGATAGCATACGTTAAAAATTCCTGCATCGGTACTGAACTTCTGCTTCTACCTTTCCGGCTTTCGATGTTGTCTTTATTTTCCTGAGTTCATCTACTTCTACTATTGGTTTTATCCCGATGCCCCTTCACCTTTGTTTAGTTTCGGTATCAAAATACGGTAGTACATTTGCCCTCCCCTAGTGAAGGGGTATTTTCGACTTTTCAAGTCAATGGCCCACGCTTTTGCTCTGTCCAATCTTGAAAGTGCATAATTATCCAGCCTTTTAATCTTCTGCGATTGATTTGAATCACGGACTTGTACTTGCATGTACAACCCTGATGGAACATGCTTTTTAGTATAAAAACTCCTTTCCTTCTTTTCTTTCTTCTCCTACAAGAAATCATACTTGAACAATATCGTCGTTCTTCGGGATTCTACGAGCTTTCCAGAACTGTAAGTTTAATCCTTTCTTTGTAAGTATTTAATCATTTTAGAAATCGATTTAGATTAAAATTCAAAAATCATAATTTGTTGAGATCGATTTTAAATCCAATCGAGGTTTAATAACCTTCGATTTCTTGTTAGAATGAAGTCAAATAAACAGGAGTTTGTTTAAATAGACATTAACAATGGATTACTAGGGTTTATGATCTACCATTCCTGCCATACTTTTTCAGGGTTTAAAATGCAAAATTCACATATAAAGGATTTTATCTTATATCATGAAGATGGAGTCTTTTCTCTCCAAAACTGATGAATTCGAGATCAATTATCAGCTGTCCCTTTAATTTTGGATTTACCGATACCAAGATTAACGTTGGCTTTTGGTGACATCTTTAGTGGTATCAAAATAGTGAATAATCGACACCATGTTTTCTTTTGTTTTGGCATTGGTTAATCCTCAAACCTTCATGTTTGCTTGATCCCTTTTAATACTGGGTTATTTTTTTACCTTAATTTCATTGATACTGAATTTTACACCTGCTTGGTATCGGCTAAGTTTAAGTTGTTTGGTTTCGATTTTGTCAATTTCAAGGATTTTGGTTCCGTTGATTTCGACTCCATCGATATCGAAGACCTGCATTATGCTTGGTTTTGGTATCGTTATCATTGATGTGAACGATGCCAAATTCCTAACCATTTTATCTTGTGTATAGTGCACGATTTTTCATGAATTATTTCTAATGACTCATGATATATTTCATTTGCATAAGAAAATATTGGATGACTAATTTCAATGAGTTAGATGATCTAAAACTTGTAAAAGGTCCGTGCTAACCTTAAGCAAATTAAATCATTGTGCTAACGTGTTTTATGGAATAATATCATCTGGCATCATTATGTTTGAGAAGCAAAGGTGCTGATAAGTCAAAGTAGGGCAGTTCGGCTACCTCTCGGCTAAAGAAGAAAATATTCTACAACATTCTCTAATTCGAATTCATGACAATGTGGATGCTATCCTTAAGAGCTTTGGTATGAATGAAGTTGATGCCATTCCCGCCTCCGAACAAGATACCATTAAGAATCCACCAAAGGGATTCTTTGGCTATTTGGCCATTCATATCTAGCACGATGGTTTGTTTCCTTTCTCGGGCTTTTTCTCTAGGATTTTACGTCATTTGCAGATTTCTCCCATTCGGATGATGCAAAACACATGTACCTTTCTTTTATGCCTCGAGCTTTTAGCACTTGAGTCTGGACAATCTTCCCCTAGTGCCAATCTTCTTCACCGCTTTCTATGTATCTAAAGGAGCGGATTCGTTTATTCTTCGTGCGAGTACTAGAAGTTAATCAGCGATAACATCAATAAGTTTAAAGATTGGGAAACCCAGTTTTTCTATATCTGGTCCCCATGGTATTTCAGTCACTTTTTCCAATCCTGGCGAGCCTTCTATCCTTCTAGAATTACTATGTCATTTTCATGCTCCGTCTCATTTGTCTATTTTCAACTCCTACCCCTAAGAGAAAATTTTAAATGAGGATGAAGCTAAGGTCGTTAATACAATTTATCCGAAGAGTTAGGGCAATGAGCTATTTTGTTGACTTTGGACAACCTCCATAAACATGCACTTCTTCCTCCAGGGAAAAAGATCTTAGAGCAACCACCCCTTCCTTTCTCTGGTGCTATGCATTTAACTTCAGCCTTTACGCCCCTAACCTCCCTATATTTGAGTGCTTTGGGTACGGTTGCTTTTTTAGAGTGGTTTCAAATTCTCAATTTATACTCAAATCGTTTGACATTGCTGTTCTAATGTTATTGCTTTGATTAACTGCCGATTCTTCTGTTGGGACATCCACTATGTATGCTCTTGCTTGTTCTAACATCGCGACTAAGAAAAGACTTATCACTACTCCTGATCACCCAGCTTCCAAGAGGCATAAGGATGAAACTTCCACTCCCTCTTCTCTTTGCAAAGACATTATTGATGTCCTGGTCCTACTGCCCTTTCTGCTAGTATTGCCCCCAATATAGGTTCTTTTGATACAACGACTACAGGGAGTGAATTTGTTGCTGGATTTTTGGAATCTGACCCGGGAGCTTTGGATTTTATGTGACATGAGCTAATTCCACTCCCATCTCCTCAACATGTTGTTTTCTCCAAGGCCTCCCTTGCAGACCCAGGATTTTGATAAGATCGTAAGAATAGCTCTTTCTTCTGACGATATTACCAATATTTCGCTGCCCTCCTCATTTTTGGATTTGATTAATGTTACTACCAGATTTCAACACTAGAAGCAGACCGGGGTGAAGGGGTATTGCATAAGAATCCATATCCGAAATGTGGAAGAAGTATCCAAAAGGTAGAAGCCAATACCCAAAAGCAGGCGAAATAACCTGAAGCACTTGTTTCGGTATCGAAATGTAATTCCACTCAAGAAGAACCAAAGCTAATAGCTTAAGAATGAGCAAGGTGCTATCAGCTACTGAGATGACTTATTTCAAACACTGGTGAAAAGATGAAGTCAAGCACCGAAAGCACAATATCAAGACTAGACGAAGGCAGAAGCCCCAACGAAAGCGCTGTCGCTACCAACATCAGCTTAGTAGCGATACCGAGAACATCATGAAGAAAAAGTAGAGAATCCACTTTGGAGACATGCCGGAGCAAAGAATCCATTTCCGAAACATAGAAGGCTTGAAGTGGAAATGATACCAAAGTCAAAAGATATGACATCTGAAAGCCGATAACAAGGGATACTAAGAGTAAACCAAAAACCATGAGAAAAAAGGCTATCCACACTAACTTGCTTAGTGTCGATACTAAAAGCGGTAAAGGTTTTGAAGATATAAAAGTTGAAAGCATAAGGGCAATGATATAAAAAGCTCAGAGCCAAAACCAGAGCTTGTCACTGAAGAGTGAAAGTTATTCCGGAAGCTATCTATCCCTAAAGACTTGGTACCGATACATAGGAAAAGAAGCATTAAGAATAAGCTCCTGAAACTGAGACCAAAGATGAAAAAGCCAAATCGTACCCAGTGACAATGCCAAATGAAGAAAAAGGTGGCTGAAACCACTACTACTGGAACCGAGAGGAGTATAGAGACCGAAAGCCATTACCGCATCCAAAAGGGGCATCTGCCGAGCCGATGGCAAAAGGGGACCCGATTTGTCAATAAATAAGAACCCAGGGTTCACATTTTAGAGGAAAAATTCTCATTATACAATCTTGTACTCTTTTCTCGGGGAGCAAACCCTAATTTCTCAATCAAATTGAGGATTTCTTCAATTCTTGTAATATACTCAAAATAAATAAAGAGGAGAAGTCCGAGACTTAAATGTTTCTCTATTAGATAATCATATTGTGTTTGTCGCGATTAAACGAGGATTTAACATTTACCTTCTTCATGAAACGATCAACTATAATAATTTTGAAAGAGGAAGTGCTTTGGGGTGAAACTAAGGAACCTCCTCTTTTGATCCTTACATATGTGACTTAACTCTTTCATAGTAAGCTTAGTGAAGCACAACATACATAGGGAACCTGTTGTAAGCTTGCGACTTGAGAACTAAGATAACCAAGGCCTTTGTTGGGTTGGTTCGATGTGGAAGTATCACCTAAGTTGATGAGTGTTATGACATGCTGACAATCTAATTGTTGTGAAGAATGAGTATGTTTCCTCTCAACACATTATATATTATTTTATCCTAAATCTAAATATGACTGTTGTAGTAAGGTATTCAACCTTCTATAACCCATAACGCCCTTATCCCAAGAAAACTATTTATCTTGTAGTCTAATAGGCGTGATACTCATGTCTCATAGGGAAGAGTAACTAATCTTCGAACTTAAGGTCTTGATGCCTAGGAAACGGCGGAGCAAGTTAAGCTTGTTGAGACTAAGCTGCATTTCGACATCCTTTAGATCAATTATCCATTAAACACCAATGCATATGCATTGTTAAGCACAAATTGGGTGTTGATGATTTTTATCGTTAACATTTTGGCTCCAGAAGGTGGACTTGAACCTCTAATCCTGTTATTTTATTTTGGATTGATTTGGTGAAGTCAAAAAGGTTGGAGGCATTAAATAAAGAACCAACTCCTAATACTACCTTGAAGAGAATGTGAGCCCAACACTCACTCTGAATGACGCTGAAATGGAAGCAACTTCTAATCCGGTGCAACCCCCAAATCCAAATACCATGGAGGAAAATGCCGTCAAACTAATGGCTCTAGAGAAGCAAATCAAGGAGGTGCAAACTCAATAGGATGTCACTTAAGCACAAAACTCCTCATAGATCATCAAGTTAAGTCAAAGGGAAGAAGATGAATCTCCGAAAAGAAAGATTTATATCCAACGTTCCGAAGGAAAGGAGAAAGTTAAAGCAGCTTCCTCTAAGAAGAAAAAGTCTCGTTTGAGAGGAATCGATCATCAAGGGAATCAATGCAGCCAGGAACAGTTCAGAAGCTCTACTTCCAAAGGGTGCAATCCTAAGAGGTCTGACTATGACATTACAGAGGCTTATCTCAAAGACATAACCAACAGATCTATTAAGGATTTACTCGGAAGTAAAGGAAAAAGAACCTTGGATAAAAGGGTTAATGACAATGAAAGGGTGGCTCCCTTTACCGATGAGATTATGAACACTACAATACAAGCTCGTATGAAGATTCCAACCATGAGGTACCAGGAAACCACTGATCCAGATGACCACCTAATGGATTTTGGCAGCCAAATTCACCTATATAATGCTTTGGGAGCCATCCGATATCATTTTCGATCCCAGTAACACTACAAGGGGCAACTGCTAAGTGGTATCGCTAATATCGGGATAATACCATCTACTCGTGGAAGCAATTCTCTTACAAATTATCCACACAGTTCTGTATTTGCAAGGACCCAATAATAGACTATATTGTCGTAGATAACATAAAGCAAAGACAGGGGAGTCCTTGGGAGATTAATTAAAGAATTTCAACATGGAAGCTTTGAAAGCCAAAGACATGAATGATAGAGATAAGCTTATCGCAGTCAATTTAGGACTTGTTGAGAATACACCCTTTTGGAAGGAGTTGTATATTCATAGGTGCAAAGATTTATAGGATTTCCATTTCCAAGCTGACACATTTATCAGAATAGATGAATTATACTACACAAAGAAGAAGTTCCGGCTTCGAGGGGAAGGAGGAAAGTCAAGCTTTGGTCGAAAGCCTCAAAGTGGAAGGTTTGGTCTAGATGGAAATCAGAAATCAGATAAAGCCAAGATGGGAAGACTCCAACTCCAACTCGGTAGCTGTTGACATGCTTTTTATTCAAAGTAATCACACATGCAATTTCTGGTTAGCAACGCACTCAAGCATTGGGAACATCGTTAGAAGACAGGAAGCGATTTGGTTGAAGTCGCATCACAAACAAAGAATGGCCCGAAACTGCAAGAAGATGACCTCTTTTGGGCCCGAAAACAACAATTACGAAGCTTCTCTCAATAACCCTTGTAGCCCTCTGAATTATCTTGAAGTAGAGCTATAGTTTGGCTAAAACGGACTTACGTTTTGAAAGTTACGCACTTTTTCTGTGAATGCGCGCAAATTTGGAAACTTGGTTTTGGAACTGACCGGGTCGGATCGGATAATACGGTTCGGATCGGAGGAAGTGAACCCGATCCCATCATGGAAAACCACCTCGCATGACCTCGGTTTCTGGCTCACACACAAGCACCTCGGTTCAGATCGGAGAGAGGAAGCCCGACCCGACCCGCCTCTTTCACAAGAAGTACATCAATACGTCACATCCTCGGTTGGAACCCTCCGGATCGGTTCGGAAGGAAGAGAACCCGAACCGAACCGCTGGGACCTACTGCTCCACTACAACTTTGACAGATTCTCGAGGAGAAACTTCCTCCTATTAACCCAGATCAAATGCCACATGGCAGAGTACGAACTGGAAAGGCCTTCTCCACATTTTCCATTACTTTTCGAGATTTCCTCTGAGCATGGCACGTGGCACCCGAACCGAACCCACAAATTAGCTATTAATACACCACTTGAAGGCAAATAAAGGTTTTTTTTTTGGCTCTAATCCTTCACGGCTTCCATCATTGTTCCCCACAAGGCTATTGCACAACATAGAAGCCAATTTCTACATCAAAATACGAGGATTTCGTGTATAATCTTCCCTTTTCTCACTTCTTATCATTGTAAACATGAGGATTTTGTGTATAAACCGATAGAATTGTACTTGTAAGAGATAAAGTGGACAAAGACTTGGTTTGAGCCAAACCACTATAAAAACCTCGTGCGTCTCCTGTTATTTACTGCTTATTATCTGTGATCTGCGAGGACATATACTGAGTTTGGGTGTTAGTACCAAATTTTGGTCTAACATTTTGGCGCGCCAGGAAAGGGCACACAATAATACATCAATATCTAGCCTGAAAGGAATCAGATTACTTGGCTATTGGATAAATGGCGAAACGAAAGAAAGACGGAACCTTCTCTCGCGATGAGGATGTTGGCATTGAAGGCGCAAGGAACGAGGCAAGCCAGGTGGTTTCCTCTCATGGAAATCCATCAGCGTACTTGACAAGAGAAGAGATGGAGGAGTTCTCGCTGAGTTGAGAACCCAAATGGAAAAACAAGATGATATCCTCCACAAACAACAAGAGATGATAGACTGATTCTTAGCTCGGATAGAAGACAGGCCGAGCAGCAACATTCAACTTGCTGGAAATGGAACGGAAATGGCTCAACCAGCAAGCAATGACGGGGTCAGATCAACCCAAGTACGAACCGTGGATCAAATTGGAGCAGAGGGAAACCCTCATCGGGTCGGGTCGGACCCGATCCGAAACGATTTTGTCCATTTGGAGCGAAATAAAGGCAACACATTTGAACATGCTTCTCTAGTTAATGACGCTCTGGATAGGAACGTAAGAAAGACAAGCTCAGATCGAGCATGACCAACATCCACTTCGGTTCGGATGGACACCCAGCCATCAACTTTAGCTCAACGACAACAGGAAGCAGCTCGAAGCAGAGAGCCAGGACTGGGTCGGTTCGGAACCTCCGACCCCGTGACCACCGATCCAAACCGGATCACACTCCAAGCACCTCACAAGCTTCCAAACTCCTCCTGATTCAATGGTAGGGGCATCAGCCTTGACCTTAGCAGCTTGCAATATCTCTTTGAAGGCGATCGGCTCGCCAAGTTGATTCAATGCCTCTCGAGAGGTTGATCCTATCAAAATGACATGGATGACGTCAATCACAATCCTTTCACACAAGAAGTCAAGAATTCTGCAATCCTATTGATTTTAAACTTCCAATTCTGGAGCATTACAACGACAGAACATATCCTACCATGCATCTAGTGCAATACAAAAGGCATATGGAAGTTCAGTCGGCATAAGAAAATGTCAGGGCTAAATGCTTCCCCCGTTTTCTAACTGATATAGCTGCTATGTTGATTCAGCAGTTGGAATCTGAATCAATCAACAGCTGGAACATGTTGGTCGCTTGCTTTATCGAGCAATTTCGGGTCCACATCGCATGATCGAAGAACGTAATGTCGCTTACTACAATCAAGCAGAGACCCAGATAGACTCTGCGTTCATTTCTAGAAAGATTCAACGTTGCAATGGCATCAGTTGGTCTACCTGAACCATCCATGGTATTGATTGCAGCAGTATCTAGCGTTCTGGATAACTAGGAATTCAAAAAATCTTTATACCGAGACCCATCATGGGATCTCGGCGAATTCTACCTTGAAGTAGATAGTTTTTGCGTGAGGAAGATGCAATTTCCGAAAAGAAGATTCTTGATGTAAACATGCTTAAGGATGGAGGATCATCTGACTCTGGAAAAGACAAAGGAAAAGATGCCGTCAAAAATGATCGCAATACTCAGCCCCAGAGAGGGCCTAGGTACGAAAGGTACACCAAACTCAATTCAACCCTGACTAACATTTACATGGACACAAACAGTTCTATCTCCTATCCGAAGCCCCCCAGGAGGGAGCCTTTGCAAAGAGAATGCGATTCTGGTAAGCATATTCCATGATATGAGCAGTCATGACACAAATGACTGCAGAAATCTGCGAGACCTGATTGAGGAATGGGTTAGACGTGGAGAGATACTTGAGTATGTGAAACAACCGACAGCACGTGCATCCATGCTACCACCACCTGCTCCTCGGAGAGGGAATGAACCTGGATCGAGCTCTCTCGAGCACATCATCAACTGATCTGGATAACATCAGCCTGGATTTCCTTCATTTCTTAGGATTTAAGATATGTGTTTTTGCTTTCTTTATGTTTTCTGATTGGCTAAATCGGAGTACACACGTTCGGCGTTAGGATTTAGCCCCAAAGCGTGCTCTGGACTCGATGGCAAACCAATCAGGATTTTACTTTGAATTCAATAAGGAAGGACTTTCCGAGCATGAATTATGATTAGAAAATTTATGTATGGATTATACTTATCTCGGACCCTAGGTATGGATTATGCCTAGGGATGGACTGTCTTGTCAGGATTTGGCAAATGCAGCTCCATCTCAATATGAGTATGGATTATGCTCTGTTGGATTTTTAAGTATGGATTATACTCAAGAACGGCTTATCATCTTGTCAGGATTTCGCAAAGGAACCCAATAAAACTCGAGTATGGCTTATGCTCTATTTGAACTACCTGGTATGGCTTATGCCTGGAAGGTTAGGTCCCTGGCCAGGTTTTGGCAGGATGATTCGAACATACCTCAAGTATGGTTTTACTCAACCGGACACCCAAGCATGGTTTATGCTTGAAAGGGTTAAGAAAAATGCCACGATTTGACATATCTGTTCATTTCTTCTTATTTGCAGGTGTGGATTATACTTGCAGTTAGCAGGCCCGACATGGCCCAGGATTTCTTGGATTATTCAGAGCACATCTTCCTTCAATCAGCAAGATATGTTTTGGGGAGGGTGGGGGGGGGGGGGAATGTTGACATGCTTTTTAGTCAAAGCAGTCACACATGGAATTTTTGGTTAGCAACACACTCAAGCGTTGAGAACATCGTCAGAAGACAGGAAGCGATTTGGTTGAAGTTGCATCACAAACAAAGAATGACCCGAAACTCCTATCAGATGAACTCTTTTGGGCCCGAAAATATCAACTACGGAGCTTAGCTCAGTAACACTTGTAGCCCTCTGAATTAGCTTGAAGTAGAGCTTTCGTTTGGCTAAAACGGACTTATGGTTTGAAAGTTACCCCCATTACCGTGAACGCGCGCAAAACTGTGAACTTGGATTTTGGAACTGACCGGGTCGGATCGGAAAATACGGTTCAGGTCGGAGGAAGCGAACCCGATCCCATCATGGCAAACCACCTCGAATGACCTCGGTTTCTGGCTCACACATAGGCACCTCGGTTCAGGTCGGAAAGACGAAGCCCAACCCGACCCGCCTTTCACCAGAAGTACATCAATACGTCACGTCCTCGGTTGGAACACTACGGATCGGTTCAGAAGGAAGAGAACCTGAACCGAACCGCCGGGACCTGCTGCCCTGCTACAGCTTTGACCGATTCTCGAGGAGCAACTTCCTCCTATTAACCCGGATAAAATGCCACATGGAAGAGCACGAACTGGAAAGGCCTTCTACACATTTTCCACTACTTTTCGAGATTTCCTCTGGGCGTGCCATGTGGCACCCGAACCGAACCCAGAAATCAGTTATAGATACACCACTTGAAGGCAAATGAAGGGATCTTTTTTGGCTCTAATCCTTTATGACTTCCACTATTGTTCTCCACAAGGCTATTGTGTAACATAGAAGCCAATACCTACATTAAAACACATGGATTTCGTGCATAATCTTCCCTTTTCTCACTTCTTACCATTGTAAACACGAGGATTTCATGTATAAACCGACAGAATTGTACTTGTAACTTCTTAGGATTTAAGAAGAGATAAAGTGGACGTAGGCTTGGTTTGAGCCAAACCACTATAAAAACCTCGCGTGTCTCCTGTTACTTACTGCTTATTATCTGTGATCTGTAATATGAGAGGACTTACACTGAGCTTGGGTGTTAGTACCAGATTTTGGTCTAACACTAGCTGTAAGCGAACCCATCTCCTTTGTGTACATTGTGGCCAAGAAAAGGATCAGTAACTTCCCCGTCTCATTTAAAGCCAAGAATTTCCCTAAACCCTATGGAGGAGGAAAGTACTGCGAATATCAAAAAATGAAAGGATACAAGACTAATGAATGCCAGGTATTGGAGGGAACCATTCGAAAGCTTATTCGCGAAGGGTAACTGATAGAGTTTGTTCTGAACAAGCAACCATCATCTCAGCATGCTCATGGGAACCAGAAGGTCTCGACCAATGCAGTGGAAGCTCCAATTGAAGAGGGGCACCTAGATCTGGGTCCTCCAATAAACTGAATTAATGTGATCCTTGGTGGGCGCATCCGGCTGGAAAATGACCAGCAGCTCAGAATCAATATTTGTGGGAGGCCCAGGAAGTAATATTCTCCATTAAAGGGGGGCCATCATTGAAGAATGCTTGCTACAACATCAAGATGCAGAATCTAGTGATTTCTCCAGATGAGATTAAGAAGGGGTTCGTCATCCACACAATGATCCTATCATGATAACGACTCAGATTGGGATTTCTGTAGTGGCAAAGATTCTTGTTGATGTTGGGAGTTTGGTAAATGTGATCTTTAAACACACTTTTGACCAAATGAGAATACTGTCAATGCTATAAATTTGTTGAAGGATGATTATCTACCAATAATTATAGGTAGGTAAAATATATTAGCTACACATATATAGAAGGGGAAGTTTTTTCTTGCGATTAACCCATATATTTTTCTCCTATCATTTTTAATTTTCGTTAAAAATAATGCTGAGTTGTGTAATGATGTGTCAAAAAAAGTATATTATAGCAATTTTTTTGAATTGAAGATTTCATTTACATATCCTAGCCATGTTTTCTATAAAATCATTTCTTTATTAATTATTAATAATTATTTTGAATTATGAAATAATTAACAGTTAATGAATTGATAAACAATAATTAAATTGTAAATAATTAATATTAAATAACCATTTGTTAATAACTTATTCCAAACAATTGACTGCAAAAGTTTTAACTTTAACTTCTTCTAAAATGTTTAACAATTTCCACTAATATGTCATCATCTGAAATGACTAAAACATATTTTCTCTAGTTTATTGTAGAGACGCAATCCATACCGTCCTCCCCATCTATAAATTTAACAGTTTATTTTAAATTAAATCTAATGGTACAAATCTCAATCCACATGATCTCTTTTGTGGCCTCAATCCACGTAGTCCCTTCGATTGGCCACGATATATACCATAAAAACTGCCACAACAAATATAATAATCTTGATGACAACTATTTATTATAATTGCTATGTTTACATATCTTAATAGTATAACGGTTAAATATAGTCAAAATATTTTTAACAAATCACTACCTACAAAATAAATTGCCGGTTAAATTTCAGACTTCCCTCTCAGCATGTTTGTTATGCACGAAATAACAAAGTGTTTATATGGACGTTAATTTTTGAACTACTATTTTAATAATGAGGAAAATCGGCTTTTTCCAAATTTGATAACATAAATCTGCAAATCTCTTTTTTAATTGCCAAATCTCCCGTCCATCTAAAGCACGTTTCCCTTTTTTATCCGCCGTCTGGTTCCTTCTCTTATATCCCCAAATAACATTTTAAGGTCATTATTTTCACGAAAAGGGCTCGAGCTTTACATCAATGGGGACTAGCTTTTTTCTTTTCTCTTCGCCGCCTTAATCTCTTCGTTTTGTGTCCCCTTTTCTTCCATTTTTCGTTCTTTTCTGTCTACAACTAGCTTTTCTTATTGCGGTATTTGTCGAGTTTCCTTCGACCTTTTCAGAACCCCAATTTTTCTCTACAGATCCATTTGTGCCCTAAGCTACTTTCGTGTAAACATTGTACCCTCTAAAATTTAGTTTTTTGTTCTAATTTGCCTCCTTTCTATCGTTCTTGTTTATCAAAAACCTAGCAAAATGCCGAAATTAGTGAATCCTTTTTGCCTACTCGCTATTCTCTGTTTTGGATTATTTTCTACGACGTGCTAAGCTAGATCTAGGACGATGAGTTCAAGATCTTCTTAAATTTGATTTTGGCTTGGGATTTGTCTCATGATTCTCTGTTATTTGGAGATTTTGGCTTTTCTACATTTTGAGCAGCTGCTGTGGAATTCCTGGATTTTGCTATCTTGCTTAGGATTGTTGAATTATTTAGGTAATTATTGTTTCACTGATCTCTTTCTCTGGTCCTTCACTATCGAATTGTTTGCAAATGCTATTTGATCTCTGTTGTGGCCATAGTTATGCAATGTTAATTCATTGATGTTACGCCTTTGATACTGTCCAAATTTTGCAAATGGTTTGCAAAGAAGTTATTCTTGTTATTGTGTCTTGTGCAATTGTGGGAATCCTTTTGGTGTTTGTTCACTGAAGCCAACTGTTCTTGTGTTAGTACTTGAGTCGAAGCGTTGGTTCTGACTTGCCACTGTTTGCTTATGTAACTTTTTATGGGACTGCTTCTAGTAGCCAGTAAAGAATTTTAATGAGTTGTCGTGTAACTACTCTTAACTTGCGAGTGAAGGTAGGACTGCTTAGCAGCCAAGTGTGGTCTATGTAGAATTGATTGCTTCGACAACAAGTTATGCAATTTTGTTTCCATGTTTTATCAAAAAAAAAAAAAAAAAAAATTGTATAGCCCCAAATAAGAATCCTTTCATTTTTCTCATTTTAGATCTGTATTACACCGGGATTTTAATTACCAAATCTTCCATCCTTCTGAAGCGCGTTTCCCTTTTTATCCTCCCTCTTGTTCTTTCTTGTATATCCCCAAATCGGGTTCCTTTCATTTTTCTGATTTTGTATTTGTAGTACACCAAGACATAATAATTTATAAATCCATTCTACATGAGATTGAATGCCTCTTCGACATATAGGTAAATTTATTTTTATTATTGATATGAAAATATACATTAGTTCGATGGTTAGATCGACTTTTTTCACCTGTATTATAATTTCAACCTGTAAATCCGAATCTTACATTTCCACTCAGAATTTAGATGCTAATAAATTTTGTTTGGTCCTGTTTTGATATAAACTTTGATGGGGTTTCGACTATAACAAATGAATGATGCGGTTCACCTTTTTGTTTGGCCCAATTTTACATGTATGATTTCTCAATTATATCCATTGTCAAGTATTGTATTAGTTGTTGCACGGAAAGTTAGTTCTTTCTTGTCGTTCCTTAGCGTTTTAAACTTGAATGGTGCTTTGATTCAATGCTATTCCCTTTTAGTTTTTACTGCGAGCTCAGTTCTTGGCAGGGATTATAGTGTGACTCCACCTGAGTACGCATGGTTCTATATTGCCAATGTAGGGATGCTATCTTTGTAATGAGTAGTTTTTTTCTATGCTAAAGTATCTCTACCAAAGTTGACTAAATCATGTCACTAACTGGCCAAAATGTTCTAGTTATTGAATTAATAGAATTATTTTTTATTTTATGATCTATTGATATAAAATATCATGTATGTTGTCCCACATCTCGGAATACATTTTGTTAATGGAAAAAAAAATTAGTTTTCTTTTACTGGAACAACTTAAGAGTATATATGGTATTATCAAATTGGTGTTAAATCATTCAGTAGATTATATCCAGTCTTCTTTCTTTAAGGAGCCTATGATACATGACTCTGATAAGTGTGTTATCAAATGGATGTGCAAGTTAAATATAATCATGATACTGAAAATGATATTCAAAAACTACATGATTTAATTGTTGATGTGTTTCCAAATGCTAAATTTCCTAATTCCGGTGTAAGCGTCATTGCATCGCTTGAGGCACTAGCGAGAAAATTAATTGACAGTTACATGGTTCTGTTAGCAGAAAAATCCATGTATACTAGTCATAATGAGGTTCATGCTGATAGAATCAACCAGTCAAAACATATTAGCAGCGACAATGGTAAAGAGCTACATGCCTTAAATTCAGAGCAGATCAGGCATGAAAGAATAAAGAGATGCAACTCTTGTGAAATGCCATCAGTTAACATCACAAATAGAAGAAATAACTCGAAAGATGAATTTGATGCAAGAGATGAGGATACATGACTCTGTCAAGCGTAATTCTTTGACGCTAGAACTAGAATAGATAACTTAGAGGTTGAATTCTTTGCAGAAGGAAAGGACCCTGGATATGGGAGAACATCAGTCTTCAGTTTATTTATATTAATTTTCTATGTATTAAACAATATGAAGTTTTACGTTAAATTGCTATGTAATAAACAATATGAAGTGTTTAATTTTGGTTGGGGTAACCCTGAAAGTTTAACCTTATGACTTATTCTAGTATTTAACATTATATGGAATGTTATCATTAAATATTTTATTTTATGTCTTTTCAGCTTATTTCTAATATATAATAGTTGTAAATTATTGTTATTATCTTTTATTTAACGATCCGAAATCCCCCGATCTCCGAAGAGACAGGAAACAATGGGTTGCTTTGAGAACATGACGCATCAGACACAAAGAACAAAACACTTCCTTGCTTTTACAACAGTTGCATCAGAGTATAAGAAGATATCAGAGTCTGAATAAATATTACATAGTGGAGAATAATATCAGAGATTTTGACTACATGACAAATATAATGTACAAATACAGTGTACAGCGGAAATACATCAACTAACACAACTGAAAAAAATACACAGATAAAGCTTTCCGAATATAGCTCCAGCTGTAAACCAGGATCCTGTGAAAAGAAATATCTGCGAAAACCAAAACTACTAGCTACCCGTGTGGAAATATGGGCACCCAGAGTTTAACTAGAAACAATAAACTCTGAATCAGTAATGGGACTGGTGTGAGAACTAAAACAGTTATTAAAACTTTATTTTAAAATAGGGTAAATCAAGAGACCACGTCGTATGACACGGAACAGGTTTACTCCCATGAATACTCTGAAATAAAATAGTTTATAAACCATGCAATGCTTTTGGAAAAATGATGCTATAATAAGACTCAAGTCTCAGCACACAATGCAACGCAAGTCGAAGGATAGAGTTTTACCCTGTAATGGCCAAACATGCTTGGTACATTTTAAACAAAACATTTTGGTATTACTATAAGTGCATAGTGTATCAAACAATTTCAAATATAAATGTATCAATCATAGACGGCATGAGCGCTCCATCCCACTATGTCGCCATATAGGTTTACAACTAAAATCGAAAAGTCACATATTGGAAATTGGATTTTCGTCATGAGTCAAGGCAAGGGATGACTCCTTCCAATTCGAGTCACCGCTAGCAAGATGACTCAGGATCACACCTACGGGCAACCCTGGATCTTGCAGGGCCGGTCCACACTTACTTTAGTGGATTAATTATTCCTAAACGATAAGTTTCCCGATCCTATCGGACCTCCAAACAGGTCAGTACGTCGACCATATGAGCCTATAGCCCTATATCTGAGGCGCCTCGCTATCCATCTTCCACAAAAGTAAATATGCCTGGGCTACATACCATGACACTACCTCAAGCTCAAAAGAAACGCACACACTCCTTGTTGTCCCTAATCCCATTTTAGATTCATACCGAGGTGTGAGGCTCTCGAATTAATGTTATATACAAATCTATGTTATTTAAAGACGTGCTTTGATCATCAACCATCAGACTTATCTTTTCAACAAAAGCCTTGATCATTTGCATCTCAGCATGTCACACTGACAATTCATGCCATACAACTGATGTCTATTAATATATAACCTCTAAGCTCATACGTCTCAGAGAAGGGTGTTAAGCATGAAAATAAATTTTCCGCCACCAAACAGATATATATTTAATAGAAATCATTCAACACAGAGTGAAATACAATGTCAGACACACATCCATTTACAAGTCCGTTCTAGGTCTAAACGAAACCGGAGGCACCTTATTCCTCGTCCCATATGTCTAATATAGGAGAGATGTCCTTGCATATCCGATCGATCTCCAAGTATGTCTGGACGATCACCACTTATTACCTTGTCTTGGGTGTACATCCTAATCAAGTCATCAATAATTATCCAAATGATGTGAAGGTCTCCGGTCTTCACCACCGTCTTCATCGTCGACTTTAGTCGTCATATTAGTTATTCAGAATGGGATAAACCCGGTCTTTCCATATAACTCGTGTATTTTATAATCAATAATCAAGTGCTATAAAAACACATCATACGCCTCATTCCAATCCAGAATATTCTTTTATTCAAATGTTTTCATATTTAGGGAAGGGTTCCCATTAATTTTATCAAAAATAAATTCTTTTAAATTTATTCTTTAATCTTCCTTTGGATATCATTTTCAAAGATTTTATTTTATCCTTTAACAATTTCAAACCAAATTAAGGTTTATAAAACTAGTCAGGATTATCGAGCCTTATCGAAGTAATCATTTATTTTATTTTTTCCAATCCCAACCTGTTCATCCCATAGAGAAAAACTGGTAGTACTCCATATCTAACACCCACGGTGTTATCGGTAAGTTCAATTACCATTACACGTTCAAATCTAATTAAAGATTTAACTACCGCATGGAGTAAAACTGGTGGTACTCCATCTCGCTCATTTCTTGAATTCGGTGAACTTAATTACCTCATTTATATTCCAATCTAATTAAAGATTTATTAAAACTCCAATCTTGGTTTTAATCTCAATAATCATTTTTTTATGATTATTCATCTTTAAGAAATTAATCTTGCCTTTAACTAGGTTAAAGAACTAATGTCATTAAAACACAGTTCACGATAAACCCAAATCCTCTTCCATTAACTATGGAATCTTCATGGAAAACAGACCAATATATAATCGATATAAATTTTCGTATTAAATCAATACTATAAATGAAATAATGGCAAAGCCTTTTAAATTCCATAAATACTAACGGTCTTCCTTTATAGAAGTTCACCTCGATTATTACCTAATCGAATTCCATTCAATTCCAATTTAATATTTTAAATTGGAAAATTTTGCTTTGGAAAATTTCCATTAATCTTATTAGAAAGATTTATAAATTCCAAATCATATCTTCACTGTTAATTATTTAAAGAACAAATGTTATTTAAAACATAGTTCACGATAAACCCAAAATCCAATTCGATATTAAATACAAGGCTCTAAGAAAAATTATATCGGCTTATATTCAATATCAAATTCTAAAACCAACAAATTGTATTGGGAATAACAATATTTATATCTTTCAAATTCCTCAACAATATCCGTATAATCACGGAATCCAATATCGAAATATTCCAAAGATTATTTACATTTAAATCCTTTCCAATTCATATGCTAGAAAATTCTGCTTATTTCCAAAACCATTTACAAATCCAATTTATTTATTTAAAAACATTGGATTATTATTCTAGTTAATAACTAGTTCAATTAGATAAAAATATCTTTTACCTTTTCAAATATGGAATATTTTATCCAAACTCTTTCCAAATCATTTATTATTATTTTATGCAATTTTTCCATATTTTTAATAATTTTATTAAGGCCTTTACTGCCAGTTTCCAATAACGGCCACTGAACTGCATCCATAGTAACCTTTTCCAAAATTGATTTGGACATATTTTAAAATCTAACTGTTCAAATTTAAATATGTTATTATCATTGGAAATCTCTTTTTGATACGAACCCAACGGTTCCAGTTTTTGGAGAATTCGACGGCCGGATCTCCCGTTACGTCAGTTTGAAATTAATGGTTGAAATTTGCGAACGGTCGCTGCGCTGCGCGTTCTATTCAAGCTATTATATATATATAATATCGTCGATTTCTATTTAAAACGTATTTTATAAATCGTTTATAACTTCATTTTAAAATGATTTCAACTTCATTTTCAATTTTAAATCCAAATTTAATATTCCATGTCATTATAATATTAAAATGGTAATATTTTCAAAATATCTGATTTTGAAATCCATTCTTTTTCGATATTCATTATAAAATGAATAAAATTGATATAAAAATCCGTCCGAGCTGAAATTGCGTTTAACTACTTAACTCGGCTTCACATTTCAATATTTTTGTGTCCATCAAAAATCGGACATCAAAATCATATTTTGATTCTTCATTATTTATTATTTTAAAATATTCATTATTTCAAAATATTCGTTCTTTCTGGATCTGAATGCGACTCAATCAATTACCATATAATTTTAGCTATATGGATTTCATACATCGCATGTATTCAACAATAATGATGAACAATCATTAAACATTCAAACATCATCCGAGTGCATTCTACGACTGTATAAGCATTAAAATAAATAAATAATGCTCATCACAGTCTGTCAACCCATCGAATGACATACAACTAAATATTAGGATTAGTGTATGTCAAATATCACCCCAATACCCGTGTGGGGTTTTCAAACAACAACAATCAATTTTAAATAAATAATTGGTTAATAAATTTTAACCAATTCTATTTCGGTTTGAATTATTTTTCTACTTAACCAATTTTTCACTGTTCGATATATAAATGATAATTTTGTCCATTTTCATCTATCAGTTTAATATTAACATTTCTAACATGTTAAATATCACTAAATCATCATCACAATAAACAAATCACCAAATCATCCAAATAAATAAATACTCAACTAACCAATGCCATTTACGGCGCCATAGGTGGCCATTTGCGTAGTTTGAAATGCGAGTGTTGCTAATATCCATACATCGCTTCCAATTTATGTGATTTGTGTGAATTCATGTGTTAAACTCCATACAACAGATAAAAATCAATACTGGCAATTTCTATATATTTACAGTTATGTAATAAATTAAATAACTGTACAAATATTTTAGTGAGGGAATTCTCACATTCGTTTCCACTCCGTCAGTCTTTAATTCTGAATTGTTCTGTTTTGGTTTAAAATCGCTTCAAATTCTAATTTTCTCTAAATTGCTTCTAGTCAGATCCATGTTGAAGTGTTCGTTGTCACGATCGCAGCGCAATTGGAATCACTGCATTTGGATCTCGTATGACAAAGCTATGGATTTTTCAACATTTGATAACTTAAACGAGTAATTAATTAATTAATAATTAAAAACCTTAAATACCCTCTTTGACCATTAATCAAAAATTTAGTCCGCCCCTAATCTTTTTCTTCTTCATATTCTTCCAGACATCAACCCCCATTTTGAACCCATTCTACCACCGTTTACATCGAACTACGCGCCACCAGTGGGTCTTTAACCCCGATCAACTAACACCAAAATGAAACTCCATCCATCATCTTCCTTCGCCATGATTATCAGCCAACCCGAGGTCCTCCTTGCGCCAGAAATTGGTGCGAATGCTAGCCTTATGTGGCAGAAATTCGAACGATCCACAACATGAAATCCGATCTTGACCATCCACTAGTTAGATCCCTCCAAGCTCTAGAGAATTGCTTTTGGCAATTTTCGAATTTGATGAGAAGATTGAATGAAAATTTGAGGAAGGTGGTGGGAAGCTTTAATCGTCGGTTAAGGTGTATGGTGGCTAAAAAAAAGAACAATGGTTCTAGGGTTTTAGCAAGAAATAATATATATATATATAATTTTATTTAATCCACAAATTACATGCTTATCGCCCCGAACTCCAAACGAAACTTAACGACTGTAGCTCCTAGCTAAATACCCCCATTTCAAACACAATGGGATACATTTCGTAAGCCAATTCGACTGTTTCGATCATTTTTTCTGTAAATTAAAATATAAATCAATATATTGAATTTTAAATGTACATTTTAATTTACCGGGACCACATACTGACTCAAAAAATGGCAGAAAAATTATATCTAGCTATGTTTTGACGATATGGTGCTAACAAAACTAATTTCATCAAATTTGGAGACTGTTTGTAAAATGGTCTTTTTCTGGTTGACTAAATTTAAACCGAATTGATAAAACACGTTCACATTTACCACGCTCACATATTAATTCCAAAAATTATGAAATTTGAAACCTAGTAATAATTTGACACTCCAGATCCAACTAAAGTAGTTTCATCGAAAACGGAGGTCATTTGCAAAATGGCTATTTCTAAGGGCTATATATTATTTAAAAATATATATAAATTCCATAGCGACTATTCTGAATTTTAAACTGGACATAACTTTCAATTTACATTATGAAATCTGAATTTTTCACATCTGTTAGAAAGATATAATTAAATAGATTCAAATGTTTCTTGTTTTATTAAAATCCGATTTAATTTGAATTCTGTACATTCAGTTGAAATTTAAACTCGAATTTTCGAACTACCGCGCCATTTCGAGTTCGTTTTATAATTAAAATAAATTTATACGTTCTAACTTCGATTTATGTAAATTTTAAATTGTTATTATTTACAATAGATCATTTTAAATATTCAAAGTCAATTAAAATAGCTAAAATAATTTTTTTAAATTAGTTCAGAAATTCCGGGCTGTTACAATCTCCCTCACTTAATATCTATTATTCCTCGAAAAGGAACGGAGTTGAAAGTTGTTTAACTAGCCAACTCAACTTTCATTCTGGCTTTCATTCTTCAACCTTTCTGTTTTTCAGAATTTTCTAATTTCTCAAAAATTTGGCTAACACCCTAAATTTTTGAAAACTTTCGCCATAAGCTCCTTTGTATGGGTTGACTTTTAAAAATTATTGGGTTGTATTAGGCACCCAATAAATCAAGAAAAAACAAACTCAATTTTTAGTGACCTATCTATGCCCAAGGGTGACGTGTAAAAATCATAATCTCACTACCTTGCCCAATGTTGGAAAAATAAATAATCCATGTGCCTTAATTAACAATAAGAGAGACGTGATTTCTTTTCATCTCCAGACCTGTGTAGGGTTTTTATTAAATCCTGCCCTAGCACCGTTACATGTATTCCTTAATTATGTCCATAATCAGTCTTCTGTTCAACCTGTAATATAGTCATCGCCATACAAGCATCTCACACGTATGGAAATCCAAACCTCGTCACATAAGTGCCAAATGCTTATATGGAATATGATACGATATGTTGTCTTCATGTGGTATGTCATGCGGTGTAGTTCATAATTCATTTGTTGCTATCCTATGGCGTGGTTTATAATCTCGCATAGAACAACCATCACAATGCATCCAATTTCATTCACAGGGGTTTATATAATAGTAAAATTGTGCAATGAACTCATTAAGGTGTACCTATTTGTCGAGCATGCATTTATTCCTTTACACAACAGCGTATCCATTAACCTGCTCAACATATATATGTAGATGTCTATGTAGGCAATTCCAATCAAATTTCAATTCAGGTGAAAATTTTACTTGATTTGGCTTTACTTATAATTCATTCTCATATGGGTTTTATAGTTCCAATATTGTTATTAATCAAACCAATAATCACACGTCACAACCAGCAATCAATTAATTTATTAGTTTTTCAAATATATAACTTTTTTATATCCAAAAATCATGTTTTCAATGTCAAATCACATACAACAAACTCTAACTAAGTTTGATTCTCACACTAGTCAACTGGAAATATATAGATATCCACTTTCGAAACTCGAACACAAAATAGCTACAATCATTAGAATCATCTCCGGGCGACTGGAGTGTGATTCTATATCTACCCAGTATATTTGAGGCTTCGAATATACGTTTGCAAGGCATATATGCAAAATCTACTTATACCCGATAGTTCAAATTTAATATAAAATAAAATACTCAAATACGTAAAATAAGATATAAAATTTCAAAAACAAATTTGTTCTTTTATAAATACCACTCTTCAAACTCATTCTAGGGTATTACTAACCTTATTTCTAACGAGTTCTTCTTATAGGATATTACTAATCCTATCTCTGGTGAATTCTTTCATTCGGTTCTAATGTGCCTTGTTCTCCGAGCTTTGTAAACCAAAGCTCTGATACTAACTTTAACGATCTGAAATCCCCTGATCTCCAAAGAGGCGAGAAACATTGAGTTGCTTTGAGAACACGACGCATCAGACACAAACAATAGAACACTTCCTTGCTATTACAACAATTGCATCAGAGTACAAGAAGATAACAGAGTCTGAATAAATATTACACAGTGGAAAATAATATCAAAGATTTAGATTACATTACAAATATAATGTATAAATACAATGTTTAGCGCAAAAACATCAACTAACATAACTGAAAGAAATACACAGATACAAAGCTTTTCGAATATAGCTCCAGCTGTAAACCAGGATCTTTTGAAAAGAAATATCTGCGAAAATCAAAACTACTAGCTGCCCGTGTGGAAATATAGGCACCCAGAGTTTAGGTAGAAACAATAAACTCCCAATCAGTCATGGGACTGGTGTGAGAACTAAAATAGTTATTAAAACTTTACTTTAAAATAGGGTAAATCAAGGGAACACGCCATATGACACGGAGCGGGTTTACTCCCATGAATATTCTGAAATAAAACAGTTTATAAACCATGCAATGCTTTTGGAAAAACGATGCTATTATAAGACTCAGGTCCCATCACACAATGCAATGCATGCTGGAGGATAGAGTTTTACCTTATAATAGCCAAACATGCTTGGTATGTTTTAAAACAAATCATTTTGATATTACTGTAAGTGCATAGTGTATCAAACAACTTCAAATATAAATGTATCAATCATAGAAAGCATGAGCGCCCCATCCCACTATGTCTCCATATAGGTTTACAACTAAAACTGAAAAGTCATGTATTGGAAATTGGATTTCCGTCTTGAGTCAAGCCAATGGATGGCTCCTTCCGATTCGAGTCACCTCTAGCAAGATGACTTAGTATCACACCTACGGGTAACCTTGGATCTTGCAGGGCCGATCCACATTTATTTTAGTCGATTAAGTATTCTTGAAAAATACGTTTATTGGCCCAATCGAACCTCCAAACAGGTCTGTATGTCGAACCTATGAGCCTATAGCCCTATATCCGAGGCGCCTCGCTGTCCATCATCCACATAAGTAAATATGTCTGGGCTCCATACCAAGGCACTACCTCTATCTAGAAAGAAACGCATGCACTCCTTACTGTCCCCAATCCCATTTTTAGACTCATACCAGGGTGTGAGGCTCGCGAATTAACAATATACATAAAGCTATGCTATTTAAAGTCGTTCTTTGATCATCAACCACAAGACTTTGTTTTTCAACAAAAGCCTTGATCATTTGCATCTTAGCATGTCACACTGACAATTCATGCCATACAGCTGATGGTTATCAATGTATAACCTCTAAGCTCGTACGTCTCAGAGAAGGGTGTTAAGCAAGAAAATAAATTCTCTGCCACCAAATAGATATATATTTAATAGAAATCAATCAACACAGAATGAAACACAATGTCAGACAAACATCCATTTACAAGTCCATTCTGGGTCTGAACGAAACCGGAGGCACCATATTCCTCGTCCCATATTTCCAATATAGTAGAGAGGTCCTCGCATATCCAGTCGATCTCCATGTACGTCTGGACGATCACCACTTATTACCTTGTCTTGGGTGTATAGCCCAATCAAGGCATCAATAATCATCCAAACGATGTGAAGATCTCCGGTCTTCAACCACTGCCTTCATCGTCGACTTTTAGTCGTCGTATTAGTTATTCGGAAAGGGATAAACCCGATCTTTCCAAATAACTCGCGTATTTTATATTCAATAATCAAGTACTATAAAAACACATCACATGCCTCATTCCAATCAAGAATATTCTTTTATTCAAATGTTTACATCTTTAGGGAAAAGTTCCCATTAATTTTATCAAAGATAAATTCTTTTAAATTTATTCATTAATCTTCCTTTTGATATCATTTTCAAAGATTTTATTTTATCCTTTAACAATTTCAAAGCAAATTAAGGTTTATAAAACTAGTCAGGATTATCGAGCCTTACCGAAGTAATCATTTATTTTATTTTTCCAATCCCAACCTATTCATTCCATGGACCAAAACTGGTAGTACTTCTTATCTAGCACCCACGGTGTTATTGGTAATTTTTAATTACCATTACATGTTCAAATCTAATTAAAGATTTAACTATCGCATGGAGTAAAACTTGTGGTACTCCATCTTGATCATTTCTTAAATTCGGTGAACTTAATTACCTCATTTACATTCCAATATAATTAAAGATTTATTAAAACTCCAATCTTGGTTTTAATTTCAAAAATCATTTCTTTATGATTATTCAACTTTAAAAAATTAATCTTGCCTTTAAATGGGTTAAAGAACCAATGTCATTTAAAGCACAGTTCACGATAAACCCAAATCCTCTTCCATTAACTATGGAATCTTCATGGAAAGCAGATTAATATATAATCTATATAAATTTTCATATTAAATCAATACTATAAATGGGATAATGACAAAACCTTTTAAATTCCATAAATAGTAACGGTCTTCCTTTACAGAAGTTCACCTCGATTATTACCAAATCAAATTCCATTCAATTCCAATTTAATATTTTAAATTGGAAAACTTTACTTTTGAAAATTTCCGTTAATCTTATTAGAAAGATTTATAAATTCCAAATCATATCTTCACTGTTAACTGGGTTAAATAACAAATGTTATTTAAAACACAGTTCATGATAAACCCAAAATCAATCCGATTTTAAATACAAGGCTTTAAGTAGAAATTATATCGGCTTATATTTAATATCAAATTCTGAAACCAACATATTTCGTATTGGGAATAACGATATTTATATCTTCCAAATTCCTCAATAATACCCGTATAATCACGGAATACAATATCAAAATATTCTAAAGATTGTTTCCATTTAAATCCTTTCCAATTCATACGTTGGAAATTTTGTTATTTCAAAAACCATTTACAAATCCAATTTATTTATTTAAAAACATTGGATTATTATTCTAGTTAATAACTAGTTCATTTAGTTAAGAATATCTTTCATCTTTTCAAATATGGAACATTTCATCTAAACTCTTTCCAAATCATTTATTATGATTTCGCACAATTTTTCCATATTTTTAATAATTTTATTAAGGCCTTTACAGTCGGTTTCCAATAACGACCACCGAATTGCATCCATAGCGACCTTTTCCAAAATTGATTTGGACATATTTTAAAATCTAACTGTTCAAATTTTAATTTGTTATTATCATTGGAAATCTCTTTTCGATAAGAACCCAACGGTTCCGGTTTTTGGAGAATCCGACGGTCGGATCTCATGTTACGTCAATTTGAAGTTAGTGGTTGAAATTAGCGAACGGTCGCTACGTGGCGCGTTCTATTCATGCCATTATATATATAATATATATATCATCGATTTCTGTTTAAAACGTATTTTATAAATCGTTTATAACTTCATTTTAAAACTATTTCAACTTCATTTTCAATTTTAAATTAAAATTGAATATTCCATGTCATTATAACATTAAAATGATAATATTTTCAAAATATCTGATTTTGAAATCCATTCCTTTTCGATATTCATTATAAAATGAATAAAATTGATATAAAAATCCATTCAAGCTAAAATGGCGTTTAACTACTTAACTCGGCTTCACATTTCAATATTTTTGTGTCCATCCAAAATCGGACATCAAAATCATATTTTAATTCTTCATTGTTTATTATTTTAAAATATTCGTTATTTTAAAATATTCATTCTTTCTGAATCAGAATGTGACTCATTCAATTACCATATAATTTCAGTTATATGGATTTCATACATCACATGTATTAAACAATAATGATAAACAATCATTAAACATTCAAACATCATCCAAAGTGCTTTCTACAACTGTATAAGCACTAAAATAAATAAATAACGCACATCACAGTCTGTCAACCCATCGATTGACATACAACTAAATATTGGGATTAGTGTATGTCAAATATCACCCCAATACCCGTGTGGGGTTTTCAAACAACAACTGTCAATTTAAATAAATTATTGGTTAATAAATTTAACCAATTCTGATTATGTTTGAATTATTTTTCTATTTAACCAATTTTTCATTGTTCAATATATAAATGATTATTTTTTCCATTTTCATCTATCAGTTTAATATTAACATTTCTAACATGTTAAATATCACTAAATCATCATCACAATACACAAATCACCAAATCATACAATAAAAAATACTCAACTACCCAATGCCTTTTACGATGCCATAAGTGGTCATTCGCGGAGTATGAAATGTGAGTGTCGCTATTATCCATACATCGCTTCCAATTTATGTGATTTGTACGAATTCATGTTTTGAAACAACAGATAAAAATCAATACTGGCAATTTCTATATATTTACAGTTATGAAATAAATTAAATAACTGTACAAATATTTTAGTGAGAGAATTCTCACATTCGTTTCCACTCCGTCAGTCTTTTTTTCTGAATTGTTCTATTTTGATTTAAAATCACCTCAAATTCTAATTTGCTTCAATCGCTTCTAGTCAGTTCCGTGTCGAAGTGTTCGTTGCCATAATCGCAACGCAATTGGAATCAATACATTTGGGCCTCATATGACAAAGTTATGGATTTTTAAACATTTGATAATTTAAGCGAGTAATTAGTTAATTAATAATAATTAAAAAAACTTAATTACTCTCTTTGACCGTTAATCAAAAATTTAGGCCGCCCCTAAGCCTTTTCTTCTGCGTATTCTTCCAGGCATCGACCCTCATTTTGAACCCATTTTCGAACCGTTTACATCGAACCGTGCGCCACCAGCTATGTTAGGATTATCTCGCATGTTGTTAAGGTAGGAATGATAGTTTGAATAAATAGTCCCACATCACAGAATAAATTGAAGGAGTGGAGTGTATATATATATATATATATATATATATATATATATGAGTTGGTTGGCACGTAACATCAGGGATTCCTTTTGTTACAAGGATGTGTGTGTCAACTCATATGCGTGCTCCCTATGTTGGAAGGAGGTGGGCTTTGTTCCGACCGCCGTTACATAACAGCGGTATCAGAGTCGAAGGTTACGGACTGGGCCATGCAGGCAAGGCAGTAATCTCAAAAGATACTCATAGGATGCGAGTCAAGGGGGAGACTGTTAGGGTTGTCTCGCATGTTGCTACAGTAGGAATGACAGTTTGAATAAATAGTCCTAAAACACAGAATAAATTAAAGGAGTGAAGTATATATATGAGTTGGTTGGCATGTAATATCAGGGATTCATTTTGTTACAAGGATGTGTGTATCAACTCATATATGTGCTCCCCATGCTGGAAGGAGGTGGGCTTTATTCCGATCATCATTACATAACAGGTTATCTGCAGTTGTCTCCACAAATGCGGTTGCTTCGTCGAGTACCAAAATTTTGATCTTCTTCATACTAATTCGACCCAAACATACAAGCTGATGCTAGCCTATACTCCAGTTCTCTGTGACTGATGAATCCAGCTTTACTTCTTTCTTCCTAACTTCATCGCCTAGTTGATGGCAATCCAAAGCCTATGAAGGAGAATATATACAATATCAACACAATATTTTCTACTGATGAATTGAAATATAGTGATCGATCATCAGATTTAACACGAAAAAATATAGTGATAACGAGCATTTAGTCTGTTAGTTAGTGTGGATAAACATTTTTTCGAGGAGATAGAACTACAGTTTGCAATACCAATGAGACCATGGTGTGATTACAAAATTCGAATTCTGGAAGGTCTTTACAGCTTTCCAACAGCCACAACCTTTCAGAAAAGGTTTAAATTCAAAAGACACAACTTTTCAAAATTTAAGGAACAAGTCAATGGTAAGTATGTCGACATACATAAAGTATGATGTCGACATCCCTTCATGAAAAATCAAAAAATAATTCTTAAAGTAAATAAAATAACGTGTAATAAATTATGGAAATTCGTGAGTTAAAATAAAATATTTTTCTTTTTTTAAGTAAGATGTATTAAGTAAGAATATATTAAAAACATATATTAAAATGACTTTAAGAAAATGATTAAAGTCCAAGTATAAAATGATATAAAAGTATAAATATAAAACTAAATATATATTAAAACTTAATATCAGTAAGGAAATTGAAAAAACGTAGGTAACTATAATAAAATTAGTATTAATTTTATAAGTAAAACATAGCTTCTCAAATTCATTTCGAAGGAGCAGGGGTAGAAACACTAGCAGCTTTGATTTAGAACCTTGCATATAAATTCGTATTCTTATCGATATATAAGTTACAGATTTCTTCAGAATGTTTATATGAATTCATTTAGTTACATGAATTGAGTATGCGACATGACCTAAAATGTATTATTTATTGTTTTTTTTTCTACAAGCTTTGTAATGCTGAAAATTAATTATTTTGTATGGCTACCATAGTATTAGTTTTTATGTTGTTTAATTTAGAAGGAACATATGTTGAAAATACTCATGTTTAGTTTTGATTCATAAGTATAGGAAAACCATAACGATTTGACAAGAACCTCTTGAATAGAAGGTTTATCAACTTTATTTTGATTTTCATATGATTTAAGCAAACATGTTGGATATATCCACTTATACAAATGTGTTTTTACCCTATATTTCAATATTCCACTGGTGTAAGAAAAAACTAATTAAGAAACACCACATATTTTTTGATGGAAAATTTTATAATCGATTTGGTATTATCTACCTCTAATGTATGATGGTTTTTTAGCATAGAAAATTGTTTCTCAACACAAAGATTCGCAATACATAAAAATTCATTTTAAAAATTTTAGTAAATCAGTTACAATTTAATCACGAATATGAAAGTAAGCTAAAATTTGGATTCAAGTGATAGAAAATTGTTGTAAATAGTACACGAGATATACTTAAGTTTAATTAGACTTTTGGGAAAGTCATTACTCTTTGGACTTGGACATGTGAATACCGCTCATGGCTCGATTGCTGACACTGTCACTCAAAAATGAATGATCGAATTTCAGGAGGATTTTCCCGGCCACTTCAAATGTCATGAAAAATCACAAGAAACTGAGTGATCGGTCACTTCAAATTGTGTGGAGAGAAGCTAGGTTTGGGGGTGTTTAAATAGCATAGGTGTCACGAATCTGGTCAGAAAGGCGTCCAGGTGCAGAAAAATGGATCTGTCCCCAGATCTGGAAAACAGGGGGGAGATCGACCCTAGGGTCGACCCTACTGTCGACCTGTATACCCAGGTCAACCCCCAGGTCGACCTTAGTGTCGACCTGTGTACCCCAGGTCGACCCTAGTGTCGACCTAGGTCCTGTCTGTTTTGAATTTCGGGCTGAAACTTTTGAAGGCCATATCTTCTTCATATGGAGTCTGATTTACGCAAACTTGGACTCTATTCCAAGCAGAATTTCGAGACGAACGCAATGGCGTAGCCCGTTTCCCTTTATTATTCATCTAAAAATTATTTATACTTTAATTTGTGAAACTTAATGTTATAGAATTACGGGGTGTTACATTCTCCCCCCTTAAATGATTTCGTCCCCGAAATCTTCAAGTTAGGAAGAATGTGTCCTACCATTCAGTCATCCATCTACTCAACCATTCAACCACAGGCATTCATTGTCCTTAAAAAGATTTATAATGCTTTCATGTTCATATGCATAGTGTGTGTATATGTCCTTATCTAATGCAAAATCAGGCGGTCTACTGATCCAGTTGACCTCCTTAATGCGAATTATGTCAGTGCCATGAGTCCATCATGTATGCAGTCCTAACGATACATATCATTTCTATATGAGTGCACAACCATTCACTCAAATGCAACGTCCATATGATAACACATCAAGTTTTAATCCATATACAAATACATATATGCATATGCAAACATGAAAGTGACTGAGTCGATCTAGTGCCTAATGTGTGTATATGCATCCACGAGCAACCACTAACAACCACTTGCAACCATCAATCATAACATGTCTTAAACACATGTTTACATCCATTGGCTTCTACCTGAGGATCGAGGATAGGACTGAGAGGATATACTCAAAAGCTAAAGACTAGCATGCAAATAGATTTTTACAGAAAACGAGGAATCAAGAATATACCCTTAAAAAGGGTAAGATGCACGTATCTAGTCTTTAGTCTTCTAAGTTGCATCTTCTTGAGATTCACTCCACTGTACCTTATCTAATTTAACTTCATGGTTGCGAATTTTCTTGACCTCCATTTCCAAAACCCACTAGTAAAGATAGGACCTCGATCCCTTTCCATGCTAGAGGATATCCAATGTAGTCGAACTATCTTTCCACGATAAAAAGATATTAATCATGATATCAAGTGTATATCCTAAGATGATTAGAGGTATCTCCTCTACTTAGCTTATCCATCATGCTGCAAATCTGAGGGTCTAAAGCTAATGGTTACTATGTGCTTATTACCTTTCTTAAGGTCAGTCTAACTTAGGGTGCCAGCCCCAACCATTTATTTCTCACGCAAACCATCCTAGTTGAACTCAACATCCCTCAAGTACAAGCCCCAAAGTCCTAAACCAATATCAGACAAGCACCCAAGGGATACCTCCTTCGAATTTGGACGATCTATGTGAGATGATACTAACAAAACAACCAAAAAACTGAGCATTTTACCGACTCTGGCTATCCTTGCCAATCTTGCTCCAGAATTATCGTTGATCGCATAACTGGCTTTGCAGTGTCATCTAGATACATGCGGAAGTCTATCTCGAATTTTTAGGGGGAAAACCCCTACCCTAATCAAAATATCTTGCGTACTCATGGACTACCCCAACGGATTGAAAATCGTCGATAGATGAGTAAAGTGATTCTAGGTAGCTAAGACAAACTGATCCCTTAGGATCTTACAAAATCTCAAGGGTATTTTCGAGGCAAGTCGAAAGTCTAACTACTCTTGTTTCATAATTACTAGCTAACCAATCAATGCCTAGAATAAACCCATAGCCCAAAAACATAAGCATAAATATAGCTATTCTCAAATCCTCACAAGTCAAAGATAGATGGGCCGAACCAGCAATTGGATTCGAGACTATAATGGGATTCTCTACTACACAATATCTAGGGTGCAGAGACTTAACTATGGAAGAGATAATATACGGATGTGAAGCGCTAAACCAGAAGGAGTACTAATAGGATGATTAAAGGGGAAAAACTCTATCTATAGAAATCTTACTGCCTCTTTCCCAGGTACGCCGGCGGTGAGAGCATGCACTTGCCTTTCGGAAAATCCCGTCCTTTGTTCTTTGCCCTTGCCCTTAATTTTACGACCCGTTATACCAAAATAAAGAAACTTCCTCTTGTTTTAGGTTTTACTATTCTTTCCTCTCCTCCTTTGTGAACCAAGCCCATATCCATGGGTTCTTCATCCTTGTGTTGTTCTCCTTAGACAAACTCCCTCATTCTCAACTTTGTCATCCTTGTGTAACATGTTGACATGTCTCTCGAAAGCTGCCTCCATCGCATGGAAAATCCTACAAAGCTCGAAAGAAAATTAGCCGTAGGTGAAACTACAGCGGCTATAGATAGAAGTTAGGCACTTATTTGCCCTTTGACAAGTGTCGAAGTCTCAGCAAGCCTACAGAACCATGCCGCGATGAGGTTACCTCCTAGAGAGCCAGGAGCCCCAGAGACTCAAGAAAGAAGGAAACAAGAATTCAAGCAGAGGGTCAAAAGATGGTGCATAAGGCTTTGAGGAATATGCCTTTAAAACAAAACTTTTCTTTTTGAAAATGCTTCTTTTAAAACCGTTTTGAAAATAATTTTTCAAATCTTTTATCTGATCCGGTAACCTTCAGCTCTGATACCAAGTGAAACACCCCACCTCCATTAAGGTCACTCTCAATGGGAATGACTTAATTTTGGTGGAGCATTATAGGTAAAAGAAGCAGATAAATTACAAGACAGACAATTAAAGCAGCGGCAAATAAACAAAACTTTATTTCATTGATAAACAGCTTGTACAAAGATTATTTTACAATACCAAAGTATCCTGTCTTGTTTACAAAAACAAAGAAGCATAAAATAATTTCCCCAAATAAAGCATGAGCCAGTCATAGCAATAGAAGAGAGAGTCCAAGGCAACACGTCAAAGAGTCTTCAAGATTGGAGAGAGTAACAGTCCAAGCAAACCTGAGTTATTCCCTCCCTGACTACCTGGGGGGGGGAACAGAAGAAAAGAGGCGAAAGCAAACTAGGTCAGACATAAAGTCTGGTAAGTCCAGTGATTCTTAGTATTTAAACGAGGAAAAAGGGTCATGACATGAATAAACTAAATATAAGAATAAACCATAGTAACAAAATAATATGGGATAAGCACGGGATATGGCAAGATAAACTGAATGTACCGATAGACTGAATGTACTGATAAACTGAATGCGCTTCTACTACTTCTCTGCTTCGCAACTACCCTGTTTATACTGATTTCTATATCTCTGCACTACCTAACTGGTGTCCAAACTAGTAATCTATGATCATATGATAACGTGATCCCAATCCCCGTATTTGCGGTTGCCTTCAGGTGTACATCTATTATGGGGATTCCGTTTGTTACCTAGATCTAATCTAGGGTTTACTATCGAGTGCTTACTAGATTCAATCAAAGTTTACGCTACCCAGGGCCACTGGGGTTTATGCTACCTATTGAACGCTTCTCGGATTCAGGGTTTACGTGATCTAGGTCCAACTAGGGATTACGCTACCTACTTGTATTAAGTTTCCATGTGTCTGGGTCAGTCGACCCTCTCTTGCGTGTAGATACTCTGTGTTGGCCCCACCATTAGGTGTATCAAGCCTTATGATAGCGACCCGACACGATTCAAGATGCACAGTGTATAACTATTGGTACCCAGTGCATGCTTTTTCCCACTCCGGAGTATGTGCACGCCCGTAAACCGTTGGAGCCTATACTGACGTACCCCCTGCCGTTATCTTTGACCGCTTATAATCAGCCCAGTAATCGTGCCCCACCCTTCCTAGCTAAGGGTACCGTGATACATCTATGTGGGTTACTGCTGAAACGAGTCCTCGTTACTAGGGTTTCCTACTGGTTAAGTTTATGGGCCTATATTTACTAATATTACCCACCAACCCGATGTGTACTTAACCTTCCCACCGATTCAAGCATGTTTATTTAATGGTTAAGTTTGGTGGGCCTATATTTACTAATGTTACCCACCAACCCGATATGTACTTAACCTCCTACTCGTCAAGTCGTGTTGGTTAAGTGGTTCTTATTAACTTAACCTTTCTCTCTTATCTTGTTGGATTGGTTAAGTGTGATTTATTAGCTTAACCCTATTCAGTCATCAAGTTATATTGTTTAAGTATTCCCCATTTAACTTAACCCCATTAGCTCATCAAGTTATACTGGTCAAGTGTCATTAATCAATTCAAGTTAACTTAACCCATCCACCCATCACGTCATGTTGGTTAAGTGTTTTTGTAACACCCCATGTCCATTAATGTCACTCACAAAGGGAATGCATCAATGTCCATGAAGCGTTATTGTTGTATAGAACAGATAAATTACAAGAATAAATAAATAAAACAACACAGCGGAAGGTAAAACTTATTTCATAGCATCATAACTCAAAACGAGCTTACATAAGTAGTTCCCAAAGTCAATAGTCTTTTCCAAAAACTTCAAAGTACATAAAGAAGCAAATACTTAAATAACATAAATGCATAAATCCCCACTGAGCATAAGCAAAGCCATAAAGATGAGAGGGTCCAAAGCGATACATCTACTCTTTTCAAGCAACTGAATAAAAATCGGCACTAAGCTGTAGTATTCCCTCCTTGCAAACCTAAGGGGGGGGGGAAGGAAAGAAAAGAGGTGGAAACAAACGGGTCAGACATAAAGTCTGGCGAGTCCAGTAATTTTAACAAATAATAGGTAAGGTAAATAATCAAGACATAAATAGGCATCATGATATGGCTGTAATTTAGATAAGGTAGATAAAAAGGATGGACAAGATGATTTCATTCCTAAGTACTAAGACAATCCTACACCTTGGCTAAGCGAACAACCCTCCAAGTACTAACCCTGAAGACCGAAGTCAACATCAGACTAGCACCCAAAGGACTATCCAACTCAACCAACATGTATTTCGTTACACCGCACTTTTGCTAAGTTACACCACATTACTTAATTACACCGCACATCTACTAGTCTCTTTTTACTAGAGGTTGATCCCTTCCCACTAACTGTACCCACATGACAAACTTGGTAGTTACTTGTACCTAGCTACTATCGTAGGTGCCGGCTTGCTCCTACCACAGCTAAGGTACCCTTAATCTACCCATTCGATCGGCTCCCTAAACCCCACACCCGTGCTGGCCCCACAGTGAGGTGTATCACTCCCCAAAGTGGAAACCCCAATACCAACATAAAATGCACGGCCATGCCTACACGATGCAACAACGTCTTACCTACCAGCCCGGACACATGCACGCACATGAACCCATTGGACTCGCGTTGCCACCGCTATTCACGTTTTGACCTCTTACATTCAAGTCCAGTAAGCGTGCCCCAACCCCGGCCTAGTACCAGGCCCGATTAGATACTCAAACGGGTTACTGGTTGAAACGGGTCCCCCATCCGACACAAGCCTCCCACCTATGCTTGGTCCCTACTAGGTTTTTCTCCCACTTAACCATTTTAATTTAAATGTCCATGCTTACATGTCATAATTTACATGTCTTATCTTATACCGGTTAAGTCTATATTTAAATGTCGTAATTTACATGTCACCCCACTTAACCCTCTAACCATACCCATGTCTTATTATGGTTAGTATTTCTTAATTCATTCCTTATGACGAACGGTGCATGACCTCCCACATTAGACCGAATGCTTTGTGGCCGCTGGATTTGCCGGGCGGTTCCGGGCAGTTTTATGCCACAAACCGGGTCTAACCTCGTGTCATTAACTGTTGCGCCTACAATTCATTCCTTTGACCTCTCACATTAGATGTCCAATTGTGGCAGCTGGATTTGCCGGGCGGTTCCGGGCAGTCTTACGCCACAATTGCGCCTAACCTCGTGTCAAAGGTTTATTAATAATCGTATTTCACCCATGCCCAATTTTCAAGTCATGTATATCCAATTAAACATATAATCATGTTTATAATATTGCCTATTCCAAATTGTCACTAATTACATATTAATTAGCCTTAATTACAAATTTACAATTATAGGCAATTTCATCAATTCCATGTAATTCATACCCAAATATGCCAATTTCACATATTATCCAATTATCAAAAATTTCCAATAATATCCAATTTTCCAAATTTCCATATTACCAATATTCCACATCGTTCCCACGTATTCACATTCGCGCGTATTTTTAATATAGGCTCGAAGGTAGCCTAGATCCACAAATAAAAGGAATAGGGGTAAGAAGAGAGAATCAATTCATAGAAAATTGGATTAAAACAACATCATGAAATAAAGAGGCATATAGACTGGCATAGAGGCATAATAAAAGATTCAACATGAATAAACTGATAAAAGGTATGAACTTTACATAGAAACATATGCATATGATGACATGAATCAAAAAGGTGAAGACCTGTTGAGATTTTCATTACAAACATATATATGAATCCTTTTTACAACTTTTTCATGTTACTTTAATCTCATTAAATTTGTGAAAATAACTGTACTCACCTTTCGTGGCTTAAGAAAAGGATTTAACAAATTGAAATTGGTGTAGAAACGTTGCGGTGATGTTGATTGATCTTCTTTAATTGTTGTTGAAGCTCTAAACTTTGATTTGAATTGTGTATAAACACTTGAGATTTAATTTAGAGGCGGCGGCTAGGGTTTAAGAGAGAGTTTTACAGCATAATGGTGTCATAGATAATATTTTATGAATTAGGGTTAGGTCTTAGGGTGTATATATAGATGTCTAGGATCGATTAGAGCCCTTAGATTAACCCAGAAATCATCAGGACCACTCAGATGCAACATCAGCCCTTAGCGCGAATCGGGCCACGGGTTGACAGCCAAACACCTTGGATCGACCACTAGTCGACCCAGCGGAGCTCGGGTCGACTCCAAAAATAGTGCGGTTCGGCTATTTCCCCTCCCGATTTGCTATTTTGAACTTTTTTTTGAATATTTATTTATTTAATTTATATATATATCTATATATATATATATTTATCTCATATGCATACAAACTTCAAGGCTTAATAACATCTTCATATGGTATCCGTTTTGTGCAAACCAAATGTCTATCTTGACCCAAAATTTTGAGACGAACATAATAGCGCAACCCATTTCACTTTATTCTTCTTCTAAAAATTAATTATACTTTAATTTGTGAAATTTAATGTTATAAAATTATGGGGTGTTACATTCTCCCCTCCTTAAAGGATTTCGTCCCCGAAATCTCCAAGTTAAGAAGAATGTGTCCTACCATCCAATCATCCATCTACTCGACCATCATCCACAAGCATCCATTGTCCTTAAAAGATTTCTAATGTTATATGAACATATGCAAAAGTGTGTGTATATGTTCCTTATCTAATGCAAAGATCAGGTGGTCCACTGATTCAGTCGACCTCCTTAATGCAAATAATGGTAGTGCCGTGTATCCACCGTGTATGCAAAGAACCCTATACATATCATTACTACATGTGTGCACAACCATTCATTCAAATGCAACATCCATATGATACGTCCATTAAATATACATCCATTTAACTAAATACATCCATTTATATGCAATATGCAATATGAAAGTGACTGAGCCGATCTAGTGCATAAAGTGTGTGTATATGTATCCACGAGCAACCACTAACAAACACTTGCATCCACATGCATCCATCAATCATAACATGTCTCAAACACATGTCTCAACCATAGGACTACACTATCTAAAGGTCAAAGATTTAAACGAGAGGATATACTAAAGATAGGACAAGTACAAGCTAAGCGTTAAAGGAGAAATCAAAAGACATACCCTCGAAAAGAAAAGGGTACAATGAACGCATCTTCTCTTCCATCTCCCAAGTAGCGTCGCTCTCATCATCTCCCCATTGCACTTTGACTAGCTTGACCTCTCGATTCCTCAACTTCTTAATCTCCGACCCAAGAATGCATATAGGAGCTCGTCGAATCGTCGCATCACGCTCTATCTCCACCTCTCTAAGCAAGCTCGACTCTACCACTTTCGCGGTCCCATGCAAGCACTTCCTCAAATGCAAAACATGGAACACGTCGTGTACACCACTAAGTCTTTCGGGCAACTCTACTCTATATGCCATCTGTCCAATCCTCTCCTTAATAGGAAACGACCCTACGAACCTTGGTGCTTACTTCCCAATGGACCCAAAGCGAACAGCATTTCGTAATGGAGACACCTTGATAAAGATCATGTCCCCAATATCAAATTCAAGATCTGTCCTCCTCTTGTCCGCATACGATTTCTGCCTATCTTACGCCGCCTTCATCCTCCTTCGAATCAAATCAATCTTTTTCGGAGTCTCTCTAATCATATCGGGCCTAAGTAAGATCTTATCCGTAGATTCCCACCAACATGTAGGTGAACGACAAGGCCTTCCATAAAGAGCCTCGAAAGGTGACATGCCAATGCTAGACTGAAAACTATTATTATACGCGAACTCCACCAAAGGAAGATGCTCCTCTCATGTACCTCCGAAGTCTAAAACACATAGCCTCAAAAGGTCCTCTAGAATACGATTCACCCTCTCGGTCTGGCCGTCTGTCTGAGGATGATATGCGGTGCTCAAACATAACTGAGTCCCTACCGCCTCTTGCAAGCTCTTCCAAAACTCGCTAGTAAAAATAGGATCACAATCGCTCACTATGCTAGAAGGAACACCGTGCAAACGAACTATCTCTCGAATGTATACGGAGGCTAACCATGGAGTAGTCCTCTTACTCTTCATAGGAATGAAATGGGCGCTCTTAGTAAGTCCGTCTACCACGACCTACGTCCCCGTATTACCCTTCTTCGATCTCGGTAACCCATCAACAAAGTCCATCGAGACACTCTCCCACTTCCATTGTGGGACCTCCAATGGGTGAAGCAACCCACTGGGCTTCTTTTGCTCTGCTTTTACTTGTTGGCACACCAAGCATCTAGCGACAAACTCGGCCACATCCTTCTTCATACCGGCCCAAAAGTAAACTCGTCTTATGTCCATGTACATCTTGTCCCCGCCGGGATGAATGGTCATCTTCGAACGATGTGCATCATCAAGAATGGCCTTCCTCAAGTTCCCGTCTCATGGTACACAAAGTCTACCGTCCCTACGTAACCAACCCTTATCATCTAGGGTATACCTACTGAGATGGCTCGATGACTCCCTCCTTATGAGCTTCTCTACCAACTCAACCAACTATGGGTCATCTCGCTGTGCCTCACCAATCCATCCCAAAAGCATAGGTCTGACCTCTAAGGATGCTAGCAAACCGAGTACAAAGTCAATGGAAGGTCTAAAGTCAAACGTAGAGATGAACTCTAAGCTTTGTCGCTCAACAAACAACGGACTCAAGGACAACCTTTTCCAAGTGTTTTCCTCTTGTATTACTTAACCCCACCACATGTCATTATATATTTTGGTTAAGTGTAAATTTAGTTAACTTAACCCTATCATCTGCTTAATTAACATGTTACAACGGTTAAGTGTTCTAAATTTACTTAACCTCACCCACTTGTCTAATTAACATGTTATTACGGTTAAGTGTTTCCCTAGTTACTTAACCTCACCATTTCTAGCTTGATTTGTTCATGAGCCTTAATTAATTAATTAAAGCACAACCACTCACATCAGACAGATATTGTTGTGGTTACTGGATGTGCCGGTCGGTTTCGGGCAGATTTACACCACAACTCAGTCTAACCTCGGGTCTTTCTGGGCTTGATGCACTAACCACCCACATTAGACATGTATTGTTGTGGTCACTGGATGTGCCGGTCGGTTCCGGGCAGTTTTACACCACAACTCAGTCTAACCTCGGGTTAGGCATATTCGTCTTTTACTAAATTTACGTATTTACTATTTATGTAAATTTTCCGTAAATCAATTTAGCCTAGATCGTATTTATTTGTCATGCAAATTAGCATATTTATATTCTATGCTCAAAACTTGATTTACCTATCAATCAGCTCAACTTGCAGTTTATACCAACTTTAGATTTAATATTCCCATTTTACAATTCATGCCCCATCTAGATTAATATTCCAATTTACGGTTCATGTCAAAACTAGATTTGATATTCTAGTTTACCGTTTATGTCCAAAACTTGGTTTACATGCCAATTACACCCTTTGCGGCCTATTAAATTTATCAATTTATGCCCAAGTCTAATATGCATGTAAATCATTCACTATTATAGCAAATTTAGATTATGCCAACAGTTTATTATGCCCAACTAACTTAATTAAGCTACGCCTAATTTTCCGCGCCGTGATCGTACGTATAACATGATTTCACAAGTTTCTAAGTACTCGTGAAATGATACTAATAGTATCAAAGAAAGGAATAGGGGATAAGCACGAGAATTGACATAAAAGAATAGCTATGCAAGAATGAACCAAATACAATATAATGGTTCCAATGGGTTTGATGTACATAACAGTGAATAGGAATAAACTAGCCAAGTTACACTCTAAATATGAAATCCACACAATCGACGGAATAGGCATAGGTGATTTGGTCCAACATAATGCCAGCTCAAGGTACAACATGATTGGTTAATTGTAACAATGGGAGTAGTCATAAGCAACTAACTACAATAGTCATAGGCAATTAACCACAATAGTCATGAGCGACTAATCACAGTAATTTCTTAACCAATGTCATAGGCAATAGTCTCATAGTCATAAATCTTGGTAATAGTCTCATAGTCTTGAATCATATGCAATAGTCTCAAAATTATGAATCATAGTCATAGTCATAGGCAACAGTCTTTAGTCATAGTCATATGTAATAGTCTCTTTGTCCTAGATCATAGCCATAGGCGATAGTTTCATGGGCAACAGTTTCATAGCCATAGTCTTAGGCAAAAGTCCCATAATCATAGTCATTGGCAATTAGCCACAATAAGTTCTAGGCCACAATCGAGAATCAGATCCAAAGGCATAGATAACGTTAGATTTGACATAAGCATGAATCAAAGATAATTCAATCGCAAATAGGCACAGTTCTATATTTTAATTTATTACATTCACGAGTCCAATTACATGTTCAAATCTAAGGATAACCGAACTTACAGTGATCGGTTTAGAAAAGGTGATTTGCTATGATTCGAGTGACGTTGCTTGAAGCGGAATGCCTACGGTCCAACTTGAAGCTTTAACTTGATTCTCTTTTAATTCTATTCAGTTTGGAAGAAGATGCATTAATCCTAGTTTTGATTCCAACAGAGTAGCGACGCCATTTTTTTATTTTTATTTTTAATTAGAATTGAGGCAGAGTATAGGCAGAACTAAATTGTGTGGAGAGAAAGCTAGGTTTGGGGGTGTTTAAATAGCATAGGGGTCACGAATCTGGTCAGAAAGGCGTCCATGTGAAGAAAAATGGATTTGTCCCCAGATCTGGAAGACGGGGGGGAGGTCGACCCTAGGGTCGACCTGTATACCCAGGTCGACCTTAGTGTCGACCTAGGTCCTGACTGTTTTGAATTTCGGGCGGAAACTTCCGAAGGCCATATCTTCTTCATACGAAGTTCGATTTACGCAAACTTGGACTCTATTCCAAGAAGAATTTCGAGGCGAACACAATGGTATAACCCGTTTTCCCTTAATTATTCTTCTAAAAATATTTATACTTTAATTTGTGAAACTTAATGTTATAGAATTACGGGGTGTTACATCTCTCATGTTTGCTGATGATCTAATTATTTTCTGTAAACCTGATGTTAACACTCTTTTGAATATAATGGCAACTCTTGGAAAGTTTTATAAAATGACTGGCTTGAAAGTCAATGTTGAGAAATCTGAATTTAAAGCTGCCGGTATCTCTAATCTCCATATCAGGCAAATTCACAACTTGACTGGTTTAGCTTGTAACACGGACACTACTTCTTACCTAGGCTTGCCTTTAGTGACTTCTAGGATCACCACGATGCAATGCTTACCCCTACATGATAAAATCATCGCCAGTCTTGACTGTTGGTCATCTAGGATGCTTAGTCAAGCAGGTAGAATTACAATGATTAAAGCTGTTATTATTTTGATGCAAGTTTATTGGTATAGAACTTTTATACTGCCGCAAAAATTAATACACATGATTAGAACTGCCTTCATGCGCTTTTTGTGGAAAGGTAGTGTGCATGTGAAGTATATAACACCTATTTCATGTGTCAAAATAGAGAAACCTATTTCCAAGGGTGGTTTGGGCATTATGAATATGTGCAAATGGAATATTGCTGCCGTTGGTAAGCATTTGAATGACATTTTATGTAGGAAGAATAGTTTGTGGGTTGAATGGTCCTATATGCATGTCTTAAACAACAATAGTCTCTGGACGGTGGCGGAAAACCAAAAGCATAGCTGGATGTGGAAAAGTTTGATTAAGAATAGACACTTTTTTTTTTCCTTTTTTCAAATTTGGGGTGAATGCTTTTCCGTTCGCTAAATTTTGGCATGATCCTTGGTTGGATTTTGGCATCATTATAGGCAATGATCTTACGTATCTTGATATTATTCAAACTGGTATTAATTTTTCCGTGATTGTTGACTGCGTTACGAACGGAAGACAATTTATTCTTCCAGCTTCTTCCAACCAATTTATCAATGATGTTTGGAATACAATTCGTGCCAACGTTGTGTTTGGTAACCACTTCATGCATGCTCATTGGAAATTGCAAGGTGATATATATTCAGTTAAAAATATGTACAAAGAATTAAATGATGTTGCAGCATTGCTTTCTTGCAGATGGAGTACGACAATCTGGCGCAAGGATAGTGCGGCGAAAGAGAACTTGCACTTATGGAAAGTCTATCACCATGCTCTCATGACAAAGGACAAGCTAATTCAATGCAGAATGCTCCTCAATCCTACCTGCAGTATGTGTGGTCATGAGGATGAAATAGTTGACCGTCTTTTTCTTCGATGCATGGCAACAACGCCTATTCTTATATCAACTTTGGAGAAAGCTATAAGTGGTAGGACTGTTTTACTCATTGACTGGGAACAATTAATGAGTAAATGCAAAGGAAGGAACCCCAGAAAGAGAATTTCCTGTTTTGTTTTGAAGAAATACTTGCGGCACATTTAGAGAGAGAGGAATTTAAGGACTTTCCAGCCTACAAATGGGTCTTCGTTTACACATCTAAAGCACCAGCTTTGGATGGACATAAGGGATGGGTTGAAGTTCTTGAAGTTCTCTTTCGATCCAGGAATCTTAAGTTTCTAACGCAAACCGATTTGCAATTTGTAATTATTTGTTTTATTAGCCTCTGTTAAACATTGATATGCCTTGTTTTCATTGTTGTCTTTTGTTTTATTTTCCCTCCTTGTTTCTATGTAATCGTCTTTGGTGCATCAATAAAGTGGCAGGAGACCACTCAACCCTGTCGGCCTTGCCAAAAAAATTTGATTTCAATGTACATTTTAATTTACCGGGGCCACATACTGACTCCAAAAATTCCAGAAAAATAAATCTAGCTAGGTTTTGACATTCTGTATCCAACAAAAGTGGTTTCATTGAAAATGGAGGTCATTTGCAAAATGGCTATTTGTAAAGGGTATATATTATATTAAATATATATAAATTCCATAGCGACTATTTAAAATTTTAAACTAGACATAACTTTTTATTCTCATTATGAAATCTCAGTTTTTCACATTCGTTAGAAAGATATAATTAAACCGATTCAAATATTTCTTGTTTTACTGAAATCCGGTTTATTTTGAATCTTGTACATTCAATTGAAATTTGAAATCAAATTTTCAAACTACCGCGCCATTTCAGGCTCGTTTTATAATTAAAATAAATTTATTCGTTCTAGCTTTGTTTAAAATAAAATTTTAGTCGTTATTATTTAAAATAAATCATTTTAAATATTCAAAATCCATTAAAATAGCTAAAATAAAATTTTTAAATTGGTTCTGAAAATCCGGGTTGTTACAATCTCCCCACTTAAAATCTTTTCGTCCTCGAAAAGGAGCGGAGCTGAAAGTTGTTTAACTAACCAACTCAACTTTCATTTTTTCTTTCATTCTTTAACTTTTCAGTTTCTAAGAATTTTCAAATTCTACAAAATTTAGCTAACACCCTAAATTTTTGAAAAATTTCGCCATAACCTCCTTTATACGGGGAGAACTTTAAAACTGCAACTTGCCTCATAGGGCCCTCACCAATCCAAAAGAAAAAGAAAAAGCCAATCGGCTTATATAATCATCAAAACCCAATAAATTAGTAAACATACCTATTTGTCGGGTATACAATTTTACTCCTCTTCTTAGCTTCCATGCTATGACCTGTTCATTGTATATACATGTACATACATGCAATTTCAAACGATTTTCAATTCAGTTTCATATTTGATTCGATTTGGCTTAAATTTTTCTTTCTTTCACATGTTGGTTTAAATGAAAAATCACACAACACAATCATCAATCAATTAGTTGATTAGCTTTTCAAATTCATAATTTTTTTATATACTCAAAAATCATGTTTTGCGTGTCAAACCACAACGATAACCCTATCTAAATTTTGGTTCTCACACCAGTCAATTGGAAATATATAGAGATCCCACTTTCAAACTCGAACATAGAATCTAATGATGCGATTGCTATCATCAGAATCATCTTCGGGCGACTAGAGTGTGATTCTATATTTATCTACTATATTTAAGACATCGTATACATGTGGATCAAACGTATATGAAAAATCATTATATACTTGATTGTCCAAATCAATTTAAAATAAAATATTCAAATACATATAATAAGGTTTTAATTTTCAAAACAAAATTTGTTTTCAATTTTATTTTAAAAATAACACTCTTTGAAACTCATTCCAGGATACTACTGATCCCATCTCTAATGAGTCATTCTTATTGGATATTACTAATCCAATCTCTGATGAATTCTTTTGTTCGATTCTAATGTGTCTTGTTCTCGACCTCTGTAAAGCAAAGCTCTGATACCAAGCTGAAACGATCCAAACTCGCCCTTTCGGGAAAGCCCGGACTGAGTTGAGAACACGACAAATCAGAACACAGACAGAAGAACATTTCATTGCTATTACAACAATTTACATCAGAGTACAAGAATATAACAGAGTATGAATCAATAATATACAGTAGAAAATATCAGAGATTTAAATTACATTTAAAAACATAACACAAATGAAATAAATACACGGATACAGAACTTTTCGAATATAGCTCCAGCTGCAAACCAGGATCCTATAAAAATAAATCTGCAAAACCAAAACTACTGGTTGCCCGTGTGGAAAATAGGGGCATCCAGAGTTTAGGTTAAAACAATAAACTCCAGGTCGGTCATGTGACTAGTGTGAGAACTAAAACAGTTAGTAATTTGATTTTAAAGTTAGGTATATCAAGGGACCATGTCGTATAACACGGAACGGGCTTACCCCCAAGAATACCAGTGCATAAAACAAACAGCGCAATGCTAAATAAAGAACAATGAAGCTATTATAAGACTCAGGTCCCATCACACAATGCAACGCAAGCCGAAGGATAGAGTTTTCCCTTATAATAGCCAAACATGCTTGATACGTTTAAAACAAATCATTTTGATATTACTATAAGTATATAGCGTCAAAATTACTTCAAATATAAATGTATCGATCATAGACGACATAGTATCCTATGCTACTATGTCACCATACTAGGTTTTACAACTAAAACTAAAATGTCATGTACCGGAAATTGGATTCCTTATATGAGTCGAGGCAAGGAATTATCTTCACCGACTTTGAGACACTCTAGCAAATGCCTCAGGGTTCGGACGCTGGCGAACCCTTGGATCTTCAGGGCCGGCCCACACATAGCTGATTAGTTATACCTGAACACACGTTTCCCGGTCCTATAGGACCTATCCATCGGCTCCGTAGTAACTGATATATCTGAGGCGCCTTGTTATCCATCATCCACATAGGTAAATAAATATAAATGTCTGGGCTCTATACCATGACACCACACATAGCTAGAAAGAAATGTCGTGCACTCCCTGTAGTCACGATCTCGTTTTTGACTCATACCAAAGTGTGAGGCTCGCGAATTAATGCTATACACAAAGCTATGCTATTTAAATTCATGCTTTGATCATCAACCAAAAGACTCTGCTTTTCAACAGAAGCCTTGATCATCTGCATCTCAGCATGCCACATAGGCAATTCACGCCATGCAATGGATGTCTATCGATATATAACCTCTGAGCTCGTATGTCTCAGAGAATTGCGTTAAGCAAGAGAATAAATTCTCTGCCGCCAAACAAATATGTATTTAATAAAGATCAATCTACATAGAATAAAATCCAATGTCTGACACCCATCCATTTATAAGTTCGTTCTGGGTCTGAACAAAACCGGAGGCACCTTATTCCTCGTCCAATATGTCCAATATAGGAGAGAGGTCCTCGCATATTTGGTCGATCTCCAAGTACGTCTGGACGATCACCATTTATTACCTTGTCTTGGGTGTATAGCCCAATAAAGACATCAGTAATCATCCAAACGATGTGAAGACCTCCGGTCTTCAACCACTGTCTTCATCGTCGGCTTATCGTCAAATCAGTTATTCAGAATGGTTATAAACCTGGTCTTTCCAAATAAATTGTGTAATTTATAATCAAGTGCTATAAAATTACAACATACGCCTCATTCCGATTCAGAATATTCTTTTATTCAAATATTCTTTTCAAAAATTTGAACCAAATTAAGGTTTTCCAAACTCTTCGAGATTAGCGAACCTTATCGAAGTAATCATTTGTTTAATTTCTCAATCCCAACCTATTCATCCCATGGATTAAAACTGGTAGTACTTCATATCTAACACATGGGGTTATCGGTAAAATATAATTACCATTTCACGATCAAATCTAATTAAAGATTTAACTATCGCTTGGAGTAAAACTGGTGGTACTCCATTCTCGATCATTTCCCAAATTTGATAATTTTATCTATCTTATTCTATTCTCAATCTAATTAAAGATTCATTAAAACTCCACTTAGTTGTAATCTTCCCAAAAATCAATACTAATGATTATTTAACTTTGGGAAATCAAACATGCCACGTTGACAATCTACACCCAAAAATCTTAGCTCGTACGTCTCAGAGAAGGGTGTTAAGCAAGAGAATAAATTGTCCACCACCAAAAAGATATATATATATATATATAGCAGAGATCAACAAATATAGTTCGAAATACAATGTTAGACATGTAATCCTATCTTTAACTGAGTTAAAGAAATAATGTCATTTAAAACACAGTTCACGATAAACCCAAAATCACATTCCATTAATTATGAAATCTTCACAAAAAACAGATAAATATATAATCGATATCAATTTTTGTGTCTGGTTAATAATATTAATGGAATAACGGCAAAGTCTTTTAAATTCCATATACATTAATAGTCTTCCTCCACAGAAGCTCACTTCGATTATTACCAAATCGAATTCCACTCTGTTCCAATTTATCTTATTAAATTGGAAAACTTAACTTTGGAAAATTCCATTAAATCTTAATAAAAGATTTATATATTCCAAATCACATTTCACTGTTAATTTGAGTTAAAGAACAAGTGTTATTTAAAACATTGTTCACGATAATCCCACAGTCAACTTTCATTTCAATTCCAATTAAATGTTAGTTGATTGGTAAACTTCTCTAAATCTTAATTAAAAGATTTATTCTTTCCTCAACTAGGTTTAAGAACAGTGTTATTGAAGACATCATTCACAACAAACCCAAAATCCAATTTATTATTAAATACAAGGCTCTAAATAGAAATTATATAAGCTTATATTCAATATCAAATTCTGAAACTAATGGATATCGTATTGGGAATAACGATATCTATATCTTCCAAATACCCATAACAATATTTGTATAACCACAGAATCCAATATCGAAATATTCTGAAGATTATTTCCATTCCAATTTATTCATTGGAAAATTTTCAGTTATTTTTAAAACCATTTCAAATCCAATTTAATTCTTTAAAAATATTGGATTATTATTGTGGTTAATAACTAGTTCATTTTGATAAAAATTGTAATGTTTTGTATTTCGGGTGGTCAGATATTTAATTCGTTATATTGTTTTAAATATTTAATTTGAATTTTAAACGAATTTTCATATTTTATTCGTTTATTAAAAATGAGTTTGAAAGTTAAATTTTTATTTAATATAAATCGAGCTCGAAATAGCGCGGCTGTTCGTAATATTGAGTTTTGAACTTCGATTGAATATACATGATCCGATATAAGTCGAATTTCTGTGAAACAAGAAATGTTGCGATCTTGTTGATTATAAGTTTCATATGGAAGAGAAAAATTCAGATTTCGTGTTATAGATTGTAAGTTATGTCCAAATCAAATTTCAAAATAGTCGCTATGGAATTCGTTTATAAATTATAACGTTTATTTAATTTATTCAAAAGGATCGATGTATTTGAATATCGTTTAGCTCCAAAGTATTAATTTTAAGTTATAATTTCATATTCGTTGGATTTGAAAATATATATATTATTTTATTTGGATAAATATATCAAGATAATAAATTATTATTCCTTAATTTAAGTGTTTTGTAATTAAACTAATATTTTTTCAGTGTTATATAAGCCTTATGATTAATTATTTTTCAAACGACCTCCGTTTTCGACAAAATGAATATATATAGAATGTGTATTGCCAATTATTGTTACGTTTCCAGTTTGAAGCCAAATGGAATTATTTTGTCAGTAGACGAAATTTAACCGTGAACCGCTGAACAAAAAAACAATGCTAAATTAAATACTTCTACCCTAAGAAACAATAAATAAATTAAGTACAAAACACTATGCAAACCTAAATGTAGGTATTCACCTATCTTATGTGTATTTGACATCCTTAGGGCATAAGTAAAGTAATGGAACTACATGCACAAGCTACCCAATATAGCATACAGTCTAAAGGAAAAAAAAATCACACTTGCCTAACTCCTATCGTAAGCATAGGCTACTGCAGCTATACACATCTGCTAGCCTACCCTTCTATGTAAAGACAAATATGTACACGCAGCTACCTATTTCTGAAACCTATAGCTAACACTAACAACCCTTCAACAGCTACGAAAGGAAGCATACAGAAAGTACGCTGCACATGCTAACCTGTTTCACACAACTGCCCTGAACAAACAACACATACCCATTTAATTACATGCACAAATTCTACTACCTACCCTAATTCGTACTGCCTATTCCGTGGAACCCAAGCTTCTATGCTTATAAAATACACACGTTGTTCATCTTTTTCCTTCTTCCAGAATGAAACTCCCTGCCGAAGCTTCAACTCAAATCAATTTCACTCCTTACTTCCATTTTAAATCAGCACCTCTCTCCTTTCCTCTCAACAGTAACAAATCGAAACCTATATAAAAAATGGGAAGCTTCCCTCCTATAGATTTAAACAAAACTTCCCATTGCAAAAACTTGCAAGCTCCATTTCTTCAGCTAGAACCGCCCCCTCCATTTCGATTTAGAGTCAAAAGTCCTCGAACATTTCAAACAGGACGTTGATGATCAATAAAAGGGGCAGGAAGCGCCGAGCAGGTGGCCGACATGTATTGGAGGTAGCATGGTGGCCCGCTGACGTGGGCGGTGCAGTTGAACGTGGGAAACAAACGCTGTAGTAATGGCGTGGTGTTTATGGGTAGATCTAGTAGTCGAGGCAAGGCAGTGGGTCCATCAGAGGCGTGGAACTAGTGGCACATACTGGCGTGGTGTGAGGAAGCTTGTGCAGTAGCGTATGGGGAGTAGTGTATGGGGAGAAGGTGGCTGCTGGGCGTTAGACAAAGTGTTAGAGGCGCTTAAGGTGGCGCGGGTTGAGCATGCTTCGGCGGTTGGCCAAATGGTTCAGCATTGGTGAAGATGGACAATGCGTGCATGGGGAAGGCGCGCTGGTATAATGTATATACTTGTACTATCTGTACATTAAACTTTGGATATCCATCAATAATTAATTCTGTCCAGATCTACCATGAACCCATATAAGAACAACTTATATTAGTCTACAAAACCAATGTTCAAGAGCACTTGTTTTATACAATGAATATAAATCGATGTAAGTCCAAATGAAGAGCTATCCAATTACCATTTCCTTGATAAATCCGAATTTCCAGACATAGATTTTTACTGCGCATTTCTACTATTATCTCCTTCTTCATATCCCACAATGGTGAGAATGAAATTACTCCTTATTCTTCTCATATTGAAAGTTTTGGAGTTCACGTTCAAACAGGGGAAGAAAATAGTTATATAATGGTGGCATTGGAAAAAAATGAATAGATGATGAGCGAATGGTGCATTAGTGGAGCTTCGGCAAACATTGGGGAGATAACACTGTGCGAGTGGTTCATGGGTTCTGTACATTATGGCTTTGGGTAAAAGGCCTTTGCACCGTTTTATAAATTTAAAAAAAAGGAAAAAAAAGAAAAGGAAAGACACGAAATGAAACTGGAAGCAGAATGGGAAAACTGTTCACTGGGTAGAAGGTATTATAGCCAGGTGACAATGGGTACAGAAGGGAGTGGGAGAGGAAGTAAATAACGTGGTCTGTTTTATGGTGCGAAAACGAAGTGGGAAAAGTTGGTGACATGCAATGTTTTCGATGAGGGGTTGAAGGATTGGGTGATACCTGTAACGAGGGTGTACCATGATAAATTGCCTGGAGTGGATCTGGCTTTGGGCACAAATTTAAGAAGGTAATTAACAACTGTTGTTTAATGAATTCTTAATAATTAAAGTAATTATGAAATGATTAACTAAATGTTAATTAAGGTTTTATAACTTGAAATGTTAATAACTCATGACAGTTTTATTAAATTTAACAAACCAAGGAGCATTGGAACCATATTGACGAAGATAACGTTTGGAGCTGGAATGGACGAAGATGGAAGCAATTAGAAATTTTAATTAAATTAAATGCATGTTTAATTTAATTAAAGCAAACTATTGTAATGACCAAATCAAATCAAGGTGAGTTAAACTCACTCAGTTACCCCACTTATATTTATATAAGTCGGGTTTTATTATTTGTGTGCTATGATTGCTATTTATTGATTGATTGACAATTGTTTGATTGTTTGTTGAATATATACATATATTATTTGAATTAAATGTTTGTTTAATTTAAATAAAATGAAATCGTTATTTTTAACGATTAATTCCAATAAAGGTAACTTAACTCGTTGGGTACGTTTATAATAATATAAACGTTTAAAATTTAATTGGATGCTTGAATGGTTGTTAGTTGACCGTTACCAGTTGAATTAATTATTCATGTCGTATTAAATACAGGGAAGAACAGTGTGGGGGAATCCTATTGTTCATTTTCATGTTATATCATATGTACTGTTTAATAACCTGATTGGATGATGAATTGATTATTGATTACTGTCGAACCCTTGATATTAACCAATGAGAAATACTGGTTGAGAAATTAACAGTAGATGGCCTAAATTATAATCATTTTATAAAGATCGATTTATCGTCAAGTGAATCAATAGAAATGAAGTTATAAAATTTATTTTATAATTGAATATAGATTTTTAAATATATTCTTTTAAATGAAGTTTATAAAAAGAAAAATATACCGTGTGTGAAGAACACACATATATTGATTGTTTTAATCACAAATACTATTTTTGTATCAAAAATATACTGTGTGCAAGCACATGCATATATTGATCGTTTTAATGACAAAGACCATTTTTGTACCAAAAATATACTATGTGTGAAGCACGTGCCTCATTTAAATTGTCAGATGATTTGTAAAACTAGTTCTTATATTAATAAGATGGATAAGCAGGTGAGCAAGGATTAATGTAACGATTAATAATTGGGATTAATTGTTTTAAGTAATAATTAAAATGGGATTATATTAATCAATTATTATCTATTTAATAATAAGCGAAGTAAATGGGATAATCTAAATTAATTATATTATATAATTAATTAATGTAAATGAAAATAACTATGAAAGTGGTAATGAAATATAATTGAATTTCTAAGAAGCCTATGAACGATTTATATTTAAACCAAATTTGGTGAATGAACGTATAAAGTGATTTTAAGCGAGTGCGATAAGCTTAAAATAAATGTTTGGATTAAGTAAAAAGGAAATCGAGATGAAAAGGGTTTATATTAAACCAGAGTTGTGTAAACAAGCTTATAAAGAGAGATGTGAATTTAAAGCATTAATTTTAAATTAACATTACCAAATGATGGCGTTAAGTGAAATGGATGGGATTTGAAATAAGATTTGCCCAAATGAAATAAATGAAAGGTTTAGGGAAAAGTATTCTTGCAACTTACGTTGGTAAAGTTTTTGGTAATACAATTTGTATTAAGAATCTAGATAAATAGTTAAAGAAGTTAAAGTTTAAAGATTGATGTTTTATTTATCATTTACTAAATCAATGAATTTAGTTAATAATAGTATATTTAAAAGGGAGATTTTAAAAGTAATAAGGTTATATAAAACCGTATTTTTAATAAAATAGTGAATTAGTATTGGTCGGTATTAGAATGAATATGGGCTTTTGAATTACAAATCATATTTATCTTAAGATAAGAACATTGTTGATCAAGGTCTGAGAGGTAATTATAATACCCCAACTTGAACGACTTCAGGATTATCAGAGGATGTATTAGTTGTAATGACAGAAATATTAGAAGTAAGTAATTTTCTGAAATAATAATTTAATGTCAACTGAAGAAGTCGGAAATATACATATATTAGAATTCCAAAGAAAAGGAGTTTAATTAAGGTCTGAGAATATGAAATGATATTTTGATAGCAAAGAGATAATAAAAGGAGATTTTGTGATTATATAACGATATTTTCAAAAGAAAGACATGAGATTTAGAATGCATTATTCTAAAAAGATAAGTGATGATTATGGTGTTCAAATAACGAAACTAAAAGGAGATTTCGTAACAATTGTTTCAAGAATGACAAATTTGGATCGATTCCCAAATGTTAAATAATAAATAATGTTTTAGCAATATTTTGAAATGATAATTGAAGGAAAATTGAATATGATTTTAAAATATTTTCCAAAGTATTAAAATAAAGGATTTGAGAATATTAATATAATAAAACTAATATATTATTTTTGGTATTACAACCAATATAATATCTTTAAAGGCCAAGTGACGCCGTGTACTAAACCAATGGATCTATTTGGTTTATTTATTTATTTTGATAGTCAAATAACCCACTATCAAAATCAGTCCCAACGTGGGTTGGTATGGGAAGACCGGGATCGAATTTATATTCGAAAACCATTCCGACCAATAAATACGAATATGTCAAAGATGCTAATCGAGATGGAGCAATTGAAGACCCTAAATCTTCATGAGCGGAGGAATTACTATTGGATTTCTCTAGCTGATCTCTAGAGATATATATTTGGCAGTGATTTTGTTGTGATCGGAATCTACGGATTGCAAGGACTTCTCGCTACTGATCCATAGGGTGATTCCTATATTGGATGCAGTAAGAGAGTGCCTTCGGTTCATCCTGTTCCTAGATGACTTGTATGGATGAATGTCTGACATAGTATTTCTAAAGGGATCTCGTACGTTGATTTCTTCAAACGTACTATAGTTGGTGGCGGAGAGCAATGGTTCTCTTAGCTTAACTACTAGAGTTTTTTTGTGGATGTCAATTAGTGATTTTTCTAGCAGATTTGACGATGTGGCATTCAAAGTGGATGGAGATGTACTGGTTTTGAAGGATAAACTTAACCTCAAGTCTCATTAACTGGGAATGGCATAAAATCGGGTAGGTCGTATGGCTATGTAGGTCGCACCCATCAAAAGGGTATATCATTACCTGATCTGGCGAAATCAAATGCCTTCAGTTGTCCCTTTTTATTTTCTGTATGTATGTTATTGTTTCGGTTGGCTGGCCCCTAACCGTGGTAATGATATATTCGGTACTCTTAAGCGAAGTGAGGGGCCGGTCATGTTTAGCCTGGGTTGCAAGATGTTCTTGTTGAACCCCAACGTATTCATCTCCAGAGGTACATTGTCTGGAAGGTGGCCCCATACCTTGCCAGGAAATCCGTTCTCCAATAAGAGCTCGCGGTTTTGATTGTATACTATATATGTGGAGCGTGAGATGCAAGCGTTCTGCTAGATTGATATTTACTTGTATGTAGACACTATTATAATACCAGAATAATATTGTTTTTCAAAAATGTTTTCGGTTATCGTAAGGTAAAAACCTCCGTACTGAAAGGAGTAGAGCGAACATTTCACTCGGAAATTCCAATTAGGCTATTTATGTGTGGATTCGATCTTACGATTATCCTTTTCTTTCGAAATGATTTTGATGTTAAAATCAAGTTGTGTGATGCCTTTAAACTTAGTGTGTTTTTCTCACTTTGGTTCACCAGACTGAGCCGGTGTTTGTAATGCTCGGGTTAGACCGAGCTGTACAGGTTCAGGTTATCAGTTGTTATGAAGAGACGAGATGGAAGAGTTTAGACGTATGATATTATATATTCCACTGTGTGATTGTATATAAGGATAGATTATTATAACTGTCCAGATGTGTGATATACTCTGATGATTGTAAGTTTTATTTCAAGCTCTCTGTAAAGATTTATTTCTATGTTATATTTTGTTCCACTGGGATACGAGACTCTGTGTTGTGTTGATTCTTCTTCTTCTATTCTAATATTTCTTTCTTTCCTTTCTCACCCTCTAATTTCTTTCTTATAACTATCTGCTTTTATGTGCAATTTGGGTTGGACGTGAGTTATGATTGTCAGCTCAAAAGGGTACGGGAAAGTCAGTATGTTACAGTGGTATCAAAGCTGTTGGTTTAGTAATAACCTTGGCTCTGTGTCGTAACTCGATAGAGATAGGGTTAGTAATACCCTAGATTGAGTTGAGTGTGTGTGTGTATTTATATATACATGAGAGCATAATTGTAAATTTTATATACAAATGTTTTGTATTGTGTTGGTTGACCGGTTCAAGTGTTGAGATGCATTGAATTGGTAATGGATACAATGTTATTTTGTAAAGAGGGTAAATGAAATAATTTTACCCAAACTATATTTTGTATAGAAAAAGAATAATTTTATTAAATTATTGGGATATTGTGTGTTTGATTGATTTGAATGAAATTCAAATTTGGATTTAAAATTTGAATTGAAACCTAACTTGGTTAAGTGGAATTAAGAAATGATTTTGAAATTAAATAAATTAGTTTTGGAATCTAGGAAATTTAATGAATAATAATTAAATAGAAATCAATCGAGTATTAATCGATTGCTGTTCAAATGTATTGAACCAAATTAAATATTATCATTAAACGAAAATTCAGTTGATTTGATTGTGTATTGGTTGTTGATTGTGGATTGTTTGTTATTGGATGATAGGTTGTTTGAATTGAATAAGCAAAAATTTAGTGGAAATGAATGATGTTTCAGTTTATTTCTTAAAATATGGATACTTATACCCGTTAATTAATGAAATGTTGTTTGAAATTTCATTGTCACTTACATGTTGAATTGAGATAAGCACAAGTGCTAGATGGCTTGAGAATAGATTTTGTAGAGTCGATCACAATAAATAGAGCAAGTTCGCTTAATAGCGCTCGCATAAGGTATGCCTACGCGAAAATATAAAATTTTGGGTTTTTGATTTTTGTTTTCCGACTGGATGGGTCGATGTATATATATTTGTTCATGTGATATCGCGGATGTCACTCTGTGCAGGGGAGACTCTGCTAAATTTTTCCGAAAATTTTAAGTGTTAGAAAATTTTCAATATTTTTGTAAATTTATATTAATTATAGCAAATTGGTTTTTGATTTAAAATAAATTGGATTCTAAATTGAACGGTTTTGTAACATTTTTCTTACCTCTATAATTTCGGGGACGAAATTCATTTAAGGGGGAAGATTGTAATGTCCCGTATTTCGGGTGGTCAGATATTTAATTCGTTATATTGTTTTAAATATTTAATTTGAATTTTAAATTGATTTTAATATTTTATTCGTTTATTAAAAATGAGTTTGAACATTAAATTTTTATTTAACATATATCGAGCTCGAAGTGGCACGGCAGTTCGTAATATTGAGTTTTGAAGTTCGATTGAATATACAGGATCCGATATAAGTCAAATTTCTGTGAAACAAGAAATGTTGCGATCTTGTTGATTATAAATTTCATATGGAAGAGAAAAATTCAGATTTCATGTTATAGATTGTTAGTTATATCCAAATAAAATTTTAAAATAGTCGCTATGGAAATCGTTTATAAATTATAACGTTTATTGAATTTATTCAAAAGGATCTATGTATTTGAATATCGTTTAGCTCTAGAATATTATTTTTAATTTATAATATCATATTTGTTGGATTTGAAAATATATATTATTTTATTTGGATACATATATCACTATAATAAATTATTATTCCTTAATTTAAGTGTTTTGTAATTAAACTAATATTTTATTAGTGTTATATAAGCCGTATGATTAATTATTTTTCAAACAACCTCCGTTTTCGACAAAACGAATTTTTATGGAATGTGTATCGCCAATTATTGTTACATTTTCAGTTTGAAGCCAAAATGAATTATTTTGTCGGTAGACGAAATTTAACCGTGAACCGTTGAATGAAAAAACAATACTAAATTAAATACTTCTACTCTAAGAAGCAATAAATAAATTAAGTATAAAACATTATGCAGACCTAAATGTAGTATTCACCTACCTTATGTGTATTTGACATCCTTAGGGCATAAGTAAAGTAATGGAACTACACACACAAGCTACCTAATATAGCAAACAGCCTAGAGGAAAAAAATTCACACTTGCCTAACTCCTATCGTAAGCACAGGCTACTGCAGCCATACACATCTGCTAGCCTACCTTTCTATGTAAACACAAGCATGTACACGCGGTTACCTATTTCTGAAACCTAACACTAACAACCCTTCAACAACGACGAAAGGAAACACACAGAAAGTACTCTGCACATGCTAACCTGTTTCACACAGCTGCCCTGAACAAACAACACATACCCAATTAATTACACGAACACATGCTACTACCTGCCCTAATTCATACTGCCTATTCCATGGAACCCAAGCTTCTACACTTATAAAATACACACATTGTTCATCTTTTTCCTTCTTCCAGAATAAAACTCCCTTTCGAAGCTTCAACTCAACACAATTTCACTCCTTACTTCCATTTCAAATTTGCATCTCTCTCCTTTCCTCTCAACAGTAACAGATTGAAACCTATATAAAAAATGGGAAGCTTCCCTACTACAGATTAAAATAAAACTTCCCATTGCGAAAACTTGTGAGCTCAATTTCTTCAGCTAGAACCGCACCCTCCATTTCGAGTTAGAGTCTAAAGTCCTCTAACGTTTCAATAGGCCTTGACGATTAATAGAAGGAGCAGGAAGCACCGAGCAGGTGGTCGGTATGTATTGGAGGTAGCGTGGTGGCCCGCTGACATGGGCAGTGCAACTGAACGTGGGAAACAAATGCTACAGTAATGGTGTGGTTTTTATGGGCAGATCTGGTGGTCGAGGCGAGGCAGTGGGTCCGTCATAGGCGTGGAACTGGTGGCACATACTGGCGTGGTGTGAGGAAGCACGTGCAGTAGCATATGGGGAGTAGTGTATGGGGTGAAGGTGGCTTATGGGCGTTAGACAAGGGGTTAGAGGCGCATGAGGTTGCGCGGGTTGAGCATGCTTCGGTGGTTGGTCAATGGTTGAGCATTGGTGAAGATGGACAGTGCGTGCATGGGGAAGGCGCGCTTGTATAACGTATATACTTGTATTATCTGTACTTTAAGCTTTGGATATCCATCAATATTTAATCCTATCCAGATCTACCATGAACCCATATAAGAACAGCTTATATTGGGCTACAAAACTAAAGTTCAAGAGCACTTGTTTTATACAATGAATATAAATTGATGTAAGTCCAAATGAAGAGCTATTTGATTACCATTTCCTTGATAAATTCGAATTTCCAGACGTAGACTTTTTACTGCGCATTTCTACTATTATCTCCTTCTTCATATCCCATAATGGTGAGAATGAAATTACTCGTTATTCTTCTCATATTGAAAGTTTGGGAGTTCACGTTCAAATAGGGGAAGAAAATAGTTATATAAAGTTGGCATTGGAAAAAAAATTGAATAGATGATGAGCGAATGGTGCATTAGTGAAGCTTCGGCAAACATTGGGGGAGACAACACTGTACGAGCGGTTCATGGGTTCTGTACATTGTGGTTTTGGGTAAAATGCCTTTGCCCCGTTTTATAAATTTAAAAAAAAAGGAAAAAGAAAAGAAAAAAAAAGAAAAGGAAAGACACGAAATGAAACTGGAAGCAGAATGGGAAAACTGTTCACTGGGTAGAAGGTATTATAGCCAGGTGACAATGGGTACAGAAGGGAGTGGGAGAGGAAGTAAATAACGTGGTCTGTTTTATTGTGCCAAAACGAAGTGGGCAAAAGTAGGTGACATGCAATGTTTTCGGTGAGGGGTTGAAGGTTGGGTTAATACCTGTAACGAGGGTGTACCATGATAAATTGCCTGGAGTGGATCTGGCTTTGGGTACAAATTTTAGAAGGTAATTAACAACTATTGTTTAATGAATTCTTAATAATTAAAGTAATTATGAAATGATTAACTAAATGTTAATTAAGGTTGTATAACTTGAAATGTTAATAACTCGTGACAGTGTTATTAAATTTAACAAACCAAGGAGCATTGGAACCATATTGACGAACATGGCGTTTGGAGCTGGAATTGACGAAGACGGAAGCAATTGGAAATTTAATTAAATTAAACGCATGTTTAATTTAATTAAAACAAACTATTGTAGTGACCAAATCAAATCAAGGTGAGTTAAACTCACTCAGTTACCCCACTTATATTTATATAAGTCGGTTTTATTGTTTGTGTGCTATGATTGCTATTTATTGACTGATTGACAATTATTTGATTGTTTGTTGAATATTTATATATTATTTAAATCAAATGTTTGTTTAATTTAAATAAAATTAAATAGTTATTTTTAACAATTAATTCCAATAAAGGTAGCTTAACTCATTGGGTACGTTTATAATAATATAAACGTTTAAAATTTAATTGGATGCTTGAATGGTTGTTAGTTGACCGTTACCAGTTGAATTAATTATTCATGTCGTATTGAATACAGGGAAGAACAGGTTGGGGGAATCCAACCGGATTCCTCAAATTTATTGTTTATTTTCATGTTATATCACATGTACTGATTAATAACCCGATTGGATGATGGATTGATTATTGATTACTGTTGAACCCTTGATCTTAACCAATGAGAAATATTGGTTGAGAAATTGACAGTAGATGGCCTAAATTATAATCGTTTTATAAAGATCGATTTACTGTCAGGTGAATTGATAGAAATGAAGTTGTAAAATTAATTTTATAACTGAATATAGATTTTTAAATATATTCTTTTAAACGAAGTTTATAAAAAGAAAAATATACCGTGTGCGAAGCACATGCATATATTGATTGTTTTAACCACAAATACCATTTTTGTATCAAAAATATACCATGTGCGAAGCACACGCATACACTGATCGTTTTAACGACAAAGACCATTTATGTACCAAAAATATACCGTTTGCAAAGCACGTGCCTCAATTAAATTGTTAGATGATTTATAAAACTAATTCTTATATTACTAAAAGGGATAAGCAGGTAAGCAAAGATTAATGTAATGAATAATAATTAGGATTAATTGTTTTAAGTAATAATTAAAATGGGATTATATTAATCGATTATTATCTAGTTAATAATAAGCGAAGTAAATGGGATAATCTAAATTAATTATATTATATTATTAATTAATGTAAATGAAAAGATGAGTTGGAGTTGATCAACCAGTTAATCGTGTTTTAAATTTTACCATGCCAACTTAATGTAAAATGATTATTAAATTGAATTAGTTTATGCTGATTAATCTAATGTAATAATTTAGCGAATGGAGCTTAATTTAATAAGAATTAAAAAGGAAATTGGTTATGAATTCCAGTTAATGATGAAGTAAATTTTAATTTAAGGAGTTACTTATTTAAATAAAGTTCATTAAAATAACTAATCAAAGTGGTAATGAAATATAATTGAATTTCTAAGAAGCCTATGAACGGTTTATATTTAAACAAAATTTGGTGAATGAACGTATAAAGTGATTTTAAGCGAATGCGATAAGCTTAAAATAAATGTTTGATTTAGTAAAAAGGAAATCAAGGTGAAAAGGGTTTATATTAAACCAGAGTTGTGTAAAAAAGCTTATAAAGAGAGATGTGAATTTAAAGCATTAATTTTAAATTAACATTACCAAATTTCGGCGTTAAGTGAAATGGATGGGATTTGAAATAAGATTTGCCCATATGAAATAAATGAAAGGTTTAGGGAAAAGTATTCTTGCAACTTAATTTGGTAAAGTTTTTGGTTATACAATTTGTATTAAGAGTTTAGATAAATAGTAAAAGAAGTTAACACCACAAGAAAAACTGCATATAGCAGTGGCAAAATCCGCTTCTAATCCGTCGCTAAACAGGCCTTAGCGACAGATTTCTTGCATAATGGTATGGTCGGTAAAAAGCATGACGGTATCTTTGTCAGATTTAGCAACGGAATTTAGCATGAGTTTTCCGACAGTTTTCCATCATTTTACTAATTATATAATAAAAATAAAATTTATTTATTTATTTAATTTTAATTTATATACCGACGGATAATTAATTTATAATAATTTATTATTTATACAAAAACATCGGAAAAGCCTTGCTTATTAGCAAGGAATTAGCGACAAAATACATTTTACATCAAACGTTTTCTGTATGTAATCCGTCGCTATTCCCTTTCTATTCTGCCAATAAACATTCTCTCACTTTTCTTGCTTATAGCTTTACCAAATACTATCGTTCAACTATCAATAATAAAATAAATAACATAACCCAACAAAAAAATATAAGAATGCAGTTATGAATACAATACAAAAATTTATTACAATTTAACACAAAATAATACAATATAATACATATCATTTACAAATATACAATTGTACTCTCAACTGTTAAAAAACCAATGCTCTAAACTAAGCTCCTCTCAATCAAGCTACGGTCAAAATTCAAGGGACAGCCGTTTGGTCCAATCTCATGAATGCACAGAAGACAAGCCATCTTTTATCACTATCAATAACCAAATGCAAATTGAAAGACAGTAGGGATTAGAGTGAACCAACAAATTGACCTCTCATTGGAAACAAATTATATACAAACGATAGGAAAGTTTCTTCCTAAATTGTTAAACAATAAAATCAGCTACTGCCATCAAAGGAAAACAATGCAGTAGCCATTAATGTGTGCAAAGACATAATATATCAAACAACTACATAGATGTGACTCTTCATGCTGCAGGGAACAAAACAAGGCAAGTTTGTGTACCCAGACTATATTACAACTTTACACAGCATGGCTAATCCAAGTAGTAGTGTCAGGCTAAAAAAATTATGACCAAAATTTATTGCACTAAATTTGAAAACACAAATGAACTAATGGATATCCCCAAATTTTCAAATACATATGTAGTGCGAGATTGTTATCATAATAAGTTAAAATCCCACCCTCCAAATATTTATTATAGCAGCATGTTGACATTTATAAATAATGCTCATGTTCACAGTTTCTATCTTAGCAAAACTTATAACTACATTGTATGTGTTTGCTTTTATGTGCGTGTGTTATAAGGTGCATGTATTAATGAATTTTCCATGTACAACAAATTTTCATCAATTTTAGTATCACATGACGAACACCTTAATTCATTGTTGACTAAAATAATTAAGATAATGAAAGGATTTGTACCTCAATTATTATTTTACATTAGAACTTCAAACTAACACTCATACTATCCAATGCTACATGAATACTACCCAATGTTGTGGCTGCTGGATATCCTTGTGTACGGATGTCACTCTTCAGTTGCCTATGATTATGATAACATAAGACAATAAAAATCAAGGAAATCATTAATAGATATTACTATTTTTCATTTTATATTCTCTTTATATGCATACACCTCAAAAGCTCCGCACAGGAATCATATGATACTTATAATATAATGAGAGGATGAGATGTTGTGTCATTCGTTATAGAGATATGTATGGAGGTCATAACATGGATTAGCAAATAAGTGCTAAGATCTTGTTAAATTATGATGTTCATGGCATCCAAGAAACCATAATGTTATAACAATCAAACAGAAAAAAATTATAAGTATCTAAACATGCAGTGAACTAATATCAGCGCTGCCAAAGTGAAACCGAAATATTGGATAACTGAAAGACCGTTGAGCAATTTAAGCAAATGAAGCCTTGATTATATACTTGATAAATATAACTGTCAGCAGGACAGAAGCATGTTTAAATAGTTGGATAAAAAGTGTACGAATACTATAGCCAAAATAAATAACTATAGAAAAAAAATAAAATAACAATGCTGGTTATATTTCAAAGCTTTCATGCAATGCTTTCATTGAAAATCGATGGTAGAACATCGAACATTCCGAGTACAATATTATTTCATAGTCAGATATTTCCAATTTCCTAATTTGAGAGTGGTATATACAGAGTTCGGACCTTAAATGCAGTAACATATTATCACGGTAACAATTGATTCTTTTCATAATTCACGACATGATTGAAATCTCTAGCCTCATTAAGTTACTAAGTATATCTATTAAATACGATTGTCCTAGAAAATGATGATCTTAATATGTCTACAGCAATCTTCACAATTTTATGTCTTAAATACTTAGTTTTGTGGTTACTGGATGGAAAGTGTGCTGTTATCATACACAATCGATTTAGTAATAGAAATCAGGGTAGAAAAAGCAATAATTACCAATTCTAAAAGAACAGCAATCACCGTGAGGGATCTTTTTTGCCAAATCTGATCGTTTCTGAAAGGAACAGTAACACTACCATTAGAAGTTTAATCAAATTAATCAACGCTTCAAACTTTGCATAATTTCATGAGTTCAAGAAGGAAACAAGCATAAAAATAATACCTTTTAACTTCTTCTGTCGATAAAAATGCTCAACTAGTCGTTAAAATCGATACATTTAATCCGGAAAAAACTACATGTTAGCAAATCAGAAAAATAATGAAGAAAAGACACGGTTGAAAGAACTGAAATTGAATTGATTGTGTACCTAATAGAGCGGTTTGACAGTAGATTTCAGTGACAACTCTGAGTGAGATTTCGGCTGTTAAGGAAAGGGAATCAAATCAGGGTTAGGGTTTTTTCCAAATGCGGATTGAGCTTTTTTTTTTCAAGTTTCGTCTGAAATGTCATACAAGAAACCGATTTTCACGTGGGATAAGTATATTCGGTCTGTTGATGCGACCTAATTAAATCAGATTTCGGAAGGAACGGAATACCGTGGAAGTTGCGGAAATTTTCCCTTTTTTTCCGTTACTTGCCTGAAGGAATTCCTTCCGAAATTATTTTTTCAAAAAAAAAAGCGGAAATCGGAAATTTTGGAAATTATCGGAAGGAAATGAACGGAAAAGTGGAAATACGAAAAAAAAACCAGCCCTACGTATATGCACCTTTATAATTAAAAGAACATACATACACCTAATTACATGCCTAGTGGTGTGTAGATATTTCAAGTGGAATACCGAATTTGTCTATAAAGGGACTTTCACTTATTTTGTGGTTCAACAGAAATGAAACTATCCACAACAATGAAATTGGATGGACATATTTTCCTCTCCATTCTTTCTAACAGCAAAAGTTAACATGAAGTAACAACTAACAAGTCCAGAAAAGGAAACATGCTCTTTATCTACCAGCAAGTTAATAACAGCAAAGTGGCAGTGATTTTCAAAGTTTAGTTCAGGTTACAAAATGCCAAACAATTATTTCAGGTTAGTTTTAGAGTTTGCAATGGGTCAACAATGCCTAGTACAATTTTGATATGCACATATACAGCAGCAACAAAAGAGGTGGTTTACCTTTTGTGCTCTTGAACGAACTAAACTGAAAAGTTTGGAGAAATAAGACGAAAAAGGATACAAACATTTGTCAAAGCAACAGAAAAAATCCATTCTCGATAAATAAACTTTAATATTATAGGATAACTGGAAGATGAAGTTACAGCAAAAGGTAAAAGAATTTTGTGAACAAACTCAAAAAGAAAATTCTGAAGAACCCAACTGCACTTTTAAAATTAGCCTTGATAATATGGGGTTTATAAACAGAACCGATCCTGGATAAAAGTTGAAATAGATGTTGAGATAAATGAAATTATCATTGCTTTTCCAGTAGACAAAATATAAACTGCATAATTAATCAAAGAATGAAAGAATGCATGCATCATTGTAATAAGAGAATGCATGCTTCATTAAAATGATACATAAATTTATTTAAACGGTCTTACTTCATATTGCACTAATATATCTCTTCCCCGGAGCGATGATAGTGCTTGGTATATATGAATCCCCGGAGCAATGTCAAATGCAGGCTTACTTTACAGTACTGAAATTAGTTGTTAACATGGAATCAACATGGACGAATCTAAGTTAGTTAGAACGTGAATTTTCTTGGATAAAAGGCAGTAAAAAAAACCGTAATTGAGCGGGACTGATTAGTGAAGCAGTAAGCACAAACTGGAAATGAACTTCAACATGGGTGGGGAAAATAGGCGAGGTAAGTCGTAGACGATCAAGGAAGTATAGAGGAAAAAAAACGGCAGTCATAACTGTTACACATTTTTTCTTGCAAGAAAAATACACAATATATTTAAGCTAAGATTTTAATATGGCGATCCTAATATCCGTACTTGTACTATCAATTAATTGTAAAGAAAGGAAGAGATGGGAAAACTCTGTAGAAATTAAATTCCCAAATATTTGATATTTGCAGATAAGTAGATCAGCACCTACACATTATATGTTATTGATATCTATTAAAGAAGCAAATTGGTAATGGTCAAAACCTGCACAATCGAATTGAAAAAAAAACCAAGGTTTTGTCTTCACTATAGATAAGAAAACAATTGAACTACAAAATTCAAAGTGGTTATTGAATAAACGTGAATTCTCCAGAACAGGCTAAAGTAACTACAACACTAAAAGTAAAAAAATTCATGGAACCATACTGCAGTGAAACACAGTTAATATTTTTTTTTCAAATATTGCAAAGTTCATTGTAAAATAACTAGAACACTAAAAGTAAAATAAAAATATGGAAACAGGGAAAGATGTAGACCTTAGTTTATATCATCTTTTCTTGATTTAGCATTCGAGAGCTGAATCTAGAACAACGACATCTTTCCGCCAATATGCATTTAGCGACCGTCGTCAATGGCCAACACTAGAAGAAAAGCAGCGTCAGTCCAACCCACTTATTGGAATCCCATTACGAATTTTAGGTGTTTAATTTTAAGGGCTAGGGTTTGATGATAGAAAATGAAAAAAAAAATCTCAACGCAACAAATCAATTTCACTAGAAAAATACTCTACCTAGACCTCCTCTATTTTTAGATCTGCATGCCGCATACCTTCAGCCCATAGTCGTTCCATCACTGGCCATAATTTGGAAACGAAAGAATTATATATTGAATGGGGAACAAAGGTTAATGTATGGAGAAGCAAGAACAGGGACAAATATTCATATGAGGTCATGAATTCATGGGTAAAAAGGTTTAATCAGGAGAAAGAGGGTTTTTTCAATTTGGGGAAAAAAGTACTTCTGAAAGAAGATGAAGGCGATAGAAGGTTTTGCAGGCTTTGTTTAATGAAGCAGATGGAAAGAAAATTTAGACACAACGATACAGATCCAATGGTACCATCTAGATCCACGGTGGATATCATTATCATATGGATCACAAATTTGATCCAGTAGCTATTTTACATTGGGTATGTCTAAATAATTGACTTGTATATAATTAAATTAAACTAAATCAAATTAATAGCAATAATGGGATAATTGACGTTGTTAATTTGCATATAACCGAAGAGCCAAAAAAACAACAACTAAACAAACTCAAATTTCGAAGTTTAAAATACACCAGGGAAGGCAAATTATGTCGAACATTGTTTTTTGAAATATATATTTTTTCCAAAAATGTTGATTATTTCAAATTTAAACTTTGATTTAATTTTTTTCAAATGAAATTAAATGTTTTTTTTTTCAAATCTCCAATGATATTCCCATTGATAAAAACATTCCTACAATATATTTTTAAGAATTTAGTAATTACATTGGTTATGAGCAAAGATTATTTTGCTAATTCTAAATAAACAATGATTATAATTTATTTATTATAAAACGTAAATTATTATTTATTATTACTTATAAATCATTGATTAGAACAAATTAATTATTAATTATTGAATATGTTAATAATTATTAAAAAAATAGCACTAAAGTATATCTTAGAAAAATAATATAAACATCTCTTGCAAATCTGTTGGAATTCTGCTGCAAAATAGCTTCAATAAATATTCATCGGTATTCTGCCTGGATTTGCAACGAAAAATAACAGCAGAATTTTTTTGTCGGTAATTTGACGCAATTTGCAATGGCTTAGTAAGGGATGACAGAAAACGACGGTAATAAATAAAGGAAAAAAGTTGAAAAAAAAACAATCTCTTGCAGATCACATGGAAATCCGCCGCAAATTAGCAACGAAAATTTCTGCTTCTAAATATATGACGCTAAATCTGCATTTTCTTGTAGTGTAAAGTTTAAAGATTGATGCTTTATTTATCATTTACTAAATCAATGAATTTAGTTAATAATTGGTATATTTAAAAGGGAGATTTTAAAAGTAAGAAGGTTGTATAAAACCATATTTTTAACAAAATAGTGAATTGGTATTGGTCGGTATTAGAATGAATATGGGCTTTTGAATTACAACTTGTATTTATCTTAAGATAAGAACGTTGTTGATCAAGGTCTTAGAGGTAATTAAAACACACTAACTTGAACGACTTTAGGATTATCGGAGGATGTATTAGTTGTAATGACGGAAATATTAAAAGTAAATAATTTTGTGAAATAATAATGTAACGTCAATTGAAGAAGTTGGAAATATACATATATTAGAATTCCAAAGTAAACGAATTTAATTAAGGCTTGAGAATATGAAATAATATTTCTATAGCAAAGAGATAACAAAAGGAGATTTTGTAATTATATAACGATATTTTCAAAAGAAAGACATGATATTTAGAATGCGTTATTCTAAAAAGATAAGTGACAATTATGGCGTTCAAATAAAGAAACGAAAATGAGATTTCATAACAATTTTTTTAAGAATGGAAAATTTGGATCGATTTCCAAATGTTAAATAATAAATGATGTTTTAGCAATATTTTGAAACGATTGTCGACGAAAAATTGAATATAATTTTAAAATATTTTCCTAAGTATTAAAATAAAGGATTTGAGAATATTAATATAATAAAACTAATATATTATTTTTGGTATTACAACCAATATATTATCTTTAATGGCCAAGTGACGTTGTCTACTAAACCAATGAGTCTATTTGGTTTTATTATTTATTTTGATAGTTAAATAACCAATTATCAAAATCAGACCCAACGTGTGTTGGCACGGGAAGACCGGGATCGAATTTATATTCGAAAATCATTCCAACCGATAAATACGAATATGTAAAGATGCTAATCGAGATGGAGCAATTGAAGACTGTAAATCTTCATGAGCAGAGGAACTACTGTTGAATTTCTCTGGCTGATCCCTATAGATATATATTTGGTAGTGAATCTGTAGTGATCGAAATCTATGGATTGCAAGGACTTCTCGCTATTGATCCATAGGGTGATTCTTATATTGGATGCAGTAGGAGAATGTAGCGATTTGGATTTCGCCCGGACCTAATCGATCATTAAATCGACTAAGAACGTTGTAACCTGAATACGCTAACTTTGGGTATAGAACACATTATAAACATCATAATAATGCAACATCAGAGTACAGAATATATCAGAGTACATCGATAAATAATAATTCAGCTGAAGATTAAATTATAATAAATGTAATCCAATGCAGCGGAAATGAATAAACTAGCACAGGGAAGACTATCAATGCTCTGGACATAGCTCTAAGCTTCGATCCAGAATCCTGCTCAATATATCTGCAAAATAAGCTACTCGACTGCCCATGTGGAAAAGAGGGCACCCGAGTTTGCAAAGTGAAACAAACTACGGGTCAGTCATGGGACTGGTATGAGAAATCTTTACTTAACTACTAATAAGGCTAATCACAGGACCACGCCGCTAACACGGAACGGGTTTACTCCATTGGATTGCTAGTGCATAATTTAAATAAAGTAAATCGTTAAACAACGCAATGCTTTTTAGAAAAATGAAACCATTATAAGACTCAAGTCCCATCACACAATGCGACGCAAACCGAAGGATAGAGTTTTACCTTATAATGGTCAAAAATTCTTGATACGATAAAAACAGATTTGATATTATTATTCATGTATTTATGTTTCAAAAACATTTCAATCATAATGTATCAATCATAGATGGCATAGCTACCATAAACTATGTCGCCATACTAGTTTTACAATCAAAACCGCATGGTGTCGTATTGGAAGTTGGATTTCCATCATGAGTCAAGGCTAGGGACGATCTCCTTACAGATTCGAGACACTCTAGCAAATGTCTCAGGATCCCCCGCAGTGAACCCTTGGATCCTGTAGGGCCGGTCCACAAATACTTTAGTGGATTAGTTATGCATGAGCACACGCTTTTCGGTCCTACTGAACCTATAAATTGGTCACTACCGACCAATATGAACGAGGCCTCGTAATCCATCATCCACATAAGTAAAATGTCTGGGCTTGTAAAACCCTGATACCACTTCTAGCTAGAAAGAAATGTGTGCACTCCTTGCGTTCCCTTGTCCCTTTTTGACTCATACCGGGGTGTGAGGCTCGAGAAGTAACGCTATACACAAAGCTATCCCTAAATGGGTTGTGCTTTGTTCATCAACCATAAGGCTTTGCTTTTCAACAAAAGCCTTGATCATTTGCATCTTGGCATGCCACATTAACAATCCACGCCATGCAATAAATAACTATCAATATATAACCTCTGAGCACAGGCGTCTCAGAGAAGGGTGTTAAGAAAGAGAATAAACTCTCCACCACCAAACAGATATATATTGAATAGAAATCAATTTACATAGAATGAAATCCAATGTCAGACGCACATCCATTTACAAGTCTGTTCTGGGTCTGAACGAAACCAGAGACACCTTATTCCTCGTCCCATATGTCTAATACGGAAGAGAGGTGCTCGCTTATCCGAACAATCAACAAGTACGTCCGGACAACTACCACTGTAACCCTTTCCTGGGAGCAAATCAGTCCCGGGCATCAGTAGTCATCCATTCGATGTGAAGATCGCCGGTCTTCAATCACCATCTTCAATGTCTTCAACTTTAAATCGTCGTATAATTATTTGAAATGAGATTGAACTTGATCTTTTCAAATAATTCTCGAATAATTATAATTTAAAATCATTTCATATCGTTAATATTGTTTTATAACGATTTATCACTATTTTATTTATATAAAAATAGTTCAATTTAATTTAACGATGCTTTGGATCGATGGGCGACCCTGGCGCTGTTTTTATCCAAATTTGATTTACACATTTCTCGAAATCTAACCATTGAATTTTAACGAATTTTATATGTTGGAAAGATCTTCCCAAAGCGGTCCTAACGGTTCCAGTTTTGGGGAAATCCGACGGTCGGATCTTTCAGTATAATCGTTTAAAGTTACGATTTCAAAACGCGAACTACCGCGCGCGATTCGTTTAATTTTAATTTATATATATATAAAAATCATTTGACGATTCCACTAACGTGTTTAACACGCCAAATAAAGAATGTTTTATTGGCATATCATATCTACATGTTCATAATGTCAAATAAACATGTATTTTGTTTACATGACATTTCTTCATGTTTTCTAATGTCAAATAAAATGTAATTTATTTGCGTACAAATCCTAATGTATAATTTAACAATAAAAATGTCTCTTTAATTTGTACACAATTCTATTGTATAATTTGACGATAAAAATGACCCTTAAATTTATACACAAATTCTAATGTGTAATTTGACGATAAAAATGTTGCTTTAATTTGTATACAAATTCTAATGTGTAGTTTGACGATAAAATGTTGCTTTAATTTATGTACAAATTCTAATGTGTAATTTGACAATAAAATGTCGCTTTAATTTGTATACAAATTCTAAGTCTAACAATGATTGATATTTTTATTTGTCGACCATTCTATTTCAACCAAAAATGAATGAAGATGATTATTTCATTTTTGTTGACAATTCTATTTCAACAAAATGATTAAAAATGACTCATTCATTTTTGTTGACAATTCTATTTCAATAAAATGATTAAAAATTGATTCTTAACTCAGTGTTAACAAAATGACAACTGCATATTGTTAACAATTCTATTTTGATAAGACAAATAAAATTAACACTTCGTTTTGTTAACAATTCTATTTTAACAAATTGAATAAAGGTGATATTTCATATTGTTAACAATTCCTATTTTAACAAAATGAATAAAAGAGATATTTCATATTGTTAACAATTCTAATTTTTTAAAAAAATTGAATAAAGGTGACGGCTTCATTTTGTTAACAATTCTAGTTTAACAAAATGAAATAAAATCACAATTTCATTTTATCTAAAAATTACATTTCAACAAAATGAATAAAAGTGACGACTTCATTTTGTTAACAATTCTAGTTTGACAAAATGAATAGAAGTGATAATTTCATTTTGTTAACCCTAACCTAATTCAACAAAAATGATATTTTGTTTTATCAATTTTAATACAACAAAAAATGACATTTTATATTTTGACAATTCTAATTCAATAAAAATGACAATATCTATTTTGACAATTCTAATTCAATAACAATGACAATCTCTATTTTGGACAAAAAATATCCTAACTAAATGATATTTTTATTAACATAAACATATTCTTATTTAAATGACATATTTATTTACAAAATATGTTTTCTAACTACATGATATATTTATTTACAAAATATGTTTTCTAACATACATGACATATTTTATTACATACATTTTTCTATGTATTCTAATGAAAAATAAAAGAATGATTTATTTGTATACATTTTCTCCATGTATTATAATGGCAAATAAAAGTATGATTTATTTGTATACATTTTCTCTATGTATTCTAATGACAAATAAAAGAATGATTTATTTGTATACATTTTCTATTCAACATAACAAATAAAAATGATAATTTTATTTGTTTAGAATTTCTATTTAACAAAAATGATATTATTGTTTTAACACAGATCTATTTAACAAAAACGTTATTTTTGTTTTAACATAAATCTCCTTAACAAAAATGTTATTTTGTGTTTTGACACAAATTTATCTGACAAAAATGTTATTTGTATTTTGACACAAATCTATTTGACAAAAAATGTAATTCTTGTTCTAACTCAATTCTAATTAACAAAAATTTAATTTTTGTTCCTGTAACGACCCGCAAATCCGTGTTATCTGAGTTGACTAAAAACACCATACGTCCAACCCAAATTGCACAGAAATACGAATCATTTTTAGAAAGAAGTTAGAGGATGAGAAATAAAAGGAAAGAAATATTAGAATAGAAGAAAAACGAAGATCACAAACTCACAGCGGGACGAATAAAATATATTATATAACATAACTTTTGAAATACAAATCAGTAACTTTATATACATACCATCATCAGAGCACAACAGTCATTTCTGGAACAGTTATAAACACCTGTTTCCATATACAAACAAGGTCCACAGCGGAATATATGATAGCCTATAGCTAACCGGTGAAACCTCCTGCTTCCAGCTCCTTCAAATGAATCTGTGAAATCCCAACTACTTGACTGCCCGTACAAATTTGGACACCCAAGAGTTTAGGGAAAACAAAACAAAATAAACTCTGGGTCAGTCATGGGACTGGTGTGAGTAAACTCCAACCACTTGTTTTACTTTAAAAAAATCCTTTCAAAAGAAAAGATAATAGTAAGACCAGCCCACACATAAACACGGACGGTTTTTACCTTACTATAACCCAAAACACTTTGATACGAAAATCTAGTGATATTATAATAATGTCTACATCAAGTAAATAACCAAATAGCAGAACGCTTGCATCTCACGCTCCACATACATAGTATAAAATCAAAAACCGCATGGCGCTTATTGGAGATTGGATTTCCAACATGACAAGGTATGGAACCACCTTCCGCTAGTGTATCTCTAGAGAGGAATACACTGGGTTCAACAAGAACATCTTGTAACCCGGCCCACACATGACCGACCACTCATTTCGCTTGAGTGTATCGAATGTATATCACCAACGGTTGGGATCAGCAACCGTCTCCCGACTGGGACAGCATCGAATAGAATAAGAAATTGAATGAACCTCTAGATAGGTGATTATACATCCTAATGGGTGCGACCCACATAGCCATGCTGCCTGCCCGATTTTTGTCCTTTCCCGGTTGTTGAGGCCTGAGGCTACGAATACTTACCATTCATTGATAGCACAATCACTTTGAATGCCACATTGTCAGATCCGTTAATCACTCGTTGAGTTTGCACAAACATTCTGGATGTTATGCGAAGGGAATAAATCCGTTGCAACCATATATATTTATACAGACCAACCCATTTGATCATTGGAAATACTCTGTCAGACATTCGTCCATTTACGTTCGTTCTGGGATTGAACGAAACCGAAGGCACTATTTCTATTTAATAGAAAGAGTCCTTGCACTTTACTCCGTCTTCAATATATTCATCATACTTGGTTCGCAACGCTTATGCCAATACGGAGTGGTTCTTCGGATAATAATCCAACCGGTCTCTCCATATTGACAACGATGGTCAAAAACTTCGATAGTCTATGATTTAACTATCGAATAAAAACAAGTGTTCATCCAAACATATCAAACAAATCACTGGGCTCTTTAATTAATATTTCATTAATTAAATCTCTTCTACACTCTCTTATCAATATTTGTTAACCAAATATTTTCAATAATCATCTCGGCTTCTTACGCTATTTGGAAAATATTTCCATATATCGCCTTCTCTTATTTCCTATACTTAGGAAATATATTTTATTTGAAATTGAAAACAATTTCAATCACTTATCTCTTTCTCGACTACTTTAACTATCCTCAGGAAATATTTACTTTTATATTTCCAAAATAACATTACTTGGGTTAAAACGAAAGCGGTATAAAACATCGTACGGCAACCCAAAATATTCTATTCAACTAACTATTATCCAACACTTCTCTTCGAGATTGGATCTTGCTATTTCTCCATTTAAAATGAAATCAATCAAGTTGGGGTAAAATTACCTCTCAGACCTTGACTGAAAACATCCTCAACTTCAAACGGCAAAACCACTAACCTTGAATAAACACACTATAAAACCCAATTGTTCATTCTAAAACACGTGTATGGTTTTCTTTCTATTTCTAATTTATAGATTTCCCTTTTTGTTTACAATATTCTATTTTTGATTTCGTTTTCTTATCGAATTCTATATATATCGATATATAGATTTCTAATTGTCAAATTTCTAAAAAAATATTCTAACTCATTAAATTCCCGGAAAAATTCGCCATAACCTCCCCTGTATCGGGAGCATCGGGAAATTTCAAATAGCTTCCCGGTACCTTCTCATTTCAAAAAGAAAAAGAAAAAGCCAAGCGGCTTGCCGATACGGCGCATAAAATCTCATATATGAATTAAACATGTACCTTCTTGTCGAGCACATAAATTTAAATCTTCATATACTTCATCCCATACCTGTCTCCTGTATGTCTATACCTGTCCAATTTATTTCAACTTCATACACTCATTTGACTCAATTCGTTAAAGTAACTCTTTAACTAACTCTCTGCCTATCTCGTTTGTATATTTGAATATAACACGTTTCAAATATATTTCCACTTACTTATCAACTAATTGAATTCAAATTTCAATTTAAGTTCTATATTCGATTTCGAATATATATTTACAATTCCAAATTCACCTTTCAAAGTTCGACTTCAATTCACCACTCGATTAACTAATTCTTCTTTGACTTAGTTAATTCTATTCAATAATCAAAAATATGATTATTGTTTCAAAAATCACTTTTCTTACTTCACTTGAGTTCACATTTATTTTCTAACTCAAGACCAGGTTTTTAAATGGAAATTCGGATTTTTATTTGCTTAAAAATCCCTATATTTATTATATAAAATCCATTATGATTTTAATGGTTTCTGGCGCTGCACTTTTAAAATTTTGATTTTGACATAACTCAAATTCTATTCGACGAAATCCAGATTTTTCTCCTTCTACAGAAAACTGTTATCAAATTGGTCATGACGCTTCTTGTTTCAAAGAATTTCGACTTCAATTGATTCCTGTATATTCAATTGAAGTTCGAAACGACAATTTACGAATTGCAGCGCTGCGACGAGTTCGTTTTAATTATATTTATATATAAACTTTTGAACTGCCGTTAAAATGAATTCAACTCCATTTTAACTCTATTTGAAATCTGTTTTCAAATTCCCATCACATTCTATTTTAATTCTATATTCAATTTACATTTGAATTTCTCTATTCAAATTCTATTTCAAATCTCTTATTAAAATTCTATTTGAATTTCCCTTATTCAAATTCAATACTCACATTTCATTTAAAGTTCTATATTCCTTTTCTATTTGAAAATTCTACTTTTGAATTCCTACTTGAATCCTGTACTCAAATTCCAATTCAACCCTATTTGAATTCTATGTTTAAACTCCATTTCACTTCTATAGTTAAGCTCCCTTTGAATTCTATTTTCAAGTTCCTATATTTTAAATTCCCTTTGAATTCTATTTTTCAAAACTCTATATTTTACTTTTCTTTATTCAAATCCATTTGAATTCCTTTGAATTCAAATTCTATTTCAATTTCTTACATCCAAATTCTATATCTAAATCACATTTAAATTTCTGTATTCAAATCCTATATTTAAATTCTAGTCAAATTCTATTTATTCAATTCTGACATTTATTTAAATAAAATTCGAATTAATCGAATTCAAATCATAAATCCTTATGGATTTATTTTCGTTCAATTTATATTCTGAACATCAGAATAAATTCCATCATTTATTTCTTTAAACAATTTCCCCATTTCTATTTTCAAATTCACATTTGAATTTAAATATTCAAATTATCCAAATGATAATTTTTCCACTTTCTATTTACAAACCTCATTTAAACAAGTCTCGCTTTCAAATAAAATATTTCATCTTTGGAAAAATATATTTCCTTTTTCAAAGTCACACTTGTATTTCTATTTTCTGAATTATCCAATGATAATTCATTTCACTCCACGTATAAACTTTGTTTATAAAGGAATCACTTGTTTTATTTTCCAAACAAGTTTATATTTCAAATCTATTTAAAAATTCAAATTCTATTTAAAAATAGAATTTCCCCTTTTAAATCTCAGATATCCTTCCACGATATTTTAAATACATTAACACTTAGCCCAGTGATATTTAAAACAATCAAATCACCCAATTTTCAATCATTTGATTTTTAACACATCATATATGAAAAATATATATGAAATCAAACAAACAACAAACAAACAGATAATATATTTTTGAGGAATCCAGTTGGATTCCTCCAACCTGTTTTCCTGCATCCACAGATGTTAGCACATAAATAATACCCATTCTGCTTCGTGGCAGAATATCGTGGTATAGAAGGTCATCCACTATCATAGCGTGGGGCGTATAGGGTAATCATCCGCTATGAAACTGCGGGCATCCGCTAATGAGACTGCGGGAATCCAACCAATCAATCAACCCATTATATATATAATAGCCTAAATAACTAATATATATATAAAACAAGCAGAAAAATCCAAACAAGCAACAACAATTATTTTTACTAAGTAAAAATAATTATAAATAAAAGGTGAGTGAGATTTACTTACTAGGGTTTTTAGTTCACACTGGTATCCATTTCAGTTTCTATTCAACGATTTCCGAGTCTTCGACTTCACACGAATGATTCCATTCGACTTATCCTTGCCTAAGAAAATTTCAAATTCTATAAATAACAAGTGAATTCCATAGCAAGGTTCTTACCTCTAGAATATACTAAAATATTAACTAAATGTCCCTTTTCGGTTTCCAATTCCTAGATTAACAATTAATACCATTTCCTTTAACCGTAAAGTAAACTTTGGTTTTAACTAATATACTTGATTAATTTAAATAAGAAAACATTAACTTGTAAATAAAAATAAAATAGCTAAATCAGTACCTACCTCCCCTTTGAAATTTTACATATGAATTCTAAGGTTAATAAATCTGAACTAATTATCATACCTTAATCATTTCAAAATTTTATAAACTAATTACCTTATATCCTCGTTTAAACCATCTTCTCCTTCTCAAAATCACGACCAAGATTTGCTGCCAATAACCCACATTCACGAGCACCACATGACAATCATTTGCTCAAACTTCCCTAGTTTACGTGGATAGCCCAAAATGCAAATGAAAACCAAAACTGATCTTGCCCCTTACTACTAGTATTGGCCTCCCTACCTCAGCTTCAACGTCGACTGCTAGTCACCCAGTTCGATCCCTCCAAATTCACGAACCCTGAACATCCCAGCATCCCACTGTCGAACCCAATTCCAAGTTCAACCTCTGTCTCTTCTAACCCCAGCTCAACATCTGATGCTTCGAACTCCATTTTCCCCTATACCATTGCTGCATTGAAACATGACCTCGACCTCCCTTGAATTCGCTGTACATACCACATCGCTTAACACATTCGAACTTCAAATCGCAGTACCTGGTTTCCATCGCAACCTCTGAATAACGATACCGGCCCTCATCTCTTTGCTGTAAATTTCGAGTGCCTCCACTGTTGTCGAATTGGGTCTTTGTGATGATGGATGTAATCACGACTCATCCAAAAGTTGCGCTGACCCAAAATCAGAAACCCCCAAAGTGTGTCGCTCCAGAATTGATGTTCGAAGAACTCGAGCCTGGAAAACTCCATCGCGACTCGCGATTGGGACTGCGTCGGCCTCAAATCCGGAACCGGATTTGATTTCTAATATGAAAGAGGAAGTTAGGGGCGATTTTGAATTCGATTATCGGTCCCTGAAAGTTTCGATTTTTAGCTGAGGAGTTCGCCATTTTTATTGTTTGGATTTCTGAGGCTTGTGAATTGGTCAGAAGAACTAACTGATGGGAGAAGGATGTTGCGATTTTATACAGAAGTATTCCTTGGATAACAAGGAGTTCACAGTGTATAAGAGTACATCGTTATAAATTTTGATTAGACGTAACGAAATCTTTATTCTTTTTAAATAAATTTCGATTTGATTCTGATTTAACTGATTTGAGTTCAAGCTTATCCATTAAATTTTAAAACACTATAATTCACGGTAACGAACACCAATTTGAGCGCAATAGCCGGTGTTTCTAGCGTTATACCACCATTTTGAACACACTGGGACAGGTTTCGGAGCCCAATCCGATCACATGGAAAAGATATTAATTTAAATCGATATAAATTAAATTCAAAACAATTAACTTCTCGATAATAAATTTATATTATCGTTTTATATTCAAACAGAATGACACTGATCATCTGAACTAATCTGATTCAGTTTAAATTTCAAATAGAAATATTTTTTTCCGTATTACGATAATTTTATATATATTCGATATTAAATCGAAATTGATTATTAAATCGAAATTGATTATTAAATCGATAACATAATATAAAAATTCATTTATATTCTCAACACAATATTTAAAACGATATTAAATATTTAAAACAAACTGTTCAAAAATCCGGGTCGTTACATTCTTCCCCCCTTAAAATAATTTCGTCCCCGAAATTGCTAAGGTAGGAAAAATGGTACGAACCCATTATTTTTCGAAAACTCATCTTACGCTGAAACTCAACACTTTATATTCCAACTAATTTTAATTTCAACCAAAACCTTTGGTTTTTATTCATACATATTAAAATTGATCTAAATCAATTTATCCACTTTGATTCATTTAACTTGCTTTAAGTTAAATTTTATTTCCAAAATTCAAATTCCCGGAGTTTTTATATTCAAATCACTTCTGAAATCACATATAAATATATACATATTTATTTCCATCTCAAATTCAAAAACATTTGAATATTCCAAACCACTTGTTTCTTTCAAAACAAATTTCCAACAAAATTTTCTAAGGTAGCAAATCCATCACTTAGAAACTCGAAAATGAACACTGATGATGTTGCAATCATCATCAGAATTATTTCCCAGCCACTGAAGTGAGTTCAGTGCTTTATCACTTCTAAAATCCATTCAAAAATGGTATTTATTCAAAACCTTTACAAAACAAAGCTATATTATTTTATTATTCTTTGGAAAATATTTTCAAACTTCCCAGGATTTTAAATTCTGGTTTGAATTTTATTTTAATTCATCTCATTTGTATATTTAATTCATATACACATTCTATTTGGTTATATATAATCATTCAAATTTTATAATCTCATTTGATTATAATCCTAACAATCAACACATCCATATAATATAATAATTTCAGAAAATTATTCCTTCTATACAAAAATAGAAATTTGGGTAAAATTATTTCATTTATCCTCTTTAAAACAATACTGTGTCGAATTTCTCTGTTTAAGTGTTTAGAAATTCCTATCGACTTCGTGGCGTCCCACGATTCGACCAGAATTCATAAACCACTCAACAGACTAGCCAACACAATATAAAACAATTTCTATATCAATTAACAAATACGCTCTCTCGTATATATATACACTCAACTCATTCTAGGGTACTGCTGACCCAATCTCTAATGAGCACAACTCCACAAAGCCTAGGTATTCGCTCAACCTAAGCTCTGATACCAACTGTAACGACCCGCAAATCCGTGTTATCTGAGTTGACTAAAAACACCATACGTCCAACCCAAATTGCACAGAAATACGAATCATTTTTAGAAAGAAGTTAGAGGATGAGAAATAGAAGGAAAGAAATATTAGAATAGAAGAAAAACGAAGATCACAAACTCACAGCGGGACGAATAAAATATATTATATAACATAACTTTTGAAATACAAATCAGTAACTTTATATACATACCATCATCAGAGCACAACAGTCATTTCTGGAACAGTTATAAACGCCTGTTTCCAGATACAAATAAGGTCCACAGCGGAATATATGATAGCCTATAGCTAACCGGTGAAACCTCCTGCTTCCAGCTCCTTCAAATGAATCTGTGAAATCCCAACTACTTGACTGCCCGTACAAATTTGGGCACCCAAGAGTTTAGGGAAAACAAAACAAAATAAACTCTGGGTCAGTCATGGGACTGGTGTGAGTAAACTCCAACCACTTGTTTAACTTTAAAAAATCCTTTCAAAAGAAAAGATAATAGTAAGACTAGCCCACACATAAACACAGACGGTTTTTACCTTACTATAACCCAAAACACTTTGATACAAAAATCTAGTGATATTATAATAATGTCTACATCAAGTAAATAACCAAATAGCAGAACGCTTGCATCTCACGCTCCACATACATAGTATAAAATCAAAAACCGCATGGCGCTTATTGGAGATTGGATTTCCAACATGACAAGGTATGGAACCACCTTCCGCTAGTGTATCTCTAGAGAGGAATACACTGGGTTCAACAAGAACATCTTGTAACCCGGCCCACACATGACCGACCACTCATTTCGCTTGAGTGTATCGAATGTATATCACCAACGGTTGGGATCAACAACCGTCTCCCGACTGGGACAACATCGAATAGAATAAGAAATTGAATGAACCTCTAGATAGGTGATTATACATCCTAATGGGTGCGACCCACATAGCCATGCTGCCTTCCCGATTTTTGTCCTTTCCCGGTTGTTGAGGCCTGAGGCTACAAATACTTACCATTCATTGATAGCACAATCACTTTGAATGCCACATTGTCAGATCCGTTAATCACTAGTTGAGTTTGCACAAACATTCTGGATGTTATGCGAAGGGAATAAATCCGTTGCAACCATATATATTTATACAGACCAACCCATTTGATCATTGGAAATACTCTGTCAGACATTCGTCCATTTACGTTCGTTCTGGGATTGAACGAAACCGAAGGCACTATTTCTATTTAATAGAAAGAGTCCTTGCACTTTACTCCGTCTTCAATATATTCAGCATACTTGGTTCGCAACGCTTATGCCAATACGGAGTGGTTCTTCGGATAATAATCCAACCGGTCTCTCCATATTGACAACGATGGTCAAAAACTTCGATAGTCTATGATTTAACTATCGAATAAAAACAAGTGTTCATCCAAACATATCAAACAAATCACTGGGCTCTTTAATTAATATTTCATTAATTAAATCTCTTCTACACTCTCTTATCAATATTTGTTAACCAAATATTTTCAATAATCATCTCGGCTTCTTACGCTATTTGGAAAATATTTCCATATATCGCCTTCTCTTATTTCCTATACTTAGGAAATATATTTTATTTGAAATTGAAAACAATTTCAATCACTTATCTCTTTCTCGACTACTTTAACTATCCTCAGGAAATATTTACTTTTATATTTCCAAAATAACATTACTTGGGTTAAAACGAAAGCGGTATAAAACATCGTACGGCAACCCAAAATATTCTATTCAACTAACTATTATCCAACACTTCTCTTCGAGATTGGATCTTGCTATTTCTCCATTTAAAATGAAATCAATCAAGTTGGGGTAAAATTACCTCTCAGACCTTGACTGAAAACATCCTCAACTTCAAACGGCAAAACCACTAACCTTGAATAAACACACTATAAAACCCAATTGTTCATTCTAAAACACGTGTATGGTTTTCTTTCTATTTCTAATTTATAGATTTCCCTTTTTGTTTACAATATTCTATTTTTGATTTCGTTTTCTTATCGAATTCTATATATATCGATATATAGATTTCTAATTGTCAAATTTCTAAAAAAATATTCTAACTCATTAAATTCTCGGAAAAATTCGCCATAACCTCCCCTGTATCGGGAGCATCGGGAAATTTCAAATAGCTTCCCGGTACCTTCTCATTTCAAAAAGAAAAAGAAAAAGCCAAGCGGCTTGCCGATACGGCGCATAAAATCTCATATATGAATTAAACATGTACCTTCTTGTCGAGCACATAAATTTAAATCTTCATATACTTCATCCCATACCTGTCTCCTGTATGTCTATACCTGTCCAATTTATTTCAACTTCATACACTCATTTGACTCAATTCGTTAAAGTAACTCTTTAACTAACTCTCTGCCTATCTCGTTTGTATATTTGAATATAACACATTTCAAATATATTTCCACTTACTTATCAACTAATTGAATTCAAATTTCAATTTAAGTTCTATATTCGATTTCGAATATATATTTACAATTCCAAATTCACCTTTCAAAGTTCGACTTCAATTCACCACTCGATTAACTAATTCTTCTTTGACTTAGTTAATTCTATTCAATAATCAAAAATATGATTATTGTTTCAAAAATCACTTTTCTTACTTCACTTGAGTTCACATTTATTTTCTAACTCAAGACCAGGTTTTTAAAAGGAAATTCGGATTTTTATTTGCTTAAAAATCCCTATATTTATTATATAAAATCCATTATGATTTTAATGGTTTCTGGCGCTGCACTTTTAAAATTTTGATTTTGACATAACTCAAAATCTATTCGACGAAATCCAGATTTTTCTCCTCCTATAGAAAACTGTTATCAAATTGGTCATGACGCTTCTTGTTTCAAAGAATTTCGACTTCAATTGATTCCTGTATATTCAATTGAAGTTCGAAACGACAATTTACGAACTGCAGCGCTGCGGCGAGTTCGTTTTAATTATATTTATATATAAACTTTTGAACTGCCGTTAAAATGAATTCAACTCCATTTTAACTCTATTTGAAATCTGTTTTCAAATTCCCATCACATTCTATTTTAATTCTATATTCAATTTACATTTGAATTTCTCTATTCAAATTCTATTTCAAATCTCTTATTAAAATTCTATTTGAATTTCCCTTATTCAAATTCAATACTCACATTTCATTTAAAGTTCTATATTCCTTTTCTATTTGAAAATTCTACTTTTGAATTCCTACTTGAATCCTGTACTCAAATTCCAATTCAACCCTATTTGAATTCTATGTTTAAACTCCATTTCACTTCTATAGTTAAGCTCCCTTTGAATTCTATTTTCAAGTTCCTATATTTTAAATTCCCTTTGAATTCTATTTTTCAAAACTCTATATTTTACTTTTCTTTATTCAAATCCATTTGAATTCCTTTGAATTCAAATTCTATTTCAATTTCTTACATCCAAATTCTATATCTAAATCACATTTAAATTTCTGTATTCAAATCCTATATTTAAATTCTAGTCAAATTCTATTTATTCAATTCTGACTTTTATTTAAATAAAATTCGAATTAATCGAATTCAAATCATAAATCCTTATGGATTTATTTTCGTTCAATTTATATTCTGAACATCAGAATAAATTCCATCGTTTATTTCTTTAAACAATTTCCCCATTTCTATTTTCAAATTCACATTTGAATTTAAATATTCAAATTATCCAAATGATAATTTTTCCACTTTCTATTTACAAACCTCATTTAAACAAGTCTCGCTTTCAAATAAAATATTTCATCTTTGGAAAAATATATTTCCTTTTTCAAAGTCACACTTGTATTTCTATTTTCTGAATTATCCAATGATAATTCATTTCACTCCACGTATAAACTTTGTTTATAAAGGAATCACTTGTTTTATTTTCCAAACAAGTTTATATTTCAAATCTATTTAAAAATTCAAAATTCTATTTAAAAATAGAATTTCCCCTTTTAAATCTCAGATATCCTTCCACGATATTTTAAATACATTAACACTTAGCCCAGTGATATTTAAAACAATCAAATCACCCAATTTTCAATCATTTGATTTTTAACACATCATATATGAAAAATATATATGAAATCAAACAAACAACAAACAAACAGATAATATATTTTTGAGGAATCCAGTTGGATTCCTCCAACCTGTTTTCCTGCATCCACAGATGTTAGCACATAAATAATACCCATTCTGCTTCGTGGCAAAATATCGTGGTATAGAAGGTCATCCACTATCATAGCGTGGGGCGTATAGGGTAATCATCCGCTATGAAACTGCGGGCATTCGCTAATGAGACTGCGGGAATCCAACCAATCAATCAACCCAATATATATATAATAGCCTAAATAACTAATATATATAAAACAAGCAGAAAAATCCAAACAAGCAACAACAATTATTTTTACTAAGTAAAAATAATTATAAATAAAAGGTGAGTGAGATTTACTCACTAGGGTTTTTAGTTCGCACTGGTATCCATTTCAGTTTCTATTCAACGATTTCCGAGTCTTCGACTTCACACGAATGATTCCATTCGACTTATCCTTGCCTAAGAAAATTTCAAATTCTATAAATAACAAGTGAATTCCATAGCAAGGTTTTTACCTCTAGAATATACTAAAATATTAACTAAATGTCCCTTTTCGGTTTCCAATTCCTAGATTAACAATTAATACCATTTCCTTTAACCGTAAAGTAAACTTTGGTTTTAACTAATATACTTGATTAATTTAAATAAGAAAACATTAACTTGTAAATAAAAATAAAATAGCTAAATCAGTACCTACCTCCCCTTTGAAATTTTACATATGAATTCTAAGGTTAATAAATCTGAACTAATTATCATACCTTAATCATTTCAAATTTTTATAAACTAATTACCTTATATCCTCGTTTAAACCATCTTCTCCTTCTCAAAATCACGACCAAGATTTGCTGCCAATAACCCACATTCACGAGCACCACATGACAATCATTTGCTCAAACTTCCCTAGTTTACGTTGATAGCCCAAAATGCAAATGAAAACCAAAACTGATCTTGCCCCTTACTACTAGTATTGGCCTCCCTACCTCAGCTTCAACGTCGACTGCTAGTCACCCAGTTCGATCCCTCCAAATTCACGAACCCTGAACATCCCAGCATCCCACTGTTGAACCCAATTCCAAGTTCAACCTCTATCTCTTCTAACCCCAGCTCAACATCTGATGCTTCGAACTCCATTTTCCCCTATACCATTGCTGCATTGAAACATGACCTCGACCTCCCTTGAATTCGCTGTACATACCACATCGCTCAACACATTCGAACTTCAAATCGCAGTACCTGGTTTCCATCGCAACCTCTGAATAACGATACCGGCCCTCATCTCTTTGCTGTAAATTTAGAGTGCCTCCACTGTTGTCGAATTGGGTCTTTGAGATGATGGATGTAATCACGACTCATCCAAAAGTTGCGCTGACCCAAAATCAGAAACCCCCAAAGTGTGTCGCTCCAGAATTGATGTTCGAAGAACTCGAGCCTGGAAAACTCCATCGCGACTCGCGATTGGGACTGCGTCGGCCTCAAATCCGGAACTGGATTTGATTTCTAATATGAAAGAGGAAGTTAGGGGCAATTTTGAATTCGATTATCGATCCCTGAAAGTTTCGATTTTTAGCTGAGGAGTTCGCCATTTTTATTGTTTGGATTTCTGAGGCTTGTGAATTGGTCAGAAGAACTAACTGATGGGAGAAGGATGTTGCGATTTTATACAGAAGTATTCCTTGGATAACAAGGAGTTCACAGTGTATAAGAGTACATCGTTATAAATTTTGATTAGACGTAACGAAATCTTTATTCTTTTTAAATAAATTTCTATTTGATTCTGATTTAACTGATTTGAGTTCAAGCTTATCCATTAAATTTTAAAACATTATAATTCACGATAACGAACACCAATTTGAGCGCAATAGCCGGTGTTTCTAGCGTTATACCACCATTTTGAACACACTGGGACAGGTTTCGGAGCCCAATCCGATCACATGGAAAAGATATTAATTTAAATCGATATAAATTAAATTCAAAACAATTAACTTCTCGATAATAAATTTATATTATCGTTTTATATTCAAACAGAATGACACTGATCATCTGAACTAATCTGATTCAGTTTAAATTTCAAATAGAAATATTTTTTTCCGTATTACGATAATTTTATATATATTCGATATTAAATCGAAATTGATTATTAAATCGAAATTGATTATTAAATCGATAACATAATATAAAAATTCATTTATATTCTCAACACAATATTTAAAACGATATTAAATATTTAAAACAAACTGTTCAAAAATCTGGGTCGTTACAGTTCCTACTATTATGTTTTGACCAAAAATGCCAATTTTGTTTCAACTACTACATTTTGACAAAAATGACAAATTTGGTTTCAACTTTTATAATTTAACAAAAGTGACAAATCTGGTTTCAACTAATGTGTTTTGACAAAAATGTAATTTTGTTTTAACTATTATGTTTTTGACAAAAATGTATGTTTTGTTTTAACTAATATGTTTTGACAAAAAATGTATATTTTGTTCAACAATTCTAATTTGATAAAAATGAATGTTTTTGTTTCAACTATACTAATTGAAAAAAAACTGAATGTTTTTGTTCAACTAAACTATATTGACAAAAATGAATATTTTTGTTTCAATAACTATATTGATAAAAATGAATATTTTTGTTCAACTAAACTATATTGACAAAATGAATACTTTTGTTCAACTAAACTATATTGACAAAAATGAATATTTTTGTTCAACTAAACTATATTGACAAAATGAATACTTTTGTTCAACTAAACTATACTGACAAAAATGCACAAATTTGGCTTCAACTATTATAATTTGACAAAAGTGACAAATTGGTTTCAACTTTTATAATTTGATAAAGGTGACACATTGGTTATTTTGACAAAGATGTAAATTTTGTCTCAACAATTTTATTCAACAAAAATTGATATTTTTGTTTTCCAACTTTTTTGTTACAACAAAAATGATATATTTGTTTTCAACAATTTCATTTTAACAAACATGATATATTTGTTTCCAACAATTTCATTATAACAAACATGATATATATGTTTTCAACTATTTCATTATAACAAACATGATATATTTGTTTTCAACTATTTCATTATAACAAACATGATATATTTTTTTCAACTATTTCATTATAACAAATATGATATATTTGCTTTCAACTATTTCATTATAACAAACATGATATATTTGTTTTCAACTATTTTATTATAATAAATATGATATATTTGTTTTCAACTATTTTATTATAATAAATATGATATATTTGCTTTCAACACAACAATCATCAAATCAATAGATCTACATAGCAATGACAATTCCGGGTCAAATCACGTATGACAATTAATTAAATTTTAACAACGGATCGGAAGACAAATCACAATCACAATTAGTTATTTTTAATAAAAAAAAAGAATTCTCACATTGGTTTTTGTTTGGAATTTCAACATGCTCCTTTTCAGATCTAGTCAGTTCCATGTCAAGGCTCTTGCGAAGATGATTCCAACGCAATGAAAATCGTTTAATTCTGATAATAATTGCATAAATTACAAGGGTTTAAATCTTTAAACAATTTAATTATATTATTAATTTTTAATTAAGGTGTAATTAACCTTAATTAGAATAATTAGGTCACTCCATCATCGTTTCTTCCTAGAGGCTTCAGACCACAACCAAACCCATCCGCTCCCATCCTCTCTCTCCTCCTTGCGCCTTCCACAGCCACCATGACCTCGATCGCCACATCCCACGTCGAAGCTCCACAGACCGCGCATCTCCACCCCTGTAACACCCCGTATTTTTTTTAATATAATTAAAAATGAAATAAAATATATGAAAATATGCTTATGATAGGTAAATAATGGTGATGCATAAGGAGAATTAATTAATACATGGAAGAGAAGAAAAATTAGTTCGATAACGGCGTATGTAACGGAAAAGATAGTAAAATAAGGATAACTAATTTAAGAATCAGGAATTAGGTAAAATGGACATCACCATTGCATTCCTCTTGGAAAAATACGCGAAATAGAGTCCGAGTTTTCGAAAATCGGAGTACGTATGACCAAGATATGGCTAAAACAAGATTTCAGCAGACTTTTTGGCAGACTACCCGTGTCGACTGTAGTGTCGACACCCAAGTCGACCTGCCCCCGCCCCCCCGTGTCGACTGTAGTGTCGACTCCCCCCCTGTACAGGTCGACCTGGGGTAGCCCAGAACCCATTTTTGAGGCCCGGGATGAGTTTTGATGGTCCGGATGGGTTTTAGGGTTAATCCGATGGCTGAAATGAATTGCTACACCTATAAAATAACACCTAGACCTAACCTAATTCATAACAAATCATTCTTACACCTAAATGCTGCTGGACTATCTCTTGAGCCATGGCCGCCGTATCCAAATTAAAGCTTAAGCGTTCAAACCCAAATCAAATCAAAGATCAATGCTTCTACAACAAATTCAAGGGGATAGATCAATGACACTGCAACTTTCTACGACAAATTCACTCCCTAATTCATTAGCCGTTCTCTGTAAGTTCTAGTTGCTTTCCGATTTAAATATTTAATTATAATGTGCCATGAATTAAAGTGGAATTGGATTAAGTATGATCTATTCCTGTTGCTTTTTGAATCTTTAGTTTTGAGACTTGTCTACCTTTATTCTCATGACAAGTTTGTGATTTATTCAGCAGTTTTCTTGATTCGTAATGATGTTATCATCAAGTTCTAATCTTTATGCTTATCATGATGTTGTTTTTCTCTCTGATCTATTTATTATGCAAATTTCTACCTCCCCCTATTTATTTTCTTTTGATGAACCTTGGTCAACTTCGGACCTTGGCCTAAAAACGTGATTCGCATACGAGATGTATACGGGGGAAATATGGAATTATTGCCTATATGGATATGATTAATAATTGGCAACATGAAATTGGATATTATCATTTAATTTGCAAGTTTGGGGTAGATCTGTAAAGTTTGGTATAATCTCGTTATGATAAAATTTGCATAAATATTATATACATGGAATTCGACACCAATTGGATCTATGTAAATTAAATCAAAAGATTGGGCTTATGTTAATTAGGCATATGTAGATTTGGGAATTTGAGCATGAAAGCGATTGTAAACTTTATAATTGGCATAAACGTGTATTATGAACTTGGGCAACTGGCATGTATTGAAACAAAAAGATTATAGCTTGGGATAACTACATCATGAATCATCGGATTTGGGTATGAAACTTGACCTATGTAAAATATGGCAAGAATATTGATACATATATTTGGCTAAAAATTGATCTATGTGAATTGGGCATAGCTTTGTAAACGTGTAAACTATGAATCTTGACATATGTATAAAAAGGCATGGAACTTGGTATATATGTAAATTGTCTAAGATTAGGCATATATAAATTTGGCATACATGTAAACAGGCATGAACTGAACATATGTAGATTTGGTATGAATTGGGCATAGGTAAAACTGATATGTAATCTAGAACTTGGGCATATGTTAATTATGTGAGATTTGTAGTTGAAACACATACGATAATTTATGTCTTGAAAAAAGGCTAATATGAACATGCCTAAGTGGGTTTTGGTTAGTTGGCATGTAATAGCCTTAAAGGAGGGATAAATATAAATTGAGATAAGCTGCCTTTAATGGCATAAGATAAATTGTGATAAAATTGGTATGATTTTGCATACCATTAATAGATGGACATAATTGAGTCAATTATGGACATCGTTAAATTAGGAATTAATTGATAATTTGAATAGGGGAAAATAAATTCAAATTGGGGTAAAAGATTATACGTGATAATCAATGCTTAGGACACGAGGTTGGACTCATTTGTGACGTAAACCTGCCCGGAACCGCCCGGCGAATCCAGTAGTCACAAATGTCAGCCCAATGTGAGAGGTCCTAGGCCCAAATTAAAAGCGTAACAGTTGTAAAGACACGAGGTTAGACTCTTTTATGGTGTAAGACTGCCCGGACCCGCCCGGCAAATCCAGCTGCCATAAATGTCAGTCTAATGTGAGAGGTCTTTATAAGGTTACGGCCTTAATGAATTAAGAAATACTTAACCAGTTAAACATGTGGTGGGACATGGGGGTTAAGTGGGTGACATGTGGGTGACATGTGGAAATACGAATAGTAATACATAACCAATGTAACATGGTAATTAGACCAGTGGGTAGGGTTAAGTAAATAAGAACACTTAACCAATATGATATAAATGGGTGGGTTAATTAATATGATTAGGTTAATCTGGACACTTAACCAATTTAATATGTTGACTACGGGATTGGGTAAGGTTAAGCAAATGTTTAACCATTATAACATGATTAAACTGGACTAGAGAGTGAGGTTAAGTTAATGAGAACACTTAACTAATACGATGGATTAATTAGACAAGTGGTTGCGGTTAAGTAGTAACACTTAACCAACATAACAGGACAAGCGGGTGGGTTAAGTTAACTTGAATAAGTTGACAACACTTAACCATTATAATATGACTAGTGGATGGGGTTAAGTTAACATGCACTTAACCAATCTGATGTGATGCGTCGCAGGGTTAAGTAACACATGGGGTTAAGTTAACAAGAAAATTCTTAACCAATGTAACCAGATAGACGAACGGGGTTAAGTTAATAAACCACACTTAACCAATCAAACATAATAAGCGAGAAAGGTTAAGTCAACTAAGGTAAACACTTAACCATGGTAACATAACGAGTAGAAGGGTTAAGTACATATCGGGTTGGTGGGTAATATTAGTAAATATAGGCCCACATACACTTAACCATTAAATACACATGCTTGAATCAGTAGCGGGGTTAAGTACACATCAGGGCTGGTGGGTAATATCAGAGAATATAGGCCCATAGACTTAACCATTAGAAAAACCTAGTAACGGGGACCCATTTCAGCAGTAACCCACATTAGGTATCAACGGAACCCTGAGCTAGGCAGGGTGGGGCACGATTACTCAGCTGATTATAAGAGGTCAAATTAGCGGCGGTTGGTGCAGCAGTGCAGGTTCTAACGGAGTGCGGAGGTGCACACACTTCGGCGCAGAAAATTTAGCCACTGGGCATCAGTAGGTATAAAGCTGTGCATCTTGATTGTGTGAGGGTTGCCACCATGGGACTTGATACACCCCATGGTGGGACCAGCACAGGTATCTACAAGTAGGGGGCCGCGTGACACAAACGAGAACTAGGTCAAGTAGGGAGCCGATCGATAAGGTAGTAAGGGTGCATCGAATATATACATGGCCATTGGGGTAATCGAGGTGGAATCCTCAAAATCGATGTACACCTGAAGGCTACCATAATTGCGGGGATTGGGATCACGTTGTAATTATTGTATAACACGGGCTACTAGTTGGGACACTAATAGGGGGTACGGATCCTTGTTACACAGGACACTAGTTGGGATACTAGTAGGAGTACAGATCATTCCATGTAAGACACTTATGAGGATGCTAGTTAGGTGGTGCAGAGAAAATAGATATCGTTTTAATGGTAAAGCTTAGAAACCTTGCGATGTTATTCTTGATAGAAACCATGCGGTGGGATACTTGATAGGAATTATGGGATGTTATACTTGTTTCATCGTGCCCGAAGTTTATCTTGTTACCTTAGTTTATCTTGTTATCATAGTTTATCTTGTTATCTTAGTTTATCTTGCCTACCTTGTCAGCATGCTTATGTTTACTTTCAGTTTACTCATGCCATATTATCTTTACCTATTTTTATGCTGAAAGTCACTAGGACTTACTCAGTCTTTATGACTGACCCGTTTTGTTTCGCCTCTTTCTCTTCCGTTTCCCCCCCAGGTTCGCAGGGTGGGAATACAGCTTAGCTCGGACCTTATCAAGCTCCAAGGCTCTTTCATGCAAGGCTTGGATTTTCTTGGCTATGGCTTGCTTTGCTTTATTGGGGAATACTGCAATTTGTTTTTATGCTTCTTTGTTTTTGAGCAAGACAGATATTTTAACTTTGTAATTGGGTATTGGAAGTTGATGGGCTTTTCTTGTAAACACTTATATTTAATAAATGATTTGAAATATTTCCACTTTACTTTCCGTTGTTTTATATATGTTTGTCTTGTAATATTTCTGTTCCAGTACCCATAATGCTCTATTGAAGTTAAGGCATTCCCTTTGTGAGTGACCTTAACGGATGTGGGGTGTTACATTTGGTATCAGAGCAGAAGATTACCAGACTGGGCAAAAGTGTTCAAAAACCTTCTGAAATTATTTTCAAAACATTTACAAAGAAGCAAATTTTCAAGAAAATTTTGTTTTAATTAAAAGGCGTATTCCCCAAAGCCATATGCATTATCTTTTGATTCTCTCTTGAAATCTCTTCTTTCTCTTTTCACCATAGTTTCGTAGGCATCCGACACAGGTCGGAGGGCAAAGGAGTGCTCAACCTCCATCTGTAGCCGCAGTAGTTCCATCTGCGTCTAATCTTATTTCAAGTTGGGTAGAGTTGCCGTGCGTTGGAGGTAGCTTCGAGAGACTTACCAACAAACTATACAAGGACAGTAAGAAAAAAAAACTAGTTGTTATAGCTTAATCCACGAAGGAGGAAAAAGGTGAAAGGAAAGAGGCCAAAGAGAAAGAATAGTAAAACCCGTGACAAGAGAGAGTATCTTTAGTGAGAAGGGACATGTAGTTAAGTATTATAGGACAAGGGCAAGGGACAAGATCATCGAGAGGGCAATTGTATGCTCTCACTACTAGCGTACCTAAGAAAGTGGTAACGTTTCTGTTAAAGGTTCAGCTTTTCTTTTCTATCATCCCGCTAGAACTTTGTTTTTGTACATCGCATCCTTTTAATTCTGCTTCGATAGTTGAGTCTCTGCACCTTAGTACTAGCATAGTAGAGGATCCCATTTTTGTCTCAAATCCTATTGGGGAAATCGGCTCATTTATTCATGACTTGTTTGGATTTGAGAATGTCTATTCTAAGTATTGAGTCTAGAAGTAATATTTATGTTTTGGGCTATGGGTTGATTCTAGCGATGGAGTGGTTATCCAGTAAGGGTGGCCTTCTCGGTTTTGAAAAGAGGGTAGTTAGACTCTTGACTTGCCTCGGTAATACCCTCGAAGTCGCAGGTAACCTTTAGGGTTCTATCATGATTTGTTTCCTAGAATCTCTTGACACATTTATTGGTAATTTGTAATCCGATCGAGTAGTGTTCGCCACTAAGGCGGATGGGTCATTTCGCTTATGCATGAGTTGTAGAGAATCACCTTAGTAAGTACATTTGGCAACATGGTTGGCATTTATTTCCAAGAGATAGTTCTTCTACGTGGAATACCAGATAGTAAGTGGACGAGATCCAAGATTCACTAGTGAATTTTGGAGAGCTTGCATGAAACCATGAGTACGCAGTTATGTTTGAGCCAAATATACTAGAAGGAGAATGAGTGAAGGAGGAACGAGAGGCAAATAGGTTCCAACTCATATTTTGGAAACAAGAATTAAGAAGCTATGAAATTGTGTAGTTAAAGACGGTCAAAGTACAATGGAGTTAAGCTCAAAGAAATGCGACTTAGAAGATTAAAGACTAGATTCGCGCATCATAACTCTTTTTTAGAGTATATCCATGATCTCTCTTTTCCTATAGAGCTTACTCACATGCTATCTTTTGTGTATATCCTCTCGGTCCTATTCTCAATCCTAATTCTATTGCGAACCTCATAGGGAGTATGACTCGTCTGTTAGTAATATATGTTGGGGCTTGAGGATGTCCGTCGGGTGGACTAAACTTTTTGGGTTTTATAGGATACGGGTTGGTCTTAGGAAGGGATTGCCTTGTGACCTAAATGAGTCCATCATGCTTAGTTTCCTAGAATCATATATAGTGGTTGGGTTGGGTTGAGTAATTCTTTGGGTGTCAGTCTGATATTGATTTCGGTCTTCGGGGCTGATGCTTAGAGAGTTCTTCTCCTAATCAATATATATATGGCATAGATTTCCAGTTTTGACATTGCCTAATGGGCACAAAGTTTTTACTTGCTTCTATCATTCGACTATACCTTTAGATAGGAACAATTGGGTGTAAACATGTGTTTGAGACATGTTATGATTGATGGTTGCAAGTGGCTGCAAGTGGTTGCTAGTGGTTGCTCGTGGATGCATTTACACACATTAGGCACTAGATCGGCTCAATCACCTTTCATATTGCATATGCATGAGTGTTTACACTTGTTTGTGGATGAAATTGAATGTGTTATCATGTGAATGTTGCATATGGATGGATGTTTGTGCACACATATAGTGTTTATGTGACTAGGACTATTTGCATACATGTTGGACTCATGGCACTAAACATATTTTGCATTTAGAAGATCAATCAGGCCTGATCATTTGCATTAGACAAGGAACATATACACACACTTCTTGCATATGTTCATACAGCATTAGAAATCTCTTAAGGACAATGAATGCCTGTGATTGATGATTGAGTAAATGGATGATGGATGGTAGGACACATTCTTCTTAACTTGAAGATTTCGGGGACGAAATCCTTTAAGGAGGGGAGAATGTAACACCCCGTATTTTTTTTAATATAATTAAAAATGAAATAAAATATATGAAAATATGCTTATGATAGGTAAATAATGGTGATGCATAAGGAGAATTAATTAATACATGGAAGAGAAGAAAAATTAGTTCGATAACGGCGTATGTAACGGAAAAGATAGTAAAAAAAGGATAACTAATTCAAGAATCAGGAATTAGGTAAAATGGACATCACCATTGCGTTCCTCTCGGAAAAATACACGAAATAGAGTCTGAGTTTTCGAAAATCGGAGTCCGTATGACCAAGATATGGCCAAAACAAGATTTCAGCAGACTTTCTGGCAGACTACCCGTGTCGACTGTAGTGTCGACACCCAAGTCGACCTGCCCCCCCCCCCTGTGTCGACTGTAGTGTCGACTCCCCCCTGTACAGGTCGACCTGGTCGGCCTGGGGTAGCCCAGAACCCATTTTTGAGGCCCGGGATGAGTTTTGATGATCCGGATGGGTTTTAGGGTTAATCCGATGGCTGAAATGAATTGCTACACCTATAAAATAACACCTAGACCTAACCTAATTCATAACAAATCATTCTTACACCTAAATGCTGCTGGAATATCTCTTGAGCCATGGCCGCCGTCTCCAAATTAAAGCTTAAGCGTTCAAACCCAAATCAAATCAAAGATCAATGCTTTTACAACAAATTCAAGGGGATAGATCAATGACACTGCAACTTTCTATGACAAATTCACTCCCTAATTCATTAGTCGTTCTCTGTAAGTTCTAGTTGCTTTCCGATTTAAATATTTAATTATAATGTGGCCATGAATTAAAGTGGAATTGGATTAAGTATGATCTATTCCTGTTGCTTTTTGAATCTTTAGTTTTGAGACTTGTCTACCTTTATTCTCATGACAAGTTTGTGATTTATTCAGCAGTTTTCTTGATTCGTAATGATGTTATCATCAAGTTCTAATCTTTATGCTTATCATGATGTTGTTTTTCTCTCTGATCTATTTATTATGTAAATTTCTACCTCCCCCTATTTATTTTCTTTTGATGAACCTTGGTCAACTTCGGACCTTGGCCTAAAAACACGATTCGCATACGAGATGTATACGGGGGGAATATGAGATTATTGCCTATATGGATATGATTAATAATTGGCAACATGAAATTGGATATTATCAATTAATTTGCAAGTTTGGGGTAGATCTGTAAAGTTTGGTATAATCTCGTTATGATAAAATTTGCATAAATATTATATACATGGAATTCGACACCAATTGGATCTATGTAAATTAAATCAAAAGATTGGGCTTATGTTAATTAGGCATATGTAGATTTGGGAATTTGAGCATGAAAGCGATTGTAAACTTTATAATTGGCATAAACGTGTATTATGAACTTGGGCAACTGGCATGTATTGAAACAAAAAGATTATAGCTTGGGATAACTACATCATGAATCATTGGATTTGGGTATGAAACTTGACCTATGTAAAATATGGCAAGAATATTGATACATATATTTGGCTAAAAATTGATCTATGTGAATTGGGCATAGCTTTGTAAACATGTAAACTATGAATCTTGACATATGTATAAAAAGGCATGGAACTTGGTATATATGTAAATTGTCTAAGATTAGGCATATATAAATTTGGCATACATGTAAACAAGCATGAACTGAACATATGTAGATTTGGTATGAATTGGGCATAGGTAAAACTGATATGTAATTTAGAACTTGGGCATATGTTAATTATGTGAGATTTGTAGTTGAAACACATATGATAATTTATGTCTTGAAAAAGGGCTAATATGAACACGCCTAAGTGGGTTTTGGGTAGTTGGCATGTAATAGCCTTAAAGGAGGGATAAATATAAATTGAGATAATCTGCCTTTAATGGCATAAGATAAATTGTGATAAAATTGGTATGATTTTGCATACCATTAATAGATGGACATAATTGAGTCAATTATGGACATCGTTTAATTAGGAATTAATTGATAATTTGAATAGGGGAACATAAATTCAAATTGGGGTAAAAGATTATAAGTGATAATCAATGCTTAGGACACGAGGTTGGACTCATTTGTGACGTAAACCTGCCCGGAACCGCCCGGCGAATCCAGTAGTCACAAATGTCAGCCCAATGTGAGAGGTCCTAGGCCCAAATTAAAAGCGTAACAGTTGTAAAGACACGAGGTTAGACTTTTTTATGGTGTAAGACTGCCCGGACCTGCCCGGCAAATCCAGCTGCCATAAATGTCAGTCTAATGTGAGAGGTCTTTATAAGGTTACGGCCTTAATGAATTAAGAAATATTTAACCAGATAAACATGTGGTGGGACATGGGGGTTAAGTGGGTGACATGTGGGTGACATGTGGAAATACGAATAGTAATACTTAACCAATGTAACATGGTAATTAGACCAGTGGGTAGGGTTAAGTAAATAAGAACACTTAACCAATATGATATAAATGGGTGGGTTAAGTAATATGATTAGGTTAATCTGGACACTTAACCAATTTAATATGTTGACTACGGGAGTGGGTAAGGTTAAGCAAATGTTTAACCATTATAACATGATTAAACTGGACTAGAGAGTGAGGTTAAGTTAATGAGAACACTCACTACTAGAAAACATTGATTTAGCGTCAGATTTTAGAAGCGGAAATTTCCGTCGCTAATTTGCGACGGATTTCCATGAGATCTACGAGGGATATTTTCTTGTTTTTTCAATTTTCATTGTTTTTTTTAATCACCGTCTCCTTATTTTTTCGCTTGCTAATCCGCTGCAATTTGCGTCAATTTACCGACAAATAATATCCCTTGCTATTTTCCGTTGCAAATGGAGACGGAATACCGACGGATTTGTGTCGAAGGTATTTTGCAATAAAATTTCCTAATTTATTCGCAGGAGATAGGATGCTTTAGTGTTATTTTTTATAATTATTATCATGCACTACAACAAAAATACTATTTTACAGCAATGATTCTGCGACAGTTCACCGAAGTGTTCTTAAAAAGATGGAACTTTCACAACATTTGTAAAGGTAAACGTTGTAATAGATTTTTCGAGAAAATATTCTATATACAAAAGTTGTAAATAAAATAATTATACAATGTTGGTTTAAACCGTTACTGAAAGTAATTTCTAACGATAACTTTTTTACGTTATATAATATTTGTTTTTTCATAACATATTTCTCTTGTTATTGAATATGCAAATAAATGACATTTTTAAACATTGTAGATTTGTAGCTTTTAGCAATATTTACGAAACCCGACCGACAATTCTCAACCGTACATACAAACATTAATCAAATCAATCTAACGCTTGCAGTCATTCCTGTCTCTAATCTTCGTCATCACGTATGGACCAATTAGAAAAACGCATATTTCATTCTTTTCACCCGTATCGATTTCTCTCCCAATCTCTCAAATTTAATTTCCTCCAAAGTACAGTCCAATTTCATTTGTTCGCATAGAGATTTGCAACCTGAGGCGATTGACCATATGGTGAATAATTATTGTTGCCTGGAGTCATGACCTGATTGAAGTTGAGCTTTTGGAGATTTGTGACCTGACTGGAATCGAGATCTGATTTGGTGGAAAATTGGTACTATTACTTTTTATCTCTGCTTAACCTGTTTCTAGCACATATATACTTATTCTTAGCACTTTTGTCACATCTAGGGTTTCGTCGTTCATGATTCTTCAAGCCAGGTATCATCGTTTTTTTTCCATTCTAAAACAATTGTATGCGAACAATTTTGAAACTGTATACCATTTTTGCGCAAGGAGCGGGCTGTGATTTGCTCAGTTGATTGTTTGATGCTTGTATTTTCAACAACCATGCTATTATTTTCAGTATGCTCACAGCTAACTCGGATAGCTTTAGGGGTCATTAATGTTAGCAATGTTTTTGTTTATGAGAATGACCTTTTATCAGTATGTTACCACTTTGCAAAAGTTTGTGAAAAAATAATTGTATCGGCAACAACACCAGTGAAAAAGAACTTAGATGAGCTATTTAAATAGCAGAAGTATAATTACTTGTTTTGGTCTAAAACATGGTCAAAGGTTTTTATTTCTTATAGGATTTAAAATTGAAGTAAATTTGAAAAAGTGGATGAAAAAGATTAAACAAAACCCTTACGAGAGCAGTTAATCGATAAAACATTGAACCGATGACAAATTTTCTTATTGTAAGCATCAATCCCTCTTGTACCTTGGAAAAGGGAATTTTGAGAAATAATGCAAAAGGAACGTGCACAGTAGCAACAAACTTTTTGTTATAGGAACGTGCAAGGTAGTAATAACCTTGACAACTACATGAGTATTCATCCATCCAAGGCTTAAATTTGTTTAGTAATACATTACTTATGCAATTTTCTTGAATAGTTTGCATGCATTTATTATGCCAACTCATGTTATTTCTAGAGTTAACGACTTTCCATTCTTCAAGATTGGACCACTGTGAAATCTTGGATTGATGGTTGACCTTCGAACCACATAGCTTTCTTTAAATTCTTGCAAGTAATTAATTTCTATACTTTATTTCCTAATCATATAATTTATAAGCTAGTTGAATATTATGCATCAATGAATCGTCATTATTTTGTTATGTTATTTTCCTTCAAATAATACTCAGCTCTTCATAAATATTATTATGAAATCCCAGGGTAAAATATGAATCAAAAGAGGGTTCTAGAATATCTTTTTAATCCACTACATGCGTGTGTGTAAAGGACTTGCTTCTTGATATCTATGTTTCATTATTTGATCCTTGCACCTTTCATTAGCATGTAAATATTTTGCCAAAACAAATTACCCTTTTGAGAAGAGAGCCGCTATATGTATGTTCTTCTGCACACACACCGTTTGGAAATAATTACTTTGGGCAACATACATACATACATACATATATATATATATATATATATGTCAACATTTTTACTTAAGCAACCATTAGATTGTTACTACTTGTGTATCATTATTTCTTACCCTGATACATGGTCTGCAAGATGGCACAGGAGTTCATGCACAAATGTCAACATGTGTTTTTTAAGTAGGCTGTTTCACAAGTGTAAACATATTTTGGACTAAGAAACTTGATGCTAATAAATATATAGGTATGTGGATTGAAATGGTCTTTTGATAACCGTGAATTTGCATCCGGTGGAAATGATAATTGGGTATGCTTACAGTATATACTTTTTGCAAAATATCTAGTATTTTTTGTTGCTTATAATAGGCTACTTTTTTCAGCTATATGTTTGGAACAAACATTCAACTCAGCCAGTATTGAAGTTTAGCGATCATACAGCAGCACTGCAGCAGGCAATTGCACGGTCCCCACACATCTAGTCTTTTGGCTTATGGAGGTGGAACTGTAGCTGGATGTATTCTGTTTGAGCACCGCAACTGATACACATTTCATTGATCTCAACTGCATGGACACTGGAAGTCAGGTTGAGTTATTACATCTAAAATCTACTTTCTCAGTGCCATAAATTAGCCTGCCTTATTGTGCATGTATGTGGATCCCCATGCACCTTATATATTCTTTCACATCGCGATGGGTATGATCCCTGTCCTCCTAGAGTCCTCCGTGCTAATATTCCATTTCTGCTTTAGATTTTTTAAACTTATTTGCTAAGATGGTTGTAGGATCTATAGATTTTATTTATTTATTTTATTATTTTGGCAGTTCATTAGGTTCAAAGTCCTATGGTGTTTTCAGTATATGAATCCTGAATTTTTTTGTTTTGAATTTTGAATTTTAATATGAAAAAGCATGGGATAGTAAAGAATGTCGGATTCAAAATATGTACCCACCATTGAAAATTTTAATCTGTAAGAAATCAAATGATTCAAAATATGATCCCAACGCAGTTCAAAAGGGGTTAAAACTTCAATTGTTTGGTAATGAAATATACTTACCTTATTTCAGTAAATTACTATTTTATTCTAAGGATTCTATTTCTTCTTCTTTAGTTGGGGTTGGACTCAGCAGTCATGTGACTCAACTATGATATTGATTTGCAGGATAATATTTATTTGCAAAGTGCAATTGTTTCTTAAGTTGATTTAATATTCATAGTAAAAGATGTATGAATGCATGACCAGTGTAAGAGAATTTCTATCCATATCATCAAACTGATGCTAATGGAGTTGCAATATCAAAAACATATATTCTTACTAAGGAGAAAATTGGTTTAGGAGGTGCATTGAATATTGCAGGAGCTACTGCCATCCAAGGTTGTCAGCAAATGCAGCTGAAATGGTACAAAATGAATGCGTGGAGAATAGACTGGTAATCTTTATCTATTTTGCCATTTAAATTTACTTTATGATACATTGTGTTTCTCCGGTTATTTGGCCTTCTAAGATCTGATGTCTGGATAATCTATTACTATTGTGCCAGGCTTAGTATTAAATAGCACACAACCTTGGATCAAACTGCTCACACACATTTCCCAAATGCTCAGCATAACCATCATAGGCACTCAGCAAGCGATTTCATTGTTTTATGGTGGTGCAGTTTTGTTAGCTTTGCTATGGACGTTTTTCTGAAGGCTTTATTTAGGTTAGTCAAGTTCTTTATATTGTATCTGTGTTTTAAGTTGTCTCGACTTGTCTTTGTTTGTTTTCTGGGTCATGTTCTGTTTTAATTGGCCTATGATTAAATAAATAGGCAAGCAGATGTCAGACGATCATCCTGTGTTGATCAACTCTAATCTTCTCTATGAGGCCTCAACTCAATTTTGTTCATTTCTTTTTGCTTGTTTTATTTTACTGATTAATTCGGTTGTGGGTTTCCATTATTAATTGGATTTGATTTCATAGCAGTGAAATTTATTATCATTATTACTGCTATGTTCTGCTTTGGTTAAATTTGATGTTTAAAAATATTGAGTTAAAGAATCTTTTTTTTATATATATCATTCTAATTATGTTCGGTTCTTAAAAATTTGAGATTACTTCCTTTACAGAAAAACCGAAGAAATGAACCACCTTTCCTACTAAATCGCATGTTTCATTGGCTTCATAGTGATAGTCATGTTTTGTATTCAAACATTTTCATATGTTATTGAATGAAAGTCCACCTCTTTTGTTGAATAGTACTTTGGTTGAGTGTTGTGCGCATTTTATTTGTTCAATTTCTGCTCGGGGAGTTCTTATTGAATTTAACTATAGCTTTTCCTTTCCTAAGCAAGTGCCGATTTTAAATGCGGAGAACAATATAATTTGACAGGATGTTTTATATGAATCGAATCCGCTAAAGTGTAATTTGTGCCATCGGTTTGGCATCTCAGAAAGAAAATTTTACCATTTCGTGTGCGGGTTCCAAAATAAAGTTCAATTAATGATGAAAACAACATGCAAGTGGACAGTATTCTTTCAACGGGACATGCAAGAGGTGCTGTTGCAGACATTTGTAAATCAGATATGCGAAAAAGTGAAGTGATGAATGTTGATAACACAGTTCGCCATGTTCAGTCTAGGGTGTTTCACGATAACAAATGCTAGAGCCTCCCTTTACATAAAAGTGATGACCAATTAATATTTAGAAATAGTTCACAAGTAAGGGACAACTCTCATTTAGTGGATACGGACAATGTGGACAATACTAGTAATAAAAATGAACGCTCTGAAATGGAAGTTTGGAGGTTGGCATTGGAATACAAATATTGATCAATAAAGAATTGAATGGTCAGTTGTTAATTACATATCAGTTGGTTTAAATAAACTGAAATTTGAATTGAATGGATTATTTTACTGTTAGCTCGCTTGGCAGGTTCGCTGTCCGTCGACTTTATTATTTGCTTCACTTGTCCGTTGCAGTCACCTATTGGTCGATTCTGGCCATATAATGCCTTATTTTGATTCATGTGCATAAGACCATTTTTATATGAATTTATTCATCTTTGGGACACACTCACTTCTTTGTCTACTTAAGTTTTCTGACTGTTTCCTGCGCATAGGATTCTTAGTGTAAGATTCTATTGAATGTTATTTGACTTCTTACTTAGATGTTTTAGTTATTAAGATTTAATTTTACACCCTGCGCAAATGGATTTTTTTTATATCTAACGTGATTGCTTTAGGCAATATTTTTGGCCATGATTACATCAACATGGTATTTAAAATCTATGCTTAAACTTGTAACTGTTACATTTATATTGATTTCATTATTGTTATGTAGCAATATCACAAACATTCATTATCAAATTAACTCGAAAGTTACTCATATTCCTACTTTTGAAAGATATACAATGGTAGGTGTGTTCAATTCCAAATGCTGTTTAATTCCAAATGCTGTTTATAAAACATGTCTGCTTAATATCTATTCGGTTTGCTATATGTATGAAGCGTACTGATAACTCAATAATAATTTTATACCTATATTTACATAGACATATTAGTCTGCATTATGATTTAATCTGATTATACAATGGCAGGTTACAAAACAATCTATATGCTATATTTTTTAAGCCTTGTGAAACATTCCGTTCAAGATGCTAATTTTTAATAACTGCCAGCAGTATGGCTGAATAAGACTTGGTGGTAACTTAATGTCATTAATGGTAACTTAATGTGTAATGGTATTGCAATCACTTATAGAAATCTGTAACGTAATGCATAGCTAAAAAAAATTGTCAGTAGTAAAGCACATTTAATGATAACTAAACGTGTAATTGTATTCCCTTCCTTTTAAAATGTATTTCTTGTACTTTCTAGAAACTCTTAACAAAATATATATATAAACAACTGGCGCACTTAATGCACTTTTTTTTAATGTACATGATCATGCCAGTACTGTATTACAATGGTGGATTGTATGTCTATGCTGCTACATGCATTGGCTACACTTTTCATTCTATAAAGTCCTTTTACTATACATGTTGCACTAATGTTTCCAAGGTTAATATATATTCCTGGAAGCCCGATACTTTCCAAAATTATTTTGAAATCACATATGATACATATATGTTTTGGACCTATTGCAGTATACACTTTTGAGGTTGTTACATATTCAAAATCGTCTATGCTGTGAATCTTTATTTATTTAAGAGGATTTTTTTTACTATTTAGTTTACTAAATCCGCGAATTATTAAAATGGAATCATTAACTTGGTGTTACAAAGAATTCTACTACAAAGCGTACTTTGTCTTTTCCCCTAAGAGTTGCAGATGCAAAGATTATTTAAAGATTCACCAGAGGAACGAGAAAACGCATGTGTGCGCAAAGTTCAACAAAAGCTGTAATTTGTTAAAAGAAATTTATGTATAAATTTATTCTTTTCTGCTGTATAAATATTGTAAACTCTGATATTTATATAAATTTATTCCGCTGTAAATAGTGTGTGCTGTGATTCTGTGTTAAAACTCCATTTTTATACCCTGTAAGCCAATAACAATCCGTCGTTTTGAACACTTCAAGTTGGTTTAACCATCGACTTGGGGCGGTCAAAATGTCGGGCTGTTACAAAACTCCATAGGATTCCAAAATAAAAATCCACCAAACCCAAGAACCAACGATGCTCTGACTGTTCTAATGCATTTTTGTCTACTGAAACAAGAAATATAATGATTGCTCTGGACTCTCTTTCAGGTTCGTATCTGTACTAAATATTTTTATTACTTGTATAATGAGTATATATTGTTGGTAAAATGCAATTGGCATTTTGAACTTGCAGGATTTCATGAAAGGAAAACTATCACCTGGGAAAGCCACCTTACAACTATATTTCCTAACTCCTAAGGTTTTATCATTTTTGATTTGATCCAAGGTGCCTTAATTTTAGTATGCAGTTAAGTTTGCTTCTCATTTCATTTCCTGCAAATTATTTCAGACTCAAATATATTTGGAAATTAGGGTGCAGATAGAGGTCCTTGGCGAAGGCTATGTGCGTTGCCAACATTTTGGATGTTGCATCATATTTTTCAGGTACTTACGGTATAAAATAATAAGGCAAAATCATGTTACCGATAAGTATTCATCTTCAAGAATTTTAGTTTGTTTGATTTATTAAAGCTTGGATATATTATTTTGTTTCACATCTAGTATCCATTTTCAGCTTGTGATCGCTTCCTTTTTCCCAAATGTAGTTTTTCATTTTGTCGTTTGTATTTTTTTTAGTCAAATATCCACCATGACAACTGAGGGATTCATCTCTCTGATTCTGCATGTTGCTTATGCGCTCTACTACATTTGTTCTTTGACACTTTGAATTCTTCAGAAACTCAGCATACCAACAAAGACTTTCAGTCTATCATTTCAGTTGCCAAAAGAACTTAAGAAAAGTAGCATCCCTGCAAACTTCAAATGGTAATTGGAATTATAAAGCTTGCATTAATCTAAATTACATGTTTTTCTCTTGTTTCAAAATTTGTTATGATTGTAGTAAGCGTGGAAGAAAGTTTGTTGCTTGGGGTTAACATAACTCACTACTCTTCCTAAAGAGCTGCTGCTAGTGAAGCTTTTGGACGTGGCTGGCCTGGTTTCTTCACTTTCTTGTAGCTTTCAAGGATCAAATTGCAGGTCGTTTTGTTTATTTTATTATTTCTTTCATCTTTAATGCTTTTGAACGTGACCTGTATATAGTGGGTCTCATACCTTGTACATCATAGACATTACACTAAAATTGTACTCAAAAGCATATCTAATTTTGCTTAATTGGCCACTTTCCTTGGGTATGATTTTGTCCTAATTTTGCTTTTGTATGGCTCCACTTTAAATGCTTTGTTGTTTTTTCTTGCTATATATTAAGCATACATAAATCAATTGAAATGCTATCTCTTAACCGATGACATATTTATCCCACCTATGTTGCTGAAAATATTTGTTCTTGTTATTGAGTTTGGAATGCTTTTGTACGGCTCCACTTTAAATATTTGAATCTCGGATTTAAGTTAGGTATTGTCTCTAAATTTTCACACAGTTAAATATATTTGTTCTTATTATCGAGTTTGGAACAAAGACTACATTACATACTTTCATGAGCTGACAAGACCTTTCCAATTACACTAGCAGAAAATAGAGTAGTAGACAATCTTGCGTGGAAATGGTTATCTATTTTTGTTGCTGTTTTTATGCTGCATTTTTATACTGTTGTTTAGTATATTTCACATAAAACGTAATGTTTTTATACTATTGTTTTTACACTATTTTTGTGTAATTTCTTTGCAACTTTCCTCTTCTTAACGTTCAAAGCGTCATTGTGTTGACAATGAAGATGATGTTCATGAGCTACAAAAAACCGTTGATGAAATGCGCTTAGAGCTCGAAAATGAGAGAGCAGAGTGGATTAGGATTGAGGCAGAGAGAGAGAGAGCATCAGCGAGCTAATTTCCAATGACTTGAGGAAGAGCAAGCAAGGCTTGCACAACAACAAAAAGCAGACAGAAAAAACTTTCACAGATGAAACAAGTGATGGCAATGCTTCAGAGAAATGATGAATCTGATTACGAAGATCATTCTACATCGTCATCATCACGAGTTACTCGGGTATGGTAGCTGGATATATTTTGATAATGCTTCTTTTATGTGGTTTTTGTATGGGTATTATGAGTAAGGGTCATGTTTTTGTATGGAATACCACTAGTACTAGCTGAATAGTTTTGTTAGTTATAATTCAATCTAGTGTATGTATGAATTGATGGATGATAGTGGACGGTATTGTTTTTTGTATGGACTATTAGCTCTAATAACATAATATTGATGAATTAATGTTGCTCATTATATATATATATATATATATATATATATATATATATATATGTGAGCGTTCAATGACACTCCTTATAATGCACCCCCTATTAGCATCCCTATTTTCCACCTTTCATTTATATTATTTTAAGTTAAGTGGAAGGTGAGAGAGTTAATGGAAGGAGAGAGAGAGAAATTGTGTGGTGGAAAAGTGGAAGGCTAAAGGGGTGCTCACTATTTGAGGTGCCATTGAACCTAGCTCATATATATATACACACACACAACTATCGACTGGTGGCGATGGCTGAATATATATATATATATAATATATATATATAACCAGAATAGAAAGGGAATACCGACGGAAATTTGGAAGCAAAACGTTTGATTTTATATATCCGTCGGTAGTCCCTTGCTAATTAGCGTGAATTTTGCGATGGAAACATTTTTGTTGATTTTATTATGTTATGTAAATCCGTCGGTAATTCCTTGCTAAATAGCGTGAATTTGCGACGGATGCATATTTGCTGATTTTGTAATGTTATATATCCGTTGGTAATCCCTTGCTAAATAGCTTGAATTTTGCGACGGATACATATTTGCTGATTTTGCTATGTTATATATATCCGTCGGTAATACGTCGGTGAAATATTTTAAAATAAAATTATAATATATCCTAAAACGACGGTGAAGTGACGGTGAATCGACGTTAATTTCCATCGCAAAATTGTGTCTAAAATACCGACGTGTTTTTTAGCGACAACCTTATTCTGCTTCAAATCCGTCGCTAATAAGCCTTTAGCTACAGATTGGCGACGGATTTTTCCGCTGCAAAATCAGTGTTTTCTTGTAGTGAATTAACTAATACGATGGATTAATTAGACAAGTGGTTGCTGTTAAGTAGTAACACTTAACCAACATAACAGGACAAGCGGGTGGGTAAAGTTAACTTGAATAAGTTGACAACACTTAACCATTATAATATGACTAGTGGATGGGGTTAAGTTAACATGCACTTAACCAATCTGATGTGATGCGTGGTAGGGTTAAGTAACACATGGGGTTAAGTTAACAAGAAAATTCTTAACCAATGTAACCAGATAGACGAACGGGGTTAAGTTAATAAACAACACTTAACCAATCAAACATAATAAGCGAGAAAGGTTAAGTCAACTAAGGTAAACACTTAACCATGGTAACATAACGAGTAGAAGGGTTAAGTACATATCGGGTTGGTGGGTAATATTAGTAAATATAGGCCCACATACACTTAACCATTAAATACACATGCTTGAATCAGTAGCGGGGTTAAGTACACATCAGGGCTGGTGGGTAATATCAGAGAATATAGGCCGACAGACTTAACCATTAGAAAAACCTAGTAACGGGGACCCATTTCAGCAGTAACCCACATTAGGTATCAACGGAACCCTGAGCTAGGCAGGGTGGGGCACGATTACTGGGCTGATTATAAGAGGTCAAATTAGCGGCGGTTGGTGCAGCAGTGCAGGTTCTAACGGAGTGCGGGCGTGCACACACTTCGGCGAAGAAAATTTAGCCACTGGGCATCAGTAGGTATAAAGCTGTGCATCTTGATTGTGTCAAGGTTGCCACCATGGGACTTGATACACCCCATGGTGGGACCGGCACAGGTATCTACAAGTAGGGGGCCGCATGACACAAACGAGAACTAGGTCAAGTAGGGAGCCGATCGATAAGGTAGTAAGGGTGCATCGAATATATACATGGCCATTGGGGTGATCGAGGTGGAATCCTCAAAATCGATGTACACCTGAAGGCTACCATAATTGCGGGGATTGGGATCACGTTGTAATTATTATATAACACGGGCTACTAGTTGGGAGTCTAGTAGGGGGTACGGATCCTTGTTACACAGGACACTAGTTGGGATACTAGTAGGAGTACAGATCATTCCATGTAAGACACTTATGAGGATGCTAGTTAGGTGGTGCAGAGCAAATAGATATCGTTTTAATGGTAAAGCTTAGAAACCTTGCGATGTTATTCTTGATAGAAATCATGTGGTGGGATACTTGATAGGAATTATGGGATGTTATACTTGTTTCATCGTGCCCGAAGTTTATCTTGTTACCTTAGTTTATCTTGTTATCATAGTTTATCTTGTTATCTTAGTTTATCTTGCCTACCTTGTCAGCATGCTTATGTTTACTTTCAGTTTACTCATGCCATATTATCTTTACCTATTTTTAAGCTGAAAGTCACTAGGACTTACTCAGTCTTTATGACTGACCCGTTTTGTTTCGCCTCTTTCTCTTCCGTTCCCTCCCCCCCCCAGGTTCGCAGGGTGGGAATACAGCTTAGCTCGGACCTTATCAAGCTCCAAGGCTCTTTCATGCAAGGCTTGGATTTTTCTTGGCTATGGCTTGCTTTGCTTTATTGGTGAATACTGCAATTTGTTTTTATGCTTCTTTGTTTTTGAGCAAGACAGATATTTTAACTTTGTAATTGGGTATTGGAAGTTGATGGGCTTTTCTTGTAAACACTTATATTTAATAAATGATTTGAAATACTTCCACTTTACTTTCCGCTATTTTATATATGTTTGTCTTGTAATATTTCTGTTCCAGTACCCATAATGCTCCATTGAAGTTAAGGCATTCCCTTTGTGAGTGACCTTAACGGATGTGGGGTGTTACATTTGGTATCAGAGCAGAAGATTACCAGACTGGGCAAAAGTTTTCAAAAACCTTCTGAAATTATTTTCAAAACATTTACAAAGAAGCAAATTTTCAAGAAAATTTTGTTTAAATTAAAAGGCGTATTCCCCAAAGCCATATGCACTATCTTTTGATTCTCTCTTGAAATCTCTTCTTTCTCTTTTCACCATAGTTTCGTAGGCATCCGACACAGGTCGGAGGGCAAAGGAGTGCTCAACCTCCATCTGTAGCCACAGTAGTTCCATCTGCGTCTAATCTTATTTCAAGTTGGGTAGAGTTGCCGTGCGTTGGAGGTAGCTTCGAGAGACTTACCAACAAACTATACAAGGACAGTAAGAAAAAAAAAACTAGTTGTTATAGCTTAATCCACGAAGGAGGAAAAAGGTGAAAGGAAAGAGGCCAAAGAGAAAGAATAGTAAAACCCGTGACAAGAGAGAGTATCTTTAGTGAGAAGGGACATGTAGTTAAGTATTATAGGACAAGAGCAAGGGACAAGATCATCGAGAGGGCAATTGTATGCTCTCACTACTAGCGTACCTAAGAAAGTGGTAACATTTCTGTTAAAGGTTCAGTTTTTCTTTTCTATCATCCCGCTAGAACTTTGTTTTTGTACATCGCATTCTTTTAATTCTGCTTCGATAGTTGAGTCTCTGCACCTTAGTACTAGCATAGTAGAGGATCCCATTTTTGTCTCAAATCCTATTGGGGAAATCAGCTCATTTATTCATGACTTGTTTGGATTTGAGAATGTCTATTCTAAGTATTGAGTCTAGAAGTAATGTTTATGTTTTGGGCTATGGGTTGATTCTAGCGATGGAGTGGTTATCCAGTAAGGGTGGCCTTCTCGGTTTTGAAAAGAGGGTAGTTAGACTCTTGACTTGCCTCGGTAATACCCTCGAAGTCGCAGGTAACCTTTACGGTTCTATCATGATTTGTTTCCTAGAATCTCTTGACACATTTATTGGTAATTTGTAATCCGATCGAGTAGTGTTCGCCACTAAGGCGGATGGGTCATTTCGCTTATGCATGAGTTGTAGAGAATCACCTTAGTAAGTACATTTGGCAACATGGTTGGCATTTATTTCCAAGAGATAGTTCTTCTACGTGGAATACCAGATAGTAAGTGGACGAGATCCAAGATTCACTAGTGAATTTTGGAGAGCTTGCATGAAACCATGAGTACGCAGTTATGTTTGAGCCAAGTGTACTAGAAGGAGAATGAGTGAAGGAGGAACGAGAGGCAACAGTGAAATAGGTTCCAACTCATATTTTGGAAACAAGAATTAAGAAGCTATGAAATTGTGTAGTTAAAGACGGTCAAAGCACAATGGAGTTAAGCTCAAAGAAATGCGACTTAGAAGATTGAAGACTAGATTCGCGCATCATAACTCTTTTTTAGAGTATATCCATGATCTCTCTTTTCCTATAGAGCTTACTCACATGCTATCTTTTGTGTATATCCTCTCGGTCCTATTCTCAATCCTAATTCTATTGCGAACCTCATAGGGAGTATGACTCGTCTGTTAGTAATATATGTTGGGGCTTGAGGATGTCCGTCGGGTGGACTAAACTTTTTGGGTTTTATAGGATACGGGTTGGTCTTAGGAAGGGATTGCCTTGTGACCTAAATGAGTCCATCATGCTTAGTTTCCTAGAATCATATATAGTGGTTGGGTTGGGTTGAGTAATTCTTTGGGTGTCAGTCTGATATTGATTTCGGTCTTCGGGGCGGATGCTTAGAGAGTTCTTCTCCTAATCAATATATATGTGGCATAGATTTCCAGCTTTGACATTGCCTAATGGGCACAAAGTTTTTACTTGCTTCTATCATTCGACTATACCTTTAGATAGGAACAATTGGGTGTAAACATGTGTTTGAGACATGTTATGATTGATGGTTGCAAGTGGCTGCAAGTGGTTGCTAGTGGTTGCTCGTGGATGCATTTACACACATTAGGCCCTAGATCGGCTCAATCACCTTTCATATTGCATATGCATGAGTGTTTACACTTGTTTGTGGATGAAATTGAATGTGTTATCATGTGAATGTTGCATATGGATGGATGTTTGTGCACACATATAGTGTTTATGTGACTAGGACTATTTGCATACATGTTGGACTCATGGCACTAAACATATTTTGCATTTAGAAGATCAATCAGGCCTGATCATTTGCATTAGACAAGGAACATATACACACACTTCTTGCATATGTTCATACAGCATTAGAAATCTCTTAAGGACAATGAATGCCTGTGATTGATGATTGAGTAAATGGATGATGGATGGTAGGACACATTCTTCTTTGTTGGATCTAGAATAACCCTAGAGGGGGGGTGAATAGGGTTTTTGACAGTTTTTAACTGAATTAAAAATCAAACGAGATAAATAAAAATAAACAGATCACAGAATATAGCAGAAACAGAAATGCAGAAAATAAATCACACACAGATATACCCAGCTTCGGCAAAACCCTGCCTACTGCTGCATTTCTAAGGTTTCTACTAGGTGATAGAACAGATCCCGCATACAAGACCATGTACACTCGCAAACCCTGCTCCTATTCTAACCCTACGCTCAAACCCCTAGACTGATCGATATCCCCTCGATCCGATTTCCCTGTTTACGACCCTGTAACCAGTAACCCAGAATTTTACAGACTCTGAAACTGACAGCCAACACACTGACTGAATCTAGAATTTTTACAGACTCTAGACAACTGTTTGAATCGTTTGATTTTACAATACAAAATTAAAAACAAAAACAGAAGAAGCTTTAAAACCCTAGATGTAAGGAGGAGTTAAAAATAAGGGGGTCATCCCCTTTTAAACTTGGCTAAGCCCAAAACAAACACGCCGGCCCACTCCTTTCATTTGTTAACCCGATCCTTCTTTGCTCTGTAAAAAAAAAATGGCGGCCGAGAATGATTTTCTAGGGTTTTCTTCCTTTTCCCCAAATCGATTCGGTTGCTGTCGAAATCAAATCTCTGATGCTCCTTGATTCTTCGATGGCTTCTGATGTTTCTCAATCAAATTGGGGAATTCCTATGATCACCGAAACCCTGGAAAAAAAAATTGTGAGTACTTTTTTTTTTTTTTTTAATTCTCTGCTCTGTGAATTTCGTTGTTTTTGGATTTCGATTTTTCTTGATGATTTCAGCCTATGATGATTCGGTGTAGAATAGGATTATATAATCCTTTTAAAACTCTCTGATTTCGCTGTATGGCTTGGCTGATTTGGCTCGATGCTTTCCCCTTTTGAAATTGTTGCGTGATTGGCTCTGAATTTGTGAATTTCTTCTTTTGCTTGCGAGATTAGATCGATGAATCCAGTCCTGGCCCTTGCGTGAATGATTCCTGTGGCCTCTTAAATTCGATTGCTATGTTTCCTGAAACTCTTGCCTGATTTTGTGGTTTCCTGGAAATAAAACGAATGATTTCTTGTTTGATAAGTTGCCAAGAACATGTTGTTCAAAAACAGGAAACAAGATTTTCTTATCCAATTTTGTATAGGCTAAAATTCTCGAATCCATTGCCAAATATAGGATTAATTCATGTGAATTGATTTCTGTCCAAAAAAAAACATTCCATATTACTCACTGATCCCATGCATGATTTCTCAAAATCGAATTATGATTTTCTGAACATTGATTGCTTGCAAAAAATGCTACTCCATTTCTGGAAATAGATTTGCAGATTCTGATGTCAAAAATGAATTGTTTGCTGCCAAAAACTGTTGTGCATTCTTGGAAGATAAATCGAACTCATTTATTATCAACACCAATCATGCTCAATCGTGTGATTCCACTGATTTCTTCTTGCACAAGATGCACGCTGAACAATTTGGAAGTTTTGCTGTTTTATATGTGCTGAACCATCCTGGTGCACTGTTGGCTTGCACCGTACTGACTTGTGCATTCATGAACCACTTGACCCATTCATTCTCATGCTATTGCCTTTGACATATTTACTTTTGCACCTCCATGCAATGTCACATGCTGTTGTGTTTTGAATTTGCCAAGCTTTGCATTCATTCTGGCATGTACTCATCAGTACTCAAAATGTTACTCACTGTACTTGCTTTTACCCATGCATTGTGTATCTGCCATGCTTTTAGCTGCTGCTCCATGATTCTTGTATTGTTGTACATAAACATGTTGTGCCCATTTGAACTCATATGCTGTTTCATTGTTGCTGTTGATACACGCTCTTGACGGTTTTGTATATTGATAACTTGCACACATGTTTATCCATATGTCCATGCTGCTCCACCTCCATGCTTGCTTGATGTCTCACCATGATCATGCCATGAACTTGACAATGTTGCTGTGTACACACATATTGTTGATGCTGCACCATTTTAGTGTTGCCTGTGTGTACCAGTTGCACTTGTATGTGTACACACATGATGATCTGAGGCTTGACTATGCTGTTATGCACTGAAATATCAAACCTTGCAACTTTGAGCATATAGACTTGCTGTATACACACCATCCATGCATATACACTTGAAATATCATCACATAATCTTTGCTGTGTAACACCACCATGTACATTGTTTTGAGTTTGCTGAAGTTTCTTTGCTGATTTGAACTTCATGTGATATTTTGGACTTCCATGTTGCTTGACCATGTCGACTTGGCATGCACCACTGTTTTGAACCATTTTTGCTGAAGCAATTTGTTGCTTGATTCATGAGTTTGCTGTTGACTTTTCATTTAGTTGTTTTTCATGAATGCACTGAGTCGAGCAGGTCCAAGCGGCTACTCCTCAGTTGTGCGCTGATTGGCGAGGCAGTGCACACGTGTATATACATATACACGTGTGTATATGCAGCCATCCAGAATATTTTTCTGTCCCTGCATCATATATACATGTTGTCCACCTTGTGGTATTTACAGTGTATCACTGTGAATATCACAAGCTGTCTAGACACAGATTGATGATTTTATAAATCAGATCAAGTCATGAAAAATGATGAGAAACACACCGAAATCTGAGGCAAATAAAATTTTAAAAATAAAATTTATATTTGCATATATTCAGTATTATTTCTATTGCAGTATACTGTGTGTTTCTGTTTCATGTGTGACAGGTAAGCGGGGATGACTGGACAGACTGTGATGACTGGACTGACAATGAGCAGTGAAGACTGAAGATGAAAAACAGTGAATGAAGCAGTGTCAGTAAAAAAATATGTATATTGAGACTATGAATGTATAAGTGAAAAAAGCACCGAGTGTTGAGTGATATAGTGAGGAGCTAATTTATATGAAAAAATGATTGAACTGATTATTTGTAATAAACAAAATTGTCTGAAATAAAATATCATTTTATTGATGTCAAACAAAACTTGTCTATTATATTCTGTTTATATACAAGTACAATATACAGTGAATGTTTAAATAGTGGAGTTATACAAAGTTGTACTGTTTGAATGTTAGAAATATAATATTCAATTCAAATATTATATTCCTATCTGTGTTATATATATAAAACAGTACAATAACAAACACATTTATAATAATATATATTTGTTTGTTATCATCAAACAAAAATCATATAATTGTGTATACAACTGCGTTATATACAACAATCTCCCCCTTTTGATGATGACAAACAAATAAAAGATTTTGATTACAATAAATGTGTACAATAAATGTGTTTGACAGTGAATTCTGAACTCCCCATATTTATTAGCTCCCCCTACAACAGAAACTCCCCCTATAACTGTGCATGAGTGAAAAGAATGTGAAAGGATTCAGAATTCTCAAAATTAAAATATTTATAAAATATTCACTCATAAATCAAAATCTAATCCATTCTCCCCCTTTTGTTATCATCAAAAGGATATAGAATTTAAAATATCGATGAAAAATGACTAAAAATATAAATTTCAGCTTAAGAGGAAGAACGATCATCATAAATCTCAATCAGTCAAACAAAAATCATAATATTCTGAGATCAAGTGGCATATTTCACATTGTAGAGAATGACGAATATACGAAGAATTTTATATAAAATGGAGAGTCTTAAAAAAAACATTTTCAATTATTTTCAAAGGATTTAAAAAAAAACAAAAAGCAGTGATGGATTTGGACTATAATTAATAATTCAATTTAAGTGACAAGATCGAATAATCTCAAATCCCAATATCTATTAATCAATAAATCATAAGACGTCATAATATTTCAACACATTTCACAGATAGAAGATGGATTGATAGGTTGGTTTTTATAAACACCAAGGAGAATTTCATATAAATCTTTATTTTATCCAAATTATTTTCTTTTCTTTTTCTTTTTAATTTAAGAGCACACTGACCACGCATAACCAGATCTTGGATTTTTAAATGAGACCAGTTGCAGCTTAAATATAAGTAATCTCGTAACCATGCATAACCAGAGCTTGGATTTTTAAATGAGGTTAGAGAAATACTTATTATATTATTATCTTTTTCTGTTTCAAAAAGAAAAACTCCTCGATATATAAAATCAATATGGATGATAGAAAAGTGGTAGGTACAGAAATGGACTGTGAAATAAATTTCTAAATTAATTATATTATGAAATATGCTCAACTGTACTGGGATTATTGTAAATTTTCAGTTGACACTAATTCTGAAAAATAACATAACCACAATTGCATCACAAATATTTTCACTGTTTATTCAAGATGATTTTAAAAAAAAATATTAAACTCTCCACATTTATAAAAAAAAATTATCATGGATGGCAGAATGATGATAGATAATGAGGATGGTCCTGAAATAATTGCCAGTTCAAAGATATTATAATAAATATTCAACCATCATGAAAATCCACATAAAAACTCCTCTTATTATGAAATATATTACAGTCATATTTCATCACAATTTCAAAATCTGATAATAATTTTGATGAATTATAAATACAGTTCAATTGGATATTGATTTCAATTTCTAAATGAATAATCAACAAATAATTTTAAAGTTGAAAATTAATTACAAGAGGAAATGTGAAAAGCTATACAGGACAAAAAAAACAACACGTCTGATACCAATTGTTCTCTCTTCTCGAGGATTTAAAATTGACACTTGAGACGAACAAGGATATCAAAGAGTTTCAAACACAGAGCCCACGCAGACAAGATTTACAAATTTGGCAAGCAACAGACAAATCAAAACAGGCAGTTATTTGAAAAACAGTATCAGAGCAGCACAAAAATAGTTTCAGAAACAAACTTGTCAGAATGATGGTCACATAAGATGGTTCATGATCCAAGATTAAAAATACCATTTATTTTAAATCATTTGATGAATATGAAATACTCTAGATTCAATGAATCGATTACACCTAATTATTAATGTCAGATTCAAGATATGTGTGTGATTCAATAAATCAATAATTTCAAATGATTTTAAACAAATAAATATTTAAATCAATTAATCATGAAATATCAATGATTTTCAAAGACCATTTTCAAAAAGAACTTTTCAAGAATTTCTCAAAAACTATTTCTTACAAGCCCAATAGAAACACCAGATCATTTACATCAAATCTGAGAGGTTTCATGATACAAGAAATTAAAAAATAATTTATTTGAAATCACTTGAATCAATGTTAAGTTTGAGATATAATGAATCAGTCACACAAGGTTGATTATTTCACATTTTAAGAGGTGTGTGATATTCAAAATATCAAGAATTTCAGATGATTTCAAACAAACTAATTTCAATCATAATAATAATGAGTAAAGATGAAATTCTAGATGTATCACTGATTCAAACCAAATATTTTTCAAGTCAGAAATAATCAAGCCAATCTAAAAATTAATGAGATTATCACAACTGAGAAGTAACAGTGCTGTAATGAGTATAATACTTTAAGTGTTTCCAAAATGAATTGGAAGGGACTCAAAACAGTATAAGTGTGTGAAGTTTCATTAATTATTCAGATCTTCAAAATTTTTGAATTTATACTAACAGTGTTCAAGATATGATATGAATGCTTCAGCACTATTAGAATTTCAAAAAAAAACCAAAACAATTGCAGATATATACAAGTTTAAATTCAGATTCTGGAAGAATTAAAACATTACAGTTTTATACAGATTAAACGAATTTCCAGAAAATCATAAGTACTGCAATCGGAAGTTAATGAAGCGTAGAATAAGAAGAATATGGCAGTGTCAAATCAACTCAGGACAAACAAAAAGAAAGAGAAAAAATAAATAAAAAGGAAAGGGGTAGAAGAAGAAATAAACAAAAAATATTTACAAAGACAAGTTCAGAGATCATACCTGAAATCAGTGTAAACCAGAATCTCTGACTCAGTAAATCTTGGCCAAGGAACTGTAAAGAATACAGAAATATAGAACAGCTTGAAATCAATCTCTTTTCAGCATAGCAGTTCCTCAACCTTCACTGGTACCTAGCAGTAAAGTGGATCAAGTGGTCTAACAAAATTTGTAAAACCACTTTGAAATTTGTTTACCACTGTTGGTACCCAAACCTGTTTGTATAACATCCCATTCGAATCTATCTTTGTGCCTTTAGGAACCCAAACTTGTTTAGTTTTTCCAAAAATCATTTTATTTCCTTTTGGGGTCCACATCTGTTCAACTGGATTGTTATCAAACCAATTCTTGTCTCGTTTGTGATTTAAAAACCTTTTGGAATTGTCAAAATTCATATTTTCTGAAAGACCCTTTTTAAAGCAATTTAAAGGTTTTTTAAAATCACAAGAATTCAATTTTTCAAAAACACTTGTTTTTCCAAAACCAATACCTTGTTTATGACCAACCGAAAATTGGTTTTGTAACAGCATATTCAACGATTTTTCTCCATTCGAAAATTTATTCAAAGTTGATTCTAATCGTTGAATTTTGGATTTAAGATCAGAGTTTTCTTTTATCAGATTTGAACAACGATTAATGTTGATCTTTCTCCTTTCAGTATCATTTTGTTTCAAAGACAAATTTTCGTTTTCAAGAAGTTTGATTTTGGTCTTGGACTCAAAGATTTCAGATTCAAATTTAACTTGTTTTTCAAATTTAAGTTTCTTGAAATTCTCAATCTCTTTTTCAAGCTCGTTTAAAATTAAATCACTTTTCAACAAGCTTTCTTTCTCAGCAATTTCATGTTTGGAACTTTTGATGGCCTTAAAATTATTAAATTCTTTTTGCAAAGAATTGTTTGAATCTTTTAGTTCAGCCTCGTTATCTTTTAAAATCAAAATTTCCTCTTTAAGTCTTTGAATATTTTTATTGAGATGAACGAGGTCAGTTTTCAATTTCAAACAACTTTCACAGTCAGAATTTTCTAATTTCATGACATTTGTAGATTCTGATTCCAAACAGTTAATTTTGCTATTTAACTCGTGATTTTTAGATTTCAAGTATTTGTTTTTACGATGGAGTTTATCAACGATTTTTGTTAAATCAGTACACATATAAACCAACTCTTCATAAGAGAAGCTTTCAGTCTCATTGTCTGTTGAGTCTCTATCGTCTGATCTACTTGAATTTTCATTTGTTTCTTCTCCTGAGCATAGATCTGAATCTGAGTTGACCATTTTGGGTTTTGAGCTGCTGTTATTGATCTTTCCATACTTTGTATTGAGAAAATCCCATATTTCCTGCGCAGCCAAGCAATGAGAAATGAGGTTATATTGGACATCATCAATATAAGAATACAAAGTGTGAATAGCACGAGAATTAAATCCAATATCGTTACTATTGACCATATCATAACCATTAATAACAGTATCCCAACATTTAATATCAATAGATTTTAAATATAATTCCATTTCTAATTTCCAATTTGAAAAATCTGTACCATTAAAAATAAATGGAGTACGACTGGACTGATTCTCAGAAGACTGACAACTATAATTCACCATTTCTCTAGAGTTAAAAAAATACCTGCTCTGATACCACTTGTTGGATCTAGAATAACCCTAGAGGGGGGGTGAATAGGGTTTTTGACAGTTTTTAACTGAATTAAAAATCAAACGAGATAAATAAAAATAAACAGATCACAGAATATAGCAGAAACAGAAATGCAGAAAATAAATCACACACAGATATACCCAGCTTCGGCAAAACCCTGCCTACTGCTGCATTTCTAAGGTTTCTACTAGGTGATAGAACAGATCCCGCATACAAGACCATGTACACTCGCAAACCCTGCTCCTATTCTAACCCTACGCTCAAACCCCTAGACTGATCGATATCCCCTCGATCCGATTTCCCTGTTTACGACCCTGTAACCAGTAACCCAGAATTTTACAGACTCTGAAACTGACAGCCAACACACTGACTGAATCTAGAATTTTTACAGACTCTAGACAACTGTTTGAATCGTTTGATTTTACAATACAAAATTAAAAACAAAAACAGAAGAAGCTTTAAAACCCTAGATGTAAGGAGGAGTTAAAAATAAGGGGGTCATCCCCTTTTAAACTAGGCTAAGCCCAAAACAAACACGCCGGCCCACTCCTTTCATTTGTTAACCCGATCCTTCTTTGCTCTGTAAAAAAAAAATGGCGGCCGAGAATGATTTTCTAGGGTTTTCTTCCTTTTCCCCAAATCGATTCGGTTGCTGTCGAAATCAAATCTCTGATGCTCCTTGATTCTTCGATGGCTTCTGATGTTTCTCAATCAAATTGGGGAATTCCTATGATCACCGAAACCCTGGAAAAAAAAATTGTGAGCACTTTATTTATTTTTTAAATTCTCTGCTCTGTGAATTTCGTTGTTTTTGGATTTCGATTTTTCTTGATGATTTCAGCCTATGATGATTCGGTGTAGAATAGGATTATATAATCCTTTTAAAACTCTCTGATTTCGCTGTATGGCTTGGCTGATTTGGCTCGATGCTTTCCCCTTTTGAAATTGTTGCGTGATTGGCTCTGAATTTGTGAATTTCTTCTTTTGCTTGCGAGATTAGATCGATGAATCCAGTCCTGGCCCTTGCGTGAATGATTCCTGTGGCCTCTTAAATTCGATTTCTATGTTTCCTGAAACTCTTGCCTGATTTTGTGGTTTCCTGGAAATAAAACGAATGATTTCTTGTTTGATAAGTTGCCAAGAACATGTTGTTCAAAAACAGGAAACAAGATTTTCTTATCCAATTTTGTATAGGCTAAAATTCTCGAATCCATTGCCAAATATAGGATTAATTATACCAACTGTGACGGCAAGGAATTTCGCTCGGTCCGAACCAGTCGCTAAACCGATCCAGGCCGTTCGAAACGCCCTATCGTTTGAGAACAGGACAAAACAGAACGCATACAGAAGAACATTTCATTGTATATCACAACAATGCATCAGATTACAAGAATATACAGAGTATGAACAAATAAATATTACACAGAAATATCAGAGATTTAAATTACATTTAAATACATCGCAGCGGAAAAATAATACAATACACAACTAGAAGGGATATACGGATACAAAGCTTTCCGGATATCGTTCCAGCTGTAAATCAGGATCCTGTGAATATAAATCTGCAAAACCAAAACTACTAGCTGCCCGTGTCAAAATAAGGGCACCCAGAGTTTAGGTTAAAACAATAAACTCCAGGTCAGTCATGTGACTGGTGTGAGAACTAAAACAGTTATTAATCTTTATTTTAAATCATTAGGTAAATCAAGGGACCACGCCGTATAACACGGAACGGGTTTCCTCCCAAGAATACCAGTACATAAAACAAACAGCGCAATGCTAAATAAAGAAAAATGAAGCTGTTATAAGACCCAGGTCCTATCACACAATGCAACGCAAGCCGGGGGATAGGGTTTTCCCTTATAACAGCCAAAGAATGCTTGATACGTTTAAAACAAATCATTTGATACTACTATAAGTGCATAGTGTATAAAACAACTTCAAATCATAAGTATCAATCATAGGCGACATGAGCGTCCCATGCCACTATGTCGCCATATATAGGTTTATAAATAAAACCGCAAAGTCACGTATTTGGAAATTGGATTTCCATCTATGAACCGAGGCAAAAGATAGTCCTCAACCGATTCGAGACAATCTAGCCTACCATGTCTCAGGAACAGCCGCAACTGCCCCCTGGATCGTCAGGGCCGGTCCACCGATGTGGATTATTATGCCTGAACAATACGTCTCCCCGCCCTTTGGGGCGCAAACGAGCCAACGAATGACTCCATCGGTTCGAGAACGACCGATCAATCCGAGGCGCCTCGCAACAGCAACAACCACATAAGTCAAACTCGTCAGGGCGTGTAAAACCACTGACGCCACTTTTAGCTAGAAAGAAACGCAAGTCCTCCCTGATGTCCGTCTCCCATTTTTGGTTCATACCGGGTGTGAAACACGCGAGGTAAACGTTACACAAAGCTACGCTACAAAGGCCTTGCTTTGATCATCACCACAAGACTTTGCTTTTCAACAGAAGCCTCGATCAATTGCCACTTAGGCATGCCACACAGGCAATTCACTCTATGTGTTTGATATCCATCAGTATATAACCCCTGAGCTCGTACGTCTCAGAGAAGGGCGTTAAGCAAGAGAATAAATTCTCCGCCGCCAAACAGATATATATTTAATAGAAATCAATCACACAGACTAAAATCCAATGTCAGACACACAGTCCATTTACAAGTCCGTTCTGGGTCTGAACGAAACCGGAGGCACCTAGTACCCCGCATATCCATCGATCTCCAAGTACGTCTGGACGATCACTAACTGTTTCCATCTTCTTGGGTGTACAGCCCAATCAAGATCATCAGTAATTACCCAAACGACGTGAAGACCTCCGGTCTTCGACCATCGTCTTCATCTTCGACTTATCGTCGTATCAGTTATTCAGAATGGGATAAACCCGGTCTTCCCGAATAACTCGCGTATATTTAAATAAGTGTTACACAAACACAACATACGCCTCATTCCAATTCATTAGTCACTAACCATAAATTAATCAAGAGAATAATTCCCCGAATATTAACCCCGAAGGCCGAAACCAACATCAGATCAATATCCAGGAAACCATTCTGCTTAGCCAACCGACAGTTAGTTTCTAAATTTCACATTCATAGGGAAATGTTCCCATTAATTTTATCCAAGATAAATTTCTTGAATTTATTCTTCTTTTGAATTTCGATTCAACTAGTCGAGATTAACGAACCTTACCGAAGTAATCATTGGTTTTAATTTCCCAATCCCAACCTATTTATCCCATGAAGTAAAACTAGTAATACTTCATATCTAACACCACAGTGTTATCGGTAAATTCAATTACCATTTCACGTTCAAATCTAATCAAAGATTTAACTATCGCCTGGAGCAAAACTGGTGATACTCCATTTCGATTATTTCAATCTAATTAAAGATTCATTAAAACTCCACTTAGTTTTAATCTTCGACTGGGTTAAAGAATCAGTGTCATTTAAAACACGGTTCACGATAAACCCAAATCACATTCCATTAATTATCGGGTTAAAGAACAAGTGTTATTTAAAATACTGTTCACGATAAACCCAAAAATCACATTCATTAATTATCGGGTTAACGAACAAGTGTTATTTAAAACACTGTTCACGATAAACCCAAAAATCACATTCATTAATTATCGGGTTAAAGAACAAGTGTTATTTAAAACACTGTTCACGATAAACCCAAAAATCAATATCAATTCAATTCCAATTAAATATTCTTTAATTGGCACACTTCATTAAATCTAAATAAAAAGATTTAATCTTTGCTCAACTGGGTTCAAGGACAGTGTTAGTGAAGACACCATTCACGACAAACCCAAATCACATTTGATATTAAATACAAGGCTCTGAATAAAAAATATACCGGCTTATATTCAATATCAAATTTCACGACTAACAAATATCGCATTGGAAATAACGATATATATATATATCTTTCAAATTTCCATAACAACATCCGTATAATCACGAATTCCAACATCGAAATATTCCGAAGACAATTTCGATTCAAATCCACTCCAATGCAATCATTGGATATTCTGGTTATTTTTAAAACCCTTTTCAAACTCAATTTATTTATTTAAAAATAAATAGAATTTTAATTCTAGTTCAAAACTAGTTCATTTCGATAAAAATCTATTTTTATCTTTTCAAATAGGGAGTTTTTCATCCCACATCTTTCAAAATCATTTCTTATGATTTTACACAAATTATTACTATTTTTAATAATTTTATCAAGGCCCGTACAGTCGATTTCCATCAATGGCCATCGAACTGCACTTACAGCGACCTTTTTCGAATTTGATTTGGACATAATTCCAAATCCAACCGTTAGATTTCAAATTTCTAATATTCGTTAGAAAGCTCTTTTCGATACGAACCCAACGGTTCCGGTTTTAGGAGAATCCGACGGTCGGATCTCCCGTAATGTCCGTTTGAAATAAATGGTCGAAATTCGCGAACTGCCGCGGCGCGGCGCATTCTATTCAGGCCATTATATTATATATATAATATATATTTCGTTGATTTCTATTTAAAACGAATTTTATATATAGTTTTGAATTCGTTTCAAAAGAAATTTCAACTTCCATTTCAATTCAAATCAAAATTGAATTCTTCTTTATAAATTCGTTTTAAAATTCATTTCTATTCAATTTAAATTTCAATTCAATTTGAATTCGTTTTCAATTCAATTTGAATTCGTTTTCAATTCAATTCATTTCAGAATCGTTTTCAATTCATTTTGAAATCGTTTTCAATTCATTTCATTTCGAAATCGTTTTCAATTCATTTTGAAATCGTTTTCAATTCATTTCATTTCGAAATCGTTTTAAAATCGATATAAATATCGTTCACGTCAAAATGGCAACAATCTAATCAACACGGCTTCATAAATTTCTATTTTCGAATATTCTATTTCAAATATTTCTTTTTCAAGATAGTTGTTATTATCAAAATATTTCGTTCAACACATGACCAATCTCAATGAATGAGTACTGTCAACACATGAACTTTTATTTTATAATATAAAGATGTAAATTTTATTTCTAAAATATTTCGTTCAACACATGACCAATCTCAATGAATGAGTACTGTCAACACATGGACTTTAATTTTATAATATTCTTTATTTTTCAAATTGGAATGAGGCCCAATCAATTTCCATATAAAATTAATTATATGGATTTTCATACAACACATGTATATAATAGCATTGAAAAATAATCAACCATCAACCAACGTGCACTACACTGTATAAGCATCAAATATAGATATTCAACGCTTATAACTGCCTGTCAATCAATCGATCGACACATTTAATCAATCAGGATGAGTGAACTTCAAATTTCATCCCAACACCCGTGTGGGGGTTTCAAACAATCAAACACAGATTTTATTTGTGCAGTTGGGCGATGTGTAAAATTTATCGACCCAATCAATGTCAGTCAAATCAGTGTACATAAACAAACCGTCCGGTTTGTAAATGAATATTTTATTCTATTCACTTCACGTTAAAAATTATATTTTTAACGATAAAACATTTTATTTTAACTTATGAATTTCTATTCAGTTCATTATTTAAATAAAATGATATTTTCATTTTTCTAACATATTTTAGAAAATTTCGGCGGCATAACGGCACGATACTAGAAACGGGACAAGGCCTAGCCTTATCCCCGGTCTAGTGAAGGCCCACGCCATTCACACATCAATCAAAATCACCAAACAACCAATTCAAATCCCATCATATATCTAATCTATGCAACCAAACAAACAAGTCCATGGTCTGTGGACGATTGTGTCGGGTGCTACTAAGCACCGTCTGCATCCTAGTATATATATAACTAGAAAAATAAATTGAAAGGTGAGAAATTCTCACAGATAGCTATCCTAGCTCCACGGCACTTCATTTGCAGAAGTCTTCGTCGTTTCGCCTTTTTGTCACCTTCGTTATCCGCTTTCACTACATATGTAAAAATCGAATTTTTACTTCGCTACTCAATATATAAAAATCATATTTTTATTTCAAAGTTTAATATATAAAAATCATATTTTTATTTCAAAGTTTAATATATAAAAATCATATTTTTATTTCGAAGTTCAATAGATAAAAATCATATTTTTATTTCGAAGTTCAATAGATAAAAATCATATTTTTATTTCGAAGTTCAATAGATAAAAATCATATTTTTATTTCGAAGTTCAATAGATAAAAATCATATTTTTAAAAATATAGATTCCGCCTTTTCCATTTTAAAGATATGATCTTTATTTTTGCAAGTTCAAATCTTTTTCTACTAAAAGATTAAACCTTTTTCTCTTTCAAAATTTAAACCTTTTTTTCTATTTTAAACCTTAAAATAAATTAGTTTATAAATCATTTTTAAAAATCAGTTTAAAAAAAATCCTTTTGAAATTCTTTTGAAATCAGTTTTAACCTTTTAAAAAAAACAGTTTTATACTTTTAAAAATTCAGTTTTTATACTTTCTAAAATCAGTTTTAAATTCTTAAAAAAAAACAGGTTTAAATTCTTATTAAAATCAGTTTTGAATTCTAAAAAAAAAAACAGTTTTTAATCCTTATAAAATCATCAATTAGATCCTATCATTTTTGGTTTCACTAAAATCCGGATTGTTTTGCACCCGGTACATTCAATTGAAGTTTGAAATCGAATTATCGAACTACCGCGCCATTTTCAATTCTAATTATAATTATATATAAATATTTATATTCTAACGACGACGCGTATAATATATACGTCGAATTATATTCAAAATAAATTTTCTCGTCGATATTATTTAAAATATTCTATTTTAAATAATTAAAATATTCTATTTTAAATAATTAAAATTCGCTAAATTTGCCAAAATAAAAATTTTAAACTGGCCCAGATTTTCGGGTTGTTACAATTAATTCATGTGAATTGATTTCTGTCCAAAAAAAAACATTCCATATTACTCACTGATCCCATGCATGATTTCTCAAAATCGAATTATGATTTTATGAACATTGATTGCTTGCAAAAAATGCTACTCCATTTCTGGAAATAGATTTGCAGATTCTGATGTCAAAAATGAATTGTTTGCTGCCAAAAACTGTTGTGCATTCTTGGAAGATAAATCGAACTCATTTATTATCAACACCAATCATGCTCAATCGTGTGATTCCACTGATTTCTTCTTGCACAAGATGCACGCTGAACAATTTGGAAGTTTTGCTGTTTTATATGTGCTGAACCATCCTGGTGCACTGTTGGCTTGCACCGTACTGACTTGTGCATTCATGAACCACTTGACCCATTCATTCTCATGCTATTGCCTTTGACATATTTACTTTTGCACCTCCATGCAATGTCACATGCTGTTGTGTTTTGAATTTGCCAAGCTTTGCATTCATTCTGGCATGTACTCATCAGTACTCAAAATGTTACTCACTGTACTTGCTTTTACCCATGCATTGTGTATCTGCCATGCTTTTAGCTGCTGCTCCATGATTCTTGTATTGCTGTACATAAACATGTTGTGCCCATTTGAACTCATATGCTGTTTCATTGTTGCTGTTGATACACGCTCTTGACGGTTTTGTATATTGATAACTTGCACACATGTTTATCCATATGTCCATGATGCTCCACCTCCATGCTTGCTTGATGTCTCACCATGATCATGCCATGAACTTGACAATGTTGCTGTGTACACACATATTGTTGATGCTGCACCATTTTAGTGTTGCCTGTGTGTACCAGTTGCACTTGTATGTGTACACACATGATGATCTGAGGCTTGACTATGCTGTTATGCACTGAAATATCAAACCTTGCAACTTTGAGCATATAGACTTGCTGTATACACACCATCCATGCATATACACTTGAAATATCATCACATAATCTTTGCTGTGTAACACCACCATGTACATTGTTTTGAGTTTGCTGAAGTTTCTTTGCTGATTTGAACTTCATGTGATATTTTGGACTTCCATGTTGCTTGATCATGTCGACTTGGCATGCACCACTGTTTTGAACCATTTTTGCTGAAGCAATTTGTTGCTTGATTCATGAGTTTGCTGTTGACTTTTCATTTAGTTGTTTTTCATGAATGCACTGAGTCGAGCAGGTCCAAGCGGCTACTCCTCAGTTGTGCGCTGATTGGCGAGGCAGTGCACACGTGTATATACATATACACGTGTGTATATGCAGCCATCCAGAATATTTTTCTGTCCCTGCATCATATATACATGTTGTCCACCTTATGGTATTTACAGTGTATCACTTTGAATATCACAAGCTGTCTAGACACAGATTGATGATTTTATAAATCAGATCAAGTCATGAAAAATGATGAGAAACACACCGAAATCTGAGGCAAATAAAATTTTAAAAATAAAATTTATATTTGCATATATTCAGTATTATTTCTATTGCAGTATACTGTGTGTTTCTGTTTCATGTGTGACAGGTAAGCGGGGATGACTGGACAGACTGTGATGACTGGACTGACAATGAGCAGTGAAGACTGAAGATGAAAAACAGTGAATGAAGCAGTGTCAGTAAAAAAATATGTATATTGAGACTGTGAATGTATAAGTGAAAAAAGCACCGAGTGTTGAGTGATATAGTGAGGAGCTAATTTATATGAAAAAATGATTGAACTGATTATTTGTAATAAACAAAATTGTCTGAAATAAAATATCATTTTATTGATGTCAAACAAAACTTGTCTATTATATTCTGTTTATATACAAGTACAATATACAGTGAATGTTTAAATAGTGGAGTTATACAAAGTTGTACTGTTTGAATGTTAGAAATATAATATTCAATTCAAATATTATATTCCTATCTGTGTTATATATATAAAACAGTACAATAACAAACACATTTATAATAATATATATTTGTTTGTTATCATCAAACAAAAATCATATAATTGTGTATACAACTGCGTTATATACAACATTCTTAACTTGAAGATTTCGGGGACGAAATCCTTTAAGGAGGGGAGAATGTAACACCCCGTATTTTTTTAATATAATTAAAAATGAAATAAAATATATGAAAATATGCTTATGATAGGTAAATAATGGTGATGCATAAGGAGAATTAATTAATACATGGAAGAGAAGAAAAATTAGTTCGATAACGGCGTATGTAACGGAAAAGATAGTAAAAAAAGAATAACTAATTCAAGAATCAGGAATTAGGTAAAATGGACATCACCATTGCGTTCCTCTCGGAAAAATACGCGAAATAGAGTCCGAGTTTTCGAAAATCGGAGTCTGTATGACCAAGATATGGCCAAAACAAGATTTCAGCAGACTTTCTGGCAGACTACCCGTGTCGACTGTAGTGTCGACACCCAAGTCGACCTGCCCCCCGCTGTGTCGACTGTAGTGTCGACTCCCCCCTGTACAGGTCGACCTGGTCGGCCTGGGGTAGCCCAGAACCCATTTTTGAGGCCCGGGATGAGTTTTGATGATCCGGATGGGTTTTAGGGTTATTCCGATGGCTGAAATGAATTGCTACACCTATAAAATAACACCTAGACCTAACCTAATTCATAACAAATCATTCTTACACCTAAATGCTGCTGGAATATCTCTTGAGCCATGGCCTCCGTCTCCAAATTAAAGCTTAAGCGTTCAAACCTAAATCAAATCAAAGATCAATGCTTCTACAACAAATTCAAGGGGATAGATCAATGACACTGCAACTTTCTACGACAAATTCACTCCCTAATTCATTAGCCGTTCTCTGTAAGTTCTAGTTGCTTTTCGATTTAAATATTTAATTATAATGTGGCCATGAATTAAAGTGGAATTGGATTAAGTATGATCTATTCCTGTTGCTTTTTGAATCTTTAGTTTTGAGACTTGTCTACCTTTATTCTCATGACAAGTTTGTGATTTATTCACCAGTTTTCTTGATTCGTAATGATGTTATCATCAAGTTCTAATCTTTATGCTTATCATGATGTTGTTTTTCTCTCTGATCTATTTATTATGTAAATTTCTACCTCCCCCTATTTATTTTCTTTTGATGAACCTTGGTCAACTTCGGACCTTGGCCTAAAAACACGATTCGCATACGAGATGTATACGGGGGAAATATGGGATTATTGCCTATATGGATATGATTAATAATTGGCAACATGAAATTGGATATTATCATTTAATTTGCAAGTTTGGGTTAGATCTGTAAAGTTTGGTATAATCTCGTTATGATAAAATTTGCATAAATATTATATACATGGAATTCGACACCAATTGGATCTATGTAAATTAAATCAAAAGATTGGGCTTATGTTAATTAGGCATATGTAGATTTGGGAATTTGAGCATGAAAGCGATTGTAAACTTTATAATTGGCATAAACGTGTATTATAAACTTGGGCAACTGGCATGTATTGAAACAAAAGATTATAGCTTGGGATAACTACATCATGAATCATCGGATTTAGGTATGAAACTTGACCTATGTAAAATATGGCAAGAATATTGATACATATATTTGGCTAAAAATTGATCTATGTGAATTGGGCATAGCTTTGTAAACATGTAAACTATGAATCTTGACATATGTATAAAAAGGCATGGAACTTGGTATATATGTAAATTGTCTAAGATTAGGCATATATAAATTTGGCATACATGTAAATAGGCATGAACTGAACATATGTAGATTTGGTATGAATTGGGCATAGGTAAAACTGATATGTAATCTAGAACTTGGGCATATGTTAATTATGTGAGATTTGTAGTTGAAACACATATGATAATTTATGTCTTGAAAAAGGGCTAATATGAACACGCTTAAGTGGGTTTTGGGTAGTTGGCATGTAATAGCCTAAAAGGAGGGATAAATATAAATTGAGATAAGCTGCCTTTAATGGCATAAGATAAATTGTGATAAAATTGGTATGATTTTGCATACCATTAATAGATGGACATAATTGAGTCAATTATGGACATCGTTAAATTAGGAATAAATTGATAATTTGAATAGGGGAAAAGAAATTCAAATTGGGGTAAAAGATTATAAGTGATAATCAATGCTTAGGACACGAGGTTGGACTCATTTGTGACGTAAACCTGCCCGGAACCGCCCGGCGAATCCAGTAGTCACAAATGTCAGCCCAATGTGAGAGGTCCTAGGCCCAAATTAAAAGCGTAACAGTTGTAAAGACACGAGGTTAGACTCTTTTATGGTGTAAGACTGCCCGGACCCGCCCGGCAAATCCAGCTGCCATAAATGTCAGTCTAATGTGAGAGGTCTTTATAAGGTTACGGCCTTAATGAATTAAGAAATATTTAACCAGATAAACATGTGGTGGGACATGGGGGTTAAGTGGGTGACATGTGGAAATACGAATAGTAATACTTAACCAATGTAACATGGTAATTAGACCAGTGGGTAGGGTTAAGTAAATAAGAACACTTAACCAATATGATATAAATGGGTGGGTTAAGTAATATGATTAGGTTAATCTGGACACTTAACCAATTTAATATGTTGACTACGGGAGTGGGTAAGGTTAAGCAAATGTTTAACCATTATAACATGATTAAACTGGACTAGAGAGTGAGGTTAAGTTAATGAGAACACTTAACTAATACGATGGATTAATTAGACAAGTGGTTGCTGTTAAGTAGTAACACTTAACCAACATAACAGGACAAGCGGGTGGGTAAAGTTATCTTGAATAAGTTGACAACACTTAACCATTATAATATGACTAGTGGATGGGGTTAAGTTAACATGCACTTAACCAATCTGATGTGATGCGTGGTAGGGTTAAGTAACGCATGGGGTTAAGTTAACAAGAAAATTCTTAACCAATGTAACCAGATAGACGAACGGGGTTAAGTTAATAAACAACACTTAACCAATCAAACATAATAAGCGAGAAAGGTTAAGTCAACTAAGGTAAACACTTAACCATGGTAACATAACGAGTAGAAGGGTTAAGTACATATCGGGTTGGTGGGTAATATTAGTAAATATAGGCCCACATACACTTAACCATTAAACACACATGCTTAAATCAGTAGCGGGGTTAAGTACACATCAGGGCTGGTGGGTAATATCAGAGAATATAGGCCCACAGACTTAACCATTAGAAAAACCTAGTAACGGGGACCCATTTCAGCAGTAACCCACATTAGGTATCAACGGAACCCTGAACTAGGCAGGGTGGGGCACGATTACTGGGCTGATTATAAGAGGTCAAATTAGCGGCGGTTGGTGCAGCAGTGCAGGTTCTAACGGAGTGCGGGCGTGCACACACTTCGGCGCAGAAAATTTAGCCACTCGGCATCAGTAGGTATAAAGCTATGCATCTTGATTGTGTCAGGGTTGCCACCATGGGACTTGATACACCCCATGGTAGGACCAGCACAGGTATCTACAAGTAGGGGGCCGCATGACACAAACGAGAACTAGGTCAAGTAGGGAGCCGATCGATAAGGTAGTAAGGGTGCATCGAATATATACATGGCCATTGGGGTGATCGAGGTGGAATCCTCAAAATCGATGTACACCTGAAGGCTACCATAATTGCGGGGATTGGTATCACGTTGTAATTATTATATAACACGGGCTACTAGTTGGGAGTCTAGTAGGGGGTACGGATCCTTGTTACACAGGACACTAGTTGGGATACTAGTAGGAGTACAGATCATTCCATGTAAGACACTTATGAGGATGCTAGTTAGGTGGTGCAGAGCAAATAGATATCGTTTTAATGGTAAAGCTTAGAAACCTTGCGATGTTATTCTTGATAGAAATCATGCGGTGGGATACTTGATAGGAATATGGGATGTTATACTTGTTTCATCGTGCCCGAAGTTTATCTTGTTACCTTAGTTTATCTTGTTATCATAGTTTATCTTGTTATCTTAGTTTATCTTGCCTACCTTGTCAGCATGCTTATGTTTACTTTCAGTTTACTCATGCCATATTATCTTTACCTATTTTTAAGATGAAAGTCACTAGGACTTACTCAGTCTTTATGACTGACCCGTTTTGTTTCGCCTCTTTCTCTTCCGTTCCCCCCCAGGTTCGCAGGGTGGGAATACAGCTTAGCTCGGACCTTACCAAGCTCCAAGGCTCTTTCATGCAAGGCTTGGATTTTTCTTGGCTATGGCTTGCTTTGCTTTATTGGGGAATACTGCAGTTTGTTTTTATGCTTCTTTGTTTTTGAGCAAGACAGATATTTTAACTTTGTAATTGGGTATTGGAAGTTGATGGGCTTTTCTTGTAAACACTTATATTTAATAAATGATTTGAAATACTTCCACTTTACTTTCCGCTGTTTTATATATGTCTGTCTTGTAATATTTCTGTTCCAGCACCCATAATGCTCCATTGAAGTTAAGGCATTCCCTTTGTGAGTGACCTTAACGGATGTAGGGTGTTACATTTGGTATCAGAGCAGAAGATTACCAGACTGGGCAAAAGTTTTCAAAAACCTTCTGAAATTATTTTCAAAACATTTACAAAGAAGCAAATTTTCAAGAAAATTTTGTTTTAATTAAAAGGCGTATTCCCCAAAGCCATATGCACTATCTTTTGATTCTCTCTTGAAATCTCTTCTTTCTCTTTTCACCATAGTTTCGTAGGCATCCGACACAGGTCGGAGGGCAAAGGAGTGCCCAACCTCCATCTGTAGCCGCAGTAGTTCCATCTGCGTTTAATCTTATTTCAAGTTGGGTAGAGTTGCCGTGCGTTGGAGGTAGCTTAGAGAGACTTACCAACAAACTATACAAGGACAGTAAGAAAAAAAAAACTAGTTGTTATAGCTTAATCCACGAAGGAGGAAAAAGGTGAAAGGAAAGAGGCCAAAGAGAAAGAATAGTAAAACCCGTGACAAGAGAGAGTATCTTTAGTGAGAAGGGACATGTACTTAAGTATTATAGGACAAGGGCAAGGGACAAGATCGTCGAGAGGGCAATTGTATGCTCTCACTACTAGCGTACCTAAGAGAGTGGTGACGTTTCTGTTAAAGGTTCAGCTTTTCTTTTCTATCATCCCGCTAGAACTTTGTTTTTGTATATCGCATCCTTTTAATTCTGCTTCGATAGTTGAGTCTCTGCACCTTAGTACTAGCATAGTAGAGGATCCCATTTTTGTCTCAAATCCTGTTGGGGAAATCGGCTCATTTATTCATGACTTGTCTGGATTTGAGAATGTCTATGCTAAGTATTGAGTCTAGAAGTAATGTTTATGTTTTGGGCTATGGGTTGATTCTAGCGATGGAGTGGTTATCCAGTAAGGGTGACCTTCTCGGTTTTGAAAAGAGGGTAGTTAGACTCTTGACTTGCCTCGGTAATACCCTCGAAGTCGCAGGTAACCTTTAGGGTTCTATCTTGATTTGTTTCCTAGAATCTCTTGACACATTTACTGGTAATTTGTAATCTGATCGAGTAGTGTTCGCCACTAAGGGGGATGGGTCATTTCGCTTATGCATGAGTTGTAGAGAATCACCTTAGTAAGTACATTTGGCAACATGGTTGACATTTATTTCCAAGAGATAGTTCTTCTACGTGGAATACCTGATAGTAAGTGGACGAGATCCAAGATTCACTAGTGAATTTTGGAGAGCTTGCATGAAACCATGAGTACGCAGTTATGTTTGAGCCAAGTATACTAGAAGGAGAATGAGTGAAGGAGGAACGAGAGGCAACAATGAAATAGGTTCCAACTCATATTTTGGAAACAAGAATTAAGAAGCTATGAAATTGTGTAGTTAAAGACGGTCAAAGCACAATGGAGTTAAGCTCAAAGAAATGCGACTTAGAAGATTGAAGACTAGATTCGCGCATCATATCTCTATTTTACAGTATATCCATGATCTTTCTTTTCCTATAGAGCTTACTCACATGCTATCTTTTGTGTATATCCTTTCGGTCCTATTCTCAATCCTATTTCTATTGCGAACCTCATAGGGAGTATGACTCGTCTGTTAGTAATATATGTTGGGGCTTGAGGATGTCCGTCGGGTGGACTATACTTTTTGGGTTTTATAGGATACGGGTTGGTCTTAGGAAGGGATTGCCTTGTGACCTAAATGAGTCCATCATGCTTAGTTTCCTAGAATCATATATAGTGGTTGGGTTGAGTAATTCTTTGGGTGTCATTCTGATGTTGATTTCGGTCTTCGGGGCTGATGCTTAGAGAGTTCTTCTCCTAATCAATATATATGTGGCATAGATTTCCAGTTTTGACATTGCCTGATGGACACAAAGTTTTTACTTGCTTCTATCATTCGACTATACCTTTAGATAGGAACAATTGGGTGTAAACATGTGTTTGAGACATGTTATGATTGATGGTTGCAAGTGGCTGCAAGTGGTTGCTAGTGGTTGCTCGTGGATGCATTTACACACATTAGGCACTAAATCGGCTCAATCACCTTTCATATTGCATATGCATGAGTGTTTACACTTGTTTGTGGATGAAATTGATTGTGTTATCATGTGAATGTTGCATATGGATGGATGTTTGTGCACACATATAGTGTATGTGACTAGGACTATTTGCATACATGTTGGACTCACGGCACTAAACATATTTTGCATTTAGAAGATCAATCAGGCCTGATCATTTGCATTAGACAAGGAACATATACACACACTTCTTGCATATGTTCATACAGCATTAGAAATCTCTTAAGGACAATGAATGCCTGTGATTGATGATTGAGTAGATGGATGATGGATGGTAGGACACATTCTTCTTAACTTGAAGGTTTCGAGGACGAAATCCTTTAAGGAGGGGAGAATGTAACACCCCGTATTTTTTTAATATAATTAAAAATGAAATAAAATATATGAAAATATGCTTATGATAGGTAAATAATGGTGATGCATAAGGAGAATTAATTAATACATGGAAGAGAAGAAAAATTAGTTCGATAACGGCGTATGTAACGGAAAAGATAGTAAAATAAGGATAACTAATTCAATGATCAGGAATTAGGTAAAATGGACATCACCATTGTGTTCCTCTCGGAAAAATACGCGAAATAGAGTCCGAGTTTTCGAAAATCGGAGTCCGTATGACCAAGATATGGCCAAAACAAGATTTCAGCAGACTTTCTGGCAGACTACCCGTGTCGACTGTAGTGTCGACACCCAAGTCGACCTGCCCCCCCCCATGTGTCGAATGTAGTGTCGACTCCCCCCCTGTACAGGTCGACCTGGTCGGCCTGGGGTAGCCCAGAACCCATTTTTAAGGCCCGGGATGAGTTTTGATGGTCCGGATGGGTTTTAGGGTTAATCCGATGGCTGAAATGAATTGCTACACCTATAAAATAACACCTAGACCTAACCTAATTCATAACAAATCATTCTTACACCTAAATGCTGCTGGAATATCTCTTGATCCATGGCCGCCATCTCCAAATTAAAGCTTAAGCATTCAAACCCAAATCAAATCAAAGATCAATGCTTCTACAACAAATTCAAGGGGATAGATCAATGACACTACAACTTTCTACGATAAATTCACTCCCTAATTCATTAGCCGTTCTCTGTAAGTTCTAGTTGCTTTCCGATTTAAATATTTAATTAAATGTGGCCATGAATTAAAGTGGAATTGGATCAAGTATGATCTATTCCTGTTGCTTTTTGAATCTTTAGTTTTGAGACTTGTCTACCTTTATTCTCATGACAAGTTTGTGATTTATTCAGCAGTTTTCTTGATTCGTAATGATGTTATCATCAAGTTCTAATCTTTATGCTTATCATGATGTTGTTTTTCTCTCTGATCTATTTATTATGCAAATTTCTACCTCCCCCTATTTATTTTCTTTTGATGAACCTTGGTCAACTTCGGACCTTGGCCTAAAAACGCGATTCGCATACGAGATGTATACGGGGGAAATATGGGATTATTGCCTATATGGATATGATTAATAATTGGCAACATGAAATTGGATATTATCATTTAATTTGCAAGTTTGGGGTAGATCTGTAAAGTTTGGTATAATCTCGTTATGATAAAATTTGCATAAATATTATATACATGGAATTCGACATCAATTGGATCTATGTAAATTAAATCAAAAGATTGGGCTTATGTTAATTAGGCATATGTAGATTTGGGAATTTGAGCATGAAAGCGATTGTAAACTTTATAATTGGCATAAACGTGTATTATGAACTTGGGCAACTGGCATGTATTGAAACAAAAAGATTATAGCTTGGGATAACTACATCATGAATCATCGGATTTGGGTATGAAACTTGACCTATGTAAAATATGGCAAGAATATTGATACATATATTTGGCTAATAATTGATCTATGTGAATTGGGCATAGCTTTGTAAAAATGTAAACTATGAATCTTGACATATGTATAAAAAGGCATGGAACTTGGTATATATGTAAATTGTCTAAGATTAGGCATATATAAATTTGGCATACATGTAAACAGGCATGAACTGAACATATGTAGATTTGGTACGAATTGGGCATAGGTAAAACTGATATGTAATCTAGACCTTGGGCATATGTTAATTATGTGAGATTTGCAGTTGAAACACATATGATAATTTATGTCTTGAAAAAGGGCTAATATGAACACGCCTAAGTGGGTTTTGGGTAGTTGGCATGTAACAGTCTTAAAGGAGGGATAAATATAAATTGAGATAAGCTGCCTTTAATGGCATAAGATAAATTGTGATAAAATTGGTATGATTTTGCATACCATTAATAGATGGACATAATTGAGTCAATTATGGACATCGTTAAATTAGGAATTAATTGATAATTTGAATAGGGGAAAAGAAATTCAAATTGGGGTAAAAGATTATAAGTGATAATCAATGCTTAGGACACGAGGTTGGACTCATTTGTGACGTAAACCTGCCCGGAACCGCTCGGCGAATCCAGTAGTCACAAATGTCAGCCCAATGTGAGAGGTCCTAGGCCCAAATTAAAAGCGTAACAGTTGTAAAGACACGAGGTTAGACTCTTTTATGGTGTAAGACTGCCCGGACCCGCCCGGCAAATCCAGCTGCCATAAATGTCAGTCTAATGTGAGAGGTCATTATAAGGTTACGGCCTTAATGAATTAAGAAATACTTAACCAGATAAACATGTGGTGGGACATGGGGGTTAAGTGGGTGACATGTGGGTGACATGTGGAAATACGAATAGTAATACTTAACCAACGTAACATGGTAATTAGACCAGTGGGTAGGGTTAAGTAAATAAGAACACTTAACCAATATGATATAAATGGGTGGGTTAAGTAATATGATTAGGTTAATCTGGACACTTAACCAATTTAATATGTTGACTATGGGAATGGGTAAGGTTAAGCAAATGTTTAACCATTATAACATGATTAAACTGGACTAGAGAGTGAGGTTAAGTTAATGAGAACACTTAACTAATACGATGGGTTAATTAGACAAGTGGTTGCGGTTAAGTAGTAACACTTAACCAACATAACAGGACAAGCGGGTGGGTTAAGTTAACTTGAATAAGTTGACAACACTTAACCATTATAATATGACTAGTGGATGGGGTTAAGTTAACATGCACTTAACCAATCTGATGTGATGCGTGGTAGGGTTAAGTAACACATGGGGTTAAGTTAACAAGAAAATTCTTAACCAATGTAACCAGATAGACGAACGAGGTTAAGTTAATAAACCACACTTAACCAATCAAACATAATAAGCGAGAAAGGTTAAGTCAACTAAGGTAAACACTTAACCATGGTAACATAACGAGTAGAAGGGTTAAGTACATATCGGGTTGGTGGGTAATATTAGTAAATATAGGCCCACATACACTTAACCATTAAATACACATGCTTGAATCAGTAGCGGGGTTAAGTACACATCAGGGCTGGTGGGTAATATCAGAGAATATAGGCCCACAGACTTAACCATTAGAAAAACCTAGTAACGGGGACCCATTTCAGCAGTAACCCACATTAGGTATCAACGGAACCCTGAGCTAGGCAGGGTGGGACACGATTACTGGGCTGATTATAAGAGGTCAAATTAGCGGCTGTTGGTGCAGCAGTGCAGGTTCTAACGGAGTGCGGGCGTGCACACACTTCGGCGCAGAAAATTTAGCCACTGGGCATCAGTAGGTATAAAGCTGTGCATCTTGATTGTGTCAGGGTTGCCACCATGGGACTTGATACACCCCATGGTGGGACCAGCACAGGTATCTACAAGTAGGGGGCTGCATGACACAAACGAGAACTAGGTCAAGTAGGGAGCCGATCGATAAGGTAGTAAGGGTGCATCGAATATATACATGGCCATTGGGGTGATCGAGGTGGAATCCTCAAAATCGATGTACACCTGAAGGCTACCATAATTGCGGGGATTGGGATCACGTTGTAATTATTATATAACACGGGCTACTAGTTGGGACACTAGTAGGGGGTACGGATCCTTGTTACACAGGACACTAGTTGGGATACTAGTAGGAGTACAGATCATTCCATGAAAGACACTTATGAGGATGCTAGTTAGGTGGTGCAGAGCAAATAGATATTGTTTTAATGGTAAAGCTTAGAAACCTTGCGATGTTATTCTTGATAGAAACCATGCGGTGGGATACTTGATAGGAATTATGGGATGTTATACTTGTTTCATCGTGCCCGAAGTTTATCTTGTTACCTTAGTTTATCTTGTTATCATAGTTTATCTTGTTATCTTAGTTTATCTTGCCTACCTTGTCAGCATGCTTATGTTTACTTTCAGTTTACTCATGCCATATTATCTTTACCTATTTTTAAGATGAAAGTCACTAGGACTTACTCAGTCTTTACGACTGACCCGTTTTGTTTCGCCTCTTTCTCTTCCGTTCCCCCCCAGGTTCGCAGGGTGGGAATACAGCTTAGCTCGGACCTTATCAAGCTCCAAGGCTCTTTCATGCAAGGCTTGGAATTTTCTTGGCTATGGCTTGCTTTGCTTTATTGGGGAATACTGCAGTTTGTTTTTATGCTTCTTTGTTTTTGAGCAAGACAGATATTTTAACTATGTAATTGGGTATTGGAAGTTGATGGGCTTTTCTTGTAAACACTTATATTTAATAAATGATTTTAAATACTTCCACTTTACTTTCCGCTGTTTTATATATGTCTGTCTTGTAATATTTCTGTTCCAGTACCCATAATGCTTCATTGAAGTTAAGGTATTCCCTTTGTGAGTGACCTTAACGGATGTGGGGTGTTACAACCCCCGACCGCCTCGAACTCGGCAGGCCCCTCCACCGTGAAAACGTGTTCAAACAACCCAACTTCGAGCTTCCCATTCGAGAGCTTGACCACACCAATTTCCATCAAGACATATGAATTCGTGGAGGGTAGAAATCTCTTTGTTGTTTGCGTTGAGACCCTGATTTAATTTGCGAGGAAATATGAGAGACTAAGGAATTTGTTTCCAACGTTTTCGGCCATTCGTTTATATGGGTGGCGGCTGTTCAAAAATGAAGACTAGGGTTTGTGTTAGACCTAGGTATTTATAATATTTTATTATTAAATTTTCTAATTTTTAGAAAAAGCCTGTTTATTCCTACCAACCCCAAATCCAGCCTAACGAAAGTTTCCCCCAGCCAAATATCTCCCTTCCGAACATAATGGACTAGGTCCCATCTTCCCGTTTGATCGTTTCAGCCCACTTTTCTTTAATTTAAAATATAAATCATTTATTTATTTAATTCGATCGTACATTTTAATTTACTGGGGCCACATACTGACTCCCAAAATTCTCGAAAAATAAATCTAGCTATGTTTTGATGATACGGTCCTAAAAAAATTAATTTTGTCGAATTTGGAGACCATTTGAAAAATGGCCATTTTTTGGTCGATCCAATTCAATTGAAATTGACAAAACACGTTTTCTTTTGTCGCGCTCTCATATTGATTCCAAAAATTATGAAAATTGGAATCTTGCAATAAATTGATATTCTAGATTCAACCAAAGAGGTTTCGTCGAAAACGGAGGTCGTTTTCCAAATGGCTATTTATTTTATTAATATATATATATATTAATTCCATAGCGACTATTCTGAATTTTCAACTGGCCATAACTTTTGATTCCCGCTATGGAATTTCAATTTTTCGGATTTCTTGGAAAGATATTTTTAAATAGATTTAAATATTTTTGGTTTCACTAAAATCCGATTTATTTTAAATCCTGTACATTCAGTCAAAATTCAAAATCAAAATTTCAAACTACCGCGCTATTTCTAACTCCTTTTATAATTAAAATGAATATATTCGTTCTAACTTCGATTTAAATAATTTTTTAATTGTTATTATTTAAAATAAATTAATTTAAATATTTAAATCCATTAAAATTCCTAAACTAAAATTTTTAAATTGGTTCTAAAATTCCGGGTTGTTACAGAGAGTGCCTTCGGTTCATCCTGTTCCTAGATGACTTATATGGAAGAATGTCTGAAAGCGTATTTCCACAAGGATCACGTACGTTGATTTCTTCAAACGTACTATAGTTGGTGGCGGAGAGCAACGGTTCTCTTAGCTTAACTACCAGAGTATTTTTGTGGTCGTCAATTAGTGATTTTTCTAGCGGATTTGACGGTGTGGCATTCAAAGTGGATGGAGATGTACAGGTTCTGAAGGATAAACTTAACCTTTAGCCTCATCAACCGGGAATGACATAAAATCGGGTAGGTCGCATGGCTATATGGGTCGCACCCATCAAAAGGGTATATCATTACCTGATCTGGAGAAATCAAATGCCTTCGGTTGTTCCTTTTTATTTTCTGTATGTATGCTATCTGTTCAGTTGGCTGGCCCCCAACCGTGGTAGTGATATATTTGGTACTCTCAAGTGAAGTGCGGGGTTAGGTCATGTTTAGCCTGGGTTGCAAGATGTTCTTGTTGAACCCCAATGTATTCATCTCTAGAGGTACATTGTCGGGAAGGTGGTCCCATACCTTGCCAGGAAATCCATTCTCCAATAAGAGCTAGTGATTTTGATTGTATACTATATATGTGGAGCATGAGATGCAAGCGTTCTGCTAGATTGATATTTAATTGTATGTAGACACTATTATAATATTAGAATAATATTGTTTTTCAAAAATGTTTTGGGTTATCGTAAGGTAAAAACCTTCTGTATTTATGTGTGGATTTAGTCTTATGATTATCCTTTTCTTTCGAAAAGATTTTGACATTAAAATTAAGTTATGCAATTCCTTTAAACTTAGTGTGTTTTTCTCACTCTGGTTCACCAGACTAACCCAGTGTTTGTAATGCTCGGGTTAGACCGAGCTGTACAGGTTCAGGTTAGCAGTTGTTATGAAGAGACGAAATGGAAGAGTTCAGACGAATGATATTATATATTCCGCTGTGTGATTGTATATGAGGGAAAATTATTATAACTGTCCTGTAACACCCCAAATTTTCTGTTAACTGTAAATTAACAAATTAAAGTATAATTAATCCTTAATGAAAGAATTAAGGGAAACGGGTTACGCCATTGCGTTCGTCTCGGAATTCTGCCTGAGATTGAGTCCGAGTATGCATGAATTGGACTCCGTATGAAGGAGTTATGACCTCCAGAAGTTTCAGAATTCAAATTAAAATTCAAACAGTTCGAGACGAAGTTCAAAATTCAAAAATCAGACCATAGGGTCGACCTGGTTTGGCCTGGCTGGCCTGGTCGGGTTCTGGTTGGATTTTGAGGCTTGGCAGTGTCACTAGGGCTGACATGTCGCATTTTGGTTGGCTCCTTTCGAAGTGAATGGTCTAGATTCGTCTATGATCAGTTGACGGCTCAAATCAATCTAAAAATCTATATAAACAACCTAAGACTCCAACCTAAATTCACATAAGAAATTAGAGACGGAGCCACCATGCTGTCGGTAGGAAAGTGAGAGGAGCCTCCATTTGTAGAAAAGCCTAGAGACGAGCCAAATTAGAGTTAAAACATGAATCAAATCAACGTTAGTCTACCCAAAGGAAAGCATATCAAATTCAGAACTCAGAAATCAGAAAACAAGACCGTCGTTCTTTGTAAGTATAGTGATTTTTCCGATGTGAATAAAAGTTTGGATTTGATTCGATGTAAAATGGAAATGGAATTGTGTTATTATGTAACAACGATGTTAATTCAATCTATGTATTGAAATGATTGTGGTATTGTGATGTTTGTGGTAGAGTTGAATTGATATTGATCCTATTGTACATATAGAATTACATGCAAGTTGTATAGTTCATGTTGTAATCGCCACCTATATGTTTATGTGATTATATAGGTTGTATGTGATTAAGATTTCATGTGTACATATATGCTAGAACCTTTATGCCTAAACGATTATGTTTACATTCATGCTAGTATGTTTGTAAGAAAGTTGCAAGTTAATTGGATCCATGTCAAGATCCACTTTAATACATGTTTCATGTTGTAATTAGATATATGATTGGATCTAGTTCACACGCTTGTCATAAAATTATACATATTTATGAAAACGCCACATTCTTGTCATATTCTAGTTATGTTCGATGTTATGCCTAGATCCGAAAACATGTTTAGGCTTATGTTGTCTAAATCATATGCTAATTTATGTGACACCTGTTTGGTTAGATCCCTATTTCAATGCAAGTTCACATATATGAAAGTTGATTTAGGCTATGTTGAAAATTCACATGTATGTCGACTAGTCTATTTTGCAAGTTCACATCTACGACATTCATGTTGACTATTTTGCAAGTTCGCACCTATGATGTTCATATTGACTATGCCAAAAATGCCAAGTTTACACCTATGTCATGTTCATGTTTATGAATTCCCTTGTGCCAATTTTGTGTGCGCTAAATTAGGCTAAGTTTCCAGCCTAATATCATATGTTAAAATCATGCGAATGAAAATTAGGCTAAGATTGTTAGTCTAATATTTAAACGGGGTAACGTTGGGAATATTGGTAAAACTTGACATAAATTGGTAAAAATATATGAAATTGGCATGTTTGCCACATGCCAAAATTGGCATCGTTTGAATGGTATAAATTCTTATACCAAAAACGTTAAACTTGGAAAGTGGGCCACAACATTTAATTGAAGACAAATTTACATATATTAAGTAATAAAGACAAATATGTAAACTTAGAAAATACGAATATGCTTAACACGAGGTTGGATTGAGTTGTGATGTAAACCTGCCCGGACCCGCCCGGCTGTCTAGTAGTCACTACAATACCTATCCAATGTGGGTGGTTAAGCATGGAGCCCATTAAGGACCCGAGGTTAGACTGAGTTACGGTGTAAATCTGCCCGGAACCGACCGGCACATCCAGTAACCGTAACAATACCTGTCTAATGTGAGTGGTCGGTGCTTTTAAAAGCTAAGGACAGACTGTCAGGATGGTAGGGTTAAGTTAACTAAAACACTTAACCAATTCAACATGTTAATGGAATTTACAGGTGGGGTTAGGTAAACACAGACACTTAACCATTTAACATGTTTGACTAGAAAACCCTAGTAACGGGGACCCATTTCAGCAGTAACCCAATTAGGTATCATGGTACCCTGAAACTGGGCAGGGTGGGGCACGATTACTGGGCTGATTGTAAGCGGTCAAAAGCGATGGCGGTGCGTGCAACAGTGTGGGTTCTAACGAAGTGTGGGCGTGCACACACTTCGGAGCAGACAAACAGGGCACTGGGGGCACCAGTAGTATAACCAATGCATTTCTAGTTTTGTCTCGGGTCGCCACCATGGGACTTGATACACCCCATAAGTCCCATGGTGGGGCCAGCATAGGTAACTATAATTCTTTGGGGGCCGTAAGACACAGATGATTATGCGAGTATGAGCCGATCTTTAGAAAAAGGGGATCACTTCACCCTCAGCATGGGGTGCCAGTTTAGAACTAATGCATGTAGGTGCAGAGATATAATATGGGGTGCGATAGTATATTCGGTTCAAACTGCCTTATCTTAGCTTATGATACTTTCCTATTCCAGTTTATTCATATCATGCCCTTATTCTTATTCTCACACTAAAGAGTCACTAAACTTACCAGGATTTATGTCTGACCCTATTTTCTTTCGTCTTATTTTCTTCCGTCCCCCCCCCCCCCAGGTCCACAGGGAGGAAACAACTCAGCTTAGTCAGACTCTTTGCAAGCTTCAAGATAGTAGATGTACGATTTGGACTCTCTTGCTTTAGCTATGGCTGTTGGACACAATCACGGGGATTTATGCTGTTTTAATTATGTTTTATGCTTCTTTATTTAATAACCAAGACAGAAGTGATGTTGTAATGTTTTGGAGGATATTATGTGGCAGTTATGGAAATGTTTTTGTATGAACACATTTTTATGAAATAAAAAGTCTATTGTTTTCCGCTACTTATATATATATATATATATGTGTGTGTGTGTGTGTGTGTGTGTGTGTGTTTATATCTGTCTTGTGTTTTATCTGTGACTTTTACTTAAAAACCTCCACTAAAGTTAAGGCAGTCCCTTGTGAGTGACCTTAATGGAGGGTGGGGTGTTTCATGTCCAGATGTTTGATGTACTCTGATAATTGTAAGTTTTATTTCAAGCTCTCAGTAAAGATTTATTTCCATATTATATTTTTTTTCCGCTATGATATGAGACTCTGTGTTGTGTTGATTCTTCTTCTTCTTTCTTTTCTCACCCTCTAATTTCTTTCTTATAACTATCTGCTTTTCTATGCAATTTAGGTTGGACGTGATTTATGATTGTCAGCTCAAAAGGGTACGGGAAAGCACTATGTTACGAAAATATATTTTATCTTTACAAATATGGAATTTTTCATCCCAAATCTTTCCAAATCAATTTTTTTTCACAAATTATTAATATTTTAAATAATTTTATTAAGGCCCTTTCTGTCAATTTCCACAAACGGTCATCGAACTGCACTTATAGCGACCTTTCCAAATTTGATTTGGACATAATTCCAAATCCAACTATTAGATTTCAAATCTCTAATAATCATTGGGAAGCTCTTTTCAATACGAACCCAACGGCTTCGGTTTTAGTAGAACTGATGGTCGGATCGCCCGTAACGTCAATTCAAAGCTAATGGTCAAAATTCGTGAACGATCGCTGCGCGGCGCATTCTATTCAGGCCATTAAATATATATAATATGTGTATATTTATTATATATATTTCATCGATTTCCATTTAAAACGTATTTTATAAATTGTTTTAAATTCGTTTTAAAAACGATTCCAACTTCATTTCAAATTTAAATCAAAATTGAATATTCTATATCATTATAATATATAAATGATAATATTTTCAAAATATCAGATTTTGAAATCATTTCCTTTTCGATATTCATTATAAAGATGAATAAAATCGATATAAATATCGTTCGCGTTAAAATGACGCATATCTAATCAACACGACTTCGCATATTTCAATATTTTCGTGTCCATCCAAAATCAGCCATCAAAATCATATTTTGATCTTTTACTGAATATTATTTTAAAATATTCATTATTTTATTTTATTCAACACATGAATATTTTATTCAACACATGAATATTTTTGTTCAACACATGAATATTTTTAATCCTATTTCTGAATATTATTTTTAAAATATTCACTATTTTCCAAATTGGAATGCGACCCAATCAATTACCATATAATGTTATTTATATGGATTTCATACAACACATGCATATAATAACAATGATAAATAATCAACCATCAAATAGAGTGCATTACAACACTGCATAAGTATTAAATATAAATAATTAACGCTTGCAACAGTCTGTTAACCAATCGATTGACATACAACCAAACAATTGGGATTAGTGTACGTTAAATATCATCCCAATACCCGTGTGGGGTTTCAACCAACAAACACTAAATTTTATTTGTGCAGTTGGGCGATGTGTAAAATTTATTATCCCAATTAATACCAGTAAAATAGGTGTACATAAACGAATCATCTGATTTGTAAATGAATATTTATTTTCATTTCAGGAGAATTTTATGCCGTTCATATATACGTTAAAAATTATATTTTTAACGATAAAAATATTTTATTCAACACATGAATATTTTATACAATTCATATATAAGTAAAAAAAATTAACTAACCATTGTATTTCTAACATATTTTAGAAAATTTTGGCAGCATAACGGCGCGATACTATAACCAGAATAAGGCCTAGCCTTATCCCTTGCCTAATACTAACTTGCGTCATACACATACCAATTCCAATCAATTCACAATTAATCCAAAACCAATTTTACAATCATAATCAAATCACGCAGAACATCCAAATAAATAAATACTCAACTACCGAAATGCCATTTACGGCGTCATAAGTGGCTATTCACGGAGTATGAAATCCAAGTGTCAGTAATATCCATACATCGCTTTCAATTTATGTGATTGTGCGAATTCGAGTGTTGAACTCCATATATTTCAAATCACATAATATGGTTTGTACAATAAATAGTGTCGGGGGCTTCTAAGCCCAGTCTGCACCCTAGTATATATTTTACTGTATAATAAATTAAGTGAGAAGGAGAGAAGTTCTCACCTTTGGTTTCCACTCCGTTATTCTTTATTAGATGGTTTGGATTCTGTTCGCCTCCAGTCGGTTCCATCGCAATCTGTTTCACGCGGTTTATATTAAAAATCATATTTTTAAACAATGATATTTATAAATAAAATTCACATTTTTATTTCAATGTTATCTATACAAAAATCATATTTTATTACTCTACTACATATATAAAAATCATATTTTTATAACGTTATCTAGATAATAAAAATCACATTTCTATAACGCTACCCATATAATAAAAGTCACATTTTTATCTTCTAAAAATTATATTTTTACATAAATAAAAATCATATCCTTATATCGTTAAAAATCATATCTTTATAGTGTTATAAAAATCATATCTTTATAGTGTTAAAAATCATATCTTTTTATTGTTAAAAATCATATCTTTTTATTTCAATGCTAAGGTATATAAAAATCCATTTTAAAACAAAGCTGTATACATAAAAATCGGATTTTTTAAAATAAAATTGTTTATATATAAAAAAATCAGCTTTTTTATAATTAGTAGCATAAGAAAAGAAAAAAAAAAAAAACTCACTTTTTTTCTATAAAAATCGAATCTTCAAAGGAGGAGGGCCCATCGGCGGCGCTGATGAGGTGGGGTGGCGGGGTGTTGGAGTCGACGGGGGTGCTGATGAAAGGTGGTGGCGGCGGATTTGGTTATGGTTTGGGGCTGCAGCTGTTTGGAGGAGGGGAAGGAGGAGCAGAGAGAGGGGGGGAAGGAGGAGCAGAGAGAGGGGGGAAGGAGGAAGGGGTGGCGCGGCGCTAGGGGGAGAGGGCGGCGATCGCCAGAGGCGCGGTGGCTCTGGGGGAAGGGTTTGACGGGGTGCGGTTGTTTCGTTTTTTTCTTTTAATTTCGATTGTGAACGATGTGTTAAAGGGGGAGGGAAGGGTTGACCACTAATATATAATTATATATTTAATTTAATTTTTAATTCCAAAAAGTTAGTTTTTCGTTCGGACTCCAAATCGAACCCAACGACTATCACCTCTAGCTAATTACCCCCATTCCAGACACAATGGGATATGTTCGGCAAGCCAATTTGACTGTTTCGATCAGCTTTGGTTAAAATTAAAATATAAATTAATATAACGTTCAAAATTGATTTCAACATACATTTTTATTTACCGGGGCCACATACTGACTCCAAAAATTCCAGAAAAATAAACCCAACTATTTTTTGGCATTCCGGATCCAACAAAATTTGTTTCGTCGAAAACGGAGGTCGTTTGCAAAATGGCTATTTTTAAAGGCAATATATTATATTAAATATATATAAATTCCATAGCAACTATTTATAATTTTAAACTGGACATGCTTTTTATTCCCATTATGAAATCTCAGTTTTTTCACATTCGTTAGAAAGATATAATTAAACAGATTCAAATATTTCTGGTTTTACTGAAATCCAGTTTATTTTGAATCCTGTACGTTCGATTGAAATTTGAAATCGAATTTTCAAACTACCACGCCATTTCTGACTCGTTTTATAATTAAAATAAATTTATTCGTTCTAACTTCATCTAAAATAAATTTTTAGTCATTATTATTTAAAATAAATCATTTTAAATATTCAAAATCCATTAAAATAGCTATAATAAAAAATTTAAATTGGTTTTGAAAAGGGGATTTTTGGCACATGGAGAAAAAGAGCAAAAAGTTTGCTCAAAAGGACAAAGGCCAAAAAATTTGTCCTAAAGGACATTTTCTAGTTCAAAAAGTTTTAAGCTCTCTAGATAATTAATTAAAATCTAATTTTTTTTAGATACACAGAAAGTATAATGGCTTTAATTTTAATGTTTCAAAATTATTGAAAGATCTTTTAACAATTTTAGTGTATATCTAAAATTTGAATCTTCAAGGTGCTTAAGAAATCCAGAATTATGGAAATATATAACATGGCTATTATTTCGATGCATTTAAAAAACAAAGAAAATGAAATCATTCAAATAATAGAAAATTAATAAATGCATAAAGTTGAAGTAGTGTCAAAAGGCTCATAAGTAACATAAACTTGTAATTTGTTTTCGTTAGTTGAAGAAGTTAATGAGTTATTAATTGGTTCGTAACTATTCCATATCCAAATTATCTCGAATTTTAATAAATACCCTTTTGTAACAGTTAACAGCCTTATCTACGTATTCTTAACATAGTGATTCATTTATACTCTTCAGAGTAATGGGTTTCTTAGCTAAACTTTTGTAAAATAAACTCATTTGATTTTCATTATTCCTTTGATAGACGTAACTACACTAAGAAAACTAAATTAGTCGCTCATATTGTGCATCATGTTTGGAAAACTAAATTAGGTCTTACTTAAGGGTTATAACAAAGAAAACTAAATCAAACACTCCTTTTCAAAAAACTAAATCAATCTCTTATATTTAGAAAACTAAATCGGTCCAAGTCTAATATAAATATAGTGCATCACATTTAAGATGCATTAATATTTGTTGTTTTTCTATGTAGAAAAAGGTAAACAAAGTTCATAATTTCAAGCTCTAAAGTTTTAGAAAGCTAATTAAAGTTGTTTCAAAATTGAAATTTTGGCAAAAAATGTTTCTTTGCATATTTTATCATTAAAAGACTAGTAAGTCTACGATCATAAAAAAGAGATAATAATTTTTCCACCATGTTATAGAGCTTTGATTGCTTAGTATAACATTTTACACAATAATTTGACTGTCAGTCATACCAGAAACAACGTTTGACTTATGAAACTGAAAACTATACATAATCGCAAAAAAAATGATGCAAACTTAAAGTTGCTATATTAGTAATCCAACATGAGCAACAAATTTGAACATTTTCAAAGCACCTTCTCTATGTTGTCAAGCTTAGACTTTTATTTTGTCATACTAAATTTATCTTAATGACAACATGAGCTATTATGTTCGTAAGGATAATGACTTTTATAATACATATAGAATGTACGCCGATGCTATTGGCGATGAGGTGATTTCGACTGATACAAGCATGATGCAAGATGATATGGTAGGAGATTCTTTACTTCCTTTATATCATGGATTTAAAAAGTCTACAAAGATTTCTACTACATTTGCTTTATACAAAATCAAAACCAAGAATGGATTATCAACTAAAAGTGTTAATGAACTTTTAAAGGTAATACATGATCATATGTTACCGGATGAAAATTTGCTTCTTAAAAGCAACTATGTGGTAAAAAAGTTTCTCAAGTGTTTTAATCTCAGTTATGAAAAAGTACAAGCTTGTGAGAATGATTGTTGTCTGTTTCGAAAAGAGTTTGTGAACTTTGATGAATGCCCGAAGTATGAATTTCCACTACGCCATAGATGACATACTACAACGAAAATCCAAGGTGTTGCAAGCTACAATGTAACGATAGATATGCTGATTTTTGTCCATTGCAACACACGCTTCAAGGCATTAGCATAGAAAATCCAAGGTGTTGCAGTAGCTACGTGAATAACATTATCAATCCCGGTGATTAAGATCCAACGGTGCACGTTACCAATTCACGTGAAATAATCTTTTATGCAGGATGCAAAAAAAAAAAAAAACAAAGCAACAAAACAATTAGCAAAATATTCAAGGGTTTCAATCTAAAACTCAACAAAATACTCCGTCGCTCAAACTCTTAAACACTCTCACTCGCAGGTTCAGTTAGGCCTAAAAGTTCAAGTTTACTAGCTTAATTGGGGTTCAATTACGGCAAGTTCGAGTTCAAGTTCAATTAGGGCTTCAGTGTTTCAATTAGGTCTTCAATTGGCGCTCTTTTGGGTTTCAAAATTCAGTTAAGGCTTTGATTACTTACGGTATAACTCAATGTATATTTTAGGTATTTCCTGATTTGATTGTTGTGTTGCCTAATTTACCAATTTACTTGTGCATTCAGGTGTAATCATATTCTTGATTTTATTATTATGTTTGTCTTTGTAACAAACCTATGTTAAACAGTGCTTATACGATATTACTATGTTTTTTTGGCTAAATAATATTTGTGTATGTTTTTTGTGTGTAAATAGTGATGAACGAGGAAAAAATATGGGTAGAACTTCAAATGACTACATGTTATTTATGTTTAAATTTAGGCCTCGATTACCAAAGAATACATGCATGTCCAAATGACTACATGCTATATTGGGCAGAAAATGAAAAGGAAAATAACTGTAAAACTTGTAGTGTTTCAAGGTGGGCTATACCAGAAAAAATGTACCAAATTTAAGTAAGAAAATGTTGTTTCTGCCTTGATTAAATGTTGTAACTGATGTATCATATTTGTGGCTTTTTTTTGTATCTTTTTTTTTTATACTTTTTATGCCTATATTACATTTTAGTGAAGTGGTTGTTTTATGTTCTAATGCACTTGGTTTATTTTATTTTGTAATTATGTCATCGTAATGTTAATTTCTCCATTTTGTGTAGGATGGAGGAGGCAAATATCAGATTCCACCACAAGGGAAATTTTGGTAAGAATGAATATGTTGGTGGAGAAGAGGCTATTGTTAAGGGAGTTGATCCGGATAGATTTTCATACACGGTACTGATGGAGTTTGTCATGGAAGAGCTACAGTACACCGAAATTAGAGGAGTATATGCATGGAAAGGTCCCACGAGTGGGTGGAAATTGGTGGCCGATGTTGTGGAGCTGTTGTTTATGATGCAAATAAAAAACAATGGTGATTACATTGATTTCTATATTGACACTGTGGTCGATGATAAAGATGAGCCAGTGAAACAAATGCAGCCACATGTCATCGTACGCCCAAGGAAGAATCTATTCCAAGGTATAAACATATCTTCTCATTTGTACTATTTTGATGAATTTGGTCATTTTTCTGAATCTCTTAGTCATTTTGCTGCTTTTAGTGTACATAAATTTTTTGTGCATTTATGTTTGAATATTGGGAATTGTTTGATTTTTAGTGCACTTAGTAGAATAATAAAGAACTTGTATGTTGCAGCTGCGAAATCATAGAGACGATAGTTTGTCACTGCTCACCATCTGCAATAGGTAGCAAAAAAGAAGAAGTAGGTTGATCAAGTCTTTACTCCTAGAAAGTCGGCATGGCTAAACAATCCACAAGTGATCAGCAAAGCTGCTGAGAGTCCGCCTATCAACAACAAGCAGACTGAAGTCCTTACTCCTAGAAATTCAGCACGTCTAAATAATCTAGTTACCAACAATCCAAAAGTGATCAGCGAAGCTACTGTGAGCCCATGTATCAATAAGAAAAAGGTAGTTAGCAAGAAGTCAACTGGAGTCAGTAGCTCGACGAAGTTACCAAAGAAGGAAAATCCTACTGAAGTCAGCGATGCAACTATGAATATCAACTGAGTAGGTGTCAGGAGTAAATTAGATTTCGATAATTTTCCACATGAAGAAGAAATTACGGATGAAAATGAGATTCTGGTAAGAAGAATGCAATCTGATCTTCTAATATGATCTACATATTTTGCTAATATTTACAATAATGTCATGTTAAATTACTTGATCTATCACCTTTACCACCTCCACCACTTACAGAATACGAAAGGAGAGAGACAAAAATGTCTCACAAAAGAATAGTGTTTTTGAAACACTTGGGATACCTAAATTAGTTACTAGACTGAGAAATGAATTTGAAAAAATCAAAGATGCCTGCCAAGGATAGATGTAACAACCGAAATTTTGACAATGAATAATTATTTAATTAGAAGCTCAAAAATAGGAATTTCTGCAAACAATGGAATTCGACCATGAAACTTTAACCGTTGCATTTCTCTCAGAATTTTTTCATGTCTGCGTTTTCGCGAACATAGTCCTCATGAAAAGTTACGGAAGAAATACAAAAACAGATGGAAAATAAATAATACAGAATAAATTATATACAGTAATATATAATTCCCTAGCCACCTCACTGCCAGGTCGACCGGCGGTCGACTGCTGGCTGCGACCACTTGGTTGAGCCAGGCAGTGAAAGCTAGGGTTTTGTCATATAAAATTTTATATGAATAGACGGATATAACTTAAAACTGATATGACGGTCCAAGGCCATTTCCACCCCTATAAATAAAGGGGCAGTGCCTCATTTTTTCCATTCAAATTTATAGAGGCAGCAGAGCTTTGCTATTTTTCTTCCTTTTCTAACCTAATTTCTAAAATAAAAATATATTCATATATATATATAATCAAATTCATATGCAATTGGAAAGATTATTAGATCAAATTTAAGAGGATACAAATTGACGCTCAATGATAGATTCTTCGCTCTCTTCCCTTTTCTTACATTTCTACATATCTTGAATTTTCCCCTTGTGAGATAATTTGTAGATCTATAAGAATTTGGGGATTGTAAGCCAAAAGGGTTCAAAAGTTATAATTTGGAGGTTAGGTGAGTGGGAAATTTACGAATACAATTATAATGACTTATCTATTTCGTATGAATCCAATCTATGTTTTGTGCCTATCAGATTTTTTTATTTGAATATTGTAAATTTATTGGCAACCACCAGATCTGATTATAAATATGGTTTAAAATTGGTTAATGATAAGTTGTGATTATGTATTACATGAATTGTTGGATTCTTAAATATTTTTTCACATATTCCAACAGTTATGTCATGAAATAAGTTATGCATGTTACATAGCACCGTGGATTTGGAAATCAGTCCCATTAAACATAAATTGTTGTAGTTATGTTCTAGATATTTAGTTCAGTGTTAAAATATGAAATATGTGAATTTGGATAAAAAGGTGAAATTTGTGTATCATGTGATTGTAAGAATAAAAGAAATATTCCTTGTTTACATTCAACATTGTTGGGTTTTTGGCTTAAGCATTGTAAATTATGTTGTTTCCTCATTTATAAATACATAGGCATTATTTTAGAATCACAAGAAGTATGACAAAAGAATTGAAAATGAAAAAGTGGTGCAAAGATACATATAAAAATAAATACATGTTTTTGTATGTAATTTGCATCGACTATGCCAAAATAAAATACATTACATATATCTCTTGTGATTTGGAAATATGTCAATTCCATGAAATAAGCATTATTTACAATGATTACGGCTAACGGTCCTTATGAGACTCGAAACCTTTTTGCAAGACTGAATATAAAAAGGAAATGTTTGGATAATTGATTAGACCAAATCATTAATTTAAATTTAAGAATAAGAATAAAAATAATAATAACTACGTTGACCGCACACAAACATAGAAATAAATATTTACATATTATCCATCCAAATCAGTGTAAAACGGTAAAATATGAACTGTACTAAATGTTTGAAGGTTTGAAATGTTGAATAGTATTCATTTTTGGAATCATACATGTAAATTATATTCCATAATTAGTGAATATATTTATGGTGACCGTTGTAGTAGTTAGTGTAATTGATTGCTATAAAGGATGCCATAAAATAATAATTAACAATTGTAACAAATATTGATTTAGGTAAAATAAATATGACGGGAAAATGGTTACAATTCCTAAAATCAATTAGGATAACTGTTGTGGACCCCAATTAGGAAAATTGAATTATAACCGCATTTAGACATGATGTTAAGCTCAAGTTGTGGTGTAAACCTGCCCAGATCCGATCCACAAATCCAGCAACCACATGTAGTCAGCTTAGTGTGAGGGATCTAATGCATAAAATAAATGACCAACGGCACGAGGTTAAGTTCACTTGTGGTAGAAGTCTGCCCGGAACCGACCTAAAAATCCAGCATTCACAGGTAGTCAACTTAATGCGAGAGGCCTTGTGCATATGTGTGTGTGTATATATATATATCAACCAATAAATAATAAATAAATGAATAAGAATAGTAATTGTCGGTTGGGTACAACAAAAAGATAACTTGGGATTGATAAATAGTTACCTTAGGAAAATATGACCGTTAGGGTCAAAAAGGGCAATAAAAAGAAATGGGTGTGATAAAGGAATTTATGATTTTCAGTTAAAAACAAAGTCCAAATTAGGTAAGGTATTAAATAAATATCCTAGTGGAGAAGGAATATAACTTTCCTTATTAATAGTAATGAAAATAGAAAATAGAGTTGGATTTAATATGTTAATAATGTAAGATATTATTAACCATATAAAACTGTGACGTAAATAAATGGTGTACGTATAATATTTTCGCATAAAGGTACTAAACAGGAATGACTTAATAATGTAGCCTACTTCATCCCGAAAAGGGAAAGGTGTTAAAGGCAACAGAGGACGAACTAATAACCTTCGTGTATAGTCTGCTTCCTGGGTCCTAAAAGGCTAAGTGACCAGGGTTAAAAAATCCACTTGGGAATAGGTTTTTCAGTATATGGGTCTTACATCGCAGGTGCGTGTAGGCCTACCCAAAGCTGGAAATTAAAAGGGTAAGATATGGCCATCTATCCTACAGGAAGTAGTAAACGACTAAGGAGGTTATCTAGAAGGTATAACGAATAATAAAATACCTTCTTTCACCTTATGCAGGGCAAGGGTATATGGGTGAATGATGGAAGCCTTAACTAGTAGGGCCCATAGCTAGTGCCCTCTAGATTATGTTGACGCTGAATATATTATTGAGGGACAATAAATGACCAATAGGTCCGCCTAGGGTCTTAAGTGATCAGGAAGAATCCACCATATCTATCATTGATAGTGAGGCGTTAAGTAATAAAGAATAGTAAATGAGGATATAGATAGAAACCTCATAATTATGGACTCATTCTCGATAAAATTAACCAGTTAAGCTCTGGTATAAATGCTTCACAAAAATGTATGTAAATGTCCTATCTCGGCAATACAATTTGGGAATACTACTTTGGGAAGAGTAGTAGAGTCGTGCGTAAGCTTTAACAAGGTTGGTTTAGAATCACTAACCTTGTCAGGCATACAGCTTGGGTTAAACCAAACAGAATATATCTATGTTATAGTCTGTGTTGTACATTTCTTAGTCACTATAACTTCTTGTTCTGACCGCCCTCCTCATTACAACTTCCCAGGTTTCCTAGAGAAGGTTGGTTTATCACAGGTGTTTAAGTTTGGCTTTCGGTTCTCGTTTGCTCTCATGCTCGCCATTGACAAAGTGACTTACTTTGAAAAAGGTAGTTACTTGAGTTAATACTTGTTATCTTATTTTGTTTCCACTGTGAGTTATTTTATCGTACTCTGATTATGTTCATGCTCATTTATTGCAAGTACTAGATATACACACTCTATGCTTGGATGTGTTTGAGTTTCGATTTTTGCTGAAATTCGGGCATATAAAAGTGTAGGTAGTTACATTAGCGAGGATTATGTTCCAGAGTTAATGAATGTAGTGAAGATGATACTTCAAAAAATCAGGTAAAGGTGCGTCATAGCTGAAGATTTAATTTTATGTTGGTAATTATAGACTAGCTTCATTATTTTTTTATTTCATTGTATTTGTGTGCATATTTTAGAGAACCAAAAAGGTTACAGTTACAAAGCCTCAGTCTGGACCAATAACTCATTTGTGATCCAATGTTGAATCCGCAACTGATAAGAATAGAACTTCGAAGGCGAGGTGTAACAACCCGAATTTTAACAACGTGTTAAGACAAGAATCAAGGCAGAATTAAATTATAAAATCTAAATCAGGATAAATGGGTTGCGCCATTGCGTTCGTCTCGGAAAAATACGCGAAATAGAGTCCGAAATTTCGTAAATCGGAGTCCGTATGACCGAGATATGGCCTCGCGAAGTTTCACGAAAATTCAAATCCGAAAACAGATTCGAATTCGGCCCAAAAAGAGAAGGCGGGAAAATTCCCGCCAGACACTCAGGGTCTACACCCATGTCGACATGGGTGTCGACCCCTCCACAGGGGGTCGACATGGGTGTCGTCCCCTGGGTCGACCCCCCCCCTGTAGAACCCCGACCTGGTGCACCTGTGTAGTAACCCGCATTTTAGCCGTTGAATAATTAATTTATTTAATTATTAAATATCGATTTATCGATATCGAGAACGTGAATTAAATAATATTGAATATTTAATTGATAGTTATAATATAATAATATATTTTAATGTCGAAATAGTCGGAAACAGTGAAATTCACAATATCGTGTGAATTGAATAGCATACGAGATTTGGTGGAGTTTCGATTCGAAATATAATAACGAATATATTCAATCGACGACAGTTTGAACGTATAATTATAATATAATTAAAATCGAGCTCGAAATGGCGCTGCAGTTCGCTATTTGGCGATTTGAACTTCAACTGAATGTACAGGATTCGTTTTAAGCCGGATTTCTGTGAAACAAGAAACGTGTGGAGCTGGTGGAGTATATCTTTCTAATGGAAGAGAAATATCGGGATTTCGTCGTGTAGATTTTGAGTTATGTCCAAATCAAATTTCAGAAAAGTCGCTGTGAAATTCCTTTATAATTTGCGACGCTTTATATACGTTATAAATGGATTTTCAGTATAAACTGAATATCGAGATAATCTGGAATCTGAAATATCAAACTGTATATTCTGATATGATATTCTGGAGCTGTACGATATCATATGTGAAGATATACGATAATATAAATTTATTTATATTTAATTTAATAATATTTAAATATATTTATTTATTTAAATGGGTCATTCAGAGCGTTAAAAATATGCTGTGTGAGCATACGAAGTCGAAATTCGACGAAACTAGTTTTGTTGTGTCTGTAATGTCAAATTCTAGTGGCATGTCAGTTTTTGTGATTTTAGGAGATCGTATGTGGTCGCCCGGATTTTTAAGGACCGAAGACAAGGAGAAAAACGAGAAAATAAAATACGAAAATCAAATTCGAAATATCCCCTTTATTTTTCTACAATCCAGCACAGGCCTCTGGGGCCTTCGGTCTCAACCACAACCAAAACCAACCCAATCAGGGTATCAAACCAATCAAAACAAGGACATAGAAAGCAAAAATGAACACGAGAAGAGTATATACCAAGAATATTCTTCTTAGAAAAATATCTAGATATTTATCTTTCTATAAATACCATCCTTTAACACTCTAACCTAATTCCTTTCTTCTCTGGTCAATGGAATTGCGCCGCATTGAATTTTCTACTTACAGTAGAAATTCTAAGTTTCAACAAATTCAAAGAATTCAAATAAAAAGTTATAAAATCCGAAACATGTGTTTGTGGACTCCTGAAGCGCTGCTCTTCAACACAGTAGCAATCTCGTTGGGTTCGATCCATTCTTCTGGGTCACGGGTTTCGTACAGTTTGGTTCGAAGTACCTAGGGTTCGTTGGTAGGGGATTTGTGGTACTTCGAGTGTGAGTTTGAGATTGGTTTGGGATTTGGTTCGATGAATGGTGTCTGCTCACGGAGTTTGAGCGATTCTGGTGATCATTGGCATCGCGCGTTGCCTGTAGCAGGCGGAAAAGGGCTGGTCAACGCAACTCGAGGGAGGGGTGCGGGTTTAACAATTGGGGTAGGAGTTTGTGGAGTTTTGGAAGAGGAGGATTGTGGCGTGTTTAGTTTGAAGAACGGTGAAGTAAAACGTGGAGTAGAGGTGGAAGAAGGATCGTGAATGGCTGTGTAAATCAGAGGAGGTCGGGTTTGATTTGAGGGAGATGATGTAGGCAGGTCGGGTTCAAATACAAAGGGGGATGGGCCGGTTTGGTTATGAAGGTGAGGCCCGTTTCCAAAATAAAGAGGCTAAATTTTTATGTAATATCCAATTAAAGTGTATTAACTTGTAATGTTCGTATCTTCTACATACAAAATCAGAATCACGAACCGTAAGTTGCGTCGGGATGGTGAGGACGGACACTACACGATGACACTGACTGGAAGTCCATCCGGGCTCGTTACAATTTATTGCAAAATAAATTGTCCGTCTAAATCAAAGACAGTTAATCGTTTTTAACGATAACAGTCCAATGTGAGTAAATCTCGCTAACTCTGAACAGTTTATAATTTCATGTTGTATTGTTAGAACTGTTAAAATTGTCTGTTTGACTGTGTGTTGATTGTTTGATTGAACTGCTAGTCAGTTAGTTAAATTTCTATATTGATTCTGTTTAACAGAATATATCATATGGAATTGAAAGTGATGTTATCTATACTGTCTAACATCTGTGATGCAGGGAAACAGGTTGGAGGAATCCGACTGGATTCCTCAACAGTTCATATATTTTAATATATGATGTGAATTATAACCTGTTGTTGATTGTGTGTGTATGGACGAGATTAGACATCGTGATTTGATATGATTGAATACCATGACATACCGGAATGTAGATAAGGGGATTTTCAAAGTGATATTGAAAAATAGAGATATTTATAAAGTGGAATATTTATAAATAAGAGATATTTATAAATTGGAATATTTATAAATAGGAGATATTTGAAAAGGAAATAAATTCAAAACATTTCTTTTTGAATGGAAAGGCCTGTGTGGCGAGTTTGGGGATTTTCCCGATGCTCCCGATACAAAGGAGGTTATGGCGAATTTTCCCGGGAATTTAAGGAGTTAGAATATTTCAAGAATAAATTTGAAAAGGGATTATTTGTAAACCATTTACAAATAGAATTGAAAAGGAAACGTTATAAAAAGGAAATCATTTTTAAAGTGTAGAACCGTTATTTAAAAGTAAATCCTTTCAAATGAATAAAACGTTGTTAAAAAGGAGAAATCGAATATGGTATTCAAAAGTTAGTTAATCGAATATGTTATTCGAAAGGGGTTAGTCAAGTCGAGTTAGTCAAATAGAGTTAACCAGTTAGAGTTAAACAGTTAGAGTTAAAACAAACATAGTTATTCAGGATGAGTTGCCATTTAGCACGACTGCTAGCGTAATTCGCAGGGCTGTAAATAGCCTAAGGCGGTCGGATGTTTCCTGAGGGAATCAGGCGTAACCATTGTGATCGCTGCGATCTAGAGTCAAGCGAATGGAGTTAAATAGAGTTGTCGAATAGTAGTTGTTCGAATGGAGTTAAATAGAGTTAGTCGAATATAGTTATTCGAATAGAGTTGAATAGAGTTAATCGAATAGTAGTTATTCGAATAGAGTTAAATGGAGTTAAATCGAATATTAGTTATTCGATAGGAGTAAATCAAGTTGAGTTAAATAAATCGAGTTAGTCGAGCCTAGTTAATTGAATCGAATTGGTCGAACCAAGTAAGTCGAGTTAGTCGAGTCAAGTTAAGATAGTCGAGTTAAGTTCGTCGAGTTAAATAAATCGATGTTAGTTTCATCGAAAGGAGTTATCGATGTTAGTTTCATCGAAAGGAGTTATCGATGTTAGTTTCATCGAAGGGAGTTATCGATTATAGTTTAATCGGAATGAGATTTTCAAATATGAGATATTTGAAAAGGAAGAGTTATCGAATATTAGTTATTCAAAGAGAGATTATCGAATATCGTTTATTCGAGAAGAAGTTAGTCGAATATAGGTTATTCGAAGAAGAGTTAATCAAATAGAGATTTCTCGAAGAGAGTTAATCGGCAAATTCGATTATATCGAATTCGGGAAAGTACTTATACTTTCCAGTATTTAAATAGAGATTTATTTATTTATAAATAAATAAGTGTTAGGTTAATTATTCGCTAATAAGAATAGAAGTTATAATTAAAGTTAGATAATTCGAAAAGAGGGATTATAACGTTATTGTTATAACCAATGTTTTAAATATAGAAGTGGATTAGTAAAATTGGATCCGAGAAAAGCGTAAAGAAGTTGTTAAAGATTAAAAGTTAAACTTTGACCATTTCGAAGTTATAACGTTGTTCAGTTAAGGTCTGAGAGGTAATTATACCCCAACTTGAGTGACTTCCTTCTTAACTAAGAAATGGTAAGGTTTGATCGTAAAAGAGTTTTGGAAATGTTTTCCAAACGAGAATCAGAAATGTTTTCTGATAAAAGAAAATAAGAATTTGGAATATAGGGAAATAGGAGATAAGTAAATGAAATGAACTAAGAGATTAATGTTAAATGATGTTTGATCGATATAATTTCCATCTGGAAATAATATCATTGTTTGCACACTTGTTTTTCTTTGATAGTTAACTCACCGACTATCGAAGTTTTGACCATTTTAACGTTGTTAATATGGAGAGACCGGTTGGATTATTATCCATAGAACCACTCTGTATTGGCATAAGCGTCGCGAATCATATATGCCAAAGATAATTGAAGACGGAGTAAAATGCAAGGGCTATCCTGTTTACAGAATAGTGCCTTCGGTTTGTCCAGTCCTAGGACAACTTGTATAGACGAAGGTCTGACAGAGTATATCCAAGGGATCGCGTAAGTTGATCTGTTCAAACGTATTCACGTTTGGTGGCGGAGGAATTCGTTTCTCTTAGCTGTATACCCGTGTTATTTTTGGATAAGTCAATTTGTGATTTGGCGGGTATGACAATGTGGCATTCGAAGTGAATCTATTGTGATGATAAAGCGTAGCTTCTAGCCTCACATCCGGTAAATGACAGAAATCGGGCAGGCAGCATGGCTAAGTCGGTCGCACCGAAGTAGGGTGTATAATCACCTATCTAGTGAATATTCAATTGTTTCTTAAATCTATCAATGTTGTCCCATATATATACAGGAACGGTTGCTGATCCCAACCGTTGGTGATGTACATTCGATACACTCAAGCGAAATGAGTGGTCGGTCATGTGTGGCTGAGTTGCAAGATGTTCTTGTTGAACTCCAGTGTATCGTTCCTAGAGTACACTGATCGGAAGGTGGTTCCATACCTTGTCATAGTTGGAAATCCAATCATCCAATACGTGCTTGCGATTTTGATTGTATACTATATATGTAGTAACGTGAGATGCAAGCGTTTCTGCTAGATTGATATTTATTTGTACTTAGACATTATTATAATATCAGAATGATATTGCTTTGAAAAGTTATTTGGATTCTCATAAGGGAAAAACCCGTTCCGTATTCACGGCGTGGTCTTATGAGATATCATATACCTGTTTAAATGATTTGAGTTTATTCACACCAGTCCCATGACTGACCCGGAGTTTATTTTGTTGTTTTCCCTAAACTCTTGGGTGCCTAAATTTGTAGGGGCTGTCAAGTAGTCGGGATTTTACAGATACACTTGGAGAGCTTGGAGCAGGAGGCTTCAGGATTCTATAGCTATTATTATTTCCGCTGTTGTTGTAAGTGTTGTACTCTGATAAGTGTTATTGTATACATATACTGATGTTATTTCAAAGATATGTTATGTTATATTTTATTTCGTTCCGCTGTGAGTTTCGTGTTTACTCTGATGATGATGTTCTTCTTCTTCTTCTATTCTATAAGTTCTATCTTATCTATCCTCACCCTCTATTTTCTTTCAGTAACAACCGGGATTTTTCGATGTTTTGGTTATCGACGTCGTGCTTACGTCGATAACCAAAGTCGCTCAAAATCCGGGTTACTACAGTTGGTATCAGAGCATTGGTTTAGTTATTACCTTGGCTCTGTGGCGTGATTCAGTAAAGATGGGATTAGTAATATCCTAGACTGAGTTTGAGTGTATATATACGAGTGAACGTATTTGTTAGTTAATATAAAATGATTTTATATTGTGGAGTTTTATTGGTTGAGTTGTTTGTGAATTCTGGTCGATCAGTTTGATCCACTGTATCGATAGGGGTTACTAAACACTCGAATACGATGAACCGTCACGGTATGTTTTGAAAGAGGGTAAATGGAATAATTTTACCCGAATATATTTGATATAGTATATTGGTTGTGTTGGTTGTTATTATAATCGAGTAAGATTATAAAAAGGTAAAATGATTATAAATAACTAATCAGAATTCATATAAGGAAATATATGAAATAAGATGAAATGAATCTGAAATTTAAATCAGAATTGGAATTAAAATAAGGAAATTTTAAGTTCCTGGGAGATTTTGAAAATGTTTTTCAATCTGAAAATGATATAGTATTGAACTCACCTTGGTAGCTGGAAAATAGATTCTGATGATGAATCTAGACATCATCAGTGTTCATTTTCGAGTTGTAAGTGACGGATTACTACCCAAGATTTTATTTTCAAATTTGCTTTGCGAAAACAAGTTGTTTAAGAATTCAAATGTTTTGAATCGGTATTATGATTTCAAATTGACTTGAAATAAGAGCCCAGGGATTTAAATTCTAGAATTTAACTTTAACTTGTTAAGTTAAGTGAAAACTGGGGTGATAAGAGAATAATCTGAAATGGGATTAAGTTGATGAGTTAAGAATTTGAAATTTAGCTGGACTTAGAATTTGAAAATCAAGAATGAAACTTGAGATTGATAATGGGATTCGACTTGAGAATAAGCGAATGATTTGGTTTGACAATATAAAAGTGATTGAGTTGATTGGAATGACATCGGTATATGTTGAAGTGATAACAGATTGAAGGGATATAATGATATGCCCGACAAAAAGGTACCAGTTTATATTTGATATAAGTTTGAGATTTATGAGCCGAATTGGCAAGCCGCTTGGCTGTTTGATTTTCTTTTGGGTTAAAGAAGGCCCAGAGAGGCGAGTTGGAGTTTGAGATATTGACCAGTACAAAGGAGGTGCTGGCGAAATTTTTCGAAAGGTTAAGGCGTTAGAAAATCTTCAGAATTTTTGAAAATTTAGTTAGTCGGAATAAATTAATATTTTAATCGATATTAATTGGTTCAGTTGAAACCATAGATAAGAGGTAATCAGATAAATTTTTACCCAGTGGATAGGGTCGTCCCCTAGCTTAGCAATTTCGAGGACGAAATTTTATTAAGGGGGGAAGATTGTAGTAACCCGCATTTTAGCCGTTGAATAATTAATTTATTTAATTATTAAATATCGATTTATCGATATCGAGAACGTGAATTAAATAATATTGAATATTTAATTGATAGTTATAATATAATAATATATTTTAATGTCGAAATAGTCGGAAACAGTGAAATTCACAATATCGTGTGAATTGAATAGCATACGAGATTTGGTGGAGTTTCGATTCGAAATATAATAACGAATATATTCAATCGACGACAGTTTGAACGTATAATTATAATATAATTAAAATCGAGCTCGAAATGGCGCTGCAGTTCGCTATTTGGCGATTTGAACTTCAACTGAATGTACAGGATTCGTTTTAAGCCGGATTTCTGTGAAACAAGAAATGTGTGGAGCTGGTGGAGTATATCTTTCTAATGGAAGAGAAATATCGGGATTTCGTCGTGTAGATTTTGAGTTATGTCCAAATCAAATTTCAGAAAAGTCGCTGTGAAATTCCTTTATAATTTGCGACGCTTTATATACGTTATAAATGGATTTTCAGTATAAACTGAATATCGAGATAATCTGGAATCTGAAATATCAAACTGTATATTCTGATATGATATTCTGGAGCTGTACGATATCATATGTGAAGATATACGATAATATAAATTTATTTATATTTAATTTAATAATATTTAAATATATTTATTTATTTAAATGGGTCATTCAGAGCGTTAAAAATATGCTGTGTGAGCATACGAAGTCGAAATTCGACGAAACTAGTTTTGTTGTGTCTGTAATGTCAAATTCTAGTGGCATGTCAGTTTTTGTGATTTTAGGAGATCGTATGTGGTCGCCCGGATTTTTAAGGACCGAAGACAAGGAGAAAAACGAGAAAATAAAATACGAAAATCAAATTCGAAATATCCCCTTTATTTTTCTACAATCCAGCACAGGCCTCTGGGGCCTTCGGTCTCAACCACAACCAAAACCAACCCAATCAGGGTATCAAACCAATCAAAACAAGGACATAGAAAGCAAAAATGAACACGAGAAGAGTATATACCAAGAATATTCCTCTTAGAAAAATATCTAGATATTTATCTTTCTATAAATACCATCCTTTAACACTCTAACCTAATTCCTTTCTTCTCTGGTCAATGGAATTGCGCCGCATTGAATTTTCTACTTACAGTAGAAATTCTAAGTTTCAACAAATTCAAAGAATTCAAATAAAAAGTTATAAAATCCGAAACATGTGTTTGTGGACTCCTGAAGCGCTGCTCTTCAACACAGTAGCAATCTCGTTGGGTTCGATCCATTCTTCTGGGTCACGGGTTTCGTACAGTTTGGTTCGAAGTACCTAGGGTTCGTTGGTAGGGGATTTGTGGTACTTCGAGTGTGAGTTTGAGATTGGTTTGGGATTTGGTTCGATGAATGGTGTCTGCTCACGGAGTTTGAGCGATTCTGGTGATCATTGGCATCGCGCGTTGCCTGTAGCAGGCGGAAAAGGGCTGGTCAACGCAACTCGAGGGAGGGGTGCGGGTTTAACAATTGGGGTAGGAGTTTGTGGAGTTTTGGAAGAGGAGGATTGTGGCGTGTTTAGTTTGAAGAACGGTGAAGTAAAACGTGGAGTAGAGGTGGAAGAAGGATCGTGAATGGCTGTGTAAATCAGAGGAGGTCGGGTTTGATTTGAGGGAGATGATGTAGGCAGGTCGGGTTCAAATACAAAGGGGGATGGGCCGGTTTGGTTATGAAGGTGAGGCCCGTTTCCAAAATAAAGAGGCTAAGTTTTTATGTAATATCCAATTAAAGTGTATTAACTTGTAATGTTCGTATCTTCTACATACGAAATCAGAATCACGAACCGTAAGTTGCGTCGGGATGGTGAGGACGGACACTACACGATGACACTGACTGGAAGTCCATCTGGGCTCGTTACAATTTATTGCAAAATAAATTGTCCGTCTAAATCAAGGACAGTTAATCGTTTTTAACGATAACAGTCCAATGTGAGTAAATCTCGCTAACTCTGAACAGTTTATAATTTCATGTTGTATTGTTAGAACTGTTAAAATTGTCTGTTTGACTGTGTGTTGATTGTTTGATTGAACTGCTAGTCAGTTAGTTAAATTTCTATATTGATTCTGTTTAACAGAATATATCATATGGAATTGAAAGTGATGTTATCTATACTGTCTAACATCTGTGATGCAGGGAAACAGGTTGGAGGAATCCGACTGGATTCCTCAACAGTTCATATATTTTAATATATGATGTGAATTATAACCTGTTGTTGATTGTGTGTGTATGGACGAGATTAGACATCGTGATTTGATATGATTGAATACCATGACATACCGGAATGTAGATAAGGGGATTTTCAAAGTGATATTGAAAAATAGAGATATTTATAAAGTGGAATATTTATAAATAAGAGATATTTATAAATTGGAATATTTATAAATAGGAGATATTTGAAAAGGAAATAAATTCAAAACATTTCTTTTTGAATGGAAAGGCCTGTGTGGCGAGTTTGGGGATTTTCCCGATGCTCCCGATACAAAGGAGGTTATGGCGAATTTTCCCGGTAATTTAAGGAGTTAGAATATTTCAAGAATAAATTTGAAAAGGGATTATTTGTAAACCATTTACAAATAGAATTGAAAAGGAAACGTTATAAAAAGGAAATCATTTTTAAAGTGTAGAACCGTTATTTAAAAGTAAATCCTTTCAAATGAATAAAACGTTGTTAAAAAGGAGAAATCGAATATGGTATTCAAAAGTTAGTTAATCGAATATGTTATTCGAAAGGGGTTAGTCAAGTCGAGTTAGTCAAATAGAGTTAACCAGTTAGAGTTAAACAGTTAGAGTTAAAACAAACATAGTTATTCAGGATGAGTTGCCATTTAGCACGACTGCTAGCGTAATTCGCAGGGCTGTAAATAGCCTAAGGCGGTCGGATGTTTCCTGAGGGAATCAGGCGTAACCATTGTGATCGCTGCGATCTAGAGTCAAGCGAATGGAGTTAAATAGAGTTGTCGAATAGTAGTTGTTCGAATGGAGTTAAATAGAGTTAGTCGAATATAGTTATTCGAATAGAGTTGAATAGAGTTAATCGAATAGTAGTTATTCGAATAGAGTTAAATGGAGTTAAATCGAATATTAGTTATTCGATAGGAGTAAATCAAGTTGAGTTAAATAAATCGAGTTAGTCGAGCCTAGTTAATTGAATCGAATTGGTCGAACCAAGTAAGTCGAGTTAGTCGAGTCAAGTTAAGATAGTCGAGTTAAGTTCGTCGAGTTAAATAAATCGATGTTAGTTTCATCGAAAGGAGTTATCGATGTTAGTTTCATCGAAAGGAGTTATCGATGTTAGTTTCATCGAAGGGAGTTATCGATTATAGTTTAATCGGAATGAGATTTTCAAATATGAGATATTTGAAAAGGAAGAGTTATCGAATATTAGTTATTCAAAGAGAGATTATCGAATATCGTTTATTCGAGAAGAAGTTAGTCGAATATAGGTTATTCGAAGAAGAGTTAATCAAATAGAGATTTCTCGAAGAGAGTTAATCGGCAAATTCGATTATATCGAATTCGGGAAAGTACTTATACTTTCCAGTATTTAAATAGAGATTTATTTATTTATAAATAAATAAGTGTTAGGTTAATTATTCGCTAATAAGAATAGAAGTTATAATTAAAGTTAGATAATTCGAAAAGAGGGATTATAACGTTATTGTTATAACCAATGTTTTAAATATAGAAGTGGATTAGTAAAATTGGATCCGAGAAAAGCGTAAAGAAGTTGTTAAAGATTAAAAGTTAAACTTTGACCATTTCGAAGTTATAACATTGTTCAGTTAAGGTCTGAGAGGTAATTATACCCCAACTTGAGTGACTTCCTTCTTAACTAAGAAATGGTAAGGTTTGATCGTAAAAGAGTTTTGGAAATGTTTTCCAAACGAGAATCAGAAATGTTTTCTGATAAAAGAAAATAAGAATTTGGAATATAGGGAAATAGGAGATAAGTAAATGAAATGAACTAAGAGATTAATGTTAAATGATGTTTGATCGATATAATTTCCATCTGGAAATAATATCATTGTTTGCACACTTGTTTTTCTTTGATAGTTAACTCACCGACTATCGAAGTTTTGACCATTTTAACGTTGTTAATATGGAGAGACCGGTTGGATTATTATCCATAGAACCACTCTATATTGGCATAAGCGTCGCGAATCATATATGCCAAAGATAATTGAAGACGGAGTAAAATGCAAGGGCTATCCTGTTTACAGAATAGTGCCTTCGGTTTGTCCAGTCCTAGGACAACTTGTATAGACGAAGGTCTGACAGAGTATATCCAAGGGATCGCGTAAGTTGATCTGTTCAAACGTATTCACGTTTGGTGGCGGAGGAATTCGTTTCTCTTAGCTGTATACCCGTGTTATTTTTGGATAAGTCAATTTGTGATTTGGCGGGTATGACAATGTGGCATTCGAAGTGAATCTATTGTGATGATAAAGCGTAGCTTCTAGCCTCACATCCGGTAAATGACAGAAATCGGGCAGGCAGCATGGCTAAGTCGGTCGCACCGAAGTAGGGTGTATAATCACCTATCTAGTGAATATTCAATTGTTTCTTAAATCTATCAATGCTGTCCCATATATATACAGGAACGGTTGCTGATCCCAACCGTTGGTGATGTACATTCGATACACTCAAGCGAAATGAGTGGTCGGTCATGTGTGGCTGAGTTGCAAGATGTTCTTGTTGAACTCCAGTGTATCGTTCCTAGAGTACACTGATCGGAAGGTGGTTCCATACCTTGTCATAGTTGGAAATCCAATCATCCAATACGTGCTTGCGATTTTGATTGTATACTATATATGTAGTAACGTGAGATGCAAGCGTTTCTGCTAGATTGATATTTATTTGTACTTAGACATTATTATAATATCAGAATGATATTGCTTTGAAAAGTTATTTGGATTCTCATAAGGGAAAAACCCGTTCCGTATTCACGGCGTGGTCTTATGAGATATCATATACCTGTTTAAATGATTTGAGTTTATTCACACCAGTCCCATGACTGACCCGGAGTTTATTTTGTTGTTTTCCCTAAACTCTTGGGTGCCTAAATTTGTACGGGCAGTCAAGTAGTCGGGATTTTACAGATACACTTGGAGAGCTTGGAGCAGGAGGCTTCAGGATTCTATAGCTATTATTATTTCCGCTGTTGTTGTAAGTGTTGTACTCTGATAAGTGTTATTGTATACATATACTGATGTTATTTCAAAGATATGTTATGTTATATTTTATTTCGTTCCGCTGTGAGATTCGTGTTTACTCTGATGATGATGTTCTTCTTCTTCTTCTATTCTATAAGTTCTATCTTATCTATCCTCACCCTCTATTTTCTTTCAGTAACAACCGGGATTTTTCGATGTTTTGGTTATCGACGTCGTGCTTACGTCGATAACCAAAGTCGCTCAAAATCCGGGTTACTACAACCTGCTTCTGGTTTTGGCTCGGTTTTGGAGGCTTGTGACGATTTTTGAGGGCTTGGATCTATCCTAGGGTTAATCTAACGGCCTAAACTACTCCTAATCTCTATAAAAAGACCCCTAAGCCTACCCTAAACCCTCACAAATCACTCAAGCCATGAAGTGCTGCCCAAATGCCAAGTGATCATGGCCTCCATCTCCAACTCCAAGAGACTATGCATGCAAATCGGATCCGAATCGAAAGGTGCAAGCTTGCTACTCCAAATCGAGGCTCGATCAACGTTGCTACGGCGATTTCATGACGGTTCTTCATCAAAGGAGCCACCTTTCTTTGTCACAACGATGCATAATCCTTTCCTAAGCCTCGCTAGGTAAGTTCTAGCTACTTGTTGATTCTAACGGTGGTTCTAATGTGACATGGGATAAAATGCGATGAAACATAAGTATGCTAGCTTACGTGAACCTAAATTTGCCCCTTTTCTATGATCTATGACCTTGGGCTAAGCTGTAGCGACTTAATCATGCCATTCATGTTATGTTTAACCTAGTATATCTTGCAAGTTTGAATCTTTATATATGAAATGTTAGCATGAACCTTTGGGAACCACTTGACTTGTGAAAAATGGGCAAAGACTTGACTTTGGGGATTATGCATGTTTGTGGCCAAATTATCTTAGAATGCTATGCATGTTTGTGGCCAAATTCACTTATGATACTATGCATGTTTGCGGCCAATATGTTGGCATAATACCCTACTATGTGACTCGCTTCCACTTGGGTTGGAAATACGTTTGGGTAGCTTAGGAAAAACATGCGTATGACATGAAAAACTTGACATGGGGTTTACATGAGAACATGACATTCATGATACATTTAAATATGGTCATGACACGTGGGGAAAACATGGAACTTGAACTAGACATGGGTGGGTTGTAAGTGTAATAAGACACTAGACCAAACATGAAAGTGGCCAACTCGAGGTTGGGTTGAGTTTGTAGCATAAATCTACCCGGACCCGCCCGGCTTAACTAGTGGCTACAAACAATAGGATCCAATGTGAGAAGTTGGTCATGTCGCGCTTAAGACCCGAGGTTAGACTAGGTTGTGGTGTAAAACTACCCGGACCCGCCCGGCTTAACTAGTAACCACAACAAGGTCTAATGTGAGAGGTTGAGAGTGCATTAATTAAATTAATGCCACATGATAAAGTTAAGTAAATTTGACTAATGACACTTAACCGATATGACACGAATGGGTAGGTTAAGTGGGACCGGGCTTGATTTCTTAATGACACTTAACCATACAAGACAATTAGGGGATGGGGTTAAGTAACTTACGCTTAACTAATCCGACTTGGTAATTAGATGGGGTTAAGTAATCCACACTTAACTAATCTAAACACGGTAAATTCGACGAGGTTAAGTAATCCATACTTAACTAATCTAACACGGTAATTAGAGGGGGTTAAGTAACTTAGACTTAACTAATCTAAAACACGGTAATTAGATGGGGTTAAGTAACCTTCACTTAACTAATCTAAACACGGTAATTCGATGGGGTTAAGTTAAACACTTAACCAATCTAAACTTGGTAATACAATGAGGTTAAGTAACCAATACTCAACCAACTTAGCACGGTAATTTAATGGGGTTAAGTAACTTATACTTAACCAATTATACATGATGATTTGATGAGGTTGAGTAACCTATACTTAACCAATCTAACAGGAGGACCTGATAGGGTTAAGTCACAAGACCTTTTAAAATTAGGCTTAACCATTGTAATACGATTAGTGGATGGGGTTAAGCTAACCCATACTTAACCAATCCGACTCGATAATCTGATGGGATTAAGATAATCTATGCTTAATCAATCTAACATGATAATCTGATAGGGTTAAGACAAATAAATACTTAACCAATTTGACTTGATAGGGTTAAGTCATGAGCTTCTTGGTACACTTAACCAACTTATAGGGCTAAGCCTTGAACTTGAGTACTTAGCCAATCTTGACACGATCCGTAGGCGGGTTAAGTCATGAACTTGGATAACAACACTTAACCCATTTGACAAAACCCTAGCTCAGGGACTGGGTTGGAAATCGTAGTTAACAAGGATAGCGGAAAGAGAAGCTAAGTGGTAAACCTTAGTTAAGGGTAACTAAGTAATAATTCTTAGCTAAGGACATGGGACTAGTTCATAAAGAGAAGAGTAACCTGATACGGTAGGTCATCGCTTAGTATACGAGGAGGAGCAACTTATCTGACTTGGATAAAAAGCTCCAGCGAACTGGGTGACGAAGCGGTAGCTTCGGGGTACGTGAGGATACTCTTGGTATCCCTCTGTGAGGTGGCGGGTGGTCCATGAAACCCGGCCTCACAGAGGTTAAGGTCTGCGGTAGAAGAGCCAAGAGTATGCCTTGGTTGCTATGCGAGCGACCTAAAGACTGGGATGGATTAGCGTGGAGTCGACGATACTTGATTTTGCCCTGGATAGCACGTCGCCGACTAGCTACCATCTTTAGTCAATCGTGTACGAACGGAAAGGCAGAGAACTCCCAACAGACCATGTTCTTGCTATCGAGTCATGGGTGAGGTTGGCCCATAGGAAAGTGGGGCTATAGTGGGGCCGGGATGTAGTTCTCATACATGATTTTTCTTGGATTGCCTTTCAGTAGTTGAGGGAGGGGTCACGTGGGACCATAGCCACGGGTACAGAAACAGACCTTGATATCTGCATCAGCAGACGACTTAAAGCTCCCGACCGAGTTCCGTATTTCTTGATTTGCCCTGGCACGGAACTCGGATGGCACATTGAGGAACATGTGCGTCTAGACATGGAAAACGATTCACGATACATACGCTGGATAAAGGGTGCGGTTGACGGGTGGCATAATCCCTAGTGGCCCTAGGTGGCTGAACCCAAACCGAGACACGGAAACGTTCATTAGGTAGCATAATCCCTAGTGGTCCTAGGTGACATAAATCCTAAGTGAACACGCGATAGTTCATGGTAAGAAAACATAACCAGATCAAGGGTAGCAGTCCAAAATAACCTCAAGGATAAAACGTTTACATGGGAAAGCCCGTATGGCCTACGGCAAAGGACTGAACTTATACATGGAAAGAAACATACGAGTTGGGAAAACCTACATATGCTATATATCAGGTTGACATGGACCATTACATGACATTGGGCAAGGGACATTCATAGTTAACACATGACGCGGGTGGGGACACTAGTACGAGAGATGCAGAGCAAATATACATGATAGATACCGTGGGATGTTATACATGATAGATACCTTGTGATAGTATACTTGATAGAAACCTGACGATGTGATACCTTGATTCTTGACACCGTAGTTTATCATGATACCTTGGTTTACCTTGATACAGTAGTTCATCCAGTTATCTTGGTTTAGCTTATCTATCTTGTTGTCATCCTTATGTTTACTTTCAGTTTATGCATGTCATGTTACCTTTACCTGTTTTTATGCTGGAAGTAGATAGGACTTTCCAGTCTTTATGACTGACCCTGTTTTCTTTCGCCTCTTTGTCTTCCGTTTCCCCCCAGGTTTTCAGGGAGGAAACACTGTTATTTAGTTCGGACTTCCTCTGCTTGAAGGTCATCATGCATGGCTTGGACTTTTCTTGGCTATGGCTACCTTACTGTTTTATTTGGGGAATAATTTATGAAAAGGTTTTATGCTTCTTTACTATTGCAAGACAGGTTTTGATGTATTCTGATGTAAAAGGCTTTAGACCTTATTTTATAAGGTAATGAAATTTGTTTTACTTCCGCTGTTTTATATATATGTTCTATCTTGTAATATTTCTGTGCATGTTTACCTCGATAATGCTTCACCAAACCTAGTGCATTCCCTTTGTGAGTGACCCTAGCGGAGGTGGGGTGTTACATTTGGTATCAGAGCAGAAGGTTACCAGACTGCGCAAAAGTTTTTAAAACCTTCTGAAAACTATTTGAAAAACCGTTTACAAAGAAGCATTTTTCAAGAAAAGTTTTTAAAGGCTATTCCCCAAAAGCCATTAGCACTATCCTTTGATTCCTTGATTGAATCTCTTTTCCTTTCTTTCCTCCATCTGTAGTTACAGTAGTTCTAACTGTGACTAATCTTTGTCTAGCCAAGTAGGTGTTTTCCATACGATGGAGGTGGTTCTCGAGAGACCTGTTGCCGTGGTACAAGGAAGGATAATAAGAGTAAGGATAAAGGACGCAAGCTTAAGGATAAGCAACTTGTTGGTATGGCTTAGTCCAACAAGTAGGACAAGGACAAGATCATCGGAGAGGGCAATTGTACGCTCCCATTTCTAGGGTACCTAAAAGAGATGGTACCGTTTCTGGTAAAGGTTTAGTCGTTCTTTTCTATCATCCCGTCCAGACTTTGTCTTGATCATCGCATCATTTAAGTCTGCCCCGATAGTTAAGTCTCTGCACCTTAGTACTAGCATGGTAGAAGATCCCACTTTAGTCCCAAAATCTAGTTGGAGAGTCAGTCCATTTATTCATGACTTGTTTGGATTTGAGAATGGCTATGCCAAGTGTTGAGATTAGAAGCAATGCTTCTATTGTTGAGCTATGGATGGATTCTAGGGATGAAGTGGTTATCCAGTAAGGGATGCCATTCTCGGTTTTGAAAGGAGGGTAGTTAAACTCTTAACTTGCCTTGGTAATACCCTCAAAGTCTCGTATAACCTTTCGGATTCGGTCATGGTTAGTTACCTAGAATCTCTTGATGCATTTATCGGAAATCTCTGATCCGATCGAGTAACGTTCGCCAATAAGGCGGATGGCTCATTCCGCTTGAGCATGGGTTACAGGAATCACCCTAGTAAGTGCACGTGGTAACATGGATTGGCATCGGTAAACGAGATCCAGAATTCACTAGTGAATTTTGGAGGGCTTGCATGAGTACGTAGATATGTTTGAGCCGAGCATACTAGGGAAAGAATAAGTGAAAGTGAAACGAGAGGCGACAGTGAAATGAGTTCCAACTCATACCTTGGAAATAGGAATCAAGGAGCTACGAAATCATGAAGTCAAAGGCGGTCAAGGCACAATGGAATCAAGCTCATGGAAATGCGGCTTAGACGCGCGCATCATGTCTCTTTTTAAGAGTATATCTTTGATCCTTGGTTCACCTGTAGAGCTTACTTGCATGCTATCGCTTGGTGGATATCCTCTCGGCCCTGCTTCTGTTACAAACCCCGTAAGGAGTTTGTCTTGTTTATCTCCTCGATCTTATCTTGGGAGCCTTAGAGAGAACTCTATGGATGTAAACATGTATTTGAAACATGTTATGATTGATATGGTTGCAAGTGGTTGCAAGTGGTTGCTCGTGGATGCGCGAATACACAATAGATACTAGATTGACGCGGTCACGTTTCATGTTGCATATGCACGAGTATTTATACTTGTTTGAAAGTTAATGTGTTGACATGCGGATGTTGCATATGAATGAATGTTTGTGCACACATGTAGTGTTTATATGACTAGGACTATTTGCATACATGTTGGATTCATGGCACTAAACATAATTTGCATTAGAAGATCATTCAGGCCTGATCATTAGCATTAGCTAAGGAACATATACACACACTTTCTGCATATGTTCATACAACATTAGAAATCTTTTAAGGACAATGATTACTTGTGGATGATGTTTTGAGTAGATGGATGATGGATGGTAGGATACGTTCTTCCTAACTTGGAGATTTCGGGGACGAAATCCTTAAAGGATGGGAGAATGTAACAACCCGAATTTTAACAACGTGTTAAGACAAGAATCAAGGCAGAATTAAATTATAAAATCTAAATTAGGATAAACGGGTTGCGCCATTGCGTTCGTCTTGGAAAAATACGCGAAATAGAGTCCGAAATTTCGTAAATCGGAGTTCGTATGACCGAGATATGGCCTCGAGAAGTTTCACGAAAATTCAAATCCGAAAACAGATTCGAATTCGGCCCAAAAAGAGAAGGCGGGAAAATTCCCGCCAGACACTCAGGGTCGACACCCATGTCGACATGGGTGTCGACCCCTCCACAGGGGGTCGACATGGGTGTCGACCCCTGGGTCGACCCCCCCCCTGTAGAACCCCGACCTGGTGCACCTGCTTCTGGTTTTGGCTCGGTTTTGGAGGCTTGTGACGATTTTTGAGGGCTTGGATCTATCCTAGGGTTAATCTAATGGCCTAAAATACTCCTAATCTCTGTAAAAAGACCCCTAAGCCTACCCTAAACCCTCACAAATCACTCATGCCACGAAGTGCTACCCAAATGCCAAGTGATCATGGCCTCCATCTCCAACTCCAAGAGACTATGCATGCAAATCGGATCCGAATCGAAAGGTGCAAGCTTGCTACACCAAATCGAGGCTCGATCAACGTTGCTACGGCGATTTCATGACGGTTCTTCATCAAAGGAGCCACCTTTCTTCGTCACAACGATGCATAATCCTTCCCTAAGCCTCGCTAGGTAAGTTCTAGCTACTTGTAGATTCTAACGGTGGTTCTAATGTGACATGAGATAAAATGCGATGAAACATAAGTATGCTAGCTTATGTGAACCTAAATTTGCCCCTTTTCTATGATCTATGACCTTGGGCTAAGTTGTAGCGACTTAATCATGCCATTCATGTTATGTTTAACCTAGTATATCTTGCAAGTTTGAATTTTTATCTATGAAATGTTAGCATGAACCTTTGGGAACCACTTGACTTGTGAAACATGGGCAAAGACTTGACTTTGGGGATTATGCATGTTTGTGGCCAAATTATCTTAGAATGCTATGCATGTTTGTGGCCAAATTCACTTATGATACTATGCATGTTTGTGGCCAATATGTTGGCATAATACCCTACTATGTGACTCGCTTCCACTTGGGTTGGAAATACGTTTGGGTAGCTTAGGAAAAACGTGCATATGACATGAAAAACTTGACATGGGGTTTACATGAGAACATGACATTCATGATACATTTAAATATGGTCATGACACGTGGGGAAAACATGGAACTTGAACTAGACATGGGTGGGTTGTAAGTGTAATAAGACACTAGACCAAACATGAAAGTGGCCAACTCGAGGTTGGGTTGAGTTTGTAGCATAAATCTACCCGGACCCGCCCGGCTTAACTAGTGGCTACAAACAATAGGATCCAATGTGAGAAGTTGGTCATGTCGCGCTTAAGACCTGAGGTTAGACTAGGTTGTGGTGTAAAACTATCAGGACCCGCCCGGCTTAACTAGTAACCACAACAAGGTCTAATGTGAGAGGTTGAGAGTGCATTAATTAAATTAATGCCACATGATAAGGTTAAGTAAATTTGACTAATGACACTTAACCGATATGACACGAATGGGTAGGTTAAGTGGGACCGGGCTTGATTTCTTAATGACACTTAACCATACAAGACAATTAGGGGATGGGGTTAAGTAACTTACGCTTAACTAATCCGACTTGGTAATTAGATGGGGTTAAGTAATCCACACTTAACTAATCTAAACACGGTAAATACGATGATGTTAAGTAATCCATACTTAACTAATCTAACACGGTAATTAGAGGGGGTTAAGTAACTTAGACTTAACTAATCTAAAACACGGTAATTAGATGGGGTTAAGTAACCTTCACTTAACTAATCTAAACACGGTAATTCGATGGGGTTAAGTTAAACACTTAACCAATCTCAACTTGGTAATACAATGAGGTTAAGTAACCAATACTCAACCAACTTAGCACGGTAATTTAATGGGGTTAAGTAACTTATACTTAACCAATTATACATGATGATTTGATGAGGTTGAGTAACCTATACTTAACCAATCTAATAGGAGGACCTGATAGGGTTAAGTCACAAGACCTTTTAAAATTAGGCTTAACCATTGTAATACGATTAGTGGATGGGGTTAAGCTAACCCATACTTAACCAATCCGACTCGATAATCTGATGGGATTAAGATAATCTATGCTTAATCAATCTAACATGATAATCTGATAGGGTTAAGACAAATAAATACTTAACCAATTTGACTTGATAGGGTTAAGTCATGAGCTTCTTGGTACACTTAACCAACTTATAGGGCTAAGCCTTGAACTTGAGTACTTAGCCAATCTTGACACGATCCGTAGGCGGGTTAAGTCATGAACTTGGATAACAACACTTAACCCATTTGACAAAACCCTAGCTCAGGGGACTAGGTTGGAAATCGTAGTTAACAAGGATAGCGGAAAGAGGAGCTAAGTGGTAAACCTTAGTTAAGGGTAACTAAGTAATAATTCTTAGTTAAGGACATGGGACTAGTTCATAAAGAGATGAGTAACCTGATACGGTAGGTCATCGCTTAGTATACGAGGAGGAGCAACTTATCTGACTTGGATAAAAAGCTCCAGCGAACTGGGTGACGAAGCGGTAGCTTCGGGGTACGTGAGGATACTCTTGGTATCCCTCTGTGAGGTGGCAGGTGGTCCATGAAACCCGGCCTCACAGAGGTTAAGGTCTGCGGTAGAAGAGGCAAGAGTATGCCTTGGTTGCTATGCGAGCGACCTAAAGACTGGGATGGATTAGCGTGGAGTCGACGATACTTGATTTTGCCCTGGATAGCACGTCGCCGACTACCTACCATCTTTAGTCAATCGTTTACGAATGGAAAGGCAGAGAACTCCCAACAGACCATGTTCTTGCTATCGAGTCATGAGTGAGGTTGGCCCATAGGAAAGTGGGGCTATAGTGGGGTCGGGATGTAGTTCTCATACATGATTTTTCTTGGATTGCCCTTCAGTAGTTGAGGGAGGGGTCACGTGGGACCATAGCCACGGGTACAAAAATAGACCTTGATATCTGCATCAGCAGACGACTTAAAGCTCCCGACCGAGTTCCATATTTCTTGATTTGCCCTGGCACGGAACTCGTATGGCACATTGAGGAACATGTGCGTCTAGACATGGAAAACGATTCACGATACATACGCGGGATAAAGGGCGCGGTTGACGGGTGGCATAATCCCTAGTGGCCCTAGGTGGCTGAACCCAAACCGAGACACGGAAACGTTCATTAGGTAGCATAATCCCTAGTGGTCCTAGGTGACATAAATCCTAAGTGAACACGCGATAGTTCATGGTAAGAAAACATAACCAGATCAAGGGTAGCAGTCCAAAATAACCTCAAGGATAAAACGTTTACATGGGAAAGCCCATATGGCCTACGGTAAAGGACTGAACTTATACATGGAAAGAAACATACGAGTTGGGAAAACCTACATATGCTATATATCAGGTTGACATGGAGCATTACATGACATTGGGCAAGGGACATTCATAGTTAACACATGACGCGGGTGGGGACATAGTACGAGAGGTGCAGAGCAAATATACATGATAGATACCGTTGGATGTTATACATGATAGATACCTTGTGATAGTATACTTGATAGAAACCTGACGATGTGATACCTTGATTCTTGACACCGTAGTTTATCATGATACCTTGGTTTACCTTGATACTGTAGTTCATCCAGTTATCTTGGTTTAGCTTATCTATCTTGTTGTCATCCTTATGTTTACTTTCAGTTTATGCATGTCATGTTACCTTTACCTGTTTTTATGCTGGAAGTAGATTGGACTTACCAGTCTTTATGACTGACCCCGTTTTCTTTCGCCTCTTTGTCTTCCATTTCCCCCCCAGGTTTTCAGGGAGGAAACACTGTTATTTAGTTCGGACTTCCTCTGCTTGAAGGTCATCATGCATGGCTTGGACTTTTCTTGGCTATGGCTACCTTACTGTTTTATTTGGGGAATAATTTATGAAAAGGTTTTATGCTTCTTTACTATTGCAAGACAGGTTTTGATGTATTCTGATGTAAAAGGCTTTAGACCTTATTTTATAAGGTAATGAAATTTGTTTTACTTCTGCTGTTTTATATATATGTTCTGTCTTGTAATATTTCTGTGCATGTTTACCTCGATAATGCTTCACCAAACCTAGTGCATTCCCTTTGTGAGTGACCCTAGCGGAGGTGGGGTGTTACACGAGGGAAAATCCAGTTCATACACAAACTTATGGTCCACCATGTAGTGTTGAGTTACCACACAATAAAGGAATAGAAACAATGGTTGCTTATTTGGCTATGCGAGAACGCTAGAAAAATAATAGTAGTGGAAGTGAAAGTTCAAGGAATGAGGCTGTTGTCAGTAATGTCTCGACAAATATTGAAAACGAAGAATATGAAGTAGATGAAATTGAAGGTATTATCTAATTGTGTTCTTATTTTAATAGTTTAAGTTATAATTTATGTTATGTCTAGCCTTCTCATTACTATAGTATGTACTTTGTAAGGGTAATTGAGCTCCCAGAAGGCTCAGGGAAAAAAAAAGATAAAGTTCATTCAAGATCATATGACAAAAGTGTTATAATCCAAATGAATAATCGGGGCCAACCTATTTCAGACGATGACCAAGTAACGTATGAACTGAGTTATTTTTTAGGAACACTGAAGAGGAATGTTCCACTTACTTACATGTCTTGGTTTGATGTTCCATCAAGTTTGAAAGACACGCTGAGGAACTATGTCAAAGTAATTTGCAAACTTAGTTGAATTTTACTTAAATATATGAAACTTTTCACAAAAATTGCGTGACTGTTCTTTTTAATGTTTGATTTGTATTTAAAAAATGGTATATTATTCCGGATGAATGTGAATATTGGGCTTTGAGGTCAATTCATGATACTTGGAGGGGGTAAAAGAGTCGTATTAAAAAGGAACATTATACGGCTTATGAAACTGATGAAGAGAGGCATGAGCATAGGCCGGACGAAATTCCGCTTGAGGATTTCAATGTACTCTTGATGTTTTGGGGAGATGAAAAAATTCAGGTATAAATTTAATTTTTATCACAGAATTGTTTCCCTTTTTTATTCATTCAAATCAGGAAGATAAACATCTTTATTTCATGTTTTTGTAGTGCAAGACCCTTACAAATTCTACAAATCGGAAATCGTATATTGACACACACACACACACACACACTTCTAGTCCAAAACCTGTTTCCCAAATTCGGCGTAAGATGGTATGTATTTTTCTTATTTTTATGGTTGGATTGTTTAACAATATTGGTCATATGGAGGTAAGCTTGCTTAACTCGAATGCAGTATATTTGTTTAATTGTGAATAAACTACATATATCAATGAAGGTTCAGATGGAGAAGTTTTTTACTTTCTAACTTTTTTAATATTAGTGATATGTGTTCTGGAACAATTGGTTTGATATCCTTTTACTGTTTAATGTTTTTTGTATCAGTCCAAGGAATCAGATGGGGAACTTTTTGTTAAAACTCGCAAGCGGAAAGAAGTAAAGGTGTACAAGACTGATTCTTCAGTAATGAACTACAGAATTGTATGAATTTTATTTTCTCTTCAATCAGATGTCAAAAAAAATGCTTAATTTTGCACGTGATCAACATTATTGTAGAATTAGATCCTGTTTTGTTGAAACCGATAAATATCAACAGGCATTTACTCAGTGCACTTGTATCAGACTGAAGCATGTGTTGGTTTGTAACTGAAGCAATGTCTCGGTTCGCAATTAAAGCAATGGTTGAGTTTGTAATTGAACGAGTCGTGGCATAGCTATACTATGGCATAGAATTACAACTGAATCCAACTGAGGCATGCATGCCTCTCATTTTGTGTTGAAATGCAAGCGAGGCACTACCTCAGTTTGTAATCGAGGCATGCATGACTTTGGTTGTGCTGAAATAGTGTATTCACTGTGAAAACATTAGTTGTACTAAAGAGTTACTCAGATTTTATTCATTAACGATGTCACATTTTGAAACTGCTTTATTTTGCAGGAGAAGATTGTAAAAGCAATAGATGAAGGAGGGATGGAGTTGTTCAAGAACTTGTTTCTGATGGAAAGTCGCACAGTCCATCATGCTTATAGGACGACACACAATGTCTCCAAAAGTTTCAAAAGCTACTCCAACAACAAGCATATACATATAGGAGCTGACAACGAAGATAAGGGAAGATGTGACTGACAAAGTCGAAGTAAAGGTGAACTAGATGGTCCAAAATGAATTTCAAGCAAACGTAAACCAAAAAGTTCAGGAAAACTTGACAAGGATGATTAAGAAATTAGGTGAAGCAAACCCTGACATGCACTTTGATATTGGGGATCTCTGTGCGACAATTGGCAGAGGAGGCACTCAAACTAAAAGCAATGAATGCAATCTTAGTCATTGATATTGGGGATCTTTATGCAACAATTTGTAGTGAACATGAATTGATGTGTTTGTAAGTATGGTCTGTAAACATGAATTTACTGGCTATGTTGGTAAGTATGTTTGTAAATACTATTTTTGTTGCTTTTTAATCTGAGATGAGAAGTTTTTTGTTTAATTCAGTGTGGTGTTAAATTCTGTAATGTTGTAGTATGTGATGTAATGTTGTCATAGCTATGATATAGTGCTGTTATTGGATGGAAGTGGTGCTTCCATAGATTAATGAATGTGGGCCCCACAATAGGATTCTGTGAACCCGGGCTACAGAATTTAGTGGGCCCCACATCTTTGTAAATTTAGTACTTGTGGGAACACCTGTACTGATGTTGCCTTAGGGTCGCAAAGATGTTGCCTTTGACTCTAAGGCAACGCGGCAAAATGCAACACCGAGAAAGTGTTGCCACAGATCATTTTTGGCATATAGCAACATTTTTTGTCACTTTCTGCATCACTTATATGGTGTGCAGTATGCAACCTATGGCGTAGTGTTCCTAGGTACAAAAAAGAAGACAATGCCAATGAGAGGTTGAAACATATTCCAGTTAAGGTGCTTAGATATTTTCCAATTATACCTAGACTTAAAAGAATGTTTAAATCGAAAGAAACATCAAAGTAATTGAGGCGGCATGATGTGAACAAAAGAGAAGATGAAAAATTACGACATCCAGTTGATTCTTTAGCTTGGAAGAAATTGATTAAAAAAATGGCAGGTTTGCTTTTGATCCTAGAAATTTGAGATTTGGGCTTGCGACTGATGGATTTTGTCCTTTCAGTGATCCTAGATCGACTTATAGTTGTTGGCCCGTAATGCTCGTCACATATAATCTTCCTCCATGGTTGTGTATGAAAAAAGAAAACCTGATGTTGTTTTCGTTGATTCCAGGCCCTAGACAACCAGGTAAACATAATTCTGTTTCCACAATATTCTCATGGAGTGATCTAGTTTTCACATATATTAATAACGAGACCATCCTATACCAACACATAAAAAAAATCCTTGTTGATGTTTTTGTATGTTTTAATTGATGAGTTGTATTTTTCTCTTTTACTTAGATAAAGGAATATAGATTTGTAGTTAAAAACTTATGTATATAATGCTTTTCACATGTCCTAAATATACATATACACGCACATGCAGACACATGTTATTCAAATAACAAAAGCTTATAAAAAGTATTCATTTTGTTACAAGGTAATGATACCTCGAGCCATTGCTAGATGATTTGAAAGAGCTATGGAATAATGGTGTTGAGTTGTATGATTCCTTTAGTGATTCCATCTACAAGGTGAATGTTGTTTTACTATGGACTATAAATGACTTTCTAGCTTACGACAATCTAGCTGGTTGTACAACAAAAGGTAAAACTGGATGTCCAATTTGTGGGGTTAATACATCGTTAGATTGGTTACCTCTTAGTTGTAGGTATGTATACATGCACTATAGACGGTTTCTATCTCCAGAGCATCCTTTTCGAAAGAAAAAAAGTTGGTTTGATGGTAAAATCAAAGAACGAGGTAAACCATTGATAATGAGTGGCATAAACGTGTTTAAAACTGTAGGTAATATTCCAAATCAGTGGGGAAAGAAATTACAAAGAAAAAATGGTAAGACTCATTCCAAGAGAAAGAGACAAAACCAAAAGAAGAAAAAAGCTGCATATGACAAGAGAACTTACATGTAGAAAAAGAAGTCCATCTTCTTCAAGTTGCCTTATTGGAAGGTACAAATTATTATCAACATTAGGTATTTTTAATCTTTAAATTTAGTTCTTTCCCATTCAAAAGAGAATGCTAAAAGTTTATTACTCTTAGGAATTGCGGCTAAGTCACAACTTGGACGTAATGCATATTGAAAAAAATGTATGCGAAAGTCTAGTCAGAACAATTTTGAATATAAATGGAAAATCAAAAGATGGTTTTAATTCCCGTAAAATCTACAACATATGGAAATAAGGAAATAGATGCATCCGCAAGAAGTAGGTGGAAATATATACCTTTCTGCGGCACAATATACCATAACAAAAGTAGAAAAACAATTTTTCTATAATTGATTCAGAAAATTGAAGGTGCCTGACAACTATGGTTCTAATATTCGATAATGCTTCACAAAGGATGATAACATAATAGGAATGAAATCACATGATTGTCATATTCTGATGCAACAATTATTACTTGTGGCTTTGAGAGGGCTCTTAACAAAGGGGCTGAGAAATACGATATTTTAGCTTTGTACTTTTTTTAATGAAGTTTGCCAAAGAATAGTAGAACGAAAGAGGCTGGAACATCTTGAAAATGAAGTCGCGGAGATATTGTGTATGTTTGAAAGATTTTTCCCTCCATCTTTTTTTGATATTATGACACACTTGACAATTCACTTGACGAGAGAAGTAATACTATGCGGTCCAGCACAATATCGCTGGATGTACCCATTTGAAAGGTAATATGTTATCACTTTTTATTTCCAAAATATGATTTTGTGATTCGTATTTTATGTAAAAAAAAATATTTAATGAAAAAGAGAAAACAATCAAAATTCCATGATTGGATTCTGGTGCTCTATTATGGTTCAGAAGTATGAATGAACTATACTATTGTTGATGATTTATAATACATAATTATTGCTGAAATTTATCATATTGAGGTACATATGAGAACCATATTATTAATGAAATTTCATCATACGAAGCTATAAATTGAGTATCAATTTATTACTTTGAACACCATTAATGACAAATAGTAATGTCTATTTAAATTTCTAAATTACATCTACCTACAAGAAAGCAAAGGAAGATATAGTTCATATCAATAGGTATTTTCCGTTTGGATAAGTAAATTTAGACAAATAATAGATTGGAATGAAATTTATTTTGATAGTTATCTTTCCTTTTTTGTAGGTACATGAAAGTACTTAAAGGTTATGTTGAAAATCCCTCACGTCCTGAAGGATGCATATTAGAAAGTTATCTTGCTGAAGAGTGCATGAGATATTGTTCTCGATATGTGAAACGAAATGTTGAAATAGGTGCGATGCATGGACGTAATGAAGAATTTGAAGATAATGGTTTGCATAGACATCCAATTAGTAAAGAAAAACATGTTACCATATCTAATGAAATGCTGAGAATTGCATATTGTTATCTGCTTTTTAATATGACATGCAGCCTTATGAGAAATAGGTTTAATAAGATCTGCTAAACTAAAATTATGCCTTAAATACTATAATATTTATTGTTTATGTCATCTTTTTATATTTTAAAACGCATATGGACGAGCTGAAGCATTTAGATGATCACCACATCAAAAACGAAACTTTCCTATGTAAGCAGCATTCTGCTACATTTTGTGATTGGTTTCGAAAAAAGGTAAAACATTATTAGCATAATTTTCAATATTTTTGTGTACATACATGAAAAAAAACATTCTTTTACATGATTGTTATCGCCATTTTAACTTACTATATAGGTTGAAATGGAGATTAAGACAAAAAAAACATGTTTTGAGAAGATAAAGTGCTTATCGTTTGGCCCCAATAGGCAAGTGGCTACGTATACTGGTTATATTATAAATGGATGTAGATTTCATACCAATACATAGAAAGGTCAACCCAAAATATTGGCATAATGATTGAGGCAAATAGCGTGAGTAGTTCACATGTAACTATTAATGCAACTTCAAAGGCTTATTTTAGTGTTCTTCAGGAAATTATTGTGTTTGACTATCATATTTTGCAAATTCCTATATTTAAATGTGCCTGGGCTAGTACTGATCGTGGTGTTAAGATGGAAGATGGTTTTATATTAGCTAATGTCCACCAATTTCAAAACCAATTCCAGAACGATTCTTTTATTTTTGCTTCACAAGCTAGACAACAGCACCATCGAGCTTTCTAGAGCCAACAGCAAGACATGCACCCAAGGTCACTATGAACTTAGCAAGAGGTTTTCCAAGTACTATGAGGTTGGCGATCATTTCGCTAAGTGGCGTCTTGTGCTCAAGATCAAGCCAAACGAGCCTTTCTAGTTTTCAATCGATTCCAGTGCCCAAGGCCTGGCACGATATGCCATCATATGCTAAGAGAACGGGCTTTTACCCATTGTTGAGCTCGAGTTCCTCGTTGATGGCCCCCATGACATTGATATACGCGCTGATGTGACGGAGAGATTCCTAGCGGCATGCTACAAGGCTCTAAATGGCCACAAAGTTCTTTTGAAGGGTACCCTGCTAAAACCGAACGTTGTCACCTCAGAATCTAATTCCCTTAAGTGAAGCTGAGGTAGTAGCAGAGTACACAGCTCAGAACTTTATAAGGACCATGCCTGCTGTAGTGCATGCATTTGTTTTCCTATGAGGGAAGAGCGAAGAGGAAGCCACCTTGAACTTGAATGCCATGAACCAGCTCAAGGGGAAGAAGCCATGGTCCATTTCCTTCTTCTTCAGGCATCCCCTACAGCAGAACACTCTAAAGACATAGTGTGGGAAAAAGGAGAACATCAAGAAATCTAAGATTGCTTTCTTGGATAGGTGCAAGGCTAACTCTGAAGCCTTCATGTTAAAAGTTTGTAGTATAAACCTAATCCTTAGAATCCCCTCAGTAGAATTTATATAGTATCCTGATCAGAGAACATCATTTGTGGATGCATCATTCTTACCTGAAGAAAGATGCCTAATGGTTTTGCTTAGCAAAAAATATTTTTGGTGAAGGCACTGGATGTTCAGTTCATGTGACAAATCACGACATGGATGCTTTAACAGTTGGTTACGTTGATAAGATTGTAAAATGTAGAGAATATGATACCTCTAAATTTGAATTGTTTATTGAAACTAAATTGGATGCTACATGCGCCGCCAGTCCATCCTTCCTTTTTACTTCTCCTTTCCCATTATTGTTTTATTTTCAAATTTTCAAAAAGAAGCGATGACGAATCAAAAACTCTTATGCCTCACTTCTCATAGTTCCTATCTATGCTTCCAAAATCTCTCAAGTCTGTTCCCACCCGTCTACCCATCCTCTCTGATCCCCTTCACCTTCCCTAGCTTAATCAAAATTGAAACCTTGCTTAAGGGGTGACTATTTTTGTACCAAAACTGGCAAAGCGTTCCTTGCTTTGAAACCCATGGGATAGAAGAGCAATGGCTTTATGTGCAGCTCTTCAATGGCCAACCATTGTTCTTACCTCATTTTTATTTGTTAAAGCCATCAGGCAAAATTATCTACTATTAATGATGGATGACATGTATACATTGCTTGTATGAAAGTAAAACAAATTGGGTCTCTACACAGAACAGAGTCTCTTCATCTCTGTCTACTTGAAAAGATTCTTGATAACCGTTTGGCTAAGGAGTCATCGGTGTATAACAATGTAAAAATCTTCAATGGCTCTACAGTTACACTTACAGTCAAGGAGAAACAAAAACTGGTCAGTAATACTACGTCGTCAAGCTTTTATTTAATTGTCATATTCTTGAATAGATATGAAAGGCAAAATATTTGTGTTCCCATGCAAGTTTCTCTAACTCACACTACACTATCATGGGACATTTTAAGATTCATTAGAGTAGCTATAAAACAAGTGCATGTAGAGGATGTCATCGTATGCATGCTTTGATGTTAGAATGTTGTTACTCGATTTGTGATGAGTTAATAATACTTAATAAGTACCCATTACCTTTGTGTTATAACTAAATGTTGTTTTAACTAAAAATTGAGATATATCTTATAACTTAATGTTTTTAATTGTACCATTTTCATATCATTTGTTAACTCATGCCAATTCATTTTAGATGGTATGTTTAAAGGCTTATAAGTAAATTTTTAGAATAAGGAGAGTGAACTTTGATAACAAGGTGAATTATTTTAAATATTAAAACAATAGTATTTACATTATTTAACTAATATGATATCAAAGTATCATGATAAACGTGTTTAGCTTTCTTGCCACACATGCTCCGTGTTATCCACTGTAAATGTTGACCCAAAGAATTATGTGTCCCTTTCTTCCTCCTGTGTCATCCTTCATGCATGAAATACGTAGAATGGTAAGGTTACTTCATTTGCCATTAGCCAAGTGTCATGACATATGTTACTTTCTATCATATGAGTACAAGCTTTTTGTAAACATAATTTAAAACATAATGAATTTCCATGCATAAAAAAACGGATGCTGCTGATTGTGATAATTTGGTCACTACTAGAAAGGACCCTCATATCAGTTCTAGACCAGTTTATGTGAATAGTGTTGAAGACTCTGTTAGCAATCCTTGTCAGAATGCAAAGGAAAGTCAGGTATTTTGACAGGCGAAGATACAGTGACCTCAACATTTCAGTTGCTCTAGAGAGTAACCGTGGCATGGTCGTTGGGAAAAGATGCTTGGAGTGCCCAAAAAAATGGGGTAATAATTTTAACATGTTTAGCATGTAGCGTTCTTTAAATAAATTTTGCTTCGCAATTTACAAACACTAAAATTTTAGCTTTGCAAACATTTCATTTACATTTGTCACATGATTGAATAGAATTATTGAAGTATAACAAATGACTATAACAAGTTAAGGGCAGAAAAATCTTTGGAGTAATTGTTCGACTAGGGCAATGAATACCATAGGGCCAACACTGCATTTACGTTGGTATTATTATTCCAGCAAGGCAAGCTGAAATGTCGTGTGTCATGTGGATGTTTATTTCGGAGATTTTAATGATAAAAACAACACCATCAATGTGGTAATAATAATAATAATAATAAAATCTCAAGTCAGCAACAACGGTTATATCAGGTATTTTGACACGACTGGATTTGGTGTGTTGTATGCTTAATAAGTTGTTAGAGGCATGTTCCTGCAGTCTGAGCTTTAAAAGATGCTTGATTCTTTTGTCTTGTGTAATTTTCTTGTAAGTTGAATGAGGAAAAAACAAATACCCCAACGCATTGCACTAATTAGCATTTTATGTTTTTATGTTGCAGATAATGTAGGAATAAAGGCTGCTTCTAGATAAAGTACTTTTGGTGCTGCATGTTTTTGTTCTAGGCAGTCGTATGTTTGTTTTAAAGTACATTGACACTCTCCTTTGTACTGTATGTCTTCCAAACCGTATGATGCTTTATGATGACTCATGTAATGTTTTTTCTATTAGAAAAGAATATTTTTTCCTACAATTTTTTGTATGTGTCATTTTGTAGTTTCTCATTATAATTAATTTTTTCTTTCGTTCATGCATGCAAATATATGTAATCTACGATGTTTGTGTATAGTTATGGATAGACATTTAATAACATTATTTGATTGTAATAAAGTATTCTTGTAATATATAAATATTGTTGATATATAAAACACAATATGTTAAAATTGTTGACCTAATCTTTGTGCAATGTTTGTCATGAGTTGTAAAATGTTTATGTGCAACATTTTTCGTTCGAGTTAAATGTAATTTTAGTTATGGTAAAACAATGTTGTAAAAAAATTATTACAATGATTCACATTTGTGGTTGTAATACAAAATATAACGATTAAAAACAGTTGTACAAATTTTGTTATGTAATGTTAAATAAGTGATGCAAATGAAATTTAGTTAACATTTAAATGACTTTGTTCGATTTGTATTTAACGTTGATTAAATATGATAAAAGCTTAAAATATTATAGTTAAAAATTGTTGTATAAAAGTAATACCCAACTTTTTTTGAAAGAAGTGAATGATGATTCTACCATGGACAAATAAAGTTGTTGAAACTAAGATACAACATACGGAGGACATAAAAAAAAATAGATATACAACATATAAAAATTGTTGTTAAAAATGTGCTAAAATATTTGAAATATGTTGTCATTGGCTATCTCATAACATTTAGAAAACATGGTAAATAGTTTTCCATTTATTTGTTGGTGCTTTCACGATATTTACATTTGCTGTAATAAGGATTTCTACGACATTTTGTATAAAATTTAAGTGAATGTTGTAAAAACGGACCCCATCTTTCACAACTGTGGATATAGCAACATTAAGATAAATGTTGTTAAAATACATCAACAACACTTTTTCAATGTTGTGAAATTGTATTTTTGTTGTAGTGTAATTAAGTTTATTAATTATTTTTAAAGAAGGAATCAATCCAAAATCATATTAAATCCTTTCATTAACCAATTCTAACTCAAATCCATAAGTTCAAGTTAAATTATTTCAAACATTAATTTAAACTAAAATGTTTAAATTATATTTCAAAATCATTTTATTTAAATCAATACATACGTATAATGTTTCAAAAAATAGTTTTTATTGATCAACGACGTTCATATATAATTTTCTACCATACGGTCATGTGAATTGGGTATGTACCATTTCAAACCAATAAATTAAAATTTTAAGTATATCAATTAAACCCGTATCCCAATTCAATATCAAAAGGTATAGTGATCCGAGTATATATATCATTTCAACCCACTAATGATTTTTCAAAATTCTACAGAGAACTTGTTGTGTGATAGCATAAATTAAAATCATAACACTACCAATATTTGATATAGCAAATTCATATCATGTCATTTGTCTATAATAATCAAGGCATATCATACATGTCACAAATAAACATATATCACAAAATAGCATAATTTCATGTCATGAATGTTTTTTTTTTTTTTTTTTTTTTTTTTTTTTTTTGCAGAGCCGACCGGTTTTTAAAGTGACCGCCAACACTTTTTATTATAACAAATAATAATTACAATAATTATACGAGATTGGCCAATTACCAATCTACTACAAATACAGTTTTTAAGGTGGACCGTCCACAACTATCCTAACAAGGTTACAACACTGGAGCTAGAAATATTTCTAGACAACAATATGACCTAAAACTCCACATACGGAGAATATGACATAAAATATTGCACACTTTCAAAATAAAGTACAGATTACATTTAGATTTCCAAAACCACAATAGTATACCAATACAAAGTTGTGTAGGAACAACATCACTACAGTACAGTTCACAAGCATGTACAACTTCTAAGTGTGTTACATCAAGCATAAGGGAATTCAAACATTGGCATAGCATAGAGTTGTAGCAGACAGCATATCATGATAGAGACCACACGGCATAAACCAGAGCCTTCCTCGAGCACACTAAACCAATCCAACAGAAGAAGGAAAAGAGAAGATAAGTGCACAGATACCAACAACAAGCAAAGACATGATGTCCAAACCTATCACTTCCTAGCATGACATAGGGGAAAATAGCCCGAAGGCCATCAATGGTTAGGAAAGCACTGCCAGGTCGACATGCAAGGGAATGGTCTTCTCCAACCATTTCAACAAAGGTACGTGCACAAGTTTCACTTGGATTGCTGAAACAGGGGAACAAAGAAGCAAAAATTAAACCAGAACACCACTCGAACTGACCAAAACTTAACCAAACAGATTTTCGGATCATAGTTCCCAAAGGCATCATACCCTCATGTCACCAAACACCAAAATCAACAATCCATGCACATTAGAGTCCGATTTCTTGAGAGTAGCTTGCTTCCGGTCGGCTACGACCATGTTTAGTAGAGAGTGGAAGCATTTTGGCATGAGGGAGAAGGTGAGCCTTTGACGGAGGAGCAAGGGACCGAAACTTGTTCATAGATCCATGTGAAGTGGAGTCTGAACATGAAAGCATCGGCAGTGTTGGATGCACTAGCAGTATTGGAATTGATTCATGGAATCATGGAGGATCAGGAGCCGAATCAATGGGTGGAGGCTTACTATGCAACGCTGTGCTATGACACGACGTGTCTGCTGCAACACTAGGAATGCCTAAAGAAGATTCAGTAGAAGCTGAAACATGAGTGATACGATTTGGACCTATATTGTGTCGAATTTAGGAATACCTCCATATGACCTATATTGTTAAACAAACCAACCATAAAAATAAGCAAAATTCATACCATCTTATGTCGAATCTGGGAATTTCTTTTGGACTAGCAGTGTGTGCCAGTATACGATTTCCAATTTGCAGAAGTTGTAAGGGCCTTAGACTACAAAAACATGAAATAAAGATGTTTATTTGCCTGATTTGAATGAATAAAAAGGTAAAAAATCTGCGATAAAACTTAAATTTATACCTGAATTTTTTCATCTCCCCAAAATATCAAGAGTACTTTGAAATCCTCAAGTGGAATTTTGTCCGGCTTATTTTCAAGCCTCTCTTCATCAGTTTCATAAGCTGTATAGTGTGCCTTTTTAATACGACTCTTGTATCCCCTCCTGGCATCACAAATTGACCTCAAAAACCAATATTCACATTCATTCGGAATAATATACCTTTGCTTAAATACAAATCAAACATTAAAAAGAACAGTCAGGATACTTTTGTGACAAGTTTCATATATTTAACTAAAATTTAGCTAAGTTTGCAAATTACCTTGACATAGTTCCACATCGTGCCTTTCAAACTTGAAGGAACATCAAACCAAGACTTATAAGTAAGTGGAACACTCCTCTTTAGTGTTCCTAAAAAATAATTTAGTTCATACATTACTTGGTTATCGTCTGAAATAGGCTAGCCCCAATTATACATTTTGATTGTAACTCTTTTGTCATATGGCCTTGAATGAACTTTATCCATCTTTGTTTCTCCCTTGAACCTTCTGGAAGCTCCGACTACCGTTACAAAGTACATACAATAGTAATGAGAAGGCTAGACATAACATAAATGAGAACTTAAACTATTAAAATCAGAACTCAATCAGATAATACCTTCAGCTTCTTCTACTTCATCTTCTTCGTTTTCAATATTTGTCGAGACATTTCCGACAACAGCCTTATCCTTTGTCTTGTTCCTTGCACTTCCACTCCACTATTGTTATTCTTCTAGCGTTCTCGCATAGCCAAATAATAAGCCATTGTTCCCAATCCTTCATTATGTGGTAACTCAATGGTATATGGTGTACCCTCAGTTTGTGTATGAACTGGATTTTCCCCTGCCTTTGGAGTTGCATTCATATCAGTTGCAAATTCAACATTGGCTCATGAACGAGTTGTTGGTACAGACTAAGGCTTTGTAACCAAAACCTTTTTGGTTCTATAAAATATGCACATAAAAAAAATAAAAAAAATAAATGAAGCCAGTCTATACTTAACAACATAAAAATCTTCAGTTATAACGCACATTTGCCTAATTTTTTGAAGTATCATCTTCACTAAGTTTATCAAATTCTGGAACATAATTTTCGCTATCCTCAGCAGGCATTTTTGATATTGCTTTATTTTTTTCAAATTCATTTCTTAGTCTAATAACTAATTTAGGCATCCCAAGTTTATCAAAAACACTATTCTTTTATGAGGCATTTTTGTCTCTCTCCCTTTCATATTCTGTAAGCGGTGGAGATGGCGGAGGTGATAGATCATTGTTCTAAAAGTAATTTAACAAGACATTATTGTAAATATTGGCAAAATATGTAGATCATATTAGAAGATCAGATTGTAGTCTTCTTACCAGAATCTCATTTTCATCCATATTTTCCTTTTTATGTGGAGAATTATCGAAATCCAATTTACTCCTGACACCTGCTGGGTTGATATTAAAAGTTGAATCGCTGACTGCAGTTGGATTTTCCTTCTCTGGTAACTTCATTGAACTACTGACTCTGGTTGAGTTCTTGTTGACCCCCTTTTTCTTGTTGCGACGTGGACTCGCAGAAACTTCGTTGATCTCATCTGGATTGTTGGTAATTAGATTATTTAGTCGTGTCGACTTTCTAGGTGTAAAGACTTCAGTCTGCTTGTTGTTGATAGGTGGACTCTCAGCAGCTTCGCTGATCACTTGTGGATTTTTTAGTCATGCCAACTTTCTAGGCGTAAAAACTTGATCAGTCTGCTTCTTCTTTATTGCTACCTATTGCAGATGGTGAGTAGTGACAAATTGCCATTTATGTGATTTCGCAGCTGCAATATACAAGTTCTATATTATTCTACTAAGTGCACAGAAAATCAAACAAGTCCTAATATTCAAACATAAATGCACAAAAAAATTATGTACACTAAAAGCATCAAAATGACTAAGAGATTCAGCAAAATGACTAAATTCATCAAAATATTACAAATGAGAAGATTTGTTTATACCTGGAAACAGATTCTTCCTTGGGCATACGATGACATATGGCTGCATTTGTTTCACTGACTCAACTTTATCATCGACAACAGTGTCAATATAAAAATCAATGTAATCACCATTGTTTTTTATTGCATTATAAACAACAACTTTACATCATCGGCCACCAATTTCCACTCAGTCGTTGGGACCTCTCTACGCATATACTCCTCCAATTTCGGTGTACTGTAGCTCATCCTTGACAATCTCTATCAGTATTATGTACGAAAACCTATCTAGATCAACTCCCTTGACAATTGTTTCTTCTCCAACAATATATCCGTTCTTACCAAATTTTCCCTTGTCGTGGAATCTAAGATTTTCCTCCTCTGTCCTACACAAAATGGAGAAATTAACATTAGAATGACGTAATTACAAAATAAAATAAGCCAAGTGCATTATAAAATAAAACAGCCACTTCACTAAAATGTAATATAGGAAGAAATAGTAAATAAAGATATAAAAAGAAGCCACAAATATAATACATCAATTACAACATTCAATCAAGGTAGAAACAACATTTTCTTACTTAAATTTGGTACATTTTTTTGGTACAGCCCACCTTGAAACACCAAATGTTTTACAGTTATTATCCTTTTCATTTTCTGCCCAATATAGCATGTAGTCATTTGGATATGCATGTATTCTTTGGTAATCGAGGCATAAATTTACACGCAAATAACATGCTGTCATCTGAACTTAGGAAGTTCTGCCCATATTTTTTTTCCTTGTTCATCATTAATTTACACACAAAAAAAACATACTTAAATATTATTTATCCATGACTATAAGGCAAAAAAACATAGTAATATCATATAAGCACTGTTTAACATAAGTTTGTTAGAAAGACAAACATAATAATAAAATCAGGAATATAATTACACCTGAACACACAGGTAAATCAGTAAATTAGGCAACACAACAATCAAATCCGGAAATACTTGAAATATACATTAAGTGATACCTTAAGCAGCAGATTAAATCGAAGCCCTAACTGAAATTTGAAACCCAAACGAACCCCAATTGAAGATCAAATTGAAACACCAAAGCCTTAATTGAACTTGAACTCGAACTTGTAATCGAACCACAATTAAGCTTGTAAACTTGAACTTTTAGCCCTAACTGAACCTGCGACTGAGAGTGTTTGAGGGGTTGAGCGGCGAAGTATTTTGTTAAGTTTTAGACTAAAACCCTTGAATATTTTGCTAAGTTTTATGCCGTTTTGTTTTTTGTTTTTGCATCCCGCATAAAAGATTATTTCACTCGGACTGGTAACGTAGACCGTTGGATCTTAATCAGCAGGATTGATAATTTTATTCACGTGGTTACTGCAACACCTTGATTTTCCGTGCTAACAACTTGAAGCGTGTGTTGCAATAGAAAAAAAATCAGCATATCCATCATTACATTGTAGTTAGAAACACCTTGGATTTTCATTGTAGTAGGCCATCTATGGCGTAATGTTATCATAGTCTTGTGCATACGACACAAAATGTACAAGCGGTGAAGAAATACATTGGGATAATATAGGCGTGCAGTCAGATGGCACAACAATTGAAAAAGATGGGGACTAGGATGGAAAAATTGATTGTTGATTCCCTCGAGCCCATTGTTTGGCACTGCCGCTAACTCTGGTTTGAAATTGAATGTGCCAAACTGAACTGGATTAGCCTTAGTACTAGTACGAGCATTCATAAATATCTATGTGGCTTGAGATTCGACACCTGCTTGATGGCTCCTGAAGGCCGTAATAGAGATCTTTTGGGAAGATTGATGGCTAACAGAAAGTTCTTTAGAATTCGAAAATTGGTCACGGCCTGATTTTCTACACTTTGGACAGCAAGCAAGAAGATTTTCATATTTAATATATTGCCAAAAGTCAACCATTTTTTCCGAAAAAGTTCTCGGTAGCGAAGGCCTATATGACTCCAACTCCACACAAAAACGGGCTAGACTAAGCTGATTGTGATTGATGGTTGCATCATCTACCTTAAGTGGTTTGTCAGTTTTCTCACAAACAGCTTCCAACGCTTATTTATTTTAAAGATGAGCAGGTAAATACGGGAAAAAACCCAAATAGGAAACAATGAACCATCTAAAACTAGGTCAAAGCCAATGGATCACTTAAAAACTTTCATTTCGGCATTTAGGATCATTAGATGCTCTAAGAGGAAAAGTCGGAGACAATCCTCCTCATTAAACAATTGAATAAGAATGTATCAATTAACTATCACCCGAATTGTAGCTTGAGCATTAAAAAAATTAGTGAATATCTTGTGGATTTGTTCAACCAAAAGACGGGATGTTATGAATCTATCAAAAAAGCGAATGTTGCAATGGGGTAGTAGATATTGAGATTTGATCAAGAGAGAAAACCCCATTTGTTAACCCTTCAAGAACATTTTAGGCTTGACAATTTTATCTTGGCCAATGATGACATTTGAGAAACTCTTCAATGCCGCATGCAATGGACATAAAGAGACATCAGATAGAGCTGCATGGGAGAAACATTTGAGGGCAGCGAACCACTGGCTATAACAATACGGATTGACTAAGAGGAGAGTCGAAGAAAGGCCGACAAGGTGACCAAAGCTGGCACCATGGACCAGGCGACCCAAAAGCACCCGACAGAATGCAACCCAGCTCCAGGAACTATAAAATGATGTTGAACATGGCATGGGAGGAAATAATGCAAACTAGAGTCGACCATTAATGCAAGGCACTAACCGGTGATGAGAGAAGAGATGGACGGAGAGCGGGACAGGATAGACAAAGGGGATTTGGGATAGAGACCGAGAACGAAGAGAGTTGAGGATGGAGAGGCTAGATTTGGAGAAGCGACGAAACAAGGATATGAATGGGGAGGCTAATGGCAGCAGTGAGAAAAGAGAAAAGGCATTCATGATGAGAAGAAGGGGGACATTATAATGGTCAAATAGCACAGAGTCTGGCTTAGCATGTCGTTGAAGCCACGAAAAATTGTAATGGTAAATATGTTACCTTTGGCTTGTCACTCTGGAAATGACTAAAGCAGGAACATATGGCAAGATTGTATGGGTCGCTCCCATTAGAATATAACTGTTATATAACTAGGTTCAGTATCTTTATATGCTTTGTGGCCCTGTATGGTTGTTTATCAACCAGAATGATCATGTTCGGCATCATACAGTTTTTAAGGATGTTCTGGTCCTAAGTAGTTAAGGTAAAAATTGACGTAACCTTTAGTACATTTTATTTAGAGATGTACATATTAGGTAGATAGACCGTTACCCTTTCATTATTGGAATCCATTTTCCAATACCAACCTTCGGACTTGATTGCATACCTATTACATTGAAATATGAGATGCAAGCATTCTAACTATTTTTAATATATTTATTTGTGGATTCTATATATTATAATAACAGTTGATTTAAAATAGTAGTGGTTTGGTTATCATTAGGTAAAAACTCGTTCGTGTTTATGCATGGCATGGTCTTAGGAGATACCATTGATTTCAAAATTTTATAAGTCAAAGAGTAAATTACCTGTGATTTGAATGTTCTCGTGCTGGTTTACTAGACTGATCTGGGCATTATTTTATTATAATACAGTTATTTGATGTGTTATTTGCTAAGAAAATGATGATATTAAATTATTACCATTTATTATTTTTATTATACAAGCTCTCCTAGTTAAGAGCAACGATAATTGTTGTTGTATGTTGATTGAGTAGTTATACTCGACCAGTTTATAGGTATTGGCTGCTATATTTAATTAGAAGCAATTTATTCTTTTCACTACATAAGTTGTTAGGTTAATAATTTTTAAAACATAAAAAATGACATCTTGTGAATTTAGTTTGATAATTTGACTATAAAATGGTTGTTGATAATATTGGGTTAGAATTTGATTTTAAAATCAAATTGTTTAAATAAATCTAAATTACAGATTCATATATGAGTTTTTTTGCATAAAAGGTGAAATTTATATAAGTATAATTTAAATTTTGATTTAAGTTGAAAGAGTTTAAGTTGGAAATTTTAGAACTTATAACAAAAAATACTTTTCAGGATCTCTAAAACTAATAATATTGCATTTTGATTGTATCAATGAGTATAAAGGGGTTCTATAGGACTTTAAAAGCACTGAACTCACTAATGTTGTTGGAAAATAATTTGGATGATGACTACAACTGTAATGATACGGAGTTCGCCCGGACCTAATCACAAAATCGACAAAGACCATTCAAAACCCGCATACGCTAACTCTGGTCATACAACACATCATAACAAATAACAGAAGACTTTTATAAACATCATAATAATGTTACATCATAGTACAGAATATCAAAGTACATCAAAGAAATAATACAACAACGGAAAATTAATTTACAACCACTACACCATAATGGGCATTTGGCAACCCTTTTTTTTCAATTGTCAACACTTATTTGTGTTGCCGTGTAGTATCAAGAATAAGCGTTGCTATGTTAAAAATGTGTTGCTAACAAATTTATATTTTTTTTATTGCCAACGCTTATTTGGGTTGGTATGCCTAGTTCCCAGGGGCAAAAACGTAAACACCCTCTTTTATTCTGCCGAAACCCTATGCTTACCCATCCTCAACGCTTAACAATCCCTCGGCCGCATTGATAAGAATTAGAAAGCAGAAACATGCTGATTCAAAGAAACGCGATTTTCCTTCCACTTCGGTCATTTCCAGTTGGACGATTTGGAGATCCACGGGTAGATTCACGGCAAGGAAGCAGGCGATTTCCGCAATTTTTAGTGAATAAGAAAAACCCCTAAATTCCTACATTTGTTGATATTACTTTAGGGTTCGAGTGGTTGCTTGAGATTTCTTTTGTTCAAAAGTACAATAGCTAATCTAGTGTAATGTTTTTTTGTCTATTCCTTACATTTTTTATGGGTATATTAAGTTTAGTATTTTTATGGGAAGCTTGTGCGGATGGGTTCTTTGTTTTTCCCTTTTTTATCTACATGCTCTGATCTTCGATTGGGTGAATCATTGCAAGGGGAACTGAGTATTCAAATACATGTTTAGGTCCAGCAACAGGGATTTTTTTAAGGCAAAAATCAGATTAAACATAACATTATCAGTTTGCCTTAGCTTATCGACAAAAAAAATCTAATGTTTTCTCTGTTGTTGTAGAATACAATGTAATAGATCTAACTTATAATATATATGTATCCTCTTCCCAAAAAAACTAATTGTCATCGGACCCGGTTACACTGGTTTAGAAATGGGTTCGGTCTGGAAAGGACTTGGATCTGCAGTAACTGTAGTTGAGTTTGCACCTGACATCGTCCCTTCCATGGATAGTGAAATGCGCAAACAGTTTCAATTCATGCTAGAAAAGCAGGAAATGGAATTCATGCTAAAGACAAAAGTGGTATCAATCGACACATTTGGGTCGGGCATTAAGCTAACCCTCCAACCCGCACCTAGTGGCGACCGGACCATACTAAAGGCGGAAGTAGTCCTAGTTTCAGCAGGTAGATTGAAGATGTGATACCTGGTCCGATGCTTGCGCACAAAGCAGAAGAAGACGGAGTTGCATGTATTGAGTTCATAGCGGGTAAAGAAGGGCATGTGGATTATGACGTGGTACCCGAAGTTGTGTACACGCATCCTGAGGATGCTTACGTAGGGAAGATGGAAGAGCGGGTGAAGGCTACTGGGGTGAGTTATAGAGTGGGCAAGTTTCCGTTCATGGCTAACAGCAGGGCAAAGGCTATAGATGACACTAAGGGTTTGGTGAAGATGTTGGACAAGAAGGAAAGCAATTCTCCAGCGATTCTCACAAAAGGATGGGATCCGAACTTAAGCTCTTAGGATTTTAACAAGGAAAAGGAACGGTAGCTTCGGGCAATTCAAAGTCGACTCTCAAACAGTCGTCGACTTGTGGTGTAGTAGCTTGATGCTTGGGGACTGGGTACAGTTTTGGAACACCCACCAGACTCGGACCGGTACAGTGCCTATAAAATGTTGAGTATAGAATAGTCTCTAGTTCTTTTAGGATTTCTTCAGTAATGATGAGTACTACTCAATAATTTTATCCTCAGTTATTAATCGTTTGCAGAAATGGCTTACTTCAACCATGAGGTTGCAGGAGCTTGCTGCATATTTTGTTTACCTAAACCCGTTCAACTGGTATATTTTCCTTCATATGTGTGTAGATACAAAGAGTTTGAACTATTCAGCCCTTAACATAACCTTCATATGTGTGTAGATACAAAGAGTCAAGTATTTATTTCTTATTATACTTGACCTAATTAAATATTCAATCTGGTTTCACTGTTGTCATTAGTTGAAATATTTTTCCAACTAAACCATAACTGAATTTCCTTTTTTTTTCAAGGTGTCACTGCAATCGGTCCAGCAGCTCAATGGTGTCTATCTTCTGTTAGTTCATTTGTGTTGCATATTTCAAAGTAGGTCACTCTATTTTTTGTTTCAAAGTACAAAGACAGACATATTTTTCTTTCACCATTATATATATGCACGCTTCCTTTCTAAGCTTCAGGTGTACAATTATGATTACGATTGTGAAGACATGAAATTTTCTGCAACTATGTCCCAGAAGCCCGTTTCAGTTTATAAATAGACAATGTCCTACAAGCCTAGCTTAGTTTTTGAACCGAGCCTTAAAGGCTCAGTTTCAACTCGAAATTGAGTTTCTCCGGCTCAGTTTCGAGTTGAAATTGAGCTGTGAAGGCTCAGTTTTAAAAATAAAGATATATTATACATGTGTAATGTGTTAAATTTGGGTATATTTTGCCTTTTTAGGTTCAGAAGTTTCTGTATAAGAGTAGTTTACCTTATTTCATTTGGGTGTATTTTCTTCTAGACAACATATATTATTTCAGACAGTTTAGTTCCAGATTTCCAGACTTTCAGACCGTTTATTTTGCTTTTTTAAGTTCACTTCCAAACTTTCAGACGGTTTAGTTCATATATTTTTTGCTAGACAACTTATATTATTCTGTTCATTTAGGGTCCAATTCTCAATGGACAAAGCTTAGTGCAACCATGCAGTTCAGCCATCAAATTTTGTATATTAGGTCTTAATAACTTGATCAGCTACTCAGTTGGTGATCTTATACTTTAAATGTAAACTACTACTTATAAGTGCCTATATGCGCTTATATGTGGTTAATACAAACATGAATAGTTAGTTTCTAAACCTAGTATTCTGAAGTGATATCGTAGGCACTAATCATTCTTGGCTGAGAAGCGATTCCACTTAACTTCTCAAATGATATGTTTATGTTTTTATTAACAGGCATTGAAAAAGTGTCAGCTTGGAGAGGTGATACAACGTACAAAGCAGAGGTGATACAACGCACAGAGCAAAAGCTTGGCACTCCAGGTCGGTCATAAGAGTTAGCATATATCAAGTTTTTGTCTGCTATCATATGAGTCTGATTTAGTGATATATAAATTGCAATATAATAAGTAGTGCTGGAGAATGAAGATAACTGGAGCGTGGAGCAGAGACAACTTTTTTTTGAAGCAACACAATTCATTTATTGATGGACTTTACTAACATATGCTATTTTGCTAATCTGGCAGGAACTTTACAGTTCATGGGCAGAGGGTTTCAAAACTGAATGCATGTGATCATTGAGGTATGTTTTTATATTATTGTATTTGTTGTGTGTTGGCATACTAGTTTACGAACATGGTTCAGAACACCCTAAACATGCTGCCAGGCATTTAACTGTAACGTTTTTAAGTAGATTTTGATTGGAAAGTAATGGATAGCCGGGAAACTTTTGTGGTTTGCTATAATGTATGCCTAAAAAAGCAAACTCACGATTTAATACTGCAAATACACAAATTCAATACACTATAAAATTATGGATCTGTCTCTCTGGAATTACTTCTTAATACTGCTAATACCCAAATTCAATACACAAATACAATTTGTTTTTCTGTTGCCAAATTGTATTTGGATGTTTAAAATTTATTGAATAATTTTTAGATCCCATTAGTTGGTCTATTGGAATTACTTTGTCGAGGTTCGCTTTTGCTATGCAACTCGATTTTGTTCAATTTGGATGGACCATGCAACAATCAATTGTGGTCTAGCTTAGGAAAATTTTGAAACATTTCCCATTGGTCTTCAACACATACGAACTTGACGTTTCATGTGCAAACTTGATCTTGATAACGAAACATGATTCCTAAACTATAAAAATGAAAGAATCGACTGACTCACTCTTCTGTTGGCTTTCTTGAGAAATCGAAGGAAGGTAACATTGACTGAACTAGATCTCCTTTTCATAAATGCTTTAAATATATCTCTTCTGTTGGCTTTAAATTACACTGACTGGTTTAAATTAGATTAAAATTCCTATGCTGTTTTATTTGATGTGATTTAAAATTAGATTTAAAATTTGAGACTGTTGTTTATTTATTTTCTACAGATGTCCTCCTACTCAAGGCCTTCGACTGATTATTGTGACTACTTCCAACGGTATTGTCCATCAGCCTATTCAAACGATTCGGGCGTTCCTACTCAAATTGTTTGCTCAGCCGAATCTCAGACACCAATTCCATTTAGCGTCTACGAGAGAATAGAGTTGAGTTTAGAAAGAGATTTGGCATTATTAAGTGTTCAGAATGATATGGCATTGCCTACCAGATCGACAATACCTACAAGATTGCCACCCCTGCCAACATGCTATGTTGGAGAAGCACAGTCTCGAAGGTTGTTATGCCGTTGCAACATCGAAACAATATTCAGAACATGCTATTTGAATAAAAATGTTGGTCGCCGATATTTTATTTGTGCAAACACTGGAACTCTTAGAGATTGTGGATTAATCCACTGGATTGACGAACCATTATGTGATCGTGGTGTGGAATTTGCATTGGAGGTTCTTGAAGAAAACAAAAGGCTTAAAAAGGAGCTTAAATTGCAAGATTTCATCGAGCTCAATAGACAAAAGATGTGTCAAAATCGAAAGGTATGACTTTGAACTTATAACATTTACTGCTATTTGAAACTTAATTGATGTTATTTCATTAAATGCACGCAGAAAGCAGTAGAAGAAGCAGAGAAAATGAGAAAAATTGGTGGTACAAGCTATGCAAATTTTTGGTTGTAAGGTTCGTTATATAGCTGGAGTTTCGCGTTTGGTACTTGTAGACTTCAAATATAAAAAACATCTTGCATTATGTTAATTTTGTATTGTTATTACTATGGAATCAGATATTGTATATGTATTAAATTTAGTATCTTTATGTATTGAATTTTTTTGTTAGTTCATACTTTGCTGTTACCATGAATATGGATTTTTATTTCTTGTTGATTTGGTTACATGTTGCTATGTTGAGATAATACCATAACTGAATGAGTGCATATTAAATAGAGCTTATGCTATGTTATATGCAAATATTAGCGTTGCATGTTACCAACGTTTATAAGTGTTGCGAATATAATATTGCCAACGCTTATAAGCGTTGTGAATGAATATTTGCCAACGCATATAAGCGTTGCGACTGGATATTTGCCAAAGCATATAAGCGTTGGGAATGAATATTTGCCAACGTTTATATGCGTTGGTAATACATTGCCACCCCCATAGCAATACTAATCGGTGTTGCGGAAATTGTTTGCGACAGTTATACTCGTTGGCAATCACCTGTTTTGGTGTAGTGAACGAATTTAATACAACGCAGCGGAAGGCTATCAATGCTCTGGACACAGCTTTAAGCTTCAATCTAGAATCTTGTTCAATAAATAAATATCTGCAAAACAAACCACTCGACTGCCCGTGTGGAAAGGAGGGCACCCAACTTTGCAAAGTGAAACAAATTACGAGTTACTCATGGGACTGGTATGAGAAATCTTACTTAACTTATCTAGTAATAAGGCTAATCAGAGGACCACGCCGCTAACATGGAACGGGCTTACTCCATCGGATTGCCAGTGCATAAAATAAATTAAATCATTCAAAAACGCAATGCTTTTTAGAAAAACGAAGCCATTATAAGAACCAAGTCCCATCACATAATGCAACGCAAACCGGAGATAGAGTTTTACCTTATAATGACCAAAATATGCTTGGTACGTAGAAATAATTTGATATTATTATTAGTGTCTATATGTTTCAAAAAAATTCAATCATAATGTATTAATCATAGACGGCATAGCTAACATATACTATGTCGCCATACTAGTTTTACAATCAAAACCGCATGGTGTCATATTGGAAGTTGAGTTTCCATCATGAACCAAGGCAAGGGATCGTCCTTACCGAATTAGAGATAATCTAGCCCATGTCTCAGGATCAGTCGCAACTGCACCTTGGATCTTCAGGGTTGGTCCACAAGTACTTTAGTGGATTGGTAATTCCTGAACAATATGTTTCCCCGCCCTATGGGGCATAAATCAAGAGCCACTAGGGACACAAATCCGAGGCACCTCATTCCATCATCCACATAAGTAAAAATGTCTGGGCTCTATACCATGAAACCACTCCTAGCTAGAAAGAAACGTATGTCCACCCTGCATTCCTCTCCCGTTTTTGGTTCATACCGGTGTGTGAGGCTCGCGAATCAACGATATACACAAAGCTATGCTAATTAAAGTTGTGCTTTGATCATCAACTACAAGGCACTGCTTTTCAACAAAAAGCCTTGATCATTTGCATCTTGGCATGCCACACTGACAATTCACACCCTGCGACAGATGTCTATCGATATATAACCTCTGAGCTCATACGTCTTAGAATATATATATATATATATATATATATATATATATTTAACAGAAATCAATCAGCATAGAATAAAATCCAATGTCAGACATACATCCATTTCCAAGTCCGTTCTGGGACTGAACAAAACCAGAGGCACCTTATTCCTCGTCCCATATGTCTAATAGAGGAGAGGGGTCCTCGTATATCCGTCGATCTCTAAGTACGTCTGGACGATCACCACTTATTACCTTTTCTTGGAATGCCTCCCAATCAAGACATCAGTAATCATTAAAACGATGTGAAGATCTCCAGTCTTTAACCACCATCTTCATCTTCGACTTTTAATCGTCGTAGTAATTATTCAGAATTGGTTGTACCCTGTCTTTTCGAATAACTCGCGTATCTTATAATCAATAATTAAGTGCTACAGAAACACATCATATGCCCCATTCCAATTCAGAATATTCTTTTAATAAAATGTTCACATTATTAGGGAAAAGTTCCCATTATTTTTATCAAAGATAAATTCTTTTAAATTTATTCTTTTAATCATTTAATTATCTCATTCTCATTTTTAATCTTATTAAAGATTCATAAAAACTCTAGTTTAGTTTTAATCTCAAAAATAATTACTTAAGGATTATTCAAACTTAAGAAATTAATCTTATGTTTAACGGGGTTAAAGAACCAATGTCATTTAAAACATAGTTCACGATAAACCCAAAATAATCTTTCATTAAAGATGGAATCTTCACAGAAATCAGATCAATATATAATCGATATAAATTTCTGTGTAAGACTAATAATATAAATGGAATAACGGCAAAGCCATAGTCTTCTTTTACAGAAGCTCATCTCGATTATTATTAATTCAAATTCCCTTTAATTCCAATTTAATATATTAAATTGGAAAACTTTACTTTGGAAAATTTCCATTTAAATCTTAATAAAAGATTTATAAATTCCAAATTATATTTTCACTGTTAATTGGGTTAAAGAACAAATGTCATTTAAAACACAGTTCACGATAAACCATGTAACACCCCATGTCCATTAATGTCACTCACTAAGGGAATGCATTAACTTTCATGGAGTATTATAAGAGTATAGAATAGAATATCACAAGATAGATATATAACATGGTACTTAAGAAAATTCAAATTTTGTTCATTGCAGTGGAAAAGAAAAACATGTATGGTTACAACATTAAAACCATATGCTAAATCCAAGTACACAAATATCCATCTTGTACAAAATTATTATCAGAGTACATAAAAGTAAATCCATAATCCCACTCCAAATAGCCATAATGGAAAAGAGATAAAGCTAAGCATTACTTTCAACACTTCCAAGCACTTTAAGAAGAAAGAAATCCAAGTCATGCTCCACTAGTCCCACCCTGAGGACCTGAGGGGGAAAAGAAAGAAAAGAGGCAAAACAAAAGGGGTTAGACATATGTCTGGCGAGTCCAGTGACTTTAACAACATAATCAGTAAAGTAACAGGATAAGAACATAAACTGGATATAAGAGATGACTGTAACATAAGCAGATATGACAAGGCAAACAAGATGAACAAGATATAACGTTGATTGCACGTCTGATCACTATAAGATAATCCCTACACTGCACCAATACTAGTTCTATATTGAAAGTTGATCCCTCTTACTAAACATAATAATAATTATGATGATGGTAGTTTCGTGTACTCCAAGCTATTGTCATAGGTGTCGCCTGCTCCTATCTCCACTAGTTGTACCTACTATCCTCCCCATTCAATCGGCTCCCTAACTCGTAGATACCCGTTTTGGTCCCACAGTATGCTGTATCACTCCCTAAAGTGGAAACCGATACTACTGAAAGGCACGACTTATACCTACACGATGCAACAGCGTCTTACCTACCAGCCCGGACTCACACACGCACATGACTCCATTGGACTTGCGCTGCCATCGCTAACTCTTTATTGACCTCTTACAATCAACCTAGTAAGCGTGTCCTGTCCTCGACCTAGTTCGAGCTCACATAGATACTAAATGGGTTACTGGTTGAAAAGGGTCCACCCACTTGACACAAGCTTCCCTCCTAAGCTTGGTCCCCACTAGGAATTCCCACTTAACCCCTCTTTATCCCCATGTCTAATCACATGTCTCATCTTGCTTAAGTGTTTTAATTATGTTTCACATGCTACCCATGCTACCCACTTAACCCTTTTATCATTCCCATGTCTTACCACATGTCTTATCTTGGTTAAGTGTTCATTAATTCGTTATAATCGTAACCTTGCAAGACCTCCCACATTAGATTGTCGTTTTGCGGTTGCTGGATATGCCGGGCGGTTCCGGGCAGTCTTATACCACAATCCGAATCTAACCTCGTGTATTTGCATTATTACATATCTAATTTCTGCCATTGACCTCTCACATTAGATTACCAAATTGCGGTTGCGGGATGTGTCGGGCGGTTCCGGGCTGTATTATACCATAATTCGAATCTAACCTCGTGTCTTAGGCGTTCATTATAACTTTTTTGATTCAAATCCCCATTTTAAATTTTGGATTAAAATATATTCCCATTTACCTATAATTTCCAAGCTAAATTATGTTTTTGATCCAAATTAGGCCTATAATCTTATGTATACATAATATGCCAATTTACGCCCAAATTAATTTGCTTTCATTGTTAGTAACAATTTATGCCAAACCTCATGTATAAAAATTATATCTTATCATGCCCAATCCAACTTATACCAAATCTCATGTATATAATTTATACACAATTATGCCCAAATTGATTTATGCCAATTATCTCATTTTATTACAAATTTCCCCAAACTTTTCCCAATCGTCTGAACGTTTTTCGTACACAAATCTCAACACAATATGTTAGGCTCGAAGTTAGCCTAATCTCATAAAAGAAAAGGAAACGAAGAGGAGAAGAGAATCAATATCCAAATTTAGCGTAAGCATAAGAACAGGCACATGAAACATAAACAGGCATATAACGATAAACTGGATCAGAAAGGCATATGGCAGTTTTACGGATATGGATCTAAAAGATAATGATTTACAAACTTGATAAGATTCATCTCAGTCACAGGCATATACATTGGATCCAATTTACAATCCTATCATGATTACTTTTAATTTAATTATATGTGAAAGTGGCATGGACTCACAGCGATAGGATTAAGAGAATTAGGCGTTGTTGGATCTTGAATGATCTCTACATGATTGATGTAGATCTAATCTTCTAATTTGATTGTTAAAGAAGAACTATCTTTAAATTTCTACTTTGATTTTGGTTGGAGAAGAAAAGCTAGCTTAATTTAGATTAGAGCAGCATGGAGGCACCATACATGAATAACAATGAGATTAGGGTTAGGTTTAGGGGTATTTTATAGATGCTCTAGGTGGATTAGGACCCTTAGATTAGATTAGGATCCATCTGAACCCTCCAAACCAAAAACACATCATCCAGCCAATCCCAGAAGGGCACATCATCCCTAGACCATCAAAATACGTCGTCCAGATCTGGACAGATGGGGTGTCGACACCCCTATAGGGGGGTCGACACCTATGTCGACTCCCCTAAGGGGGTCGACACCCTAAAGCGAGAGAATTCCCGCTCATCCAAACTCCGCTGATTTTTTATTTTTTATTTTTGAATTCATTTTTAGTTTTTAATTATAATTTTAATTTAAATTTTGCTTTAAGCTGAAATCTTCTAAGCTTCATAATTTCTTCATATGATATTCGATTTACGCAAACTCGCACTCAATGCCGAGCAGAATTTCGAGGCGAACGCAATGGCGCAACCCGTTTCTCTTAATTCTTCTTATAAAAATTAAGTATTCTTTAATTATCTCTTATTTCATGTTTTAAAATTATGGGGTGTTACATTCTCCCCTCCCTATAGGATTTCGTCCTCGAAATCTTCAAGTTAAGAAGAATGTATCCTACCATCCATCACCCATCTACTCATCCAACATCAATAAGCATCCATTGTCCTTAAAAGATTTCTAATGCTATATGAATATATGCAAAAGTGTGTGTATATATCTCCTATCTAATGCAAAGATCAGGCGGTCTACTGATTCAGTTGACCTCCTTAATGCGAAACATGATAATGTCATATGTCCATTATGTATGCAAAAGAATCCTGATGATACATATCATTTCTATATGAGTGCTCAACCATTCATTCAAATGCAGCATCCATATGATAACACATTCAATATACATCTATTAGCTTAAATATGCACAGTCATTCATATGCAATATGAAAGTGATTGAGCCGATCTAGTGCCTAATGTGTGTGTAAATGCATCCATGAGAAACCACTAGCAAACACTTAATCCACTTGCATCCACCAAACATAACATGTCTCAAACACATATTTATAACCATAGGATTTTCTACCTAAGGGTCGAAGATATAATCGAGAGGATACACTAAACGATAGAACAAGTATAAACAAAACAATAGAAAAAGGAAAAGTTAAGAACATATCCTCAAAAAGGAAAGGGTATGACACGCGTATCTTGTCTTCCGTCTCCCAAGTCGCGTCTCCTTAATCATATACCCATTGGACCTTAACCAATTTGACCTCTCGGTTGCGTAACTTCTTGACCTCCGATCCAAGGATGCATGTAGGAGCTCGTCTAATCGTGGCCTCTCGCTCCACTTCCACTTCCCTAAGCATGCTCGGTTCCACTACTTCCGCGGTATCATGTAAATACTTCTGCAAATGCAACACATGAAATATGTCATTAACACCACTAAGCTTCTCGGGCAACTTCACTTTGTAGGCCATCTGTCCAGTTCACTTTGTAATGGAGAATGGCCGTACGAACCTTGGTGCCAATTTCCCTACAGACCCAAAACGAACCACATTCCCCAATGGTGATACTTTAATAAAGACTATGTATCTAACACTAAACTCAAGATCGGTCCTTCTCGCATATGACTTTTGACCGTCCTGTGCCGTCTTCATGCGTCTTCGAATCAAGTCTATCTTCTATGAAGTTTCCCTAATCATCTTAGGCCCAAGCAAAATCTTATCCATAGATTCCCACCAAAAAGTCGATGATCAACAAGGTCGTCCACATAGAGCCTCAAAAAGTGCCATGCCAATGCTAGTCTGATAGCTGTTGTTGTAGGCGAACTCTACTAATGGAAGATGTTCCTCCCATGTCCCTCCAAAGTCCAAGGTACATAACCTCAAAATATCTTCTAGGATCCTATTCACTCTCTTGGTTTGGCCGTCCATCTGAAGGTGATAAGCGGTGCTCAAACACAATTGCGTTCCTACCGCCTCTTGCAAGCTCTTCCAAAACTCATTAGTGAAAATGGGATCTCAATCGCTTACGATACTAGAAGGTATGCCGTGTAGACGAACTATCTCTCGGAGATAAACAGATGCTAACCATGCCGCTGTTCTTTTACTCTTAACGGGAATGAAATGGGCGCTCTTGGTAAGTCTATCTACTACTACCCAAATCCCTATATTACCCTTCCTTGACCTCTGCAACCCGTCAAAGAAATCCATGGAAACACTTTCCCATTTCCACTGTGGAACCTTTAAAGGGTGAAGCAAACCACCAAGCTTCTTCTGCTCATCCTTGACTTGCTGGCACACTAAGCATCTAGAAACAAACTCAGCCACATCCTTCTTCATTCCGTCCCAAAAGAAATCTCGCTTCATGTCCCTATACATCCTCTCACCACCAAGATGTATGGTCATCTTAGAATGATGTGCTTCTTCAAGGATTGTCTTTCTCAAATTCTCATTTCGAGGTATGCAAAGTCACCCATCTCTATGCAACCAACATTTGTCATCTATAGTATACCTACTAAGATGGCTCAAAGAATCCCCTCTTATGAGCTTGTCTACTGTCTCTATCAACTTTGTTCATCTCGCTGTGCCAAACCTATCTATCCCAAAAGCGTAGGTCGTACCCCTAACGATGCCAACAAACAGGGTACATAATCGATAGAGGATCTAAAGTCAAAGGTAGATATATACTCTAAACTTCGTCGCTCGACAAACAAAGGACTCAAAGTCAATCTCTTTCTACTCAAGGCGTCAGCTACAACGTTACCCTTGCCAAGGGTATATGCAATCTCAAAATCGTAGGATGCTAAGAACTCCATCCACCTCTATTGCCTTAAGTTTAAATCTTTTTGAGAGAATAGGTACTTTAGTGACTTATGGTCTGTATATAACTCAAACCTCTCACCAAGCAAATAGTGAAGCCAAGACTTAAGATTAAAAACTATGGCAGCTAACTCTATGTCGTGGGTAGGGTAATTCTTCTCATGGGCCTTTGACTGCTTTCCACCATAGCATATCACCCTTCCCTCTTGCATCAAAACGGCGCCAAGCCCTATCCTGCAAGCATCGATATGCACTGTGAATGGTTTACACCCATTAGGAAAAACTAAAACTGGAGTTGTCGTCAATGCCCTCTTCAAATGTAACGACCCGGATTTTGTGATCTTGATTATCTGATATACAACACATATTGAACATCAAGCGTCGAAAATAACCGAATAGTTAATGAAAGAAATTAGAGGGTGAGGAAAGGTAAGATAGAAACTTAGAATAGAAGAAGAAGAACACAACATTAGAGTAACACGAACCTCACAGCGGAACGAATAACATATAATATATAACATAACTTTGAAATATACATTTGTACTTGAATATACATCATTGTCAAAGTACAACACTTACAACACAGCGGAATAATAAACAATAGTTATATGATCCTTAAGCCTCCTGCTCCAACTCTTCAAGTATCTGTAAATTCCGACTACTTGACTGCCGGTACAAAATTGGGCACCCAAGAGTTTAGGGAAAACAAAACAAAATAAACTCAGGGTCAGTTATGGGATTGGTATGAGTAAAACAATTTTAAACGGTTTGAATAAGTAAACGATATCTCATAAGACCACGCCGTATAACGGAACGGGTTTTCCCTTATGAGAATCAAAAATATCTTTATATCAAAAACCTTTTGATATTATAATAATGTCTATCAACCACAATATAATAATTATCTAGCAGAAACGCTTTCATCTCACGTTCTGCATATATAGTATACAATCAAAACCGCAAGCACGTATTGGGTAATGGATTTCCAACTATGAGAAGGTATGGAACCACCTTTCGCTAGTGTACCTCTAGAGAGGAATACACTGGGTTCAACAAGAACATCTTGCAACCCGGCCACACATGAACGACCACTCATTTCGCTTGAGTGTATCGAATGTATATCACCAACGGTTGGGATTAGCAACCATTTCCCGAATGGGACATCATCAACAATAGATTTTTAGAAGTAAATGAAACTCTAGATCAAGTGATCATACACCCTAATAGGTGCGACCTACATAGCCATGTTGCCTGCCCGATTTTTGTCATTTCCCGGTTGATGAGGCTTGAGGTTACGCTTTATCATCACATCAGATTCACTTCGAGTGCCATATTGTCAGATCCATCGAAAATCACTAATTTACTTTCACAACAATACATTATGTGTTAGCTAATAGAAGTTTCCTTCTCCGCTTCCACTCTTGGTAAGATTGGAGAAATCAGTGTATGTGATCTTTTTGGAAATACTCTGTCAGACATTCATCCATACAAGTCATCCAGGAACAGGATGAACCGAAGTCACTACTCAGTACATCCATCTTAGGCACTATTATCTAAGACTTATACAATAGCCCTTGCACTTTACTCCGTCTTCAATTATCTTTGGCATATATGATTTGCAACGCTTATGCCAATACAGAGTGGTTCTATGGATAATAATCCAACCGGTCTCTCCATATTAACAACGTTAAAATGGTCAAAAACATCGATAGTCGGTGAGTTAACTATCAAAGAAAAATACGTGTGCAAACAACGATATTATTTCGAGATGGAAATTCTATCAAATCAGTCATCAATCATATATATATATATATTCATATGTTGCTTATTTTCTATGTTTAGAAAATATACGTTAACGCTGGAAAACATTTCCATAACTTATTTATGTATCACTATTCTTCTACAACTATTAGTCTCTGATTGTAAACTAGTATAAGAACAATTCCCTAAGTACCAATCCCGAAGGTCGAAACCAACATCAGATAGACACTTAGGAAACCATTCAACTTAACGAGTCTCCAGTCAAATTCTGGTTTAGCTTAACTCCATTTCTTAACTCCTTATACATGAACACTTCCTTTTCTAATTCATATTTCCAATTTCAATATTTGATTACGTTTCTGATTCTATTTGGAACACATTTCCAAATCTTCTTTACTTGGAATTAAACAGATGTTTAAATCAACATCGCGACGATAACTCAAACCACTATACTTATTTACTAAAAACACTTAACCACTTTCAATCTCGAACCTTAACCATTTCTAAATTAAAAACGAAGTCAATCAAGTAGGGGTATAACTACCTCTCAGACCTTAACTGAACAACATTTCAAATCTCGAAATAAGGTAAGTTCATCTTTTAACCCTTTAACACTTCCTTAAGTAACTTCCGGATATAATTTACGAGTCCAACTCCTTTACAGAATCATTTGATTATAGCAGTGGTGTTATAATCTCCTGCTTCTAAAATATAATAACTTTAATCTAACTATTATTTCCTAACTCGAATAAATAACGAACAACTAATTTATCAATTCCTATTTGGTTAACTCCTATTCTATAACTCTTATTCGAATAACTCCAATCTAATAACTCTTATTCGATTAACTTTAACTCTATTTAATTCTTACTGGATTAACTTTTATTCGAATAACTTACATCCGAATAACTTATATTCGATTTTCTTACTTTCGAATACTTATATTCGATAATCTCTTTCTTCGAATAAATCTTATTCGATTTAACTCCTGTCAAATAACTAGATTCGATAAACTCACTTCGAACATTTCTGATTCGATTATCTCACTTCGAATATCTCTGATTCGATTATCTCACTTCGAATATCTACTATTCGATTATCTCACTTCGAATATCTACTATTCGATTATCTCACTTCAACTCTATTCGAATAAACTAAATTCGATTAACTCCATTTGAATAACTCTAGTTCGATTTAACTCTATTCAATAACTCTAGTTCGATTTAACTCTATCGATTAACTCTAACTGATTAACCCTAATGGTTTTACTCTTACTGATTAACTCTAACTGATTAACTCTTTGTCCTTATTCAGTTTCAAACATCGATGTTGAAATCGATTTTTACTTCTTTATATAAGTCTTGACTTATATATTCTATTTATCCAAATGGTAAATATTTAACTTAATTTATAAATATCATTTATAAATCAATCTGCTCCTTTTATCTGTTTTCTCCATATATAAGTCCTGACTTATATATATATTTATCCAAGAAAATATTTCCTTTATAATCTATTTATTTCTAAATGCCTTTACCAATATTTCCTTTTTAATCCTAAATTCCTTTACCAATATTTCCTTTTTAATCCTACTTGTAAATGGTTTACAAATATTTCCTTTTCAAATTCTATTTGCAATTATTCCCTTTATTAACCTTATTTGTTTATCCTAAGTATTTCCTTTATTAACATCTTATTTATTTAACAAATAAATATCTCCTTTTCTTATTCTATTTATTTAACAAATAAATAACCCTTTTTAATAACTTATTCTGTTTCCTAAGTCAATATCTCTAACAAATAAGTATCTCGTTTAACATCTCCTATTTATTTAACCAATAAATATCTCATTTATAAAATCTTATGATTTTATAAATATTCCCTTTTCTTTATAAATATTTCATTTATAAATATTTCCCTTTCTCTATAATTTCACCTATAAAGAATTCTATTTATAAATATTTCATTTATAAATATTTCATTTATAAACATTTCATTTATAAAACCCTTTTGATTTTGTAAATATTTTATTTTCAAATACCATTTGAAAATTCCCCTTTTTCACATTCCGGTATGTTATGGTGTTTAACATATCAAGTCATGATGTCAAATATCGTCCATACACATATAATCAACAACAGATTATAAACCACATCATATATCACAATATATGAAAATAATAAAATAGCTGTTGAGGAATCCCGTCGGATTCCTCCAATCTGTTTCCCTGCATCCACAGATGTAACACAATAGAATCAATATCACTTTCAGTTCCATATGATATATTCTGATAAACAGAATCAATATAGAAATTCAACTAAATGACTAGCAGTTCAATCAAACGGTCAACACACAGTCAATCAGCTAATATTTAACAGTTCTAAAAATACAACATGAAATTATAAACTGTTCAGAGTTAGTGAGATTTACTCACATTGGCAGTTCATCGTTAAAGAACGATAAACTGTTTGTTTGATTTGAATCAAACAATTTATTTCGCCGTAAATTCAAACAAATTCAAATCCACTCCCAGTAAGTTCCATTGTGGGTCTCTCGTCCATACGGTCCTAACGGATCCAACCGTTCGAAATTCTGATCATGTATGATCAAGTTATTAGGTTTACAAATTATATACTTTAATTAAAAATAAACACTTGGATTTTTGAATTTCTAAATGGGCCTTACCCTACCACATTAGCCCACGCAGAAGTTAAAACCCGACCCGCTCCTTCCAAGTCTTCTTCCCAAATCGTCGAACTCCAGAAATCACCCATTACCATTTTCGTGACTTCCTACATCAACCATTCCTCCACCGCTTCACCAACGAGCACCACCAAGTCACTTCTCTTCGTGTACTCGACCCGCCAGCATCCTTCAGTTCCCACTCGAGCTCGCTATAATGCCTGCATCACCAAGAGTACCATCGGTCAAGGAAATCACCAAATACCCCAAATCCATGCTCATAAGTGCCGTTTTGATCATCGAACCCAAATATATAACTCAAATCCCCATAGATGCACCTAATTCCCAAAACAACGAACCCTAGCTTGTTCGATACACTTCGAGCACCAGAGAAATCATGCATCGCACATTCTGATTCGAACACCAAATTGAAGTTCTTTTATTGCTGATCCCATATATACATATGGTTTGATTTGTAGAAATTGGTTTGGTTTCTTTTGATTTTAATTTGCTCGAAGTATTTTTTCTGTAATGAAAAACTGACGGCGGATTTCCTTTGACTTGTGAATGAGGTGGATTAGGTTTTAGGATTTTTAAAGGGGTACTTATAGAAGTAATAAATTATTTTTATAATGGATTATTTAATTTATTTTTAAGCAACCATTGATTTTATTCATCCTCTAAAATTCCTGTGATCACATACGATACCCAAAAATCACGAAAATGGACATACACCTTCAGTTCGACATTACGAACCCAACGAAACTGGTTTCGTCGAATTCCGACTCCGTTTGCTCACACAGCGTATTTTTAAAGGTCAAATTATCGACTGTTTTTCACATTAAAATCCCCCAGGGCCACATATTGACTTCAAACATCACGAAACTTGACATCTAACAATAATTTAACATTGCGGATCCAACAAAATTAGTTTCGTCGAATTCCAACTTCATTTGCAAAGGTGGCTATTTTTAAAGCTCTAAGTAACCCATTTAAATAGAATTAAATTAAATATAAATAAATTTATATTATCATATATATTCACACTAGAATACCCTACAGCTGCAGAATAATCCTATATGGATTTCTAACTCGATATTTCAAATCCCGATTAAATCGATATTCGATTTATAATGAAATTCCTTTTATATATCGTTATAATTTATAAAGGGAATTCCACAGTGACTTTTCTAAAATTTGATTTGGAAATAAATCAAAATCTACACGACGAAATCCCGATTTTTCTCTTCCACTAGAAAAATATACTTCATCAGCTCCTAACGTTTCTTGTTTCGCAGAAATCCGATTTAAAACGGGCTCTGTATACTCAGTTGAAGTTCAAATCATCAAATAGCGAACTACCGCCCCATTTCCAGCTCGATTATATACTTTGAATTGTCCAGTTCATATTATATTGTCAATTCACTATTTTCGACTATTTCAGAATTAAATATATTATTAAATTATAATATTAATTAAATATTCCATATAATTTAATTACACAACAGTTTATTCTCTAATTCACTATATAAATAATTAAATTAATTAATTATTATATCGCTGAAAATGCGGGTCATTACATTCTTCCCTACTTAAAATAATTTCGTCCTCGATATTGCTAAGGTAGAAAACAAACCCTATTAACTAGTTAGAACTTATTTGTTCACTTTTTAACTTCAGTTTCAACTGAACCAAATTTAATTTCAATTAAAATATTAATTAATTTTTTATCAACGAAAATTTTCAAAAATCCTGAAAATTTTCTAACGCCTTAACTTTTCGAAAAATTTCGCCAGCATCTTCTTTGTACTGGTCAATATCTCAAACTCCAACTTGCCTCTCTGGGCCTTCTCCAACCCAAAAGAAAATCAAACAGCCAAGCGGCTTGCCAATTCGTCTCATCAAAATCTCATACCATATGAAATATAAACTTGTACCTTTTTGTCGGGCATATCAACTCTATCACTTTCATATGCTGACAACTCAGCATATACCAAAGTTATCCCAATCAAATTCTGAAATCACTTTTATCTCCAACACAACCATTCACTTTTTACCAAGCCAAATTTTCATTTCAAACTCAAGTTTCGTTCTGGATCCCGAATCCTTAACTCACCAACACAATATCATTTCAAAACAATTTCTATTACCACTTAACTGGCTTTACTTTAATTCAAATTTTCTTTTACAAATTCTTATTTAATTTGTCTTAAATTAAACAAATCAAATTCTGGGAGCTCTAAACAGCTTTGTTTTTCTCAAAATAATTCAAAAACTAATTCCTTTGGTAGTAATCCGTCACTCAGCAACTCGAAAATGAACACCGATGATGTCTAACTCATCATCGGGGTTATTTCCCAGCTATCGAAGTGAGTTCAATACTATATCATTTTCAAAATCATTCTTAAACACTACATTTTCAAAATCATTCTTAAACATTACATTTTCAAAATCGAAGTGGGTTGGACTTGTGTTATTTGGTCAGCTCAAATTGTACCGGAATTTCGGGACACTACATTTTAATTAAGATTTAGATAAATTTACCAATTAATTAATATTTAATTGGAACTAAAATGAAAGTTGATTGTGGGTTTATCGCGAACTGTGTTTTAAACGACATTTATTCTTTAACCCAATTAACAGTGAAAATATAATTTGGAATTTATAAATCTTTTATTAAGATTTAAATGGAAATTTTCCAAAGTAAAGTTTTCTAATTTAATAAATTAAGTTGGAAATGAAGGGAATTCGATTTAATAAGAATTGAGATGAGCTTCTATTAAAGAAGACCGTTACTATATATGAAATTTAAAAAGGCTTTGCCGTTATTCCATTTATATTATTAGTCTGATACGGAAATTTATATCGATTATATATTTATTAGATTTCTATGAAGATTCCATCTTTAATGGAAGATGATTTTGGGTTTATCATGAGCTATGTTTTAAATGACATTGGTTCTTTAACCCAGTCAAAGATAAGATTAATTTCTTAAGTTTGAATAATCATTAAATAATGATTTTTGAGATTAAAACTAAACTAGAGTTTTTATGAATCTTTAATAAGATTAAAAATGAGAATGAGATAATCAAATGATTAAAAGAATAAATTTAAAAGAATTTATCTTTGATAAAATTAATGGGAACCTTTCCCTAATAATGTGAACATTTTATTAAAAGAATATTCTGAATTGGAATGAGGCGTATGATGTGTTTCTATAGCACTTAATTATTGATTATAAAATGCGCGATTATTCAGAAAGACCGGGTTCGACCCACTCTAAATAATTACTACGACGATTAAAAGTCGAAGATGAAGTCGGTGGTTGAAGACCGGAGATCTTCACATCGTTTGGATGATTACTGGTGTCTTGATTGGGAGACATCCCAAGATAAGGTAACAAGTGGTGATCGTCCAGACGTACTTGGAGATCGACGGATATATGAGGACCTCTCTCCTGTTTTGGACATATGGGACGAGGAATAAGGTGCCTCCGGTTTCGTTCAGACCTAGAACGGACTTGTAATGGATATATGTCTGACATTGGATTTTATTCTGTGCTGATTGATTACTATTAAATATATATATTTGTTTGGTGGCGGAGAATTTATTCTCTTGCTTAACACCCTTCTCTGATATGTACGAGCTCAGAGATTATATATTGATCGACATCAGTCGCATGGCGTGAAATGTCAGTGTGGCATGCCAAGATGCAAATGATCAAGGCTTTTTGTTGAAAAGCAGATCCTTGTGGTTGATGATCAAAGCACAGCTTTAATTAGCATAGCTTTGTGTATAGCGTTGATTCGCGAGCCTCACACCCCGGTATGAACCAGAAATAGGAGAGGACTGAAGGGAGGACATACGTTTCTTTCTAGGTAGGAGTGGTGTCATTGTATGGAGCCCAGACATTTTTACTTGTGTGGATGATGGAATGAGGCGCCTCGGATTTGAGTCCCTAGTGGCTCTTGATTTACGCCCCATAGGGCGGGGAAACGTATTGTTCAGGAATTACTAATCCACTAAAGTATTTGTGGACCGGCCCTGAAGATTCAAGGTGCAGTTACGACTGATCCTGAGGCATGGGCTAGATTGTCTCAAATTCGGTAAGGACGATCCCTTGCCTTGGTTCATGATGGAAACCCAACTTCCAATACGACACCATGCGGTTTTGATTGTAAAACTAGTATGTCGACATAGTATATGGTAGCTATGCTGTCTACGATTGATACATTATGATTGAAATCTTTTTGAAACATATAGACACTAATAATAGTATAAAATGATTTCTATGTATCAAGCATATTTTGGCCATTATAAGGTAAAACTCTATCCTCTGGTTTGCGTTGCATTATGTGATTGGACTTGAGTCTTATAATGGCTTCATTTATCTAAAAAGCATTGTGTTGTTTGAATGATTTAATTTATTTTATGCACTGGCAATCCAATGGAGTAAGCCTGTTCCACGTTAGCAGCGTGGTCCTCTGATTAGCCTTATTACTATATAAGTTAATAAGATTTCTCATACCAGTCCCATGACTGACTCATAGTTTGTTTCACTTTGCAAACTCGGGTTCCCTCCTTTCCACATGGGCAGTCGATTGGTTTGTTTTGCAGATATTTATTTATTGAACAGGATTCTGGATTGAAGCTTAAAGCCGTGTCCAGAGCATTGATAGTCTTCTGCTGCGTTGTATTAAATTCGTTGTAAATTAATCTTCCGTTGTTGTATTATTTCTTCGATGTACTCTGATATTCTTTACTCTGATGTAACATTATTATGATGTTTATAAAAGTCTTCTGTTATTTGTTATGATGTGTTGTTTGCCCAGAGTTAGCGTATGCGGATTTTGAACGACCTTGGTCGATTTTGCGATCGATTAGGCCCGGGCGAACTCTGTATCGTTACAGTTGGTATCATAGCTTTGGTTAACTCAAATCTTTGGGGTACAACTCGTTAGAACTGAACAAAAGACTCATCAGAGGTAGGATTAGTAATATCCTATAAAAGAATACTCATTAGAGATAGGATAAGTAGCATCCTAGAATGAGAAAAACTTGTTAGAGATGCGGTTAGAAATGCCCTAGAATGAGTTGAGAGTGACAAGTTTATAATTAATGTATTTGTGATTATATATATAATCCGATCTTAGAAAATATGATTTTTGAATATATAAAAATTATATATATTTGAAAAGCTAATCAACTAATTGATTAATGATTGTGTTGTGTGACTATTAGTTCAACTAATAAAATTATTGAAACCAATAAAAGAATGAAAATTGAGTTGGTTAGTTAAACAACTTTCATCTCTTTTCCTTTTCGAGGACGTAAAGATTTTAAGTGGGGGAGATTGTAACAACCCGGAAATTCTGAATCTATTTAAAAATTTTAGTTTAACTATTTTAATGGATTTAGAATATGTAAAATAATTCAATTTTAAATAATAACGACTAAAAATTTATTTTAAATAATATATTTATTTATAAAAGGAGTTAGAAATAGCGCGGTAGTTTGAAAATTTGAATTTGGACTTTGACTAAATGTACAACATTCAAAATAAATCGGATTTTAGTAAAACCATAAATATTTGAATCTATTTAAAAATATCTTTCTAACAGATGTGAAAAATTGAAATTTCATAGCGGAAATAAAAAGTTATGGACAGTTAAATATTCAGAATAGTCACTATGGAATTTAATATAAATTATAGCCCTTATAAATAGCCGTTTTGCAAACAACCTCCGTTTTCGATGAAACCACTTTCTTTGGATCCAGAATGTCATATTATTGCTAGATTCCAATTTTCATAATTTTTGGAATTAATATGTGAGCGTGGTTAAAGAAAACATGTTTGTTTAAATTTAGTTGAATTGGATCGACTAGAAAATGGCCATTTTTCAAACGATCTCCAAATTCTATGAAATTAATTTTGTTAGGACCATATCATCAGAATATAGCGAGATTTATTTTTCGGGAATTTTTGGAGTCAGTATGCGGCCCCGGTAAATTAAGATGTACGATCAACTTAAATAATTAAATGTTTTATATTTTAAATTAAACCAAAAAAGGCTGAATTGATCAAATGGGCTGATGAGACCTAGTCCATTGTGTCCGGAATAGGGGTATTTGGCTAGGGATGACATTCGCTGGGCTGTATTTGGGGTTAGTAGGAATTAAGGGGTTTTTTTTCTTCTGAAAATTTGATAATTTAATAATATAATATTATAAATATAGGAAAATCAAAACCCAAACCCTAATCCACTAAAGCAGCCTCCACCCCTTTGATCAATGGCCTACACGTTCATATCTTCTTGAATTCTCTCGCAATCTATTCAATAATTTCAGGTACTCATATAGCAAAAATCGAACAACACTTCATAATCTATAATTTGGACGGACGAGATCGATTTTTATTTGGTGATTCGATCAGAATCAGTGCGCAAAGTCTTCATGTTCGATCACGTTTCCAGCGGAGATGGGGGGTGCGAGTTGCTCCAGGTTGAGGGTGGAGGAAATGGATGGCGGCGGCTTAGGGGTGGAGGTGTCAGATCAGCCGACGGCATCCTGTGGTGAGGTGCGGTGATGAAAAGGGAATTCAAACGATGGGTTTTGCGTGAGTACCAGAAGACGTCGGAGGAAGAAAGAGGTTTATATCCCTTAATGAAGTAACTAAGCAAATTAATTGTATTTTAATTGTTAGATTATGTAGTTAACTTTGTAAAAATCATATCTTTGTCATATGAGGTCCAGATCCGACGAAATCAATTGCGTTGGAACCATAAATTCGAGATCTACATTTCAGAACAGCCTGGAACAGACTTGGAGCTAGTTATCGAATTCAGAAGGAGAAAAACCAATGTGAGATTTCTCGATTTAAAATAAAAATAAATATATATTGATTGTGATTGTGATATTAAATATATACACTATATAAAACACATATCTACGGCGTATAAAATTAAAGTTGATTGATTGACTGTGACTGTGATGCTTTGTTGAATTATATTTTTGTAAGATAAAACATAATCTTTAACATGTGAAATAAAAAATGTCATCTTTTTAGATAATGTTATGTTAAAATAAAAATATCATCTTGTTAGATAATGTTATGTTAAAATAAAACTGTCATCTTGTTGGATAGTGTTATGTTAAAATAAAAATGTCATCTTGTTGGATAATGTTATGTAAAAATAAAAATGTCATCTTGTTGGATATTGTTATGTTAAAATAAAAATGTCATCTTGTTAGATAATGTTATGTTAAAATAAAAATTGTCATTTAGTTAGAATATGTTTTTGTTAAAATATAAACTGTCGTTTATTTAGAATATGTTTTTGTTTAATACAAATTGTCATTTATTTAGAATATGTTTTTGTTTAATAAAAATTGCAATTTAGTTAGAATATGTTTTTGTCAAATAAAATTGTCATTTAGTTAGAATATGTTTTTGTCAAATAAAATTGTCATTTAGTTAGAATATGTTTTTGTCAAATAAAATTTTCATTTAGTTAGAATATGTTTTTGTCAAATAAAATTGTCATTTTGTTAGAATATGTTTTTGTCAAATAAAATTGTCATTTAATTAGAATATGTTTTTGTCAAATAAAATTGTCATTTAGTTAGAATATGTTTTTGTCAAATAAACATGTCATTTAGTTAGAATATGTTTTTGTTTAATAAAAATATCATTTAGTTAGAATATGTTTTTGTTTAATAAAAATGTCATCTTATTAGAATGCGTTTTGTTAAATAAGAAGAATCATATGTTCGAATATATGTTACGTTAGATAAAAAATGTCAATTTTATCATGTTAAATTAGAGAAAAATGATCATTTGTCATTTTATGTTTTGTTTATTCAAAACATTATTATTTACATGTAGTAGAAAAAAGAATCACTTGTCATTTTATGTTTTGTTTATTTAAAACATTATTATTTACATGTAGTAGAAAAATTGTCATTTTATATTTTGTTTATTCAAAACATTATTATTTACATGTAGTAGAGAAAGAATCATTTGTCATTATATGTTTTGTTTATTGAAAACATTATCATTTACATGCTAGCGTAGTAGAAAAATTATCATTTACATGTTATTGATGTTAGAAAAACAATAACATGTATTGCTTCATTAAAAAGATGTTATTTTTAACATGTTAGTGAGGTTAAAAAGAATTATATGTTAAAACATGATCGTCATTAAAAATGTCATTTTTATCTTGTTAGTTAAAATAAAAATAATATTAATATTAATATGGTAGTTGAAATTAAATTATAAATATTTATTTATAATTTAAACAGTGAAAATTGGTTAAATAGAAATAATTCAAAACAAATTAGAATTGGTTGAATTTATTTACCAATGTTTTATTTCAATAAGCTGTTGTTGTCCGAAAACCCCACACGGGTATTGGGATGTTATTTGACATACACTAATCCCTATATTTAGTTATATATCAATCGATGGATTAACAGTCTGTGATGAGCATTATTTATTTATTTTAATGCTCACACAATTGTAAAACTTCACACTGGATGTGAATGGACTTTTGAATGATTATTTATCATTATTGTTGTATACATGCGATGTATGAAATCCATATAACTGAAAATTATATGGTAATTGATTGAGTTGCATTCCAATTCAGAAATAAAGAATGTTTTAAAATAAAGAATATTTTAAAATAATGAATATTTTAAAATAATATTCAGTGAAGAATAAAATTATGATTTTTATGTCCATCTTTGGATGGACACAAGAATATAAAAAATACGAAGCCGGGCTAAGTACAGAAATGCCATGTTTGACCCGAACGGGCTTACCGATTGATTTTCTTCATTTTATAATGAATATCGAAAAGTAGTGACTTCAAAATTTAATATTTTGGAAATATTATCATTTTTAATATGATAAAGATATAGAATATTCAATTTTGATTTCAAATAGAAAATGGAGTTGAAATTGTTTTAAAACGAATTTATAAATATTTTATAAAATACGATTTAAATGGAAATCGATGGAATATATATATATATATTGGCTTGAATAGAACGCGCCGCGACGACCATTCGCGAATTTCGACAATTAACTTCAAATTGACGCGACGAGAGATCCGACCGTCGGATTCTTCTAAAACTGGAACCGTTGGGTTCGTATCAAAAAGAGCTTTCCAATGAATACAAAAGTTTTGAAATCTAACTGTTGGATTTGGAATTATGTCCAAATCAATTTTGAAAAAGGTTGCTATGGATGCAGTTCGGTGGCCGTGATTGGAAACCGATTGTACGGACCATAATAAAATTATTAAAAATATGGAAAAATATTGTAAAATCATAATAAATGGTTTGGAAAGATTTTGGATGAAAAGTCCATATTTGAAAAGATAAAAATATATTTTTATCGAAATGAACTAGTTATTAGCTAGAATAATAGTATAATTATTTTAGAAATAATAAAGTCAATTTGTAATGGTTTTAATATAATCAAATTTTCCAACGTATGAATTGAAGTGAAATTTGATTTTTAGGTTTGTCGTGAATGGTGTCTTAAATAACACTTTTCTTAAACCCAGTTGATAAAAGGTTAAATCTTTTAGTTAAGATTTAGATAAATTTACCAATTAATTAATATTTAATTGGAACTAAAATGAAATTTGATTGTGGGTTTGTGACACCCCATAATTTTAAAACATGACATAAGAGATAATTAAATAATACTTAATTTTTATAAGAAGAATTAAGGAAAACGGGTTGTGCCATTGCGTTCGTCTCGGAATTCTGCTTGGGATAGATTCCGAGTTTGCGTAAATCAGATATCATATGAAGAAGTGATGAAGCTTAGAATATTTCGGCTTAAAGCAGAATTTAAATTAAAATAATAATTAAAAACCAAAAATGAATTCAAAAAACAAAAATCAGCCGAGTCTGGGTGAGCGGGAATTCTCCCGCTCTAGGGTGTCGACCTCTATATAGGGGTGTCAACAGGGGTGTCGACCCCCCTTAGGCGTGTCGACCCCCATCTGTCTAGATCTGGGCGACGTATTTTGATGGTCTAGGGCTGATGTGTCCTTCTGGGAATGGCTGGATGATGTGTTATTGGTTTAGAGGGTTCACATGGATCCTAATCTAATCTAAGGGTCCTAATTCGCCTAGAGCATCTATAAAATACCCCTAAACGTAACCATAATCTCATTGTTATTCATCCATGGCGCCTCCATGCTGCTCTAATCTAAATTAAGCTACCCTTTCTTCTCCAACCAAAATCAAAGTAGAGATTTATAGATAGTTCTTCTTCAACAATCAAATTAGAAGATCAGATCTACATCAATCACGTAAAGATCATTCAAGATCCAACTACGCCTATTTCTCTTAATCCTATCGTTGTGTGTCTACATCACTTTCACATATAATTAAATTAAAAGTAATTGTGATATGATTGTAAATTGGATCTAATGTATATGCCTGTGACTGAGATGAATCTTATCAAGTTTGTAAATCATTATCTTTTAGATCCGTATCCATAAAAATGCAATATGCCTTTCTGATCCAGTTTATCGTTATATGCATGTTTATGTTTCATATGCCTGTTCTTACGTTTATGCAAAATTTGGATATTGATTCTCTTCTTTTCCTTTTCTTTGATGATATTAGGCTAACTTCGAGCCTAACACATTGTGTTGAGATTTGCATACGAACAACGTTAGGACGATTAGGTAATGTTTGGGGAAATTTGTAATAAAATGAGATTATTGTCATAAATCAATTTGGGCATAATTGTGTATAAATTATATACATGAAATTTGGCACAAGTTGGATTGGGCATGATTGGATATAATTTGTATACATGAAGTTTGGCATAAATTGTTAATAACAATAAATGCAAATTAATTTGGGAGTAATTTGGCATAACATGTATACATAAGATTATAAGCCTAATTTGGATTTAAAACATAATTTAGATTGGAAATTATGGGTAAACGGGAATATATTTTAATCTAAGATTTAAAATGGGGATTTGAATCAAGAAAGTGATAATGAACACCTAATTCACAAGGTTAGATTCGAATTGCGGTATAAGACTGCCTGAGACTGCCCGGCACATCCAGCAACCGCAATTTGGTAATCTAATGTGAGAGGTCAAAGGTAGAAATTAGATACATAATAATGCAAAGACATGAGGTTAGATTCGGATTGCGGTATAAGACTGCCCGGAACCGCCCGACATATCCAACAACCGCAAAACGGCAATCCAATGTGGGAGGTCTTGCAAGATTACGATTATAATGAATTAATGAACACTTAACCAAGATAAGACATGTGGTAAGACATGGGAATGGTAAAAGGGTTAAGTGGGTAACATGGATAGCATGCGAAACATAATTAAAACACTTAACCAAGATGTGACATGTGATTAGACATGGGAATAAAGAGGGGTTAAGTGGGAATTCCTAGTGGGGACCAAGTTTAGGAGGGAAGCTTGTGTCAAGTGGGTGGACCCTTTTCAACCAGTAACCTGTTTAGTATCTATGTGAGCTCAAACTAGGTCGATGATGGGACACGCTTACTGGGTTGATTGTAAGAGGTCAATGAAGAGTTAGTAATGCAAGTCCAACAGAGTCATGTGCGTGCGTGGGTCCGGGTTAGTAGGTAAGACGTTGTTGCATCATGTAAGTATAAGTCATGCCTTTTAGTAGTATTGAGTTGCCACTTTAGGTAGTGATACACCCTACTATGGGACCAGCACGGGTATCTATGAGTTAGGGAGCCGATCGAATGGGGAGGGTAGTAGGTACAACTAGTGGAGATAGGAGCAGGCGGCACCTATGACAGCAGCTAGGAGTACACGAAACTACCATTATTATTATTATTATTATTATTATGTTTAGTAAGAGGGATCAACTTTCAATATGGAACTAGTATTTTTGCGGTGTAGGGATTATCTTATAGTGATCAGAAGCGCAATCAACGTTATATCTTGTTTACCTTGTCATATCTTCTTATGTTACAGTCATCTCTTATATCCAGTTTATGTTCTTATCCTGTTACTTTACTAATTATGTTGTTAAAGTCACTGGACTCGCCAGACGTATGTCTGACCCCTTTTGTTTTGCCTCTTTTCTTTCTCCCCCCTCAAGTCCTCAGGGTGGGACAAGTGGAGCTTGACTTGGATTTCTTTCTTCTTGAAGTGCTTGGTAGTGTTGAAAGTAATGCTCAGCTTTATCTCTTTTCCATTATGGCTATTTGGAGTGGGATTATGGCTTTATTTTTTTGAACTCTGATAATAATTTTGTACAAGATGGATATTTGTGTACTTGGCTTTAGCATATGGTATTAATGTTGTAACCAGACATGTTTTGCTTTTCCACTGCAATGAATAAATTTTGAATTTTCTTAAGTACCATTTTATATATCTGTCTTATGATATTCTATTCTATACTCTTATAATACTCCCTGAAAGTTAATGCATTCCCTTAGTGAGTGACATCAATGGACGTGGGGTGTTACACGTGGTATCAGAGTTGAAGGTTACCAGAACAGATAAAAGATTTTGGAAACCGTTTTCAAAAGCATTTTTTTAGAAGTATTTTTAAAAACATGTTTTAAAGAACGTGTTTTCAAGAGAAAGGTTTATTATGAAAGACATAATCACCAAAATCCATATTCCTATCTTTCGATTCTCTGTTTTGAATCTCTTCCTTTTTCCTTTCAGCATGTCTGGGGAACCCGTTATACCCGAGGGCGTACAAATACCAGGTTGGTTCGGAAGGTATCTGGAGGCTAGGGCTACTGCCGCAGGCCCAGCAGACGTTCCTCCTCCCCTAGCTGTAGCCACTCCTCCTCCTCCCCGTGTAGATGCTTTTTATAAGATATGCAAAGACTTCCATGCGATGGGCGGAAAGCCGTTTTATGGGACTAAGACGTTTATTGGGTCTCGGAATTGGCTCAAGGAAGTGGAGGATTTGTTTGGTATCTTTGAGATATACAAGGGAAGGAAAGTTCAGCTAGCTGCTTGGTTGATGAAGGATGAAGCTTCATTTTGGTGGGAAGTAACTAGCGGAGGATGTCCAGTGGAGACGTGGATAGACTTTAGACGAAGGTTCGAGTTGAAATTTCTTTCACAAGTAGATGAGATTTATACATGGAAAGGTTCTTGGCTTTGAAACAAGGGAGTTTGTCTGTGAAAGTGTATGTCAACAAGTTTAACCAATTAGCAAGATTTGGGATAGAATTAGTTAATACACCACATAAGAAGGCCTTGAGATTTGCCAAGGGTCTGAATGAACCATTACACGGGTTAGCTATGTCCCACATTCCTATGGGGGCTACTTTCGAGAATCTTGTTGATATGGCGCTGATACATGAAGAGGAGAAAGGTGCTAATGTAGTTAAGGCACGGGATAAGAAAGTTGATCCAAAGAAAGCAAAACAACAACAACAAAAGAAAGGTGGTAAGGATAATAAGGGCCAAGGGAAGAAAAGATGTTTTAATTGTGGAACACTGGGCCACTTAAGCAAGGACTGTAGGAAGAAGAAGAAGACGGTTTGCTTCCACTGTGGTGAGGCAGGACATATGATTAAAGACTACCTGAGGAGGCAAGGACAAGGCAAGGGCAGAGGACAAGACCTACTTCTGGAGGGCAGGTTCATTCTCTCATGGCACTAGGACATGGGAGAGGTAGAAACATTTATGTTGAAAGTGTATTCCAAATTTGTTTGATTCTGGCGCTTCACATTTGTTTATATCTGCTTCGTTAGTTGAAACACTGCACCTAAATACTAGTCTAGTTATAGATCCCGTTGTTGTCTCAAATCCTATTGGGGGTATGGCTCATCTTTCTATGTTATGTCAAGATTTGAGAATATATGTGTATGGCGTTGAGTTCGAATGCAACGCTTATATGCTTGGCTTCACGGGCCATGGGTTGATTCTAGGAATGGATTGGCTAACCAGGTATGGTGCCATTCTCGACTGTGAAAAGAGGGTAGTTAGACTTTTGACTAGTTTGGGTAATACTCTCGATATTTCTTGTGATCCTAAGGGTTCTGTTATTCTTACCTACCTAGAATCTCTTGACACATCCATTGATGATTTGCAATATGTTCGAGTAGTCCGTGAGTATGCAGATGTCTTTGAGGAGGTTAGAGGCATACCTCCAAAACACGAGATAGATTTTCGTATATATTTTCTCTCGATATTTCTTGTGATACTAAGGGTTCTGTTATGCTTACTTACCTAGAATCTATTGACACATCCATTGATGATTTGTAATATGTTCGAGTAGTCCGTAAGTATGCAGATGTCTTTGAGGAGGTTTGAGGCATACCTCCAAAACACGAGATAGATTTTCGTATATATTTGGTGGACAATGCAAAGACAGTTGCATTATTTGTGCGCCACATGGCTCCTAGAGAAAGGAGGAAGCTTAGTAAACAAGTGAAAGAGTTGCTTGAGAAAGGGTGCATAAGAAGAAGTATCTCAGATGGGGTGCTCCAGTTGTTTTTGCTACGAAGGCTGATGGTTCGCTTGGATTGTGAGTGGACTATAGGAAGCTGAATAAGCTCACGAAGAAGAACAATCACATATTACCGAGGATAAATGATTTGTTTGATCAGTTGGTTAGTGCTTTGGTTTTCTTGCAGTTGGACATAGCTATAGGATTTCATCCGTTGAGGGTAGCTGAGGATAGTATTGATAAGACTGCTTTTAGGACTCCCGATGGTTTCTTCGAATGGCTCGTCATGCCTTTTGGTTTGATGAATGCACCGTTTTCAGATAATGAATCTGATCCCGATCTCTCCGTATTGACAACAGAAAAATGGTCAAAAACTTCGATAGTCGGTGAGTTAACTATCAAAGAAAAACACGTGTGCAAACAACGATATTATTTCCAAATGGAAATTTTATCGATCAATCATCATTTAACGTTTATCTCTTTAGTTCATTAATTTATTCATTTCCTATATATTCAATATTCCTTATTTTCTAAATTTAGAAAATATACGTTATTAATCATTGGAAAACATTTCCATCTCTTTTTCGTGTATCACAGTCATTCCAGTATTCTTTACCATCCAACATTTCATTTTCTATGATTAGAAAATATCTCTGATTATATTTGGAAAACGTTTCCAAAACTCATTCATCGGATTTAAACAGATGTTTAAATAAAACATCGCTATGCCACTCAAACCATTACCTTCATCAACTAAACTCACTTAACCAACCTTCACTATTGAAACTTAACCATTCCTTAGTTAACAACGAAGCCAATCAAGTTGGGGTATAACTACCTCTCAGACCTTAACTGAACAACATTTCTAACCTCAAAATAGACAAAGTTCACCCTTAAATCTTTAACAAACTTCCTTACGTAACTCTCGGATTCTATTTACGAATCCACTTCTTTATTGAAAAACATTGTTTATAACTATAGCGTTATAATCCCTACTTCTGAAATATCTAACTCCAAAATATAACTCGATTAACTCAAATTAATTAACCTTAACTCTATTAACTTTAACTCGATTAACTTTAATTCATTAACTCTTATCACTTAACTCCTTTCGAATAAACTATATTCGATAACTCCGTTAACTCTATTTGAATAAACTATATTCGATTAACTCCTTTAACTATATTCGATTAACTCCTATTCTAATAAACTATATTCGATAACTCTTTTTCGAATAACCAATATTCGATACTCCTATTCCAAATAACCAATATTCGATAACTCTTTTTCGAATAACCAATATTCGATACTCCTTTTTAACTATACTCGAATAAATAATATTTGATAACCCCATTTTAACTCTATTTGATTAACTAATATTCGATAACTCCTTTTTAACTCTATTCGAATAACTAATATTCGATAACTCCTTCTTAACCCTATTCGAATAACTAATATTTGATAACTCCTTTCGAGTAACTATATTTGATTAACTCCTTTCTTCGAATAAACTATATTCGATTAACTCCTTTCTTCGAACAAACTATATTCGATTAACTCCTTTGGAATAACTCTATTCGACTAACTCTTTTTGATAAATTCTAATTCGATTAACTCTATTTGATTAACTCTATTTGATTAATTCTAGTTCGATTAACTCTATTCGATTAACTCTAAGTCGACTAACTCTAACCTATTACTTCTAACTTGATTAACTCTAACTGGTTAACTCTAACTGGTTAACTCTAACTGGTTAACTTTAAATGGTTAACTCTAACTGATTAACTCTAACTCTAATCGATTAACTCTAATCGATTAATTCTAACTCGATTAACTCTCTTTAATTGACTCTATTCGATTAACTCTAATCAAATAAATCTATTTAATTAATTCTCTATTTATTTAACAAATAAATATTCCTTTCAACTCTATTTATTTTCCAAATAAATATCCCTTTTCAATTCTGTTTATTTAACAAATAAATATTTTCCTTTTATAATCTATTTATTTTCAAAATAAATATTTCCATTTATAATCTATTCATAAATGTTTTACAGTTATTTCCTTTTCAATTTTATTTGTAAATGTTTTACAAATATTTTCTTTTTCAATTTGTTTTCACAAATATTTCCTTCTCTATTTGTTTTCACAAATATTTTCTTTCTCTATTTGTTTTCACAAATATTTTCCTTTTATATTTGTTCTTTGATTTTATAAAAATATTTTCTTTTATAAAATCCTTTTTCCTTTTATATATAAAATCCATTGATTTTATATAAATACTTTATTTTCAAAATACACTTTGAAAATCCCCTTTTCTACATTCTAGTATTTATTACGGTATTTAAAATACCCAAATAACAATGATCGATATCATTCAACACACATAATCAACCCAGATTATATATCACATCATATATTACAATATATGAAAAACAGTAAAGTAAATGTTGAGGAATCCAGCTGGATTCTTGCGACCTGTTTCCCTGCATCCACAGATGTTAAACAATACAATTAATATCAATTTCATTTCACTATGAAATATTCTACTAAATTGAATCAATTTATATATACATATTTATTTATATATTTATATATATAACTAGATCTATAATTTCAACCAATTACTTTGCAGTTCAATCAAAAAGTCAACACACAGAATTCAACCAACATCTATCAGTTCTAAAAATATGTTATAAAAATATAAACTGATCAGAATAGTGAGATTTACTCACATTGGACGATCATCGTTAATAACGATAACCATCGATTGATTCAGACGGACAATTTATTTTGCTATAAATTGAAACGAGCTCAGATTCGCTCTCAGTTAGTTCCATTGTGGAACTCTCGTCCATACGATCCCAACGGATCTTGTTTCGCTTGATTCTGATGAAGGACGAAAAAGTTATATATTTTATAGGTTCGTACATTATTTTATATCAATCTAAACTTAAATAATATAGCATGGTCTTTACCCTTCATAATTTTGGTCCACAACGGATCTGCACCTGACTCACCCCTTTTCCCATATTCTTGCACTCCTCCTGTATTTCAAAACAAATAACTAGGATCCTGGACGATAGTTCCTTTACAAATTCCTTTATTTCTTTTCATTTTTTTCCTGGGCTAACAACTTCGGCCCATCCATACGTTAAAGCCCATACCCGTCTCTTCCTTTCTCTTCTCCACAAAAACTCAAAACCATCCGCTCCATACTCCAATAACCAACCATACCATTTCAGATATTCCAAGCCTCCACTGCACCACCATTTTTCAACGTAAACTCAGATAAATTACATCGATATATTCTCCTTTGAATCCTCTTCCTCCTCATACCAAAAATACTCAACTCGCACCTCCCTAGCCACTCGCGACTTCCTCTTCTTCATACACACACAGTATACAAAAGCACGACATTTTTTATTTTAATAAAATCCCCAAAAATCAAAATCGCTGCTATTCCCTGCTATAAACTCAAATGCAACATCGAAGTAAGCTAGAACTCCTCGAATCATCAAAAATCTGCAACCCTAGTTGCCGCGGCTACACTTTGGGAGAACCAAAAAGACGCCGAACCAATAGAAAAGGATATCAGGTCGAAGAGAAGTGGAGCAGGAATCCAAAGATATATGAATTTTGATTTATATATTTTATATGAATTTAGTTTGAATTTAGAAGTTCATAGTATTGGTAAGAGAAAGAAAATGACGGCGGCATAAGTCAGTTGACTAAATGAAAATCTGTGTTCCATATTTATAGGAAGGTTTTAATATTTTTTTAATCACTATTATATTACTTTATAATCAACCATTGTTTTTATTTATGATTAAAAATGCGTATGATCACATATGATACTCAATTTCGATAAAAATGGACACACAACTACAGTTCGACAGTACCGACCCAACGAATCTGGTTTCGTCGAATTCCAACTCCGTTTACTTAAAGTCGAATTGTCTACTGTTTTTCACATTAAAATCCCATACGGCCACATACTGACTTCAAATATCACGAAACATGACATCTAACAAAAATTTAACATTCCTGATCCAACAAAATAGGTTTCGTCGAATTTAGAGGTCGTTTGTAAAAATGGCTATTTTTAAAGCTCTAAATAACCCTTTTAAATATTAAATATATTTAAAAATAATTAAATTAAATATTTATAAACAAATATTATCGTATATATTCACACTAGAAAATCATATAGCTCCAGAATAATCCTATATGGATTTCTAACTCGATATTCAAATCCCGGTTGAATCGATATTCAATTTATAATGAAATTCCTTTTATATATCGTTATAAATTATAAACGAATTCCATAGCGACTTTTCGAAAATTTGATTTGAGCATAAATCAAAATCTACATAATGAAATCCCGATTTTTCTCTTCCACTAGAAAAATATACTTCACTAGCTCCGAACGTTTCTTGTTTCACAGAAATCCGATTTAAAACGGATTCTGTATATTCAATTGAAGTTTGAATTGCCAAATTTCGATTTGCAGCGCCATTTCGAGCTCGATTATAATTGTAATATAATTATACGTTCAACTATCGTTCAAATAATATTTTCGTTATTCTAATTCAATTCTAAACTAAATTAAATATTATAAATTGTCCAGTTCACAATATATTGTAAATTCACCATTTCCGACTATTTCAGAATATATTATTCGATTATTAATATTAATTAAATATTCATTATTATTTAATTAAATAACCATTTAAATCCCTAAATCACTATTTAAATAATTAAATAAATTAATTATTACACCGTAAAAAGTACGGGACATTACATTCTTCCCCCCATAAAATAATTTAGTCCTCGAAATTGCTAAGGTAGAAAATAAACCCTATTATTGGGTTAAAAATTATTTGTTTTCTTCTATAACTTCATTTTCAACTGGACCAATTTAATTTCAATTGAAATATTAATAAATTCATATGAACGAAAATTTTCAAAAATCCTGAAATTTTCTAACACCCGAAATTTCTGAAAAATTTCGCCAGCACCTGCTTTGTATTGGTCAATCGGTACAACTATAATTCACCTCTCTAGGCCTTCTCCAACCCAAAAGAAAATCAAACAGCCAAGCGGCTTGCCAATTCGGCTCATCAATCTCATACATAATAGAAATATAAACTTGTACCTTTTTGTTGGGCATATCAACTCTATCACTTCCATATGCTATCAACTCGGCGTATATCCATGTTATCCTAATCAAACTCCAAATCAGTTTTTATCTTCAAACCGAATAATTTACTTATGCCCAATTCTAATTCCATTTCAAATTCGACTTCCATTCTCGATTTCAAACTCTAACTCACCAATCCAATACCATTTCAGATTCTTGTCTCACAATTCAAAATTTGATTCTGCTTGATATATTATATTCCAATTCAATTTCCAGTTAATTGGTTTCCATTCAATTCCAGCTCGGTTTCACAAATTTCCATTTAAATTTGTTTTTATTTCAAGCAGTCTCTTCCTGGGAGTTTTAAACGGCCTTGCTTTTCTCAAAAATCAAACTATCCTTTTCGAGATTCAAACAACTTGTTTTTGCAAAACATTTCCAAAAACAAACCTTTGGTAGTAATCCGTCACTTACAACTTGAAAATGAACACCGATGATGTCGTGATCATCATCGGAATCTATTTCCATCTATCAAAGTGAGTTCAATACTATATTACTTTCAAAACCATATCTAAACACTTCCATTTTGAAATTCATTTCAAAATATCCTTTTCAATGCTTGTAACAAATTTAAAATCTCCGAGGATTTTAAAATTCACATATATTTAACCCAGATTCATTTACACACTTTATAACCTTCCAGGGTTTTAATTTCAATTCTGATTTAAATTCAGATTTAATTCATCTGATTTCACGAATTTAGTTTATATGACTTCTGATTGGCTATTTACATAACCATTTCACATTTTATAATCTTATTCGATTATAATCACAACCAATACATCCAATATACTATAATTGCAATATATATATTTTCTCTATATCAAAAATATACTTTGGGTAAAATTATTTTCATTTACCCTTTTTTCAAAGCATATCATGTTGACCCATCTCATTCGAGTGTTTAGAAACTTCTACCGATAAAGTGGATCAAATTGATCGATCAGAACCCATAAACAACTCAATCAATAAATCTACACAATATAAAACCATTTTATATCAAATAACAAATACGCGCTCATATGTATACACTCAACTCAATCTAGGGTATCACTTACCCTATCTCTACTGAGTCACGCCACAGAGCCAAGGTAATTACTTAACCTTAAGCTCTGATACCAACTGTAGTGTCCCGAAATTCCGGTACAAATTGAGCTGACCAAATAACACAAGTCCAACCCAAATTACACTAGAAACCAGAAAACTAATAGAAAGAAAACAGAGGGTGAGAATAGATAAGATAGAAACTTAGAATAGAAGAAGAAGAACATACAATATCAGAGTAAACACGAATCCCACAGTGGAACGAACAATATATAATAGATACATAACTTTGAAATAAAATCAATATATGTATACAGTAACATTATCAGAGTATAACACTTACATCACAGCAAAAATAAACAATAGCTATAAAAATGCTGCTGAAGCCTCCAGCTCCAGCTCCTTCTAGTGCATCTGTAAATCCCGACTACTTGATTGCTCGTGCAAATTTGAGCACCCAAGAGTTTAGGGAAAAAAAAACTCCGGTTCAGTCATGGGACTGGTATGAGTAAACAATTTAAAACAGTTTGGGAAAATAACGATATCTCATAAGACCACGCCGTATAACGGAATGGATTTTTCCCTTATGAGAATCCAAATCAATTTGATTTAACTTTCAAGTCATTTTGAAAGAAACAATGATCTTTTATATCAAAACTCTTTTGATATTATAATAGTATCTATCAACCACAATATAATAATCATCTTGCAGAACGCTTTCCTTTCACGTTCCACATATATAGTATACAATCAAAACCGCGAGCACTTATTAGGTAATGGATTTCCAACTATGACAAGGTATGGAACCACCTTCCGATAGTGTACCTCTAGAGAGGAATACACTGGGTTCAACAAGAACATCTTGCAACCCGGCCACACATGACCGACCACTCATTTCACTTGAGTGTATCAAATGTATATCACCAACGGTTGGGATCAGCAACCGTTTCCCAAATGGGACAGCATCGATAATAGATTATAGAATGAAATGAATATCTCTAGATAGGTGATAATGCACCCTACTTGGCAGCCAAACACTTAGCCATGCTACCTGCCCGCGTTTTGTCATTTCCCGGTTGTGAGGGTAGAGGCCATACTGAAACGACCCAAACTTCCCAGTAAAGGAAAGGCTGGATTGCTTTGAGAACAACACACATTTGAACACAAACTGAAGAACATTTTTGTTGCTGATTACACAATTATATCAGAGTACAAGAATGTAACAAAGTATGAATACTTATTACAAAATAGGAATACAATAATATCAGAGTTTTTAAATTACATTTAAATAGCAGCGGAAAAATAATACAAATATACAACTGGAAGGAATACACGGATACCGAGCTTTTCGAATACCGCTTCAGCTGTAAGACAGGATCCTGTAAATACATCTGCAAAAAGCTACTCGACTGCCCGTGTGAAAAATAAGGGCACCCGAGTTTGCCAGTGAAACAAACTACAGGTCAGTCATGGGACTGGTATGAGAAATCTAACTTAACTATCTAATAATAAGGCTAATCACAGGACCACGCCGCTAACGCGGAACTGGTTTACTCCATTGGATTGCCAGTGCATAAAATAGAGTAAAACGTTAAACAACGCAATGCTTTTTGGAAAAAATGAAACCATTATAAGACCCACGTCCCATCACACAATGCAACGCAAACCGGAGGATAGGGTTTTACCTTATAATGGTCAAAAGATGTTTGATACGGTAAAACGGATTTAGTATTAGTGTGTATATATTCTAATAAAAACATTTCAATCATAATGTATCAATCATAGACGGCATGGGTACCATATATCATGTCGCCATACTAGTTCTACATTCAAAACCGCAAGGTCGTATTGGAAATTGGATTTCCATCATGAGTCGAGGCTAGGGGCAAGCTCCTCTCCGATTCGAGACACTCTAGCAAATGCCTCAGGATCCCCCGCAGTGAACCCTTGGATGCGGTAGGGCCGGTCCCCGCCTATCGGCAGTGGATTAGTTATGCCTGAACACACGCTTCCCGGTTCCTGTGAACCTGTAGTATAACCACTAACGGCCTATAAAAATCCGAGGTGCCTCAAAATCCATCATCCACATAAGTAAAATGCCAGCCAGTTTAAGCACCGACACCACTTCTAGCTAGAAAGAAACGTGTGCACTCCCTACGGTCCATATCCCGTTTTTGACTTATACCGGGGTGTGAGGCTCGCGAAGTCACGATATACACAAAGCTATGCCGTAATAGGCTATGGTTTGATCATCCCACAAGGCCCTGCTTTTCAACAAAAGCCTTGATCAATTGCAACTTGGCGTGCCACATTGACAATTCATGCCATGAGATCAATCGCCATTAATATATACCAGGGTGTTAAGTAGAGAATAAATCCTCCACCACCAAACAGACATACATTAATAGAAATCGATTTAATTCACATGGAACGAAATCCAATGTCAGACACGCATCCATTTACTAGCTTATGCTCTAGGTCTGAGCGAAAACCAAATCCGAACAATCAACAATAGTCCGGACGGCCACCACTGAAGCCCCTTCAAGGTAGCTACTCCCATCAAGGGTCTCTGTAGCAACACATCCATTCGATGTGAAGATCGTCGATATTTAGACACCGTCTTCATCTTTGACTCTTCATCGTCGTATTCAGACACGGTCTTTCCGGATAACTCGCAAATTTATGATTAAAAATCAAGTACTATAAAAACACATCCAATGTAACAACCAAGAATTTTAAGTGTATTTTTATTTTATTTTATTCGTTTAAAGCTCAGTCTGTTTGTACTTTTATAACTGTTTTTGATTCTGAATTAAAATTAAAGCATGAAATTGATTTATAATGAAATGTTTATCTTTAATATTTTGTAATTTTAATTTAGAAGTGATTTAAATAATTTTATATTGAAAACGTCAAAATTTAATCACTTCGTTTGAATCAGTTTTGACGATTATTTACGATAGCGGCTACAAAGATATCTCAAATAAAAATGAAAATGTAGTATAAAAATAAAAATACGAAAAAAATTATATTTGAGATGCGTTTAACCAGACAAGGCATAGAAATTAATTTCATCGGAAAATTTGAATGTCGATTGCACAAATTTTCAGTGCAAAACTGCGCATATCAGTTCAAATTTTAACGATTTTAAAATCTCTTCGAAATCAGTTCGGACAAACATGAAAAACATTCTATTTGTTGTCATGAATCTAACGGCGAAATTCGTTTCGCGAAAATCAGATATTTTGACCTCCGTTTAATTGTTTTCTCGTGCCATTTTTCCTTTTAAAAGGGGTCCGTAATGCCCTTTTGAATGGAGCATCCTGACACTGCAAATTGTATACCATTGTGTCCGTCTCGTCACGCTGATTTCCAAAATATGTTCGCTTGTCAGTTTTGGTGCAGGGTTCGCGCTGAAATTGCCAAAAGGCTGTGCAGTTCATTTTTGAAACAAAGCTATTTGAGTTCGAAGTGTCCATATTTGGATCCCTCATATTTTTCTAGTTATTTTGGGTCTGCAAAACCTAACATTTTATCTTTCTAAACCACCTAAATATTTTATTTTTTTCTCAAAGTGGACACTTTCATTCTAAAATACATGCATGCGTACATCCATTTCATACATGCATACGTGAAGCATTTCTTAACTATTCTTTTTGTTGTTTGCTTTTCCTAACGCCTGGCATCTTTCCTTTCACTTCCTTTTAAAAAAAAATTTTACTTAGTTTTGTCCATGAAATAAATACATGAAGTGGACAAGCAAATGGATGCATGCGTTCCTTTGCATGCATTACGTTTGATTTTCCCAAACCATATTTCATTCGTTTCATGCTTTACTTTCATGCGTTATAAAAATAAATAGCTTTGAAAATAAGACGGCATTTCAAAAGTCAGTAGTCTGTTCCATTTTGTTCATTCCCAATGATATTAAGCAGGGCACCACTTCCTTCCAACCTCTTGTATCTTTCACGCATGAAATGGGATCCTTCGCTCTTCCTTTCTTTCTTCATGCTATATATATATATATATATATATATATATATATATATATTTCTCGTTGCTCAAACATTTTAGCCACATCTTACATTAGTCTTCTACCGTCAGAATCCACCAAACCCATGAGACGTCGCCTCCAACTTCACTCACAATTTCACCGCTGGCAAGAGCCCTCCATCTGTAGGACCCGCAACCACCTTACATCGCCTCTCCACCCCCCCTTGTTAGGCCAAACCCAACTAACTTGCTGGTCGTGACTTTTGTTCCTGTAGTTGTCTATGTTTTGTTGAAGTACGCATTTCATTTTTCTGTCTTTGTATATTAAGGGAACATGATTTGGAGTCTTGGCTGAGATCTGTTATGACATGGTTGAGGTGTTTAGGTGCCGAGTTTATTCTCCTCTTCCCAAAAAATAAATAATAATAATAAAATATAAAGAGGATTCAGACGGTTGGTTGTACTTCCTGGTTGAGGCTCTGTTTGCTGAAATTGTTGTTGAAACAATTGGTGTCCAATTTCCTAAAGCTTGTTGTGCATTGAAACCTCAGTTTGTATTGGAAACCTATAGCATTGACCTTGGATGTCGCTGCTTCATTTTGATTGTCAGCATGCTTAACTCTTCATAGTTGCGTTTGTCTTGTTTCCATCCATGCTCATTCATTTGCCGTCCCCGTCAGTGCCTCGTAAGGTGAGTTTATCTCACACCTGACTCACATTTTTCATGGATGTTTGATCAATAATGAACTGTTATATGAAATGTATAGGATTGTTGGTAGGAATTGTTTGATTTGATATGTATGCACATTTCATACGTGACACGATATACTCATATGACACGTAGTTGCACTGATGATGTATATGCTGTGATTGATGCTATGTGACTATTGTTTGTGATTGTTGATACCCTAGGTTAGGAAAAATCACTAAGGGTTGAAATGATATATATACCCGAACGGACATTAGATAGGGAAAAATCGTTATGGGTTGAAATGATAGACCTGAATGGTTTTTATTGAATTTGGGATTGCGGATTTAAAGTGATAAATATCCGTATCTCATGACTATAGGGTAGGAAAGTATATACAGAAACCGTTGGTCATGTTTCGACGAAAAATGATTTGGAACCTGATTTTTAAATAGTAAATTAAGATTTTTTTTTATATTTTAAAGATTTTAATATTTTATATAATAAATAATTCTTTAAAAACTATTTCTATATTATTTTAATCTTATATATGTTTATAATCTATTTTTCTAATTTGTCTTAGAATTTTATAAACATATATATATATATATTTATTTATTTATTTTCAAAGTTTTTTTTGTAGATATATACATATATTTCAAACTTTAATAACAAACTAATAGGTGGATAAGTTAAGATTTTAGCGATTTGAACTTGAGATTTAAAGATTTGAACCTATATAACGAAACTTGATTTAATGAATGAGCTGATAGAAGATTTGAATATTGAACTTTTATAAGTAATGAACGTTAGTTGTGTAAATTGATTTTATTTAAGATTGTAATTGATATTGAATTGAGTTCGATTTTAAGTGACCAAAGGTGAATTTGAATGTATAGATTTTATATACCGAATTGATTTTATAATCATATGGTTTGAATTAGAAATTTTGTTAAATCGCTTTTATAAGAATGGTTTAAAACTGTATGAATTGTTTAAATTGTTGTATAAGAAGTTGATTCGATTTATGAGTTATGGAATATGATACAATTTATTGAAATTGAAGATAATATTTGATTTGAATTATAAAGCGAATTTGAACAGAAGCAAGTGAACTTTTGAATCGACTTAAGAGAACTCTTATAAAGCTAAACTCCATTTTTATGAATTGATTTGAATTTATAAATAAAGACTTCAAATTATATGTTTGGAATTATAAAACAAGTTATGACTTTTCGACTTGAAATTTAAATATGATATGATTTGTTGAAATTGAAATATAAAATTTGTTATGAAATATACCAACGGTGTAAGTATGGAAATCCCGCCTATGCTATTTTACTATTTACTTAGATGATTGACACTATTGCATCTAGTGTATTAGTTGGACGAATTCTTAAAGGATGGTGATCCCAAACATCCTTTAAGTTGTTGATTGCATTTCATCGAACACTTCATTTGAGTTGATTTACTTCCATGAGAATGTTAGTCCTGATCCGAATTATTTTGTTTTGCATTATGGTTCATGTCAGATCGATTACTACTGCTTTCGAGATTCACTTTGGAGTCTGAAGTTATATTTGGTTTTGCTCATCCTATATCCACCTGTTGATAGTCGTTCCAGTCATTTAGCTGTTCTTGTCATTTCTATTTCAAACTGATATCATTTATCCATGTATTAGAATTCATTTTGTATTAGGCTTCCGCTGTATTATTTATGTTAACTCTGATGTAAAATTTTATTTAGTAGCTTCATGAACTACTATTGTATTATTTATTTCTGCCGCGAGATATCATATTTCTCTGTATCTATGTCTGTGATTCTGTGATTTATACTATTTACCTCAGAAGCTAATAACAATCTGTCGTTTTCGAGCAGTTCGAGTTGGTTTAATTACCGGCTTGAAGTGGTTGAAAATGGAAGGTCGTTACAAGTGGTATCAGAGCTTTGGTTTATCAAAGCTTTAGCCGATGAGGTAAAAGCTCATTAGAGATAGGGTAGTGATACCCTAGAATGAGTGGAATTAGTCGAAGAATCCTTCTTGTGAGAGGGCGTATTTTGGAAATATAAATTATTTTGAAATGTAAAGTATTTTGAAATTTAAATCCTTTTTGAAATTGCCACTCTTCGAACCCGTTCTCTTCGATAGCTTCTTCGTTATGTTCTCCTTCGATTTGAATCTTGATCCCATTTGAAATCTATCTTCGGGTTGTTGCGATTTTCAATATTATGTAAGATTTATATAAAAGTGATGATTTATTCGAAAACTATTGATTTGGGAAGTTAATTGATTTGAAATGAAACCTTATATAATGAATTTATATAAGAAAGATATATTTGAAACAAGATGTTGAAAAGGAAATCTTATGTAAATTAACATTTATGTAAGTGCGATATATGCGAAACATGAAATGAAGTATTATATATATAGTATATATGTTTTCGAAATAAAGATATGGGAAGTACCTTCCATCGAAATCGCAATTCCTGAAAGTGGGATTGCGTTGGCGCTCATCGAGGAGTGTCCATCGAAAATCGGAAATCGTAGCTACGTTGGTACTCCATCGAGGGAGTATCCACGAATATTGAAGTCTCACTCGGTGAGATCACATTAACTATTATTATTACTTATCTGTTCTAGCGTAATTTGGGGGGCGAGATGCCTACAGTTACAAGCGATTCCACTGGGATAGTGGCGTAACCGCCGCGTAACTGCGATCTAGACGCCATAGCGTAATTCGGGGGCGCGATGCCAACAGTTACAAGCGATTTCACTGGGATAGTGACGTAACCGCCATGTAACTGCGATCTATGACAACAACCATGGCGTAATTCGAGGGGTGTGACACCTACGGTTACAAGCGATTCTACTGGGATAGTAGCGCAACCGCCGAGTAACCGCGATCCATGGGGAAAGTATTTCCCATATCTATTTTAAATGTTTTAAGTATTTTCACTGGGAGTTGAAACAAGGATATTTAGTACTTAGAGATTTTGGTCGTACGTCTGGCCAGCGTATGCCTAACGTCTATAAGAACAACAATAAACTTGTTAAACGTCGAGTTATCAAGTATTTTCAAATGTTAAACAACAAACCAATAAACTGAAATTAAATTTATATAACCTCAACATAATAAACAAAGAAAGAAATTTTAAATGTTTTTAAAACAAATATTTCTGTATATAAAATTTTGTTTAATATTTAAATCTTTTTCTGGAATTTCCTTTCCATTTGAATCCATCTTCCTTTGTTGATCCTATTTAATTAGGTTCTTTCGTTCTTTCAGCTTTTAAATTGAATTCTATGACTTATTCTTGTCCACAACAAGGTAAGAAGTAGAAGGAGAGTGTAAGTTTTCCAGTGAGTTCATTTTACTAAATATTGATTTGAAATATTAACTATTTTGAAAAAGTACTTATAATATAAATTTCCTTAGTGTAGTGTTGAAGTTTTGATATATATTCTGTTTAAATATAGAAAGATGTTTTGAGTATTTACTTAACGTTAAAATTAACCTATCGAATACCAGTGATTTGGGTATACGTCTGATCAACGTATATGTTAAATCCTATAAGTATTTGATAGATATAGAGTCACACTTCAGTCGCTTGAAAATGATTTTGGTGATGACTGCGCAGCATCATCGATATCTATTTTCGGGTTTCGAAAGTGGGATAAATATATATCGTCAATCAAGACGTCGAGTGATTACTTAAAATTATTTTGAAATGTTAGTAAAAAATTTAACATTGACTTAAATATATATAATTTTCAAAGTATATATGGATATGAAAATAAACTTGAACTATTGTTTTAAATATATTAATTATTTAATTACTATTTTCCTTCCTTGTTCCTTTTCAAGGACAAAAAGGTTTAAGTGGGGGAGAATGTAACAACCAAGAATTTTAAGTGTATTTTTATTTTATTTTATTCGTTTAAAGCTCAGTTTGTTTGTACTTTTATAACTGTTTTTGATTCTGAATTAAAATTATAACATGAAATTGATTTATAATGAAATGTTTATCTTTAATATTTTGTTATTTTCATTTAGAAGTGATTTAAATAATTTTATATTGAAAACGTCAAATTTTAATCACTTCGTTTGAATCAGTTTTGACGATTATTTACGATAGCGGCTACAAATATATCTCAAATAAAAATGAAAATATAAAAATAAAAATACGAAAAAATTATATTTGAGATGCGTTTAACCAGACAAGGCGTAGAAATTAATTTCATCGGAAAATTTGAATGTCGATTGCACAAATTTTCAGTGCAAAACTGCGCATATCAGTTCAAATTTTAATGATTTTAAAATCTCTTCGAAATCAGTTCAGACAAACATGAAAAATATTCTATTTGTTGTCATGAATCTAACGGCGAAATTCGTTTCGCGAAAATCAGACATTTTGACCTCCGTTTAATTGTTTTCTTGTGCCATTTTTCCTTTTAAAAGGGGTCCGTAATGCCCTTTTGAATGGAGCATCCTGACACTGCAAATTGTATACCATTGTGTCTGTCTCGTCACGCTGATTTCCAAAATATGTTCGTTTGTCAGTTTTGGTGCAGGGTTCGCGCTGAAATTGCCAAAAGGCTGTGCAGTTCATTTTTGAAACAAAGCTATTTGAGTTCGAAGTGTCCATATTTGGATCCCTCATATTTTTCTAGTTATTTTGGGTCTGCAAAACCTGACATTTTATCTTTCTAAACCACCTAAATATTTTATTTTTTTCTCAAAGTGGACACTTTCATTCTAAAATACATGCATGCGTACATCCATTTCATACATGCATACGTGAAGCATTTCTTAACTATTCTTTTTGTTGTTTGCTTATCCTAACGCCTGGCATCTTTCCTTTCACTTCCTTTATAAAAAAAAAAGTTTACTTAGTTTTGTCCATGAAATAAATACATGAAGTGGACAAGCAAATGGATGCATGCGTTCCTTTGCATGCATTACGTTTGATTTTCCCAAACCATGTTTCATTCGTTTCATGCTTTACTTTCATGCGTTATAAAAATAAATAGCTTTGAAAATAAGACGGCATTTCAAAAGTCAGTAGTCGGTTCCATTTTGTTCATTCCCAATGATATTAAGCAGCGCACCACTTCCTTCCAACCTCTTGTATCTTTCATGCATGAAATGGCATCCTTCGCTCTTCCTTTCTTTCTTCATGCTATATATATATTTTTCTCGTTGCTCAAACATTTTAGCCGCATCTTACATTAGTCTTCTACCGTCAGAATCCACCAAACCCATGAGACGTCACCTCCAACTTCACTCACAATTTCACCGCTGGCAAGAGCCCTCCATCTGTAGGACCCGCAACCACCTTACATCGCCTCTCCACTCCCCCTTGTTAGGCCAAACCCAACTAACTTGCTGGTCGTGACTTTTGTTCCTGTAGCTGTCTATGTTTTGCTGAAGTACGCATTTCATTTTTCTGTCATTGTATATTAAGGGAACATGATTTGGAGTCTTGGCCGAGATCTGTTATGACATGGTTGAGGTGTTAAGGTGTCGAGTTTATTCTCCTCTTCCCAAAAAATAATAATAATAATAATAAAATATAAAGAGGATTCAGACGGTTGGTTGTACTTCCTAGTTGAGGCTCTATTTGCTGAAATTGTTGTTGAAACAATTGGTGTCCAATTTCCTAAAGCCTGTTGTGCATTGAAACCTCAGTTTGTATTGGAGACCTATAGCATTGACCTTGGATGCCGCTGCTTCATTTTGATTGTCAGCATGCTTAACTCTTCATAGTTGTGTTTGTCTTGTTTCCATCCATGCTCATTCATTTTCCGTCCCCGTCAGTGCCTCGTAAGGTGAGTTTATCTCACACCTGACTCACATTTTTCATGGATGTTTGATCAATAATGAACTGTTATATGAAATGTATAGGATTGTTGGTAGGAATTGTTTGATTTGATATGTATGCACATTTCATACGTGACACGATATACTCATATGACACGTAGTTGCACTAATGATGTATATGCTGTGATTGATGCTATGTGACTATTGTTTGTGATTGTTGATACCCTAGGTTAGGAAAAATCACTAAGGGTTGAAATGATATATACCCGAACGGACATTAGATAGGGAAAAATCATTATGGGTTGAAATGATAGACCTGAACGGTTTTTATTGAATTTGGGATTGCGGATTTAAAGTGATAAATATCCGTATCACATAACTATAGGGTAGAAAAGTATATACAGACACCGTTGGTCATGTTTCGATGAAAAATGATTTGGAACATGATTTTTAAATAGTAAATTAAGATTTTTTTTTTATATATTTTAAAGATTTTAAACTTTTATATAATAAATAATTCTTTAAAAACTATTTCTATATTATTTTAATCTTATATATGTTTATAATCTATTTTTCTAATTTGTTTTAGAATTTTATAAACATATATATATTTATTTATTTTCAAAGTTTTTTTTGTAGATATATACATATATTTCAAACTTTAATAACAAACTAATAGGTGGATAAGTTAAGATTTTAGCGATTTGAACTTGAGATTTAAATATTTGAACCTATATAACGAAACTTGATTTAATGAATGAGCTGATAGAAGATTTGAATATTGAACTTTTATAAGTAATGAACGTTAGTTGTGTAAATTGATTTTATTTAAGATTATAATTGATATTGAATTGAGTTCGATTTTAAGTGACCAAAGGTGAATTTGAATGTATAGATTTTATATACCGAATTGATTTTATAATCGTATGGTTTGAATTAGAAATTTTGTTAAATCGCTTTTATAAGAATGGTTTAAAACTGTATGAATTGTTTAAATTGTTGTATAAGAAGTTGATTCGATTTATGAGTTATGGAATATGATACAATTTATTGAAATTGAAGATAATATTTGATTTGAATTATAAAGCGAATTTGAACAGAAGCAAGTGAACTTTTGAATCGACTTAAGCGAACTCCTATAAAGCTAAACTCCATTTTTATGAATTGATTTGAATTTATAAATAAAGGCTTCAAATTATATGTTTGGAATTATAAAACAAGTTATGACTTTTCGACTTGAAATTTAAATATGATATGATTTGTTGAAATTGAAATATAAATTTTGTTATGAAATATACCAACGGTGTAAGTATGGAAATCCCGCCTATGCTATTTTACTATTTACTTAGATGATTGACACTATTGCATCTAGTGTATTAGTTGGACGAATTCTTAAAGGATGGTGATCCCAAACATCCTTTAAGTTGTTGATTGCATTTCATCGAACACTTCATTTGAGTTGATTTACTTCCATGAGAATGTTAGTCCTGATCCGAATTATTTTGTTTTGCATTATGGTTCGGGTCAGATCGATTACTACTGCTTTCGAGATTCACTTTGGAGTCTGAAGTTATATTTGGTTTTTCTCATCCTATATCCACCTGTTGATAGTCGTTCCAGTCATTCAGCTGTTCTTGTCATTTCTATTTCAAACTGATATCATTTATCCATGTATTAGAATTCATTTTGTATTAGGCTTCCGCTGTATTATTTATGTAAACTCTGATGTAAAATTTTATTTAGTAGCTTCATGAACTACTATTGTATTATTTATTTCTGCCGCAAGATATCATATTTCTCTGTATCTATGTCTGTGATTCTGTGATTTATTCTATTTACCTCATAAGCTAATAACATTCTGTCGTTTTCGAGCAGTTCGAGTTAGTTTAATTACCGGCTTGAAGTGGTTGAAAATGGCAGGTCGTTACATCCAACGCCTCATTCCAATTCAGAATATTCCTTTAAATAAAATATTCACATTATTTTATCAAAGATAAATTCTTTAAATTTGCACTTAAATCTTTCTTTTAAAAGATTTATTAAAATCTCAATTTGGTTTTAGATATTAAAAATCATTATTCAATGATTATTTAAATTTAAGAAATTAATCTTATCTTTAACTGGGTTAAAGAACTAATGTCATTTAAAAACATAGTTCACGGTAAACCAAAAATAATCTTCCATAAAATATGGAATCTTCACAGAAATCAAATCAATATATAATCGTTATGAGTTACTGTATCCGGCCAATAATATAAATGGAATAACGACAAAGCCTCTTAAATTCCGTATGTGGTATCAGTTTTCCTTTACAGACTCTCATCTCGATTATTATTAAATCGAATTCCATTAAATTCCAATTTAATATATTATATTGGAAAACTTTACTTTTGGAAAATTTCCATTTAAATCTTAAATAAAGATTTATAAATTCCAATTCATATTTTCATTGTCAGTTGGGTTAAAGAACAAATGTCGCTTAAAAACACGATTCACAATAAACCCAACTCACATTTCATTTTATTTCAATTACTAAATATAATTGAAAACTTAAATAATCTTAATTAAAAGATTTATTCTTTTCATACGGGGTTTTAGAACAGTGTTATTTAAGACACTATTCACTACATCCCAAAATCTAATTTATTTAATTTAACTTCAATTAAATATTCACTAATTGGGAAAAACTTCATTAAATCTGAATTTAATGATTTATTCTGGTTAATAACTAGTTCATATCAATAAAAATATATTTTCCTAAAATATATTCTTTTTTTAAATTATATTCTAAAATATTCTTCTTCTAGAATGTCCTTTTATTGGAATGTGACTCAATCAACAACCATATATTGTATGTAATCAACAATCATGACAAATAATTATTAAACATCCAAATGACGACCAAAGTGGAATTTATAACAGTGTGAGCATTAAAGTAAATAAATAACGCTCCACACAGACTGTCAATCCATCGATTGACATATAACTAAATATTGGGATAGTGTGTATCCAATATCATCCCAATACCCGTGTGGGGTTTCATCCATCAAACAAATAATAAACTATTTGTGCACTTGGGCGATGTGTTGAAATTATCGCCCCAATCACATAAACAAGTCGGATAACTTGTAAATGGGAGTGTAATATTCAAACTTGAATATACTAAACATTATATTTAACACATCACACATTTCAACATCACAGACCTCTATTTCAATCCTTTTTATTGTGTACAAAGGACAATAAAAATCTTAAATTCTTATTTCAATACTTTTTATTGTTAACAAATGACAATAAAATCTTAATTATTGACCAAAAAGTATATTTTTGGTCTCACTCATTTTGGTGACAAAATGAATATTTCACTTCATCTCTTTTAAAATGACAAAAATGTATCTTTCTAATTCATCCTTTTAATATGACAAAAATGATATATTTTAATTTACCCTTTCTAACAGCAATGTACTTTTTATCCTAATATTCATTTTCTAGCAAAATGTACTTTTTATTCTAATAAAAATTATGTTTAACTCTAATTCATTTCAATGTAAACAAAATTCCAGTTTTGTCTAATTCATTTCAATGTAAACAGAATGAGTATTTTACTTCGCTCTTTTTAAAATGATAAAAAGAATGTTTTTATTTCATTCTTTACATTTGACAAAAATAAAATGAATGCTTTTGTCATTCTTTTACATTTGACCAAAAATGCATAATTTAGTCTAATCCTTTCAATGTACAAATTACGGTAATTTTGTTTAATCTAGTCAATGCAACAAAATATGATAAGTTTGTTTAATCTAGTCGATGCAACAAAATATGATAAGTTTGTATAATCTAGTCAATGCAACAAGATATGATAAGTTTGTTTAATCTTCATTAATGTACAAGATATGACTATTTTGTTAAATTCTTTTAATGTAAACAAAATGTTCATTCCTAACTCACCCTCTTTCACTCATCATATTTTGATAAAAGTATGTTTTACTTTTCACTCATTATATTTTGATAAAAATATGTTTTACTTTTGCACTAATCAAGTCTGACAAAAATGTTGTTCTTTTCCACTAATGTGACATTTATATAAAAATGTTGTTTTTATTTCCATTACAAATTTCTAATCAAAAATGTCATTTTTGATTTTCATAACACATCTTCTAAAAATGTTGTTTTTATTTTCTAACAAGTTTCTAGTCAAAAATGTTAATTTTGATTTTCACAACACATTTCAAACAAAAATGTACTCTTAATGACAGGTAACATTTTATAAATAAAAATGTACTTTTTTTTATCATCTAATATTTTATCTGTAAACAATATTACCTAGAAATGATGTCTTGTAATACTAATCTTTTATATGTAAATAATATTACATAAAAAAAATAACTTGAAATTCTAATCTTTTAAATGTAAACAATATTACACAAAAATGTAATATTGAAAATCAAATCTTTTAAATTAAAATATAACTACATTAAAAATTTAATCTTTTTATATTGAAAACAGATTACATAAAAATGCAACTTTGAACTCATTTTTTTTTCTCTAATTTGAAAATAAAAAGGCATCTTTAAAAATATATTCTTTTATGTAGACAATACTGCATCAGAATGTGTATTCTATTTTGTTGAAAATCTAGTTCAACAAAATAACATAAAAATGTTTATTCTATTTTTTATTGAAAAACTAGTTCAACAAAATAACCCAAAAATATGTATTCGTGTTTAATTGCAAAATTTGACTCAACAGAAATGAATAAAAGGTTTGATTCATTTTAATGTTAAAAATTGCTGATTTAACAAGTTAAACAAATTCTGTGTTTCATATATGTTGAAAATTCTAATCCAACATATTTACAACATTTGGTTTGATACACATTTGATTCTTTTTATATAAACGAAAATGGTGTATTTTTGTTTAAACCAATTTCTAATTTATAGGAATATTTCAATTTCGACAGTACAACAAACAAAATGATAATTTTGTTGAGTCTAATTCAAATTAACCGAAAAGTTAATTTTAACAGTAAAATGAACAAAATAATAAATTTGTTCAATCTAATTCTAATCAACAGAAATGTAACTTTTTACAATTCTATCGCCATAAACCAAATCAACCAAACAGATGTGTATTTACAATTAACACCGAATAATAACAGTATGAATTAACTGCAAACTGATAATAATAATTTCAGAATTTATTTCAATTATAAAGGAAAGAAATAAAATAGATTTCTCACTTTGCTATTCAGATCTGAATTTTCCTCAATTTTCTGATTGCTCTGTTTCAAATCTGGTCAGTGCCATCACGTAGATCTCTGAAATACGATTCTAACGACTTTCGTTTCATTCGATTTCGTCGCTGTATGAGAAAGTTATCATCGTTTAAACTTTAATCACTTAATTTAAGAAAATAAATTAATTAATTAAGTTAATTAGCTTCCTAAACCTTTCTTCCCTCTTCATTGATGTATAGGCCGATGGTTTTTCAATTTCTTCGGAACTAGGTCTCAGGTTTTCTCTCGGATCGAGGCACGCGAAGACAATCGGCCACTGCCACGCCCTTCAGCTCCGAGAGGCGCGCCCGGACCTCCCTGCCTCGTCGAACTCGCCGGCCTCTTCAGGTGGTGGTTCGGCAATGAACGGCGAAGGTTCATGGGTCATGTTCGAGCGAAAGACAGGTCTATACGGGATCCAACCGTATGGAAGCGAAGTTTAGGAAGTCCTCTACCAAAAGTCGAAAGGAGGAGGGAGTATTATACTGTGGATTAAGAGAGATTGGGGAATTGTTTTTGGAGCTTGATGGTCATGGATACGAACGATGGCGGCTGTGTATTTCTGAATTAGGGCTAGGGTATTATTAGTTTAGGCTAATTTATAATAATATTAATTCTTTAATTATCGTATTAAGCCCGTTAACCCATTTCTACTTCAATTTCAGCCCAACAAAAGATGTCCCTAGGCAAATACCCATGCTCCGGACGCAATGGGCTAGGTCCCGTCAGCCCAAACGGTTGTTTTCACCCTGTTTTATTTAATTCAATATTCAAATCATTTATTTAATTAATACAATCTTACATTTAAATTCACCGGGGCCATATACGAACTCTAAAAATTCCAGAAAAATTATTTCTAGTTATGTTTTGACGATACGGTTCTAACGACACTAATTTCGTTGAATTCTGAGACTGTTTGAAAAATGGCCATTTTCAAGTCGATTAAATTTGACTGTAATTGACAAAACACGTTTTCTTTTACCACGCTCACATATTAATTCGAAAAATTATGAAAATTGAAACATAGCAATAATTTGACATTTCGGTTCCAACAAAAGAGGTTTCGTCAAAAACCGAGGTCGTTTGAAAAATGGCTATTTTTAAGGCCAATATTTTAAATTAAAATATATATAAATTCTACAGCGACTTTTCTAAATTTTGAACTGGACATAACTTTCAAAATATAAAGTGAAATTTTAGTTTTTCAGATTCATTAGAAAGATATAATTAAACAGATTTAAATATTTCTTGTTTCGTTCAGTTCTGATTTATTTTTAATCCTGTACAGTCAGTCAAAGTTCAAATTCAAATTTTCAAACTGCAGCGCTGTTTCAAACTCCTTTTATAGTTAAATTGAATTTATTCGTTTTAAAATAAATTTTTAATCGTTCTTATTTAAAATAAATTATTTTAAATATTAAAATCCATTAAAATTCCTAAATTAAAAATTTTAAGTTGGCCCCAAAATTCCGGGTCGTTACAATGCTTATCTCTGACATATCACACCATTTTTCACTTTGAATGTCACATCGTCATACCCGCCAAATCACAAATTGATTTCCCCAAAAATACAATGGGTATACAGCTAAGAGAAACGAATTCCTACACCACCAAACATACATAGGTTTGAAGAGATCAACTTACGCGATCTGTTAATTATACTTTGTCAGACATTCTTCCATATAGGTTGTCCTGGGACTGGATAAACCAAAGGCAATATTCTTTAAATCCATCTTAGGCAATTTCTACCTAGGATCGCCAGAACAGCCCCTGCACAACTCCGTCTTTAATTATCTTCATCATATTTGATTCGCAATGCTAATGCCATACAAAGTGGTTTTCAGATACTGAATCTTATCCCGGTCTCTCCGTATTAACAATGGAAAAATGGTCAAAAACTTCGATAGTCAGTGAGTTAACTATCAAAGAAAAACACATGTGCAAACAACGATATTATTTCCAGTTGGAAATTTTATCGATCAATCATCATTTAACGTTTATCTCTTTAGTTCATCATTTTATTCGTTTCTTATATATTGAATATTCCTTATTTTCTAAATTTAGAAAATATACGTTGTTAATCATTGGAAAACATTTCCATCTCTTTTTTATGTATCACTGTCATTCCAGTATTCTTTACCATCCAACATTTCATTTTCTATGATTAGAAAATATCTCTGATTATATTTGGAAAACGTTTCCAAAACTCATTCATCGGATTTAAACAGATGTTTAAATAAAACATCGCTATGCCACTCAATCCATTACCTTCATCAACTAAACTCACTTAACCAATCTTCACTATCGAACCTTAACCATACCTTAGTTAAAAACGAAGCCAATCAAGTTGGGGTATAACTACCTCTCAGACCTTAACTGAACAACATTTCTAACCTCAAAATAGACAAAGTAAACCCTTAAATCTTTAACAAACTTCCTTATGTAACTCTCGGATTCTATTTACGAATCCACTTCATTATTGAAAAACATTGATTATAACTATAGCGTTATAATCCCTACTTTTGAAATATCTAACTCCAAAATATAACTTGATTAACTCAAATTAATTAACCCTAACTCCATTAGAATTAACTCGATTAACTTTAATTCATTAACTCTTATCACTTAACTCCTTTCGAATAAACTATATTTGATTAACTCCTTTCGAATTAACTATATTCGATAACTCCTTTAACTCTATTTGAATAAACTATATTCGATTAACTCCTTTAACTCTATTCGAATAAACTCTATTCGATTAACTCCTATTTGAATAAACTATATTCGATAACTCTTTTTCGAATAACCAATATTTGATACTCCTGTTCCGAATAACCAATATTTGATAACTCTTTTTCGAATAACCGATATTTGATACTCCTTTTTAACTCTATTCGAATAACTAATATTCGATAACTCCTTTTTAACTCTATTCGAATAACTAATATTCAATAACTTCTTTTTAACTCTATTCGAATAACTAATATTCGATAACTCCTTTCGAATTACTCTATTCGATTAACTCCTTTCTTCGAATAAACTATATTCGATTAACTCCTTTCTTCGAATATACTATATTCGATTAACTCCTTTCGAATAACTCTATTCGATTAACTCTATTTGATTAATTATAATTCGATCAACTATATTTGATTAATTCTAATTCAATTAACTCTATTCGATTAACTCTAACTCGACTAACTCTAACCCATTACTTCTAACTCGATTAACTCTAACGGGTTAACTCTAACTGGTTAACTCTAACTGATTAACTCTAACTCTAATCAATTAATTCTAACTCAATTAACTCTCTTTAATTAACACTATTCGATTAACTCTAATCGAATAACTCTATTTGATTAATTCTAATTAATTCTCTATTTATTTAACAAATAAATATTCCTTTCAATTCTATTTATTTTCCAAATAAATAACCCTTTTCAATTCTATGTATTTAACAAATAAATATTTTCCTTTTACAATCTATTTATTTTCAAAATAAATATTTCCATTTATAATCTATTTATAAATGTTTTACAATTATTTCCTTTTCAATTCTATTTGTAAATGTTTTACAAATATTTCCTTTTCAATTTGTTTTCAAAACACTCTCTATTTGTTTTCACAAATATTTTCCTTCTCTATTTGTTTTCACAAATATTTTCCTTCTCTATTTGTTTTCACAAATATTTTCCTTTTATATTTGTTCTTTGATTTTATAAAAATATTTTCTTTTATAAAATCCTTTTTTCTTTTTATATATAAAATAAATTGATTTTATATAAATACTTTATTTTCAAAATACACTTTGAAAATCCCCTTTTCTATATTCCTGTATTTCTTACGGCATTTAAAATACCCAAATAACAATGATCGATATCATTCAACACACGTAATCAATACAGATTATATATCACATCATATATCACAATATATGAAAAACAGTAAAGTAAATGTTGAGGAATCCAGTTGGATTCTTCCGACCTGTTTCCCTGAATCCACAGATGTTAAACAATACAATTAACATCAATTTCATTTCACTATGAAATATTCTGCTAAATAGAATCAATTTATACATACATATTTATTTATATATTTATATATATAACTAGATCTATAATTTCAACCAATTACTTTGCAGTTCAATCAAACAGTCAACACAGAGTTCAACCAACATCTATCAGTTCTAAAAATACGTTATAAAAATATAAACTAATCAGAATAGTGAGATTTACTCACACTGGACGATCATCGTTAATAACGATAACCATCGCTTGATTCAGATAGACAATTTATTTTGCTATAAATTGTAACGAGCTCCGATTCGCTCCCAGTCAGTTCCATTGTGGGGCTCTCGTACATACGATCCCAATGGATCTTGTTTCGCTTGATTCTGATGACGGACGGAAATTTTATATATTTTATAGGTTCGTACATTATTTTATATCAATCTGAACTTAAATAATATAGTATGGGCTTTACCCTTCATAATTTCGGTCCACAACAGATCTGCACCTGACTCACCCCTTTTCCCATATTCTTGCACTCCTCCTGTATTTCGAAACCAATAACCAGGATCCTGGCCGATAATTCCTTCACAAATTCCATTATTTCTTTTCATTTTTTTTCCTGGGCTAACAACTTCGGCCCATCCATACATTAAAGCCCATGCCCGTCTCTTCCTTTCTCTTCTTCACCAAAATTCAAAACCATCCGCTCCATACTCCAGTAACCGACCACACAATTTCGGATATTCCAAGCCTTCACTGAACCACCATTTTTCAACGTAAACTCACACAAATTACACTGATATATTCTCCTTGAATCCTCTCCCTCCTCATACCAAAAGTACTCAACTCGCACCTCCCTAGCCACTCGCGACTTCCTCATCTTCATACACGCACAGTACACAAAAGCATGACATTTTTTATTTTAATAAAATCCCCAAAAATCAAAATCGCTACTATTCCCTGCTATAAACTCAAATCCAACACCGAAGTAAGCTAGAACTCCTCGAATCATCAAAAATCTGCAAACCTATTTGTCACGGCTACACTTTGGGCGAACCAGAAAGACATCGAACCAACAGAAAAGGATATCAGGTCGAAGAGAAGTAAAGCAGGAATCCAAAGATATATGAATTTTGATTTATATATTTTTATATGAATCTAGTTTGAATTTAGAATTTCATAGATTTACTGAGAGAAAGAAAATGCTGGTGGCATAAGTCTGTTGACTAAATGAAAATCTATGTTTAGGGTTAGATGATGGTACCATATTTATAGGAAGGTTTTAATATTTTTTTATTCACTATTATATTAATTTATAATCAACCGTTGTTTTTATTTATGATTAAAAATGCGTATGATCACATACGATACTCAATTTCGATAAAAATGGACACACAACTACAGTTCGACAGTACCGACCCAACGAAACTGGTTTCGTCGAATTCCGACTCCGTTTGCTCACACAGCGTATTTTTAAAGTCGAATTATCGATTGTTTTTCACATTAAAATCCCATAAGGCCACGTACTGACTTCAAAAACCACAAAACTTGACATCTAACTATAATTTAACGTTCCTGATCCAACAAAATTGGTTTCATCGAGTTTGGAGGTCGTTTGTAAAAACGGCTATTTTTTAAGCTCTAAATAACCCTTTTAAATATTAAATAGATTTAAAAATAATCAAATTAAATATTTATAAATAAATATTATTGTACATATTCACACTAGAAAATCATATAGCTCCAAAATAATCCTATATAGATTTCTAACTCGATATTCAAATCCCGGTTGAATCGATATTCAATTTATATTGAAATTCCTTTTATATATCGTTATAAATTATAAAGGAATTCCATAGCGACTTTTCGAAAATTTGATTTGGACATAAAATCAAAATCTACATAATGAAATCCCGATTTTTCTCTTCCACTAGAAAAATATACTTCACCAGCTCCGAACATTTCTTGTTTCACAGAAATCCGATTTAAAACGGATTCTGTATATTCAATTGAAGTTCGAATCGCCAAATTTCGAGCTACAGCGCCATTTCGAGCTCGATTATAATTATAATATAATTATACGTTCAACCGTCATTCAAATAATATATTCCTTATTCTAATTCAATTATAAACTGAATTAAATATTATAAATTGTCCAGTTCACAATATATTGTAAATTTACTATTTCCGACTATTTCAGAATTAAATATTATTATTCGATTATTAATATTAATTAAATATTCATTATTATTTAATTAAATAAACATTTAAATCCCTAAATCACTATTTAAATAAGTAAATTAATTAATTATTACACCGTAAAAAATACGGGACATTACATTCTTTCCCCCTTAAAATAATTTCATCCTCGAAATTGCTAATGTAGAAAACAAACCCTATGTAACGACCCGTATTTTTGACGGACAATAATTTATTTATTTAATTATTTAAATAGTAATTCAGAGAATTAAATGGTCGTCAAATTAAATTATATGGATTATTTAATTAATTTAAATAATAGGATAATATATTTAATTCAGAAATAATCAAAAATAGTGAAATTCACAATATGGTGTAATTTGGATTATTTAAAATATACAATTCAGTTTAGAGTTGAATTATATTCACGAATATATTATATAAACGAAGTTTGAACGTATAATTATAATATAATTATAATCGAGCTCGAAATGGCACGGCAGTTCGTAATTTGGCGATTCGAACTTCAACTGAATATACAGGGTTCGTTTTAAATCGGATTTCTGTGAAATAAGAAACGTTCGGGGCTGATGAAGTATATTTTTCTAGTGGAAGAGAAAAATCGATATTTCGTCGTGTAGATTTTGATTTACGTCCAAATCAAATTTCAGAAAAGTCGTTGTGGAATTCCTTTATAATTTGCGACGCTTTATTTACGTTATGAAAGGGTTTTTCAATATAATTACATATTGGAATCGAATTTGGACAAACCCTCCTAGACGTAGTGATAATTAAATTTTTTGAATTTTACTGTAATTTTTAATTAATTAAATATGTGACTTTTTATTTGGAGTATTTTGCACCCTATATCAATATTTTTGGGGTCTCACAAAATGAGTTAACCTACCGGTATTATTATGTTTTTGAGATCATGGTGCGATACTGGACACGACTGCATTTTTATCTTTGTCCGTAGCGATCGTTAAATAAATTGAAATATTTAATTTAGTTTGAATTGTGTATAATTCATTACCAACCATTTTCCGTGATCAAAGAACAACCACATTCCTTTCCTCTCAGCCTCACCCTCACGTTATAAATGCAAGGGAAAAAATAGGCCGCCACAGATGTTAAAAACATGAGATCTCCTTCTTCAAAATTCAATAGAAATAAAAATAAAAATCAATAAATTACAAAATATATATCCTTAGATCTAGCGATGAAAGGGCTTCATTTCTATGTCATTCTTTATGAGTTCGATCCAGCGTGGAGGTCATCGCGTTTGTTGCAGCAACGCAAGTAGCAGCCTAGGGCTCCTATTTTCATGAGATTGAAGCATTGAAGTGAGTATTGGTTGTTACTTTCGGATTGAGGAGGTGAAGTCGAGTTCGCTGGCGGTTTTCTGGTGGATTCCGCGATAAAAGTTATCGCACTTTTTCTGAGCAGAGCGTGAGGATCTATGGTTGTCATGATGGCCATCTTACTTGCAAGTAGGTGGAGAAGAGTATGGGTGTGTCGAGATTTTTGTGGAGAGGCTATTGGGAATATCAGTTTTGTTAAGGGTGCTGCGAATGGAGAGAAGGAGTTGGTGAAGTTTGGTGGTATAGGTTTGCCTGGGAGCGTGGTTTTGTGTTTGGGGAAGAAGCAATCGCGGGTCGGGTTTGAAATTGGTAAGTGGGCCGAGAGTTTAAGGGGGGGTTGGGCCCAATGGATTTTTAATTGAAGTTTATTTTAATTTAAATGCATAAGACATTGTAAAATTCATAGCTATCTCATACGTGATCAGAATTGAGCGAAACATGATCCGTCAGGGTCATATGGATGACAGCTCCACAATGGAACTGACTGGGAGCGAATCTGAGCTCGTTACAATTTATTGCATAATAAATTGTCTGTCTGAATCAAAGACAGTTAATCGTTTTTAACGATAACAGTCCAATGTGAGTAAAACTCACCAACTCTGAACAGTTATATTTTTATAGCATATTTTTAGAACTGATAATTATCTGTTGATTGCTGTGTGTTAACTGTTTGGTTGAATTGCTTATGTATTGATTGAAATTATAGATAATGATATGTATATTTATATATATATATATATACACAAATCGTTAATCAAATACTGATTCTGTTTAACAGAATATTTCATATTGAAATGAAATCGATGTTAATTAGGTGGTTTACCATCTATGATGCAGGGAAACAGGTTGGAGGAATCCAACTGGATTCCTCAACATTTATATTACTGTTTTTCATATATTGTAATACATGATGTGATATATAATTTGTTGGTGATTATGTGTGTTTGAATGATATCGATCATGGTTATTTGGTATTTTAAATACCGTAAGAAATACTGGGATGATAAAAGGGGATTTTCAAAGTATATTTTGAAAATAGTTTATTTATATAAAATCGATGGATTTTATATATAAAAGGAAAGAGGATTTTATAAAAGGAAATAATTATAAAATCAAAAGAGTTAAAAGAATATATTTGTTAAACAAATATAAAGGAATATTTGTAAAACAATTACAAATAGAAATAAAAAGGTAATATTTGTAAAACATTTACAAATGGAATTAGAAAGAAAATATTTGTAAAAAATTTACAAATAGGATTTAAAGTGAAATATTTGTAAAAACATTTACTAATAAATTAAATGTAAATATTTATTTGAAGAATAAATATAATGTTATAAATGGGATATTTATTTAGAAAATAAATAGAAAGATAAAAAGGAAATATTTATTGGTTAAATAAATAGAATTGAAAGTAAATATTTATTTGTTAAATAAATAGGATTAAATCAAGGGAATATTTATTTGAAATAAATAGAATTTAATCAAAGGCATATTTAGAAAATGAATAGGAAATGGAAATATGTTTCTAACAGATAAATGGAAAATATTTATTTAAAGTGGAATTATATAGAAATCTGTTTTAACAGATAAATTAGGAAGATTAATTTATAAATAATATTTTATAAATTAAGTAAAATATTTATCCATTGGATAAATGGAATATATAAGTCAAGACTTATAAAGAGAAGTAAGAATCGATTTGAACATCGATATTTGAAACTGAATATGGATGTAGAGTTAATCAAAGAAGTTAATCAGAATGTGTTAATCAAAATGAGTTAGAGGAGTTAATCGAATTATAGTTAATCGATTAGAGTTAGAATTAATCGATTAGAGTTAGAATTAATTGATTAGAGTTAGATTTAATCGATTAAAGTCAGAGTTAATAAAGTTAGAATTAATCGATTAAAGTTAATGGAAAGGAGTTAATCGAGTTGGAGTAATTGATTACAGAAAATCAGTTAGAGTTAACCAGTTAGAGTTAGAGTTAAACAATTAAAGTCAAAGTTAATCAGTTAGACTTAATCAGTTAGACTTAATCAGTTAGGATTGGTCAGTTAGAGTTAACCAGTTAGATTTAACCAGTTAGAGTTATTCAAATGGAGTCAATCAAGTAGAGTTATCGAATATCGTTTATTCGAAGTAGAGTTATCGAATATCACTTATTCGAAGTAAAGTTATCGAATATATTGTATTCGAGGAGAGTAATTGAATATAATTTATTCGAAAGGAGTTAATCGAACATAGTTTATTCGAAAGGAGTTAATCGCATATAGTTTATTCGAAAGGAGTTAGTCGAATATAGTTTATTCGAAAGGAGTAATCGAATTTAGTTATTCGAAGAGAGATTTCGAATATAAGTTATTCGAAGAGAGATGATCAAATATAAGTTATTCGAAGAGAGATAATCGAATAGAGGTTACACGAAGAAGAGTTAATCAAATAGAGATTACTCGAAAGAGAATTATACGTCGAATTCAATTATATCGAATTTGGGAAAGTAATATTTACCTTTCGGTTTTTTTAAAACAAGAGTATATACTAGTAAATTAGGGTTTTGTTTAATTATTCGAATTAAGGAATAAAAGTTATATTATGAATTTAGATATTTCAGAAGTAGGGATTATAACGCTATAGTTATAATCAATGTTTTCTATAAAGAAGTGGATTCGTAAATTGAATCCGAGCGAGAGGTAAAGAAGTTTGTTAAAAGGTTTAAAAGATAAACTTCGACTATTTCGAAGTTAAAACGTTGTTCAGTTAAGGTCTGAGAGATAATTATACCCTAACTTGATTGACTTCCTTCTTAACTAAGGAATGGTAAGGTTTGATAGTGAATGATGGTTAAGTGAATTTAGTAAATGGTTTGATTTGACATAGCGATGTTTTATTTAAACATCAATTTAAATCCAATGAAGGAGTTTTGGAAATGTTTTCCAAATAAGAATCAGAAATGTTTTCTGATAATAGATAATAAGAATTTAGAATATATGGAAATAGGAGATAAGTAAATTAATGAACTAAAGAGATAAATGTTAAATGATGATTGATCGATAAAATTTCCATCTGGAAATAATATCGTTGTTTGCACACGTGTTTTTCTTTGATAGTTAAATCACTGACTATCGAAGTTTTCGACCATTTTAACGTTGTTAATATGGAGAGACCGGTTGGATTATTATCCGAAGAACCACTCCGTATTGGCATAAGCGTTGTGAATCATATATGCCAAAGATAATTGAAGACGGAGTCAAGTTCAAGGGCTGTTGTATAAATCTTAGGTAAAGATTGCCTAAGATGGTTGTACTGAATAGTGCCTTCGGTTTGTCCAGTCCCAGGATGACCTTTATGGAAGAATGTCTGACAGAGTATATTTAATAGATCGCGTAAGCTGATCTCTTCAAACATACGTTTAGTGGCAGAGGAATTTGTTTCTCTTAGCTGTATACCCGTGGTATTTTTGGGGAAATCAATTTGTGATTTGGCGGGTATGACGATGTGACATTCAAAGTGAATAAATGTGTGATCTGTCAGATATAAGCGTGGCCTCTAGCCTCACAACCGGGAAATGACAAAAATCGGGCAGGCAGCATGGCTATGTAGGTCGCACCTATTAGGGTGTATAATCACTTGATCTAGAGTTTCATTTACTTCTAAAAATCTATTGTCGATGTTGTCCCATTCGGGAGACGGTTGCTGATCCCAACCGTTGGTGATATACATTTGATACACTCAAGCGAAATGATTGGTCGGTCATGTGTGGTCGGGTTGCAAGATGTTCTTGTTGAACCCAGTGTATTCCTATCTAGAGGTAAACTAGCGAAAGGTGGTTCCATACCTTGTCATAGTTGGAAATCCATTACCCAATACGTGCTTGCAGTTTTGATTGTATACTATTTATGTAGAACGTGAGATGAAAGCGTTTCTGCTAGATGATTATTATATTGTGGTTGTTAGACATTATTATAATATCAAAAGGTTTTTTATATAAAGATTTTGGATTCTCATAAGGGAAAAGCCCGTTCCGTTATATGGCGTGGTCTTATGAGATATCGTTTACTTGTTCGAACTGTTTTACTCACACCAGTCCCATGACTGACCCAGAGTTTATTTTATTTAGTTTTCCCTAAACTCTGGGGTGCCTAATTTTATACGGGAAGTCAAGTAGTTAGGATTCTACTGATATACTTGGAGAGCTTGGAGCAGGAGGCTTCGGGATTATATAGTTATAGTGATTTCCGCTGTGTTGTAAGTGTTGTACTCTGGTAATGTTACCGTACACATATACTGATTTTATTTCAAGGATATGTTATCTATTATATGTTGTTCGTTCCGCTGTGAGATTCGTGTTACTCTGATGTTGTATCTTCTTCTTCTGCTATTCTAAGTTTCTATCTTATCTACTCTCACCCTCTATTTTCTTTCTATTAGTTTTCTGATTTCCAGTGTAATGTGGGTTGGACTTGTGTTATTTATTCAGCTCAAATTGGACTGGAATTTCGGGACACTACAGTTGGTATCAGAGCTTAAGGTTATGTAATTACCTTGGCTCTATGGCGTGACTCAGTAGAGATGGGGTTAGTAACACCCTAGATTGAGTTGAGTGTATATATATGAGTGAACGTATTTTTTATTTGATATAAATTGTTTTATATTGAGTAGATTTTTTGGTGGAGTTGTTTTTGGATTCTTGTCGATGGTGGGGCACCACAATATCGATAAGGGTTTCTAAACACTCGAATACGATGGGTCGACACGATATGTTTTGAAAAGAGGGTAAATGAGAATAATTTTACCCAAATTAAATTTTGATATAGAGAAGATATATATATATTGGAATGAATATATATATTGGATATATTGGTTGTTATTATAATAGAATAAGATTATAAAATGTGAAACGGTTATGTAAAAACCGATCAGAATTCAGATAAGTATAATGAATTGAATTAAATCTGAAATTAAAATCAGAGTTGAAATTAAAACCCTGGAATTTGAAAGGTGTTTGTAAATGGAGTTAAATTAAGTATATGAGAATTTTAAAATCCTGGGAGATTTTAAATTGTTTCAAGCATTGAGAAGGATATTTTGAAATGTATTTCAAAATGGAGATGTCTAAAGGTGATTTTGAAAAGTAATATAGTATTGAACTCACTTTGATCGCTAGAAAATAAATTCTGATGATGTCAGCTGCATCATCAGTGTTCATTTTTGAGTTGCTGAGTGACGGATTACTACCAAAGATTTTGTTTTTAAAACTGTTTTTGAGAAAAGTAAGTTGTTTTGAATCCTGAAAAGGAAAGTTTGATTTTTAGTAAGGTAAACTGTTTAAATTTCCCAGGGAAGGGTTTGTTTGAATTAAAACAAATTAAATTGGAATTTGGGAAAGCAAAATTGGAATTAGAATTGAAACCAGTTAAGTGTAAACTGACTTGAAATAGAAATATCGAATGAATTGGATTGTGACATAGGAATCTGAAATGATTTTGGATTGGTGAGTTAAGAATTTGGAATCAAGAATGAAACTTGCGTTCGGAATGGAATTTGGCTTGTATAAGAAAATAACTATTTTGAGGATAAATTGAACGGAGTTGATTGAGATGTCCCTTGTATCTGCTGAATTGATAACAGGTGGAAAAGATATAATGAAATGCCCAACAGAAAGGTATAACTTTATTTTGATATGAGTTTGGGATTTATGAGCCAAATTGGCAAGCCGCTTGGCTGTTTGATTTTCTTTTGGGTTGGAGAAGGCCCAGAGAGGCGAGTTGTAGTTTTATCGATTGACCAGTACAACGGAAGTGCTGGCGAATTTTTTTGAAAGGTAAGGTGTTAGAAATTTTTAAGGATTTTTGAAAATTTTCGTTGATAAGAATTAATTAATAATTTAATTGAAATTAAATTGGTTCAGTTGAAATTGAGGTTGAGAAGTGAACAAATAAGTTCTAACCGGTCAATAGGGTTTGTTTTCTACCTTATCAATTTCGAAGCCGAATTTATTTTAAGTGGGAAAGAATGTAACGACCCATATTTTTGACGGACAATAATTAATTTTTTTTAATTATTTAAATAGTAATTCAGAGAATTAAATGGTCATCAAATTAAATTATATGGATTATTTAATTAATCTAAATAATAGAATAATATATTTAATTTAGAAATAATCAAAAATAGTGAAATTCACAATATGGTGTAATTTGTATTATTTAAAATATATAATTCAGTTTAGAGTTGAATTATATTCACGAATATATTATATAAACGAAGTTTGAACGTATAATTATAATATAATTATAATCGAGCTCGAAATGGCGCGGCAGTTCGTAATTTGGCGATTCGAACTTCAACTTAATATACAGGGTTCGTTTTAAATCGGATTTCTGTGAAATAAGAAACGTTCGGGGCTGGTGAAGTATATTTTTCTAATGGAAGAGAAAAATCGAGATTTCGTCATGTAGATTTTGATTTACGTCCAAATCAAATTTCAGAAAAGTCGCTGTGGAATTCCTTTATAATTTGCGACGCTTTATTTATGTTATAAAAGGGTTTTTCAATATAATTAAATATTGGAATCGAATTTGGACAAACCCTCCTAGATGTAGTGATAATTAAATTTTTAGAATTTTACTGTAATATTTAATTAATTAAATACACGACTTTTTATTTGGAGTATTTTGCACCCTCTATCAATATTTTTGGGGTCTCACAATATGAGTTAACCTACCGGTATTATTATATTTTTGAGATCATGGTGCGATACTGGACACGACTGCATTTTTATCTTTATCCGTAGCGATCGTTAAATAAAATGAAATATTTAATTTAGTTTGAATTGTGTATAAATCATTACCAAACATTTTCCGTGATCAAAGAACAACCACGTTATAAATGCAAGGGAAAAATATATGCCGCCACAGATGTTAAAAACGTGAGATCTCCTTCTTCAAAATTCAATAGAAATCAAAATAAAAATCAATAAATTACAAAGTATATATCCTTGGATCCAGCGATGAAAGGGCTTCATTTCTATGTCATTCTTTCTGAGTTCGATCCAGCGTGGAGGTCATCGCGTTTGCTCTAGCAATGCAAGCAGCAGCCTAGGGCTCCTATTTTCATGAGATTGAAGCCTTGAAGTGAGTATTGGTTGTTAATTTCGGATTGAGGAGGTGAAGTCGAGTTTGCTGGCAGTTTTCTAGTGGATTCCACGACAAAAGTTTTCGCACTTTTTCTGAGCAGAGCATGAGGATCTGTGGTTGTCGCGATGTCCATCTAACTTGCGAGTAGGGGGAGAAGAGTATGGGTGTGTCAAGATTTTTGTGGAGAGGCTATTGGGAATCTCGGTTTTGTTAAGGGTGCTGCGAATGGAGAGAAGGAGTTGGTGAAGTTCGGTGGTATGGGTTTGCCTGAGAGCGTGGTTTTGTGTTTGGGGAAGAAGCAATCGCGGGTCGGGTTTGAAATTGGTAAGTGGGCCGAGAGTTTAAGGGAGGGAGTGGGCCCAATGGATTTTTAATTGAAGTTTATTTTAATTTAAATGTATATGACATTCTAAAATTCAAAACTATCTCATACTTGATCAGAATTGAGCGAAACAAGATCCGTCAGGATGGTATGAACGAGAGCTCCACAATGGAATTGACTGGGAGCGAATCTGATCTCATTACAATTTATTGCAAAATAAATTGCCTATCTGAATCAAAGATTGTTAATTGTTTTTAACGATAACAGTCCAATGTGAGTAAAACTCTCTAGCTCTGAACAGTTATATTTTTATAGCATATTTTTAGAACTGATAATTATCTGTTGATTGCTGTGTGTTAACTGTTTGGTTGAATTCCTTATGTATTGGTTGAAATAATAGATAACGATATATATATATATATATATATATATATATATATATAAATCATTAATCAAATATTGATTCTGTTTAACAGAATATTTCATATTGAAATGAAATCGATGTTAATTATGTTGTTTAACATCTATGAAGCAAGGAAACAGGTTTGAGGAATCCAACTGGATTCCTCAACATTTATTTTACTGTTTCTCATATATTGTAATATATGATGTGATATATAATCTGTTGGTGATTATGTGTGTTTGAATGATATCGATCATGGTTATTTGGTATTTTAAATACCGTAAGAAATACTGGGATGATAAAAGGGGATTTTCAAAGTATATTTTGAAAATAATTTATTTATATAAAATCGATGGATTTTATATATATAAGGAAAAAGGATTTTATAAAAGGAAATAATTATAAAATAAAAAGAGTTAAAAGAATATATTTGTTAAACAAATATAAAGGAAATTATTTGTAAACAAATATAAAGGAATATTTGTAAAACAATTACAAATAGAAATAAAAAAGGGAATATTTGTAAAACATTTACAAATGGAATTGGAAATAAAATATTTGTAGAACATTTACAAATAGAATTTAAAGAGAAATATTTGTAAAAACATTTACAAATAGATTAAATGTAAATATTTATTTATAGAATAAATAGAATGTTATAAATGAGATATTTATTTAGAAAATAAATAGAAAGATAAAAAGGAAATATTTATTGGTTAAATAAATAGAATTGAAAGTAAATATTTATTTGTTCAATAAATAGGATTAAATCAAGGGAATATTTATTTGGAAATAAATAGAATTTAATCAAAGGCATATTTAGAAAATGAATAGGAAATGGAAATCTGTATTTAACAGATAAATGGAAAAGATGTATTTAAAGAGGAATTAAATAGAAATCCGTTTTAACAGATAAATTGGGAAGATTAATTTATAAATAATATTTTATAAATTAAGTTAAATTTTTATCCATTGGATAAATGGAATATATAAGTCAGGAATTATATAGAGAAGTAAGAATCGATTTGAACATCGATATTTGAAACTGAATATGGATGTAGAGTTAATCAAAGGAGTGAATCAGAATGTGTTAATCAAAATGAGTTAGAGGAGTTAATCGATTAGAGTTAGAATTAATCGATTAGAATTAGAATTAATTGATTAAAATCAGAGTTAATAGAGTCAGAATTAATCGATTAAAGTTAATGGAAAGTAGTTAATCGAGTTAGAGTAATTGATTACAGAAAATCAGTTAGAGTTAACCAGTTAGAGTTAACTAGTTAGAGTTAGAGTTAACCAATTAAAGTCAGAGTTAATCAGTTAGATTTAATCAGTTAGGGTTGGTCAGTTAGAGTTAACTAGTTAGAGTTATTCAAATGGAGTTAATCAAGTAGAGTTATCGAATATCGCTTATTCGAAGTAGAGTTATTGAATATCACTTATTCGAAGTAGAGTTATCAAATATAGTGTATTCGAGAAGAGTAATCAAATATAATTTGTTCGAAAGGAGTTAATCGAAAATAGTTTATTCGAAAGGAGTTAATGGAATATAGTTTATTCGAAAGGAGTTAATGGAATATAGTTTATTCGGAAGGAGTAATCGAATTTAGTTATTCGAAGAGAGATTTCGAATATAAGTTATTCGGAGAGAGATTTCGAATATAAGTTATTCGAAGAGAGATGATCGAATATAAGTTATTCGAAGATAGATAATCGAATATAGGTTATTCGAAGAAGAGTTAATCAAATAGAGATTACTCAAAAGAGAATTATTTGTCGAATTCAATTATATCGAATTCGGGAAAGTAATATTTACCTTCCGGTTTTTTTAAAACAAGAGTATATACTAATAAATTAGGATTTTGTTTAATTATTCGAATTAAGGTATAAAAGTTATATTATGAATTTAGATATTTCAGAAGTAGGGATTATAACGCTATAGTTATAATCAATGTTTTCAATAAAGAAGTGGATTCGTAAATTGAATCCGAGCGAGACGTAAAGAAGTTTGTTAAAGGTTTAAAAGATAAACTTTGTCTATTTCGAAGTTAAAACGTTGTTTAGTTAAGGTCTGAGAGATAATTAGACCCTAACTTGATTGACTTCCTTCTTAACTAAGGAATGGTAAGGTTTGATAGTGAATGATGGTTAAGTGAATTTAGTAAATGATTTGAGTTGGCATAGCGATGTTTTATTTAAACATTAGTTTGAATCCAGTGAAAGAGTTTTGGAAATGTTTTCCAAATAAGAATCAGAAATGTTTTCTGATAATAGATAATAAGAATTTAGAATATATGGAAACAGGAAGATAAATAAATTAATGAACTAAAGAGATAAATGTAAAATGGTGATTGATCGATAAAATTTCCATCTGGAAATAATATCATTGTTTTCACACGTGTTTTTCTTTGATAGTTAAATCACCGACTATCGAAATTTTCGACCATTTTAACGTTGTTAATATGGAGAGACCGGTTGGATTATTATCCGAAGAACCACTCCGTATTGGCATAAGCTTTGCGAATCATATATGCCGAAGATAAGTGATGACGAAGTCAAGTGCAAGGTCTGTTGTATAAATCTTAGGTAAAGATTGCCTAAGATGGTTGTACTGAATAGTGCCTTCGGTTTTTCAAGTCCTAGGACGACCTGTATGGAAGAATGCCTTGCAAAGTATATTTAATAGATCGCGTAAGTTGATCTCTTCAAAACGTATTTACATTTGGTGGCGGAGGAATTCGTTTCTCTTAGCTGTATACCCGTGGTATTTTTGGGGAAATCAATTTGTGATTTGGCGGGTATGACGATGTGACATTCAAAGTGAATAAATGTGTGATCCAGAGATAAGCGTGGCCTCTAGCCTCACAACCGGGAAATGACAAAAATGGGGCAGGCAGCATGGCTATGTAGATTGCACCTATTAGGTTGTATAATCACCTGATCTAGAGTTTCATTTACTTCTAAAAATCTATTGTCGATGTTGTCCCATTCGGGAGATGGTTGCTAATCCCAACCATTGGTGATATACACTTGATACACTCAAGCGAAATGAGTAGTCGGTCATGTGTGGTCAGGTTGCAAGATGTTCTTGTTTAACCCAGTGTATTCCTCTCTAGAGGTACACTAGCGAAAGGTGGTTCCATACCTTGTCATAGTTGGAAATCCATTACCCAATACGTGCTTGTGGTTTTGATTGTATACTATATATTTAGAACGTGAGATGAAAGCGTTTCTGCTAGATGATTATTATATTGCGGTTGATAGACATTATTATAATATCAAAAGGTTTTTGATATAAAGATATTTTGGATTCTCATAAGGGAAAAACCCGTTCCGTTATATGGCGTGGTCTTATGAGATATCGTTTACTTGTTCGAATTGTTTTAAACTGTTTTACTCACACTAGTCCCATGACTGACCCAGAGTTTATTTTGTTTTCCTTAAACTCTTGGGTGCCCAATTTTATACGGGCAGTCAAGTAGTCAGGATTTTACAGATATACTTGGAGAGCTTGGAGCAGGAGGCTTTAGAATTATATCGCTATAGTTATTTCCACTGTGTTGTAAGTGTTGTACTTTGATAATGTTATTGTATACATATACTGATTTTATTTCAAGTATATGTTATCTATTATATGTTGTTCATTCCGCTGTGAGATTCGTGTTACTCTGATGTTGTATCTTCTTCTTCTTCTATTCTAAGTTTCTATCTTATCTACTCTCACCCTCTTTTTTCTTTCTATTAGTTTTCTGATTTCCAAAGAAATGTGGGTTGGACTTGTGTTATTTATTCAGCTCAAATTGGACCGGAATTTCCGGACACTACACCCTATTACTGGGTTAAAAATTATTTATTTACTTCTGTAACTTCAGTTTCAACTGGACCAATTTAATTTCAATTAAAATATTATTAAATTCTTATCAACGAAAATTTTCAAAAATCCTGAAATTTTCTAACACCCGAAATTTCTGAAAAATTTCGTCAGCACCTCCTTTGTACTGGTCAATCGGTACAACTACAACTCGGCTCTCTAGGCCTTCTCCAACCCAAAAGAAAATTAAACATCCAAGTGGCTTGCCAATTCGGCTCATCAATCTCATACCCAATAGAAATATAAACTCGTACCTTTTTGTCGGGTATATCAACTCTGCATATATCCATGTTATCCTAATCAAACTCCAAATCAGTTTTTATCTTCAAACCGAATAATTTACTTATAACCAATTCTAATTCCATTTCAAATTCAAGTTCCATTCTCGATTTAAAACTCTAACTCACCAATCCGATACCATTTCAGATTTTTATCTCACATTTCAAAATCTGATTCCACTTGATATATTATATTCCAATTCAATTTCCAGTTAATTGGTTTCCATTCAATTCCAGCTCGGTTTCACAAATTTCCATTTAAATTTGTTTTTAATTCAAGTAGTCTCTTCCTGGGAGTTTTAAACAGCCTCGCTTTTCTCAAAAATCAAACTATCCTTTTCGAAATTCAAACAACTTGTTTTCGCAAAACATTTCCAAAAAAAACCTTTGGTAGTAATCCGTCACTTATAACTTGAAAATGAACACGGATGATGTCATGGTCATCATCGGAATCTATTTCCAGCTATCGAAGTGAGTTCAATACTATATTACTTTCAAAACCATATCTAAACACTTCCATTTTGAAATTCATTTCAAAATATCCTTTTCAATGCTTGTAACAAATTTAAAATCTCCCAGGATTTTAAAATTCACATATATTTAACCAGATTTATTTACAAACACTTTTATAACCTTCCAGGGTTTTAATTCCAATTCTGATTTAAATTCAGATTTAATTCATCTGATTTCACATATTTTACTTATATGACTTCTGATTGGCTATTTACATAACCATTTCACATTTTATAATCTTATTCGATTATAATCACAACCAACACATCCAATATACTATAATTCCAATATATATATTTTCTCTATATCAAAAATATACTTTGGGTAAAATTATTTTCATTTACCCTCTTTTCAAAACATATCGTGTCGACCTATCGTATTCGAGTGTTTAAAAACTCCTACCGATACAGTGGATCAAACTGATCGATCAGAACCCATAAACAGCTCAACCAATAAATCTACACAATATAAAACCATTTTATATCAAATAACAAATACGCGCTCATATATATACACTCAACTCAATCTAGGGTATTACTAACCCTATCTCTACTGAGTCACGCCACAGAGATAAGGTAATTACTTAACCTTAAGCTCTGATACCAACTGTAGTGTCCCGAAATTCCGATACAATTTGAGCTGATCAAATAACACAAGTCCAACCCAAATTACACTGGAAACCAGAAAACTAATAGAAAGAAAATAGAGGGTGAGAATAGATAAGATAGAAACTTAGAATATAAGAAGAAGAAGAACATACAACATCAGAGTAAACACGAATCTCACAGCGGAACGAACAATATATAATAGATACATGACTTTGAAATAAAGTTAATATATGTATACAGTAACATTATCAGAGTATAACACTTACATCATAGCGGAAATAAACAATAGCTATAAAAATGCTGCTGAAGCCTCCTGCTCCAGCTCCTTCTAGTGCATCTGTAAATCCCGACTACTTGACTTCTCGTGCAAATTTGAGCACCCAAGAGTTTAGGGAAAACAAAACAAACTCTGGGTCAGTCATGAGACTGGTATGAGTAAACAATTTAGAAAAGGTTTGGGAAAATAACGATATCTCATAAGACCACGCCATATAACGGAACAGGTTTTTCCCTTATGAGAATCCAAATCAATTTGATTTAACTTTCAAATCATTTTGAAAGAAACAATGATCTTTTATATTAAAACTCTTTTGATATTATAATAGTCTCTATCAACCACAATATAATAATCATCTTGCAGAACGCTTTCATCTCACGTTCCATATATATAGTATACAATCAAAACCGCGAGCACTTATTGGGTAATGGATTTCCAACTATGACAAGCTATGGAACCACCTTCCGATAGTGTACCTCTAGATAGGAATACACTGGGTTCAACAAGAACATCTTACAACCCTGCCACACATGACCGACCACACATTTCGCTTGAGTGTATCAAATGTATATCACCAACGGTCGGGATCAGCAACCGTTTCCCAAATGGGACAACATCGACAATAGATTATAGAATGAAATGAATATCTCTAGATAGGTGATAATACACCCTACTTGGCAGCCAACCATTTAGCCATGCTGCCGGCCCGATTTTTGTCATTTCCCGGTTGTGAGGCTAGAGGCCATGCTTATCTCTGACAGATCACACCATTTTTCACTTTGAATGTCACATCGTCATACCCGCCAAATCACAAATTGATTTCCCCGAAAATACAATGGGTATATAGCTAAGAGAAACGAATTCCTCCACCACCAAACGTACATACGTTTGAAGAGATCAACTTATGTGATCTATTAAATATACTCTATCAGACATTCTTCCATACAGGTTGTCCTGGGACTGGACAAACCGAAGGCACTATTCTTTAAATCCATCTTAGGCAATTTCTATCTAGGATCGCCAGAACAGCCCTTGCACAACTCCGTCTTTAATTATCTTCATTATATTTGATTTGTGACGCTAATGCCATACAGAGTGGTTTTCAGAGACTGAATCTGATCCCCGTCTCTCCGTATTAACAACGAAAAAATGGTCAAAAACTTCGATGGTCGGTGAGTTAACTATCAAAGAAAAACACGTATGCAAACAATGATATTATTTCCAGATGGAAATTTTATCAATCAATCATCATTTAACGCTTATCTCTTTAGTTCATTAATTTATTCATTTCCTATATATTCAATATTCCTTATTTTCTAAATTTAGAAAATATATGTTACTAATTATTGGAAAACATTTCCATCTCTTTTTCATGTATCACTGTCATTCCAGTATTCTTTACCATCTAACATTTCATTTTCTATGATTAGAAAATATCTCTGATTATATTTGCAAAACGTTTCCAAAACTCATTCATCGGATTTAAACAGATGTTTAAATAAAACATCGCTATGCCACTCAAACCATTACCTTCATCAACTAAACTCACTTAACCAACCTTCACTATCGAACCTTAACCATTCCTTAGTTAAAAACGAAGCCAATCAAGTTGGGGTATAACTACCTCTCAGACCGTAACTGAACAACATTTCAAACCTCAAAATAGACAAAGTTCACCTTTAAATCTTTAACAAACTTCCTTACGTAACTCTCGGATTCTATTTACGAATCCACTTCTTTGTTGAAAAATATTGATTATATCTATAGCGTTATAATCCCTACTTCTGAAATATCTAACTCCAAAATATAACTCGATTAACTCAAATTAATTAACCCTAACTCCCTTAACTTTAACTCGATTAACTTTAATTCATTAACTCTTATCACTTAACTTCTTTCGAATAAACTATATTCGATTAACTCCTTTCGAATAAACTATATTCGATAACTCCTTTAACTCTATTTGAATAAACTATTTTCGATTAACTCCTTTAACTTTATTCGAATAAACAGTATTCGATTAACTCCTATTCGAATAAACTATATTTGATAACTCTTTTTCGAATAACCAACATTCGACACTCCTATTCCTAATAATCAATATTCGATAACTCTTTTTCGAATAACCAATATTCGATACTCCTTTTTAACTCTATTCGAATAACTAATATTCGATAACTCCTTTTTAACTCTATTCGAATAACTAATATTTGATAACTCCTTTTTAACTCTATTCGAATAACTAATATTCGATAACTCCTTTTTAACTCTATTTGAACAACTAATATTCGATAGCTCCTTTCGAATAACTAATTAAATATTCGATAACTCCTTTCGAATAACTCTATTCGATTAACTCCTTTCTTCAAATAAACTATATTCGATTAACTCCTTTCTTCGAATAAACTATATTCGATTAACTCCTTTCGAATAACTCTATTCGATTTACTCTATTTGATTAATTCTAATTCGATTAACTCTATTTGATTAACTCTATTTGATTAATTCTAATTCGATTAACTCTAGTCGATTAACTCTAACTCGACTAACTCTAACCCATTACTTCTAACTCGATTAACTCTAACTGGTTAACTCTAACTGGTTAACTCTAACTAGTTAACTCTAATTGATTAACTCTAACTCTAATCGATTAACTCTAATCGATTAATTCTAACTCGATCAACTCTCTTTAATTAACTCTATTCGATTAACTCTAATCGAATAACTCTATTTCATTAATTCTAATTAATTCTATATTTATTTAACAAATAAATATTCCTTTCAATTCTATTTATTTTCCATATAAATATCCCTTTTCAATTCCATTTATTTAACAAATAAATATTTTCCTTTTATAATCTATTTATTTTCAAAATAAATATTTCCATTTAAATATTATTTAAAAATGTTTTACAATTATTTCCTTTTCAATTCTATTTGTAAATGTTTTACAAATATTTTCTTTTCAATTTGTTTTCACAAATATTTCCTTCTCTATTTGTTTTCACAAATATTTTCCTTCTCTATTTGTTTTCATAAATATTTTCCTTTCATATTTGTTCTTTGATTTTATAAAAATATTTTCTTTTCTAAAATCTTTTTTCCTTTTATATATAAAATCCATTGATTTTATATAAATACTTTATTTTCAAAATACAATTTGAAAATTCCCTTCTCTACATTCCAGTATATCTTACGGTATTTAAAATACCCAAATAACAATGATCGATATCATTCAACACACGTAATCAACACAGATTATATATCACATCATATATTACAATATATGAAAAACAGTTAAGTAAATGTTAAGGAATCCAGTTGGATTCCTCCGACCTGTTTCCCTGCATCCACAGATGTTAAACAGTACAATTAACACCAATTTCATTTCACTATGAAATATTCAGCTGAACAGAATCAATTTATATATATATATATAACCAGATCTATAATTTCAACTAATTACTTTGTTGTTCAATCAAATAGTCAACACACAAAATTCAACCAACATCTATCAGTTCTATAAATATGTTATAAAAATATAAACTAATCAGAATATTGAGATTTACTCACATTGGACGATCATTGTTAATAATGATAACCATCGCTTAATTCAGATGGACAATTTATTATGCTATAAATTGTAACAAGCTCCGATTTGCTCCCTGTCAGTTCCATTATGGAGCTCTCGTCCAAACGATCACAAGGGATATTGTTTCGCTTGATTCTGATGACGGACGGAAAAGTTATATATTTTATAGGTTCGTACATTATTTTATATCAATCTAAACTTAAATAATATTGTATGGGCTTTACTCTTCATAATTTCGGTCCACAACAGATCTGCACCTGACTCACCCCTTTTCCCATATTCTTGCATTCCTCCTGTATTTCGAAACAAATAACCAGGATCCAGCCCGATAATTCCTTCACAAATTCCTTTATTTCTTTTCATTTTTTTCCTGGGCTAACAACTTTGGCCCATCCATACGTTAAAGCCCATACCCGTCTCTTCCTTTCTCTTCTCCACCAAAACTCAAAACCATCCGCTCCATACTCTAGTAACCAACCACACCGTTTCGGATATTCCAAGCCTCCACTGCACCACCATTTTTCTACGTAAACTCAGACAAATTACACCGATATATTCTCCTTCGAATCCTCTCCCTCCTCATACCAAAAGTACTCAACTCGCACCTCCCTAGCCACTCGCGACTTCCTTATCTTCATACATGCACAGTACACAAAAGCATGACATTTTTTATTTTACTAAAATCCCAAAAATCAAAATCGCTGCTACTCCCTGCTATAAACTCAAATGAAACATCAAAGTAAGCTAGAACTCCACGAATCATCAAAAATCTGCAACCCTAGTTGTCGCGGCACCACTTTGGGCGAACCAGAAAGAGGTCGAACCAACAGAAAAGGATATCAGGTCGAAGATAAGTAAAGCAGGAATCCAAAGATATATGAATTTTGATTTATATATGAATTTTGATTTATATATTTTTATATAAATTTAGTTTGAATTTAGAAGTTCATAGAATTGTTGAGAGAAAGAAAATGCCGATGGCATAAGTCTGTTGACTAAATGAAAATCTATGTTTAGGGTTAGAGGATGGTACCATATTTATAGGAAGGTTTTAATATATTTTTTATTCACTAATATATTAATTTATAATCAACCGTTGTTTTTATTTATGATTAAAAATGCGTATGATCACATATGATACTCAATTTCGATAAAAATGGACACACAGCTACAGTTCGACAGTACCGACCCAACGAAATTGGTTTCGTCGAATTCCGACTCCGTTTGCTCACACAGCGTATTTTTAAAGTCGAATTATCAACTGTTTTTCACATTAAAACCCCATATGGCCACATACCAACTTCAAAAATCACGAACTTGACATCTAAAAATAATTTAACATTCCTGATCCAACAAATTTGGTTTTGTCGAATTTGGAGGTCGTTTGTAAAAACAGTTATTTTTAAAGCTCTAAATAATCCTTTTAAATATTAAATATATTTAAAAATAATTAAATTAAATATTTATAGTTAAATGTTATCGTATATATTCACACTAGAAAATCGTACACTCCAGAATATTCCTATATGGATTTCTAACTCGATATTCAAATCCTGGTTGAATCGATATTCAATTTATATTGAAATTCCTTTTATATATCGTTATAAATTACAAAGGAATTCCATAGCGACTTTTCAAAAATTTGATTTGGACAAAAATCAAAATCTACACAATGAAATCCTGATTTTTCTCTTCCACTAGAAAAGTATACTTCACCAGCTTTGAACGTTTCTTGTTTCACAGAAATCTGATTTAAAACAGATTATGTATATTCAATTGAAGTTCGAACCGCCAAACTTCAGACTACAGCACCATTTCGAGCTCGATTATAATTATAATATAATTATACGTTCAACTGTCATTCAAATAATATATTCGTTATTCTAATTCAATTCTAAACTGAATTAAATATTATAAATTGTCCAGATGACAATATATTGTAAATTCACTATTTCCAACTATTTCAGAATTAAATATATTATTCGATTATTAATATTAATTAAATATTCATTATTATTTAATTAAATAACCATTTAAATCCCTAAATTACTATTTAAATAATTAAACAAATTAATTATTACACCATAAAAAATACAGGACATTACATAAAAGATTTAATCTTTTATCAACTGGGTTTAACAACAGTGTTATTTCAGACACCATTCACGACAAACCCAAAAATCCAATTTCACTTCAATTCATATGTTGGAAAACTTGATTATATTAAAACCATTACAAATCCGCTTTATTATTTCTAAAATAATTGGATTGTTATTCTAGTTAATAACTATTTCATTTCGATAAAAATTTATTTTTATCTTTTCAAATATGGACTTTTCATCCAAAATCTTTCCAAACCATTTATTATGATTTTACAATATTTTTAATAATTTTATTAAGGCCCGTACAGTCAGTTTCCAATAACGGCCACCAAACTGCATCCATAACGACCTTTTTCAAATTTGATTTGGACATAATTCCAAATCTATCCGTAAGATTTCTAAACTCTTATATTAACAGGAAATATCTTTTCAATACGAATCCAATGGTTCCGATTTTAGGAGAATTCAACGGTCGGATCTCCCGTCACATCAATTTGAAGTTAATGGTCGAAATTTGCGAGCGGTCGCTGCACGGCTCGTTCTATTCAGGCCATTAAATATATATACATACATACATATATATATATATATAAATCGTCGATTTCCATTTAAATCGTATTTTATAAATTCTTTTTAAAACGATTTCAATTCCATTTTCAATTTTAAATCAAAATTGAATATTCTATATCTTTATCATATTAAAATGAAAATATTTCCAAAATATTAAATTTTGAAATCACTACTTTTCGTTATTCATTATAAAATGAATAAAATCGATTGGTAAACCCGTTCGGGTTAAAAATAGCGTTTCTGTACTTATCCTAGCTTCATATTTTTTATATTCTTGTGCCAGTCTAAAGATGGACATAAAAATCATAATTTTATTCTTTACTGAATATTATTTTAATATATTCGTTATTTTAAATTATTCATTACTTTAAAACATTCTTTATTTCTGAATCGGAATGCGACTAAATCAATTACCATATAATTTTTAGTTATATGGATTTCATACATCGCATGTATACAGCAATAATGATAAATAATCATTCAACAGTCCATTCACATCCAGAGTAAAGTTTTACAATTGTGTGAGCATTAAAATAAATAAATAACGCTCATCACCGACTATCAATCCATCGATTGACATACAACTAAATATTGGGACTAATGTATGTCAAATATTATCCCAATACCCATGTGGGGTTTTCAGAAAACAACAGTTTATTGAAATAAAACATTGGTTAATAAATTCAACCAATTCTAATTTGTTTTGAATTATTTCTATTTAACCAATTTTCACCGTTTAAATTATAAATAATTATCTATAATTTAATTTCAACTACCATATTAATATTAATATTATTTTTATTTTAACTAACATGATAAAAATGACATTTTTAATGACGAACATGTTTTAACATATAATTCTTTTTAACCTCACTAACATGTTAAAAATGACATCTTTTTAATGAATCAATACATGTTATTGTTTTGCTAACATCACTAACATGTAAATGATAATGTTTAACAAATGATGATTTTTCTACTACGCTAGCATGTAAATGATAATGTTTTCAATAAACAAAACATATAATGACAAATGATTCTTTTTCTACTACATGTAGATAATAATGTTTTGAATAAACAAAACACAAAATGACAAATGATCATTTTTCTACTACATGTAAATAATAATGTTTTGAATAAACAAAGCATAAAATGATAAGTGATTCTTTTTTCTACTACATGTAAATAATAATGTTTTGAATAAACAAAACATAAAATGACAAATGATCATTTTTCTCTAATTTAACATGTTAAAATTGACATTTCTTATGAAACGAAACATATATTTGAACATATGATTCTTCTTATTTAACAAAACGTATTTTAACAAATGACATTTTTATTAAACAAAAACATATTCTAACTAAATGTTATTTTTATTAAACAAAAACATATTCTAACTAAATGACATGTTCATTTAACAAAAACACATTCTAACTAAATGACAATTTTATTTAACAAAAACATATTCTAACTAAATGACAATTTTATTTGACAAAAACATATTCAAACTAAATGACAATTTTATTTGACAAAAACATATTCTAACTAAATGACAATTTTATTTGACAAAAACATATTCTAACTAAATGACAATTTTATTTGACAAAAACATATTCTAACTAAATGACAATTTTATTTGACAAAAACATATTCTAACTAAATGACAATTTTTATTAAACAAAAACATATTCTAAATAATTGACAATTTTTATCAAACAAAAACATATTCTAAACAAACGACAATTTATATTTTAACAAAAACATATTCTAACTAAATGACAATTTTGTTTTAACATAACATTATCTAACAAGATAACATTTTTATTTTAGCATAACATTATCTGATAAGATGATATTTTTATTTTAACATTACATTATCCAACAAGATGACATTTTTATTTTAACATAACATTATCTAACAAGATGACATTTTTATTTTAACATAACATTATCTAAAAAGATGACATTTTTTATTTCACATGTTAAAGATTATGTTTTATCTTACAAAAATATAATTCAACAAATCATCACAGCCACAATCAATCAATCAACCCCAATTTTAGACGCCGCATATATGTGTTTTATATTGCGTATATATATTTAATATCACAATCATTATAAATATATATATATTAATTTTAATTTTAAATCGAGAAATATCACATTGGTTTTTCTCCTTCTGAATTCGATAACTAGCTCCAAGTCTGTTCCAGTCTGTTCTGAAATGTAGATCTCGAACTTACGGTTCCAATGCAATTGATTTCATCGGATTTGGACCTCGTATGACAAAGATATGATTTATACAAAGTTAATTACATAATTTAACAATTAAAATATAATTAATTTGCTTAATTACTTCATTAAGGGATATAAAACCCTTTCTTCCTCCGACGTCTTCTGGTACTCACGCAAAACCCATCTTTCGAATTCCCTTTTCATCACCGCGCCTCACCACAGGCTGTCGTTGGTCGATCCGACAACTCCACCCTTAAGCCACCGCCATCCTCTTCCTCCACCCTCAACCTGGAGCAACTTGCACCCCCCATCTCCACTGGAAACACATTCGAACGTGAAGACTTTGGGCAATGATTCTGATCGAACCACCAAATAAAAATCTATCTCGTCCATCCAGATTATAGAGCATGTAGTGTTGTTCGATTTTTGCTTTATGAGTACTGGAAATTAATGAATAGATTGCGAGAGAATTCAAGAAGAAGATCTGAACGTGTAGGCCATTGATCAAAGGAGGTGGCGGCTGCTTTAGTGGATTAGGGTTTGGGTTTTGATTTTCCTATATTTATAATATTATATTATTAAATTCTTCAATTTTCAGAAAAAACTCCTTAATTCCTACTAACTCCAAATCCAGCCCAGCAAATGTCGCCCCTAGCCAAATACCCCTATTTCGGACATAATAGACTAGGTCTTATCAGCTCATTTGATCATTTCAGCTTGTTTTTCTTTAATTTAATTTGATCATACATCTTAATTTAGCGAGGCCACACAGTGACTCCAAAAATTCCCGAAAAATAAATCTAGCTATGTTTTGACGATACGGTCCTAACAAAATTAATTTCGTTGAATTTGGAGACTATTTGAAAAATGTCTATTTTTTGGTCGATCCAATTCAACTGAATTTGACCAAACACGTTTTCTTTTGCTGTGATGACCCCAAACTCCCATATCATGAAAGTAAGTATAATAATTAGAATATAACACATAAACAATAACAATAGAATAGAAATATAGAATTACAACGGATAATGTACATCAAACTACACTGGAAATAATATATCATCAGAGTTGAACAGCATAATAGGATCATACTTAGTACATAATACAGTTTCAGCTTAATATAAAATGTCTGTAGCGGAATCAAACATGATATACTAAATGAAGTCTGAGCAGCATAATATAAATGATAGGATCCATCTTCATCTCTATAACTATCCAGAATGAGTCTGCTAAAACCTGAATACAAGGCTGCCCGTGTGGAAAAGAGGGCACCCGTGTTTGCAAAGTGAAACAAACTACAAGTCAGTCATGGGACTGGTATGAGAAATCTTACTTAACCTATTTAATAATAAGGCTAATCACAGGATCACGCCGCTAACGCGGAACGGGTTTACTCCATTGGATTGCCAGTACATAAATAACGTAAATCGTTAAATAACGCAATGCTTTTTGGAAAAATGAAACCATTATAAGACTCAAGTCCCATCACATAATGCAACGCAAACCGGAGGATAGAGTTTTACCTAATAATGGTCAAAAATGCTTGATACAATAAAACGGATTTGATATTATTATTAGTATTTATATGTTTCAAAAACAATTTCAATCATAATGTATCATTCATAGACGGCATAGCTACCATATACTATGTCGCCATATTAGTTTTACAATCAAAACCGCATGGTTTCGTATTGGAAGTTGGATTTCCATCATGAACCAAGGCAAGGGATCATCCTTACCGAATTCAAGACTCTTTATCCTGAGCCTCGGGATCAACCGCAACTGCACCTTGAATCTTCAGGGCCGGTCCACAAATACTTTAGTGGATTAGTAATTCCTGAACAATACGTTTCCCCGCCCTATGGGGCGCAAGTAAAGAGCCACTAGGGACTCAAATCCGAGGTGTCTCATTCCATTATCCACATAAGTAAAAATGTCTGGGCTCCTTACCATGACACCACTCCTAGCTAGAAAGAAACGTATGTCCTCCCTACAGCCTCTCCAGTTTCTTGTTCATACCGGGGTGTAAGGCTCGCTAAGTAACGCTATACACAAAGCTATGCTAATTAAAGCTGTGATTTGATCATCAGCCACAAGGCTCTGCTTTTCAACAATAAGCCTTGATCATTTGCATCTTGGCATGCCGCACTGAGAATTCACGTAATGCAACTGATGTCTACCAATATATAACCTCTGAGCTCGTACGTCTTAGAGAAGGGTGTTAAGCAAGAGAATGAATTCTCCACCACCAAATAGATATATCTTTAATAGAAATACATCATTATAGAATAAAATCCAATGTCAGACACACATCCATTTACAAGTCCGTTCTAGGTCTGAACGAAACCGGAGACACTTTATTCCTCGTTCCATATGTCCAACGCAGAAGAGAGGCTCTCGCATATCCGGACAATCAATAACTACGTTCGGACAACTACTACTGTAACACTTTCAAGGCAGCAACTCCAATCAAAGGCATCAGTAGTCATCCATTCGATGTGAAGATCGCCGGTATTCAACCACCGTCTTCAAATCTTCAACTTCTAATCATCGATCAATTATTTGAAATGAGAATTAACTTGGCCTTTTCAAATAATTCACGAATATATATAATTCAAAACAATTCTTTTCATTCCATATCATTTATATTATTTTATAATGATTTATTGCTATATTTATTTATATAAAAATAGCACATTATAATTAAACGACGCTTCGGGTCATTACACGGCCCTGGCGCTGTTTTCATCCAAATTTGATTTACATTTTCTCAAAATAAAACAGTTGGATCTTAGCAAATTTTATATCGTTGGAAAGATCTTTCCAGAGCGAACCCAACGGTTCTAGTTTTGGGAAAATCCGACTGTCGGATCTCTCAGTATAATCGTTTAAAGTTACGATTCCAAATCGCGAACTACAGCTGCGCGATTCGTTTTATTTTAATATATATATATATATATATATATATATGTAATTTATGTTCATGTTATAAATTGTATTTTTTTAACTTGAATCCATATAATATGTAACTCTACATTAAAAATGTGAATTTTTAATGTTAATGTATTTTATTTCAAACTTGACTATTTTTAATGATGCACTCTTACATAAGAATGTAACTTTTAATGTTAACACATTTCATAAAACTTGAATCTTATTATTGATTTATATTTACATTAAAATGTAAATTTTAATATAAACACCATTTCATTAGCTTTTCTATTCAAACAAATGTTCATTTTTCATTTATTTTCTTATATACAATAAAAATGTAATCTTTTTAAATCATTCTATATTACATAAAAAATGTAATCCTTCCACATTACATAAAAAATGTAATCTTTTTAAATCATTCTATATTACAAAAAAATGAAATCTTTCTACCTTACATAAAAAATGTAATCTTTTTAAATCATTCTATATTACATAAAAAATGTAATCTTTCAACCTTACATAAAAAATGTAATCTTTTTAAATCATTCTATATTACATAAAAATGTAATCTTTTTAATGTTGAACTATTTTTATCAAACAAGAATCTTTAAAAACATTTTTATTAAATAATGAATCTTTTTCTAATGATTTCATTTACATAAAAAAGTAAATTTGAATGGAAAAACATTTTCATTTAACAATGATTCTTTTTAATGGTTCATTTACATTAAAATGTAAATTTCAATGTAAAAACATTTTCATTTAACAATGATTCTTTTTAATGGTTCATTTACATTAAAATGCAAAATTTCACTGTAAAAACATTTTCATTTAACAATGATTCTTTTTAATGGTTCATTTACATTAAAATGTAAATTTCAATGTAAAAAAATTTTCATTTAACAATGATTCTTTTTAATGATTCATTTACATTAAAATGTAAATTTCAATGTAAAAAACAAATTTATCATAATTGAATCTTTTTAAAGAATTCACCTTTACATTAAAAATGTGATTTTCAATATTAACATATTTTTCTTTTCAAAACTTAAATCTTTAAATGATTCTCTCTCACATTAAAATGTTATTTTTTATGTTAACACATTTTTCATTTCATATAATGATCATTTTTCATAATTCTACATACACAATAAAAGTGAAGTTTTTATTGATAATATATTTTCCTATATACAATAAAATGTGAATTTTTATTGTTAATATATTTTCATTTCAAATCAATGAATATTTTTAATGTTTTCTTATTTACAATAAAATGTGAATTTTTATTGTTAATATATTTTCATTCTAAATAATGATCATTTTTAATTTTATATGTACAATAAAAATCTAATTTTTATTGTTCAAACAATTTTATATCATAATATGAATATTTTACAACACATGAATATTTCAGAAAATTTCGGTAGCATAAGGACAAGGTAATTAAAACCGGCACCGTCCCTAGTACGGCTCCTCTACTAACCTAGGCCTCGCGGCGATACAAGGGTTTTATTTTCCTAAAACAAAATTTTCACTATATAATCCATTTTCACAATTTCAACCAATTTCTTTTTCAACCACAATTAATCACCAAAAATCAACCAATTTCGCACCACAAAACAATTAAATCGTCCATTGTCTGTGGACGATGGTTGATCGACGCTTATCTATGAATCAGAAAAGCACGAATTTTTAATTAAATTACTGCAAGCGTACAGGTGTGTAGCATACAGGTCGAACACAGGGAGGTAAATTAAAATCAAATTATTTATCTAATCTCTTGGGCGAGTTAGACGAAGCCTGGAAATTTTGTTGAAATAAAAAAAAATTGAAATTGCGAACTTAGGATTATCGTTGAATCTAATCAACGATTAATCACTAAAGAAAGTAAATTGCAAAAGAAGAACAACAATGCAGAAATTAAAATTACAGGAAAAAAGAACAACAAAAAGTAAATTAGGATTGTCGTTGAAACTAATCAAACGACTAATCACTAACAAAAAAAATGTAAAATACAATTGGTGTTCTTCCAAAACTAATTGTGAAGACAACACCGAGTGCTAAGAAAGAAAAATGCAGAAAAATACAAGAAGAAGAAGAATTTTTATTAGAGTAATGGAATACAGAAATGAGATGCCCGTTACAATGGGTATACATGTGCTTATATAGGTGAACTGAAAAACCCTAATCCTCTAATGGGCCATGACTCAACCTCTTGAAAATAATATATTCACAAATAAAAGAGATAAGATAAACTTGAAATATTCCATGTAGCTTTCCTCTTTTGATTGGTCATGTGGCAAATTGATTGGCATTTTCCAAGAGATTTGAAGTTGATTGGTAAATTGAGGCATTTTCCAAGAGATTTGAAGTTGATTGGTAAATTGATTGGCATCATGATTGACATCTATCTAATCAAATCTTCATCTTTATGGAGAGTAAAAAATGAAAGATTCCCTTTGATTTATCTATGAAGAATACTTCCAATTCTTGAAATATTTATTAGTGTATATCATATATTCATACATATGAATATATATATACACCATAAATCACTAATCCATAAATTCTTCAAAGCAAGGGAGGCAGTGTGAACGCGTTCCATTTTTCAGCATAAAGAGAGTTTGATGGGAATCGAACCCAGGTCTTTCTGTACAGATTTCCATGCCTTAACCAATGTGCTACGGCTTCCTTTGTGATTGAAAACTTGTTGAGATGGGAAAGTAGCTTCTTTTTCTTATCAGTGGTCTTTTATTTAATGAAGGAGACAATTAATCATTGACCTGTAAAAACACACAAAATACCCAAAGTAGCATTTATTTATATACAATAAAGATAAGATATAAGCATAAAAATAAACACATTTCTGTGCTAATCAATGGTATCGGGAGTTTCTAACTCTGTCTGTAACCTGATATAATTTTATTTATTTATTTTGGATTCAGAAATCTCACATCGTTTTTTATTTCGTCAAAATTTTTAGAGGGCTCCAAAAATTCTCTAGTCAGTTCTGAAATGTGGTATACGATGCCACGGTCCCGATATTTCTTGTTTCATCGAATTTCGTTATCGTATGAGCAAGATATGAATTTTTAAAGACTAATGACAATTTTATAATTAAGTAATTAATTATTAAAAATCAACCTTCTTCTTATTCAATTTTTAGGCCGACGGTTTTTCCAATAGTGTTCAAAACTAGGGTTGTCAATCGCGCAAGATTCGAGTCACGAGGTGTTGATCGGATGGTGCCACGCCCTGGAGCTTCGGATGGTGCACCCAGGGGAACCCACTTCGCCGAGCTCAGTGGAGGCTTGGAGGGGCAAAATGATGGCAAGTGGAGGACTTTGGGGAGGGAGATTCGAGCTGGATACTCCTCTGAAATCGATCATGTCCACACAGAATCGAAGAGCAAGAAACTCCCTTCAAATTTCCCTTTAGAATCTCTTTGGATTATTGCGTGGATCAAAAGATTTTAAGGGGGGAAATCTGAGCTTTTTGGTCGTTCGTTCAGGATTGTGGCGGCTGAGAACAATACGGTGTATTTTGCTAGGGTTTTGAGAAAATACGATGTATTTATACCAATATATACCATTATTTAATTTATTTAATTACAATATACATGTTTATCAATCCAAACTCCAAATCGAACCCAACGACTATCGTTCCTAACTAAATACCCCCATATCGAACACAATGGAATATGTCCCGTAAGCCAATTCGACTGTTTCGATAGGTTTTCCTTTTAATTAAAATATAAAACATTTAATTATTTAATTTGATAGTAGATTTTAATTTACTTGGGCCACATACTGATTCCAAAAATTACCGAAAAATAAATCTAGCTATGTTTTGAAGAATCGGTACTAAAAAAACTAATTTCATCGAATTTGGAGACCGTTTGAAAAATGGCCATTTTCTGGTTGATCCAATTTGACTGAAATTGACAAAACACGTTTTCTTTTGACACGCTCACATATTAATTACAAAAATTATGAAAATTGGAATCTTACAATAAATTGACATTCCGGATCCAACCAAAGTGGTTTCATCGAAAATGGAGGTTGTTTGCAAAATGGCTATTTATAAGGGTTATATATTATATTAAATATCATAGCGACTATTCTAAATATTTAATTGGCCATAACTTTTTATTCCCTCTATGAAATTTCAATTTTTCAGATCCGCTGGAAAGATATTTTTAAACAGATTTAAATATTTTTGGTTTTACTGAAATCCGATTTACTTTGAATCCTGTACATTCAATCGAAGTTCAAATTCAAATTTTCAAACTTTCGCGCTATTTCTAACTCCTTTTGTAATTAAAATAAATATAATCATTCTAAATTCGATTTAAATAAATTTTTAATTTTTATTATTTATAAATTATTTTAACTATTTAAAATTTATTAAAATAGCCAAAATATTTTTTTTTAATTAGTTATGATTTTCCGGGTTGTTACATTTGCCACGCTCACATATTAATTCCAAAAATTATGAAAATTGGAATCTAGCAATAATTTGACATTCCGGATCCAACAAAAGTGGTTTCGTCGAAAATGGAGATTATTTGCAAAACGACTATTTATAAGGGTTATAATTTATATTAAATTCCATAGCGACTATTCTGAATATTTAACTGGCCATTACTTTTTATTCCCGCTATAAAATTTCAATTTTTCATATCCATTAGAAAGATATTTTTAAACAAATTCAAATATTTCTAGTTTTACTGAAATCCAATTTATTTTGAATCCGGTACATTCAATCAAAGTTCAAATTCAAATTTTCAAACTACCACGCTATTTCTAACTCCTTTTATAATTAAAATAAATATATTCGTTCTAACTTTATTTAAAATAAATTTTTAGTCGTTATTATTTAAAATAAATTATTTTAATATTCTAAATCCATTAAAATAGTTAAATTAAAAAATTTAAATTGGTTTAGAATTTCCGGGTTTGTTACAACAACATCATAAACGTTCATTTTCGACTTTCTAAGTGACGAATTAATACCATGGGAATCTTTTAGAACTTGCTTGGGCCGTATTGATAAAAAAAATTAGAAATATGATTTGATTTATAAAAGAACATATTTATATTATTATAATTTTGTCAAACAATTTTGAAAGATATTTTAGATGTTAAATTATGAAGTTTCCAGTCAAGTTATTATATGGATGCATGTATTCTGTTTGTTAAAGTTGTTTGGTATTGCATCTCCTTTTCATTTGATTTATGATAGTTTTGAAGATGAAATGAAATCTCCGACGATGTTGGACAGCCAAAATTTCAAAATTTGGTTTTGAAATTGAGCTACTTGTTTATGAAAACACAAAAGGATATGTTTATATTGTATTAATTTTACAAAGTTTGAACATGTTTATTTATTTAATTAAATCGAGCTCATCTCATTACAGTAGTTCGTAGTTTTTTGATTTGACGTTTATATCAATATACATGATTCTATATAAATTGGAATTCTTTGAAACTGGAATTCCTCAGATCCATTAGAACATAATTTTCAAATAAGAGTGAAAATTAATGATTTCATTTTATAGATCTTGAGATATATCCAAATCAAAATTTCAAAACCGTCATGTTTCGCTAGTTCATGAAAATATGGTTTTCAACCCGCTAAAAATTAGACAATAAACATAAGTTTGCCATGTGGATGTTTAAAATGAACTTTAGTATGAAAGATCTAAAATTTGAAGTTGTGGTTTTGGATATGTTCAAACCAGAGTTATGAAATTTTGTTCATGTGTGATTAAAATTAAGTTAGAAAATAAATTATAACTTAAGTTAAAAAATATTTAAGCTTTTAAGAAATGTTTCATGAGGTAATCCAATCCTTAATTTTAAAATATTTAACTTGAGTTTGAATGCAATTAATGAAACTCAAGTTGAGAAACGAGCATAAATGGTGTTGTTAACTAGAAGCAATTTGAGCTTAAGTTCTAAAGTTGGAAATCTACCTAAGCGTAGTTGTCGAGTTAAATTTAAGTTAATTGAATTGATGTGATAATAAATTTAATCGAAAACAAAAAATTTAATTCTAGTAAATCGAATTAAAATAGTATTAAATATGATTTTATACAAATTTGGATCTTAAAAGTAATTGATTTATTATGAATTCAAACAATAGCTTATATGAAGAAATTTAAAAATAAATTAGTATAAAAGAAAATATACTAAATATGGAAAATCAATGTGAATAAATTAATACTTAGTAAATTGCAAACAAATTCAAAGGAGGTTACACCAGATGTATGTAGGTAATTTATTTGCATAACTGCTTGATTCAAATTCGTGTGCACGATTTTGAGATGATTTATATACCGGTCTGAACAAGAATTTTCACTCTATTCCTAGTGATATATACTGGATATGGATTTTTTTAATGTGATTATAGCATTCTCTGTCATAGTATATGACTATGCAAGGTGGATTACGATTTCTAATCAAAGAACCAAATCCCAGTCCACAATGGAGTGATAGAGTGAGCAAATATTAGTTCGAAAATGGAATTATGTGATTGAGTGAGCGATCTAATTTAAAAGTACATACAAATAACATATGTTCATCATACAGATTTTAAATAAAATAATATGGTTTCAACACTTACAACATACTTGATTTGTCAACATAGTTATGTATGTTGATTTGCTATGAATATATTAGCATGAATATGTTAGATATTTGCTATGAATAAAGTGATTCTTAACACCTTTCTCATTTGAACAAATAATCAGTACAAAACGATAGAGGGAGTAGGCAAATTACCTACCTACTACATATATTTCCTAGCCTAGCTACAAACAAGATCATCACGCATGGTAAGACTCTACCTGTGCAATTAAAGAGCATAGCGGTTCCGTAGCAGTGGAGGTGCAGAAAGATGCAACGGGGATAAAGCAGGGAAATAACGAAGGCGTAAAAAGGTACATTAGATGCAGAATTAAGTATCTTATTATTAATTAATTATTATTCTCACATCATTTGTATAGAAGAAACTAATATTAAATAATCTTATATAATGAATTAAAAGAATATCATGGTTACACACATTAGAATTGATGACTATAATAGATTTCTACCATATAATAGACACTTATGTGTTAAAATTACTCTTTACACTAACTTTATTGTTTTGTTTTAAAAGAGAACTAGTCAAATCGAGATTCACATATTAATATTGCTAAAGAGGATGCTAATAAGTGTCGATTTTGTGAGTGCAGCGGAAAATAGGGGTTAAAGCGAATCTACTGTTTATTGGTGCTAAATCGAAATAACGTAGCGGTTGAAACGCACTATAGGCTATAATGGGTATTTTGTGGGGCTTTAGAGAGGATTTAAATGCACATGACACAAGTAACTAGAAAGACAGAAACAAAAATACCATCATTGTTACATGGTGCAAATACAATGCAAATCACCTAAAAAAGCTGCAAAGCAGACTCAAACAAAACAGTAATTTCAAGTTAGAAAGCACTTCAATACTGAAAAAGCACGAATGTTGTATTGAGCAGCGACCGCCACAAAGCCAACAACTATCACCATTCAGTTAAGAAACAACAGACAACTTTTCTACCCAGAAACCAACATGAATAACTCACTTCCTCTGTTTCACAAAACTCCTCCACAGTATCACAACATGCATTCAAAGACAAACAAGCCACACACCCTAACAAAAACTATCACCACACTTACACAGCCCTCATTGCAACAAGTTGACGAGGCCAAGGAACGGATGGATTTGCAGGAGCAACAACACAATGAGCACAGGCCGTAAACAGAGAAACAACATAATGACAAGTTGCCATAATAGAGTTTGGTAGTAAGATAACCAGCAACAGACCATAAAATTGGAGAAAAACAACTACCACAGCATCAACACAAACAATGCTGATAGTAACAGACAAATTTTTTTCCAAAACCACTTCTATTAACTCACCACACAACTTATCCTTCATGTAGCAATGGAGATACTTGTACCATATGACCCAAGGGTCGTCCTACTGGCATGAATGAGCTGAGCCACCGAGGAAAAATGGGGAGGCAAAGAGTCTTGCGAGAGACATCGTAGGAAAGATGCAAAGAGGGACAACATCTAGAGATCCAAAATTAGGTCTGAGACGAAGGGGTTGACAACTTCTAAATGCACAAAGTTCGACTAAGGAAAACAAAAATCAGATCTAAATTGTAGATTTTGGTGATTTTAAAAAACACCCAAACTTGAACGAGGCGTAAGAAGAAAGAGAACAACAACAATAAGGAAAGATTAATTAGGGTGAGGAGTGTCGATTCGATTGAGGAGCTGGAGAAGGCGATCGGTAAAAGAATAAGGGTTTGGGGGAAGATAAAAACTAAGTCCCCTTTGGTGTTATTAACTTCCTCATGTATAAATTTCTTGTTGCTACATAAGTACAGGTTTATGGAAGCAAAATTCGCTTTTTTCCTTCATCTCATAAATAATAGTTTTTTTGCCTATCTAATTAGTAAACATCTATGTTTTTGATTGGGTAGGGTGATTTCCAAGTCCTAGATATGGTAACCGCTTGGCATTTGTTTTCGTTTTGATTAATTGAGGCCATATATGACAAGTTGTAGCTTTTATGATTAAGCCGCGCAAAGGAGGTGTAACCGAAATTTTTAGTAAATCATAGTACTTTGAAAATTTAATAACAAAATAACGCTTTTTATGAAGTTATGGGTTTGGAAACATTTTTCTTACTTTGTGAGTTTCAAAGACAAATTTCTTTTAAGGGGGATAGTGCAACAACATGGATTTTTAGTACATGAATATTTAAAAACATAATTTTTATGCTTAATGCATGAATTAAATTTTAAATGGGAATTTAAATGTTAAATGGGAATTTAGATGTCAAATTAACTAGAAATCATGAATCTTGGATTTAAAATCTAGTTAAAATTTATTTTGAAGTTATGTAAAATCATATTTGAATATGAACGATAATATAAATTATTATCAATGAATTATATTGATTGGAAATCTATTTATAATAACTCGATTTTTATTTATATGTGAAAACAATCATTTCGGAAGCAACCTTGGAATTCATGAAACCGGTTCCATGAGATTAAGATTAATAATGTAACGACCCGTCTTTTTTCCCGGTTTTTACCGGTAATTGAAACAACTTAAGCCGTTCATCAAGGCAAATTGTTATGGGTACTAACAAATATTGAACAAATTAACAGAACTTTTCATATCATAATACAATATTACATCAGAGTTACATGGAATATCAGAGTCACAACAAAATTTACAGCGGAAGAAACATAATCTCAGTGGAAGAGGTAAACAATATGGAAGAAACTCCAACTCATAACTGCTCTGAATCTTGCTCCAAGGATCTATGACTGTAAAACTAAGCCACTAGCTGCCCATATGGAAAATTAGGGGGCACCCAGAGATTATGGAGGAACAATAAACTCCAGGTCAGTCATGGGACTTGTGTGAGAACATAAAACAGTAATTTTTATGTTTATTTTAAAGTTGGGGAATTCATCAGACCATGTCGCTAATGCGGAACGGATTTACTCCATGTGAATACCCGTGCATGTAAATTCGCAATGACTTTTGGAAAATGAAGCTGTCAGAAGCTCGTTCCATATCACACAATGCAAGCGCACACCAGATAGGAGAGTTTTATCTTATGACAACAAAAAATGCTTTCATACATGAAAATCCTCTTTTATATCATTGTTAGTGCATAGTGTAGAAACAATTTCGAAAATAAATGTATTAATCTAGACGACATAGTACCCTATCCTGCTATGTCGCCATAGGTATACAAATAAAACAGTAGGGCATGTATTGGAGATTGGTTCCCAACTTGATGATTCCTGGCATGAAAGAATAATCAGGAACACAAACGAAGTGTAACACGGCTTTTCATCCAAACACGGACACCAACTACAAATCGCAAGGTAGATTAACGGTTTTCATCCAAATTTAGACCCCCGAACATACCCTATTCCCCAAGTTCACAAGTGGTACCACTGCCTCAGCTTCCAATCACAGATTATGTATATGTCATCAACATAATCACCAGTTTCTCATCATTTAGGGTGTGAGGCTTGTCGATGTCGCGGTATACACAAAGTTGCACTTCAATAAGCCATACTTTGATCATCGTTAGCTCATTCCATAACTTGAGTATGCCATATTGTCAATTTACACATGTCACTGATTTCTATCAATAACCTCTAAGAACGTAAAACTTAGAGACAGGAATAATTAATTACCACAATCCAATATTTATATCAATAGAAATCAGTGCTACGAAGTCAATCACAATGTCAGACACACGATCCATACAAGTCCATTCTGGGTCTGAACGGAACAAAATCTGAAAATCCTCAAATATAGTCAGACCTCGTGCCACTTATAACCTCGAATCAGGTGTACGGCCCGATTTGAGACATCAGCATTCAATCCAAATAATCCAAAGATTCCCGGTCTTCACTTGTCCTTTCCAAATCTTCAAATAGAGTCGTATTATTACTTGGAATGGTTTTCGGACTTAAATCCGATCCCGATCTTTCCAAGTTAAAGGCGTATTTTGAACAATGGATATGGACAATACTGGTTTCAATTCAAATCTCCTTCCCAATCATTTTATTTTAGAATGATGTTGGGTTCATTTCAAACTTCTTAAATTCCTTTAGCATTTCAATTCTTCCTTAAAACCCAATGTTTGTTTACCAACCTTAAATTTTGGAACACAATTCCTTTGTTCGGTGTTTCCATAAGTTACCAAATCTAATTTCGGATTTAGAGTTTCATACTCAAATATTATCACTTAAAATCTTCCAAAATATTTCATAAGCCTCCTTTATTGTTTAAGTAATAGTTCTTGAACCATAAGTCTCAACTAATCAACTTAAATAATGAATACCGCTTGTTGAAATTCCAAATTTGTTGTAATTTAAAGGGTTTAATTAAATTTCGACTTTGACTTTGAAATAACCATCTTGTTCGTCGGATCAGTTAGGGATAGCTAGGGAAGGCAGGAAACTGTATTTTCCAAACTCAAGCCTTAAACACTATCCTCTCTGTCACCCTAGAAAGTTCTAGCATGTATATACATATGTATTATTAAAACGTCGATATATATACCTTCGATAATGGTTTAAAACATAAATTGTCCAACCTTTTAGATTCATAATTGAAGTTCCATTCTTTAATTAAAACCGTAATTTCAAATTTATTGGAAACTTAATATAAAATTTCCAAATTTGTTTTATTGTTTACAACTTTATAAATGGTCTTTCATTTAAATAATAGTACCAAGTGTATTAGTAAGATCAATGTTTAGTTATGCGACTCAAATATTGTTCCCAATTTAATTTCAAAGCTTATGGAACAAATGTTTATGTAAACCAGTCGGTACTCAAAATCGAATTTTCTTTTAAATAGATTTCAAAACCTGTTTAATAGATTTCAAGCTTGCAAATTGTAATAAAAGTAATGAAACCAAGTATTTTTTTCCTTAATAACCGATGTTTAGTAAAATAACTCAAATCATTCTTCTAATCATATTTCAAAGCCAATGAACAAGGAGGAACCAAACGTATAATAAAACCAATGTTTAGTTACATACTCAAATCAACTTTCAAAAATGAGATTTTAAAGCTTATGGATGTTTATGAAACTAATCATTTAAGTAAACAAATGTAACTCAAAAGCCAAGTTTTTAGTTAAATTTCCAAACTTGTCTCAACCTTAAAAGTCCAAAATAATTTTAAAACATTTCCAAAAATTATTTAATCATTCGTGACTTAGATTTCCAATTATAAAAAAATCTAAATTCAAAAATTAACTTTTAAATTTAATTTATTATATTAAAAATCATTATTCGCATAAGAAGGAGGCTTAAATTGACTATCCATATACTCCACAACTGCAATGTGTGTGTGATGTAACAAAATCAATCTATATGAGCACAAGTTCATCCATCAATAAGGCAACAATCAAATAACTATAAGACTGTGCACAAGCATTACGTTAAATAATGCTTAATGTATGGTGTATTCTAGTTATGAACATCCATCACATGCAATAGCAACCATTAACACGTCAACTGAGTATGTTTATGAATAAATCATATTTAACAACTAAATTTAACTAACCATTCTAACTAAATTTGAAATTTATCAAATTAGAGTTCTCACCAAATATTTGCTTCCAAGTCTTCTCCATCAACATTCCTCCGTATCAGCTGCAAATAATGGACGGATGAACAAGTATGACATCACGGACGATGTACCCATCATCTTTTCCATGAACACCGTACCGTGTATATGTATGTATACACTTCAATGCCTTGTTTTACAGTATATGGAAGACTGGTACTTGTGTTATGACTGTAAAGAAGAGGTACAATAGAGCAGCTGGTTGTCGGAGTAGGCGTTGGTCATGCCTAGGAAGAGAGAGAGAGAGAAGGCGGTGGGTTAGTTTGGCGTACTGGTTTCTGTGGATGGACTGTTTTAAGGAGAAGGAAAAGAAGAGCGAGTGAAGTTGGTGGAAAGCTTGCATGTGAGTTTACGAGGAGGTGACGGTTAGACTGAGTGTACGGCCTAAGTTGCGGCAAGGATGAATGCGATTCGAAAGGGAGAGACGACGGTTCATAGTGGCATGCAAATACGTGGCGGCGGCAGCTTGTTCAGGGAAGTGTAGAGAGGCTCTGGTGGCCAGTGTAGGTGGTACAGTGATGGCGAAGAATGGGTAGTGGAGAATGGTGACTGGGTTGCCGCATGGGCGGTGAAGTTGCTAAAGTGTTTGCATGGAACCGGGTTGCTGTTATGGGACTGAACTTGGTTTTTGAGAGGGAAAGGCGGTCTGTAGTGGTGCTGGTTGCGTCGATGATGAGGAAACTTGTGAGGAGGAGCGGTGAACGATGGTAGTGGATGGAGCAGGGTGGCGAAGCGGGAAAGGGGAAGGCAATTTGTGTAAATAAAGGGAGGCGGAATGGAAGAGTACAGGGGGAGGTGGAGCTGTTTTACGTGAAGGTGACAAGGCAAGGGAAGAGGGTTTCGAGTTGGGTGGTTGACAAGGTGATTGCTGTCGAGACTAAGGAGGTGGCGACTGGGAGAGTTGCGGACGTGGTGGTGTGAAGGAAGAAAAAAGGGGAAGTTGAAACTATGGTTCTAGGAAGAGGAAGGGGAGTGGCCAGCGAAGTGGAAGGTGGTGTATTAGGACGTTGGGATTTCCGTTGAAATGAAATGGAGGAAAGAAATTATGGTGCGAGTGAGAAGAAGAAGAACCCTGATGTTTTATAATATACACGAAGGGAACAACAGCAGAAGGGAAAGCAACATGTGGTACCCAGTTCCTGCTATCCAAAATATTTGATTTGTGTATAGTATTGAATTCTCTATACCTTGAGATTTTCAAATCTGGGTGTACTGTTTCAAAAATCTTTGCATGGATATGGCAAGATTTGGACCAGATTTAATCAGATATTGTTTCTTGCCATATCTCTTTCAAAGGAGAAAACTTGATTTATTCCTTAAACGGTATGCTAGGCTAAAACGTGAACTAACAAACAACTTCATTTCAGAACGTTATAAATTCAACTGTTATACGTCGTAAATTAAATTCAAATGGTAACGCAAAATACACGAATTTATTTCATAGTTTATTTCTTCGCTTTTTGTTACGCATTCCTTATATAATATGGATTAGATTTCTAGTTTGATTATACCGTTCGTACTACAAAATTTCATTCTTTATTTTTAATTATATTTAATTATACTATAATAAAGCAATAAATTTAAATCCTAGCGGTTTACAAAATTAATCACTATTAAAACTCCAAACTTGTATTTGAAATTAATTTAATGTTTATTGCACCATTTATACTTAACGGTTAGATTTGAAATAAATTTTTAACAATATTTTACTAAACAAATATATCAAGCCATAAGTGTTTGTGCAAAATTTCAATTTCATGTTCAAAGATACACAAAGTACTTATATTTAAAATAGCTCATTTCTTAATTACAATATTTATTTTCAAATTTGATTTTATTTTATTGCCACCATTCAACCCAAATTTAGTAATACTATTAATTCATACAAATGTTTTAGACTGAGATTATATTTACAATGCAATTCCATTAAAAATGAATACTATGCTCAAAATAAATAAAAGTCCAGATTCTAATTAGCATTTCAAATATATATATCAAATTGCAAAAATTAACAATTCATTAAATTACAAAATTACTAATGGTAAAAATCTTGTTTTCCTACATGTTCATATTAAATTTAATAGGGGAACTCTAGTGTTAAATATTCAAATCATTTACAAATGTAAATCTTGTTTTTAAATGCTTATAAATCCACGGATAAGGTTTACCCAAGTTTTGTTCAAAACAGATAAAATTACGAATAAAAATATTTATTTTACATAAAATTTTAATTGAATTTATATTTCAAACATCAAAATTCTATGTCGTTACAGATAAAATATGGTAAGATTTTAAATTTTCGTAGCAATCGAATGGTCCCTGAGGTCGTGTGAGTTTGTAACGCTGATGAAATTAGAAGCGATTAAAATATTAAGAATCCTAACCCATAAATGCATCTTTAATTCTAACCTAACCTTCCTATTTTCTACCTATTGTTCAATCAAATTTCAAGCCGCTTTACCTTCTGCTTTTTTGTTCATTTTTAGTAAGCAAGCTTTGAAAATCAATTTCAAATCAAAGAAAATCATATAAATTAAAAGCTTGCTACTTTAAGTTAAAAAATGAATTAAACTTCATTTCTTTGTGTTGTGAAGGTAGTGGCAACCATGAGAGGAGGGTGCAGCAGTCTTGCGTGCGTGGGTTTCAAACCAGGGTTTGAAAATTTGAAGGACCTAGGCAATGTTAGGTTAATTTGATGTAAGATTTGAGTCATAGGGTAAAATAACACCTATAGTGAGTTTTTGGGGGATTTTCATGATGAAAAGTGTCGCTTGACTCTATGGGGACAACATAAGCTATAAGTTTTCGTAACCATCATACTAGATTAGATCGAGCCATTGTGGTGCTAGGGATAAAGAGTTTGTGAAGCGAAAGACGATGGTGGTGTCGTTTGGTGAGCTTGCGGCAAGTGGTGAGAGTTAGGAGGAAAGACACAGGAGGAGAGCATTTGGCGATGGGGATTTTGTGTAAGCGGGATGATGATTTGGAAGAAGAGTTAAATGCAATTTGAGGGGCAATTAAGTTTAAGTGTAATCAGTTATGTTAATTATAATTTTAAAATCTATAATATTTTTAAATGTATAGATTTTCTGTATGAAGGTGAAGTCCAACGTATTTTTCTCATTGGATTTGTAACGACGATAGCTACATTATAGGATTGATTTGTTAGTACTTTTCTAATTACACAATTGAATTACAAACAGACAGCGACAACATTCAACTATATCAATTATGACATAATTGTCACGTCAAACTGTGTTTACAATAATCACAGAAAGCGTAACTGATTTGTGCACATGATTGAAGATAAACAGAAAGTATTCTGTTTCAGTAATGTCCGAGTCCAGAAGTTTTCTGTTTCCTTGAAACAATATTGCCGTCGTATGCACCAATCGACATGGTTGCAATTTGTTTCCCAGGATAAAACGGAGCTATGACGAACTGAAGTTGATTACAGAAACTAGATCAGAGGATTACTTTGAAGAAGAAGACGGAATGCAAGCAGAAAAAGTGATTTCTGTCTTGTTTTGGGCAGTATATATATATATAGGCAAGGAGGATGTAAGAACCCGTAACTTCCCCGTGAAGTAGTTCTAATTTTAAATATGATAAAGATGTAAATTTCATTGTATAAAATATTTCACTCAACACATGAACATCGTCAACACATGACTATTTTTATATTTAACACATGAATTTTCTTTTATAATATTCATTGTTGTCCCGATTGGAATGAGGCCCAATCAATCACCATATAACGTTAATTATATGGATTTCCATACAACACATGTATATAATAGCATTGAAAAATAATCAACCATCAACCAAAGTGCACTACACTGTATAAGCATCAAATATAGATATCTTACGCTTATAACAGCCTGTCAATCAATCGATCGACATATTTAATCAATCAGGATGAGTGAACTTCCAAATTTCATCCCAACACCCGTGTGGGGTTTCAAACAATCAAACACAGATTTTATTTGTGCAGTTGGGCGATGTGTAAAATTTATCGTCTCCATCAATATCCTTCAAATAGGTGTACATAAACAAACCGTCCGGTTTGTAAATGAATATTTTATTTTATTCACTTCCACGTTAAAAATTATATTTTTAACGATAAAATATTCTATTTCAACACTTGAATTTCTATTCAGTTCATTTACACAATAAAAATGATATTTTTATTTTTCTAACATATTTTGGGAAATTTCGGCGGCATAACGGCACGATACTAGAAACGGGACGAGGCCTAGCCTTATCCCCGGTCTAGTGAAGGCCCACGCCATTCACACATCAATCAAATCCATTTCATTTCACCAAACAATTCAATTCAAACCAAATAATCTAACCAACTACACAACCAAACAATTTTACAAACAAGTCATCCATGGTCTGTGGATGACGGGTGTCGGGTGCTGCTAAGCACCGTCTGCATCCTAGTATATATATATAACTAGAAAAAGAGATTTTGAGTGAGAAGTTCTCACCGACTAGCTAAACCAAACGCCATGACTCTTCTTATGTAGAAATCTTCGTCGTTCTCGCCTTTTGTCACTTTCGCCGCCCGTAGTCACTACATATATAAAAATCACATTTTTATATTGTTGCCATGTATATAAAAATCACATTTTTATATTATTGCTATGTATATAAAAATCACAATTTTATATTGTTGCTATGTATATAAAAATCACATTTTTATACTACTACTATATAGATAAAAATTCTATTTTTACAACGGTGTTCATATAATAAAGATTATATTTTTATACCGCCACTTATATAAAAATTACATCTTTGTTCCTTTTACATAATAAAGATCAAATCTTTAATACTTCTATAATGTAAAAATCATATTTTTATCATCTCTATAACATAAAAATCATATTTTTATTAACTTCATATGTCAAAAATCATAGAAGCTTTAAAGCGGAGAAAACTCACTTTTTTTCTAACGCCCGGATTCACTGTTCGGGTTCCAGAATTTGCAAACGAGCTTCAATCTTCACACCATTTTTTTTCTAGCACAAGCACGCCATTCTGAACAACTTTTGCCTAGTGGTCTTCTTGCCGAAAATGTGTCATTTCGCCGGAAATCGCGAAAAGACAGCATTTTGACAGTGTTTGAACAGCAGACTTCGGACGCGTTTTCCCGACAACTCCGCAATGCAAAATAGGACTTATCATATACCAAATTGAAGAGAATTTCGTGCTCTACAATTTTGGTTTTGAGGAACTTTGGCTAGAAACGCACGGTTTAGGAGTTATTCACGAAATACGGTCAGGGACTTATTTGCAAAACGGGCGATTTTGGTGAAAATGGGTTTTTGGGTGTAGCGGGGCCCACGGTCGGAATTGAGGGGGCTGGAGGGGCCGCGGGCCTGATGGACGTGGGGGAGGGTGTGGGTGGCGGTGGTGGGGCCCGTGGTGGCCGCGGTGGGGGTGTTTGGTGATTTGGGGCTTAGGGTTTGCAAATGGAGAGAGGAGGAGGAAGAGGAGGAGGAGGGGAGGAGGAAGAGGGGGTGCGGCGGCCGGAGGGAGGCTGGTGGTGGGCGGTGGAGGTGGGGCAGCGGTGGTGGTGGAGGAGGAGGCCATTTTTGAGTTTTTGTGGAGGAAGGAGGAAAAGTGAATTTATGAAATAGAAAAGGAGGAAAAATGATTATATGCTAGTTTCTCGCGTATCGTCCAAACACAAACGATCTCCGATGGCCGCGGATTTCGGACACGAGATAGTAGACGTGAAGACGAGTCCAACGAAACAAGTTTCGTCGAATTCCGAGTTCGTTTGACCGTCCGTTAAAAATCACAAAAATGCTCAGATAAGCTCTAAAAATGCGATTTTGGCGCACCTTTTCTTCTCGCACGCTCACATGCTAACTCAAAAAATCATGCCCTCTTGGATTTAACCATTATTGGACCATACGAATCCAGAAAATAAAGTAGAATCGAATTCCGAGGTCGTATCAATAATGTTCCTTTGTAAAATGACTGCTCGCTTTACCCGGAACTGTTTCAGCTCGCACGGCCACATATTAACTCCGTTCGACGCGCCATTTGGAACTCAACAATGATTTGTCATTATGAATCCATAAAAATTTATCTCGTCGAATTCTGAGCTCGTATGCAAAATTTCACTTTTTAAGGGCTATGTATTGTTAACCGAACAACTCCAGCCCATAGCCACTATTCCGGATATCGGAATATATCGAAGCTTATACTTTTCGGAGTTCTAAACGGCATTTTGAACTCAATGGAAGTGGTTTCGAGTCCAAATTCATCTGTATGCAAAATATGACTTTTTGGCACCGCATATAATTTACATAGCGACTATTCTGAATTTTCAACTGGGCATAACTTTTGATTCCCGCTATGAAAATTCGATTTTTCGGATTCGTTGGAAAGATATTCTCAACTAGATTCTAATATTTTTGGTTTCACTAAAATCCGGATTGTTTTGCACCTGGTACATTCAATTGAAGTTTGAAATCGAATTATCGAACTACCGCGCCATTTTCAATTCTATTTATAATTATATATAATTATTTATATTCTAACGACGACGTATATAATATATACGTTCTATTCTATTCAAAATAAATTTCTCGTCGATATTATTTAAAATAATCTATTTTAAATGTTCAAAATTCACTAAAATTGCCAAAACAAAAATTTTAAACTGGCCCAGATTTTCGGGTTATTACAATCTCCCCCACTTAAAACTTTTCGTCCCCGAAAAGGAACAAAGTCGAAAGTGGTTTGATTAATCAACTCTACGTTCGATCTGGCTTCCATTATCCAACTTTTCAGTTTCTGAGAATTTTCAAATTCTTCAAAAATTTGGCTAACACCCGGAATTTTCGAAAAATTTCGCCATAACCTCCTTTGTACGGGGAGCACGGGAAAATCCCGAAATTGCCATATAGGCCTTCTGATCTCAAAAAGAAAAAGAAAAAGCCAAGCGGCTAGCCAATAGGCTCATAAAATCATCATCATCCAAACAAAACAGTAAATTATAGTAAACATGTACCTATTTGTCGGGCAAACAAATTTTATTCTCTGCTCTAGCCTCCTTGCTATGACCTGTTCAATGTAAGTATATGTATATGCAAGCAAATGCGACCAATTTTCAATATAAGTCAATATTTGGTTCAATTAGGCTAAATGGTTCAAAATTAGCAAACAAAAAGACAAACAACACAAACATCAATCAATTAGTGAATTAGAGTTTCAAATTCATAATTTTGATACATATACAGAAAATCATGTTTTTGATGCCAATTCACAACAATAAATCTATCTATATAGGTTTTGGTTCTCACACCAGTCTAATGGAAATATATAGAAATCACACCTTCGAAACACGAACATAAATACTGATGATGTAGCTACAATCATCAGAATCATCTTCGGGTGTCTAGAATGTGGCTCTATATCTATCCAGTATATTAAAGCTTCGACTATACGTTCATGACGCGTATACGCGAAATCTTTATATACTCGATTTTCCATATTCAAAATAAATAAATAAATAAATAAATAATCAAATACGTAATAAATGGTTTAAATTTTCAAAACAAAATTGTTTTCATTTGAAAAATATACTCTTCACACTCGTTCTAGGATATTTGTAACGACCCGGATTTCGAGCGACTTTGGTTATCGACATAAGCACGATGTCGATAACCAAAACCTCGAAAAATCCTGGTAATTAGTGAAAGAAATTAGAGGGTGAGGAAAGATAAGATAGAAACTTAGAATAGAAGAAGAAGAAGAACACAATATCAGAGTAACACAAATCTCACAGCGGAACGAATAAGTATATTTCATAACATAACTTTGAAATACAAAATTGGTACTTGAATATACATATCATTATCAAGGTACAGCACTTACAACACAGCGGAAATAAACTATAGCTATATGATCCTGAAGCCTCCTGCTCCAAGCTCTTCCAGTATATCTGTAAATCCCGACTACTTGACTGCCCGTACAAATTTAGGCACCCAAGAGTTTAGGGAAAACAACAAAATAAACTCCGGGTCAGTCATGGGACTGGTGTGAGTAAAACAGTTAAAAACAGTTCGAACAGGTAAACGATATCTCATAAGACCACGTCGCATAACGGAACGGGTTTTTCCCTTATGAGAATCCAAAATATCTTTATATCAAAAACCTTTTGATATTATAATAATGTCTATCAACCACAATATATATAATCATCTAGTAGAAACGCTTTCATCTCACGTTCTACATATAGTATACAATCAAAACCGCAAGCACGTATTGGGAAATGGATTTCCAACTACGACAAGGTATGGATCCACCTTTCGCTCGTGTACCTCTAGAGAGGAATACACTGGGTTCAACAAGAACATCTTGCAACCCGGCCACACATGACCGACCACTCATTTCGCTTGAGTGTATCGAATGTATATCACCAACAGCTGGGATCAGCAACCGTTTCCCGAATGGGACAGCATCAACAATAGATTTTTAGAAATGAATGAAACTCTAGATCAGGTGATTATACACCCTACTTCGGTGCGACCGACTTAGCCATGCTGCCTGCCCGATTTCTGTCATTTACCGGATGTTGAGGCTAGAAGCTACGCTTTAACATCACATCAGATTCACTTTGAATGCCACATCGTCAAATCCATCAAATCACCGATTGATGTCCTCAACCATACATTATGTGTTAGCTAAAAGAAGTTTCCTTCTCCGCTTCCACTCTTGGTACGGTTGGAGAAATCAATATACGTGATCGTCTGGACATACTCTGTCAGACATCCGTCCATACAAGTCATCCAGGAACAGGATGAACCGAAGGCACTATTCTATAAACAGGATAGCCCTTGCATAACTCCGTCTTCATTTCCCTTTGGCATATATGATTTGCAACGCTTATGCCAATACAGAGTGGTTCTTTGGATAATAATCCAACCGGTCTCTCCATATTAACAACGTTAAAATGGTCAAAACTTCGATAGTCTGTGATTTAACTATCGAATAAAAATAGGTGTGCAAACAATGATATTATTTCCCAATGGAAATTATATCGATCAAACATCATTCAACATTCATCTCTTTAGTTCATTAATTTACTTATCTCATGTTTCCCTACGTTCAATATTCCTTATTTTCTAAATTGGGAAAATATACGTTATTAACAATGGAAAACATTTCCATTTCTTTGTTTCTTTATTAGAAAACATTTCTGGTTTCTTATTTGGAAAACATTTCCAAAGCTTCTTCATTGGACTTAGACAGATGTTTAACAAACCATCGCGATGCCAACTCAAACCATTTTCTTTACTGCCGAACCTTAACTATTCCTTAGTTAAAAACGAAGCCAATCAAGTTGGGGTAGAACTACCTCTCAGACCTTAACTGAACAACATTTCTAACTTTGAAATAGACAAAGTTCGCTTTACATTCCTTTTACTAACTTCCTTACTTAACCCTCCTTCGAATAACTATATTCGATTGACTCTTTTTACTTAACTCTATTCGATTAACCCTTATCAATTAACTCTATTAGACTAACGCTATTGATTTTTCTCATTTCACTTAACTCCTTTCGAATAAACTATATTCGATAACTCCCTTTTACTTTCTATTCGAATAACTATATTCGATTAACTCATTTGTTTTAACTCTAATCGATTAAACTAACATCGATTAGCTCCTTTCAATTTTATTCTCTAATCGATTAACTAACATCGATTACTCCTTTGACTTTCTTCGAATAAACTATATTCGATTAACTCCTTTTGACTTTCTTCGAATAAACTATATTCGATTAACTCCTTTTGACTTTCTTCGAATAAACTATATTCGATTAACTCCTTTTGACTTTCTTCTCTAATCGATTAACTAACATCGATTAACTCCTTTTACTTTAACACTAATCGATTAAACTAACATCGATTAGTTCCTTTTACTTTAACACTAATCGATTAACTAACATCGATTAGTTCCTTTTTAACTTTATTCTCTAATCGATTAACTAACATCGATTAACTTCTTTTGATAAACTACGTTTTCCGTTACAACTATTTCCTTTTTATAACGTTTACTTACCGTTACAAATATTTCCTATTTATAACTTCTATTTACCGTTACAAATATTTCCTATTTATAACTTCTATTTACCGTTACAAATATTTCCTATTTATAACTTCTATTTATTTTCTAAATAAATATCCCTTTTATAAAACCGTGTTCGTTTTATAAATATTTCCTTTTATAAAATCCTGTGATTTTATAAAATTCCTTTATTTCAATATACATTGAAATAAATTCTTTTTACATCCCAGGGTCTTTTATGATATTTACAATATCGAATAACAATGATCAACATCATTCCAACACCCATAATCCATAACAGATTATATAACACATCATATATCACAATATATGAAAACAGTAAAATAAATGTTGAGGAATCCAGTTGGATTCCTCCAACCTGTTTCCCTGCATCACAGATGTTAAACAATATAGATAACATCACTTTTCAGTTCCATATGATATATTCTGTTAAACAGAATCAATATAGAACTTCAACTAACTGACTAGCAGTTCAATCAAACAGTCAACACACAGTCAATCAGCCAATATCTAACAGTTCTAAAAATACAACATGAAATTATAAACTGTTCAGAGTTAGTGAGATTTACTCACATTGGACGATCATCGTTAATAACGATAACCATCGCTTGATGATTCTGCTTTTGTTTTGTTCAAAACAAAATAAACATCTGATTTTTCCTCGAAATTCCAGTGGTCCTGTTTTCAGCGGAGATAGTTCCACAACGTAGAGTTCGTCATTACGAATCCAACGTAGTTAGTTTCATCGGATTCCAAGTTAATCACGTATTTGAGCTCTTCTTCCTTGATGCTAATAAAACCCATCACTACCATTCCACCAATTACAGTAAATACTAGAACTTCCTTAGCTTCCCTTCCTTTTGCCAAGATCGACCAACAAATTCACCAATTAATATCAACTCTTCCCATATTCGAAACCAAAAGACCAGACTAAACACCACAAACTCCACAAACAAACATCACCCATCTGCCAATGATTTTCTCTTACCATTTCCAACTATTTTCAACGCAAGGTCCTCCCTCTTCTTCTCACAAATTTTCAAAACAAAAACTACATTTAAACTCTCCACAAACTTTTCTTTCAATCAGTACCAACGGTCCTTATTTCCTAACTTCTGCTCAGTTTCTAACAAAATACAAAAGGCATACCAGAATTGTACCATTTCCAATCCTTCCTCACAACAAAATTTCCAACTTCCTGTTATAACCAAAACACCATCTCCCTTTTCTTGCCTTAGAACTGCTCTTCCTCCATCCATTTACAGTCAAAAGAATTCACTCCAAACAAAAACCAACCCTCCTGCTACTTCTTCTAATGCACAGTAGTGGCCGACCCTCCTCATCGTCCCTCACGCATCAAGTTCTTCAACAAACTGAAACCTGACTTCACCAAACCAATCTCCCTTGCGAGCTCTCTAATTCCATACCCTGACTGAAGAACTCGGCCTCCCTTTCATCATCGCGACCGACGAGCCAGGCTCCGACCCATAACCCCAACGTTGACCTCAACTTCGCCAAACATCACCTGCCTCGGCCTAAAACGTAAACCCTAGGTCTCGCAGTGAACTCTCGAGCGTCGGGAATTTGATCGCAACAAAGAAAGTTAGTAAAAGATGGAAGCTTTTCTGAAGACAAGGCGAACGGACTGAAAATCAATTGATTTTACTGAAGTTTGGATTTTAGAAAGGAGGATTTTCTCGTTTGGGAAACAAAGGACTGGCGGCCGTTTTAATTTCTTTGACCACGAAATGTTGTATGCAGAAATTAGGTTATAGCATGGCTTTTTATAGGATTTAGTTGAGGATTTTCTTGGAGGAGAATGCTCCACGTTTTTGCTTTCTTGCGGATGGACGTTCAGCCCTTTACATCCATGCATTTGAATATATCACAGGTCATCTAATTGCATTATTATCCTAGTACGTATGGTTGGCATTGAATACTGAACGTACCCTTTTAAATATACCTTTATTTAATTTTTAGAAGGCGGAGTTTAACGGTACTCCATTTCTTAAAACCCTGTTCATGTGAGTTGCTACGGACAGAAAAAAAAATACGATTGTGCTCAGTGATGTGCCGAGATCCCAAAAATATAATAATACCGGTAGATTAACTCATATTTTGAAACCCCAAAATGTTGATTACAGGGTGCAAAATACTCCAATAAAAAGTCACTTATTAAATTAATTAAAAATTACAGTAAAATTCAAAAAATTAAATTATCACTATGTCCCAAAAGAACCTTGTCTAAATTCAAACCTGATCTTTAGTTATATCGAATAAACCGTTACGGTCGATAAACGATTCTATAGCGACTATTTTAAAATTTGATTTGGACGTACCTCAAAATCTATACGACGAAATCCTGATTTTTCTCTTCCACTAGGAAGATATACTCCACCAGCTCCACACGTTTCATGTTTCACAGAAATCCGGCTTAAAACGAATCCTGTATATTCAGTTGAAGTTCGAATCGCCAATTTACGAACTGCAGCGCCTTTTCAAGCTCGATTTTAATTATAATATAATTATACGTTCAAACTGTCGTTCAAATAATATATTCATTATTCTAATTCAATTCTAAACTGAATTAAATATCACAGATGATCCAGTTCCCACCATATTGTTATTTCAACCAATTCTGATTATTTCAGAATTAAATATATTATTTAATTTGTTATTTTAATTAAAAATTCATCATTATTAAATTCTACGACCATTTAATTCACTATACCACCATTGATATAATTAAATAAATTAATCATAATACCCCTGCCAATGCGGGTCATTACAATCTTCCCCACTTAAATAATTTCGTCCTCGAAATTGCTAAAAAGTAGAGGATGACCCTATCGACTGGTTAGAACATATTTGTTCACTTCTTAACTTCAGTTTCAACTGAACCAATTTAATTTCAATTAAATTATTAATTAATTCTTATCAACGAAAATTTCCAAAAATCCTGAAAATTTTCTAACATTTTAACTCTTCGAAATTTTTTGCCAGCACCTCCTTTGTACTGGTCGATAGGTCAAACTACAACTCGCCCCTCTGGGCCATCTCCAACTCAAAAGAAAATCAAACAGCCAAGCGGCTTGCCAATTCGGCTCATAAATCTCATGCTTATATCGAATATAAACTTGTACCTTTTTGTCGAGCATATCAACTCTATCACTTTCATATGCTATCAAATCAGCGGATACAAGGGTCATCCTAATCAAATCCCCATCTTCTTTTATCCGCGACACAACCATTCGCTTATATCCTAAGTCGAATTTTATTTCAAATTCGAGTTCCATTGTCGATTTCAATTTCCCAATCCAATTTTCATTTCAGATTCTTATCTCGACAATCCAATTTTATTCAAGAATACATTTTTCCTGATATCGTTCTATTTCTATTCAGTTTTCCTTTTTGAAATTCAACTGAGCCCATAATCAATATTCCATTAGTTAAATCACTTCTCTATTTCTTTATCAATATTTGTTAACCAAATATTTTCAATAACCATATTAGCCTTTTATGTTATTGGGGAAACATTTCTGAATATCGCCTTCCTTTATTTTCTAAACTTTAGAAAATATATGCTATTTATAATTGGAAAATATTCCAATTTCTTATCTCTTTACCGATCTCGTTTATTTCTATACTTACGAAATATTCTTTATTATATTTTCAAGCTTACACTTAATTGGGTTAAAACGGATGTTGTGTAAAACATCGTTACGACAACCCAAATACTATATTCAACTACCTCTCATTCAACATTGATCTTCGAGCCTGAAATCTTACTGTTTATTTGTTTAATAATGAAATCAATCAAGTTGGGGTATAACTACCTCTCAGACCTTGACTGAATAACATTTATAACATCAAAACAGTTATGACTACTTATTCGAATAATCAATATCATACAACTACTTATTCACTTTTAAACACGTATACACTTCCTCTTTCTATCCTGACTAGATTTTATTCTAGACTTTCTTTTTGATTATACTATTCTAATTCTAAGTTCGTTTTCTTATCGACTTCTAGATATATCGATACGTTGATTTCTAACTATCAAATTATCTTAAAATATTTTAACTCCTTAGATTCCCGGAAAAATTCGCCATAACCTCCTTTGTACCGGGAGCATCGGGATATTTCGAATAGCCTCCCATGGCCCTTACCAATCCAAAAGAAAAAGAAAAAGCCAAACGGCTAGCCGATACGGCGCATAAAATCTCATATATGAATTAAATACATACCTTTTCGTCGAGCATTCTATTTATATACCTTCATACCTTATCCATACCTATCTCATGTATATTTATACATTTCTAATTCATTTCAACTTAATCCAATCATTTTAACTTAGTTCGTTAAGTGATTTTCAAATTACTGGTTTGCCCATTTCACCTTTTTATTTGAATATAACATGTTCAAATATATGTTTAACTTACTTATCAACTAATTGAATTCCATTTCAATTTTATTTGAATTTCCTATATTCAAATTCTATTTCGATTCTCTTATTCAAATTCTATATTTGAATTTCATTTCAAATCTCTTATTCAAATTCTATATTTGAATTTTGTTTCAAATCCATTTATTCAAATTCCATACTTGGATTTCGTATATTCAATTTCCTTATTCAAATTCCATATCTGAATTGCTATATTCAAACTCTATTTCAATTCCATTGAATTTCATATATTCAAACTCCCTTTGAATTTCTATATTTGAATCCTATTATTACTCTATATGAATTCTATATTCAAATCCCCTTTGAATTTTCTATATTCAAATCCTATGTTTGAACTTCCTTTATTCAAATTCCTTTAAATAAGTCTCGGTTTCAATTCCTTTTGAAATCGATATTTCTACCATTGGAAAATAGATTTCCCTTTCAATTTCATACTTGTATTTTTTTTCTTCTGAATTATCCAATGATAATTCTTTTCACTTCATTTTATAAACTTCGTTTATAAAAGAACTATTTATAAACTTTGTTTATAAAGGAACTTCTCGTTTTATTTCTTTTAAAACAAGTTAATATTTCAAATCTATTCCAAAAATTCAAATTCTATATTTGAAATCCCATTTTGAAATTCAACACTACTTGACTTTCCCAAAACAAATTCAAAACAGTACCTCTGGTAGTAATTCGTCACTTACAACTCGAAAATGAATACTGATGATGCAGCTGTCATCATCAGAATCTATTTTCCAACGATCGAAGTGAGTTCAATACTATAAAACTATTTCTAAACATTTCCACTTTGAAATTCATTTCAAAATATAATTCACACTGCTTGTAAAACAATTTAAAATCTCCCAGGATCTTAAATTTTCCTTATTTTTAATCCAAATACATTTACAAACACTTATCCAATTTTCCAGAGTTTTAACTTCAATTTCTGGTTTAAATTTCAGATTTAACTTATCTGAATTCACGTATTTCACTTATATGAATTCTGATTGGTTATTTACATAACCATTTAATTTATAATCTTACTCGATTATAATAACAACCAATATATCCAATATATTCAAAATATACGTTGGGTAAACTATTTCGTTTACCCTCTTTCAAAACATACCATGATGGTTCATCGTATTCAAGTGTTTGGTAACTCCTACCGATACAGTGGATCAAACTGATCGACCAGAACTCATAAACGACTCAACCAATGAATCTCCACAATATAAAATAAATTTTTATATCAAATAGCAAGTACGTTCACTCGTATATATACACTCAAACTCAATCTAGGGTATTACTAACCCTATCTCTACCGAGTCACGCCACAGAGCCAAGTAATTCATAACTTAAGCTCTGATACCAACTGTAACGACCCGGATTTCGAGCGACTTTGGTTATCGACATAAGCACGATGTCGATAACCAAAACCTCGAAAAATCCTGGTAATTAGTGAAAGAAATTAGAGGGTGAGGAAAGATAAGATAGAAACTTAGAATAGAAGAAGAAGAAGAACACAATATCAGAGTAACACAAATCTCACAGCGGAACGAATAAGTATATTTCATAACATAACTTTGAAATACAAAATTGGTACTTGAATATACATATCATTATCAAGGTACAGCACTTACAACACAGCGGAAATAAACTATAGCTATATGATCCTGAAGCCTCCTGCTCCAAGCTCTTCCAGTATATCTGTAAATCCCGACTACTTGACTGCCCGTACAAATTTAGGCACCCAAGAGTTTAGGGAAAACAACAAAATAAACTCCGGGTCAGTCATGGGACTGGTGTGAGTAAAACAGTTAAAAACAGTTCGAACAGGTAAACGATATCTCATAAGACCACGTCGCATAACGGAACGGGTTTTTCCCTTATGAGAATCCAAAATATCTTTATATCAAAAACCTTTTGATATTATAATAATGTCTATCAACCACAATATATATAATCATCTAGTAGAAACGCTTTCATCTCACGTTCTACATATAGTATACAATCAAAACCGCAAGCACGTATTGGGAAATGGATTTCCAACTATGACAAGGTATGGATCCACCTTTCGCTCGTGTACCTCTAGAGAGGAATACACTGGGTTCAACAAGAACATCTTGCAACCCGGCCACACATGACCGACCACTCATTTCGCTTGAGTGTATCGAATGTATATCACCAACAGTTGGGATCAGCAACCGTTTCCCGAATGGGACAGCATCAACAATAGATTTTTAGAAATGAATGAAACTCTAGATCAGGTGATTATACACCCTACTTCGGTGCGACCGACTTAGCCATGCTGCCTGCCCGATTTCTGTCATTTACCGGATGTTGAGGCTAGAAGCTACGCTTTAACATCACATCAGATTCACTTTGAATGCCACATCGTCAAATCCATCAAATCACCGATTGATGTCCTCAACCATACATTATGTGTTAGCTAAAAGAAGTTTCCTTCTCCGCTTCCACTCTTGGTACGGTTGGAGAAATCAATATACGTGATCGTCTGGACATACTCTGTCAGACATCCGTCCATACAAGTCATCCAGGAACAGGATGAACCGAAGGCACTATTCTATAAACAGGATAGCCCTTGCATAACTCCGTCTTCAATTCCCTTTGGCATATATGATTTGCAACGCTTATGCCAATACAGAGTGGTTCTTTGGATAATAATCCAACCGGTCTCTCCATATTAACAACGTTAAAATGGTCAAAACTTCGATAGTCTGTGATTTAACTATCGAATAAAAATAGGTGTGCAAACAATGATATTATTTCCCAATGGAAATTATATCGATCAAACATCATTCAACATTCATCTCTTTAGTTCATTAATTTACTTATCTCATGTTTCCCTACGTTCAATATTCCTTATTTTCTAAATTGGGAAAATATACGTTATTAACAATGGAAAACATTTCCATTTCTTTGTTTCTTTATTAGAAAACATTTCTGGTTTCTTATTTGGAAAACATTTCCAAAGCTTCTTCATTGGACTTAGACAGATGTTTAACAAACCATCGCGATGCCAACTCAAACCATTTTCTTTACTGCCGAACCTTAACTATTCCTTAGTTAAAAACGAAGCCAATCAAGTTGGGGTAGAACTACCTCTCAGACCTTAACTGAACAACATTTCTAACTTTGAAATAGACAAAGTTCGCTTTACATTCCTTTTACTAACTTCCTTACTTAACCCTCCTTCGAATAACTATATTCGATTGACTCTTTTTACTTAACTCTATTCGATTAACCCTTATCAATTAACTCTATTAGACTAACGCTATTGATTTTTCTCATTTCACTTAACTCCTTTCGAATAAACTATATTCGATAACTCCCTTTTACTTTCTATTCGAATAACTATATTCGATTAACTCATTTGTTTTAACTCTAATCGATTAAACTAACATCGATTAGCTCCTTTCAATTTTATTCTCTAATCGATTAACTAACATCGATTACTCCTTTGACTTTCTTCGAATAAACTATATTCGATTAACTCCTTTTGACTTTCTTCGAATAAACTATATTCGATTAACTCCTTTTGACTTTCTTCGAATAAACTATATTCGATTAACTCCTTTTGACTTTCTTCTCTAATCGATTAACTAACATCGATTAACTCCTTTTACTTTAACACTAATCGATTAAACTAACATCGATTAGTTCCTTTTACTTTAACACTAATCGATTAACTAACATCGATTAGTTCCTTTTTAACTTTATTCTCTAATCGATTAACTAACATCGATTAACTTCTTTTGATAAACTACGTTTTCCGTTACAACTATTTCCTTTTTATAACGTTTACTTACCGTTACAAATATTTCCTATTTATAACTTCTATTTACCGTTACAAATATTTCCTATTTATAACTTCTATTTACCGTTACAAATATTTCCTATTTATAACTTCTATTTATTTTCTAAATAAATATCCCTTTTATAAAACCGTGTTCGTTTTATAAATATTTCCTTTTATAAAATCCTGTGATTTTATAAAATTCCTTTATTTCAATATACATTGAAATAAATTCTTTTTACATCCCAGGGTCTTTTATGATATTTACAATATCGAATAACAATGATCAACATCATTCCAACACCCATAATCCATAACAGATTATATAACACATCATATATCACAATATATGAAAACAGTAAAATAAATGTTGAGGAATCCAGTTGGATTCCTCCAACCTGTTTCCCTGCATCACAGATGTTAAACAATATAGATAACATCACTTTTCAGTTCCATATGATATATTCTGTTAAACAGAATCAATATAGAACTTCAACTAACTGACTAGCAGTTCAATCAAACAGTCAACACACAGTCAATCAGCCAATATCTAACAGTTCTAAAAATACAACATGAAATTATAAACTGTTCAGAGTTAGTGAGATTTACTCACATTGGACGATCATCGTTAATAACGATAACCATCGCTTGATGATTCTGCTTTTGTTTTGTTCAAAACAAAATAAACATCTGATTTTTCCTCGAAATTCCAGTGGTCCTGTTTTCAGCGGAGATAGTTCCACAACGTAGAGTTCGTCATTACGAATCCAACGTAGTTAGTTTCATCGGATTCCAAGTTAATCACGTATTTGAGCTCTTCTTCCTTGATGCTAATAAAACCCATCACTACCATTCCACCAATTACAGTAAATACTAGAACTTCCTTAGCTTCCCTTCCTTTTGCCAAGATCGACCAACAAATTCACCAATTAATATCAACTCTTCCCATATTCGAAACCAAAAGACCAGACTAAACACCACAAACTCCACAAACAAACATCACCCATCTGCCAATGATTTTCTCTTACCATTTCCAACTATTTTCAACGCAAGGTCCTCCCTCTTCTTCTCACAAATTTTCAAAACAAAAACTACATTTAAACTCTCCACAAACTTTTCTTTCAATCAGTACCAACGGTCCTTATTTCCTAACTTCTGCTCAGTTTCTAACAAAATACAAAAGGCATACCAGAATTGTACCATTTCCAATCCTTCCTCACAACAAAATTTCCAACTTCCTGTTATAACCAAAACACCATCTCCCTTTTCTTGCCTTAGAACTGCTCTTCCTCCATCCATTTACAGTCAAAAGAATTCACTCCAAACAAAAACCAACCCTCCTGCTACTTCTTCTAATGCACAGTAGTGGCCGACCCTCCTCATCGTCCCTCACGCATCAAGTTCTTCAACAAACTGAAACCTGACTTCACCAAACCAATCTCCCTTGCGAGCTCTCTAATTCCATACCCTGACTGAAGAACTCGGCCTCCCTTTCATCATCGCGACCGACGAGCCAGGCTCCGACCCATAACCCCAACGTTGACCTCAACTTCGCCAAACATCACCTGCCTCGGCCTAAAACGTAAACCCTAGGTCTCGCAGTGAACTCTCGAGCGTCGGGAATTTGATCGCAACAAAGAAAGTTAGTAAAAGATGGAAGCTTTTCTGAAGACAAGGCGAACGGACTGAAAATCAATTGATTTTACTGAAGTTTGGATTTTAGAAAGGAGGATTTTCTCGTTTGGGAAACAAAGGACTGGCGGCCGTTTTAATTTCTTTGACCACGAAATGTTGTATGCAGAAATTAGGTTATAGCATGGCTTTTTATAGGATTTAGTTGAGGATTTTCTTGGAGGAGAATGCTCCACGTTTTTGCTTTCTTGCGGATGGACGTTCAGCCCTTTACATCCATGCATTTGAATATATCACAGGTCATCTAATTGCATTATTATCCTAGTACGTATGGTTGGCATTGAATACTGAACGTACCCTTTTAAATATACCTTTATTTAATTTTTAGAAGGCGGAGTTTAACGGTACTCCATTTCTTAAAACCCTGTTCATGTGAGTTGCTACGGACAGAAAAAAAAATACGATTGTGCTCAGTGATGTGCCGAGATCCCAAAAATATAATAATACCGGTAGATTAACTCATATTTTGAAACCCCAAAATGTTGATTACAGGGTGCAAAATACTCCAATAAAAAGTCACTTATTAAATTAATTAAAAATTACAGTAAAATTCAAAAAATTAAATTATCACTATGTCCCAAAAGAACCTTGTCTAAATTCAAACCTGATCTTTAGTTATATCGAATAAACCGTTACGGTCGATAAACGATTCTATAGCGACTATTTTAAAATTTGATTTGGACGTACCTCAAAATCTATACGACGAAATCCTGATTTTTCTCTTCCACTAGGAAGATATACTCCACCAGCTCCACACGTTTCATGTTTCACAGAAATCCGGCTTAAAACGAATCCTGTATATTCAGTTGAAGTTCGAATCGCCAATTTACGAACTGCAGCGCCTTTTCAAGCTCGATTTTAATTATAATATAATTATACGTTCAAACTGTCATTCAAATAATATATTCATTATTCTAATTCAATTCTAAACTGAATTAAATATCACAGATGATCCAGTTCCCACCATATTGTTATTTCAACCAATTCTGATTATTTCAGAATTAAATATATTATTTAATTTGTTATTTTAATTAAAAATTCATCATTATTAAATTCTACGACCATTTAATTCACTATACCACCATTGATATAATTAAATAAATTAATCATAATACCCCTGCCAATGCGGGTCATTACAATATTACTGATCCCATCTCTAACGAGTCATTCTAATTGGATATTACTAATCCAATATCTGATGAATTCTTTCGTATGGTTCTAATGTGTCTTGTTCTCGAGCTCTGTAAACCAAAGCTCTGATACCACTGTAAGAACCCGTAACTTCCCCGTGAAGTAGTTCTAATTTTAAATATGATAAAGATGTAAATTTCATTGTATAAAATATTTCACTCAACACATGAACATCGTCAACACATGACTATTTTTATATTTAACACATGAATTTTCTTTTATAATATTCATTGTTGTCCCGATTGGAATGAGGCCCAATCAATCACCATATAACGTTAATTATATGGATTTCCATACAACACATGTATATAATAGCATTGAAAAATAATCAATATTCCCAATATGTGAATTGGACTGGAGTTGAATCGAAATTATCTTCGGAATATTTCGATGTTGGATTTCGTGATTGTACAGATATTGTTATGGGAATTTGAAAGATATATTTTATATCGTTATTTCCAATACAATATTTGTTGGTTTCAGAATTTGATATTGAATATAAGCTGGTATATTTTCTATTCAGAGCCTTGTATTTAATATCAAATGTGATTTGGGTTTGTCGTGAATGGTGTCTTCATTAACACTGTTCTTAAGCCCAATAGGGAAAAAGATTAAATCTTTCTATTTAGATTTAATGAAGTGTATCAATTAAATAATATTTAATTGAAATTGAATTTGAATTGGTTTTTAGGTTTATCGTGAGCGGTGTTTTGAACAACACCTGTTCTTTAACCCAATTAACAATAGAATGTGATTTGGGTTTATCGTGAATCGTGTTTTAGATGACATTGGTTCTTTAACCCAGTTAAAGGCAGGATGTTGATTTTTGAGAAGATTAAAACTAAGTGGAGTTTTAATGAATCTTTAATTAGATTAAAATGTGAATTGATAATTTAAATTATCAAATCTGAAAGGTGATCGAGAATGGAGTATCACCAGTTTTACTCCAAAGCGATAGTTAAATCTTTAATTAGATTTGAACGTGAAATGGTAATTAATTTTACCGACAACACTGTGGTGTTAGATATGGAGTATCACCAGTTTTGCTCCATGGGATATATAGGTTGGGATTGGGAAATAAAACAAATAATTACTTCGGTGTGGTTCGTTAATCCCGACTAGTTTGAAATGATATCCAAAGGAAGATTATAGGATAAATTTGGAAGAATTTATCTTGGTTAAAATTAATGGGAACCTTTCCCTAAGAATGTGATTTTGTGAATAAAAGAATATTCTGAATTGGAATGAGGCGTTTGTTGTGTTTGTGTAACATTCGTTTATTATATACGTGGGTTATTTAGAAAGGCCGGGTTTATACCCATTCTGAATAACCGATTCGAAGATGAAGACGGTGGTTGAAGAACGGAAGTTTTCACATCGTTTGGGTGATTACTGATGATCTTGATTGGGCTGTACACCCAGGATGAGGGAATCAGTTGGTGATCGTCCAGACGTACTTGGAGATGGATGGATATGCGAGGAAAGTGCCTCCGGTTTCGTTCGGACCCAGAACGAACTTGTAAATGGATTGTGTGTCTGACATTGGATTTTATTCTGTGTTGATTGATCTCTATTAAATATACATCTGTTTGGCGGCGGAGAATTTATTCTCTTGCTTAACGCCCTTCTCTGAGACGTACGAGCTCAGAGGTTGTATATCGATGGACATCAGTCGCATGGAGTGAATTGCCAATGTGGCACGCGTAAGTGGCAATTGATCAAGGCTTCTGTTGAAAAGCAAAGTCTTGTGGTTGATGATCAAAGCACGGCCTGTGTGGCATAGCTTTGTGTGTAACGTGGATTCGCGAGCCTCACACCTCGGTATGAGTCAAAAACGGGATACGGACCCAAGGAGTGCACGGCGTTTCTTTCTAGCTATGGTGGTGTCAGTGACCTACCAGCCCTGACATTTATATACTTTTCACCTGTGTGGTTGTTGGATACGAGGCGCCTCGGATATAGGTCTGTAAGGACCGGGAAACGTGTGTTCAGGAATTGCCAATCCTCAAAAGTAAGAGAGGACCGGCCTTGGAGGATCCAGGGATTGCTGTGTGCGGTCCCGAGGCATTTGCTAGAGTGTCTCGAACGCGGAGAGGAGCTTGCCCCTTGCCTCGACTCATGATGGAAATCCGATTTCCAATACGCGATAGTGCGGTTTTATTTGTAGAACCTAGTATGGCGACATAGTGGTATGGGTCATTAATGCCGCCTATGATTGATATTTATGATTGAAATTGTTTTGACACTATACACCTATAATAGTATCAAATAACGTGTTTTAAACGTATCAAGCATGCTTTGGCTTTTATAAGGTAAAAACCCTATCCTCCGGCTTGCGTTGCATTGTGTGATGGGACCTGGGTCTTATAACGGCTTCATTTTTCTTTATTTAGCATTGCGCTGTTTGTTTTATGCACTGGTATTCTTGGGAGGAAACCCGTTCCGTGTTATACGGCGTGGTCCCTTGATTTACCTTACTATAAAAATAAAGAATTATAACTGTTTTAGTTCTCACACCAGTCACATGACTGACCTGGAGTTTATTGTTTTAACCTAAACTCTGGGTGCCCCTATTTTCCGCACGGGCAGCTAGTAGTTTTGGTTTTGCAGATTTATATTCACAGGTTCCTGATATACAGCTGGAACGATGCTCGGAAAGCTCTGTATCCGTGTATCACTTCTAGTTGTGCTTTTGTATTATTTTCCGCTGCGATGTATTTAAATGTAATTTAAATCTCTGATATTTGTTGAATGTAATTTATTCATTTATACTCTGTATATTCTTGTATCTGATGGAATTGTTGTAATAACAATGAAATGTTCTTCCGTCTGCGTCCTTTTGTGTGTTGTTCTCAAAATATTCGTGCTTTCCTTCACGGGGAAGTTACGGGTTCTTACAGAGGAGTGCCTATTCGCATGCATTAGTAACCGTCAAAATAGTAAAGGTTGCGACCCTTTAACCGCCCAGTTATTAATATGTATCCGTTAAGAATTCAAATGGTTGTACTTATTCAGCTAACAGACATTCCTTTCGAATTCTAGACTTAACGGACACACCTTTAAAATTCTGAGAAAAAATATTCTCATGTCAGTGCACTAGCCCAATCGGCAACCGTCGGCCATATCCAATCACGAGACCCTAAGAGCCCTGAGGCCCAAGGCCCTTATCTTTGACATTTTAATTTATTATTATGTCATGGACAACCCCACATCCTCATATCATGCCTCTCCTTTCTATTTTACATAAGCTTATTTGGCTTCTAATATATTAGGAGAGATTGTGCTAATATTTCTATGATGTGGGACTTTAAATATTTCTATCTCTTCTTCTTTCTACTTTCCCCTTTCTTTGCTCATTCATTTCCAATAATCCCCCATATGAATGAGCAGTCGATCTTAGTTTCGCGAATCATTTATCGCATTGGTTAAAGTAGCACATGGGCCTTGAACTGTCCTAGTGATTACCTATTTGAATCACAGGCGAATCAGTAGACATAGACTGTCTTTGAACTGTAATCCTTTTGTGTAATTCTAAAGTAGATAACACACGATAAATGTTTCTTATAACCCTTCGTTCTCTGTATGTGTTTGTTTTTGCCTTGAACACCTGCCTGGTCTCATAAGTTCTTAGAAAATTTGGCCTCATAATTCTCTTTGAAGCGGCGCCTTCGCACTTACTTAGGTGATTCTGTAAAGGGTATTCTCTAATTCCTCAAATACAGACATCATTAAAAGTACTCATACTTATCCTTATTCAACATAAAATGCACTGACTTATCATAGGAATAGTTTATGTGTAACAGTGCCATCAAGTTTCTCTTAAACTTTGTTGTCCCTTTGAACCTAGATCTTGGGATCTCCGTTCAACTAGGTGGGGTTTCCATTTTAGAAAAACCTTTAGTCTATAGGCCTTAGCCTCATTCCCTTCGATAAGGTTTAAACTTTCTCTCTTGGCAAGCCTTTTGTAAGCGGATACGCTAAGTTATCTCTAGATTGAATGTAATCTATTGTGATAACCCCATTAGAAAGAAGTGTCTTATCATTTTATGTCTACAATGAATATGCCTAGATTTACAAATGTATAGTGTACTATTAGTTCTTCCAATAGCTGATTGACTATCACAATGCATACATATTGGAGGCATAGGTTTGCTCCAATTAGGAATGTCTTCCAAGAAGCTTTGAATCCATTCTGCTTCTTCTGTCATCTTATCTAGTGCAATAAACTCTGATTCCATTGTAGATCTAGCGATATAAGTCTATTTGGATGATTTGCATGAAATTGCTCCATTTCCTAATGTGAACACGTATCCACTTGTAGACTTTGTATCATTTGATCCAGTGATCCAATTTGCATCATTGTATCCTTCCACTACTGAAGGATAGTTTGTATAGTATAGACCATAACTCTGTGTATACTTTAGATATCCTAGAACTCGTGATTATCGCTTTCCAGTGATGTTTACCAGGATTGCTGGTAAATCTACTTAGTTTGCTTACAGCATATGCGGTATCAGGCCTAGTACAGTTCATAACTTACATGATACTTCCTTGTATACGAGAGTATTCCAATTGGTAAATACCATCACCAGTGTTATTTACCCAATTTTGGTTCATATCTACTGGTGATTTTGCAATAGTTACATTATATTGCTTGAATTTCTCAAGTATTTTGGTGATGTGATGCGATTGGGATAATGCATATCCCTGTGGTGTTCTCAGAATTTTTACACCTAATATCACATCAGCCAATTTTAGGTCTTTCATATCGAATCTAGAGGATAACATATCCTTTGTAGATGTTATTATGGCCTAGTTATTGCCTAGGATCAATAGGTCATCAACATAAAGACAAACAATGGCATATCCAATATGTGTATCTTTTATGCACACACATTTATCTGATTCATTTATCATGAATCCATTTGATAACATAGTATTATCAAACTTCTCATGCCACTGTTTTGGAGCTTGCTTAAGGCTATAAAGTGATTTTACCCGTTTGCAAACTTTATGCTCATTTTCTAAGCTTAGAAATCCTTCAGGTTGTTTCGTATAGATTTCCTCCTCTAGTTCACCATTCAAGAATGCAGTTTTAACATCCATTTCATGCATTTCCAAGTCATGTATGGATGCAATTGCAATGAGCATTCTAATTGACGCTATCCTCGTTACAGGTGAATATGTATCAAAATAGTTCAGGTCTTCCTTTTGTCTAAATCCTTGGACTACCAGACGAGCTTTGTACGTGTCTATTCAACCATCAGGTTTCAATTTCCTTTTAAATATCCATTTATTACCTAAGGCCTTACATCCTTGAGGTAAATCAACCAATTCCCATGTATGATTGGACATAACGGATTCAATCTCATTGTTAATTGCCTCCTTCCTATAAGGGGCATCGCTGGACGACATAGCTTGTTTAAATGTGAATGGATCATCTTCTAACATAAATGTATAGAAGTCTGGTCCAAAGATTTTTAAAGTCCTTGACCTTTTACTTTTTCTTGGTTCCTCCTCTTGCTGCTCAACACTACTTTGCTGAGTGTTATTTTGTTCAGCATCCTCAATAGAGTAAGGAACTTCATCTTCCCTTGGTCTCTTTGGTGCATGATTTTCAGTACCATGTTTCAAGAAAAATACATGTTCAAAAAATCTAGAATTTCTCGACTCAATGATGGTATTTTCATGAATATCATCAATTTCAGATTTGTGTGCCAAAAATCGATATGCAACACTGTTTTGTGCATATCCAACGAATACACAATCAATAGTTTTTGGTCCAATTTTGGCCTTCTTTGGTTTTGGTACCTCTACTTTTGCAAGACACCCCCACACTTTTAGGTATTCGTAGGATGGTGGTCTGTTTTTCTAAAGTTCATGAGGAGTTTTAGAAGTTTTCTTTCGGGGTACTTTATTTAAAATATGATTTGCCAAAAGAATAGCTTCTCCCCAAAAATTATCTAGCAAGCCAGAGCTAATCAGTAAGGCATTCATCATTTCTTTAAGAGTTCTATCTTTTCCGTTCGGCTATACTGTTGGACTGAGGTGAATACGGAGCTGTAGTTTGATGTATAATTCCATGCTCAGCACATAATTCCCCAAATGGAGACTCGTATTCTCCTCCTCTATCATTTCTTAAAGATTTGATTTTCTTGTTGAGTTGATTCTCAACTTCTGCCTTATACTTTTTAAACATTTCAAATGCTTTGTCCTTACTACTAAGGAGATGCACATGCCAGTATCTGGTACAATCATCAATGAATGTAATAAAGTACCTTTTTTCCATCTCTAGTTTGACACATTTTAAAATTGCATACATCGGTATGTATTAAGTCTAAAGGTTCGGTATCTCGTTCAACATGATGAAACGAGGTTCTTGTAATTTTGCTTCTGCACAAACTTGACATTTATAGTTTGAATCTATATTGCATTTTGGTATAAATTATAGATTAATCAATTTTCGCAATGCATCAAAGTTTACATGCCCTATTCTAAAATGCCATATGTTAGAAGATTTAACAATGTAAGTAGAAGATTCACTTTCATTCATTTCAGTGCGTGGTACAAAAGTGGTTACATTTGCTTTAAACAAACCATCACACACATATCCTCTTCCAACATACACTCCATTCTTGGAAAGCACAAATTTATCAACTTCAAAGGTCAATTTGAAGCCATGCTTGCTCAGTAATGATACTGAAATCAGGTTCTTGCGAAATTCCGGAACATGGAGAACATCATTTAAGTCAGTTCCTTTCCAGAAGGCAGTTTCAACACAAAATTTCCTTTGCCTTCGACCTTTGAAGTAGAAGAATTGCCCATTAAAATTTGTTCGGCATCAGTTACAGTCTTATAGGTTATAAACATCCACTTGTTAGCACATATGTGTCGAGTGGCTCCAGTGTCTACAAACCATTCCACTGAGTTACCAACAAGGTTGCATTCTGATATTACTGCACATAAATCAAGATCAGAAATGTCTTTCGAAACATCAGCCGTATTTGCTTCTAACTTCTTCTTTTTAGGTGCATGACATTCGGCTGCTTTGTGCCCCTTCTTTCCACAGTTGTGGCAAGAACCCAGAAATTTCTTTGACTTCTTAGGAGCATTCTCCCTTTTTCTTTTGTTAGTCTTGTCTGACTCAACAACATTTGCTTTGGCAGCAATATTCTGAGAAATCTTTTTCTTAGAATTTCTGTTATCTTCCTCAATGCGTAGCCAAACTATGAGATCTTCCATTGTCATTTCCTTATGCTTATGCTTAAGGTAATTTTTGAAGTCCTTTCAAGAAGGAGGCAATTTCTCAATAGTTGCAGCAACTTGAAAAGTCTTGCTAAAAGTCATCTTTTCATCTTCTAATTGACGGATGATAAGTTGCAGTTCTTGAGCTTGACTTATCACCGTCTTTGAGTCAACCATTCTGAAGTCTAGAAATTTTCCAGTAATGAATTTCTTTATGCCTGCAAACTCAGTTTTGTACTTTTTCTCTAGAGCCAACTAGAGTTGTTTGGACGTTGTTAAAGTACAGTAGACATTGTAGAGGCTATCATCCAGACCATTCAGAATATAGTTTTTGCACATGAAATCTGATTTTGTCCAGATATTGAGTGCCTCTACTTTAGTAGCGTCAGGTTCGAGTTCGTCTACCACAGGAGCCTCTTCAGTCATAAACTTGGCAAAACTTAATGCTGTTAAATAAAACAACATTTTCTGTTGCCAGCGCTTGAAATTGATTCCATTGAACTTCTCTGGCCTTTCGCCATGAGACAGAGCCATTTTTGGTAGCACAGGCGCTAGCTGAGCAGTTTTCACCGTTTGAATCGGTGCAGAATCAGTTCTGCTGTTTTTCGTCATTTGCAACAAAAATATTGTTTCAAGATTGTTAGTACTTTTGTAATTACATAATTGTATTACAAATAGACAGCAACAACATTCAACGTTAATCAATTATGCCACAATTGTCACGTCAAAATGTGTTTACAATAATCATAGAAAGCGTAACTGATTTGTGCTCAAGATTGAAGACAAACAGAAAGTATTCTGTTCTAGTAATGTCCGAGTCCAGAAGTTTTCTGTTTCCTTGAAACAATATTGCCGTCGTATGTACCAATCGACGTAGTTGCAATTTGTTTCCTAGGATAAAACGGACCAACTCCGTTGCGTAGTGCCAGCAAACGGAGCTCTGACGAACTGGAGTTGATTACAGAAACTAGATCAGAGGATTACTTTGAAGAAGAAGGAATGCAAGAAAAAAAAGTGAATTCTGTCTTGTTTTGGGCAGTGTATATATAGGCAAGGAGGAGTGCCTGTTCGCATGCATTAGTAACCGTCAGAATAGGAAAGGTTGCGACCCTTTAACTTCCCGATTATTAATATGCGTCCGTTGAGAATTCAAATGGTTGTACTTATTCAGCTAATAGACATTCCTTTCAAATTCTGGACTAAACGGACACACCTTTAAAATTCTAAGAAAAAATATTCTCATGTCAATGCACTAGCCCAATCAGCTACCGTTGGCCATACCCAATCAAGAGACCCCAAGAGCCCTAAGGCCCAAGGCCCTTATCTTTGACATTTTAATGTATTATTATTTCATAGCCAACCCCACATCCTCATATCATGCCTCTCCTTTCTATTGTACATAAGCCTATTTGGCTTCGAATATATTAGGAGAGATTGTGCTAACATTTCTATGATGTGGGACTTTAAATATTTCTATCTCTTCTTCTTCCCTATCTCTTCTTCTTCCTACTTTCTCCTTTCTTTGCTCTTTCATTTCCAACATGATTTATTGGAATTTAAAGCTAGTGGAAATTTTGGAAAAAAAACAAAGCCACTCGAAATTAACAAAATCAGATTACGGAGGGATGGTGAGTGACTTATCAGTAAAAATTTAGAGCAGATTAAATTATTGATTATTTATTTGATTAGGAAAACTTGTTGGACTTGGTCAAACTATTATCCTATTTTTTTGGCATAGCCGACCGGGTTTTAAAATGATCTGTAACAATTTTTATCAAACAAACAATATAATATAATATGTACAGAAGATAGGTGAATTATCTATCAACTAGAAAAGGTCTTTATAGTCTACCGTTCACTCAAACAGTCTAAAAATGCAGGTGCTAAACGAATGTGTAGACTGTTATCACATAGCTTCATGCAGGAAGCGATACAAAAAAATTAGTTTGTCAATGACAAAACTCCAAAAAAGACATTATCATATGCCGCGTAAGGTGAGAAATTACGAAACAAAATTACAAAAGGCGTATGCAGCTAAAGCGTAGCAGTTAACAATCCAACATTACATTTACGCTTCACGTGGAGTAAACCAAAGTACAACAGCTTTGAGCCAAACCTGTGTCAATGCCATAATCACCTATCATAATTACATACGAGCAATGAGTCAATCAACAAAAGGCAACTTCACATGAATAAAGATAACCCAAACCAACTGAGCAACTGACTTGCGGTAACAGCTAACCAGCAACAACATTAACAAGCCCCACACAAATTACACACAAAGGAAATAAATAAATTACCTTGCAACAACATAAACTTTTGCATTGAAACAGAACAATGCAGCAACCATTACTATCAGAATGCAAGTCAATTGAAATCCAGGCAACATCTGAATATCATGACATCCCCAAAATGACATGGCAACCTAACACCAACAACCCACACACCCTCTTACCAACAGACACTCAAAGACAACCACAAGCAAGACCGAGAAACAAACCAATCCAAGACAAAAACAATATGAACCAAAAAACTAGCAAGACACCCATGTCGACAAATTTTCCACAATCAGCTATTACGAAACACAAAAAGAAAAATATACACACACCAGAGTTCAAGCAGAAACATCAAGACTAAGGTGCCGTTCGCACTGAATTTTTTCAATGTTTCCATTGCGTTGTCTTCCGACACGCCGGACGCTGTAATTTGGAATACCACATTAACCAATGATCGTTTGGATGTTGGAAAATGAATTATTGGTGTCCGACGCCAACTGCTAATCTAGTCGAACCAAACCCATTTTCGTATGCATGCACGTTCACGCCCTCATGCCCCAGGTGCCCATCTTTGACACTTAATATCTATGTATGAGTATCAAGCCTTCATGTTTATTGAAATCCATTTGATTTCATTTCAATTGATACTATAGTTTGCATATTTATATATGGTTACTGCTATAGGGCCCGAAAAAATAAGGTGCGGGAATATAGGAATTAAATCCAATAGGTGTAATTTATGGGTAATTGCATATCATGAGGCTAAGAGTTTTTCGTAACTTATTCGGGCCCTTACCAGTCGGGCCTTCTAGCTTTTCGATATACCAAAATCCTTATAATGTTTTGGCAATATAGGACTAATATTACAATCTTTCCAAAATGTTGTCATTCACATAAGAAACAAGAATTAAAATTAAACCCATAAATTAATTCAAAAAATAAATTAACAAATAAATACCCCGTTCATAGCAAAAAATGCATTTCCCGTTTACAAAGCTTCCATGTTCAAATGACACGCTCAAATACCATGTTACCGTTCGTCAAAAACGCACCCTAACCAACCACCACCCGAACAACGACTAAAACTCTAACTCCTGATGATACAAATAAAACCTAAAAAACACCAGCATGTCAAATAAACGATCCACAACCATGACCTACCTTTCGGTGAGGTTAGAAGTAAGAAGAGATGGGAATTGAAAACAGTCAATAAAGGTAAGTCGCGAATAGAAAGAGCAAGGGATGGTTCGAGGAGTGAAGAGATGGGATCGATAGGAACTCAAGAGTGCATGAGAAGGGGAGCTTTGGCAATGGCATATGAGACATTTAATGGCAACAGAGCGGTCAAGAACAGGGAAAAGTAACATCAAAACGCAAGGCCAATGAGATGGAAGTGGGGGAACAATCGAAAAACTGGCAGAGGTAGGAAAACAGCTAGGACCACTGGACGAAAGTTAAGGTTGGGATTGAGAAACAAAATGGAGGAAGGAGGAATCAAATTTAGTAGCAGAACAAAGAAATGAAGGCCGAAGAGTGGCGGCAGAGAATAAAAGATGGAAACCCTAGTCACCATTGTAGAAAAAAGCGGTTTTCCCCTTTAGCTTTTAGTGTTTGTAAGAATTGATTAATTGATTATTTGGAGGAATTGATTAATTGTTTTATTGTTTAAATCTGACTTAGGATAACAAAATAGCATCTTGAATTGCTATTAGATATTTCTGAGTTTATTTTATATTCAAAATTTATATCAAGTATTTGATTTTATGTGAGCAGTTGATAAATTGATTTAATTATGTTACTTAATGGTAACGTAATTTACTTATATTATATGGCTGGTGTCTACATTTGGCCAAATAAACACCGTTTAAACAATTGATTAAACTTTCTATAATTGGCGTCATATTAGCAAAATAAATCCTCATTCCATTATTTTTAATTATTTGGACATTTTGTTTATGCCAATTAATTTGATTTGAACAAGTGTTGTATTACATGTTAACTGCTAATTGTTAATTACAACACATGTCTATTAATGTAAATAGCACGCTGACTGGTGAATATAAGATAGCTTATTTAAGTACCATTATAATTGTTAAGTCTGTTAGGGACTGCGGAAATGATCGTTAAGGCAAAGCAAACACTACAGGGGAGGGGGTGAATAGTGTTTGTAAGAATGTAAACAAATCTTAAAACTAAAGAGAATTATGGAATACAAACACAATCATAGATTCAAACACAGATGCAAAATAAACAAAAATAAAAATGCAGAAAAGGAAAGAGCATACCGGATTTTATACTGGTTCGGATTACTCCTACGTCTATGCTGGATTGTGCAGAGTTTTATTACTATTTCCAATAGTCAAATACACCCTCCTTGATTTCACCGCTCAACAAGGAGACACCGACTCCTATTCATTGATTTCACGGCTCAACAAGGACACACAAACTCCTATTCCTTGATTTCACGGCTAAAAGGATACACCTATTCCTCTTTGACTTACAAACAAGGTTTATTCAACCCAAGCAATTACAAAACGGCCCTATAACTCTTCAATAGCACTTGATTCAGAGAGTAGAGAGTAAAGAGTATAGAGAGAAGAAGTTTGATCAAAACAAAATTGAATTCGGTAGAGTATAAGTGTAAGAATCATAAAAATGATTAAGAATAATGGTAGAGTGAAAGAGGATGAAGTTAAAGAAGAAGAGATGATAAAAAAATTCGGTTTTAACCTCTTTTTATAGAGTATGAAAGGTTGCAACGGTTCTGAAGCGATTCAAATAGTGAAAAGACACTTCCTTTCAAAATTGGAAAAAATGACAGTTATATGTCGACATTGAGTTTTTGCTATGTCGACATACTCATGTGTATTTTTGATTTTAAAAGCATTTTTCAAGTGTTTTGGTATAAAAATAATTCTGGAAATTCTTGAGTAAAATTCTAGTGTTGTAAATTAATATTATATGATCGAAAACATATGAAAACATAAATTTAAACTATATAAATATATTTATAAAATTATAATGTTTTAAACTATATAAAGTATAAATATAGTGTATATAAATATAGAGTAAAAAACTTAAGTTTGAAAAACAAAGAAGAAAAAATAGAAAAATAAAATAGAGAGGATTGAGGATAGAATTGATGTAACAACCTAGAAAAATTGACGTTTAAAATATGAATTAAATTAAGATTCAATGTAAAATAAGTATTTTTATTTGAGATTTTGTCAATTTTTGAACAATAGGTGCGAACCATTTCATAAATTTATAAACAAATGTGATTTACATTAATAACCGGTTGAATATTTAGCGTTGTCTTATAATAAATTGAAAACAAAACTTATTACTATTATTAATTATTAATTATTTTGATCTTGTAATTTGATTTATAGAAGAAAATATATGCTTACATTCGACATTCCAATTATAACATGTACATTTATTTATTTTGAACAAAGTATCCACTTTTAACGGCAATTGTAAACATAAGCTCAACTTAAATATTTTGCCAGAATTAACGTTATTAACTTGAGTTGATTATGAAAGTAAAACCTACAAATTTAGAATTATTGAATATTAAATTTAACAATATACTAGAGGTACAATTTAAAACTTGGACCTTCTATTTAATTTGAATGTAGTGTTCATTCTAGAATTTAAAAGCACATTGTGAATATAACATCAATATTTACGATGCTAATAAATGGTAAGCCATTTGGAATATTTGACATTAGAACAAGGAAAAGAGAAAAGAATCAATTTTTAAATAAGTTATGTTTAACGATTTATTTAACAAAGAATCAGTTCGCATAGTGATATATGGTTATGTTTAATTTATTACAAATCAAACCAATGATTACAAATGGTAATTAAACATTGAATTAACATAAGTATTGTTGATTAATTTTGCAAGCCGTTTACCATGTTATTTATGGTACAACTAATACAACAGAAACAAATCATTAATTTCGAAATTGAGAACTTTGGCGCAAAATAAAACATCGTCAAGATAAATTCATTTCAAACGGTTAAGTAAAAATCGTAATAAAATGCTTAAATCAATTCCAAATTCTAAGTTGAAATTTTATATAGATAGTAATAAATTTTGTTGAATCTAAATTTATGATGGTACAAATTGTGATATAGTTAATGTAATGAAAGCGAAGAATGAATTTTTGAAGTGCAGACGGTGAAATTGAACTACTATATATATATATATATTTGAAAATTATATATATATATATATAAAGAATATGTAATGCACATTTATGAAAGGAATGTGTAATGAAAGGAAATAAAATAAAATCGCGCAATCAATTCTATATTTTTGGTTACTATTTAATTTACGGTGTATGACGGGTAAGTTTATAATGTTCAGATAATACCATAAACAACGTTGTTAGTTCATGTGTTAGCCTAACATATTGTCCGTAGAAAACAAATCCAATTTTTTTTTTTTTAAGGAGATATGGTGGACAATCAAATATGAGAAAATCTAATTTTAAATCTTGCCATATCAGTGCAAAATTTTGAAATAGTGCCTAAGATTATGAACAATTCGTATTCACAAAACCCAAGACCACGCGATATTCTCTGCCCCCTCTTCTCTAAATTATAAATGCGTGCCTCCTGCTTCTATGCACAAACCAAACTTCTTTTCTTCTCAGAAAAAAAAATCCTATTTCTTCTTTTTTTCTTTCTTCTTGCGAATAGTCCTCCCCAACAAGCTCCCTTCCAAAAGTCCAACGTCCAGTATAGAAGTCGCGGCCTTTTCTTGTGCCAAGAGGTTAACACAAACATATAGTAGTGTAGAGAGTGTATATATCTATATACGAATTAGTAGCCGAGGAGCAGTGCGCGACGCATGTGTAAGAGATAATAGATCATCTGAGGCTGACGGAGTTGATTTGGAACTTGACAGTGAAAGTTTGGAAGGCAAATATAGGTGAGAACTCTAATTTAATAAATTTTATGTTCTTAGGAAAATAATGGTTTGTATGTAGTTATATTGATGGTATATGTTTGCTAATGATTCTTAAATAGATTCGTGGTGTAAAAACGACATCTTTATGGAATTTGGAAGTGAAACACCTTATGTTAGTTCACAAAATTACACTTGTATGGAATATTAGTTATATACACGCCTTAGTTGATTTGTGGTGGTATGTTTGAATTATTTGCAAGTGATTTGATGTGGTAAATAAAATTAAACCTTTAAAGATTCGATCTTTAAGTAAAATTTATGTAGTCACTTAAATATGTTAGAACACTTTAATTTTATTAATACGATTTAAATTTTTTTTATGCATGGTTAATGAATTTGATAAGGTGTGGTTGCAAGAATGATTAATTATTTATTATTAGTTCATGATGGTTGTCAAAATAAGTGCATACCAATGCGCGTTGATTCTTTAACGCTTATTTGGAAATTTATTTGTTGATTGCATATAGGAAATGAATGCATAAAACGGTGGTTAAATGTGTGAATATATATATGTACTCATTGCGACCTTATATGAATTGCCAGCAGAAAATTAGGAAATTTCCTAAATTTAATTAAGTAACGATTTATTGGCTAAATAACAATTTAGTGATTATGTAGTGTTTTGTTAACTTAATAATATTGACTCAATACTGTTTACTAATACCAATATTCTTTAGTTCGATAACAATTGTTAATTAAATTAATATTTGATTCCTCGAATAATTTTCCAAATTAACATTTTATGATATTGAATAAATTTGTTAATGTTGATTTAATTATATGGTGTTATTAAAACGGCTTATCAACTAAGTTACGCTAATAACAATTTAAATATGGAATGAAATAATGTTTTGATTAATACCTTGGAAAATTGTTAATTTGATTTAATAGTATAAATAATTTGATGTTGGAAACTAATCAACATGTTATTATCAATATCAATTGATATTAAAATTTATTTTAAAAGTGCCTTAAATTAAAATTGTTGATTTTAAACTTAATTACCGTTTTATTGATAAATTGTTGTAAAATTTGGCAAACTCGAACTATTGGGCTTGTAAAATCTAATATGACTTTAGATAATGATTTGAAATGATATTATAAAAATAAAAATTGGTTGAAAGGATATTTAAACTTCCATTATTAAATATGAAATTTGATTTACGTTTAGATAAATTTTATAATGATATATTATAAATTGCTTATGATAATAATTTGAATTTGAAGTTAAATAAGGAATGTAACTAAAGTTTCGGGTTCACAAATAGGTTTGTTTCGTTATCAATTCTAGAACGGTAAACGGGGTGTGTAACTAAGGCAAGGGATGCAGCAACCAGTGCGCTGAACTTACCTGGCCAACGTTTACTTATCTAGACTGGTAAAAGAGCAAATTGAAAGTGAATCTCGAATATTGTGAAACAAAAACTATAATAAATAGTTTTCCAATATAAAATTAGGTTAAATTGGTTGGAAGTGATCTTCATATATTTAATATAAGTTCTGTAGATGATGACTAATACTATTTGAGGAGTTAAACGGTGGAAATATCGTAATTTCGCTTATAGTATCAGTTTAATATGGAAACATATATTGGATATAAGAAGTTTCGATTTCTAACCAACTATATATTAATATAAATCGTTTGGATTTAACTTGAATGCTATGATGATAATATTGTTTACCCGAATAAGGTTTAGGTTAATTATGGAAGTTAATATGGAACTAAGTGAACGAAGTAAATAAGTTGAATGTCTTTGAGATCAATTGGATGAACTCAAGATTATCAAAACCAGTTATACTTTTCGAATATGAATATAAATTCAAGTCATCGGCATAGAAAGGAAACAATTCCAGTTTAAAGTATTTGTATATTTATATAGGTTTTCAACTATGTAAAACATGGTATGTTAATTTCAAATATTTTAATAATTGATTTAAAGGATATGTATATGTTTAAATCATTCTATTTATTTCTTCAAACTTTAGTATATAGTATGTAATTTTTTAATCATTTTTATTTTAAGATTTTCTAAATATATATATATAATAGTTTATAACAGATTTATTATTTCAAATATTTTATTTAATTAAATTGAGAATTGTTCCAGTCCTGAAACCTTTGATTCGAATATAACCAATCCTTGATTGAATAAACTCAATGAGTTTCTATAAGGACCCGTAACTTCCCCGTGAAGGAAAGCCCGGATTGCTTTGAGGACAAGCCACATCGGAACACAAACAGAAGAACATTTCATTGCTTATTACGACAATTCCATCAGAATACAAGAATATACAGAGCATGAATAAATATTACACAATTACTAAATATCAGAGATTTAAATACATTACTGCAGCGGAAAATAATACAAAACACAACTGAAAAGCATATACGGATACAGAGCTTTCCGAATATCATTTCAATTGTAAATCAGGATCCTGTGAATATAAATCTGCAAAACCAAAACTACTAGCTGCCCGTGTCGAAAATAAGGGCACCCAGAGTTTAGGTTGAAGTAATAAACTCCAGGTCAGTCATGTGACTGGTGTGAGAACTAAAACAGTTATTAATCTTTATTTTAAAGTTAGGTAAATCCAGGGACCACGCTGTATAACACAGAACGGGTTTCCTCCCAAGAATACCAGTGCATAAAACAACAGCGCAATGCTAAATAAAGAACAATGAAGCTATTATAAGACCCAGTTCCCATCACACAAGCCGGAGGATAGGGTTTTTACCTTATAATATCCAAGAATGCTTGGTACGTGAAATTTCATGTTTTATTATTACTATAAGTGTATAGTGTCAAAACAATTTTAATCATAAGTATCAATCATAGACGGCATGAGTGCCCCATACCACTATGTTGCCATATATAGGTTCTACAATAAAAACCGCAAAGTCACATATTGGAAGTTGGATTTCCATCTGTGAACCGAGGCCAGGGATCGTCCTCACCGCTTCGAGACAATCTAGCCTACCATGTCTCAGGATCAGAGCTCTAGTGACCCTTGGATCGTCAGGGCCGGTCCACCGATGTGGATTAAAATGCCTGAACACTGCGTTTCCCCGCCCTTGGGGGCGTAAATGAGTCCTATGACTCCATCGGCTCCACGTAGTCACTGATATATCCGAGGCGCCTCGTAATCCAATAACCACACAGGTGAAAATAATATAAATGTCAGGGTTGGTAGGTCACTGACACCACCCTAGCTAGAAAGAAACGCATGCCCTCCCTGATGTCCTCTCCCGTTTCTGGTTCACAACCGGGGTGTGAGGCTCGCAAATTAACGCTACACAAAGCTATGCCACATAGGCAGTGCTTTGATCATCAACCACAAGACTTTGCTTTTCAACAAAAGCCCTAATCATTTGCATCTTAGCATGCCACACAGGCAAACCACTCCATGCAACCGATATCAATCATTCACACATAACGATATCCAATGTCAGACACACAGTCCATTACATGTCCGTTCTGGGTCTGAACGAAACCGGAGGCACCTTGTACCTCGCATATCAATCGATCTCCAAGTACGTCTGGACGATCACCAACTGATTCTCTCCTCTTGGGTGTACAGCCCAATCAAGATCATCAGTAATTATCCAAACGATGTGAAGACCTCCGGTCTTCGGCCACTGTCTTCATCCTCGACACATCGTCGAATCAGTTATTCAGAATGAGATAAAACCGATCTTTCTGAATAACTCGCGTATATAATAAACAAATGTTACACGAACACAACATACGCCTCATTCCAATTCAGAATATTCTTTTATTCAAATATTCTTATACTTTGGGAAAGGTTCCCATTAATTTTATCAAAGATAAATTCTTTAAATGTATTCTTTAATCTTCCTTTGAATATCAATTCAAACCAAATTATGGTTTATCCAAACTAGTCGGGATTAACGAACCTTACCGAAATAATCATTTGTTTTAATTTCCCAATCCCAACCTATTCATTCCATAAAGTAAAACTGGTAATACTTCATATCTAGCACCACGGCGTTACCGGTAAATTCAATTACCATTTCATGTTCAAATCTAATTAAAGATCTAACTATCACCTGGAGAAAAACTGGTGATACTCCATTCTCGATCATTTCAATCTAATTAAAGATTCATAAAACTCCACTTGGTTTTAATCTTCCCAAAAATCAATATTAATGATTGTTTAACTTGGGAAATCATACCCTGTCTTTAACTGGGTTAAAGAACCAATGTCATTTAAAACACGGTTCACGATAAACCCAAAATCACATTCCATTTACAATGGAATCTTCATGGAAAACAAATCAATATATATAATCGATATAAACTTCCATATCCAACTAATAATATAAATGGAATAACAGCAAAGCCTTTTAAATTCCAGATATATTAGTTGTCTTCCTCCACAGAAATCCACTTCGATTATTACCAAATCGAATTCCATTCCAATTTATTTTATTAAATTGGAAAACTTTACTTTGAAAAATCTCCCTTAAATCTTAACAAAAGATTTATAAATTCCAAATCACATTTCACTGTAAATCGGGTTAAAGAACGAATGTCGTTAAAACACAGTTCACGATAAACCCAATTCACATTCCATTAATTTTCGGGTTAAAGAACAAGTATTATTTAAAACACCGCTCACGATAAACCCAAAAATCAATTCAATTCCAATTAAATACCATTTAATTGGTATATTTCATTAAATTTAAATAAAAAGATTTAATCTTTTTCTCAACTGGGTTTAAGAACAGTGTTAATGAAGACACCATTCACGACAAACACAAATCCCATTTGATATTAAATACAAGGCTCTGAATAGAAAATATATCGGCTTATATTCAATATCAAATTCTACGACCAACAAATATCGTATTAGAAATAACGATATAAATATATCTTTCAAATTTCCATAACAATATCTGTATAATCACGAAATCCAACTCGAAATATTCCAAAGACAATTTCGATTCAAATCATTTCCATAACAACTGGAAATTCTGGTTACTTTTAAAACCCTTTCGAATCCAATTTATTTATTTCAAAAATAAATGGATTATAATTCTAGTTCAAAACTAGTTCATTTCGATAAAAACTATTTTTATCATTTCAAATATGGATTTTTTCATCCCAATTCTTACCAAATCATTTCTTATGATTTTACACTAATTATTGATATTTTTAATAACTTTATCAAGGCCAGTACAGTCGATTTCCATCAACGGCCATCGAACTGCACTTACAACGACCTTTTCCAAATTTGAATTGGACATAATTCCAAATCCAACCGTTAGATTTCAAATTTCTAATATTCGTTAGAATGCTCTTTTCGATACGAACCCAACGGTTCCGGTTTTAGGAGAATCCGGTGGTCGGATCTCCCGTAATGTCCATTCGAAGTCAATGGTCGAAATTCGCGAACTACCGCAGTGCGGCGCGTTCTATCCAAGCCATTATATATATATATTACATATTCGTCGATTTCCTTTTAAAACGTATTTTATAAATCGTTTTAAATTCATTTTCAAAACGAATTCAACTTCATATTCAATTCCAAATCAAAATTGAATACTCCATATCACCGATATATAAATGATAATATTTTCAAAACATTATATTTTGAAATCAATTCTTTTTCGATATTCATTATAAAAACCAATAAAATCGATATAGATGTCGTTCACATCAAAATGGCGCATATCTAATCAACACGGCTTTATATATTTCAATAACTTCGTTATTCTATTCAACAAATGAATATTTTCTTCAACACATGAATTTTCTTTTATTCAACACATGAATATATATTTTATTCAACTCATGAATTTTCTTTTATTCAACACATGAATATATATTTTATTCAACACATGAATTTTCTTTTATTCAACACATGAATATTTATTTTATTCAACGTATGAATTTTCTTTTATTCAACAAATGAATATTCTTTATTTTCCAACTTGGAATGAGGCCCAATCAATTACCATATAATGTTAATTATATGGATTCCCTATAACACATGTATATAATAGCAACGATAAATAATCAACCATCGTCCAGAGTGCATTCTACACTACATAAGCATCAAATATAAATGTTTAACAGCCTGTCAATCAATCGATTGATATACAGCTAATTATTTGGGATTAGTGTACGCCAACTATCATCCCAACACCCGTGTGGGGTTTCAAATCAACAAACACAGATTTTTATTTGTGCAGTTGGGTGATGTGTAAAATTTATCGTCCCAATCAATATCAGTCAAATGGGTGTACATAAACAAACCTCCGATTTGTTTATAAATATTTATTTTATATACACATTAAAAATTATATTTTAAACTATAAAATATTTTATTCCATTCCCCATCATACAATCAATATTAACACCACAAACAACAAACAAACAAGTCGTCCATGGTCTGTGGACAACGGGTGTCGGGTGCTGCTAAGCACCGTCTGAATCCTAGTATCTATTTCAACTAGAAAACAAATTAAAAGTGAGAAGTTCTCACCTTCGGGATCCACTCTTCCATCCTATTCTGAATATTTGAATTCAGATTTGTTTTCCAACAGTACTATCGCAATCTGTATCAGGCAGTTGATTATTAAAAATCACATTTTTACACTGTTACTTCATACATAAAAATTCATATTTTTATGTTGATTGGTTATATTATAAAAGCTATATTTTTATAATTCAGTTTTCCATTTATTCTCTCTTCAACATAAAAATCATATTTTTATTATCTCTATAATATAAAAATCATAACTTTATTATCTCTATAATATAAAAATCATATTTTTATTCTTTCTATAATATAAAAATCATATTTTTAAAGATCATATTTTTATTATCGCTATAATATAAAAATCATATTTTTATTCTTTCTATAATACAAAAATCATATTTTTATTCTTTCTATAATACAAAAATCATATTTTTATTCTTTCTATAATACAAAAAACATATTTTATATAATCTGAAATCCTATCTTTATACAATGCCATTTTATTTTTAAAACTGATTTTACTATGTTATTTAGGAAAAAAAAAGAAAACTGATGTTTTTGTTTAACTAATTACATAAAAGAAAATAAAATCGTTTAAAAATTTACCTTTGCTTATGAAGAGGAGGGGGCTGATTTTCGAATGGAGGAAGGCGAAATACTGGTGGAGGTTGACTGCGATCTCAGGGGGGTTAGGGCTTGGCGAAGGCGCGGTCTTCAACAGGAAAGAGAAGGGAGCGCGAGAGCGTTGGGGTTTCGAACTAGGGAGGGAAGGGAGAAGAGGTGGCGCGCTTGGGATCCGGCGTCGGCAGCTGTGGTGGGCGGCGCTGCTTCTACGCGATTTGGGGTAGGGTTCGGGTTTTCTGGGCTTTTAGAGGAGGGAGAAGAGAGCAGGGGAGAGAGAGGCGCACCGGGGGGGAGGGGGGCTAGTGGTACCACGGCAACGGCGTCAACGACCGGGGGGGTGATGGGGCGGTGGCGTGAGTTTTTTTCTTCCCTTTTCTTTTTTTTATTTCGTTTACTTCTGAAAGAGAGGAGGGAGAAGAGGGAAAGGGGGTTTATACAATTAATTTATTTAATTTATTTTTCAATCAAAAAGTTGACTTTTTCTTTTAAACCCCAAACGAGGCCCAATGACTGTCGTCCCTAACGTATTACCCCCATTCCGAACACAGTGGGATATGTATCGTAAGCTGATTCGATCGTTTCGACCAGTTTATGTTAAAATCAAAATATAACTCCATATATTAAATTTGAACGCACATTTCCATTTAACGGGGCCACATACGGACTCTAAAAATTCCCAAAAAATATTTTCTAGCTTCGTATTGACGATACAGTTCTAACAAAATTAGTTTCGTCAAATTCTGAGACCGTTTGAAAAATGGCCATTTTCTGGTCGATCGAAATTGATAAAAACTGTCAAAACACGTTTTACTACGCCACGCTCACATATTGATTCAGAAAATTACGAATTTTGGAATCTAGCAATCGCTTGACACCCCGGATCCAACAAAAGTGCTTTCATCGAAAACGGAGGTCGTTTGCAAAATTTCCATTTTTAAGGGCCAAAATTCCATAGCGACTATTCTGAATTTTCAACTAGGCATAACTTTTTATTCCCGCTATGAAATTTCAATTTTTTGGATTCGTTGGAAAGATATTCCCAAATAGATTCTAATATTTTTGGTTTCGCTAAAATCCGGTTTATTTTCAATCCTGTACATTCATTTGAAATTTGAAATCGAATTTTCAAACTACCATGCCATTTTCAATTCCTTTTAAAACTAAAAATAAATATTTATATTCTAAAATTGATTCAAATAAAAATATACGTTCTAATTCTATTTAATATAAATTTCTCCTCGTCATTATTTAAAATAATTCATTTTAAATATTCAAAATTCGCTAAAATTGCCAAAATAAAAATTATAAATTGGCTCGGATTTTCCGGTTTATTACAATCTCCCCCACTTAAAACTTTTCATCCCCGAAAAGGAACAAAGATGAAAGTTGTTTACTAATCAACTCAACTTTCATTATTTTCATTATGGCTAAAGTTCTTCTACTTTTCAGTTTCTAAGAACTTTTCAAATTTTTCAAAAATTTGGCTAAGACCCTAAATTTTTGAAAAATTTCGCCATAACCTCCCTTGCACGGGAGCACCGGGAAAATCCCGAAATTGCCATATAGGACTCTCCAATCCAAAAGAGAAAAAGAAACAGCCAAGCGGCTAGCCAATCGGCTCATAAAATCATCAAAAACCCAAGAAATACAATAAACATGTACCTATTTGTTGGGCAAACAATTTTATTCCTCTTCTCTAGCCTCCCTGCTATAACCTGTTCACACATACATATATAGATGCATGCATTTCCAAACAATTTTCAATACAGTCCAATATTTGATCAATTTGGTTATACGGTTCAAATTTTAATTAATCAACCAATAATCAAACAACACAATCAGCAATCAATTAGTTGATTAGCTTTTCAAATTCATAACTTTGATACATAGTCCAAAAATCAGATTTTTGATGCCAAATCACAACAATAAGCCCTATCTAGTTTTGGTTCTCACACCAATCAATTGGAATCATATAGATATCTCACTTTCGAAACACGAACATAAATCCTGGTGATGGAGCTCCATCATCAAAATCATCTCCGGGCGACTAGAGTGTGATTCTATATCTATCTAGTATATTCGAGGCTTCAAATACACGAGGATCAGACGTATATTAAAATCTCTATATACTCGATTGTCCAAATCAATTTAAAATAAATATTCAAATACGAATAATAGATTTAAATTTTCAAAGCAAAACTTGTTTTCACTTTTATTTTTTAAAAACAACACTCCTCACACTCGTTCTAGGATGCTACTGATCCCATCTCTAACGAGTCATTCTCATTGGATATTGCTAATCCAATCTCCGATGAATTCTTTCGTTTAGTTCTAACGTGTCTTGTTCTCCAGCTCTGTAAACCAGAGCTCTAATACCACTGTAAGGGCCCGTAACTTCCCCGTGAAGGAAAGCCTGGATTGCTTTGAGGACAAGCCACATCGGAACACAAACAGAAGAACATTTCATTGCTTATTACAACAATTCCATCAGAATACAAGAAAATACAGAGTATGAATAAATATTACACAATTACCAAATATCAGAGATTTAAATACATTACTGTAGCGGAAAATAATACAAAACACAATTGAAAAGAATATACGGATACAGAGCTTTCCGAATATCATTCCAGTTGTAAACCAGGATCCTGTGAATATAAATCTGCAAAACCAAAACTACTAGCTGCCCGTGTCGAAAATAAGGGCACCCAGAGTTTATGTTACATCCCAAAATTTTCAGTATATTTAAATTTCAATTTAAAATAAATAAAATGGAATATATTGGGGAAAATTAAATTTTTGTAATTTTTTTATGATGGTGATTGTTTAAATTGAGTATAAATAGATTTTTTAAATGTAGTTTTATTTAGAAAGGCTGTAATTTGAAATTTAATATTTAAATTAATTTGAGTGGTTAATTTAAAAGTGAGATTCAAATTTTAAGTTGGAAATTGTGGAATTTTGGATTTGATGTTAAATAGCTTAAGATAAAGGCGAATTCATTTATTTGAATTTGCAGTTCAGATTTAATTTGAGAAATAATTAGATGTGGGAACTTAAAATTTATGAATTAAATTTATAGAATTTATTAAGTTATAATTTGGTTTAAATTTGAATTTAATGAATATTCGAATTGAAATTAAAACAGTTAAATGAATATTTGAATATTTTATTAATTATTTAACTGTGAAATTTAACTGTTCTGGCAACTGTCTCGGAATCCGACGAAACCAGTCTCATCGGAACCAGAACGGTGAAGTATGATATGATTTCAATTTGCGTTACAATCCGACTTACCGGTTGTTCGTACGAGAGAAATTGTGAAAGAAGTCAGTATAATGTGATATTTTGTTGTTTCTCATGTTTGGGCCTCCTTTATATATACAAATAAATTCCTCTTATCACTCACCAGTCATTCTTCACTTATACTTTTCCATCTGCCAACTCTTTTCTCTAATGGCAGAAATATTTTTCAAACCACAGAAAACAAAGTACCAACTCAAAAATCAAATCTTTTCAAAAACCTAGCAAATTATATGTCAAACTGAAGCTCTCGACGATACAAAGCTATGTGTATGGTTTATTTCGACATGCGATGCTCAGATTGGCCAGAATCTGGTGGTCAAACGTCAGTTTTCTGAACCCTAAAGCAAAATTTGGGAATATTTGATTTGGGCCTTATTTTCAGAAATTGAGATATGGGTTTTGTGCGGATTGTTGTCAGGAATTGATTTTAGATAGTGCAGGTCGTAACGCGACTTGAGGAGGTTGGATTTCATGGATTTGTGCTCGTTTTTTCCAAAACTAGGGCTAACAACGGTGACGCTACGGACCACCGGAGGTGGTGGGTCCGGTGCCAGAAGAAGCGCCGGAAGGAGGGCTAGTGATTGAACGTGGTCTGAGCTTCGCTGGTGGCTCGAGGTGCGTGTTCTAGGCGGTCAAAGTCTCGAGAGTTTGGGTTTTATTTCTGTTCGAAGCACTGACTGGGCACGCGTGAGAGGAGCAGGAAGATGAAGAGTGGGGGCAGCTGACGTGTCAAGTAATGATGGGTTGGAAATTTTTATTTTAATTAATTTTATATATTTTGAAATTCAGATAGTAAAACGCTAATAACTTTCTCGTTCTAACTCGGTTTTATGCACGGTTTGCTGCGTTGGGATCGTGGCGGAATTGCGGATGTTTTGACGCTAGTTTCACTACATTTTGAGACTGTGAAATTTTGGGCTATGATTGGATGTTTGATCCACTAAGGACCCAAAGGTGAGTGATTTTCTCACTTACGAAATACTGAATTATTCCCATATTTATCGAATTAAATTGTGAAATAAATTTGGTTGCATGGTTGTGTTGATTTGGTGAATGGTTGCTTAAACTTGACATGCAATGAAAATCGATAGTTAGTTATTTAAATTTGATTTAAATTTCTAGTTAAGAAAATCTCAACACTTTAAATTAGTGAAATGATTTAACATTTACCATGGAATAAAGTGTTGTGTGAAGGATGCCTTGGTTGATGTGATTACTGAATGATTATTGTGAAATGTTACTTACTTCAGTATGTGGATGTTCGTGTGTTCAACTTTTGACGATGAAATCCCAATTCTTTCACCGTGATGTTAAGGGAATCCAATAAACCCAGGATTCATCGATGAAAATAAATTAAGAACGCAAAGTGAAATGATAAATCTCTATGAGCCTGATTTGGATTGAAATGATAGATCCATCCCTGAAATATCGAGAAATTTAAATATAATATCACTTGGCCATTGGATAGATAATTATATACAGACATCAGTTGGTTAGATGATTTCAAATATCGAAATGTTATTTGGTCGGAAATTTTATTTAAAGGAGATGTGCCGATACTCGATAAATCCATTTTCTTTAAAGACCTGAAACAGGGAAGGTTTATTATAAAGAGTTAAGGAATTTATCCCAAATCAAAGTGGAAATTCTTAAATTGGGATCTGAATATGTTTTGGAATCATTCAATTTATGGTGTAGATTGAGGGTAGTAAATTCTTATGGAATTTAATTTTTGAATAACGGAAATCGAGGGTATTCTGAATTGTTTTGACCCAGTTTTTGAATATAGATTTGAATTCTTGAAATCGAACGATTGTTTTTGAAAGATGTTGAAAATGAGATATGAAATTTATGAATTCCATTTAGGCTGGAGTTAGATTCAAGTATTGAAGTTCGGAAGAAAGGAACGATTTTAGTTAAAGAATTTTATTATATATATATTTACTCTGTTTAATTTAAAATAACTATTTCTTTTCTTAAAAATTTAATTATTTAAGATTTTCCTATAAACTATTTATTACAACTAAATTTTTCTTTATATTTTATTACTTAAACTAAGTAGTAAAACTTTTAAATTACGTATATACATAGTGTTTAAATTATCTTATTTTATTCTAACTATTATATTTTATATATGTATATACATTTTATATAAAGATTTTATTTTATTTTAAGCATCTATTTTCAAATTATATTAAATAACCGTAATTTTCTTCCGAATGGAAAGTGTTTGGATCTAAAACCGTTGTTCAAATGGAGTTGAGATAAATTTTATTCTATTTGAATATGAATCGATTTCTAAACCGATTTTTATATGGAAATGTAAATTATATTCTACTCGAATATAAATGGACCTCCTAAGGGGTTGAAATGAGTTGAAGTGAAAGTATATATATTCTATTTGAATATGAATGGATTTCGAACATAAATCAAATTGGAATAATTTGAAATCTTTGAGATAAAATAGATTCTATTGAATATAAGTCGATTTGAAACATTATATGACTATAATATAAGGAGATGGAAATTTATTCTAATTTAGAATATATTTGGTATGATATGATATTTTGATATGAAATTAAATTCTATTTGAATATAAATTTGGTTCGAAATAGAATATGATATTTTGATATGAAGCGAACCTTTGTGAATTATAAAAGAACCAACCGATGTGAAAGAGGTAAGCGTTGATTGTTAAAGAGACCGGAGTCGACATAAGGCATATTCTCTGTCAGTGTCGATACCACTTTGACAACTGTGAACGTTATGACGTATCCAGAATGAGTATGATGACTTAGAGGCGATTATTGAATCAAAGGAGATGAACGATGACGAAATAGCCCTAACCTTCGGGTCAGAATTGAAATGACTAAAACATGAGTTATACCGTGACTAATTGAGGTAGCACCTTTGATCGGACGCACTTCTTCGATACTATTTCTATGACTATGATGATGATTTGGGCCCATTTATGATTTTTGGGAGTGTGATCCGAGGTGGGTGGTAGTGGCTGCTATGCATTACCATCGGTCTGGGAGTGCAATCGGTAGAATCCTACCCTGGGCATTGTGTAATAACCCGGAAATCTAAGCCAATTTAAAATTTTTATTTTGGCAATTTTAGCGAATTTTGATTATTTAAAATGAATTGTTTTAAATAAAAACGACGAGAAATTTATTTTGAATAGAAATAGAATGTATATATTTATTTGAATCGTCGTTAGAATATAAATATTTATTTATATATAAAAGGAATTGAAAATGGCGCGGTAGTTCGAAAATTCAATTTCAAATGAATGCATAGGATTCAAAATAAACCGGATTTTAGTGAAACCAAAAATATTTGAATCTATTCATGAATATCTTTCCAATGAATCTGAAAAATTGAAATTTCATGGTGGGGACAAAAAGTTATGTCCAGCTGAAAATTCAGAATAGTCGCTATGGAATTCTGGCCCTTAAAAATGGAAATTTTGCAAACGACCTCGATTTTCGACGAAACTACTTTTTTTGGATCCGTGATGTCAAGTTATTGCTAGTTTCAAAATTCGTAATTTTCTGAATCAATATGTGAGCGTGGCAAAGTTAAACGTGTTTTGTCAATTTCGATCGACCTGGAAATGGCCATTTTTCAAACGGTCTCAGAATTTGACGAAATCGTGTTAGGACCGTATCATCAATACGAAGCTAGAAAATATTTTTCGGGAATTTTTCTAGTTAGTATGTGGCCCCGGTAAATTGAAATATGCGTTCAAATTCAATATATAGAGTTATATTTTGATTTTAAAGAAAACTGATCGAAACGATCGAATCAGCTTGCAATACATATCCCATTGTGTTCGGAATGGGGGTAATTAGCTATTGACGACAATCGGTGGACTTGATTTCGAGTTCAAATGAAAAGTCAACTTTTATTGGAGAAAATAATAATAAAATATATAAAATATAATTCCCTTTTTTTTGCATAAGCCCCCATCTCCGGTTCAGTTTTCCTCATTCAAACCTAGCACCGCCAAATCGAAAAAAATTATGGCGACGTCATCAGGCCGCCACCGCCTCCACGCCGCCACCCTCTGCCGAGAGACCCCTCCCCTCCGATCTCCCATCTCTCTCCTCCCCCAACCGCCTCTCTCTCCCCTTCTCCGACGCTAAGCCCCGCGCCCCTTCAACCCGCGATGCCACCTTCGGAGCCCCTCTCTACACCGTAGCGCAAGCCACCACCGGTGGAGCTCGAGCCTCCCACTTGAAACTGGCACAGACCAGCGGCGAACCCCCCTCTCCTTTTCAAAGCGCAGAAACCCCCTCCCATTCCCTGTCGACAGCAACATCATCCCCTTCCTCCGATAACCCCGTAAGTTTTCTGATTTTATTTGCTTATATAAAACTGATTTATATAGGAATAAAACTGATTTATATAGGAAATAAAAACTGATTTTTATTTGCTTATAAAAAGATTTGATTTTTAGTTAAGGTTAAAAATATAATTTTTTATATCATAGAAAGGTTAAAAATATAATTTTTATATCATAGAAAGGTTAAAAATATAATTTTTATATTATAGAAAGGTTAAAAATATAATTTTTATAAGTGTAGTGAGATAAAAATTCGATCTTTATAGAAGGAGTAGAAATATAAAAATATAATTTTTATATAGAAAGAAGCGTTGTAAATATATGAAGTGAAATAAAAATCTGAACTTTATTTTTATCGTGAAGTAGAGAGAATATAAAAATGTGATTTTTATATAGTAGAAATAATAAAAATGTGATTTTTATATAGAGAATGGAGAGAGAAAAATAGATTTTTATCTATATAATAGTGGTATAAAAATGTGATTTTTATATACACCGCAATAATATAAAGGTGTGATTTTTATATATGTAGTGGCTACGGACAATGAAAGTGACCAAAAGACCAGCACGACGAAGATTTCTACATAAGAAGAGTCGTGGCGCTTGGTTTATCTAGTCGGTGAGAACTCCTTACCTTTAATTTAAATTTCTAGTTAAAAATATATACTAGAATGCAGATGGTGTTTAGTAGCACCCGACACCCGTCGTCCACAGACCATGGACGGCTTGTATGCTTGTTTGTTTGATTTTGATGTGTAGTTGATTATGTGATGTGAAATGCAATAAAATATTTATATAGTTAAAAATATTTTATAGTTGAAAACAGAATTTTTAACGTGAATTTAAAATGAAATAGTAATAAACAAATCGGACGATTTGTTTATATACACTGATTTGACTGATATTGATTGGGACGATAAATTTTACACATTGCCCAACTACACAAATAAAAATATGTGTTTGTTGATTTGAAACCCACACGGGTATTGGGATGATATTTGGCGTACACTAATCCCAATTATTTAGCTTTATGTCGATCGATTGGTCGACAGACTGTGTAAGCGTTAATTATTTATATTTAATGCTTATGCAGTTGTGTGGTGCACTCTGGATGATGGTTGATTATTTATCGTTGCTATTATATGCATGTGTTATAGAAAATCCATATAATTAACATTATATGCTAATTGGTTGGGCCTCATTCCAATATAGAAAATAAATTCAAGTGTTGTATAGAAAATAAAATCATGTGTTGAATAGAAAATAAAATTCATGTGTTAAATAATATAAATTCATGTGTTGAATAGAATAAATATTCATGTGTTGAATAGAATAAACATTCATGTGTTGAATAAAAGCCGTGTTGATTAGATTAACGCCATTTTGACGTGAACGAAATTTATATCGATTTTATTCATTTTTCAAGGAATATTGAAAGTGATTTCAAAATCAATTAAAGTGAATAGATTTGAAATTCGAATTAAATTGAAATGAATTGAAATTTGAATTAAATTGAAATGAATTGAAATTCGAATTAAATTGAAATCGATTTGAAATGAAATTAAAACGAATTTATATTGAAAAATTCAATTTTGATTTGAATTTGAAAAGGAAGTTGAAATCATTTTGAAAACGAATTTAAACGATTTATAAAATACGTTTTGAAAGGAAATCGACGAAATATATATAATATTATATATATATATATATAATGGCCTGAATAGAACGCGCTGCGCTGCGGCAGTTCGTGAATTTTGACCATTGACTTCGAATGGACATTGCAGGAGATCCAACCGTCGGATTCTCCTAAAACCGGAACCGTTGGGTTCGTATCGAAAAGAGATTTCTAACGAATATTGGAGATTTAAAATCTAACGGCTGGATTTGGAATTATATCCAAATCAAATTTGGAAAAGGTCGCTGTAAGTGCAGTTCGATGGCCGTTGATGGAAATCGACTGTACGGGCCTTGATAAAATTATTAAAAATAGTAATAATTTGTGTAAAATCATAAGAAATGATTTGTGAAGAATTAGGATGAAAAACTCCATCTTTGAAAAGATAAAAATAGTTTTTTATCGAAATGAACTAGTTTTGAACTAGAATTAAAATCAATTTGGTTTTGAAATAAATAAATTGAATTTGGAATGGTTTTAAAAGTAACCAGGATTTCCAATAATTGAATTGGAATGGATTTGAATCTAAATTGTCCTTGGAATATTTCGATGTTGGATTTCGTGATTATATAGATATTCTTATGGAAATTTGAAAGATATATTTATATCGTTATTTCCTATATGATATTTGTTGGTCGTAGAATTTGATATTGAATATAGGCCGATATATTTCTATTCAGAGCCTTGTATTTAATATCAAATGTGATTTGGGTTTGTCGTGAATGGTGTCTTCATTAACACTGTTCTTAAACCCAGTTGAGAAAGAGATTAAATCTTTTTATTTAGATTTAATGAAGTGTACACTACAAGAAAAACTGCAGATAGCAGCAGCTAAATCCGCTTCTAATCCGTCGCTAAATTGGCTTTAGCGACGGATTTCCTGCAAAACATGGTGGTCGGTAAAAACCATGACGGTAAGTGTGTCAGATTTTGCGACGGATTTTAGCATGACGTTTCCAACAGTTTTCCGATATTTTACTAATTACATAATAAAAATAAAATTTTATTTATTAATTTATTTTTAATTTATATACTGACTATTTACCGATGGATAATTAATTTATAATAAAATAGTATTTAAAAAAGAAGTGGGTAATCCCTCACTAATTGCCAAGGGATTAGCGACGAAAATTGAAATGAAGAAAACTTAACCTCACTTTTTTTGTTGGTAATCCATCGGTATTCCCCTTCTGATATATATATATATATATATATATATATATATATCGAACTAACATCATTTAATTGTGAATACTGAAATAAATAACATATTAAATAAATAATGTCATAAAATTGTTGAAATACACAAAATTCATGGACTCAAATACAGAAAATTTATTGATTCAAACAACAACATTTCATATACAGTATAATGTTCATTTTACATATAATATTTAAGTAATGATCCCACAATGCCAACACTGTCACATATAATATTTAAGTAATGAAGTGCACGCCGATCAAGTGAAACCCTGATGGATATCCAATATTGATTCTACTAGCATTTATTTTGGTCGTGAAGATCCACCAGCAACAAGTATAGATACCAAAATTTTAAGACTTTGTTACAGCCCGTGTTATTGGATTTTCCATCGTTAGGATACCAAAAACATAAGGTAACTAAAAGTTGTATGTTAGCTTACAGTCAAATTTGTATCAACATTATTGGATTTTCCATCGTCTCTTCCTTTTAAACTTTCTTTACAATGAATTGGGAGTTATTACTCATGCTAATAACCCTGCAGGAAAAATCAAGTAAAGCCCTCGAACATTCATATCCATTATTATGTTTCTTTATTGACAGTGGTAGCAATTACATGATTGCTAAGACGATCCTATTTAGTCAGACAAAATTCTCCATAGTAAAAAAACAGGAGATTAAAATCTATTACTTGTACTTGCAAGAAAATATACCCATGTACGATGATAACATGCTCGGGAAGAACAATATAATGGGACCTATGTGAATGTTAATAGTTCACACTTCATGTACTCAATTGGTTGATAACAAAGTGTCTTGCCAATATGATCTCGGTACACATAACATATGTTTGTTTGGTTCAATGTATATGTCACAGACTCACATCTAAAAAGCACGCTGGTGTCATGTCGAGAGAATAATACGATGAGACATATGCATGTGCACACAAGCATATGTGGGTGTTAAGAGCTTGTTTTTCTCACTCTCAATTGGTTTTGTTAAAAATAATTGGTTTCCCTATGGTGCTTCAACTGTCTACTGTAAAATTCCGATATGTTGAACATTTCAAGTTAACTAACACCAACGACAACAATGGATAAATCGTCATTTTCTTGCTAGTAGATATATTAAACAAAAATTTAAAAAACAAACATCTGGATATCAAATATGCGCTCAAGCCGGATAACATTAAATTTACCGAGTAAGAAACTAAGCAACTTTCCACTGCCACACACACACACACAATGATTTAAAATGACATTCACAGCAGAGCTTCCATGTCATTATGCAAAATGCCTTTTTGAATTACCTTATTAGTCATATGTTTGATAATCTAAAGCCACTCCACCCAATTAAAGTGATTATAGCAATTAAACAACAACTATTACGAAAACCAGTAGGAGACTTCTAGAAGCTCTATAGAAAGTGGAAGGAAGGAATCACCTACCTTGGTCTAAGCTGGCCCTCTTCCTATCGGTATCTGTCCCTACCTGTACTGCTCATGGAAAATAAATAAGAATCCTTTACTTCAAAATCAACTCAAACAATATGTGCACTGAAAGTAAACAGAGTAGTGCACTGCGTGGCTCGTTACATAGCTACCATAGAGTAGTGCTTTGCGGCCACTGCGCACCTTCAAACCAATATTTCAATTTCCTAGCATGCAATGCACTTCATATATAAGTGTATATGTGTATGTGCGTGTACGTATATGTATGTGTGAATGTATATAGCCAGTCGAGTGGTAAAGCTTTAATGTTATCTAAATGTCTAAGATACAATTATAAACTAATCATTCGGTGATCAAATCATCAAAAATCAAACAGGAAAGTCAATTTATAATATTTGATTGACCGCATGTCTATGATATAATACATGTCTATGATATAACACATAGAAATCTGTATATGTAAGTGAAAATAATCAAATCGTGTTTGTTTTAGCTTTAGACCACTTTCCTAGGTTAAATTTGATTATATGGTTTCTGGCATGCATGTAGAGTTGATTAAAATAGTGGGTTAGATACTCAGGCAGTCGAAATTATTTCCAAAGCTGACCTAATTACTAGCCGAAAACTGGAAGTAGTGGGATGGTGAATTATAAGAAAGATAAAAATTAATAGCATACCTCAAATTAGAGAGATATTCTTCTAGATCTGAAACAAATAAATGAAAATCATAAAACACATTAAGAAATAGAAATCAATCAAATAGCAAAAAGATTTGTTAAAAGAAGATGTTTTACCTGAAATTCCAATGTCATATCTGAAAATAAGTCCTTTTGCAAGAAGCATACTTACTAAACCTTGATCTTAGAAAATTAAGGGGGAAAATGCTGCATTATATTCTGTACGCCGGTCTTATCCAACAGATGATTGTTTCATGTTTCAGTTTGTGAATCCCTTGGTCTTGGCACAAACTCCATTCTAAAACTCCATTCTAATAATTGAGGCACCAGCACCTTCCAAGCAAATCAAACCCTGAACCATGTGGAATCAGTCATGTAACGATCCTCACGGCTGCTGCATCCCTTATGGCTTTTGCACATTTGTCGCTTCTCCAGACTGGAAATCGCCCTAGCCTCCACTGCTACAGCTGGGCATCCAGTTCAGTTGCATGTGCAACTGGACTCTGCTCTGTTTAGTTGCAAATGCAACTAGACACTGCTTAGTTTAGTTGCAAATGCAACTAGACAACTACAATACAGCAAATCAAATAGTGAGACAGGGACATCAGGATATGGATAGAATTACTCAAAGCAACATAAACACACCACAGCGAATCAGAATGAACATGAAAACGAGCATATGGATTAAGAAGGGTACACGATAGTCTAAAATTTTCAAAAATCCTGAAACAGATCGCACAACAAAAATTTCAGAAAACCAAAGGAAAATATATAGGTAAATCATACACTGAATCATCATTGGCTTAGAACTTGCGAATTCGAGATAAAATTCAAAAGGAAATCAAAGATAAATCATACCCGAGATGGAAGTTCAATTTCGCATCCAAAAGGCAACTGAAATCGATTGAATCGAAGCAATTAAACGATCTGGAGTAGGTGGAGCATCAGAGACAAGTGCGACAAACTCAAAGCATCAGAAATCGAAGGATTTAACAAACCCTAGCCGCCTTTTTTTATCCGGAATATAATAAAAACAACAAAAATATAAGAAACACACAAAAAACACTAAACGGTAAGATCAAGACAAAGCACAATAAGAACTGACCAGAAGACAGTGGTTTTGAATACGTCTGGAAGACGGTGGTTTCGAAGATTAGATTGTAGATCTGGAATTGAAGGCACGTGTGATTTTTAGGTTTAAGCGAACAGATCACTCTTATTTTTTTCCAATCGCCCAAAATTTTTTGTTTGCCAATGTTAATTTTGATTTCTCTGCCCAAAAATTTGTGATTAGGGGATGGATTTTGAATTTTAGGGTTAGCTGGGAAAGTAAAGAGGAGGATGCCGTGAAAAATTTTGAGCGGGATATAAAATACGATGGCGCCTTTCTTTCCTGTTTGTAACGTTAGTTGGAAGGTTCAGCAGGTTGTAAACTGTAGATCAAATGGTTTAAGCTTATCAAATAATTTCCAACATATTATAATTATTAATTAAAAAACAATTTAGAATCTATATTTGTGATTTAATCCAATAGAATATCACATTCAAATACTAAGTACATATCATTGTTACTGGCTACGCCTTTAATGTAATATATCAATTATTAAACGTTGACTATTATATATATTATTACACGTTGACTATTATATATATTATTAATTATTATTTAACTAACATTAGTCATCATATTAATTATTGAGAGTTGATCATAAATTATCAAACATGAGGTATAAATAACAATAACTATTAATTTTTATTTCGAAATTTTCTAAACTATATTAAATTTCCTAAGATTTCAACTTAAAATTTAGTTTTTTATTTTTGTATTTGTTGAACTTGTTTTTAAAATCAATTTTACAAACTACAAATTAAATTACCAAATATTAGATAATTCATATTGAATAACAATTTGATTATAAAATATTGATAATAAATATTATGTCTTAATTATTAAATATTATTTGTAGTTGGTGTTCCACAACGTGTGGAAGAAGTAGACAAATTTGGGTTAATAAGTGATGCTAGTGACAGAGGAGTTGGTGAAGTGGAAGAGAAACAATGGTTTTGTAGTGTATAGAGATAAAGACAAGCGAATTGGAAGAGATTCAAGGTGTGATCGACTCACGCCATCAATTAAATACTAATTTTTATTATTAGAGTAATTTAATTATTAAATAGTTAAAATCGACTCGTGACCATCGACTATTTAGATCTACAGGTGATGTGGAACTATTTGGTGATTTTGATATTAAGTAATTATCATGAATGGTAATTATTTAATATTAATTATTAAATATATAGAAATAATTATTTAGTTGGTAGAAATTAATTATTAAATATTACTTTTTGAAAACCTATAAATGATTATTAATTATAGTTAGTTTTAATTATTAATAGTAAAATATAATAAACAATAAAGTTAGTTTTAATTACTGATGTAATTATTAATTAGTAAATACATTATTAAATATTATTTATTAATTATTTATTATTTATAGTAATTATTTAATTATTATTAATTTATTATCATTATCAGTAATTATTTAATCGTATTAAATACTATTAAATAATCATTGATTATCAAAACAAATTTAATAAACATCGAACAACAATGTATTTTATTAATTACTATTACCTCTTATTTATATTATATAGTAATTAATAATTAATCAACATTAATTTTCAAAAAAAACAAAAAAACATTAACTATTGAATTTTATTTACTTCTAATAGTTATTATTTATTATTAATTACTAATCTATTATTAACATTAATTATTTAAAATTTAAATTTACTAATTAATTACTAAGTAATAACACAAACTCAAAACATTTAATAAATAAAAAATATAAAAGTTTGTTTCAAATCTCTTGGAAAACTGCAGGAAAATAGCTTCAAAATTATGTCGACGGTAATCCGACTCTATTAGCAACGGAATTTAGCGTCAAATATTATATGACGGTAAAGAGCTGCAATTTCCATTGATTTAGCGATAGAACTAATATTCGACGGTAATAATTTATAATAAGATGACATATAAAATCCAAAATATTTTTTCCTACAAAGCCCACGGAAATCCGCCGCTAATTAGCGACGGAATTTTCCGCTGCTAAAAATCTGTCGCTAATCTCGGTTTTTCTTGTAGTGGTACCAATTAAATGGTATTTAATTGGAATTGTATTTGAATTGATTTTTGGGTTTATCGTGAACGGTGTTTTAAATAACACTTGTTCTTTAACCCAATACTTAATGGAATGTGATTTTGGGTTGTCGTGAATGGTATCTTCAATAATACTGTTCTTAGACCCAACTCAGTTAAGGAAATCGAAAACTAACTGGAGATTAGTTAAGTTGAACGGTTTCTTGGGTATTGATATGATGTTGGTTTCGGCCTTCAGGGTTAATATTTGGGGAATTGTTCTCTTACTAATTTACGGTTATAGACTAATAGAATGGAATGTGATGTGGGTTTATCGTGAACCGTGTTTTAAATGACTTTGGTTCTTTAACCCAGTTAAAGATTAAAACCAAGTGGAGTTTTAACGAATCTTTAATTAGACTGAAATGATCGAGAATGGAGTATCACCATTTTTGCTCCAGGCGATAGTTAAATCTTTAATTAGATTTAAACGTGAAATGGTAATTGAATTTACCGATAACACTGTGGTGTTTGAGATGAAGTACGAGCAGTTTTACTTCATGGGATGAATAGGTTGGGATTGGGAAATTAAAACAAATGATTACTTCGGTAAGGTTCGTTAATCCCGAATAGTTGAATCGATATTCAAAAGAAGATTAAAGAATAAATTTGAGGAATTTATCTTTGATAAAATTAATGGGAACCTATCCGTAAGAATGTGAAGTTTAGCAACTAACTGAAGATTAGTTAAGATGAATGGTTTCCTGGGTATTGATCTGATGTTGGTTTCAGCCTTCGGGATTAATATTTAGGGAATTGTTCCATTACTAATTTACGGTTAGTGACTAATGAATTGGAATGAGGCGTATGTTGTGTTTGTGTAACACTTGTTTATTATATACGCGAGTTATTCGGAAAGACCGGGTTTATCCCATTCTGAATATCTGATACGACGATAAGTCGAAGATGAAGACGGTGGTCGAAGACCGGAGGTCTTCACGTCGTTTGGGTGATTACTGGTGATCTTGATTGGGCCATACACCCAAAAGGAGGGAATCAGTTAGTGATCGTCCAGACGTACTTGGGGATCGATGGATATGCGGGGTACTAGGTGCCTCCGGTTTCGTTCAGACCCAAAACGAAATTGTAAATGGACTGTGTGTCTGACATTGGATTTTATTCTATGTGATTGATTTTTATTAAATATATATCTGTTTGGCGGCGGAGAATTTATTCTCTTGCTTAACGCCCTTCTCTGAGACGTACGAGCTCAGGGGTTATATATTGATGGATATCAAACGCATAGAGTGGATTGCCTGTGTGGCATGCCTAAGTGGCAATTGATCAAGGCTTCTGTTGAAAAGCAAAGTCTTATGGTTGATGATCAAAGCACCGCCTGTGTGGAATAGCTTTGTGTAGCGTTGATTCGCGAGCCTCACACCCCAGTAGTGGACCAGAAATGGGAGAGGACCTCAGGGAGGGCATGTGTTTCCTTCTAGTTAGAAGTGGCGTCAATGGTTTTACACGCCCTGACGAGTTTGACTTATGTGGTTGTTGCTGTTGCGAGGCTCCTCGGATATATCGGTGACTATGTGAAGCCGATGGAGTCATTTGTTGGCTCATTTACGTCCCAAAGGGCGGGGAAACGCAGTGTTCAGGAATTTTAATCCACATCGGTGGACCGGCCCTGATGATCCACTGGTCACTCGAGCTCTGATCCTGAGGCTCGGGCTAGACAGTCTCGAATCGGTAAGGACTATCTTTTGCCTTGGTTCACAGATGGAAATCCAACTTCCAATACGTGATATTTGCGGTTTTGATTGTAGAGCCTAGTATTGGCAACATGATATATGGTACCCATGCCGTCTATGATTAATACTTATAATTGAAGTTGTTTTGACACTATACACGTATAGTAGTAATAAAAGATGAAATTTAGCGTATCAAGCATTCTTTGGCTATTATAAGGTAAAACCCTATTCTCCGGCTTGTGTTGCATAGTGTGATGGGACCTGGGTCTTATAATAGCTTCATTTTTCTTTATTTAGCATTGCGCTGTTTGTTTTATGCACTGGTATTCTTGGGAGGAAACCTGTTCCGTGTTATACGGCGTGGTCCCTTGATTTACCTAACTTTAAAATAAAGATTAATAACTGTTTTAGTTCTCACACCGGTCCCATGACTGACCTGGAGTTTATTATTTTAACCTAAACTCTGGGTGCCCTTATTTTCGACACGGGCAGCTAGTAGTTTTGGTTTTGCAGATTTATATTCACAGGATCCTGATTTACAGCTGGAACGATACTCGGAAAGCTCTGTATCCGTGTATTACTTCTAGTTGTGTTTTTGTATTATTTTCCGCTGCGATGTATTTAAAATGTAATTTAAATCTCTGATATTTTCTATGTAATATTTATTCATACTCTGTATATTCTTGTAATCTAATGAAATTGTTGTAATATGCAGTGAAATGTTCTTCTGTTTTGCATTCTTTTGTGTGTTGTTCTAAAAGTATCCGCTCTTTCCTTAACGGGGAAGTTACGGGTCCTTACAGTGGTATCAGAGCTTTGGTTTACAAAGCTCGAGAACAAGACACATTAGAACCATACGAAAGAATTCATCAGAAGTTGGATTAGTAATATCCAATGAGAATGACTCGTTAGATATGGGATCAGTAGTATCCTAGAACGAGTGTGAAGAGTAGTGTTTTTGAAATAAAAGTGAAAACAAATTTTGTTTTGAAAATTTAAATCAACTATTCGTATTTGATTATTTATTTTATATTATATTGAATTTGGACAATGCAGTATATAAAGATTTTGCATATATGTCTGATCCGCGTGTATTCAAAGTTCTAAGATACTGGATAGATATAGAATCACACTCTAGTCGCCCGAAGATGGTTCTGATGATCGCTATAGCGATCACATCATTAGTATTCATGTTCGAGTTTCGAAAGTGGGATTTCTATATATTTCCTATTGACTGGTGTGAGAACCAAAATTAGATAGGGCTTATTGTTGTGAATTGGCATCAAAAATGTGATTTTTTGACTATATATTAAAGTTATGTGATTGAAACGTTAATCAACTAATTGATTGCTGATTGTGTTGTTTGATTATTGGTTGATTAATTAAAATGTTGAACCTTTAGCCAAATTGAACCGAAAAGTGAATTGTATTGAAAATTTGTCGCATTTGCATGCATATACATGTACTTACATTGAACAGGTCATAGCAAGAAGGTTAGAGAAGAGGAATAAAATTGTTTGCCCGACAAATAGGTACATGTTTATTGTATTTCTTGGGTTTTTGATGATTTTATGAGCCGATTGGCCAGCCGCTTGGCTATTTCTTTTTCTTTTTGGATTGGTAAAGGCCATGGGAAGCTATTTCAAATATCCCGAAGTCCCCGGTGCAGGGGAGGTTATGGCGAAATTTTTCAAAAATTTAGGGAGTTAGCCAAATTTTTGAAAAATTAGAAAAGTTCTTAGAAACTAAAAAGTTGAAGAACTTAAGCCGTAAGGAAAATAAAGAAAGTTGAGTTGATTAGTTAAACAACTTTCGGCTTCGTTCCTTTTCGGGGACGAAAAGTTTTAAGTGGGGGAGATTGTAATAACCCGGAAATCTTAGCCAATTTAAAATTTTTATTTTGGCAATTTTAGCGAATTTCGATTATTTAAAATGAATTGTTTTAAATAAAAATGACGAGAAATTTATTTTGTATAGAAATAGAATGTATATATTTATTTGAATCGTCGTTAGAATATAAATATTTATCTATATATATAAAAGGAATTGAAAATGGCGCGTAGTACGAAAATTCGATTTCAAATTTCAAATGAATGCACAGGATTCAAAATAAACCGGATTTTAGTGAAACCAAAAATATTTGAATCTATTCATGAATATCTTTCCAACGAATTCGAAAAATTAAAATTTCATAGCGGGGACAAAAAGTTGTGTCCAGTTGAAAATTCTGAATAGTCGCTACGGAATTCTGGCCCTTAAAAATGGAAATTTTGCAAACGATCTCGGTTTTCGACGAAACCACTTTTGTTGGATCCGTGATGTCAAGTTATTGCTAGGTTTCAAAATTCATAATTTTCTGAATCAATATGTGAGCGTAGCAAAGTTAAATGTGTTTTTTCAATTTCGATCGACCTGAAAATGGCCATTTTTCAAACAGTCTCAGAATTTGATGAAATCAGTTTTGTTAGGATCGTATCGTCAATACGAAGCTAGAAAATATTTTTCGGGAATTTTTCTAGTTAGTATGTGGCCCCGGTAAATTGAAATGTGCGTTCAAATTCAATATATAGAGCTATATTTTGATTTTAAAGAAAACTGATCGAAACAATCGAATCAGCTTGTGATACATATCCCATTGTGTTCAGAATGGGGGTAATTAGCTATGAACGACAGTCGATGGACTTGATTTCAAGTTCAAAAGAAAAGTCAACTTTTATTGGAGAAAATAATAATAATAAAATATATAAAATATAATTCCCTTTTTTTTTTGCATAAGCCCCCCTCTCCAGGTTCAGTTTTCCTCATTCAAACCTAGCACCGCCAAATCGAAATAAATTATGGCGACGTCATCAGGCCGCCACCGCCTCCACGCCGCCACCCTCTGCCGAGAGACCCCTCCCCTTCCCTCCGATCTCCCATCTCTCTCCTCGCCCAACCGCCTCTCTCTCCCCTTCTCCGACGCTAAGCCCCGCACCCCTTCAACCCGCAATGCCACCTTCGGAGCCCCTCTCTACACCGTAGCGCAAGCCACCACCGGTGGAGCTCGAGCCTCCCACTTGAAACTGCCACAGACCAGCGGCGAACCCCCCTCTCCTTTTCAAAGCGCAGAAACCCCCTCCCATTTCCGGTCGACAGCAACATCATTCCCTTCCTCCGATAGCCCCGTAAGTTTTCTGATTTTATTTGCTTATATAAAACTGATTTATATAGGAATAAAACTGATATATATAGGAAATAAAAACTGATTTTTATTTGCTTATAAAAAGATTTGATTTTTAGTTAAGGTTAAAAATATAATTTTTTATATCATAGAAAGGTTAAAAATATAATTTTTATATCATAGAAAGGTTAAAAATATAATTTTTATATTATAGAAAGGTTAAAAATATAATTTTTATAAGTGTAGTGAGATAAAAATTCGATCTTTATAGAAGGAGTAGAAATATAAAAATATAATTTTTATATAGAAAGAAACGTTGTAAATATATGAAGTGAAATAAAAATCTGAACTTTATTTTTATCGTGAAGTAGAGAGAATATAAAAATGTGATTTTTATATAGTAGAAATAATAAAGCTGTGACTTTTATATAGAGAATAGCGAGAGAAAAATAGATTTTTATCTATATAATAGCGGTATAAAAATGTAATTTTTATATACACAGCAACAATATAAAGGTGTGATTTTTATATATGTAGTGGCTACGGACAATGAAAGTGACCAAAAGGCGAGCACGACGAAGATTTCTATATAAGAAGAGTCTTGGCGCTTGGTTTAGCTAGTCGGTGAGAACTCCTCACCTTTAATTTAAATTTCTAGTTAAAAATATATACTAGGATGCAGACAGTGTTTAGTAGCACCCGACACCCGTCGTCCACAGACCATGGATGGCTTGTATGCTTGTTTGTTTGATTTTGATGTGTAGTTGATTGTGTGATGTGAAATGAAATAAAATATTTATACAGTTAAAAATATTTTTATAGTTGAAAATAGAATTTTTAACGTGTATTTAAAATGAAATGGTAATAAACAAATCGGACGATTTGTTTATATACACTGATTTGACTGATATTGATTGGGACGATAAATTTTACACATCGCCCAACTGCACAAATAAAAATATGTGTTTGTTGATTTGAAACCCCACACGGGTATTGGGATGATATTTGGCGTACACTAATCCCAATTATTTAGTTGTATGTCGATCGATTGGTCGACAGACTATGTAAACGTTAATTATTTATATTTAATGCTTATGCAGTTGTGTGGTGCACTCTGGATGATGGTTGATTATTTATCGTTGCTATTATATGCATGTGTTGTAGAAAATCCATATAATTAACATTATATGGTAATTGATTGGGCCTCATTCCAATATAGAAAATAAATTCATGTGTTGTATAGAAAATAAATTCATGTGTTAAACAGAGAATAAAATTCATGTGTTGAATAATATAAATTCATGTGTTGAATAGAATAAATATTCATGTGTTGAATAGAATAAACATTAATGTTTTGAATAAAAGCCGTGTTGATTAGATTGACGCCATTTTGACGTGAACGAAATTTATATCGATTTTATTCATTTTTCAAGGAATACTGAAAGTGATTTCAAAATCAATTAAAGTGAATAGATTTGAAATTCGAATTAAATTGAAATTCGAATTAAATTGAAATGAATTGAAATTTGAATTAAATTGAAATGAATTGAAATTCGAATTAAATTAAAATGAATTGAAATTCGAATTAATTTAAGTTGAATTGAAATCGATTTGAAATGAAATTAAAACGAATTTATATTGAAAAATTCAATTTTGATTTGAATTTGAAAAGGAAGTTGAAATCATTTTGAAAACGAATTTAAACGATTTATAAAATATGTTTTGAAAGGAAATCGACGAAATACATAATATATATATATATATATATATAATGGCCTGAATAGAACGCGCCGCGCTGCGGCAGTTCGCGAATTTCGACCATTGACTTCGAATGGACATTGCGGGAGATCCGACCGTCGGATTCTTCTAAAACCGGAACCGTTGGGTTCGTATCGAAAAGAGCTTTCTAACGAATATTGGAGATTTGAAATCTAACGGTTGGATTTGGAATTATGTCCAAATTAAATTTGGAAAAGGTCGTTGTAAGTGCAGTTCGATGGACGTTGATGGAAATCGACTGTACGGGCCTTGATAAAATTATTAAAAATAGTAATAATTTGTGTAAAATCATAAGAAATGATTTGTGAAGAATTGGGATGAAAAACACCATCTTTAAAAAGATAAAAATTGATTTTTATCGAAATGAACTAGTTTTGAACTAGAATTAAAATCAATTTGGTTTTGAAACAAATAAGTTGAATTTGAAATGGTTTTAAAAGTAACCAGGATTTCCAATAATTGAATTGGAATGGATTCGAATCTAAATTGTTCTTGGAATATTTCGATGTTGGATTTCGTGATTATACAGATATTGTTATGGAAATTTGAAAGATATATTTATATCGTTATTTCCAATACGAAATTTGTTGGTCGTAGAATTTGATATTGGATATAAGCCGATATATTTTCTATTCAGAGCCTTGTATTTAATATCAAATGTGATTTGGGTTTGTCGTGAATGGTGTCTTCATTAACACTGTTCTTAAACCCAGTTGAGAAAGAGATTAAATCTTTTTATTTAGATTTAATGAAGTGTACCAATTAAATGGTATATAATTGAAATTGAATTTGAATTGATTTTTGGGTTTGTCGTGAACGGTGTTTTAAATAACACTTGTTCTTTAACCCGATACTTAATGGAATGTGATTTTGGGTTGTCGTGAACGATATCTTCAATAATACTGTTCTTAGACCCAACTGAGTTAAGGAAATCAGAAACTAACTGGAGATTAGTTAAGTTGAATGGTTTCTTGGGTATTGATCTAATGTTGGTTTCGGCCTTCGGGGTTAATATTTAGGGAACTATTCTCTTACTAATTTACTGTTAGAGACTAAAAGAATGGAATGTGATGTGGGTGTATCGTGAACCGTGTTTTAAATGACTTTGGTTCTTTAACCTAGTTAAAGATTAAAACCAAGTGGAATTTTAATGAATCTTTAATTAGACTGAAATGATCGAGAATGGAGTATCACCAGTATTGCTCTAGAAGATAGTTAAATCTTTAATTAGATTTAAACGTGAAATGGTAATTGAATTTACCGATAACACCGTGGTGTTAGAGATGAAGTATGACCAGTTTTACTTCATGGGATGAATAGGTTGGGATTGGGAAATTAAAACAAATGATTACTTCGGTAAGGTTCGTTAATCCCGACTAGTTGAATCGATATTCAAAAGAAGATTAAAGGATAAATTTGAGGAATTTATCTTTGATAAAACTAATGGGAACCTATCCCTAAGAATGTGAAGTTTAGCAACTAACTGAAGATTAGTTAAGATGAATGGTTTCCTGGGTATTGATCTGATGTTGGTTTCGGCCTTCGGGGTTAATATTTGGGGAATTGTTCCCTTACTAATTTACGGTTAGTGACTGATGAATTGGAATGAGGCATATGTTGTGTTTGTGTAACACTTTTTTATTATATGCGCGAGTTATTCGGAAAGACCGGGTTTATCCAATTCTGAATAACTGATATGACGATAAGTCGAAGATGAAGATGGTGGTCAAAGACCGGAGGTCTTCACGTCGTTTGGGTGATTACTGATGATCTTCATTGGGTCGTACACCCAAAAGGAGGGAATCAGTTAGTGATCGTCCAGACGTACTTGGAGATCGATGGATATGCGGGGTACTAGGTGCCTCCGGTTTCGTTCAGACCCAGAACGAACTTGTAAATGGACTGTGTGTCTGACATTGGATTTTATTCTGTGTGATTGATTTCTATTAAATATATATCTATTTGGCGACGGAGAATTTATTCTCTTTCTTAACGCCCTTCTCTGAGACGTACGAGCTCAGGGGTTATATATTGATGGATATCAAACGCATGGAGTGAATTGCCTATGTGGCATGCCTAAGTGGCAATTGATCAAGGCTTCGGTTGAAAAGCAAAGTCTTGTGGTTGATGATCAAAGCACTTCCTGTGTGGCATAGCTTTGTGTAGCGTTGATTCGCGAGCCTCACACTCCGGTAGTGGACCAGAAATGGGAGAGGACCTCAGGGAGGGCATGCGTTTCCTTCTAGTTAGAAGTGGCATCGGTGGTTTTACACGCCCTGACGAGTTTGACTTATGTGGTTGTTGCTGTTGCAAGGCGACTCGGATATATCAGTGACTATGTGAAGCCGATGGAGTCATTTGTTGGCTCATTTACGCCCTAAAGGGCGGGGAAACGAAGTGTTCAGGAATTTTAATCCACATCGGTGCACCGGCCTTGACGATCCAAGGGTCACTCGAGCTCTGATCCTGAGGCTCGGGCTAGACAGTCTCGAATCGGAAAGGACTATCTTTTGCCTTGGGTTCACAGATGGAAATCCAACTTCCAATACGTGATATTTGCGGTTTTGATTGTAGAGCCTAGTATTGGCGACATGATATATGGTACCCATGCCGTCTATGATTAATACTTATGATTGAAGTTATTTTGACACTATACACGTATTGTAGTAATAAAAGATGAAATTTAGCGTATCAAGCATTCTTTGGCTATTATAAGGTAAAACCCTATTCTCCGGCTTGTGTTGCATTGTGTGATGGGACCTGGGTCTTATAATAGCTTCATTTTTCTTTATTTAGCATTGTGCTGTTTGTTTTATGCACTGGTATTCTTGGGAGGAAACCCGTTCCGTGTTATACGGCGTTGTCCCTTGATTTACCTAACTTTAAAATAAAGATTAATAACTGTTTTAGTTCTCCCACCAGTCCTACGACTGACCTGGAGTTTATTGTTTTAACCTAAACTCTAGGTGCCCTTATTTTCGACACGGGCAGCTATTAGTTTAGGTTTTGCAGATTTATATTCATAGGATCCTGATTTACAGCTGGAACGATACTTGGAAAGCTCTGTATCCGTGTATTACTTCCAGTTGTGTTTTTGTATTATTTTCCGCTGCGATGTATTTAAAATGTAATTTAAATCTCTGATATTTTCTGTGTAATATTTATTCATACTCTATATATTCTTGTAATCTGATGAAATTGTTGTAATATGCAATGAAATGTTCTTCGGTTTTGCGTTCTTTTGTGTGTTGTTCTCAAAGTATACGCTCTTTCCTTACCAGGGAAGTTACAGGTCCTTACACATTGCCTCGAGTGCCTTGTCATATTATCCTTATCGAGCCCCATACGATTTTGATTTGTATCGTACCTATGGAGTGCCCTCTGATGCCATCGTATACGGTGGGTTTACGGTACTGTATAGACTACGGTATTATAAACGGTGTAAGGGTAAAAATGTACTCCCGCTTACGCTATTTTCAGTATTTATACTTTACTGAGTAAACACTATCATAATAGCGTATTATACTATCTACGTATTAGTTTAACGGATCCTTGAGAGATGGAAAAATCCCGTAACATCTCTTGAGTTATTGTACCCATGACACTGATGTTATTTCATATTTTAATTTGACTAATATGAGAATGATTTAGTGCTGATCCGAGTGTTTGTTGTGTTTTCTTTTTGTGCGATACGCTCGGGTCAGCAGATGTTGAAGTTAGCGAAGATTTCAACAGCTCGGAGGATGAAGACAAGTATTTGATATATATATATATATATATATTACATGTATGTCCCGCTGCACTTTACTTCCGCTGCATTACTGTATGATTTGTACAAGTGTAACTCTGATGACTGAGAAAGTTTAAGTCGAATGTATATGTTTTAAATGCTGTTGAACCATTATTTGTTTATTATATGTTGTCCTTCCGCTGTGAGGTTTTGCGATTGTTTTTCTTCTTTCTTTCTTTTCTTCTTTTCCCAATAACTGCCTGTATTTGTGATTTGTTTGGGTCTACATGTGTGGTTTATTGTCGATTTGAACGGTCCAAAAATATGGGTCGTAACATTTGGTATCAGAGTGTCGGTTAGCGATAACCTTGGCTCTGTTTGGGAATTTACTCATTAAAGATAGGGTTAGTAATGCCCTAGAATGAGTTTGAGTGATATGAGAGAGCGTACTTGTATTTTAATATAAATTGGTTTTTATTGTGTTGGCTTGTTCTGTTGAATATTTATGGATTCTAGTCGATATATGGGACACCATAGAATCGATAGGAATTTCTAAATAATCGAACAGAATTATCAACATAATATGATTTTCGATTATATTTTATATATATTATATATACTATTAGTGGTTTTAAGTGTATAATCTTTGGTCATTGGTAAGTAATAATATTAAGTTAATACCTATTATGGTTGATTCGATAGTAAATTTAATAAGGAAAACTTAAATGGTCTAAGAAAATATCTGAAAATGAAATGATACCTTTAGGTATAATTGGGAGAGAAAGGTTTGAGATTGAAATAGAAATGAACTTGAAACTTGATCCTGGGGTATCCTTGGAAATAGTTTTGCCAAAGTTTTAAATAATAGCATATTATAGGTATGATCGAAAAGAAATGGTTTTAAAGATTTTTCAAGTGGGTGTAATCCCTTCTTAGACCTTAGAAACGATGTCGGTAATGAGTGCACGCATTATCGACGTTTATTCTGAAGCGTTTAAGTGGGGGAGACCACCCGTACTTTCATAACTAGTTTGAAAGATTTTTGGATTTAAATTCCTATAGTATAAGTTTGTATAGGAGTATAAGTATATGATATTTAAAACAGAGTTTAAGATTAAACAAGAATTGGAATTTCTATATTCTTTCTTAAATTAAAGTTTTGGGTTTAAATTCATATGGTATGGTTTATAAATAGTATAAGTATATATGTATATTATTACATAAACTTAGTTATAACCCAGAATCAAGGCATTTAGGTTCATCTTAACTAATAATATTGATCTGAGATCTTAGACAACTCGATTCATTTGAATTCTTGACTTTGAAACTAGGAAATGGACTTGAGTTTAAGAAAAGAGAAACTATCGTTAAACGTTAATATGAACGAAAATTTAATACAAATAAACTCCAAATCCGATTGATACAAGGGTTCGAGAAAATTTGGAAACTGACCGCGGAATAAAAGTCAACTAAAATGAAATTGGAAGATTAGGTTGGGTAATAAAGCAATAACCCATGACTTGGCTGATTCATAAGTTTATTAAGTTAGTCGAGAAGGAGTGGAAAGGAACTTATGTTGTTGAAAAATGGATTGCCGATAAATATAAATTGAAAGGAATGAAGTTGTTAATGGAATTTGAATGGTTGATGAAATTAGAAATGGAAGAGATCTAAATGGTAAACCTCATTTGGAAAATATGTCGAATATAGATCGAAGTATGAACAATGAAATGAGTAGAGTGTAAACCATCTTGTCGAATGGAATATAACTTAATTCGAGCAGAGGAATCGAGTTAAAGGAAGTTAACTTAGGAAAGCGAATAGTAATTGATAGAGAGTTAAGTTAAAAACTTGGGTTATGAATAGTCCTTAACTCAATTCATAATTCGAGAGTTCAATAAATAAAATCGAGTTAACGGAATAAACTTTAATTTAAAAAGGAAAATCGGAATAAGTCAATAAGATAATGGCCAAATGAATGAACAGAAGGACCAAGCAAAAGAAATGAGATGCAAGTGGATAGGTTGGTTTTATTTGGATTAAGATAATTGTTAAACGAATTCTAAATTCGGAATTTGAGATATCGAGATGTGATGCAAAGATAAGACTTAGTCTGAGTTGAATGGATTACTAAAATGAAATCAACTTAGGAAATTAAATAAGCCAATTTAGAATTTATAAATAGTTGGGTTGAGTAAGTAAATTTCATCCATACCAATGAAAAGAGTAAGCAAGTAAATGAAATTCAATAAACGAGATGGAATAGGACGGTTTATATAAAAGCATAAATAACCTTAATCCATTGATATAGATTCGAAGTTAACTAAATAGAGTTTACTTTAGAAATGAAATTGTTAGCGATGGGAATATAAGGAAATGGAATGGGTAAATAAAATATGAAATGAAGCGAAACTTAGTCGAGTCAAATGAATTTAACCAAAAAGAATAAGTTATGAAAATTTGGCAAACTAATTCATGGTAATGAATTAAAGATTTGACCTAATCTAGTGTGTTAGAAAAAAAATCAAATCCAAATACATTCAAATTTAACTGGGGTGTAACACTTGAAATGAAACGAGAAAATGAGAAAAGGTATATTGAAATGGAGTGAGTAATTAAACATGAGTCCATCGCTCGAATAATGATATAATAAAACTTTTAAAGTGTTAAAGACCTACTAAAAATTTCTGAATTGGAAAGGGTGAAAACCCCAAATAAAATAATCGAAGTTATATGAAAACCTGAGATATTCGATAAGCCGAAGTAAAATAGCCATAACTTTTGACTTAATGATCGGAATTGGACGATTCTGGACTTTTCGGAAACCTTAGAAACTGAGCTAAAACTTGTATTAGTAAATCCTTGCCTAGTTTCCAAGTCTATAAAGTTGAAAACCAAGAACTAGTCGTAGTTGTATGCACAGAAAATAAAAATCTGAACTGAACACCAATATTGTTTTGACCATAACTTCCTAACCGAGCATCGATTTTTGATGTGCGAGTACAATTCGGAAAGGTCAGAATGTAAACTAAAACTTTCTCTTAATTTGCTGTGTCAAATTCTGATGTTTAGAGGGCTAAAAACTGGGGTGAACATTTCAGGCCTACATTCTCAGTGTTCGGGCTGAAATGTTCGCCTTCACTAAAATAGACATAACTTTTGAGCGATTTATCCGAATTCGACGAATCCGAATAATTCAGAAAGCCTGAAACGAACGCAATAAATTTTTCCTAGTATGCCTTAGTCAAATTCCATCATCTAAGGGTAGATAATACCCATTAGTTCGCTGACCTGTTGTTAACATGTTGGTTTTGTAGTTGAAATGATTTAAATATGTTGTGTAAGTTATATTTTTGCTATGTATTCTATATATGTTGATTCTTATGTGTATGTGAGTATGTTGCAGGTGTTATGAAGTCGTGCTACACGTTGGAGCTCGCTGCGATAAATTCTAAAATGCTAAGGCAAATAAATTGCTTAAAAACGCAAAAAGAGGAACGTATTTGGGGATTATATTGGTTTTGGGGTTTTGTTTTGTGTTTTTCCCCATTTCTGGAATGCCTCATCTTGTGATGAGATGATATTTGAGTTATATGAATGTAGGGATTTTTCCCGGACCTCTCCGTACAAAGGAGATGCTGCCGAAATTTTCCGTGATTTCGGAAGTTAGAAAATTTATGAGGTTTTATAACTATATACTTATTTTATAAATGTTATTTTATAAGTATGATCTGGAAGTATGACTTGTTTAATACCTTATCTCGTTCTCTTTTCGAGGACGAAAAGATTTTTAAGTGGGGGAGGATGTAACATCCCAAAATTTTCAGTATATTTAAATTTCAATTTAAAATAAATAAAATGGAATATATTGGGGAAAATTAAATTTTTGTAAATTTTTGATGATGGTGATTGTTTGAATTGAGTATAAATAGATTTTTCAAATGTAGTTTTATTTAGAAAGGCTGTAATTTGAAATTTAATATTTAAATATTTAAATTAATTTGAGTGGTTAATTTAAAAGTGAGATTCAAATTTTAAGTTGGAAATTGTGGAATGTTGGATTTGATGTTAAATAGCTTAAGATAAAGGCAAATTCATTTATATTAATTTGCAATTCAGATTTAATTTGAGAAATAATTAGATGTGGGAACTTAAAATTTATGAATTAAATTTATAGAATTTATTAAGTTATAATTTGGTTTAAATTTAAATTTAATGAATATTCGAATTGAAATTAAAACAGTTAAATGAATATTTGAATATTTTATTAATTATTTAACTGTGAAATTTAACTGTTCTGGCAACTGTCTCGGAATCCGACGAAACCAGTCTCATCGGAACCGGAACGGTGAAGTATGATAGGATTTCAATTTGCGTTACAATCCGACTTACCGGTTGTTCGTACGAGAGAAATTGTGAAAGAAGTCAGTATAATGTGATAATTTGTTGTTTCTCATGTTTGTGCCTCCTTTATATATATAAATAAATTCCTCTTATCACTCACCAGTCATTCTTCACTTATACGTATACGTTTCCATCTGCCGACTCTTTTCTTTAATGGCAGAAATATTTTTCAAACCCCAGAAAACAAAATACAAACTCAAAAATCAAATCTTTTCAAAAACCTAGCAAATCATATGTCAAACTGAATCTCTCGACGATACAAAACTATCTGTATGGTTTGTTTCGACATGCGATGCTCAGATTGGCCGGAATCTGATGGTCAAAGTTCAGTTTTCGGAACCCTAAAGCGAAATTTGGGAATTTTCGATTTGGGCCTTAATTTCAGAAATTGAGATATGGGTTTTGTGCGGGCTGCTGTCGGGAATTGATTTCAGATAGCCGCAGGTCGTAACGACTTGAGGAGGTTGGATTTCATGGATTTATGCCCGTTTTTCCCAAAACTAGGGCTAACGGCGGTGACGCTATGGACCATCGGAGGTGGTAGGTCCGGTGCCAGAAGAAGCGCCGGAAGTAGGGCTAGTGATTGAACGTGGTCTGAGCTTCGCTGGTGGCTCGAGGTGCGTGTTCTAGGCGGTCAAAGTCTCGAGAGTTTGGGTTTTATTTCCGTTCGAAGCACTGACTGGGCACGCATGAGAGGAGCTGGAAGATGAAGAGTGGGGGCAGCTGACGTGTCAAGTAATGATGGGTGGGAAATTTTTATTTTAATTAATTTTATATATTTTGAAATTCAGATAGTAAAACGCTAATAACTTTCTCGTTCTAACTCGATTTTACGCACGGTTTGCTGCGTTGGGATCGTGGCGGAATTGCGTACGTTTTGACGCTGGTTTCACTGCATTTTGAGACTGTGAAATTTTGGGCTTTGATTGGACGTTCAATCCACTAAGGACCCAAAGGTGAGTGATTTTCTCACTTATGAAATACTGAATTATTCCCATATTTATCGAATTAAATTGTGAAATAAGCTTGGTTGCATGGTTGTGTTGATTTGGTGAATGGTTTCTTAAACTTGACATGCAATGAAAATCGATAGTTAGTTATTTAAATTTGATTTAAATTTCTAGTTAAGAAAATCTCAACACTTTAAATTAGTGGAATGATTTAACATTTACCATGGAATAAAGTGTTGTGTGATAGATGCCTTGGTTGATGTGATTACTGAATGATTATTGTGAAATGTTACTTACTTCAGTATGCGGATGTTCGTGTGTTCAACTTTTGACGATGAAATACCAATTCTTTCACCGTGATGTTACGGGCATCCAATAAACCTGGGATTCATCGATGAAAATTAATTAAGAACGCAGAGTGAAATGATAAATCTCTGTGACCCGGATTTGGATTGAAGTGATAGATCCATCCCTGAAATATCGAGAAATTTAAATATAATATCACTTGGTCATTGGATAGATAATTATATACAGACATCGGTTGGTTAAATGATTTCAAATATCTAAATGTTATTTGGTCGGAAATTTTATTTGAAGGAGATGTGCCTATAATCGATAAATCCATTTTCTTTAAAGACCTGAAACTGGGAAGGTTTATTATAAAGGGTTAAGGAATTTATCCCAAACTAAAGTGGAAATTCTTAAATTGGGATCTGAATATGTTTTGGAATCATACAATTTATGGTGTAGATTTGAGGGTAATAAATTCTCATGGAATTTAATTTTTGAATAATGGAAATCGAGGGTATTCTGAGTTGTTTTAACTCAGTTTTTGAATATAGATTTGAATTCTTGAAATCGAATGATTGTTTTTGAACGATGTTGAAAATGAAATATGAAATTTATGAACTCCATTTAGGATGGAGTTAGATTCAAGTATTGAAGTTCGGAAGAAAGGAACGATTTTAGTTAAAGAATTTGTTATATATATATTTACTCTGTTTGATTTAAAATAACTATTTCTTTTCTTAAAAATTTATTTATTTAAGACTTTCCTATAAACTATTTATTACAACTAAATTTTTCTTTATATTTTATTACTTAAACTAAGTAGTAAAACTTTTAAATTACGTATATACATAGTGTTTAAATTATCTTATTTTATTCTAGCTATTATATTTTATATATGTATATACATTTTATATAAAGATTTTATTTTATTTTAAGCATCTATTTTCAAATTATATTAAATAACCGTAATTTTCTTCCGAATGGAAAGTGTTTGGATCTAAAACCGTTGTTCAAATGGAGTTGAGATAAATTTTATTCTATTTGAATATGAATCGATTTCTAAACCGATTTTTATATGGAAATGTAAATTATATTCTACTCGAATATAAATGGACCTCCAAAGGGGTTGAAATGATTTGAAGTGAAAGTATATATTCTATTTGAATATGAATGGATTTCGAACATAAATCAAATTGGAATAATTTGAAATCTTTGAGATAAAATAGATTCTATTGAATATTAGTCGATTTGAAACATTATATGACTATAATATAAGGAGATGGAAATTTATTCTAATTTAGAATATAATAGGTTTAGTATGATATGACATTCTGGTATGAAATTATACTCTATTTGAATATAAATTTGGTTCGAAATAGAATATGATATTTTGATATGAAGCGAACCTTTGTGAAATATAAAAGAACCAACCGATGTGAAAGAGGTAAGCGTCGATTGTTAAAGAGACCGGAGTCGACATAAGGCATATTCTCTATCAGTGTCGATACCACTTTGACAACTGTGAACGTTATGACGTATCCAGAATGAGTATGATGACTTGGAGGCGATTATTGAATCGAAGGAGATGAACGATGACTAAATAGCCCTGACCTTCAGGTCAGAACTGAAATGACTAAAACAAGAGCTATACTATGACTAATTGAGGTAGCACCTTTGATCGGACGCACTTCTTCGATACTATTTCTATGACTATGATGGTGATGAGTTGGGCCCATTTATGATTTTCGGGAGTGTGATCCGAGGTGGGCGGTAGTGGCTGTTATGCGTTACCACCGGTCCGGGAGTGCAATTGGTAGTAGGCTACCCTGGGCATTGCCTCGAGTGCCTTGTCATATTATCCTTATCGAGCCCCATACGATTTTGATTTGTATCGTACCTATGGAGTGCCCTCTGATGCCATCGTTTACGGTGGGTTTACGGTACTGTATAGACTACGGTATTATAAACAGTGTAAGGGTAAAAATGTAATCCCGCTTACGCTATTTTCAGTATTTATACTTTACTGAGTAAACACTATCGTAATAGCGTATTATACTATCTATGTATTTGTTTAACGGATCCTTGAGAGATGGAAAAATCCCGTAATATCTCTTGAGTTACTGTACCCATGACACTGATGTTATTTCGTATTTTAATTTGACTAATATGAGAATGATTTAGTGCTGATCCGAGTGTTTGTTGTGTTTTCTTTTTGTGCAATACGCTCGGGTCAGTAGATGTTGCAGTTAGCGAACATTTCAACAGCTCAGAGGATGAAGACGAGTATTTGATATATATATATATATTACATGTATGTCCAGCTGCACTTTATTTCCTCTGCATCATTGTATGATTTGTACAAGTGTAACTCTGATGACTGAGAAAGTTTAAGTCAAATGTATATGTTTTAAATGTTGTTGAACCAATATTTGATTATTATATGTCCTTCCACTGTGAGGTTTTGCGATAATTTTTCTTCTTTCTTTTTTTTCTTCTTTTCCCATTAACTGCCTGTATTTGTTATTTGTTTGGGTCGACATGTGTGGTTTATTGTCGATTTGAACAGTCCAAAAATATGGGTCGTTACAGTTTAGGTTAAAACAATAAACTCCAGGTCAGTCATGTGACTGGTGTGAGAACTAAAACAGTTATTAATCTTTATTTTAAAGTTAGGTAAATCCAAGGACCACGTCGTATAACATGGAACGGGTTTCCTCCCAAGAATACCAGTGCATAAAACAACAGCGCAATGCTAAATAAAGAACAATAAAGCTACTATAAGCCCAGGTCCCATCACACAATGCAACACAAGCCGGAGGATAGGGTTTTTACCTTATGATAGCCAAGAATGCTTGGTACGTGAAATTTCATGTTTCAATATTACTATAAGTGTGTAGTGTCAAAACAATTTCAATCATAAGTATCAATCATAGACGGCATAAGTGCCCCATACCACTATGTCGCCATATATAGGTTCTACAATCAAAACCGCAAAGTCACATAATGGAAGTTGGATTTCCATCCGTGAACCGAGGCCAGGGATCGTCCTCACCGCTTCGAGACAATCTAGCCTACCATGTCTCAAGATCAGAGCTCGAGTTACCCTTGGATCGTCAGGGCCGGTCCACTGATGTGGATTAAAATGTCTGAACACTGCGTTTCCCCGCCCTTTGGGGCGTAAATGAGTGCTATGACTCCATCGGCTCCACGTAGTCACTGATACATCTGAGGCGCCTCGCAATCCAACAACCACACAGGTGAAAATAATATAAATGTCAGGGCTAGTAGGTCACTGACACCACCCTAGCTAGAAGGAAACGCATGCCGCCCTCCCTGATGTCCTCTCCCGTTTCTGGTTCACAACCGGAGTGTGATGCTCGCGAATTAATGCTACACAAAGCTATGCCACACAGGCGGTGCTTTGATCATCAACCACAAGACTTTGCTTTTCAACAAAAACCTTGATCATTTGCATCTTAGCGTGCCGCACAGGCAAACCACTCCATGCAACCGACACCAATCAATCACACAGAATGATATCCAATGACAGACTCACAGTCCATTTACAAGTCCATCCTGGGACTGAACGAAATCGGAGGCACCTTGTACCTCGCATATCCATCGATCTCCAAGTACGTCTGGATGATCACCAACTGATTCCCTCCTCTTGGGTGTACAACCCAATCAAGATCATCAGTAATTATCCAAATGATGTGAAGACCTCCGGTCTTCGACCACCGTCATCATCCTCGACACATCGTCGATCAGTTATTCAGAATGGGATAAACCCGGTCTTTCTGAATAACTCGCGTATATAATAAACAAGTGTTACACAAACACAACATACGCCTCATTCCAATTCAGAATATTCTTTTATTCAAATATTATTATACTTTGGGAAAGGTTCCCATTATTTTTTATCAAAGATGAATTCTTTAAAATTATTCTTTAATCTTCCTTTGAATATCAATTCAAACCAAATTATGGTTTATCCAAACTAGTCGGGATTAACGAACCTTACCGAAGTAATCATTTGTTTTAATTTCTCAATCCCAACCTATTCATCCCATGAAGTAAAACTGGTAATACTTCATATTTAACACCACGGTGTTATCGGTAAATTCAATTACCATTTCACGTTCAAATCTAATTAAAGATTTAACTATCGCCTAGAGCAAAACTGGTGATACTCCATTCTCGATCATTTCAATCTAATTAAAGATTCATTAAAACTCCACTTGGTTTTAATCTTCCCAAAAATCAATATTAATGATTGTTTAACTTGGGAAATCATACCCTGTCTTTAACTGGGTTAAAGAACCAATGTCATTTAAAACACGGTTCACGATAAACCCAAAATCACATTCCATTTACAATGGAATCTTCATGGAAAACAAATTGATATATATAATCTATATAAACTTCCATATCCAACTAACAATATAAATGGAATAACGGCAAAGCCTTTTAAATTCCAGATATATTAGTTGTCTTCCTCCATAGAAATTCACTTCGATTATTACCAAATCGAATTCCATTCCATTCCAATTTATTTTGTTAAATTGGAAAACTTTACTTTGGAAAATCTCCTTTAAATCTTAACAAAAGATTTATAAATTCCAAATCACATTTCACTGTAAATCGGGTTAAAGAACGAATGTCGTTAAAACACAGTTCACGATAAACCCAATTCGCATTCCATTAATTATCGGGTTAAAGAACAAGTGTTATTTAAAACACTGTTCACGATAAACCCGAAAATCAATTCAAATTCAATTCAAATTTAAATCTAAATAAAAAGATTTAGTCTTTTTCTCAATTGGGTTTAAGAACAGTGTTAATGAAGACACCATTCACGACAAACCCAAATCCCATTTTATATTAAATACAAGGCTCTGAATAGAAAATATATCGTCTTATATTCAATATCAAATTCTACGACCAACAAATATCATATTGGAAATAATGATATAAATATATCTTTCAAATTTCCATAATAATATCTGTATAATCATGAAATCCAACATCGAAATATTCCAAAGACAGTTTCGATTCAAATCCATTCAAATTCAATTATTGGAAATTCTGGTTACTTTTAAAACCCTTTCAAATCCAATTTATTTATTTCAAAAATAAGTGGATTATAATTCTAGTTCAAAACTAGTTCATTTCGATAAAATCTATTTTTATCTTTTCAAATATGGAGTTTTCACCCCTAATTCTTTCCAAATTATTTCTTATGATTTTACACTGATTATTGATATTTTTAATAATTTTATCAAGGCCCGTACAGTCGATTTCCATCAACGGCCATCGAACTGCACTTACAACGACCTTTTCCAAATTTGATTTGGACATAATTCCAAATCCAACCGTTAGATTTCAAATCTCTAATATTCGTTAGAAAGCTCTTTTCGATACGAACCCAAAGGTTCCGATTTTAGGAGAATCTGACGGTCGGATCTCCCGTAATGTCCATTAGAAGTCAATGGTCGAAATTCGCGAACTGCCGCAGCGTGGCGCGTTCTATTCAAGCCATTATATATGTATATATATATATATAATATTTCATCGTTTTCCTTTTAAAACGTATTTTATAAATCATTTTAAATTTGTTTTAAAAATGAATTCAACTTCATATTCAATTTCAAATCAAAATTGAATACTCCATATCATCGATATATAAATGATAATATTTTCAAAACATTATATTTTGAAATCAATTCTTTTTCGATATTCATTATAAAAATGAATAAAATTGATATAGATATCGTTCACGTCAAAATGGTGCATATCTAATCAACACGGCTTTATATATTTCAATAACTTCGTTATTCTATTCAACAAATGAATATTTTCTTCAACACATGAATTTTCTTTTATTCAACACATGAATATATATTTTATTCAACACATGAATTTTTCTTTTATTCAACACATGAATATTTATTTTATTCAACACATGAATATTCTTTATTTTCCAACTTGGAATGAGGCCCAATCAATTACCATATAATGTTAATTATATGGATTCCCTACAACACGTGTATATAATAGCAACGATAAATAATCAACCGTCATCCAAAGTGCATTCTACACAGCATAAGCATCAAATATAAATATTTAACGCTTATAACAGCCTGTCAATCAATCGATCGACATACAGCTAATTATTTGGGATTAGTGTATGCCAAATATCATCCCAACACCCGTGTAGGGTTTCAAATCAACAAACACAGATTTTTATTTGTGCAGTTGGGCGATGTGTAAAATTTATCGTCCCAATCAATATCAGTCAAATGGGTGTACATAAACAAACCGTCTGATTTGTTTATAAATATTTATTTTATATACACATTAAAAAATTATATTTTTAACTATAAAATATTTTATTCCATTCCCCATCACACAATCAATATTAACACCACAAACAACAAACAAGTCGTCCATGGTCTGTGGACAATGGGTGTCGGGTGCTGCTAAGCACCGCCTGCATCCTAGCATATATTTCAACTAGAAAACAAATTAAAAGTGAGAAGTTCTCACCTTCGGGATCCACTCTTCCATCCTATTCTGAATGTTTGAATTCAGATTTGTTTTCCAACAGTACTATTGCAATCTGTATCACGCAATTGATTATTAAAAACCACATTTTTACACTGTTACTTCATACATAAAAATCATATTTTTATGTTGATTGGTTATATTATAAAAGCTATATTTTTATAATTCAGTTTTCCATTTATTCTTCTCTTCAACATAAAAATCATATTTTTATTATCTCTATAATATAAAAATCATATTTTTATTCTTTCTATAATATAAAAATCATATTTTTATTATCTCTATAATATAAAAATCATATTTTTATTATCTCTTTAATGTAAAAATCATATTTTTATTCTTTCTATAATATAAAAATCATATTTTTATTCTTTCTGTAATATAAAAATCATATTTTTTTTCTTTCTATAATATAAAAATTATATTTTTATATAATCTAAAATCCTATCTTTATACAATGCCATTTTATTTTTAAAACTGATTTTACTATGTTATTTTTTAAAAAAGAAAACTGATTTTTTTTGTTTAACTAATTACATAAAAGGAAATAAAATCGTTTAAAAATTTACCTTTGCTTATCGAAGAGGAGGGGGCTGATTTTCGAATGGAGGAAGGCGGAATACTAGTGGAGGTTGACTGCGATCTCAGGGGGGTTAGGGCTTGGCGAAGGCGCGGTCTTCAACAGGAAAGAGAAGGGAGCGCGAGAGCGTTGGGGATTCGAACTATGGAGGGAATGGAGAAGAGGTGGCGCGCCTGGGGATCCGGCGTTGGCAGCGGTGGTGGGTGGCGCTGGTTCTACGCGATTTGGGGTAGGGTTCGGGTTTTTAGGGCTTTTAGAGGAGGGAGAAGAGAGCACAGGAGAGAGAGGCGCGAGGGGGGTGGCCTGGTGACACCACGGCGGCGGCGACGGAGGGGGGGTGACGGGGTGGTGGCATGATTTTTTTCTTTTCTTTTTTTATTTCGTTTACTTCTGAAAGAGAGGAGAGAGAAGAGGGAAAAGGGGGTTTATATAATTAATTTATTTTTCAATCAAAAAGTTGACCTTTTCTTTTGAACCCTAGACGAGGCCCAACAACTGTCGTCCCTAACGTATTACCCCCATTCCGAACACAATGGGATATGTATCGTAAGCTGAGTCGATCGTTTCGATCAGTTTCCGTTAAAATCAAAATATAACTCTATATATTGAATTTGTACGCACATTTCCATTTATCGGGGCCACATACTGACTCTAAAAATTCCCGAAAAATATTTTCTAGCTTCGTATTGACGATACGGTTCTAACAAAATTAGTTTCGTCAGATTCTGAGACCGTTTGAAAAATGGCTATTTTCTGGTCGATCGAAATTGGCAGAAACTGTCAAAACACGTTTTATTATGTCACGCTCACATATTGATTCAGAAAATTACAAATTTTGGAATCTATCAATCACTTGACACCCCGGATCCAACCAAAGTGGTTTCGTCGAAAACAGAGGTCGTTTGCAAAATTTCCATTTTTAAGGGCCAAAATTCCATAGCGACTATTCTGAATTTTCAACTGGGCATAACTTTTTATTCCCGCTATGAAATTTCAATTTTTCGGATTTTGGAAAGATATTCCCAAATAGATTCTAATATTTTTTGTTTCGTTAAAATCCGGTTTATTTTGAATCTTGTGCATTCATTTGAAATTGGAAATCGAATTTTCAAACTACCACGCCATTTTTAATTCCTTTTAAAATTAAAAATAAATATTTATATTCTAACGTCGATTCAAATAAAAATATACATTCTAATTCTATTCAATATAAATTTCTCCTCGTCATTATTTAAAATAATTCATTTTAAATATTCAAAATTCGCTAAAGTTGCCAAAATAAAAATTTTAAATTGGCCCGGATTTTTCAGGTTATTATAGTTTGAAATAAAGAAATAATGTAAATCTTGAACCTTGATTTATAAATGATTTTTGACGTTCATTCCAAATTTAGAATGAATTAAGTTATGCATATATATGATGGAAAGAACTTAGTTTGAAATTTTATAGTCTATAAAATGAGTTAGTTATTTGGAAAGACCGGGATCAGATGTAAGTCCGGAAACTATCCCGAGTAATTATACGACGCTATGAAGGAAATTGAAGAATTGGAAATGGCAAATGAAGACCGGGAATCTTTGGACTTATTTGGATTTATTGCTGATGTCTCAAATCGGGCCGTACACCCGACATGAGGTTATAAGTGGCATGATGTCTGAATATATTTGAGGATTTTCGGATTTTGTTCCGTTCAGACCCTGAACGAACTTGTATGGATTGTGTGTCTGACATTATAATTGACTGCATAGCACTAATTTCTGTTGGTATATATATCGGACTGTGGCAATTAATTATTTCCGTCTCTAAGTTTTACGTGCTTAGAGGTTATGTATTGATAAAAATCAGTGACATGTTGTAAATTGACAATGTGGCATACTCAAGTTCTAGAATGAGCTAATGATGACCAAAGCATGGCTTATTGAAGCGTAGCTTTGTGTATATCGCGACGTCAACGAACCTCACACCCCAGATTGATGGTAAACTGGCGGTTAGGTTGTATACATTTTATTGGAACTTGAAAGCTTCGGCGGTAGATCTACTTTGAAACTTGCGGAAAAAAGGGTATTTTCGGTGTCCGTGTCTAGATGTCAACCGGTGATTTACCTGGTGTTTGGTGTTCGAGCCTGGATGAAAACCATGAATCATGAGGTTGCACCTAGTTCCGGATTGATCTTTCGTGTCAGGAACCATCATATTGGAACCAACTACCAATACGAGCCTTTCGTTTTGTCTGTAAACTATGTATGTGAGCATAGTCACTATGCTTGCTAAGATTAATATATTTATTTCCGAAATGATTTTCAACATTATGCACTAATTATAGTATTAAAAGAAGATTTTCACGTATGAAAGCATGTTTGGTTATCATAAGACAAAACTCGCCCATCTGGTGTGCGCTTGCATTGTGTGATGTGGGACGAGCTTATGATAGCTTCATTTTCCAAAAGTCATTACGAATTTATATGCACGGGCATTCACATGGAGTAAACCCGTTCCGCATTAGTGGCGAAGTCAGGTTAATCTCCCAACTTTAAATTAAATCATAAAAATAACTGTTTTATGTTCTCACACCAGTCCCATGACTGACCTAGAGTTTATTGTTCTTTCCTAAACTCTGGGTGCCCATTAATTTCCACACGGGAAGCTAGAGGTTTGGTTTTACAGTTATAGACCCTTGGTGCAAGAGTTGGAGCGCTTTCTGAATTGGAGCTTCGAGCTAAAGTTAGAGTTTTCGCTATATCACATCGCTTCTTCCACTGAGAGTATATTTATATTTCCGCTGCTATTTGTATGTAACTCTGATGAAATATTGTATCATGATATAAAAAGTTCTGTTGTTTTGTTCAATATATGTTAGTACCCATAACAATCCGCCTTTGTGAACGGTTTAAGTTGGTTTAATTACCGGCCGAAACCGGGAAGAAAGACGGTATGTTACAATTGAAAATCAGAATTTGGAAATTAGAATTTTGAACTTGAAAATTAGAATTAGAATTTGAACCTGGAGTGCTATTTAGAGTCTTACAAAATATAGACTATATAACTATATTAATCTTGAACTCTTGAAATCTTGATTACTCATGAGTCTTGAAATATCTCTAATCTTTGAATCCTTATTATCTTTGTAATTGTACAGTCTTCAGTAGTATTTCCTGTATATGATTCCTGCATATATATATATATATATATATATATGTATATGTATGTATTTTATACGAAAAGTGTTAGCATATATTTTATAATCAATGATAATTGAAATAAGGTTGTTGTCATCAAAAAGCCATTCTTCAACAATCTCCCCCTTTTTGATGATGACAACCTTATTTTATAAAATATCATACATGTTCATACCTGTTGATGATGATCCTTTTAATACTCTCACTGTCTATATGAATCCTATAAACTATGTCTATATTTTATAATTCCTCACCCTTTGGCGTCATCAAAAAGAAATTCTAAAACAACTCCCCCTAAATCCTATAACCATCTAAATAATTCCTATACCAAAGTAAAGTACTCCCCCTGAATCCTAAATCTATCTATACCTTATAAAATACTCCCCCTAAATTTATGGTTACACTAGTCTAAAATAAAAGGATAATAAACCAAGCAAACCAATCAATTCAAACAAGCAAATTAATCCAATCAATTCAAACAAACAAGCCATTTAAACAAACAATCTAAATAACTAAATCATCCAAATCATTCATGAATTTTCAACTAATCCTTAGAAACTCTAAAACTCCCCCTTAATCTAATACAAGACTAGACCTATCCTAAACTCTAATTCCATTAATCTAGACTAAGAAATAACTCTAATGTGATATCCTTAAAATTATGATATAAGCAAACCAATCAATCAATTCAAACATAAAACCAAACATTTCTTGTAACTTCTATTTATCCTACAACCTATAAAGCTCTTATTGACTACAAATGCATAATTATATTTCTAACATACCTACCAACCAAAAATGAAATTTAACCATGTCAAACAATTTAAACAAGTCAATCAAATCAAGCCAAACAAATCAAACAAAACAAAAAATATCAGTCAAATCAATCAAGTCAATCAATTTAGCTAAGCCAAAAACAAGTCAATCAAGTTAATCAAAACAAGGTAAATATGTTATGTATTTGATTAATAATACTAGATAAAAACATTTTATACTATATACTTGTTATGCGTATAGTTAAAGTTAACATGTAATGTAGTGTGTTGGTTAAACTACAGTATGTCATATGCAAAACTATATAAAGTGATATATTGAATGAAATGCAACTTGTGATGTGAATGATTTTAATTTGATATGTACTATAATTTATAATAATGATTTATGATATAAAATAAGATGTGTAATGATAGTATGCAGAATAATTTGGTAATTATATCTATTAAGGTAAAACATATTCAAAGTATCATCTAACTATTATGCATATAGATATATACAAGGGTAATATATATTAATTTCTAATCTTAGGCTAATGGTACTTATGAAAGAAATTTTAAAGGATTGTAAAGATAAAGGTTTTATGGTATTCACAATATATAATAAAATATTTGGAATAATTCTAAATGTGGAGTTAAATAATATTAGCAGGGTTCCCTTTTGAATATAATAAAAATTGAAGATCATTTTAAAGAGAATATAGAGTTGTATCATATAAAGTAAACATATAGTCATAATTATATATAAATCAATCTTTTGGTACAAATCAGTTTTAAATTTAACCTTTTTAGAAATCAAAATATTTTAATTTGTTAAGGAACCATTTATATGTTAAAATTTAAAAGAATTCTATAGTTATTACAAAATTATGAAATCTGAACATAAATTAAACTATAAATCTATAACTTCTTATATTTAAACTACATATTTAAGACATATAATCATATATATATATATTAAGTTAAATATACATGTTTTTATAAAGATCAAAATTAGTATTAAATTACAAATAGTATTTGTGATAATATAACCCAATATTGTTATGAAATCATAAATAATATATAAGTTAAACTATATATAAAAGATAAGTAAAATTATATTTTATAAAAATTAATTTGATTCTTATATCATATTAACATGTCTATATAATTTTATTAATTTATATACTTATAATATATATATATATATATTTTTAGAAACAAGGTATAAGAAAATAAGTAGACAGATAAAGTTAATAATCAGAATTTGAATTGGCATTTTCTTATTGAAAGGATGGAGGGAAGTTTGAAAATTCAAAATTTGGATTTATTGGAACATATGTCGACATGCTCATTTATGTATGTCACATACATGCATATTTCAAAGGACATATGTTTTTGTGACTCTTGGTTTTAAATTATCGATATTTCAATCTCCGGTTTCTGGCTTTCCATCGCTTAGTGACGAATCTGAATCATATTAACATCTTCCAGAATTTGACGATGAGATCAATGAATTAGTAGTTTAACCAGCTTAGCTTCAAAATTTTGAATTTTGAATGAATGGACACTTCAACTACTATAACCCCAAAAGCCATATCTCTTCATAAACTCTTCTTTTCTTGATTGATGAATAATCATTTTAGTGTCTTTCGGCCAATAGCCAATAGTCATTAGACATAACTCTTTGCCTGCAAACCAACATACCTTTTCAAAGAATCAAGTGACTTTTCAAAATAACTACTTGTAATTTGGGATAATAACATTATGACGATTCTGTGATATATCAATTTAAACTTTTCAAGGCATCCTATCATGATAACTTGAATTTTCAATCAAATTGAATGCAGACTCTTCCACTACAACAAAAAACACTTTTTGCAACAGGCAATATCTGTTGTAGTAAACCTAGTGCAACAGGCCTGCGTCAGTTGGTATAGCCAGAGTTGCTAAAAGTTCGCATTTTCTGCCTGTTGCAATAAGATGTTGCAGTTACTTTTTTGCAACAGGCTTTTGCTGTTGCAACAAACCATTTTGCAACAGTATATGCCCTTGCAATAGATTCATAAATCTATATAAAAAAAAATATTACAACTTATAGATATTACAAATTAAATGTATATATTTTAGTAATAGTGTATATCACAGAATGAAATAAACAAATAAAATTTTTACTTTAACAAAGTTTTAATAGTTCAAACAATTACAATAAAAGTTTCTACAATTTTCATACACTATTCATGTATAACAATTTCTTCACTCACACAACACATTTTTTTCGAATAGAGTAGTTTCTACTCATATTTCTACTCTATCATACATATATTATAATAAGAGAATAAATATCATCAGTTCACTAGAACAAATCTGCAGTTCATGCTCCAAGTTTGTTGTCGATCATGAACATGCACATGCCTATCTAGGAATATATGTGTCATTTCAGCGAACTCTACATCAAATAAAAACCTAGAATTGACATGCAATAATAAAACATATATGAAATAACTATTTGAATTGAAATGTGAAGAATTCTAGCGTGTTAGGTGTAGCACCACACACCCGCTACGGTCACTCACTAAGGGAATGCCATAACATTGGTGGAGTATTTTAAGTGAATATAGAACAGAAAAATTACAACAAGACAGATATAAGTAATGCTTGAAAATTTAAATCATCATTTCATTGCAGCGGAAAGTAAAGCATGTTTGGTTACATCACAAAACCATACAAGAGTCAAGTACAAAATATCCGTCTTAGATAAAAATAAGTACATAATCCCACCAAGTAAACAATAGCCATAAAAGGGAAAGATGAACTGAGCTTTACTTCAACGGTCCAAGCTCCAAAGGATAGATACAGCAATTCGATCAAGGCCCACTAGCACTAGGCCCACTCTGATAACCTGGGGTTGGGGAAAAAGATAAAAACAACGGGGTCAGACATAAGTCTGAGTGAGTCCTATAACTTTAACAATACAATCATTAAAGTAGCCAGAGAAGACATAAGTTGATATACGGTAACGCCTGGGGATGAATGGCTACACTAAGCAGCTTGGCAAACTTAGGATAAACTAAGATAACCGTAAAGACGCATTTATCCACCCAAGGATAATTACTAGATTACACCGCCCCAGACCTATCCACCCAAGGACAGTTTCTACACTGCACCACACCAGTTCTACCCACCAAGGGTAATTCCTACTTAAAGGTTGATCCCACTTAAAGACTTAGAAAATATAACTAATAGCTTCTGGTACTTCTATCTGACCACGTAGGTGCCGTCTGCCCCTACCTCCACTAGGTGTACCTAGTTATCTTACCCAGTAGTTTCGTGTACCCCTACATAGGTGCCATCTGCCCCTATCTTTACTAGGTGTACCCACTACTCCCAAGCGATCGGCTCCCTAACGTAGATACCCGTGCTGGTCCCACAGTGGGGTGTATCACTCCCCTAAAGTGGCCACCTGATAATATCAACGGTGCACAGCTTTATATCTACACGATGCAACAACGGCTTATCTACCAGCCCGGGCCCACACACGCATATGAAACCCGTTGGACTTGCGTTGCCACCGCTACCCCGTTTTGGCCTCTTATAATCAAGCCCAATATGCGTGTCCCGTCACTCGACATGGGTCGAGCCCACAAAGATACGTTTGGGATATTGGTTGAAATGGGCCCCCCCACAAGCTACTACTTAAGCTTGTCATTAATCTAGTGCATCCCACTTAACCTCTTTTTTTTATAATCATGCCCCCTTACACGTTAAGGTTTGGTTAAGTCATCTAATTATATTTTAATTGCCACTTAAGGTGCCCACTAGATTTCCGCATGCCACCCAAGGCACTTACTTGATTCCCACATGCCACCCAAGGCACTTACTTAACCCTTTAATCATGTTTAATTACATGTTCCACTTTGGTTAAGTATTCTAATCGTATTTTCTATTGCCACCCAAGGCAACCCACTAGTTTCCTCATGCCACCCAAGGCACCCCCACTAGTTACTACATGCCACCCAAGGCACCCACTTAACCCTCATGTCCCACTACATGCTAATTTGGTTAAGTGTTTCTTAATTAATTAAGACCGTGATCCTCCTAAAGACCTCTCACATTAGACTATCTTTTATGACCGCTGGTTAAGCCGGTTGGGTCCGGGCAGCCTTACGTCATAACCGAGTCTAACCTCGTGTCTTTACGTTAATCACGCATTTAGTTTGTGACTAAGACCTCTCACATTGGGCCAATCATTTGTAGCCGCTGGATGGCCGGTCGGTTCCGGGCAGACTTCCGCTACAAAAAGGGTCCAACCTCGTGTCTTAGTTGATTAATTACACCTAATTAATCACCCCCACAATTAATTATCCCTAATTAATTACACATTCACATTTTTCATAACATGGGTAGACCTAACTCAATAGGTAAATTCCCATGGGGTAGACCTAACTCAATAGGTAAATTCCCACTTATGTTAATTTATTTTTATGGTATGCTTAATCATACCCAATCATACTTTTATTAACATATTTATTACCCCATCGTTCCCCACGTAAATCGTTCTCATTCCACGACATAATAAAGGGAAAGATCCATCACAAATATCATGGGTTTAGCATATAACTTTGTCATGGGTTAAGAAGATGTCAACTTGCATATATGAGCATATATTAACCCAACTACATTTAACCCCAAACTTGCATATTATCATACCTGTAACTTGCATAGCATATCTTGCATATTAACATACATGTAACTTGCATAGCATATCTTGCATATTAACATACATGTAACTTGCATAGCATATCTTGCATATTAACATACATGTAACTTGCATAGCATATCATCATGAACTTGCATAACATGTATATGATCACATAGCCCACAACTTGCATATTTAACATCATGTAAACATAACATACATCATACTAAACTTGCATAAACTTACATACTCAACATGCATAAACTCACTTGTTAAACATGCATAAACCAACTTATTAATCATGCATAAATCCACTTATCAAATATGCATAAACCATCTTATTAATCATGCATAAATCCACTTATCAAGTATGCATAAACCATCTTATTAATCATGCATAAATCCACTTATCAAATATGCATAAACCATCTTATTAATCATGCATAAATCCACTTATCAAGTATGCATAAACCATCTTATTAATCATGCATAAATCCACTTATCAAATATGCATAAACCATCTTATTAATCATGCATAAATCCACTTATCAAGTATGCATAAACCATCTTATTAATCATGCATAAATCCACTTATCAAATATGCATAAACCATCTTATTAATTATGCATAAATCCACTTATCAAATATGCATAAACCAACTTATTAAATATGCATAAACCAACTTATTCAATATGCATAAACATAGGAAAACATAGAGTAACATATCATTACAAATGATTCAAACTCACTAATCCGCATTCAAGACCATAAGTCTCATTACACCTAATCTACTTGCTTTAACAATTGATGTTAAAGTGATAGAAACTCACAACTAGAAATTTGCACTCCAAATGAAGAAGATTAAGATGCTTAGAATGGATTGGAGGTTGATTAGAGCTTGCTTTCCTCTTCATTGATTTGTGGAGGCCATGATCAAGTTTCATTTTGCCATAGTTTAGTTACAAGATCTAATTATGTATGAATTAGGGTAGGGTTAGGGTCTTATTTATAGGATTAGGTTGCATTTTAGACCCTTAGATTAACCCTAGATTGGTTTAGACCCGTCAGATCCAAGAAGCTTCCAGAACCAGCCCTCCAAGCCAGCCTAGAACCCAACCTGGTGCACCCAGGTTCACTGGACGCCACGCCTCTGTCGACAGGCAAGTCGACAGGCAAGTCGACACCCCTGTCGACAGGCCTGTCGACAGCCCTGTCGACATGGGTAGGGCGGGATTTTTCCCGCCTGACCCCACCTGTCCAATTTAAAATCTGAATTTTAATTCTTAATTCTGTTTTTAGTTTTGAATTTTCTGCAAACTTCATCGGGCCATAACTGGGCCATACAGACTCCGATTTTCGAAAACTCGGACTCTATTTTGCGTATTTTTCCGAGACGAACGCAACGATGCAGCCCGTTACCCCCAATTCCCACATCTGAGATTATTTATCCTATGATTAGTGAATTTTAGTATTAACTAAAATTCGGGGTGTTACATTCTCCCCTCCTTAAAGGATTTCGTCCCCGAAATCTCTAAGCTAAGGAGAATGCATATCCTACCATCCAAACAACCATCTACTCAATCCATCAAACACGGGCATCCATTGTCCTTAAAACAATTTCTAATGATGTATGAGCATATGCAAAAAGTGTGTGTATATGTTCCCTATCTAATGTATGAACAGATGCAAACCATGATAGTGCCATGCATCCATTATGTATGCGAGAAAACCCTATCGACACATACAATATGAGTGCACAATCATTCACCAAAATGCATCATCCATATGATAACACAATCATTATACATCCATAGACATAGCTTCCTACACACAAATTTTATGCAACATGCAATATGAAGTGACTGAGTCGATCTAGTGCCTAGAGTGTGTGTATATGCATCCACGAGCAACCACTAGCAAACACTTGCATCCACTTGCATCCATCATACATAACATGTCTCAAACACATGTTTCAACCATAGGACTATCCTATCTAAAGTTCAAAGGTACTAATGAGAGGACATACCAAAGATAAGATAAGCATAAGATATACGATGAAGGAGAAGCAAAAGGACATACCCTCCGAAAGAAAGGGTACCTCGAACGCATCTTCGCTTCCGTCTTCCAGGTAGCGTCGCTCTCTTCATCTTCCCTTTGTACTTTGACTAGTTGAACCTCTCTGTTTCTCATCTTCCAAATCTCTGACCCAAGGATGCAAGTAGGAGCTCGTCGAATCGTCGCATCACGCTCTACTTCCATCTCTCTAAGCAAACTTGGCCCTACCACCTCTGCGGTCTTATGTAGGCACTTCCTCCCATGGGATACATCATGTACACCACTAAGTCTGTCGGGCAACTCCACCAATGGAAGATGCTCCTCCCATGTACCTCCAAGATCCAAGATACATAGCCTCAAAAGGTCTTCTAAAATATGATTCACCCTCTTGGTCTGGCCGTCCGTCTGAGGATGATATGCAGTACTCAAACACAACTGAGTCCCTACCGCCTCTTGCAAACTCTTCCAAAACTCTCAAGTGAAGATAGGATCTCGATCACTCACTATGCTAGAGGGTACCCCATGCAATCAAACTATCTCTCTAAGATATACAGAAGCTAGCCATGGAGCAGTCCACTTACTCATCACAGGTATGAAATGGGTGCTCTTAGTAAGTCTGTCTACCACCACCCAAATTCCTGTATTACCCTTTCTCGATTTGGGTAACCCGTCAATAAAATCCATCGAGACGCTGTCCCACTTCCATTGCGGAACCTCCAATGGGTGAAGCAACCCACCTGGTTTCTTTTGCTCCGTCTTCACTTGTTGGCCCACCAAGCATCGAGCGACATGCTTGGCCACATCTTTCTTCATACCGGCCCAGAAGAAAGTCCTTTTCATGTCTTGGTACATCTCGTCCCCACCGGGATGAATGGTCATCCTAGAACGGTGTGTATCATCAAGAATAGCCTTCCTCAAACCCTCGTCTTGCGGTACACAAAGTCTACCGTCTCTACACAAGCACCCCCTATCATCTAGGGTGTACCTACTCAAATGGCTGGACGACTCCCCCCTTATGAGCTTTTCTACTAACTCAACCAACTGTGGGTCGTCCCTCTGTGCTTCTACAATTTGCCCCAAAAGAGTAGGTCTAACTTCCAAGGAAGCTAGCAAACCGGGTACATAATCAACGGAAGGTTTGAAATCCAACACAGAAATAAACTCTAGGCTCCGTCGTTCAACGAACCACAAACTCGAGGACAACCCTTTTTCTACTTAAGGTGTCCGCTACCATGTTACCCTTGCCAGGGGTATACGCTATCTCAAACCCATAGGATGCAAAGAATCCCATCCACTTTTACTGGCCTAAGATTATGCGCTCGAAGAGCCTCCAACACTTCCCTAGGATGCAGGGCATGCTCTTCTCCACCAGGATATCATCCAAAATCATCACAACTATCCATCCCTCACGCAGACCACCCTAGTCGAACTCGGCATTCCCCCAAATGCAAGCCCCAAAGGCCTAAACCAATATCAGACAAACACCCAAGGGATACCTCCTTCGAATTCAGACGACCTACGTGAGATGATACTAGTAAAAACGGATAAATAATTAAGCCCCTTGTCCAACCCTGGATGTCCTCGCCAGTCTTACTCCAAAACCACCGTTTTTCCCTAACTGGCTTTGCTCCTAGAAAAGACCAAGATGTCATCCACAAAGACCATCACAACTTATTTAGGTACTCCTTGAACACCCTTCTTATCAAATCATCAAAGTATACGGGGGCGTTCGTCAAACCCAATGGCATCACCAGCCACTCTTAAAAAAAATCATCCGGAGTCCTAAAGGCAGTCTTCTCTGTACTATCCTCAGCCACTCTCAACTGATGAAATCCCGTGGCTGAGTCCTACTATAAAAATACTGAGGCGCTAGCTAACTGATCAAACAGATCATCAATCCTCGGCAATGGGTATCTATTCTTCTTTATGAGTTTATTTAATCCTCTTTAGCCTACACAAAGTCTGAGGGACCCATCCGCCTTCGTAACAAAAATTACTGGAGCGCCCCACTCCGATATACTTCGTCTTATGAACCCCTTCTTAAGCAAATCGCCTACTTACTTATGGAGTTCTCTCCTCTCACGAGGAGCCACGTGGCACACTGGCCCAGGTACTGGTTTAGCCTTACCCACCAGATATATTTGGAAGTCAATTTCCCGCTCCGGAGGTAAGCCCTTCACCTCCTTATACACATCCGGGTATTCCCGGACCGCTCTAACAGATCACAAACTCTAGACCGACATGTCAAGCGATTCTAGATAACTTAGCATAACATATTCTATGGGATTACAAGAGATCTCGAGAGTGTTACCCAAGCGGGTCATACCCCTAACAACTCTCCCTTCAAAATCAAGAACGGCACCTCTACTGGATAACCAGTCCATGCCCAAAACTAACCCATAGCCCGTGAAGCCCAACAAGCATCACCTCTAAACTCAATCCTAAGTATAGAGACTTTCAAACCCAAACACATCATGGAGCCCCAATTGGGTTTGAAACAACTAAGGGATCATCTGCCAAACTGGTGTCTAAGTGCAGTGACTCAACTATCAATGGTGAGATAAACGAACTCGATATATCAGGATCAAATAAAGTTTGGATCGGATAATAAAGAAATCCAAATTCCAACCTAGACGGTCTTATCCCCATCTGGTACCCTGGTCGTGAGGGAATACAACTACCCTCCAGAAGATTCCATACCTTGCCCTTGCTCCTTTGGACAATCCTAGTAAGGTGTCCTACTCCTCCCAAAAGGATAACTACTAGCCTTCTTCTTCCCTATTCTCCACTCGTAACCTCCCATCCTTCATTAACCAAACAACTATTTGAGCCTTCCTCTCTTCTTGAACCAACGTCTAAGTCCCTTGAAGAGGTTTTCATCCTAATCCATCTTAGAAAGATCATCTATACGCGGAGGGGAAACTCAAAATGAGAGAGAGGAAGAGATTCAAAATGGAGAATTCGAAAGATATAAATATGGCTATTGGGGATTATGCTTTTCTTTCAAAAACTTTTCTCTTAAAAGACATGTTTTTGAAAATACTCCTTTCCAAAAATATTCTTAGAAAATAATTTTTCTAAAAATTTTATCTGTTCTGGTAACCTTAAGCTCTGATACCACGTGTAACAACCCACACCCGCTACGGTCACTCACTAAGGGAATGCCATAACATTGGTGGAGTATTTTAAGTGAATATAGAACAGAAAAATTACAACAAGACAGATATAAGTAATGCTTGAAAATTTAAATCATCATTTCATTGCAGCGGAAAGTAAAGCATGTTTGGTTACATCACAAAACCATACAAGAGTCAAGTACAAAATATCCGTCTTAGATAAAAATAAGTACATAATCCCACCAAGTAAACAATAGCCATAAAAGGGAAAGATGAACTGAGCTTTACTTCAACGGTCCAAGCTCCAAAGGATAGATACAACAATTCGATCAAGGCCCACTAGCACTAGGCCCACTCTGATAACCTGGGGTTGGGGAAAAAGATAAAAACAACGGGGTCAGACATAAGTCTGAGTGAGTCCTATAACTTTAACAATACAATCATTAAAGTAGCCAGAGAAGACATAAGTTGATATACGGTAACGCCTGGGGATGAATGGCTACACTAAGCAGCTTGGCAAACTTAGGATAAACTAAGATAACCGTAAAGACGCATTTATCCACCCAAGGATAATTACTAGATTACACCGCCCCAGACCTATCCACCCAAGGACAGTTTCTACACTGCACCACACCAGTTCTACCCACCAAGGGTAATTCCTACTTAAAGGTTGATCCCACTTAAAGACTTAGAAAATATAACTAATAGCTTCTGGTACTTCTAGCTGACCACGTAGGTGCCGTCTGCCCCTACCTCCACTAGGTGTACCTAGTTATCTTACCCAGTAGTTTCGTGTACCCCTACATAGGTGCCATCTGCCCCTATCTTTACTAGGTGTACCCACTACTCCCAAGCGATCGGCTCCCTAACGTAGATACCCGTGCTGGTCCCACAGTGGGGTGTATCACTCCCCTAAAGTGGCCACCTGATAATATCAACGGTGCACGGCTTTATATCTACACGATGCAACAATGGCTTATCTACCAGCCCGGGCCCACACATGCATATGAAACCCGTTGGACTTGCGTTGCCACCGCTACCCCGTTTTGGCCTCTTATAATCAAGCCCAATATGCGTGTCCCGTCACTCGACATGGGTCGAGCCCACAAAGATACGTTTGGGATATTGGTTGAAATGGGCCCCCCCACAAGCTACTACTTAAGCTTGTCATTAATCTAGTGCATCCCACTTAACCTCTTTTTTTATAATCATGCCCCCTTACACGTTAAGGTTTGGTTAAGTCATCTAATTATATTTTAATTGCCACTTAAGGTGCCCACTAGATTTCCGCATGCCACCCAAGGCACTTACTTGATTCCCACATGCCACCCAAGGCACTTACTTAACCCTTTAATCATGTTTAATTACATGTTCCACTTTGGTTAAGTATTCTAATCGTATTTTCTATTGCCACCCAAGGCAACCCACTAGTTTCCTCATGCCACCCAAGGCACCCCCACTAGTTACTACATGCCACCCAAGGCACCCACTTAACCCTCATGTCCCACTACATGCTAATTTGGTTAAGTGTTTCTTAATTAATTAAGACCGTGATCCTCCTAAAGACCTCTCACATTAGACTATCTTTTATGACCGCTGGTTAAGCCGCTTGGGTCCGGGCAGCCTTACGTCATAACCGAGTCTAACCTCGTGTCTTTACGTTAATCACGCATTTAGTTTGTGACTAAGACCTCTCACATTGGGCCAATCATTTGTAGCCGCTGGATGGCCGGTCGGTTCCGGGCAGACTTCCGCTACAAAAAGGGTCCAACCTCGTGTCTTAGTTGATTAATTACACCTAATTAATCACCCCCACAATTAATTATCCCTAATTAATTACACATTCACATTTTTCATAACATGGGTAGACCTAACTCAATAGGTAAATTCCCATGGGGTAGACCTAACTCAATAGGTAAATTCCCACTTATGTTAATTTATTTTTATGGTATGCTTAATCATACCCAATCATACTTTTATTAACATATTTATTACCCCATCGTTCCCCACGTAAATCGTTCTCATTCCACGACATAATAAAGGGAAAGATCCATCACAAATATCATGGGTTTAGCATATAACTTTGTCATGGGTTAAGAAGATGTCAACTTGCATATATGAGCATATATTAACCCAACTACATTTAACCCCAAACTTGCATATTATCATACCTGTAACTTGCATAGCATATCTTGCATATTAACATACATGTAACTTGCATAGCATATCTTGCATATTAACATACATGTAACTTGCATAGCATATCTTGCATATTAACATACATGTAACTTGCATAGCATATCATCATGAACTTGCATAACATGTATATGATCACATAGCCCACAACTTGCATATTTAGCATCATGTAAACATAACATACATCATACTAAACTTGCATAAACTTACATACTCAACATGCATAAACTCACTTGTTAAACATGCATAAACCAACTTATTAATCATGCATAAATCCACTTATCAAATATGCATAAACCATCTTATTAATCATGCATAAATCCACTTATCAAGTATGCATAAACCATCTTATTAATCATGCATAAATCCACTTATCAAATATGCATAAACCATCTTATTAATCATGCATAAATCCACTTATCAAGTATGCATAAACCATCTTATTAATCATGTATAAATCCACTTATCAAATATGCATAAACCATCTTATTAATCATGCATAAATCCACTTATCAAGTATGCATAAACCATCTTATTAATCATGCATAAATCCACTTATCAAATATGCATAAACCATCTTATTAATTATGCATAAATCCACTTATCAAATATGCATAAACCAACTTATTAAATATGCATAAACCAACTTATTCAATATGCATAAACATAGGAAAACATAGAGTAACATATCATTACAAATGATTCAAACTCACTAATCCGCATTCAAGACCATAAGTCTCATTACACCTAATCTACTTGCTTTAACAATTGATGTTAAAGTGATAGAAACTCACAACTAGCAATTTGCACTCCAAATGAAGAAGATTAAGATGCTTAGAATGGATTGGAGGTTGATTAGAGCTTGCTTTCCTCTTCATTGATTTGTGGAGGCCATGATCAAGTTTCATTTTGCCATAGTTTAGTTACAAGATCTAATTATGTATGAATTAGGGTAGGGTTAGGGTCTTATTTATAGGATTAGGTTGCATTTTAGACCCTTAGATTAACCCTAGATTGGTTTAGACCCGTCAGATCCAAGAAGCTTCCAGAACCAGCCCTCCAAGCCAGCCTAGAACCCAACCTGGTGCACCCAGGTTCACTGGACGCCACGCCCCTGTCGACAGGCAAGTCGACACCCCTGTCGACAGGCCTGTCGACAGCCCTGTCGACATGGGTAGGGCGGGATTTTTCCCGCCTGACCCCACCTGTCCAATTTAAAATCTGAATTTTAAATTCTTAATTCTGTTTTTAGTTTTGAATTTTCTGCAAACTTCATCGGGCCATAACTGGGCCATACGGACTCCGATTTTCGAAAACTCGGACTCTATTTTGCGTATTTTTCCGAGACGAACGCAACGACGCAGCCCGTTACCCCCAATTCCCACATCTGAGATTATTTATCCTATGATTAGTGAATTTTAGTATTAACTAAAATTCGGGGTGTTACATTAGGCAACTTACTTTATTAGAAATGGAAGAGAAAGCTTATCAAGCGAAGACTTCCAAAAAAGCTGCACATGAAAACAAAGGCATGGCTCATGTCATCCTAGAATCATATTAAAAATAGACTCTGTACCAACCAAGAATACAAAGATGAGATAAATGCTTATAGAAGGAAACGAAAGCACAAAAATGAATAAAAACAACTCCAAATAGTAACCTGTATGCAATAAAAGATATACCAGCACAACATACCCCGGATCATTTGGCAAGCACAAATATTACAAATGAATTTAGCAGAACTCAAAGAAGACATACCAGATAAAGGAATTGAAGCAAATCTATCTCCAATTAGAGCTAGATAGGACAAGGAAATTCATGTGCCAAATACTTTAACCACTTACAAGTGTCAAACACCTAACCTCAACTTTGGAAAACTTAAGTTTGACCGCCTGACCTATGCAGCTTAGCACTTAATTTTCGCTGGTGTAGAATCTTGATTATCCCTGCATTCATTAAGTTGATCATAACCGAGTTCCTTTACTCAAAATACATGAAACATCTTATATTACAAATCATTATCCTGCCATATACGTATATCAGTACATACTTATATAGAGATAATGTTCTTTTATGCAAAACTTACTATTATATGAATATATTCTTTGCACTAGTGTCACCACAATCAGTATATTATAGTGCAGATCTTGTTTCTACTTTTGTACATGTGACATTTTTGATGCATATTAAAGTTCATATAAAAATAATGTACATGCTCTGTCCTATTCCTATATAGTCCTATTTTATTTAATATACCGATTACCATTACAGTTGCCATGGTCAATTGCTATAATTCAAAATATCTAAATGCATACTCAACCTTAACTGATAACTTATCTTTTGCTATATTCCCTATAATTATCTACAAATCAAATGTAGTTCAACTGTTTACTATGCAATATAACACACTATACTAAACTAATCTTCACATATTTTTGTTACTGCACTTATCTATATTATCCCCAAACACATTGTTGAACTATTACCTTATTTATTGATGCATACATACTTTAGTATCTATTTATATGGTGTCACTTATTTGCTTAAAATGCCTATTAAAGTCAAATTATAGTGGTGTGACAGTTTCACATTTCGGGTTAACACATATCCTTGCATGATAACGCATGAATATTTCATTTGTTTCCTAGTGCATTCCTTCTTTAAGTTTCTATTTATTCAATGGTAAATTTTCCATAAACGCTTGTGACGACATTACAAATGGCTTCTCCGATATAACAATATGAAATAGATTAAAATTATGACATAAATTCACAAGTTATAAATGAACATCTATATCCTGTTCAAGTTATAATGCTAAGACAGTTATTTGTATTGTATATTGGTCTATTGTTCAATTTACAGGTTATAATGTTAAGGCACATGGCAACTTTCAAGTTCCTGCTGCAAATAATTAAAAAAATGGGTTGCCAAATTTAAGCAGCTGCCTTCTAATTCCTATTTTTATCCTAACAATGTGACACATTAATCTATCGTTAGAACACCAAAAGGAAATATGTGGCTACTTACATAACCATCAGATGAAACTTGGTTTAATACATCATTAGTACATACGTCCAAATCTAAATATGTAAATTTAAATACATCATTAAACACCAAAATCTACATACATCCAAATCCGAGAATCTGTAGTGAATCTTACCCAAAATCGATGCAAATTGCAGAATTGAGGTTTTGTCGGATAGGATTTAACTTGTTCTGGTAACATACAAACCAAAGAAATATGTTTCTATTTCATTTGAAACCATGAAATTCATAGAACAAAGGAACAGTGGAAAATCAAAGGCATTACAGAAATGAGGACGCACTCTCCTAAAGCATACACGGTGAAATTTAAGGGCTAAAAATAAATTTGCCAACTTAAACTCAAAATTAGAACTTAGTAATTGGTGATTAAGAAAATCTAAATAGCATAGCAAACTCATCAGTACACAGGCGCATCGTCTAGCCTATAATCAACCATACATAAGCTAAAAATTAACATACATGTAAATTTAAGTAGCACTGCAAACTCATCAATGCAGAATAAGGATAGAAGCATATCATGCAAACTAAAATGATAATTATAAAATTAGGAAAAACAGAAAGAAACCTGTTGTGGCAATCGAGAGCCTATACCGATGATATCTGAACTTAAGGGAGAAGATGTGAATTTGTATGGAGTATGAGAAACAGTGGAAGGAATAAAAGATCTATAATCCGTCATCCCCAATTATCACTTCCTGAAACAAGTCAAAACCTTCCATCATAAGAACTTCCGCTGCACGCGCCAGTGGAGGGCGTCGTCGGCCGATCGAGCACCACCACGGTGAAGCCCTTCACTCCGCCTTCCCACTCCTGCAGCTGCGACCGATTCAAACTCCTACATCCTTCTAGAACGGCATGCGAAGGCGTGCTCTTTGAGAGGCAAATTCGAGCAATCAACATCAATAATACCTCAAAGCGATAGGAATCAAAGAGCATGAGGAGCTCTTCAATGTTTGTATTCAAAGTTTCATAAATTAATTCGCAGATTTGGAATGATGAAGATCCGAATTTCCGATGATTTTGGCCTTTCATTTTGGTCTAGAGGCGGATCAAATTAGGGGAACTACGGTTTCATTTTTTCCAAAGGGTATGTGTGTGTGTATATATATATGCAAAATAATATTTTAGTTCATAAATTACCTGTTTAATGTCACGTACTCCAAATCAAACCCAACGAATGTCGCCCTTAACTGAATACCCCCATTCCGAACACAATAGGATATGTTTCGTAAGCCAGTTCTATCATTTTGATCAGTTTTTGTACAAATTAAAATATAAATCAATATATATTGAATTTTAATGTTCATTTTAATTTACCGAGACCACATACTAACTCCAAAAATTACATAAAATTATCCAGCTCTGTTTTGATGATATGGTCCTAACAAAACTAATTTCGTCGAATTTGGAGACCGTTTGAAAAATGGTCATTTTCCAGTCGATTAAATTCAAACTGGAATTACCAAACACGTTTAAATCCACCACGCTCACATATTGATTCCAAAAATTATGAAAATTAGAATCTAGCAATAATTTGACATTCCGGATCCAACAAAAGTGGTTTCGTCGAAAACGGAGGTCATTTGCAAAATGGCTATTTTTAAGGGCTATATATTATATTAAAAAAAAAAAAAATTCCATGGCGACTATTTTAAGTTTTAAACTAGACATAAATTTTAATGTATAAAGTGAAATCTCAGTTTCTTACATTCGTTAGAAAGATATAGTTAAACAGATTCTAGCATTTCTTGTTTCGTCCAATTCTGACTTATATTGAATTCTGTATATTCAATTGAAGTTTAAAATCGAATTTTCAAACTACCGCGCCATTTCTGGCTCGTTTTATAATTAAAACAAATTTATACATTCTAACTTAGATTTATATAAATTTTAAGTAGTTATTATTTAAAATAAATCATTTTAAATATTCAAAATACATTAAAATAGCTAAAATAAAAAATTTAAATTGGCTCTGGAAATCCGGGTTGTTACAAGATCGTTCAAATCCAGAACCAGTAAAAAGCGATATTTTGATGTTGATTTATTTTACCTAGTTGATTTTGTGAATAGCTTAATCAGTCCTCCGTGTAAACGCTTAATCGCTGTGGTCTAGAGCTGGAGCGATCGTGGATTGGGGTTTCCTCTATTGACGTGAGTTGGGCGCCCGCTAGGGTGGAACTGATGTCGGGCGATCTGGTGGAGAAGGTCGGGGCGGAGCAGAGGTCGGAGGTGTCAGGAATGGCGGTTGGAAGGTCGGATGAGGGGCTGAATTTTATTATCACGTGAAACTTCTGGTCGCCATTTTTATGTTGGTTCTTTTGAGATTGTGTATCGTGAAGGTGGAGAAGTGGATCTGGAAATTTCGGCGGACTTAGAAATGGGTCTTGAAGTGTGAAAGCGGGAAATGAAATTTTTGTGGGAATGGGGCGCCAGTATGTAGCTACAAGCCAAAAAATACATAGATTTGAAGTCGCAAAAGTTGGGTTGAACCGTTAAAATGTTTTTTTATTTTGTGTAATCCAAAGTTGTAAACCTTTTTGGTAAAATTAGTGAATAATATTATTAAATATAAATATCAATTTATAATAATTAAATTTTATTATAAATTAATAATGATATTAAATTGTAATCTTCATTATTATGTAACTACTAATGGTTAATTATTTTTTAATTATTATGAATATTTTATTAATTATATAATATTATGAATATTTTATTAATTCTTTAAAATTTGTTGTTAATTAGATATTTATTATTAAATGTAGTTAATAATTGTTAAAATATAACTTATACATTATTAACAACTAACCATAATAAATTAGTAAAATATTAATTCATATTAATTAATTATTATTACTTAAATACTAATTATATTATAACTAATATTACTTAATACTTCGTACTTTTGTAGTAACTATGCTTACCAAATGTTAATTATTAGTTAATTAGTAATTATTATTATTTGGTTATCAATTATAAATATCACTTTATAATACTTAAATTTTATTATTAATTAATAATTATTAAATATTAATCTGAATTATCATATAATTACTAGTAGTTAATCATTTAATAGCAACTATTTAAAATTAATTAGTAAAAGTTAATCATTAAAAGCGGATACTAATTTTTAATAGTATGTTTTTTGCAACTGGCTTTACTAGTTGTAAAAAAATAGAGTTATTGCAAGAGTCGAAAACAGTTGCTAAAGATATTTATTCGCAACTGGCTTGGAAGCGCAGTTGGAAATAATATGTTTGTTGCAACTGTTATGGAAGCACAGTTGCTAAAAGTATGCTTTTGCAACTGGAAGAGAAGCGCAGTTGCTAAAAATATGGTTTTCGCAACAGGAAAAAAAGGCATGTTGTTAAATCTCACCTATTGCAACTGCTATAATAGGTCTGTTGCTAAATATTATTTACTGCAACTATAATTTATCGCCTGTTGCAAATAGCTAGTTGCAATAGGGTATTTTTCTTGTAGTGATCTAATACTGATGCAAGACTTGAATTTAAACTAGTGTTCAAAATTTTCCATTTAAAATTTTCAAAAATTAGATTATGAGCTTTTTGAAAAACCTTGCTCTGATACCAATTTTTAGGGACTGTATAATGGATTGTTAAGGCAAAGCAAACACTAGAGGGGGGTGAATATTGTTTGTAAGAATTTAAACAAATCTTAAAACTAAAGAGAATTATGGAATGAATCAAACACTACAAACACAATCACATACACAGATTCAAACACAGATGCAAAATAAATAGAAATAAAAATGCAGAAAAGGAAAGAACACACCGGATTTTATACTGGTCCGGATTACTCCTACGTCCAGTCCCGCACAACTCTGGATTGTGTAGAGTTTTATTACTATTTTAATAGTCAAATACACCCTCCTTGACACAGCTCAACAAGGAGACACCGACTCCTATTACTTGATTTCACGGCTCAACAAGGAGACACCGGCTCTTATTCCTTGATTGCACGGCTACAAGGATACACCGATTCCTGTTTGACTTACAAACAAGGTTTATTCAACCTAAGCAATTACAAAACAGCCCTATAACTCTTCAATAGCACTTGATTCAAAGAGTAGAGAGTGTAGAGAGAAGAAGTTTGATCAAAACAGAATTGGATTCAGCAGAGTATAAGTGTAAGAATCATAAAAATGATTAAGAGTAATGGTAGAGTGAAAGAGGATGAAGTTAGAGAAGAAGAGATGGTAAAAAATTCGATTTTAACCTCTTTTTATAAAGTATGAAAGGTTGCAATGATTCTGAAGCGTTTCAAATAGTGAAAAGACACTTCCTTTCAAAATTGAAAAAAATGACAGTTATATGTCGACATTGAGTTTTTTATATGTCGACATACTCATATGTATTTTTGACTTTCAAAGCATTTTTCAAGTGTTTTGGTATAAAAATAATTCTGGAAATTCTTGAGTAATATTCTAGTGTTGTAAATTAACATTATATGATAGAAAAACATATGAAGACACAAATTTGAACTATATAAACATATTTATAAAATTATAAGGTGTTAAACTATATAAAGTATAAATATAGAGTAAAAAATTTAAGTTTGAAAAACAAAGAAGAAAAAATAGAAAAATAAAATAGAGAGGATTGAGGATAGAACTGAAAATCAAAATTTGAAAATTAAAATTTTGAATTTTAAAATTAGAATTAGAATTTGAACCTGGAGTGCTATTTAGAGTCTTACAAAATCTAGACTCTATAGCTATATTAATCTTGAACTTTTGAAATCTTGATTGCTCACGAGTCTTGAAATTTCTCTAATCTTCGGATCTCTTATTATCTTTAAAACTGTACAGTCTTCAGTAATATTTCCTGTATATAATTCCTGCACATATATGTATTCTATACAAAAAGTGTTGGCATATATTTTATAATCAATGATAATTGAAATATGGTTGTTGTCACCAAAACTCCATTCTCCAACAAAGTCCTATATATTTTAAATATATGGATTTTGGCTATAGTTGCTTATGATTTCTCTGTGATAGAGACGTAACAATTGTGCAACTGCAGTCACTACGTTCATTTGAAACTAATGTTTCCAAATCATATTTTATTTATTTCATGATGTTTTAAAAGAAGAATCATTAATAGATAATATTATAAAAATAAAGTTAATTTATTTATTAATCATGTTTTAAAGTTAATAGCTATTTACATAGAAATGTTTTTAATTATTTTGTAATAGTGTTTAAAGTTAATAATTATTTACTTAAAAATGTTTTTAATTATTTTATAATAATGTTTAAAGTCAATAATTTTTATTTTAATAGTTAACAAGTATTTATTTAAAAGATAAATTGTTAATAAGGTTTGAAGTTGAATAACTATCTTATTTGTAATGTTTTAAATTGAGTTATTATTTTATTAATAAGGAATTCAAACTATTTATTTACATTATTAAAAGACAGTCAAATCTCTGTGTTCTTGATAAGGATTTTAAAATTTTCATTATTCAAAATATTGACTGTTTATTTAATTATTTTAAATAATAACCATTTATTTATAATGGTTTTGAAGAATTTTATTCATCCATTAAAGATGTTCTAAAATAAAGTTATTTATTTTATTTATATTTGTTCAAAATAAGAAACTTTTTATTCATAAGGTTTTATAAGTGCTTTAATTATCCAATAATATATATATATATATGTGTGTGTGTGTGTGTGTGTGTGTGTATCTGTTAAACATGGTTTTTAAATGAAATTACAAATTACTTATAATTGAGAGCAATAATTCCTTTAGGTTAATTATTTATAAATATAAACATTTTTTATAAAAGATTTATTTAAAAGGTGCTTTGTAAATACGAATATCTTCTAAATAAGATATTTTATAAAATGATCTATCGAAGGGATTTTAAAAGAATTGAGAATTGATTCTTTCAAATTGATTCTTTCAAATTGATCTTCCTAATATGGTGGCACAGACATTTTTTCTGCACTAACACCAAAGGATTCGTGTTTAGGTTTGTTCTTATATCTGTTTTTTTTAATAACTTTGGTTGACTCTTTAAAAATGATTTGGAAATATATATTTTTTGAATATACTTATAAACAATGTACGTTATGAACATATTTTCCAAGTATGTAAAATACAATATTTTTCAATTATACTTAGGTCGTGAGATAAGTATACAAAAATTTTAAATAAACATTATGAAATGAGGATTTGTAAATGAAAGATTAATTTTGAAGAGGCTTAGTATAATTATGGGAAATATGAAACCTTCGATGATCGTTTTTTATATATTTGATAGTTAAATAATCGACAATAAAATTTTGGGTGCAAAGTTCGATTGCCATTTCGAAGAAATTGGGGTTTGACCTAGTTGTCTGAAACCACTTCGACTTGTTAAAGTGTTTCAAACTAGAAGTGTTGTGAATGTTATTAAAAATGAAGTTACTCAGTTTCATCCAAGCCAAAAACAAACATGTATGGATGATGCTAGCATTGTATATATCCCTTTAAAAGGAAATGTAAGCATTTCAACGTATTATGCCGTTTATAAAGCAAATACGTAAACTTTAGCGTCATCATTCTGGAAATGACTGAAGTAGGGAAATATGGTAGGGTTATGTGGGTCACTACCATTAGGGTATGATCGTTCCATATCTAAAGTTGATACCATTGTATGCTTTGGGGCCCTTATGTGGGTGTTTGTCAATCAAGGTAATCATTTTCAGTGTTATCCAGTTTTAAGGATGGTTTTGGTCTAGAGTATCTAAGGTGAAGATTAACACAACCTCCGGTATGCTTTATCTAGGGATGTACGGATTCAGTAGTAGGCCCTCACCCCTTCACAGTTAGAATCCATTCTTTAGTATGATCCTTTGAACTTGATTGTATACCTATTATGTTGAAACGTGAGATGCAAGCATTCCATCTATTTTAATATATTTATTTGTAGATTTTTTACATTATTATAATATCACTTGATTTAAAATTAAAATGTTTTGGTTATCGCAAGATAAAAAAATCATCCCTATTTATATAAAGCATTGTCTTACGAGATACTTTTGATTAGATTTGAATATATTTTTAGGTTAGATTAGATCTGATTTTCTTTGAAGCTTCGGGAGAGGGCCTAAAGGGCAAAGATATATTCTCGTATATTTCTTAATTTTTCTGCTGTATATGTTTGTTTTATTACTCAACATTCTAAGGACATGTTGTTTTAACTATCCAGATTCAAATATGGATTAATTATCTTAACTATGTATTGAATTCGCAATTGTGATTTATGTAAAATTATTGTTTATACTATAGATTAATTATTCCGCTGTGAGACTTTATTCTGGATCTTCCGTCTTTTGCCCTAATTAAACTACATTTCGAATGACTAAATAATCCACACAAGAGTACCGAGGATATATTAAGTGTCGTCTTTAGTGGTATGAAAGGCATCTTGTTACATTATTGGGGTAAATTTCATCCAAAATGACTTGTGCTCAATTGATGTTACAATGACTATAAAAAGCAGAAAGAGCTTACACAATTTCCAAGTTGAGTTACTGAAATTTTTTGACCTTGGAGTGATAGTGTGTTGTTAAAATGTGCAGTAAAAACGCTTAGCAATTCTTTAGCAACAAATGTGCAAAAAGGTACAGCGGGGGGAAAGCGAGGATATAGCAGATGCGCAAAAAGGTGTATTAGATGTAAAATCAAACATTTGAAAATTAATTAATCATCTTTCTCACATTATGTAAGGATAAAAAACTAATATTAATTAATCTTATATAACAAAATCACGGAATATCATAGTTATGCATGCTAAATCTGATTAGTGGAATTGATTGTTACCATATATTATGCACTTATGCCTTAAACTTATCCCTTTACGCTAACTATACTGGACAGTTTAAAAAAAAACTAGTCTGGTCAAGCTCTATATATTAATATCGCTAAAGAAGACGCTAAAAAAACCTTGATTTAGCGGATACGGAGGAAAATAGCATGGCTAAAAGCTGATCTATTGTTCATTAGCGCTAAATTGAACTAGCGTAGCGGTTGAAGAGTGCTATGAGCTATTGCGGGGATATTGCAGACCTTTAGCGGGGCTCTAACTTCATAGTGTTAAAGAAAGTTCAAATTTTGTGCTTATAGTTGGAAATTTTTATTTTTGAACTCATTCCATTCTAAAATGAATGAGAAGTTTTACAATAATGCTCGTTCATTTTGAAAGTAGAAAGATCAATACCGATGGATTTGCATCTAAGTATATGACCCAAAACATCATAATCTAAAATAATGAGCATTCATTTAATATTATTCCAAATTTCTCCTTTGTTATCTTCATAAAACTTTCCTTTTAAATTCACATAAAATAAGGGGATAACAAGCAAAATCATTTTGAGAAGCATAAATAGATCAGAATATTGTTTTTGGAACAAAGAGTATTCATTAAATAAGTAGGAAGGTCACTAAATATTGTAAATTTTTCCGTATGAACTTTTCTAAAGTTCACGAGCATATATAGGCTTGAATTGCTTCTTGATCGTTTAATTTTTGAAAAGTGATAGTGTCATGGAGGTGAGAGTGCTTGAGGAAGAAATTGATATAGTATTTTTAGAAGATAAGAGCTCGAAGAAAGTTTGAAATTTTAAATGAATGAAGAGGTAAGGATACAATAAATAGAGATTCAAATATCATGTTTTCTAGTCGAAAAGGCATCTTTTAATGACATAGATGGTGGTGAAAAAATTAAAGAAAAAAACAAGTTCTCATATTTATTTTGAATTTTAAACAGTTTTCAAATATATCGACATATATATGTGTGATATATCGACATATGTATGTTTGTAAAGAAAATTTATCTTATCTTATTTATCTATTTATATTATTACCTTTTTTACAAATATTTATATAATTATAGAAAATAAATTGTTAATAATAAAGCTTAACAGTTTAAATACATTTTATATTATTATTTTATTAATATGAAATTAAATCATTTTAATGGTATTCAAATGAATATAAAAAATAACCAATTAAGCAATTCAAAATTCAAGACAACCAAAGCAACCAAAAATTAAAACAACCAAAAATCAAAATCAACCAAAAAAAACCAAGTGTCAATACCTAAACATAGCTGAATGGCAGTTAATACATATATAGTATGAACTTTACACTTTTGGGTCCCATCAAGAAGCTATATGTTAATTTGACTGACAGTCAATACATATTATTACTACATCATTAAAATGTGTTCAAAAATTATTACTACATCATCTAAACATGTCCAAAATTTGAGTTAATTTTTCTTAAGCTACACTACTGTAGTTATAATCATTATGTGAAATCAAATAATCGAATTGAAGTTTCTTAAAACTATGGTCTGTGACTAAGTTTACTACTATATAACATAAAAATTGAATAAAAAATTTTATTGTATTTTTAACTAAATTTTATATCGAGGTTGAGAGTACTATGTAAAATTATGATTATAAAAAAAATATTTTTAGATATCACCAATACGGTTGGAAATTTATTAAATTTATAATTTACTAGTGAGAATCCTTCGTACATTTGGTTGATTCAAAAGATGTTATTATATTAAAAGATTGAAATTAAAAAGTTGGCGAATGATGTTATTTATCTTTTGATTTTATAAGAAGAGGTAATTAATTTATAAAAAAATATTGGTCGGAATCCATTTTATATTCAAAACAATAGATAAGGACAGGCGTGGAATATTGTATTCCATTTTCGTCTTACTAGTCAACTAATGTGATCCTTATGTTGTTATTCTATGAACTCAATCATTTATGCATTGTCCATGAGACATTGCAAGAAGCTTGAATCTACATGGGTATTCGACTTCCAATATGTTATCAATAAATCAGGTATGACTTATTTCAATTCCTCAATCTTCATTCTTGAAACCCTGACTGTCCTTCACTATATTCAAAATATGACAGTCAAATCTAGAGTTTGAAATGCAACAGGAATTTTCTGACTTAACTTTGTGCCTATGCCTTCCTAGTGCTAACCTTTTAGGTCAAACCTCTTTAGCTACTTCTCTCTATCCATATTTCCTTAGTCTCTGGCATCTTAATCAATTACAAGACATTAGGGAAGTGCAGAAGCGACGAGAGAAAAGCCGGGAGCTCTTCGGTTTGGACCAAAAAGAATCGCATTTGGGCCGACCATGGTGGTACGATCTGGATTGGCATAGCTACCCCGACCCAGATTGATATGAGTGGTACATTCAGATTGATACGAGTGACCCAATCTGGATCGATGTCGCTATGCAATGGGTCAATCTAAGTTTTTTGGCTTGTAGTTCAAAGCCTTCCTACTTCCATTCTTTTGTGTTGGCTATGATAGCTTTGTTCTGACGACGAAGACCTTTCTGACTTAAGATATAATGGGGTCGAAGAACGCCTTCAAAAAACATTCCGCTCAGCACTCATTAGGCTAACCTGATTCCTTAACTCGTTATTATCTCTCATAATTCATTGCCTCTTCCGCCTGCTCTAACTTTCCCATATATTCATAAAGTCTTTGTGTGTAACCATTCAGATACGCACGAAAGTAGAAGCAATAGCGGTTATAGTAGTAGGATTGGTGGCATCAACAGCAGGATTCTAAACTCCTCGTTAAGTACTCGTCTCTTTCTCAAGCTATGTATTTTCACAGGATGAAAAAACTTTCTTTTTGGCAGTCATACTTGCTCTCTAACAATATTAGTAACCTCAATAGGAAGATGAGAAATTGGATCTTCCCTCAATGTAATTGTTATCCACTAGTAAATGATAAGAGAATGAGAATTCAGATTTCTATATGAAAGCACCAAAATGTTAGCACGAAAATTTGCACTAAAACCAATAAGAGAATATAAGTAGATATTAATGTACATAATAAAATGAAAAATGAGGATAAAGCAATAGAAATCATACAGAGTGCTTTATAGTGGTTCGACAGCAAAGGCTTACGTCTACCTTTCAAAATTATTCATTTATTTCACTGGATTTTTTTACAAGTACAAGGTTTCGGATCGACCAAAATCAAAATCAATATAAATTCTCGTGAAATTTATCAAAGTAGCAAAAAATCCTTCTTCCAACATAGGCGCACGCGCCTCCTTTTTAAAGAAGTAAGTGGCCCTGAATTTGCGGGAGGCGAAGTAGAGACCATGAGAGTAGTGAAAGTAGTGGGCAACCCATATTCTGCGGTCCAAATCAGATCGAGTAGGGTAGTTGCATCTGGATCGGTACCGATTTAAAATGGTACCGACTTGGATCATGTACTGCCCTATACTGATCTGGGTTGGTAAGTGTCCTTTCCTTAGTTGTATCTCTAATTCGACTTCCACCTTGGAGATTTTAGAGTTATTGCTTTCACTCTTTGTTTTAGACGAGGTTGTTTAGCTTTATGTTGGTTCGATCTTGATAAATTCAACCTCAATGGAAATTCGACAAGTCGATTCAGAATTATGAGCTACTATGTTCAAGCTTTGCAGATTCCATCTCATAGCTGATTGTTTGACCACTATCTCTGTCACAACCGAGCCTAGCATCTGGGCCTCTAGATCATCATTTTTGGTTGTTCGATCATTGAACAATTGGTCAAATACAAATGAGTGGTCTGAAATAACCAGACTGAAAGGCTATGGAAAGGGATGGAGAAATAGAATCAATGAAGGAGGCTGCTTAGATTTTTCTATCATAATATGTTATAATAGTCTCTATTGTTTGTTTGAATAACATACATTGTCTTATTATAATGTGCTAACTTGTTAGTTACAGGGACATAACAGGTAATGACAATGCCTATGTCTAATGCCTTATTTTCCAGTATAGCTTTTGATAGATGTTTGGTCCACACCGGACAGTTATCTGACCCAATTTTTTTTTCTTATTATCTTAAGCACTTTTTAACTAGTAGAGTAAATGACAAATCTGATGACGTTGCTTCCATGCTAGAGACAAGCCAGAAGAGTTTTGGTATAGTACTCAATTCGTAGATATTTCCGATGTTGCTATTTCATACTATGAGATGACTGTAGAGAGAAGTTGATATATCAAATATTATTCCATGTTGTGTATACCTCAATGATTTTATAAAGTTGATGTTTTCATTTTGTTATATCACACCGTTGTTAAGTTCTTGTTATATTTTGTTTCGTGCACTGTAAGATATACGACATGCTGCTCTCTGACGATCATTCATATCAACTTGGCACGTACAACACTTCTTTATGTTATTCGTTGCAGATGGTATGAGGTAGTCGTCACACACATTGATCTCCTTGCCTTCGCACGACAATGGCAATAACAAACTTTAGGGGTGGAGCGTGACAATGGAGAGCAACCAGTAGCTTGTATCTAAAATTGATTAGATCAATGACTGGGATTATTGAGATTATAGCTCAAAATTAAAAATTGAAGAAAACAATGGTTTGTAAATTTTGAAACGAAAAGGAGCTCAATAGATTATGTCCTAATTATATAACAGGATGAAAGCACGGATCAGTATCGATCAAAGTTGTAACGACCCAGATTTTTTGGTCATTTGAAATTGAATATTTTAATTTGTTTTAAATATTATATTGGAATATTAGTGGACTTTAATTTTGAATTCGTTTCTAAAATGAAGTTTGAATATATAAATTTATACATAATTTAAAACGAGCTCGAAACATCGTGATAGTTCATAATATTGAGTTTTGAACTTCAATTGAATACATAGGATCCGATATAAGTCGGATTTCGGTGAAATAAGAAATGTTTGAATCTTGTTGATTATAATTTTCATATGAAAGAGAAAAATCGAGATTTCGTATTATAGACTATTAGTTATGTCCAATTCAAATTTTAAAGTAGCCGCTATGGAATTCCTTAATAAATGATAACGTTTATCAAATAAAATATTAAGATTTATATATATATATTTGGATGTCGTTTAACTCGGAATGTTAATATTGAGTTGTATAATTCATATTTGTTTATATTCGAAGTTGCATATATATTCTGTTTGGATATATATGATGAAAATAAATTATTATTATTATTTAACTGGATTTATTTTGGAATTTAATTAATATTTATTCAATATTATATAAGCCTTTAAAATGACCATTTTGCAAACAATATCGGCTTTCGATGAAATTAGTTTCATTGGAACCATAATGTTAAATTATTATACGAAACCAAATTTCGTTGTAAATCGATGTCTCATGTGACATCGGTAGCGAAAAACGCTTAAGTTTTAATTTAATCATTTTGTCGATTTAAATTGGAATTTAGAATAACTGATTATCTAACAAACTCCGTTTTCGATGAAGTTAATTTTATTAAATCCATGATGATTTATTTTATTGATTGGACTTATTTTGTGATTGTTTATAATTTAAACGTATAAAGATTTAAGTTATAAAGGAATTTTCACCAACAATATCGGAATTCGACGAAACCTTTTCCATTGTGTCCAAAATATTGTTTTATGCTAGGATTTGCATTTTCATCTCGATCAGAGATCATGTAAGGATATTTTAGCGCATTACCTCATCTGGAAGTCTCATATAATATTAATATTAAATAAATTAGTTTCCCTATAAATACCCTCTCCAGCAAACCCTAAACGTTTGTCAAAAAATACCCATAGTCAACAAATTTACATGCCACCTCCATAAAACGAACAACCGATATCGTTCAAACCTTTTCTCCCTTCGATCACGAAATCCAACAATCGATTCAACCTGCTTTCAACTGGAGTTCTATTCAGGACCTTGAGATGTTGAATTCGACCGGTGGTGATGAACTCCTATGCATGGTGGTCGCCGGGATATCAACTGGAGGAGGCTGCGGTTCGTGGCATATTGCTAGGGTCTAGATGCATCGAGTTCAGTGCTATTAGGGCAGAGGTAGGAGACGTGAAGGCGAGGGGTGAGCCAAGTTCTGATGATCGTTCGAGGGTTGATAAGGCGATGCGATTTTCGAAATAGGGTTTGAGCGTGGGTTATTGAAGTTGAAGAACGAAGCAGTAGTATACGTTCTGGACAAAAGTAAAGTAATAAGAGAGAGAGAGAGAGCAAATTTATCTCGACCTATATACTTTCTTTAAGATTTAACCTTAACGTTAAATTAGGAAATAAAATTTTCTAATTATAAAGTATATTAACATAAGATTTGAATTGGTAGGAAGCGGTAGAGGATTTATCGATGGTTTATATTTTACAATGTAATCGGTTACTTACATAATTTATTAGTTTAATAATTAAGTGATTATGGAATCATTAACTATTATTAAAATAGTGTAAACCTTAAATGTCAATAAACTTGGCAGGTGTAGGAATCAAAGTAGATGGAAGTTTAGGAAGAACGAGCAAGAGGAGCAGGAGTAATAGAAAGGAAGTCGGCAGATGATTATTTATTTAAAACGTAATTGTATAACCTAGTTAAGGACTAATTATTTAATTAATTTGTGTGTAATTTTAGATAAACAATAATTTATCCATACATTAACAAAATGCAACGAAACGAGTTAAAATGGAACCATATCAAAGAACAAAATATTATGGAACTAATCTGGATAGTACAGAAGACAGCTGGAATTTACGGTTAAATTAAACAACAGTTTAATTTAACAGTAATTGAACCACTTCAGAAATAATTGGAATCAATGTGAGTTAATCTCACTCAGTTCTTCCCACTTATATTTTATATAAGTAAGGTTTTATAATTTTGTGCAGTGGTTGTTAATGATTGATTGTGAGTTAATTATATATTCATATGTTGATTAAATCGATGAAATTAAACGTTGTTTAATTTCAGTTGAAAACCAAATCATTAATTAAACAATTGAGACCTAATTGAGGTAACTTACTTTATTGGTCACGTTTATAATAATATAAACATGTTTAATTTAATTGTTTGAATAGTTTGTTAATATAAATTGTTGATGTTAAATAGTTATTATCTACTGTTTCAAAAAAAAATTAGTTCAAATTTGATAATTCTCATTGAATAACTCTATCTAAGGTAACATATTTGGATGTAGGGAAAAACAGGTTGGAGGGATCCAACTGGATTCCTCACAGTTGTTGTTAAATTATATTATATTATATTATATGTTGAATAATATGAAATGGTGATGCAGGGATTGATAGGTTGGAGAAATCCAACAGGATAACCCAATAATATTGAAACGACCCAAAATCACTGTAACGACCCAGATTTTTGACCGTTTAAACCGACAATATACCACACATGTCGACCCAAACGAATCGCCAACCCAGATAGTTATTTGGGGAAAAAAGAAGAAAAAGAAGAAAGGAAGAAAAACAATCACAGAACCTCACAGCGGAAGGACAACATATAATAAACAAATAATATTTCAAAACATTTAAACATATACATTTGAGTTACAATATTCAAATCAATCAGAGTTATACACTTACATACACATAATGCAGCGGAAATAGAATGTAGTGGATACATGTATATCAAACTCCGTCTTCGATCTCCAAGGCAAGACAATCTTCATTAACTGCAACATCTGCTGACCCGAGCGTATTGCATAAAAGAAAACACAACAAACACTCGAATCAGCACTAAATCATCTCATATTAGTCTAATTAAAATACAGAATAATATCGGTGTCAAGGTGCAGTAACTCAAGAGATGTTACGGGATTTTTCCATCTCTCAAGGATCCGTTAAACTAATACATACATAGTATAGTACGCTATTACAATAGTGTTTATTCAGTAAGGTATAATATCGAAAATAGCGTAAGCAGCTTACCATGTTACCCTTACGCCGTTTATACCGTTGCCGTACAGTTTGCATATAACACACCAGTACGTCGGTGGATAGGGATGCGCCGTGATACGACAACGTTAAATCAAAATCGTAGGGGCTCGATCAGGATAATATGACAAGGCACTGAGGAATACCCCGGTAGGATTCTACCGAATTCGCGGACCCCAGGCCGGTGGTAACGCATAGCCGCAACTACCGCCCACCTCGAACGACATTCCCATATTCAAAGGGGTGCACCCAAATCGATCACAACAGTAATAGAGATGGTTTCGAAGGAGCGCGTTCGATCAGAGATGCGATCTCATTAACCCGGGGATGGCTCCTGTTTTAGTCATTTCAATTATGACCCGAAGGTCAAGGCTAATCCATCATCGTTCTCTTTCTTCAAATCCAGTAATCGCCTCCATACCAGCCTACTCCGGTTCTGGAACTTCCACCGCGTACACAGTTGTCAAAGTGGTATCGACACTGACAGAGAGTATGCCTTATGTCGACTCCGGTCTCCTTGACAACCAAACGTTTACATTTTTCACACCGGTCAGTGCTTTTACTTTTCAAAGAAGTTCGTGTTTCATATCGAAATATCATGTTTCGAAATCATTTTCATATTCTAAATAGAATATTGTTCAAATGGGATTTTCCATTTACGCACAACATCTCGAACTCATTCCAACTTAAATAATTTTTGAATATCAAAATAGTTAACAATATATTTGAATAGTTCAAATGCATAATTAAAATGGTTTGAAATAATAGTTTGTAATAAAAGTAGAGTTTGACGAATTTATTAAAATATATAATTAAACAACAAAATAATTCATAAAATAAATAATTTATTATAAAAGAATTACTTATTCAAAATAATTTATAAAATAAATAGTTATAAAGGAAATAATATATAAATAAATAGTTTGAAAAATGGTTTGACATACTATTGTTGGAATTAGAATCGTTCGCTCGATTTCGATTACACTTGAAATTCCATTTCAACTTCAAGTACATAAATTCAAATTCACAATTTCGATCGACTTCATTTCAAATTTACATTCATTTCAAATTCGCCAATTCAATTCAGATGGTTAACTCTAACCCGTGTTCCCATTCCAACAATTTCAATTTATTACAAATAAACCGAATTCGATTTCAATCCATATTCCCATTCAAGATTCGATTTATAACATATATCGAAATTACAAATTCATTTCATTGTTTCAAAGATTTTCACATGTATAACGAGTGTCGAATTCAAATTCATATTTTAATTCAAAATCAAGACCGACTTACAGAAAATTTCAACTGCAGGCAAAACAATTCAATCTCGATGAATTCGATTAAATACAATTATACCCCTTTATTTGCTATCATTTCGACACAGATTTATTTCCCTTTTTACTTAAAATTCCAAATTCAAATTCAAAGGAAATAAACTTTAAAACATTACTTATATTGTTGTTAACAATAATTTCAAAGTCCATGGTTAAACAAGATTTTTATTTAACCGACCGGTGTCCGTATATAATTTGCTATCCTACGGCCAAGTGATTTAATATTTAATTTCTCGATATTCGGGATGGATCTATCATTTCAATCCAAATCGGGGTCACAGAGATTTATCATTTCACTCTGTGTTCTTAATTCATTTTATCGATAAATCCCGGGTTCATTCGATGCCCGTAACATCAAGGGTAAATTGGGATTTATCGTCACATGGGCACACAACATCATATACTGCATAACAGAACAGTCCGAGCAATATTCATCCAGAAATCAAATCAATCAAGGCAGCTATCACATCGTTTATTCAACAGTAAATTGAATCATTTTACTAGTTATCAAGTGTCGGAATTCTAACTAGAAATTTAAATTAAATTTAAATAACTAATTTATCGATTTTCAATGCATGTTAACACTTGCATGTCAAATTTCAAGCAATCATTCACCAAATCAATCACAACCATACATCCAATTCATTTCATACATTAATTTGATAAATATGGGATGGATTCAGAATTTCGTGAGTGAAGGAACACTCACCTTCGGGTTTCAATTTGAATCGAGCGTTCAGAAAGACCCAAAATTTGACAGTCTCAGATCGCAACCAAACCAGTGCCAAAACGTCCGCAACTCCGCCACGATCCCAACGCAACAAACCGCGTCCAAATCCGACTTAAAATGAGAGAGTTATCAGTGTTTTAGCGTTTGAAATTAAAAATATATAAATTAAATAAATGAAAATCCTCACCCACTCAGAACCCGCCATGTCAGCACCCAAATTTCCGTCTTCCCGCTCCTCTTACTACTGCTACAGCACTGTCGCACGCACAAAAACCCAAACCCTCCGACCGTTGACCAACCAATACACCCACCTCCGACCGAACTAGCACCCCAGACCACCACCACCGAGACCGCCTACTCCAGGCGCACCGGCCTACGCCTCCGACCACACCTCTGGTGGACCCTACAGCCGCCGGCCACCAACCCTAAAACCGCCCATTTCGACCTTCAATCCCCCAAATCCGATGATATACACCATTATACATCGAACGAGTACCACCGTTGGACTCGTATGCTCCTTCTCCTCCAAATCCATACTTTAATTCCTCCGATTAGCTCCGAAATCGAAAACGCCCGAATTGCACACAAGAATTCGAAAAATTCAACCTTTGACCGCGATTTCCGGCCAGACGAAGCGCTGCATGTCCAAACAAACTATAGATCTGCATTCTACAAGTCGAGAGCTTCGAATCGACATATAATACGATGGGTTTTGAAGAGATTTTATTTTGAAGTTGATTTTTTTGATTTTGAAACTAGGGTTTGAAGATTTATTTTAGCCATTAACAAATGAATTTGGTGGAGGAGGTGTAAATGGGCTGATGGAGTGTTAGTGGGCTGTTTATATATATATATATCAGGTCCAGACTGGTTAACACACACGCAGTTATCGCATATCAGATTTTTAACATACATTTCACATTACCGGGCCCACATACTGACCCCGAAAAATCCGGAAAAATTATTTCTGTCTTTGTTTTGATGATACGATCCCAACAAAACTGATTTCGTCGAATTCTGAGGCCGTTTGAAAAATGGCCTTTTTCGGGTCGATCCAATTTAACTATCAACTGGTAAAACGCGTTTTCTCTTACCACGCTTACATATTAATTTGAAAAATTCTGAAAATTGAAACCTAGCAATAATTCGACATTCCGGATCCAATGGCGCCAGTTTCATCGAAAACAGAGGTCGTTTGAAAAATGGCTATTTTACAGGCCCTTATATTTTCTGCAGCGACTATTCTGAATATTCATTTGATCATAACTTTTGATTTCCATTACGAAATTTCGATTTTTCAGATTCGTTGGAAAGATATTATCAAACAGATTTAAATATTTCTTGTTTCGCTAAAATCTGATTTGTTTTGAATCCTGTACAGTCGATTGAACTTTGAAATTAAATTTTCAAACTGCAGGGCTATATAAATAATTATATAAATTCCATAGCGACCTTTTGAAATTTTGATTTACTCATAACTCGCAATTTATCCGGCGAAATTTCAATTTTTCACATTCATTGGGAAGATATCGTCAAACAGAGTTATATTTCTCTAGGTCGTCCCCATTCTGATTTAAAACGAATTCTATACATTCAATTGAAATTTAAAATCGAATTCTCAAACTGCCGCGCCATCTCAGGCTCGTTATATAATTAAAATAAAATTATTCGTTCTTACTTCGATTAAATAATTTTTCCGTCGTTATAATTTAAAATAAAACACTTTAAATATTCAAAATTCTTCGAATTAGCCAAAATGACCTTTTCAAATTGGTTCGTATTTTCAGGTCGTTACATTCTCCCCCACTTAAAGTCTTTTCGTCCTCGAAAAGGGAACGAACCGATATTAAGTGCATATTTATTTCAAAACCATATTTTAAAATAATATTTTCCAAAACAAGTATGGTTGTAAAACTCGTAAATTTTTCTAACTCCCGAAATCACGGAAAATTTCGACAGCATCTCCTTTGTACGGAGAGGTCTGGGAAGAATCCCAAAATACATATGACTCAATATACATCTCATCCAACGATGAGGCATCCCAAAATGGGGAAAAACAAAATATAAAACCACAAAACCATATACCACAAGTACGTACCTCGTTTAGCGTTTATTTTGCGGTTTTTATTTACCTTTGCATTTAGTATTTAGCGCAAGCGAGCTTCAAAACGAAATGCGACTTCTTACACCTGCCAAAACTTACATATACATGAAAATCCTTTCAAGCTAGATATGAAAATACTGGGTGGTCTCTCCCCCACTTAAACTGTTCAGAATAATCATCGATAATGCGTGCACTCATTACCGAAGTCATTCCTAAGGTCTAAGTAGAGGTTTCACACTTATTCATTGAAAACCATTTGAAAACCATTTCCAAACTATTTTTATCGTACGACATTATTTCAAACTTTAGCAACTATCTTCGAAAACACCCAGGATCCAATTTCAAGTTCGCTTCTATTTTAACCTCAAACCTTTCTCACCCAATTATATTCAACAGATTTCATTTCCAAATACTTCTAAATTCACTAATTTTTCATATTAGTTTTTGCGATTTAAATCAACCACAATAGGTAATAACTTTACATTATCACCCACTAAATTAAGTACATACATATTTGAACCATAATATATATTCGATATATTTAAAAATATAATTGAAAACCATATTATGTCAAATCATTCTGTTCGATTATTTAGAAATTCCTATCGATCGTATGGCGTCCCATATATCGACCAGAATCTATAAATATTCAACAGAACAATTAACACAACATAAAATCAATTTATATCCAAATTACAAATACGCTCTCTCATAAATCCACTCGAACTCATTCTAGGGCATTACTAACCCCATCTCTAATGAGTTAATTCCCAAACAGAGCCAAGGTTATCGCTAACCATCGCTCTGATACCAAATGTAACGACCCAGATATTTGACCGTTTAAACCGACAATAAACCACACATGTCGACCCAAACGAATCGCCAACCCAGATAGTTATTTGGGGAAAAAAGAAGAAAAAGAAGAAAGGAAGAAAAACAATCACAGAACCTCACAGCGGAAGGACAACATATAATAAACAAATAATATTTCAAAACATTTAAACATATACATTTGAGTTACAATATTCAAATCAATCAGAGTTATACACTTACATACACATAATGCAGCGGAAATAGAATGTAGTGGATACATGTATATCAAACTCCGTCTTCGATCTCCAAGGCAAGACAATCTTCATTAACTGCAACATCTGCTGACCCGAGCGTATTGCATAAAAGAAAACACAACAAACACTCGAATCAGCACTAAATCATCTCATATTAGTCAAATTAAAATACAGAATAATATCGGTGTCAAGGTGCAGTAACTCAAGAGATGTTACGGGATTTTTCCATCTCTCAAGGATCCGTTAAACTAATACATACATAGTATAATACGCTATTACAATAGTGTTTATTCAGTAAGGTATAATATCGAAAATAGCGTAAGCAGCTTACCATGTTACCCTTACGCCGTTTATACCGTTGCCGTACAGTTTGCATATAACACACCAGTACGTCGGTGGATAGGGATGCGCCGTGATACGACAACGTTAAATCAAAATCGTAGGGGCTCGATCAGGATAATATGACAAGGCACTGAGGAATACCCCGGTAGGATTCTACCGAATTCGCGGACCCCAGGCCGGTGGTAACGCATAGCCGCAACTACCGCCCACCTCGAACGACATTCCCATATTCAAAGGGGTGCACCCAAATCGATCACAACAGTAATAGAGATGGTTTCGAAGGAGCGCGTTCGATCAGAGATGCGATCTCATTAACCCGGGGATGGCTCCTGTTTTAGTCATTTCAATTATGACCCGAAGGTCAAGGCTAATCCATCATCGTTCTCTTTCTTCAAATCCAGTAATCGCCTCCATACCAGCCTACTCCGGTTCTGCAACTTCCACCGCGTACACAGTTGTCAAAGTGGTATCGACACTGACAGAGAGTATGCCTTATGTCGACTCCGGTCTCCTTGACAACCAAACGTTTACATTTTTCACACCGGTCAGTGCTTTTACTTTTCAAAGAAGTTCGTGTTTCATATCGAAATATCATGTTTCGAAATCATTTTCATATTCTAAATAGAATATTGTTCAAATGGGATTTTCCATTTACGCACAACATCTCGAACTCATTCCAACTTAAATAATTTTTGAATATCAAAATAGTTAACAATATATTTGAATAGTTCAAATGCATAATTAAAATGGTTTGAAATAATAGTTTGTAATAAAAGTAGAGTTTGACGAATTTATTAAAATATATAATTAAACAACAAAATAATTCATAAAATAAATAATTTATTATAAAAGAATTACTTATTCAAAATAATTTATAAAATAAATAGTTATAAAGGAAATAATATATAAATAAATAGTTTGAAAAATGGTTTGACATACTATTGTTGGAATTAGAATCGTTCGCTCGATTTCGATTACACTTGAAATTCCATTTCAACTTCAAGTACATAAATTCAAATTCACAATTTCGATCGACTTCATTTCAAATTTACATTCATTTCAAATTCGCCAATTCAATTCAGATGGTTAACTCTAACCCGTGTTCCCATTCCAACAATTTCAATTTATTACAAATAAACCGAATTCGATTTCAATCCATATTCCCATTCAAGATTCGATTTATAACATATATCGAAATTACAAATTCATTTCATTGTTTCAAAGATTTTCACATGTATAACGAGTGTCGAATTCAAATTCATATTTTAATTCAAAATCAAGACCGACTTACAGAAAATTTCAATTGCAGGCAAAACAATTCAATCTCGATGAATTCGATTAAATACAATTATACCCCTTTATTTGCTATCATTTCGACACAGATTTATTTCCCTTTTTACTTAAAATTCCAAATTCAAATTCAAAGGAAATAAACTTTAAAACATCACTTATATTGTTGTTAACAATAATTTCAAAGTCCATGGTTAAACAAGATTTTTATTTAACCGACCGGTGTCCGTATATAATTTGCTATCCTACGGCCAAGTGATTTTATATTTAATTTCTCGATATTCGGGATGGATCTATCATTTCAATCCAAATCGGGGTCACAGAGATTTATCATTTCACTCTGTGTTCTTAATTCATTTTATCGATAAATCCCGGGTTCATTCGATGCCCGTAACATCAAGGGTAAATTGGGATTTATCGTCACATGGGCACACAACATCATATACTGCATAACAGAACAGTCCGAGCAATATTCATCCAGAAATCAAATCAATCAAGGCAGCTATCACATCGTTTATTCAACAGTAAATTGAATCATTTTACTAGTTATCAAGTGTCGGAATTCTAACTAGAAATTTAAATTAAATTTAAATAACTAATTTATCGATTTTCAATGCATGTTAACACTTGCATGTCAAATTTCAAGCAATCATTCACCAAATCAATCACAACCATACATCCAATTCATTTCATACATTAATTTGATAAATATGGGATGGATTCAGAATTTCGTGAGTGAAGGAACACTCACCTTCGGGTTTCAATTTGAATCGAGCGTTCAGAAAGGCCCAAAATTTGACAGTCTCAGATCGCAACCAAACCAGTGCCAAAACGTCCGCAACACCGCCACGATCCCAACGCAACAAACCGCGTCCAAATCCGACTTAAAATGAGAGAGTTATCAGTGTTTTAGCCTTTGAAATTAAAAATATATAAATTAAATAAATGAAAATCCTCACCCACTCAGAACCCGCCACGTCAGCACCCAAATTTCCGTCTTCCCGCTCCTCTTACTACTGCTACAGCACTGTCGCACGCACAAAAACCCAAACCCTCCGACCGTTGACCAACCAATACACCCACCTCCGACCGAACTAGCACCCCAGACCACCACCACCGAGACCGCCTACTCCAGGCGCACCGGCCTACGCCTCCGACCACACCTCCGGTGGACCCTACAGCCGCCGGCCACCAACCCTAAAACCGCCCATTTCGACCTTTAATCCCCCAAATCCGATGATATACACCATTATACATCGAACGAGTACCACCGTTGGACTCGTATGCTCCTTCTCCTCCAAATCCATACTTTAGTTCCTCCGATTAGCTCCGAAATCGAAAACGCCCGAATTGCACACAAGAATTCGAAAAATTCAACCTTTGACCGCGATTTCCGGCCAGACGAAGCGCTGCATGTCAAAACAAACTATAGATCTGCATTCTACAAGTCGAGAGCTTCGAATCGACATATAATACGATGGGTTTTGAAGAGATTTTATTTTGAAGTTGATTTTTTTGATTTTGAAACTAGGGTTTGAAGATTTATTTTAGCCATTAACAAATGAATTTGGTGGAGGAGGTGTAAATGGGCTGATGGAGTGTTAGTGGGTTGTTTATATATATATATATATATCAGGTCCAGACTGGTTAACACACACGCAGTTATCGCATATCAGATTTTTAACATACATTTCACATTACCGGGCCCACATACTGACCCCGAAAAATCCGGAAAAATTATTTCTGTCTTTGTTTTGATGATACGATCCCAACAAAACTGATTTCGTCGAATTCTGAGGCCGTTTGAAAAATGGCCTTTTTCGGGTCGATCCAATTTAACTATCAACTGGTAAAACGCGTTTTCTCTTACCACGCTTACATATTAATTTGAAAAATTCTGAAAATTGAAACCTAGCAATAATTCGACATTCCGGATCCAATGGCGCCAGTTTCATCGAAAACAGAGGTCGTTTGAAAAATGGCTATTTTACAGGCCCTTATATTTTCTGCAGCGACTATTCTGAATATTCATTTGATCATAACTTTTTGATTTCCATTACGAAATTTTGATTTTTCAGATTCGTTGGAAAGATATTATCAAACAGATTTAAATATTTCTTGTTTCGCTAAAATCCGATTTGTTTTGAATCCTGTACAGTCGATTGAACTTTGAAATTAAATTTTCAAACTGCAGGGCTATATAAATAATTATATAAATTCCATAGCGACCTTTTGAAATTTTGATTTACTCATAACTCGCAATTTATCCGGCGAAATTTCAATTTTTCACATTCATTGGGAAGATATCGTCAAACAGAGTTATATTTCTCTAGGTCGTCCCCATTCTGATTTAAAACGAATTCTATACATTCAATTGAAATTTAAAATCGAATTCTCAAACTGCCGCGCCATCTCAGGCTCGTTATATAATTAAAATAAAATTATTCGTTCTTACTTCGATTAAATAATGTTTCCGTCGTTATTATTTAAAATAAAACACTTTAAATATTCAAAATTCTTCGAATTAGCCAAAATGACCTTTTCAAATTGGTTCGTATTTTCAGGTCGTTACAATCACCCTTACGGGAAATCCCGGATTGCTTTGAGAACACAACGCATCAGAACACAACTAATAGAGCATTTCATTGCTATTACATCAATTACATCAGAGTACAAGAATATATCAGAGTGTGAATTAATAATTTACAACTGAAAAGTAAATATTAGAGATTTACAAATTTCAAAGCAGCGGAAAATATAATACATAAGAATAATGTACAACGGAAATAATCTACAACTACAGTTGAATGAGATATACGGATACAAAGCTTTCAGAATATAGCTCCAGCTGTAACCTAGGATCCTGTGAAAAGAAGTATTTGCGAAAACCAAAACTACTAGTTGCCTGTGTGGAAAATATGGGCAACCAAAGTTTAGGTTAAAACAATAAACTCTGAGTCAGTCATGGGACTGGTGTGAGAACTAAAACAGTTATTAACTTGATTTCAAAGTTAGGTAAATCACGGCACATAGTATAACATGAAACGGGTTTATCCCCCATAAATACCAATGCATAAAAATAACAGCGCAATGCAAAAGAGAAAAATAAAGCTATTATAAGACTCAGGACCCATCACACAATGCAATGCAAGCCGAAGGATAGAGTTTTCCCTTATAATAGCCAAAACTGCTTGAAACGCAAAATTTCATCTTTTATTATTATTATAAGTGAAGAAATCAACTTCAAATATAAATGTATCAATCATAGACGGCCTAAGTACGATTATATTACATCGCCATATAGGTTTACAACTAAAACCGTAAAATCACGTATTGGAAATTGGGTTCCCATCTATGAACTGAGGCAAGTGATCTTCCTCACGGATTTCGAGACATTCTAGCAAATGCCTCGGGATCCCCCACAGTGAACCCCTTGGATCTTCATGGTTGTTCATCTATCGATGATTAGTTATACCATAAACTATATGTTAGCAGGTTCTATCGAACCTCCAAAATGGGTCAGTATGTCGACCACTCTAGAGCCACTAGGGACTCAAATCATATCCGAGCCTTTCAATCGGCCGGAATTTCAAGGTACCTCGCTTTCCATCAAATAATATGCAACATCCACATAAGTGAATAGTCTGGGCTCCATACCATGATGTTACTCATAACTAGAACTGACATATGTCCATTTCCGTGCAGTCACCATCCCGTTTTTGGTTCATACCGGGGTGTGAGGCTCGCGAATTAACGTTACACAAAGTTATGCTAATTAAAGTTGTGCTTTGATCATCATCCACAAGACTCTGCTTTTCAACAAAAGCCTTAATCATTTGCATCTCAGCATGCCACACTGTCAATCCATATAGTACTACTGATTTCCACCAATATATAACCTCTAAGCTCGTACTTCTCAAATAAGGGTGTTAAGCAAGAGAATAAACTCTCCGCCACCAAACAGATATATATTTAGCAGAGATCAACGAACACAGTATAAAGGAATACAATGTCAGACACACTATCTATTTGCAAGTCTATTCTGGGTTTGAATGAAACCGAAGGCACCTTATTCCTTGTCCCATATGTCCAGTACAGGAGAGAGGCCCTCGCATATCTGGTCGATCTCTAAGTATGTCTGGATGATCACCACATATTACCTTGTCTTGGGTGTACATCCCAATCAAGACATCAGCAATCATCTAAATGACGTGAAGATCTCCGGTCTTCAACCACCATCTTCATGTCATCAACATCTAGTCGTCGTCTATTCAGAATGGATTAAACCCGGTCTTTCCGAATAACTCGCGTATCTTATAATCAAGTGTTGTAAAAACACATCATACACCTCATTCCAATTCAAAATATTCTTTTATTAAAATATTCATATCCTTTGGGAAAGGTTCCCATTAATTTTATCAAAGATAAATTCTTTTAAATTTATTCTTTAATCATCCACTGGATATCATTTCAAAAGATTTTATATTATATTTTCTCAACTTTAACCAAATTAAGGTTTATAACACAAATCAGGAATATCGAGCCTTACCGAAGTAATCATTTATTTATTAATCCCAATCCCAACCTATTAATCCCATTGAGCAAAACTGGTTGTACTCTATATCTAACACCCACGGTGCTATCAGTAAATTTAATTACCAATTCTCATTCAAATCTAATTAAAGATTTAGGTATTGTCTGGGGTAAAACTGGTGGTACTCCATTCTCAATCATTTCATGAAATTGGTAAATTTAATTGTCTCATTTCCATTCCAAACTAATTAAAGATTAATTAAAAACTCCATATTGGTTTTAATAGCAAAAATCACAACTTTATGATTATTCAAGTTTAAAAAATTAATCTTTTTTAACTGGGTTAAAGAACCAATGTTATTAAAAACACAGTTCACAATAAACCCAAATCGTCTTCCATCAAAATGGAATCTTCCCGGAAATCTGATCAGTATATAATGGATATAAATTTCTGTATTGGACTAACAATATAAATGGAATAACGACAAAGCCTTTTAAATTCCATATATAGTAACGGTCTTCCTTTACAGAAGCTTATCTCAATTATTACAAAATCAAATTCCATTCAATTCCAATTTAATATATTAAATTGGAAAACTTTACTTTGGAAAATTTCCACTAAATCTTAATAAAAAGATTTATAAATTCCAAATCATCTCTTCACTGTTAATTGGGTTTAAGAATAAGTGTTATTTAAAACCGCGTTCACGATAAACCCAATAGTCCAATTCTTTTATTCAACTCCAATTAAATATTAATTAATTGGTAAACTTATCTAAATCTGATTTAAAAGATTTATCCTTTTCTCATCGGGGTTTAAGAATAGTATTATTAAAGACACCATTCATGACAAACCCAAAATCCAATTTGATATTAAGTACATGGCTCTAAATAGAAATTATATCGGCTTATATTCAATATCAAATTTTGAAACCAACAAATATCGTATTGGGAATAACGATATATATATATCTTCCAAATTCCTCAACAATATTCATATAATCACGGAATCCAATACCAAAATATTCCGAATATTATTTCCATTCAAAACCATTCCAATTCATATGTTGGAAAAATTTTGGTTATTTCAAAACCCATATTCAATCCAACTTTTTATTTCTAAAAATAATTGAATTATTATTCTAGTTAATAACTAGTTCATTTTGATAAAAATATTTGTTATCTTTTCAAATATGGAACTTTTCATCCAAATTCTTTCCAAATCATTTATTATGATTTTACACAATTTTTCCATATTTTTAATAATTTTATTAAGGCCCTTACAGTCGGTTTCCAATATCGACCACCGAGCCACATTCATAGCGACCTTTTTCGAAATTGATTTGGACATAATTCCAAATCCAACTGTTAGATTTCAAATCTCTTATAATCATTGAAAAGCTCTTTTCGATACGAACCCAATGGTTCTGATTTTAGGAGAATTCGACAGTTGGATCTCCCGTTACATTAATTTGAAGTTAATGGTCGAAATTCACGAACGGTCGCTGCTCGGCGCTTTCTATTCAGGCCATTATATATATAATATGTATCATCGATTTCCAATTGAAACGTATTTTAAAAATCATTTATAAATTCGTTTAAAACGATTTCAACTTCATTTTCAATTTTAAATCAAAATTGAAATCATTTTTAATTTTAAAGGGATAATATTTTCAAAATATATGTTTTTGAAATCCATGTCATTTTCGTATTCAATATAAAATGAATAAAATCGATCGATAAACTCATTCGGGTTAAAATGGGGTTTATCTCCTTAATTCGACTTCATATATTTCAATATTTTCGTGCCCATCCAAAATCGGACATCAAAATCATATTTTGATTATTCAGTGAATATTATTTTGAAAATTTTACTAAATATTATTTTAAAAACTTTACTAAATATTATTTTAAAATCATTGCTAAATATTTTTTTGAAATCTTAACTAAATATTAATTTTGAAATCTTTATTAAATATTATTTTGAAATCTTTGCTAATTCTGAATCGGAATCAGACCCAATCAATTACCATATAATTTCAATTATAGGGATTTCATACATCGCGTGTATTCAACAATAATGATAAATAATCATTCTACATTCAAACATCATCCAGAGTGTATTTTAAAACTATGTAAGCATTAAAATAAATAAATAAATAAAGCTCATCACAGCCTGTCAACCCATTGATTGACATACAACTAAATATTGCGATTAGTGTATGTCAAATATCATCCCAATACTGTGTGGGTTTTCAAACAACAAATATTGATTATTATTTGTGCAATTGGGCAATGTGTAAAATTTATCGACCCAATCAATATCAGATAAATAGGTGTACATAAACAAGCCGTCCGACTTGTAAATGAATATTTATTCCAATTTCTTTTATGAAAATTTTATATACATTTTATATAAATAATTTATATATTTCAGTTTCAGAAAAATCAGCATTATAACGGCGCGATATTAGAACCGAAATAATGTCTAGCATTATCCCTCTCCTGATACTGGCTCGTGCCATACAAAATAATCTATCTATCCAATAATACCACAATACAATCAATTTTTTCAACGCAATCATATCACACAAGTCATCCAAGGTTTGTACAAAAAGTAGTGTCAGGAGCTACTAAGCCCCATCTACAACCTAGGATATAATTACATAACAAAAATAGTTAAGTGAGAAGATGTTCTCACATTCGTTTTCGCTCAGCAAGTGTTTGTTTCTTAATTTCTGGTACGGTTCGGGTTCAAATTTGCCTCAAATTCCAATGAGCTCCAAATTGACTCAGTTAGTTTTGTTGTGAAGCTCTCTTCATCACGATCCCAACGGATCCTGTATCATGTGATTTGGAGTTCGTATGGACAAGTTATTAAAGTTTGAACATTATTTACAAAAATTTATAAACTAAATAATTTATTAATTACATCATTTAGTTAATTACCCCTAGAAAATCCTTCAGCCAACATTACTTTCCAAGCTCGCAACATAGGGCTTCACGCTGCACGCAAGTTGAAGTGCCGGATGTTGATCGGAGAATGCCACCTGAGGTGCCTTGGGGTGCGCTACCAGCGATGGGGAGGACATTGAACTCGAACTCATCCTGGCACCCTAAATCGCCACGTACGAACCCAGATTCAGCTAGAAATTCGAACCATCTAAACAACGGAATCAGATCTATGCCGTATGAAATGATAGAGCGGAGAAATCTCTACTGATTTTGTTTTGGATTGAGCTCTAAATTCGAATTGTTGTGGGTGGAATTAACGACTTCATTAGGAACAACTTTGGGCGTCGAAACCTTGAGTGGCGGCTGTAGCGTTTAAATGGAGATTAGGGTTAGGGTTGGCCTTTTATACCTTATTTTATTTTATTAATATTTATTTCCAAATTTACTTATTTAATGTTACGAACTCCAAACGAGACCCAACGAATGTCGCCTCCAGCTAAATACCCTCATTCCGGACACAATGGAATATGTTTCATAAGCTAATTCGACTGTTTCAATCAGTTTTTACCAAAATTAAAATATAAATCAATATATACTGAATTCAAACGTACATTTTAATTTACCAGGGCCACATACTGACTCCAAAAACTCCAGAAAAATAAATCTAGCTATATTTTGATGATACGAACCTAATAAAACTAATTACGTCGAATTTGGAGACCATTTGAAAAATGGCCATTTTCTGGTCAATCCAATTCAAACTGAAATTACCAAACACATTTAAATTCACCACGCACACATATTAATTCCAAAAATTACGAAATTTGAAACCTAATAACAATTTGACATTCCGGATCGAACAAAAGTGGTTTCATGAAAAACTAAGATCGTTCGCAAAATGGCTATTTTTTAAGGGCTATATATTATATTAAAATATATATAAATTCCATAGCGACTATTTTGAATTTTAAACTGGACATAACTTTCAATTCATATTATGAAATCTTAGTTTTTCACATTCCTTAAAAAGATATAATTAAACAAATTCAAATATTTCTTGTTTTACTGAAATCTGGTTTATTTTGAATCCTATACATTCAGTTGAAATTAGAAATCGAATTTTCAAACTACCGTGCCATTTCAAACTCTATCTATCATTAAATTAAAATATTTATACGTTCTAACTTCATTTAAAATAAATTTTCTAGGCGTTATTCAATTAAAATAAATATTTTAAATATTCAAAACCCATTAAAATAGCTAAAATAAAAAAAAAATTGGTTCAGAATTTCCGGGTTGTTACAATCTCCCCTATTTAAAATCTTTTCGTCCTTGAAAAGGAACGGAGTTGAAAGTTGTTTAACTAACCAACTCAACTTTCATTATGGCTTTCATTCTTCAACTTTTCAGTTTCTAAGAATTTTCAAATTTCTCAAAAATTTGGCTAACACCCTAAATTTTCGAAAAAAATCCCCATAACCTCCTTTGCGCGGGCTGATCTGTAAAACCACAAGTTTCCTCACAGGGCCCTCATCCATCAAAAAGAAAAAGAAAAAGCCAATCGGCTCATAAAATCATCAAAACCCAATCAATACAGTAAACATGTACCTATTTGTTGGCATACAATTTTATTCCTCATCTTAGCTTCCATGCAATTACATGTTCATTATATACACATGTGTGTATATATATATGCAATTTCAATGAATTTTCAATTTACTTCAGTATTTGATTCGATTTGGCTAAATTTTACCTTTTTCTTTTCACATTGGTTATATTGTTCCAATATTTTAATTAATTAAACTAATAATCATACAACACAACCAGCAATCAATTTGTTGATAAATTTTCAAACATATAATTTTAACATACTCAAAAATCATATTTTTAGTGTTAAATCACAATAAATAAATTCTAACTAAGGTTTTGGTTCTCACACCAGCCAATTGGTAATATATATATATCCCACTTTCGAAACTCGAGCACAGATGATGATGATGTGGCCACATCATCAGAATCATCCCTGGGCGACTAGGGGGTGGTTCTACATCTACCTAGCATATTTGAGACTTCATATACACGTGGATCAGACGTATATGCAAAATTTCCTAACATTCGATAGTCAAAAATTAATTTAAAATAAAATACTCAAACACGTATAATAAGATATAATTTCAAAACCAAGTTCGTTTTTTTATAAATAACACTCTTCCAACTCATTCTAGTGTATTACTAACCCTATCTCTAACGAGTTATTCTGTTATGATATTACTGATCCTATCTCTGATGAATTCTTTCATTCTTTTCTAATGTGTCTTGTTCTCAAGCTTTGTAAAACCAAGGCTCTGATACCACGATGAAACGACCCGAAATCCCCCTTACGGGAAAGCCCAGATTGCTTTGAGAACATGATGCATCAGAACACAAATAATTGAACATTTCATTGATATTACAATAATTACATCATAGTACAAGAATATATCAGAGTGCGAATTAATAATTTACAACTGAAAAATAAATATCAGAGATTTACATATTTCAAAGCAGCGGAAAATATAATACATAAGAATAATGTACAACGGAAATAATCTACAACCACAACTGAATGAGATATACGAATACAACGCTTTCCGAATATAGCTCCAACTGTAATCCAGGATCCTGTGAAAAGAAGTATATGTGAAAACCAAAACTACTAGCAGCCCATGTTGAAAATATGGGCACCCAGAGTTTAGGTTAAAACAATAAACTCCGAGTCAATCATGGGACTGGTGTGAGAACTAAAACAATTATTAACTTGATTTTAAAGTTAGGTAAATCACGGGATCACGCCGTATAACACGAAACAGGTTTATCCTCCATGAATACCAGTGCATAAAAATAACAGTGCAATGCTAAAGAGAAAATTAAAGCTATTATAAGACCTAGGTCCCAACACACAATGCAACACAAGCCAGAGGATAGAGTTTTCCATTATAATAGACAAAAATGCTTGATACGCGAAATTTCATATTTTATTATTACTATAAGGGAAGAAATCAACTTCAAATATAAAGGTATCAATCACAGGCGGCCTAGGTACCATTATATTACGTCTCCATATAGGTTTACAACTAAAACCATAAAATCGCGTATTGGAAATTGTGTTTCCATCTATGAACCGAGGCAAGGGATCTTCATCCTCGATTTCAAGGCATTCTAGCAAATGCCTCAGGATCCCCCGCAGTGAACACCTTGGATCTTCATGGATGGTCATCCGTCAATGATTAGTTATACCATAAATTATATGTTAGCCGGTTCTATCGAACCTCCAAAATGGGTTAGTATATCTACCGCTATATAGCCACTAGGGACTCAAATCATATCCGAGCCTTTCAATCGCCCCGAATTCTGAGGTACCTCGCTTTCCATCAAATAATATGCAACATCCACATAAGTAAACAGTCTGGGCTCCATACCATGACGTTACACGTAGTTAGAACTAGCATATGTCCATTTCCATGTAGTCTTTTGTTCATACCGGGGTGTGAGGCTCGCGAATTCGCTACACAAAGCTGTGCTTTGATCACTATCCACAAGACTCTGCTTTTCAACAAAAGCCTTGATCATTTGCATCTAAGCATGCCACACTGTCAATCCACACAGTACCACTGATTTCCACCATTATATAACCTCTAAGCTCGTATGTCTCAAAGAAGGGTGTTAAGACAGAGAATAAATTCTCTGCCACCAAACAGATATATATTTAGCAGAGGTCAATGAATACAGTATAAAGGAATATAATGTCAGACACACTATCCATTTGCAAGTCCATTCTGGGTTTGAACGAAACCAAAGGGACCTTATTCCTAGTCCTATATGTCCAATACAGGAGAGAGGCCCTCACATATCCGGTCGATATCCAAGTACGACTGGATAATCACCACTTATAACCTTGTCTTGGATGTACATCCCAATCAAGACATCAGTCATCATCCAAAAGATGTGAAGATCTCTAGTCTTCAACCACCGTCTTCATATCATCGACATTTAGTTGCCGTATCAGTTATTCAGAATGGGTTATACCCGGTTTTTCCGAATAACTCGCGTATCTTATAATCAAGTGCTATATAAACACATCATATGCCTCATTCCAATTCAAAATATTCTTTTATTAAAATATTCATATCCTTTGGGAAAGGTTCCCATTAAGTTTATCAAAGATAAATTCTTTTAAATTTATTCTTTAATCATCCATTGGATATCATTTCAAAAGATTTTATACTATCTTTTCTCAACTTTAATCAAATTAAGGTTTATAACATAAATTGGGATTATCGAGCCTTACCGAAGTAATCATTTATTTATTAATCCCAATCCCAACCTATTCATCCCATGGAGAAAAACTAGTAGTACTCCATATCTAACACACATGGTGCTATCGATAAATTTAATTATCATTTCTCGTTCAAGTCTAATTAAAGATTTAGCTATCATCTAGAGTAAAATTGGTGGTACTCTATTCTTGATCATTTCATGAATTTGATAGATTTAATTATCTCATTCCAATCCCAGACTAGTTGAAAATTCATTAAAACTCCAACTTGGTTTTAATAGCAAAAATCATTACTTTATGATTATTCAACTTTAAGAAATCAATCTTATCTTTAACTGGGTTAAAGAACCAATGTTATTAAAAACATATTTCACAATAAACCCAAATCATCTTCCATCAAAATGGAATCTTCCTGGAAATCTAATCAGTATATAATGGATATAAATTTCCGTATCAGACTAACAATATAAATGGAATAACGGCAAAGCCTTTTAAATTCCATATATAGTTACGGTCTTCCTTTACAGAAGCTCATCCCGATTATTACCAAATCGAATTCCATTCAATTCCAATTTAATATAACTAATTGGAAAACTTTACTTTGGAAAATTTCCATTTAATCTTAATAAAAATATTTATAAATTTCAAATCATCTCTTCACTGTTAATTTGGTTGAAGAACAAGTGTTATTTAAAACACCATTCACGATAAACCCAAAAGTCCAATTCTTTTATTCAACTCCAATTAAATATTAATTAATTGGTAAACTTCTCTAAATCTTATTTAAAAGATTTATCCTTTTCTCATCGGGGTTTAAGAACAGTGTTATTAAAGACACCATTCACGACAAACCCAAAATCCAATTTGATATTAAGTACAAGGCTCTAAATAGAAATTATATCGGCTTATATTCAATATCAAATTCTGAAACCAACAAATATCGTATTGGGAATATATATATATATATCTTCCAAACTCTTCAATAATATCTGTATAATCACGGAATCCAATACCAAAATATTCCGAAGATTACTTCCATTAATAAACATTCCAATTCATACTTTGGAAAAATTCTGATTATTTCAAAACCCATTTTCAATCTAATTTATTATTTCCAAAAATAATTGGATTATTATTCTAGTTAATAACTAGTTCATTTTGATAAAAATATCTTTGATCTTTTCAAATATGGAATTTTTCATCCAAATTCTGTCCAAATCATTTACTATGATTTTACACAATTTTTCCATATTTTTAATAATTTTATTAAGGCCCTTACAGTCGGTTTCCAATATCGACCACCGAACTGCATTCATAGCGACCTTTTCCGAAATTGATTTGGACATAATTCCAAATCCAACCGTTAGATTTCAAATCTCTTATAATCATTGGAAATCTCTTTTTGATACGAACCCAATGGTTCAGATATTAGGAGAATCCGACGGTCGGATCTCCCGTTACATCAATTTGAAGTTAATGGTCGAAATTCGCGAACAGTCGCTGCGCGTTCTATTCTGGCCATTATGTGTGTGTGTGTGTATATATATATAATATTGTCTATTTCCATTTGAATCGTATTTTATAAATCATTTATAAATTCGTTTTAAAATGATTTCAACTTCATTTTCCAACTTAAATCAAAACTGAATATTCCATGTCATTTTAATTTTAAAATGATAATATTTCCAAAATATCTGATTTTGAAATCCATTTCCTTTTCATATCATTACAAAATGAATAAAATCGATCGATGAACCCGTTCGGGTTAAAATGGCATTTGTCTCCTTAATTTGGCTTCATATATTTCAATATTTTCGTGTCCATCCAAAATTGGACATCAAAATCATATTTTGATTATTCAGTGAATATTATTTTAAAATCTTTACTAAATATTATTTTGAAATCTTTACAAAATATTAATTTTGAAATCTTTACTAAATATTATTTTGAAATATTTACTAAATATTAATTTTGAAATCTTTACTAAATATTATTTTGAAATCTTTGCTAATTCTGAATTGGAGTCAGACCCAATCAATTACCATATAATTTCAATTATATGGATTTCATACATCGCATTTATGCAAAAATAATGATAAATAATCATACAACATTCAAACATCACCCAGAGTGTATGTTACAACTGTATAAGCATTAAAATAAATAAATAACACTCATCACATCCTGTTAACCCATCGATTGACATACAACTAAATATTGGGATTAGTGTATGTCAAATATCATCCTAATACCCTTGTGCGGTTTTCAAACAACAAATACTGATTATTATTTGTGCAGTTGGGCGATATGTAAAATTTATCGTCCCAATCAATACTAGATAAATAGGTGTACATAAACAAGTCGTCCGACTTGTAAATAAATATTTATTCCAATTTCTTTTTATGAAAATTTTATATACATTTTATATGTACAATTTATATATTTCAGTTTCAGAAAAATTCAGCATTACAACGGTGCTACATTAGAACCGGAATAATGTCTAACATTATCCCTCTGCTGATACTGGCTCGCGCCATACACAACAATACATCTATCCTTTAATACCACAATAAAATCAATTTTTCCACAACACAATCATATCACATAAATCATCCAAGGTTTGTACAAAAAGTAGTGTCAGGAGCTACTAAGCCCCATCTGCAACCTAGGATATAATTACATAACAAAAATAGTTGAATGAGAAGGTGTTCTCACATTCGGTTCCACTCCACCAGTGTTTGTTTTTGAATTTCTGGTACGGTTCGGGCTCAAATTTGCCTCAAATTCCAACGAGCTCCAAATTGAACCCAGTTAGTTTTGTTGTGAAGCTCTCTTCATCACGATCCCAACGGATCCTGTTTCATGTGATTTGGAGTTCGAATGGACAAGTTATTAAAGTTTGAACATTGGTTACAAAATTTATTAACTAAATAATTTATTAATTACATCATTTAGTTAATTACCCCTGGAAAAACCTTCATCCGACGTTACTTTCCAAGCTTACAACCTAGGGCTTCACGCTACACGCAAGTCGAAGCATCGGATGTTGGTCAGAGAATGCCACCTGAGGTGCCTTGGGGAGCACTACCAGTGATGGGGAGGACGTCGAACTCGAAGTCATGATGGCAACCCAAATCGGCCATGAACGAACCTAGTTTCAGCTAGAAATTCAAACCATCCAAGCGACGAAATCAGGTCTATGCCGTATGAAATGATAGATCGGAGAAATCTCTACCGATTTTGTCTTGGATTGAGCTCCTAACTGGAATTGTTATGGGAGGAATTAACGATTTCATTAGGAACGATTTTGGGCGTCAAAACCGTGGGTGGCGGCTGCAGCGTTTGAATGGAAATTAGGGTTAGGGTTGGCCTTTTATACCTTTTTATTATTATTATTAATATTAATATTTATTTCCAAATTTACTTGTTTAATGTTACGAACTCCAAATAAGACCCAAGGATTGTCGCCTTTAGCAAAATACTCCCATTCCAAACACAATGAAATATGTTTCGTAAGCGAATTCGACTGTTTTGATCAATTTTTACCAAAATTAAATATAAATCAATATATATTGAATTCAAATGTACATTTCAATTTACCGGGGTCACATACTAACTCCAAAAGCTCCAGAAAAATAAATCTAGCTATATTTTGGCGATAAGGTCCTAACAAAGCTAATTACGTCGAATTGGAGACTGTTTAAAAAATGACCATTTTCTGGTCGATCCAATTCAAACTGAAATTACCAAACATATTTAAATTCACCACACTCACATGTTAATTCCAAAAATTATAAAATTTGAAACCTAACAACAATTTGACATTCCGGATCGAACAAAAGTGGTTTCGTGAAAAACGGAGATTGTTCGCAAAATGGCTATTTTTTAAGGGCTATATATTATATTAAAATGTATATAAATTCCATAGCGACTATTTTGAATTTTAAACTGGACATAACTTTCAATTTATATTATGAAATCTCAGTTTTTCACATTTGTTAGAATGATATAATTAAACCGATTCAAATATTTCTTGTTTTACTGAAATTCTATTTATTTTGAATCATATACATTCAATTGAAATTAGAAATCAAATTTTCAAACTACCGCGACATTTCAAACTCTATTTATGATTAAATTAAAACATTTATACGTTCTAACTTCATTTAAATAAATTTTCTTATCGTTATTTAATTAATATGAATCATTTTAAATATTCAAAATCCATTAAAATAGCTAAAATAAAAAAATTAAATTGGTTCAGAATTTTCGGGTTGTTGCAAATACTGATAATATTTATCAATATGATTTGTTGTGTTCATTTGAATGTGAAATTGGTTTATATTTCACGGTTTGGTACTTTAGCAGATATTTACCTCTTTGGTACCATTAATATAAGAAATATTTATGGAATCGATATTAAATCGTATGTGAACGTTTTCGAAGTTATATTTATATATTTGAAATACGATTCTTATTTTAAAAATAAATGTTGAAGATTTATTTATGTTTTTAGAACTATTTAAATTGTAAAATTAATGTAATTTTCAAGATATAAATAAAAAAATGTTTAAGCGGTATGGACATGTTAAAATGATTGCAAAGAAGGGTTTAAGTGGCGTAAATGGAATGTTTAAAGATTTTAAATTGTTGAAATGGACTAACAGATTTGGAAGTGTACGGGAATTGAGTAAAAAAGAATAGAGAACTGATTTTCGTAACTAATGAACGTTTTCTACAAACGTTGTTTTAAATATACGAAATATGGGAAAATGGATTTTCAAGAATAAGAATAGCGAATAAATGGAATTGAAAATGGAATATGAATAATTGGCGTAAAATGGGAATTGAGATGAACATTTATAAAATGGGATTTTAGGGCAAGATTTGCTAAAGGGAGTTACAAATGGGAATTCATATAAACTGAGTTACATGGAAAGAGATGTGGATGGGTTTTATAAAAGAAAGGAATTTGTTGAGCTAAGTTAAATATTGATAAATGATTAAGGATTTTGTAAATGGAAAATTAAGAATTTTGTAAAGGAAAGGGGAAGAGTATTGAATGGAAGTTTATAAAAAAGGGAATTTATAATTATTATTTATTATTTAAGTTATAAGGAATTTTTAAATGTTTTTTAAAAGCAAATTCTGATGTATATAAGCAAGTGAGCAGATATTAACCTAACAGTTAATAATTGGGATTTCTTGTTTTTAAGAAATAATTAAATTAGGATTATAATGTAATTTGCTTATTAATTATTTAAAAATAATCAAAGTAAATATGATTAATTAAATTAATTATATTATTAATTATTTTGAATGGAAGGGCCAATGGAATGGATTAACGAATTAGCTATGTTAAGTCGACTAAGTCAACTCTTAAATGATATTCGATTGTGAAATTTGTATAGCTAGAAGTGGTCAATGATGAAAAAAAATCATTGTTATAATACTGAAATTTATTATTATTTCTTTAACAATAATCAAAGTGGTTATCTTTAAATTAAATTAATGAAGATTACTGAAACCATAAAGCACTATTATGGTTAAATGAGTTTTCAAACATATGTATCTTAAATATATATGTAATTTTAAATTGAAGTCTTCTTGGAATTTTATTTAATTGTATTTCCAAAATCCAAATTGGACGAAGATATTTAAAACCAAGTTTTATGAGGTAGGTTCGATCATTGAAATGAGTTACGAATTGATGAAATTTAGAAGTGTGAAGATACAGAATGAAAATCGAAATAGAAACTGAATTGAATTAAAATGGCTTGGTGAGATAAGTTATAAGGATTCAATCCTAAATGGCGTATTTTAAGAAAGGGATGGAGTTTTATTAAGATTTGACCAAAATAGGTTGAAGTAAGTTTTTAATAAAGTTTTTATATAGTATTTGGTTTATATTAAAATCAAGGTTTATATATAATGTTTTAAAAGATATATATAATATGAGAAGGAATTGGGTATAGTTTTTTAAAGAAATCAGAACCTACTGTGCATTGGTGGAGTTGAGTAACTTTCGAGGTGTCAATCTAATGTTGGTTTCGGCCTTTGGGGCTGATACTGAGAGATTTATTCACTTACCAATTTACAATTGGGAGCCAATGAGTAGAAGTGAAATGATAATTGAATATTCTTGTATTAAATAAGAAAAGGGAAATATTTTCTGAATTAGTAGTTTTAAATATTTAATTAACAACTGGTTAATTAAAGTGGCTAAATGATGATGGGTAGTGAGTTAGTAAATTTATTTTATTTTTATGGATGAATGATTGGTTATTTGGTAGTTAAATAACCGAATATCAAATCTAACCTGTACGATTATTGGTGCGGAAAGGCCGGGATCGAATTTATATTCGAAAACCATTCTGAACCAATGAATACGTAAACATGGAAGATGCTGATTTGAGATGGAGCAATCGAATACCGTTGATCTTCATGAGCGGAAGAACTACTCGTTAAATTTCTCTGGTCTGGTCCACCAGAGTTATTACAACTTGTGATTCAACCATAATTGAAATCTTCAGATTTGGAGTCACGTACGTTGATTTCCTCAAACGTATTTCTATTGTGGCGAAGAAGACACCTTTTCTTAGCTTAACAACTAGAGTATTTTTGTGGACATCAATTAGTGATTTTCTAGCGGATCTAACGATGTGGCATTCAAAGTGAATGGTGGCCAGATGTTCTGAAAAGAAAATTATAACCTCAATCCTCACCAACCAGGAAATGGTATAAAATCGTGTAAGTCGCATGGCTAAGTGGGTCGCTCCCAATTAGGATGTATTGTCACCATCTAGAGAATATTCATATTTGTTACTTCTTTTCATTTTTGTATCTCCCGGGAACTACGATGGTCACGACAAAAAGCCGTAAGGATACAATACATTCAGTACTCTCAAGCGAAGTGAGAGACCGGTCACGTTTAGCCTGGGTTGTCAGATTTTCTTGTTGATTCCTGGAGTACTCCTCTCTAGAGGTACACTGTTGGAAGGTGGTCCTGTACCTTGCCAGCTGGAAATCCATTCTCTAATAAGAGCCTACGGTTTTGATTGTATATTATATATGTGGAGCGTGAGGTGCAAGCATTCCACTAAATCGTTATTTATTTGTATTTAGACACTTTTATAATATCAGAATAAGATATGATTTCAAAATGTTTAGGGTTATCGTAAGGTAAAAATTGTCTGTATTTATATGTGGATTTGGTCTTACTATTATCCTTTTCTTTTAAGAAAAGATTTGTTAACTTTAAAATCAAGTTGAATGTTGCTTATAAACTTAGTAGGTTTCTCACTTTAGTTCGCCACGCTGATTTGGCGTTTGTAGTACTCGGGTTAGACCGAGTTTTACATGTTCAAGTTATCGGATGCTGTGAAGAGACAAGCTGGAAGAGTTCAGATGTATGATATTATATAATATTATTCTGCTGTGTGATTGTATATAAGGACAAATCATTATAGTTCTCCAGATGTGTTGATGTACTCTGATAATTGTAAGTTTTATTTCAAGCTCTGAATAAAGATTTATTTTTATATTATATTTTGTTCCGCTGCGATGTGAAACTCTTTGTTTTGTCGGTTCTTCTTCTTCTATTCCAATATTCTTTCTTATCTCACCCTCTAATTTCTTTCTAATAACTATCTGGTGTTTTCGATACTAGAGATTTGGCAAGTAATATTGGATTATGTATTGTTGTTGGAATTTAGGTGTTGAATTCCCACCAGCTCGTTACGGTGGTATCAAAGCATAAGTTTTAGTAATAACCTTGGCTCGGTGGTGTAACTCGATAGAGATGGGGTTAATAGTACCCTAGATTGAGTTAAATGTATATATAAGAGCGTGTATTTATAGATTTATTATATACAAATGTTTTGTATTGTGTTATTGGATCGGTTCATTTTTGAATTGATAATGGACACAATATTGTTTTGTAAAGAGGGTAAATGAAATGATTTTAATCAAAATACTTTTTTTATAAAGAAGGAATAATTTTATCAAATTATTGACATATTGGTTTATTGTTGATTGATCGGAATGGAATTCAAATTGGATTACAAAATTAAATTGGAACTTAACGTGGTTAAGTGGAGTTAAGACTAATATTAAAATTAAATGAAATAGATTTGGAATTTGGAAATTGAATGGATAAAAATTAAATAGAAATCAATCAGATAATAATCGATTGATGTTCATATATGGTAAACCAAAGTAAATATTAATGTTGAATATGAATTAAACTGATTTGATTGAGTTTGTTGTCTATGACACCCCACGTCCGTTAATGTCACTCTATAAGGAATGCATTAAGTTTCGTGAAGCATTATTGGTAAACAAGAACATAATATCACAAGATAGACATGTAAAATAGCAGCGGAATTAAAAAAATTATTTAAATCAAAACATCATGGTCCCAAATACTGGGTTTACATAATAAGTTTTAAGTAACCAGTTACATAAATAATCTATCTGCCAAAAATATCAGAGTATTAAAGCATAAAACCATATTTCCCATGTGAAGCCATATTAGAGTTAACCAGAGGTCAAAGCGGTGCATCTATATCCAAAATCCATGCTAAGATGAAAGAATCCAAATCAACTTTACGCACTTCCACCCTAAGAACCTGGGAGGGAAACGTAAGAGAGAGAAAATGCAACAAAAAGGGTCAGACATAAAGTCTGGCGAGTCCAGTTACTTTTAAATATAAATAAATAAAAGTATCATGGCAGGTATATAAAACTGGAAGAACAAGATAACAGTAACAATAACAAGTGTGAATTGAGCAAGATAAGATGAACAGGATATATTGCGCTTCCTAAATAAATTTCTCTGCACCGCACTGATACTAGTATATCAGAAATAGAATGATCCCTACCAATATCGTTCCATTACCCTTTCTTGATTATTAGGTCACTTAGGTTAGTAGAACTCAAAACTTATCCGCGCATCGTACCCATTTACTTTCCCATGGATTCACCTAATACAATATATGTAGCTATCTCTCAATATTGAGATACATCCCATGGTAACCCACTCGCACGGTCTCTACCGTATTGAACGCAATCCCTCATCCTACGCCGGAGTGACGTACGGATCTCTATATAACAATGTTACGTTCCACACATATCTGTCATTACTATGCTACGCAAGCGTACAGACTGCCACCATCGATCGAATCAGATTCCTTATCGGAATACTGCCCTCTAGTCTACGATACACCACATAAACCAAATATGCATGTATCTAGACTGTCCCACGTATGTACTGTAATTGTAGCTCGATGCCTCAATCGCATGTCCTCTAATGTGCACTGAATTCCGTGGCAGGGTTAAACAAGAAACACGGAACTCGGCCGGGAGCTTTTCCATACCTGTATAGGCCCGCCTTTAAGAGCCTCCAAATACATATATTCCTAGGGTCTGTTTTCCATGGTGGCTATGGCCCCACCTCGGCCCCTCACTCAACTAGTAAAGACTACAAGGGCTAAGCGACCGCCCCTAATAACAACCAATCAAAACATCCATGTGGCGTCTTCTTTTAACCCCGTACCTCGATAGTGAAAGGTGAAATGGTATCTTGGGTTTAGCTCTAGTCTTTTCGCACCCCATTGGCTGCTGATGACGGATATCCGATGGTCTACTATCCTTGTTGGTCGTGACCCTCCGCCTCCTCGTGAAGCAACCGCCGAACTACCCTAGTGTCACCTCGTCACAGCATTTTGACTGCATAGCTACATCTACAGTCAAGGCCCACCCACTTAGTAGTTACGCGCAGACCCAACCTCTGCGAGTACAGCCTAAGACATCTGTCACCGCATAGAGGACTACTAGGAGAACCTTATGTACTTCAGGAAGCAGCAAGCCGTCATAACAATCAGACGAATGTGCGCTCCCCTTGTATCTTATAACTCCTCGATGATCTACCCCATTGGGTTATCCACCCTCAAACGTATGGACTGGTCCAAGCGCCTTTCTTTAATATGTTGTTAGACCCTATGTCTAAACATTCTTTTACGCGCTTTCCTTACCTAACCAGGTTCCTATTTAACTTGGTTATTCCCGTTCATATTGAATTCTTATTCCAATTTACCAAATTTCTCTTTCTTATTAATTTCAATCATATAACTTAATCCATTTAAGTTTATTAATAAGCCCATAACATGTTATTCTCTAGATTGTGGCCCAAGGTCTGTAATCCACAATCGATTTTATATTCTTGCCTGGTTACATCATTACAATAACATGTTCTCCTTAATACGTTATTAAGTATATCTCAATTCGCATGTTTCCAAATTAACATGTCACTTACCATTTATGATTAAACAGAACTTATTCGTTTTACAAGTTTTCCTCATTCTTTCTCATTTAAGCATAAATTCAATTTACATTGTCACTACAACTTATCGTTGTTTACTTAGCAGATTATTACGCATATCTAATTCTATCGTTTCTACAAGTTATGCTTACCCTACAAGGTGTCTTCCAATTACATAACTTTATTATTTCTGTCGGTTATGTATACCACTAGGTGTCTTAATTACATAACCTTATCTGGTTAAGTTTATGGGCCTATATGTAAATATTACCCACCACCTCAGATTTACTTAACCCACCCATCGTTCAACCAATTTTACTTAACCCCATCTTTATTTTATTCATACAATCCCTATGGATTCAACTAGGTTAAGTATTCAAGATTTATTACCATATTTTCATTTATGGTTATAGTATGCTAGACCTCCCACACTAAACCTGTCATTTGTGGATGCCGGATATGTCGGGCGGGTCTAGGCAGACTTGTTCCATGAATTGGGCTTAACCTCGTGTCTGAGCACGTCACATATTTACGTACTTAAACGATTCGCATTAGGTTCAACATTAGTGATTGCTGGATATGTCGGTCAGGTCCGGGCAGACTTCCACCACTAATGAAACCTAACCTCGTGTCATAAGTAGAATTACAATTTCTATTTGTAATCCTAGGCATTCATTATTATCCAATTTTACCTATGTCCTTATATGTGTTCATACCCGTTTTTTTCCCATATTTAATTATATGCCCAATTCACTATTCAAATTATAGACTTTTACACCCTTTTTCAATTCACCTTTTAATTATGCACCATATGCTCTTTTTTTCCAAGTTATAAGTCAAGGCATATATATGTGTGTGTGTGTGTGTGTGTGTTATGCATAAACCGAAATCTACATATTTTCCAATTTATGTCCCTAGTTCATATTCACATATTTCAATACAAGTTGTGCCTAGATTCATATTAACATATATTCCAATTTACGCCCAAATCATATTTTACATAATTTATGCCAAATCATATTTTCCAATGTTCGCCTAAATTCATATTCAAGTTATACAACACGATATATGTCCCCAAATCCATATTTGTATATTTCCACATTTTATGCCTGTTAGACCAAAAAGTGGTTCTAACACCCAAATTGATTAAAAGCAAAATGAAATAAGATCAAAAATAAAATAGAGACACAGAATTTATAGTGGTTCGGCAGAGAAATGCCTACGTCCACTTGTCAATCACTATTTTCAATGATGTAGTTGCAATTACAATGAGATATTCACTCAATTTCTCTCACAACTCACTTACATTCACTCCTTTGTCTAAAAACAAATGTTGAAAGATGATTTGGATTATCCGGGAGTGCTGGAATTCGGGTTATGAAAGTGGTAGAACTCTCAAGTGCCAAAAAAAAGATCCTTTTCATTGTCTCCAGACAGGGTATTTATAGGTGAAAATTCGCTCAGAAACCGATCCGGATCGGAGCCACGTGTCATCCATCCCATCAGCCTCGGGTTCAGATGGATTTCTATGTTGACAACGCATCAAAGCAGTGGACGTTGTGGGTAGGAACTGGTCATAGCCGCTCCGAATAACCAGGCGATCATGCAGGAGAGTGACGTGGAAGATGGGTTCGGATCGGAAGAGTGTACAGGAGGGGTTCGGATCGGGGTATCCGATCCGATCCGGTTTTGTCCCAAGGCTAAGTCTTCGTTTTCTTTCACTCCGTTCCGATCTGTCTTTGTAGCAGGTTGCCCTCCGCTCCAACTGGCAGTAGGTTGCTCTCCGATCCGAACAGCTGTGCCTCCCTGATTCCAATAGTAATAGCTCACCGATCCGAACAGCAAGACCTCTCCGATCCGACCCGCTATATCTTCACCGATCCGATCCGCTATAATGCTTTTCAAGTTCTTCAATGTTTCACATTTCGACTTTGTGTTGCCCAGTTCACAAAGTGGGCTAAAATTTTGCCCCCTCAAAGGATGCTTCTGTTGGAGACGGAGCATGCTTTGATTATCATTGCACATCGCCTGCTAGGTCATCTTTCTTTCGACTTTCCTCATGCTTTCATCCTCTTCTTTAAATTTCAATTTAATTCGCTGCTGGGCTACAGAATTCGGTTTGGTTCGGATTCCGATCCAAACAGACCCCTTCTTCTTTCTCTTTTTCACTGGACTATTGGGCCAAGCTCTACTATTGGATTGTCGTTCCGGTCCGAAGGGGAGACGAATAGTCGATCTGCTTCTCTATATAAACTGAGTCTTCGTCTTTCTCTCATTCCCCTTTATCATTTTATTCTTGCTGCTTCGGAACTCCAGAATCTCGAGAAAGAGAAATAATAACTTTTCACCATTATCATGTGAATTTCCAATTTACATACTCTGGTAGGTTTCAATCGTTGATTGATTTAGTGATAACAAGTTTTAACTGAACTGATGGTCAATTCGACCGATCTGAACATGATTTCCACGCCTCGATCTCCTCTTCCTTCGTTATCGTCGTTGGTGGCCTCGCTGCTACTTCGAGACGTTGGAAGGGGGAGTTACGGTTTGAGGCAAAAAAGAAAAGGAGTTTATGGTTTGAGGCAAAAAGAAAAGGAGGAAGAAGAAGAAGATAGCAGGGAGTCGGTTCGGGCAATGGAACATGGAAGGTGACAAAAAGGGGAAAAGAAAAGAAGTTCAGGAAGTCGGATCGGGTCGGGGCAAGTAAAGGAAAGGAAAAAGAAAGGAAAGAAGTTCAGAAGATCGGATCGGATCGGGGCAAGTAGTCAAAGAAAGGAGGGAAGGGAGCTCACCTAACCGGATCGGATCGGATCGGACTGTAAGATAAAGGAGGAGAAGCATGACTACGTGATCCGATCCGAACCGTTAGGGGACTTTACCTCCGAGCCGATCCGATTTTGATTTCTGAGTTTCAAAATTTATCCGAGCCCAAGATGAGGCCACGCCCCCGATCCGACCCCAATGAATGCACCCGAACCGAACCGAAGGGCAGTCCATCTTAATGCATAAAAACTTGTTTAACTGGCCCAATCAACTTTTGGCATAATCTTCAACTTAATGGACAGTTAGGATAGTGCCTTGCGAACGTAACTGGACATCAAGAACTACTTCAATTCTTTATATTTTGCCAAACTTTTTCGTCGCACTTTTAAACATTTACTTTGCACTTTCCGCATACATTGTTTACACTTTAGTTTGCACACATGCACAGGGGGATACGGGCTAATTTGCTCTAATTTGTGCTATTGCTTCTTCAATAGTTTTATGACCATGAGACCCAGACGCTCTTCCAGACTAGCTGAGAAGAAAGAGGCCCCGGAAACCTCCAACAAAATTACTCTCGAGGATATATCCTCCCCTTCTGATCCGGAATGGAATGATGAGGGTTCGGATTACGAGGTTGGAAATCGCGAAAGTGACAATGTGTCTTCGTAGGATGAAGCTTCTCTAGGTTTTGAAGAGGAAGGGGGGATTGGTGACGACCGGGCTCCTGATGAGTTTGAATCGGGTGTCATATTGGAATCGCCCCAAGATTCTGTTGAATCAACAATCGACAACGATCGACTTATCCGAATATGTTTAAAATACGGGATAATGAAAAAGGACACTCTAGTGCCTTCGAGATCTGACCATCCCCACAACCCTCCAGAAGGATATATGGCGATTACTCGGTTGATGTGCATGGTCGGTGCTATCCCTCCATTTTCTCCCTTCATCGTTGATTTTCTAAGACAAATGCGGATTGCCCCCATGCAGCTGCATCCCAACTCCTATCCTTACTTACACACCTTATATATAGCCTACCGTGAGATCTTAGGCATACAGCTCACTTTCGATGACGTTCATTTCTTCTACAACTTCAAACATCGGACTCGAGAGACTCCTTCTTTCTGCTATTTTGAGTCTGTTCCTAAGAGGAAGATAATTTCAACGCCATTCAGTAGTAAAGCTGGAGATTCCAGACTGGAATGGTTTTATGTGAAGCGACAACCTGGGTGTGCTAGGAGATGGACGAAATCAAGTAAAGCACTGATTATCTACATCTTGGCTCTATACGTTCAAGTCATCGCCTTAACTCGTTTTTATTTTTGTTTGCAGTCGACAATCCAAAACAAATATCAGACCAGGTGTTCTTTGAACGGATGCACCAGCTCCTCAATGGCGACCAGAAGTTCCTGACTGTTGATGAAGTCCTTAAGGACGAATATCTTCATTTTCATGGGCTGCTATCCGTTTTTCGTAGTATCGGCCATGGGACGGCTCCATACGTATATATTCCTCCAGTGGATGTAGTTCCAGAAACAGGAGAAGGTTCGGGAGCTCCTACAATGCCTCTTCAAACTTCACCTTCTCCATCCTCTACTCAAGACGATGAGTTGGCTAACCTGGCCGAAAAGCATCGCGAAGGGTATACTGCTCCTGAGGATGCCATTTCTCCAGAAAGGTCAACGTCTTCTGAAAAGTCGCCAACTGACGCTTCCGAGGGAGATGTCCCTAGCACTGATGACCAATTATTTCAGGGTTTGGGGGATCTCCCCTTACCTGAAACTATATACACCTCAGAGGATTTTAGGAAGGATCCTTTAGTCTTCACCTCTTCTGAAGAGACCACTCCTGCTAAGGCCAAAGAGCCTGCCCGTACTAGTCTAGCTTCGGACTCGGGTTGGTTGGGGGGAAACACACCACTTAGGACACACTTTATACAATAGCGTTAGCATTCATTGCACCTCTTTCTCTGTGAAACTATTGATTCTGAATTTCATTTGTCTTATTGTGCAGGCACGATGTCCCGATCCTACTATGATATCAGGAAGCTCCGCCGTAGCATGTCTAATCCACCTCAGGATATTGAGTATGATCGCCGCGACGATCGCAGTAGGGAGGAGAGAAGTCCTTATGAACCTTATCGCTCTCGAACCTCACGTTCTCGCTCTCCCGTTCGGACGGACCCAGAGAGATATAAAGGTTATCAAGGTCGTAGGGAAGAGGACAGGCCGCAACCAAGAGATTCCACCTCTTCTCAAGAAAAACGCAGCAGGGAGAGAAGTCCTCCAAAAGATACTGAGTCGCGAAGTAAACGCAAAGTTCCTGCTAAACGGCCTAGAACATATAAAGAAACTATTGAATCCTCCACACACAAGGACACTGAATTGACGATCCCCGCCCCTCCACCACTAGATGCTGAAACTGCAATCAAGCGGGCGTATTTGGAGGAGCAATTTCCCGAACATTACTTCGAGACTTTGACTTTTTTACCTTCCCTCGAACCTATTTCTTCCAGGTGGGCAGACGAGGCCAAGGCAAAGATAGATGCGGTTGAAAAACAGTATTCTGAAATGTTCAAATATTCACGCAACCTTTCCAGAATTATCCGTACTCTAATCACGAATGTTGATTCAATGCAAAAAACCGCGGAAGAAGATGCAAAGGCCTTAAAGAATCTAGGAAAAGATTTAGAGGACACACAGGCCCAGCTTGCTGTTGCTCAAAGGGACGCTACTAACTTCAAACAACAATTTGAAGATATGCAAAAACGTTATCATAATTTGCTTGAATCTCACACTCAAGAGCGTTCTGAGTTAAAAAAGTAAGCTGAAGATGCTAAGTCAGATGCCGCTAAAACGCGCCTTGCTTACACTGACCTTGAACGAAAAAATGCCGAGTTGGCAAGGAGGAATGCTGAGCTAGAAAAGAAAAATGCTGACTTGGCTTCAAAGCTACTGGAGGCGGAGAACAGAGCTGCCCTGGCGGAGGGCAACGTTGAGTGTGCTATCAAATCTGTGGAGGAGGCCCGCAAACAATTGTCAGAGGCGGAGGCAGAGATTCAGGGTTTCGGCGAATTAATGATTGAATTCTTTGCACATATCATCCGTCGCCGGAACATTTCTTGGATTGAGGATTATCCATCTACCCTAGTCCAAGTATGGAGTCAAATCGTTGAGTGGGAAAAAGAGGAGCTCAAGGTTGATTCCATCGATGAGGACAAGCTGATGGAGAAATACTTAAGGGATGATGAGCCAGAACGCCTAGCTGAAGGGCGCCGCCTCATTGCTGATGCTATGGAAGAAGAGAAGCGGAGGGCTAAACAGAAGAACGTTCCCGAGGCTGGTTCCTCTTCTACTGCCCCCACAACTTCTGAAGTGGAGGGGTATGATCCTGAAAACCCGGGAATCCCTCGAACAACTCTGCTATCCCCTATTCCCGAAACGGCATCAGAGACAGCAGTTACCCCTGCCGAGAAGTCTTCGGAAGGTATCCCTACCTTTTCTCCTCAATTCGTCAAGGCTATTTCTACCTTTCGCCACGTGATTGAGCAATCGATGAAAAACCCATTATTTTCTCCTGAGTTGATAACTGTTGCTTCTCACTCTGTAGGTATTGAGCCATCCGGAAAGACAGATGTGACTCAGGGAGCCGCCTCTGGGGCAGAGCCTACGGAAAAGGCCAAAGGAGGGAAGGACAAGGCTGCTCCTATAGACTTGGGAGAAGGAAGCGAGCCGTCTAAGGCTGACACTCCCCATGATGAAGAAATGATAGCAGCCTTAAAGGATGATGGCGGTGACGGAGGACATGAGGAAGATCCAGAGGTGGCAATAGTCGGGGAGTCGAAAAGTGCAGATGATGTTACTTTGGCTGCAATGAAAGCTGATCAAGATAAACGCTTGCAGTTAAAAGCTGAAGACTTAGACCCTGAAGTCCTCAAGCCTCTCGCAGTTGTGGATGCGGGATCAAGGTTAGTTGTTAAGCTCTCAACTAGATCTATTACAGAGGAACTCGCTAAAAAATCTTCTCTTGATTCCAGCGCTACGCCCTCCGGGAAGAAGTCAACCGGTTCCAGCATCGCATCTTCAGGAAAGAAAAAATCAAAGCGCATCTTAACTGAAGCCGAGAAAGAGGCGAAGGATGCGGAGAAAGCCGCCAAGAAGTCCAAGCCTCACTCGAAGTCTAAATAGTGAGTTGTCTTGTGTTGTTTTAGCATTTGGTGAACCAACGATTGCTGCTATAAAGGTGGCTCTTGCACCCTCTTTTTTGGCTATTTTCCTGTACAAATTCATTCATTCGTAAATAAAAAATAATTCATTTTCTGCAATATCTGTTAGCCATTAGTTCTGCACTTATGTAAGAATGCATATTTTACTATAGTTGTGTAATGAAGTTATGGTAGGAGGAAACATGTGTATACATATATGCCCCCAGTCAATCTCAAAAAACTATTCAAGGCTTAATCAAGCAATCTGAATGCTCCCGATTTTCTGACGGGATTGCATTTTCTGTGTCGTCAATGCCTGTCGTTTTTTCTGGCATTTCTTTTATACTCTCCTGTCTTATACTCAGGTTAGAGTTCTTACTGAGGCGGTCTCTTGTCTGGGTGCACCTTCACGCCTCAGAGGACGTCGTCTTCCCGTCCTTTTATACTCTCTCTCTCTCTCTGGAGAGTTAGAGTTCGAGCTCAGCAATCTATTCACTCCCTGATCCTTCAGCGGGGAAGGATCTCTTTCTCAGCGCTCAGTCGGAGACGCTTTTGTACTCTCTCTCTCTCTCTCTCTGGAGAGTTAGAGTTAAGAATGTCGTTTTCTCATTCTTTTATGTCTTGTCGCACAAATTGTCGTTGTGCTTTTTCTTACGTTTAAACTGCTTTCAACCTTTCAGGTTTTGAATCATCTTATATTCCGTAATCACAACAAAATAGTCGATGAATGTATATATATAATCCACGAAAGTAAATGACACACGATATTTTTATAGTGGTTCGGCTAAGTCGTAGCCTACATCCACTTTATAGTCCTTTATTCATATCATCAGATTTTCCTAAGGCAAGTCGTGCCTTATTACAGAGTTCATAAGAAAAATAACAAAGAGTACAACATTTCTAATCCAAATATCGCGTCAAATGTTGGGCATTCCATGCCCTAGGGACTTCTTCGCCATCTACGGTCGTTAACTTGAAGGTTCCTTTTTCAAGTTTCCGTTGGATGACAAAGGGTCCTTCCCACTTTGGACCGAGGTGAGGAAGGGATGGAAAGACTCTCTTTAGCACCAAATCTCCTAGTTTAAAAGTCCTAAGGCGAACTTTTTTGTCGTAATAACGTGCCATCTGACGCCGATGACTTGCTGCACGCAAATCCGCTTCGTCCCTTTTTTCTTCGATTTCATCAAGAGACTCGAGTAAGAGTGCCCGATTCGTCATCGGGTCATAATACGTCACCCGGTGGGAAGGAACTTCAAGCTCTACTGGAATTACTGCTTCTGAACCAAAAGAGAGAGAGAATGGGGTATGACCGGTAGCCGTCTTAAATGTTGTTCGATATGCCCACAAAGCTAAAGGCAATTCATCAACCCATTTTGCCTTTGCGCGCTCTAACCGTTTCTTGAGGATGGATTTTATTACTTTGTTTATTGCTTCAACTTGCCCGTTCGACTGCGGATAAGCAACCGCAGTATACCGTTTGTCGATCTTATATTTCTGGCAGAAATTTCTGAATTCAGTACCATCGAACTGGGTTCCGTTGTCAGTTATAATGGTTCTTGGGATCCCGAATCGGCATATAATATTTCTAACCACGAAACTTATCACCTTTCTCGCCGTGATCTTGGTTAAGGGCTCGGCTTCCACCCACTTCGTAAAATAGTCCACAGCGACTATTGCATATTTCGCTCCTCCTTTAGCAATCGGTAGAACTTCGATGATATCAATTCCCCACGTGGCAAATGGCCAAGGACTCACCATTGATTTGAGTTGGGTCGACGGTGCTCTAGGGATTTTGGCGAATCTCTGGCACTTATCGCAGCATCGTGAATAATCAGCTGCATCTTTATTAATTGTGGGCCAGAAGTATCCATATCGCAATATCTTTTTCGCTAAAGTCTGACCTCCTGTATGATCTCCACACTCACCTTCATGCACTTCTCTTAGTACACGTTTGGTGTTGTCGTGTGCTATACATCGTAACAGGGGCATAGAAAATCCTTGCCTATAAAGAGTATCATCTTGCATGACATATCTGGTAGCCTTGCGAACTATAGCCCTTTTCTCACTCTTCTTTGATGGGAGTGTCCCATTCTTAAGGAAGTTCTTAATTGGGGTCATCCACGACTCCTTCTCCGGTTCCGCTTCGAAAGCGAACTCAATTTCCATTGACTCAAAGCTTGGCGATTCCAACGTTTCAATCGGAATTATTTCAGTTTCTTCTGGATTGTCGGAACTAGCTAGCTTTGCCAGCCTGTCTGCCTTCTGGTTTTCGGCTCTTGGGATATGTGTTATACTGTACCGCTCCAGGTTGCTCAATAGCTTTCTCACTTTCCCGAGGTAGGCGATAAGTCGAGGTCCCCGAGCCACAAATTCCTCTCGCACTTGGCAAACAACGATCTTGGAGTCACAGAATATGTCCAACATTTTTATTCCGAGGTCTTTAGCAAGCTTCATCCCGGCAATCAGGGCTTCGTATTCAGAGTCATTGTTAGTCGCTGAGAATTCTAACCGTAGAGCGTAATATAACGACCGTCCTTCAGGAGTGACTAAGACGATTCCAGCTTCGGACCTTCGGTCGTTCTTGGCTCCATCTGTGTATAACTTCCATGAATCTATCTTTAACTCATCTTCGGACTTGACCACCTTGTCGTTGATCACTTCCTCCTCTGGGATAGTGAACTCTGCTATAAAGTCTGCCAGAGCTTGCCCCCTGATCGACCTTCGTGGTTGAAAATTTAAATCAAACTGACTTAATTCTATATTCCATTTGATCAACCTTCCCGATGCTTCGGGTCTTTGCAACACCTGCCTCAGGGGCTGGTCAGTGTATATGGTTATTGGATGAGCTTGGAAATAGTGACGAAGTTTTCGGGATGCGATTAGGAGGCTGTAAGCGAGCTTCTCAATCTTTGGGTAGTTGCGTTCTGCCGCTGCTAATTTCTTGCTTACATAATATACTGGCCTTTGCACTTTGTCTTCTTCTCGAACCAAGGCTGTGCTAACGGCGTGAGCCGAGACTGCCAAGTAAACAAACAATTCTTCGTGATCCACCGGTTTTGACAAAATCGGCGGTTTTTCTAGCAATTCCAATAAATTTCGAAAGGCCTCAACACAGTCCGGAGTCCACTCGAAGTTTTTCTTTCCCCTTTTAATTAAATCAAAAAACGGGATGCACTTGTCCGTGGCTTTGGAGATAAATCTACTCAACGCGGCTACTTTCCCTGCAAGACTTTGGACATCTTTAATTCTTCTCGGCTCTTCAATGTTTCTAATCGCTGTTATTTGGCTAGGATTGATTTCAATTCCTCGGGAACTCACAATAAAGCCTAGAAATTTTCCCGATGCCACTCCAAATGAACATTTCAAAGGATTCAACTTCATCTGATACTTTTGCAGGATACCAAACATTTCTGCTAAGTCTTGCGTATGGCTGGAGGACTGTTTCGATTTGACAAGCATATCATCCACATAAACTTCCATAGTCTTCCCTATTTGATTATAAAACATTCTGTTCACCAAGCGCTGATAGGTGGCTCCGGCGTTTTTCAATCCGAATGGCATTACAACATAACAATATAACCCCAAATTTGTAATGAAGCTCGTATGTTCTTGATCTGGCACGTGCATAGGAATTTGGTTGTATCCGGAATATGCATCCATGAAAGAGAGAAGTTCATGACCCGCTGTCGAATCTACAAGCTGGTCAATCCTGGGAAGTGGGAAACTATCTTTCGGGCAAGCTTTGTTCAAATCTGAAAAATCAACGCAAGTCCGCCACTTTCCATTCGGCTTCTTTACTAAGACGGGGTTCGATATCCAGTCGGGATATGTCGAATCTCGAATAAATCCGTTCTGTTTCAGCTTCTCCACTTCTTCTTTGAGAGCAGCCGACCTCTCTGGGCCCAGCGTACGTCTCTTTTGCTTCACAGGCGGGTGTTTCGGGTTTACATTTAGGGAGTGACTTATGATGGATGGCGATATCCCACACATGTCAGCGTGGGTCCAGGCAAACACGTCCAAGTTCGCCTTCAAGAAGTCTGTTAGTTCTTCGGCCCGACGTGGATCCAACTGAGATCCAATCATCAAAACTCTGGTTGGATCAGCTTCATCAATGGGAATGTCCACTGTCGCTTCATTAGGAGTTGCATTTCTAGTCTCTGGTTCCTCGTCTTTTCTGGGATCCAGGTCTTCAGGCGTTCCTTTGGGCAACTCCTTCGGGGTCGGTCCCTCTAATTGCTACGCCGAGCCCTCCTTTGGAGGAGGCGAAGCATCTTTACTCTTGATGTTAAGTCCTTTCATCAACATCTTCAATTCGGCAACATAGCAGGCCCGTCCGGAGACTTGATCCCCTCTCATTACCCCAGTTCCGGCTTCAGTGGGGAACTTAAGCAATAAACACCAAGGGGCGATGCAAGCCCTGAATTCAGCAAGGGCAGGCCTTCCCAAAAATGAATTATAAGGCGAATCTACGTCCAACACTACGAATTGAAGCATCCGTACTCTTCGGCATTCTCCTTGCCCCAAGGTTACAGGCAATTCTATGTACCCCATGGGAGCTGTTGACGCCCCGTTGAAGCCTCGGATCCAACCTTCACACGGCTTCAAATCTTCAGATTCAAACTTCATCTGATCGAATGACTTTTTAAATAAAATATTAACAGAGCTTCCGTTGTCTACTAACACCTTATGAACCAAGGCCGACCCAATGGTGGTAGTAATGACCAATGGATCATCGGTGGGTGACTGGATCCCGGTATTATCTCTGCTACAGAATACCACATCGTCAAACATTGTCTTCTGTTGTTTTATGGGGGTGATATCTTCCAAATCATCACCTTCATTCACATCTACGTGCTTGGCAGCATTTACATATTGATCCATTGCTCTAAAACTACGAATTGCTGGGTGGGGTCCACCCACTATGGAGTTGATAACAATTCCCTTGCCTTTATGCTACGCTGTAGGCTTGGGAACAGATTGAATCTGTTTTGGAGCCTGCTCTCCTTGCCCCCTGTCCCTCGGGGCAACCTTATATTCATCCAGTTTTCCTTCGCGCAGCAGCTTCTCAATCACATCTCTCAAATGCCGACATTCATTGGTTGAATGCCCATGAGTTCCATGAAACAAACAAAACTTCCCAGTTGCCATTTCTTTCTCTGTTGAGTCGCGAGGTGGCGGTCTTTTATATTGCAAAACATTGTATGTGTCCAAGTAAATGTTCTCCAGAGTGTCGTTCAACGGTGTATAATTCTCATAAGTCTGGAATCGGGGTCTTTTGTTAGGATCACTTCCCCTATTTCTATTTCTTCTGTTACCATTCGCATTACGGTTATTGTTGTTGCCCCCGTTTCCAGAATTGTTGTTTCCACCCTTGTTTCCCACATTTACTTCAACTTTTCCAGAACTTTCCCCAGACTGCTTCACGACGACGTTACTCTGAACATCTTCTTTTGAAGCCGCTTCAGACTTTCTCTTTCGGTTTGCCCTGGCCTCCTCTCGTCTTAAATAAATATCGGCCTTTTCATAGAATATCTCTCTTGTGGAGGGTGTCTTCCCAGAAAGGTAATCTCCAAACTCGGATTCAGGATCGACTCCTTCCTTTAATGCCATCAAGATGGTGGGCTCATGAGGGTCACTAACTTCAGTCACAGCTAAGTTAAAACGGTCAAGATATGACCTCAAAGACTCTCCTGGCGCCTGCTTAATTCTTGATAATTCAATAATACTTTTGGACTTTCGGGTATGTAGTCGGAACTGATTCATAAAACGTTCGCTTAATTCCCTATAATTCGATACCGAACGAGGGGGAAGTCGGGTAAACCATAACAGCGCCACATTTTCTAAATAGATCGGGAATGCTTTACACTTCACTGCGTCAGGAGCAGCAGCAGCATTCATGAGCCACGAGTATCGCATCAAATGCTGTCCCGGATCAGTTCTCCCATTGTACTTGTCCATCTGCGGCAGGTTAAAACGTCGGGGAGATTGAAAATTGAGGATGTCGTCAGTGAAAGGAGTATGGCTTCGCTCAATGCCATAATCTTCATTGGTATAGTTCCGGCTCTCGGACATAATCTGGCGTATCATCGCCTGTACATCAGCATTAGTGAGGGGCTGTTCAGGTTCCCTGGCCCTGGTATCCGGGTTCCTTCTGGGCTCTTGTTCAGGAGATGCCCTTATTCTTTGAGCTGCTTCTTCTCTACTCCGTTCCCTACGCTCCCGGTCAATCTCGGGAGGAGGGGGCTGGAGCCTTTGCCCCTGAGTGGGATCATTGTTTCCTAGTGCTCGTGCAATATCCTCGCAGTACCCCAAAGATCCGAACGTCAGCTGCTCCAAATTATGAGGTCGTTCGAGCGGCCTTCTTTCACGGGGCCGCTCTTCCTCGGAAGAAGAAGACAGATCCATTGGTGTGTGACGTACCGGGGATGGGGTTCTCTGTCTACGGAGTTCGCTAATTTCCCTGCTCATGAGTCTCATATTTTCTTGCATCATGAGATTAGTGCGCTCGTGGATTTTCATAGCCTCCCTAGTACTCTCAAGCATGTCAAGTAGGCGCGAGAAATCTCCTTGAGTAATGGGCGCGGATGGATTGACCTGATCATTGACCCTGGTGGCTGGAATCGGAGCATTTATAGGGGCTCGAGTAGAGGTTCCAACATCACCAAGTGTCGGATCGGTTCGGAGATGGGAAATCGGGTCGGTTCGGAGCTGGGAAGCTTGTTCGGGTCGGAGCTGGAAAGCCAGGTCGGGTCGGTTTAGATTGGGGGAATGCACTGCTTCAGAATCTCCTACCCGGATCGGATCGGAGCTCTCCCCCTGAAGGCGGTTCGGGTTTCCTGTATCGATTCGTCCTGCTGCTGAGCTCTGCCCACGAGACCTTGTCACGACCGCATTTTGCTGATCTTCGCCAACTCCATTTCCTCGACTAGATTGAACTTCTTTGCCTTTTCCTTTGGCTATGGTTCTTCAACAATCAATTCAACAAATATCCAAGAGCGTCGAAACTTGAGGATTAACTTCTTTGAACTCAACGGTCCAAAAAGTAGAACGATAATCCCGAAAAAACAGAGAATTCAGATGGTTCTCAGTGAAAGCACCAAAATGTTAGACCAAAAAGTGGTTCTAACACCCAAATTGATTAAAGCAAAATGAAATAAGATCAAAAATAAAATAGAGACACAGAATTTATAGTGGTTCGGCGGAGAAATGCCTACGTCCACTTGTCAATCACTATTTTCAATGATGTAGTTGCAATTACAATGAGATATTCACTCAATTTCTCTCACAACTCACTTACATTCACTCCTTTGTCTAAAAACAAATGTTGAAAGACGATTTGGATTATCCGGGAGTGCTGGAATTCGGGTTATGAAAGTGGTTGAACTCTCAAGTGCCAAAAAAAGATCCTTTTCATTGTCTCCAGACAGGGTATATATAGGTGAAAATTCGCTCAGAACCCGATCCGGATCCACGTGTCATCCATCCCATCAGCCTCGGGTTCGGATGGATTTCTATGTTGACAACGCATCAAAGCAGTGGACGTTGTGGGTAGGAACTAGTCATAGCCGCTCCGAATAACCAGGCGATCATGCAGGAGAGTGACGTGGAAGATGGGTTCGGATCGGAAGAGTGTACAGGAGGGGTTCGGATCGGGGTATCCGATCCGATCCGGTTTTGTCCCAAGGCTAAGTCTTCGTTTTCTTTCACTCCGTTCCGATCTGTCTTTGTAGCAGGTTGCCCTCCGCTCCAACTGGCAGTAGGTTGCTCTCTGATCCGAACAGCTGTGCCTCCCTGATTCCAATAGTAATAGCTCACCGATCCGAACAGCAAGACCTCTCCGATCCGACCCGCTATATCTTCTCCGATCCGATCCGCTATAACGCTTTTCAAGTTCTTCAATGTTTCACATTTCGACTTTGTGTTGCCCAGTTCACAAAGTGGGCTAGCAATGCCCAAACTTATATTCATATTTTTCCGATATTAATTATGCCCCAAATTATGTCTTTCCCAATCATTCCAATTTCGCACATTCGCATTTTTCAGCGTTAGGCCTAGGCTCGAAAGTAGCATAGCTATATAAAAATAAAAGGGAAAAGAGGGAGAGAATAGAATCAAAACAGGCATAATAACGAATCAATAACATAATGGCAGATATAGGCATAAAAATTGAATGGACATATTATGACAAGGTTAGACTTGGTGACGATATAAACATATAATAACAGATCAGAGGAATAAGTCATAACAGAACTGATTAGGCGCCGATTCAGGGTCCAGATTATATATATATATATCACGATTACTATTTAAATATTCAGAACTAAAAATAACATGAACTCATAATGAATAGATCGAAGGAAATGGAACCAAATTACTGCGAAGAACATGTTGAATTTTGTTGTTGTAGCAATCGCTGAATTTGTATAATACTTGCTGAATTAGATTTGGAGTAGATTAGTCCAGTCGATCTTTTTTGCAGCAGAACTCCGCCATCATCACTATTTTTAGATGAATAAAACCTAGGTCTAGGGTCCTTTATATAGTGTAGAACCAGCGAATCTAGCTCCAAAATCGTCCAGGTTCAGAAAGAAGTTTCCAGAGCCACGGGTTGGTCGACACCCCTTCAGGTGGGTCGGCCCGTGGGCAAAATTCCCACCCAAACTCCCACCTTGCGAATTTTGATTTTTGAACTGATTTTCGAATTTTATGGATATATTTATTTATCTAATATATATATATATATAAGATCCTTATATGTATACAAACTTCAAACCTTAATAACTTCTTCATACGAAGTCCGTTTTGCGCAAACCAGGTGTCTATCTTGACCAGAATTTTGAGATGGACGCAATAGCGCAGTCCATTTCCCTTCATTCCGAATATTGAATTAATTATTCTTTAATTCACCATTTTTAGTGTTGTTAAAATTTTGGGGTGTTACATTCTCCCCTACTCAAAGGATTTCGTCCCCGAAATCTCTAAGTTAAGAAGAACGTATATGCTAACATCCAACAATTATACATTCATAATCACAGGCATCCATTGTCCTTAAGGAATTTCTAATGCTTTTATGAACATATGCAATTGTGTGTGTAACAACCCGTATTTTCAATAACCTGTTATAACATAAATCGAGGCAGAATTTAATTTATAAATCTGAATCAAGGGAAACGGGCTGTCCCATTGCGTTCATCTCGGAAAAATACGCGAAATAGAGTCTGAGTTTTCGAAAATCGGAGTCCGTATGACCCGATTAAGGCCCAACGAAGTTTTCAGAAAAATTCAAAGTAAAAAACAGATTTCAAATTCAAGTTTGAATTTGGAAATTAGGGCAATTGGGCGCAGGCGGGAAATTTCCCGCCAGACCACCCATGTCGACAGCCCTGTCGACTGGGCAGTCGACATGGTTAGGCCCAAGTCGACAGCCCTGTCGACTTGGGTGTCGACTTGGCTCAGCCGGGCAGTTTTGCCTGGTGCACCATTTTGGGGTTTTGGTTAGGTTTTGGGGCCAGATTCGGTTTTAAGGGCTGAGATTGGAATTAGGGTTTAATCCTAAGGCTAAAACTAATCCTAATCTCTATAAATAAGCCCCTAACCTAACCCTAAATCATCATTATTCATTCAAGTAACTAAACTATGGCAAAATCATTCCTCTCATGGCCTCCACTCTCTTCATAAAATTCCTAAGTTATTTCTATGAGAGATTTTCCATGCATACAAGTGTTTTCAAGCTTGTATGAGTGTCATTAGCTTGCATTCAAGTCAAGTTTCCATATTTACATCATAAAGCAAGGGTTTTGATCATTTTTGCTCAAGGGTTTTTCTATTGGAGCTTGCATTTTGGGTTTATTTGATTGCATAAGGGCTTTGTCTCAATCTATATATATTTTTGTGTCTTCATAAGCATTGTCAGCCCTTTTCTACTTTCATATTTAAACTCTAAAGTTAAATGAATGATGCAAGTTTGGTTGATCATTATGATATGCAAGTTTGCCATGATATACAAGTTTACCATGTCATGTTATGCAAGTTTGATATGTTATGATATGCAAGTTTGCCATGCTATGTTATGAAAGTTTGCCATGTTATGATATGCAAGTTTACCATGTTATGCTATGCAAGTTTGCCATGTTATGATATGCAAGTTTATCATGTTATGTTATGCAAGTTTGCCATGTTATGATATGCAAGTTTATCATGTTATGTTATGCAAGTTTGATATGCAAGTTTGTCATATGATATGCAAGTTATGTTATGCAAGTTTGGGTTGATCATTTTGTTCATGTTATCATGTTATGCAAGCTTACCTTGAGTATATGAACATAAAGCTTCAAGCTTTATGCTAAAGGTTGCATTTTGGCAACATGTAAGTTATCATATCTCTTATGATAACTTGCATGTGAGGCTAAATGCGAACTTATGGCCATTTCTACATGTCATTTATCACCATGTATCACCAATATGCTAAGTTTGGTTTTATGCATGCTTTTGAGGCCTAAAAATGTAATATGCAAGTATATGAACATATGTACATTTCATATGCCACCATGTTAAACTTGTGGCTTCAACACCTATATGTCATGATTATGCCAAGTTCCCTCTTTCTATCCTTTATGCGCTATTGCGATATGTAAGCGATGGGATTGCGTTTGGGGTGGGGTAAACTTAAAAGACATAAAAACATAAGATTGGGAATTTACCTATTAAGTTAGGTCTACCCATTGGGAATTTACCTATTAAGTTAGGTCTACCCAAATGCTTGAAAACTTGTAATATGTTTTGGAAACATAATGGACATGACACTTAGAAAATATAAGGGTGACCAACTCGAGGTTGGGTTGAGTTTGTAGCGTAAACCTACCCGGAACCGACCGGCTTAACTAGTTGCTACAAACAATAGGACCCAATGTGAGAAGTTGGTCATGTTGTACCTTGAACCCGAGGTTAGACCAAGTCGTGGTGTAAAGCTACCCGGAACCGACCGGCTTAACTAGTAACCGCAACAAAGTCTAATGTGAGAGGTTAAGGCACATTAATTAATTAATGCCTCATGATTAGGGTTAAGTCATGGTCCACTTAATACTTAACCAATTTGGGCTTGGTAGATTAATCAGGGTTAAGTCGTGAACTCATCGTTACACTTAACCAAGTTAATCCATGATTAGCAAGAGGGTTAAACCGTACTTAACCCACTAGAAAATCCTAGCAATGGGGGTCCACTCCAGCAGTAATCCCAAGTTTGTATCATTAAGACCCTAGGGACTAGGCTAGGGTGGGGGCACGATTACTGGACTTGAGGTAAGTGACCAAAAACGACGGCAGAGTGGTACGCCGATGTAGTTCCGGACGGACTATGGTCGTGCACGTAGTCCGTATTTGGAGAAGTCAAGCATGGGTACCAGTAGATCTAGACTGTGCACTTATGTTTATGGTGTCTAGGGGTTGACACCCTAGGGCTTGATACACCCGACGGGAGACCCAGCACAGTCTGACTACAATTATGTTTGGGCCGTATTGACACCAACACGTGACGAGTTAGGCTTATAGGGAGCCGATCGACTAGACCGTTTGGTTGGACCTCGTATTAGGGTCACTTCATGTTATTGGACCTCGTATTAGGGTCACTTCATGTTATTGGACCTCGTATTAGGGTCACTTCATGTTATTGGACCTCGTATTAGGGTCACTTCATGTTATTGGACCTCGTATTAGGGTCACTTCATGTTATTGGACCTCGTATTAGGGTCACTTCATGTTATTGGACCTCGTATTAGGGTCACTTCATGTTATTGGGTCAAAGCTTGGGCCAAGGGATCAATACTTGTTTATTCAAGTCATGTTAGTTTGCTAGTACACCTGTGGTACAAAACCTTAATCCTGATTATGCGATGACACCTTTATCTACCTTGTTAGTTAATCATCATGCTAGTATGTTGTTATCCTTATGTTCATCCCAGCTTCTCATGCCAGTTAACTTTATCAGTTTACATTGATTGTAGTAGGGCTTACTCAGTCTTTTTGACTGACCTGTTTTTCTTTCGCCTCTTTTCTTCCGTTCCCCCCCCCCAGGTTCTCAGGGTGGGAATATTGGAGCTTAGCTTGGATTTCTGATCACTTGCTTGTGGGATTTTAGCTCATGTACGGTCTTGACATGAAGCTAGCTATGGTCATCACTTATTTTGGGGATAGTACTTATGTATTTCAGTTTTTCAGTGATGTTGTTTTTATCTAGACTTGTGTATTTGGAAAGTTGACATTATGTTGTACCAGACTTGTTTTGAAATAGTTTGAAATCTTCCGTTGTTTTATTTATCTTATTTACTCTGTTTACATATATACATATGTTCTTGTTCTGCCTTGATATATCATTATGCATGTTTACCCGGTACAAACGCCCCTCCAAAGTCAGAGTGCTTGCAAGAGCCACCCTGGCGGAGGTGGGGTGTTACATTTGGTATCAGAGCATATGGTTTACGAGAAGGAACAAAAAGGTTTTTGAAACTTTTGGAAAACTATTTTTAAAACCAAGTATAAAGTATTTTCCAAAGAAAAGTCTAGTTTATTTTAAAGTCTATTCCCCAAAAAGCCATTAGCAAAAATTCCTTCGTTTTTCTCCATTCTGAATCTATCTTTTTCTTCGTTTTCAGTATGGCCGATAACTTTGCCATTCCGGAAGGCGCTCAAGTACCTATTTGGTTTAGGAGATACATGGGGGAAAGGGCAAGTGAAGCCGACCCCGCGGACATTCCTCCTCCCCCTCAACATCCACAAGCGGATTTCGCGGAGATTTGCAAAGACTTTAAGGCGATGGGTTGCAAGAATTTTGTTGGGATGGAGACTTCTGTTGAGGCAAGAAACTGGTTAGAGGAAACTGAAGACCTCTTTGCTATCTTAGATGTAGAAGATCGTAGGAAAGTTCTGTTGGCGGTATGGTTATTGAAAGGGGAAGCTGCTTATTGGTGGGTAGTCACCACCACTACTAGACCAATTGAGACTTGGGATGAGTTCAAAAGAAGGTTTGGACTGAGGTTTTTATCGTCAGCAGAGGAGAACCTTCAGATGGAGAGGTTCCTATCACTAAAGCAAGGGGACATGACCATTAGGGAATACGTGGATAAGTTTAATCAACTTGCTCGGTTCGGTTTAGACTTGGTTAACCCAGCTCGGAAGAAGGCCATGCACTTTGCTCTAGGACTAAACGAGCCATTGCGCGGTTTGGCCATATCTCATATACCCATTGGAGCGACCTTCGAGAGTTTTGTATAGCCCTACTCAATGAAGAGAATAGGAGTGGCAAGAAGGAAATCAAGGTGAATGAGTCTCAAACCAAGAAAACGGGGCCCAAAAAGGAAATGAAAAAGAAGGAGGAGAAGTCTAAAGATAAGAAGGAAAAAAGGTGCTTTACTTGTGGAAGCTCGACTCATCTAAACAAGGATTGCAGAAAAAGGAAGGGCACTTGCTTTAACTGTGGAGAAATGGGACACTTCACTAGGGATTGCCCGAAGAAGCAAGGATAAGGCCAGGGTCAGACTCAGCGTGCTGGACCTTCGGGAGGGCAAGTTCATGCTCTCAATGCCGCTCCAGTTCCCGATCGAGGTAGTATTTCTGTTGAAAGTCTTGTTTACATTTCTGATTTTCCTGTTCGTACTTTGTTTGATTCTGGCGCATCGCATAGTTTATTTCATCTGGTTTAGTTGAAAGTTTGCACCTAAGTACTAGTCTAGTTAATGATCCCGTGTGTGTTTCAAATCCAATTGGGGGTTCCGCCCATTTGTCTATTATCTACGTGGATTTGAAAATCTCTATCTTGAGTACAGAATTCTCGCGTGATGCTTATATTCTCGGTTTCATGGGGTATGGGTTGATTTTGGGCATGGATTGGTTGCCCAGTTTTAGAGCCATTCTTGATTTTTGAGCATAGGGTTGAGAATCTCATGACTCGCCTCGGTAATACCCTAAAAATTTATAGTAACCCTATGAGTCCCGTCATGTTGTGTTATCTTGAATCCCTCAACCCGTCTATCAATAGTTTGCAATCGGTGAGGGTGGTCCGAGAATATCCTGATATCTTGGGTGAAGTGAAGGGGGTTACCCCTAAACGAGAGATAGATTTCCGCATTTATCTGGTTAATAATGCCAAGATAGTTTCGTGGCCGGTTAGGCACATGGCCCCGCAAGATGAGAGTTAAGAAAGCAAGTCAAGGAGTTGCTTGAGAAGAACTTCATTAGACGAAGTATATCTGAATGGGGAGCGCCTGTAGTATTTACTACCAAGGCAGATGGTTCTCTTCGACTTTGTGTTGATTATCGTGAGTTAAACAAAGAGAATAGACAACCATTGCCAAGGATCAATGATTTGTTTGATCAGCTTGTAGGAACATCTGTTTTCTCTTGATCTTGCTACTGGATCCCTTCAGCTCAGAGTAGCTGAGGATAGTATAGACAAAACTGCGTTCAGAACTCCAGATGGATTCTTAGAATGGCTGGTCATGCCATTCGGTTTGACTAATGCACCCGCCTACTTCGTGGACTTGATGTGTAACACCCCGCCTCCGCTAGGGTCACTCGCAAAGGAATGCACTAGCTTTAGAGGGGCATTATTGGTAAACATGCACAGAAATATCACAAGACAGAACATATATAAATAGCGGAAGTAAAATCAAACTTTCATAACATGAATAAATAAGGTCTAAAGCCTTTTACATCAGAGTACATCAAAACCTGTCTTGCAATAGTAAAGAAGCATAAAGACTTTTTAATAAATTATTCCCCAAGTAAAACAGTAAAGTAGCCATAGCCAAGAGAAGTCCAAGCCATCCATGATGCCCTTCCAGCAGAAGAAGTCCGAACTAAACAGCATTGTTTCCTCCCTGAAACCTGGGGGGAAACGGAAGAAAAGAGGCGAAACAAAACGGGTCAGTCAAAAAGACTGAGTAAGTCCTATCTACTTCCAGTATAAAAACAGGTAAAGGTAACATGACATGCATAAACTGAAAGTAAACATAAGGATAACTACAAGATAGATAAACTAAACCAGGGTAGCCGGTTGAACTATTGTGGCAAGGTAAACTAAGGTATCATGATAAACTACGGTGTTATGATAAGTCAAGGTATCACATCGTCAGATTTCTATCGAGTACATTATCCCAAGGTATCTGCCCCGTCTAACATCCCACGGTATCTATTATGTATATTCTTCCTAGTTCTAACATGTATATTTACTCTGCACCCTCCGTACTAGTATCCCAGCCTTGTTATGTGTTAACCATGAATGTCCCTTACTCAAAGGCGTGTAATGGTCCATGTCAACCTAATATATCATATGTTTCTTTCCATGTATATAAGTTCAGTCCTTTGCCGTACCTCGTACGAGCTTCCTCATGTTGTATTATCCTTGAAATCGTTTGGACTGTCACCCTTGTTCTAGCTAGGCTCTTCCATATGAATCATCGTTTGAACTACTAGGACTTACGCCACCTAGCACCACTAGGGATTACGCTTACCTATTGCACGCTTTCGTATTTCGGTTTGGGTCAAACCACCTAGGCCACTAGGGATTATGCTAACCCTCAACCGCGCCCTTTTTCCCACGCATTCATCGTGAACCGTTTTTCTATAACTGTATGCACATGTATCACATCGTGCCATCCGAGTCCTGTCACAGGGCAAAACAAGAAATACAGGACTCGGTCGGGAGCTTTAGATTTATCTGCCGATGCAGATACTAAGGTCTGCTTTTCTACACGTGGCTATGGTCCCACGAGACCCCTCCCTCAACTAGTGAAAGGCAACACAAGAGAAAATCTTGCATGAGAACTACACTCCGGCCAGCCCACATCCTACGGCCTACCTCACCCATAATTAGATAGCAATTATGGTCTGTTGGGTGTTCCCTGCCTTTCCGTACGTACACGCTTGACTCAAGATGGTAGATGATCGACGAACTTGCTATCTCGGGCACCTTATGTATTCGTCGACTCACTGCTATCCACCCCAGTCTTTAGGTCGCTCGCATAGCAACCAAGGCATATTCTTGGTTCTTCTACCGCAGACCTCAACCTCTCGTGAGCCTAGTATAATGACCTGGCAGCTCACAGAGGGATCCCAAGAATATCCTCACGTTCCCCGAAGCCGCTGCTTCGTTACCCAGTTCGTTGGAGCCTTTATCTAAATCAGATAGCCTGCTCCTACACGCATACTTAAACGTTGACCTAACGTATCGGGTTACTAATCTATCTAAGAAATGGTCCAAATTTCCTTGACTAAGAATTATTACTTAGTTTCCCTTAACTAAGGTTTACCACTTAGCCTTATTTCCATAATCCTTGTTAATGATGGTTATTTACCTAATCCTCCGAATTAGGGTTTATCTAATGGGTTAAGTGTTATCATTCAAGTCCATGACTTAACCCTATCGGGTCAAATTGGTCAAGTACCAGTTTACTTTAATCCTATCGGATTATCTTGCTAGATTGATTAAGCATAGATTATCTTAATCCCATCCAATTATCGAGTCGGATTGGTTAAGTATAGGCTGGCTTAACCCCATCCTCTAATTGTACTAGAATGGTTAAGTATACTCTAAGAAGGTCTTGTGACTTAACCTTATCAGGTCCGCGTATTAGATTGGTTAAGTGTGGATCACTTAATCCTCATCAAAACATCATGTATAATTGGTTAAGTATAAGTTGCTTAACCCCATTAGATTATCATGTTAAGTTGGTTGAGTATTGGTTACTTAACCTCATTGAATTACCAAGTTTAGTTTGGTTAAGTGTTTAGCTTAACCCCATCAAATTACCGTGTCGAGATTAGTTAAGTGTCAATTACTTAACCCCGTTTAATTACCGTGTTTAGATTAGTTAAGCCTTAATTACTTAACCCCATCTAATTACCAAGTCGGATTAGTTAAGTGTAAATTACTTAACCCCATCTAATTACCAAGTCGTATAAAAAATGGTTAAGTGTCATTAGGCAAATCAAATCACTTAACCTACCCAACCTTATCGTGTTTTGTTAAGTATCATTAGCCTAATCAATTTACTTAACCCCTTTATCCATGTCATATTTGGTTAAGAGTCATTAATCAAATTAACTTAACCCTATCATGTGACATTAATTACTTAATGCACCCCAACCTCTCACATTAGACTTTGTTGTGGTTACTAGTTAAGCCGGTCGGTTCCGGGTAGCTTTACACCACAACTTGGTCTAACCTCGGGTTCAAGCACAACATGACCAACTTCTCACATTGAGTCCTATTGTTTGCAACTACTAGTTAGGCCGGTCGGTTCCGGGTAGTTTTACGTTGCAAACTCAACCCAACCTCGAGTTGGCCACTCTCATGTTTAGTCTAATGTCATGTTCATAGTCAAGTTTTCAAGCAATTGGGTAGACCTAACTTAATAGGTAAATTCCCAATGGGTAGACCTAACTTAATAGGTAAATTCCCAAGCTTATGTTTTTATGCATACTTACATGTTATATTTAATGTTACATGTTGTCATGTTATACCCATTTAACCCAAATCATGTTTCACATCATATTTTTATGAAACTTCAAGTTAAGTTTTTCATGTATATTCATGCTCGTCTAACCTAACCCCAAAACGTGTTTCCAACGTAAGTATAGACGAGTCAACATAATAGGAATACTATGACTACAAATTGGCCTCGATCATGCATAGTGTCATAAAAAGGGGTTTTGGCCACAAACACACAAAATGTCACAAGGGAATTTGGCCACAAACATGCATATTATCAAAAAGGGTTTGGCCATAAACATGCACAACTTAAAAGAGGGGATTGGCCACAAGCATGCATAATCTCATAAAGGATTTGGCCACAAACTTGCATGATAGCATAAGGGGTTTGGGTTCATAAACATGCATAAGCCCCAAAATCTTGCCTTAGCCAATGTTTCACAAGTAAAGTGGTTCCTAAAGGTTCATGCTAGCATTTCATGCATAAAGATCCAAACTTGCAAGTTAAACTAGGTTATGCATAGCATGAGAAGCATGATTAAGTCACTCACATGGCCTAAAATCATAAACATGAACACAAGAGGCAAGGTAAGGTTCATATAGGTTCGCATAATCATGTTTAGCCTCATTTTATCCCATGTCATTATCAAAACTACCGTTTCCATCTAAAAGTAGCTAGAACTTACATAGCTAGGCCTAGGGAAAGGAGCATGAATCATCTTGGCTAAGAAAGGTGCCTCCTTTGTAGAAGAATCGTCATGGAACTCGCATAGAAATGTTGATTTGGCCTTGATTTGGTGTAGCAAGCTTGCACCTTTTGATTTGAACTTGATTTGAGTGCATAGGCTCTAGGGATTTGAGATGGAGGCCATGATCAAAATTGATTTTGGCAACACTTAGTTGCTAGGTTTTAATTTTTAGGGATTTAGGTTAGGTTTAGGGTCTTTTTATAGAGATTAGGATAGTTTTAGGCCCTTAGATTAACCCTAGGACCAACCTGAACCGTCAGATTTCAAACCAGGCCCAAAAACCTAGCCAAGATAGAAAATAGGTGCACCAGATCAGAATCAGCCGACAGGGCAAGTCGACAGCCCTGTCGACATGCCTGTCGACATGCCTGTCGACTTGTCTGGGCGGGAATTTTCCCGCCTGGCCCCATCTCTGCATGTTTCGAAATTCAAATTTCCCGAAAACTTCTTTGGGCCTTAACCGGGTCATACGGACTCCGATTTTCGAAAACTCGGACTCTATTTCGCGTATTTTTCCGAGACGAACGCAATGGCATAGCCCGTTTTACTTGATTCAGAATTTAAAATTAAATTCTGCCTTGATTCTCGTTTTAACATGTTATTGAAATACGGGTTGTTACATTCTCCCCACCTTTTAGGATTTCGTCCCCGAAATCTCTAAGTTAGGAAGAACATATCCTACCATCCATCATCCATCTACTCAAAACATCATCCACAAGCAACCATTGTCCTTAGATGATTTCTAATGCTGTATGAATATATGCAAAACGTGTGTGTACATGTTCCTTAGCTAATGCTAATGATCAGGCCTGGATAATCTTTCTAATGCAAAAATATGTATAGTGCCATGAATCCAACATGTATGCAAATAGTCCTAGTCATATACACTATATGCGTGCACAAACATTCAACCATATGCAACATCCGCATGATAACACATTCAATTTCATCCATAAACAAGTATAAATACTCGTGCATATGCAATATGAAATGTGACCGAGTCGAGCTAATATCTAATGTAAATTCGCGCATCCACGAGCAACCACTTGCAACCATATCAATCATAACATGTTTCAAATACATGTTTACATCCATAGGGTTCTACCTAGGATTCCCTGAAACAGGGTCGAGAAGATAAACAAAACAAACTCCGTACGGGGTTTGTAACAGAGACAGGACCGAGAGGATATCCACCAAGCGATAGCATGCGAGTAAGCTTTACAGGTGAACCAAGGATCAAAGATATACTCTTAAAAAGAGACGTGATGTGCTCGTCCAAGCCGCATTTCCATGAGCTTAATTCCATCGTGCCTTGACCGCCTTTGACTTCATGATTTCGTAGTTCCTTGCTTCCTATTTCCAAGGTGTGAGTGGAACTCATTTCACTGTCGCCTCTCGTTTCACTTTCACTTATTCTTCCCCTAGTATGCTCGGCTCACACATGTCTGCGTACTCATACAAGCTCTCCAAAATTCACTAGTGAATTCTGGATCTCGTTTTCCGATGCCAATCCATGTTGCCAAGGGTTCTTACTAAGGTGATTCCCATAACTCATGCATAATCGAAACGAATCATCCGCCTTATCAGTGAATTCTATTCGAGCGGATTACCAACAACTGCATTCCGGGATTCTAGGTAACTAACTATGACAGAACCCAAAAAGGTTACACGAGTCTTCGAGGGTATCACCAAGATGAGTCGAGAGTCTAACTACCCTCTTTCCAAAACCGAGAATGGCACCCCTTATTGGGTGACCACTTTATCCTTAGAATCTATCCGTAGCTGAGACATGTCATTCTCAAATCCAACAAGTCATGAAGGAATGGACCAACTCTCCAACCAGATTTTTGGGACAAAACTGGGATCCTCTACCATGCTAGTACTAAGGTGCAGAGGCTCAACTATCCAAGCAGACTTAAGTGATACAATGATCAAGACAAAGTCTGGACGGGATGATAGAAAAAAACGACTAAACCTTTACCAGAAACGGCACCATTTCTTTTAGGTACCCTAGAAATGAGAGCGTACTATTTCCCTCTCCGCTGATCTTGTCCTTGTCCTCCTCGATGGACTAAGCCATAACAACAGTTGCTTATCCTTAAGCTGGTATCCTTTATCCTTGTTCTTACTATCCTTTCATGCATAACTCTGCAACGGTCTCTCGAGAACCACCTCCATCGTACGGGAAACACTTACGCAGCTAGAAAGACTAGTCGCAGTCAAAACCACTGTGACTACAGATGGAGGAAAGAAAGGAAAAGAGATTCAATCAAGGAAACAAGGATAATGCTAATGGCCTTTGGGGAATAGCCTTTTTCTTTTTTAAAAGAAAATTTTCTTGAAAAATGCTTCTTTGTAAACGGTTTTCCAAATAATTTTCAGAAGATCTTTAAAAACTTTTGCCCAGTCTAGTAACCTTCTGCTCTGATACCAAATGTAACACCCCGCCTCCGCTAGGGTCACTCGCAAAGGAATGCACTAGCTTTAGAGGGGCATTATTGGTAAACATGCACAGAAATATCACAAGACAGAACATATATAAATAGCGGAAGTAAAATCAAACTTTCATAACATGAATAAATAAGGTCTAAAGCCTTTTACATCAGAGTACATCAAAACCTGTCTTGCAATAGTAAAGAAGCATAAAGACTTTTTAATAAATTATTCCCCAAGTAAAACAGTAAAGTAGCCATAGCCAAGAGAAGTCCAAGCCATCCATGATGCCCTTCCAGCAGAAGAAGTCCGAACTAAACAGCATTGTTTCCTCCCTGAAACCTGGGGGGAAACGGAAGAAAAGAGGCGAAACAAAACGGGTCAGTCAAAAAGACTGAGTAAGTCCTATCTACTTCCAGTATAAAAACAGGTAAAGGTAACATGACATGCATAAACTGAAAGTAAACATAAGGATAACTACAAGATAGATAAACTAAACCAGGGTAGCCGGTTGAACTATTGTGGCAAGGTAAACTAAGGTATCATGATAAACTACGGTGTTATGATAAGTCAAGGTATCACATCGTCAGATTTCTATCGAGTACATTATCCCAAGGTATCTGCCCCGTCTAACATCCCACGGTATCTATTATGTATATTCTTCCTAGTTCTAACATGTATATTTACTCTGCACCCTCCGTACTAGTATCCCAGCCTTGTTATGTGTTAACCATGAATGTCCCTTACTCAAAGGCGTGTAATGGTCCATGTCAACCTAATATATCATATGTTTCTTTCCATGTATATAAGTTCAGTCCTTTGCCGTACCTCGTACGGGCTTCCTCATGTTGTATTATCCTTGAAATCGTTTGGACTGTCACCCTTGTTCTAGCTAGGCTCTTCCATATGAATCATCGTTTGAACTACTAGGACTTACGCCACCTAGCACCACTAGGGATTACGCTTACCTATTGCACGCTTTCGTATTTCGGTTTGGGTCAAACCACCTAGGCCACAAGGGATTACGCTAACCCTCAACCGCGCCCTTTTTCCCACGCATTCATCGTGAACCGTTTTTCTATAACTGTATGCACATGTATCACATCGTGCCATCCGAGTCCTGTCACAGGGCAAAACAAGAAATACAGGACTCGGTCGGGAGCTTTAGATTTATCTGCCGATGCAGATACTAAGGTCTGCTTTTCTACACGTGGCTATGGTCCCACGAGACCCCTCCCTCAACTAGTGAAAGGCAACACAAGAGAAAATCTTGCATGAGAACTACACTCCGGCCAGCCCACATCCTACGGCCTACCTCACCCATAATTAGATAGCAATTATGGTCTGTTGGGTGTTCCCTGCCTTTCCGTACGTACACGCTTGACTCAAGATGGTAGATGATCGACGAACTTGCTATCTCGGGCACCTTATGTATTCGTCGACTCACTGCTATCCACCCCAGTCTTTAGGTCGCTCGCATAGCAACCAAGGCATATTCTTGGTTCTTCTACCGCAGACCTCAACCTCTCGTGAGCCTAGTATAATGACCTGGCAGCTCACAGAGGGATCCCAAGAATATCCTCACGTTCCCCGAAGCCGCTGCTTCATTACCCAGTTCGTTGGAGCCTTTATCTAAATCAGATAGCCTGCTCCTACACGCATACTTAAACGTTGACCTAACGTATCGGGTTACTAATCTATCTAAGAAATGGTCCAAATTTCCTTGACTAAGAATTATTACTTAGTTTCCCTTAACTAAGGTTTACCACTTAGCCTTATTTCCATAATCCTTGTTAATGATGGTTATTTACCTAATCCTCCGAATTAGGGTTTATCTAATGGGTTAAGTGTTATCATTCAAGTCCATGACTTAACCCTATCGGGTCAAATTGGTCAAGTACCAGTTTACTTTAATCCTATCGGATTATCTTGCTAGATTGATTAAGCATAGGTTATCTTAATCCCATCCAATTATCGAGTCGGATTGGTTAAGTATAGGCTGGCTTAACCCCATCCTCTAATTGTACTAGAATGGTTAAGTATACTCTAAGAAGGTCTTGTGACTTAACCTTATCAGGTCCGCGTATTAGATTGGTTAAGTGTGGATCACTTAATCCTCATCAAAACATCATGTATAATTGGTTAAGTATAAGTTGCTTAACCCCATTAGATTATCATGTTAAGTTGGTTGAGTATTGGTTACTTAACCTCATTGAATTACCAAGTTTAGTTTGGTTAAGTGTTTAGCTTAACCCCATCGAATTACCGTGTCGAGATTAGTTAAGTGTCAATTACTTAACCCCGTTTAATTACCGTGTTTAGATTAGTTAAGCCTTAATTACTTAACCCCATCTAATTACCAAGTCGGATTAGTTAAGTGTAAATTACTTAACCCCATCTAATTACCAAGTCGTATAAAAAATGGTTAAGTGTCATTAGGCAAATCAAATCACTTAACCTACCCAACCTTATCGTGTTTTGTTAAGTATCATTAGCCTAATCAATTTACTTAACCCCTTTATCCATGTCATATTTGGTTAAGAGTCATTAATCAAATTAACTTAACCCTATCATGTGACATTAATTACTTAATGCACCCCAACCTCTCACATTAGACTTTGTTGTGGTTACTAGTTAAGCCGGTCGGTTCCGGGTAGCTTTACACCACAACTTGGTCTAACCTCGGGTTCAAGCACAACATGACCAACTTCTCACATTGAGTCCTATTGTTTGCAACTACTAGTTAGGCCGGTCGGTTCCGGGTAGTTTTACGTTGCAAACTCAACCCAACCTCGAGTTGGCCACTCTCATGTTTAGTCTAGTGTCATGTTCATAGTCAAGTTTTCAAGCAATTGGGTAGACCTAACTTAATAGGTAAATTCCCAATGGGTAGACCTAACTTAATAGGTAAATTCCCAAGCTTATGTTTTTATGCATACTTACATGTTATATTTAATGTTACATGTTGTCATGTTATACCCATTTAACCCAAATCATGTTTCACATCATATTTTTATGAAACTTCAAGTTAAGTTTTTCATGTATATTCATGCTCGTCTAACCTAACCCCAAAACGTGTTTCCAACGTAAGTATAGACGAGTCAACATAATAGGAATACTATGACTACAAATTGGCCTCGATCATGCATAGTGTCATAAAAAGGGGTTTTGGCCACAAACACACAAAATGTCACAAGGGAATTTGGCCACAAACATGCATATTATCAAAAAGGGTTTGGCCATAAACATGCACAACTTAAAAGAGGGGATTGGCCACAAGCATGCATAATCTCATAAAGGATTTGGCCACAAACTTGCATGATAGCATAAGGGGTTTGGGTTCATAAACATGCATAAGCCCTAAAATCTTGCCTTAGCCAATGTTTCACAAGTAAAGTGGTTCCTAAAGGTTCATGCTAGCATTTCATGCATAAAGATCCAAACTTGCAAGTTAAACTAGGTTATGCATAGCATGAGAGGCATGATTAAGTCACTCACATGGCCTAAAATCATAAACATGAACACAAGAGGCAAGGTAAGGTTCATATAGGTTCGCATAATCATGTTTAGCCTCATTTTATCCCATGTCATTATCAAAACTACCGTTTCCATCTAAAAGTAGCTAGAACTTACATAGTTAGGCCTAGGGAAAGGAGCATGAATCATCTTGGCTAAGAAAGGTGCCTCCTTTGTAGAAGAATCGTCATGGAACTCGCATAGAAATGTTGATTTGGCCTTGATTTGGTGTAGCAAGCTTGCACCTTTTGATTTGAACTTGATTTGAGTGCATAGGCTCTAGGGATTTGAGATGGAGGCCATGATCAAAATTGATTTTGGCAGCACTTAGTTGCTAGGTTTGATTTTTAGGGATTTAGGTTAGGTTTAGGGTCTTTTTATAGAGATTAGGATAGTTTTAGGCCCTTAGATTAACCCTAGGACCAACCTGAACCGTCAGATTTCAAACCAGGCCCAAAAACCTAGCCAAGATAGAAAATAGGTGCACCAGATCAGAATCAGCCGATAGGGCAAGTCGACAGCCCTGTCGACATGCCTGTCGACATGCTTGTCGACTTGTCTGTGCGGGAATTTTCCCGCCTGGCCCCATCTCTGCATGTTTCGAAATTCAAATTTCCCGAAAACTTCTTTGGGCCTTAACCGGGTCATACGGACTCCGATTTTCGAAAACTCGGACTCTATTTCGCGTATTTTTCCGAGACGAACGCAATGGCATAGCCCGTTTTACTTGATTCAGAATTTAAAATTAAATTCTGCCTTGATTCTCGTTTTAACATGTTATTGAAATACGGGTTGTTACATGATGAGTAGGGTGTCTAGGGAGTTCCTGAACGAGTTTGTGGTAGTCTTTGTAGACGATATCCTGACTTTCTTAAAGAACGAGGAAGAACATGCTAGACATCTCAAGGAGGTGATGGATACGCTTCGAGCGCATCAGTTGAAAGCCAAGTCCTTCAAATGTCATTTTGGAGAAAAAAGGAGTTAGATTTCTAGGGCACATAGTTTCTAAGCAAGGCTTAGTGGTGGATCCTGCTAAAGTGGTCGCAGTTCAAAACCGAAAAGCTCCGACGAGGACAATTGAAGTAAGAAGTTCTCTCAGTTTAATTAGTTAGTTAGCGTCCCTTGAGCTTAGACCTACCCTTCTGGATCAAGTAGGGACTTCACAGAAAGAAGACCCGCAGTTAGTCGAGATCATGGACAAGTTGATTCGAGGCGAGATGGTAAGTCACCTCGCTATAGATGACAAGGGATGGCTAAGACGTGATGAGAGAAAGAAGGTTCTTGAAGATGCACATCACCCGAGGAGGTGGCCGAGTTTGTCCCAAGGTGCATGTTGTGCCAACAGGTTAAAGGCCGAGTCATAGAAGCCCGGTGGGCTATTATATCCATTGGAGGTCCCCGCAATGGAAGAGGGAAAAGCGTCATGAAGGATTTCGTGGATGGACTGCCTAGATCAAGAAAGGGAATAAGAGCATGTGGGTCATAGTAGGTAGACTCACGAAGAGTGCTCATTTCACTCCGGTAAAGAGCGAAAGGACTGCATCATAGCTAGCGACAGTTTACTTTCATGAAATAAAGCGGTTGCACGGGGTTCCCTAAAGGATAGTTAGTAACCATGACTCAATTTTCACTAGCCAGTTTTGGAATAGTCTACGGGAAGTCATGGGCAAGCGACTGAATCTAAGTACGGCCTATCATTCACAGGCGAATGGTTCATTTCGTTCAAGCATGAGTTATAGAAAATCACGTTAGTAAGAGCAATTGGCAACGTGGATTGGTATTTCCAAGAAAAGTTCCGCTGCGTGGAATACTTTATAGTAAGTAAACGAGATCCAGGATTCACTAGTGAATTTTGGAGAACTTGCATGAAACCATGAGGTCATGGTTATGTTTAAGCCAAGAATGATAGAAGAGTAAGTGAAAGAGGAAGACGAGAGGCGACAATGAAATGGGTTCCAACTCATATTTGGAAATAAGAGTTAAGAAGCCAAGGAATTATGAAGTAAAAGACGGTCAAAGCACAGTGGAGTTAAACTCAAGGAAACGTGACTTAGAAGACTGAAGGCTAGATACGCGCATCATATCTCTTTCTAAGAGTATATCCTTGATCCTTGTTTTCCGGTGAAACTTACTTGCATGCTATCTTTTTACGTATATCCTCTCGGTCCCATTCTCGGTCCTATTTCTGTCGGGAGGTATGACTTATTGGCTAGTAATGCATGTCAGGGTTTGAAGGGGTCCGTTAGGTTGACTAAACCTTTTGGGCTTTTATAGGATTGGGGTTGGGTTAGGAAGGGATTTCTTGTAATCCGAAAGGAGTATATCCTGCTTATCTTCCCGATCTCTTTGTAGCATATCTTTCTTTTGCTATCTATATCGTGTTAATCTTGTCGTGAGAACCTTAGGTAGAAACCCTTTGGATGAAACATGTGTTTGAAACATGTTATGCTTGATGGTTGCAAGTGTTTGCAAGTGGTTACTCGTGGATGCATTATACACGTTAGGCACTAGATCGGCTCACACACTCCTCATATTGCATATGCATGAGTGTTTACGCTTATTCATGGATGAAAATTTTTGTGTTACCACATGGATGTTGCATATGGATGTATGTTATGTGCACACATATAGATGTTATACATTATGTTAGGAATTGCATACATATGGATTCATTTCACTAACATAATTTGCATTGATGATATTTGCATTAGATAAGTACATATACACACACCTATGCATATGTTCATACAACATTTAGAATCTTGTAAGGACAATGATTGCTCGTGGATGATGTTTTGAGTAGATGGATGTTGGATGGTAGGATATGTTCTTCCTAACTTAGAGATTTCGGGGACAAAATCCTTTAAGGAGGGGAGAATGTAACAACCCGTATTTTCAATAACCTGTTATAACATAAATCGAGGCAGAATTTAATTTATAAATCTGAATCAAGGGAAATGGGCTGTGCCATTGCGTTCGTCTCGGAAAAATACGCGAAATAGAGTCCGAGTTTTCGAAAATCGGAGTCCGTATGACCCGATTAAGGCCCAACGAAGTTTTCAGAAAAATTCAAAGTAAAAACAGATTTCAAATTCAAGTTTGAATTTGGAAATTAGGGCAGTTGGGCGCAGGCGGGAAATTTCCCGCCAGACCACCCATGTCGACAGCCCTGTCGACTGGGCAGTCGACATAGTTAGGCCCAAGTCGACAGCCCTGTCGACTTGGGTGTCGACTTGGCTCAGCCGGGCAGTTTTGCCTGGTGCACCATTTTGGGGTTTTGGTTAGGTTTTGGGGCCAGATTCGGTTTTAAGGGCTGAGATTGGAATTAGGGTTTAATCCTAAGGCTAAAACTAATCCTAATCTCTATAAATAAGCCCCTAACCTAACCCTAAATCATCATTATTCATTCAAGTAACTAAACTATGGCAAAATCATTCCTCTCATGGCCTCCACTCTCTTCATAAAATTCCTAAGTTATTTCTATGAGAGATTTTCCATGCATACAAGTGTTTTCAAGCTTGTATGAGTGTCATTAGCTTGCATTCAAGTCAAGTTTCCATATTTACATCATAAAGCAAGGGTTTTGATCATTTTTGCTCAAGGGTTTTTCTATTGGAGCTTGCATTTTGGGTTTATTTGATTGCATAAGGGCTTTGTCTCAATCTATATATATTTTTGTGTCTTCATAAGCATTGTAAGCCCTTTTCTACTTTCATATTTAAACTCTAAAGTTAAATGAATGATGCAAGTTTGGTTGATCATTATGATATGCAAGTTTGCCATGATATGCAAGTTTACCATGTCATGTTATGCAAGTTTGATATGTTATGATATGCAAGTTTGTCATGCTATGTTATGCAAGTTTGCCATGTTATGATATGCAAGTTTACCATGTTATGCTATGCAAGTTTGTCATGTTATGATATGCAAGTTTATCATGTTATGTTATGCAAGTTTGCCATGTTATGATATGCAAGTTTATCATGTTATGTTATGCAAGTTTGATATGCAAGTTTGTCATATGATATGCAAGTTATGTTATGCAAGTTTGGGTTGATCATTTTGTTCATGTTATCATGTTATGCAAGCTTACCTTGAGTATATGAACATAAAGCTTCAAGCTTTATGCTAAATGTTGCATTTTGGCAACATGTAAGTTATCATATCTCTTATGATAACTTGCATGTGAGGCTAAATGCGAACTTATGGCCATTTCTACATGTCATTTATCACCATGTATCACCAATATGCTAAGTTTGGTTTTATGCATGCTTTTGAGGCCTAAAAATGTAATATGCAAGTATATGAACATATGTACATTTCATATGCCACCATGTTAAACTTGTGGCTTCAACACCTATATGTCATGATTATGCCAAGTTCCCTCTTTCTATCCTTTATGCGCTATTGCGATATGTAAGCGATGGGATTGCGTTTGGGGTGGGGTAAACTTAAAAGACATAAAAACATAAGATTGGGAATTTACCTATTAAGTTAGGTCTACCCATTGGGAATTTACCTATTAAGTTAGGTCTACCCAAATGCTTGAAAACTTGTAATATGTTTTGGAAACATAATGGACATGACACTTAGAAAATATAAGGGTGACCAACTCGAGGTTGGGTTGAGTTTGTAGCGTAAACCTACCCGGAACCGACCGGCTTAACTAGTTGCTACAAACAATAGGACCCAATGTGAGAAGTTGGTCATGTTGTACCTTGAACCCGAGGTTAGACCAAGTTGTGGTGTAAAGCTACCCGGAACCGACCGGCTTAACTAGTAACCGCAACAAAGTCTAATGTGAGAGGTTAAGGCACATTAATTAATTAATGCCTCATGATTAGGGCTAAGTCATGGTCCACTTAATACTTAACCAATTTGGGCTTGGTAGATTAATCAGGGTTAAGTCGTGAACTCATCGTTACACTTAACCAAGTTAATCCATGATTAGCAAGAGGGTTAAACCGTACTTAACCCACTAGAAAATCCTAGCAATGGGGGTCCACTCCAGCAGTAATCCCAAGTTTGTATCATTAAGACCCTAGGGACTAGGCTAGGGTGGGGGCACGATTACTGGACTTGAGGTAAGTGACCAAAAACGACGGCAGAGTGGTACGCCGATGTAGTTCCGGACGGACTATGGTCGTGCACGTAGTCCGTATTTGGAGAAGTCAAGCATGGGTACCAGTAGATCTAGACTGTGCACTTATGTTTATGGTGTCCAGGGGTTGACACCCTAGGGCTTGATACACCCGACGGGAGACCCAGCACAGTCTGACTACAATTATGTTTGGGCCGTATTGACACCAACACGTGACGAGTTAGGCTTATAGGGAGCCGATCGACTAGACCGTTTGGTTGGACCTCGTATTAGGGTCACTTCATGTTATTGGACCTCGTATTAGGGTCACTTCATGTTATTGGACCTCGTATTAGGGTCACTTCATGTTATTGGACCTCGTATTAGGGTCACTTCATGTTATTGGACCTCGTATTAGGGTCATTTCATGTTATTGGGTCAAAGCTTGGGCCAAGGGATCAATACTTGTTTATTCAAGTCATGTTAGTTTGCTAGTACACCTGTGGTGCAAAACCTTAATCCTGATTATGCGATGACACCTTTATCTACCTTGTTAGTTAATCATCATGCTAGTAAGTTGTTATCCTTATGTTCATTCCTGCTTCTCATGCCTGTTAACTTTATCAGTTTACATTGATTGTAGTAGGGCTTACTCAGTCTTTTTTACTGACCTGTTTTTCTTTCGCCTCTTTTCTTCCGTTCCCCCCCCCCCCCCCCCCAGGTTCTCAGGGTGGGAATATTGGAGCTTAGCTTGGATTTCTGATCACTTGCTTATGGGATTTTAGCTCATGTACGGTCTTGACATGAAGCTAGCTATGGTCATCACTTATTTTGGGGATAGTACTTATGTATTTCAGTTTTTCAGTGATGTTGTTTTTATCTAGACTTGTGTATTTGGAAAGTTGACATTATGTTGTACCAGACTTGTTTTGAAATAGTTTGAAATCTTCCGTTGTTTTATTTATCTTATTTACTCTGTTTACATATATACATATGTTCTTGTTCTGCCTTGATATATCATTATGCATGTTTACCCGGTACAAACGCCCCTCCAAAGTCAGAGTGCTTGCAAGAGCCACCCTGGCGGAGGTGTGGTGTTACAGTGTGTGTATATGTCAGTAAACTAATGCGAAAGATCAGGCGGTCCACTGATTCAGTTGACCTCCTTAATGCAATGTATGTTTGTGCCATGTAACCAAAATGTATGCAAATTATCCTAATTCATGTAAGTACTATATGTGTGCACAATCATCCATCCAAATGCAACATCAATGTAACGATATGCCCATTTTCATCCATAAAAATTTAAAATGTACACACATCAATATGCAATATGTAAGTGATTGAGCCGATCTAGTGCCTATTGTGTGTATATGCATCCACGAGCAATCACTAGCAACCATTTGCATCCATCAAACATAACATGTCTCAAACACATGTTTACATTCATTAGTTTTCTTCCTAAAGACTTGATCGATAGGAGATATCCAAACGATAGATATAAGTATTTATTCGAAGCTTGGAAAAAGAAGTTAAGGACATATCCTCGAAAAGGAAAGGATATGAAGCGCGAATCTTGTCTTCAGCCTCCCAAGTAGCGTTCTCGCGGCCCTTTCCCCATTGTACTCTTACTAGCTTCACTTCTTTGTTACACAATTTCTTAATCTCCGATCCAAGTATGCAAGTCGGAACTCATCCAATCATTGCTTCCTTCTCTACTTTCACTTCCTCTTGCAAGTTTGGCTCCACTACCTCGCACTCTATACACTTTATCGCCTCTTGAATGAATAGTCATCTTAGAATGATATGCTTCCTCAAGGATTGTCATCAATAGGTTTCCCTTTCCGATATAATTTACCTATCAAACTTCTTCTCAAATAGCTCTCCTACTTGCTTACAAAGTTCCCTCTTTTCTTTTAGGAGTCATATGTCGCACATGCAATGCAACTGGCTCTGCATTGTCCACCAAGTATATGCGGAAAACCAATCTCGTGCCTCGGGGGTAGACACTGAACCTCATCAAAAACATCAAGATACTCACAACTATTGGTACAGATCGCAAATCATCGACAGATATATCAATAGGTTCTAGGAGACTAAGCATAACAAATCCTTTTGGGGTCATAAGAAATATCGTGAGTCTTTCCATGGCAAGCAAGAAGTCTAATGATCCTCCTCTCACAATCTAGAATGGCTCCATATATTCGGTTAACCAATCCATCCCTAGAATCAAACCGTATCTCCTAAGATCAAGAACATATGCGCCGCAACCAAACTTGACGCTAACATAGAGATTCTCAAACCCCGACAAATCCTCGAAAAATGAGACGTACCTACAATGGGGTTTGAGACAATAACGGGATCCAAAACCATACTAGTATCTAGGTGCATAGACTCAACTAAAGGATCAGATATAAAAGAATGTGAAGCGCCAGAAAAAGAATCCTAACTGGATGATCAGAAATAGAAATCAATCCTTCAACGGAAACCCATTTTGTCACATTTTTTCAGTCCTTGGTAGTAACGGCTATAACCGTTATAAGTTAATAATATTTATTACCGTTACAACTGGTTATAATGGTTATAATTGTTATAAAGTTTTGTGGTATTGTAAATAAGTAAAAGTAAGTTGGATGATATAGTAATTTTACGTTTACCTTATTTGTAGCGCAGTTTTTCCTTTTCGTTAGAACACTTAACGATTCACCGAATTTTAACATTTCTGCTTTAGGGTTTTTCCTGCAGGATTCCCTTTTAGTTCGTTTTTACGCCGTCGACGTTCAAATGTCGATAGCCTCAACCTCGTTCTTTCACCATCCTCCTCATCCATTCAATTACTTAGGTAATTTATATATGGTTGAATGTTTTTTCCCTTGAGTGATTGAAATTTAATGGGTTTGGGTTTTTGACTAATTTCAGTAATCGCTCGAAAATTGGACCTAGCTTAAATTGTTTAGTCGCATCGTCCAGATCTTCAACAATAACAAAGGTTTGAATTCCAACTTTGTTTTTGTTTGTAATCGTGTACATCTGTTTGATTTATGTTGGTTTAATCGACTTCTTAATTCGCTGAGTAGTTTTTTGCAAGATAAATCCATTTAATAACACATAATTGGGTTATTTTTACCATGTTATCGAGTTTAGGTTCTTTATGTTTTGTTATTGAATTTTCATTTTTCCTTTGCTGAATTGAGTTGAATTATATGTGACAGATCTTAATTAAAAACATTTATTTTCAATTATGTCTTTGATTAATAATGTCAGACTGGACTTCGCAAAATTTAGGATTATGTACCATCACTGTAGATTTATGTGTTGTTAAACGTTAGTTGAACTAATGTGGTGATTTACATTATATGTCATGCTCCAAGAGGCTGTTACGAATTGCTTACATTTTTTTGCCAGTTGCTTAGGCGTTTTCAGGTGGCAACTTGAATTTCTTTTTTTTTTTTGGCTTGCCAACAAAAAATATGCTTGTTAAACTTGTTTATGGCATCTCCATTGTGTTCTTTATATGGATAGAATCAGAAGGTGTTGGTGCAATTTTTTGACATCAATTCCTGGTAATTTAAGAGTATCCCCTCATCAATTCTCACAATAAATCGAATGTGCATGAAAATAGTTAATAAGATGATAAAAATTAAAAAAAATATGGGCTAATAAATGCGGTGAACAAAGCACATGGCCATGTCTTCATTTGCGTCGACAAGCAACCAGTTGCCAAGGGAGTCATTGATTTGTTACTTGTTTAATTAGCATTTATCATGAATATGTCCCTTCGATAACCTTAATGATGTTTTAGTATATACATAAGCTAAGTTAGTACAGAAGCAAGGTGTAGTTAATGGTTAATGATGATTCATAAATGGAATATTTGTACCACTTGTTGGCACTTCTCTAGACATATTTTGTTTGCGATAAACTGGAGAACAGAATATAAATTTGCTCCAAGATTGTAGACAAATGATGCATAGAAAAAGTTACATTTAAATTTCAAATATATTGTTAAAAGTTGGAACTATTCATGCAATGTCTTTTTAATCTACTACTGAAAAGGAACAAAATAACAGTGGACTATTCCAGTGATCGTCGACGGAGTTGCATTTTCCAACTGATAAGCTATTTTAATCAGTTTCATTTATCACTTGTATTTTGAGCAAAATTTCATCTTATTTTACTTCTGTGTTTGATTATGAATACCTTGATTTCAGCATAATATTGCCAAAACACAAACTTCTGATTTTTCATGTATTATAATTCTATACTCACAGATTTGGACTGAACGAAATAGAATCACTGAAGGGACACTAATACCTGGCCATTGGCAAACATTTATGTGTAGCAGCAACGAATTTATTCTTATCAGATAAACTTTCTATCATCCGTTGTGTTTTCAGTACATTCTAATTCTGAATCACTATTTGTATAATTCGGTTGTAGATGTAGCCATAAGTTGTTGCCTTTCCAAAGATCATAATTTGGCAAAAAAACATTTTTTGAGTGCCAGTTGAAACCTACAGGGTCTGGCCATAGCTACTTGTTGTCATCATCTTTGTCAATGGAATCTTTACTCAACTAATTAATTGCAATCCAGTTAGTTTTTGTTAAATAATTAATTTTCGAAATATGTGTTCTTTTGACACTTAGTTCCGTTAAGTAATGATTCAAATTTCAGCTCTAAACTAAATTCTTTTTCCAAATATACTTAGAAGATAAATCATGTTATTTTTATAACTGAATTGTTCTAAACTAAATCATAGTATGTAAGAATCTTTGGCATCATAATTACAGTGAAATATGAGGTATGCATTCAATCTGATATAAATGTACTTAAATATAGGGCTAATATGCTATATCAATGCATTGATTTTGCAATTATACCTTCATCTTTTTTTGGGTGGGTAACGCATTTTTGCAGTGGCTAGATGCATGTATATGGACAATAATGGCTACTGCAAGTCAATAGAAGTGCAATAAATGTGTGATTGCAAAATGATTTAATATATAACAAATGCATATCATTCTTCATGACATCCAGCAACTAAAAAATATGGTTAGCATGAAGTTTTGCCTATTGTAACAGTCTGATTAATTAACAGTCAAAGAAGTAACCTAGTTAGAAAAGGATCAGGTAAGCCAAATGAAATGCAATAGAGATTACTTGCCTCCTTCCAAAAGAACTTGGATTATTCATTTCAAAATCGTAATTCAAGTCTGGAATATATAGATCAAAAGCCTAGTTTCCTCTCTGTAATTGCCAGCTAATTTAAGGATCAATGATAAATTTTAGTCATTACAGTTTCTTTTTAATATATAATAAGAAAATCTCTCTGTAGTCTGTTAAACTTCTGATTTACATTATAATTGACAGCTAAGTCTACATCCAAGAAATAGCGCTGATTGTTTGCTGACTTATATGCATTGTTATATACTAAATCAATTAGAAACTCTGTCTTTGGCGCCTAAATCTATGTGTATGTAGGGCAATCAAGAACAACTTACAAGTTGGTAAAAGTTTAATAAATTTCAAATATATGGAAAGTGATCATGTGTTTTCCTAAAACATGTAAAGTAAAAAATAGAAATAAATAAATATAGACATTTGGAGTTTTTTTTGTAGGCTTCTTTTGTTTATGTTGACGATTTATTTGATTTGAAATTTTTCGTTCACGTTTGGAAGTTTCAATCAGAGGCGAATATACTTATAGCCTAGGGGGTCAGCTGACCCCCTCAACATTTTAAAAAATACACTAAAAATATAAATATTGACAATTAGAACTCCTTTGATTATTAAAATTATAGGGTTTGAATTGCAAAATTGCAATTTCTTTAATTCAGCCCACCACAATAATGCAATAATTCCTCACTCCTACTCTCGTTCACACTTCACAATTTTTGACTATGTCAAACTTCACAATTTCTATTTCGATTAGTTTACAATACAATTTTGCTATAGTTTTATGTCAAACTTCACAATTGTTGTTCCAAAATAAGCACCATATAGTTTTATTTCTGTACAAATGGTCCATACAATTTTGCTGTGCCAAGCTTTATTTCTGAAAAATTGTAATGAATGTAACTTTTTGTATCTTTGTATATAAAAAGTGCGGTGCTAAACGCACCATGAAAATTGTTTTAGGTAACACCGAACGCTTTTTTTTTTTTTTTTTTTGCCACGTTCGGCAGTCCACCGCTGCCCTGGACAGTTAACGCGCTCAGCGGTTCCATAGCGGTGGAGGTGCAAAACGGTGTAGCGGGGATAAAGCGGGGAAATAGTGGGGATATAGCGGAGGCGCAAAAAGGTTCATAAAATGTGAAACCAAAAATTTAAAATTAATTAATTATCATTTTAACATTATATGTGTAGAAGAAACTAACATTAATTAATCATATATAGTAGAATCAAAGAATATCATGGTTACACGCATTAGATTTTATGATTATAATAGATTTCTGGAATATATTAGACATTAATGCCTTAAAATTAACTCTTTACACTAACTTTATTGATTTTCTCTAAAAGAGAATTAGTCAAATCAACCTTAATATATTAATATTGCTAAAGCGAATGGTAAAAAGCGTCGATTTAGCGGATGCAGCAGGAAATAGCGGGGCTACAAGCGGATCTACTGTTCATCAGCACGAAATTGAAATAGCGTAGCGGATGAAAGATGCTACGGGCTATAGCGGGGATATTGTGGGGCTCTAGCGGGGCTTTAATTGCATAGCCGCCACCGGAACACCTTCTGGTCGATGGTTGTGTGGTAGCCCCTAGTACCTTTTGGGGCGTTCTTGGCATTACATTATAAACATGGAACAAAAACTTTGGTATACCAGTGTAATTTTTTGAAGAATTCTTGTTATTTATATTATGACCTCTCTAGAATATAATACTAGATTCGCCCCTGGTTTCAATTATGAATAATTTGTACAGGTTAATGTCAATGTTTCGATCAATATAAGTTTTCATTCATACACTATAAAATAGTTCTACTTTATTATAAGTTCATTACAACAATTGCGTACTTCTGCTTTTTATTAACTGTTCATTTATAGATTGACATATTATATATCAAAATGGTTTAATATACATGCTATTTAAGTTTTTTTTTTTTTTTTTTTTTTTTTTTTTTTTTTTTTTTTGTAACTGACCTCTTAAATTTTACAATAGGCTAATTACTGCACTCAAAGGAGAGGAAATTGGATTTTCTTCCCCTTGATGTCTCCTAGGTATTTTATCTCTCTTCTTCCCATAAATTGATAGTTAACACTACGATTATTATATCATTGATTGCGATAAGTCGTTGCATCTTACCTTATTTATTAATTTCATGGTTTTGCTTTAAATAATTTCTTATTTAACTCATTGTATATGGAATTTATGGATCCTTCACGTAGACATTTATAATACCAAAGATTTATCTCTCAACTAAATATTTTACATTTTGAACATTCAAGTCTATTTTTATATTTACTTTATTTGAAATAAATCTGAGTTTTGTTTTCCATAAAATTAAAAATCTAACTCTTCAATGTTTAATAAATGTAAAATAATTGGTTTAATTACACCCAAACACTCCTGTCATTGTTATTCATACGTTCAACTTAGTTACTATAAAACAGATGGTACTGTGTATTTGTACATTGATTTTTATGGTTACTTTGCCTAAGAATATGGAGTATAATTAAGAAAATAAGGAACACAGCAGAGAATAATACAGCATCATTATGTTTGAATTTAAGTTAGTCGTCTTAATTTGTGTTTCCCCTTCAATCCGTAATTAATTGGTTTTTGTTTGTGTTAGTAACTGGTGTTGCTAACACTGTTAATGCATATTCTATTATGGCTAGAAACAGAATATTTGTGTTTCCCCGTCAATTCGTAAATTGTTTATTTTGTATTGTTATATATAATTCATATTCTATTATGGCTACAAACAAAAAACTTGTCATCAAAGCAGGATGACCATACACCTTAACTATTATGTTAGATTTTGAAAGTGGTAGTCGGGTGATTTTACAGGCTTGCATGATGAAAACATATCAGTGTATGCATACAATGTCGATGATTTGCTAAGTCTGTAGGCATCCGGGTACAACCAAAATAGCACGCCATGTTATCTAAAGTTTTCCAAGAATATTATTATCAGTCTTTTCTTTTCTAGATTTATAAGGATGCTTAAGCTAATAGAGGTAATTATATATTCCACCCCCTGCTTCGATCAATGAAAATGGTATGATTACTTCTCTGGTCACACTAAAGATAGTAGAAACAAAAGAAAGTGCATTATTTTGAGTGACAGAATACAAAAAGAAGCCATCAAAATAAACTTGTATGTTGTATCTGAATAAAAAATTCAACCTTTTTCTGGAAACATATTTTGTTTCGTTTTCATTGGCTTTCAATAACATTGCATGCTAATTTTGGGTTGGTTCATGCTCGACTTTCATGTAAAGGTTAGATTTTAGGTTTCGACTTCAGTGTTATAATGTATATGTAAATACAACTAATAGTTTCATTTCAACTTCAATGTCTAACTGATTTTTAGGCAGAAAAGTTAAGTAAATGTATTGACAGCAATATGACAGTAATATACATGATAATGTGACCAAAAACAGACGTGCTAGACATATTTTTTATTAAATTTTGTACAGAAAGTGGTTGAAGCCATGATCAAGCAATTTTTAAGAGAGGATGGCAATATAAGAAAGCCAACAGACCCCTCTGGAACAAAATTGTAACGGTCTGCAAATCTGTACTATCTGAGTTGACTAAAACAACACACGTCCAACCCAAATAATACAAAAATACGAGTCATTTGGGTTAAAGAAAATAGAAAAGATAGAAGATGAACAGAAATAACAAGACAGAATCTCACAGCGGAACAAATAAAATGTATTATATAACATAAGCTTTGAAATACAAAATTTTATATCATATATACATACCATCATCAGAGTACAATACATCATATGGTACAGCGGAAATAACTCTAAATAACCAACGTTGAAGCCTCCTGCTTCAAGCTCCTCCAAGTGTATCTGTAAAGCCTGAAAACACTTGACTGCCCGTACAAATTTGGGCACCCAAGAGTTTAGGGAAAACAAAACAAAAAAAACTCTGGGTCAGTCATGAGACTGGTGTGAGTAAACTCCAACCATATTGTTTAACTTTGAAAAAAACCATTTGAAAGAAAAGGATAATAGTAAGACCAGTCCACACATAAACACGGACGGTTTTTACCTTATCATAACCCAAAACATTTTTGATATCAAAATCCAGTGATATTATAATAATGTCTAATCAAATAAATAACCAAATAGTAGAACGCTTGCATCTCACGCTCTTCATACATAGTATAAAATCAAAAACTGCAGGGCGCTTATTTGAGATTGGATTCCAACTATGAAAAGGTATGGGATCACCTGCCGATAATATATCTCTAGTGGGAAATACACTGGGTTTAACAAGAACGTCTTGCAACCCGGCCCACACATGACCGACCACTCATTTCGCTTGAGTGTATCGAATGTATATCACCAACGGTTGGGCTCAAACCACCGTTTCCCGAAAAGGGACAGCATCGAAATAGATTAAAGAAGTAAAAGAAATTTCTCTATATAGGTGATTATACACCCTAATGGGAGCGACCTACATAGTCATACTGCCTGACCGATTTTTGTCATTTCCCGGTTGTGAAGCTTGAGGATACGTCTAACTTTTAGAACATCTGGCCACCATACACTTTGAATGCCACATCGTCAAACCCATCAAATCACTAGTTGATCTTCCCAAAAATACTACAGGTATAAAAGCCAAGAGAAACGAATTTCTCCGCCACCAGACGTAATACCTTGAAAAGACCGTCTTATATGACCGTTAGGAATACTCTGTCAGACATTCGTACATACAAGTTGTCCTGAGACTGGACAAACATAACAGCTCTTGAATTTCACTCCGTCTTCGATTATCTTCAGCATAATCTAATTCACAACGCCTATGCCTATACGGAGTGGTTTTCGGATATTAAATCCAATGGTCTCTCTATATTGGCAACGATGGTGAAAAATCTTTGATAATCGGTGATTTAACTATCAAAGGGAAAAATAAACATACATCAAACAATTTCACAATCACTGGCCCTTTCTAATATTTTATATTAAATTCATTCTCTTAGTGAATTCTATATGTATCGTTATATCGATTTCTATTATCAAAATTTCTTAAAAATATTCTAACTCTTTGAATTTCCGGAAAATTTCGCCAGCACCTCCTTTGTACCGGCCAATTTTCAGTATATATATCAAAATTATGAATTTGAAACTCTAATCCACTAATTGATTGATGTTTGTGTTGTTTGTTTATTTGTTTGCTAATTTTTATCCATTTAGCCTAATTGAATCGAATATTGAATTGTATTGAAAATTGGTTGCTTTTGCTTGCATATATATGTACTTACATTGAACAGGTCATAGCAAGGAGGCTAGAGCCGAAGAATAAAATTTGTTTGCCCGACAAATAGGTACATGTTTACTATAATTTAATGTTTTGTTTGGGTGATGATGATTTTATGAGCCTATTGGCTAGCCGCTTGGCTTTTTCTTTTTCTTTTTGAGATCAGAAGGCCTATATGGCAATTTCGGAATTTTCCCGTGGCTCCCGGTGCAGGGGAGGTTATGGCGAAATTTTTCAAAAATTTAGGGTGTTAGCCAAATTTTTGAAAATTTGAAAATTCTCAGAAACTGAAAAGTTGGAGAATGGAAGCCAGATCGAACATAGAATTGATTGATCAAACCACTTTCGACTTTGTTTCTTTTCGGGGACGAAAAGTTTTAAGTGGGGGAGATTGTAATAACCCGGAAATTCTGAGCCAGTTTAAAATTTTTGTTTTGGCAATTTTAATGAATTTTGAATATTTAAAATGAATTATTTTAAATAATATCGACGAGAAATTTATTTTTGAATATAATTCAATAGTATATAGTTATATAGATCGACGATGGAATATAAATAATTATATATAATTATAAAAGGAATTGAAAATGGCACGGTAGTTCGATTTCAAACTTCAATTGAATGTACCGGGTGCAAAACAATCCGGATTTTAGTGAAACCAAAAACATTAGGATCTAATTGAAGATATCTTTCCAACGAATCCGAAAAATCGAAATTTCATAGCGGGAATCAAAAGTTATGCCCAGTTGAAAATTCAGAGTAGTCGCTATGTAAATTATACATGGCCCAAAAAAGTCAAATTTTGCATACGGATGAATTTGGACTCGAAACCACTTCCATTGAGTTCAAAATGCCGTTTAGAACTCCGGAAAGTATAAGCTTCGATATATTCCGATATCCGGAATAGTGGCTATGGGCTGGAGTTGTTCGGTTAACAATACATAGCCCTTAAAAAGAGAAATTTTGCATACGAGCTCAGAATTCGACGAGATAAATTTTTATGGATTCATAATGACAAATCATTATTGAGTTCCAAATGGCGCGTCGAATGGAGTTAATATGTGGTCGTGCGAGCAGAAACGGTTCAAGGCAAAACGAGCAGTCATTTTACAAAGGAACATTATTGATACGACCTCGGAATTCAATTCTACTTTTTTATCTAGATTCGTATCATCTAATAATGGTTAAATCCAAGAGGGCTTCATTTTTTGAGTTAGCATGTGAGCGTGCGAGAAGAAAAGGTGCGCCAAAATCGCATTTTTAGAGCTTATCTGAGCATTTTTGTGATTTTTTTTGAATGGTCAAACGAACTCGGAATTCGACGAAACTTGTTTCGTTGGACTCGTCTTCACGTCTACTATCTCATGTCCGAAATCCGCGGTCATCGGAGATCGCTAGCGTTCAGGCGATACGCGAGAAACTAGCATACAATCACTTTTCCTCCTTTTCTATTTCATAAATTCACTTTTCCTCCTTCCTCCACAAAAACTCAAAAATGGCCTCCTCCTCCACCATGCCGCTGCCCCCTCCTCCACCGCCCACCACCAGCCTCCGGCGAGCCGCCGCACCCCCTCTTCCTCCTCCCCTCCTCCTCCTCTTCCTCCTCCTCTCTCTCTCCTCCTCTTTCTCTCTTCAAATGCAAAGCCCTAAGCCACCACCACCACCACGGCCACCACCTCCACCGCCGCCGCCCCCTAGCCGCCTCCCCACGCCACCTCAGGCCCCACGCCCCCCTTTCCCTCCCCCAACTCCGACCGTGGACCCCACATGGCCAATATCCCCCTTTTCACCAAAAATCCCGTTTTTGCATAAAAGTCCCTGACCGTTTTTCGTTAATAACTCCTAAACTGTGTACTTTTGGCCAAAGTCCCTCAAAACTAAAGTCGTAGAGCACGAAATTCTCTTCGATTTGGCTATATGGAAGTCGTGTTTTGGAGTTCGGAGTTGCCCGGAAAACGCGTTTAAAGTCTGCTGTCCGGAAGCGGCAAAATTCGTGTACTTACGCGAATTCTGGCGAATTGGAGCATTTTCGGCAAAAAGTTCCTTAGGCGAAAGTTGTTCAGAATGCCGTGATTGTGTTAGAAAAAAAGATGGATTGAAGATTTGATTTTGTATGCGAAGTCTGGAGCTCGAACAACAATTCAGCAGTTCAGAAAAGGCGTTAGAAAAAAGTGAGTTTTCTCCGCTTTAAATCTTCTATGATTTTTGACATATGAAGTTAATAAAAATATGATTTTTATGTTATAGAGATGATAAAAATATGATTTTTACATTATAGAAGTATTAAAGATTTGATCTTTATTATGTAAAAGGAGCAAAGATGTGATTTTTATATAAGTGGCGATATAAAAATATAATCTTTATTATATGAACACCGTTGTAAAAATAGAATTTTTATCTATATAGTAGTAGTATAAAAATGTGATTTTTATATACATAGCAACAATATAAAAATGTGATTTTTATATACATGGCAACAATATAAAAATGTGATTTTTATATATGTAGTGACTACGAGCGGCGAAAATGACAAAAGGCGAGAACGACAAAATTTTCTACATAAGAAGAGTCGAGATGATTGGATTAGCTAGTTGGTGAGAACTTCTCACTCTAAACCTCTTTTTCTAGTTATATATATATATATATATATATATATATACTAGGATGCAGACGGTGCTTAGCAGCACCCGACACCCGTCATCCACAGACCATGGATGGCTTGTTTGTAAAATTGTTTGGTTGTGTAGTTGGTTAGATTATTTGGTTTGAATTGAATTGTTTGGTGAAATGAAATGGATTTGATTGATGTGTGAATGGCGTGGGCCTTCACTAGACCGGGGATAAGGCTAGGCCTCGTCCCGTTTCTAGTATCGTGCCGTTATGCCGCCGAAATTTCCCAAAATATGTTAGAAAAATAAAAATATCATTTTTATTGTGTAAATGAACTGAATAGAAATTCATGTGTTGAAATAGAATATTTTATCGTTAAAAATATAATTTTTAACGTGGAAGTGAATAAAATAAAATATTCATTTACAAACTGGACGGTTTGTTTATGTACACCTATTTGAAGGACATTGATTGGGATGATAAAATTTTACACATCACCCAACTGCACAAATAATATTCAGTGTTTGTTGATTTGAAACCCCACACGGGTGGGATGATATTTGGCGTACACTAATCCCAATTATTTAATTATTGTCGATCGATTGGTCGACAGACTGTGTAAGCGTCGATTATTTATATTTGATGCTTATACAGTGTAGTGCACTTTGGTTGATGGTTGATTGTTTATTATTGCTATTATATACATGTGTTGTATGGAATCCATATAATTAACATTATATGGTGATTGATTGGGCCTCATTCCAATCGGGAAAATAAGGAATATTATAAAAGAAAATTCATGTGTTGAATATAAAAATAGTCATGTGTTGACGATGTTCATGTGTTGAGTGAAATATTTTATACAATGAAATTTACATCTTTATCATATTTAAAATTAGAACTACTTTACGGTTGAAGTCTAATTGAAAATCAAACGATAGATACCATAGTTTTATAAAATATTTTACATAACAAAAATAGTGATGTGTTGACAGCACTCATGTGTTGAGATTAGTCAGGTGTTGGAAGAAATATAGATTCATGTGTTGAATGGAATAAATATTCATTTGTTGAATAGAATAACAGATTTATTGAAATATATAAAGCCGTGTTAATTAGAGTTGCGCTATTTTGACGTGAACGATATTTATATCGATTATATTCATTTTTATAATGAATATAGAAAAGAAGTGATTTCAAAATATAACGTTTTGAAAATATTACCATTTATATAGTAATGATATAAAATATTCAGTTTTGATTAGAAATTGAAATAGTGTTGAAATGGTTTTGAAACGAAGTTAAAACGATTTATAAAATACGTTTTAAAAGGAAATTGACGAAATATATAATATATATATATATATATATTATATATATATATAATAGCCTGAATAGAACGCGCCGCTCCGCGGCAGTTCGTGAATTTCGACCATTGACTTCGAATAGACGTTGCGGGAGATCCGACCGTCGGATTCTCCTAAAACCGGAACCGTTGGGTTCGTATCGAAAAGAGCTTTCCAATGAATATTAGAAATTTGAAATCTAACGGTTGGATTTAGAATTATGTCCAAATCAAATTTGAAAAAGGTCGTTGTAAGTGCAGTTCGATGGCCGTTGATGGAAATCGACTGTACGGGCCTTGATAAAATTATTAAAATATCAATAATTTGTGTAAAACCATAATATATGGATTGGAAAGAACTGGGATGAGAAACTCCATATTTGAAAAGATAAAAATAGATTTTTGTCGAAATGAACTAGTTTTGAACTAGAATTAAAATCAATTTATTTTTGAAATAAATAAATTGAATTTGAAAGTGATTTTAAAAATAATCAATATTCCCAATACGTGGATTGGACTGGAGTTGAATCGAAATTATCTTCGGAATATTTCGATGTTGGATTTCGTGACCATACAGATATTGTTATGGGAATTTGAAAGATATATTTGATATCGTTATTTCCAATACGATATTTGTTGGTTTCAGAATTTGATATTGAATATAAGCCGGTATATCTTCTATTCAGAGCCTTGTATCTAATATCAAATGTGATTTGGGTTTGTCGTGAATCGTGTTTTAGAAGACATTGGTTCTTTAACCCAGTTAAAGACAGAATATGGATTTTTGAGAAGATTAAAACTAAGTGAAGTTTTAATGAATCTTTAATTAGATTGAAAAGTGAATTGATAATTTAAATTATCAAATCTGAAAGTTAATCGAGAATGGAGTACCACCAGTTTTGCTCCAAAGCGATAGTTAAATCTTTAATTAGATTTGAACGTGAAATGGTAATTAATTTGACCGATAACACCGTGGTGTTAGATGTGGAGTATTACCAGTTTTCTCCATGGGATATATAGGTTGGGATTGGGAAATAAAATAAATAATTACTTCGGTGTGGTTCGCTAATCCCGACTAGTTTGAAATGATATCCAAAGGAAGATCAAAGAATAAATTTAGAAGAATTTATCTTGGATAAAATTTATGGGAACCTTTCCCTAAGAATGCGATTTCGTGAATAAAAGAATATTCTGAATTGGAATGAGGCGTTCGTTGTGTTTGTGTAACATTCGTTTATTATATACGTGGGTTATTCAGAAAGGCCGGGTTTATACCCATTCTGAATAACCGATTCGACGAGATGTCGAAGATGAAGACGGTGGTTGAAGACCGGAAGTCTTCACATCGTTTGGTTGATTGCTGATGATCTTGATTGGGCTGTACACCCAGGATGAGGGAAACAGTTGGTGATCGTCCAGACGTACTTGGAGATGGATGGATATGCGAGGAAAGTGCCTCCGGTTTCGTTCAGACCCAGAACGAACTTGTAAATGGATTGTGTGTCTGACATTGGATTTTATTCTGTGTTGATTGATCTCTATCAAATATACATCTGTTTGGCGGCGGAGAATTTATTCTCTTGCTTAACGCCCTTCTCTGAGACGTACGAGCTCAGAGGTTGTATATCGATGGACACCAGTCGTATGGAGTGAATTGCCAATGTGGCACGCGTAAGTGGCAATTGATCAAGGCTTCTGTTGAAAAGCAAAGTCTTGTGGTTGATGATCAAAGCACGGCCTGTGTGGCATAGCTTTGTGTATAATGTGAATTCGCGAGCCTCACACCTCGGTATGAGTCAAAAAGGGGATACAGACACAAGGAGTGCACGACGTTTCTTTCTAGCTATGGTGGTGTCAGTGACCTACCAGCCCTGACATTTATATACTTTTCACCTGTGTGGTTGTTGGATACGAGGCACCTCGGATATAGGTCTGTAAGGACCGGGAAACGTGTGTTCAGGAATTGCCAATCCTCAAAAGTAAGAGAGGACCGGCCTTGGAGGATCCAGGGATTGCTGTGTGCGGTCCCGAGGCATTTGCTAGAGTGTCTCGAACGCGGAGAGGAGCTTGCCCCTTGCCTCGACTCATGATGGAATCCAATTTCCAATACGTGATATGCGGTTTTAATTGTAGAACTAGTATGGCGACATGATAGATGGTACCCATGCCGCCTATGATTGATATTTATGATTGAATTGTTTTGACACTATACACTTATTATAGTATCAAGTGATTTGTTTTAAACGTACTAAGCATGTTTGGCTATTATAAGGGAAAACCCTATCCTCCGGCTTGCGTTGCATTGTGTGATGGGACATGGGTCTTATAATAGCTTCATTTTTTCAAAAAGCATTACGTTGTTTTGATATAAGCACTAGTATTCTTGGGAGGAAACCCGTTCCGTGTTATCCGGCGTGGTCTCTTGAATTACTCTCTTTTAAAGTAAAGTTTTAAATAACTGTTTTAGTTCTCACACCAGTCCCATGACTGACCTGGAGTTTATTGTTTTAACCTAAACTCTGGGTGCCCCTATTTTCCGCACGGGCAGCTAGTAGTTTTGGTTTTGCAGATTTATATCCACAGGGTCCTGATTTACAACTGGAACGATGCTCGGAAAGCTCTGTATCCGTGTATCATTTTCAGTTGTGTTTTGTATATTTTTCCGCTGCTATGTAATTTATTGTAATCTCTAATATTTGTCGAATGTAATTTATTCATTTATACTCTGTATATTCTTGTATCTGATGGAATTGTTGTAATAACAATGAAATGTTCTTCCGTCTGCGTCCTTTTGTGTGTTGTTCTCAAAGTATCCGCTCTTTCCTTCATGGGGAAGTAACGGGTTCTTACAGTTGGTATCAGAGCTTTGGTTTACAGAGCTCGAGAACAAGACACATTAGAACCATACGAAAGAATTCATCAGATATTAGATTAGTAATATCCAATTAGAATGACTCGTTAGAGATGGGATCAGTAGTATCCTAGAACGAGTGTGAAGAGTATATTTTTCAATTGAAAACAATTTTGTTTTGAAAATTTAAACCATTTTATACGTATTTGAATATTTATTTATTTTGATTATGGACAATCGAGTGTATAAAGATTTCGCGTATACGCGTCATGAACGTATAGTCGAAGTTTTGATATACTGGATAGATATAGAATCACGTTCTAGACACCCGGGGATAATTCTGGTGATGTGGCCACATCATCAGTATTTATATTCGAGTTTCGAAGGTGTGATTTCTATATATTTCCATTAGACTGGTGTGAGAACCAAAACTAATATAGTTAGAACACTTTGTTGTGAATTGGCATCAAAAACAAGATTTTCAGTATATATATCAAAATTATGAATTTGAAACTCTAATCCACTAATTGATTGATGTTTGTGTTGTTTGTTTATTTGTTTGCTAATTTTTATCCATTTAGCCTAATTGAATCGAATATTGAATTGTATTGAAAATTGGTTGCTTTTGCTTGCATATATATGTACTTACATTGAACAGGTCATAGCAAGGAGGCTAGAGCCGAAGAATAAAATTTGTTTGCCCGACAAATAGGTACATGTTTACTATAATTTACTGTTTTGTTTGGGTGATGATGATTTTATGAGCCTATTGGCTAGCCGCTTGGCTTTTTCTTTTTCTTTTTGAGATCAGAAGGCCTATATGGCAATTTCGGGATTTTCCCGTGGCTCCCGGTGCAGGGGAGGTTATGGCGAAATTTTTCGAAAATTTAGGGTGTTAGCCAAATTTTTGAAAATTTGAAAATTCTCAGAAACTGAAAAGTTGGAGAATGGAAGCCAGATCGAACATAGAATTGATTGATCAAACCACTTTCGACTTTGTTCCTTTTCGGAGACGAAAAGTTTTAAGTGGGGGAGATTGTAATAACCCGGAAATTCTGAGCCAGTTTAAAATTTTTGTTTTGGCAATTTTAATGAATTTTGAATATTTAAAATGAATTATTTTAAATAATATCGATGAGAAATTTATTTTTGAATATAATTCAATAGTATATAGTTATATAGATCAACGATGGAATATAAATAATTATATATAATTATAAAAGGAATTGAAAATGGCGCGGTAGTTCGATAATTCGATTTCAAACTTCAATTGAATGTACCGGGTGCAAAACAATCCAGATTTTAGTGAAACCAAAAACATTAGGATCTAATTGAAGATATCTTTCCTACGAATCCGAAAAATCGAAATTTCATAGCGGGAATCAAAAGTTATGCCCAGTTGAAAATTCAGAATAGTCGCTATGTAAATTATACATGGCCCAAAAAAGTCAAATTTTGCATACGGATGAATTTGGACTCGAAACCACTTCCATTGAGTTCAAAATGCCGTTTAGAACTCCGGAAAGTATAAGCTTCGATATATTCCGATATCCGGAATAGTGACTATGGGCTGGAGTTGTTCGGTTAACAATACATAGCCCTTAAAAAGTGAAATTTTGCATACGAGCTCAGAATTCGACGAGATAAATTTTTATGGATTCATAATGACAAATTATTGTTGAGTTCCAAATGGCGCGTCGAATGGAGTTAATATGTGGCCGTGCGAGCTGAAACAGTTCAAGGCAAAACGAGCAGTCATTTTACAAAGGACATTATTGATACGACCTCGGAATTCAATTCTACTTTTTTTTCTAGATTCGTATCATCTAATAATGGTTAAATCCAAGAGGGCTTGATTTTTTGAGTTAGCATGTGAGCGTGCGAGAAGAAAAGGTGCGCCAAAATCGCATTTTTAGAGCTTATCTGAGCATTTTTGTGATTTTTTTTGAATGGTCAAACGAACTCGGAATTCGACGAAACTTATTTCGTTGGACTCGTCTTCACGTCTACTATCTCATGTCCGAAATCCGCGGTCATCGGAGATCGCTAGCGTTCAGGCGATACGCGAGAAACTAGCATATAATCACTTTTCCTCCTTTTCTATTTCATAAATTCACTTTTCCTCCTTCCTCCACAAAAACTCAAAAATGACCTCCTCCTCCATCATGCCGCTGCCCCCTCCTCCACCGCCCACCACCAGCCTCCGGCGAGCCGCCGCACCCCCTCTTCCTCCTCCCCTCCTCCTCTTCCTCCTCCTCTCTCTCTCCTCCTCTTTCTCTCTTCAAATGCAAAGCCCTAAGCCACCACCACCACCACGGCCACCACCTCCACCGCCGCCGCCCCCTAGCCGCCTCCCCACGCAACCTCAGGCCCCACGCCCCCCTTTCCCTCCCCCAATTCCGACCGTGGACCCCACATGGCCAATATCCCCCTTTTCACCAAAAATCCCGTTTTTGCATAAAAGTCTCTGACCGTTTTTCGTCAATAACTCCCAAACCGTGTACTTTTGGCCAAAGTCCCTCAAGACCAAAGTCGTAGAGCACGAAATTCTCTTCGATTTGGCTATATGGAAGTCGTGTTTCGGAGTTCGGAGCTGCCCGGAAAACGCGTTTAAAGTCTGCTGTCCGGAAGCGGCAAAATTCGTGTACTTTCGCGAATTCTGGCGAATTGGAGCATTTTCGGCAAAAAGTTCCTTAGGCGAAAGTTTTTCAGAATGCCGTGCTTGTGCTAGAAAAAAAGATGGATTGAAGATTTGAGTTTGTATGCGAAGTCTGGAGCTCGAACAACAATTCAGCAGTTCAGAAAAGGCGTTAGAAAAAAAAGTGAGTTTTCTCCGCTTTAAATCTTCTATGATTTTTGACATATGAAGTTAATAAAAATATGATTTTTATGTTATAGAGATGATAAAAATATGATTTTTACATTATAGAAGTATTAAAGATTTGATCTTTATTATGTAAAAGGAGCAAAGATGTGATTTTTATATAAGTGGCGATATAAAAATATAATCTTTATTATATGAACACCGTTGTAAAAATAGAATTTTTATCTATATAGTAGTAGTATAAAAATGTGATTTTTATATACATAGCAACAATATAAAAATGTGATTTTTATATACATAGCAACAATATAAAAATGTGATTTTTATATAGATGGCAACAATATAAAATGTGATTTTTATATATGTACTGACTACGAGCGGCGAAAGTGACAAAAGGCGAGAACGACAAAATTTTCTACATAAGAAGAGTCGAGATGATTGGATTAGCTAGTTGGTGAGAACTTCTCACTCTAAACCTCTTTTTCTAGTTATATATATATATACTAGGATGCAGACGGTGCTTAGCAGCACCCGACACCCGTCATCCACAGACCATGGATGGCTTGTTTGTAAAATTGTTTGGTTGTGTAGTTGGTTAGATTATTTGGTTTGAATTGAATTGTTTGGTGAAATGAAATGGATTTGATTGATGTGTGAATGGCGTGGGCCTTCACTAGACCGGGGATAAGGCTAGGCCTCGTCCCGTTTCTAGTATCGTGCCGTTATGCCGCCGAAATTTCCCAAAATATGTTAAAAAATAAAAATATCATTTTTATTGTGTAAATGAACTGAATAGAAATTCATGTGTTGAAATAGAATATTTTATCGTTAAAAATATAATTTTTAACGTGGAAGTGAATAAAATAAAATATTCATTTACAAACTGGACGGTTTGTTTATGTACACCTATTTGAAGGACATTGATTGGGATGATAAAATTTTACACATCACCCAACTGCACAAATAATATTCAGTGTTTGTTGATTTGAAACCCCACACGGGTGTTGGGATGATATTTGGCGTACACTAATCCCAATTATTTAATTATTGTCGATCGATTGGTCGATAGACTGTGTAAGCGTCGATTATTTATATTTGATGCTTATACAGTGTAGTGTACTTTGGTTGATGGTTGATTGTTTATTATTGCTATTATATACATGTGTTGTATGGAATCCATATAATTAACATTATATGGTGATTGATTGGGCCTCATTCCAATCGGGAAAATAAGGAATATTATAAAAGAAAATTCATGTGTTGAATATAAAAATAGTCATGTGTTGACGATGTTCATGTGTTGAGTGAAATATTTTATACAATGAAATTTACATCTTTATCATATTTAAAATTAGAACTACTTTACGGTTGAAGTCTAATTGAAAATCAAACGATAGATACCATAGTTTTATAAAATATTTTACATAACAAAAATAGTGATGTGTTGACAGCACTCATGTGTTGAGATTAGTCAGGTGTTGGAAGAAATATAGATTCATGTGTTGAATGGAATAAATATTCATTTGTTGAATAGAACAACAGATTTATTGAAATATATAAAGCCGTGTTGATTAGAGTTGCGCTATTTTGACGTGAACGATATTTATATCGATTATATTCGTTTTTATAATGAATATAGAAAAGAAGTGATTTCAAAATATAACGTTTTGAAAATATTACCATTTATATAGTAATGATATAAAATATTCAGTTTTGATTAGAAATTGAAATAGTGTTGAAATGGTTTTGAAACGAAGTTAAAACGATTTATAAAATACGTTTTAAAAGGAAATTGACGAAATATATATAATATATATATATATATTATATATATAATAGCCTGAATAGAACGCGCCGCTCCGCGGCAGTTCGTGAATTTCGACCATTGACTTCGAATAGACGTTGCGGGAGATCCGACCGTCGGATTCTCCTAAAACCGGAACCTTGGGTTCGTATCGAAAAGAGCTTTCCAATGAATATTAGAAATTTGAAATCTAACGGTTGGATTTGGAATTATGTCCAAATCAAATTTGAAAAAGGTCGTTGTAAGTGCAGTTCGATGGTCGTTGGTGGAAATCGACTGTACGGGCCTTGATAAAATTATTAAAATATCAATAATTTGTGTAAAACCATAATATATGGATTGGAAAGAACTGGGATGAGAAACTCCATATTTGAAAAGATAAAAATAGATTTTTGTCGAAATGAACTAGTTTTGAACTAGAATTAAAATCAATTTATTTTTGAAATAAATAAATTGAATTTGAAAGTGATTTTAAAAATAATCAATATTCCCAATACGTGGATTGGACTGGAGTTGAATCGAAATTATCTTCGGAATATTTCGATGTTGGATTTCGTGACCATACAGATATTATTATGGGAATTTGAAAGATATATTTGATATCGTTATTTCCAATACGATATTTGTTGGTTTCAGAATTTGATATTGAATATAAGCCGGTATATCTTCTATTCAGAGCCTTGTATCTAATACAAATGTGATTTTGGTTTGTCGTGAATCGTGTTTTAGAAGACATTGGTTCTTTAACCCAGTTAAAGACAGAATATGGATTTTTGAGAAGATTAAAACTAAGTGAAGTTTTAATGAATCTTTAATTAGATTGAAAAGTGAATTGATAATTTAAATTATCAAATTTGAAAGGTGATCGAGAATGGAGTACCACCAGTTTTGCTCCAAAGCGATAGTTAAATCTTTAATTAGATTTGAACGTGAAATGGTAATTAATTTTACCGATAACACCGTGGTGTTAGATATGGAGTATTACCAGTTTTCTCCATGGGATATATAGGTTGGGATTGGGAAATAAAATAAATAATTACTTCGGTGTGGTTCGCTAATCCCGACTAGTTTGAAATGATATCCAAAGGAAGATCAAAGAATAAATTTAGAAGAATTTATCTTGGATAAAATTTATGGGAACCTTTCCCTAAGAATGCGATTTCGTGAATAAAAGAATATTCTGAATTGGAATGAGGCGTTCGTTGTGTTTGTGTAACATTCGTTTATTATATACGTGGGTTATTCAGAAAGGCCGGGTTTATACCCATTCTGAATAACCGATTCGACGAGATGTCGAAGATGAAGACGGTGGTTGAAGACCGGAAGTCTTCACATCGTTTGGGTGATTGTTGATGATCTTGATTGGGCTGTACACCCAGGATGAGGGAAACAGTTGGTGATCGTCCAGACGTACTTGGAGATGGATGGATATGCGAGGAAAGTGCCTCCGGTTTCATTCAGACCCAGAACGAACTTGTAAATGGATTGTGTGTCTGACATTGGATTTTATTCTGTGTTGATTGATCTCTATCAAATATACATCTGTTTGGCGGCGAAGAATTTATTCTCTTGCTTAACGCCCTTCTCTGAGACGTACGAGCTCAGAGGTTGTATATCGATGGACACCAGTCGCATGGAGTGAATTGCCAATGTGGCATGCGTAAGTGGCAATTGATCAAGGCTTCTGTTGAAAAGCAAAGTCTTGTGGTTGATGATCAAAGCACGGCCTGTGTGGCATAGCTTTGTGTATAACGTGAATTCGCGAGCCTCACACCTCGGTATGAGTCAAAAACGGGATACGGACCCAAGGAGTGCACGACGTTTCTTTCTAGCTATGGTGGTGTCAGTGACCTACCAGCCATGACATTTATATACTTTTCACCTATGTGGTTGTTGGATACGAGGCGCCTCGGATATAGGTCTGTAAGGACCGGGAAACGTGTGTTCAGGAATTGCCAATCCTCAAAAGTAAGAGAGGACCGGCCTTGGAGGATCCAGGGATTGCTGTGTGCGGTCCCGAGGCATTTGCTAGAGTGTCTCGAACGCGGAGAGGAGCTTGCCCCTTGCCTCGACTCATGATGGAATCCAATTTCCAATACATGATATGCGGTTTTAATTGTAGAACTAGTATGGCGACATGATAGATGGTACCCATGCCGCCTATGATTGATATTTATGATTGAATTGTTTTGACACTATACACTTATTATAGTATCAAGTGATTTGTTTTAAACGTACTAAGCATGTTTGGCTATTATAAGGGAAAACCCTATCCTCCGGCTTGCGTTGCATTGTGTGATGGGACCTGGGTCTTATAATAGCTTCATTTTTCCAAAAAGCATTGCGTTGTTTTGATATAAGCACTAGTATTCTTGGGAGGAAACCCGTTCTGTGTTATCCGGCGTGGTCCCTTGAATTACTCTCTTTTAAAGTAAAGTTTTAAATAACTGTTTTAGTTCTCACACCAGTCCCATGACTGACCTGGAGTTTATTGTTTTAACCTAAACTCTGGGTGCCTCTATTTTCCGCACGGGCAGCTAGTAGTTTTGGTTTTGCAGATTTATATCCACAGGGTCCTGATTTACAACTGGAACGATGCTCGGAAAGCTCTGTATCCGTGTATCATTTTCAGTTGTGTTTTGTATATTTTTCCGCTGCTATGTAATTTATTGTAATCTCTGATATTTGTCGAATGTAATTTATTCATTTATACTCTGTATATTCTTGTATCTGATGGAATTGTTATAATAACAATGAAATGTTCTTCCGTCTGCGTCCTTTTGTGTGTTGTTCTCAAAGTATCCGCTCTTTCCTTCACGGGGAAGTAACGGGTTCTTACATTTGTTTTATAAATAAACGCCAACTCCATTCCTTAATATTTGAATATAATTTTAAACCGTTTCCAAATCAAACTTAAATATCTCGCTTTTCCAAAACCATTGATTACTTCATTCCAATTTCATAACTCAGTTATTTATTATTCATAACTCACTTCTATATAAAATTCCAATTTCCATAAATTATTTTATTAAAGTTCGATATAATTGAATTCAAACATTAAATCTCCTTTTATGGAAATTATCCATAAATTCAACATCATTTACCCTTACAAACTAATTTCATATCTTGATAATAGTGAAGTCGTTCAAGTTGGGGTATTTTATTTACCTCTTAGACCTTGATCGGCAACGTTCTTATCTTGAGATAGATAAAAGCTTATAATACACAAACTCGATTTAAGTCTCGCCTTCTACTCCATTTCTTACATTTAGAATTTTATTTCCGAATTACACGATGAAAATTACTTCATCACATTTATAAACGTGTTGTTTATAAATTAAATTATTTATTAAATAAACTTCTATTTTTAATAATCTATTTGAAACTTGATTCAAATTTTGGCATATTTTATTTTCATAACTTATATATAAATCAATATGGAATCTATTTTTTAATATTTACATTTTAAATTTTAGTTCTATTCAATACAATCCTGATATTTTATCTGGATATAACTTTGTTTATTTTATACATTCGACATGGTCGAATTCTAATCATAAATCCATATGGATTTATTTCAATTCATTTTCATTCTGAACATCGGAATAAATTTCATCGTTTCCCTTTCCTAAACGATTATAAATTAAAAATCCCTTTTTAAACTCATACTTGGATTTATAAATTATCCAATAAAAATTTCCTCTTTTATTGATAAACAATGTTTGTACATTCCTCTTATTGTTTTAAATTATTTAAACAAGTTCCAATTTCAAATTTTATTTGAAATCAAATTCTCAATCTAGAAAATAAATTTCCCTTTTTAAATTAAACATGAAAAAAAAATCTAATATTATCAAACGATAATTTTTTCCTTTCCATTTATAAGATTTTTATAAATTCAGCTATCCGTTTTTATTATTAAAAACAAGTTAATCTTTCTCAATCCATTCGAAATTCCATTTTTCATTTCGAAAAGTCAATTTTCCTTTTTAAATCCAATAACCCTTTTTAATATTTTTAAATATAAATATCTAGAGCCAATGATATTTAATCATTCCAATACACAAACCATCACTCCAATTCAACACATCACACACATATAAATAGGTAAACAACAATAAATAAATTTGAGGAATCCAGTTGGATCCCTCTAACCTGTTTTCCCTGCATCCACAGATGTTAGTCACATAAATAATACCAATCCTGCTTCAAGGTAGGATATCGCGGTATAAAAGGTCATCCACTCATATACGTGGGGTGATAGGGTCATCCGCTAATGATACTGCGGGCATCCGTTAATGATACTGCGGGAACATCGAATATATATAATAGCAACAACCACCAAGCCTGAATAACTAATATATATAATAACCACAATTGATAAACAATTTATAAAAGCAACCAAGCAGCCAACAATTCAATTTTAATGCTAAAATAAATTTTAAGTGAGATTTACTCACCTGATTTTATCTGCACTGAATACCCAATTGAATTCCATCTCATCACGACTATGGATCTTTTTGAATAAATCTATTTGTACCTACGATTATATAACTTTATTTAACGATTATCATTTATTTAATTTAATTAACTATTAGCATAAATAAGCAATTTATTCTAGGTATATATATATATTTCTAAATATTCGAACAACGTATACCTTGCTGCTTGAACCATTCCTAAGTCATTCGACCATCATCTTCGGGTTGCCTCCTCAACTCAATACCACAGCAACATTACTGTATTGACCTCCACACTGCTGCAAACTTCCAGTTCCAGTCATCTCGATATCTAACATCACCTTTGGGCCATCACCTTGCCATTGAACTAACTAACCACCACTGCACAACAATTGAAAATGCTTCAACCACACAGTCTTCACACTGACTGCATGCCTCCAACTGAACTGGACACCCACATTGCCTGCATTGATCATCTCACGAAATCCCCAAAGATTTTCTGTCGAACTGCAAACATTTTACTGTCAAACCATGTTCCACTTAGTTCATCAACATCCCCTCTGCAAAATGCTCATTATAAAATTCGAACACCACCAGACTTCTTCACGAGATGTCCAAACACCCCCATGGATCCAACCTCATCCATCCATCGCACCTTCACATCCCACGCCACACCCTTTCCAGCATCGATCCTCTTCCCTAAATTGCCATCGTACCCTTCCAAAGACCCTTCCTAAAATAGTTCTGACCTTATACCCAAATCAGTTCGCAACAAAAACCCCCAAACTTCGAATGACTACAGGTGCAGTTTTTCTCACCTTATAGAAACTCGCGAGCAACTTGAAACCAGTATCGAGCTGCAGGGGGAAAGGCGATTTCAATTTGCCAATCGCGAATGCTCCCAGTATGACATCGAGAGCTTCAGATAATCTCGTGGCCCTCGATCTGATCTGCAATTTCAATTTTGCCTTTCTCTTTTTTTTTATTACAATAATGGAATCGGTTTTCATATCTATTGAAGATAAAATGGTTTGGTTGTTTCATGGATAGGGGAAAACGAAGAATTAGGCTTCTTTATATAAGCGTGAACGAGCGACAACAGGTACAAGCCATTAAAATTCTGTTTGCCTGATATTGAAGCTTAGAGACAAAGTTGTTGGCTCGAGATGAATAAGTCTGCGCTGATGTAAAATTTTAGGGTGGCGCTTAGTTTTTTAGGTCGGCTTGTTTGGTTTTAGGGTGACAGTATATTTAAATTAAACTAATTTGATTTTTAATTTAATTAAATAACCAAAATATCTTATGGTCCCTTGACTTCAACTATGGAACCCTATGTTAACTTAACAACCGTCATTTTCAAGATTATACGCTATTTTAAACTTAATGGAATTGGTTTTAAAACGGAATAACACCACTAAATTAAATTAAACCGTATAAAATATAAATCGATTAAGTTTTTTTCGAAAATAAACTATTATCGTTTTAAATCAATACAGAATTTATATTAGCCGACTGAATTGTTTTGATTCAGTTTTAAATGTTAAATTCAATTATTATCATTTTGTATTACGATATTAGATATATTCGATATAAATTCGGATATTGATTATTAAATCGATAAATTCAATAAAAATCCATTTATTATTCCAGATCAATATTTAAAATAAATTTAAATATTAAACGACTAAAAATTCGGGATGTTTCAAAAATACATTGAGGAACCATCAATTGACTTTCTGAATTTGACCAATGAGCAAAACAGTAAAATGGATTTAATTATTTTTAATGAAGTTTGAATAATCTGTACCACATGCATGGTTCCTGTCAGTATACATCAATTCAGTTACATTTTTTTAAAATGTTGTAGAAATATACTTTAGGTTTAGTAGTATGTTTTGACTTAACACAGCATTATGATTCTAGCATTGTTTTGTGTGGTCATTTCAGATTATTAGTGGTTTATTTTCTAGATAGTGGGATTTTTTCCACAGCTATATACGTTTTTTCATAGCTCGGTTTCAGTTAAACCGAAACCTATTTTAGGTTTCAATGAAACTTAAAATAGGTTTTGGTTACTGAAACTGAGCGAGTCACTTGGTTCCAGTATCCTGAAACTGAGCATCATCGATCGAAACTTAAAGATGCTCGGTTTTAGTTTCTTTAAATCGGTCGACTCGGTTTTAGTTCCTTGAAACTGAGCATCGCTCTAGGTTTCAATTTCCTAAAACTGATCAACTTGGTTTCAATCCCCAAAAACCGAGCATCGCCCTCGGTTTTAGGAACCTAAAATCAATCGACTCGGTTTCAGTTCCTGAAAATCGAGCATCACTCTCGGTTTTAGGAAACTGAAGTCAAGTTTCAGGAAATGAAACCTGAAACAGGTTTCAGTATCGTGAAATAGTGCAAACCTTAAACAGGTTTCAGTTGCTAAAATTGAGCATCATCGATCGAAACTGAAAGATGCTCGGTTTCAGGATGCTGAAACTAAGCGACTCGATTTCAATTTCCTGAAACTGAGCATTGCTCTCAGTTTTAGGTAACCGAAACCTGTATGTTGGTTAGCGCTGTTAACTTAATTAGTATTCTTTAACAAAAAAATTCCAAGACCTAATAGAATAAACTAATTATTGTTGTACACTTGTATTATTTTCATGTCTTGACTCATATTATTATATTTGTTAAACATCATAGGCTTTGGTTGAAGCAGCAGAAGCAAGATAAAGATCAGAAGTTGGCGATGAAACTGTACTAGAAGGAGAGAAACCATCTGGGTGGAGGAAGGTCATGAACCGAAAGCATCAATATTTGACGCATCTCAAAATGGTATGCACACACTATCCAATTTTTTTGATGGTGAGTTTGTAATTTGGTCAATTTATCGTTTGCGGTTTGTGAAATGGTTGTGTGTGATACATCAATGTTATTTGATATTTGTTATGGATGATGAATGGTTAATGTTTAATTGTGGTAGTTTGATGTTTTTCGAAATGAAATTTGCTTTTGGATACAAATTGTGATATGTTGTATTTGTTTTGGGATGTTGTTATATGTATTATATGTTGTATATTCTTGTTGTTATATGCTTTATGAAATTAGTTGGAGCATATTATAATTGTTACTTTTTTAAAGGAATTACCTACTACAAGCCTAGTACAATATTCAAATTTGTAAATTTGTTGTATGAAATAGTCAGTTTTACGTAATAACAATAATAATTGTCACATATTTAATATTTGTCACAGTAATTAGTATTATAAATTTTTTTATTATAACAGTTATAAGTGTTGTAATTTTTTTAGTACCAACGGTTATAAGTGTGATAGAATAGATGTTTTGTAACGGTTATAGCTGTTGTAATATTTGCACTTTATAACGGTTATAACTGTTACAATATTCGTGACAATTGTTTGTCACGTACGTTGTAGTAACGGTTATAACTGTTACAAACAACACTAGTAACAGTAATAAATGTTAGAAAAACCATTTTTTGGTGTTGTGAAACAGAAGAGAGAGAAGAGGAAAAAATAGGGTCAGACATAAAGTCTGGCAAGTCTAGTTACTTTTAAATATAAATAAATAAAAGTATCATGGCAAGTATATAAAACTGGAAGAACAAGATAACAGTAACAATAAAAAGTGTGAACTGAGCAAGATAAGATGAACAGGATATATTGCACTTCCTAAATAAATTTCTTTGCACCGCACCAATACTAGTATATCAAAAATAGAATGATCCCTACAAACATCGGTCCATTACATTTTCTTGATTATTAGGTTATTTGGGTTAGTAGAACTCAAGACTTATCCGCGCATTGTACCCATTTACTTTCCCATGGGTTCACCTAATAAAATATATGTAGCTATCTCTCAATATTGAGATACACCCCATGGTAACCCACTCGCACGGTCTCCAACGTAATGAACGCAGTCCCTCATCCTACGCCGGAGTGACGTACAAATATCTATATAACAATGTTACGCTCCACACATATCTGTCAGTACTACGCTACGTAAGCGTACGGACTGCCATCATCGATCGAGTCAGATTCCTTATCGGAATAATGTCCTCTAGTCTATGATACACCACCCAGAGAAGATATGCATGTATCTAGACTGTCTCACGTATGTGCTGTAATTGTAGCACGATGCCTCAATCGCACGTCCTCTAATGTGCACCGAGTTCCGTGGCAGGGCTAAATAAGAAACACGGAACTCGGCCGGGAGCTTTTCCATACCTGTATAGGCCCGCCATTAAGAGCCTCCAAATACAGATATTCCTAGGGTTTGTTTTCCATGGTGGCTATGGCCCCACCTCGACCGCTCCCTCAACTAATAAACCTACAAGTGCTACGTATCCACCCTAAATAACAACCAATCTAAACATCCATGTGGCGTCTCCCCTCAACCCCGTAGCTCGATACTGAAAGATGAAATGGTATCTTGGATTTAACTCTAGTCTTTTCGCATCCCGCTGGCTGCCGATGACGGACTTCCAACAGTCTACTATCCTTGTTGGTTGTGACTCTCCGTCTCCTCGTGAGGCAACCGCCGAACTACCCTAGTGTCACCTCGTCACAGCATTCTGACTGCACAGCTACATCTACAGTCAAGGCCCACCCCCTAGTAGTTACGCGCAGACCCAACCTCTACGAGTGCAGCCTAAGACATCTGTCACCGCATACAGGACTACTAGGAGCACCTTACGTACTTCAGGAAGCCGCGTGCTTCCCCTTCCAGTCCTTTGGAGCCTTCATAACAATCATATGAATGTGCGCTCCCCTCGTGTCTTATAACACCTCGATCATCTACCCCGTTGGGTTATTCACCCTCAAACGTACAGACTGGTCCAAGCGCCTTTCTTTAATATGTTATTAGACCCCATGTCTAAACATTGTTTTATGCTCTAGCCTTACCTCACCATGTTCCCATTTAACTTGGTTATTCCCGTTCATATTGAATTCTTATTCCACTTTACCAAGTTTCTCTTGCTTATTAATTTCGATCATATAACTTAATCCATTTAAGTTTATTAATAATCCCACAACATGTTATTCTCTAGATTATGGACCAAGGTCTATAATCCACAATCTATTTTATATTCTTGCTTGTTTACATCATTACAATAACATGTTCTCCTTAATACGTTATCAAGTGTATCTCAATTCACATGTTTCCTAATTAACATGTCACTTACAATTTATGATTAAATATAACTTATTTATTTTACAAGTTTTCCTCATTTTTTCTCATTTAATCATAAATTCAATTTACACCGTCACTACAACTTATCGTTGTTTACTTAGCAGATTATTACGCATATCTAATTATAATTCTATCGTTTCTACAAGTTATGCTTACCCTACAAGGTGTCTTCCAATTACATAACTTTATTATTTCTATTGGTTATGTATACCACTAGGTGTCTTAATTACATAGCCTTATCAGGTTAAGTTTATGGGCCTATATGTAAATATTACCTACCCCCTCAGATTTACTTAACCCACCCACCGTTCAACCAATTTTACTTAACTCCATCTTTATTTTATTCATACAATCCCTATGGATTCAACTAGGTTAAGTAATCAAGATTTATTACCGTATTTTCATTTATGATTACAGTATGCTAGACCTCCCACATTAAACCTGTCATTTGTGGATGTTGGATATGTCGGGCGGGTCCGGGCAGACTTATTCCACGAATTGGGCTTAACCTCGTGTCTGAGCACATCTCATGTTTGCGCATTTAGACCTCTTACATTAGGTTCAACATTAGTGATTGCTGGATATGTCGGTCGGGTCCAGTCAGACTTCCACCACTAATGCAACCTAACCTCGTGTCATAAGTACAATTACAATTTCTAATTGTTATCCCAGGCATTCATTATTATCCAATTATACCTATGTCCTTATAGGTGTTCATACCCTTTTCCCCCATATTTAATTATATGCCCAGTTCACTATTCAAATTATAGACTTTTACGCACCTTTTCAATTCACCTTTTAGTTATGCACTATATGCTCTTTTTTCCAAGTTATAAGTCAAGGCATATATATATACATATATTATGCACAAACCCAAATCTACATATTTTCTAATTTATGTCCCTAGTTCATATTCACATATTTCAATACAAGTTGTGCCTAGATTCATATTAACATATATTCCAATTTACGCCCAAATCTTATTTTACATAATTTATGCCAAATCATATTTTCCAATGTTTGCCTAAATTCATATTCATGTTATACAACACGATATATGTCCCCAAATCCATATTTGTATATTTCTATATTTTATGCCCAAACTTATATTCATATTTTTCTAATATCAATTATGCTACAAATTATGTCTTTCCCAATCATTCCTTCATATTCATGTTATACAACACGATATATGTCCCTAAATCCATATTTGCATATTTATACATTTTATGCCCAAACTTATATTCATATTTTTCCAATATCAATTATGCTCCAAATTATGTCTTTCCCAATCATTCCCAATTTCGCACGTTCGCAATTTTCAGCGTTAGGCCTAGGCTCGAAGGTAGCCTGACTATATAAAAATAAAAGGGAAAGAGGGAGATAATAGAATCAGAATAGGAATAATAACGAATCAATAACATAACGGTGGAAATAGGCATAAAAACTGAATGGACATATTATGACAAGGTTAGACTTGGAGACGATAGAAACATATAAGAACAGATCAGAGAAATAAGTCATAATAGAACTGATTAGGCACCGATTCAAGATCCAGTATATATATATATAACGATTACTATTTAAATATTCAGACCTAAAAATAACATGAACTCACAGTGAATAAATCTAAGGAAATGGATCAAATTACTGTAAAGAACACATTGAATTTTGTTGTTGTAGCAATCGCTGAATTTGTATAATGCTTGCTGAATTAGATTTGGAGTAGATTAGGCCATTCAATCTTTGTTGCAGTAAAGCTGTAATAACCCGAAAAATGTGAACCAATTTAAAATTTTTAAAATTGGTTAATACCAAAGAATTTGAATAGTTGAAATAGCATATTTCAATAAAATAAAGAATTGGGTATAGTATTGCAGTTTGAAATTTTGAATACAAACTTTGTCTGACTGTACCGGGTGGAAAATATAACGGATTTTAGCGAAAATGAAAATATTTAAATCTGTTTATGAATACCTTTCTAACGAATCTGAAAAATCGAAGTTTCATAGCGGAAATCAAAAGTTATGGCCAAATGAATTTTCAGAAAGGTCGCTATATAGCATATATAGCCCTTGAAAATTGATATTTTGCATACGACCTCGGAATTCGACGAAACCACTTTTGTTGGGTCTGGGATGTCAAATTATTGCTAAGTTTCAAATTTCATACTTTTTGAAGCTAGTATGTGAGCGGGGCAAAAGAAAATGTAATTGGTCAAATTCTGTTAAAATGGGTCGACCTAAAAATGGTCATTTTTCAAACGAGCTCAGAATTCAACGAAACTGGTTTTGTTAGGACCGTATCATCAAAACAAAGCTAGATTTATTTTTCTGGAATTTTTGGATTCAGTTTGTGGCCCTGGCAAATTGAAATGTACGTTCAAATTAAATAATGAATGTTTTATATTTTAATTTGAAAAATAACTGACTGTAACAGTCGAATTGGCCAACGAAACATATCCCATTGTGTCCGGAATGGGGGTATTTAGCTAGGGGTGATAGTCGTTGGGTTTGATTTCGAGTCCGTTTGTGAAAACACTATTTAAAATTTCCTATATAGCTTCGACCAATAGGAATTTTTCTTTAAAAAAAATAATAAAAATCAAAAAACCCTAGCCGCCTTAGCCGATTTCGACGGTTCCACGAGCTCGAACCTTCTCCTCCATTTTCCGACCGCCACAGGCGACGCTAAGCCGCGCCACCACCCCAGTTCGACTCGCCTTCGCCTCCTCTCCACATCCGACCAAACGCCGCCCTCCACCTTCGCCGGAATCGCCTGAACGACGTCGAAGAAGTCGTCGACTTCCCAGCGCCACGCCGCCTTCCTCCGACCACCGAAGGGGACCGCACCACCACCGACAGGGAGCTGGTTCGTAGCTCTTCCACGTGGCACTACCTGATCGAAGCATCGATCGACGGATTTCACGGATTTTGCTGACCTAGTTTCGAATCAAAAATAAAGGTACGACCTTTATTTTTCTGAAATGAAAATAACACTATAAAGCGTTGCAAAACTTTGAAAAATAATATCTTTTTCGTTCGTTAACGGAATTCGATGAAACAGGAGACACCGTGACCACAAGGAGGCTCTCTACCATCTAGAAGAAGCCGCGGATTTTTCTGATCTTCCTACGATTTTTAGCACTACAGAAACCAAGGTGAGGAATCTAAACTAATTGTGTGAATGAAATCGCGTTGTATAAATTATATAAGCGAACTGTAAATTATATACGCATTGTATACCTCATGTACATGTGGTTGATATTGTGGTTGAAAAATACCTTTGTGGTTGAAAAATACCTTTGTGGTTGAAAATACCTTTGTGGTTGAAAATACCCTCTTGTGGTTGAAACAAATTAGAATAGGATTGTGGAATTGAAAATAAAACATGCCGCCTGCGTGCGAACTAGATGCATGATCCCCATTGTCAAAAACCGCGAGGTTTTAAGGTAGAGCGAGGAGCCGTACTAGGGACGGTCCCGGTTTTAACTACCCTGCCGTTATGCTGCCGAAATTTTCTGAAATATTCATGTGTTGAGTTGCAATTCATTCGTTGAGTTGAAATTCATGTGTTGAATATTATTTGAATTTAAACAAATAGCTTTAGCGATATAAAAATCACATTTTTATATATATACAAACTATATCGAATATTCATGTGTTGAGTTGCAATTCATTCGTTGAGTTGAAATTCATGTGTTGAATATTATTTGAATTTAAACAAATAGCTTTAGCGATATAAAAATCACATTTTTATATATATACAAACTATATCGAATATTCATGTGTTGAGTTGCAATTCATTCGTTGAGTTGAAATTCATGTGTTGAATATTATTTGAATTTAAACAAATAGCTTTAGCGATAAAAATCACATTTTTATATATATACAAACCATATCGAATATTCATGTGTTGAATTGCAATTCGTTCGCCGAGTTGAAATTCAGGTGTTGAATGTTATCGTATTTTAAAATAAAATGAATAGACAATAAAAACTACATTTTTATTGTGAATATGAAGTGTTAAAAACATTCACGTGTTGAATAAATATTTTTGATGATAAAAATATTTCTTTTATCATGTATACGCTTTGATAAAAATACACACGTGTTGAAATAAATAATAGTTTGCTAGAAATATTATTATTAGCTTTGTTCTGCATATATATACATGTGTTGAACAGGAAAAATGGATTAGCTGTAGAGTAAAGAAATTATTTGCGTGCCCGACAAATAGGTAAACCTTAATGAGTTGGCTGCGCAATTTTATTTTTATACCAACTCCTGTGAATGCCATTGGATGCGGAGTGCTGGTTATTATGTGTGAAATAATAAACGTCGCCATAGGATAGTAACAATTAATTTTGAACTACATTACATGGCATACTTCTTGACGATAGGCATACTTCATCATATTCCACATAAGCAATTGGAGCTTGTGTGACGAGGTGGAAGATCTACCATACGAGCGAGAGGCTTGTATGGCGATGACTATATACTACAGGTTGAACTGATGACTGATATGGACTATATAAAATATAACGATAAATTGCCAGATTAATAAAAACCCCACACGGGTCTGGAGTTGACAATAATCACGTCTCTCTAGTTATTAGATACGGCACATGGACTATTTATTTCCACACGGAAACGGGGGTGACGAGAATTTATTCTCTGGAGTGATTATCTATACATGCTCCCCCATAAACACCAGATTATATCACTATAAATATGTGGATGCTTTTTAGGATTTATTGGGTACCTAATACGGCCCAATAAATTTCCAAACCCCTCCCCGTACAAAGGAGGTTATGGCGAAATTTTTCGAAATATTAAGGCGTTAGTGAAATATTTGAAGTGAAAACGAAGTTGAAAATATAGAATGAACTATAGTCGGAATCGTAATTTGAAACGATTAGTACGAGAAATCCGACCATCGGATTTTCCCGAAACCGCAACCGCTGGGTTTGCCTTGGAAATATCTTCCCAACGACACCAACCTTGTAAAAATCTAACGGTTGGATTGTCCGGAATGTTTAATTCAAATCTGAAGAAAAACAGCGCCAAAATCGTTTATATTTATATATAAATATAAATATAATTAAATTAAATCGAATAACGACGCTGCAGTTCGAATTTTGAAACCGTAACTTCAAACGACTAGTACGAGAAATCCGACCATCGGATTTTCCCGAAACCGCAACCGCTGGGTTCGCTTTGGGAATATCTTCCCACAGATATAGACTTTGTAGAAATCCAACAGTTAGATTTCCTGATATGCGTAAAACAAATTAGGGGAAAAACAGCGCCAGTGCCACGGCACAACCTGAAACGTCGTTAAATTAAATATGGCCATTTTTAAATAAATAAAAATGGCGAAAAATCGTTATAAAATATTATAAGCGACATAGATCGCAAATAAACCAATTGGGCTTGAATTGTTTGATATTTGATGGTTGTATGTGCCTGACACGAAAATAACACTAAAGAACTGAAATATGGATGTCGAATAATATAACCATGGAAAGAATCGATTTAAATTCTAATGACGTGAATTATTTGAAAAGGCCGAGCTAACCCTCATTTCAAATAATTTATCGAGCGATTCGAATTGGAAGATACAAAGACGATTCAAGACCGACGATCTTCGTATCGGTTGGATGGGCGCTACTGAGGTTCCTGACCGGAGTAGCTACCGGAAAGGGGCGGAAGTAGTAGCCGTCTGAACGCATGTGTTGATTGGACGGATATACGAGGAATTTGACGCCTCCGGTTTCGTTCAGACCCAGAACGGACTTGTAAATGGACTGTGTGTCTGACATTGGATTTTGTTCTATACTGATTGATCTTTGTTAAATATATATTTGTTTGGCGGCGGAGAATTTATTCTTTTGCTTAACGCCCTTCTCTGAGACGTACGAGCTCAGAGATTATATATCGATGGAAATCAATCGTATGGAGTGGACTGCCTATGTGGCATGCCAAGATGTTGTGATCAAGGCTTCTGTTGCAAAGCAAAGTCTTGTGGATGATGATCAAAGCACGGTCTGCGTGGCCTGGCTTTGTGTATAGCGTGGATTCGCGAGCCTCACACCCCGGTATGAGTTAAAAACGGGATACAGACTGCAGGGAGAGCACGACGTTTCTTTCTAGCTATGGTGGTGTCAGTGACTTACCAGCCCTGACATATATATCGACTTTTCACCTATGTGGTTGTTGGAATGCGAGGCGCCTCGATTATAGGTCTGTAAGGACCGGGAAACGTGTGTTCAGGCATAATTAATCCTCAAACGTAAGAGAGGACCGACCCTGAAGATCCAGGGGTTACCCAGAGTGTGTAGTCCTGAGGCATTTGCTAGAATGTCTCGAAGCGGAGAGGAGCTTGCCCCTTGCCTCGACTCATGACGGAAATCCAATTTCCAATACGAAATAACAGACTCGATTGTAGAACTAGTATGGCGACATAGTATATGGTAGCTATGCCGCCTATGATTGATATTTATGATGTTATTCATTTTTGAAACATATATGCACTAGTAATAATATCAATTGATTTTGCTTTATACGTATCAAGCATATTTGGCCATTATAAGGTAAAACTCTATCCTCCGGCTTGCGTTGCATTGTATGATGGGACCTGAGTCTTATAATGGCTTCATTCTTTTTAAAAAGCATTGCGTTGTTTAAAAGAATTTACTTTGTTTTAAATGCACTAGCAATCACTGGAGTAAACCCGTTCCGCGAAATTGGCGTGGTCCTATGATTTGCTTATTACTGTTGTTTAAACTGTTAAATAGATTCCTCATACTAGTCCCCATGACTGACTCGTTGTTTGTTTCACTTTGCAAATGCGGGTGCCCTTATTTTCACACGGGCAGCCTAGTTCACAGGTGACAGGTTGTTTTTGGCTCTGCACTGTTGCATAGAATACATTTTGGCTCATGGCGAGGCTGACTTCACAGAGACGACTTTGACATTTTCCGCCATTATTGTACTTATATTATGATTCCGCCACGGGCGATGCAGACTGATTTACTTTCAGTACTTCTTATTGTATGTATATATACCGCCTTCGGCGATGTAGACTGATACCCTTATTATGTCTCACTGCATGTATGTATTCCGCCTCTGGCGATGATGACTGATCACTTCCCTTTATTTACTAAGTTATATCCTACGCTATGTTATTCTGATGTTATTACATGTTGTGATTCCGCTGTCATATCCATGTAAAATTATTCTATTTATTGTTTTTGCTATTATCTGTACTCTGCTATGATGATTAATGTGTTATATTCCAATGATTATCCTTAATACCGCCCCTCGGATTTTGGGATCATCACAAAAGCTCCACCATCGTCACTATTTTTAGTTGAATAAAACCTAGGTCTAGGGTCCTTTATATAGTGTAGAACCAGCGAATCTAGCTCCAAAATCATTCAGGTTCAGAAAGAAGTTTCCAGAGCCACGGGTGGGTCGACAAGCCTTTAGGTGGGTTGACCCCTAGGTCAATCCCCCTGTTGGTGGGTCGACCCCTAGGTCGACCCCCAACGGGAAAAATTCCCGCTCAAACTCTCGCCTTGCGAATTTTGATTTTTGAACTGATTTTCGAATTTTCTGGATATATTTATTTAATATATATACATATAAGCTCCTTATATGTATACAAACATCAAACCTTAATAACTTCTTCATACGAAGTCCGTTTTATGCAAACAAGGTGTCTATCTTGTCCAGAATTTCGAGACGGACGCAATGGCACCGTCCATTTTCCCTTAATTCTGAATATTGAATTAAATAATCTTTAATTCATCATCTTTAGTGTCATTAAAATTTTGGGGTGTTACATTCCAACTCAAAGGATTTCGTCCCCGAAATCTCTAAGTTAAGAAGAACGTATATCCTAACATCCAACAATCATACATTCATCTAGCAATCACAGGTATCCATTGTCCTTAAGGAATTTCTAATGCTTTTATGAACACATGCAATTGTTTGTGTATATGAACGTAAACTAATGCGAAAGATTAGGCGGTCCACTGATTCAGTTAACCTCCTTAATGCAGTGTATCTTTGTGCCATGTAACCAAAATGTATGCAAATTATCCTAATACATGTAAGTTCTATATGTGTGCACAATCATCTATCCAAATGCAACATCAATGTAACGATACACCCATTTTCATCCCTAAAAATTTAAAGTGTACACACATCAATATGAAATATGTAAGTGATTGGGCCGATCTAGTGCCTATTGTGTGTATATGCATCCACGAGCAATCACTAGCAACCACTTGCATCCATCAAACGTAGCATGTCTCAAACACATGTTTACATTCGTTAGTTTACTACCTAAAGACTCGATCGATAGGAGATATTAAAACGATAGATACAAGTATTTATTCGAAGCTTGGAAAGAAAGGGTTCCCTGAACAAAAAGGAAAAAGGAATCAAACGGAGAATCGAGACGGTATTTATGGCTTTGGGAAATATGCTTTTCAAAAACAGACTTTTTATTAAAAATACTTAGTTTTTTTGGGACCTTTTTGAAAACCATTTTCAAAATATTTTATCCGATCTTATAACCATTTTCTCAGATACCAAATGTGACATCCCACGTTCGTCAATATCACTCTATAAAGAATGCATTAAGTTTCGTGAAGCGTTATTGGTAAATAAGAAAATAATATCACAAGACAGACATGTAAAATAGCAGCGGAATTAAAAACTTTATTTAAATCAAAGCATCATGGTCCCAAATACTGAGTTTGCATCTTAATTTTGAAGTAAACAATTACATAAATAATCTGTCTTGCCAAAAATATCAGAGTACAAAAGCATAAAACCATATTTCCCATGTGAACCCATAAGAGAGTTGACCAGAGGTCAAAGCGGTACATCTTTATCCAACATCCAAGCTAAGCTGAAAGAATCCATATCAACTCTAAGCACTTCGACCCTGAGAATCTGGGGAAAACGGAAGAGAGAAAAGTGGAAACAAAAATTATCAGACATAAAGTCTGGCGAGTCCAGTTACTTTTAAATATAAATAAATAAAAGTATTATGGAAGGTATATAAAACTAGAAGAACAAGATAACAGTAATAATAACAAGTGTGATCTGAGCAAGATAAGATGAACAGAATATATTGCACTTCCTAAATACATTTCTCTATACCGCACTAATACTAGTATATAAAAAATAGAATGATCCCTAGCAATATCATTCCATTACATTTTATTGATTATTAGGTTATTTGGGTTAGTAGAACTCAAGACTTATTCGCACATCGTACCCATTTACTTCCCCATGGATTCACCTAATGCAATATATGTAGCTATCTCTCAATATTGAGATACACCCCATGGTAACCCACTCGCTTGGTCTCCACCATAATGAACGCAGTCCCTCATCCTACACCGGAGTGACGTACGGATCTCTATATAACAATGTTAGGTTTCGCACATATATGTCATTATTATGCTACGTAAACGTACGGACTGCCACCATCGATCGAATCAGATTCCTTATCGGAATAATGCCCTCTCATCTACGATACACCACCCAAAGCAGATATGCATGTATCTAGACTGTCCCACGTATTTACTATAATTGTAGCTCGATGCCTCAATCGCACGTCCTCTAATGTGCATCGAGTTCCGTAGCAAAGCTAAACAAGAAACATGGAACTCGGTCGGGAGCTTTTCCATACCTGTACAGTCCCGCTTTTAAGAGCCTCCAAATACATATATTCCTAGGGTCTTTTTTCCATGGTGGCTGTGGCCCTACCTCGGCCCCTCCCTCAACTAGTAAATACTACAAGAGCTAAGCGACCGCCCCAAATAACAACCAATCTGAACATCCATGTGGCGTCTCTCCTCAACCCTGTACCTCGATAGTGAAAGGTGAAATGGTATCTTGGGTTTAGCTCTAGTCATTTCGCATCCCGCTGGCTGCCGATGACGGATATCCGACAATATACTATCCTTGTTGGTCGTGACCCTTCGCCTCCTCGTGAGGCAACTGCCGAACCACCCTAGAGTCACCTCGCCAAAGCATTCTAACTGCATAGCTACATCTGCAGTCAAGGCCCACCCACCTAGTAGTTACGCGCACACCCAACCTCTACAAGTACAGCCTAATACATCTGTCACCGCACAGAGGACTACTAGGAGCGCCTTACGTACTTCAGGAAGCCGTGTGCTTCCCTTTCCAGTCCTTTGGAGCCGTCATAACAATCAAATGAATGTGCGCTCCCCTCGTGTCTTATAACACCTCGATGATCTATACTGTTGGGATACTACCCTCAAACGTACGGACCGGTCCAAGCGCCTTTCTTTAATATGTTGTTAGACCCTATGTCTAAACATTCTTTTACGCGCTTGCCTTACCTCACCAGGTTCCCATTTAACTTGGTTATTCCCGTTCATATTGAATTCTTATTCCAATTTACCAAGTTTCTTTTACTTATTAATTTTGATCATATAACTTAATCCATTTAAGTTTATTAATAAGCCCACAACATGTTATTCTCTAGATTGTGGCCCAAGGTCTGTAATCCACAATCTTATTCTATATTCTTGCTTGGTTACATCATTACAATAACATGTTCTCCTTAATACGTTATTAAGTATATCTCAATTCACATGTTTCCTAATTAACATGTCACTTACTATTTATGATTAAACATAACTTATTTATTTTACAAGTTTTCCTCATCTTTCTCATTTAATCATAAATTCAATTTACACCGTCACTACAACTTATCGTTGTTTACTTAGCAGATTATTACGCAAATCTAATTCTAGTTCTATCATTTCTACAAGTTATGCTTACCTTAAAGGTGTCTTCCAATTACATAACTTTATTATTTCTGTCGGTTATGTTTACCACTAGGTGTCTTAATTACATAACCTTATCGGGTTAAGTTTATGGGCCTATACGTAAATATTATCCACCCCCTCAGATTTACTTAACCCACCCACCGTTCAACCAATTTTACTTAACCCCATCTTTATTTTATTCATACAATCCCTATGGATTCAACTAGGTTAAGTATTCAAGATTTATTACCACATTTTCATTTATGGTTACAGTATGTTAGACCTCCCACGTTAAACCTGTCATTTGTGGATACCGGATATGTCGGTCGGGTCCGGGCAGACTTATTCCATGAATTGGGCTTAACCTCATGTCTGAGCACGTCTCATATTTGCGCACTTAGACCTCTCACATTAGGTTCAACATTAGTTATTGCTGGATATGTCGGTCGGGTCCGGGCAGACTTCCACCACTAATGCAAACTAACCTCGTGTCATAAGTACAGTTAAAATTTCTAACTATAATCCTAGGCATTCATTATTACCCAATTTTACCTATGTCCTTATAGATGTTCATACCCTTTTTCCCCATATTTAATTATATACCCAATTCACTATTCAAATTATAGACTTTTATGCCCCTTTTCAATTCACCTTTTAATTATGCACCATATGCTCTTTTTTCCAAGTTATAAGTCAAGGCATATATATATACATATATTATGCACAAACCCAAATCTACATATTTTCTAATTTATGTCCCTAGTTCATATTCACATATTTCAATACAAGTTGTACCCAGATTCATATTAACATATATTCCAATTTACGCCCAAATCATATTTTATATAATTTATGCCAAATCATATTATTCAATATTCGCCTAAATTCATATTCATGTTATACAACACGATATATGTCCCCAAATCCATATTTGTATATTCAACATTTTATCCCCAAACTTATATTCATATTTTTCCAGTATCAATTATGCCTCAAATTATGTCTTTCCCAATCATTCCCAATTTCGCGCATTCGCAATTTTCAGCGTTAGGCCTAGGCTCGAAGGTAGCCTGGCTATATAAAAATAAAAGGGAAAAGAGGGAGAGAATAAAATCAGAACAGGCATAATAACGAATCAATAACACAACGGTAGAAATAGGCATAAAACTGAATGGACATATTATGACAAGGTTAGACTTGGTGACGATATAAACATATAAGAACAGATCAGAGGAATAAGTCGTAATAGAACTGATTAGGCACCGATTCAAGATCCCATTTTTATATATATATCATGATTACTATTTAAATATTCAAATATAAAAATAACATGAACTCACAGTGAATAGATCTAAGGAAATGGATCCAAATTGCTGCGAAGAACGCGTTGTTTTTTGTTGTTGTAGCAATCGCTAAATTTGTATAATGCTTGTTGAATTAGATTTTTAGTAGATTAGGCCATTCAATCTTTGTTGCAGCAGAGCTCCGCCGTCGTCACTATTTTTAGATGAATAAAACCTAGGTCTAGGGTCCTTTATATAGTGTAGAACCAACGAATCTAGCTCCAAAATCATTCGGGTTCAGAAAGAAGTATCTTGAGCCATGGGTGGGTCGACTCCCCTTCAGGTGGGTTGACCCCTAGGTCGATGCCCCTTCAGGTGGGTCTACCCCTAGGTCAACCCCCCTATTTGTGGGTCGACCCCCAACGGGAAAAATTCCCGCCCAAACTCCCGCCTTGTGAATTTTGATTTTTGAACTGATTTTCGAATTTTCTGGATATATTTATTTAATATATATACGTATAAGCTCCTAATATGTATACAAGCTTCAAACCTTAATAACTTCTTCATACGAAGTCCGTTTTACGCAAACCAGATGTCTATCTTGACCAGAATTTCGAGATGGACGTAATGGGGCAGTCTGTTTCCCTTAATTCAGAATATTGAATTAATTATTCTTTAATTAATCATCTTGTGTCATTAAAATTTTGGGGTGTTACATTGTCCAATTATTGTTGATTGATGATTGATTGTTTGTTAGATTAGTTAAATATTATTCATCAATGGTTTAATATAGAGTGGAATGAATTATAAACTAAAGAAAATAAATTCCAGCATATTAAATCGGAATAAAACTACATATGAATTGAAATTAATTATTTAAACTTGTATTTGTAAATGAATTGATGCTTCATGTTTGATTTTGGAATTGTTTTAGTTATATTTGTTAATTAATGAAATATTAATTAGAATTTCATGTAATTGTTACTTACGTGATATATTGAGTTAAGAACAGGTGCTAGGTGGCTCTGAGGATTGATTTTGGTTGAATAGATTGTAACGAATTGAGCAAGTATGCTCAATAGCGCCCGCATAAGGTATATATACGCGAAAATATAAATTTTTAGGTTTTGAATTTTGATTTCCGACCGTGGGTCGATGTATATATATTTATTGTTCCTGTGATATTGCAGAAGTCCCTCCGTACAATGGAGACTCTATCGAATTTTTCCGAAAATTTAAGGTGTTAGAAAATTTTCGATATTTATTTGAAAAGTTTTATTAACAATAGTGAATTGGTTTTTGATTTAAAATAAATTGGATTTTAAAGATAATGGGATTGTGGCATTTTTCTTACCTTAGTAATTTCTAGGACGAAATTCTTTTAAAGGGGGAAGAATGTAACGACCTAGATTTTTCGGTCATTTGAAATTGAATATTTAAATTTGTTTTAAATCTTATATTGGAATATTAATGGATTTTAATATTGAATTCGTTTATAAAACGAAGTTTTATTATATAAATTTACATATAATTTAAAGCGAGCTCGAAACGTTGTGGTATTTCATAATTTTGAGTTTTGAACTTCAGTTGAATATACAGGATCCGATATAAGTCGGATTTCAGTGAAACAAGAAACGTATGAATCTTGTTGATTATAATTTTCATATGAAAGAGAAAAACTATATTTCGTATTATAGATTGTTAGTTATCTCCAATTCAAATTTTAAAATAGCCACTATGGGATTCCTTAATAAACGTTAACGTTTATTTAATAAAATATTAAGGTTTTATATATTTGGATATCATTTAACTCAGAATGTTAATATTGAGTTGTATAATTCATATTTATTTATATTTGAAGTTGTATATATATTATGTTTGGATATATATGATGAAAATAATTTATTATTTAACTGGATTTATTTTGGAATTTAATTAATATTTATTCAATATTGTACAAGCTTTTAATCCAAACAATCTCGGTTTTTGATTAGTTTCATTGGAACCATAACGGTAAATTATTGTACGAAACCAAATTTTGTTGTAAACAGATGTCGTATGTAACTTCGGAAGCCAAAAGCGCTTAGGTTTATATTTAATCGTTTTATTGATTTAAATTGAAATTTAGAATAACTGATTATCTGACGAACTCCGTTTTTGAGGAAATTAATTTTATTAAATCCATAATGTTTTATTTTGTTGGTATTTAAATTTTTAAGTAGATTGGATTTATTTTGTGATCGTATACAGATTCAAGTTGCGCAATTATAAAGGAATTTTCACCAACGATCTCGGAATTCGATGAATCCTTTTCCATTGTGTCCGGAATATTTTTTTTATGCTAGATTTGCATTTTCATCTATCGGAGATCGTGTGAGGAGATTTTAGCACATTACTTCGTCCAGAAGTCTCACGTATTATTATTAGTATTAAATAAATTAGTTTCCCTATAATACCCTCTCCAGCAAACCCTGAACGTTAGTTAACAAAAACCCATAGTCAACAAATTTACATGCCGCCTCCATAAAATGAATAGTCAATATTGTTCAAACCTTTTCCCCTCTTCGATCTCGAAATCCGACGATCGATTCAACCAGCTTTCAACTGGAGTTTTATTCAAGACCTTGAGATGTTGAATTTGACCAGTGGTGATGAACTCCTGTGCATGGTGGTGGCCGGGATATCGACTGGAAGGGGTTGCAGTTCATGGCAAATTGTGAGGGTCTAGATGCATCGAGTTCAGTGTTATTGGGGGGGAGGTAGGCGACGTGAAGGCAAGGGGTGTGCCATGTTCTGATGATCGTTCGGGGGTTGATAAGGCGGCGCGATTTTCGAAATAGGTTTTGAGCGTGGGTTATTGAAGTTGAAGAATTAAGCAGAAGTATATGTTCTGAACAGAAGAAAAATAATAAGAGGGCGAACAAATTTATCTCGACCTGTATACTTTCCTTAAGATGTAACCTTAACATAAAATTAGGAAATAAAATTTTCTAATTATAAAGTATATTAACGTATGGTTTGAATTGGTTGCAGGAAGTGGCAGAGGATTTATCGGCGTTTATATTTTACAATGTAATCAGTTACTTAGTTAATTAATTAGTTTAATAATTAAGTGATTAAGTAATTATTATTAAAATAGTGTAAACCTTAAACGTCAATAAACTTGGCAGGTGTAGGAATCAAATTAGATGGAAGTTCAGGAAGAACGAACAAGAGGAGCAGGAGTAACAAAAAGGAAGTTGGCAGATGAATCTTTATTTAAAACGTAATTATATAACCTAGTTAAGGACTAATTATTTAATTAATTTGTGTGTAATCTTAGATAACTAATAATTTTTCCATATATTAACAGAATCCAACGAAACGAGTTGAAATGGAATTGTATCGAGGAATAAAATATTATGGAACTAACCTAGATAGTACAGGAGATACCTAAAATTTACGGTTAAATTAAACGACTGTTTAATTTAAATGTGACTGAACCACTTCAGAAATAAATGGATGTGACTTAAACTCACTCGGTTCTTCCCACTTATATTTTATATAATTCAGGTTTTATAATTGTGTGTTATGGATGCTAATGATTTATTGTTTATTAATTATATATTCATATGTTGATTAAATCGATGAAGTTAAACAATTTTTAATTTCAGTGAAAAACCAAATCGTTAATTTAACGATTGGGACCTAATTGAGGTAACTTACCTTATTGGTCACGTTTATAATAATATAAAAGTGTTTGATTTAATTGTTTAAATCATTTGTTAATATAAATTGGTTGATGTTACATAGTCATTATTTACTGTTTCAAAAAAATTATTTGTTTAAATTTGATAATTCTTATTGAGTAACTCTATTCGAGGTAACCATATTTGGATGCAGGGGAAAACAGGTTGGAGGTGGATTACTCACAATAGTTGTTAAATTTTATTATATTATAATATATGTTGAATAATATGAAATGGTAATGCAGGGATTAAGAGGTTGGAGAAACCCAACAAGATTTCCCAATAATATTGATAATGTTTATCAATATGATTTGTTGTGTTCATTCGAATGTGAAATTGGTTTATATTTCACGGTTTTGTACTTTGGCGGATACTTACCTCTTTAGTATTGTTAATAAAAGAAATATTTTTGGAATCGATACTAAATCGATTGTGAACGTTTTCAAGGTTCTATTTATATATTTGAAATACGATGTTTATTTAAAAATAAATGTTGAAGATTATTTTTGTTTTCAAAACTATTTAAATTATAAAATTAATGGAATTTCCAAGATATAAATAAATAAATGTTTAAGCGGCATGGAAATGTTAAAATGATTGCAAAGAAGGGTTTAAGTGGCGTAAACGGAATGTTTAATTAAATTGTTGAAATAGACTAAGAGAGTTGGAAGTGTACGAGAATTGAGTTAAAAAGAACTGAGAAGTGATTTTTCATAACTAATGAACGTTTTCTGCAAATGTTGTTTTAAATATATGAAATGTAATCAAATGGATTTTTGCGAATAAGATTAGCGAGTAAATGGAATTGAAAATGGAATATGAATAATTGGCGTAAAATGGGAATTGCGACTAATGTTTAAAAAATGGATTCCAAGGCAAGATTTAATGAATGGGAATTCATATAAACTAAGTTACACGGAAAGGGATGTGGAAGGGTTTCATAAAAGAAAGGAATTTGTCAAGCTAAGTTAAATATCGATAAATGATTAAGGATTTTGTAAAGGAAAGGGGAAGAGTATTGAATGGAAGTTTATAAAAAAGGAAATTCATAATGATTATTTATTATTTAAGTTATAAGGAATTTTTAAATGTTTTCTAAAAATAGCAAATTCTTACGTATATAAGCAAATGAGCAGATACTAACCTAAGAGTTAATAATTGGGATTTATTGTTTTTAAGAAAAAATTAATTTGAGATTATTGAAATTTGCTTATTATTTATTTAAAAATAATCAAAGTAAATGGGATTAATTAAATTAATTATATTATTAATTATTTTTAATGGAAGGGCCAATTGAATGATTAACAAATTAGCTATGTTAAGTCGAATAAGTCAATTGCTTAAATGATATTCGATTGTGAAATTTGTGTAGATAGAAATCGTGAATGATGAAGAAAATCAATGTTATAATATTGAAATTTATTATTATTTCTTTAATAATAATCAAAGTTGTAACCTTGAAATTAAATTAATGCAGATTACTGAAACCATAAAGCACTGTTATGGTTAAATGAGTTTTATAACATTTGTATCTTAAATATATATATATATATATATATATGTAAGTTTAAATTAAAGTCTTCTTGGAATTTTATTTAAATATATTTCCAAAATCCAAATTGGACGAAGGTATTTAAAACCAAGTTTTATGAGGTATGTTCGATTATTGAAACGAGTTATGAACTGATGAAATTAAGAAGTGTGAAGATATAGAATGGAAATTGAAATAGAAACCAAATTGAATTAAAAGGGTTTGGTGAGGTTAGTTATAAGGATTCAATCCTAAATGGCGTATTTTAAGTAAGGATGGAGTTTTATTTAGAATTAACCAAAATACGTTGAAGTAAGTTTTTAATAAAGTTTTTATATAGTATTTGATTTATATTTAAATCAAGGTTTATTTATAATGTTTTAAAAGATATATATGATATGAGAAGGAATTGGATACAGTTTTTTTTTTAAGAAATTAGAACCTATTCTACGTTAGTGGAGTCAAGTAACTCTCGAGGTGTCAATTTGATGTTGGTTTCGGCCTTCGGGGTTGATACTGAGAGATTTATTACCTATTTACAATTGGGAGCCAATGAGTAAAAGTGAAATGATAATTGAATATTCTTATATTAAATAAGAAAAGGGAGATATTTTCCGAATTAGAAGTTTTAAATATTTAATTATCAACTGATTAATTAAAGAGGCTAAATAATGTTGGGTATCGAGTCAGTAAATTTATTTTATTTTTATTGATGAATGGTTGTTTATTTGATAGTTAAATAACCGACTATCAAATCTGACTTGTATGATTGTTGGTACGGAAAGACCAAGATCAAAATTATATTTGAAAACCATTCTGAACCAACGAATACGTAAACATAGAAGATGCTGATTTGAAATGGAGCAATCGAAGACCGTTGAGCTTCATGAGTGGAAGAACTACCTGTTAAATTTCTCTGGTCTGGTCTGGTCCGCCCAAGTTATTACGCCTTGTGATTCTATCATAATTGAAAATTTTGGATTTTCAAGGACTACTCGCTGCTTTTCCATAGGGTGATACCTCGGATGTGGTAGGAGGGTGCCTTTGGTTCATCATGTCCCTTGATGACTTGTATGGACGGATGTCTGACAGAGTACTTCCAAAGGAGTATGTACGTTGATTTCCTCAAATGTATTTCTGTTATAGTGGAGAAGACACCTTCTCTTAGCTTAATAACTAGAGTATTTTTGTATATGTCAATTAGTGATTTTCTAGCGGATCTAACGATGTGGCATTGAAAGTGAATGGTGGCCAGATGCTCTGAAAAGCAAATTATAACCTCAAGCCTCACTAACCAGGAAATGATATAAAATCGGGTAGGTCGCATGGCTAAGTGGGTCGATCCCAATTACGGTATATTGTCATCATCTAGAGAATATTCATATTTGTTACTTCTTTTCATTTTTTTATCTCCTGGGAATTATGGTGGTCATGACAAAAAGTTGTAAGGTGACAATACATTCGGCACTCTCAAGCGCAGTGAGGGGTCGATCATGTTCAGCCTGGGTTGTAAGATGTTCTTGTTAAATCCTGGTGTATTCCTCTCTAGAGATACACTGTTGGAAGGTGATCCCAAACCTTGCCAGTTGGAAATTCATTCTCCAATAAGAGCCTGCGGTTTTGATTGTATATTATGTATGTGAAGCGTGAGATGCAAGTGTTCCGCTAGATTGTTATTTATTTGTATTTAGACGCTATTATAATATGAGAATAAGATTGATTTCAAAATGTTTTGGGTTATCGTAAGGTTAAAACTGTCCGTATTTATGTGTGGATTAGGTCCTACGATTATCCTTTTCTTTCAAGAAAAGATTTGTTAACTTTAAAATCAAGTTGAATGTTGCTTATAAACTTAGTAGGTTTCTCACTCTGGTTCACAAGACTTATCCGACATTTGTAATGCTCGGGTTGGACCGGGTTTTACAGGTTCAAGTTATCGGATGTTGTGAAGAGACGAACTGGAAGAGTTCAGACGTATAATATTATATAACATTATTCCGCTGTGTGATTGTATATAAGGAAAAATTGTTATAGTTGTCCAGATGTATTGATGTACTATGATGATTGTAAATTTTATTTCAACTCCAAATAAAGATTTGTTTCTATATTACATTTTGTTCCGCTGCGATGTGAGACTTTTTGTTGTGTTGGTTCTTCTTCTCCTTCTTTTATTCTAATATTTCTTTTTTTCTTATCTCTCCCTATAATGTCTTTCTAATAACTATCTGGCGTTTTTGACACTTGAGTTTTGGCGAGTAATATAGGATTTTGTATTATTGTCGGAATTCTGTTGTCGAATTACCGTCGGGTCATTACAAAAGTTCTTTTTTGGAGACAGCAAAGGAATACCCGATAATGGGTTTGAGCAACCTTCGAATAAATATCAATTATTAACAACGTTTGATGGCAAGATATAACATTTATCTGATGACAAGATATGACCTGACCACTATTTGAGAACAAAGTGTCAAATTCTCACTGAAGATGCAACATCCTATAAAAATGTACGAAGTGATAAACGTACGGAGTGATGGAAGCGTATACGTAAACTCGATTTGGTCTTTGCCTTATTCAAAACATGCTCTAGGTTCATAAAAACATTGAGAGGCATGTGTCTCTTGGTAAACCGAATTGGACTTCCAAATGTTAAAGCATCAACACTTAAAGACGATCAAGCATGAAAGACAAAGAAAAGAATGAAAAAATTTAACTGAGTGCTTGGATGTGGACCAATGATTAAAACAACCAATTTCCCTCAAAGCTAAGGAACAATGGCCCTCAAGCGTGGTTGAAAGGAAAAGCAAGTGTTTGGGCAAGTGTGATGGATCAAGACTAATCCTCCCTAAAATCGACTTTGCCCCTCTTAAGCTCTAAAGACCTTGAAGAAATAAAGGTACAACGAAATATTCAAACTTGGACCAAGGTGATCGATGTGGATCCATGGATGAGTCGATACGAATCCATTAAAACTTGAGATTTAGTTAGCTTTCAACACAATCTCCTCCATTTAATATTGGATATTTGTTACAATCTGACAAATCTAAGCCTCAAAATATGTCAAATCGACCACAAATACAAGCTATTTCTCATAGAAAACGACTTTTGAGATATGGCCTTAAGCATATAAAAGCCATGGGAAACTCTGTTGATTTTGCATATTAGGATATCATTGTAGATTTGATAAACAAATACTAATGAACAAGCAATAAAGTAGACATGTACAGAACTGCTAAAATAAGGAATTTGAATAATACCCAAAAGAACCTAACGTACTGATGAACTCCTAAAAGAAATTGAGTTGTATCCATCTCCTACAACTCATGGCTACTTGTTAACCCCCAAGTTCTATTTTTTGCATGACGCTTGTGCAAACACAAACTCCAACCTGATTATATAACCTAGGGATGAGCGAACGGTTGGTTCGGTTCAGTTATATGTAAAAAGTTGAAAACCAAATCGAGACCAATTGTTACATTAACTGAACCAAACCAAACCGATTTAACTTAAAACCAAACCGGAACCAAACCAAACTAATTCGGTTCGTTTCAGTTTTCTTTTTCGGTTATGAAATTTTACCAAACTCATAAAGCAAAGCAACTATAACAATAAACTAGAAACTCAATAGGCAAACTCTGCTACAAGACAATAATTCTACATGATGATATAAGAATAGAAACACAACTGCTGACTCACGGTTCCACAAGTTGTTTAATACTAGTAGGATACACATTCCAAATTACAAAACAAAACATAAGAAGACCTGAAACATATTGGAACATGACACACGGTCCTAATCAGTAATTACAAAACAACAATAAGAAGTCTTCTGCTCCAATTCCAAATGCAAGTTGAAAATAACAACAAAAACAATTTGCAATTTATTTACAAAAAATGGACAAGTCTTCTATCTTTCATCCTACTGTCACAATGCCAAATCATATAACAAGATAATTTAAAAAATTCAACCTACCGAGGCATGTTCCAAATGAAAAACATAAATAATCAGCAACATCACAAACCCATAAGAATGATCAAATTGTAAACAAAAACAACTTTAGATACATTGTGACCAAAAATTTAGATCAGTGACAATGAGGTTGTTAAAAAATGAGTTTTACACATTGTCGTTGATCTACAATTTGATCATTAACTGTGTTAAAGGCTTGTTCCAATTTGATCATCAACACACTGTCACTGATCTACAATTAAACATCTCTTTTGCGCCTATCATCACAGTTTAAAAAAAAGAGTTTTAAATTATAAAAGAATTACAGCACGCTTGAAATTATAGCAGGCACGAAACTATAAAAAGTCTTGTAAATATTTAAAATCCATGCACCGCTAAGACTCGAGAGATCCAAATTACAGCAGGCTTGAAAATCAAGCAGCTACTTCAAAAATGCTAACTAGTGAAAGATGAAATGGACATGTAGCAATTTATATTCATCTTATTGTTTTTCTATGAAGCTAAAACTAAACTTGAATAGAATGTGTAACTGAATTTGGACATAATGGAAAAAAAACTAATGGGTCATTACTACAATGCAGATCAAATTACAAGAATAAAATAAAGTGCTTACCTATTTTAGAATATCGAACCGAACTTATTCAACGCTTTCACATGTCATTAATAGGATCCTAAGTGAGTTTGTTCACATCTACATATAGTATTATAAATGTTAAAATGGTAAACATAGAAAAAAAACATACTGCTTTTGTTATTCTTATATACAATAAAAAAACAAAATTAAAAGAAGATGTGTTACTGGCTTCTAGCTGCTCCAAATTACTTAAGTCTTCTTCTAAGTCAATTTATTAGCAGAAAAGGAAGCATACAACCAATCTTTCGTACGTATTAGAGATTGAACTATTTTAGGAGTGAGTTCACTTCTAATTGACCGAGAACCCTTCCACTAGTACTAAATGCAGACTCCAAAGCTATAGTGGATATAGGAACCGCTAGAAGTTCACATGCCATTTTTGAAATGATGGGAAACCTAGAGCTATTGATATTCCAAAATTCTAGCACATCAAATTATTTAAACGACCTAGCGTTTTACCCGTTCCAAATCGGTATTTAAACCAATTCGAAACGTCCAAAATGACAGATTGTTATAAATTTGAATACCGATTTAGAACGGGCAAAATGCCAGGTCGTTACAGTTGGTATCAGAGCTCGAACGAGACGCTGGTGGACTGCTCGTGGTTGGGTGCGGAGTTGTGGTGCTTGGCATCGGATAAGTGGTCTCGACAGAAGGGAAAACACCGGAAAGGAGTTTTTGAGAGGCACTAACCGACGACGTCACTGTGGGGTCTCGCTGCATCGAGGAGGCGAAGAGGTGCGGCTGTCCTTCGAATGGACGGGTATTGATTGGAAGCAGGATGGGCAATACTATAGCTCGGGGTGGGCTATGATTTACTTAATAGCACGTGCACATTATTCAATGATTTCCCGTTATGATTTGATGTTGATAATTTTCATTTGCTAATTTTTGGTTGTTTCTCGGGATGAGCAACATTATAGCTCGGGATGGACTTTGTTATCATGGCATGTGCACATTTCTTATGATTTCTTTTATGATTTGGGTTTAATGATTTTGACTTGCTATCAGGATGATCATACATTTGCAAAGTGCATATGGATTTCTAATCCATCATATTTTGAAATTTAGATGTTTTGGAGCGAGGTACTCCCATTATCGATAAATTAACTCGTCTGAGATGTATATGATAATTTTGATGATTTTGGTGTTATGTTTCCATTGTGGCTCGAGAATGGTGATATATTTAGCCTAGATCTAGTCCTCGAGACTTAAATATTTATCCCTTCTGTAATGTCATGTGAACGGAGGTGCGTGCTGAGCAGTTGTGCGCTATCAGGAACACATGCATGCCTTATGCGAGGACTTGTATGATTTCCAGTCTTCTGTTAAAATATATAAGAACATACCTTTCTGTTATGAACCAAAGATGTACATAGTTGGATGGTTTGACGTGTGACTTGTAACTAAGAGGTCACTGGTTTGAACCCCACTGCAGCCACTTGGTTTTGGTCAATTATTTTTAATTAAAATCTTTTTGGCGTAAAAATATGCATAAAATTTAGTCCGCTTTTCTAAATAAAAATCATATCTTTGGTCTAGGTAGTGAATTCGTCCTTGTAGCGGTTAGCATCATCCTACTCGTATCATGCTTTCTCTTATTGCCACGGAAGGTGGGTTTTTCTCACTCACAGACTAACCGATTATTAAGTGAATTAAAAATATGAGATGTTGAATGAAATGTTGGGGTGCTCTAGTTTTGGTTGCTTTGTGTTTATGCACGTGCGACGCACACAATATTATTTTACATGACACGTATGGATGTATGATTGCCATGCTATGTTATTTTCCCACTATGCAAGTTTCCCCTTAGTTTAGCAACCATTCGGGTTAAAATGATACATACCCAAACCCCTTGTGTATTCGAATCAATTTGGGATGCGAGTTGAAATGATGCATACCCGAGATTCGAATATTTTAAAGAACGGATTGAAATGATAAATATCCATATCACATGGCCATATGATAGAAATTTTTATATACAGACACCATGGTCAATAAAATAAACATTTTTTAAAATATTTTATCAATTTTATAAGTAAAAATTTTAAATGAAATTTCTTTTTAGCATAAAGAAAAAGTTTAAAGAAATTTTGTTCAAATTTTTACTTGAATTTTGTAAGAAATCTAATTGTATTACAATAAATTTTAGAGTGATTTTTGCAAGTTAATACTTGGTTTTAAATTTATTTGAATAAATTCTTCATAATTTTATGTTCACATAATGAATTTGATAATATGACGATCTTTGAATTGAATGATTTAATGTGAAAGATTTGCAAAGCTTTGATAAATATTTTCCAAACTTATTTTAATATATGATTTGTCAAATGGATATTTGCCATTAGAATGCATACAAAAGATTTTGATCCACAGCTAAACACTAATATGGTTTGGGAATTTATTATATGTATGGATATGTGAATTTCAAGTTCAGTAATAATTCAAGAATCATTTTAACGATGAAGTGTGGAAATTGAACCAAATCAAGAGAATTGGGTTTAAATATGAATTCTAGTTAGGAAAGAAAATTGTAAACATGGATTTAGAATTGGATTGGGTTAATATTTCTTATTTGAACTATTTTTTTTTATAAAGGTAATTTTCCGCATTACTTGGTTTATAAATATTCTTTATAAAATGATTTGATTCCTTTAACCATATAAAATTTATAATAGTTTCCAAAATATATCTATGTTTACACACTTCTTTAAATTTAATATACATACACTATTTGTAAACTTAACTTTTCTAAATTTACTTATTTTATCTTATTTTGGATAAACTTATGTCCAATCCAGTCTAATGGATCCAAGGGTGAATATTGATTTATAATCCTAATCGAACCATTTGTAAATGATTTAGGATAATTGATTTTGGGGAAATTTTTGAAATAATTCGATTTGTGATATTTGAAATATGATTCCAAATCTAATGGCCACGGAGTGAAAAAAAATGTAAGCGTTGGTTGTTAAAGAGACCGGAGTCGGTAAGTGGCATACTCTCTGTCAGTGTGGTACCACTTTAACAAATGTATATGTGATGGAGTATCAGAACGACATCATGATGACTTGGAAGCGGCCACTAGATCGAAGAAGGCGAACGACGACGAAATGTCCTTGACCTTCGGGTCATAATTAAAATGACTAAAACAGTAGCTATACCATGACTAATTGAGGTCGCACCTCATATCGGACACGCTTCTTTGATACCATCTCTATTACTGTTGTGATTGATTTGGGGACCCACTTTTGATTTGGGAATGTGTCCCGAGGTTGGCGGTAGTTGCTGCTATGCGTTACCACCGTTCCGGGAGTGCAACTGGTAGAATCCTACCCTGGGCATTGCCTAGTGTGCCTTGTCATATTTATCCCATACGATTTTGATTTAGTATTGCTTTCTATGGAGTGTCCTCTGGTAACACTAGTGCGGTGAATTTATGGTACTGTATAGACTATGATGCTTATAAACTACGAAGGTTAATATGGTAATCCCGCTTACGCTATTTTCAGTATATTTACTTTATTGAATAGACATTACAATAATAGCATACTATTTTATATTTATTATTTCCACGGATCTTTAGAGGATGGGAATCCCAAACATCCTTTAAGTTATTGTACATTTTAGTTGACACTTCATTTGGTTTAATTCACTTATATGAGACTGTTAGTCCTGACCCTTCTATATTGTTTCTTTGACTATATGCCTAGGTCATCTTGAGCACCATAGCCGTTAGTGATGCACTTGGGAGATTCGCATATCATTTGGATCACCTCCAGTTATCAGTTATCTATTATCCAGTCTTATTATCGGTATTTATATGTGCTTTATCTACTGTATGAGCTTATGACTCTCTATGCACTATTATGTATCATGTATTATGTAAGAACCTATGTACTATTATGTTTCCACTGCGAGTTACTAAGCTTATGTTTCTGTGATGATTTGCATTTACCTCATTAGCTGTAACACCCCACCTCCGCCAGGGTGACTCTTGCAAGCACTCTGACTTTGGAGGGGCGTTTGAATCAGGTAAACATGCATAATGATATACCAAGGCAGAACAAGAACGTAGCGGAAGACTTCAAACCATTTCAAAACAAGTCTGGTACAACATAATGTTAACTTTCCAAATACACAAGTCTAGATAAAAACAACATTGCTGAAAAACTGAAATACATAAGTACTATCCCCAATATAAGTGATAACCATAGCTAGCTTCATGTCAAGACCGTACATGAGCTAAAATCCCACAAGCAAGCGATCAGAAATCCAAGCTAAGCTCCAACGTTCCCACCCTGAGAACCTGGGGGGGAACGGAAGAAAAGAGGCGAAAGAAAACAGGTCAGTCAAAAAGACTGAGTAAGCCCTACTACAATCAATGTAAACTGGTAAAGTTAACTGGCATGAGAAGCAGGGATGAACATAAGGATAACAACATACTAGCATGATAATTAACTAACAAGGTAGATAAAGGTGTCATCGCATAATCAGGTTTATGGTTTTGCACCACAGGTGTACTAGCAAACTAACATGACTTGAATAAACAAGTATTGATCCCTTGGCCCAAGCTTTGGCCCAATAACATGAAGTGACCCTAATACGCGGTCCAACCAAACGGTCTAGTCGATCGGCTCCCTATAAGCCTACCTCGTCACGTGTTGGTGTCAATGCGGCCCAAACATGATTGTAGCCAGACTGTGCAGGGTCTCCCGTCGGGTGTATCAAGCCCTAGGGTGTCAACCCCTGGACACCATAAACATGAGTGCACAGTCTCGATCTACTGGTACCCGTGCATGTTTTCCCTGGCTTCGGACTGTGTGCACGACCATAGTCCGCCCGGAACTACACCGGCATACCCTTCTGCCGTCGTTTTTGGTCACTTACCTCCAGTCCAGTAATCATGCTCCCTCCCTAGCCTAGACCCTAGGGTCTTAATGATACAAACTTGGGATTACTGCTGGAGTGGACCCCCATTGCTAGGATTTTTCTAGTGGGTTAAGTACGGTTTAACCCTCTTGCTAATCATGGATTAACTTGGTTAAGTGTAACGATGAGTTCACGACTTAACCCTGATTAATCTACCAAGCCCAAATTGGTTAAGTATTAAGTGGACCATGACTTAACCCTAATCACGAGGCATTAATTAATTTAATGCGCCTTAACCTCTCACATTAGACCTTGTTGTGGTTACTAGTTAAGCCGGGCGGGTCCGGGTAGCTTTACACCACAACTTGGTCTAACCTCGGGTTCAAGGTACAACATGACCAACTTCTCACATTGGGTCCTATTGTTTGTAGCAACTAGTTAGGCCGGTCGGTTCCGGGTAGGCTTACGCTACAAACTCAACCCAACCTCGAGTTGGTCACACTTATATTTTCTAAGTGTCATGTCCATCATGTTTCCAAAACATATCACAAGTTTTCAAGCAATTGGGTAGACCTAACTTAATAGGTAAATTCCCAATGGGTAGACCTAACTTAATAGGTAAATTCTCAATCTTATGTTTTTATGTCTTTTAAGTTTACCCAACCCCAAACGCAATCCCATCGCTTACATATCGCAATAGCGCATAAAGGATAGAAAGAGGGAACTTGTCATAATCATGACATAAAGGTGTTGAAGCCACAAGTTTAACATGGTGGCATATGAAACGTACATATGTTCATATACTTGCATATTACATTTTAGGCCTCAAAAGCATGCATAAAACCAAACTTAGCATATTGGTGATGCATGGTGATAAATGACATGTAAAAATGGCCATAAGCTCGCATTTAGCCTCACATGCAAGTTATCATAAGGGATATGATAACTTACATGTTGCCAAAATGCAACTTTTAGCATAAAGCTTGAAGCTTTATGTTCATATACTCAAGATAAGCTTGCATAACATGATAACATGAACAAAATGATCACCCCAAACTTGCATAACATACATGGCAAACTTGCATATCATAACATAGCAAACTTGCATAACATAACATGGCAAACTTGCATATCATAACATGATAAACTTGCATATCATAACATGGCAAACTTGCATATAAACTTGCATATCATAACATGATAAACTTGCATATCATAACATGGCATACTTGCATAGCATAATGATCAAACACAACTTACATCATTCATTAACTTTAGAGTTTAAGTATGAAAGTAGAATAGGGCTTACAATGCTTAGGAAGTCACAAAAATATGACAAAGCCCTTATGAAATCAATTAAACCCAAAATGCAAGCTTCAATAGAAAAACCCTTAAGCCAAAATGATCAAAACCCTTGCTTCATGATGCAAATATAGAAACTTGAATTGAATGCAAGCTAATGATGCTCATACAAGCTTGAAAACACTTGTATGCATGGAAAATCTCATAAAAATTTATTTATGAATTTTATGAAGAGAGTGGAGGCCATGAGAGGATTGATTTTGCCATAGTTTAGTTGCTTGAATGAATAATGATGATTTAGGGTTAGGTTAGGGCCTTATTTATAGAGATTAGGACTAGACCCTAGTTCCAATCTCAGCCCTCAAAACCGAATATGGCCCAAAGACCTAACCAAAACCCCAAAATGGTGCACAGGCAAAACTGCCCGGCTGAACCAAGTCGACAGCCAAGTCGACAGGGCTGTCGACTTGGGTGCTCTGGCGGGAATTTTCCCGCCTAGCCCAATCTGACCTAATTTTCCAAATTCAAACTTGAATTTGAAATCTGTTTTTTACTTTGAAATTTTCTGAAAACTTCGTTGGGCCTTAATCGGGTCATACGGACTCCGATTTTCGAAAACTCGAACTCTATTTCGCGTATTTTTCCGAGACGAACGCAATGGCATAGCCCGTTTCCCTTGATTCAGATTTATAAATTAAATTCTGCCTCGATTAACGTTATAACAGGTTATTGCAAATACGGGTTGTTACATTCTCCCCTCCTTAAGGGATTTCGTCCCCGAAATCTTCAAGTTGGGAAGAACGTATCCTACCATCCAATCATCCATCTACTCAAAACATCATCCACGAGCAATCATTGTCCTTACAAGATTCTAAATGTTGTATGAACATATGCAAAGGTGTGTGTATATGTACTTATCTAATGCGAATATCATCAATGCAAATTATGTTAGTGAAATGTATTCTATGTATGCAATTCCTAACATAATGTATAACATCTATATGCGTACACATAACATACATCCATATGCAACATCCATGTGATAACACAAAAATTTTCATCCATGAATAAGCGTAAACACTCATGCATATGTAATATGAGGAGTGTGTGAGCCGATCTGGTGCCTAATGTGTATAATGCATCCACGAGTAACCACTTGCAAACACTTGCAACCACTTGCAACCATCAAGCATAACATGTTTCAAACACATGTTTCATCCAAAGGGTTTCTACCTAAGGTTCTCATGACAAGATCAACATGATAAACTAGATAATCATGGATAGCAAAGATATGCTACAAAGAGATCGGGAAGATAAGCAGGATATACTCCTTTCGGATTACAAGAAATCCCTTCCTAACCCAACCCATATTCTATAAAAGCCCAAGAGGTTTAGTCAACCTAACGGACCCCTTATGGAGTTTACAACAGAAATGGGATCGAGAACGGGACCGAGAGGATATATGTAAAAGATAACATGCAAGTAAGTTCCACAGGAAAACAAGGATCAAGGATATGCTCTTAAAAAGAGACATGATGCGCGTATCTAGCCTTCAGTCTTCTAAGTCACGTTTCCTTGAGCTTAACTCCACTGTGCGTTGACCGTCTTTTACCTCATGATTTCTTAGCTTCTTAATTCTTATTTCCAAATATGAGTTGGAACCCATTCCATTGTCGCCTCTCGTCTGCCTCTTTCACTTACTCTTCTATCATTCTTGGCTTAAACATAACTATGACCTTATGGTTTCATGCAAGCTCTCCAAAATTCACCAGTGAATCCTGGATCTCGTTTACTTACTATAAAGTATTCCACGCAGCAGAACTTTTCTTGGAAATACCAATCCACGTTGCCAATTGCTCTTACTAACGTGATTTTCTATAACTCATGCTTGAACGAAATGAACCATCCGCCTGCGAATGATAGGCCGTACTTAGATTCAGTTGCTTGCCCATGACTTCCCGTAGACTATCCCAAGACTGGCTAGTGAAGATTGAGTCATGGTTACTAACTATGCTTTAGGGAACCCCGTGCAACCGCTTTATTTCTTGAAAGTAAACTGTCGCTAGCTATGATGCAGTCCTTTCGCTCTTTACCGGAGTGAAATGAGCACTCTTCGTGAGTCTACCTACTATGACCCACATGCTCGTATTCCCTTTCCTTGATCTAGGCAGTCCATCCACGAAATCCTTCGTGACGTTTTTCCTACTTCCATTGCGGGGACCTCCAATGGATGTAATAGCCCACCGGGCTTCTATGACTCGGCCTTTAACCTGTTGGCACAACATGCGCCTTGGGACAAACTCGGCCACCTCCTCGAGTGATGTGCATCTTCAAGAACTTTCTTTCTCTCATCACGTCTTAGTCATCCCTTGTCATCTATAGCGAGGTGTCTTAACATCTCGCCTCGAATCAACTTGTCCATGATCTCGACTAACTGCGGGTCTTCTTTCTGCGAAGTCCCTACTTGATCCAGAAGGGTAGGTCTAAACTCAAGGGACGCTAACTAACTAATTAAACTGAGAGAACTTCTTACTTCAATTGTCCTCGTCGGAGCTTTTCGGTTTTGAACCGCGACCCCTTTAGCAGGATCCACCACTAAGCCTTGCTTAGAAACTATGTGCCCAAGAAATCTAACTCCTTTTTCTCCAAAATGACATTTGGAGAACTTGGCCTTCAACTGATGCGCTCTAAGCGTATCCATCACCTCCACGAGATGCCTTGCGTGCTCTTCCTCATCCTTAGAGAAGATCAGAATATCATCTACGAAGACCACGACAAACTTGTTCAAGAACTCCCTGAACACCCTACTCATCAAGTCCACTAAGTAGGCGGGTGCATTAGTCAAACCGAATGGCATGACCAGCCATTCTAAGAATCCATCTGGAGTTCTGAACGTAGTTTTGCCTATACTATCTTCAGCTACTCTGAGCTGATGGAATCCAGTAGCAAGATCAAGAGAGAACAGATGTTCCTACAAGCTGATCAAACCAATCATCGATCCTTGGTAATGGTTGTCTATTCTTCTTGTTCTACTCACGATAATCAACACACGGGCGAAGCGAACTGTCCACATTAGTAGCGAATACTACTAGAGCACCCTCTTCGGAAATGCTTCATCGTATGAAGTTCTTCTCAAGCAACTCCTTGACTTGACTCTCATCTCGCGGGACCATGTGCCTGACCGGCCACGTAACTGGCTTGGCATTATCAACCAGATAAATGCGGAAATCAATCTCTCACTTAGGGGTAACTCCCTTCACTTCACCCAAGATATCAGGATATTCTCGGACCACCCTCACCGATTGCAAACTATCGATAGACGAGTTGAGGGATTCAAGATAACACAACATGACGGGACCCATAGGGTTACTAGAAATTTTTAGGGTATTACCGAGGCGAATCATGAGCCTCACAACCCTATGCCCAAAAATCAAGGATGGCTCCAAAACTGGACAACCAATCCATTCCCAAAATCAACCCATACCCCATGAAACCGAGAATATAAGCATCACACGAGAACTCTACACTAAGATAGAGATTTTCAAATCCACGTAGATAATAGACAAATGGGCGGAACCCCCAATTGGATTTGAAACACACACGGGATCATTAACTAGACTAGTACTTAGGTGCAAACTTTCAACTAGATCAGATGAAATAAACTATGCGATGCACCAAAATCAAACAAGGTACGAACAGGAAAAATCAGAAATGTAAACAAGACTTTCAACAGAAATACTACCTCGATCGGGAACTGGAGCGGCATTGAGAGCATGAACTTGCCCTCCCGAAGGTCCAGCACGCTGAGTCTGACCTTGCCCTTGCTTCTTCGGGCAATCTTTGCTGAAATGTCCAAACTCACCACAACGATAGCATTCACCACTCTTCCTTTTCCTCTTCTTACAATCCTTAATAAGATGCCCAACTGAACCGCAATAATGGCACTTCCCCTTGTTTTTATTGCCCTTGTTGTTGTTCCCCTTGTTGCCTTGACTCTTGTTCTTGTTCTTATTGCCTTGACTGCTCTGACCGCTTGGATTACCCTGATTTCCTTTCCACTGGGAATCAGTCTTCTTGGCTTGAGTATCATTCATCTTGATCTCCTTCTTGTCACTCCTATTCTCTTCATTGAGTAGGGCCATATTCACCAAACTCTCGAAAGTTGCCCCCAAGGGTATATGAGTCATGGCTAAACCATGTAATGGCTCGTTTAATCCTAGAGCAAAGTATAGGGCCTTCTTCTGAGCTGTGTTAACCAAGTCTAAACTGACCCGAGCCAGTTGATCTATGTATTCCCTAATAGTCATGTCCCCTTGCTTCAGTGATAGGAACCTTAGTCCAAACATTCCCCGAAAGTCATCCCAAGTCTCAATTGGCCTAGTAACGGTGGTGACCACCCACCAACGTGCAGCTTCTTCCTTTAGCAACCACACTGCTAATAAAACCTTCCTACGGTCATCTATATCAAAGAAGGCAAAAAGATCTTTGGTTTCTTTCAACCAATTCCTTGCCTCTACATAAGTCTCGGTTCCAAAGAAATTCTTGCAACCCGTCGCCTTAAAGTCTTTGCAAATCTCTGTGAAGTCAGCTTGAGGATGCTGAGGGGGAGGAGGAAGAGGAATATCAGCGACCGGAGGAACATTAACTACCGGAGGAGGAGGAGGAGGAACATCTGCGGGGCCGGCTTCGGTCGCCCTAGCCTCCAAAAGTCTCCTATACCAAACAGGTACGTGTACTCCCTCCGGAATAGCAAAGTTATCGGCCATACTGAAAACGAAGAAAAAGATAGATTCAGAATGGGGAAAAACGAAGGAATTTTGCTAATGGCTTTTTGGGGAATAGCCTTTAAAATAAACTAGACTTTTCTTTGGAAAATACTTTATACTTGGTTTTGAAAATAGTTTTCCAAAAGTTTTAAAAACCTTTTTGTTCCTTCTCGTAAACCATATGCTCTGATGCCCAATGTAACACCCCACCTCCGCCAGGGTGGCTCTGGCGGGAGCTTTCCCGCCTAGCCCAATCTGACCTAATTTTCCAAATTCAAACTTGAATTTGAAATCTGTTTTTTACTTTGAAATTTTCTGAAAACTTCGTTGGGCCTTAATCGGGTCATACAGACTCCGATTTTCGAAAACTCGGACTCTATTTCGCGTATTTTTCCGAGACGAACGCAATGGCATAGCCCGTTTCCCTTGATTCAGATTTATAAATTAAATTCTGCCTCGATTAACGTTATAACAGGTTATTGCAAATACGGGTTGTTACATTAGCACAAATTAACAATTCACTGTTTTAAGCAATTCAAGTCTAACATGTGTGGTTTATTGTCGATTTGAATGGTTTGAAATAGTGGGTCGTTACAGCTTGGTATCACTACAATAAAAATACCCTATTACAATGTCAATTTTACAACCAGCACTGGCTGCCCGTTGTAATAAAGTGTTATTACAATGGTCACTTCCTGAACCGTTGTAATAGATGCTTGTACAACACTCTTTTACAACAGGAACTGAATGCCTGTTGTAATAGAATGCTATTACAATGGTCGTTTTTGGATAGTTGTAATAGATATTATTTACAACGCTATTTTTACCACAGGTAAAAACTGCATGTTGTAATAGAGTGCTATTACAACAGTCATTTCAGGCCCGTTGTAATAGATGTCAATTTTACAACGTTTACAAAATGTCTATTGTAATATATGTCAATTATAATATTATTAATAACTATTAACTATAATATTATTTTACTAATCATTAATAATATTATATTATTTATTAATAGTTAATCATTAATAATAATTATTAATAGTAATATAATATTATTTATATCATAACTGTAAAAGTAATAATATCTACAATGTCTACCCAAATAGCTGTAAAAAAAGTTTTAAATAATGTTTTCTTTATATTATTGTATACATATTAAATTTCATATAATGATGTTATATTACTTATATTCTTGCCTGTAACTATAATATTGCATTAATAATTACTAATCATTAATAATACTATATATTTATTAATAATTAATCATTAATAACATACATTAATCATTTATAACTTGTAATAATTAATGATTATTACAACGTGCTAAAAACATTCGTTGTAATAGGTGACAATCAATAATTGATAATTAAAATGCTTTCTTAAAAATAATACTTGATATTTATAAATATTTCATAATTAATCTTTAATAATATTATGTTAATCATATGTTAATAATTTCTAATTATAATATACTATCATTAATTACTAATTAAAATATTATATGACACTAATCATTGATAATATTATATTGTTTATTAAAAGTTAATAATTAATCATTAAGAATATTATATTATTCATTTATAACTTATAATAATTATTGATTATAAATAAATAATCATTAATCACTAATTATTATATACAGTCGGTATTCTAACAGGTTTAATTTTATTTTTTAATTATTAGAAAGTAATATCGAGTAATAAATATTAAACATATAATAATTTATAATTAAAAAATATCATTAATAATTATTTATGATTAATAATTAATATTAAAAGTTAAAATAATATATACATATTAATTATTAATAGTTAATAATTAAAATTAAATCATAATTAATAAATATGAAGTAACATTTGATAATTAATTTAAATAATTAATAAATACCATTAAATAATTGATAAAAACAAATGAGCGTAGAGCTTTCTTCAAGAAAAGGCGATCCAGATCCAAATGGAACCGATGTGCGGTTTCAGCCATTTACCTTCAAATTTTCAACGACAGATAAGCATTCTACAAAATTCCATCCTACCACCGCACAAAAGCCAACTAATTCCATCATCTTACCTCAACCTCTAAATCCAAACCTAGATTAATCGCAAATTGTAACGCATCGAAAGATTTCAATACTACAACGCCTTCAAATGTCATCTCGCGAGACCCTTCAATGTTCAAATCTCCTTCCGATTTTAATTCATCAACCTCGTTTGCTTATTGATCTGGAAAATTGCGAATCAGTGCGACTAAAGGGAATCAAGCCACCAGGGATCTTGGGTTCTGGCATGTTCCAGCGTAAGTGAAACTTTACTTTCAATTTCTCATAACCCTATCCTACAACTGTTCGATTTTGCAATTTTTCTACGTTGATTTCTTTGCAAAGGGGTTTTGCTGATTTGGTATTCCAGTGTTTAAATTTGGTCAATTTTCCATGTAAGGGGATTGTTGCCCCACAGGTGATTCGTGTTGAATTCATTGTTTGAACATTGGGATTAGTTTAATGGTTAGTAAATCAACTGTTATTCAAGTATACTGAGATCTATTCCTGGTAACCCAAAAGCAGGATTTGTCGTCTACAGTTGGGTTTTTTCTACAAATTCATCACTGATCAATTTCATATCTGATTTTGTAATCATGTGGACTCTTTTAGTGGTTTCAAAAACGAATTCTGAAGTCTGCTTAGAGATGATTGAACATAGGTTGTTTGCTTTGAAACCCAACATGATGCATTCAAAACTGCAGCGGCTTTTACTGTAAATCCTACTTCAACTTGGTAAGATGTCTAGTATGATTAGGTACAGGCCCGGCCCAAGGGGTAGGCGAAGGAGGCGGCCGCCTAGGGCAGCATCATCAGTGGTGGTGGAAGAGGGCAACTTGGTGGCTGTGTGCTTTTATTATTATTCATATAGAAATCTTGTAGGGCAATTTTTAATTGATAGAAGTTCTTAGCTGGGTGGTAATGACCTTGGGATAAGGAAACATCCATGCAAGTTCGAATCCTGGTATGTACAAATTTTTTGTTTTACTGTTTTACTCTTTTTCCATCTGAAGTTCGCCTAGGGCAGCGACAACTGTCGGGCCGGCCCTGATTAGGTAAAGCACTTTTATCGTTTGAAAGTTCTCTGAGATGTTTGGTTGGGATTTAGTTTGGTATTTCTCTTGTATTCCATCTGTTATTCGGCATTGAATTCATCTAACTGATAGGAGTGCTGACCTTGTGAATCAGCAAGGTTGCAACCTGTTCGTGGTTTGCTTTATGCAGAATGCGGCTTTTGGAAAACCCTTTTACAAGGTTGATTGGAGATATTCTAGGCAGCAAACAAGGTTTACTCGGAAATAGTTATTGAGTACTCGGTCTTGTAAAAAGTTTTCTACTGTTGGTTTCACAGAACATGGTTATAAAAGATGAAAGCAATTTGGCAGTTTCAGCAGAGGTGGATGTCTTGGATTCCAGATTCAAAAAGACAGTGTGAAGGCATGGATAATGCACTTGAAAGAGGGTTTTTCGACAAAGCAGACCTTATCATGGGTCTTTCTTTTTATCATAGCTTAGTTTATTTCTATTTGTATTTCAGTTCATGTTTTTTATATTTTATTTCATTTTAAATCCAGTTGGTTAGCATGATAACCTGGCTTTGTACTGTAAGTTCAGAATTTAATAAAGCATACCAATTTCTTTGTCCCACTTTATTGATAGTGTCACAACTCCCTTGATGACATTGGTGGGAACAAGATTGCACTACCTCTCAAAATAATTTTCAAGGTCTGGGATCACAATTGTTATCGATGCCATCTTTAGTGCAAAATTCCGATGAAAACATAGCATGCCTCTAACGGAACATTAACTAACTTTGGTAATAGGATCAAAACTGTTGAAAATTTGCTATCTTAATTTTTTAGAAGTATCATTTATGACTACTTCTATAGGCATCTTAAGCCAGCAGTAGTAAGTGGATCGTACGACAAGTCAGAAATAAAGCGTGCTCGATGTAGTTTCATTCTGGATGATTTCTTTGGCAAGTTTGATTTGCACCCGCCATCGGTCAATAACTAAATAATAAGTGGAAAGACAAGGCTTCTGTAGGGTTATAGTATAAATACGTCTACTATTTGTTAGTTATACTTGGCAATGCTAGCTCAGTAACTCTCTACTGAATTTTCTTTGATTTAAGGGTGCACAAACTGTTGGAGTAGGGGCTGCATCACAGAGTGTGCCTGCTGCTGCAGAATTTTCGAGAAAGCAAATGATATACTTGGGTATGCCTATTATTTTCTTATATTTTTTCTTTGTTGTTTCAGTTTTATTTCTTATTTGGTTGCTATGTTTGAGTTTAGCGAGCACCTTTAACCTAACTAAGGACTTTCTATATACTTTCCCTTCCTTTTTTTCCTAGATTCAATCTCTTGGATGTGTGCACCAATGGTCCAAAATAAAAGCTTATTTCTACTGTTATAAGCCAAGTATGTATTGCAAAGAACTTCGCTTGTTTCATATTAATTGCTTGATTTTGGTTATACTTGGCATGACTGGAATATCTTCTTTTATACTTGTGTATAGCTTAAAGCAGCGTTATTATCATAAAGATTACATGCTTGCGTAAGGTATTGAACTGTGTGCTATTTATGTACATTTGCCAATATATTGTTATTTGGTTAATGTTGCTTATTATCAACATACTCAATTACACATAACTCACTCTGATTTACTATACATTGTACCTCCTCCCTTGAAAAATATAAGCAGTTAACTATTTAAGATTGTCATACCTACATCCATTAATCCTCACCTAAATATGTTCAATTTTTGGACCTTGCTATATCTGAATTGATATTTTAACCTTATCTTCTTATTATTTATTTTCAATATAAATACCGATATGCATAAAAAACTTCAACACTTTTGTAACTTATCGTTTTTATGCGTTTGTGCTGGCTGTACCACTGAATAGAAAGGACTGAGCTTTGTATGTGCATCCTTTACTAAAGACTTATTATCATCTGTAGCCAACCATATATGTCACTAGTTTAGCTGTTGTCGAGGTTCTTCGTGCACGTGATGGTGGTGTGGATATTATCAACTCTGTAGATGTCATATGTGGTCTAAGTTCAGGCGAATACACTGCTCATGCTTTTTCTGGAGCTTTCCGGTATCAATAAAGAGTTTGTCTACTATGATTTTCTGGATTTATTCAGATGATAGTGTCATAGCTTGAGGCGACTACACAGCCTCGAAAATTTCTTTCACTAGGTATAGTTCGACAGCACATCTTTGTTTTGCTTCATTTTTTGGCAGTGCTTCTTCATTTTGTTTTAATATGGTTGTTGGGTCAATATGTTTGTTAGATGCTGATTCGATTTCATTCTATTTTTTAATTTGGGAGTGGAGCTGTGCTTGTTGTATCGCAGAATAAGGGGATTGGATATACCATATCTATTCGCTTTCATTTGAGATGGTGAGTTGTGAACTTGTTTATCTGAATTACTAGTTTTAATCACCATAATTAAGCAAGGTGTAAAGTCAAATTTCTTTCACTGATTTCTACCTAAATGTGTTGCTGTAGAAACTAGTCCATCTCAGTCACACTATATGCTAGGACTCTTGTCACTATATATCAGTTTGTCTTAATTTGGCCTCAGTCATAAACTGCTGTTCCAGGTTGAATAACCAACTGAACTCAGATCTGTTTCATCTAAAGAACTTCCATATAGTGTTTGTTTTTATAACTCAAGAATGCTTATGTTAGTAAAATACTTGGTACGTTCCGGTTTTGTTCCGTGTCATAGGAAAATCTAGAATTTTATGTTCAGTTACTGAAGTTTTGGAGATTCCGCTTTATTTTCGGTTTCCGAGTTTGATAATTTTCGTTTTGTAAGTTCAATAAATATTTAACAATAAACGTTGACATAGTTTATACAAATTTTACAGTATTTCGACCTAAATTTACTTAAATAGACTACCACCATTTCGACCTAAATTCATTCAACTGCCGAAATTGGCAAGGAAACCAAAAAAAAAGGGAAAGACTCATATGCTACCAAATGCAGACTGATGTCACCATGGCCGCTGACTCAAATTTTTTGAAACCAAAGAGAAGGGAAAAGGAAGAGAAACTATAGTTAGAGTGTGAGTGACTGTGTACATGTATATGAGTGAATACATGTGTAATGAGGAGTCAATGTATACGAGTGAAATGAAGTGAGGAAGTGTATGTACAAGTGATTGTGTAAATAGAGGGGAAACACTGTGTACTATTTGAAAGTGTAATAAATATTTGTTTAAAAATAATTTTTGAATTAAATATTCAATTCTTATAAATATTATTAATAGTACGTGTAATATTCAAATCCATTGCATCTTTCAGCATTTTACAACGGGCATTAATTGTTGTTATAGAAGATATTATAACGGTCAATACTTGTTGCAAAAAACATTACAACGGTCAATACCTGTTGCAAAAAATATTACAACGGACTGCTATTCTATTGAAGGAACATAAAACAACAACATAAGACCGTTGTAAAAAGTCTATTACAACCGCTTGTTACAACGCTCATTGCCCATTATAAAAGGGGATATATTACAACATGACCTAACACAATGGGCAGGCTGGCCGTTGTAAAACCCCTATTACAACGGGCATCGTCGTAATAGATCTGTTTTGTTGTAGTGTCACTTTCATTTTATTCTTTGAGATATTTGTCTAATTTCGATTTACTAATTCCAAAGTTATCTAAGGCTTTCAATCTTTTAAAACGTGCTCTTAAATCTTCTACATCATCTTCATTCTCAATAATATTTTCTGCCTTGTTCGACAGATTGGGACTTCCATATTTTAATCTATACTCGTTAAACAATTGAAAAGTCACATCTTTAACAGCTTGTATCTTTTCAACATATGTTGAAGGATATAATATTTCCAGTGAAAATTGTAACAACCCGGAAAATCCGAACAAGTTAAAAAATTTATTTTGGCAATTTTAGCAAATTTGAATATTTAAAATGAATTATTTTAAATAATAACGACGAGAAATTTATTTTGAATAGAATTAGAACATATATATTTATTTGAATCGACGTTAGAATATAAAATTTTATTTTTAATTATAAAAGGAATTGAAAATGGCATGGTAGTTCGAAAATTCGATTTCAAATTTCAAATGAATGTACAGGATTCAAAATAAATCGGATTTTAGCGAAACCAAAAATATTTGAATCTATTTGAGAATATCTTTCCAACGAATCCGAAAAATTGAAATTACATAGCGGGAATAAAATGTTATGTCGAGTTGAAAATTCAGAATAGTCGCTATGGAAATATAGCCCTTAAAAATGGAAATTTTGTAAACGACCTCCGTTTTCGACAAAACCATTTTTGTTGGATCCGGGATGTCAAATTATTGCTAGATTCCAAAATTCATAATTTTCTGAATTAATATGTGAGTGTGGCAAAAGAAAACGTGTTTTGACAATTTCAGTCAATTTGGATCGACTAGAAAATGGCCAATTTTCAAACGGTCTCCAAATTTGCCGAAATTAGTTTTGTTAGAACTGTATCGCCAATACGAAGCTAGAAAATATTTTTCGGGAATTTTTAGAGTCCATGTGTGGCCCCGGTAAATTGAAATGTGCGTTTAAATTGAATATATAATGATTTATATTTTAGTTTAAACGAAAACTAATCGAAACGGTCGAATTGACTTACCGGGCATATCCCATTGTGTTCGGAATGGGGGTAATTAGTTAGGCGCGACAGTCGTTTGATTTGATTTGGAGTTGGGGAATTAAACGAATTATTTTTCAAATAATATTTAAATATTTATATATAAGCCCTGATTGTTGAGAAACCCTAGTCAAATTATCATAAATGGTCAACGCTCCCTTTCCGCCCTCTTTCAAAATCAACGGCGGAATTCTTCGATCTTTCTCCTCCAAATTACACTCAATCTGCGAATCGATTCACCCCACTCCAGAAGCGAAAATCCAAGAGCAAGGAACGCTCTTCAAATCTACACTAGATTGAAGATTTATCCCTGCTCAAGCAGAGCAGGGAGAATTTCCCTCCTAAATGACCGCTGTTCGGACGCAAATTCTGGCGAAAGGAGTGGATCGAACGGGAGGCGCTCGTAGCTGGTGGTAGCGCACGAGGGGGCGCATCCCGGGGGAGGGGGGTTCTGATGGCGGTCCGGTGCGAGGGTGGCGGAGCAAGGGGAAACCCTAGTTTTCGAAGTAGTTCGAACTCGTCCAGGCGCTATATAGAGGAATTCAACGACAGTGAAGAGGGTAATTTCATTGTTACTAATCACTTTGTTAATTGTTTTCTAAATTGACATTGTTTTAAAAATATCAGTTTGTCTATAAAATAAAAGTAGTGATGTTTATAAAATTAAAATCAGTTTGTTTATAAAAAAAATTAGCGATGTTTTTAAAATAGAAATAATAAAATAAAACTATGATTTCTATATAAAGGGAATTAAAATAAAACTATGATTTCTATATAAAGAGATTTAAAATAAAACTATGATTTCTATATAAAGAGGTTTAAAATAAGAATATAATTTTTATTGTATGAACATCGAAATAAAAATATTATTTTTATAATATAAACATCATATTAAAAATATGATTTTTTCTATGAACAGCGTGATGCATTGTGTGATGGACCTGGCAGGAAACGAATCCAAACCATCGCTAAAAAATGACGGAGTGGATCCCAAATGTGAGAACTTCTCACTGTAAAATTTATTCTCTAGTTAGTAATATATACTAGGATGCAGACGGTGCTTAGCAGCACCCGATACCCGTCGTCCACAGACCATGGATGACTTGTTTGTTTGTTTGATTGTGTTGTGAAAACTGATTGTATGATGTGGAATGGAATAAAATATTTTATAGTTAAACATATAATTTTTAACGTGTATATAAATAAAATAAATATTCATAAACAAATTGGACGATTTGTTTATGCACACTGATTTGACTGATATTGATTGGAACGATAAATTTTACACATCGCCCAACTGCACAAATAAAATTCATTATTTGTTGATTGAAACCCCACACGGGTATTGGAATGATATATGACATGCACTCATCCCAATAATTAGCTGTATGTAGATCAATTGATTGACAAGCTGTGTAAGCATTGAATATTTATATTTAATGCTTATACAGTGTAGAATGAACTCTGGATGATGGTTGATTGTTTATTATTGTTGTGATATACATGTGTTGTATGAAATCCATATAATCAACATTATATGGTAATTGACTGTGTCTGATTCCAATTTAGAAAGAATGAATATTTTAAAATAACGAATATTTTAAAATGATGAATATTTTAAAATAATATTCAGTAAAAGATCAAATTTTGATTTTAATGTCCGATTTGGGATGGATAAGAAAATATTTAAATATATCGAGCCATGCTGATTAGATTAACGTCATTTTGACGTGAACGATATTTATATCGATTTTATTCATTTTTAAAATGAATATTGAGAAGGAATTGATTCCAAAATCTAATGTTTTGAAAATACTATCATTTATATATCGATGATATGGAATATTCAATTTTGATTTGAAATTGAATATGAAGTTGAAATCATTTTGAAAACGAATTTATAACGATTTATAAAATACATTTTAAATGGAAATCGATTAAATATATATTATATATTATATATATAACATAATGGCCTGAATAGAACGCGCCGCGCTGCGGCAATTCACGAATTTTGACCATTGACTTCGAATGGACATTTCGGGAGATCCGACTGTTGGATTCTCCTAAAATCGAAACCGTTGGGTTCTTATCGAAAAGAGCTTTCCAATGAATATTAGAGATTTGAAACCTAACGGTTGGATTTGGATATATGTCCAAATCAAATTTGGAAAAGGTCGCTGTAAGTGTAGTTCGATGGTCGTTTGTGGAAATCAACTGTACGGGCCTTGGTAAAATTATTAAGAATATCACTAGTTAGTGTAAAATCATAATAAATGATTTGGAAAGAACTGGGATGAAAAATCCCATATTTGAAAAGATAAAAATATATTTATATCGAAATGAACTAGTTATGAACTAGAATTATAATCCAATATTTTTAAATAAATAAATTGGATTTGAAATGGTTTTAAAAATAACCAGAATTTCCAATATATAAATTGGAATGGATTTGAATCGAAATTATCTTCGGAATATTTCAATATTAGATTCCGTGATTATATGGATATTGTGGAGGAATTTGGAAGATATATATATATATATCGTTATCCTAATACTATATTTGTTGATTTCAGAATTTGATATTGAATATAAGCCGATATATTTTCTATTCAGAGTCTTGTATTAAATATCAAATGGGATTTGGGTTTGTCGTGAATGGTGTCTTCATTAACACTGTTCTTGAACCAAGTTAAGAAAAGATTAAATCTTTTTATTTAGATTTAATGAAGTATGCCAATTAATTGATATTTAATTGGAATGGAATCGAAATTGGTCTTTGGGTTTATCGTGAACGGTGTTTTAAATAACACTTGTTTTTTAACCCGATTAACAAAGGAATAAGATTTTGGGTTGTCGTGAATGGTATCTTTAATAATACTGTTCTTAGACCCAACAGAGTTAAGAAAATCAGAAACTAACTGGAGATTAGTTAAGTTGAATGATTTCCTGGGTATTAATCTGATGTTGGTTTCGGCCTTCGGGGTTAATACTTAGGGAATTGTTCACTTGCTAATTTACGGTTAAAGACTGATGGAATGGAATGTGATTTTGGGTTTATCGTGAACCGTGTTTTAATAGACATTGGTTCTTTAACCCAGTTAAAGACAGGAATAAGATTTTGGGTTGTCGTGAATGGTATCTTTAACAATACTGTTCTTAGACCCAATAGAGTTAAGAAAATCAGACTGGAGATTAGTTAAGTTGAATGGTTTCCTGGGTATTGATCTGATGTTGGTTTCGGCCTTCGGGTTTAATATTTAGGGAATTGTTCACTTGCTAATTTACGGTTAAAGGCTGATGGAATGGAATGTGATTTTTGGTTTATCGTGAACTGTGTTTTAAATGACATTGGTTCTTTAACCCAGTTAAAGACAGAATATGATTTCCCAAGTTAAATAATCATTAATATTGATTTTTGGGAAGATTAAAACCAAGTGGAGTTTTAATGAATCTTTAATTAGATTGAAATGATCGAGAATGGAGTATCACCAATTTTGCTCCAGGCGATAGTTAAATCTTTAATTAGATTTAAACGTGAAGTGGTAATTGAATTTACCGATAACACCGTGGTGTTAGATATGAAGTATTACCAGTTTTGCTTCATGGGATGAATAGGTTGGGATTAGGAAATTAAACAAATAATTATTTCGGTAAGGTTCGCTAATCCCGACTAGTTTGGGTAAACCATAATTTGGTTTGAGTTAATATCCAAAGGAAGATTAAAGAATAAATTTAAAGAATTTATCTTTGATAAAATTAATGGGAACCTTTCCCTAAATATATGAATATTTAGATAAAGAAATATTCTCGATTGGAATGAGGGGTATGTTGTTCTTTTATAGCACTTGTTTATTATATACGCGAATTATTCAGAAAGACCGGGTTTATCCCATTTTGAATAATTGATTCGACAATGTGTCGAGGATGAAGACGGTGGTTGAAGAACGGAGGTCTTCACATCGTTTGGATGATTACTGATGTCTTGATTGGGCCGTACACCCAAGACAAGGTAATAAGTGGTGATTGTCCAGACGTACTTGGAGATCGACCGGATATGCGAGAGCCTCTCTCCTGTATTGGACAAATGGGAGAGGAATAAGGTGCCTCCAGTTTCGTTCAGACCTAGGACGAACTTGTAAATCAACTGTGTGCCCGACATTGGATTTCATTCTGTGTGATTGATAGACATTAGTTGCATAGCGTGAATGCCTGTGTGGCATGCTGAGATGCAAATGATCGACGCTTCTGTTGAAAAGCAGAGTCTTGTGGTTGATGATCAAAGCACTGTGCTTTAATATAGCGTAGCTTTGTGTAGCGTTAATTCACGAGCCGCACAACCCGGTGTGAACCAGAAACGGGAGAGGACATCAGGGAGGGCGTGCTTTTCCTTCTAGCTAGGAGTAGTGTCAGTGGTTTGGCACGCCCTGACAAGTTTGACTCATGTAGTTGTTGGGTAGCGAGGCGCCTCAGTTATATCGGTCGTTCCGGGGCCGATTGTTTGGTCGGGATATGACCAGTATACGCCCCATAGGGCGGGAAAATGCAGTGTTCAGGCATTTTAATCCACATCGAGTGGACCGGCCCCAACGATCCAAGGGACAATGTGTTCTGTTCCTGAGGGGCGGGCTAGAGCGTCTCGAAGCGGTAAGGGCGATACCTTGCCTTGGTTCACAGATGGAAATCCAACTTCCAATACGACATTTTGTGGTTTTGATTGTAGAGCCTAGTATGACGACATAATGGGATGGGGCACTCATACCGTCTATGATTGATACTTATGATTGAAATTGTTTTGACACTATACACTTATAGTAATAATAAAACATGAAATTTTACGTACCAAGCATTCTTGGCTATTATAAGGTAAAAACTCTATCCTACATCTTGCGTTGCATTGTGTGATGGGACCTAAGTCTTATAATAGCTTCATTGTTCTTTATTTAGCATTGCGTTGTTGTTTTATGCACCAGTATTCTTAGGAGGAAACATGTTCCGTGTTATACGGCGTGGTCCGTTGATTTATTGAACTTTAAAATAAAGATTAATAACTGTTTTAGTTCTCACACCACTCACATGACTGACCTGGAGTTTATTGTTTTAACGTAAACTCTGGGTGCCCCTATTTTCGACACGGGCAGCTAGTAGTTTTGGTTTTGCATATTTATATTCACAGGATCCTGGTTTACAGCTGGAATGATATTCAGAAAGCTCTGTATCCGTATATTCTTTTCAGTTGTATTTTGTATTATTTTCCGCTGCATTGTAACTTGTAAATCTCTGTTATTTAGTAAATGTGTAATATTTATTCATACTCTGTATATTTTTGTACTCTGACGTAAATTGTTGTAATAAGCAATGAAATGTTCTTTTGTTTGTGTTCTGATTCGTCGTGTTCTCAACTCAATCCGGGCTTTCCTTCACGGGGAAGTTCGGGTCGTTTCAGGTGGTATCAGAGCTTTGGTTTATAGAGCTCGGAGAATAAGACACATTAGAACCAAATGAAAGAATTCATAAGAGATTGGATTAGTAATATCCGAATGACTCGTTAGAAATAGGGTCAGTAGTATCCTAGAACGAGTGTGAAGAGTGATATTTTTAAAATAAAAATGAAAACGAATTTTGTTTGGAAAATTTAAACCTTATTCGCATTTGAATATTTATTTTAAATTGAATTTGCACTATAGATTATATGGAGATTTTGAATATACGTCTGATTCACATGTATATGAAGCCTCAAATATACTGGATAAATATAGAATCACACTCCAGTCGCCCGGGGATAATCCTGATGATAGCAGCTGCATCATCAGTATTTATGTTCGAGTTTCGAAAGAGGGATATTTATATAATTCCAATTGGCTGGTGTGAGAACCAAAACTAGATAGGGTTTATTGTTGTGAATTGGCATAAAAAACATGATTTCCTGTATAATTATCAAAATTATGTGTTTGAAATGATAATCAACTAATTGATTGATGGTTGTGTTGTATGATTATTTGTTATCTAATAAAACCATTATGTGAAAGAAAGGTAAATTTAAGCCAAATTGTATCAAATATTGGACTGAATTGAAAATTGTTTGAAATTGCATGCATATACATGTATATACATTGAACAGGTCATAGCAGGGAAGCTAAACAGAGGAATAAAATTGTTTGCCCGATAAATAGGTACAAGTTTATTGTATTTCTTGGGGTTTTTGATGATTTTATGAGCCGATTGGCTAGCTGCTTGGCTGTTTCTTTTTCTTTTTGATTGGAGAAGCCTGTGTGGCGGTTTGGTGATTTTCCCGGTGCTCCCGTATAGGGGAGGTTATGGCGAATTTTTTCGAAAATTTAGGGTGTTAGCCAAATTTTTGAAAATTTTGAAAGGTTTTTAAAAGTTGAAAAACTTAAGCCGTAATGAAAATAAAGAAAGTTGAGTTGATTAGTAAAACAACTTTCAGCTCCGTTCCTTTTCGAGGACAAAAAGATTTTAAGTGGGGAAGATTGTAACAACTCAGAAAATCCGAACCAATTTAAAAATTTTATTTTGGCAATTTTAACAAATTTTGAATATTTAAAATGAATTATTTTAAATAATAACGACGATAAATTTATATTAAATAGAATTAGAACGTATATATTTATTTGAATCGACGTTAGAATATAAAAATTTATTTTTGATTATAAAAGGAATTGAAAATGGCGCGGTAGTTTGAAAATTCGATTTCAATTTTCAAATGAATGTACAGGATTCAAAATAAACCGGATTTTAGCAAAACCAAAAATATTTGAATCTATTTGAGAATATATTTCCAACGAATCCGAAAAATTGAAATTTCATAGCGGGACTTAATAGTTATGTCCAGTTGAAAATTCAGAATAGTCGCTATGAAAATATAGCCCTTAAAAATGAAAATTTTGCAAATGACCTACGTTTTTGACAAGACCACTTTTGTTGGATCCGGGATGTCAAATTATTGCTAGATTCCAAAATTCATAATTTTCTGAAATAATATGTGAGCGTGGCAAAAGAAAACGTGTTTTGACGGTTTTAGTCAATTTGGATCGACAAGAAAATGGCCATTTTTTAAATAATCTCCAAATTTGACGAAATTAGTTTTTTTAGAACCGTATCGTCAATACGAAGCTAAAAAATATTTTTTGGAAATTTTTAGAGTCCGAATGTGGCCCCGGTAAATTGAAATGTGCGTTTAAATTGAATATATAATGATTTATATTTTAATCTAAACGGAAACTAATCGAAACGGTCAAATTGGCTTACCGGGCATATCCCATTGTGTTCCGAGTGGGAGTAATTAACTAGGGGTGACAGTCTTTGATTTGATTTGGAGTTGGGGAATTCAAAGAATTATTTTTAAATTAAAATAATATTTATATATTTATATATAAGCCCTTATTGTTGAGAAACCCTAGTCAAACTATCATAAATGGTCAACGCTCCATTTCCGCCCTCATTCAAAATCAACGGCGGAAATCTTCGATCTTTCTCCTCTAAACTACACTCAATCTGTGATTCGATTCACCCTACTCCAGAAGCGAAAATCCAAGAGAAAAGGATGCTCTCGAATCTACACTAGATTGAAGAATTATCGCTGCTCGAGTTGGGAAAATTTCTCCTCCAAATGACCACTCTTCGGATGCAAATTCTGGCGAAAGGGGGATCCAATGGGAGGCGCTCGTGGCTGGTGGTAGCGCACGAGGAGGCGCGTCGAGGGGGTTCTGATGGCGGTCCGGTGCGAGGGTGGCGGAGCAAGGGGAAACCCTAGTTTTCGAAGCAGATCGAACTCGTCCAGGCGCTATACAGAGGAATTCAACGGCAGTGAAGAGGGTAATTTCATTGTTACTAATCACTTTGTTAATTGTTTTCTAAATTGACATTGTTTTAAAAATTCAGTTTGTCTATAAAATAAAAGTAGCGATGTTTATAAAATTAAAATCAGTTTGTTTATAAAAAAAATTAGCGATGTTTTTAAAATAGAAATAATAAAATAAAACTATGATTTCTATATAAAGAGATTTAAAATAAAACTATGATTTCTATATAAAGAGATTTAAAATAAAACTATGATTTCAATATAAAGAGGTTTGAAATAAGAATATGATTTTTATTGTATGAACATCGAAATAAAAATATTATCTTTATAATATAAACATCATATTAAAAATGTGATTTTTTTCTATGAACAGCGTGAAACATTGTGTGATGGAACTGGCGGGGAGCGAATCCAAACCATCGTCCGCTAAAGAATGACGGAGTGGATCCCAAAGGTGAGAACTTCTCACTGTAAAATTTATTCTCTAGCTAGTAATATATACTAGGATGCAGACGGTGCTTAGCAGCACCCGACACCCGTCGTCCACAAACCATGGATGACTTGTTTGTTTGTTTGATTGTGTTGTGAAAACTAATTGTGTAATGTGGAATGGAATAAAATATTTTATAGCTAAAAATATAGTTTTTAACGTATATATAAATAAAATAAATATTCATAAACAAATAGGACGATTTGTTTATGCACACTGATTTGACTGATATTGATTGGGACGATAAATTTTACACATCGTCCAACTGCACAAATAAAATTCATTATTTGTTGATTGAAGCCCCACACGGGTATTGGGATGATATATGACATACACTAATCCCAATAATCAGCTGTATGTCGATCGATTGATTGACAAGCTGTGTAAGCGCTGAATATTTATATTTAATGCTTATACAGTGTAGAATGCACTCTGGATGATGGTTGATTGTTTATTATTGTTATGATATTCATGTGTTGTATGAAATCCATATAATCAACATTATATGATAACTGTCTGTGTCTGATTCCAGTTCAGAAAGAATGAATATTTTAAAATAACGAATATTTTAAAATGATGAATATTTTAAAATAATATTCAGTAAAAGATCAAAATCTGATTTTAATGTCCGATTTGGGATGGACACGAAAATATTTAAATATATCGAGCCATGTTGATTAGATAAAAGCCATTTTGACGTGAACGATATTTATATCGATTTTATTCATTTTTATAATTAATATTGAAAAGGAGTTGATTTCAAAATCTAATGTTTTGAAAATACTATCATTTATATATCGATGATATGGAATATTCAATTTTGATTTGAAATTGAATATGAAGTTGAAATCGTTTTGAAAATGAATTTAAAATGATTTATAAAATAGGTTTTAAATGAAAATCGACGAAATATATTATATATATATATATAATATAATGGCCTGAATAAAACGCGCCGCGCTGCGAAAGTTTGCGAATTTCGACCGTTGACTTCGAACGGACATTTCGGGAGATCCGACCGTTGGATTTTCCTAAAACCGGAACCATTGAGTTCGTATCGAAAAGAGCTTTCCAAAAAATATTAGAGATTTGAAATCTAACGGATGATTTTGGATTTATGTCCAAATCAAATTTGGAAAAGGTCGATGTAAGTGCAGTTCGATGGCCGTTTGTGGAAATCGACTGTACGGGCCTTGGTAAAATTATTAAAAATATCACTAATTAATGTAAAATCATAATAAATAATTTGGTTGGGATGAAAAATCCCATATTTGAAAAGATAAAAATATATTTTTATCGAAACGAACTAGTTATGAACTAGAATTATAATCCAATATTTTTAAATAAATAAATTGGATTTTGAAATGGTTTTAAAAATGACCAGAATTTCCAATATATAAATTGGAATGAATTTGAATCGAAATTATCTTCGGAATATTTTGATATTAGATTTCGTGATTATACGGATATTGTGGATGAACTTGGAAGATATATATCGTTATCCCAATACGATATTTGTTGATTTAAGAATTTGATATGGAATATGAGCCGATATATTTTCTATTCAGAGTCTTGTATTTAATATCAAATGGGATTTGGGTTTGTCGTGAATGGTGTCTTCATTAACACTGCTCTTGAACCCAGTTGAGAAAAGATTAAATCTTTTTATTTAGATTTAATGAAGTGTACCAATTAATTGATATTTAATTGGAATGGAATCGAAATTGGTCTTTGGGTTTATCGCGAACGGTGTTTTAAATAACACTAGTTCTTTAACCCGATTAACAAAGGAATAAGATTTTGGGTTGTCGTGAATGGTGTCTTTAATAATACTGTTCTTAGACCCAACGGAGTTAAGAAAATCAGAAACTGATTTGGGATTAGTTAAGTTGAAGGTATTGATCTGATGTTGGTTTCGGCCTTCGGGGTTAATACTTAGGGAATTGTTCACTTGCTAATTTACGGTTAAGGGCTGATGGAATGGAATGTGATTTTGGGTTTATTGTGAACCGTGTTTCAAAGGACATTGGTTCTTTAACCCAGTTAAAGACAAGAATAAGATTTTGGGTTGTCGTGAATGGCATCTTTAATAATACTGTTCTTAGACCCGACGGAGTTAAGAAAATCAGAAACTAATTGGAGATTAGTTAAGTTAAATGGTTTCCTGGGTATTGATATGATGTTGGTTTCGGCCTTCGGGGTTAATACTTAGGGAATTGTTCACTTGTTAATTTACGGTTTAAGGCTGATGGAATGGAATGTGATTTTGGGTTTATCGTGAACCGTGTTTTAAATGACATTGGTTCTTTAACCCAGTTAAAGGCAGGATATGATTTCCCAAGTTAAATAACCATTAATATTGATTTTTGGGAAGATTAAAACCAAGTGGGGTTTTAATGAATCTTTAATTAGATTGAAATGATCGAGAATGAAGTATCACCAGTTTTGCTCCAGGCGATAGTTAAATCTTTAATTAGATTTGAACGTGAAATGGTAATTGAATTTATCGATAACACTGTGGTGTTAGATATGAAATATTACCAGTTTTGCTTCATGGGATGAATAGGTTGGGATTAGGAAATTAAACAAATGATTACTTCGGTAAGGTTCGCTAATCTCGACTAGTCTGAATAAACCATAATTTGGTTTGGATTAATATCCAAAGGAAGATTAAATAATAAATTTAAAGAATTTATCTTTGATAAAATTAATGGGAACCTTTCCCAAAGTATATGAATATTTGGATAAAGAAATATTCTGGACTGGAATGAGGCGTATGTTGTGTTTTTATAGCACTTGTTTATTATATACGCGAGTTATTCAGAAAGATCGGGTTTATCCCATTCTGAATAACCGATTCGATGATGTGTCGAGGATGAAGACGGTGATTGAAGACCGGAGGTCTTCACATCGTTTGGATGATTACTGATGTCTTGATTGGGAAATACACCCAAGACAAGGTAATAAGTGGTGATCGTCCAGACGTACATGGAGATCGACAGGATATGCGAGGGCCTCTCTCTTGTATTGGACATATGGGAGAGGAATATGGTGCCTTCGGTTTCGTTCAAACCTAGAACGAACTTGTAAACGGACCGTGTGTCCGACATTGGATTTCATTCTGTGTGATTGATAGACATTGGTTGCATAGCGTGAATTGCCTATGTGGCATGCTGAGATGCAAATGATCAAGGCTTCTGTTGAAAAGCAGAGTCTTGTGGTTGATGATCAAAGCACGGCTTTAATATAATGTAGCTTTGTATAGCGTTAATTCACGAGCCTCACACCCCGGTGTGAACCAGAAACGGGAGAGGACATCAAGGAGGGCATGCGTTTCCTTCTAGCTAGGAGTGGTGTCAGTGGTTTTGCACGCCCTGACAAGTTTGACTCATATGGTTGTTGGATAGCGAGGCGCCTCGGTTATATCGGTCGTTCCGGGGCCGATTGTTTGGTCGGGATATGACCAGTATATGCCACATAGGACGAGAAAACGCAGTGTTCAGGCATTTTAATCCACATCGAGTGGACCGGCCCTGACGATCCAAGGGACGATGCGTTCTATTCCTGAGGGGCGGGCTAGAGCGTCTCGAAGTGGTAAGGACGATCCCTTGCCTTGGTTCATAGATGGAAATCCAACTTCCAATACGACATTTTGCGGTTTTGATTGTAAAGCCCAGTATGGCGACATAATGGGATGGGGCACTCATGCCGTCTATGATTGATACTTATGATTGAAATTGTTTTGACACTATACACTTAAAGTAATAATAAAACATGAAATTTTACGTACCAATCATTCTTGGCTATTATAAGGTAAAACCTCTATCCTCTGGCTTGCGTTGCATTGTGCGATGGGACCTGCGTCTTATAATAGCTTCATTGTTCTTTATTTAGCATTGCGCTATTGTTTTATGCACCGGTATTCTTGGGAGGAAATCCGTTCCGTGTTATACGGCGTGGTCCGGTGATTTGCGAATTTTAAAATAAAGATTAATAACTGTTTTAGTTCTCACACCAGTCACATGACTGACCTGGAGTTTATTGTTTTAACCTAAACTCTGGGTACTCTTATTTTCGACACGGGCAGCTAGTAGTTTTGGTTTTGTAGATTTATATTCACAGGATCCTGGTTTATAGCCGGAATGATATTCGGAAAGCTCTGTATCCGTATATTCTTTTCAGTTGTATTTTGTATTATTTTCCGTTGCATTGTAACTTGTAAATCTCTGATATTTAGTAAATGTGTAATATTTATTCATACTCTGTATATTCTTGTAATCTGATGTAAATTGTTGTAATAAGCAATGAAATGTTCTTTTGTTTGTGTTCTGATTCGTCGTGTTCTCAACTCATTCCGGGCTTTCATTCACGGGGAAGTTTGGATCGTTTCAAAAATTCTATAAAATTAATTTTCCAACGAGGATCAAGCACAATAGCTATATATGTTAACATATCATCTTATCCCAACAACCCCAATATCATACTTCTCTTTCATTTTATTTTCCATGTTTTGTAATCGAACATCACTATAAAGTTGCATTTTATCCAAGCTTTCAACCACTTTACTAATTTCATGCATATGACAGTAGCTAGTAACATACGAAGAACCGGACACATGTAATGTTAGTTCATAAAATTTACAAAGAAAACAACATAATTTTCGAGCATTTCCCAATCTACCTTCGTAGACACACCTCCTCCTTTTTCTAACTCACTCCTATAAAATCAATCCTCAATATCAAATCTTCAATGGCTTGCTCATATTGTTGTGCTTCACTAAGCATTAAGTATGTGGAATTCCACCTCAATGGAACATCTAAGAATAATCCACTTTTAACACAACTTTTAAGTTTCTCAAATCTAGATGGAGACTATCTAATATATCTAACTGCTGCTTGTACACGTGCTATAGATTCTCCAACCTCTTTAAGTCCATTGTTTATGACTAATTTTAAGATGTGTATGATACAATGCATATGCAAGAAATTTTCTTCTAAAATGGTTCCTTCATATTATTAAATCTACGTTTCAAGTAACCAATCATGGCATCATTTGAGCTAGCATTGTCACCAGTTATTGTAAATATCTGAACTATACCCCAATCCATCAAACAATTTTCTATTTCTTTACCTAAATCTTCACCTCTGTGACTAGGTAGTGGACAAAAAAATTACAACTCTTTTTTTAGTTTCCAGTTATTATGAATCCAATGAGTAGTTAGAAATATATAGTTAATCCTTTGTATTGATGTCCATGTATTGTTGGTAAGACATATCATTTGAGAAGCGTCACGAAAAACTGATTTTAGTTGAGCTATTTCATCAAGAAATACTCCATAATAACCTCTTTGAAGAGTGAATCTTGATGGATGATGAAACTGAGGACCAAGTGCCTTAAAAAAAGATGTTTAAAACCGATGCCATAAACTGATTAAAATGGAAGCTCATCCAAAATAAAATAATATGATATAGCCTTTCTAACTTCATTTGCATCAAATTTACATGTTTTCAAAGAGCTAACACCACAATTTTCTCCAATATTAAAAATTATTTGTGCTTGTGTTGTATCTTTATTATGAGGAAAATCCTTGCAAATAGCCGTATGAGTTTTTAAGCTTAAAGTGCCGTTTTTTACTAGAATTCGAAAAGTACTCAAGTTTACAATAACTACAATAGGCCTTTGGTTTACCTTCTTCTACTATGAAGGAAGTGAAATGATCCCATACTTTGTACCTTTTCTACAGACCCTTCCTTTTTGTTCCAAATTTGAAGTACCACTTTGAGAATCTATTGCTGGCTTACTTGTTTTAAATCTCTTATTATGGACCTATTAAAATAAAATAAGCAATATCATGCAACTGAAACAGCGAAAATGAACTTTAATGAATGTGACGACCTCCCCTATATATCCTGCATAAACCAAGGATGAAGTGCGTTGTACGACGTGCCAACTGATACGGGACAATCATCAAAGAAGATAACACAAGCGGAACCTGTTGTATAACTCACAGCGTAAGGATAAAATATAATAGAACATATACAACATGCAATAATAGTGAAGCAAAAATGAGAAAATCCTAAAACTTTCATATCATCACGAAATATCCGTACATTAACAGAATCTGTACAATCAGCCTCACTCCAAAGTTACTCAAAGTATCAGTAATCATAATACTGAAAATAACTAACAGTAGATAGTAGGAAATAATGCGTCCTACTCGTCGTCGCTCAACAGCATCGCCCTTATCAAGATCTACTACCTGTTACCTGCTACTTAGTCTGCCTATCCAACACATGGATGAACAGCCCAAGGTAATAATAGGGAGACATCAAACCTTGAGTCAGACAATAGTCTTAATGACCGATAAATAGCTATTTAACATCATCAATAAAGTATATGAGAAATAGGTAGCTTAATCATCCAATCTACCAACACAACATAGAAGAACCCCAACACGTCTCATCCACATCCGACAGTGATAGCCTTTACAACAATCAACAAAGAAACAAACAGTAGCATTCATAGCAACCAATAATCAAGCGTAGACCAATCTAATCGAGTTCAACATCCCCCAAGCACAAACCCCGAAGTCCTAAGCCAACATCAGATAAGCACCCAAGAGATATCTCCCTCGACGTCGGACAATCTACACAAGACGATACAAGTAAAATAACAACATCCATGACTCAGGCTATCACCGCCAACATTGCCTTGAAACCACCTTTAATCATATGACTGGCCATGACATGCATGTATCAAGGGCTAATGGTAACCCCGGTTCTAGCTAAACTCCATATGCCATCGTGACTCGTATGTTTGTATTATTTGCAAAGACAACTAGGCCCATCATGACTGCATAGGGTACACGATCTTTATCGAATCAGATCATAATGGGCGTCCCCATGATATCCCTGCCTTCAGTTCTCTAGAACCTCCGACTAACGATAATCCCTCAGCCTTCATAACTGTTGTCATTATCACCGACGACTATCCATAAGCTCAAAGTAGCTTAAGAAACCATTATCCATGAGCTCAAACAATATTGAGCCATCTTCATATTCGTTGCATTTCATCGATCAACGAATATTTCACAATACTATGAACATTTCACCCTGAATTCACCTTAAAGTTACATCCAATGTCAAACCAAAAATAAACTTCGCTTGGTCACATATTTGATGGATCATTCACCGATCCATCAGTGGATCGGTTGCCGGTCCATCACTTGATTGGTCGCCGATTCGTCACTGGACTGGTCCCCGATACATCAGTAGACTGCTCGTCGATCCATCACTGTAGATCCATCCAACTACGTATCCATCACTATAGATTCATTGCAGATCCATCACTGTCGATCCATCAATGCAGATCCAACTGCAGATCCGTCACTGCCGATCCATCACTTTTGATCCGTCACTGCAGATCCATCACTGCAGATCCGTCACTGCCAATCCATCATTACTAATCCATCACTGCAGATCCATCACTGTAGATCCATCACTGTAGATCCATCACTGCAAATCCATCATTTTCGATCCATCACTGCAGATCCATCACTGCGGATCCATCCAGCTGCGGATCCAACCTGTTGCGGATCCATCAAACTGCAGATCCATTACTGCAGATCCATTACTGTCGATCCATCACTGCTGATCCATCACTGTAGATCCCTCACTGTCGATCCATACTCGATTCACCATAAATGGGTTATTCTATGCACACACACTCGTCCAAGGCGACTAGTTTCATCTAAACAATCAATAACCCAACAATTCAATCGTCAACAACTATTACCATAACAAATAATCATCATTCAATCATATGAATTTCACCAAATCATGATAAAACAAAGAATGTGCAAATAAATGGAACTAAACTTGCACAAATACATGAATTAACACAACAATTTACCGATTGGAGCTGCTAGATTAGATCATATGGTGATTCGAATGAAAATATACATACCATGAGGTAGATCTATGTGAAAATGACAAGAAACGATGAAAATAAGATGTAGCACCCCACACTTTTCTACGCCTAAATTTCGACAAAATAAAAACTCAAACACATCTAAGCATGGAGCGTGTAATCTGGTACCTGCAATAAATGAGCATAATATAATCAGGGTACGATAAAGAAAACTCACAGTGGAAAAAAAATAGGATAACTAGTATTAACTCAAGTAACTACCTTTTCAAAGTAAGTCACTTTGCCTATACCGAACATGAGAGAGAACGAGTACCACAAGCTAAATCTAAACACCTGTGAGAACTCGACCTTCTCTAGGAAACCTGGGAGGTTGTAATGAGGAAGAGGGTTAGAACAACAAGTTCTGGTGACTAAGAAAATTACAACACATGTTTTGATACACATATGTATCCCATTTGGTTCAACCCAAGATGTATTCCTAACCAGGTTAGTTATTCTAGCCAACCTAGCAAATGTTTACGCACGACTTTACTACCCTTCGCAAAGTAGTATACCCAAATTACATTATCGAGATAGGACATTTGCATACAATTTTGTAAAGCTTTTATACCAGAGCTTAACCGGTTAATTCTATTGAGAGTGGGCCCCTAATTACGGGGTTTCATTCTATATCCTCATTCACTATTCTTTTATTATTTAACGCCTCACTATCAGTGATAGATAGGGTGGATTCTCCCTGATTACTTAAGACCCTAGGAGGACCTCTTGGTCACTTATTAACCCTCGATAATATATTCAACGTTAACATAAACTAGAGGGCACTAGCTACGAGCCCTACTAGTTAAGGCTTCTGTCATTCACGCATATACCCTTACCCCGCAAAAGGTAAGAGAATGTATTTTATCGTGCGTTATACCTTCTAGCTGACCTTATTAGATAATTTCCTTAGTTCCTTAATACTTCCCATAGGATAGACGGGCATATCTGACCCTTTTAATCCCCAGGTTTGGGTAGGCCCACACACACAAGCCATTTAAGACCCATATACTGACAAACCTATTCCCAGGTGGACTCTTCAACCCCTAGTCTCTTAGCCTTTTAGGACCAGGAAGCGTACTATGCGCGAAGGTTAATAGTTTGTACCCCATTTGCCTTTAACACTTTCCCTTTTTAGGATAAAATAGGCTACATTATTAAGTCATTCCCATTTAGTTCCTTTATACGAAAATACTATACATACACCATTTATTTGCGTCACGAGTTTATATGATTAATAATATCTTGCATTACTAACTTACTAAGTCCAACTTTATTTTTATTTATAAGTTATATATTCATTACTATAAATAAGGAAGGTTGTATTCTCTTTACCCTAGAATATTTATTTGATTACCTCCTTAATTGGACTTAGTATTTAAACGACAATCAATATCAATTTATCCCCTTATGACCCCCATTTACTTCCCATTTCTTTATTTATTTCCCTTTATGACCATAACGGTCATATTTTCCTAAGGCAACCATTTCTCTTTAATTACCATTATTTTCAATTAATGTCATTTATGAGCCTAACGGTCATAATTTTCCTAAGGCATTAATTACAATGGAATATCCTTTTTCTATCAGTACTGAATATATTTAATTGTTGTACCCCAGCAGAAAATTACTATTCTTATTCTTTTATTTATTAGTTTATTGGTTGTTATATATATATATATACATATCTGTTTATGCACTAGCCTCTCACATTAAGTTGATTCCCTGTGGATGCTGGATTTGCCGGTCGGTTCCGGGAGGACTTCTACCGTAAGTGAACTTAACCCCATGCCTTAGTACATTATTTTTTATGCATCATACCCCTCACATTAAGCTGGCTACCTGTGGTTGCTGGATTTGTCAGTCGGTTCCGGGCAGGCTTATACCACAAGTGAATTTAACCTCATGTCTAAATGCGATTATAATTCAAGTTTTCTAATTGGTGTATACAACATTTATCCTAAATAAATTTTAGGAATTGTAACCATTATCTTATCATATTCACTTTCCCCGTTCAACACTTTGTCACAATTATTATTTACTGATTAATGGTCCTATTTGTAGCAATTAATTATATTGATTGCTACAAATGGTCACCACAAATATATTCATTTAATATGGAATACAATTTACATATATGATTGCATAAATGAATATTATCCTCTCATTCAACATTCAATACAATATGTATATTTTACCATTCTACGCTGATTTGGACGGATAATATGTATATGTTTTTATTTTATGATTTTGTATGGCCAACGCAGTTATCTTTTATTTTTATTGTTAATTTTAATTCTTATTCATGAATTAATGATTTGGTATAATCAATGTACCAAACATTTCCTTTTTATATTCAATGTTGTCAAAAGATTTCCAATCTTCCAAAAAGACTATTAGTAGTAATTATTGTAACTTATGCTAAATTTGTGAAATAGACACAATTTAAATTCACAAGATATATATATATATATATATATATATATATATATATAGAGAGAGAGAGAATAGTAGATGAAAACTACGCACAAATATCTTTTTTATATTTATACATACGTTTGCACCACTTTTCCTTTTTAGATCTTTTTTCACACTTCTTGTGAATCCAAAATGACATCTTTTTGTTCAAAAAGAAGAAAATGGCATATTTACAATAATTAAGCCAAAACCCAACAATATTGAATACAAGTAGCTAATTACAATCACATAATATAACAATCATATCTTTCTGAATTCACATAATTTGCCAATTTCATCTTTTTACCCAAATTCACATATTTTATTTTCCAACACTGAACTAAAGATCTAGAATTTAACTATATATAGTTTGTTTAATGGGACTGATTTTCAGATTTACAGTGTTATGCAATATCACAATACATTCTATAATATAATTGCAATATATTTCATGACATAACAGTAGGAATAAGTGTAAATCAGTTTAAGAAATCCTACAATTCATTTTATGCATAGTCATGACGTACAACTCACATGTTTTACACATTTTTACAACCAATTCTGATGGGTGTCAATCTAATTATAACAATTTATTTATCAAATCTGATAGGCACAGGGATAAAATTTGAACTTATTACAAACGAGATAAATACATTACTATAAATGTATATATAAATTTCTCACTCATCTTATTGCTTCCAAATTCAAAGTTTTGAACCCTTGTAGGCTTACAATCCCCAAATTCTTATAAATTTACAATTTATCTATGAAGGAGAAATGTAAGAAAAAGGGAAAAGAGCGACGAATCTATTGTTGAGCATCATCTTCCATTGAATCTATTAATCTTCCCAACTCCATATGAATTTGATTTGATTCGATATATATATGAACATATTTTTATTAGAGGAAGAAAAATGGTAGAGCTTCGCTGCCTCAATAGATTTGAATGGAAAAGAATGAGGCTCTACTGTTTTATTTTTAGGGGCGGAAATAGCCTTGGATCATCAGATCAGTTTTTAGTTATATTCATCCATTCATATAAAGTTTTATATAACAAAACCCTAGCAGCCACCGTGTGGCTCGATCTAGCAGTCGCAGCCAGCGGTCGACCTGGCAGTGAGGTGGCTAGGCAATTATATATTGCCATATATAATTTATTCTGTTTTATTTATTTTCAGTCAGTTTTCATATTTCGTCCGTATCTTTTTTATATGGACTCCGTTCACGAAACTCCTAACATGAAAGTTGACCAGAATTCCGAGATGAACGCACCGGTTAACGTTTCGTGGTCAAATTCCATTATTTGCAGAAATTCCTATTTTTGAGCTTCTAATTACATAACTATTTATTGTCAAAATTCGGGGTTGTTACATTCTTCCCCCCTTAAAAGGAACTTCGTCTTGAAATTCTAACACCTATTTATCTGATCCTACACAACCAATTTGTGTACATACACTTTACAACCATGTGTATATGTGCATGATGTACATAATGTATTTCAACCATAAAATATTCATGCAAGATGATTCTAAATCGGGTCATCTATATGCATGCATTGATATTTTTAAAACACTTTCAAAAACATGATGCAAAACATCCTAAATATACTAGCAGTTTTATATGAATGCAAATTTTGAAAATTCTTTTTCATGCATAACCTTCACGTAATTTCGAATAAAAATGTGAAGCAATCAATTTTGCATCCAAACGCTACCATCCAAAATGTCATGCAATCTAATCGTTTCCTATTTAATTTCTCCTAAACCGGAAAAAGGAAATTGGAGCTAAGGTTTTTAATATTTATCTCGCTCACAACTTCTCCAATTCCTACCCTACAGTGCAATTTTCACCTCAGTTATCCAAAATACTCCAAAAATTTCCATCTGTAGACTGTAAAGGAGGCTTAAAACAAGCTCTAAAACATAAAATGAGTTAATTAATAACTCTCGCGTATCGTTGACAATGTATGGAAACAACGTTTCCAAGGCCAAGACATCATTTTTCCTGTTGTCATTAACATTTTTATCGTATCGTCGGTACTACTGCACTACTAACACGCGCACACAAAGCATTCAAATATCTTCCTTACGCCATTCATGTGACCAAGAATTGAAATTTTTCATAAAAATAAATTTCCGCTTAAAAACTTCTTGTGTTTCTTTTGAAAATTTCTTTTCAAAACCGTTTCACTTTCCTATAAAATAAGAAAATAATTTAAAAAAATTCAAACAATATTTTCCCAAAAGCTTTTAAAAATATGTTTTTTCGGATATTTAAATGATTCAAGTCACATGTTGGCGAAGAAGGAAGTCAATCACATCATAAATGCAAAAAATGAAATCACGCACAAAAAGACTAAATTAAATTTTAGCTTTAACAAGGAACGGTGATTTATTTATACATATACCCGTGACGAAAAACAACGCAAAACCGGTTATTTGCTCAAATTTATCCAACACAGAATTCTATTCTTTCCACCTCTAGGACAAGGGTTAGTTTAGATATGAAATGATATTTCTTTCGAACTGGTATGCGTGAACGACATAAACATCTCCAAACATTGAAATCTCATTAACCTAAGTCGTGCGATTTTAAACAACACTAACAGTTACAAGCACGAATCACCATAACCAAGAACCCGATGCTGGAAAGGGATAACAACAAAACAACACCAAAACTCCTAAAACAATGGTTATAAACAATGAGATGTCTTGCTCCGCGGCTAGAGCTCAAACCAATACTTATGATCTTTAATTAAGCATATCATGGTAGCATAAATACTCATTCTCGTGTTACCAACACAGCTGGTGTTGTTTGGAGGTTCCCACATCACCGTCTCTTCTAAGAGAGAATTTATGATGAGAAAAGAAACCTACCACAAAACTGCTTCTCATAGAAATCCACTAATTATTGCCTAAAGACAAAACAGATATGTGAAAATATAGAATGTAACTTCATGAGACAACACACAAGAACAACAAGCTGAATCGAATATGATGCGGCACTATGTTATGGTTACACCACCGATCAAGAAAAGGATTGATTTCCGCATCATGAGACAAATCTAGTCATAACTTTGTCATAACTTCTCATTTATAGAACGATGTGCAAAATGGGTCACATGTCTACATGGATCGTTTGAACATAGATTCAAAACCAACATCAAGAAAAAGATATTTGCTGCAAACTCTCCAAAGCCGGTCAAACAAAAGACCATACAAGCCCGCGTAAGACACGGATTCCTCTCAAATCTAATCGAGACTCTCCTCAGAAAACCCACCCAAAAACAGCTTAATCTTCATCTCCGAAACGACGATCGCCTTCAGAAGAACCTATTCAAACAAGGTATAGCAAAGGCAGATGCAGCACAAACAACAACATATTCTAAGACTTCGAGCAATGGACCGGCGCAAATCCAGCTGTTTTGCTAAATTTTCTTAGCCTTAAAGCGGTGAGACATTTTTTCTCATCCTAACCCAACCAAATGATCTTTCCCTAAGGGTGAGTCTTAAATGGTACGAGTAAAATCGGATAGCTCAATTAGGTATTATAGGCCAAGAAATGGTCAGAGAAAAGTATTAGATCTTGGAGTATTAGTGAGGCAAGATCTAATGCAACAACAAGCGTGAAGAGGAGGAGACGAGGCAACGATAAGGAAAGAGAAGAAGAATAGAGATATTCTTTGGCTAGATGAGGAAGAAAGGACGAAAGAAGGAAGTTAATGGGTAATTTGGATGCAACTTTTACGGTTGAGTCCTCGGTCCAAGTTGTACCAAATTTATCAACTAATTGACCGTTCTAGTATAGCACTAAACGGTCAACTACAAAATGAGTTTTGGACAAAGGTTGGACCTTGACCGTATTAGGCTGGATTAAAATATTAATCATCCCGCATCATCTTTTAAGATTTAATGTGATCCAAAAATAATTATCCTCATCACCGCGGTATATTAAAGACCATAGCTAAACTCCGAACCAACTCCATGGATTTATAGTCTCAACAATGATGCTTTGACTACACAACGACCGAGCGAATTCCAAAAATAATTCAGCTAGAAATTCGTAATATAGTTAAAACGGATTTTCCCCTTACCTAACTGACCACAAACAGAGGATTCACGAAATCAAATACACAAAATCCGGATGAAGGATTTTCCTTATCCTTCTCGAAGAAAAATTTAACACTTTTCCAAAAATGGGATTTATTTATAAACTAACGGTTTCGTATTTATAAATCCATTTTGTTATTACTATTTATATACCAGTTTTATATTTTAAACTGAAAAAAGGCCTTTTTGTGTTTAAAAGCATTGAAGCTTTAAAACAATTTAGATTAATTTTTCTAACTTAAGTAAATTATTCAAGATGTATAGGAAGATGGATACTGAAAATCACAAGGAATAGATATTTATTATTCTTGAGTTTTAGTGTATACTCCTTGTTATTTTTAATTCCTTCTTCCCTACCAATCAGACTATATTTATTAAAATTACTGAATGGCCCCAAAAAATTAAAAATACGAATAAACTAAGAATTTAAAACTATATCTTTACAAACTGTTTTTCCGAAACCGTATTTCAAAACCGTTGAAATCCATTTTTATTTCTCAATTAGTTTTAAAAATAAATTTACTTGAGTACAAGGCTAAGGACTCAATTGAATACTTCAACAAAGATAGATTCAGAATTTTAACAAAGTAACAAATGGATATACCTCGTAATTATATTTTTGAAATGGACACGACATATTAACGTGGGTTTTTTCTCTGTTTTGGATCGAGTAATGGCCTTAACTGAAACTACCAACGAAACCAAACCAAGAATTTATGACTATCTCGGTTGTAGCTAAATTTTTATATTAACATATATATTTTATTCCAGTTTCCAAATCTCGAGTCAGCGGAATCCATCATATGTCATCTCATGCTCTTCACGACGAAATTGACAACGTACTATAGGGTAAGACAGAATCGGCTAGAAACCCGAACTCAACATATTTCAATACTTAGTCACTCAAAGCCAATTATATATAATTTGGCCCACGACTAATTTCTATAGTCGAAATAAATTAAAGCCGAGTAAGAAAGATAAAAAAAACAGAAAATAAAATCGAATTATGTTCTCTCACGATTCATAATTTAACTAATTCCTCCGATTGTTTAACCTAAGCTCCGATACCAAATGTAAAACCCCACACTTTTCTATGCCCAAATTTTGACAAAAATCGAAACTCAAACACATCCAAGCATGGAGCGTGTAATCTGGTACCTGCAATAAATGAGCATGAGCATAATCAGAGTACGATAAAGAGAACTCACAGCGACAACAAAATAGGATCACTAGTATTAACTCAAGTAACTACCTTTTCAAAGTAAGTCACTTTGCCAATACCAAGCATGAGAGAGAACGAGAACCGAAAGCCAAACCTAAACACCTGTGAGAACCCGACCTTCTCTTGGAAACCTAGGAGGTTGTAATGAATAGGGGGGGGTCAGAATAACAAATTCCGGTGACTAAGAAATTTACAACACATGTTATAATACACATATGTATCCCGTTTGGTTCAACCCAAGATGTATGCCTAACCAGGTTAGTTATTCTAGCACAACCTAACAAATGTTTACGCATGACTTTACTACCCTTCGCAAAGTAGTATTCCCAAATTATATTATCGAGGTAGGACATTTACATACTTTTTCTGAAGCCTTTATACGAGAGCTAAACCGGTTAATTCTATCGAGAGTGGGCCCCTAATTACGGGGGTTCTATCTATATCCGCATACACTATTCTTTATTATTTAACGTCTCACTATAAATAATAGATAAGGTGGATTCTCCTTGATCACTTAAGACCCTAGGCAGATCTATTGGTCACTTATTAACTCTCGATAATATATTCAATGTAAACATAAACTAGAGGGCACTAGCTACGGGCCCTACTAGTTAAGGCTTCCGTCATTCACGCATATACCCTTACCCCGCATAAGGTGAGAGAAGGTATTTTATTGTGCGTTATACCTTCTAGCTGACATTATTAGATAACCTCCTTAGTCGCTTAATACTTCCCGCGGGATAGACGGCCATATCTGACCCTTTTAATCTCCTTGTTTAGGTAGGCCCACACACACATGTCATTTAAGACCCTTATACTGAAAACTTATTTCCAGGTGGACTCTTCAACCCCTAGCCTCCTAGCCTTTTAGGACCCAGGGAGCGGACTATACGCGAAGGTTATTAGTTCATACCCCATTTTCCTTTAACACCTTTCCCTTTTTGGGATAAAGTAGGCTACGTTATTAAGTCATTCCCGTTTAGTTCCTTTATGCAGCAATATTATACGTACACCATTTATTTGCGTCATGGGTTTATATGATTAATAATATCTTGCATTACTAACTTACTAAGTCCAACTTTATTTTTATTTATTATTTCTATATTCTTTGCTATAAATAAGGAATTTCATATTCTCTTTACCCGTGAATATTATTTGATTACCTCCTTAATTGGACTTAGTATTTAAAGAACAATCAATATCCATTTATCCCCTTATGATACCCATTTACTTCTCATTTCTTTATTTATTGTCCTTTATAATCATAACGGTCATATTCTCCTAAGACAACAATTTATCTTTAATTACCGCTGATTTCAATTAATGCCATTTATGAGCCTAACGGCCATAATTTTCCTAAGGCATTAATTACAATGGAATATCCTTATTTTATCAGTCCCGAATATATTTAATTATTGTACCCCAACAAACAATTACTATTCTCATTCTTTTATTTATTAGTTTATTTGTTTATTGGTTGTTTTATATGTGTGTGTGTGTGTGTTTATGCACTAGGCCTCTCACATTAAGTTGACTACCTGTGGATGCTGGATTTGCCAGTCGGTTCCGGGCAGGCTTCTACCACAAGTGAACTTAACCTCGTGTATTAGTACATTTTATTTTTATGCATTAGACCCCTCACATTAAGCTGGCTACCTGTGGTTGTTGGATTTGCCGGTAGATTCCGGGCAAGCTTATACCACAAGTGAGCTTAACCTCGTGTCTAAATGCGATTATAATTCAAGTTTCCTAATTTGGATATACAACATTTATCCTAAATAAATTTTAGGAATTGTATTCATTATCTTATCATATTCACTTTCCCCAATCAATAATTTGTTACAATTGTTATTTATTGATTTATAGTCCTATTCATAGCAATTAATTATATTGATTGCTACAAATGGTCATCGCAAATATATTCATTTAATATGAAATACAATTTACATATATGATTTCATAAATGAATATTATCCACTCATTCAACATTCAATACAATATGTATATTTCACTGTTTTACACTGATTTGGACTGATAATATGTATATGTTTTTATTTTATGATTTTTACGGTCAATGTAGTTATATTTTATTTTATTATCAATTTTTATTCTTATTCATAAATTAATGATTTGGTCTAGTCAATTTACCAAACATTTGCTTTTTATATTCAAAGTTGCCAAAAGGTTTCCAATCTTCCAAAAAGACTGTCAGCGGTAATTGTTGTAGCTTATGCCAAATTTGTGGAATAGACACAATTCAAATTCACAAGATATATATATATATATATATAACTACATATATTTTTAGAATAGTCGTTGCAAACTACGCACAAATATCTATTTTTATATTTATACGTACGTTTGCACCGCTTTTCCTTTTTAAATCTTTTTGTTATACTTCTTGTGAATCCAAAATGACATCTTTTTGTTCAAAAAGAAGAAAATGACATATTTACAATAATTAAGCCAAAACCCAATAATATTGAATACAAATAGGTATAATTATAATCACATAATTTAGCAATCATATTTTTTCAAATTCACATAATTTACCAATTTCATCTTTTTACCCAAATTCACATATTTTATTTTCCAACGCTGAACTAAAGATCTGGAATGTAACTATATCTAATTTGTTTAATGGGACTGAATTCCAGACATACAGTGTTATGCAATATCTACAATACATTCTATAACATAATTGTAATATATTTCAAGACATAACTGTAGGAATAGGTGTAAACTAGTTTAAGTAATGCTACAATTCATTTTATGCATAGCCACAATGTACAATTCACAAGTTTTACACTTTTTTATGACCAGATCTGATGGTGTCAATTTAATTACAACAATTTATTTATCATATTTGATAGGCATAGGCATAAAAATTGAATTTATTACAAACGAGATAAATACATTATTATAAATGTATATTTAAATTTCCCACTCACCTTATAGCTTCCAAATTCAAAATTTAAACTCTTTTAGGCTTACAATCCCCAAATTCTTATAAATTTACAATAGATCTAGACGGGGGAAAATTCTAGTTCTATAGAAATGTAAGAAAATGGGAAAAGAGCAAAGAATCTATCGTTGAGCATCCTCTTCCATTGAATCTATTAATCTTCCCAATTCCATATGAATTTGATTTGATTTGATATGTATGAACATGTTTTTATTTTAGAAATTAGGTTAGAAGAGGAAGAAAAATGGCAGAGCTATGCTGCCTCTATAGATTTGAATGGAAAAGAATGAGGCTCTACCCCTTTATTTATAGGGGTGGAAATGGCCTTGAATCGTCGGATCAGTTTTAAGTTATATACGTCCATTCATATAAAATTTTATATGATAAAACCCTAGTCGTCACTGCCTGACTCGACCAAGCGGTCGCAGCCAACGGTCGACCGCCGATAGACCGCCCCTGTCGACCTGGCAGTGAGGTGGCTAGGAAATTATATATTACTATACATAATTTATTTTGTTTTATTTATTTTCCGTCTGTTTTCGTATTTCATCCGTAACTTTTTCAAACAGACTCCATTCGCGAAACTCCAAATATTAAAGTTTACCAGAATTTTGAGGCGAATGCAACGGTTATAGTTTCATGGTCAAATTCCCGCAGAAATTCCTTTTTTTTGAGCTTCTAATTAAATAACTATTTATTGTCGAAATTCTGGTTTGTTACATAAGATCAAACAATCCATATACTCGATTGAATCCATGTGAGAGATATTTATCACTCACCAAATCCACGAAATAGCTCGAAATCAACTAGTCTATAATCTGGATAGCGAAGAATAGCCTCTGAATCAATCACTTTGATGCGATCTACCTTTCTTCGATGTTAACTTTCAATCTTCTAATGTAGATCTATGAATTTAATAGAGTGGAGATGTATTTGATTGGAGTAGGGAGAATCACAAACCCCAACCACATAGAAATATGAAGAAGCTAAACAATTCTCCTTGCCTCTACCCTTCTGTTTGCAGTCAATAGCCCCTAGCCTTAATAGGCCTCACTAATTAGCCCACTAATGACTAATTAATCTGTCCATAAAATTTGTAACACTAAAACAACGATTTCTTCCAATGCGCTGAACCAAATCCTTAATGTGATCACTCTATGGAATTGGAAACATCATTTATTTTCCAATGAAATCAATCTCCGTCAAAAGTTATGCCCTATACAAAACTAACAGGAGCAAAATGGCCATAAACAAAATTGATAAAAATTATGGATAGGTCACACATCCCCATAAACAACATATCAAAATATGAGAATGATCCGACCCTCAGGGAATTAAATAGAAATATTTTACGATCCTCCAATACGTAAAAAGTGGGTCTTTACATTCTCCACCCTTTAGGAATTTCGCCCCCGAAATCCCAAGCAACCACAAACAATTATGCATGCCTATAATCCACGAGCAGCCAACCTATCATCCAAACTAGTATCCATTAAGTCATGCATCCATAGCATTATCCTAGCATGCAGAATTCTACCAACAGTACAAGTTAATGGGTCAAACCAACGAAGAGTTCTGGATGGATCGTCTTCTTACTCTCTTCCGTTTCCCGCGTACAATCATCATCATCCTCACTCCATTGCACCTTGACTAGCTTAACTGTCTTTCTCCTAAGCTATTTCGTTCCATTCCCTACAATGTGAAGCGACCTACGAGGTCTCGTAACTACGGACTCGACTTTTAGGTCTTCATGCTGATACGGAGATACCACCACATTTGAATTGTGCGAACACTTCTATATAAAAGACACATGAAAAACATTATGCACACTAGACATCTTCTTGGGTAATTCCTTTCTATACGCTAGCTTTCCAATTCGCTAGACTATCGGAAAAGGTCCAACGAATCTTAGGGCCAACTTTCCTTCATTTCTGAATCAAACAACATTCTTCAAAGGTGAAATCTTCACGAAAACCATATCACTAACGTTGAACTCTAAATCCTTTTGACACTTATCAGCGTAGCTCTTTTTACTATCTTGGGCTACATTTATTCATTGTCGAACGATCTCAATGCAATCCGATGTCTCTCTTATCATCTAAGGCCCCAAGTATAACTTATCTCAGTTTCTAACCAATATGCCGGAGAATTACACGGTCTACCATACAACGTCTCATATGGTACCATCGCTCGACTGGTAACTATTGTTATACGCAAACTCAACTAAATGCAGATGGTCTTCCCGCGATTCCCCGAATTCTAATACACAAGCTCTAAGAAGATCTTCCAAAACAACTCGCAAGTGTGTCTTATGCTCTTCCTCATTCCGGGAATAAACCAGGATATCATCCACGAACACACGCACGAAGTTGTTCAACTAATCTCTGGAAACCTTGTTCATAAGATCCACGTTGGTGCATTGGTTAATCCAATTGGCATCACCAACCATTCGAAGAAACTGGATGGTGTCCTAAAAGAAGTCTTCGGCACACTACCTTCACCACTCTCAACTAGTGAAATCCCGTCGCCAAATCCATTTGGGAAAACACCTTGGCCTTGTGGAGCTGATCGAACAAATCATTTGTCTTCGGCAATGGATATCTGTTCTTCTTGGTCACCATGTTCAGCTCACGGTAATCAACACACAATCTCAAAGATTCATTAGCCTTGGTTGCAAACACAACTGGTGCACCACCATACGGACACGCTTCTCCAAATGAATCCTTTTCCCAAAAGGTCACGTACTTGCACCTCTAACTCTCGATGTTCCTTAGGAGTCATCTGCCTAAGAGGCATGACGATAGGTCTAGCACCTTCGACTGAATCGATCCTGAACTTAATGTCGCAATGAGGCGGCAACCCTTTGACCTCATTAAAGATATCATCAAACTCACTAGCAATCGACACCGATGACAAGTCTTCCTATGGAATCATAAGCAAATATAAAAAGCTTACGAAGACCCCGTCTTCTGGCTTACCCCAAATCACAACCATCCGCCCTTCCACATTCCCAACCGTCAACTCGAGCTTCTCGCAATCCACTTTTGCCGCATACCTCTGAGCCATTCCATACCCAACATGATCCCAAACCCAGCGAAGTTCAAAACAAAGCAATCACACACAAAGGAACAACCATGACTCGACAACATTAAACCACGACAAATCCTACACAAGATGGACGAACCCTCTACAGAATTAGTTACAACGAAAGGTCTATCACAAATCTTGGGTTCCAAACTCAAGCGACACACAAGCTCATTGTAAATGAAAGAATGCGATGCTCCAGTATCAAACAACGCTCAAACTGAAACACCTCTAATAGAAAGAGTACCTTGAACAACCACATTCTTCCCTTTCTCCTCCGCCGTAGGAGCCCTCGAAGACAATGGAACAACTTGCAAAGCATATGCCTTCACTATCTGCCTATCCTTAGCAGGTTCCGAGCAGTCCTTTTTTAGATGCCCAGTCTTGCCACAGTTGTGACACTTCCTCCTCAACTTTCATATTCTTACAATCCTTGGAAAAATGGCCCTTCTGCTGGTAGTTGTAGTAAGTCACTTCGTCATTCTGCTTCTTCTGACCATCCTTCCTTTGCTGTTGCTGCTTCCTTTTCTCATTCCCCTTTTTGGTATTGCCTCCTTGCTGTGGTTTTGGGCCCTCTTTGGTTGCAACAACAGTCTCTTCCTTGGGAAACACACTCTCATGCCTCAAAGCTTTCTCATACGTGTCATCCAAATGATCAACCAACCGATTCCCAAGGTAATTGTCCAAGCTCATGACAAACTTCTCATTCTTCTGGTAAGGAGTCTCAATATATGAACGAGCATACTTGGACAAAGCTTCAAAGTCAGAAACATACTCCAACACTGGACGACCATTCTGCTTCAGCTCCATAAACTTCTTAAACAGAACTAACTTCTAGGTGGAAGAAATGAACTTTGTCTCAAACTTGACTTGGAACTGATCCCAAGTAATCTCATCTTCTGGTGTCTCTAACGTGACAGAGTTCCACCAATCCATAGTTATGCCCTATAGCTTCCTTGATGCAAGCTTCCTCTTAATTGCATCCTCAATACCCAGATCTCCGAAAATCCAAATGCAAGTATCAAGCCACCCTTGAATCTCAACTATAGGCTTTATACCTTTGAATGGCTTCCCACCAAGAGCAGTGAAGTCCTTGCATAGCTTTGCGAGGTCAACCACCCTCGGTACCTACACTTGAACACTAACATTTATCGCGGCTGCTCCTGGAGCGGGTACCCTCCTCATGATCGATACCACCATGGCCTCGAACATAGTTAGGTAATCTGGTATACCGCCATATCCCCCTCTAGGAACAGTCTCCTCCCTAGTAGTATGTCTCGACGTTCGACGACTCGTTCTAAATCTGAAATATAGAATGATTAGTCCACATATGAAAATAACTGCAATAGAGTTCAAGCGCTACTACGCTATACACTATAATATAGTATACATCCATCAGAAAATACAAATACGTCTCTCATACGTCTTTACGTCCACGAACTTTAGATAAAATCGCTTAACCTAGGCTCTAGTACCAAATGTGACGACCGCCCCGTACCTCCTGCATAAACCAAAGATGAAGTGAGTTGTATGATGTGCCAGACCGATACGGGACGATCATCAAAGAAGAAACACAAGCGGAATCTGTTGTATAACTCACAACGCAATGATAAAATATAATAGAACATATACAATAGGCAATAATAGTAAAGCAGAAATGAGCAGAATCTAAAGCTTTCATATCATCACAAAATATCCATACATCAACGGAATCTGTACAAACGGCCTCACTACAAAGTTACTCGGAGTATCAGTAATCATAGCAGCGAAAACAACTAATAGTAGATAATAGGAAATAATACCCCAGCCTCCTGCTCGTCGTCGCTCAGTAGCATCGTCCTTATCAAGATCTACTACCTGTTACCTACTACTCAGTCTTATCATCCAACACATGGATGAACAGCTCAAGGCAATAAGAGGGAGACATAAAACCTTGAGTCAGACAATAGTTTTAATGGGCGATAACAGCTACCTAACATCATCAATAAAGTATATGAGAAATATGCAGAGTAATCATCCAATCTACCAACACAATAACAGAGAAGAACCCCAACCCGTCTTCTCCACATCCGACAGTGATAGCCTTTACAACAATTAGCAAAGAAACAAACAGTAGCGTTCATAGCAACTAATAATCAAGGGTAGACCATCCTAATCAAGTTTAACATCTCTCAAGCACAAGCCTGAAGGCCTAAACCAACATCAGACAGTAGCATTGTTGAAATCTACAAATCGAAACTGATTTGTATTTTTCCATAAATTAAGATCCTCTTAAACCTTAGTCATTTGATTTTCTCAAATCCGAAGAAAGAGAAGGAGAAAAATTTGGGGCGAAGCAAGCTTCAAGATTCAAGTAAGAATTTGTAGAGAATTTTATGTGAGAAATGAGAACTGAAAAGAAAGATACGATGTTTGGTTTATGGCTCTATGCGCAGGTTACAAAAATAGATAATAGCAAAATTTAATTCTCAAGGGAAATTTGAAAGGATGCTTTGATTCCTAAAATAAGACTCCTTTCCTTGCCAGTCCCTTGAAAAACGCAAATTATAAATATTATGACAATAATAATTGCAGTACTATTGTTAAATTTATTCGGTTATATCAGTTGGGCCAAAATTCATTATCAGAAAACCAAACCAAAATCGTTAACCAAATCAAATGTAAAACAAAAGCCAAACCCAACCGATTAACCAGTAAAACCAAACCGAATTAACCAAACTAGTTCGGTCAATTATTTCGGTTCAAACCAAAGAATGCCCACCCCTACTATAAGTCTATAACCAAACCATAGAAAAATGTTCTCTTGGGCTATTTCACTTTTCTATCTTCTTAATTTATTTGGTGATTTGCTATCATTAAACACAATTCTCTAATATCATCGTTATCTCATGTAAATTCTAACATTAGAATTTTTTATGTTAGACCAAATTTTGGCTAACATCAACATTCAAGCTGAAACCAGATAAACATACATCAAGAAGACCAACTGATACAATAAAAAAATAAGCATATTTGAAGTTTCAACGCCAAGTTCTATGTTTCTTATTGTTGTAAAAGGCACCAATTTTTCTGGTAGCAAATAATACGTCATGGGCATAAATTCATATAGAACGGACTCACCTTAGCCGCTGAATTGATATGCAATGCGATGGTTTGAACCCAGCTCTTCAAAACTGCTGCTCTTTAGATTCCAAGCACATTTCGGAGCTATTTTCAGAAGAAGCATCGTTGCTTTGGTGGGCGGAAAAAAAAAAAAAAAAAAAAAAAAAAAAAAAAAAAAAAAAAAAAAAAAAAAAAAAAGGAAGAAGAAGAAGATCTTTGATAATAATAGGCAAGCCATTTACGTATTGATACTCAACTAGATACATGATCCATATAAGAACCAGAGAACTATGTACAACTCTTTTGCTTTGACATCTTGAATATAAAGCTTGACATATATAAAATTAGGCAGTAGCCGATATCTTGAGTATGAATATGTATGTATGCATCCATTATTTCATGCGATATTTAAAACAATGCCAATCAGAAGCATGTGTGTTACACACTTTTTTCTTTTTAACCAATGGAATGCGAGCGCATGAGCTCTCTGACGAAAATAGTATCCTACATATCATGGAAAAGCCTTCTAATATCTTCAACAGTTGCTGGCATCAATGTAACTGGACAACGTTTATACTGTGCCAAAGAAAACAAAAAATATCAGTTTTCTCCAGGAGCACAAACTAAATGTTAAAGGTTAATCCTGGCATTAAATTCTAGTGACCATGAAATTAGGGGATATTTTCAGATGAATATGGCATCATATTCGCATACGCATCCTAATAATCACTTTCAGAAATCTGCACCCGTGGATACATAAGGATATCGGATAATTATCTTATCCGCTAACGACGGATAAATCAAGAAATATATAAGTAAGTAAAAATTCAATCTCATTGATTATAAAAGTGTTTAAGAAACAAATATGGTTATAATGAATATTTTTGAGTAGTTAATATGCATCAAAGAGCATAATAATATAAATTACTAATTTGATAGACAACTGTACTAATATACACATAATCTTCGAAAAAACCAAACAGATAATTTTCAAATGTCTTTCATATCCGCATCTGTTTTTTTTCAGATATTCGATATTTATTCAATTGTCGAATATGGATGCATACGGATTTTTCTTGTAGTAATTGACAGCCCTACATGAAATACTGCAGAAAACAAAGGTTTATAGAGCTAAACCAATTTTGTGGCAGCCTAAGCAAATGGATTCCCCCATTTCCTTCAATTTAGCTCTCATTTTAAATATTCAACTCATTTTGAAGTCTAACTATAAAAATGGCGTTTTTTGCAAAGCCGGTTTTAATTCAACACTTTATGCTAATACAACAACAAATCATGCCAGTATATCACGGAAGCATAACCATGTCAAAATGGACTATTCTTGTTATTAATTTTGAAATACGGTCTAATTTGAAAGAAAACATAATAATACTAAAAAATGAGATTGTGACCTGTGATACATATTTGAATATGCAAGCGTAGCAAAAAACAAAACCAGAGACTGTATTCACTGAAGGATTTGCCCTTTTCTGTGAGCATAACGGGCATAGAGTTCTATCAGGAGGCAGTGGAACCCCTTCTGCAGCAGCCTGTAATTTACAATGTGATCTAACTTTAGTGTCACCATAAACTGTAGTATGTCAAACTATTGATCATGTATGGCATAACAAAAACTTGTTTTCTGGGTTAAAATCAGTCTGATATGACTACTAGTTGTCGTTTGTGATGATACACATTTTGACATATAGCAGGAAAATTTGAATCAAGTATCTACCTTGGGTGGAGGCGGTGGCGGTGGTGGAGGGTAGATAGTGGGAGCTGACATCCTTTCTTCCGCAGATTGATACCACCATTCCATCATCTGAATCAGTTTCCCAAAAAATAAAAATAAATAAATAAACGTCCTTTATACAATTTTTTTTTGGAGGGCAAGGCTCCTTTATACATATTACCCAATCTAAAATCACAATTGCAACACAAGGAAATGCAATTTAGTGACCGTTTTCAAAACGGGATTCAAATCTGAAAGCGTATAAGTTAACTTTGAATCGGAAATATATTCAGTTTGCTCTGTGAAGGTTATACCTGATAACATTTAAGAATGTAAAGACACTGATTTTATTTTATTTTTAATAGTAATTATTGACTTCTATCAAATTGAATTGATGCACGAACTTGCATACTTGAATTTAATATAGTTATTCAATTTGTAAATAAGTGACATCTTATATGCGAAGACACTGATTTTATTTTTTAATAGTGATCATTGTGGATCATATATTCAGTTTGTGATATTTTATGTGTCTAGAAAACAATAAAATTTGAATAGAATAAAATAAATATCATGACATTTTCTTTTTAACTTCAACCTGGATTGATTTATTATTTTCGCCTGTATCTTGATTTAGTTGTGGATAAAACTTTCTAAGAAGAATAAAAATTCAAAAAGTTTGATTTCACGGGATTCAACTCGTATGCTTTTCTTTTTAATTGATCAAAATATCAGTTCATCTGTACAGAATCATCCATATCCAAGTAAATGTGTAAACATCTACTCACCTTGAAAAAGAAAACAGCAGCAATAAGACCAGTTTGTGCATAGTCCAACGTAGCGTATATGCCAGTGAGTAGAACTCTCTGAATCGCCTGTAATAAAACATTAAAGCAATATCTTTTCTGATAAATAGACAAACACTATTAAGCAAAGATGTAATGACCTTGCTTCGGTTTCACTGCCCTACCTTTAGCCATGGTGGACCCCGCAGCCTCTCACGTTCCTGGGTTCGGATTTTCAATAGCCTGGAAGATGAATCCATCTACCTAACATTAAAATTCAGAAAGGCCTGAGTTATGCAGAAGTGGAAAATGGTGGTACTGTTTTGCTTCTTTAAAATTTGAGTCCTGCAATAATCAATAACATTTTGGCAAGGTTCAAGATCTCAGTTTCGATCTTTTGCAGTTTAAGTAATTTCAATTTAAGTGGTAAATTTCATGAATTTATGGTCTAAGCTTCGGATTTCATTATTTATTTTCAATATAATTACATGTATATTTGTTTAACTGAAACAAGAAGTGTAATTTAATAAAATATAAATGAAAAATATTGAATAATTATAAATAGTGCACTGCTAAAAGCACCCAGGTTTGTGCTTCCTAACACCATGGCATGGTAGCCAAAAGCAAAAAACTGTGTGCTTTTAGTTCCACATGGTGATGTAATGATAAAGGCACCATATTTTGTGTTTTTGGCTACCATATCATGGTGTTAGGAAGCACAAACTTGGGTGCTTTTAGCAATACACTTATAAATATTTACAATGATGAAAAATAATCATTTATTACTTCGTATTTAAGTGTTTTAGTTACACTACACAATACATTTTGTGGTTCTGCATGTCTGCTAAGTTAAAATTTTAGGGGTCATTTGGTTTTATTTTATATTTTAAGTTTTCAATATTGATTGTAAGGGTGGACGAATGACGAAATAGACCAAAGTAAGATGGAGGGGACAACGAAGGGAATGGAGGGACAACAAAATGATTGACTGTATCTCGATCTTCCGTTATTTCTAAAATTCGAAAGGAAAAAAAATGTTTTCTGTTTTGTGTGTTAACATCATTTTCTAAATTAGTCGTTTTCCACAATATATGGGTGCACACTTTTGTATGGATGAAAATCCAAAACTAAAAAGGATAAACCAAACCGCACACTTAGATTTTGAATATTCACATATTTAAAACCCAAATTATTTTTTCTGATTATTTTCTTCTATAAAATTGGAGTTTCGATATATATATATATTTTATTGAACCGTTTTGCTTTCGTTTCGGTCCAATTGAAACTGAAACAAAACGACCAAAATCTCAGCGTTTCGGCCGAGATCCCAAATCCTAACCGACACATGCTCGTAACTACTATTGTTGTGCAGTTAGGATACTATTTGATATATTAACTGTGACATGGGAAATATATGCAATTTGAGGTGACTTAAAATTGTCTCGGTTTAAGGCTTTGAGCATAAAGGGTATTTTAGAACATAACAAAATCGACGTTTGCATAGTTCACAAAATAATAAAATAATTTCGTTAAATCACACCAAACTTTTGGTCAGACACCCATAAGTCAGGCAGATTATGTATTAGAAACATCTTCTTGCGTTCTTAACGAAAATTATTTTTATAATCAATTTAGTAACAACATGATAAAAAAAAAGCCCAAATATTAATTTGCAATGATAAAAAAAGGGCGAAGGAGAGAATATGAGAGATGAAAGAGAAGAATATATATAAAAAGGAATATTTCAGCCAATTTCTTCACATTCTATTTTCTCAAACCTTGTACATACAGGCATTCGCATAAAATAGGACAAGGTATGCATAACAAATTCATATATTTGCTGACAGCTCAGCATACTAGAGACAGAAGATATAACTTAATTTTTTGAACCATTAAAAAAAAATTATTAAAAAACCTGCAGCTGCTTCTATATGCATCCGGAATTCAATATGCTCAATCTAGAAGTTTTCTTGAATCTTGGTATACTATTTTGATCTAAAGATGTCTATAACCATATCATTACTGTTTCCACGAAATCGATCTTGTCCTCAAGGTCAAAAATACACTGTACATCCAATATACCACTGGGATTGAAAATGAAAATTTTGCTTTTACTAAGCATTTATAAGCATTAACCAAGTCCACCAAAAAGAGGGTGTGCTCACCTTCTTCCCACTTCAGAGATTGATCCAAATAGGACATAACAAGAAATTTCAACTTATTTTGTATACCAGTGGATCTTAGCCACGTCATAACCAAGGTAAACATCATCCCACATTAATAAATTGTTAAGAACTGCTAGATTCTCACAAGATTTAACCACTTCACCTATAAAAATATCTTTAGATTATATTAGTTTTGGGTTACAATTTGGTGATATTTCTGGTGATGTTATTAGAAGAGTGGATGGGGAGTTTTTTTAATAAAAGTAATTATGGGAGAAGCTAACTTGGGTATTGTGTACGGTTGAAGTTAGGGGTAGAAATATGGAAAAGTGGAGGTTGTACGTTGTGTCGGATAGGGATCAAAGTGTGAGATATAGGACAGGAACCCATAATTCCAATGGTACCATGCCGGTACCGTTGGTCACCAAACCGACGTCCAAGAAAGAAATCGGCTTCAGCTAGGGTTTCAAAAAAAAACAATCAAGTGAATCAAAGCCAAAATCACTGCAATCAACCTAAATTGAACAAATTACCGAAGAAAAATAAAACTTCTTTTTTAGTACTTCACATCTCCAACTTCGATTTTGACTTAAAAGAATGGAAGTTTATGCAGCGCTTTTTCTTCTTCGTTTGTACTCTTTGCTAGCATGTGTCATGCTTGATTTTCTAAGCAAGAGAACGCACGTTTTGTGTGGCAGAATCCTAACCCTAATGAAATTTCATTTATTTTGGAATTGGCTGGGATGTAAATAATGAGAGTGGAAGCCTTTGTATTCTGATTAGGGCTATCAAAATTGGAACCAACCCGCTAGCCCAACCCATTTAACCAGATTTTACATGGGTTGGGTTAGACCCATCAAATAAATGGTTTAATTGGTCATAACCACTTAATCCATTTACAAAATCAATTTAAACGAGTTTTACCCTTTTAACATTTTTAATCCATCTAACCCAGAATGGTTTTTTTCGTCGAATAAACTTGGCTTGCATCTAGGGTCTCTTCGAAAAATCAGATCGTCGCCTCTTTCAGCGCCATTCCCAGCCTTTGTGGAGATTTCGAATTCAAGCTCTTAGGAAATCATAATACCTACTGGGAAATCGCAACAGTTTTTACAACATTGCAATCGCATGTCTCTTTTCTGCCAATCGCAAGCTCGTGACTATTTTAGGTTAAGAGTGTCAAATGGGTTGGTTAAAAATTAACATAACTCATTTAAACTAAAAACAACTCATTAAACCCATTTATTAAATGTCCAACCCAACACATAATTTAACATGCAAAACCAATCCAGCCCATTCAACTATTTTAATTGAAAATGTAGCACACGCAATAGAATAAAATCATTGAACAACATATGAAATAAATAAAAAATAGCATCATTTCAATTACATCAATTGCACATATACAAAACTAAAATATCATTCAAAACTGTCATTTAATCAACAATAACTAAAATAAAATACAAAATTTTCAATATTTAGCACTACAATAATCAGACTATCATTTAAAAAACTACATATAACAGCTTTTGTTAAAAATGAAATAATGCAGTCAAATATCATTTGCGAAAGTCAGTCCTTTGTCGCAATATAATATGAGTTTGGATGCGCTAATTTTTTTTTTAAATATCCATATTTCAACGGTGCATGTTACAATAAACAAGTGCAAGTGCTCAAATTTGAGAAATAGAAGAAAACAGAATTGCACACACACAAAAGTTAACTAATAATAATTATAGCATAGATAACAGTATTGTATAGAAAACGAAAAGGCTAAGTACACAAAATCATCTATTTTGATATGAGCTTGATTTTGATATGAGCAGCATTTTATTTGCTAGCTCTCAAATAAAATACAAGTCACAAGTGAACTGTAAAGAATCACGTGAACAAACAGATGAGCATAACTAAATTAAACCGTTCAAGAAAGTTTCACCATGGACAATTTATTAAATAGATCCAATATTGAGACTTAAGCAAAATATGCGTCATAACGTGCATTTCATTTAAACCAGCAATGATTTGGACAATACTTGAACCATGTTATGACTCTAGTATAGGCTATAAGATTAAACATATACATCACTTGAACTCGTTTCAAGAAAATCACATGCATAATACATTGCACGTTTAACCTAAGTTTCACCATGATATTGAAATGAGTTCAAGTGATGTACATGTTTAGAGTCATGCCATGGTTCAAATATCGTCCAGATCATTGCTGGTTTTGATGAAATGCATGTTGAGATACATATTTTGGTTAAGTCTCAATATTAGATCTACTTGATATATTTTTGTCCATGGTGAAACTTTCTTAAAAGGTTTAATTTAGTTATGCTAATTATTTGTTCACGAAATGCCTTACGGTTCACTTGTGACTTGTATTTTATGTGAGAGCTAGCAAGTAAAATGCTGCTCATATCAAAATAGATGATTTTATGCACTTAGGCTTTTCGTTTTCCATACAATATTGTTACATGTGCTATCATTATTAACTTGTGTATGTGTGCCAATGTATTAAAAAACGTGCCTGAGGCGCGCCTTGAGGCGCGCCTCGAGGCGAGGCGCTGCCTGAAACGCCTTCAGGCGTGCTTCAGAAGGCGGTTTCCTCCTGAGGCTCACGCCTCAGTGGCTTGAGGCGTTGAAATCGCGAAAAACGCACGCCTCAGAGCCTCAACTATCTGAGGCGTGCGTATATATATTAAAAAAAAAATTCAATTTGGAATCGATTTCGATTCCAAAACAGGAATCGATTTCGATTCCTGTAGAGGAATCGAGTTCGATTCAGAGAGAATCGAACTCGATTCCTCTACAGGAATCGATTCCTCTACAGGAATCGAAATCGATTCCTGTTTTGGAATCGAAATCGATTCCTGGAATCGACGATGAAAGAGGCTTTTTTTTTCCTTTTTTTTTTAATGTTCTGGCTTTTTTTTTGTTGTCTTTCTTTCTTTTTTCAGCTTGTGCAGTGTTTTTTTTTTCTGCTTTTTGCTTAGTACTTACGCTTAATGTTATTTCATATTAAAAATTAATGATATGTGTTGCGCTTTTTTTTCCCCGAAAGGCTTACGCCTCAACGCGTCGAGGCTTACGCCTCGCCTCACGGACCCGAAAACGCCTCGCGTACGCCTTTTGCGTTTTAAAACATTGATGTGTGCTATCCTTTTTCCTTCTATTTCTCAATTTTCAGATTATCACTTGCACTTACTTGTTTATTGTAATATGCAGCGCTGAAATATGGATATTTTGAAAAGATTTGCACATCCAAACTCATATGATATTGTGGCAAAGGATTGACTTTTGCGAATGATATTTGACTGCATTATTAACTTTTAACAGAAGCTGTTATATGTAGTTTTTTGAATGATATTTTGATTATTGTAGTGCTAAATATTGAATGCATTGTTCCTGAATTTTAATTTAGTTATTGTTGATTAAATGACAATTTTTAATGATATTTTAGTTTTATATACGTGCAATTGATGTAACTGAAGTGACGCTACTGTTTATTTTTCTGTATTTCATATGTTGTAGTTCGATAATTTTATATTATTGCTTGTGCTACAATTTCAATCAAAATGGTTAAATGGATTGGATTGGTTTAACCCGTTAAATTATGTGTTGGTTGGATATTTACCCATTTAATAAATAGGTTTAATGGGTTTGGATTTTTTGGTTTAAATGGATAGGGTTAATTTTTAACTCAACCATTTCATATCCAACCCAATTTTATTTGACACCCCTCTGATTAGGGTTAGAACAAAAATTATTTTGGGTGAGGCTTTGGGAACGGAAAGGGCCAGGCCGATTTAATATAATTTTTAGGTTTGGCTATAAAATAATACAAACGGTGATGGGATAGGCTGGGCTGAATCGAATTTAATTTAATTTAGTTTAGTTTTGATCATATGATACATCATATTCCATTTCTTTATACAATATGTTTTACATTTTATTTATATAGAACACCGTTACATTTTCATTCACAAATTATTCGAACCATGACCGAAACTGAAATCAAAAATGAAACTTTCAAAATTTCCGAAATTGCCTGAAACCAATAAAGTTTCAAATGTTTGAAACCAAGCTCTCGAGCCTTGATAAGGATATTTGGGGAATAGTGAATATTGCAATGAAGGTGGAGCTGTGCAGTTAAAGCGCTTAGTGGTTCTATAGCGACAGAGGTGCAAAAAGTTGTAGCGGGGATACAGCGAAGGCACAAAAAGGTTCGTTAGATGTAAAACAAAATATTTGAAAATTAATTAATCATCTTTCTCGCATTATATATGTACAAGAAACTTATATTAATGAATCTTATATAACAAAATCACAGAATACCATAGTTATGCATGCTAAATTTGATGAGTGTAATTGATTGTTACAATATATTAGACACTTATGCCTTAAATTTAGCCCTTTACGTTAACTTTACTGATTTTTTTTTGAAAAGAGAACTAGTCAAATTAAGCTCTAAATATTAATATTGCTAAAGTGGACGCTAAAAAGCCTTGATTTAGCAGATGCAGCGGAAAAAAGCGGGGCTAGAAGCGGATCTACTGTTCATCAGCGCTAAATTAAAATAGCATAGCGGTTGAAGAGCGCTATGGGCTATAATGGGGATACTGTGGGGCTTTAGCGGGGCTTTAACTGCATAGAGGTGGAGGAACGAAGGAAATTTTGATTGGGCGATGTGTATAAGGTAGCACTGTGATAATGAAGAGTGGTTTTGATTTTGATGAGTTGGATGTTTTGGTTTTGGAGCATGGTTGCTTGGGAAGCAATGGTAGCTTGAATCGATTCGATGGATTGTTGGTGGTTGGCCGTGATGTTGTGAAGATGCCGGATGGCCTCATCAACAAGGCATGTCATGGGTCAAAAGCCAAAACTAATGAAATAGCGTGGAGTGGAGGAGAAAAGGTCGATGGTGAAAGAACCAAATGAAAAGAACAAGTTGCTCTAATATTGTTTTGCAATGATAAGAGGAGAGAATATGGGCAGAGAAGCCACTTAAAGGATGAAGAAGAATTTAATTTCTTCCCATTCTATTTTCTCAAACCTTGTTCATATAGGCTTTTTCATACAATAAGACAAGACAAGTATTACAAATCCATACATCTGCTGATAGCGCAGCATACTAGAGACAAAGATATAATTAATTTAGTTTTTGAATCATAATAAGAAAATCTGCAGCTGCTTCTATATGCATCCAAAACTCACTATTCTCAATTTAGAAGTTTTCATAAATCTTGGTATATTATTCTAATCAGGAGATGTCTATGACCAAATCACAATATTCTAGACATCATGCATGTTACACAACAAAGAAACTAACTCGTTGTGATAAAATTGTATTATCATTATAGAGTAGAGTCATAAAGAAGTAGATGAATGTCTCTATGATATACATCTTTGAGGATTGTTAAATAACCAAAAGAAATAAAATATAGACAATAGGCATGAATGGAAATCGAAACCTTCATTGTGGTAAACTTTTGCATGACACTAATTATCATTGTGGAATTAAATTAAAAAGTACGATTACACATTAAAAATATGTTTAAAATATTGGTAGATAAAAGTTTCAAAGTTCATATATTTTACCGAAGAAAAATAACTGAAATGTTTACTTGAACAAAACAATAAACTAAAAACTGTAGGCAGAATAGCAAACAGTGATGCACTAAACTTTTGCCTCATACCCAATATTGTTGTGACTTGTGACACCAGATCCAAGCACATTACACATTAAAAATATGTTTAAAATATTGGTAGATAAAAGTTTCAAGTTAATATATTTTACCGAAGAAAAATAACTGAAATGTTTACTTGAACAAAACAATAAACTAAAAACTGTAGGCAAAATAGCAAACAGTGATGCACTAAACTTTTGCCTCATACCAAATATTGTTGTGACTCGTGACACCAGATCCAAGCACATTACACATTTGGAAGTATAAATTAGTTATAAAGATGACGAAATATGTTTCTAGTCGTCACATCTTAGAAAAAAGAATTTGAGTGTTCTTGAATAAACATGTATCGAACAACCAGAACTTATGACATTTATTATACCACATTTTTCCAAAACACATAGACACCAACCTTTATCATGATATCAAATCAAACAATGGTACATGCTCAAAATGTATTTGAGGCATAAGTAGATGGACGTTTCTAATTCATATACTTCATAAAGTAACTGAAGTGTTTCACTGAACAACCAAAATAACTACAGATAAAATAGCAAATAACAATTTCATTGAGAATCTATAACTCATGACTCATGTTACACCAATCTTTTATGTGAGACGAAAATTGGAGAATTTCAGTTGTCAGGGTTGCCTCACATGTTGCAAATTGGAACAACAGTCAAAAATTGTAGTCCAACATTGACTAATATTTCGTACACGAGAAAGAAAGGAAAAAAAATTCATTTTGAGATTTATTTCATGTATTCCGTAACAGGAAAACAAAAGGGATACACATTGCAAAACACCGTTTAGAATAAATGACAGTTCTATTCAATCTACCAATAGACACACTTGATGTATCATAGGGCATTTACTTTTTCTACTGAATCCTATGGGTTGGACCAAAAACAGAAAATTCTTCGAAAAAGAACCTTTTTATTAGTTCTATCTCATTTTTATCGAAGAATATTAAGTTTGGCATCAAATGTGATATTACACCAAAATAACTAGTTTACAAATCAGAAAGGAGCATGCTTAGGATTATGTTACTGCACATACCAATTCTTGTCCTGTGGCACGACAAACCTGAACACCGAGAATATGTAGACCAGCATTATAAAAACCAGTAGTATCCAACAAGTATAGTAACTGATAAGCAAAGGACAATCCTGCAGAAAACGAACAAGTTGGAAAACAAAATAAACCGATCATTAAAAGTTTTAGGCAGATCATTGACAATCATTCTGTAACTTCAATCTCATGGATCACATTTTTCAGATTAAATTTTATCAGCATCTTAGATTCCTAACTGTAATTCACAGGGTGTAACAACTTTCTAATGTAAAACTGAACTCCCAAAAACAATTTTCAAAACAAAACAAAAATGAAAATTTTCAAACGTGTAGAAAACTGAAATGGCATTTTTTGATATAATCAGATTCAAACAAAATTACTGTGTAAATATATAAGATATTCAGAAACTAGTTAAAAAAAATAAAACAATAACAGGTACGATAACTATGTGAAAAGACAAAATAAAATTTCAAAGCAGTGCAATACATTTTCTAAATCATGTTACAATAAGCATAGATTAAATAGTAAATAATGCGGTAAAAACATTTAAAAAAAAATAACTTTTCTAAAAAAATCACAAAAAAAAACTAAAAACATTTAAATAAATAATCATGTACATAATAATACAATATCAAATTTGGAGGATAAAATCAAGTATTGTTTCCAGTTAAATTCACACAATATTATATTTTCACATAATAAACCACAGAAAATATTTTTTAAAAAAAAAACACTTCTGTTTTGTTACAACATTCAATAAAAGTTAATATAATCAAGATTACCACTGAACATGAGAAATAATTGATAGATGGTAACTGCTCAGTAAATTTTAAATTAACCCAATAATTAATATCAAGATACTAAATCTTGATCATCGATCATGTGTTTTCTAAATACTTTCACACATGGATGAGCTTTTAGACAAGACAAGTTCTCTTCGACATGTCTTCGAACATAAAGTACATTTTGGAACTATCTCATGATAACTTCTTATGTCTAAAGTTGACACTTTGTGATTCCTTCGTAGCTGTTACTTAAAAGAACATAAATTGCAATGTTAGTTGTCTGAAGAGCATAAAAGGCAACGACGGTCGGAACAAAGCCCCCCTTCCTTCCACATAGGGCGCACGCATATGAGTTGACGCACAAATCCTTGTAATAAAAGGAACTCATGTTGTTACGTGCCTACCAACTCATATTTGTATTCCACTCCTTCAATTTATTCCGTAATGTGAGACTATTTATTCAAACCGTCATTTCTACCTTAACAACATACGAGACAATCCTAACGGTCTCTCCCTTGACTCGCATCCTACAAGTATCTTTTGAGAGCACTGCCTTGCCTGCATGGTCCAGTAAGCAACCTTCGGTTCTGATACCACTGTTATGTAACGACGGTTAGAACAAATCCCCTTTTATTCCATATAGGGCACATACATGACTTACGCATACTTGTAACAAAAGAGATATCTATTGTTATGTGTCTACCAACTCATATTTGTACTCTACTCCACCAATTTATTCCGTGATGTGGGACTACTTATTCAAACCGGCATTCTTACCTTAACAACATGCGAGGCAATCCTAACAACGCATATTTGTTATAGCTTGTAGCCATATATGATGATGTCAGTTGGAGCCACAAAATCCATGCATAGAGGCATCAAAAGGGTAAGGTACAATCATACGAAAGTCATGTAAAATTTGATCCAACCCATTTATTTTGATTCATTTAATACAAGAGTCCATCCAATACAACCCACATAATAAGCGATTTACCCATTTAGCTCATCTAAATGTTTAAATTTGCTAAGCATAATCATTATCACCATGGAGAACTACAGCATGCAATTACAAGATGATGTATTTGAGTATTGAATGTCCTCCGTAATTTACATGAACATTCATCAGTCAAAGTCTCACATTATTCCAAAGTAATATGAAGAAATTATTGCAGTCTAAACAAAAAAATAGCGACCTCATGTCTAGGCGGAATCCAAAAACACAGATATAGTTTGTAATTTTTTAAGTAAAACCGCTAGTCCTCGTGGAGAACTACAATGTTTGTTCACAAGACGAGATATTGAAGTTTCTCGTACTATCCACAATTTCGATGGGAGTTAATCGATCGAAGTCTAGTCCGATTGCACGGTAGTATGAAGAAGTTTTTACAGTCAAAAGAAAAAATAGTAACGGCTTCATGCTCGAGTGGAGATCATATATGGAAATGTAACCTATTAGTTTCTAAGTACAACCGTTTGTCAGCATGAAGAACTATTGCTTTCACTTACAAGATGAGTATCTGAATGTTCCATATTGCACGTAATTTATGTCAAAGTTCATTGATCGAAGCATCATCTGGTTCAAAATTAGTATGTAAAATTACTGGAGTCTGAACAAAAAATAGCGGATGTGCCTAGTCGAAATTAAATAGATTACTTATTTATAACCCTTTTTAAAACTGGGTCAACTCTACTATGACACATTCAATAAAAATTCATACATGGTTGTAAACATGGTAAATGGGTTGGCAATCAGATTGTGTCATATTTTGACATGTATATCCATACATGTGGGTTGCTTGTTTCTATCGACAAATACAATCATTACAGCACAACACATACAATTAAACTCGTCACCCTTGTCCTTTTTTTGGTTGACCATATATATTCCCATCAGCCATAAATTTATATATTGAATCATTATTTTAGTTTAGTTTTGAAATCATTTTTAGTGTTGTATTCCCATTTGATTTGCATCTTCTTCTCTTTTTTTTTTCCTTCTATGTATATGGTATCTCCTCTCTTAAATGGATGTCACTCTATGCTTTGTGCATATGCATACCACCTAAGTCTATATTCTATAATTTTCAAATTCATAAGTGTCGCATGTAGTATCTGATAGGGGTTGGGGTAGGAGGAAGAAGGAGATTAAAGAAGAAGAAGAATTCTTGAGGGAAAAGAAAAGGAAAACTCGAGAGAAAACATTTAGCAACAACTTCTCAATATCATTCACCTAACCATGCAGGTACATATAAAGGATTCTTTCTACCTACTTTTTCAACGTGGCTAGTCACGAGCCTACATTTGCTTTTTTTTTTGTAAACAAATAGTTTCATAACAGAAATGAAACAATACCCTATGATTTAAAGCAATAAAAGAAAACTATATAAAACTCCCCTGCATGTGCTTATTCCTTAGCATTTTTTTTAAGTAGCTGCAAATCAGTCCAATAGCCGTTTTGGCCTCTGAATGTTTCTCTTGGGTCTAGCATTTCCATTTGTTTCAGCTCCCTGTGTATCAATGCCCTGTCCATGCATATCAATACCCACGTCTTCGAGATCGACCTTGTCCTCAAGGTCAATAGTTGTAGTGTCTTGTGGCAGTGATTTGGGGGCTGTTTGAGATGGGTTTGGGCATAGTTTGAGCATAGAGATATGGAATACAGGGTGGATACGAGCATCTTCTGGTAGGGCTAGTTTATATGCAACATTTCCTATTTTCTCCAGTATTTTGTAAGGTCCGTAGTAGCGTCTTGATAACTTGTGGTAGGTGGAGCGAACTGATGATTGTCTGTGTGGTTGAAATTTCACGAATACCCACATTCCAACCGCAAATTGCTTATCTTGTCTGTGTAAGTCGGCCTGAGCTTTCATACGAGCCTGAGCTCTGTGTAAGTTTTCTTTGATGCTTTGCAATAGTTGATCTCGAGAGGCAGCCCAATTATTTAGTGCAGGAAAATGTGATGTGGAGCTCAAATAGTTTGATAAAATAGGAGGTGGGCGTCCGTAAACGACTTGAAATGGAGACATATGTAGCGAAGTATGCTTAGTGGTATTATACCATAGCTCTGCCCACGGTAAGCAGGTTGACCATTTTGATGGCACATCACCAATTACTGCACGTAGGTAATTCTCCAGGCACCTGTTGACGACCTCCGACTGTCCGTCTGTTTGCGGATGGTATGCGCTACTCATTCGGAGTCTTGTACCATGTAGTCGAAACAGCTCTTTCCAGAAATTGCTCGTAAATAAGCGGTCACGGTCTGAAACGATTGAACGGGGAAACCCATGTAAACGGACATACTGATGTAAGAAGTGTGAGGCAAGTTGAACTGCAGATACTGATGTTGGCAGGGCGCAGAAGTGGGCATATTTTGACAATCGATCAACTATAACCCAAATTTGTGTTTTACCAGCGGATGGGGGTAGATTGGTTATGAAGTCCATGGAAATGTCTTCCCAAATGTGGAGCGGAATTGGAAGAGGCTGTAGTAGACCTTTGCGCAGTGTGTTTTCAGGTTTGGTCTGTAGGCAAACGTTGCACTGTCGAACAAATTCCTGTACTGTAGTTGCTAGATTCGGCCAAAAGAAGTTTGCGGAAATCCTAGCAAGTGTGGCTTTAATGCCTGAGTGTCCTCCAATCTTTGAATTGTGGAACTCATCGATGATTTTGTGTTGTAACTCATGCACAGCAGGAATATAAATTCTATTTCCCTAAAATAATAAATCATTGCGAAATTGATAGTTAGGGTTTTGGCATGTACCTTCTTGTAGCTGCTTGATTATCGCTTGAGCTGCTGGATCACTGCACAGAGCTTGCTGGACTTCTGATAGCAACGAGAAAGAGGGCCCTGAAATCGCAGCCATGGTGGCTTCAGCTGTAAATCGTGATAGGCCGTCTGCAACGACATTCTTCGTTCCTGGTTTGTATTGAATGTTGAAATCGAATCCCAGTAACTTTGTTAGCCATCGCTGTTGCTCGGGCGTCTGAATAGTTTGAGATGTCAGCTCTCTCAAGCTCTGGTGATCTGTGATTATTGTGAATGGTCGGCCTAGTAAGTAGTGCCGCCACTTTTTTACTGCAGAAGTTATAGCAAACATTTCTCTCGAGTAAGCGGAGGCTTTTTGGAGGTGTTGGGGAAGTTTAAGGCTGAAATAGGCAAGGGGATGGTCGGTTTGAGATAGTACGGCTCCTACGGCCATTGATGAAGCATCGGTTGTTACTGAAAAAGGAATGTTGAAATTAGGGATTGCGAGAATGGGGGTGGAGGAAACAGCGGTTTTCAATGTATCAAATGCGAGTTGGGCTTGTGGGCTCCAAGTGAAGCTATTATGCTTGAGTAAATCTGTCAGTGGGCTTGCAATTCCCGCATAATTCTTTATAAATTTACGGTAATAGCCCGTTAAGCCCAGAAATCCACGTAGTGCTGAAATGATAGTTGGGGCTGGCCATTGTATCATCGATTTTACTTTTTCCGGGTCAACACGAACACCTTGTTGTGAAATTAGGTGGCCCAAATAATCGATTTCTTGAAGGCCAAATTTGCATTTGATCCAATTGGCAAAGAATTTGTGTTTGTCTAAGATTTGCAAGGTGGTTTGTAGGTGGTTGATGTGGTCATCCCATGTAGCGCAATAAATAAGGATATCATCAAAAAATACAAGGATGAATTTTCGTAGATATGGACGGAATATTTGGTTCATGGTGGCTTGGAATGTGGATGGTGCATTTGTGAGACCAAATGGCATGACTAGAAATTCGTAGTGGCCTTCATGGGTTCGGAAAGCTGTTTTTGGAATATCGGGTTGGTGAACACGAATTTGAAAGTAACCACTACGTAGATCTAGTTTCGAAAAGAATATAGCGCCATAAAGTTCATCCAACAATTCATCGACGGTTGGGATTGGGAAGCGATCTTTGATCGTGATTGCATTGAGGGCTCGATAATCAACACAAAATCGCCATGATCCATCCTTTTTCTTAACTAAAAGGACTGGAGAAGAGAAAGGGCTAGTGGATGGTTGGATAACTTTTGAAGTGAGCATATCTTGAATTTGACGTTCGATTTCGTTTTTTTGGTAGTAAGGGTAACGGTATGGTTTTGTATTGATCGGGTTGGCGTTTGGAAGTAGGTTAATGTGATGTTGGAGTGTGCGTATCGGTGGTAAAGTTGTTGGCGAGTCAAAAACGTGTTTGAACGTTTGCAACAATTGATTTAGAGGAGGGTCGGTGTGTTGAATAGTTGGGCTATCAGTGAGGGAATTATTTGGTTGGTAACGTAGATAAAGGAAATTGGCTATTGCCGAAGTATGGTCTAATCTCTTAAGCTGTTGGAGGGATATCTGTGTTGGGCTAGAAGCAGGCCCAAGGCCGGTTAAGCAAATCAGCTGGCCTTTGTAATTAAAAGACATTGTTAATTGTTTGTGGTCCACTGTTATAGGCCCAAGCTTTTCAAGCCACTGTATTCCAATAACCCCATCAGATCCAACAATATCAAGCAGATTAAAATCGATCTCGAAAACATGCCCTTCGATTTCAACATTCACTTTCGAACAAGTTCCTGAGCTTGTCAACTTCTCTCCGTTACCTACTGTAACTACAAAGGAGTTCGATTTGTCGATATCAAGACCCAAGAATTTTGCGGTTTTTGGATGGAGGTAATTATGGGTTGATCCTGTGTCCACTAAAATTGAAATCGGGCTATTATTTATGGAGGCGGGTAATCGAAGTGCACGTGGATGGGAAGAACCAGTAAGGGCGTGGTAGGATATTTCTTGTGGGACGTCTGTTGTTGGGTCTGTTTGGACGAGAGTGGCAAGTTCGGCTGTGGGTTCGATTTCGGGTTCCGGATCAGGTGGGTCATCATCGGGATTGGAGTCTGGCATGATCATAAATATGTGGGTAGGTTTACACCTGTGGCCGAAGTGGTATTTTTCGTCGCAATTGAAACAGAGACCTTGTTGTTTGCGAGCGTTCATTTCTGTTTGGGTTAATTGCTTAATAGGGATATTGGGTTTTGGACTTTGAAGAGAAGGTGTTTGTGGGTTTGTCTGTATGGCGGTAGATGAGTTTTGTGGCTGTTTTTGGTATGTTGAACTGGGTCTGTAAAACGGTGGTTTAGCCAAGTCGTTTAGTTTCTTTTCGATGAGTTTAGCGCCATCGATTGCATCAGAGATGGTGGATGGTTTAACGAGATGAAGCTCATTTTGAATGGTTGGTTTGAGGCCAGATATGAAGCATTGAAGGATAGATTCGTTTGGAAGGGTGGTGATTCGGTTACAGAGACTTTCGAAGGTAGCAATGTAATTATCAACCGTAGTTACCTGTTTGAGCTTGAACAGTGTAGCTTGTGGATTGAGAAATGTCGGTGGGCCAAACCGCTTCTCCAAGGCTTTTGTTAGCGCTGTCCACGATGTGAGTTGATTGTTGCGAAAAATCCACTGGAACCACGACAGTGCTTGGCCTTGCATGTGAAAACTTGCGAGATCTAAGCGCTGGTCTTCGGGAGTGGAATAATATGCAAAAAAACGATCTGCCTGAAATATCCAGTCTATTGGGTTTGAGCCATCGAAGTTTGTGAGGGAACATTTAGGCGTGCGAGTGGGTGTTGGAGTGGATAGTAATGGTGGTTGACGATTTGTAGGAGGTTGGTATGAAGATGAAGACTGGTTGGTTGGGGATAAGGGGGTTTGTGCATCGAGTTTGCGATTGATTTCAGCGAGAGTGGCTTTAATGTCGATGTTGTCTGTTGTGAGGGTTTCAAGCATTGTACTGTGAGAGTTTTGTGTTGTTTGAATGGAGTCAATGGTATTTTGTTGTTCTGCGATTTGTTGGAAGGCATCATCGAGGCGTGGCATGGTGTTTGTTTGTGGTTGGTTTTGAGGAAGAGAAGGGAGGAAAGGTACAGGGAAGAAAGCACCAGATGATAGGGGTTGGGGTAGGAGGAAGAAGGAGATTAAAGAAGAAGAAGAATTCTTGAGGGAAAAGAAAAGGAAAACTCGAGAGAAAACATTTAGCAACAACTTCTCAATATCATTCACCTAACCATGCAGGTACATATAAAGGATTCTTTCTACCTACTTTTTCAACGTGGCTAGTCACGAGCCTACATTTGCTTTTTTTTTTTTTTTGTAAACAAATAGTTTCATAACAGAAATGAAACAATACCCTATGATTTAAAGCAATAAAAGAAAACTATATAAAACTCCCCTGCATGTGCTTATTCCTTAGCTTTTTTTTTAAGTAGCTGCAAATCAGTCCAATAGCCGTTTTGGCCTCTGAATGTTTCTCTTGGGTCTAGCATTTCCACTTGTTTCAGCTCCCTGTGTATCAATGCCCTGTCCATGCATATCAGTATCACTCTTACTTCCTCGCTTTTATCTCTACATTTTCTAGTTATTCCAACTGATTCTCTTTATATTCTCGTTTATATTGCATCAAATTTAGTTTTATGTCCCTTCTTTGAATGCATGCATTTTGCTCCATATGATATATAGTTGATTGTCATTTGAAAAGGGAGGAATTTGGTTCGTTTGTTTATTATCACATAAAATAGCACTTCATTTTCTCCATGTTACCAAACCTGTATTAAATCGATCCATTATGTCCTTCGTTGTCCCCAATCTTCTTGTGTTGTTAGTCCTAGATATTTACACATCAATTTTGTTAATCATATGATTTTGCAGGCATGATAACATACCCTTAACTCATTTACTAAAATTGCATGACATATATTCGATTTTAATTCTACCGCATTTCAATTGTTTTTTACTCTATTGCATTTTTTTTCATTTTCCTAATTTTATTCTACTCTCCTTTTGAGGTTGTCTAGTAGCATTAAATCATGCATCATGGTTTATCATCTGGAATTTATTTTGCTTCTCACCCAACACCATTGCAAATAGGTAAGAGTATCAAAATTAATCTTTGGTACAATCTTATTTTGTTGGAAACTCACCACCACGTGAAAACTATACATTCATTACAAAGTGTTCGTACATAGCTGAAATAAGTTTTATTATGTGGCTACTTTATCATATGTTTTTTTTCAAGTCTATAAATAACATACGTAGCTCATTTTGCTTACTCCTTGGATGCTCCATTGGTCGTCCTATTAATGAATAGCTTCCATTGTCAGTTTCATTACCACACGAATACCATATATTCGTAACAAATTGTCCATACATGTCTGAAACATGTTTTATTATGTGTCTACTATGTCATATGTTAAGTAAGTCTATTATCATCAAATGTTTATCTTTTTTCTCCAAATGTTTTACTGATCGTTTTATGAAACGTATAGCTTGTATCGTCTTATAGAACCAAATTGGTCATCCGATGCCATTAATTCATTTCTTATCGCGTAATTTCGTTGTGTGGATTCATTAGTTCTATTACTCTCTCACATGATCATCATGCTCTTTCTACACTTGGTATGCATTATTCCACCCACTAATATTTTATTAAACAAGCTTATATAAGTCATTTGCTGCATTTACTTCTGAATGATTTCCAAATTTTTTATAGGTATATTAGCCTACGGTCTTAATTTTTCCTTCTATTTTTGATTGCTTGTTCTGCTTCGCTACTGTGTACATCATTGTTGTGTTATCATCAGCTCATTTCACGTCTCTATTTCTAAGATATCTCTCAATAAGCAATTGTTCAAGTAACTTTTCAACCAATTTATTATGCCGATATCTTTTCCCAACAGATTAATATTCTTGTATCTAATGCAATTTATTTGTTCAAATTCATGAATTTTATCTTCTCCAATATTTGCTAATTTACAAAAATACTTCCACCTTTTGTACTTGCTATATCATGTATATTCCTGCAAGCATTTTGCTTTGCTATGCTTGCAATTTTTTGTGTTTCACATTTCTTTTTCTTTTCTGAATCCACTAGTTGGCAGTTATTTAGTGATGGTTGGGGTACCTCCTCAATTCACCACCATGCTCATTTTTGATGATTTTTTTTTTCTTTCAGTTTCTCCCAGCTTTCTTTACTTCTTTTTATGTATTGCAAATTTGCAAATTAAGCAATGAGTTTATTGGCACACATTTATGTAGACTATAGCTACATACATTAGTTTACACATAAAACATTAAAAATCAACTGCCAATCAAGACCAAAATTCTATTCTATAATCTACAAACTTTTACGTACCATAAAATATGAATTTCTCAGAAAACCGTGAAATTTCCAGTAAAAAACTAGCTAATATTAAATAAGAGAACTTCCATGCCAGAAGAAGATTAATTTATCAAATTAGGAGAAGAGAAGAAGCTTGTTGATCTTGATGGTGAATGAGTCAATTTATTTATTCAAACATTAAAAATCAGAAGAAAAGATAAGTAATGCTTCTGAATCTCACATGAAAAGAAGAGATACAATGGAGTTAGCAAAAAAATTGGATTGAGTAAATATATTTTAGCTAGTTTAATAATGAATAATTATGTAAATAAAATAACACAATGTCAGTTAAAATTTTCATATCCCAATTTAGGTTTGGTTCAAACAAAGTTTGATGCTCTATTTCACATAGCTCATCCCCAAAACAAAAAAATATAATGAAGTTAGCCGATAAAAGTTGGTTTGAGTAAATTCGCTTCAGCCAAGTTGGAAAGTGTAAAATGAAATATGTAATTTCAACTTAAAAAAAGAAAAAGAAAAAAAAACAGAAGTTTGGTTGAAAAGAAATACAATGTTATATTCTGCACAAGCTCATTTAAACCAAGGTTTTGAACACAAAATTTGTTAATGACATTAAAAATAAACATTTTTAAAAAAATAACTTTATATTCTCTCCATGCAGCAGTTATCAAAATAGCAGGAATCAAACAATCTTAGCATAATTTATCATTCAGTAAAACAACGTTTGCCAAATATAGATTTCGATATAATTTTATTTAATTTATGTCATCATCTTTGATATTTTGAATTCATATTTTGTACAAATATGATCACTAATGCTCGAAGCAATATCATATTTGGTTTATTTTAATTTTGGAATCTATTTTCCAAGGTTCAGAGTATCGGCTGGTACGCCGAAATTCTAGTCATACCGCACTGTAACACTCATCATGGGATTCACATAGATCGTACAATAGATAAATGAGGTGCATTCATGGACTGCTTCCCTGTTTCGTTGGCTCAATCATCCGTCGTCTTTTCTTTTCTACCACCTATGTCATTGCAGTTTTGGCGATTGGATGACTTATCTGAAGTTTATCTATCGTCCAATTTTTCAATTCAAAACTACAGTTCGGCTTCTTCAACCATGATGCATTTGTATCCTCGTCGCAAGAAGCCTTTCAATGTAGCACAAAGTCTTTTTATTCACGCAGTCCCGAAATGGAGTCCCTAGTTGCAAATGTGCTTGGACATCAGTTTTACACTCCTGTCAACCCTCTTGGTTTCAACTGCCTCCTTGTTGAACTACTTAACATTTTTTCCAGTAACTCATTTGCTCCTTCCTATCCATTAGTAAGACTATTTGTTTCTCTTAGGAATGTGAGAGCATGAAATTGCTCTTTGAATTTCTCATGACTGAAATTGCTCTTTGAATTTCATATAGAGATACAACCAAGAGTCCGTTGAGTATGAATAGTACTTAGACTACCAGTATTTTACCACTTTGATCAGAATTATGAGGAAGCATCTACAATAAGCATCTAAATCACCTGGTGCAAATTCTTCATAACGTAGAAAATAATGGGTGTCTAATGGGTTTGATGCTACTATCGTATTTATCGACGATGAGCATCCAATAACTGGAATGCAATTTCAAAGAGAAGCTCCAGTAAGATAAGAACTCCACGGAATTGACTGTTTGGTTTGTACTATAATCAATTGATCAAAGGCTGCAAGTACAAGTCACGTAAGCAAAGACTGACTCTACTCACCACATGAATGACTCAAAATACACATGCGAAAGCATGTGATGGTTCAGATCTCCATTAGGATGAAGTAAAAATAGGTCTAAAAAATATAGATATTCGTGATTCAAATTTGAAGGGTCATACGTTAAAATAACATTTGAAAGGTTGACATAGAAAGTATTATTCAACAGAGGATTAGTAGCCTTCACTGGATTTTCGTTCATAAAAACGACCAATATGTCAACTACTACATTGTATTATATAATTTATATTTTATGATCATCAGACAAACATGTTAAAACTATTCATGCTACATTTAAAGCGTATACGGTTGACGAATGGGTTGGGAAAATCAATTGCATGATAATTATGCATGCATGTCTAACACGAACAAGGCACACAAGCATAAATATATCAGCAAATACAAATACATAATTATATGTGAAACACGAATGGGTTGAAAAAAATCAATTGCATGATAATTATGCGTACGTAGTCTAACAGGAAAGAGGCACACAAGCATAAATATACCACCAAATACAAATACATAATTATGTGAAATAAGCAAAGCAAATTTATCCACAAAGTATAGATTATTTTAGTTTCCAAAAATTATGACATGAACAAAGTTTATAGTTTAGAAGGGACATCATGACTGGCGCACTCCACATATAATATAAAATAAACAAAATTACTCTGACATAAAATTCAAATTTCATTCATACAAAACAATTGTTCCAAATGAATTTGAATATAAGAAAATAATTAAAAGCCACACAAAGCATTATATTTTCTGTTCATATGGAAAGAATCATTTTTGGAAAACATATTCTAATCAAGTAGTTTTTCAGAAAGCAAGTTAAGATCGTATAAAATATCAAAATAAAGAAATAGCTCGAAATAAAGACCAAAAAAGGTAAAATGAATCTACAAAGTATTGAACTAAAATCAAAATCTCCGCTAACTATTTACTATTTATTTTGTAATATAATAATAAGAAATAAATACAATGTAAAGTGACACTGAAGCCGTCTACTTAAATGAAACTTGTAGTGTAAAACCAAGTAGATATTTTTTGGGAAGGCCCCTTTTTTTTGGGGGGGGGGGGGGGGGGGGGAGAGAGGGGGGGATGGGGGGAACTGCGTGCAAGTTCACCATTGAAAAAACATATTTTTATAAAATGATTACGTAAAATCTAAATCTAATTTTCACGAGATGTTTAATTTAACATTTGCAAAGTAACGGTACCTGGATATACAATTCAAATTGATTTTAGGTTCTATAAATAAAAATAAACATAAAATAGAAAATTGAAGAAATCAAAGGTATGAAAGCACTGTTGACAGTTCAACTAAGAGTACGATTGTACATGAGGATGGAGAGCACAATAAGAAGAATACTAAATTTGTGAATGTAAAATACAGCAATGCACAAAGAATTTTTCAGAAAGACATATGTATTGGCATTGACAAATAAAATAATGAAAATGAAGGAAAAATATAAAGCTGTCAAACTAGAATATGAACTCATGCAAAACAATTGTAATAACTTCCACTGGATATTTGAATCATCTCATGTGTCACCCAAAAAAAGAAATCCAAATTAGAAATATAAGGATAATTAAAGAATTTGGTGTTAACAAAAAAAATTGTGACACAAGAAGTTACACCATGTCTGCAATAATAATCATAAGACATAGCACCACAGCATGCAATGGAATATTTGGTTCACCTATGTATGGTTCTTTACTGTATCCATCGATGTCTGAGACCTATTCGATCTAATTGTGTAAGATTCTTTATTGTATCACATTCGTTTAGCATGATAAATCATCATTGCGTATCTTCGATGCAAATATGCATTGTTATTTTTACTCATAAACCCATAAATAACTAGCATATAATATTATCTGTATGTAGATCAGTGGTACTTTTAAAAAACTTCACATGAAAATGGTGGACTTATTAATCACACGATAGTGACAGGTGTTAATTTACTTTACATCGGATCTAATGATATTAGTGGAAAATAAGAAAGACAGTGTACCTTCATTTGTTGCATGAATCCAAGGGTAACAAGCAAAAATAATTGACCTAAGTTTCCTCTTCATTCGTCCTACGTTTGAAGCTTCTAACCTCACACTTTCAACTTGTGTATTAGAAATCTGACCCTGATCAACAAAGTAATCAGTATCCCCTAACCTTGCTTCATCCGTAGCCCAAAGACTTGCTTGAAGCCTTGCCTCTCTTTCTCTCATATATACTGCATTCATCTTTGACCTGATATATGGCAAAATTACCTACAAGAAATGATTTTTTTTTCATTGTTACCAATTAAGCAGTAAAAGAAAGCTCTGCTTTTGCATGAAATATATCGAACAAGGGAATAGATGATTTTATATCCCAGATTAGTTAGAAGTGTGATCATAATTATGACGTCTTACATGATCCGCTGGAAAGAGTTACAAAAATGGATACAGGCTACATAAACATCTTTCTTTGATGCTAACTGATCCGAAAAAACGAAGGTGCACGTTCTAACTACTAATTTTTTGCTAGCGTACATGCATATCTACAAACTATACATTAAACTTTGGAAGACTTGTTCACTTCGATATTAATTATTAATACTAAAAGAAGACCAAAATGATATGTATCTGGACTGATACGCTTGTAAAACTCACCACTCTACACAGACACATACACAAATTCACACACATATACCTGTATGTATATGCATGTATGTGTGTGCGTACAACATATAAGTTTTTGTAAAAATCAAACTATACCAGTTATCACTGTTGCCAAGAACATGCACAATTAAGTATTACATAATCTTTGTTAAGTCACTGTAAGTTCTGTTATCGTTTTTCCATAACATGAATACTTGTCTGAGAAGTTAAAGAAAAGTCCTCAGTTGTGAAGCAATTTAACACTGGCAATGCTCAATTATAATTTATTGAAGACTTATATATAAAGATAACTAATGCTGACAGTTCACATAGACGTAGTGGACTGATTTACTAATGCTGATACATTCACACAGACATAGTGGACTGAGTTCAACCAATACATGTGTGCCAAACATATAAGTCTTCATTCTAAACAGTAATGCAGAGTTACAATCAGGTTAAGAAGGGTAAGATGCACAGTTATAGTGGGATGATTTACTTCTCATAAGAGCAATATTGATTGAAGAACAAAGCTTTGGAAAAAGATCATAGTTGCAAAATAAACCCTTTGTTCTAAATTCATGATGACTGCGTGTATTAAATAGCAAAATAGTAGTAAATATGGAAGGGTTGAAATTTTACACAGGTTTTTTTTCCTGGGTCAAACGTTATACTCTAGTTGTTGACAATAATAGCAAAAGGTAGATTGATACCAGAAATGCGACTGAAATGATTTTCTGGCGCCTTCGTAAACTGGAAAATTGGGAAGTTTCTTTTGACTCTGAACTAGATAATTTAGTAAATTCAATGTTCACTGCTCTTCTACGCAGACCATATAATGATTCTGAGAAAGAAGCATCTGCAATATATAACAATAAACATACATAATAATTGATAAGTAAAACAAATTGACTATGTAAACTATGTAAACATATTGTATAACCAGACAAAAGTAATTGGTGATTCAAACCAAAAACAAAATGTTGATGTTTGCACAGTTCAACATTTTTAGACATAGAATTAACATCTATGGAGCACGATATTATTTAAACACGCAAAGTGTACAATTATATGTATGTTTGATTCAATCAACCCACGTTCCTTGATTGAGTCACATAAGTTAAGGTTGTCAGAAGTAACATATAGGGAAAGAAGAAATCACAACATAGCACCCAGCCTTAAAAGAAACCTGAAAAAATGATCACTACCTTAAGAATGCACCTAAAAATGAGCTCTTTTGCATATGCAAAACGTAAGTAATATCTTAAGCAATAGTTTGTATAAAGTAGGTTCCTTTCATAGTCTATAGAAGACAGCTCTAAGATGAGTAACAAGAAAGTAATAACCTGTAGTTCTAAGACTATGAGATTCAAGAACCAGCATCAACAAAGCAAAAAATTCATCGTCATAATCCAACACTTTATGAAGAAAGGGTCTTCTCAACGCAAAAACCTGCAACCAAAACGGCAATTAATTCTTACACCTTCTGGTTAAAATCGAAGCAACAAAACCACAAACCCAGAAAACTGAACCCGTACCCCAAGAGAGTAGGTAAGAGCTGCTCGGAGACTCGCTGGAAGTTGCTGCGCTGCCACCATCTCGAAGAAAGTCGGCTTTGCCCCTTGTCCGCCCACTTGAAACAACATTTTTTTCCCTCTTCGCTTTAAATTAATTATCGTAGATGATTAAAGGACGGTGTCTTATACGGGGGTTTCTCGCATCAAAATTACAGAACTTCACTTGACCGGGCGGAAACGGTGATGACGGCGACTTGCAACTCAACTAAGGAGTTCACGAGTCCCTCGTCCACCAATTCTTTCTGGGTGAAGACGCTTTTCAGAGTTTTGGAACGGAATATGTTTTGATTGGGGGTGGATGAGCGTAAACCACCGAAACAGACCGCACTAAGAGCAAATTCTAGCGGCTCGGGTGGAGAATTTCGATTTTCCGCACTCCGAATTATTAGAACTAGATGATTTCCAATAGTTATTGGACTAGACGTTTGTTTAACAAACGCCTAGAATTTGAGCGTTCGTTGAACAAACGCCTAGAATATTGAAATATACCGGCATTTGTTGAAAAACATCCGCTTATAAAAAAAAGCAAGCGTTTGTTCAACAGACGCCTGAATCTCTGGCGTTTGAACAAACGTCTAGACTTTAGGCTGATATGAGACGCATTCGGCTGTGGAAATCATTTGCAAATAGTGATTTTTTTTTTATTTACTATTACGTTGATATGCTGCCACGTCCTGTGAAGACTGGCAAATGCGTCGTCCGATATTCGACAGACGTCGGTACTGGACCAGCTCATGTCCCGCCTAATCCCATCGTGACTGCAGCCAACCATCGAGTATTGCACGACTTGCCTCAGGCTATTACGCATTGATCGATTGTTGCTATTGCGACGGTTCAGGTATAAATTTTTATTTATTATTACGTAGATAGGCAAACGTTTTACTATACATGAATGTTAATTATTAGTTTATGTTTACAATAAATAATCATATGTTTATGTTCGACATGCTGTCATGCGAGGTGATTGGTTACGTTGTATGACACAGTATTATGATCATTTACCAGAGCTGATATTGGTTAGGCTTATTGCGACACCATTTGGAGACTACTTAAATTTACATAAGTTTGCGCATGTGGACCGATGCCTTGTAGAGGCTCTTACTGAGCGATGGTGGCTTAGTACACACACATTTCACTTTCCTAATTTTGAGTTAGGATTGACTCCTTTAGATTTTTACATACTCACCGACATAGAGGTAGGTCGTCCAGACCATGTCCTTATTCCCTTTCATGCATCATTTAAGGAGGTTGAGAGTTTTTCCGATTATTTATCGGGTTTAGACCTGGATACGGTTCATGGATGTAATGTTCCGTATTTTTGGCAGTCAAATATTTAAAATATTTTATTATTTTAAATATTATATTTGGAATATTAATGGATTTTATTTTTGAATTCGTTATTAAAACGAAGTTTGAATATATAAAAATTTATATATAATTTAAATCGAGTTCGTAATATTGAGTTTTGAATTTCAATTGAATATACAGGATCCGATACAAGTCGGATTTCTGTGAAACAAGAAACGTTGGGATCTTGTTGATTATAATTTTCATATGAAAGAGAAAAATCCAGATTTCGTGTTATAGATTGTGAGTTATGTCCAATTAAAATTTTTAAATAGTCGTTATGGAAATCGTTATAATAACGTTTATTTAATGTATTTAAAAAGGTTTTTAATATAATTTGAATAGCGTTTGACTCGGAATGCTGATATTAAGTTGTATAATATATATTGGAAGCTATATGATAATTTTATTTGGGTAAATGCTTTAATAATAATTTATTATTATTTTGGGATTTAATTAATATTTATTCGATATTTTATAAGCGTTAACAATGGTCATTTTGCAAATAGAGCCCGTTTTCAACGAAATTAGTTTCATTGGAACCGTAACGTTAAATTATTATACGGTATTAAATTTCATGGAAAACCGATGTCATGTGTGACCATGGCAGCCGTAAACGCCCAATCATTTTATATAGCGCGCAATTAAATTAAATTAATTTAATAGAGAGATATTTGAGTGTAACTTGAGCAGACGACCGAATTAAACTACGAAACCAGTTCCATTGAATTCGTATCGACGGTTAGAGCCATGATAGATATATATATATATATATATATATATATATAGATATATATATATATATATATAGTTTGTTATTTTTGGAGACCGTGTAATTTGGTGTCCAAAATAGCAATGTGGTGCGTATAAAAATAGCGTACCGGGAAACAGTCTCGGAATGCGACGAAACTTGTGCCATTGGATTTGTATTAATTATTATTATATGATTTCAATTTTCGTGTCAATCGGACTTACCGTTTGATCGTAGCAATGATAAATGTCTTTATTGTTTATATTATTTTGGTCAGTTTAGACTGGGGTAACTTTGGAGGAATAAACGACTGGCCAAACGAACTTCAAATTTAACGAAATAAATTTCTTTGGATCCGTAAAGAAGAGGTTAGTAAAATGTCAAGCTTTCAATTTTTTTAATTTTTATTGTAATTATAGGAATTTTAAACGCTTGATTTTTCATCGATAATTAGAAAAGACTTTTCACAAACGACCTCGGAATTCGACGAAACTTGTCCCTTTGGGTCCGGTATATTTTTTATGCTAGAATTAGGGTTTCATCTTGGATTAGAGGTATATATGGTGGTTTTTACGTGTAGCTTCACCTTGACGGTTTGTTGATAATAAAATATTATTAAATTAGTCCCACCTTTACATATATATAAGGTTTCACAAATGAAACCTAATTTGTAGTCAACGAATTCTTGTAGTCAACAGTTTTGTGCTGCCACCCTAATTTCTAATGGTTGAAAATTTCGCAACTTCCCCCTCTAATTTCACAAAATCCGTTCATCTATATTAAAGCCTTTCAACTACGAAAATTCAGAGCTAGTCGAGCTCGTCGGTCTGTGCGGTGGAGATCGTCTCAGGCGAACTGGGGTGGCCGGAATCAGTAAAGAAAGGTGCGGCAGTCGAGGTTGTTTTGCTGGTGATAGGACGCGCTGAGCTGAATGCAGATCCAGGTGGAGGAAGAAGGCGTTGGGGCGCGACTATCTGTGCTCTCAGATCGGACGTTGGTGGATGGCAAGGTGGGGCGGTAGTCATTCGTTTCCAACGTGCGTGGGTTTAAAGAATAGGAAGAACAAACAAGAAAAAAACTACGGTAAAAACAAAATGTGGCACCTTTGTTCAATGACGTGGCCACCCATGCTTTACCAAACAAAGAACATGGGACATGATTTGGAACCAACAGAAAGGCATTTCATGAATGCGAATGGTACAAGAGAGGGAAAGAAGTATGCTTAATCTGTTAATTCCTTAGCAATGTGAATTATAATTAATTAGTTAGTTTATTAACTAAGAGTTATGATAAAATTTATAATAACTTCTTACTGTAACAGGTTTGAAACAAGGAGATGTGGGGGTTTAGAGGGATTTGACCGGCAGTATACGGGGAAGAAGAGAAAACAGGATCGGCCTTTATAATTTTAAATAGATGGATTAGTTAAGTTTAGTTAGTGTTAGTATAAATTATTAAAGAATTTATATATATATATATATATATATATATATATATATATTTAATTATATAGCTTATAAATGTTATAACTTATACGTATCTTATCAGAATTGGGAAACAAGGTGTCGTTGGAATCGTCTTCGTGAATACTACGGCATGGAACAGAAATTGACAGAATTGGAATCAACTGTGATTTTCAGTTAAATTAAACGCTTGTTTAATTTAGTTGAAATGAACTGTTTTAACCGTGAATCAAATCAAGGTAAGTTAAACTCACTCAGTTCTTCCCACTTATATTTTATATAAGTTGGGTTTTATAATTGTGTGTTATGGTTGCTAATGATTGACTATATGTTTGTTTGTTAAATATATATTCATATATTGATTGAAACGATGAAATTAAACGTTTGTTTAATTTCAGTGAAACACCAAATCATTATTTTAACGGTTGGTCCCAATTAAGGTAACTTACCTTGTTGGTCACGTTTATAAAATAAATGTGTTAAATTGTTTGTTAATTGGTTGTTGTTAAATGATCGTTATCTACTGTTTATAGAAATAATCAGTTATATTGAATTGAATGATTTTATTTGAGATAATCTATTGAGATGCAGGGAAGAACAGGTTGGAGGGATCAAACGGGATTCCTCAAATATATTCAACGTTATTTATTTTCATACTGTCATTATATAAACTGTTTAAACCCATTTGTTTGAATGATTGATTTGGTAGTTGGTCGTTGACCTAAAATTCAACATTTTATGTTGTTTAAACCAATGAGTAATATTGGTTGAGTAATTGGCAGTATATGGCCTATAAATTAACCGTTTTTCTAAATATTGATTAACCGTCAGGTGAATCGACGGTAATGAAGTTATAAAATTATTTTTTAACTGAAAATAGATTTTTTTTTAAATCTATTACTTTGAATAAAAGTTACTAAAAAGAAAATAAATAGTTATTATTTATTAATTGATTTATAGATAATTATTAAATGATTTTATAAAGCAAATTCTGATGTTAATCAGATTTATAAGCAAAAGAGAGTAGAAAATTAACCTAACGGTTAAGATTTGAATAATTGTTTTTGAGAAAACAATTAAATGAAAATAATTATACTATTAATTAATTTAAAGGAAGAACTATAATTGGAAATGGTTAATGAATTAACCATGGTTTGAGTTGACTAAGTCAACTAAATTAATTGGAATTGGCTATTTGATTAATTTACTTTTAATCAATATAAAGAAATAATTTAACGAATATTTGTTTTAATTACAATAAGATTTTAAAAAGGAATTTACTATTATATTTAGTTAATTAAGAAATTAACTACTACTATAGTGGTAAATGATTGAAGTAAATTATTATTTCAACCAATAATAATTTAGGAGATTTCTTTTTAATCGAAATACATTTAAAAAGTAATTGAAGTTGAAGTGAAATATAATTGAATTGTGAAAGGATTTTATGAACGGGTTTGATATTAAAACCCGAGGTTTTATAACAAAGTTATAAAAGGAATTTTAAGCGAATACGATAACCTAAATCATGTTCACTTAATAGTTGAATTAAGTCAAAAGGAAATTGAGAATAAAAGATTTTATATTAAAACAGAATTATATAAACCAATTTTATACAAAGAGATGAGGTGTTAAATCATTAATTCTAAATTAACGTTACTTAATAATGGAATTAAGTGAAATTAGGGAAATTGAAATAAGATTTTTAAAGCGGGAAATGGTTGAATGGAATTGAAAAAGAGAGTGTTAAAGGTGAATTTAGTAAAGGAGTGAGTAATAGGGTTCCGGAACAAAAATCCAAGTTATTAAACAAATTGTTTAAAGAAGTAGAAAGGAAAGTGACATTTTAGTAATTCATTTCTTAATCAGTGAATTAAGAAATAATAGTTATGTCAAGAAGGAGATTTCCAAAATTAAAAAGGTTTTATAAAACTGTATTTTAAATAAAATAGTTAAATAAGATTTGTTTATGATATTAAAATGAAATATGGGTTTTAATTACAATTCATATCTATCTTAAGATAAGAACATTGTTTATCAAGGTCTGAGAGGTAAATAAATACCCCAATTTGAACGACTTCAGAATTATCTGAGAATGATATCAGTTTATAATGGGAAAGAAGTTAAGAATAATTTATTATTTCCATATGTGAAATAATAACGCAATGTTAATCGCAAGATTTGAGAATATTTATAATGAGATTTCCAAAGTAACGGAAATAGAAAGATTTGAGAATATATATATATATATATATGTAACGATACTTCCAAAAGTAAAAGGAAATAAAAATTTAAGTTTAGAAAATGAGTTTATTCAGAAAGAATATGTTTCAAGTAACAATGTTTTATGTGAAATTTGTAAAACCAAGGTTGGGAATATATATATATGATTCAGTTCAAATATATTCGAAATAGTTTTCAAAATAAATCTTATGTTAAAATAAGAAGTAAATATTGTGTTAAAAATATTGAGATGTTTAGAGTTTAATTAACTATTCGTTAATTATTTTTAATTAAAAGGCCAAGTAATGCTGAGTACTGAATCAGTGAACTCATTTTATTCTCATGATTATTTATTTGATAGTTAAATAACCGACTATCAAATTTGGCCAATATGATTGTTGGTATAGAAAGACCGGGATTGAATTTATGTTCGAAAACCATTTCGAATCACCAAATACGTAGAAGAAGATTATTGAAGATGGAGCAAATTGAAGACTGTTGATCTTCCTGAGCAGAAGAACTACTTGTTGAATTTCTCTGGTTTAGCGGTCAGAGATATTTCGACATTGACTCTGTCGTGATTAGAATCTATGGATTGCAAGGATACTCGCTACTAATCCTTGAGGTGATTCCTATATAAGGATGTGGTAGGAGGGTGCCTTCAGTTCATCCTGTTCCTGGATGACTTGTATGGACGAATGTATGACGGAGTATTTCCAAAGGAATAACGTACGTCAATTTCTTCAAATATACCATAACTGGCGGCGAAGAGTGGTCGTTCTCTTAGCTTAACAACTAGAGTATTTTTATGCATGTCAATTAGTGATTTCTCGCTAATTTGATGATGTGACATTCAAAGTGAATGGTAGCCAAATATGCTAAAGGTATTTATAACCTCAAGCCTCATCAACTAGAAAATGGTTAAAATCGGGTAGGTCGCATGGCTATGTGGGTCGCGCCCATAAAAAGGATATATCATTACCTAATATGGAAAAATCAAATGCCTTTGGTTGTCCCTTTTATTTTAATTGTATGCATGCTATTGGTTTGGTTAGCTGGCCTCCAACCGTGGTGATGATGTATGTTTAGTCTGGGTTGCAAGATGTTCTTATTGAACCCCCAATGTATACATCTCCAGTGGTACATTGTCGAAAAGGTGGTTGCCCATACCTTACCATGGAAATCCATTCTCCAATAAGAGCCCGCGGTTTTGATTGTATACTATATATGTAGAGCGTGAGATGCAAGCGTTCTGCTAGATTGATATTTATTTGTATTTAGACAATATTATAATAACAGAAAAGATATTGGTTTCAAAAACGTTTTAGGTTATCGTAAGGTAAAAATCGTCTGTATTTATGTGTAGATTTGGTCTTACGATTATCCTTTTCTTTCGGAAATATTTCGACTTTAAAATCAAGCTGTGTGATACTTCTAAAATTAGTTTATTTTTCTCACTCTAGTTCACCAGACTGATCCGGCTTTTGTAATGCTCGGGTTAGACCGGGTTATACAGGTTCAGGTTATCGGATGCTGTGAAGAGACGAGATGGAGGAGTCCAGATGTATGATATATGATTTTTATTCCGCTGTGTGTTGTATTTGAGGACAGATTATTATAACTGTCCATATGTGTTGATGTACCCTGATGATGTAAGTATTTTCATGCTCTCAATAAAGATTTATTTCTATATTATATTTTGTTCCGCTGCGATGTGAGACTCTGTGTTGTGTTAGTTCTTCTTCTTCTATTCTAATATTTCTTTCTTTCTTATCTCATCCTTTAACTTCTTTCTAATAATGTTCCTGTGTTTTTCGGTACTTGAATGTTCGACATGATATTTTTGTGTCGATTTTCGGGATTGAAAATTTTTGGGTCGTTACAATGGAGGTGTCATTACCCTCCCTACTCTGCAGGACTATATAATAGCTCATCGGGCAACTCAGGATATGCATACTCCAGTGATCAGGGTCTTTTTATTATACCATTTTGGCTCCACATTTTTAGCAACAACAGAGGGACTGTTAGACTTGGTTTTCTGGCTGGCCTGGTAGATGTTGAGCAGTTGCATATGTATGATTGGGGTACATCTATATTGGGTTATTTGTACGAAGCATTGGATACGACGATACGTACGCCGTACAGCGCTCTAAACAGCTGTACGGCTTTTGGTACATTTTCCCCTTCTGGTATTACGAGGACATGGCTAACATGCACCCTAGACTTATCCCTAAGGCGATTAGTATACCTTATATATACTTTCCTAGACTGCGTCGTTGGGGTGCGGCTGTGGATGTCGCTCGTACTGCATAGGGAGTGCATAACGAGCTTCTGGAGACACGCTAGCAGATGGATTTGAGGCGGAGGAGTAGCATTATTGCGCGTCCATGGGAGTAGTACATAAGGTTTTTAGCGCCCCAGTAGGACCATCCCTTTAGCTTTCAGCTTAGTATTTCGAGGCATAGGGTTTGCTTTTAAGTACCTACTGTTGGATCTTGATTAACCACAGAGGGGAGTAAATAGGGTTTATCGTATGTTTACGGGATATTAAAAAATATCACAACATAGTTTATAACAGAGGAAATAAATGCAGAAAGTAAATAACACAGATTTTACCCAACTTCAGCAAATCCTTCCTGCTGCTGCATTCCCAAGAATTTTACTAGGTATTAAAACAAATCCCGCTTATAAAACCCTGTAAACTCGCAAACTGTGCTCCTGTTCTAATCCGACGCTCAAAACCCTAGATTGATCTTTACCCCCAAGATCAAATTTTTCCTTGAATTACAAACCCATAATTCGTAAACCCTAACTATGAAACCTATAGCTAGTAAACCCTAGTTTTATAGACAAACTAATAAACTCCTAGTTTTTACAGGAAAAACTAGAAAACAAACTGCACGATTTATAACAAAAAATAAAAACACTTAAAGATAAAAAAAATTAAAAACCCTAGTTTTAAAATAAAATCCCTTAAACCCTTTAACTTGATCGGCCACTTTTGTTTGCTTCAACCCACTTCATTTGTTTGGCACGTTATCTCTTTTTTCTTTGTAAATTAAAAATGGCGAAGGCGGTTCAACTAGGATTTTTCTTTTGTCCCAAATCACGACTTCAAGAACTCCGGAAATTGTACTATGTTGCCTTTCTTTGAGTGTCGTTGTTCTTACTTTTCAACGATTTGGGATTCTCAATCGAAAACCATGAGTTCCTTCTGATTTGTTTTTTTTTTCGAATTGCTCTTGAATTGATGATTTTGGTTTTCGATGGTATTTTCCAGTGATGATATAGGTGTATAAATAGGATTTAGAAATCCAATTTACTCTCTGATTTCCATGAATGGCTTGACCTGGTTGTTGCACGATTTTGCTTTTCTGTGTCCACATCTTTGATGATTGTTGCATGATTAAAATGCTTGATTTGTTGCTGTGAAAATTCTAGAAGCTTTTCCAATGAATTTATGCTCAAAAATGTTTCTGTCATTTTTGGAATCAAAAAAATATCTTGCCAAAATTGTTGGTCGATTCCTGAATTCATATGTGATTTCTATCCCCAAATTTCACGTGTTCAAAACTATATATTTTTGTAAAACTAGAAACAAATTTACGAAATGTTCTTGCCCAAAAATGCTTTGTCCATTCCCTAAAATGTGATTGTATTTCAGGAAATCTTTGATTGTCTTTCTGCCTGAAGTTGTTTTCAAATTTCTTGCCTTTTATGTAGAATTTGAACATTTGCCAAATATGTTCGCAATTCTCTTGAAAACCCTGCTAAAAAATGATTTCTAGAAATATATTTGAGCATAAAAAGTCTTACTGTTAACTTCTGAAACTTGTTGCATGCCTAGCATCAATCAAATTAATTTATGTTGATCTATTTTCATGTTATAATTCTTGATCTTATGATGGAGTGAACTGTTATTGCGTGATCAAACCACTGCCATGGTTACTTCTTTGTTCATGTAAACTTTTCCTTAAACTTTGATGTGTGCATCTTGTTCTTTATGCACCTGTGTATGTTGGCTTGTGCTTTGACAATTTGTATCTCCCCTGTTGTGGGCAGTTGTGCACACACATGAAAATTTGCCATGACCAGTTTGTTGTCTTTGAACGGACCTGCTTGGGTTGCATCCATATTACTACCCACACTGTTTAACAATGTGCAGACCTGTTTGCACTTGCTTTTCTTTCGAAATTTACTCGAACTTGTTTGAGTTTTTTTGTACACTCTTGTGCATATATGCTACTTCATTTTACTTGTTGTCTTATTCACCTGGCTTGCATTTGAATTAACATGTACTGCCTTGAACCATTGTGTACATGTGTATACTGCTGCATGTCTACTTGAGCTTCGTTGATGAGCTCGATTTGTTTTGACATATCTGCATATATATGGGCTGTAGCACATGAGTTATGTCCATCATGTTTGACATGTGTCTTGTATGTACATATATATTGAGCTGTATATGCATATTGAACTTGCATATATGTAGCCCAGACATGCTTGTTTTCTGGCTTGTGTATTTGCCATCTTTGTTTGATCTCTTTGTTCCACCATGATTTCTTAAGCATGTGTACCTTTGCATTATAACCTTACATACATATTCATGTATTTGACACTGTGTTGTCATGTGTTTTTGACTTGAACACCTGGGTACATTTGCTTTGTGCTTGCATACTTGTGCCATTAAAAATTCATGCAGCCATGTCATGAAACTTCGCTTGCTTGATTGCTACATTGTGATCATATTGTTTGTTGACTTGGCACTGTGCATGCGGAACCATTTGTGTTTGCCTATGCATGCTCTTCGCTGTTAAAGTTTCCCCTTGTGTTGTTCATGGACACTTGACTCATGCACCATGCATGTGTGTCGGGCTTCACCTGAACACAACTTGATATATTTGTCCTTGTTGTTTCAATGATTGACCATATTGTTCATGCACAAAATATATGTGTATATACATACACATGTATGTGTATACATGTATTATGCATGTGCAGTTTATATATGTGAGCATTAGAGATATACTATCTTCCTTGTGATATTTACAGTAAATCACTGTGAATATCACAAGCAGTTTAAACACAGATGGATGTCCATATAAACCAGATCAAGTCATGAAATATGATGAGAAACACACCAAAATTTTAAGGACGAAAATTTTAAATAAAATTCTGCTAGAATTTAAAAATATTTTGTTCTAGATTACTATGCGTATTTCTGTGATAGGTAAGCAGAAGATTGGACTGACTGAAGCAGGCAGAAGAAACAGTGATCAGACAGAAGATAAATGTGTGAGTGTGTCAATATATATATAACAGAGAGTGAATGTACAACTGAGTGAAAGAGTGAAATGTTATAATGAGGAGCAATGTATGAAATAGAATGTATATGTATGAAATTGAGATGTACAAATAGTGGGGTTATGAAATCTGTACTATTCAAATGTTGAAATAAAATATTATTTATAGATAAAATACTGATTGAATATTTAAATTATTATACAACAGTATTCTATTTAAATATAAATATTTAATTCTGTCTGTGATGCAGTAGAATAATACAATATCAAACACATTTATAATATATACACACATATGTTTGTTATCATCAAACAAAAATCATAGAATTGTTATATACGACAATCTCCCCTTTTTTATGATGATAAACATATAATAAGATTTTGAATATAATAAATGTTTTTGGCAGCGAATATTGAAACTCCCCATATTTGTATGCTCCCCCTACAACAGAACTCGCTCTAAATATGTGCATGAGTGAAAAGAGCAAATGAATTGAAATTTCAACATTCAAATATTTAAGGAATATTCACTCAATGATCAAAACCTTAACCCATTCTCCACCTTTTGTTATCATCAAAAGCTTACATAAATTAAAACAGTGATGAAAAAATTGGCTATAAATACAACATTAGCTTAAGAGGAAGAACGATCATCATAAATCTCAATTAATCAAAAAAAATCATAATATTCTAAGAACTAGTGGCAAATTTCACATTGTAGAATGATGGATTTACGATGAAAATTATAAAAATGGAGAGAGTTTTAAAACACACGATTTCCATCACAAATTTTGAAGGTATATGTTCATTAAGATGACTTTAAAATATTAAACTCTCTACATTAATATAAAGTCATGATGGATGACAGAATGATGGTAGACTAGAGAAGATGTTCGTGAAATAAATGCCAATTCAAAGATATTATAAAAACTGTTCAATCATTATGAAAATTTAAATAAAATTTGTTATGAAGTATACTGTAGTCACAACTCATCGCAATTATAGTAATCTAATAATAATTTTGATGAGTTCTAAATAAGTTCAATTTGGTTATTAATTTCACTTTCTGAAGAAAAAAATCAATAAATGATTTTTAAAATTGGAAAGTTAATTACAGGAGGGATTTGAAAGATCTATACAATTTGAATAAAAAAACCAGTTAAAAAAAGTTAAATGAGAGAAATATAAGACATCTAAGACTGATATCACTTGTTATCTCCATTAACGAGAATTTTAATACCACCCTAGTGGCTAACAAAGGTATCTCAGACATTGATATCCAATTACCAAGTCCAAGCAAGCAAATCAAGCACATAGATTCCATCTATCATAGCAGCAATCAATATTTACCAGAACAAGTTGTCATTAAAAACATTTTCAAAATGACTTCTTTCATCCGAGCAGCAAGACAAATTTAGAATATATTTCACTATAAAGTTCGCAAAAGATTTACAACAAGTCCAAGAAGACAAATCATGATCCAAGATTTAAAGGAACGGTTTATTTGAAATCACTTGAAGGGATGTTAAAACTTCAAGATTCAATGAATCGATCACACAAGATTATTAATTTGAAGTCCAAGAAGTGTATGAGATTCAAAATATTAAATAATATTCAAATGATTTCAAACAAAATGATATCCAAGTAAATGATCATGATTTTAGAATGAATTTCACGATGCTGCACAAGAATCTATGCCAAAAGATTTTAAATTCAAAATAGTTAAGGCAATCAAAAAAAATTGAACCATTTATCAGAGCAGTAGTCAGAAAATTTCAGATCAGAGATACAAAAGAAAGTTTCAATTAGTTTGAACAAGCACAAGAGACCATTCATGATCCAAGGTTAAAAAAATTGAAATCACTTGAATAGATGTAAATTTTAAGATACAATGAATCAATCACACAAGATTAATAATTTCAAATCTAAGAAGTGTGTGAGATTCAAAATATCAGAAATTTCAAATGATTTCAAACAATCAAATATCCAACCAAAATGATCATGAATGAAAAAGAATTTCAAGATTCAATACAGTGATTCAAGCCAAATGTTTTTCAATCCAGAAATATTCAAGCCAATCCAAAAAACAATGAAATTATTACAATTGAAAAATAGTAGTGTTCTATAATGAGTATAAATTTTCATGACTTTCCAAAATTAATTAGAAGAAATTTAAAACAACAAAGGTGCATGAAATTTCAATAGTTTTTCAGATCTTCAAAATTTTAGAATTCAAATTAACAGTGTTCAAGATATGATAAAAATTCTTCAGCACTGTTAGGAATTCAGAAGTCGGTAAACAAAAATAAACTTCAAAATAATGGCAAAAATTTATAATTTGAATTCAAGATCTGGAAATTATTGAAACATGAGAGTTTTATACAAATGCAATAAATTACTAGAAAATCATGAATTCTGCAATTTAAAGTTAAGAAAGCTCAGAAGGGAAAAAAATATGGTGGTGTCAAATCAAATCAAAATAATAAAAAAGGGTAGAAGGGGGAATAAACAAAGAAGAATAAAAACAAAGAATATTAACAGGGATGAGTTTAGAGATCATACTAGATTTACAGTAAACTTTGTGGATCTCCAACTCAGCAATCTTGGCTAAGGAACTCTGAATAATTCAATGATTGTAACATCCTGAATTTTTAATGTATTTTATTTAATGATTTAATTTAAAATTTGGTTTTATTTATTTTATTTGTTTATATTTTATTAAAATAATAATATTGATTTTTGGTTTAAAACTAAATTCATTTTGGTTATATTAAATGAATGAAATCGTTTGGTATGAATATAATATTTATACTACAAATCAATATTGACATTTAAAATCTTATTTATTTAAGTTTAGATATTAGAATTTGAATTTATTTTTAAAGTTAAATTTTATTTTTTTACTCGTATTATTATATATTTTGTATTCAAAATTAATAAAGTTATATCGTTAATTTAAGTTCAAATTATTTTCTGTTTTCCGATTGTTCCAAAATAGAACGTTCGTTCCGTTTGCATTCAAAGTGTCGGTTTCATTTTTATATTTTTGGCGTTCTTTTAATTTAAACTGTTCATTTTGTTGGTAAATGTCAGTTCAGTTTCTATATTGTAACGTTTGTCTCTGTTTAAGTAAAAAAGAAGTTGTTCATTTTGATCGTAAAATCCATCTGTTTATCGATTTATTTTATTTTTGAAAACACCGGTTTCATTTAATATTCCGTTCGTTTCTTTTTTAATTTTAAAACAATTCGGTATATTTAAAAAAAAACGTTCGCCTTCCTTTTCAAATTTCAAAACCATTCAAAACTTCGTTGCCGTTTCACTATTGAACCATCAGTTTGTTTTAAGTCTTTATAACCTCACACGTTCAGCAACGCATTCCAAAAGTTCCGTTCAAATAAAATACCCGTTCAAAATGCCTTGTTACTCGTTCTTTGAAGTTTTCCACCCCTTCATATTTACCAAAATAATGACAGAAATTTGTACCGTGTCCTTTTCCATTAATTTAAGTGCAAGTGTGAGTTCCCAGAACCTTTACTCCCTTTATTCAAAAGCTATCTCCATTCTTTAATATTTCTCCCTTCCTCATGTCTCTATTTTCGTCTATCCCACATCAGCTCCGCCCCTTCCCAAACGCCACGACCCGTAACCGAACTCTACCCATCAGTCAACCCATCCGCCGCTGAGCCTCCCTTTTCCCTGACCAACACCGTGTTAAACCTTCCTCCCTCCTCTTGCGCTGACCTTTTGCCGCTCCGCCAAGCCGACCTCGACCCTCCCTCTCTCCAGCTTGTGAGACTCCCATGCCAATCCTCCGCCGATGTCTTCAACTGCGCCGAACCCCACCAGTTCACCCCTTGCCGTAGCTGAAGCCGCCAACCCGAGCTGTACCTTCCCGAAGCCACGCTTGACAACCCAACTGAACCTGAACCCGCGCCCGCTTGCCAAGCCAACTCGCTTGTCATCGAGACCCGCTCCGACCATCTCGCCATCAACCGCAACAACCCTTTTAACTTCCCGCGTGTGTGTTGAGTTGGTGAGCGTGTATGGGTTGAGTTGCGTAGACAAGAAGAGGTGGTTTTTTGTTTTCTTTCTTTCTTTTTCTTTTGTTCTTACATGTACTGTTAATATGAAGGTTGGTGAATATTTTAGTTTGTGGGTTATTTATATGGAGCAAAAGATGTTAAAATATGTAGTGTGTTTATGTGTATGTGCATGTATACGTCTGTGTTGATTTTGGGTGCGTGAGTGATTTTGTTGTGGGTGTTAGAATTTAGAGGAGGAAGAGAAATGGATTATGAGAAAAAGGAATATTTGTAAAAGAGGAAAACTTTGATTGCTTTTATTACTCTTTTCTTTTCTTAATTCTTCCTTCATACATACTTCATACATACAAATGAGACAAACTCTTATTTATAACATACAATACATCTTTCTAGATTTGTAATATTCTAGGAATATATTTTCCTAATTAATAGCAACATTAAAACCTTTCATAAAACCTAAATAGCAAATTACCATTTATCTTGACCTTTCTTAAATACAATAATAAATTTTGTCACTAATTAACATTTCCTAATAAAAACCAAGTTTATTTTCAACATCCCCCTTAAACTTGGTTTTATTACTCCAAGCAGATTACTTTGTATCTCACGTGTTTTAGCAGAAATAAAGAAATTATCCAAATTTTCTTCTTTCGTTTCTTCCTCTTTCCTAATATGAAGATCTTCAATGCAATTTCTTCAACGCTGCTCCATTCATTTTGTCCTTCTCTATTCGCACAAGACATTCCAAAAAGTGTGTGCTCTAGCTTCCATTTAATTCCGGTATCATTAACTTTGAATGAGTCATATAAGTCATCTTTCCATTCTTTCATAACTTCCAAATTTTGCTTGTACTTAAAATCTCTAACAGTATATTGAATTTCTTTGACTTCTTCATTTCCATCTCTTTTGTTATCACCTTTCTTAAAAGGATCACCGACTACATGACTCAAGCCACGAGCTTTTGACTTTTCCATGAACTCATCGTATATTTTTTCATGCATAAAAGTACGAGAACCAGCACAATAACATTGTCCCTGGTTAAAGAACAATGCAAAACGAGCAAGCTCCTTAACATCCATGTGACTAGCAAAGGCTGCACTAGTTGTGGAGCCAAAACCAGAGATCACATTAAGAACACCATCAGGACCTCCTTTACATTCTTCTTCCTTCTTCGCATTTTCCAAAGCATCCTTTTTTATTGAATCATCATCGACCTCACATCGTCAGGGTCACTCATCTCGATATCCTTATTTTTATTATCTCCTTTGTCTTTTGTTTCTGCGACCTCTTTTATTTCACTGTGACTTTCTTCAACATACTTTATCTCCATGCCATCCTTTACGTCCTCTTCCGCTTCGATTATCCATTCATCTATCATGTCTTTATTCTTTTCACCATTCTCATTTTTTAAATCCTCTTTGAGGTTTACATCAGCAACTTTATCACCATTTTCCTCCTCCGCATCAATAAGTTTTTCATTCGCTTTATTCTGGTCACCGACTTCTTCTTTCTCTTCTTTTACGTCATCTTCTTCTTCGACTTCATATTCTTCCATGACTTCCTCCTCGATTTCTTCTTTAGCAGCTTTCTCTCTCATCGGCTCCTCTTCAGCTTTTAACTTCTTCTCCACCACTCGAACATCAGCAATTTTTTCTCCATAGCCTCTTGACTGATTCCCATTCGCCTTCACCCTTGTAAAGTAATCCGAAGTCGATTCAGATTCACTCATCTTCATTGCTTCGAAATCACTCCTTAGCGATTGAAGCTTAACTTTCTTTACTTTCTCAACTCCTTGGAAAGATTTTTCCAAAATTTCCCAGGCTTCGTTTGAAGTGGCTGCATCCGCTACTTTTTCTAACATTGAATCATCCAAATATTGATGAATGAGGCTAAGTGCGTATTGATCTTTTTCCTTCATCTTTGCTAAGGCTTCCTTCTCCGCTCGAGATAATGCAGTTTCATTTTCTGGCTTATCGTAGCCTTTGTTTACGATCTCCCACACTTTTTGTCCGCCAAGTAAAACCTTCATTCGAAGACACCATTTCTCATAATTTTCTTTTGTGAGACGAGGATATTGGAGGAAAACCATTCCATTGTTTTCCATTTTATCACACCTTCACTAATTAACCTTGCTCTGATACCACTTTGTTAGAATTTAGAGGAGGAAGAGGAATAGATTATGAGAAAAAAGAATATTTGTAAAAGAGGAAAACTTTTATTGCTTTTATTACTCTTTTCTTTTCTTAATTCTTCCTTCATACATACTTCATACATACAAATGAGACAAACTCTTATTTATAACATACAATACATCTTTTTGGATTTGTAATATTTTAGGAATATCTTTTCCTAATTAATAGCAACATTAAAATCTCTCATAAAACCTAAATAGCAAATTACCATTTATCTTGACCTTTCTTAAATACAATAATTAATTTTGTCACTAATTAATATTTCCTAATAAAAACCAAGTTTATTTTCAACTGTGGGTGTTGTGTGCGTTTGTTTATGTGTGAGTGATCTGTAAGTGTGAGTTAATATATATATATATATACATATTTGTTTGAAAAAAAATATTATTTTGGAAATATATATGTAAATATATACATATATATTTATAACGGTTTTGTGTGAGTATTTACGTTGTATATATATTTGGAAAGTAAGGCTCGTTCTTCTTTGTTTTGCTCTGATTTTTGTGTGTATTTATATAGGTATAATCTATATTGTACCTATATTGTTTTGTGTACTTTGAATTATATATATACATTATCATTTTTCGGTGCGTGTGTATATATATATATATATATATATATATAACGGGGTTTGGTGTGTGTTGAATTTTTAATAAATATATATATACAAAAATATACATATATATATATATATATTTGTGTAAAGTATTATTTTGTCTATTTTGAGTCGGGTTAGTGCTGAGTTCCCCAACCGTTCCAAAACCCAATATCCGTACCGTCCCAAAATCAAATAGCCGTACTGATCTGTTGAAAGTCCACTAGCCTCTTCATAAATAATATAATATTTTTGGGTGTTTACGGTGATTGGATTCATTCTGAGTCATGCCTGTTAGTCGTCATCTCTTTCTGTATCAAATCTGACTGTTGTCTCCATTCTGTACCACGAAAGGTGAGTTTATCTCACAACCGACTTACATTTTTCATGAATGTTAGATCAATAATGAACTATTATATAAAATGTATGGGATTGCTGATAGAAATTGTTTGATTTGATATATATATATATATGCACATTTCATATGTGACACGATATATTCGTATGACACGTAGTTACACTAATGATATATATTATGTGATTGTTGTTTATGATTATTGATACCCCTAGTTTAAGAAAAATCAATAAGGGTTGAAATGATACATACCCGAACGGACATTAGAATAGGGAAAAATCGTTATGGGTTGAAATGATAGACCTGAACGATTTTACTGAATTTGGGATCGCGGGTTGAAATGATAGACCCATAGAAATTTTATAAATTGCGGGTTGAAATGGTAAATATCCGTATCACTTGACCATAGGGTAGAAAACTATATAAGGACACCGTCGGTCATGTTTTCGAAGTAAAACGAGTTTTATTTTAAATATTTACTTAATACTTTATATTTATATATTTATATTTTATTTAAATTTAAATTATTTTGTATATTTTAAATTATGTGTTCTAAAATGATTTTATTTGTAAATAGGGATTTAAATGTTTATATAAGATTTTACTTATAAATGTATTTATTTTAAACCATATAATTTATTCCTATAAGTATTTTAACCTTTTTATATTATTATAAATATTTCTTAAATCTATTTTATATTATTTTAAACTTATATATGTTTATAATCTATTTCTAATTTATTTTATAATTTTAATAAACTTATATATATATATTCAATGTTAATTTTCCTATATATATATATTTTATAAACTTTAACAAAGTCAAGAGGGATAGGTTAGATTTTGTAACATCCCGTAATTTTTAACGATTTAGATTCCGATTTAAATCAAAATTTTATTTTGAAATTATTCTATCGTTTTCCATAAAGGAAATTTGTAATTTGAAATACGTACAGTGAGATGTAGCAACTGTAAAAATTTCATCGGAAAATTTGACTATTGTCAGTCGCGCAATTTTCAGTGCAAAGCTGCGCATATCAGTTCAAATTTTAACGATTTTAAAATTTCTCCAAAACCAGTTCGGACAAACACGAAAGATATTCTATTCGTTGTCACGAATCCGACGGCGAAATTCGTTTCGCGAAAATCGGACGTTTTGACCTCCGTTTTCCGTCCGCATTTTTACGTCAAAGGGGTCCGTAACGCGCTTTTGAACGGAGCATCCTGACACTGCAAATTATATATCGTTGTGTCCGTCTCGTCGCGCTGATTTCCACAATGTATTCATTTTTCAGTTTTGGTGCTCGGTTCCCACTGTAATTGCAAAAAGGCTTGTGCAGTTCATTTTTGAAACAAAGCCATTTGAGTTCGATGTGTCCCTTTTTCGATCTGGTATATTTTTCTAGTCATTTTGGGTCTGCAAAACTTGTCATTTTATTTTACTAAGCTATCCATTTTTTTTTTCTTTCAAAGCTTATAATGGGCATGTTTTAATGCATGCGTATTTGGTTATTTGAAACCATACGTTCATTACTTAAATCATATACATGCATGCGCCATTTTGCAATTTTATTTCCCAACCAACTTTTCATGCGTTTAAATTTTGTTTTCAATTACTTCATGTTGTTTCTAAGACCATGCATGCATTAGGTCCTCCCTCCTTGAATTCCAATGGTACGTTCACTATTTCCTTGAAGTTGCTCTTTTCTTTTTCAAACCATTCATTTCCTTTTAGGTTACAAAACAATTTGTTCCTTGATTTATTTATTTTTAATTACTTCTGTTCCATTTCTAAACGTCAGTTTCTTTTGAATTTGAAAGCACACATTTCGGCATAAATCCATGCACGTAGTTGTCCATTTCCAATGTTTAGTAAATGAGGAAAAATTCAAAGGCAACTGCCATCTCCCATTTTTCAGTACATCTCCTGTATATATTCCAGTCCGATACAACAGTAGCTTTTCTATTCCAACCCATGCGCCATTTCTTATTCTTCCCATTCCTTTTTTTTTTTGGATCTACGCATTTTCTTGACCCTCTTTCTTTTCTTCTGCCGACCATTCCATTTTCCCATCGCCCCTACAGCCTTCCATTGATGAAAAGGGAAGAAGAAAAAAAAGAAAAAAAAGAAAAAAAAGGGAAAAAGGAAGAAGAAGGAAACAATTCCTTATTTTCCAGTGCGCCATCATTCCATTATTCCGGCATCGGAGATGACCGTGCCACCTTCCATTTGTGACTGGTCGAGCCCAGTTCTAGCCATACTTCTTTTGCAGGACATGAATGCCTCTTCTATTTTGTGCTGAGCTTCTTCTTTGGTGGCCCCTCCTTTATTCATATAAATTAAAATGTTCGCTCATTGTAATCCATTCCCTGGAGAAACAAAGGCGGACAATGTCATGCTTTTTGGTCTTTCCGAGACTTTGAAGTTGGTTTGCTGAGTTACTACTTTCCTCTCCCAAAATAAATAAATAAAAAGAGTTTGAGAATTCATCACTTTTGAATTTGTTGATATCGCATTGGGCGCCGTCGTGCCGGTTTGATTTGGTGGTGGTGTCCGTGATCATTGTCGTGCGTCACATGTCGTAGCTAGGTGGTTCCTGTGTTAGTTCATCTTTATCCATTCGTTTGATGTCTCAAATCCATGCCACGAAAGGTGAGCTTATCTCACACCTGACTCACATTTATTTCATGGATGTTAGATCAATAATGAACTGTTATATGAAATGTATAGGTTGCTAGTAGAAATTGTTTGATTTGATATGTATGCACATTTCATATGCGACACGATATATTCATATGACACGTAGTTGCACTGATGATATATATGTTGTGATTGATACTATGTGATACCCTAGTTTTAGGAAAATCATTAAGGGTTGAAATGATACATACCCGAACGAACATTAGAATAAGGAAAAATCGTTATGGGTTGAAATGATAGATCTGAACGATTTTTATTGAATTTGGGATCGCGGGTTGAAATGATAGACCCGTAGAAATTTTATCAATTGCGGGTTGAAATGATAAATATCCGTATCACTTGACCATAGGGTAGAAAACTATATACAGACACCGTCGGTCATGTTTTAGAAGTAAAACGAGTTTTATTTTAAAATATTTACTTAAGACTTTATATTTTATATTTTTATTTTAAAGATTTTAAACTTAAATTTTATAAATTTTAAATTATATGTTTTAAAATGATTTTATGAGTAAATATAGATTTAAATGTTTGTTTAAGATTTTACTTATAATTTTATCTATATTAAAGCATATAATTTATTATAAGTATTTTAATTTGGTTTTATTATAATAATTATTTCTTTAAACCTATTTTTATATTATTTTAAACTTATATATGTTTATAATCTATTTCTAATTAATTTTAGAATTTTATAAACTTATAAATATATACATATCTACTTTTAAAATTAATTTTCTTATATACATTTTATAACTTTAATAATAAACTCAAGATGGATAAGTTAGATTTCGCGATTTTCGAAGTTTAAGATGTAAATTTATATAACGATATTTGAATAATGAATGAACTCATATTAAGTTATGAATTCGACTTGATGCCAACTTTTAGTAGAGATGAATTTGAATTGGAATATTTGTGAAGTCATAAGAATGATTTAAAATTGTATGAACTGTTTAAATTGAAATGTAAGGTTTTGACTTGACTTTATGTAATAAATTGAATTTTTTGACTTGAGTTATAAATTTTGATATGATTCATTGAAATTGAAATTGAAATGTAAGATTTGATTCAAATTATATTAACTGAATTATATGAACTATTTGAATTTATAAATAACGATTTCAAATTTCATGACTTGAAATTGCCGGCCACGATATGTTTTGTTTAAAATAAAAATGTAAATCTTTGACTTGAATAATACATTTGAATTCGAACAAAAATGTTGAATTCATATGAATCGATTTGAAATGTTTCTTATAAAGGTAGAAATTGAATTATTTGAATTGTTTTGAACTTGAGTTTTTGCGAATATAAACCAAACCAAATTATTATCGAATTAAATAGTATAGTATTAATTTATACTATATTTTGAGATCTTTTCGATGTGATTTCGAAATCGATTTGATTTAAGCAATTTAAGTTAGTTGTTTTCAAAATTGAATGTAATCGAAGTTAGATATTTAATTTTGATTTCGAATTCGAATATGAGATTTTGTATAAACTATTTTATAAAGTTATTTATAAAATAATGACCACGGTGTGAAAAATGTAAACGATTGGTTGTTAAAGAGACCGGGATCGGCTATTGTCATACTCTCTGCCAATACCGAAAACCACTTTAACAACTGTGTACGCGGTGGAGTTCCAGAATGAAGGGGATAATTTGGCGAACGACTCCATTTTTTTTATTTCATACTAATTACGAGACCCTGACTACCTTGAGTCAGCTTGATGTGGCTAAAACAGGAGCTACGCACGGACCAAGTGAGGTCATACCTCTTATCGAGCACACTTCTTCGATATTATTCTATTACTGTTGAGATTCGATTTGGGCTCTTTTGATTATGGGAGTGTGTATCGAGGTGGGCGGTAGTAGCTACTATGCGTTACCACCAGTCCGGCTCTGCAAACGGTGAATCCACCCTGGCATTCCTTGCGTGCCTTGTCACATGCCTTATACGAGCCCACTACGGTTTTGTTTTGTACTGTTTTATATGGAGTGCCCTCTGATCAACCTCCAGTTTACGGAGGAATTACAGTACTGTATATACTATGGGAATATGTAAACGGTGTAAGGGTAATCATGGTAATCCCGCTTACGCTATTTTGATATTTTACTTTACTGATAGACACTATTGTATATAGCGTATTATACTATATAGTATTAGTTTGACGGATCCTTAGAGGATGGTGATCCCAAACATCCTCTAAGTTACTGTTTGCATTTCATCGAACATTTCATTTGAATTGATTTACTTCCACGAGAATGTTAGTCCTGATCCGAGTTGTTTTGTTTTGCATTATTGCTCGGGTCAGATCGATTATCACAGCTTTCGAGATCCACTCTTTGAGTTTGAAGATTATTGGGTTTTCTCATTTATATCTACCTGTTCAGTTATCTTTGTCATTCTGTTTCAGATTGTTATTAGTTATTTATTGTATTAGACTTCCGCTGAATTATTTATGTAAACTCTGATGTAAAGCTTCATGAACTACTATTGTATTTTAATTTTTTCCGCTGTGAGATATTATATTGCTTTGTATCTGTGTCTGTGATCTGTGATTTGTTCTATTTACCTCAGAAGCTAATAACAATCTGTTGTTTTGGACGTTTCGAGTTGCCATATTTTGTCAATTCGGCACGGTCAAAATGGCGGGTCGTTACATGTGGTATCAGAGCTTTGGTTTTTCAAAGCTTTAGCCTATGGGGTAAAAAGCTCATTAGAGATAGGGTAGTGATACCCTAGAATGAGTGGAATCAGTTGCAGAATCCTTCTTGAGAGAGCGTATTTTTAAAGTAAAAATAGTTTACAAAATGGTTTTAAAATGTTTTTAAATAAATATTTCGAATATAAAATTCTGTTTAATATTAAAATCTTCTTCTGAGTTTCCTTTCCATTTGAATCTATCTTCCTTCGTAGATCCTTTTGATTAGGTACTTTCGTCCGTTCAGCTTTTAACTCGAATTCTATTACTTATCCTTGTCCATCCCAAGGTAAGAAGTAAAAAGAGAGTATAAATCTCTAACGAATTCATCCTTATTAAATATTGGTTTGAAATTTATATTTTGAAAGATATTATCATATAAGATCTTCTTAATGTAATATTTAATTTGATATTTGTAAATAATTTGGTAGTACCAATGGTTTGTAAAGATTTTATGTGTAATGTATTCATATGTTAACTTATAGAATTAATTAAGTGTTATAAGTATAAATATTGATAACATGAATTTGAAAATATTTAGATATAGTATAGAATGATTTTGTTATATATTTGATTTTATAATAATATTGTTGTATATTTGTTAAGAATTGTAGTTGAATTTTAACAAATAAATGAGTAGGGGAGAGATACATTTTCCCTACTTGAAATTTTAATGATTTGAAATATATTATTTCTAATATATGATTTAAAATTTTGTATATGTTCTGTTTAAATGTAGAAAAATGTTTTGAGTACTTACCTGACGTTAAAGTTGGCCTACCGAATACATAGTGATTTGGATATACGTCTGATCAACGTATATGTTAAATCCTACGTGTGTTAAATAGATATAGAGTCACACCCTAGTCGCTTGAAAATGATTCTGGTGATGATCGCGGCATCATCGATATCTATTTTCGGGTTTCGAAAGTGGGATAAATATATATAGCCAATCGTAACGTCGAGTGAATACTTGAAATGTTTGAAAATATTTTATCTTTTGATTTATATATATTTAAATTTATATATGTATAGGGATAAATATGAACCATTGATTTAAATATATTAATTATCTAATTACTATTTCCCTACCTCGTTCTTTTTCGGGGACGAAAAGGTTTGAGTGGGGGAGATTGTAACATCCCGTAATTTTTAACGATTTAGATTCCGATTTAAATCAAAATTTTATTTTGAAATTATTCTATCGTTTTCCATAAAGGAAATTTGTAATTTGAAATACGTACAGTGAGATGTAGCAACTGTAAAAATTTCATCGGAAAATTTGACTATTGTCAGTCGCGCAATTTTCAGTGCAAAGCTGCGCATATCAGTTCAAATTTTAACGATTTTAAAATTTCTCCAAAACCAGTTCGGACAAACACGAAAGATATTCTATTCGTTGTCACGAATCCGACGGCGAAATTCGTTTCGCGAAAATCGGACGTTTTGACCTCCGTTTTCCGTCCGCATTTTTACGTCAAAGGGGTCCGTAACGCGCTTTTGAACGGAGCATCCTGACACTGCAAATTATATATCGTTGTGTCCGTCTCGTCGCGCTGATTTCCACAATGTATTCATTTTTCAGTTTTGGTGCTCGGTTCCCACTGTAATTGCAAAAAGGCTTGTGCAGTTCATTTTTGAAACAAAGCCATTTGAGTTCGATGTGTCCCTTTTTCGATCTGGTATATTTTTCTAGTCATTTTGGGTCTGCAAAACTTGTCATTTTATTTTACTAAGCTATCCATTTTTTTTTTCTTTCAAAGCTTATAATGGGCATGTTTTAATGCATGCGTATTTGGTTATTTGAAACCATACGTTCATTACTTAAATCATATACATGCATGCGCCATTTTGCAATTTTATTTCCCAACCAACTTTTCATGCGTTTAAATTTTGTTTTCAATTACTTCATGTTGTTTCTAAGACCATGCATGCATTAGGTCCTCCCTCCTTGAATTCCAATGGTACGTTCACTATTTCCTTGAAGTTGCTCTTTTCTTTTTCAAACCATTCATTTCCTTTTAGGTTACAAAACAATTTGTTCCTTGATTTATTTATTTTTAATTACTTCTGTTCCATTTCTAAACGTCAGTTTCTTTTGAATTTGAAAGCACACATTTCGGCATAAATCCATGCACGTAGTTGTCCATTTCCAATGTTTAGTAAATGAGGAAAAATTCAAAGGCAACTGCCATCTCCCATTTTTCAGTACATCTCCTGTATATATTCCAGTCCGATACAACAGTAGCTTTTCTATTCCAACCCATGCGCCATTTCTTATTCTTCCCATTCCTTTTTTTTTTTGGATCTACGCATTTTCTTGACCCTCTTTCTTTTCTTCTGCCGACCATTCCATTTTCCCATCGCCCCTACAGCCTTCCATTGATGAAAAGGGAAGAAGAAAAAAAAGAAAAAAAAGAAAAAAAAGGGAAAAAGGAAGAAGAAGGAAACAATTCCTTATTTTCCAGTGCGCCATCATTCCATTATTCCGGCATCGGAGATGACCGTGCCACCTTCCATTTGTGACTGGTCGAGCCCAGTTCTAGCCATACTTCTTTTGCAGGACATGAATGCCTCTTCTATTTTGTGCTGAGCTTCTTCTTTGGTGGCCCCTCCTTTATTCATATAAATTAAAATGTTCGCTCATTGTAATCCATTCCCTGGAGAAACAAAGGCGGACAATGTCATGCTTTTTGGTCTTTCCGAGACTTTGAAGTTGGTTTGCTGAGTTACTACTTTCCTCTCCCAAAATAAATAAATAAAAAGAGTTTGAGAATTCATCACTTTTGAATTTGTTGATATCGCATTGGGCGCCGTCGTGCCGGTTTGATTTGGTGGTGGTGTCCGTGATCATTGTCGTGCGTCACATGTCGTAGCTAGGTGGTTCCTGTGTTAGTTCATCTTTATCCATTCGTTTGATGTCTCAAATCCATGCCACGAAAGGTGAGCTTATCTCACACCTGACTCACATTTATTTCATGGATGTTAGATCAATAATGAACTGTTATATGAAATGTATAGGTTGCTAGTAGAAATTGTTTGATTTGATATGTATGCACATTTCATATGCGACACGATATATTCATATGACACGTAGTTGCACTGATGATATATATGTTGTGATTGATACTATGTGATACCCTAGTTTTAGGAAAATCATTAAGGGTTGAAATGATACATACCCGAACGAACATTAGAATAAGGAAAAATCGTTATGGGTTGAAATGATAGATCTGAACGATTTTTATTGAATTTGGGATCGCGGGTTGAAATGATAGACCCGTAGAAATTTTATCAATTGCGGGTTGAAATGATAAATATCCGTATCACTTGACCATAGGGTAGAAAACTATATACAGACACCGTCGGTCATGTTTTAGAAGTAAAACGAGTTTTATTTTAAAATATTTACTTAAGACTTTATATTTTATATTTTTATTTTAAAGATTTTAAACTTAAATTTTATAAATTTTAAATTATATGTTTTAAAATGATTTTATGAGTAAATATAGATTTAAATGTTTGTTTAAGATTTTACTTATAATTTTATCTATATTAAAGCATATAATTTATTATAAGTATTTTAATTTGGTTTTATTATAATAATTATTTCTTTAAACCTATTTTTATATTATTTTAAACTTATATATGTTTATAATCTATTTCTAATTAATTTTAGAATTTTATAAACTTATAAATATATACATATCTACTTTTAAAATTAATTTTCTTATATACATTTTATAACTTTAATAATAAACTCAAGATGGATAAGTTAGATTTCGCGATTTTCGAAGTTTAAGATGTAAATTTATATAACGATATTTGAATAATGAATGAACTCATATTAAGTTATGAATTCGACTTGATGCCAACTTTTAGTAGAGATGAATTTGAATTGGAATATTTGTGAAGTCATAAGAATGATTTAAAATTGTATGAACTGTTTAAATTGAAATGTAAGGTTTTGACTTGACTTTATGTAATAAATTGAATTTTTTGACTTGAGTTATAAATTTTGATATGATTCATTGAAATTGAAATTGAAATGTAAGATTTGATTCAAATTATATTAACTGAATTATATGAACTATTTGAATTTATAAATAACGATTTCAAATTTCATGACTTGAAATTGCCGGCCACGATATGTTTTGTTTAAAATAAAAATGTAAATCTTTGACTTGAATAATACATTTGAATTCGAACAAAAATGTTGAATTCATATGAATCGATTTGAAATGTTTCTTATAAAGGTAGAAATTGAATTATTTGAATTGTTTTGAACTTGAGTTTTTGCGAATATAAACCAAACCAAATTATTATCGAATTAAATAGTATAGTATTAATTTATACTATATTTTGAGATCTTTTCGATGTGATTTCGAAATCGATTTGATTTAAGCAATTTAAGTTAGTTGTTTTCAAAATTGAATGTAATCGAAGTTAGATATTTAATTTTGATTTCGAATTCGAATATGAGATTTTGTATAAACTATTTTATAAAGTTATTTATAAAATAATGACCACGGTGTGAAAAATGTAAACGATTGGTTGTTAAAGAGACCGGGATCGGCTATTGTCATACTCTCTGCCAATACCGAAAACCACTTTAACAACTGTGTACGCGGTGGAGTTCCAGAATGAAGGGGATAATTTGGCGAACGACTCCATTTTTTTTATTTCATACTAATTACGAGACCCTGACTACCTTGAGTCAGCTTGATGTGGCTAAAACAGGAGCTACGCACGGACCAAGTGAGGTCATACCTCTTATCGAGCACACTTCTTCGATATTATTCTATTACTGTTGAGATTCGATTTGGGCTCTTTTGATTATGGGAGTGTGTATCGAGGTGGGCGGTAGTAGCTACTATGCGTTACCACCAGTCCGGCTCTGCAAACGGTGAATCCACCCTGGCATTCCTTGCGTGCCTTGTCACATGCCTTATACGAGCCCACTACGGTTTTGTTTTGTACTGTTTTATATGGAGTGCCCTCTGATCAACCTCCAGTTTACGGAGGAATTACAGTACTGTATATACTATGGGAATATGTAAACGGTGTAAGGGTAATCATGGTAATCCCGCTTACGCTATTTTGATATTTTACTTTACTGATAGACACTATTGTATATAGCGTATTATACTATATAGTATTAGTTTGACGGATCCTTAGAGGATGGTGATCCCAAACATCCTCTAAGTTACTGTTTGCATTTCATCGAACATTTCATTTGAATTGATTTACTTCCACGAGAATGTTAGTCCTGATCCGAGTTGTTTTGTTTTGCATTATTGCTCGGGTCAGATCGATTATCACAGCTTTCGAGATCCACTCTTTGAGTTTGAAGATTATTGGGTTTTCTCATTTATATCTACCTGTTCAGTTATCTTTGTCATTCTGTTTCAGATTGTTATTAGTTATTTATTGTATTAGACTTCCGCTGAATTATTTATGTAAACTCTGATGTAAAGCTTCATGAACTACTATTGTATTTTAATTTTTTCCGCTGTGAGATATTATATTGCTTTGTATCTGTGTCTGTGATCTGTGATTTGTTCTATTTACCTCAGAAGCTAATAACAATCTGTTGTTTTGGACGTTTCGAGTTGCCATATTTTGTCAATTCGGCACGGTCAAAATGGCGGGTCGTTACAGATTTCGCGATTTAAATTCAAGGTTTAAAGATGTAAATTTATATAACAATATTTGAATAACGAATGAACTCATATTAAGTTATGAGTTGGAATCGATATGAATTTTAGTAGAGATGAACTTGAATTGGGTAAAAGTAAGAAATTGAATTTGATTTGGTTTAAATTATGAACCTTGATAAGAAATGAATGTGAATTGGGTAAATTGATTTATTTTGAATTTATAATCGATAAGAATTAAATTTTAAGTGATTAATTATGAATTGGAATATATAGATATTATATGCGGAATTGATTTTATATCGTTTGGTTTGAATTAAGAATTTGTCAAATCAATGTTTAAGAATGGTTTTAAATTGTAATTTGTTTGAATGGAAATATAAGATTTTGATTCAAAATGTAGAAGTAACAATTTTGAATTATATGACTTGAATTATAAAGTACGACATAATTTGTTTAAATTGAAATGTAATTTTTGACTTGAATCGTATACTCGAATTCGAACCAAAATGTCGGATTTAAATGAATCGACTTGAAACGATTCCTTGTGAAGGAAAATTTTGAATTATTTGAATTATTTCAAACCTGATTTTTTGCGAATATAAACCAAACCAAAATATTATCGAAGTTAAGTGGTTTGGTATCGATTTAAATGGAAATTGAGAAATTTAAGGTATAACTTAAATATAAGTCTATTTTGGATTTGAGATTTAATATGCGAATACTTTCGGAAATTTTATCGAAGTTAAAATGTTATAGTATTAGTTATACTATATTTGAAATCTCTACGATATGGTTCTAAATCGATTTGATTTAAATGGTTTGAGTTATTTCCAAAATTTTAATATAATCAAAGTTAGATATTTAATTCTGAATTCAAAATTTTGAACTTGAGATTTCGCATAAATTATTTTATAAGGTGATTTATAAAATAATGACCACGGTGTGAAAAATGTAAATGATTGGTTGTTAAAGAGGCCGGGATCGGCTATTGTCATACTCTCTGCCAATACCAAAAACCACTTTAACAACTTTGTACGCGGTGGATTTCCAGAATGAAGGGGATGATTTGGCGAACGACTCCATTTTATTTTATTTCATATAAATTCCGAGACCCTGACTACCTTGAGTCAGCTTGATGTGGCTAAAACAGGAGCTACGCACGGACCAAGTGAGGTCATACCTCCTATCGAGCACAGTTCTTCGATTTTATTCTATTATTGTTGAGATTCGATTTGGGCCCTTTTGATTATGGGAGTGTGTATCGAGGTGGGCGGTAGTAGCTACTATGCGTTACCACCAGTCCGGCTCTGCAAACGGTGAATCCACCCTGGCATTCCTTGTGTGCCTTGTCACATGCCTTATACGAGCCAACTACGATTTTATTTTGTACTGTTTTATATGGAGTGCCCTCTGATCAACCTCCAGTTTACGGAGGAATTACGGTACTGTATATACTATGGGAATATATAAACGGTGTAAGGGTAATCATGGTAATCCCGCTTACGCTATTTTGATATTTTACTTTACTGATAGACACTATTGTATATAGCGTATTATACTATAGTATTAGTTTAATGGATCCTTAGAGGATGGTGATCCCAAACATGCTCTAAGTTACTGATTGCATTTTATCGAACATTTCATTTGAGTTGGTTTACTTTCATGAGAATGTTAGTCCTGATCCGGGTTGTTTTGTTTGCATTATTGCTCGGGTTAGATCGAGAATTCCAGTTTTCGAGATTCATCCTTGGAGTTGAAGTCTATGTCGGGATTCACTCACTTGTATCTACTCATTATGTTGTTCCAGTCATCCAACTATTTCTGTCGTTTCTATTTTCATTTATTTATGTATCTGAAATTCATTGTTTAAGTCTTCCGCTGTATTATTTATGTAAACTCTGATATAAATTTTTATTTAGTAACTTCATGAACTACTATTGTATTTTTTAATTTCCACTGCAAGGTATTATATTGCTATATATATGTGTCTGTGATTATGTGATTTATTATGTTTACCCTAGAAGCTAATAACAATCTGTTGTTTGAACATTTTGAGTTGACATGTTTTGTCGATTCGGCACGGTCAAAATGGCGGGTCGTTACAATGATATGAAGCAGTTTGAATACGGATCTCTTTTTACAAAGTAGTTCCTCAGCCTCCTCCGGTACCTAATAGTTTAGGGGATCAGGTGGTCTACCAAAGTTTGTAAAACCATTCATAGTTTCATTCACACATTTTGGTACCCAAGCCTATTTATATGATAATCCATTCGAATCTATCTCTATGCCTTTAGGAACCCAGATCTATTTGAATTTAATAACTAAGCCCGTTTTATTTCCTTTGGGGTCCAAAATGGATTGTTTCTAAACAAGTTTTCATTTTGTTTTGTGTTTTAAAAATCCTTTGAAATTTTCTAAATTCAAATTCTAAAATTGAACATTTGCAAAGCAATTTGAAGGATTTCTAAGATCATTAAAATTCAACTTTTCTAACCCTTTGATTTTCCCAAAGCCAAAACCATATTTATTTCCAACAGAAACTTGGTTTTGCAACAATATATTTAATGAATTTTCCCTATTACAGAATTTTTCCAAAGTGTATTTTAGCCGTTGAATCTTGGATTTAAGATCACCATTTTCTTTGATTAAATCTAAACAACGATTAATAGTGATCTTTTTTCAGCATCATGTTGTTTAAAAATCAAAGTTTCAATTTCAAGTAATTTAATTTTGTCTTGGGATCCAGAAATTTCAAATTCAAAATGTTATTGCTTTTCAGATTCAAGTTTTTCAAAAGTTTTGAATTTCTCAATCTCGTTTTCAAGCTCATTCAAAATTGTTTCGGTTTTCAACAAATTTAGTTTTTCAGCAAAATCATATTCAGAATTTTTGGTAGTCTTAATTCTTTTTGCAAAAAATTGTTTGTGCTTTCATGCTCAATCTTGTCCTCTTTTAAAATCAGGATTTCATTTTCAAGTTTTTGAATATTTTCATTTTGATGAACAAGATCGTTTTTCAAATTCAAACAATTTTGCAATTAGAGTTTGAAGACTTCTTGAAATTTTCAAGCTTTAATTCCAAACTATTGTTTTTGCTAGTTAACTCAAGATTTTTGGATTCTAGAGTTTTATTTTCCCGTTGGAGTATATCAACAGATTTAGTTAAATCAGTGCACATATAAACTAAATCTTTATACGAGAAATTTCCTGTTTCATCGTCTGTTGTTTCTCCAATATTTGATCTATCTGAATCTCCATCAGTAATTCATGTTAAACACAAATCTGAGCTTGATTTGACATTCTGGGGCTTTGAACAATTGTCGTCTTTTCCATATAATGATTCGAGAGTTTTCAACATCTCCTGTGCAGTTAAACAATAGGAGATAAAATTTAATAGATCATTACTAAGATAGGAATAAATAATATGCATAACATGGGCATTGAAAACCTTATTCCTCTTATCTAGCATATCTCCTATATTTTCAATAATATTCCAATATTCAAAATTAACAGATTTTAAATAGAATTCGATTTTCGATTTCCAAATTAAAAAATCTGTCACATTGAAAATAATTGGAATATCACCGGACCAACTCTCTATACTGACAACTAGGAAACACCGTGACTCTAGATCTAATGAAAATACTAATCTCTGATACCACTTGTTGGACCTAGATTAACCCTAGAGGGAGGTAAATAGGGTTAATTAGATTTTAACAAAATATTAAAAAAATATCACAACATATATTGTAACAGAGGAAATAAATGCATAAAGTAAATAATATAGATTTTACCCGGCTTCGACAAACCCTGCCTACTGCTGCATTCCCAAGATTTTTACTAGGCATTAAAACAGATCCCACTTACAAAACCCTGTAAACTCACAAACCTTGCTCCTGTTCTAATCCTATGCTCAAAACCCTAGACTGATCTTTATCCTTAGGATCAGATTTTCCCCGAATTACAAACCTATAAATCGTAAACCCTAACTATAAAAACTACAACTAGTAAACCCTAGTTTTATAGACAAACAAAATAAACTCCAAGATTTTATAGAAAAACTAGAAAACAAACTGAACGGTTTACAACGAAAAACAAAAACACTTTAAAATAACAACAATTTAAAAACCCTAGTTTTAAAATAAAATTCCTTAAGCCCTTTTAACTTGACCGACCACCTTTGTTTGCTATAACCCACTTCATTTGTTTAGCCCGTTATCTCTTTTCTCTCTGGAAAATAAAAATGGCGACGGCGATTCAACTAGGGTTTTTCTTCTGTCACAAATCACGACTTCGAGAGCTTTTGTAACTCCTAGCCTCTATACCCACTATCTTCTAGTTCATTTCAAAGAAATGTCATAGACCATAACGGAGAATGCGGTTTGTGAAGGGCGACCGATTGTATTATTACTCCATGTGAAGAATGCACATCGAATTCTAGTACCGATTAAAATTTCGACATGACCATTCGGCACATAGGTTAACTACACAATGGCTATATGCAATCCGGAAAGCAGTATAAAATAGACAACAGAAATAATCTAAATATGGTATATCTCAAAGCCACACACAGAATAATCATATCACACAGGCGGAATAGATATGAATAAACAAAGAATGTGTACAGCAATCTAGTGGTCAACAAAGATCCACTAAACCCAAAAGAATAGATACATGTACCACAATCCAAATAATAGAATATGTACAAAACGATAGATAATGTCATAGGTACAACAGTACATAAAGCTGCGGAGATAGAGTAGCAAGCTGAAAGCGGAAGATCAATCCTGCGATGAGTCCCAGAGGAGTACCTAAAATGACTCGGCCTGACCCGAGTATTACTTATAAGGAAATAAACAATAAACGGATCAGTCTAGCTGTATTTATCAAATAAACTGAGATAACAAGAGATATAACACAGGATGACATGAACATGGCATGTCGACACAATCAGGAAATGACAATGGAATGTCAAAACACAAATATCTCTAAATAATCTCCTTGCTAATATAGAATGCAACATTCAAATAATAGCACACAACAGGAATGACAGCGGAATGCCAAATAAACTAAACACATGAATGGCAGCGGAATGTCAAATACACATTAAATTGATGACCATTGCATCAAAGTAAATCATGAATCATAAATCATTTTTCAAATTGACGCGCATCGCGTCAAAGTAATCTAGAATCCAGAAATCACTCAAAATCCAAAAAACATCATAAAGGGGAAGACCTGTTCATAGATGAGATACAATCTCTAGGTAGAGAACCCATAGGTTTGAGCCGAAGCTCCCCACAAAGCCGGGTCGTGACCTCGGAAGAGAGAAAACATATAAATCATGAAATCTCTAGAAAACATCATAAAGAGGGGGCAAGTCTGTTCATAGATGAGATACGATCTCTAGGTAGCGAACCTATTTGTTTGAGCCGAAGCTCCCCACGAAGCCGGGTCATGACCCCGGAGAGTGAAATCCAAGAATCGTAAATCCCTCTCGGGCGATCGAGGACCACAAAAACATAAATCATAAAGGTTGGACTGAAGTCCCAGAAGTGAAATCCATGAATCGTAAATCCCACTAGGGCAATCAAGAACCATAAAACATAAATCATAAAGGTTGGACCGAAGTCCCAAAAGTGAAATCCAAGAATCGTAAATCCCACTAAGGCAATCAAGGACCACAAAACACAAGTCATAAATGGACCGCATCGATCCGGTGAAAAGAAATTACTCCGAGCTAGTTAATATAAGGAAATAGCGACATGTCCCATAACCACATGCTATTCTCGAATATTTACGAACCTGTAATTGGTTCCTATTCAAAACAGAGAAAATCATAGAAGGAGCATTGCCACGTTTTTCGATCAGACGAGTCCAAGAATTAACCATCGAAGCAAAAGCAAGGGTTCGTAGTCCTTGGTTTTACTAAGACGTTTAATTAGATTTCTCATACGAACTAGAAAAGGTTTATAAAATATATACTAGTAGATTTGAAGAAGGTTCATAAAACGATTTCATAAATTAGCTTCGTATTGGAAACCATTTTAGTACAAGAATTTGATATCTACTAAATAACATAAAACCTCTTTATATAATTTCAAAGTGGCAATAAACAATAGTACAATTGCCGAGGCAAATCGATCAAGGGGATTCGCGTCATCATGACATAAATCCAAATCATAAATCATCAAATGTAAATTCGATAAATTGAATATACATATAGCTCGATAGTGAATCCAATGACATTAATAAACAATTAGAAATCACCCTGGAGCGACAGGAAACAAAGACACAAATCAGGTGCCGCGGATCAAAGAGCGATCACCAAGGTGATCGCTAATGCGTAATTCACATTACAACAACATATAGGAAATCAAAGGGATAACGGCTGTAATTTCGATCAACAAATGAATCGAGATCCCAAACTAGCACCCGATGGTTTTAAACTATATCGGAGTAGGCTCGAAGGATATCGAGTCGAAAATTCACGTTTTAATGGCGTGAATCATCTTAACAAGAGTATCGAATAAATTCGATATACCAAAAGGAGCGCATGGCTTTACGATGATCTCCAGTGAATTCGAAGACCATCGACATGCACGGAAGAGCCAAGGAGGAGTCCAGAAACCAATGTGATCGTGCGTGGGAATGCATGATCGAAATAGGGCCGGGCCTGGGCAAAACAGCCCAGGCTCGGGCTGACCGGTCGACCGGTCAGAATGGGAAATCGACCAGTTTTGTCCAGAAATAGAACCGGTCGACCGCCACATTTCTGGTCGGTCGACTGGTTTAGGCCTGGGCTGTTGCCTAGGACAAAATCAGGGGGATTCATCCCCCGCGAGTGTCCGACGCCGATCGTCGAGGCTCGTGGCTTCTTCGGGACATCAACAAGACCTCTTCGATCCACCGTATCGGCTTGCAAAGCTCAAACACATTGGTTTTGATTGTTAGTTCTTAAAACAAACAAAATTCCAAACCAAAATGAATAAACGCGATATAAGCAGATTGTGAAGTCTTAGAACTTGCCGGATGCGATAATGGTACTTCACAATACCACTTAATCGATTCAAATCATGTGTATTGATCATGTGAATAACACATGTCATAAGAACAAACAAAAGCATATCAAAGCGATTCAAGTGACTTGTGAAGACTTATTAATTGCCGGGGGACAACGGAGCTTCACAACATCACCAAATCAACTCATATCATATACACTAGATCGTATGAACAATCCTTATCATAAATGTCAAGTTAATGAAACATAAATACATGAAATCGGCTAAGCTACACTAACCTAACTAATTCACAAGCACATGCAAACTAATATGATCACTAAATTACACTTGTACAAGCCAATGGCTTGTGGCATAGATGTGAGTTCAAAAAGAACTCACCTTTGGCTCTAGAATGACAAGAACAAGCTCCAAACAAGGAAGAACAAGCACATATTCAAGCAAGGAAGCTTTCTTTCTTCAATCACTCCTCTCTAATCACCTCATGAACACAAACGAAGACACATGAGTGTTAGGACACACTACAAATCTGCTACTGAGAGGAGAGAAAGGTAGAGAATGAGTAGAGAGAGCTTACCCATGTCTTGAAATCAAATTAGCACATGAATTGATCTTGGAATCAAGAACTCTAGCTTAGGAATTTCTATTTCCCATTCCACTCTCCATTTTCTAATTTCTCTCTAAGTGTTGGAATGAATGAATGAAGAGGAGAGAGCTATTGAGGGTTATATGATGAGCTAGGTTAGCTCAACCAAGCCCTAGCCAAGGTGCCAATTTTCACGAACTCGAAACATATCGATGCTTATAGTCAAAAAGGTTGTAAACGATGATCCGGACTCAATGGAAGTAGTCCCGAGTCCTAATTTTATCGTTTGTGAAAAATGACATTTTGAGTGATATATCGGATACGATAATACATTTAAATAAAACATTTAAATCTATTATCATGGAATGAGCAGGTTGTTACAGACTTCCCCCCTTAAAAGAATTGCGTCCTCGCAATTCCTTAAGAATGAAGTAATAAGTAACAAACAAAAATAATACTACGAAGTGGTACCACAAGAACCGACACGAAATGAAACGGTCACACCAACGGCTAGGTGAAATCCTAATTTCGTTTCACAAGATCATAAAAACTAGAGTTCGATCTCAAACTTCATTACCCCTGAAGGTAGTCATCCCAAACGGATAAAATAATTCCAGAAAAATTCATAAGCGCTAGGAATTCAAATAGACTCGCCTTTCTTAGTATGATTCTCAAGGGAATGAGAACCAATAGAATGCACCAAAACCAAGCGAATCTAATTTGAAATTTCAAGAAGCAACGGGACTGCGCCCTATGGACGCGAGATATCAATAGTAGATATTTCTCTTAGGATATGAAATGGGAATTTACGATGGTTGACTAATCCATCCTCAATCTCAATCACGATGATGTAGCGAGTATCGAACCCGAGCGCTTTAGCCCTGCGACAAGGTGGCTGACACCAGCAAAAGCACAACATAGAGATTCCAACGAATTTAGCTAAGGAAAGCAATTTTCGAAGGAATAATCAATTTTAATATCAACGATTCAAGGTTGGTAACGGAATACTAATCAGCTAGAAACCGATAAACAAATATTGGTAACGGAATACCAATGAACTAGAAATCGATAACAAATATTGGTAACGGAATACCAATGAGCTACACGAGGAAACCGATTTCTAACCAGGTACTAAATCTCATTTAGTAACCATAAGGACGAATCATTAGGAATTATACGAAATTCCCAATATTCAGAAACTTGAGTATCAATTTTAGAAAATCAGAAACATCGAGAAGATGATGGATAAGTAGTGCACAACTTATCACTTTGGAACAACATGATTCAAGATAATTTTTCGCCAAAAATCTCAAATCGCAGAAACATCAACAATTAATCAAAAAAGCAATAGACAATTTCTTTAACAAGATGAGATTAAACCAAAGAGGTCATAATCCCCAAAGATTTGATTGACAAGAGTTAACAAACATGCGGGAACAATTGTCAATCCTAATGATTCAAACAAACAAAGGAGGAATATCAAAAGAGCTCATCCTTTCGATATTCATTTCTAAGAACAACGCAAGGCTAAGTCCATAAGTGAATTGACTATAGCACTTCCGGATGATCGACTAGATCATAAATTCAAAGAAAGGAATTATTGAGTTTGTCGTGGATCGCAAAACCCAAATCTTCCCTCCCCAAAGGGAACTCCCATTCTCTCGAGTGATCGTTCACTAGAGAAAATAAGAAGACCCATGGAATCACAAGAATACTAAATTCTCTTTAGCAAATCAAAACAAGGATTAAGAATTAGACGAGATTCTCAATCACTAAGAATTCTCGAAAATCAAAGATTTGAAATCCAGCAACAAGAGACAAATGAATAACTCTTTGGGTTGTTCCTAGAGTTATTTAATTTACTCAAAGAAAAGATTCAAGATAATTTCTAATTAAAAATCTTGAACCACTCAAATTCTTGGAATTGCTTCAAGGAAATCTAGAATTAAATTATCTAGAAAGATAACAAACGATTACGAAAAATCGCAAAAATCCAAAATATTATTATTTTGATTAACTTATTAACGGTTAATTTAATTTTAGGGATCATTTCAAATGTCGGATTGTCACATAATGGTGTTTAGGAATTTTGAACTACAACGTGGCGTCCCATATCTCGTTCGAGATCTTTAACGCACCCGATGGACAAGTTAACACAAGAAAGTCCTCACAATTTCTAACGTTCATGCAGATATCGCGAAAATATAAAAATTCAATAAATCATTCGGGATGGAATAAAGGAAATAAAATTCCTTTATCAACTTACGAATAAAACACAATTGATATCTTTTGATAACGCAGAACATGGTCGACGTATATCAAAAGAACATAAATAAATTAATCTCTGAACAAGGTAAATGACATTAAGGAATTAATGACAAGTATCTTGACTCAAGAATAGGGATCACAAGAAGCGGGTTGCTTTCCCACGTTCTTGATCTTGAGTTTGGAATGCAACGAGGTAACACAAATGTATCATTGCGCATTCATTGAGTTAATTTAGCACAAATGCTTGGTAACTCATACCGGCACAACGAGGTAACAAATGAGTTGTTTTAGCCCGATGGCTTGGTGATCTCACACCGAACTAGGACTACATAGCTGACAACAAAGGGAGTAGATTTAATCACAACAACATGGTATCTCCATACCAATAAAAAGTGATCAATAGACCATGTTAGGTACATAACGATGTACGAAACAATCTTAACTAGAAATCAAGAAATATCAGGATCAAAGGCGCTTACAACGTACATAACGTCGCACGGGCAAGATATCCAATGATCAATCAACCACCAGGATCATAAATGATCAACAAAATAAGTGTGATACACAATAGGCCAAACAGACATCGATTAGCGACTTGAGTCAAAGAATGAAACAGAAGCACTACTAGAGCACACGGGCCCTAGATGGAATATAGAAATCAACCCGAAGGAGACGAGTCGATAACTATTCTAAAAGACTAAGAATATGCCACTTGAGACATAATCACCCCTCCCGTAGGAGGTACACTGGGTGAACCGACACTTGCACGGTTGTGACCAACTATTTCGCTTCTTTAAGGAAAAAGAAGGAAGACAAAGTTAGTCTCAAGTTGAATTCAAACGAGGCAAATTCAATCAAAATGGAATCGTATTGGAAGATAAGCTATGAAGGGTCTTAAGACTCTAACTAAAACCCTAAAGAAGGATTCCCGAGAGAGGCTTAAGACAATACCATCGCCACACTATCTTACACTGTTCCGAAAAGTTGCTCTGATACCAACTGTAATGCCCCGCCTCTATACCCACTATCATCCAGTTCATTTCAAAGAAATGTTGTAGACCATAACGGAGAATGAGGTTTGTGAAGGGCGACCGATTATATGATTACTCCATTGAGGAATGCACATCGAATTCTAATACCGATTAAAATTTCGACATGACCATTCGGCACGTGGGGCAACTACACAACGGCTATATGCAATCCGGAAAGCAGTATAAAATAGACAACAACAATAATCTGAATATGGTGTATCTCAAAGCTAGACACAGAATAATCATATCACAAAGGCGAAATAGATATAAATAAACCAAGAATGTGTACAGCAAGCTAGTGGTCAACAAATATCCACTAAACCCAAAAGAATTAATACATGTACCACGATCCAAATAATAGAATATGTACACAACGATAGATAATGTCATAGGTACAATAGTACATAAAGCTACGGAGACAGAGTAGCAAGCTGAAAGCGGAAGATCAATCATGCGATGAGTCCTAGAGGAGTACCTAAAATGACTCGGCCTGACCCGAGTATTATTTATAAGGAAATAAACAATAAACAGATCAGTTTAGCTGTACTTATCAAATAAACTGAGATAACAAGAGATATAACACATGATGACATGAACATGGCATGTCGACACAATCAGGAAATGACAATGGAATGTCAGCACACAAATATCTCTAAATAATCTCCTAGCAAATATAGAATGCAACATTCAAATAATAGCACACAACAGGAAATGACAGCGGAATGCCAAATAAACCAAACATATGAATGGCAGCGGAATGCCAAATACACATCAAATTGATGACCATTGCATCAAAGTAAATCATGAATCATAAATCATTTCTCAAATTGACGTGCATCGCGTCAAAGTAATCAAGAATCCAGAAATCACCCAAAATTCAAAAGACATCATAAAGGGGTAGACCTGTTCATAAATGAGATACGATCTCTAGGTAGCGAACCCATAGGTTTGAGCCGAAGCTCTCCACGAAGCCGGGTCGTGACCCCGGAAGAGAGAAAACACATAAATCATGAAATCTCTAAAAACATCATAAAGAGAGGGCAGGTCTGTTCATAGATGAGATATGATCTTTAGGTAGCGAACCTATTTGTTTGAGCCGAAACTCCCCACAAAGCCGGGTCATGACCCCGAAGAGTGAAATCCAGGAATCGTAAATCCCTCTCGGGCGATCGAGGACCACAAAAACATAAATCATAAAGGTTGGACCGAAGTTCCAGAAGTGAAATCCAAGAATCGTAAATCCCACTAGGGCGATCAAGAACCACAAAACATAAATCATAAAGGTTGGACCGAAGTCCTAGAAGTGAAATCCAAGAATCGTAAATCCCACTAGGGAGATCAAGGACCACCAAACACAAGTCATAAATGGACCGCATCAATCCGGTGAATAGAAATTACTCCGAGCTAGTTAATATAAGGAAATAACGACATGTCCCATAACCACATGCTATTCTCGAATATTTACGAACCTGTAATTGGTTCCTATTCAAAACAGAGAAAATCATAGAAGGAGCACTGCCATGGTTTTCGATCGGACGAGTCCAAGAATTAACCATTGAAGCAAAAGCAAGGGTTCGTAGTCCTCGATTTTACTAAGACGTTTAATTAGATTTCTCATACGAACTAGAAAAGGTTTATAAAATATATACTAGTAGATTTGAAGAAGGTTCATAAAACGATTTCGTAAATTAGCTTCTTATTGGAAACCATTTTAGTGCAAGAATTTGATATCTACTAAATAACATAAAACCTCTTTATATAATTTCAAAGTGGCAATAAACAATAGTACGATTGCCAAGGCAAATCGATCAAGGGGATTTGCGTCATCATGACATAAATCCAAATCATAAATCATCAAATGTAAATTCGATAAATTGAATATACATATAGCTCGTTAGTGAATCCAATGACGTTAATAAACGGTTAGAAATCACCCTAGAGCGACAGGAAACAAATACACAAAATTAGGTGCCGCAGATCAAAGAGCGATCACCAAGGTGGTCGCTAATGCGTAATTCACATTACAAGAACGTACAAAAAATCAAAGGGATAACGACTGTAATTTCGATCAACGAATGAATCGAGATCCCAAGCTAGAACCCGAAGGTTTTTAACTATATCGAAGTAGGCTCGAAGGATATCGAGTTGAAAATTCACGTTTTAATGGTGTGAATCATCTTAACAAGAGTATCGAATAAATTCGATATACCAAAAGGAGCACACGACTTTGCGATGATCTCCAGTGAATTCGAAGACCATCGACATGCACGGAAGAGCCAAGGAGGAGTCCAGAAACCAACGTGATCGTGCGTGGGAGTGCACGATCGAAACAGGGCCGGGCCTGGGCAAAACAGCCCAGGCTCGGGCTGACCGGTCGACCGGTCAGAATGGGCGGTCAACCGGTTTTGCCCAGGAACAGAACCGATCGACCGCCACATTTCTGGCCGGTCGATCAGTTTAGGCCTGGGCTGTTGCCCAGGCCAAAACCAAGGGGATTCATTCCCAGCGAGTGTTCGGCGCCAATCGTCGAGGCTCATGACTTCTTCGGGACATCAACGAGGCCTCTCTGATCCACTGTATCGGCTCGCAAAGCTCGAACGCATTGGTTTTGATTGTTATTTCTTAAAACGAACAAAATTCCAAACCAAAACGAATAAATGCGATATAAGCGGATTGTGAAGTCTTATAACTTGCCGGATGCGACAATGGTACTTCACAATACCACTTAATCGATTCAAATCATGTGTATTGATCGTGTGAATAATACATGTCATAATCTCTATTTCAAATGAACAAACAAAAGCATATCGAAGCAATTCACGCGACTTGTGAAGACTTATTACTTGACAGGGGTCAACGGAGCTTCACAACATCACCAAATCAACTCATATCATATACATTAGATCGTATGAACAATCCTTATCATAAATGTCAACTTAATGAAACATAAATACATGAAATTAGCTAAGATACACTAACCTAACCAATTCACAAGCACATGCAAACTCATATGATCACTAAATTACACTTGTACAAGGCAATGGCTTGTGGCATAGATGTGAGTTCAAAAAGAACTCACCTTTGGCTCTAGAATAACAAGAACAAGCTCCAACAAGGAAGAACAAACACATATACAAGCAAATAAGCTTTATTTCTTCAATCACTCCTCTCTAATCACCTCATGAACACAAATGAAGACATATGAGTGTTAGGGCACACAAAAAATCCGCAACTGAGAGGAGAGAAAGGTAGAGAACGAGTAGAGAGAGAGCTTATCCATGTCTTGAAATCAAATTAGCACATGAATTGAGCTTGGAATCAAGAACCCTAGCTTAGGAATTTCTATTTCCCATTCCACTCTCCCTTTTTTAATTTCTCTCTAAGTGTTGGAATGAATGAATGAATGAATGAAGAGGAGGGAGCTATTGAGGGTTATATGATGAGCTAGGTTAGCTCAACCAAGCCCTAGCCAAGGTGCCAATTTTCACGAACTCGAAACATATCGATGCTTTTAGTCAAAAAGGTCGTAAACGATGATCCAGACTCAATGGAATTGGTCCCAAGTCCTAATTTTATCGTTTGTGAAAAATGACATTTTGAGTGACACATAGGATACGATGATAGATTTAAATAAAATATTTAAATTTATTATCATGGAATTAGTGAGTTGTTACAGCTTTGGAAATTGTACATTATTGCTTTTCTTCGACTGTTACTATTCTTTCTTGTCAATGATTTGGGATTCTTGATCGAAAACCATGAGTTCCTTTTGATTTGTTTTTTTTTCGAATTTCTCTTGAATTGATGATTTTGGTTTTCGATGGTAATTTCCAGTGATGATATAGGTGTATAAATAGGATTTAAAAATCCAATTTACACTCTGATTTCCATGAATGGCTTGACGCGATTGTTGCATTATTTTGGCTTTCTGTTTCCATGGCTTTGATGACTGTTGCGTAATCAAAGTGCTTGATTTGTTGTGGTGAAAATTCTGGAAGCTTTTCCAATAAATTTATGTCCAAAAAAGTTTCAGCGATTTCTAGAAACAAAAAATAGCTTGCCGAAACGGTTGCTCGATTCCTTAATTCATGTGTGATTTCTGTCCCCAAATTTCACATGTCCAAAACTATATATTTTTGTATAACTAGAAACAAATTTACGAAGTGTTCTTGCCTAAAAATACTTTATCCATCGCCTAAAATGTGATTGTATTTCTGGAAATCTTTGATTGTCTTTCTCCCTGAAATTGTATTCGAATTTTTTGCTTTATATGTAGAATTTGAACATTTGCCAAATATGTTTGCAATTCTCTTGAAAATCCTGCTAAAAAATGATTTCTAGAAATATATTTGAGCATAAAAAGTCTCACTGTTGACTTTTGGAACTTGTTGCATGCCTAGCATCAATCAAACTGATTTATGCTGATATATTTTCATGTTATAATTCTTGATCTTGTGATGGGGTGAACTGCTATTGCATGATCAAACTATTGCCATGACTACTTCTTTGTTCATGTAAACGTTGCCTTGAACTTTGATGTGTGAATCTTGTTCTTTATGCACCTGTGTATGTTGGCTTATGCTTTGACCATTCGTATCTCCCCTGTTGTGAGCAGATGTGCACATACATGAAAATTTTCCATGACCATTTTGTTGTCTTTGAACAGACCTATTTGAGTTGCATCCATATTACATCCCACACTGTTTGACAATGTGCAGACCTGTTTGCACTTGCTTTTCTTTTGACATTTGCTCGAACTTTTTTTGAGTTGTTTTGTACACTCTTGTGCATATATGCTGCTTCATTTTACTTGTTGTCTCTTCCACCTAGTTTGCATTTGAATTAACATGTACTTCCTTGATCCATTATGTACATGTGTATATTGCTTCATATCCTCTTGAGCTTTGTTGATAAGCTTGATTTGTTTTGACATATCTACATATATATGGGCTGTGGCACATGAGTTATGTCCATCTTGTTCGACATGTGTCTTGTATGTACATATATATATTGAGTTGTATATGCATATTGTACTTGCATATATGTATGTCTATGCAAGCTTGTTTTCTGGCTTGTGTATTTGCCATCGTTGTTTGATCTCTTTTTTCCACCTTGATTTCTTGAGCATGTGTAGCTTTGCACTGTAACCTTTCATGTATTTGACATTGTGTTCTCATGTGTTTTTGACTTGAACTCCTGGGTACATTTACTTTGGGCTTGCACACTTGTGCCATTAAAAAATCATGCAGCCATGTCATGAAACTTTGCTTGCTTGATTGCTACATTGTGACCATATTGTTTGTTGACTTAGCACTATGCATGTTGAACCATTTGTGCTTGCCTATGCATGTTCTTCACTGTTAAAGTTTCCCCTTATGTTGTTCATGGACACTTGACCCATGCACCATGCATGTGTGTCGGGCTTCACCTCAACACAACTTGATATATTTGTCTTTGCTGTTTCAATGATTAACCATATTGTTCATGCACAAACTATATGTGTGTATATATATACATGTATGTGTATACATGTATTGTGCATGTGCAGTTTATATATGTGAGCACTAGAGATATACTATCTTCCTTGTGATATTTACAGTGAATCACTGTGAATATCACAAGTAGTTTAGACATAGATGGATGTCCATATAAATCAGATCAAGTCATGAAATATGATGAGAAACACACCAAAATTTTAAGGATTTTTTTTTAAATAAAATTATATCTACTAGAATTTAAAAATATTTTGTTCTAGATTACTACGTGTATTTCTGTGATAGGTAAGCAGAAGACTAAGTGAAAGGTAAGCAGGCAGAAGAAACAGTGATCAGACAGAAGATAAATGTGTCAGTGTGTCAATATATATATATATATATATATATATATATATATAACAGAGAGTGAATGTAAAATAGTGACAAAGTAAATGTACAACTGAGTGAAAGAGTAAAATGTTGTAGTGGGGTGCAATGTTTGAAATAGAATGTATATGTATGAACTTGAGATGTACAAATAGTGGAGTTATGAAATCTGTACTATTCAAATGTGAAATAAAATATTATTTTTAAATAAAATCCTGTTGAATACTTAAATTACTATATAGTAGTATTCTATTTAAATATATATATTTAATTCTATCTGTGATACAGTAGAATAGTACAATAGCAAACACATTTATAATATATACACACACATATGTTTTTTATCATCAAACAAAAATCATACAATTGTTATATACAACAATCTCCCCTTTTTTGATGATGACAAACATATAATAAGATTTTGAATATAATAAATGTGTTTGGCAGCGAATATTCAAACTCCCCCTATTTATATGCTCCCCCTACAACAAAACTCGCCCTAAATATGTGCATGAGTGAAAATAACAAATGAATTGAAATTTAAACATTCAAATATTTAAGGAATATTCACTCGACGATCAAAATATTAATCCATTCTCCCTCTTTTGTTATCATCAAAAGGTTACAGAAATTAAAACAATGATGAAAAAATTGACTATAAATATAACATTAGCTTAAGAGGAAGAACGTTCATCATAAATCTCAATTAATCAAACAAAAAACATAATATTCTAAGAACTAGTGGCAAATTTCACATTTTAGAAAGATGGATTTACGATGAAATTTATAAAAATGGAGAGAGTTTTAAAACACACAATTTCCAATTATTTTCAAATAAATTTTCCAGAAATTAAGCATAAACAGTGATGGATTTGGACTACGATTATAAATTCAATTTAAGGAACAAAATCAATTAATCTCAAATCCCAATAACTATCAATCATTAGAGGTGGGCGAATTGGGATGAGACATAGGTCTCAGGTTCGAGGGCCACCTCTGCCAATTTCGAGGGGTGACTACCTAATTAGTGTGAAGGCGTTGAAAAATCGGGGTATATCTGTGACACCCCACGTCCGTTAATGTCACTCACAAAGGGAATGCATTAAGTTACGTGAAGCGTTATAGGTAAAATGTCACAAAATATTACAAGACAGATATAAATAATATAGTAGTGGAAATTCAAACTTTTATTTCAAACACAAATCATACATCATGGTCCAAAATACCATAAGTCACAAAAACCATTACAATAACATAACTTCTGTCTTGTACCATCAGAGTACATAAATATAAAAAGCATAACATAATTCCATAAGAAAAAGAGCTAAGACATGGTAGAGATAAGAACTTGATCCATACTTCGAAAGCAGCTCTTGCAAGATGATAACCGAGTCCTGACTAAGCCAGAGTGTTTCCTCCCTGAGAACCTGGAGTGAGGGGGGACAGAAGAAAGAAGAGGAAACAAAAGGGTCGGACATGAAGTCTGGCGAGTCTAGTTACTTTTAGAAAGTAAATAAATAAAAGTAGCATGACAGGCATATAAAGTGGATAAGAGAGAACACTACATAAATGGAAGGTGTGACAAGGTAGACAGGATAAGGTGTATATGCTTCTCTAGTGATTACTCTGCACTATTACTAGTATAACCAGAATGATATGATCCCTTCCACTATAAGGTGGTAGACTTAGGCATACGTCCAAAAGTACCCTAACTACTACCGTAATCGATCGGGTCCCTACTCCGTACATACTCTGTGTCAGCCCCACAGTAGGATGTATCACGTCCTAAAGTGGCAACCCCTTGCAGATATGCACATCCCCATATCTACAGGTGTCACGGTCGTCTTATCCCTTTCTGCCCGGCTCATGCATGCACATGGCCCGGTCGGTTTGCACCGCCCACACCGTCCTCTACGTTTGGATCTCTTACAATCAGTCCAGTAAGCGTCCCCCTTCTTCGACCTAGTACGGAGTACATGTTTTGATACCTACTATGGGTTACTGGATGAAACAGATCCCACACAATATGATACAAGCCCTCCCCTTTGTCTTGTATCCCCCACTAGGTTTTCTTTGGCTATGTATATCATTATGTGTCTTTAATTACATAACCCTATCATTTCTACAAGTTATGTTTACCCTAAAAGGTGACTTTAATTATGTAACATTATTATTCCAACCAGTAATGTGTACCACTGTGACAACCCATGACTTCCCCGGTAAGGAAAGAACGAATTGCTTTGTGGACAAGACGAATCAGAACACAAACAGAAGAACATTTCACTGCTTATTACAACAATTCCATCAGAATACAAGAATATACAGAGTATGAATAAATATTATACATTTGACAAATATCATAGATTTAAATTACATTTAAATACATAGCAGCGGAAAAATAATACAACACACAACTGAAAGAAATACACGGATACAGAGCTTTCCGAGTATCATTCCAGCTGTAAACCAGGATCCTGTGAATATAAATCTGCAAAACCCAACTACTAGCTGCCTGTGTCGAAAATAAGGGCACCCAGAGTTTATGTTAAAACAATAAACTCCAGGTCAGTCATGTGACTGGTGTGAGAACTAAAACAGTTACTAATCTTTATTTTCAAAGTTAGGTAAATCAAGGGACCATGTCGTATAACATGGAACGGATTTCCTCCCAAAAATACCAGTGCATAAAACAAACAGCGCAACGCTAAATAAAGAAAAATGAAGCTATTATAAGACCTAGGTCCCATCACACAATGCAACGCAAGCCGGAGGATAGGGTTTTACCTTATAATAGCCAAAGAATGCTTGATACGCTAAATTTCATCTTTTATTATTATTATAAGTGAAGAAAACAACTTCAATCATAACGTATAAATCATAGGCGGCATGGGTACCATATATCATGTCGCCATACTAGTTCTACAATTTAAACCGCAAAGGTCGTATTGGAAATTGGATTTCCGTCATGAGTCGAGGCAAGGGGCAAGCTCCTCTCCGTTCGAGACACTCTAGCAAATGTCTCAGGACCACATACAACGATCCTTGGAACCTCCAAGGTCGGTCCTCTCCAACTTTTGAGGATTAATTATTCCTGAACACACGTTTCCCGGTCCTATAGGACCTATATCTGAGGCATCTCGCATTCAACAACCACACAAGTAAAAATAATATAAATGTCCCGGATGGTAGGTCACTGACATCACCCTTACCTAGAAAGAAATGTCGTGCACTCCCTGGGTCCTTATCCCGTTTTTGACTCATACCGAGGTGTGAGGCTCGCGAATTAACGCCATACACAAAGCTATGCCACATAGGTCGTGCTTTGATCATCAACCACAAGACTTTGCTTTTCAAGAGAAGCCTTAATCGTCTGCCAGTTAGGCATGCTACACAGGCAATACATGCCATGCGATTGATATCCATCAATATATAACCTCTGAGCTCGTACGTCTCAGAGAACGACGTTAAGCAAGAGAATAAATAAACCACCGCCAAACAAATATATATTTAATTGAAATCAATCACACAGAATAAAATCCAATGTCAGACCACAGTCCATTTACAAGTTCGTTCTGGGTCTGAACGAAACCGGTGGAACCTTATTCCTTGCATATCCATCGATCTCCAAGTACGTATGGATGATCACCAACTGATTCCCTCCTCTTGGGTGTACAGCCCAATCAAGATCATCAGTAATCATCCAAACGATGTGAAGACCTCCGGTCTTCAACCACCGTCTTTATCTTCGACCTATCGTCGAATCGGTTATTCAAAATGGGTATAAACCCGGCCTTTCCGAATAACCCGCGTATATAATAAACAAATGTTACACAAACACAACATACGCCTCATTCCAATTCGGAATATTCTTTTATTCAAATATTCACATTCTTAGGGAAAGGTTCCCATTAATTTTATCAAAGATAAGTTCTTCTAAATTTATTCTTTAATCTTCCTTTGGATATCATTTCAAACCATGTTAAGGTTTTCCAAACTAGTCGGGATTAGCGAACAACACCGAAGTAATTATTTATTTTATTTCCCAATCCCGACCTATTCATCCCATGTAGCAAAACTGGTAATACTCCATATCTAACACCATGGTGTTATCGGTAAATATTAATTACCATTTCACATTCAAATCTAATTAAAGATTTAATTATCGCTTGGAGCAAAACTGGTGATACTCCATTCTCAATCACTTTAATCTAATTAAATATTCATTAAAACTCCACTTAGTTTTAATCTTCCCAAAAATCAATATCCTGTCTTTAACTGGGTTAAAGAACCAATGTCATCTAAAACACGGTTCACGATAAACCCAAAATCACATTCCATTGTTAATTGGGTTAAAGAACAGGTGTTATTCAAAACACCGCTCACGATAAACCCAAAAACCAATTTAAATTCAATTCTAATTAAATACTAATTAACTGGACAATTTCACTAGATCTTAATTAAAAGATTTATTCTTTTCTAAACTGGGCTCAAGAACAGTGTTATTTAAGACACCATTCACGACGAACCCAAAATCCCATTTGATATTAAATACAAGGCTCTGAATAGAAAATATATCTACTTATATTCAATATCAAATTCTGAAACCAACAAATATCATATTGGAAATAACGATATAAATATATCTTTCAAATTACCACAACCATATCTATATAATCACGAAATCCAACACCGAAATATTCCGAAGATAATTTCAATTCAAATCCATTCCAATTTGTATATTGGAAATTCTAATTATTTTTAAAACCACTTCAAATCCAACTTATTTATTCAAAACAAAATATTGGATTATAATTTTAGTTCATAACTAGTTCATTTCGATAAAAATATATTTTTATCCTTTTTAAATACGGGATTTTTCACCCTAATTCTTTCTAATTCATTTATTATGATTTTACAAAAATTATTGATATTTTTAATAATTTTATCAAGGCCCGTATAGTCGATTTCCAATAACGGTCGTCGAACTGCACTTACAACGACCTTTTCCAAATTTGATTTGGACATAATTCCAAATCCAATCGTTAGATTTCAAATTTCTAATATTCATTGGAAAGTACTTTTCGATACGAACCCAGCGGTTCCGGTTTCAGGAGAATCCGACGGTCGGATCTCCCGTAACGTCAATTCAAAGTCAATGGTCGAAATTCGCGAACGGCCGCGGCACGGCGCGTTTTATTCAGGCCATTTAATATATATAATATATATATTATATATATTTTGTTGATTTCAATTCAAAACATATTTTATAAATCGTTCAAATTCGTTTTAAAAACGATTTCAACTTCGTCTTCAATTTTAAATTAAAATTGAATATTCCACATCATTAATATATAAATGATAATATTTTCAAAATATTAGATTTTGAAATCGCTTCCTTTTCTATATTCATTATAAAAACGAATATAATCGATATAAATGTCGTTCGCATCAAAATGGCGCATATCTAATCAACACGACTTTATATATTTCAATAACTTCGTTATTCTATTCAACAAATGAATATTTATTCTATTCAACACATAAATCTATATTTCTTTCAATACATGAGTATCGTCAACACATGACTATTTATTCTATTTAATATATTTTATAAAATTATGATTTCTATCGTTTAATTCTTAATCAAACTCCAACCGTAAATTAGTAAGAGAACGATTCCCTAAGTATTAACCCCGAAGGCCGAAACCAACATCAGATCAATACCCAGGAAACCACTCATCTTAAATAGTTTCCATCTAGTTTCTAATTTTATATATGATAAAGATGTAAATTTTATTGTTTAAAGATTTTACTCAACACATGAATATTCTCAACACATGAGTATCGTCAACACATGACTATTTATTCTATTCAACACATGAATCTTTATTTTATAATATTCTTTATTTTCCAAATTGGAATGAGGCCCAATCAGTTACCATATAATGTTAATTATATGGATTCCATACAACACATGTATATAATAGCAATGATAAATAATCAACCATCATCCAAAGTGCACTACACAATTGTCTGTCAACCTATCGATTGACATACAACTAGACAATCGGGATTAGTGTACGTCAAATATATCATCCCAACACCCGTGTGGGGTTTCAGTCAACAAACATAGATTTTTATTTGTGCAGTTGGACGATGTGTAAAATTTATCATCCCAATCAATATCCTTCAAATGGGTGTACATAAACAAACCGTCTGATTTGTAAATGAATATTTATTTATTCACATACTCGTTAAAAATTATATTTTTAACGATAAACAATTTATTTCAACACATGAATATTTATTTTCATTCATTCCACATCACAATCAATTTTCATCAGACAACAAAATCAAACACGTCGTCCATGGTCTGTGGACAACGGTTGTCGGGTGCTGCTAAGCACCGTCTGCATCCTAGTATATAATTTTAACTAGAAAACAAGAATTAAAGTGAGAAGTTCTCACATAGAGCTAAACCAAATGCCACAACTCTTCATATGTAGGAAACCTTCGTCGTGCTCTCCTTTTGTCACTTTTGTTGTCCGTATCCACTACATATATGAAAATCGCATCTTTATATTGTTGTCATGTGTATAAAAATCACATTTTTATAACTACGCTATATGGATAAAAATCACATTTTTATACTGCTACTATATAGATAAAAAATTTATTTTTATACCGCTACTATAAGATAAAAATTCTATTTTCATATAGCTACTATATAGATAAAAATTCTATTTTTATAACGGTGTTCATATAATAAAGATCATATTTTTATCATGCTAACTTCATAATAAAAATTATATTTTTATATCGCTCTTCTTATAATAAAGATTATATTTTTATATCGCTACTCATATAAAAATCACATTTTTATATTCTCTAGTATATAAAAATCATATTTTTATCATGCTATGGTATAAACAAAAATCATACCTTTACATCGCTATCGTATATCTAAAAATCTCCTCTTTCTCCATGATAAAAATATATCCTTTCTCTATATAAAAATCTCGGCTTTTTCTATATAAAAATCTCGCCTTTTTCTACATTTCTACTTCTTATATAAAGATCGAATTTTTATCTTCACCTCATATATAAAAAAAATGAATTTTTATCTTAATGATATCCATATAAAGATCGTATCTTTATCATAATGAAAACATTATAAAAATCGTATTTTTATCTATCAAAATCACATTTTTATAATTCTTCCTACAAATAAGAATTATGTTTTTATCGCCATTCTACATATATAAAAATTGAATCTTTAGTTTTAAAATTCTAATCTTTTCTAATTTAAAAACCAAATCTTTACGTTTATAAAAATCAAATCTTTACGTTTATAAAAATCAAATCTTTTCTCCTATTACATAAAGAAAACTGAATTTTATTCTTAGAAACCAATTACCCTAACTAAACAAAACAAGAATAAATAAAACAAAAATTAAAACTCACTTTCGTTGTCAAAATCGAAGTTGTGGCTGCAGGGGGGAGGGGGTCCCACGGCGGCGCCGGGTTGGTGGGAGGTCGGGGAAGGGTGCTGGAGGCGGCGACATCCCTTCAGGTGGCGGGGATTGGTGATTTCCGTGGGTTTGGGGCTGGGTTTCTTCGCGAGCTCGAGCTTTAAAGGAGGAGGATGAGAACGAGGAGAGAGAGGGGGAGTTGAGGGTGGAGGCCGGAGCTGGGCGGCGGTGGGGCATGGGCGCGCGAGAAGGTGGCGGCTAGGGTTCCTCCATGCTTTTTTTTAATTCTGCGTTGAATTTTGATCGGGGAGAGAGAAAGGTAAGGGGGTATAGAGAGAGAGTATTATATATTTTTTTGTTTCAAAAAGTAACTTTTTATTTTGAACTCGAAATCGAACCCACTGACTGTCGTCCCTAGCTAATTGACCTCATTCCGAACTCAATGGAATATGTATCGTAGGCTGATTCGATTGTTTCGATTAGCTTCCGTCAAAATCAAAATATAAATCTATATATTGATTTTGAACGCGCATTTCAATTTACTGGGGCCACATACGGACTCAAAAAATTCCCAAAAAATATTTTCTAGATTTGTATTAATGATACGGTTCTAACGAAACTAATTTCGTCAAATTCCAAGACCGTTTGAAAAATGGCCATTTTCTGGTCGATTGAAATTAACTAAAACTGTTAAAACACGTTTTCTTTTGCCACACTCACATATTGATTCAGAAAATTACGAATTTTGGAATCTAGAAATAACTTGACATCATGGATCCAACAAAAGTGGTTTCGTCGAAAACCGAGGTCGTTTGCAAAATTTCCATTTTTAAGGGCCAGAATTCCATAGCGACTATTCTGAATTTTCAATTAGGCAAAACTTTTGATTCCCGCTATGAAATTTCAATTTTTCTGATTCGTTGTAAAGATATTCTCAAATAGATTCTAATATTTTTGGTTTCGCCAAAATCCGGTTTATTTTGAATCCTGTGCATTCATTTGAAATTTGAAATCGAAATTTCAAACTACCGCGCCATTTTCAATTCCTTTTATAATTAAAAATAAATATTTATATTCTAACGACGATCTATATAAATATATACTTCTAATTATATTCAAAATAAATTTCTCGTTGTTATTATTTAAAATAATTCATTTTAAATATTCAAAATTCTTTAAAATTGCCAATATTTTTTTTTTAAATTAGCTCAAAATTTCCGGGTTATTACAATCTTCCCCACTTAAAACTTTTCTTCCTCGAAAAGGAATGAAGCTGAAAGTTGTTTAACTAACCAACTCAACTTCCATTCTTTTAATTATGGCTTAAGTTCTTTAACTTTTCAGTTTCTAAGAACTTTTCAAATTTTTCAAAAATTTGGCTAACACCCTAAATTTTCGAAAAATTTCGCCATAACCTCCCCTGCACTGGGAGCTTCGGGATATTTCAAATAGCCTCCCATGGCCCTCACCAATCCTAAAGAAAAAGAAAAAGCCAAGCGGCTAGCCAATTGGCTCATAAAATCATCAAATTCCCATGAAATACAATAAACATGTACCTATTTGTCGTGCAGACAATTTTATTCTTCTGCTCTAGCCTCTTTGCTATGACCTGTTCAATGTATATACATGTATATGCATGCAATTGTATTCATTTTTCAATACAGTTCAATATTCGGTTCAATTTGGCTTAAATGGTTAAAAATATCAAACCAAAAATCAAACAGCACAACCATCAATCAATTAGTTGATTAGCTTTTCAAATTCATAATTTTGATATATATATATATACACAGAAAATCATGTTTTTGATGCAAATCTCAATAATAAAACTATCTAGTTTTGGTTCTCACACCAGTCAATGGAAATATATAGAAATCCCACTTTCGAAACTCGAACACAAATACTGATGATGTTGCAATCATCATCAGAATTGTCCCCGGTCGACTAGAGTGTGATTCTATATCTATCCGGTATATTAAATCTTCGAATATACATTCATGACGCGTATATGCAAAACCTTTATATACTTGATTGTCCAAATTCAATACAAGTAAAGTATTCAAATACATACCATTAGATATAAATTTTCAAAATAAAGTTTGTTTTCAATTTTATTTTAAAAATATACTTTTCACACTCGTTCTAGGATACTACTGATCCTGTCTCTAACGAGATATTCTTATTGGATATTTCTAATCCAATCTCTGATGAATTCTTTCGTTCGGTTCTAATGTGTCTTGTTCTCGAGCTCTGTAAACCAAAGCTCTGATACCACTGTGACAACCCGTGACTTCCCCGGTAAGGAAAGAACAAATTGCTTTGAGGACAAGACGAATCAGAACACAAACAGAAAAACATTTCACTGCTTATTACAACAATTCCATCAGAATACAAGAATATACAGAGTATGAATAAATATTATACGTTTGACAAATATCAGAGATTTAAATTATATTTAAATACATAGTAGCGGAAAAATAATACAACACACAACTGAAAGAAATACACGGATATAGAGCTTTCTGAATATCGTTCTAGCTGTAAACTAGGATCTTGTGAATATAAATCTACAAAACCCAACTACTAGCTGCCCATGTCGAAAATAAGGGCACCCAGAGTTTAGGTTAAAACAATAAACTCCAGGTCAGTCATGTGACTGGTGTGAGAACTAAAACAGTTATTAATCTTTATTTTTAAAGTTAGGTAAATCGAGGGACCACGCCGTATGACACGAAACGGGTTTCCTTCCAAGAATACCAGGGCATAAAACAAACAACGCAATGCTAAATAAAGAAAAATGAAGCTACTATAAGACCCAGGTCCCATCACATAATGCAACGCAAGCCGGAGGATAGGGTTTTACCTTATAATAGCCAAAGAATGCTTGATACGCTAAATTTCATCTTTTATTATTACTATAAGTGAAGAAAACAACTTCAATCATAATGTATAAATCATAGGCGGCATGGGTACCATATATCATGTCGCCATACTAGTTCTACAATTAAAACCGCAAAGGTCGTATTGGAAATTGGATTTTCGTCATGAGTCGAGGCAAGGGGCAAGCTCCTCTCCGTTCGAGACATTCTAGCAAATGTCTCCGGACCACACACAGCAATCCTTGGAACCTCCAAGGCCGGTCCTCTCCTACTTTTGAGGATTAATTATTCCTAAACACACGTTTCCCGGTCCTATAGGACCTATATCCGAGGCGCCTCGCATCCAACAACCACACAGGTAAAAATAATATAAATGTCAGGACTGGTAGGTCACTGACATCACCCATAGCTAGAAAGAAACGTCGTGCACTCCTTGGGTCCTTATCCCGTTTTTGACTCATACCAAGGTGTGAGGCTCGCGAATTAACGCCATACACAAAGCTATGCCACATAGGTCGTCCTTTGATCATCAACCACAAGACTTTGCTTTTCAACAGAAGCCTTGATCATCTGCCACTTAGGCATGCCACACAGGCAATTCATGCCATGCGATTGATATCCATCAATATATAACCTCTGAGCTCGTATGTTTTAGAGAAGGGCGTTAAGCCAGAGAATAAATTCTCCGCCGCCAAACAGATTTATATTTAATAGAAATCAATCAAACAGAATAAAATCTAATGTCAGACACAAAGTCCATTTACAAGTTCGTTCTGGGTCTGAACGAAATCGGAGGAACCTTATTCCTTGCATATCCATCGATCTCCGAGTACGTCTGGACGATCACTAACTGATTCCCTCCTCTTCGGTGTACAACCCAATCAAGATCATCAGTAATCATCCAAACGATGTGAAGACCTCTGGTCTTCAACCACCGTCTTCATCTTCGACCTATCGTCGAATCGGTTATTTAGAATGGGTATAAACTCGGCCTTTCCGAATAACCCGCGTATATGATAAACAAATGTTACACAAACACAACATACGCCTCATTCCAATTCAGAATATTCTTTTATTCAAATATTCACATTCTTAGGGAATGGTTCCCATTAATTTTATCAAAGATAAATTCTTCTAAATTTATTCTTTAATCTTCCTTTGGATATCATTTCAAACCATGTTAAGGTTTTCCAAACTAGTCGAGATTTGCAAACCACATCGAAGTAATTATTTATTTTATTTCCCAATCCCAACCTATTCATCATATGGAGCAAAACTGGTAATACTCCATATCTAACACCACGGTGTTATCGGTAAATATTAATACCATTTCACGTTTAAATCTAATTAAAGATTTAACTATCGCTTGGAGCAAAACTGGTGATACTCCATTCTCGATCACTTTAATCTAATTAAAGATTCATTAAAACTCCACTTAATTTTAATCTTCCCAAAAATTAATATCCTGTCTTTAACTGGGTTAAAGAACCAATGTCATCTAAAACACGGTTCACGATAAACCCAAAATCACATTCCATTGTTAATTGGGTTAAAGAACAGGTGTTATTCAAAACACCGCTCACGATAAACCTAAAAACCAATTTAAATTCAATTCCAATTAAATACTACTTAACTGGACAATTTCACTAGATCTTAATTAAAAGATTTATTCTTTTCTAAACTGGGTTCAAGAACAGTGTTATTTAAGACACCATTCACGACGAACCCAAAATCCCATTTGATATTAAATACAAGGCGCTAAATAGAAAATATATCGGCTTATATTCAATATCAAATTCTAAAACCAACAAATATCATATTGGAAATAACGATATAAATATATCTTTCAAATTTCCACAACCATATCTGTATAATCACGAAATCCAACATCGAAATATTCCGAAGATAATTTCGATTCAAATCCATTCCAATTCGTATATTGGAAATTTTGATTATTTTTAAAACCACTTCAAATCCAATTTATTTATTCAAAAAAAAATATTGGATTATAATTCTAGTTCATACTAGTTCATTTTGATAAAAATATATTTTTATCCTTTTTAAATATGGGATTTTCACCCTAATTCTTTCTAAATCATTTATTGTGATTTTACACAAATTATTGATATTTTTAATAAATTTATCAAGGCTCGTACAGTCGATTTCCAATAACGGTCGTCGAACTGCACTTACAGCGACCTTTTCCAAATTTGATTTGGACATAATTCCAAATCCAACCGTTAGATTTCAAATTTCTAATATTCATTGGAAAGCTCTTTTCGGTACGAACCCAACGATTCCGGTTTTAGGAGAATCCGACGGTCGGATCTCCCGTAACGTCAATTCAAAGTCAATGGTCGAAATTTGCGAACTGCCGCGGCATGGCGCGTTTTATTCAGGGCATTTAATATATATAATATATATATTATATATATTTCATCGATTTCAATTCAAAACATATTTTATAAATCGCTTAAATTCGTTTTAAAAACGATTTCAACTTCATCTTCAATTTTAAATTAAAATTGAATATTCCATATCATTAATATATAAATGATAATATTTTCAAAATATTAAATTTTGAAATCAATTCCTTTTCTATATTCATTATAAAAACGAATATAATCGATATAAATGTCGTTCGCGTCAAAATGGCGCATATTTAATCAATACAGCTTTATATATTTCAATAACTTCGTTATTCTATTCAACAAATGAATATTTATTCTATTCAACACATAAATCTATATTTCTTTCAACATATGAATATTCTCAACACATGAGTATCGTCAACACATGACTATTTATTCTATTTAATATATTTTATAAAATTATGATTTCTATCGTTTAATTCTTAATCAGACTCCAACCATAAATTAGTAAGAGAACGATTCCCTAAGTATTAACCCCGAAGGCCGAAACCAACATCAGATCAATACCCAGGAAACCACTCATCTTAACTAGTTTCCAGCTAGTTTCTAATTTTACATATGATAAAGATGTAAATTTTATTGTTTAAAGATTTTACTCAACACATGAATATTTTCAACACATGAATATTCTCAACACATGAGTATCGTCAACACATGACTATTTATTTTATTCAACACATGAATCTTTATTTTATAATATTCTTTATTTTCCAAATTGTAATGAGGCCCAATCAATTACCATATAATCTTAATTATATGGATTCCTTACAACACATGTATATAATAACAATGATAAATAATCAACCATCATCCAAAGTGCACTACACAACTGTGTTAACCTATCAATTGACATACAACTAGACAATCGGGATTAGTGTACGTCAAATATCATCTCAACACCCATGTGGGGTTTCAGTCAACAAACACAGATTTTTATTTGTGCAGTTGGGAGATGTGTAAAATTTATCGTCCCAATCAATATCCTTCAAATGAGTGTACATAAACAAACCGTCTGATTTGTAAATGAATATTTATTTAATTCACATACTCGTTAAAAATTATATTTTTAACGATAAATAATTTATTTCAACACATGAATATTTATTTTCATTCATTCCACATCACAATCAATTTTCATCACACAACAAAATCAAACAAGTCGTCCATGGTCTGTGGACAACGGGTGTCGGGTGCTGCTAAGCACCGTCTACATCCTAGTATATAATTTTAACTTAAAAACAAGAATTAAAGTGAGAAGTTCTCACAGAAAGCAAAACCAAACGCCACGACTCTTCATATGTAGGAAACCTTCATCGTGCTCGCCTTTTGTCACTTTCGTTGTCCGTATCCACTACATATATAAAAATCACATCTTTATATTGTTGCCATGTGTATAAAAATCACATTTTTATAACTACGCTATATGGATAAAAATCACATTTTTATACTGCTACTATATAGATAAAAATTCTATTTTTATACCGCTACTATATAGATAAAAATTCTATTTTTATAATGGTGTTCATATAATAAAGATCATATTTTTGTCATGCTAACTTCATAATAAAAATTATATTTTTATATCGCTCTTCTTCTAATAAAGATTATATTTTTATATCGCTACTCATATAAAAATCACATTTTTATATTCTCTAGTATATAAAAATCATATTTTGATCATGCTATAGTATAAACTAAAATCATACCTTTACATCGCTATCGTATATCTAAAAATCTCCTCTTTCTCCATGATAAAAATCTATCCTTTCTCTATATAAAAATCTCACCTTTTTCTATATAAAAATATCGCCTTTTTCTACATTTCTACTTCTTATATAAAGATCGAATTTTTATCTTCAATTCATATATAAAAAAAATGAATTTTTATCTTAATGATATCCATATAAAGATCGTATCTTTATCATAATGAAAACATTATAAAAATCGTATTTTTATCTATCAGAATCACATTTTTATAATTCTTCCTACAAATAAGAATTATGTTTTTATCGCCATTCTACATATATAAAAATCAAATCTTTAGTTTTAAAAATCTAATCTTTTCTAATTTAAAAATCAAATCTTTTCGTTCTAAAAATCAAATCTTTTCGTTCTAAAAATCAAATCTTTACGTTTATAAAAATCAAATCTTTACATTTATAAAAATAAAATCTTTTCTCCTATTACATAAAGAAAACTGAATTTTATTCTAAGAAACCAATTACCCTAACTAAACAAAACAAGAATAAATAAAACAAAAATTAAAACCCACTTTCGTTGTCAAAATCGAAGTTGTGGCTACGGGGGGGAGGGGGTCCCACGGCGGCGCCGGGTTGGTGGGAGGTCGGGGAAGGGTGCTGGAGGCGGCGACATCCCTTCAGGTGGCGGGGATTGGTGATTTCCGTGGGTTTGGAGCTGGGTTTCTTCGCGAGCTTGAGCTTCAGAGGAGGTGGAGGAGAGGAGAACGAGAAGGGAGAGAGGGAGTCGAGGGTGGAGGTCTGAGCTGGGCGGCGGTAGGGCATGGGCGCGCGCGACGGTGGCGGCTAGAGTTCCTCCGCGTTTTTTTTATTGCGTTGAATTTTGATCGGGGGGAGAGAAAGGTAAGGGGGGTATAGAGAGAGTATTATATATATATATATTTTTATTTCAAAAAGTTACTTTTTATTTCGAACTCGAAATCGAAACCACCGACTGTCGTCCCTTGCTAATTACCCCCATTCCAAACACAATGGGATATATATCGTAGGCTGATTCGATCGTTTCGATCAGCTTCCGTCAAAATCAAAATATAAATCTATATATAGAATTTGAACGCGCATTTCAATTAACTAGGGCCACATACGGACTCTAAAAATTCCCAAAAAATATTTTCTAGCTTCGTGTTGATGATACGGTTCTAACTAAACTAATTTCGTCAAATTTCGAGGCCGTTTGAAAAATGGCCAATTTCTGGTCGATCGAAATTAACTGAAACTGTTAAAACACGTTTTCTTTTGCCACGCTCACATATTGATTCATAAAATTACGAATTTTGGAATCTAGCAATAACTTGACATCACAGATCCAACAAAAGTGGTTTCGTCGAAAACCAAGGCAGTTTGCAAAATTTCCATTTTAAGGGCCAGAATTCCATAGCGACTATTCTCAATTTTCAACTGGGCATAACTTTTGATTCCCACTATGAAATTTCAAATTTTCGGATTCATTGTAAATATATTCTCAAATAGATTCTAATATTTTTGGTTTCGCCAAAATCCGGTTTATTTTGAATCCTGTGCATTCATTTGAAATTCGAAATCGAAATTTCAAACTACCGCGCCATTTTCAATTCCTTTTATAGTTAAAATAAATATTTATATTCTAACGACGATCTATATAAATATATACTTCTAATTCTATTCAAAATAAATTTATCGTCGTTGTTATTTAAAATAATTCATTTTAAATATTCAAAATTCTTTAAAATTGCCAAAATAATTTTTTTTTAAATTAGCTCAGAATTTCCGGGTTATTACAACCACTATGTGTCTTTAATTACATAACCTTATCGGGTTAAGTTTGTGGGCCTATATGTAAATATTACCCACCCCCTCCAGATTTGCTTAACCCATCCACTATCCAACCAATTTTTACTTAACCCCAACTTTAGTTCACAATCATAAAATCCCCATGGATAAGATTTGGTTACGTAGTCCAATTTATTACCATGTCCATTTATGGTTTATAATGGGCTAGACCTCCCACATTAGGCCTACAACTTGTGGATGTTGGACATGTCGGTCGGGTCCGGGCAGTCTTATTCCACAAGTTGGGCCTAACCTCATGTCATAGCCCAATTTGTATTTGCACACTTAGACCTCTCACATTAGGTTCAACATTAGTGGCTGCTGGATATGTCAGTCGGGTCCGGGCAGACTTCCACCACTAATGCAACCTAACCTCGTGTCATAAGCGCCATTACAATTTCTAATTATAATTCTAGGCATTCATCAATTAATTAAACCTATGCATTTATAGGTGTTAATGCCCATTTTACCTAATAATTTGAATTATATGTCCAATGATGTTTATATTAAAATTATGCCAATATTAACCTTTTTCCCCCGTTCCTTAACCAGTGCACTCACAAAATTGGTGGCATGCCTAGGCTAGATAATAGCCTAGTCATAAATGATAAAAGGGAAAAATAATAGGAATATAACCACACTGATTGTTTTAACGTAACTTGGCATAAACATGAACTAGCATGGTGATAAGGTGGACATATGAGCATAAATCTGACGAACTTGTAGCAATTACTAGTTATAACATACTATGATGTCATAGTGAGCATAATAAGATCTAAATTAACCATTTAGATGTCCAACTATTCAGATATAACCTAATAGGCACAAGATGATAAACTAGATCTGATCAACAATTTAAATGACCATACAATTTAGATCCAATAGTTTAAATGTGGATCTACACAAATAAGGTTTAAGATTCACATCATGGCATGTCATAGAAGTTATAATAGATCCAACTAGATAGAGATTTAGATCCGAATCATAACCAATTCAGAATGTCATATAATCAGAGTTTACAATAGATCTGATATAATCTAGGCATATCAACAAATCCAAGTCATAGTCGTGTCATATTTACTTTTAAATATTCAAATCTAAAAGCAACTAGAAACTCACAGTGTTAGGAATAGAAAATAGAAGAAGAATGGATCTTGAATCTCTAAGAATGGATCTTGCCTCGGTTCATAGACGGAAATCCAATTTCCAAATACGTGACTTTTGCGGTTTTATTTGTAGTGCCTAGTATGGCGACATAGTGGGATGGGGCGTTCATGCCGCCTATGATTGATACTTATGATTTGAAGTTGTTTTATACACTATGCACTTATAATAGTATCAAACGATTTGTTTTAACCGTATCAAGCATTCTTTGGCTGTTATAAGGGAAAACCCTATCCTCGGCTGCGTTGCATTGTGTGATGGGACCTGTGTCTTATAACAGCTTCATTTTTCTTTATTTAGCATTGCGCTGTTTGTTTTATGCACTGGTATTCTTGGGAGGAAACCCGTTCCGTGTTATACAGCGTGGTCCCTTGATTTACCTAACTTTAAAATAAAGAATTAATAACTGTTTTAGTTCTCACACCAGTCACATGACTGACCTGGAGTTTATTGTTTTAACCTAAACTCTGGGTGCCCTTATTTTGGCACGGGCAGCTAGTAGTTTTGGTTTTGCAGATTTATATTCACAAGATCCTGGTTTACAGCTGGAACGATATCCGGAAAGCTTTGTATCCGTATATCTCCTTCTAGTTGTGTATTGTATTATTTTCCGCTGCGATGTATTTAAATGTAATTTAAATCTCTGATATTTCTGTGTAATATTCTTTTATACTCTGTATATTCTTGTAATCTGATGCATTGTTGTAATATACAATGAAAGGTTCTTTTATATGCGTTCTGTTGTGGCTTGTTCTCGAACTATCCGATGCCTTCCTTTACGGGGAAGTTACGGGTTTTTACAACCACAGAACTAGATATAAATGAATATGAAGCGCTAGAATCAAAAATTGTTCTAATAGGATGGTTTGAAAGAGAAATCAAACCTTCCACGGAAAATTTTTTGTCTCTATCAGGAGCACTGATCGCCAGAGCATGCATCTGCCCTCCAAAAGTTCCTCCCCTTTGACCTTGTCCCGGCGGTCCCTATTTCTTCGGGCACTCCCTAGCAAAGTGTCCGACCTCTCCATAATGTTAGCAAGAGTTCTTCCTTCGCTTACAGTCTTTGACCAAGTGACCCTCTTTCCCATAATTGTGACATTTTCTCTTATCCTTGCCTTTGTCATTCTTTCTACCTTTCTTCTGCTGCTGTTGTTGCTGTTGTCCCTTCTTGAGCCACACCTTTTTATTTTGCGTTGTTTCCTCAATTTTTACTTCCTTCTTTTCTCCCTTGTCTTCCTCATGCATTAGGGCCATATTGACAAGCTTTTCAAAAGTGGCTCCCATAGGAATATGGGATATGGTTAACCAATGAAGGGGTTCATTCCGACCTTTAGCAAATCGCAAAGCCTTTTTGTGCGGCATATCCACTAGCTCTAACCCGAACCTTGCTAGATGGTTGAATTTGTTCACATACTCTTTCACTGTCAAGTTTCCTTGTTTGAGTGCTAAGAATCTCTCCATTTGCATGCTTCTTTCAGCTTGGGAGAGAAATTTCATTTCAAATCTTTGTCTAAAATCTTCCTAAGTTTCCACCGGACGTCTAGCTTGGGTGATTCCCACCAAAATGAGGCTTTGTCTTTCAGTAGCCAAGCAGCTAATTGAATCTTCCTTTTATCCTCTACTTCAAAGATTACGAACAAGTACTCGGCCTCCTTAAGCCAATTCCGCGCTTCTACGAATGTCTCATTCCCATGGAATGGCTTACCTCCCATAGCACAGAAGTCCTTGCAGATCTTTGAGAAATTATTTGCCCTTGGAGGGAGAGGAGGAGGAATGACTGGTCCAGCTGGGAGAGGAACGTTTGCTTGGCCTTCGGCAAGTGCTGTGGCCTCCAAATACCTATGGAACCATCCGGGTATCGTGACACCCACTGGGATATTAGGAATGTTTTGTTCCCCAGACATGCAAAAAAAGGAAACAAAAGAAATTTAGACAATGGATCGAAGGATATTACATATGGCTTTTTAGGTAATGTTTTTCGAAATGGACTTTTCTTTTTGAAAATGCTTTCTTTTAAAATCTTTTTGAAAATAATTTTCAAAAACTTTTATCTAATCTGGTAACCTTCAGCTCTGATACCAAGTGTGACACCCTACGTCCGTTACTGTCACTCACAAAGAGATTGCATTAAGTTTCATAAAGCGTTATAGGTAAATAGACACAGAATTTTACAAGACAGATATAAATAAGATAGCAGCGGAAATTCAAATTTTTATTTCAAACGCAAATCATACATCGTGGTCCAAAATACCATAAGTCACAAAAACCATTATAATAACATAACTTCTGTGTTGTACCATCAGAGTACATAAATATAAAAAGCATAACATAATTCCCCAGGAAAAAGAGCTAAGCCATAGTAGAGAAAAGAACTTGATCCGTACTTTGAAAGCAACTCTAATAAGATGATAACTGAGTCCTGACTAAGCCTGCTTGTTTCCTCCTTGAGAACCTGGGGGGAGGGGGGAACAGAATAAAGAAGAGGAAACAAAAGGGTTAGACATGAAGTATGGCGAGTCTAGTTACTTTTAGCAAGTAAATAAATAAAAGTAGCATGACAGGCATATAATGTGGATAAGAGAGACCACTACATAAATGGAAAGTGTGACAAGGTAGACAGGATAAGGTGTATACACTTCTCTAATGATTACTCTGAACTATTACAAGTATAACCAGAATGGGATGCTTCCACTATAAGGTGGTAGACTTAGGCAAACGTCCAAATGTACCCTAACTACTACCCTAATCGATCGACTCCCTACTCCGTAGATACTCTGTGCCGGCCCCACAATAGGATGTATCACATCCTAAAATGGCAACCCCTCGTTGATATGCACAGTCCCATATCTACAGATATCACGGTCGTCTTATCCCCTTCTTCCCGGCTCATGCACGCACATGGCCCGGTCGGTTTGCGCCGCCCATACCTTCCTTCACGTTTGGATCTCTTGCAATCAGTCCAGTAAGCGTCCCCCTTCTTCGACCTAGTACGGAGTACATGTTTTGATACCTACTCTGGGTTACTGGATGAAACGGATCCCACACAATATGATACAAGCTCTCCCCTTTGTCTTGTATCCCCCACTAGGTTTTCTTTGGCTATGTATACCACTGGGTGTCTTTTATTACATAATCCTATCATTTCTACAAGTTATGTTTACCCAAAAAGGTGTCTTTAATTACATAACTTTATTATTCCAACCGGCCATGTATACCACTAGGTGTCTTTAATTACATAACCTTATCGGTTAAGTTTGTGGCCTATATGTAAATATCAACCACCCCCTCTAGATTTGCTTAACCCATCCACTATCCAACCATTTTTACTTAACTCTAACTTTAGTTCATAATCATACAATCCCCATGGATTAGATTTGGTTAAGTAGTCCAATTTATTACCATGTCCATTTATGGTTTATAATGGGCTAGACCTCCCACATTAGGCCTACAACTTGTGGATCCTGGATATGCCGGTCGGGTCTGGGCAGTCTTATTCGACAAGTTGGGCCTAAACCTCGTTCCATAGCCCGATTCGTATTTGCACACTTAGACCTCTTACATTAGGTTCAACATTAGTGGCTGCTGGATATGCGGGCCGGGTCAGGGCAGACTTCCACCACTAATGCAATCTAACCTCGTGTCATAAGCGCCATTACAATTTCTAATTGTAATCCTAGGCATTCATTATTAATTTATCAATTAATTAAACCTATGCCTTTATAGGTGTTAATGTCCATTTTACCAAATAATTTGAATTATATGTCCAATGATGTTTATTTTTAAATTATGTCAATGTTAACCTTTTTCCCTCGTTCCTTAACCAGCGCACTCACAAAATTGGCGGCATGCCTAGGCTAGATAATAGACTAGTCATAAACGATAAAAGGGAAAAATAATAGGAATATAACCAAAGTGATTGTTTTAATATAACTTGGCATAAACATGAACTAGCATGGTGATAAGGTGGACATATGAGCATAAATCTGATGAACTTGTAGCAACTACTAGTTATAACAAACTATGATGTCATAGTGAGCATAATAAGATCTAAATTAACCATTTAGATGTCCAACTATTTAGACCTAACCTAATAGGCACAAGATGATAAACTAGATCTGATCAACAATTTAAATGACCATACAATTTAGATCCAATAGTTTAAACGTGGATCTACACAAATAAGGTTTAAGATTCACATCATGGCATGTCATAGAAGTTATAATAGATCCGACTAGATAGAGATTTAGATCCAAATCCTAACCAATTCAGAATGTCATATAATCACAGTTTACAATGGATTTGATATAATCTAGGCATATGAACAAATCCAAGTCATAGTCGTGTCATATTTACTTTTAAATATTCAAATCTAAAAGCAACTAGAAACTCACAGTGTTAGGAATAGAAAATAGAAGAAGAATGGGTCTTGAATCTCTAAGTTTGATTTGTAAAGCTGGTAGTTGTAGGAGATAACAGATCCAGTTCAGTTCAAACACGGTAGAGTTTGACCACCATGAATTCTCAATGAAGAAAACATGAGAAATGCCCATGTATATATAGCTACCAGGTCCTCTGAAACCTACTGCCATCAACACCCCTATGGGTGGGTCGACCCCGGTGTCAACACCCCTCTATCTAGGAAATCTGCCACCACTTTTTATTTTTCAAATTCATACCGTTTTGGATAAGATTTTGACTCATCTCTGACTCATGTGTATATATATAATCTTTCTGCGCGTATACAAAATTAAAACCCTCATAACTTCTTCATACGAAGTCCGTTTTACGCAAACCAAATGTCTATCTTGACCATAATTTCAAGACGGACGCAATGGCATAGACCGTTTTTCTTAATTATGAATATTAAATTAATTATTATTTAATTTATCCTCTTTTAGTGTCGTTAGAAATTCGAGGTGTTACATTCTCCCTTACTCAAAGGATTTTGTCCCCGAAATCTCTAAGTTGAGAAGAATGCATATCCTACCATCCATCACCCATCTACTCATCCATCGATCACTGGCATCTACTCTCCTTAAAGAATTTTAATGCTTATATGAATATATGCAGAGGTGTGTGTATATGTCCCAATACTAATGCGAAGATCAGGCGGTTTACTAATTCAGTTGACCTCTTTAATGCAATGTATGTTAGTGCCATGAATCCAATATGTATGCAAATAAACCTATTATAACATGTAAGTTCTATATATGTGCACACTCATTCGTCCAAATGCAACATCAATATGCTAACACATTCATTTCTATCCGTAAAAGAAAAGAAAATGCACACACATCCATATGCAGTATGAGAGTGATTGTGCCAATCTAGTGCCTAATGTTTGTGTATATGCGTCCACAGGCAGTCGCTAGCAAACACTTGCATCCATCAAACATAACATGTCTCAAATACATGTTCAAATCTATAGGATTCCTATCTAAAGGTCGAAAATACTATGGATAAGATGTATTCAAATGATAGAAACAAGCACAGATAAAACTTTAGATTAAGGAGTTAAGAACATACCCTAAAAAAGGAAAGGGTATGAAGCACGAATCTTGTCTTCGGTCTCCTAAGTCGCATCCTCTAGGTTATCTCCCCATTGAACCTTTAGCAACTTGATCTCTTTATTGCGTAGCTTGTTTGAAACATCCCACCTCCGTTAAGGTCACACACAAAGGGAATGCCTTAACTTCAGTGAAGCATTATAGGTAAAAGATGCAGATAAATTACAAGACAAACAAGATAAAGCGGTGGAAAATAAAGTCATTTTATAAATAATGTGGTTCAGTCAAGCTTTTACAACAATTGTCTCAATCATAGTTAAAAGTAATACATAAAACTTCTGTCTTGATTCAAAAACTTCCAAGTATAAAAGAAGCATAAAAATAACAATGATATTCCCCAATAAAGCATGAATCAACCATAGCAGTCGAAGAAAGAGTCCAAAGCATTACATCGACTATCTTCGAGCTTGGAAAGAAAACTAAGCTAAGTGGTAACATTTCCTCCCTGTTAACCTGGGGGAGGGGGGAGGGGACAGAAGAAAAGAGGCGAAACAAACTAGGTCAGACATAAGTCTGGTAAGTCCAGTGACTTGCAGCATGTAAATAGGCAAAAAGCATCATGACAGGAATAAACTGAATATAAGACAATACCGTGGTAACAAGGATAACAAGATAACATACGATTATCATAGATATGATAAGGCAAGATAAACTGAATGCGCTTCTACTCTTTCTCTGCTTCACTACTACCCTGTTATTTTGATTTTTTTTATATCTCTGCACCGCCTAGCTAGTGTCCCAACTAGTAATCTGTGTAATGATAATATTACAACGTGATCCCAATCCCCGCAATTATGGTAGCCTTCAGGTGTACATCTAGTATGAGGATCTTACCTCAATCTGCCTAATTTTCCATTAAGATGTTAGATGTACCCTTACTACCTATCAATCGGCTCCTTAGTTGTGTTAATGTTCCATGTGTCTGTCTCAATCGGCCCTCTCTTGCATGTAGATACCCTGTGCTGGTCCCACCATGAGGTGTATCAGTCCCTATGATAGCAACCCGACACGATTCAAGATGCACAGTGTATAACTACTGATGCCCAGTGCCTGCTTTTCCACTCCGGAGCACGTGCACGCCCATTCTTCGTCGGAACTACACTGCTGCACCCCCCCTACCGCTATTTTGACTGCTTATAATTAGCCCAGTAATTGTGCCCCACCCTGCCTAGTTCAGGGTACCATGATACATCTATGTGGGTTACTGCTGAAATGGGTCCCCGTTACTAGGGTTTCCTACTGGTTAAGTTTTGTGGACCTATATACATAGATATTACCCACCAACCCGTTATGTACTTAACCCTCCCACTGATTCAAGCATGTTTATTTAATGGTTAAGTTTGTGGGCCTATATTTTACTAATATTACCCACCAACCCGATATGTACTTAACCCTCCCACACATTATGTCATATTGGTTAAGTGTTGTCCATTCATGTTAACTTAACCCACCCACTCATCATGTCATGTTGGTTAAGTTTTTTTTATTAACCCTTCTCATTCGTCATGTTGGATTGGTTAAGTGTTTCCTATTAACTTAACCCCGTTCATTCATCATGTTATATTGGTTAAGTATTTCCCATTAACTTAACCCCATCAAGTTACATTGGTTAAGTGTTTCTTATTAACTTAACCCCACGCGTTCATCATGCTGTATTGGTTAAGTGTCATCAATCAATTCAAGTTAACTTAACCCGCCCACTTGTCGTGTTACATTGGTTAAGTGTTGCCTACTTGTGTTAACTTAACCCTTCCACGCATCTTGTTATATTGGTTAAGTGTTGCTATCTTGTTTTAACCTAACCCTACCCATTCATCATGTCATATTGGTTAAGTGTTTCTTATTAACTTAACCCTTTCTCATTCATCATGTTGTATTTGTTAAGTGTTTTTTATTAACTTGACCCTTCTCATTTATCATGTCATATTGGTTAACTTAACCCTGCTCACTTGTCTAATTTACATGTTATAACGGTTAAGTGTTCTAAACTTGCTTAACCCCACCTTCTTGTCTAATTAACATGTTATAACGGTTAAGTGTTCTAAATTTTACTTAACCTTACCATTCTTAACATGTCTGTTTATTGGCATTAATTAATTTATTAATACCCCAACCTCTCAAATTAGAACTGTTATTTGCGGTTGCTGGATGTGCCGGGCGGTTCTGGGCAGACTTCTACTGCAAACTCATTCTAACCTCGAGTTTTGGGCTAAATGCGCTAACCTCTCACATTAGATCTGTGTTGTTGCGGTTACTGGATGTGCCGGGCGGTTCCGGGCTATTTTATACTGCAACTCAATCTAACCTTGGGTTAGGCATGTTTATCTTTTAGTATATTTACCATACATGTTCTTGTCTAGATTTTATATGCTAATCATCCCAAATTCACAAAACTAGTAATGTTCCCATTTTCAAGTTATACCCCAACAAAGCTGATTGCAAGTTATGCCCCACAAATTTAAATTTAAGTTATTACTCAAAATAGGTTACACCTAATTTTCCCAAATTTGCAATAATAGTCATGCCCCAAAAATCACAATATAACGCATGCCCTAAGGTTTAGTCATATTGCATCGTACAAAATATTCTCCAAAAACCCCCAATCATGATTCACAGTATAAACTATGCCAAATTATAGCCTTTAATTACAGTGCATGCCAATTGCCCAAAGTCCCAATTTAGGCGTGTTCACACTTAACGATTATACCTATCTTACTATAGGTTTTCATGCCTAAGCCATACATCACTATACACAATAATCTCCTTCTTCCAAGTCATAAACTATCATATATAATATGCCCCAATTTTAGGTCTTAAAGCACAACATGTACTATGCCTTACATGTTTACAGTTCAATTTACGCCCCAAATCCCAAGTCATATATTCAATATACTTTATGTCTCAAATCTCAAGTCATATGTTTGATACACTTTATGTTTTAAATACAACATGTGTTACGTCCTTAAATTAGTTACAAATCAGTTATGCCCAATTATACATAATTTACTACTTTTCCCAATTTTTGCGCTGGCCATGTCCAAATCATATATTATGTCCAATTTTTTCCAACGTACGTTCATCTCTTATGAGATTTGGCTCAGGCTCGCAGTAGCCTGGCTATAAAAACAAAAAAGGAAGAAGGAAAGAAGAGACAAAGAATGGACATAATAATATCAATGAGATAGATCCAATGGATATAGAAAGAGAGATAAAAATAGGCATAATCCCAGATTCAGGTTTATTACAATGTCAGAATCGCAATTAAATTTTATTTCTGAAAGTAACATGAACTTACTAATTACAGAATGGTCTTGAATTATGGGATCTGATTTCTGAATTTGATTAGCTATTCCTTTGATGTAGACTTTGATTGTTAACTTGAAAACACTAATTTGATTGATTAAGGTGGAGGCTAGGTCACTTCAGGTTTTAATAGCATATAGACACCTATGAATTCGTGTGGAGAAAATAATAGGTTTAGGGGTCTTTTTATAAGTGTATAGGGAGATTTAGAGCCTTAAGATCAGTCTAGAAGTCATCAGAATCCTCCTAAGCAGAATACCACGTCACACAGCGAATCAGGAAGCAACACGTGGCAAAATACGTCATCAGCCGGAACTGGGTCAACAGGGGTCGACACCCCTATAGGGGGGTTGACACCTATGTCGACACCCCTATAAGGGGGGTCGACTCCTATGTCGACTCCCTTTGGGGGGGGGGTTCAACACCTCTGAGCGGGAAATTTCCCGCTCAGCCTGCTTTGACCCAAATTCGAGATTTGAACCCTGTTTTGACTTCTGGAATTATTTTATATGTATATATATACTTCCTTGGGCGTATACAAACTTCTAAGGCTTATAACTTCTTCATACGGTGTCCGATTTACGCAAACTCGGACTCTATCTCAAGCAGAATTCCGAGACGAACGCAATAGCATAACCCGTTTCCCTTAATTCCTACTATTAAAATTAAGTATTCTTTAATTTTTTAATTTAATATTCTCAAAAAATACGGGGTGTTACATTCTCCCCTCCTTAAAGGATTTCATCCCTGAAATCTCTAAGTTAAGAAGAATGCATATCCTACCATCCAACATCCATCTACTCAACCATTCAATCACAAGCGTCCATTGTCCTTAAAATGTATCTAATGTTTTTCATGAACATTTGCATAGTGTGTGTATATGTCCTTATCTAATGCAAAATCAGGCAGTCCACTGATTCAGTTGACCTCCTTAATGCGATTTATGTCAGTGCCATGAGTCCATTATGTATGCAATTATTCCTAATCGTACTTCATAACTTCTACATGAGTGCACAATCATTCATACAAATGCAACATCCATATGATAACACATCAAGTTTCAATTCATATATATAAAAATTCACTCATTCATATGCAATATGAAAGTGATTGAGCCGATCTAGTGCCTAATGTGTGTATATGCATCCACGAGCAACCACTAGCAAACACTTACATCCACTTGCATCCACACATGTCTCAAACACATGTTTACATCCATTGGCTTCTACCTTAGGATCGAGGATAGGATCGAGAGGATATACTTAAAAGATAAAGACTAGCAAATAAACTTTACAGAGAAAGAGAGATCAAGGATATACCCTCAAAAAGGGTATGATGCACATATCTAGTCTTCAGTCTTCTAAGTCGCATCTTCTTAAGCTTCGCTTTATTGTGCCCTGACTGTCTTGACTTCACGATTGCGTAGCTCCTTAATTTTTGTTTCCAAAATATGAGTTGGAACTCATTTCAATGTCGCCTCTCATTTCACCTCTTCTTATTCCATTATGCTCGAAACTACAACTTTTGCTGTCTCATGCTAACATTTCCTCAAAAGGTCTTCCAAAATCCTATTCACCCTTTCTGTCAGAGGACGATAAACATAACTGCATACTCATGGCTTCTTGCAATCCGTGTAGAAGAACTATCTCTTGAAAGTAAATAAATGCTAACTATGTTACCAAGTGTATATACTAAGATGATTAGAGGTCTCTCCTCTACTTAGCTTGTCCATCATGTCACAAATCTAACCCCAAGCAAGGGTTAGATTTTTCTTCGTCAATCTAATAAGTGGGGCTGATACCTTTACAAAGTCCTTAATTAACTTCCTATACCAGCCCGCTAATCCAAGAAAACTTCTTAGTCCCGTTGAATTCCTTGGGACATTCTAATCTTGCACCGCAATTGCTTTTGCGGTATCTACTGTTATCCCTTCCTTGGATATCACCTGCCTTAGAAACCCTACTTTTTCTCTCCAAAAATGATATTCGGAGAACCTAGCCTTAAGCTAATGCGCTTGGAGGGTATCCGAGACTTCCTTTAGATGAAAAGCATGTTCTTCCTCACTCTTAGAGAAAACCAAAATATCATCTTTGTATAAGCGAAGTGAAGCATCTACCTTTGTAGCGAAAACAACTGAAGCACCCCATTTAGAAGTACTTCGCCTTATGAACCCTTTCTCAAGTAACTCTTTTACTTGTTTACTGAGCCCTTCCTTTCCCTTGGAGTCATGTGTCGTATAGGTAATGCAACTGGATTTGCATTGTCAACTAGATATATACAGAAGTCTATATCGCGTTTTAGGGGATAAACCCCTAACCTGATAAAAACATCTGCGTACTCATGGACTACTCCAATGGATCTCAAATCATCGATAGATGCATCAAGTGATTCTAGGTAGCCAAGGAAAACTGATCCCTTAGGATCGCACGAAATTTCAAGGGTATTCCCGAGGCAAGTCGAAAGTCTAACTACCCTCCTTTCACAATTACTAGCTAACCAATCCATGCCTAGAATCAACCCATAGCCCATGAAACCAAAAACATAAGCATTACACTTAGACTCAATACTTAATATAGCCATTCTCAAATCCTTACAAACCAAAGATAAATGAGCCGAACCACCAATTGGATTTAAGACAATAATGGGATCTACTATACAAGCACTAAGGTGTAGAGACTCAACTATGGAAGCAGATATAAACGAATACGAAGCGCTAAAATAAAAAAGAGTACTAATAGGATGATCAAAAAGAAAAATTAGACTTTTTCAACAGAAACTCTACTACCTCTCTCTCAGGTACGCTGGGGTGAGAGAATGCACTTGCCCTCCTGAAAATCCTGTCCTTTGTTCTTGCCCTTGTTCTTAATTATATGACCCGTTATACCATAATGACAACACTTCCTCTTGTCTTAGATTTTCCTATTCATCCTTCCCTTCTTGTCCTGTGATTCTTCCACTTACACCTCTTTCTTTTTACCTCCTTTGTGAACCATGTTGATAAGTCTCTCGAAGGTTGCCTCCATCGCACGGAAAACCCTGTAAAGCTTGAAAGAAAATTAGCTGCAGGTGAAACTACTGCGGCTATAGATGGAAGTTGGGCACTTCTTCGCCCTTTGACAGGTGTCGTAGTCTCATCAAGCCTACGGAACCATGCCGTGATGAGGTTACCTCCCAGAAAGCCAGGAGCCCCGGAGACTCAGGAAAAAAGGAAACAAGGATTTAAAAAGAGGATCAAAAGATAGTGCATATGGCTTTGGGGAATATGCCTTTAAAACAAATCGTTTCTCTTGAAAATGCTTCTTTTAAAACCGTTTTGAAAATAATTTTTCAAATCTTTTATCTGGTCCGGTAACCTTCGGCTCTGATACCAAGTGAAACACCCCACCTCCATTAAGGTTACACACAAAGGGAATGCCTTAACTTCAGTGAAGCATTATAGGTAAAAGATGCAGATAAATTACAAGACAGACAAGATAAAGCAGCGGAAAATAAAGTTATTTTATAAACAATGTGGTTCAGTCAAGCTTTTACAACAATTGTCTCAATCATACTTAAAAGTAATACATAAAACTTCTGTCTTGATTCAAAAACTTCCAAGTATAAAAGAAGCATAAAAATAACAATGATATTCCCCAATAAAGCATGAACCGGCCATAGCAGTGGAAGAAAGAGTCCAAAGCAATACATCGACTATCTTCGAGCTTGGAAAGAAAACTGAGTTAAGTGGTAACATTTCCTCCCTGTGAACCTGAGGGAGGGGGGAGGGGACGGAAGGAAAGAGGAGAAACAAACTAGGTCAGACATAAGTCTAGTAAGTCCAGTGACTTGTAGCATGTAAATAGGCAAAAGCATCATGACATGAATAAACTGAATATAAGACAATACCGTGATAACAAGGATAAAAAGATAACATACTATTAGCATAGATATGATAAGGCAAGATAAATTGAATGTGCTTCTACTCTTCTCTACTTCGCTACTACCCTGTTATTCTGATTTTTTTATATCTTTGCACCGCCTAGCTAGTGTCCTAACTAGTAATCTGTGCAAAATGATAATATTACAACGTGATCCTAATCCCCGTAATTAAGGTAGCCTTTAGGTGTACATCTAGTATGAGGATTTTAACTCAATCAGCCTAATTTGCCATGAAGATGTTAGATGTACCCTTACTACCCTATCGACCGGCTCCCTAGTTGTATTAATGTTCCATGTGTCTTTGTCAATCGGCCCTCTCTTGCATGTAGATACCCTGTGCTGGTCCCACCATAAGGTGTATCAGTGCCCATGATAGCAACCCGACACGATTCAAGATGCACAATGTATAACTACTGATGCCCAGTGCCTTCTTTTCCACTCCGGAGCACGTGCATGCCCATACTCCGTCGGAACTACACTGCTGCACCCTTTGCCGCTATTTTGACCGCTTATAATCAACCCAGTAATCGTGCCCCACCTTGCCTAGTTCAGGGTACCATGATACATCTATGTGGGTTACTGCTGAAATAGGTCCCCGTTATTAGGATTTCCTACTGGTTAAGTTTTGTGGGCTTATATACACGGATATTACCCACCAACCCGTTATGTACTTAACCCTCCCACTGATTCAAGCATGTTTATTTAATGGTTTAGTTTGTGGGCCTATATTTTACTAATATTACCCACCAACCCGATATGTACTTAACCCTCCCACACATTATGTCATATTGGTTAAGTGTTGTCCATTCATGTTAACTTAACCCACTCGCTCATCATGTCATGTTGGTTAAGTGTTTCTTATTAACCCTTCTCACTCGTCATGTTAGATTGGTTAAGTGTTTCCTATTAACTTAACTTCGTTCATTCATCATGTTATATTGGTTAAGTATTTCCCATTAACTTAACTCCATCAAGTTACATCGGTTAAGTGTTTCTTATTAACTTAACCCCACACATTCATCATGTTGTATTGGTTAAGTGTCATCAATCAATTCAAGTTAACTTAACCTACCCACTTGTCGTGTTACATTGGTTAAGTGTTGCCTTCTTGTGTTAACTTAACCCTTCCACGCATCCTGTTATATTGGTTAAGTGTTTCTCTCTTGTTTTAACTTAACCCTACCCATTCATTATGTCATATTTGTTAAGTGTTTCTTATTAGCTTAACCCTTTCTCATTCATCATGCTGTATTGGTTAAGTGTTTTTTTATTAACTTGACCTTTCTCATTTATCATGTCATATTGGTTAACTTAACCCTGCTCACTTGTCTAATTTACATGTTATAACGGTTAAGTGTTCTAAATTTACTTAACTCCACCTTCTTGTCTAATTAACATGTTATAATGGTTAAGTGTTCTAAATTTTACTTAACCTTACCATTCTTAGCATGTCTGTTTATTGGCATTAATTAATTTATTAATGCCCCAACCTCTCACATTAGATTTGTTGTTTGCGGTTGCTGGATGTGCCGGGCGGTTCCGGGCAGACTTCTACCGCAAACCTATTCTAACCTCGGATTTTTGGCTAAATGCACTAACCTCTCACATTAGATCTGTGTTGATGCGGTTACTGGATGTGCCGGGCGGTTCCGGGCAGTTTTATACCTCAACTCATCTAACCTCGTGTTAGGCATGTTTATCTTTTGGCATATTTACCATACATGTTCTGGTCTAGATTTTATATGCTAATCATCCCAAATTCACAAAACTAGTCATGTTCCAATTCTCAACCCCAACAAAGCTGATTGCAACTTATGCCCCACAAATTAAAATTCAAGTTATTACTCAAAATAGGTTACACCCAATTTTCCCAAATTTGCAATAATAGTCATGCCCCAAAAATCACAATATAACGCATGCCTTAAGGTTTAGTCATATTGCATCGTACAAAATATTCTCCAAAAACCCCAATCATGATTCACAGTATAAACTATGCCAAATTATAGACTTTAATTACAGTGCATGCCAATTACCCAAAATCCCAATTTAGGCGTTTTCACACTTAACGATTGTCCCTATCTTACTATAGGTTTTCATGCCTAAGCCATACATCACTATACACAATAATCTCCTTCTTCCAAGTCATAAACTATCATATATAATATGCCCCAATTTTAGGTCTTAAAGCACAACATGTACTATGCCTTACATGTTTGCAGTTCAATTTACGCCCCAAATCCCAAGTCATATGTCCAATATACTTTATGTCTCAAATCTCAAGTCATATGTTCGATACACTTTATGTTTTAAATACAACATGTGTTATGTCCTTAAATCAGTTACAAATCAGTTATGCCCAATTATACATAATTTAATACTTTTCCCAATTTTTGCGCTGGCCATGTCCAAATCATATATTATGTCCAATTTTTCCCAACGTACATTCATCTCTTATGAGATTTGGCTCAGGCTCGTAGTAGCCAAGCTATAAAAACAAAAAGGGAAGTAGGAAAGAAGAGACAAAGAATGGACATAATAATATCAATGAGATAGATCCAATGGATATAGAAAGATAGATAGAACTAAGCATAATCTCAGATTCAAATTTATTACAATGTCAGAATCACAATTAAATTTTATTTCTGAAAGTAACATGAACTTACTAATTACAGAACGATCTTGAATTCTAGGATCTGATTTTTGAATTTGATTAGCTATTCCTTTGATGTAGACTTTGATTGTTAACTTGAAAACTCTAATTTGATTGATTAAGGTGGAGGCTAGGTCACTTCAGGTTTTAACAGCATATAGACGCCTATGAATTCGTGTGGAGAAAACAATAGGTTTAGGGGTCTTTTTATAGGTGTATAGGGAGATTTAGAGCCTTCAGATCAGTCCAGAAGTCATCAGAATCGTCCAGAGTAGAATACCACGTCACACAGCGAATCAGAAAGCGACACGTGGTGAAACACATCATCGGCCAGATCTGGGCCAACAGGGTCGACTCCCCTATAGGGGGGTCGACACCTATGTCGACACCCCTATATGGGGGTTGACTCCTATGTCGACTCCCCGGAAGGGGGAGGGTCGACACCTCTGAGCCGGAAATTTCCCACTCAGCCTGCTTTGACCCAATTTCGAGATTTGAACCCTGTTTCGACTTCTAGAATTATTTTATATGTATATATATACTTCCTTGGGCGTATACAAATTTCTAAGGCTTATAACTTCTTCATACGATGTCCGATTTACGCAAACTAGGACTCTATCTCAAGCAAAATTCTAGGACGAACGCAATGGCGTAACCCGTTTTCCCTTAATTCCTGCTATTAAAATTAAGTGTTCTTTAATTTGTTAATTTAATATTCTCAGAATATACGGGGTGTTACATTGTTAACTTTTGATCCAAGGATACGGGAAGGAACCCGCTTGACTGTCGCCTCCCGTTCCACTTCCATTTCCTCTAATATACACGGCTTAACAACTTCCATAGTGTCATGCAAGCACTTCCACAGATGGGAAACGTGGAAAACATCATGAACACCAAATAGATTTTTTGGGAGCTTTACTCTAGAGGCCATCTAGCCAATCCTCTCGGTTATGGGAATTGGTCCCATAAACCTAGGTGCCAATTTTCCTACTGATCTGAAGTGGACCACATTCCTCTAGGGTGATACTTTGATAAAAACTAAGTCTCCCACTTCAAATTCGATGTAAGTCCTTCTCTTGTCTGCATAGGACTTCTGCTTATCTTGAGCTGTCTTCATCCGCCATCGAATGAGGTCAATCTTTTCGGAAGTTTCCCTAACCATATCTGGTCCAAGTAATAATCTTTCTGTAGATTCCCACCAACAAGTTGGTGACCTATAGGGTCATACGTGTAATGCTTTTAAGGGTGCCATGCCGATATTGGATTGATAACTGTTGTTATAGGCAAACTTAACTAAAGGAAGGTGCTCTTCCCAATTCATTCTGAAGACTAGGATACACAGCCTCAAAAGATCCTCTAGAATTCTGTTCACCCTCTCCGTCTGCCCATCGGTCTGAGGATGATAAGCGACGCTCAAACACAACTGTGTACCTAATGCTTCTTGCAAGCTCCTCCAAAATTCACTGGTAAAGATGGGGTCATGATCGCTTACAATGCTGGAAGGTACTCCTTGAAGACGAACTATCTCACGAACAAAAATTGCTGCCAGCCATAATGTCGTCCTCTTGCTCTTAACTGGAATAAAGCGAGCGCTCTTAGTGAGTCTGTCTACCACAACCCAGATACTGGTGTTTCCTTTCTTCGATCTAGGCAAACCATCTATGAAATCTATAGAGACGCTCTCCCATTTCCACCGAGGAACCTCCAAAGGATGAAGTAAACCACCGGGCTTCTTTTGCTCAGCTTTAACTTGCTGGCAAACTAAGCATTGCGAAAGGAACTCTGCCACATCTTTCTTCATCCCACCCCAAAAGAAAACTTTTTTCATGTCTTTGTACATCTTATCACCGCCTGGATGAATAGTCATCTTAGAATGGTGGGCTTCTTCTAGGACTGCCTTTATCAAGCTTCCAGTTTAAGGAACGCAGAGCCTTCCATCTCGTCGCAACCACCCCTTTTTATCTATGGCATATCTATTGAGGTGACTAGAAGTCTCCCCTTTTCCGAGCTTTTCCATGATGTCTAAAATCTGTGGGTCACCTTTCTGCGAAGCTCCTATCTGATCCATAAGAGTTGGTCATATCTCTAAGGATGCAAACAAATCAGGAAAAATCTCGACGGAGGGTCTAAAATCAAAAGCTGATATGAACTCCAAGCTAGCTCTTCCTCTCCACAAACAGAGGACTCAAAGCCATCCTATGCCTACTTAGTGCGTCTGCCACCACATTACCCTTGCCAGGTGTATAAGCAATCTTAAAATCATAAGAAGCTAGGAACTTCATCCACTGTTGTTGCCTTAAATCGAGATCCTTCTATGAGAACAGATTTTTGAGAGATTTTTTATCGATGTATAACTCAAACTTTTCTCCAAGTAAATAATGGCGCTACATCTTAAGCGCGAATACTATAGCATCTAGCTCCAGATCATGGGTGGGGTAGTTCTTCTCATGAACTCTCAACTTTCTACCCCCATAACACACTACTTTCTCTTCTTGCATCAGAACTGAACAAAGCCCTGTACCACATGCATAAGTGTAAATGGTAAACACCTTACTTCCATCAGGCAAGGTCAAGACTGGGGTTGTTGTTAGAGCCCTCTTCAGTTGTTGGAAAGCAACGTCACAATCTATGTCCCATGAAAATGCCAAATTCTTCTTTGTCAACCTGATGAGTGGGGCTGATATCTTTGCGAAGTCCTTAATGAACTTCCTATAATAACTTGCCAACCCAAGAAAGCTTTTCACCTCGGTTGCATTTTTAGGAATTTGCCAATCTTTCACTGCAACCACCTTTTCAGGATCTACAACTATCTCTTCTTTTGGAGACCACATGCCCTAAGATTCTCACCTCTTTTCTCCAAAAATGGCAATTGGAGAACTTCACCTTAAGCTGATGCGTACGGAGAGTCTTCAAGACTTCTCTCAAATGTTGGGCATGCTCTTCTTTGCTTTTGGAGAAGATAAAGATATCGTCATCAAAGACCACGACAAATTTGTTTAGAGACTCCTGAAATTTCCTACTCATAAAAGGCATAACTAGTCATTCGAATAAACCATCCAGAGTTCTAAAAGCAGTTTTATCTATGCTGTCCTCGGCCACCCTCAACTGATGGAACCCCGTGGCCAAGTCTAACTGAGAAAATACCAAGGCATCAACAAGCTGACTAAATAAATCATCAATCCTTGGGAGCGAATGCCTATTCTTCTTAGTGAGTTTATTCAACTCTCTATAGTCAACACACAAACGAAGCGAACCATCCGCCTTAGTTGCGAATACAACTGGAGCACCTCATTCAGATATGCTTCGTTTGATAAACCCCTTCTCATGTAGCTCCCCTATTTGCTTACTCAGCTCACTCCTTTCCCTTAGAGCCACATGGCGCACTGGTAATGCAACTGGCTTTGCATTGTCCACCATATATATACGCAAATCGATCTCGCGCCTCAGAAATAAGCCCCGTACCTCATCAAAAACATCAGAATAATCTTGGACTATTGGAACAGATTGCAGATCATCGATAGATGCATCAAGAGACTCTAGGAAACAAAGCATAAGGGTCACAAGAAATCTCGAGGGTCCTTCCATGACAAGCAACAAGTCTAACGATCCTCCTCTTACAATCTAGAATGGCACCATACGTGGTAAGCCAATCCATTCCTAAAATCAACCCATAACCTATTAACCCGAGCACATACGCGTTGCATTCAAACTCAACGCCTAGCACAGATATTTTCAAACCCCGACAAATCATAGATAAATGAGCCGAACCACCAATGGGGTTTGAAACAACTACGAGATCCACTACTATACTAGTAATTAAGTGCAGAGACTCAACCACTGTAACAACCCGAAAATTTGGGCCAGTTTAAAAATTTTATTTTAGCAATTTTAATGAATTTTGAATATTTAAAATAGATTATTTTAAATAATATAGACGAGAAATTTATTTTGAATATAATTCGAACGTATATATTTATATGCATCGTCGTTAGAATATAAATATTTATATATAATTATAAAAGGAATTGAAAATGGCGCGGTAGTTCGATATTTCGATTACAAACTTCAATTGAATGTACCGGGTGCAAAACAATCTGGATTTTAGTAAAACCAAAAACATTAGGATCTAATTGATGATATCTTTCCAACGAATCCGACAAATCGAAATTTCATAGCGGGAATCAAAAGATATGTCCAGATGAAAATTCTGAATAGTCGCTATGGAATTCAGGCCCTTAAAAATAGCCATTTTGCAAACGATCTCGGATTTCGACGAAACCACTTTTGTTGGATCCGTGATGTCAAGTTATTGCTAGGTTTCAAATTTCATAATTTTCTGAATCAGTATGTGAGCGTGGCAAAGGAAAACGCGTTTGACCAGTTTCAGTTGATTTTAATCGACTGGAAATTGGCCATTTTTCAAACGGTCTCAGAATTCGACGAAACTAGTTTTGTTAGGACCGTATCGTCAATACGAAGCTAGAAATAATTTTGCAGGAATTTTTAAAGTCTGTATGTGGCCCTGGTAAATTGAAATGTGCATTCAAATTCAACATACATCGATTTATAATTTAATTTGAACAGAAACTGACCGTAACGATCGAATTGGCCTACGAAACATATCTCATTGTGTTCGGAATAAGGGTAATTAGCTAGGGGTGACAGTCGTTGGGCTCGAATTGGAGATCATTTGAAAAAGCAACTTTTTGTAGAGAATAAAATAAAATAATATAAATAATTATATATAATCTTCCACCCTTTCCTCATTCTCAAGTCAACGCTCAAGAGAAATAAAAAAAAAAAATCCGCAACTCACGAAATAGCTCCCACCAGACCACCGCCTCCACCGCTGCTCGAGGTGCCGCACCCCACCGTAACCCCCCAGACCTCGCCGCCTTCCCCCTCTCTCCTCCCCCCCTCTCCAGCGCCTCCCCCATCGCCCATTCCTCGATTGAAAACGCTCCCCAAAACCCACGCCCTAGCCTTAGACCGCCGCTGCCTTCTCCAAGACCACCGCCTCCGACCTGCCCAACCTCCCCCGACCTACCACCAACCCGGCGCCGCCTTCTGAACCCCCCCGACAAAGAACAGTAAGTTTTTATTATTTATTTAGTTTATTTCAATTATTTTATGTGATGATCTTTAAATAAAATTAGCAATTGTTATTTTAAAAAAATAAAAATTAGATCTTTAATGTAGATTAAGATTATATTTTTATATAGAAAACTAGTCCATAAAGATTTGATTTTTAAATTTAAAAGATTTGATTTTTAAATTTAAAAGATTCGATTTTTAAATATAAAAGATTCGATTTTTAAATATAAAAGATTCGATTTTTAAGTAGAAAAGATTTGATTTTTAAGTAGAAAAGATTTGATTTTTAAATAGAAGAGATTTGATTTTTATATAGTAGATAAAAATACGATCTTTATATATAAAAATATAATTTTTGTATAGAGAATAGCGTGATAAAGATATAATCTTTATTATATGAACATCGTTGTAAAAATATAATTTTTATCTATATAGTAGCGGTATAAAAATAGAATTTTTATCTATATAGTAGCGGTATAAAAATAGAATTTTTATCTATATAGTAGCGGTATGAAAATAGAATTTTTATCTATATAGTAGCGGTATGAAAATAGAATTTTTATCTATATAGTAGCGGTATAAAAATAGAATTTTTATCTATATAGTAGCGGTATGAAAATAGAATTTTTATCTATATAGTAGCGGTGTAAAAATAGAATTTTTATATACATAGCAACAACATAAAAATGTGATTTTTATATATTGAACATCGAAGTAAAAATATGATTTTTATATATTGAATAGCGAAATAAAAATTCGATTTTTACATATGTAGTGGCTGCGGGCGAAGAAAGTGATAAGAGACGAGAACAGTGAAGATTTCCAGCATTTGAAGTGCCGTGGAGTTAGGATAGCTATCGGTGAGAATTTCTCACTCTTCAATTTCTTTTCTAGTTATATATATACTAGGATGAAGACGGTGCTTAGTAGCACCCGACACAATCGTCCACAGACCATGGACTTGTTTGTTTGGTCGCATAGATTAGTTAGATGATTTGATTTGAAATTGAATTTTTTGGTGAAATGAATGGATTGATTGATGTGTGAATGGCGTGGGCCTTCACTAGACCGGGGATAAGGCTAGGCCTCGTCCCGTTTCTAGTATCGTGCCGTTATGCCGCCGAAATTTTCTAAAATATGTTAGAAAAATAAAAATATCATTTTATTGAATAAATGAACTGAATAGAATATTCATAGGTTGAATAAAATGTTTTATCGTTAAAAATATAATCTTTAACGTGAATGTGAATAAATAAATATTCATTTACAAACCGGACGGTTTGTTTATGTACACCTATTTGAAGGACATTGATTGGGACGATAAATTTTACACATCGCCCAACTGCACAAATAAAATATGTGTTTGATTGTTTGAAACCCCACACGGGTGTTAGGATGAAATTTGAAGTTCACTCATCCTGATTGATTAAATATGTCAATCGATTGATTGACAGGCTGTTATAAGCGTTAGATATCTATATTTGATGCTTATACAGTGTAGTGCACTTTGGTTGATGGTTGATTATTTTTCAATGCTATTATATACATGTGTTGTATGGAATCCATATAATTAACTTTATATGGTAATTGATTGGGCCTCATTCCAATTTGAAAAATAAAGAATAATATAAAATAAAGGTTCATGTGTTGACAGTACTCATCCATTGAGATTGGTCATGTGTTGAACGAAATATTTTAGTAATAAAATTTACATCTTTATCAATATAAAATAAAGGTTCATGTGTTGACAGTACTCATCCATTGAGATTGGTCATGTGTTGAACGAAATATTTTGATAATAACAACTATTTTGAAAAAAAGAAATATTTGAAATAGAATATTTGAAAATAGAAATTTATGAAGCCGTGTTGATTAGATTGACGCCATTTTGACGTGAACGATATTTATATCGATTTTATTCATTTTGAAATGAATTGAATTGAAAACGATTTCGAAATGAATTGAATTGAAAACGAATTCAAATTGAATTGAAAGCGAATTGAAATGAATTCAAATTGAATTGAAATTTGAATTGAATAGAAATGAATTTTAAAACGAATTTATAAAGAAGAATTCAATTTTGATTTGAATTGAAAAGGAAGTTGAAATTGCTTTTGAAACGAATTTAAAACTATTTATATAATTCGTTTTAAATAGAAATCGACGAAATATATATTATATATATAATATAATGGCCTGAATAGAACGCGCCGCGCCGCGGCAGTTCGCGAATTTCGACCATTTATTTCAAACGGACATTACGGGAGATCCGACCGTCGGATTCTCCTAAAACCGGAACCGTTGGGTTCGTATCGAAAAGAGCTTTCTAACGATTATTGGAAATTAGAAATCTAACGGTTGGATTTGGAATTATGTCCAAATCAAATTTGAAAAAGGTCGCTGTAAGTGCAGTTCGATGACCGTTGATGGAAATCGACTGTACGTGCCTTGATAAAATTATTAAAAATAGTAATAATTTGTGTAAAATCATAAGAAATTGTTTAGAAAGAATTGGGATGAGAAACTCTATATTTGAAAAGATAAAAATAGATTTTTATCGAAATGAACTAGTTTTGAACCAGAACTATAATTCTATTTATTTTTAAATAAATAAATTGAATTTGAAAAGGGTTTTAAAAATAACCAGAATTTCCAATAATTATATTGGAATGGATTTGAATCGAAATTGTCTTCGCAATATTTCGAGATTGGATTTCGTGATGATACAGATATTGTTATGGGAATTTGAAAGATATATATATATCGTTATTTCCAATGCGATATTTGTTAGTCGTAGAATTTGATATTGAATATAAGCCAGTATATTTTCTATTCAGAGCCTTGTATTGAATATCAAATGTGATTTGGGTTTGTCGTGAATGGTGTCTTCAATAACACTGTTCTTGAACCCAGTTGAGAAAAGATTAAATCTTTTTATTTAGATTTAATGAAGTGTACCAATTCAATAATATTTAATTGGAATTGAATTGATATTGATATTGGGTTTATCGTGAACAGTGTTTTAAATAACACTTGTTCTTTAACCCGATAATTAATGGAATGATTTTTGGGTTTATCGTGAACAGTGTTTTAAATAACACTTGTTCTTTAACCCGATAATTAATGGAATGATTTTTGGGTTTATCGCGAACAGTGTTTTAAATAACACTTGTTCTTTAACCCAATAATTAATGGAATGATTCTTGGGTTTATCGTGAACAGTGTTTTAAATAACACTCGTTCTTTAACCCAATAATTAATGAATGTGATTTTGGGTTTATCGTGAACCGTGTTTTAAATGACACTGATTCTTTAACCCAGTCGAAGATTAAAACTAAGTGGAGTTTTAATGAATCTATAATTAGATTGAAATGATCGAAAATGGAGTATCACCAGTTTTGCTCCAGGCGATAGTTAAATCTTTAATTAGATTTGAACGTGAAATGGTAATTGAATTTACCGATAACACTGTGGTGTTAGATATGAAGTATTACCAGTTTTACTTCATGGGATGAATAGGTTGGGATGGGGAAATTAAAATAAATAATTACTTCGGTAAGGTTCGCTAATCCCGACTAGTTTGAATTGAGATTCAAAAATAGAATAAAGAATAAATTCAAGGAATTTATCTTGGATAAAATTAATGGGAACCTTTCCCAATGAATGTGAAATTTAGAAACTAACTGTCGGTTAGCCAAGCAGAATGGTTTTCTGAATATTGATCTGATGTTGGTTTCGGCCTTCGGGGTTAATATTTGGGGAATTATTCTCTTGATTAATTTACGGTTAGTGACTAATGAATTGGAATGAGGCGTATGTTGTGTTTGTGTAACACTTATTTAAAATATACGCGAGTTATTCGGAAAGACCGGTTCTATCCCATTCTGAATAACTGATACGACGATAAGTCGAAGATGAAGACGGTGGTCGAAGACCAGAAGTCTTCACGTCGTTTGGGTGGTTACTAATGATCTTGATTGGGCTGTACACCCAAGAAGATGGAAACAGTTGGTGATTGTCCAGACGTACTTGGAGATCGATGGATATGCGGGGTACTAGGTGCCTCCGGTTTCGTTCAGACCCAGAACGGACTTGTAAATGGACTGTGTGTCTGACATTGGATTTTAGTCCGTGTGATTGATCTCTATTAAATATATATCTGTTTGGCGGCGGAGAATTTATTCTCTTGCTTAACGCCCTTCTCTGAGACGTACGAGCCCAGGGGTTATATATTGATGGATATCAAACGCATGGAGTGAATTGCCTGTGTGGCATGCCTAAGTGGCAATTGATCGAGGCTTCTGTTGAAAAGCAAAGTCTTGTGGTGATGATCAAAGCAAGGCCTTTGTGGCGTAGCTTTGTGTAACGTTTACTTCGCGAGTTTCACACCCGGTATGAACCAAAAACGGGAGACGGACCTCAGGGAGGGCATGCGTTTCTTTCTAGTTAGAAGTGGCGTCAGTGGTTTTACACGCCCTGACGAGTTTGACTTATGTGGTTGTTGTTGTTGCGAGGCGCCTCGGATCGATCGGTCGTTCTCGAACCGATGGAGTCATTTAGTTGGCTCATTTACGCCCCATAGGGCGGGGGAACGCATGTTCAGGGTTTAAGTTTAATCCACATCGGTGGACCGGCCCTGTCGCTCCAAGGGTCGATGCGCTCTGACCCTGTGGCTCGGGCTAGAGAGTCACGAATCGGTTGAGGACTATCTTTTGCCTCGGTTCATAGACGGAAATCCAATTTCCAAATACGTGACTTTTGCGGTTTTATTTGTAGAGCCTAGTATGGCGACATAGTGGGATGGGGCGCTCATGCCGCCTATGATTGATACTTATGATTTGAAGTTGTTTTATACACTATGCACTTATAATAGTATCAAACGATTTGTTTTAACCGTATCAAGCATTCTTTGGCTGTTATAAGGGAAAACCCTATCCTCGGCTGCGTTGCATTGTGTGATGGGACCTGGGTCTTATAATAGCTTCATTTTTCTTTATTTAGCATTGCGCTGTTTGTTTTATGCACTGGTATTCTTGCGAGGAAACCCGTTCCGTGTTATACGGCGTGGTCCCTTGATTTACCTAACTTTAAAATAAAGAATTAATAACTGTTTTAGTTCTCACACCAGTCACATGACTGACCTAGAGTTTATTGTTTTAACCTAAACTCTGGGTGCCCTTATTTTGGCACGGGCAGTTAGTAGTTTTGGTTTTGCAGATTTATATTCACAGGATCCTGGTTTACAGCTGGAACGATATCCGGAAAGCTTTGTATCCGTATATCTCCTTCTAGTTGTGTATTGTATTATTTTCCGCTGCGATGTATTTAAATGTAATTTAAATCTCTGATATTTCTGTGTAATATTCTTTTATACTCTGTATATTCTTGTAATCTGATGCATTGTTGTAATATACAATGAAAGGTTCTTTTATATGCGTTCTGTTGTGGCTTGTTCTCGAACTATCCGATGCCTTCCTTTACAGGGAAGTTACGGGTTTTTACAGTTGGTATCAGAGCTTTGGTTTACAAAGCTCAGAGAACAAGACACATTAGAACCATACGAAAAAATTCATCAGATATTGGATTAGAAATATCCAATGGAATGACTCGTTAGAGATGGGATCAGTAGTATCCTAGAACGAGTGTGAAGAGTATATTTTTGAAAATGAAAACAAATTTTTGTTTTGAAAATTTAAATCAATTATACGTATTTGATTATTTATTTACATTGATTTGGACAATCAAATATATAAAGATTTTAGTATACGTTTGATCCACGTGTATTGAAGCCTCAAATATATTCGATAGATATAGAATCACACTCTAGTCGCTCGGACATGATTCTAATGATTGACGCGTCATCATTAGTAATTAGTTTCGTGTTTCAAAGGTGTGCTTTCTATATGTTTCCATTAGACTGGTGTGAGAACCAAAACTTATATAGCTAGAACACATTGTTGTGAATTGGCATCAAAAACATGATTTTCTGTATATGTATCAAAATTATGAATTTGAAAAGCTAATCAACTAATTGATTGATGTTTGTGTTGTTTGTTTATTTGTTTGCTAATTCTTAGCCATTTAGCCTAATTCAATCACATATTGAATTATATTGAAAATTGGTCGCATTTGCTTGCATATACATGTACTTACATTGAACAGGTCATAGCAAGGAGGCTAGAGCAGAGAATAAAATTTGTTTGCCCGACAAATAGGTACATGTTTACTACATAATTTACTGTTTTGTTTGGGTGATGATGATTTTATGAGCCTATTGGCTAGCCGCTTGGCTTTTTCTTTTTCTTTTTGAGATCTGAAGGACCGGGGAAGCTATTTAAAATTCCCCGATGCTCCCGGTGCAGGGGAGGTTATGGCGAAATTTTTCGAAAATTTAGGGTGTTAGCCAAATTTTTGAAGAATTTGAAAATTCTCAGAAACTGAAAAGTTGGAGAATGGAAGCCAGATCGAACGTAGAGTTGATTAATCAAACCACTTTCGACTTTGTTCCTTTTCGGGGACGAAAAGTTTTAAGTGGGGGAGATTGTAACAACCCGAAAATTTGGGCCAGTTTAAAATTTTTATTTTAGCAATTTTAATGAATTTTGAATATTTAAAATAGATTATTTTAAATAATATAGACGAGAAATTTATTTTGAATATAATTCGAACGTATATATTTATATGCGTCGTCGTTAGAATATAAATATTTATATATAATTATAAAAGGAATTGAAAATGGCGCGGTAGTTCGATAATTCGATTTCAAACTTCAATTGAATGTACCGGGTGCAAAACAATCTGGATTTTAGTAAAACCAAAAACATTAGGATCTAATTGATGATATCTTTCTAACGAATCCGACAAATCGAAATTTCATAGAGGGAATCAAAAGATATGTCCAGATGAAAATTCTGAATAGTCGCTATGGAATTCAGGCCCTTAAAAATAGCCATTTTGCAAACGATCTCGGATTTCGATGAAACCACTTTTGTTGGATCCGTGATGTCAAGTTATTGCTAGGTTTCAAATTTCATAATTTTCTGAATCAGTATGTGAGCGTGGCAAAGGAAAACGCGTTTGACCAGTTTCAGTTGATTTTAATCGACTGGAAATTGGCCATTTTTCAAACGGTCTCAGAATTCGACGAAACTAGTTTTGTTAGAACCGTATCGTCAATACGAAGCTAGAAATAATTTTGCAGGAATTTTTAAAGTCTGTATGTGGCCCTGGTAAATTGAAATGTGCATTCAAATTCAACATACATCGATTTATAATTTAATTTGAACGGAAACTGATCGTAACGATCGAATTGGCCTACGAAACATATCTCATTGTGTTCGGAATAAGGGTAATTAGCTAGGGGTGACAGTCGTTGGGCTCGAATTGGAGATCATTTGAAAAAGCAACTTTTTGTAGAGAATAAAATAAAATAATATAAATAATTATATATAATCTTCCACCCTTTCCTCATTCTCAAGTCAACGCTCAAGAGAAATTAAAAAAAAAACCCGCAACTCACGAAATAGCTCCCACCAGACCACCGCTGCTCGAGGTGCCGCACCCCACCGTAACCCCCCAGACCTCGCCGCCTTCCCCCTCTCTCCTCCCCCCCTCTCCAGCGCCTCCCCCATCGCCCATTCCTCGATTGAAAACGCTCCCCAAAACCCACGCCCTAGCCTTAGACCGCCGCTGCCTTCTCCAAGACCACCGCCTCCGACCTGCCCAACCTCCCCCGACCTACCACCAACCCGGCGCCGCCTTCTGAACCCCCCCGACAAAGAACAGTAAGTTTTTATTATTTATTTAGTTTATTTCAATTATTTTATGTGATGATCTTTAAATAAAATTAGCAATTGTTATTTTAAAAAAATAAAAATTAGATCTTTAATGTAGATTAAGATTATATTTTTATATAGAAAACTAGTCCATAAAGATTTGATTTTTAAATTTAAAAGATTTGATTTTTAAATTTAAAAGATTCGATTTTTAAATATAAAAGATTTGATTTTTAAATATAAAAGATTCGATTTTTAAGTAGAAAAGATTTGATTTTTAAGTAGAAAAGATTTGATTTTAAAATAGAAGAGATTTGATTTTTATATAGTAGATAAAAATACGATCTTTATATATAAAAATATAATTTTTATATAGAGAATAGCGTGATAAAGATATAATCTTTATTATATGAACATCGTTGTAAAAATATAATTTTTATCTATATAGTAGCGGTATAAAAATAGAATTTTTATCTATATAGTAGCGGTACAAAAATAGAATTTTTATCTATATAGTAGCGGTATGAAAATAGAATTTTTATCTATATAGTAGCGGTATGAAAATAGAATTTTTATCTATATAGTAGCGGTATAAAAATAGAATTTTTATCTATATAGTAGCGGTATGAAAATAGAATTTTTATCTATATAGTAGCGGTGTAAAAATAGAATTTTTATATACATAGCAACAACATAAAAATGTGATTTTTATATATTGAACATCGAAGTAAAAATATGATTTTTATATATTGAATAGCGAAATAAAAATTCGATTTTTACATATGTAGTGGCTGCGGGCGAAGAAAGTGATAAGAGACGAGAACAGTGAAGATTTCCTGCATTTGAAGTGCCGTGGAGTTAGGATAGCTATCGGTGAGAATTTCTCACTCTTCAATTTCTTTTCTAGTTATATATATACTAGGATGCAGACGGTGCTTCGTAGCACCCGACACAATCGTCCACAGACCATGGACTTGTTTGTTTGGTCGCATAGATTAGTTAGATGATTTAATTTGAAATTGAATTGTTTGGTGAAATGAATGGATTGATTGATGTGTGAATGGCGTGGGCCTTCACTAGACCGGGGATAAGGCTAGGCCTCGTCCCGTTTCTAGTATCGTGTCGTTATGCCGCCGAAATTTTCTAAAATATGTTAGAAAAATAAAAATATCATTTTATTGAATAAATGAACTGAATAGAATATTCATAGGTTGAATAAAATGTTTTATCGTTAAAAATATAATCTTTAACGTGAATGTGAATAAATAAATATTCATTTACAAACCGGACGGTTTGTTTATGTACACCTATTTGAAGGACATTGATTGGGACGATAAATTTTACACATCGCCCAACTGCACAAATAAAATATGTGTTTGATTGTTTGAAACCCCACACGGGTGTTAGGATGAAATTTGAAGTTCACTCATCCTGATTGATTAAATATGTCGATCGATTGATTGACAGGCTGTTATAAGCGTTAGATATCTATATTTGATGCTTATACAGTGTAGTGCACTTTGGTTGATGGTTGATTATTTTTCAATGCTATTATATACATGTGTTGTATGGAATCCATATAATTAACTTTATATGGTAATTGATTGGGCCTCATTCCAATTTGAAAAATAAAGAATAATATAAAATAAAGGTTCATGTGTTGACAGTACTCATCCATTGAGATTGGTCATGTGTTGAACGAAATATTTTAGTAATAAAATTTACATCTTTATCAATATAAAATAAAGGTTCATGTGTTGACAGTACTCATCCATTGAGATTGGTCATGTGTTGAACGAAATATTTTGATAATAACAACTATTTTGAAAAAAAGAAATATTTGAAACAGAATATTTGAAAATAGAAATTTATGAAGCCGTGTTGATTAGATTGACGCCATTTTGACGTGAACGATATTTATATCGATTTTATTCATTTTGAAATGAATTGAATTGAAAACGATTTCGAAATGAATTGAATTGAAAACGAATTCAAATTGAATTGAAAGCGAATTGAAATGAATTCAAATTGAATTGAAATTTGAATTGAATAGAAATGAATTTTAAAACGAATTTATAAAGAAGAATTCAATTTTGATTTGAATTGAAAAGGAAGTTGAAATTGCTTTTGAAACGAATTTAAAACTATTTATATAATTCGTTTTAAATAGAAATCGACGAAATATATATTATATATATTATATATATATATAATATAATGGCCTGAATAGAACGCGCCGCGCCGCGGCAGTTCGCGAATTTGGACCATTTATTTCAAACGGACATTACGGGAGATCCGACCGTCGGATTCTCCTAAAACCGGAACCGTTGGGTTCGTATCGAAAAGAGCTTTCTAACGATTATTGGAAATTAGAAATCTAACGGTTGGATTTGGAATTATGTCCAAATCAAATTTGAAAAAGGTCGCTGTAAGTGCAGTTCGATGACCGTTGATGGAAATCGACCGTACGGGCCTTGATAAAATTATTAAAAATAGTAATAATTTGTGTAAAATCATAAGAAATGATTTAGAAAGAATTGGGATGAGAAACTCTATATTTGAAAAGATAAAAATAGATTTTTATCGAAATGAACTAGTTTTGAACCAGAACTATAATTCTATTTATTTTTAAATAAATAAATTGAATTTGAAAAGGGTTTTAAAAATACCCAGAATTTCCAATAATTATATTGGAATGGATTTGAATCGAAATTGTCTTCGGAATATTTCGAGATTGGATTTCGTGATGATACAGATATTGTTATGGGAATTTGAAAGATATATATATATATATATATCGTTATTTCCAATGCGATATTTGTTAGTCGTAGAATTTGATATTGAATATAAGCCGGTATATTTTCTATTCAGAGCCTTGTATTGAATATCAAATGTGATTTAGGTTTGTCGTGAATGGTGTCTTCACTAACACTGTTCTTGAACCCAGTTGAGAAAAGATTAAATCTTTTTATTTAGATTTAATGAAGTGTACCAATTCAATAATATTTAATTGGAATTGAATTGATATTGATATTGGGTTTATCGTGAACAGTGTTTTAAATAACACTTGTTCTTTAACCCGATAATTAATGGAATGATTTTTGGGTTTATCGTGAACAGTGTTTTAAATAACACTTGTTCTTTAACCCGATAATTAATGGAATGATTTTTGGGTTTATCGTGAACAGTGTTTTAAATAACACTTGTTCTTTAACCCGATAATTAATGGAATGATTCTTGGGTTTATCGTGAACAGTGTTTTAAATAACACTCGTTCTTTAACCCGATAATTAATGAATGTGATTTTGGGTTTATCGTGAACCGTGTTTTAAATGACACTGATTCTTTAACCCAGTCGAAGATTAAAACTAAGTGGAGTTTTAATGAATCTATAATTAGATTGAAATGATCGAAAATGGAGTATCACCAGTTTTGCTCCAGGCGATAGTTAAATCTTTAATTAGATTTGAACGTGAAATGGTAATTGAATTTACCGATAACACTGTGGTGTTAGATATGAAGTATTACCAGTTTTACTTCATGGGATGAATAGGTTGGGATGGGGAAATTAAAATAAATAATTACTTCGGTAAGGTTCGCTAATCCCGACTAGTTTGAATTGAGATTCAAAAATAGAATAAAGAATAAATTCAAGGAATTTATCTTGGATAAAATTAATGGGAACCTTTCCCTATGAATGTGAAATTTAGAAACTAACTGTCGGTTAGCCAAGCAGAATGGTTTTCTGAATATTGATCTGATGTTGGTTTCGGCCTTCGGGGTTAATATTTGGGGAATTATTCTCTTGATTAATTTACGGTTAGTGACTAATGAATTGGAATGAGGCGTATGTTGTGTTTGTGTAACACTTATTTAAAATATACGCGAGTTATTCGGAAAGACCGGTTCTATCCCATTCTGAATAACTGATACGACGATAAGTCGAAGACGGTGGTCGAAGACCAGAAGTCTTCACGTCGTCTGGGTGGTTACTAATGATCTTGATTGGGCTGTACACCCAAGAAGATGGAAACAGTTGGTGATCGTCCAGACGTACTTGGAGATCGATGGATATGCGGGGTACTAGGTGCCTCCGGTTTCGTTCAGACCCAGAACGGACTTGTAAATGGACTGTGTGTCTGACATTGGATTTTAGTCCGTGTGATTGATCTCTATTAAATATATATCTGTTTGGCGGCGGAGAATTTATTCTCTTGCTTAACGCCCTTCTCTGAGACGTACGAGCCCAGGGGTTATATATTGATGGATATCAAACGCATGGAGTGAATTGCCTGTGTGGCATGCCTAAGTGGCAATTGATCGAGGCTTCTGTTGAAAAGCAAAGTCTTGTGGTGATGATCAAAGCAAGGCCTTTGTGGCGTAGCTTTGTGTAACGTTTACTTCGCGAGTTTCACACCCGGTATGAACCAAAAACGGGAGACGGACCTCAGGGAGGGCATGCGTTTCATTCTAGTTAGAAGTGGCGTCAGTGGTTTTACACGCCCTGACGAGTTTGACTTATGTGGTTGTTGCTGTTGCGAGGCGCCTCGGATCGATCGGTCGTTCTCGAACCGATGGAGTCATTTAGTTGGCTCATTTACGCCCCATAGGGCGGGGGAACACATGTTCAGGGTTTAAGTTTAATCCACATCGGTGGACCGGCCCTGTCGCTCCAAGGGTCGATGCGCTCTGACCCTGTGGCTCGGGCTAGAGAGTCACGAATCGGTTGAGGACTATCTTTTGCCTCGGTTCATAGACGGAAATCCAATTTCCAAATACGTGACTTTTGCGGTTTTATTTGTAGTGCCTAGTATGGCGACATAGTGGGATGGGGCGCTCATGCCGCCTATGATTGATACTTATGATTTGAAGTTGTTTTATACACTATGCACTTATAATAGTATCAAACGATTTGTTTTAACCGTATTAAGCATTCTTTGGCTGTTATAAGGGAAAACCCTATCCTCGGCTGCGTTGCATTGTGTGATGGGACCTGGGTCTTATAACAGCTTCATTTTTCTTTATTTTGCATTGCGCTGTTTGTTTTATGCACTGGTATTCTTGGGAGGAAACCCGTTCCGTGTTATACAGCGTGGTCCCTTGATTTACCTAACTTTAAAATAAAGAATTAATAACTGTTTTAGTTCTCACACCAGTCACATGACTGACCTGGAGTTTATTGTTTTAACCTAAACTCTGGGTGCCCTTATTTTGGCACGGGCAGCTAGTAGTTTTGGTTTTGCAGATTTATATTCACAGGATCCTGGTTTACAGCTGGAACGATATCCGGAAAGCTTTGTATCCGTATATCTCCTTCTAGTTGTGTATTGTATTATTTTCCGCTGCGATGTATTTAAATGTAATTTAAATCTCTGATATTTCTGTGTAATATTCTTTTATACTCTGTATATTCTTGTAATCTGATGCATTGTTGTAATATACAATGAAAGGTTCTTTTATATGCGTTCTGTTGTGGCTTGTTCTCGAACTATCCGATGCCTTCCTTTACGGGGAAGTTACGGGTTTTTACAACCACAGAACTAGATATAAATGAATATGAAGCGCTAGAATCAAAAATTGTTCTAATAGGATGGTTTGAAAGAGAAATCAAACCTTCCACAGAAATTTTTTTGTCTCTATCAGGAGCACTGATCGCCAGAGCATGCATCTGCCCTCCAAAAGTTCCTCCCCTTTGACCTTGTCCCGGCGATCCCTATTTCTTCGGGCACTCCCTAGCAAAGTGTCCGACCTCTCCATAATGGTAGCAAGAGTTCTTCCTTCGCTTACAGTCTTTGACCAAGTGACCCTCTTTCCCATAATTGTGACATTTTCTCTTATCCTTGCCTTTGTCATTCTTTCTACCTTTCTTCTGCTGCTGCTGTTGTTGTTGTCCCTTCTTGAGCCACACCTTTTTATTTTGCGTTGTTTCCTCAGTTTTTACTTCCTTCTTTTCTCCCTTGTCTTCCTCATGCATTAGGGCCATATTGACAAGCTTTTCAAAAGTGGCTCCCATAGGAATATGGGATATGGTTAACCAATGAAGGGGTTCATTCCGACCTTTAGCAAATCGCAAAGCCTTTTTGTGCGGCATATCCACTAGCTCTAACCCGAACCTTGCTAGATGGTTGAATTTGTTCACATACTCTTTCACTGTCAAGTTTCCTTGTTTGAGTGCTAAGAATCTCTCCATTTGCATGCTTCTTTCAGCTTGGGAGAGAAATTTCATTTCAAATCTTTGTCTAAAATCTTCCTAAGTTTCCACCGGACGTCTAGCTTGGGTGATTCCCACCAAAATGAGGCTTTGTCTTTCAGTAGCCAAGCAGCTAATTGAATCTTCCTTTTATCCTCTACTTCAAAGATTACGAACAAGTACTCGGCCTCCTTAAGCCAATTCCGCGCTTCTACGAATGTCTCATTCCCATGGAATGGCTTACCTCCCATAGCACAGAAGTCCTTGCAGATCTTTGAGAAATTATCTGCCCTTGGAGGGAGAGGAGGAGGAATGACTGGTCCAGCTGGGAGAGGAACGTTTGCTTGGCCTTCGGCAAGTGTTGTGGCCTCCAAATACCTATGGAACCATCCGGGTATCGTGACACCCACTGGGATATTAGGAATGTTTTGTTCCCCAGACATGCAGAAAAAGGAAACAAAAGAAATTTAGACAAAGGATCGAAGGATATTACATATGGCTTTTTAGGTAATGTTTTTCGAAATGGACTTTTCTTTTTGAAAATGCTTTCTTTTAAAATCTTTTTGAAAATAATTTTCAAAAACTTTTATCTAATCTGGTAACCTTCAGCTCTGATACCAAGTGTGACACCCTACGTCCGTTACTGTCACTCACAAAGAGATTGCATTAAGTTTCATAAAGCGTTATAGGTAAATAGACACAGAATTTTACAAGACAGATATAAATAAGATAGCAGCGGAAATTCAAATTTTTATTTCAAACGCAAATCATACATCGTGGTCCAAAATACCATAAGTCACAAAAACCATTATAATAACATAACTTCTGTGTTGTACCATCAGAGTACATAAATATAAAAAGCATAACATAATTCCCCAGGAAAAAGAGCTAAGCCATAGTAGAGAAAAGAACTTGATCCGTACTTTGAAAGCAACTCTAATAAGATGATAACTGAGTCCTGACTAAGCCTGCTTGTTTCCTCCTTGAGAACCTGGGGGGAGGGGGGAACAGAATAAAGAAGAGGAAACAAAAGGGTTAGACATGAAGTATGGCGAGTCTAGTTACTTTTAGCAAGTAAATAAATAAAAGTAGCATGACAGGCATATAATGTGGATAAGAGAGACCACTACATAAATGGAAAGTGTGACAAGGTAGACAGGATAAGGTGTATACACTTCTCTAATGATTACTCTGAACTATTACAAGTATAACCAGAATGAGATGCTTCCACTATAAGGTGGTAGACTTAGGCAAACGTCCAAATGTACCCTAACTACTACCCTAATCGATCGACTCCCTACTCCGTAGATACTCTGTGCCGGCCCCACAATAGGATGTATCACATCCTAAAATGGCAACCCCTCGTTGATATGCACAGTCCCATATCTACAGATATCACGGTCGTCTTATCCCCTTCTGCCCGGCTCATGCACGCACATGGCCCGGTCGGTTTGCGCCGCCCATACCTTCCTTCACGTTTGGATCTCTTGCAATCAGTCCAGTAAGCGTCCCCCTTCTTCGACCTAGTACGGAGTACATGTTTTGATACCTACTCTGGGTTACTGGATGAAACGGATCCCACACAATATGATACAAGCTCTCCCCTTTGTCTTGTATCCCCCACTAGGTTTTCTTTGGCTATGTATACCACTGGGTGTCTTTTATTACATAATCCTATCATTTCTACAAGTTATGTTTACCCAAAAAGGTATCTTTAATTACATAACTTTATTATTCCAACCGGCCATGTATACCACTAGGTGTCTTTAATTACATAACCTTATCGGTTAAGTTTGTGGCCTATATGTAAATATCAACCACCCCCTCTAGATTTGCTTAACCCATCCACTATTCAACCATTTTTACTTAACTCTAACTTTAGTTCATAATCATACAATCCCCATGGATTAGATTTGGTTAAGTAGTCCAATTTATTACCATGTCCATTTATGGTTTATAATGGGCTAGACCTCCCACATTAGGCCTACAACTTGTGGATCCTGGATATGCCGGTCGGGTCTGGGCAGTCTTATTCGACAAGTTGGGCCTAAACCTCGTGCCATAGCCCGATTCGTATTTGCACACTTAGACCTCTTACATTAGGTTCAACATTAGTGGCTGCTGGATATGCGGGTCGGGTCAGGGCAGACTTCCACCACTAATGCAATCTAACCTCGTGTCATAAGCGCCATTACAATTTCTAATTGTAATCCTAGGCATTCATTATTAATTTATCAATTAATTAAACCTATGCCTTTATAGGTGTTAATGTCCATTTTACCAAATAATTTGAATTATATGTCCAATGATGTTTATTTTTAAATTATGTCAATGTTAACCTTTTTCCCTCGTTCCTTAACCAGCGCACTCACAAAATTGGCGGCATGCCTAGGCTAGATAATAGACTAGTCATAAACGATAAAAGGGAAAAATAATAGGAATATAACCAAAGTGATTGTTTTAATATAACTTGGCATAAACATGAACTAGCATGGTGATAAGGTGGACATATGAGCATAAATCTGATGAACTTGTAGCAACTACTAGTTATAACAAACTATGATGTCATAGTGAGCATAATAAGATCTAAATTAACCATTTAGATGTCCAACTATTTAGACCTAACCTAATAGGCACAAGATGATAAACTAGATCTGATCAACAATTTAAATGACCATACAATTTAGATCCAATAGTTTAAATGTGGATCTACACAAATAAGGTTTAAGATTCACATCATGGCATGTCATAGAAGTTATAATAGATCCAACTAGATAGAGATTTAGATCCGAATCATAACCAATTCAGAATGTCATATAATCAGAGTTTATAATGGATCTGATATAATCTAGGCATATCAACAAATCCAAGTCATAGTCGTGTCATATTTACTTTTAAATATTCAAATCTAAAAGCAAATAGAAACTCACAGTGTTAGGAATAGAAAATAGAAGAAGAATGGATCTTGAATCTCTAAGTTTGATTTGTAAAGCTGATAATTGTAGGAGATAACGAATCCAGTTGAGTTCAGACACCGGTAGAGTTTGGCCGCCATGAATTCTTAATAAAGAAAACAAGAGAAATGACCACATATATTTAGCTGCCAGCCCTCAGAAACCAACTACCACATCAGCCCTAGAGGTGTCGACACCCCTATGGGTGGGTCGACCCTGGTGTCGAAACCCCTTAAGGGGGATCGACCCCGGTGTCAACACCCCTCTAGGGGGGTCGACCCCTTAGAGCGGGAAATCTGCTACCACTTTTTAATTTTCAAATTCGAACCATTTTGGATAAGATTCCGACTCATCTCTCACTCGTGTGTATATACATAATCTTTCTACATGTATACAAACTTAAAACCATCATAACTTCTTCATATGGTGTCCATTTTACGCAAACCTAATGTCTACCTTGACCAGAAATTCGAGACGTACGCAATGGCGCAGTCTGTTTTCCTTAACTCTGAATATTAAATTAATTATTATTTAATTTATCCTCTTTTAGTGTTGTTAGATATTCGGGGTGTAACAATATCACTACCCGTGAGGTTTACTAAGACTGACAAGCAATGACTTGAGTGAAGTCTTAGGTTCCACACGTAAATCAAAAATAACTATCAATCAACAAATCATATTATATCATAAGATATTAACACATTTCACAAATTAGAAAATGGATTGATATGCTGGTTTCAACACACAAAGGAGGATTTCATAAAAAAATTATTTATTTCAAATTCTTTTCTTTTTCTTTTAATTTAAGAGCACACTGACAATGCATAACCAGATCTTGGATTTTTAAATGAGGTCAATTGGAACTTAAATATAAGTAATCTCTTAACCATGCATGAATAGATCTTGGATTTTCAAATGAGGTTAGAGAAACACTTATGTTTATTTTATTTTAATAATTTTCTTTTTCAAAAACTTCTAAGTATATAAAACCAATATGGATGATAGAAATATGGTAGGTACAGAAAATGGTTGTGAAATAAATTTCTGAATTAATCATATTATGAAATATGCTCAACTGTACTGAGATCTTTGAAAATTTTCAAATTATCTCTATTTCTGAAAAAAATAATACAGTCACATTTCCATCACAAATTTTGAAGCTATATGTTCATTAAAATGATTTTAAAAATAATAAACTCTCCACATTAATACAAAGTCATGATGGATGATAGAATGATGGTAGACTAGAGAAGATGTTCATGAAATAAACGCCAATCCAAAGATATTATAAAAACTGTTCGATCATCATGAATATTTAAATAAAATTTGTTATGAAGTATACTATAGTCACAACTCATCACAATTTCAATAATCTGATAATAATTTTGATGAGTTCTAAATACAGTTCAATATGTTATTAATTTCAATTTTTGAAAAAATAATCAACAAATGATTTTAAAATTGAAAAATTAATTACAGAAGGGATTTGAAAGATCTATACAATTTGAAAAAAACTCAGTCTTAAAAAAAGCTAAATGAGAGAAATACAAGACATCTAAGACTGATACCACTTGTTATCTCCATCAACAAGAATTTTAGTACCACCCTAGTAGCTACCAAAGGTATCTCAGATATTGATATCCATATACCAAGTCCAAGCAAGCAAATCAAGCACACAGATTCCATCTATCATAGCAACAATCAATAATTACCAAAACAAATTGTCATTAAAAACATTCTCAAAATGATTTCTTTCATCAGAGCAGTAATACAAATTTAGAATATATTTCACCAGAAAGTTCTTAAAATATTTACAACAAGTCCAAGAAAACAAATCATGATCCAAGATTTAAAGAAACAATTTATTTGAAATCACTTGAAGGGATGTTAAAACTTCAAGATTCAATGAATCGATTACACAAGATTATTAATTTCAAATCCAAGAAGTGTACGAGATTCAAAATATTAAACAATATTGAACAAAACGATATCCAAGTAAACGATCATGATTTCAGAAAGAATTTCAGGATGTAGCACAAGAATCTATGCTAAACGATTTTAAATTTAAAATAGTTAAGGCAATCAAAAAAAATTGAACCATTTATCAGAGTAGTAGTTAGCAAATTTCAGATTAGAGATATAAAAGAATTTTTAAATTCATTTTGAACCAGCACAAGAGATCATTCATGATCCAAGGTTACAAAAAATTGATATCACTTGAATAGATGTAAATTTTGAGATACAATGAATCAATCACACAAGATTAATAATTTCAAATCTAAGAAGTGTGTGAGAATCGAAATATTAGAAATTTCAAATGATTTCAAACAATCAAATATCCAACCAAAATGATCATGAATAAAAAAAATTCAAGATTCAATAAAGTGATTCAAGCCAAATGTTTCTCAATTTAGAAATATCCAAGCCAATCCAAAAAACAATGAAATTATCACAATTGAAAAATAGTAGTGTGTTACAATGAGTATAAATTTTCAAGTCTTTCCAAAATGAATTAGAAGAAACTCAAAACAGCAAAGGTGTGTGAAATTTCAATAGTTTTTCAGATCTTCAAAAAATTAGAATTCAAATTAACAGTGTTCAAGATATAATAAAAATGCTTCAGCACTATTAGCAATTCAGAAGTCAGTAAACAAAAATGAACTTCAAAATAATTGCAGAAATTTACAATTTTGAATTCAAGATCTGGAAATTATTGAAACATGAGAGTTTTATACAAATGAAGCAAATTTCCAGAAATCACAAATTCTGCAATTTGAAGTTAAAAAGCTCAGAACGGAAAAAAGTATGGTGGTGTCAAGTCAAATCATAATAATAATAAAAAAAGGACAGAAGGAGAAATAAACAAAGAAGAATAAAAACAAAGAATATTAACAGAGATGAGTTTAAAAATCATAGCAGATTTACAGTAAACGTTGTGGATCTCCAACTCAGCAATCTTGGCTAAGGAGCTCTGAATAATTCAATGATATGAAGCAGTTTGAATACATATCTCTTTTTACAAAGTAGTTCCTCTACCTCCTCCAATACCTAATAGTTTAGGGGATCAAGTGGTCTAACAAAGTTTGTTAACCACTCATAGTTTCATTCACACATTTTGGTACCCCAAGCCTATTTGTATAATAATCCATTTGAATCTATCTCTGTGCCTTTAGGAACCCATATCAATTTGAATTTAACCAAACCCATTTTATTTCCTTTTGGGGTCCAAAATGGATTGTTTTTAAACAAGTTTTCATTTTTTTGAGTTTTAAAAATCCTTTGAAATTATCTGAATTCAAATTCTCAAATCGATCATTTACAAAGCAATTTGAAGGATTTCTAAGATCATTAGATTTCAGCTTTTCTAACCCATTGATTTTCCCAAAGCCAAGACCATATTCATTTCCAATGGAAACTTGGTTTTGCAACAACATATTTAACGATTTTACCCCATTAGAGAATTTTTCCAAAGTTAATTCTAGTTATTGAATCTTGGATTTAAGATCATCATTTTCTTTAATTAAATCTAAACAACGATTATTAGTGATCTTTCTTTCAGCATCATGTTGTTTCAAAAACAAAGTTTCATTTTCAAGTAATTTAATTTTGGCTTGGGATTTGGAAATTTCAAATTCAAAATGTTTTTTCTTTTCAGATTCAAGTTTTTCAAAAGTTTTGAATTTCTCAATCTCGTTTTCAAGCTCATTTAAAATAGATTCGATTTTCAGCAAATTTTGTTTTTCAACAAAATCATATTCAGAATTTTTGGTAGTCTTAAAATTTTCAAATTCTTTTTGCAAAAGATTTTTTTTGCTTTCAAGCTGAAATTTGTCCCCTTTTAAAATCAAGATTTCATTTTAATTTTTTTTGGATATTTTCATTTTGATGAACAAGATCATTTTTCAAATTCAAACAATTTTGCAATTAGAGTTTGAAGACTTCTTTACGTTTTCAAGCTTTAATTCCAAACTATTGTTTTTGCTAGTCCACTCAAGATTTTTAAATTTCAGAGTTTTATTTTTCCATTGGAGTTTATCAACAGATTTAGTTAAATCAGTGCACATATAAACTAAATCGTCATACGAGAAATTTCCCGTCTCATTGTCTTTTGATTCTCCAGTGTTTGATCTATCTAAATTTCCATCAGTAATTCCAGTTAAACAAAAATCTGAGCTTGATTTGACATTCTGAGGCTTTTAACAGTTGTCGTCTTTTCCATATAATGAGTCGAGACTTTTCCAAATATCCTGCATAGTTAAACAATGAGAGATAAATTTTAATTGATCATTACTAAGATAGGAATAAATAATATGCATAGCATGAGCATTGAAAACCTTATTCCTATTATCTAACATATCTCTCATATTTTCAATAATGTTCCAATATTCAAAGTTAACAGATTTTAAATAGAATTCGATTTTCAATTTCCAAATTAAAAAATACGTCATGTTGAAAATAATTCAAATACCACTGGATCGACTATCGCGATGCTGACAACTAGGAAACATAGTGACTCTAGAGTTAATGAAAATACCAATCTCGGATACCACTTATTGGACATAGATTAACCTTAGAGGGTGGTAAATAGGGTTTATTGGATTTTTACGAGGTATTAAAAAATATCACAACACAAATTATAACAAAGGAAATAAATGCATAAAGTAAATAACAAAGATTTTACCCAGCTTCGACAAACCCTGCCTACTGCTGCATTCCCAAGATTTTTACTAGGTACTAAAATAGATCCCGCTTACAAAACCCTATAAACTCGCAAACCCTGCACCTATTCTAATCCTATGCTCAAAACCCTAGACTGATCTTTATCCTTAAGATTAGATTTTCCCCGAATTACCTATAAATCGTAAACCCTAACTATAAAACCTACAACTAGTAAACCCTACTTTTATAGACAAACTAGTAAACTCCTAGTTTTTACAAAAAACTAGAAAACAAACTGAACGGTTTACAACGAAAAATAAAAACACTTTAAAATAACAACAATTTAAAAACCCTAGTTTTAAAATAAAATCCTTTAAGCCCTTTTAACTTGATTGACCAACTTTGTTTGCTTCAACCCACTTCATTTGTTTGGACCGTTATCTATTTTCTCTCTGGAATATAAAAATGGCGATGGCGATTCAACTAGGGCTTTTCTTCTGTCCTAAATCACGACTTCGAGAGCTCCAGAAATTGTGCATTATTGTTTTTCCTTGACTGTCGATGTTCTTGCTTGTCAACGATTTGGGATTCTCGATCGAAAACCGTGAGTTCCTTATAGTTTGTTTTTTTCCGAATTGCTCTTGAATTGTAGATTTTGGTTTTCGATGGTATTTTCTAGTAATGATATAAGTGTATAAATAGGATTTAGAAATCCAATTTGCTCTCTGAATTCCATGAATGGCTTGACTTGATTGTTGCATGATTTTGCCTTTCTGTTTCCACGGCTTTGATGACTGTTGCGTGATTAAAGTGCTTGATTTTTTGTTGTGAAAAATTATGGAAGCTTTTCCAATAAATTTATACCCAAAAAAGTTTCAGTGATTTCTGGAAACAGAAAAATAACTTGCCAAAATTGTTGGTCGATTCCTGAATTCATATGTGATTTCTATCTCCAAATTTCACATGTCCAAAACTATATATTTTTGTAAAACTGGAAACAAATTTATGAAGTGTTCTTGCCCAAAAATGCTTTGTCCATTGCCTAAAATATGATTGTATTTCAGGAAATCTTTGATTGTCTTTTTGCCAGAAATTGTATTCAAATTTCTTGTCTTATATGTAGAATTTGAAATTTTGCCAAATATGTTCCCAATTCTCTTGAAAACCCTACTAGTAAATCGATTTCTGGAAGTATATTTGAGCATAAAAAGTCTCAATGTTGACTTCTGGAACTTGCTGCATGCCAGACATCAGTCAAACTGATTTATGCTGAGCTATTTTCATGTTATAATTCTTGATCATGTGATGAGGCGAAATGTTATTGCATGATCAAATCGTTGCCATGGCTATTTCTTTGTTTATGTAAACTTTGGCTTGAACTTTGATGTGTGCATCTTGTTCTTTATGCACCTGTGTATGTTGGCTTGTGCTCTGACAATTTGCATCGCCCCTATTGTGAACAGCTGTGCACACCCATGACAATTTGTTATGATCATTTTGTTGTCTTTGAACGGACTTGCTTGGATTGCATCCATATTACATCCCACACTATTTGACAATGTGCAGACCTGTTTGCACTTGCTTTTCTTTTGACATTTGGTCGAACTTGTTTGAGTTGTTTTGTACACTCTTGTGCATATATGCTACTTCATTTTACTTTCTGTCTTTTTCAGCTGGCTTGCATTTGAATTAATATGTACTGCCTTGAGTCATTGTGTACATGTGTATACTGCTATGTGTCCACTTTAGCTTTTTTGATGAGTTTAATTTGTTTTCACATATCCACATATATATGGGCTGTAGCACATGATTTATATCCTTCATGTTTGACATGTGTCTTGTATATACATATATATTGAGCTGTATATAAATATGAAACTTGCATACATGTATGTCCATGCATGCTTGTTTTCTGGCTTGTGTATTTGCCACCTTGGTTTGATCTCTTTGTTCCACCATGATTTCTTGAGCATGTGTACCTTGTCATTGTCACCTTACATACATATTCATGTATTTGACATTGTGCTGTCATGTGTTTTTGACTTGAACACCTAGGTACATTTGCTTTGGTCTTGCACACTTGTGTCATTAAAACTTCATGCAGCCATGTCATGAAACTTTGCTTGCTTGATTGCTACATTGTGACCATATTGTTTGCTGACTTGGCATTGTGCATAATGAACCATTTGTGTTTGCCTATGCATGCTCTTCGTTGTTAAAGTTTCCCCTTGTGTTTTTCATGAACACTTGACCCATGCATCATGCATGTGTAATGTCCCGTATTTTTGGTGGTCAAATATTTAATATATAATATTATTCTAAATATTTAATTTGAAATTTAAATGGATTTTTATATTGAATTCGTTATTTAAAACGACGATTGAATGTTTAATTTTATATATAATATAAATCGAGCTCGAAATGGCGCGGTAGTTTGTAATATTGAGTTTTGAACTTCAGTTGAATATACAGAATGCATTTTAAGTTCGAATTCTATAAAACAAGAAATGTTAGGATCGTATTGATTATAATTTTCTAATGGAAGAGAAAAATTGGGATTTCAGCTTATATGTTGTAAGATATGTCCAAATCAAATTTTGAAATAGTTACTATGGAAATCATTTATAAATTATAACGTTTATTTAATTTATATAAAAGGGATTTTTATGTATTTGGACATCGTTTTACTTGAATATGTTAATATGGAGTTGTAAATCCGTATTGGTTATATTTGAAATGATATATTATTTTATTTGAATATATTTGACGACAATAATAATTTATTATTATTTAATTATTTTGGATTTAATTTATAATATATATCGATATTATATAAGCAGTATGATTAATTATTTTCCAAACAACCTCCGTTTTTGAAGAAACGAATTTTATTGGAATACGTACGGCTAGTTATTGCTATGTTTCCGATTTGGGGCTAATCGGAGTTGTTTTGTGAGTGGGCGATATTTAAACCGTGAACCGATAAATAAATTAAAGTTTAAAATAAGCCGTTTTTCCAAACGGAGTCGGAATTTGACCAAACAAGTTTCATTGAGACCGTAACATCAAGACGTAGAAGAGTGTCCATTTTTGTGGTGTTAGGGGTTCGCGTATGCCAATACGTTTATATAACGATCAATGTAAAATGCAGTTGAATTATTAACGGTGTAAATTTTAAATTAAAATAAAAAATAAAACTTAAGCCTCAAAGCTCAAATTTCAGAACATTTAAGGAAATAAAACCATACATCCTAGGTCCATGTTCCTCAAGCCTATCAGTACAATGAAGTGAAAAGAGAACACCCTGCCCTCGTTTTATCACCATTAAGACAAATTCAATAAATAGCACATACCTACCTCTTTTCTTAGTGTCTATAATATATATACACATGTGCAAACTAGTATACTTCGAACTTAAGCAAAATACAGTCTACCCTATAAACTGCGTACAAACCAGCTAATGAAATGAAACCAACAGTTTCGCATAGCCTATTCTTTTCCTATCTTCGCATAGCCTGTGCTACTGATAAGTCCATCTCCAATTTAATGAATTGCTGACCTACCTAATATAAAGTGCTACCCTATTACGTTCCATTCAAGTATTTTCTCCTTGTATAAATATGCTCCCAACTCCATCGTCATTTCTTCTTTCAAGAAAAATATATAGAAGTTGTCCTCCTAAAAGTATATATAAAATAATAATGAAATAAAATCTAAAACAAAAAAACAAAATAAGCCCCAAACTTCTTTCTCAAACCCAAAGTATAACTCCATTCCACGTATTGGCTTTTCCGCCTCAAACTGCAGTGTTTGTGAACCTAGCAACCGAAGTGGTGAAGTGGAGTATCGTGGCGATGTGGGCAGGTGGTTTCATATCTGGTTTGAGTTTTACAAACAAGAGTTGGTTTTGATCTTTTTGTGGTTGAGTGCAGAAGAATAAAGTCTAGGTTACTAAAGAAGAAATGGGCACTGGAGGGAGGTTGATTCAATGGCGGTGGCACGGAGGCGTTAGGCAACACGATGGCAGAGCAGTTCATGGTTGAACGGAAATGGACTGTTTCCGCGTTATGGGTTCATATGACCGCTACAGGGTCCGGTTGGCGGTGGGACCAGGGGGTGGTGGAAGCTGGAAGGCAGGCGGTCACGGCGATCGGGGTGTGGTGGTGTCGGGTGCTGACTGGAAGTGGCGGTGGTAGTTTGAAGTTGTTTACACCAAAAATGGTCTAAACACCCAAGGTACTAAACTTTACTTCACCAATTCGGTAAGAAATAAATGGAACCGTGTTTAATCAGCAATAAAAAATAAAAAAAAGCGAGAAAAGTAAAGTGGAGACGAGATTTAGAGTGGTTCAGCCGTTAACGAGGCCTATGTCCACTATGAAGGTGATTTCCTGCATTTAAATGAGAATTAGAAAGTACATCAACCCTCTCTTTTCATACATATCTGTACCCACTCAATATATCCTCGTTTATGTATTTCAATCTAAGGAATTATACAAGAGAATAGCAGAATTTGAGGAGAAGAAGGATGGATGAATGACTGAGAAGGAGGATGTCTTCGTTTCCCTTCATTGTAGGATTGTACTTGTCGCCATGGCCGAATCTGTGGCTGAGGATGAAGTTCGGCAGCACTTCGTGGTTTTTAGAAGCCGATCCCCTTTATGTTGGTAGCCATGGTGTATTTATAGGTGAACTTCCCTTGGTAAATGACCTGGAATCCGTTTATTCAGGCTGTGATCGTTCATTTTGTTAATTGCGACCATGCCATTGGCTAGCTGTAGCCAGCTGTCTGTTGTTGTATCCAATATCATGTGCAGACGACTTGTCGGGGCGAGTGTCTTGGAGGGCTGAGCGGGTCCATTGGAGCGGGCGTCCTGTGAGCACTTTGGGAGATTTTGTAAGAGCGAGATGCGGGTCTGGAGTCGGTTCTCCCTTGCTCCTTGCGCGACCGTCCTTCTGGGTCCAAGGGCGCTCGTCTTCTTGCTGCCTTTGTATGACGCTGTTTGGCTTCACGGCTATGTTATGAGGTCGCTCCCGCTTATGTTGAATGAGCGACTTGCTTAATGGAGAAACGAGGGAAGAAGTTGGCCATAACACCTTAGCGCGGTTATGTTATGAGGCTGCTCCCGCTTATGTTGAATGAGAGACTTGCTTTACTTCGGTGTCTGAGTGGTTCTCAGGATATGCGACCTTTATCTTTATCGGGTCGCACTTCTTATAATGTGTTATGCCGTTATCTACGGTCGCACTAGTTGAATTGACCTGCCCTGGGTTCGATATTTGGATCTTGCTCTGCGCGGTTGCATTGTGCACGGTCGACCCTGGTAATATCTGCCTTGTACCCTTTACCCAATGTGCATATGGATTTTTAGGGATTAAAACTTGCCCCTCGAAGTCCGTGATTCCTTTTTGTATGGAATCACTGGCTTCGATATATTTAATCGCACATTGGTTGGTGGGTTTGTCCCGACTTGTTGAGGGATCGGTCGTGCCAAATGTGAAGATTACTTCATTGTTGCTGATTGATATCGTCATTTCCTGAGAGGCCCGGTATATATTTTTTATTGTGGGAATAGCTAAATTTCGGGATGCCAGCTGGGACTTGATGAGATACTTTTGTGTAGTCAGACCCTAGGCAGTCGTGGCGAGAAGTCTCTGGATGAATGCCTTTTAGTCTTCCTTATTCACCTTTAACTTGCTTCACTTCATTTTTACATATTTCAAAAAATTCTTTGGTCACAGCGGCGCTTCCTCGAGAGCTTAATCATGTAATTTATGTTCGACATTTCTACCTTGATTTTTCTGTCGAAAGGTTTTGGCTTTCTCATTCCGCCACTTTGCCTTTTATTTGTAGTAGCATCTGTCTGTCTTGAGCAATTTTCTTCGAGGTGCCATGATTTTTCTAGGTAAGATTTTTTGTACAGCGCGGATACCGTTTCTGTATTTATCTTTGAAGAACATGAACCATTCGGCGGTTTTCTTTGGAACATCGATGCTTGGTATTTGTTCATAAATTGTTTAGTGAAATGCCTCAGGCTTCTTTAGTTGAAATATTTTTTGTCTGTGCTTGAACTTGACAGATTGTTCTCCTTTCCATGGTTGTCGTTTGCGTCCATACCGATCCTTTTGAAGCAGGTCACCCAAGGATGGAATTTCTCATGTCCAAGAAGCTTAGGAAGAAATCGGCGAGGAGGGCTAGTAGCAAAAAGTCGCCCCGAGGTAAGGAGACCTAGAGTGTGAATGATACTCATAGTTATTGTTTGCTGAATGGGCTCTCTGACTCAGATATTCAGACCGCTGTTAGTCGTATGGTCTCTTCATCCATCACGTTAGATCCTACAGCCATACTGGAACCTCTTCTTGTTCCTAACTCTTGCCATCCTACACTCACCGAGGACTTTGTGGCTCAGTGTCCAACTAGCTCGCGTTTTGGTGTGTATATAGACCCATTCGACAGATGGATTATCGCAGGGAAGATGGATGCTATGAAAGACAACACATTGACCGAATTCACTCAGTTGGAACAACGTCCGCATCTGGTTGATGGTCTCATTACAACAGTCAGAGACTATATTGTGGAGCAAATGGGCGGCTGGCACTCCTTGGTCGAAGATCTTCGGGAGTCGAATAGAGAGAATATTGAGCGACTTCATGCTCTGGAAGAAGATAGGCGCAAACTTGTGAGGCCCTGGAGTCTAGGGAGATAATCATTTCTTACCTCATCTAAGTATTGTGGCCTACCAATGCTTCACCTGTTCAGTTATTTTGGTCTTGATTTTGAATAGTACTTTTTAGTCTGGCTTGTGTATGCGGGATCCAACCTCGCTTATTCTCATATGCTTTAATTTGTGACCTCTAAGGTTTGTTTATGCGCGGGTGCGTCGCACATTGCACTTTGTTTTTTGATTAACACATTCGTCCGGGTTCTTTATTAATCGTTCGGTTGCGCCCAATTTTCTATTGTTATTATTATGGTTGGAATTTAGTTATCCTTTTAGGTTTCTCGCTTATCGAAGGCCATTGCGCGGTTGTATTATTATAAGTGCGTTTGGTATCTTTTATTTATTGGTATTGTGCCCCCGGGGAGGTCTTGGGTTAAAGATTTTTGATCCATTTTAGGCCTCATTTGATTGTTTTAGTTATTCAAATAAGTTCTAGAATGGATACCCCCATATGGCTAGGATTTCTGATACCCCCTTTCGGCTAGGATTTCTGCTGTTGTAGTCCATCCTTGCCTTTGTTTGACTTGGTTAACAATCAAAGAACAAGAATGGCCACCTCCTTTCGGTCGGGTTTCTGTTTTTGTGCTGGTCCTTCCAATGTGTTTAATCCTTCCCCATTTCATGCTTCATCCTAAGGAGCGGACACTAATTCTTCTCATCGAGCCTTGACTCAAAAGGGATAAACTTCGTGCCCTTCACCTAACAAGGTGCCCCTCGTGATTGGCATTTTTTTTCCATTTCGGGACATGTCGGTTTTTCCGACTTTTTGCCTTACCATTGGACACAGACATTGGTTTTCGTCATTGAGTTTTTTCTCAAGTTGGAAAACTTGTGTCCAGCACCTAGGAAGGTCACCTAAGAAGGTGCTTCTTCGGTGGGCTTAGCAATTTTAACCATGGGACCTTTTCATTTCGGGACATGCCGGTTTTTCCGACTTTTTGCCTTAACTTAGGACGCAGACATTGGTTTTCCTCATTGAGTTTTTTCTCAAGTTGGAAAACTTATGTCCAGCACCTAGGAAGGTCACCTAAGAAGGTGCTTCTTCAGTGGACTTAGCAATTTTAACCGAGGGACAGATTCGATGATATTTTTGTTTCTTCAATAAGGTCTGGTAGCAGTCCTTTGAATGAGTGTTTGCCAAGCATTCAGCATACTTCATAATGGGAGATGCATTCCTTCGTCTTGCTGTTTATCTTAGAACAGCTTGTTCCTTCTGAGGTGATGAGTCTATTTCTCCCGTTTGATCTTGCTTGATGTATGCGATTCCCATACTGCTTCGTTTGGTGTGCGCCCTGGGATTTTTCATTACACCCCCTGTTGTGTATGGCGGATTGCTTTTGATATACCTACATTCCAAGAGATTATTCCCCTTTTAGCATGAACCAACAAGTATGTTATTCAAATAGGCGTGTAATTAATTTTTGATGCACATAGTTTTTTGTAAGTAAACCATTGCTTAACATGGACATAGTGAATAATAAAGCAAGTTAAAAAAGTTTTAACGACAAGGTAAAACCAGGGGAACAAGATAAAGTAATAAGAGCTTTAGTTTAATGCTCCATTGTTAAAATATCAACAATCGGTCCCTCTGATGAGCGTCCTCCTTGGATTGGTTTGAGTCCCTTCCCTTTTAAGGTGTACTGCCCCTTGTTTGAGAAGAGTTGGGGTAATCCTTATAATTTTGTACATACTACCGCAACTAGTCCTTCCTGATCAATCCCTCGATTACTGACTTCAAGTGCCTGCATTCATTGGTATCATGTCCGGGCTGCTTGTGGAATTGGCGAAATTTTCCTGACCTCATGGAAGCATTTTTGACGTGCCTTTGTTTCAAAACCGGATATCTCTCTGTGCCTTTAGTTGCCATGAAGATATTTCCCATGGAATCGTTAAGGGGAGTGAATTCAGAGTTCTTGAAAAAGCGTAGCTTCTTTCTTGCTCGATCATTCTCTTCTTCGTTGCTCCTTTTTTGATTATCTAAGTTGCTTTGCACCTTTCCATTCTCTTCTGCCCGTGTATTCCTTTCTTCAGTATTTGCATATTTTTCGGCTTTACTAAGTAACCGTTCAAGTGTACTTGGTTTCTTTTTCTTAATCCATCGTCCTAACTTGGTTTTCTTGCATATCCTCCCTTTAAGAGCCATTAAGATCAGGCCGGGTTCGAGATTCTTGACTTTAGCCAATGCCATATCAAAGCGAGTGAGAAAAGCTTTTAGGAGCTCTCCTGGTCTTTGCCGTAGTCCACTTAGCTCCATATCATCCCGAGTTTGAACGTCTGAGATCTGAACTGCTCATTGAATAGCCTAGCCAAGATCACGAAATCATCCACAGACTGTGGCGGCAGCTTTATGAACCAAAGATAAGTCATTCCTTCTAGATAAGTTGGGAAATACAAGAATTTGATTTCATCAGTAGCGCATGCCCCATTCATGTACTGGTCATATTTGCACAAAAATATACCAGGGTCGCTTGTCCCATCGTAGGGCTGCAATGATGGAGGCTCGAATCTTTGTTGGTGTACAGTCTCCTTAATCCTCTTAGTAAGTAGGGTTTTAGCTGGGAAGGACTCCCATTCTCTTTGGTCATCCTTCCTTTTTAGGCTTTCCTCCACAATTTCTTGTGCCATTTCCAAGATGTATTTTCGTTTGTTGGTTGGATCCATGTGCTAATCACCTTTTTTATTATCAACCCTCGATCTAGATATGTCTTCATGGACCGGGGATAAGGAATTTGGGCACCTTTTCGGCAGGGTCGTCCTGATGACAGTAGGACTATCTTCCCGTCCCATGATTGCATTATCAGAGTAATCGTGCATAGGTGCCTTGCCCCTTTCATGGTTTGGGTTGGTGCGACGGGCAACTCTCAGGGTGGAATCCTGCTGTCTTGAGTTTGAAGGGGGGAGCTTTGTTTTCGACTCGCGATTCGTTTGAGCCAGCGAGGAACAAGTGGTGCTTAGAGCGGCTTTTGCGGTAGCGGCTTGAATGGCGAGTATCGATTCGAGCTTCTTCATCATTGCATTGCTCGCAATAGTTATTTGACTCGTTAATCCTGTCACCGCCTCCTCCAACTTTTCCCTGGTTACGGTTTCCTTAATTTCTGGCAGATCCCCTTCCTCGAAGTCGCTATCCAGCGGTGTGACAATGTTGATGCCGTCGTTGGGATTGTTGACTTCATCGATGATTCCCCTCAGCGTGCTCATGATTATAAGCACAGTGCCTCTCAGAAAATCTCGTCAGATCTGAAATGGAAAAAAGCAAAACACGGCCCCACGGTGGGCGCCAAAATGTTTACACCAAAAATGGTCTAAACACCCAAGGTACTAAACTGTACATCACCAATTCGGTAAGAAATAAATGGAACCGTGTTTAATCAGCAATAAAAAGTAAAAAATGTGAGAAAAGTAAAGTGGAGACGAGAGTTAGAGTGGTTCGGCCGTTAACGAGGCCTACGTCCACTATGAAGGTGATTTCCTTCCTTTAAATGAGAATTACAAAGTACATCAACCCTCTCTTTTCATACATATCTGTACCCACTCAATATATCCTAGTTTATGTATTTCAATCTAAGGAATTATACAAGAGAATAGCAGAATTTGAGGAGAAGAAGGATGGATGAATGATTGAGAAGGAGGATGTCTTCGTTTCCTTTCATTGTTGGATTGTACTTGTCGCCATGGCCGAATCTGTCGCTGAGGATGAAGTTCGGCAGCACTTCGTGGTTTTTAGAAGCCGATCCCCTTTACGTTGGTAGCCGTGGTGTATTTATAGGTGAACTTCCCTTGGTAAATGACTTGGAATCCGTTTATTCAGGATGTGGACCATTCATTTTGTTAATTACGACCATGCCATTGGCTAGCTGTAGCCAGCTGTCTATGGTTGTATCCAATATCATGTGCGGACGACTCATCGGGGCGAGTGTCTTGGAGGGCTGAGCGGGTCCATAGGAGCGGGCGTCCTGTGAGCGCTTTGGGAGATTTTGTAAGAGTGAGATGCGGGTATGGAGTTGGTTCTCCCTTGCCCCTTGCACGACCGTCCTTCTTGGTCCAAGAGCGCTCGTCTTCTTGCTGCCTTTGTATGACGCTGTTTGGCTTCACGGCTATGTTATGAGGTCGCTCCCACTTATGTTGAATGAGCGACTTGCTTGATGGAGAAACGAGGTAACAAGTTGGCCATAACACCTTAGCGCGGTTATGTTATGAGGTCGATCCCGCTTATGTTGAATGAGCGATTTACTTTACTTCGGTGTCTGAGTGGTTCTCAGGATATGCAACCTTTATCTTTATCGGGTCGCACTTTTTATAATGTGTGTTATGCCGTTATCTTCGGCCGCACTAGTTGACTTGACCTGCCCTGGGTTCAATATTTGGATCTTTCACTGCGCGGTTGCATTGTGCACGACCGACCCTGGTAATATCTTCTTTGTACCCTTTACCCAATGTGCGTATGGATTTTTAGGGATTAACAGAAGTGATGGAAGTCATCTGTGTTTTTTTGAAATAGGTGTAGCTTGTATTTGGATCATTTGTGAGGCCTGCGTTGTTAAATTCTTGGAATGGCTTGGAGGAGGATGGAGCTGGGGCTCTGGCGATCTCGGGGTGGAGGTGGCTCGGGCTCCGATGCTCATGGGAGGCGGTGGCGATCGAAATCAAGGGGATCCACTATCGTGTTTTTCTTCGAAGATAGGAAATCATGTTTTATTTCTTGCCTGGGAAGAGATAATGCAAGAAGTGGTGACGTGGATGGGTTCATTCCAATTGTAGTAGGCGGTCTTCGTTTCTTTTTAAAGGGTGGTGGAAAAACAAAAACATAATATGCCTAATTATATTTATTACATGACTAAGTTAAGTAACACCTGGTTTATGTTAAACATGCCAATCCGTAAAACGAACCATTTGCCAAGTTGGTTAGCAGCATTTTACTTAATAGAAACCACCAGAATAACGTTTGTTTATTCTATAGTGTTTCATTATTATTTTTATCACCAACATTTGTAATGCAAGAGATTTATTTCTCCGTTAATTTGGTGATAATAAGTAATAATAACTATATAAAAAGATGATAGAAATAATTTAAACTAATCATTTAAGTATAATTAAGGGCCGATAATTTTATTTTACTTCAGTTTAAAATAAGTAATTAAAACACTAATTAATTAATTTAAATATGTATATATAGGTAGATAATTCCGTTTGTTTTAGTTCCGCGGCATTTTTAAGTTTCCGCCGAAGTCAGCTTAAAGTTTATAACTTACAATGATCGAAATTTAGCAGTTGATTTATATTTAATTAGGGTAGAAGGAATTACGACCGAGATTTTATTAACAAGGCAAATTAATGATTATTAATTGATTATTAAAAAAATTAGTTATTTAAAATTTAAGCATGATCGTATATTTTATTTAACGTGCTCGTATGTTAATAGAATCCAATGAAACAAGTGGTGTCGGATCCATACCGACGAACGTAACATTTTTGAATTTATCTGGATTGAGATGGAAGGAGCTGAGGTTTTTAGTTAAATTAAATGCATGTTTAATTTAATTAGATCGAACTGTTTTGACGACAAATGGAAACCAAGGTGAGTTAAACTCACTCAGTTCTCCCACTTATATATATATATATACACACATACATAGGGTTTATATTTGTTTGCTTTGTTTGCTATTGGTTAAATGATTTGATGATTGTCTGCATATATGTTGAATATTTTTACCTGATTGGTTTAAATTTAACGTTCGTTTAATTTGAACAAACCAAATCGTCATTTTTAACGATTATTTCCAATGAAGTTAGCTTACCTTATTGGTTACGTTTATAATAATATAAACGTATTAAATTTAATTGGGTGCTTGAACTGTTGTTATTTATTGACCGCTCTCTGTTGAATTGGTTATTCATGTTATTTTATATTATCATTATGTGAAGTGTTTACTGAATATGATTGGATGATTTATTTTTGAATCCAAAGTCAACAGTTATTTTGGTATTAACCAATGGGAATTATTGGTTGGGAAATTGGCAGTAGATGGCCTAAATTATATATCGTTTACAAAAATTGATTTTCTCATCAAAGAATGAAGTTATAAAATTTATTTTATAACTGAATATAAATTTTAAAATATATTATTTTAAATAGAGTTTTTAAAAAGAAAATAAACCAACCACATATATATATTGTCTGTTTTAACCACCAATCACCATTTATAAATCAAAGAATCCACCGTGTGCGACGCACACACCTTTTCTGAATGATTACATGATTTAAAAGGCTAATTCTTAAAAATTAAAAAAATCTGCCATGTGCGAAGCACACACCTTATCTGAATGATTACATGATTTAAGAAATTAATTCCTATAAACTAAAAATCTTCCGTGTGCGAAGCAAGTGAGCAGGGATTAATGAAACGATGAATAACTGATATAATTGTTTTAAGAAACAATCAGAAAGAGATTTTTTTGAAATTGATTATTATTTGTTTAATAATAATCGAAATAAATGAGATTATTTAAATTAATAGTATTGTTTATTAATTTAAATGAAAAGACAAGCTGGAGTTGATCAAATAGTTAATCATGTTTTAGAACTGACCAAGCCAACTGTTTGTTTTACTAAAATTGATAATTAAATTAGCTAGTGTCGATTATTCTAATGTAATAATTTAATGGATAGTTTTTTAACTTAATAAGATTTTAAAAAGGAAATTTAACATTAATTCCAGTTAATGGTGAAGTAAAGTATAATTCTAATTAACAATATTTAAGGAATTATCTCTTAAATGAAGTTCATTTAAAGAAGTTGAACTTTAAAAATTTGCTGTTATATTAATCATTTACTAAATCAATGGATTTAGTAATAATAGTATATTTAAAAAGGGAGATTTCAAAGGTAAGAAGGCTTTATGAAACTGTATTTTAAATTAATAGTGAAGTGGTATTAGAATGAATTTCAATTCATATCTATCTTAAGATAAGAATGTTGTTGATCAGGGCTTGAGAGGTAATTAAAACACCCCAACTTGAGTGACTTCAGGATTATCGAAGGATGATATGACTTGTAATGACAAAGATATTAGAAGCTATTATGGGAAATAGTAATGCAACATTATTTGAATGATTTGAAATAGATATACGGAGATTTCAAATAAAGGGAATATAAAATTTTGAGGAATTATATATTAGTATTTCCAAAGAAACGAAAGTAAAAGGGGCCGGAGAATATGAAATGATATTTTCATAGTAAAAGAAATAAAAGGAGATCTTATGGAAATATAACGATATTTTCGAAGTAAAAGTTGAGTTTTAGAATGAATTATTTTAAAGGGATAAATGATGACTTTTGTTTCCAAATAACGAAACAAAAGGAAATTCCATAAGGATTGTTTTACGAATGATAAGTTGAATCGATTCCCGATTATAAAGAATACGAAATGTCATAGCAAATGATTGGAAGTGATAATTAAAGGGAAAATTGGATATGATTATAACATATTTTTTAGTATTAAAAAGAAATGGTTTGTGAATATTGTGTATTAAAATAAGAAGTGAATACTGTGTTGAAAGATTTAGAAGTTTTAATTAACCGTTCATTAATTAATTTTAACTAAAAAGGCCAAGTGATGCTGTGTACTCAACCAGTAGATCCATTTCATTCTTGTTTATTTGATAGTTAAATAACCGACTATCAAATCTTACCCATACGATTATTAGTACGGAAAGACCGGGATCAAATTTACATTTGAAAACCATTCCGACCAATTAATACAAATGCGTCGAAGATGGAGCAATTGGAGACCGTTGATCTTCATAAAACGGAAGAATCATTTACATTCTCTGGTTGATCCCTGGGGATATACGATGATTCTGTTGTGGTTGAAATATGCGGATTGCAAGGACTACTCACTACTGATGTATATGGTGATTCCTAGGATGTTGTAGGAGGGTGCCTTCAGTTCATCCTGTTCCTGGATGACTTGTATGGACGAGTGTCTGACTAAGTATTTCCAAAAGGGCCACGTACGTTGATTTTTTCAAACGTACCATAATTGGTGGGGAGAACGACGATTCTTTTAACCTAACAACTAGAGTATTTTTGTGGACGTCAATTAGTGATATCTGGCGGATCTGACGATGTGACATTCAAAGTGGATGGAGATGTGCTATGCCGAAGAATACACTTAACTTTTAGCCTCATCAACCGGGGAATGGTATAAAATCGGGTAGGTCACATGGCTATGTGGGTTGCACCCATCAAAAGGATATATCATTACCTGATCTGGAGAAATCAAATGCCTTCGGTTGTCCCTTTTATTTTTGTATGTATGCTACCGGTTCGGTTGGCGGGCCCCCAACCGTGGTGATGATATATTCGGTACTCTCAAGCGAAGTGAGGGGCCGATCATGTTTAGCCTGGGTTGCAGGATGTTCTTGTTGAACCCCACTGTATTCATCTCTGGAGATACATTATCGGGTAGGTGGTCCCATACCTTGCCAGGAAATCCATTCTCCAATAAGCGCCCGCGATTTTGATTGTATACTATATATGTGGAACGTGAGATGCAAGCGTTCTACTAGATTGATATTTACTTGTATTTAGACACTATCATAATATTAGAATAATATTGTTTTCAAAAATGTTATGGGTTATTGTAAGGTAAAAAACCATTCGTATTTATTTGTGGATTCGGTCTTACGATTATCCTTTTCTGTTGAAAAGATTTTGACGTTAAAATCAAGTTGTGTGATTCCTTTAAACTTAGTGTGTTTTTCTCACTCTGGTTCACCAGACTAACCCGGTGTTTGTAATACTCGGGTTAGACTGGGTTGTACAGGTTCAGGTTATCGGTTGTTATGAAGAGACGAGATAGAAGAGTTCAGACGTATGATATGATATATTCCGCTGTGTGATTGTACATGAGGAAAAATTATTATAACTATCCAGATGTGTGATGTACTCTGATGATTGTAAGTATTTATAAAAGCTCTCAGTAAAGATTTATTTCTATATTATATTTTGTTCCGCTGCGATGTGAGATTTTGTGTTGAATTGGTTCTAGTTCCTCTTCTTCTATTCTAATAATTCTTTCCTTTCTTATCTCACCCTCTAACTTCTTTCTAATAACTATCTGATTTTCTATTGAATTAGGGTTGGAAGTGAGTTATGATTGTCAACTCAAAGGGTACGGGAAAGTCGGTATGTTACAGCATGTGTGTCGCGCTTCACCTGAACATAACTTGGTATATTTGTCCCTACTATTTCAATGATTGACCATATTATTCCTGTATATAATATAAATGTATATAGATACACATGTATTTGTATACATGTATCGTGTACGTGCAGTTTATATATGTGAGCAATAGAGATATAATATCTACCTTATTGTATTTACAGTGAATCACTGTGAATATCACGAGCAATTTAGACACAGATTGTTGTCCATATAAATCAAATCAAGTCATGAAATAAGATTAGAAACACACCAAAATTTTGAGGTAAATAAATTTTTATATAAAATTATATCTTCTAGAATTTAAAAATATTTTGTTCTAGATTACTGTGTGTATTTCTGTGACAGGTAAGCAGAAGACTCGATTGAATGGAGCAGGCAGAAGAAACCATAATCAGACAGAAGATAAATGCGTTAGTGTGTCAATGTATATATAAAAGAGAGTGAACGTAAAATAGTGATAGAGTGTATGTAAAACTGAGTGAAAGAGTTAAATGCTATATTGAGGAGCAATGTATGAAATAGAATGTATATGTTTGAAATTGAGATGTACAAATAGTGGAGTTAAGAAATTTGTACTATTAAAATGTTTTAATATAATATTATTTTTAAATAAAATACTGATTAAATATTTAAATTCTTGTACAGTAGTATTCTATTTAAATATAAATATTTAAATGTGTCTGTGATGTAGTCGAATAGTATAATAGCAAACACATTTATAATATATATATATACATATATGTTTGTTTTCATCAAATAAAAATCATAGAATTGTTATTTACAATACTTACATTAACATTCATATATTATTTGGGGGAGCGTTATTGGTTATAGCTATACGGTATAGTGTGTATTCCTTTTGATCCGCTCCTATGGGAAGAGATGTTTTAGGACAGGCATATATTGAGAGTATGAGGGCCAGAGGATGGGTGGGAAGTGAGGCCTTTGTAGTTTCTAGAGACTTTGATTCTTATTGGGTTCGAGTTGTTCCATGAGCTTATGCTTTACAAGACTATATTCGGGTTTTAACTCCGACCATATTGGGTCGTCTACAGTTTCCGGGAGAGTTCCGGTGCATCCTGCCTAATTTTATCCTATATCATCATAGTACACACAGATTGGTGAGTTGGATCCCCCGCCTCACACTTTTATGGCGTATGATGTACAGGGTCAGATAGTAAAGTTACCATTGCAGTATACAACAGTTGACCCTCCCAGTGTACCATCAACCGGTATGTACCATTCACATCAGGTATGTAAGAAATTTAAAAGTCATTTGTATAAGTTGTTCTTATAATATTTGCATTAGTATAATACTTTTTGTCATAATATCAGTACTCGCTATATATGGATTACGATAGATGGTTGCTAGCTGCATTTGAGCATATGACACTTGACTACACACATCTGATGTACCAAAATTGTCACATAGCTTTAACCGAGCAGCATGCTCATTACGAGGCCCAGATAGCTGCGTTACAGGCCCAGATCCAGCAGTAGGGTCATTGTCCCAATTCACCTCCACACGATGATTTTAATGACGTCGATAATGACAATTCCGCTGTGTCTAGTAGTGATTCTAAGCACATTGACTGATGTTTATGTTATATGTCCTCTGTATTTGCTACATCATGTTTGGCATATTGTATATTGCATATTATGGTACGTGTAGTGATATCAGCATTGTTTCTGTGTAGTTCTATACGTCAATATTGTTTATGTCATGTGTTTTTCTATATGTCACTTTGAATTACATTCATTTGCTGTTCTTGATCTTGTATGTCGTGGAACTAAACTTCTGAAGTCGATTCTTCCTGTTCTTGGTCTTGTGTTATGTTCAATTTACATAGGATGACCCGATCGTTTAACTCCTAATGACTTATTTATAAACCTTAACTACTTTCATAAGCAATTTATCAATTCATTATTAAATGACGACCCGATTTATTAACTCGTTATTAAAGGAATATATTAATTAATCCAAGCTTGTTCGTACTAATATAAATGAATTAAAAACGAGCTCGTAACGTCGTGGTAGTTTATCGTTCTACGATTTGAACTTTGATTGAGTGTACATGATATAACTCGTTATTAAAGGAATATATTAATTAATCCAAGCTTGTTCGTACTAATATAAATGAATTAAAAACAAGCTCGTAACGTCGTGGTAGTTTGTCGTTTTACGATTTGAACTTTGATTGAGTGTACATGATACAACTTAAGTCGGAATTCTTTGAAACAAGAATATTTCGGATCTACTAGATTATAGATTTCAAATGAAAGAGAAAAACTGAGATTTAAATTTGTAGATTTCGAGTTATTTCAAAATTAATTTTCTAGAAAGTCGCTATAAAATCGTTTATAATCCTTGACGACCTAATATATGAACGTAACGTAATTTTAATTATAAAATCGTAGTAATGTACAACAAATTATTACTGAACGATACTATAGCCGCAAAACTACCAGTTTACATGAGCAATTTATTAATTCATTATTAAACGACGATCCAATTTATTAACACATTATTAAAGGAATATATTAATTAATCCAAGTTTGTTCTTATTAATATAAATGAATTAAAAACAAGCTCGTAACATCGTGGTAGTTCGTTGTTTTATGATTTGAAATTCAGTTGAGTGTATAGGATACAATTTAAGTTGGAATTCTTTGAAACAAGAATATTTAAGATCTACTAGATGATAGGATTCAAATGAAAGAGAAATACCAAGATTTCAATTTGTAGATTTCGAGTTATTTTAGAATTAGATTTTTAGAAAATCGTTGTAGAATCATTTATAAAACTTGACGACCTAGTATAAGAATGTAATGTAATTTTAATTATACAATCGTAGAAACGTACAACTTATTACTGAACGATACTGTAGCCAAAAAACTAACATCTTACATGAGCAATTTATTAATTCATTATTAATTGACGACCCGATTTATTAACTCATTACTAAAGGAATATATTAATTAGTCGAAGTTTGCTCATATTAATATAAATGAATCCAAATTGAGCTCATAACGTCGCGGTAGTTCGTCATTTTACGATTTGAACTTCAATTGAGTGTACTGGACACAATTTCAATATGAATTCTTTGAAACAAAAATATTTCTGATCTACTAGATTATAGGCTTCGAATGAAAAAGAAAAACCGAGATTTCAATTTGTAGATTTCGAGTTATTTCAAAATTAAATTTTCACAAAGTCATTGTAGAATTGTTTGCTAACCTTAACGACCTAATATATGAACATAAAATTTTAATTATAAAATCGTAGTAATGTACAACAACTTATTACTGAACTATACTATAGCCACAAAACTAGCAGATTACATGAGAAATTTATCAATTCATTATTAAACGACGAACCGATTTATTAACCCATTATTAAAGGAATATATTAGTTAATCGAAGTTTGTTGGTATTAATATAAATGAATTTAAAACGAGAGCATCGTCGTAGTTCGTCGTTTTATGATTTGAACTTCAATTGAGTGTACATGATACAATTTAAGTTGAAATTCTTTGAAATAAGAATATTTTCGATCTACTAGATTATTGGTTTCAAATGAAAGAAAAAAAAATCAATATTTCAATTTATCAATTTCAAGTTATTTCAAAATTAAATTTTCAAAAAGTCGCTATAAAATCTTTTATAAACCTTGATGGCCTAATATATAAACTTAATGTAATTTTAATTGTAAAATTGTAGTAACTGCATAATGGAATTTCAAACTAGCAGCTTACATTAGTAATAAAAAGCACATAATGGAATTTTAACCACACAGACACTACATACTCAACTAAAATTAAAGACCTTCCCTGTAACACCCACCTCTGCTAGGGTCACTCACAAAGGGAATGCACTAGGTTTGGTGAAGCATTATCGAGGTAAACATGCACAGAAATATTACAAGACAGAACATATATATAAAACAGCGGAAGTAAAACAAATTTTATTACCTTACAAAATAAGGTTAAATCCTTTTACATCAGAATACATCAAAACCTGTCTTGCAATAGTAAAGAAGCATAAAACCTTTTCATAAATTATTCCCCAAATTAAACAGTAAGGTAGCCATAGCCAAGAAAAGTCCAAGCCATGCATGATGACCTTCAAGCCGAGGAAGTCCGAACTAAATAACAGTGTTTCCTCCCTGAAAACCTGGGGGGGGGGAACGGAAGACAAAGAGGCGAAAGAAAACGGGGTCAGTCATAAAGACTGGTAAGTCCTATCTACTTCCAGCATAAAAACAGGTAAAGGTAACATGACATGCATAAACTGAAAGTAAACATAAGGATGACGACAAGATAGATAAGATAAACCAAGACAACTGGATGAACTACTGTAGCAAGATAAACTAAGGTATCATGATAAACTACGGTGTCAAGATAAATCAAGGTATCACATCGTCAGGTTTCTATAAAGTATACTATCACAAGGTATCTATCATGTATAACAACCCATGGTATATATCATGTGTATTTGCTCTGCACCTCTCGTACTAGTATCCCAACCCGCGTCATGTGTTAACTATGAATGTCCCTTGCCCAATGTCATGTAATGGTCCATGCCAACCTAATATATAGCATATGTAGGTTTTCCCAACTCGTATGTTTCTTTCCATGTATAAGTTCAGTCCTTTGCCGTAGGCCGTACGGGCTTTCCCATGTAAATCTATATCACCTCAACGTAGTACCATTTTATCCTTGAAGTTGTTTTGGGCTGCTACCCTTGATCTAGTTATGTTTTCTTACCATGAACTATCGCGTGTTCACTTAGGATTTATGCCACCTAGGACCACTAGGGATTATGCTACCTAATGAGCGTTTCCGTGTCTCGGTTTGGGTTCAAGCCACCTAGGGCCACTAGGGATTATGCCACCCGTCAACCATGCCCTTTATCCCACGTATGTATCGTGAATCGTTTTCCATGTCTAGACGCACATGTATCTCAATGTGCCATTCGAGTTTCGTGCCAGGGCAAATCAAGAAATACGGAACTCGGTCGGGAGCTTTAAGTTGTCTGCTGATGCAGATATCAAGGTCTGTTTTTGTATCCATGGCTATGGTCCCACGTGACCCCTCCCTCAACTACTAAAAGGCAATCCAAGAAAAATCATGTATGAGAACCACATCCCGGCCCCTCTATAGCCCCACTTTCCTATGGGCCAACCTCACCCATGACTCGATAGCAAGAACATGGTCTGTTGGGGGTTCTCTGCCTTTCCGTTCGTACACGATTGACTAAAGATGGTAGGTAGTCGGCGACGTGCTATCCAGGGCAAAATCAAGTATCGTCGACTCCACGCTAATCCATCCAAGTCTTTAGGTCGCTCGCATAGCAACCAAGGCATACTCTTGGCTCTTCTACCGCAGACCTTAACCTCTGTGAGGCCGGGTTTCATGGACCACCTGCCACCTCACAGAGGGATACCAAGAGTACCCTCACGTCCCCCGAAGCTACCGCTTCGTCACCCAGTTCGCTGGAGCTTTTTATCCAAGTCAGATAAGTTGCTCCTACTCGTATACCAAGCGATGACCTACCGTATCAGGTTACTCATCTATCTATGAACTAGTCCCATGTCCTTGGCTAAGAATTATTACTTAGTTATCCTTAACTAAGGTTTACCACTTAGCTTCTCTTCCCGCTATCCTTGTTAACCACGATTTTCAACCTAGTCCCCTGAGCTAGGGTTTTGTCTAATGGGATAAGTATTGTCATTCAAGCTCATGACTTAACCCGCCCACGAGTCACGTCAAGATTGGCTAAGTACTCAAGTTCAAGGCTTAGCCCTACAAGTTGGTTAAGTGTACTAAGAAGCTCATGACTTAACCCTATCAAGTCAAATTGGTTAAGTATTTGTTTGTCTTAACCCTATCAGATTATCATGTTAGATTGATTAAGCATGGATTATCTTAATCCCATCAGATTATCGAGTCGGATTGGTTAAGTATGGGTTAGCTTAACCCCATCCACTAATCGTATTACATTGGTTAAGCCTAATTTAAAAGGTCTTGTGACTTAACCCTATCAGGTCCGCATATTAGATTTGTTAAGTATAGGTTACTTAACCTCATCAAATCATCATGTATAATTGGTTAAGTATAAGTTACTTAACTCCATTAAATTATCATGTTAAGTTGGTTAAGTATTGGTTACTTAACCTCATTGAATTACCAAGTTTAGATTGGTTAAGTGTTTAACTTAACCCCATCGAATTACCGTGCTTAGATTAGTTAAGTGAAGGTTACTTAACCCCATCTAATTACCGTGTTTAGATTAGTTGAGTCTATGTTACTTAACCCCATCTAATTACCCTGTTTAGATTAGTTAAGTGTAGGTTACTTAACCCCATCTAATTACCAAGTCGGATTAGTTAAGTGGAAATTACTTAACGCCATCCCCTAATTGTCTTATATGGTTAAGTGTCATTAAGAAACCAAGTCCGGTTTAACTTAACCTACCCATTTGTGTCATATCGGTTAAGTGTCATTAATCAAAATTACTTAACCTTTTCATGTGGCATTAATTAGATTAATGCACCCCAACCTCTCACATTAGGCTTTGTTGTGGTTACTAGTTAAGCCGGGCGGGTCCGGGTAGATTTACACCACAACCTAGTCTAACCTCGGGTTTTAAGTGCTATGTGACCAACTACTCACATTGGGTCCTATTGTTTGTAGCCACTAGTTAAGCCGGGCGGGTCCGGGTAGATTTATGCTACAAACTCAACCCAACCTCGAGTTGGCCGCTTTCATCTTTGGTCTAGTGTCTTATTACGCTTACAACCCACCCATGTCTAGTTCAAGTTCCATGTTTTCCCACGTGTCATGACCATATTTAAATGTATCATGAATGTCATGTTCTCATGTAAACCCCATGTCGAGTTTTTCATGTCATACCTACGTTTGTCCTAAACTACCCAAACGTATTTCCAACCCAAGTTTAAGCGAGTCACATAGTAGGGTACTATGCCAACATATTGGCTACAAACATGCATAGTATCCTAAGGGAATTTGGCCACAAACATGCATAGTATCATAAGGGAATTTGACCACAAGCATGCATAGTTTCATAAGGGAATTTGGCCACAAACATGCATAGTATCATAAGTGAATTTGGCCACAAACATGCATAGTTTCATAAGGGAATTTGGCCACAAACATGCATAGTATCATAAGTGAATTTGGCCACAAACATGCATGATACATAAGGGGTTTGGGTTCATTTACATGCATAAGCCCCAAAGTCAAGTCTTTGCCCATGTTTCACAAGTCAAGTGGTTCCCAAAGGTTGATGCTAACATTCCATAGATAAAGATTCAACCTTGCAAGATATACTAGGTTAAACATAACATGAGTGGCATGATTAAGTCGCTACAACTTAGCCCAAAGTCATAGGTTCGAGCAAAAGAGACATGACAAGGTTCATATAGGCTAGCATACTTATATTTCATCTCATTTTATCCCATGTCACATTAGAACCACCGTTAGAATCTACAAGTAGCTAGAACTTACATAGCGTGGCAAGAGGGCTAGGAGCATGAATCGTCTTGACGAAGAAAGGTGGCTCCTTTGTTGAAGAATCATCATGAAGTTGGCCTAGCAACGTTGATCCACTCCCTTGATTTGATGTAGCAAGCTAGCACCTTCTTCATGGATCTAGCTTTGGATGCTCAAGCCTTTGGAGATGAAGATGGAGGCCATGATATGAAGGTGGAGGCCATGGTGAGGGAGCATTTTGGCATAACTTCGTTGTAGGAATGAATTAATGAGGGTTTAGGCTAGGTCTAGGGGTCTTTTTATAGAGATTAGGGGTAGTTTAAACCATAGGATTAACCCCAAATCGGATCTGAGCCATCAAATTCCGTCGGAAGCTTCCAGAACAGGACCAGAGACACATGCAGGCGCACCCAGGTGGCCTGGGCTCGACCACCCAGGTCGACAGGGGTGTCGACTTGCAAGTCGACACCACCTTGGGTGTGTAGACACCCAAGTTGGCACCCATGTCGACTTGGGTGCTGGGCGGGAAATTTTCCCGTCCAGTCTTTTCGGCTCCAGATTTGAATTTTGAACTGTTTTTCGGACTTGGAATTTTCTGAAACTTCGTTGGGCCATAATTGGTCAAACGGACTCCGTTTCTCGAAAACTCGGACTCTATTTCGCGTATTTTTCCGAGACGAACGCAATGGCATATCCCGTTTCCCTTGATTCAGATTTTAAAATTTAATTCTGCCTTGATTCTTGATTATAACACGTTATTAAAATTCGGGTTGTTACATTCTCCCCTCCTTTAAGGATTTCGTCCCCGAAATCTCCAAGTTAGGAAGAACGTATCCTACCATCCATCATCCATCTACTCAAAACATCATCCACAGGCAACCGTTGTCCTTAGACGATTTCTAATGCCGTATGAACATATGCAAAATGTGTGTGTATATGCTCCTTAGCTAATGCTAATGATTAGGCCTGAGTGATCTTCTAAATGCAAAAATATGCTTGGTGCCATGAATCCAACATGTATGCAAATAGTCCTAGTCATATAAGTACTATATGCGTGCACAAACATTCATTCATATGCAACATCCGCATGACAACACATTAACATTCAAACATGTATAAATACTCGTGCATATGCAATGCAAAATGTGAGTGCGTCGATCTAGTATCTAACGTGTATTCGCGCATCCACGAGCAACCACTTGCAACCATTTGCAACCATATCAATCATAACATGTTTCAAATACATGTTTACATCCATAGAGTTCTATCTAAGGTTCCCAAGATAAGATCGAGGAGATAAACAAGTCAAACTCCTTACGGGGTTTGCAACAGAAACAGGACCGAGAGGATATCCACCAAGCGATAGCATGCAAGCAAGCTCTACAGGAGAACCAGGGATCAACGATATACTCTTACAAAGAGACACGATGCGCGCGTCTAAGCCGCATTTCCTTGAGCTTAATTCCAGTGTGCCTTGACTGCCTTTGACTTCATGATTTCGTAGCTCCTTGATTCCTATTTCCAAGGTATGAGTTGGAACTCATTTCACTGTCGCCTCTCGTTCCATTTTCATTTATTCTTTCCCTATTATACTTGGCTCAACCATATCTACGTACTCATGCAAGCTCTCCGAAATTCACTAGTGAATTCTGGATCTTGTTTACCGTTGCCAATCCATGTTAACACGTGCACTTACTAGGGTGATTCGTATAACCCATGCTCAAGCGAAATGAACCATCCGTCTTATTGGCGGACGTTACTCGATTGGATCAGAGATTTCCGATAAATGCATCAAGAGATTCTAGGTAACTAACCATGACAGAACCCATAAGGTTACACGAGACTTCGAGGGTATTACCAAGGCAAGTTAAGAGTTTAACTACCCTCCTTTCAAAACTGAGAATGGCATCCCTTACTGGATAACCACTTCATCCCTAGAATCCATCCATAGCTCAACAATAGAAGCATTGCTTCTAATCTCAACACTTGGCATTTACACTCTCAATTCCAAACAAGTCATGAATAAATGGACCGATCCTCCAACCAGATTTTGGGACAAAAGTGGGATCTTCTACCATGCTAGTACTAAGGTCCAGAGACTTAACTATCGAAGCAGACTTAAATGATGCGATGATCAAAACAAAGTCTAGACGGGATGATAGAAAAGAAAGGCTAAACCTTTAACAGAAACGATACCATCCCTCTTAGGTACGCTAGGAGTGAGAGCATACAATTTCCCTCTCGCTGATCTTGTCCTTGTCTTCCTTCGTGGACTAATCCATACCAACAAGTTGCTTATCCTTACGTCCGTGTCCTTTATACTTGTTATTATTATCCCTTCTTATAACTTTAGTAACAGGTCTCTCGAGAACTTCCTCCATCGCACGGGAAAACACTTACGTAGCTAGACAAGGATTAGTCGCAGTTAAAACTACTGTGACTACAGATGGAGGAAAGAAAGGAAAAGAGATTCAATCAAGGAAACAAAGGATAGTGCTAATGGCTTTTGGGGAATAGCCTTTAAAAAAACTTTTCTTGAAAAATGCTTCTTTGTAAACGGTTTCTCAAATAGTTTTCAGAAGGTTTTAAAAACTTTTGCCCAGTCTGGTAACCTTCTGCTCTGATACCAAATGTAACACCCACCTCTGCTAGGGTCACTCACAAAGGGAATGCACTAGGTTTGGTGAAGCATTATCGAGGTAAACATGCACAGACAGAACATATATATAAAACAGCGGAAGTAAAACAAATTTTATTACCTTATAAAATAAGGTCTAAAGCCTTTTACATCAGAATACATCAAAACTTGTCTTGCAATAGTAAAGAAGCATAAAACCTTTTCATAAATTATTCCCCAAATAAAACAGTAAGGTAGCCATAGCCAAGAAAAGTACAAGCCATGCATGATGACCTTCAAGCCGAGGAAGTCCGAACTAAATAACAGTGTTTCCTCCCTGAAAACCTGGGGGGGGGGACGGAAGACAAAGAGGCGAAAGAAAACAGGGTCAGCCATAAAGACTGGTAAGTCCTATCTACTTCCAGCATAAAAACAGGTAAAGGTAACATGACATGCATAAACTGAAAGTAAACATAAGGATGACGACAAGATAGATAAGCTAAACCAAGACAACTGGATGAACTACTGTAGCAAGATAAACTAAGGTATCATGATAAACTATGGTGTCAAGATAAATCAAAGTATCACATCTTCAGGTTTCTATCAAGTATACTATCACAAGGTATCTATCATGTATAACATCCCACGGTATCTATCATGTATATTTGCTCTGCACCTCTCGTACTAGTATGCCAACCCGCGTCATGTGTTAACTATGAATGTCCCTTGCCCAATGTCATGTAATGGTCCATGTCAACCTAATATATAGCATATGTAGGTTTTCCCAACTCGTATGTTTCTTTCCATGTATAAGTTCAGTCCTTTGCCGTAGGCCGTACGGGCTTTCCCATGTAAATCTATACCACCTCAACTTAGTACCATTTTATTCTTGAAGTTGTTTTGGACTGCTACCCTTGATCTAGTTATGTTTTCTTACCATGAACTATCGCGTGTTCACTTAGGATTTATGCCACCTAGGACCACTAGGGATTATGCTACCTAATGAGCGTTTCCGTGTCTCGGTTTGGGTTCAAGCCACCTAGGGCCACTAGGGATTATGCCACCCGTCAACCACGCCCTTTATCCCACGTATGTATCGTGAATCGTTTTCCATGTCTAGATGCACATGTTTCTCAATGTGCCATCCGAGTTTCGTGCCAGGGCAAATCAAGAAATACGGAACTCGGTCGGGAGCTTTAAGTCGTCTGCTGATGCAGAGATCAAGGTCTGTTTTTGTATCCGTGGTTATGGTCCCACGTGACCCCTCCCTAAATTACTGAAAGGCAATTCAAGAAAAATCATGTATGAGAACCACTTCCCGGCCCCTCTATAGCCCCACTTTCCTATGGGCCAACCTCACCCATGACTCGATAGCAAGAACATGGTCTGTTGGGGGTTCTCTGCCTTTCCGTTCGTACACGATTGACTAAAGATGTTAGGTAGTCGGCGACGTGCTATCCAGGGCAAAATCAAGTATCGTCGACTCCACGCTAATCCATCCCAGTCTTTAGGTCGCTCGCATAGCAACCAAGGCATACTCTTGGCTCTTCTACCGCAGACCTTAACCTCTGTGAGGCCGGGTTTCATGGACCACCTGCCACCTCACAAAGGGATACCAAGAGTACCCTCACGTCCCCCGAAGCTACCGCTTCATCACCCAGTTCGCTGGAGCTTTTTATCCAAGTCAGATAAGTTGCTCCTACTCGTATACCAAGCGATGACCTACCGTATCAGGTTACTCATCTATCTATGAACTAGTCCCATGTCCTTGGCTAATAATTATTACTTAGTTATCCTTAACTAAGGTTTACCACTTAGCTTCTCTTCCCGCTATCCTTGTTAACCACGATTTTCAACCTAGTCCCCTGAGCTACGGTTTTGTCTAATGGGATAAGTATTGTCATTCAAGCTCATGACTTAACCCGCCCACGAGTCATGTCAAGATTGGCTAAGTACTCAAGTTCAAGGCTTAGCCCTACAAGTTGGTTAAGTGTACTAAGAAGCTCATGACTTAACCCTATCAAGTCAAATTGGTTAAGTATTTGTTTGTCTTAACCCTATCAGATTATCATGTTAGATTGATTAAGCATGGATTATCTTAATCCCATCAGATTATCGAGTCGGATTGGTTAAGTATGGGTTAGCTTAACCCCATCCACTAATCGTATTACAATGGTTAAGCCTAATTTAAAAGGTCTTGTGACTTAACCCTATCAGGTCCGCATATTAGATTGGTTAAGTATAGGTTACTTAACCTCATCATGTATAATTGGTTAAGTGTAAGTTACTTAACTCCATTAAATTATCATGTTAAGTTGGTTAAGTATTGGTTACTTAACCTCATTGAATTACCAAGTTTAGATTGGTTAAGTGTTTAACTTAACCCCATCGAATTACCGTGCTTAGATTAGTTAAGTGAAGGTTACTTAACCCCATCTAATTACCGTGTTTAGATTAGTTGAGTCTAAGTTACTTAACCCCATCTAATTACCCTGTTTAGATTTGTTAAGTGTAGGTTACTTAACCCCATCTAATTACCAAGTCGGATTAGTTAAGTGGAAATTACTTAACCCCATCCCCCAATTGTCTTATATGGTTAAGTGTCATTAAGAAACCAAGTCCGGTTTAACTTAACCTACCCATTTGTGTCATATCGGTTAAGTGTCATTAATCAAAATTACTTAACCTTTCCATGTGGCATTAATTAGATTAATGAACCCCAACCTCTCACATTAGGCTTTGTTGTGGTTACTAGTTAAGTCGGGCGGGTCCGGGTAGATTTACACCACAACCTAGTCTAACCTCGGGTTTTAAGTGCTATGTGACCAACTACTCACATTGGGTCCTATTGTTTGTAGCCACTAGTTAAGCCGGGCGGGTCCAGGTAGATTTATGCTACAAAATCAACCCAACCTCGAGTTGGCCACTTTAATGTTTGGTCTAGTGTCTTATTACACTTACAACCCACCCATGTCTAGTTCAAGTTCCATGTTTTCCCACGTGTCATGACCATATTTAAATGTATCATGAATGTCATGTTCTCATGTAAACCCCATGTCAAGTTTTTCATGTCATACCCACGTTTTTCCTAAACTACCCAAACGTATTTCCAACCCAAGTGGAAGCGAGTCACATAGTAGGGTATTATGCCAACATATTGGCTACAAACATGCATAGTATCCTAAGGGAATTTGGCCACAAACATGCATAGTATCATAAGGGAATTTGGCCACAAGCATGCATAGTTTCATAAGGGAATTTGGCCACAAGCATGCATAGTATCATAAGTGAATTTGGCCACAAACATGCATAGTTTCATAAGGGAATTTGGCCACAAACATGCATAGTATCATAAGTGAATTTGGCCACAAACATGCATGATACATAAGGGGTTTGGGTTCATTTACATGCATAAGCCCCAAAGTCAAGTCTTTGCCCATGTTTCACAAGTCAAGTGGTTCCCAAAGGTTCATGCTAACATTCCATAGATAAAGATTCAACCTTGCAAGATATACTAGGTTAAACATAACATGAATGGCATGATTAAGTCGCTACAACTTAGCCCAAAGTCATAGGTTCAAGCAAAAGAGACATGACAAGGTTCATATAGGCTAGCATACTTATATTTCATCTCATTTTATCCCATGTCACATTAGAACCACCGTTAGAATCTACAAGTAGCTAGAACTTACATAGCGTGGCAAGAGGGGTAGGAGCATGAATCTTCTTGACGAAGAAAGGTGGCTCCTTTGTTGAAGAATCGTCATGAAGTTGGCCTAGCAATGTTGATCCACTCCCTTGATTTGATGTAGCAAGCTAGCACCTTTTTCATGGATCTAGCTTTGGATGCTCAAGCCTTTGGAGATGAAGATGGAGGCCATGATATGAAGGTGGAGGCCATGGTGAGGGAGCATTTTGGCATAACTTCGTTGTAGGAATGAATTAATGAGGGTTTAGGCTAGGTCTAGGGGTCTTTTTATAGAGATTAGGGGTAGTTTAAACCATAGGATTAACCCCAAATCGGATCTGAGCCATCAAATTCCGTCGGAAGCTTCCAGAACTGGACCAGAGACACAAGCAGGCGCACCCAGGTGGCCTGGGCTCGACCACCCAGGTCGACAGGGGTGTCGACTTGCAAGTCGACACCACCTTGGGTGTGTCGACACCCAAGTCGGCACCCATGTCGACTTGGGTGCTGGGCGGGAAATTTTCCCGCCCAGTCTTTTCGGCTCCAGATTTGAATTTTGAACTGTTTTTCGGACTTGGAATTTTCTGAAACTTCGTTGGGACATAACTTGGTCATACGGACTCCGTTTCTCGAAAACTCGGACTCTATTTCGTGTATTTTTCCGAGACGAACGCAATGGCACAGCCCGTTTCCCTTGATTCAGATTTAAAATCTAATTCTGCCTTGATTCTTGATTATAACACGTTATTAAAATTCGGGTTGTTACATTCTCCTCTTCTTCGGCTCTTTATTTATCTTCTCCTTGAGTTCGTATATTCGCATTGTAATCCATCCATGTGAGAAGTATACATTAACATTATTGCATCTTCCTATTTTTGTCGCTTTACATCTAGAAGTTGATCAAGTCTAGAAATCCTTTCTTCGTGCTGACTAGCTTTGTTTTCCATTGCATGATCATATCTTTCATCCTACTCCTTCAGATATTTACCGATTTCGGCCTGATTTCCTACAACAGCTTGCTTTTTTTTGGCTGCCTTGGCTCCTACAGCCTAACATATTGGTCATCGTTAGGAGTTAAGTCTTCTTCTGATCCTAAACCCAAACCGTCCTGCGATTCTCTAGGACTTGAACATTCTCCAACTTTTATAGCTTTCCCACGACTACTGCTAGTTTGGACGCCTTGGACAGTTTTCTGAAGTGATGATTTCCGTTTCATGTGATTAACCTGTAGGTTATATGTAATGACCCACAAATCTGTAGTATCTAAGTTGACTAAAACAACACACGTCCAACCCAAATAATGTAGAAATATGAGTCGTTATGGTTAAAGAAACAAAACTAGATAGAAGATAGAACAAAGAAAGCATCAGAATCACACAACGGACTAAACAAAATATAATATCATATATCATAACTTTGAAATACAAATTTGTATTGTATATACATGCCATATCATAGTACAATATATATACATCACAGCGGAAATATTCTAAATAACTAATGGTCAAGCCTCCTGCTTCAAGCTCCTCCAAGTGTATCTGTAAAAGCCTGAAACACTTGATTGCCCGTACAAATTTGCGTACCCAAGAGTTTAGGTAAAACAAAAAAAAAACTCTCGGTCTATCATGGGACTGGTGTAAGTAAACTCCAACCATACTGTTTAACTTTGAAAAACCTTTTGAAAGAAAAGGATAATAGTAAGACCAGTCCACACATAAACATGAACGGATTTTATCTTACTATAACCCAAACCATTTTTGAAATCAAGATCCAGTGATATTATAATAATGTATAATCGTGTAAATAACCAAATAGTAGAAAGCTTTCATCTCATGCTTAACATATATAATATAAAATCAAAAACTGCAGGGTGCTTATTGGAGATTGGATTCTAACTATGACAGGGTATGGGACCACCTCTCGATCAATGTACTCTAAAAGGGATACAATGGAGTTCAACAAGAACATCTTGCAACCCGACCACACATGACCACCCACTCATTTAGCTTGAGTGTAGCGAATATATTGTCACCCACGGTTGTCGGCCGTCCAACTGTAATCTGTAAGATACAGATTCGAAAGAAGAAAAAATATTTGAATTTTTCTCTAGATCAGTGACAAATATACCTTGGTTGGATAAGACCCAACTAGCTATGCTACCTGCCCGATTTTTTTCATTTCCCGATTGTGAGGCTTGAGGATAAATATACCTTTTTAGAACATCTGGCCAACATACACTTTGAATGCTACATCGTCAAATCCGTCAAATCACTTGTTGATCTTCCAAAAAATATTACGGGTATAAAGACTAAGAGAAACGAATTCCTCCGCCACCAGACGTAATATCTCGAAAAGAACGTCTTACGTGATCTGTTACGAATACTTTGTCAGACATTCGTACATATATGTTCATTTTGCGACTAAACAAGACCGTTTCCATTAATCCATCTTAGACAATTTCTATCTATGATAACAGAAAATGCCCTTGCACTTCACTCCATCTTCAATTATTTCAGCATATTCAATTCACAACGCTTATGCCTATATGAAGTGGTTTTCTTATAATAAATCCAACTGGTCTCCCCGTATTGACAATGATTATCAAAATTCTTTGATAGCCGGTGATTTAACTATCAAAGGAAAAACAAACATCCATTAAAAAATCACTGGCCCTTTTCTAATATTTCATTTATACGTTCGTTTCCTTATCGAATTCTATATATGTCGATATATTGATTTCTAGTTATCAAAACTTCTTAAAAATATTCTAACTCCTTAAAATTTCAGAAATTTTCGCCAGCACCTCCATTGTACAGCTCAATAGCTCAAGCCACAACTCACCTCTCTAGTCCCTTTCCATTCAAAAAGAAAATTAAAAAGCCAAGCGGTTTTCCCAGTAGGCTCATAAAATCTCGTATGGAAATTTAAACATGTACCTTTTTGTCGGACACTCAAAATATAATCTTCATCCCTTCATTCCATACCTATTTACAAATATTCAACCATCCCCAGTTTGTTTCAGATCAATTCAACGTCTTTTCTTAAATTGATTTCCATTAGCTAGTTAATTTCTAATTGGCATATTTGCTTAATCACGTTTATATGCACTTACAAAACTCAACTCCTTGCTCACTTTCCAATTCTAATTCACGTCCCATATTCGAATTCCCAATTTTAATTTAACAAATTCAAATCACTTAATCAAAGTTAAATTCGACCCAAACCTTTATTAACTGATTTCTTTTAAAATTAATTAACTTCATCCAATAATTAAAAATCAGATTTTTTTATTCCAAAAAAAAAAAAATCAATCCACTTACCCCAATTTATTTCGAATCTATTTTATAACTCAAATCCGGATTTTTCTAATTGAAATTCGAATTTTTATTCACTAAAAATCCCTTTAATTAATTAATTAAATCGTTATGCTTTTTAAACGATTTTACAACTACTTTTCTAAAATTTGATTTTGACATAACTCAAAATCTTTAAGTCGAAATCTAGAATTTTTTCATTCAATAGGTCCAAACGTTTCTGGTTTCATCAAATTCCGACATATATCGAGTTCTATATACTCGATTGAAGTTCGAAATGTCAAATTACGAACTACCGCACTGCGACGAGTTCATTTTTAATTAAATTAATTTATAAACATTTAAAACTTCATTTATAATGAATTCCAAAACCATTCTCTAATATTTTAATATAATTTAAATCAGTTATACAAATCTAACTTAACATCTCTATTTTCCAAAATCATTGATTTCAAAATTCATAACTCGACCATAAATTATTCACGACTCAACTTCTATAATAAATTCCAATTTCGTCAAATATAAATTATTTTATAAAAATTTGATATAACCGAATTTCAATTATAACTTTTCCTTTATGGGAAAAATCAATTTATTCAACACCCCTTACCATTACAAACGAATATCATCCCTTGATAATAGTGAAGTCGTTCAAGTTGGGGTATTTTATTTACCTCTCAAACCTTGAACGACAATTTTCTTATTTTGAGATAGATAGAAGCTTGTAATACCAAAACTCGATTTAAACATCACCTTCTATTTCATTCCGTACATTTGGAAATTTATTTCTAAATTACTCGATGAAAATTACTTCATCACATATATTAACTTCCTTATTTAAACAACTTCAATTTTAATAATCTATTTGAAACTTCATTCCCATTTTTTAGAATATATATTTTTATAACTTATATATATATATTCATGAAATTTATTTTCATATTTAAATTTCAGTTTCTATTCAATATAAACCCAATATCTTATCGAAAAATAATTTATTTATTTTATAATTTTGATATGGTCGAATTCAAATCATAAATCCATGTGGATTCACTCAAAATTTATATTATGATCATCATAAATGATTTTATCATTTCTTCTGAAACGAATCCCGATTCTCCTTTTTAAATTCATATTTGAACTTAAATAATCAAATTATATACTTCAGTTTATAAACATCATTTAAAAATTACATTTCATGTTTTAAATATTAAAACAAATTTCTATTTCAAATTCCATTTCGAAAATATAAATTTTCTTTTTAAATTCAGACTTGAATTTAAAAATTAATATTATCAAATGATAATATTTCTTCCCATTTATAAACATTGTTTATTAATTCAATTACTTGCTTTTATTACTGAAGACAAGTTGATACTTACTAATTCATTCGATATTCAATTTCTTTTTCCGGGAATTAAACTTTTTATTTTTAAATCTAAAATCCCTCTTTATGACATTTCTACATATCAATACCTAGGGCCAGTGATATTTAATCATCCAAATACAAAATCATTAATCCAAATTCAACACATCACACACATATAAATAGATAAACAACAATAAATAAATTTGAGGAATCCAGTTGGATCCCTCCGACCTGTTTTCCCTGCATCCACAGGGTTTAGCCAACATAAATAATACCAATCTTGCTTCAAGGCAGGATATCGCGGTATGAAGATCATCCACTCATATATCGTGGGGCGACGGGGTCATCGGCTTATGATACTGTGGGCATCTGCTAATGGTACTGCGGTAAATATCCAATATATATATAAATATAAGTATATATATATATATAGCCACAACCACCAAGCCTAGATAACTAATATATATAATAACCACAATTTATAAATAAACCGCAATGCAACCAAGCAACCAACAAACAACATATAAATATTTTTATTAAATAAAAATTCGATTATAATAAATTATAATTGAACCAGAGAGTGAGTTTACTCACCTTGATTTTTATTTGCCGAATATCCAGTTTAATCCAATATCATCTCGGCTTCAAATTTATTCAATAAGTATGTTTATTATTTTATTTATCAATTAAACTATATTCATTTTAAATTAACGGCTAAAGAAATAAACAACTATTCTATGGATTTTAAAATTCTTATACCTCATTGCTATTCTAAATTCTCGACAAATTGACGAAACGTACTCTTGAACAGCTCCAAAAATATTGCCTAATCCACCATGACATTTCATCGAACACTTTTCGAACAATCTCCATTCCATTCTATCACATGGTCCACTATCGAACTATTGCCACAATATCCACACTGTTCCCATAAATCCCAAATCCAGTCAATATAACCCACTCCTATCCCCATCTCGTCCTCGAATAACACTAAAAATGCCCTTGAATGGTCTCAACTACATCATCTCCAAACTGCATCCAAACAAGTTTACTTACCACACTCATTCCTACTGCAAACATCATAGTCGAGCTTCATATTACCCACTGTCTGTCATAATTCAACTGGCACAGTATCAAACCCCAATTTTACATTCACAAACCATCCATGCTTTCTTCCCATCACGCACACGCATCCACATGTCACAGACTACCCTTGTTCACCATCAAATTCCAATCACACTTCAGTCCCCTTTGATATCATTATCACACCCCTTTTTGCATGCCTGCTCCATATCTTTAAAGAACAAATCAAACTTCCTATATTTTCCCTTGTTCGAACCCCTCGACAACCCCAACATCATCAGTATCGAACTCCAAAAACTCATCGCAAACTATAGTTCGCACCCAAACCAGTCGCCCTTTCCTACTTAGCTCCGACATCCTTATCGACAGTGAACCCCCATAATCGCACCTGGTCGGAATCCTTTCTGACACTCGAACCAAACTCACGGCAACATCGACCATTCCATCGAACTGAAAATCGCGAGCAGCTTGATCTTGAGGTCGCAGATTAAATCGCAATTCACCCTATTTTTTTAATTGAATGGAGGATCGATTTTTTTCGAATAGCTGAGAGAAGAAAGGGACGAAGAATGGAAAAAGAAGGGAAGGCAGAGGATTTTAATTTGATTTTGGAATGGGGAGAAAAATGTGAAGGCTATGGATTGATTCATAGACGCAAAGGGGGAGCATCTCATGCACGAGCCATTAATTCAGTGCTTCCTTGATATTAAAAGGGAGAGACATTACGGTATAAGCATTAAAAGGAGAAGATGGTGTAGTTAAATCAGTAGGCTGCGTTGGATATAGGTTAGCTCCTACATATATATATATATATTTATATATAATTTTTTTTAATTTGTTTATTTTGATTTGAAATGAATTTGTTTAATTTAAAACATTTTGTGTTATCGAACTCTGTCTTGTGCGTAGCGACTAACATCTCTAAGGTTATACCACTGGTTTAGACACACTGAGACAGGCTTTGAAGTCTAAATTCGATTGTACGAAGAAGATTAAAAATTTTAATCGACGATTAATATTAAAATGTAAATCGATTCAAACAATTACATTCATCAATAGTAAATTATTATTATCATTCTAATTCAACTAGAATTTATATTAATCAACTGAATAATTTTTCAATTCAGTTTTTAACCGTGAATTAAATTATTTGTTAATAACTCGATATATTCGAAATTAAATTGTATATCCATTATTAAATTGATAAATTCAATAGAAAATTTATTTATATTTCCAATTAAATATTTAAAACTAATTTAAATATTCATTATATAACAACTAAAAATCCGGGATGTTACATTATACACATGCATGAACTGGTAGAAATGAGGTCCTTTTTTACTTTCTGTTTATACATATGTTTGAATAAATTGTTTGTGGCAACTCTCTACAACAATAATATGATACTTTAGATATAGCTCTGTGACAAACTATATAAAAAACAAGAGTAATTAAATCTTACCATATGAGTATCACTTCCGAATCCGCTTGGGTTACTCTACTTCAGCTTGAACATCTAAGAATCATAACATTGGGTTTGATGATTTATTTTACAATAACGAACTTTTATTGAAGCTAAACTTCTATTTCGATTCATGTTCTTCCTGTTGTACACATTATCGATTCTTCCCTAGAAAGTATCACCACTCTGATCAGCACTACGAACAGGGTCGAGGGAAAGTGAGCAGTAGATGTAGCAAAGATCATAGTCTTCCGCAAAACTCCAACTTACGGTAGTAACCATTCCATCGATTGAATGTACCATCATGTAAATCAAAACCTTCGAAGCTATTTCTTGCTGCATTAACATCAAAATCACTACTCATTTTAGATTGAAAGTTTAGATTTGTAGAAGAAGATTTATTGTCAAAGATAGAAGAGGAGTGGTATAGTTATAGGAGGAAAGGAAAAACATAGCCGTTGGTAAAAGGAGCCATCGGAAATAATTTCGTTGCTTTCAAGCGGTTGTTCAACAAATGCTGGTATGATAAAGCCGTTAGATTCCAGGCGTTTACTAAACAAATGTCTGGAATCAAGCGTTTGTTTAACAAACGCTTTATCTTAGGCATTTGTTGAACAAGCGCCTTATTTGAGGCGTTTGTTCAACAAGCACCTGGATAGTTTGCATATTCCGAAAGCCATTGTTTATACACACTATTAAGGGGGTTTTTGGTGTGAATTTCGTAAATTTGGAAATCCTGCATCGGTTGGAATTGCTCTAATCATTGGGTCACAAAACTAAAATTGAATTTATAGATAGTGTGATGACAAGAACATCGAAGTTTACGCTTCTAAAATCAGATATAAAAATAACAAGCACAATAAATTCTATATACTTTCTAATACCAAACACATTTCACATGGAAATCAATCATCACGCAAAATCATTTTGCATGACGAACAACTGCCGACCAATATTTTTTTCCATGTTTATCAACCACTGAACTACCGTTGTTCGGGTGGAAAATGATGTTGATCGGCAGTTGTTCGCTATGCAAAAAAAATGATGTATTTGGTATCCCTTTAAAATATTTGGTATTAGGAAGAGGATAGTATAAAATTATATGATGTTTTCTTAGTAATGGCATTTGGAAGAAAATAAAAACAATGTGCCCTTAGCAACCCGCTATATATATGCACTATGCTGCTAAGGACACCCAGTTTTCCTTTTCCTAATACCACAAATAAAAAAATAAACACAATAACTTTTATGTACTTTCTAATACTAAGCACATTTCACACAGCAATCAACCAACGTACAAAATCGTTTTGCACGATGAACAACAGTCGATCAGCAATATTTTCCATGTTTATCAACTATTGAACTATTGTTGTTCGGTAGTTGATTGCAGCGGAGAACGATATTAGATCTATGGTTGTCAGCCATGAAAAAATTGGAAATGGTGCATCTGACACCCTATTAAAAAGTTTGGTATCAGAAAGAGTGTAGTGTAAAATTTTATGTTATTTTTTATTAATGGTATTAGGAAGAAGAAAATGAGGTGTTCTAGCAACGCTCTATATAGATGAGACATATAATGGTGGATATTTATTATGCCAAATCATGAATACTGGACCGTAAGTCCAATAGTGCTCGCCTACGGTTCATGGTTCCTAATGTAAACTACGATAATTGTGCAGTTTTTTTTTTCAAATTAAATAAGTCACTGTACGAGGATAATGGTATACAATACACTAAATCATTTAAATTTTTATGACATCAAATCATATAATATATTTTTCAAAATCATATTATTAATCATATATGAAACAATGTCATATTATCATACTTAAATCTTAAATATACAGTGGTGGTACTATATTATTATTAAGAAAAATCACAAAAATTAAAAGTATAACGTGATACTATTTACGATGAAATGGAAACAAAAAGTAGTAATAGCGACAATAACCGTAACAATATCGACTATATCATTCACAATTTTAATTAAATAATAAAATTTTGAGGATAAAAATGTGAAAGCTGAGTGTTATTTAATTTTTGGAAACTGGGGTTTTCAAGAGATAGGTTTAAAGGCTATTTTAAGATAATAATGTTGAAATATTTGTTCATGCACACGTAAGGTTATTTCATTTTAGGGACCGTAATGCTTTAAGATTAAAGGTTAACCAGAGTCAAACTGAAGTTGGATTAGGTCTTTAAAACACCGAATTAAATACAATTTTCCTATATGTGTGTATACACACATAAAATAGTAATATAATTTTTTAATAATTGGCTTAGAAGCACAATTTTTTGATCCGACCATGAACTTTTGAGGTTACTCTTATATATTTGTATCTTTATATATTACTTAAAAATAAGGTGTAATAATCAATTCTTTTTACAAATTCAAAATACATTTCTACAAATACTAGCAAATCTTAATAACACTTAAAATAGGATTCTAGCAAATAAATAGTCATTACAATATCGTTTTCTACTAGATACATATGCATGCACGCACATACACACATGTATATATGTACTAATAAAAAATTAGGTATTGTAACTTAAAGATAAATCTCAAACTAATTACACATGATTTCAATGCAAAATTATAATTAGATATATATATATACATATCATGTAATGTTGACGTCAAAAGTTAGACACTAGTGACAGCCAACCCCCAATCGTGCGTATGACACACGAATAATGATTATAGAGTGCAGAAAATATAGAGAAAACAGGGAACATGCAAGACTTTTTACAGTGGTTCGGCAAAAGACGGTGCCTACGTCCACTTTATATGTATATCAATTTTTTCTCTGATTACAAGTACAAAGCTTTTTCTCTTTGAGGAGAGAAGAAAAGATGGCTATTTCTGAGTTAGCCATGGGAGAAGCTTAGAGGAGAAAGCTGAGAGTGCTTTTAGAATTTGGATTTCCGAAGAGGTCTCCAAAAAATGGTCCCTTTTCCTCTTTGAGCTTTGAGGTATTTAAAGGGGAAATAATGTGCTGAGCGGACCACCACGTGGCCTTCCTCTTTCTCGGAGCTTGGACACGTGGAGCTTGATCATTGGTAGCAATTGCGGCGGTAGGACCTATTCCACTGCTCATTAATAGTATCCTCGGAAATAGCGGCTTACGTGGCACTCGAGATGAGGTGTATCAAAAGTAGAGCTCTGTCCAGATATGGTTGACCACCTTTATTGCCTTGAAAGTCGGGCTGAGCATTTGAATGGCTCAGCTAGATATTTCTATGCAGATCCAAGATATTCGGTCGATGCACCTTTTACAGGAGCGATTTTCTTGGTCAGCTGGGATAGTAAATTTTCTGGAGTGAGTTATCTGCTGTAGGCACTGGCTCGGGCCGACGCCTGAAGGAGGCTTATTTGGTCTGAGCTTTGGCAACCCGTGCATTGTTGAACGACATGTTTCTGGATATTGGGCTTCGATCTGATCCATATTAGCTTTTGCCAAAAAGATAGTTAACACTTTTCCCCTCAGAATACATCTTCTTCTGTAGAGGGAGGTGCGTTCTAAACTGTGATTCGAAGCACAATAATCTAAGTAGCTATGGTCACGACGGTCCATATTAAGGCCAGAAGTCCGATGGTCTCGATGATTGTATTAAGACCAGAAAACCGATGATCGAAGAAGGTTGTATTAAGGTCAGAAAACTGACAACCATCCAGTACCGTATTAAGGCCGAGATGATGATCACCGACTTTAGTCGTGAGATCTAGTACCTGCAAAGATAAGATATGCCATCCTCGGTCTGGAGAAGGCTTTAGTCATAATCGGTCGAGCATTGAATACCCAACCAGAGTCATGGGCGAGCATTTATTACACTTGGCTTTGAGAGATGGCGAGTATTAACCATACTCCTCTTACAGAGGTGGCGAGTATTAACCATACTCAGCTTACAGAGGTGGCGAGTATTAACCATACTCGGCTTATGGAGGTTGCAAGTATTAACCATACTCGGTTTAGGGAAAGTATTTTTTATGCTTGACTCATGTAAGATTGTTATGTTTAGCGAGCAACAGGCGCGCTTGGTTCAGAAAAGGGGGGCGAGTATTAACCATACTCGGCTTAGAGAAGTGGCGAGCATTAACTATACCCGACTTATATCATCCAAACATAATCCATGTTTACAAAAGAAAGTTCATAGTTATTAAAGAACTATTACAAAGACAAATGAAAACAAATTCTAGGAGGATAGCAGTTGATTCCAGAGCATGCTTAGGAGCTAAATCCTAACCTTGTACATGTGTACATCAAAGTGCTCATTTTATTGAATACATAAGAAAAGAAATTTAAACTTAATTAATAATAATGCTATGAGCGATAGTCTCAGGGTCCTTTCCATCTCTAAGAGCTCAAGGACTGACCTGAGGAGCTTGGGAAGAAGGTAGCGGCGGCAAGGCCGGGGCGCTTTTCATAACATATTCGGGTAGTTCTCCTCACTTGACTCGATCCTCGACGAGATCACGCAGATGCTGACATTCATTGGTGCTATGTCCAGCTGTGTTGTGGAATACTCAATGTTTGCCGGAATCGAGTTCCATCTGGGTTGGTTCTCGTCGAGGTGGTCTTGGAAGAGCCAGGGACCCTCGTATGTCAAGGTAGATATCGAGCAGAGAAGAGATGAGCTTGGTGTACTGGTCATACTTTCTCTCCGAGGTCGTACATTGCGCTCGTTCCATTCTGGGGCCTTACCTCATCCTTTATTCTGGCCATTGGTGTTGGATGGACTTGTTTGCTTGGTGGCGAAGACCTCGAGGCTCTCCATCTCAATACTGGCATCTTCTTGTCGGAGGAAACGTTCGGCCTCGGAGTAGAAATCTTCAATATCTTTGGGGGGACCTCTGGTTAAAGAGATGGAAAATTTTGATCGATTCTGAACTCCTGCAATGACGGCCATAAGCACCATCGACGGCTCAGGTCGATCGACTAATACTACAACCACATTGAACCTTTCGAGGAAGGATATAAAGGTTTCCCCTGATCGTTGGTTGATGGTGGACAGGAACATGACACTCTTTGGTCGACAGATATGTACTTTGAACTATTCGATGAAACGGGGGACCAACGTGTTCCAACTGCCGATTGACTCCGTTGTTATCTTCCAGAACCACATTCCGACTATGTCTATGAGGAAAAGTGGGAAGCACTTGGCCATGACGTTGGTCGATGCACCGAGTACTTCCATATGGCGCATATATCGCATAAGTTGGATGGTCAGGTTAGTCCGTCTATTGTACGGTCCGATGGCTGGAAATTTGAAGTCTGAAGGGTTTCGGGAGTTTCTGATTTCCCTAGTGAAGGGGCTGCGATGGACATTATATATATCTTGCTGAGAAGAGGTACCCCGAGTGAAACGTCGGATGATGCTTGCAAGCTGGCTTCCATCTTCGAGGAGCCGTTGCCATGAATTTAGCTCTATATTCAGGAGGAACTTCGGTACGAGGATCTGAAAAAGCATGCTTGGAAGGGCGGTCGTTGGCTGGGCCCGTCCTCTGAGAGTTGAGTGAAGGTGAGAGTGAGGTTGAACTCCGGCTAGTGGTTCTGGCCAGAATGACCCCTCTTGAACCTGATGAGTGTTAGGTCGGGATGTACTCATGACAGAGGGTCCAGGCTGATCCAGCATGGCATGTGATGATCAGAGCTCGTGTCTACCCCTGGTCGGGGTGAGGTTAGAAGGGTCTACAATAGCGTCTTTTTCTGCCATGGTGAGGACCGGTATGGTGGAGCGGCCTCCCTGGTTCGAAGGGAAGGCCGCGCCAGCTCTTCGTTGAAGGGGAAGAGTGGTTAGATTGGTCTGCTGTAAGATTCCGGGTTGTAATGGGAATGGCATTGATTCTGATGGGGCTGGTAATTGCTCGTCTGGCATGGTGGGTCGAGCTGTTTCCAAGAGTGAAGGCAAAGCAGTCGAATAACCTAGATCTGATCGTGGGCCTATTGAGAATCTGCAGCTGCGCTGGTCGTTGGAAGCGATACTCCTGGCTGTGATTGGTTGGGAGGTGGAGCCGAGCCAGGATGAAATAAAGGTGGAATCTGTTCAATGGCCTGATTCAGCGCAGACTGAAGATCAGTTTTGCCCCAGACCCAGTCGATGGAGGAATTGATGTTGAAGCGTTTAATCCTATCTCTACTCGATCGAGAAGGAAATCCATCAACTGCTGTTGTTGTTCGAGAAGTTTTCCCTGAGATGTCATATTTCCTCTGAATTCAGCCATAATCTTGTCCATGTCGTCCTGAGTAACATATCGGGACACGTTTTCATGTGAGGAGGCTTCCAGACTTTCTTCTGCAGCGTGAGTATCAGCTACATCGGCATTTGTGGGACAAGAAGATGTTGCATCTTTCTTTTGTTTGTTTGCCATGAATTGAGACAAATAGAAGGCCGTAGGTTCGTCCCCTACCAGGCGCGCCAAAGTGTTGACATCAAAAGTTGGACACTAGTGATAGCCAACCCCCAATCGTGCTTACGACACACGATTATTGATTATAGAGTGTAGAAAATATAGAGAAAACAGGGAATACACAAGACTTTTTATAGTAGCTCAGCAAAAGACGGTGCCTACGTCGAATTTATATGTATATTAATTTTTCTCTGATTATAAGTACAAAACTTTTTCTCTTTGAAGAGAGAAGAAAAGACAGCTATTTTTGAGTTAGCCATGAGAGAAGCTTAGAGGAGAAAGCTGAGAGTGCTTTTAGAATCTGGAGTTCCGGAGAGATCTCCAAAAAATAGGTCCCTTTTCCTCTTTAAGCTTTGAGGTATTTATAGGGGAAATAATGGGCTGAGCAGGCCGCCATGTGGCCTTCCTCTTTCTCGAAGCTCAGATACGGGGAGCTTGATCATTGGTATCAATTGCAGCGGTAGGACCCATCACACTGGCCATTAATAGTATCCTCGGAAATAGCGGCTTATGTGGCACTCGAGATAAGGTGTATCAAAAGTAGAGCTCTGTCTGAATATGGTTGACCGCCTTTATTGTGTTGAAAGTCGGGTTGAGCATTTGAATGGTTCAGCTAGATATTTCTATGCAGATCCAAGATATTCGATCGATGCGCCTTTTACGGGAGGGATTTTCTTGGTCGGCTGGGAGAGCGAATTTCTGGAATGAGTTATCTGCTGTAGGCACTGGCTCGGGCCGACGCCTAAAGGAGGCCTATTTGGGCCGAGCTTTGGCAGTCCATGCATTGCTGAAGGGCGCGTTTCTGTATTTCAATGCAAAATTGTAATTTTATATATATCATGTAATGGTTGACTATTTCTTACCATCCAAATCGATAATAAAACCAACTCGAGTCATTCAAAACAACATATTGTTCACAAAGTGAGGGCAAGTTGAATCAAATCACTGATACATAATAGCAGAATATGTTGCAATGGAATAAATAAATACAATAGTATTTCATAAAAGTACTAAATAAAATAGATTAAAGTTACAAACTCAAATACAATGGAAGTCTAAATACATGGGATTTCTAGTACTATCTGACTGAAATAAAAAAATAACAGAAGCAGGAAATGACTGAAATTGATATATAAATGGAGATACGGTGTTCAACAAGTCTCCAACTTCGATAAGTGTAATATCAATACTGTGATACTCAATCTGACCCGAGAAATAAAATAATTTAGTCAGGACTAACAATCTTATGCAAGTAAATCAACTTAGGTAAAACGTGCAATGAAATGCATAATTAACTTACTGGATTTTTGAGATTCCCATCCTTTAAGGATCAGTTAAACCATATACCATACAATACAATATGTTAATATAGTAATACCCATTAGCGCAATATAGCATTGAAAATAGTGTTAAAGAGTTACATTTTTACCTTAACACATTTATAATATCGCAGTCTGTACAGATACTGTGAAGTCCATCGTAAACCGGTGGCTATCAGATGACACTCCATGGGAACAATACAAATCAAACTCGTAGTACAACGATAAAGTAAATATGATAAGGCATGCAAGACATTTCCAATGGTAGGATTCTATCGTTTTCACTCCCAAACCGGTGGCAATGCATATCCGCAACTACCGCCCACCTCAAAATAACACTCTCATAATCTAGGGTGGCTACTAACCAAATCACAAAGTGATAGATTGTTATCGAAAAATTATGCTCATGATATAGATCCAATTTTAGTTATTTTTATTATGACTCGAAATTCATGTCTATCCATCACCGTTCTCTTAGTTCATTCCACTAGCATTCGCTAATCATTCTAGTTCATACTGGATTCTCCACCCTAATCAGGGTTATAAAAGTGGTATTGGTATTGACAAAAAAAAGTTAATATCGACTCTGGTCTTTTTAACAACTAAATGATTATTTTGTAGAAAACCAAAGAACCAAGCAAGTAGTGTTGATAAAACCAATTGGTAATATAAACAACGGTATCATAGCATGTATACAAGAAATAAGACACAAATTGCTCAATGTGGGACAAGACTAACACCAACCTACACGTGCGACACCATTGGCCAAGACGTCCCCAACCACATGAGCCGAAACCAAGCTCTGCTACCATGTAAAAAACTAGAGACCCAAACAAGCGCTCCTAAAACCAATTAATAATAGGAATAATGGTCTCATAGTGTATGTACAAGAAACATGACACAAATTGCTCAATGTGGGGGTAAGACTAACATATTTCACATAATTGTCTTTTATGTTTAAAATCATATTTCAAAATCATAAACCAGTTTACTTCAAGTATTGATTTTACTATCATTTTCGTAAATCAATTCTATATTTAATTTACTTTTCAAGTTTCAAATCTTATGTTACAAAACTGTTCATTATGAAATCCAAATCTTAATTTTATTTTCAATATTACAAATATAGCTATTCAAAGAGATCTTTATATTTAAATAATTTGGACTTAATTGCTTGGATTTGAAATATACTTTTATTTGAAAATGGTAAATTTAAAATAAAGTTTGAGATAGCTATAGAATATATATAATTGTTAAATTTATAAAATAGTTCAATTAAAATAGTTATACAATATATGATGATCGAATTAAATGTATATAATAATTTCATAAAATTTGTTATAAAATGTATAATAATTAAATTGAGTATAAAAATAGTTTACTAAAATGGTTATAAGATATATAATAGATATGAAAATTAATAGTAAAATGAAAATTAGGTTAAATAAAATATTTTAATATAAAATAATACTAGCTTTAAAAACAAATTAAATAAATAATCCAATCCTAGCCAAACATCTATATTCCAAAGTTTGACTTATCATTTCTTTCAGATTTCAAATTTCCCTTCAAATCAACTTAGACTTTAATGGTTTAAAATCTAGTGTAAAATAGAGTGGTTTTTTTGGGCAAGGTCGACCGGTTTTTATAGTGTTCCATAACACTTTTTATTAAAAAAGAAAATGAAACATGATAAACAGGTGATATACAAAATGTATATCAACTAGTTACTTCCACACTTGGAAGACTTGTACAATGTTACAATTCCACTAGCTACTTTTCCATTTTAACATTGCATATTACAACTAAAAATGACATAACTTGTCTCCATATTGCTGCACGTCCATATTGCCAATTATCCATTTTCCTGAAGATTCCTGAGCATCTCCTTTTTCCTACTCCGAGTAATCGGAGTTGTCGATCCAGTTTTTCAGTTAAGCTTGAAGTCTAAGGGTCAGCAATAATGTCCGGAGGACTTTCCTTGTATCCAGGAGGAGCTGGAATGTGCGCATACGGATAATTGCACTTGACCGTCGGCGGTGTTGAAACTCTATTGTTGACGCTTATAAGCATTTGTTTAACGAGGTCAGCGACACCATCTAGCCTTGCCTTATCCATCAGATTAAGATTGTTCCTCTGCTTAAAATCTTTGAAAATTTTCACTGCCTTTCTTGTTAAATGATACCGTTTAGAGTTGGAGTTTCTACTAGCTAGCTCTGATTGAAGTTTATCATCTATAACCTGCATGTCACCTTTTATTGATCGCAGCAGAGTCCCTATTGCTGTCTCTTCCATTTGATCTTACTCTGCTAATTTCTTGCTAGCTATTCCATTCATCAATGCTGTTTTCGGTTCAACAGCATCACTTTCCTCCATTATGGCGCCACTTTTACTAACACTATCTACAGTGTAACAACCCGAAAATCTGAGCCAGTTTAAAATTTTTAATTTGGCAATTTTAGCAAATTTTTCATATTTAAAATGAAGTATTTTGAATAATATCGACGGAAAATTTGTTTTGAATAGAATTCGAATGTATATATTATACACATCGTCGTTAGAATATAAATAATTATATATAATTATAAATAGAATTGAAAATGGCGTGGTAGTTCGATAATTCGATTTCAAACTTCAATTGAATGTACCGGGTGCAAAATAATCCGGATTTTAGTGAAACCAAAAATAATAGGATCTATTTGTGAATATCTTTCCAACGAATCCGAAAGATCAAAATTTCATGGCGGGAATCAAAAGATATGTCCAATTGAAAATTCTGAATAGTCGCTATGGAATTCAGGCCCTTAAAAATGGAAATTTTGCAAAAGGCCTCGGATTTCGACGAAACCACTTTTGTTGGGTCCGTGATGTCAAATTATTGCTAGGTTTCAAATTTCATAATTTTTCGAATCAATATGTGAGCGTGGCAAAGGGAAATCCATTTGACCATTTTCAGTTGATTTTAATCGACTGGAAAATGGACATTTTTCCAACGGTCTCAGAATTCGACGAAATTAGTTTTGTTAGGACCATATCGTCAACACGAAGCTAGAAAATATTTTTCTGGAATTTTTAAAGTTCGTATGTGACCCCGGTAAATTGAAATGCGCGTTCAAATTCAATATATAGAGTTATATGTTGATTTTGACGAAAACTGATCGAAACGATCGAATCAACCTACGATACATATCCCATTGTGTTCGGAATGGGGGTAATTAGCTATGGGCGACAGGCGGTGGGCCTCGTTTAGAGGTCGTATGTAAAAGTACCTTTTTAGAAATTAAATAATTAAATAATTAAAAATAAAATTTCCTCTTTCTCCTCATTACCTTTATCTCTCTGGCCCCCCGTTGAAATTCATTCCAGAACAAAAAAAAAGAAAAAAGAAAATGGCGATGGCCATCGCCATCGACCGCGTCGCGCCTCAGGCGCAACCCCACCATCCACCGCGACCCCACATCCCCCTCCGCCGCACGAGACGCCGCTCCGATCCTGGCCATCACCCTCCTCCGCGCTTCCCCCTCCCCTCGATTCTCCTCTCCCTCCTCCGAATGAAGAACGCCGTCGCCCCCCTATTTCGAACTGTAAGTCTTTACTGTTCTTTATATTTTTTTTAAAGGAAAGGCAATATTTTTATACAAAGAAAAGTTAGTTTTTTTATAACAAAGGAAGATATAATTTTTATAATGTAGAAAAGTTAAAAATATAATTTTTATCGTATGTAAAGGTTGAAAATATAATTTTCATATTATATAGATAATAAAAATATAATCTTTTATATTGTAGAAGGATAAAAATATGATTTTTACATAGTAGGAACTATAAAAATATAATCTTTATAAAATAGAAAATATAAAAATATCATCTTTGTATATGTAGCGAAATAAAAATCTGATTTTTATTATATATACATTGAAATAAAGAGGTGATTTTTATAGTGATGAAATAAAAACGAAATCTTTATATTTGAAAAGGCGAAATTTTTATATAGAAAATAGCGTGATAAAAATAGAATTTTTATCAATATAGTAGCGGTGTAAAAAATGGATTTTTATAAATTGAATAGCAAAGTAAAAATTCGATTTTTATATATTGAATAGCAAAGTAAAAATTCGATTTTTATATATTGAATAGCAAAGTAGAAATTCGATTTTTATATATTGAATAGTAAAGTAGAAATTCGATTTTTATATATTGAATAGCAAAGTAAAAATTCGATTTTTATATATTGAATAGCAAAGTAAAAATTCGATTTTTATATATTGAATAGCAAAGTAAAAATTCGATTTTTATATATTGAATAACAAAGTAGAAATTCGATTTTTATATATTGAATAGCAAAGTAGAAATTCGATTTTTATATATTGAATAGCAAAGTAGAAATTCGATTTTTATATATTGAATAGCGATGTAAAAAATTCGATTTTAAAATACATGAAGTGATTATAAAAATATGATTTTAATTTGAAAGTGAACAAATAAAAATGTGATTTTTATTTTAAAGACATCAGTATATAAAAATGTGATTTTTACATATGTAGTGACTACGGGCAGCGAAAGTGACAAAAGGCAAGAACGACGAAGATTTCTACATAAGAAGAGTCGTGGCGTTTGGTTTAGCTATCGGTGAGAATTTCTCACTCTTTAATTTCTTTTTCTAGTTATATATATATATATATATACTAGGATGTAGACGGAGTTTAGTTGCACCCGACACAATCGTCCACAGACCATGGACTTGTTTGTTTGGTTGTGTAGTTGGTTAGATTATTTGGTTTGAATTGAATTGTTTGGGGAAATGGAATTGATTTGATTGATGTGTGAATGGCGTAGGCCTTCACTAGACCGGGGATAAGGCTAGGCCTCGTCCCGTTTCTAGTATCGTGCCATTATGCCGCCAAAATTTTCTAAAATAAGTTAGAAAAATAAAAATATCATTTTATTGAATAAATGAACCGAATAGAATATTCATAGGTTGAATAAAATAATTTGATCGTTAAAAATATAATTTTTAACGTGAATATGAATATAGTGAACATGAATAAATAAATATTCATTTACAAACCGGACAGTTCGTTTATGTACGCCTATTTGACTGATATTGATTAGGTCGATAAATTTTACACATCTCCCAACTGCACAAATAAAATCTGTGTTTGATTGTTTGAAACCCCACACGGGTATTGGGACGAAATACGACATACACTAATCCCAATAATTAGTTGTATGTTGATCGATGGATCGACAGGCTGTTATAAGCGTTAGATATCTATATTTGATGCTTATACAGTGTAGTGCACTTTGGATGATGGTTGATTATTTATCGTTGCTATTATATACATGTGTTGTATGGAATCCATATAATTAACTTTATATGGTAATTGATTGGGCCTCATTCCAATCGGGAAAATAAAGAATATTATAAAATAAAGGTTCATGTGTTGACTGTACTTATCCGTTGAGATTAGTCATGTGTTGAACGAAATATTTTAACAATAAAATTTACATCATTATATTGTAAAATAAAGGTTCATGTGTTGACTGTACTCATCCGTTGAGATTAGTCATGTGTTGAACGAAATATATTAAATAACAAAAATAGTCACACGTGGATAGTACTCATTCGTTGAGATTAGTCATGTGTTGACAAAAATAAATATTCATTTGTTGAATAGAATAACGGAATTATTGAAATATATAAAGCCGTGTTGATTAGAGATGCGCTATTTTGACGCGAACGATATTTATATCGATTATATTCGTTTTTAGAATCAAATAGAAATTGAATTGAATATATAACGAATTTGATTTGAATTGAATATATAACGAATTTGATTTGAATTGAATTGAATAGAAAACGAATTTGATTTGAGTTGAATATATAACGAATTTGATTCGTATTGAATTGAATAGAAAATGATTTCGAATTGAATTGAATATAAAACGAATTTGAATTGAATTGAATAGAAAACGATTTCGAATTGAATTGAATATAAAACAAATTCGAATTAAATTGAAAAGAAAACGAATTCGAATTGAATTGAAAAGAAAATGAATTCGAATCGAATTAAAATCGATTTGAATTGAAATCAAACAGAAATGAAAGTAAAAAGGATTTAAAAATAGAAAATTCAATTTTGATTTGAATTTGAAATAAAGGTTGAAATTGTTTTTGAAACGAATTTAAAACTATTTATAAAATTCGTTTTAAATAGAAATCGATGAAATATATATTATATATATTATATATATAATACAATGGCCTGAATAGAACGCGCTGCGCCGCGGCAGTTCATGAATTTCGACCATTAATTTTAAACGGACATTACGGGAGATCCGACCGTCGGATTCTCCTAAAACCGGAACCGTTGGGTTCGTATCGAAAAGAGCTTTCTAACGAATACTAGAAATTTGAAATCTAACAGTTGGATTTGGAGATACGTCCAAATCAAATTTGGAAAAGGTCGCTGTAAGTGCAGTTCGATGGCCGCTGATGGAAATCGACTGTACGGGCCTTGATAAAATTATTAAAAATAGTAATAATTTGAGTAAAATCATAAGTAATGATTTGGGAAAAATTGGGATGAAAAACTCCATATTTGAAAAGACAAAAATAGATTTTTATCGAAATGAACTAGTTTTGAACTAAAATTAAACCCGTTTATTTTTAAATAAATAAATTGGATTTGAAATGGGTTTTAAATAGAATTGATTTGGGTTTATCGTGAATTGTGTTATAAATGACACTAGTTCTTTAACCCAGTAAAAGGAGTTTTAATGAATTTACAATTAGATTGAAATGAGAATTGATAATTTAAATTATCAAATTTGGAAAATGAGCGAGAATGGAGTATCACCAGTTTTGCTCCAAAGCGATAGTTAAATCTTTAATTAGATTTGAACGTGAAATGGTAACTAATTTTACCGATAACACCGTGGTGTTAGATATGGAGTATTAACAGTTTTTCTTCATGGGATGAATAGGTTGGGATTGGGAAATAAAATAAATAATTACTTCGGTATGGTTCGCTAATCTCGACTAGTTTGGAAAACCATAATTTGGTTTGAATTGACATCCAAAGGAAGATTAAAGAACAAATTTTAAAGAATTTGTCTTGGATAAAATTAATGGGAACCTTTCCTTAAGAATATGAAATTTAGAAACTAGCGGTAGGTTAGTTAAGAAGAATGGCTTCCTGGATATTGATCCGATGTTGGTTTCGGCCTTCGGGGTTAATATTTGGGAAATTGCTCTCTTACTGATTTAGGGTTAGTGGCTAATGAATTGGAATGAGGCGTATGTTGTGTTTGTGTAACATTTGTTTTTAATATACGCGGGTTGTTCGGAAAGGCCGGGTTCATACCCATTCTGAATAACCGATTCGACGATATGTTGAAGATAAAACGGTGGTTGAAGACCGGAAGTCTTCATATCGTTTGGGTGATTACTGATGATCTTGATTGAGCTTTACACCCAAGATGAGGGAATCAGTTGGCGGTCATCCAGACGTACTTGGAGATGGATGGATATGCGAGGAAAGTGCCTCCGGTTTCGTTCAGACCCAGAACGAACATGTAAATGGATTGTGCGTCTGACATTGGATTTTATTCTGTGTTGATTGATTTCTGTTAAATATATATTTGTTTGGCGGCGGAGAATTTATTCTCTTGCTTAACGCCCTTCTCTGAGACGTACAAGCTTAGAGGTTATATATCGATAGATATCAATCGCATGGCATGAATTGCCTGTGTGACACGCTGAGTTGCATAGATCAAGGCTTCTGTTGAAAAGCAAAGTCTTGTGGTTGATGATCAAAGCACGGCCTACGTAGCAGCTTTGTGTATAGCGTGGATTCGCGAGCCTCACATCTCGGTATGAGTTAAAAACGGGATACGGACCGTTGGGAGAACACGACGTTTCTTTCTAGCTTTGGTGGTGTCAGTGACTTACCAGCCCTGACATTTATATACTTTTCACCTTTGTGGTTGTTGGATGCGAGTCGCCTCGATTATAGGTCTGTAAGGACCGGGAAACGTGTGTTCAGGAATAATTAATCCTCAAACGTAAGAGAGGACCGGCCCAGCCGAATCCAGGGGTTGCCCAGAGTGTGTAGTCCCGAGGCATTTGCTAGAGTGTCTCGAAGCGGAGAGGATCTTGCCCTTTGCCTCGACTCATGACGGAAATCCAATTTCCAATACGAGATATCTCGGTTTTATTTGTAGAGCCTAGTATGGCGACATGATAGATGGTACCCATGCCGCCTAGGATTGATATTTATGATTGAAATTGTTTTGACACTATACACTTATTATAGTATCAAATGATTTGTTTTTAAACGTACCAAGCATGTTTGGCTATTATAAGGGAAAACCCTATCCTCCGGCTTGCGTTGCATTGTGTGATGGGACCTGGGTCTTATAATAGCTTCATTTTTCGAAAAAGCATTGCGTTGTTTATTCTATGCACTGGTGTTCTTGGGAGGAAACCCGTTCCGTGTTATACGGTGTGGTCCCTTGAATTACCCTCTTTTAAAGTAAAGCTTTAAATAACTGTTTTAGTTCTCACACAAGTCACATGACTGACCTGGAGTTTATTGTTTTAACCTAAACTCTAGGTGCCCCTATTTTCGACACGGGCAGCTAGCAGTTTTGGTTTTGCAGATTTATATTCACAGGATCCTGATTTACAGCTGGAATGATATCCGGAAAGCTCTGTATCCGTATTACTTTCAGTTGTGTTTAGTATTATTTTTCCGCTGCAATACTGTATTTAAATCTCTGATATCGTTTGTTGTATAATATTTATTCATACTCTGTATATTCTTGTATCTGATGGGATTGTTGTAATAACAATGAAGTGTTCTTCCGTCTGCGTACATTTGTGTGTTGTTCTCAAAGTATCCGCTCTTTCCTTCACGGGGAAGTAACGGGTTCTTACAATTGTTATCAGAGCTTTGGTTTACAGAGCTCGAGGACAAGGCACATTAGAACCATACGAAAGAATTCATCAGATATTGGATTAGTAATATCCAATTAGAATGACTCGTTAGAGATAGGATCAGTAGTATCCTAGAACGAGTGTGAAGAGTATATTTTTCAAATGAAAACAATTTTGTTTTGAAAATTTAAACCATTTTATACGTATTTGATTATTTATTTATTTTGAATTTGGACAATCGAGTATATAAAATTTTGCTTATACACGTCATGAACGTATATTCGAAGTTTTAATATACTGGATGGATATAGAATCACATTCTAGACACCCGGAGATGGTTCTGATGATTGATCGATCATCATCAGAACTTATGTTCGTGTTTCGAAGGTATGATATCTATATATTTCCATTAGACTGGTGTGAGAACCAAAACTTATATAGATAGATTTATTGTTGTGATTTGGCATCAAAACATGATTTTCTGTGTATATATATCAAAATTATGAATTGGAAACGTTAAATTCACTAATTGATTGACGTTTGTGCTGTTTGTTTATTTGTTTGACAATTTTGAACCATTAAGCCTAATTGAACCGAATATTGAACTATATTGAAATTTGGTCGCATTTGCTTGCATATACATGTACTTACATTGAACAGGTCATAGCAAGGAGGCTAGAGCAGAGAATAAAATTTGTTTGCCCGACAAATAGGTACATGTTTACTATAATTTACTGTTTTGTTTGGGTGATGATGATTTTATGAGCCTATTGGCTAGACACTTGGCTTTTTCTTTTTCTTTTTGAGATCAGAAGGCCTATATGGCAATTTCGGGATTTTCCCATAGCTCCCGGTGCAGGGGAGGTTATGGCGAAATTTTTCGAAAATTTAGGGTGTTAGCCAAATTTTTGAAAATTTGAAAATTCTCAAAAACTGAAAAGTTGGAGAATGGAAGCCAGATCGAACGTAGTGTCGATTAATCAAACCACTTTCGACTTTGTTCCTTTTCGGGGACGAAAAGTTTTAAGTGGGGGAGATGGTAACAACCCGAAAATCTGAGGCAGTTTAAAAATTTTAATTTGGCAATTTTAGCAAATTTTGCATATTTAAAATGAAGTATTTTGAATAATATCGACGGAAAATTTATTTTGGATAGAATTCGAATGTATATATTATATACATCGTCGTTAGAATATAAATAATTATATATAATTATAAATAGAATTGAAAATGGCGCGGTAGTTCGATAATTCGATTTCAAACTTCAATTGAATGTACCGGGTGCAAAATAATCCGGATTTTAGTGAAACCAAAAATAATAGGATCTATTTGTGAATATCTTTCCAACGAATCCGAAAGATCGAAATTTCATAGCGGGAATCAAAAGATATGTCCAGTTGAAAATTCTGAATAGTCGCTATGGAATTCAGGCCCTTAAAAATGGAAATTTTGCAAATGGCCTCGGATTTCGACGAAACCACTTTTGTTGGGTCCGTGATGTCAAATTATTGCTAGGTTTCAAATTTCATAATTTTTCGAATCAATATGTGAGCGTGGCAAAGGAAAACGCGTTTGACCATTTTCAGTTGATTTTAATCGACTGGAAAATGGCCATTTTTCCAACGGTCTTAGAATTCGACGAAATTAGTTTTGTTAGGACCGTATCGTCAACACGAAGCTAGAAAATATATTTCTGGAATTTTTAAAGTTCGTATGTGACTCCGGTAAATTGAAATGCGCGTTCAAATTCAATATATAGAGTTATATGTTGATTTTGACGAAAACTGATCGAAACGATCGTATCAACCTACGATACATATCCCATTGTGTTCGGAATGGGGGTAATTAGCTATGGGCGACAGGCAGTGGGCCTCGTTTAGAGGTCGTATGTAAAAATACCTTTTTAGAAATTAAATAATTAAAAATAAAATTTCTTCTCTCTCCTCATTACCTTTATCTCTCTGTCCCCCCGTTGAAATTCATTCCAGAACGAAAAAAAATTGGCGATGGCCATCGCCATCGACCGCGTCGCGCCTCAGGCGCAACCCCACCATCCACCGCGACCCCACATCCCCCTCCGCCGCACGAGACACCGCTCCGATCCTGGCTACCACCCTCCTCCGCGCTTCCCCCTCCCCTCGTTTCTCCTCTCCCTCATCCGAATGAAGAACGCCGCCGCCCCCCTATTTCAAACTGTAAGTCTTTACTGTTCTTTATATATATATTTTAAAAGGAAAGGCAATATTTTTATACAAAGAAAAGTTAGATTTTTATAACAAAGGAAGATATAATTTTTATAATGTAGAAAAGTTAAAAATATAATTTTTTTCGTATGTAAAGGTTGAAAATATAATTTTCATATTATATAGATAATAAAAATATAATCTTTTATATTGTAGAAGGATAAAAATATGATTTTTACATAGTAGGAACTATAAAAATATAATCTTTATAAGATAGAGAATATAAAAATATCATCTTTGTATATGTACCGAAATAAAAATCTGATTTTTATTATATATACATTGAAATAAAGAGGTGATTTTTATAGTGATGAAATAAAAATGAAATCTTTATATTTGAAAAGGCGAAATTTTTATATAGAAAATAGCGTGATAAAAATAGAATTTTTATCAATATAGTAGCGGTGTAAAAAATGGATTTTTATATATTGAATAGCAAAGTAAAAATTCGATTTTTATATATTGAATAGCAAAGTAAAAATTCGATTTTTATATATTGAATAACAAAGTAAAAAATTTGATTTTTATATATTGAATAGCAAAGTAAAAATTTGATTTTTATATATTGAATAGCAAAGTAAAAATTCGATTTTTATATATTGAATAGCAAAGTAGAAATTCGATTTTTATATATTGAATAGCAAAGTAGAAATTCGATTTTTATATATTGAATTGCAAAGTAGAAATTAGATTTTTATATATTGAATAGCAAAGTAGAAATTCGATTTTTATATATTGAATAGCAAAGTAAAAATTCGATTTTTATATATTGAATAGCAAAGTAAAAATTCGATTTTTATATATTGAATAGCAAAGTAGAAATTCGATTTTTATATATTGAATAGCAAAGTAGAAATTCGATTTTTATATATTGAATAGCAATGTAAAAAATTCGATTTTTAAATATATGAAGTGATTATAAAAATATGTTTTTAAGTTGAAAGTGAACAAATAAAAACGTGATTTTTATTTTAAAGACATCAGTATATAAAAATGTGATTTTTATATATGTAGTGACTACGGGCAGCGAAAGTGACAAAAGGCAAGAACGACGAAGATTTCTACATAAGAAGAGTCGTGGCGTTTGGTTTAGCTATCGGTGAGAATTTCTCACTCTTTAATTTCTTTTTCTAGTTATATATATATATATATATATATATATACTAGGATGTAGATGGTGTTTAGTAGCACCCGACACAATCGTCCACAAACCATGTACTTGTTTGTTTGGTTATGTAGTTGGTTAGATTATTTGGTTTGAATTGAATTGTTTGGTGAAATGGAATGGATTTGATTGATGTGTGAATGGCGTGGGCCTTCACTAGACCGGGGATAAGGCTAGGCCTCATCCCGTTTCTAGTATCGTGCCGTTATGCCGTCGAAATTTTCTAAAATAAGTTAGAAAAATAAAAATATCATTTTATTGAATAAATGAACCAAATAGAATATTCATAGGTTGAATAAAATAATTTGATCGTTAAAAATATAATTTTTAACGTGAATATGAATATAGTGAACGTGAATAAATTGTAACGTCCCGCAATTTTGTCGGTTCCTATTTGAATATTTAAAACAGTTTAAATATTGAATTCTGAATATAAATGAATTTATATATTAGTTAAAACGAAGTTGAACGTATATAAATATATATTAATTTTAATCGAGCTTAGAACGACCTTGCAGTTCGTAATTTAGCGTTCTGAACTTCAACTGAGTGTACCGGACTCGTTTTAAATCGGATTTCTTCGAAACAAGAAACGTTGGAATCTGTTGAACTGTATCTTTCCAACGGTTGTAGAAAATGGAGATTTCGTTGTGTAGACTGCAAGATATGTCCAAATCAAATATTCAGAAAGTCGCTGTGAAATCATATATCGACCGTAACGGTTATTTGAATATAACTTGATATCGGTTGCAAATCGGGACAAGATTCTTTTGAGGCGCAGCGATAATTTAATTTTTAGAATTTTACTGAAATTTTTAATTAATTAAATATGCAACTTTTTATTTGGAGTACTGTGCACCATGTATCGGTATTTCGGGGTTTCACAGAATAAGTCAATCTACCGGTATTATTATATTTTTGGGATCGTGACACCTCGTTGAGCACGACTGTATTCTTACTTCTGTCCGTACGGAAGTGTAATTTTAAGAACTAAGTTAAACCAATCTTTAAACAAGTATAAAATAATTTTCATACTCAAACTTAAAGCCCTTGGGAAAATAGAATAATTTAAACTATAATCAAAATAGAAACAGATTGAAGTGTAGCAGCACGACGGAGGGTGGAGATGTTTGCATACAAGGCGTGATTAGCGTGGAGTTTGGTTTTAATGTTAAGATGGGAGGGTCATTGAACGCGAGCAGTTTGTTTGAATGGGAGAGCTCGTACATGAGGGTGGCACGACGATCTTGAATACTGGGGCAAATAGTGCTAACGTTCCCTGTGAATAAAAATTCAAATAAAAGTAAAATATAAAAAGGAACCTTACCTTTTAAGCAAACAAACGTACCACTACAGCAAGCCTATGTTCCCTATTCTATGTTAAAACCATACCCCTCACGCTGAAAGTCCTCCATTGCCATACACCTACATCTAAGCTACAACAGATCCTATTCCTTCATCAGGAAGGAATTAAAATATATAAATAAGGACATACACGAGCTGAACCTATTTCATCTTCTGGAAAACTTAAGCACCTTTCATCTTTGTTCGCTCTTCTAAAATACTTTTCGTTCGTAGTAAATATATATAAAAAGATAGAAGGGTATTTCTTTTAGTTCGATTATTTTGTAGTGGAATGGGAGTTAGAGGAAGACCGACTGTTTAGTTGAGGTTTCATGAAGATTAGTTGTGGAATAGGATTGTGAAGGAAGTTTGAAGGGGTTATGTGTGTTTAAATGGAGAGGGATGGCAATGCATGAAACCGGAGATAGAAGAGGGTTTGTTGATGGTGGATCTGGGCTTTGATATAGGAATATAGAAAGGGATCTGGTGGTCTTCAGGGAATGGCGTGGGTTTTCAGCATCGTGTGCATGGATCTAGAGCGGGGTGCATGGCATGAGTGAGAGAAGTTCAAACAGTAATGGTATAAGGGGGGGGGTACGCACATGTTTGTGCATGGCATAAACATGGGAATGGCATCTAATACTTGTACTGGGAAGGAACGTTGTGGTGATTGCCTGAGCTTGCAGCGTGATGAAGTAAGGGAGGGACAAGTTCAGACGGTGCGTGTTATACATTGAGTTTAATATAAAAAGAAGAAGCAAGCAGTAAGGAAGAAGTCACGGAAATGCGATGGGTACAAGGAGCGGATTTCCTGGGGTAGAAGAACAAGTGTTCACGGTTTTACTGCGTTCGGTATATCATATAAAGGAGAGTATAATAATGAGTGGAATACATATGAAAATAAAGATGCGATGCATTTCAAAAATTGTAAAACAGGCAGACCAAAATCTGGATGAACAATCCATATGATGGCCTACAATCAAAGGATGTTGTGCAAGGTGCACACACATGTCAATGCCAAGAGCCAATGATGGTTGAAGATTCTCATACTGATAGTAGTTCATAAGAGGATGCTGATGAATTATTTGATGATTGCTACAAGCAGTTTATCGAAACATAGCCGAACAGAATAAACTTCACAAGCAGACAGATAGATAGAAGAATTGAGCTTTGGGTTTAACGATCAGTAATAAGAAAAAAATGCAAAGAAGGGTTTTAACAGAATGCACTGTTGATGTCAGGCCGAGTTCTATATCTGGACCGGAGTGTTCGAACATGAATTGGATGGGCAATCGCGAGCGGATGGCGAAGGTGACAGCAAGGAGGAAATCGAGCCGGATTGAATTTACGGCAGAATTGAACGCCTAGTTTAATCGACCGACGCAAATCGTTATTTAACGGTTAACGCGCCAAGGTGAGTAAAATCACTCACTCTGATCTATTTAAAATATTTTAATTATATTTTAAATGTTGTTTGAATGTTGTATGATGGTCGATTAGGTAGATTTCAATTAAATTGGTTAAATATTTTATATCGTTGCATATGTACACATCATCGGTTGGACACTGATTTCATCGATTAGAATATCCCCTAGTATAGAGTTAGTGAAAATTGTGTTGACTGACATCTGTGGATGCAGAAACCGGTTGGAGGAATCCGACCAGATTCCTCGATATTTATATGTACTGTTTGTTTTGTATGCACTGTTTGAACCCGAATTATATTTAAAACCCGGTGTGAATATTGATGTTGAACGAAAATTCAACATTTGTTTAGATTAAATAAATAAACGATATCGATTTAGAAAATGTTAACAGTCGACCGTAAAACCATCGTTTTGTTAAGAAACTGATTTACCGTCAGGAAAATCAACGAAGTTAATTATAGAAATTATATTTTTATAATTAAAGTGAAGTTTTAAATTATAATAGAAGTTCTATTATAAACCAGTATTTTAGAGTTCGTTTTTATAAAGCAAATAAAAGCGATTGTTGATATTTAAACAAGTTAATAAAGTAATAACTATCCGACGATTAAATATTTGGATAATTATATTTAAGATAAATAATTTAGAGATATCATTAGATTAATTAGATTAATCTAATGTTAAGAAGTAATTAAAACCAGTTAACGAATTTACTGATGGAAATAAGTTGATTTAATCAACTGTTATTTGGGAAAATGATTATCAGATTAATTGGATTTTAGTTAATCGAACGAAACAGTTTGGAAATAAATTAATCAAGATTAATGAGATTAGTTGCCCGTTTAATTTAAGAAGTTATAAATAGAACGATGGAATGAAATGAAAGCGAAGAGCAAATGTTTAAAAATAAATAATAATAAACAACGAAGATTTCAAAGGATGAATATGATGTTATAGAACCGTATTCCAAAGTAAAACAAGGAAATACGATTTGATGAATATTATAAGTGATAAAGGATTAGAATACAGACTTATATCTGTTCTAAGGTAAGAACGTTGTCGATCAAGGTCTGAGAGGTAAATAGAATACCCCAACTTGAACGACTTTACTATTATCGAGGAATGATATCAGTTTGTGACGGAGATAGATGTTAAGATTAATAGAAAAGGAATATGGCAGCATATGCAAGTTTAGAACTATAGCGATAAAATAAACGATGTTGATTAGGCTTAAGCGTAACTGTTATGTCGAGACTAGTTATAACATAGAATATTATAGCGTATGACAAGTTTGAACTATAGCGATAACATAACGCTGTTGATAAGGTAAGGGTGACTGTAATGTTGAGATTAGTTATAAAGGGAATATTACAGCGTATGGCAAGTTTAGAACTATAGCAACAAATTAACTGCTGCGTGACTTTTATATATAGCAGCACTTCCTAGGAAATGAAGCAGTTTAGTTGAAATCCACTTATTCGAAAGTGAGAAATAACGATGTCGTAAGAAAATATAAGAATCAGTTTTAGAAAGAGAAATTGGAGAATCGTGTTAGAAAACAATGACAGCATTTCGATGTTCGAAATGTGATTAGAATTTAAACCGTTAGGATTTGGAACTAGAATTCGACAATGTCGAAAGTATTAAAAATAAACTATTTTCAGGGATTATAATCTGATAGAATAATGAACATTTAGTTTGAAACAAATAAATGTTGATAGGATAACAATCAGTATTTAGTTATAAACTTGATATCGATTTGATAAGAAGTTGACTTAGAGATAGAGTTTATAAAGTGGAATAGGAGTGAAAAGTATGGAAGAGATTTTGGTAAACAAGATAAGGGAGATTATTACGTGAATAAAGATTTATATGATCAAGGTGTTTAGATTTCAATAAGAAGGGATAGTATTCCCATTTCAAAGAGAATAATGTTTTAAAAGTGAACATGGGGCCGATTAAAAGGTTAAAATGAAATTGGAAATATTTTCCAATGTAAATAGAGTAGATTATCCAAGTATAGAAATAAAGAATGTGAAAATAATGGATCAAACGTTGATAACGTATATTTTCTGGGACATGGGAGAATAAGAGTTTAAAATAACTGGGAATGTTTTCCAAGAATGTGAAAAGGGTAAAACGGGATTAGAGAAATAGCCGGTAAGATATGGGAATTCGAATAATAAAAAAGAATGTTAAATAAAAGGTGCCCATGGTTGTGTGCATTTAGTTGTTCATTTGAATGAATGTCTGTATTAACTCCGATAGTTAAATAACCGACTATCGAAGTGTTTTGACCATCGTTGTAAATACGGAGAGACCGGTTGGGTTATTACCCGAAAACCACTCCGTATAGGCATAATCGTTGAGAATTAGATATGCTGAAGATAATTGAAGACGGAGTTAAATGCAAGGATCGTCCAGTTATAGAATGGTGTGTTTTTGTTTGTCCAGTCCCAGGACAACTTGTATGGACGAGTGTCTGACAGAGTATTTCCAACGGTCATGCCGTTGATTTTACGAATATACCAAGTTGGTGGGGAGAAGATAACTTCTCTTTATTCTACACCCAGTGTGCATTTGTGTAATCGATGTGTGATTACGGATTTGACGATGTGACATTCAAAGTGAATGGTGATTAGATGTTCTGAAGATAGACGTAGCCTCTAGCCTCACAACTGAGAATGACAGAAGTTGGGCTAGGCAGCATGGCTAGTTGGGTCATCCCCAAGCAGGGTGTATTGTCACCGATTTAGAGAAAATTCATATTTATACTTCTTTCCGATTCTGTATCTTCGGATGACGGTTGGATGGCCTACAACCGTGGTGGCAATATATTCGCGACACTCAAGCTAAATGAGTTAGCGGTCATGTGTGGCCGGGTTGCAAGACGTTCTTGTTGAACCCCGAGTGTATCCCCTCTAGAGTACACTATTCAGAAGGTGCTCCCATACCTTGTCTGTTGAAAACCATTCTCCGATACGCGCCCTAAGGTTTATGATTTTATACTATATATATGTGGAGCGGGAGATGCAAGCGTTTTACTACTTGTATAATTATTTGGTTAGACATTATCATAATATCACTTGGTTTTGATATCAAGAATACTTTGGATTATAGTAAGGTAAAAGCCGTCCATGTTTATGTGTGGGCCGGTCTTACTATTATCTTCTTATTTGAAAAGGATTTTCAAAGTAAACAGTATGGTTGGAATTTACTCACACCAGTCCCATGACTGACCCATAGTTTATTTTGTTTTGTTTTCCCTAAACTCTTGGGTGCCCAAATTTGTACGGGCAGTCAAGTGTTTCAGGCTTTCCATATTTCACTTGGAGGAGCTCGAAGCAGAAGGCTCCACCCTTAGTATTTAGAGATTATTTCCGCTGTGATAAGATGTATTGTACTCTGATAATGCTATGTATATACAATACAGTTTTGTATTTAAAGTTATGTTATATAATACATTTGATTTGTTCCGCTGTGAGTTTCGTGTTTTACTCTGATTCTGTTCAGTGTGTTCTTCTTCTTCCTCTATTCTATTAGTTCTATCTTTTCTTTCTCACCCTCTAAATTCTTTCTATTAATGTTCCGGTATTTTCGATGCTCGAGAAATTGACAGTGTATTTATGTTGATTTTCTGGGTCGAAAATCCCAGACGTTACATAAATAAATATTCATTTACAAACCGGACGGTTTGTTTATGTACACCTATTTGACTATTATTGATTGGGTCGATAAATTTTACACATCGCCCAACTGCACAAATAAAATCTGTGTTTGATTATTTGAAACCCCACACGGGTATTGGGACGAAATACAACATACACTAATCCCAATAATTAGTTGTATGTCGATCGATGGATCGACAGGCTGTTATAAGCGTTAGATATCTATATTTGATGCTTATACAGTGTAGTGCACTTTGGATGATGGTTGATTATTTATCGTTGCTATTATATACATGTGTTGTATGGAATCCATATAATTAACTTTATATGGTAATTGATTGGGCCTCATTCCAATCGGGAAAATAAAGAATATTATAAAATAAAGGTTCATGTGTTGACTGTACTCATCCGTTGAGATTAGTCATGTGTTGAACGAAATATTTTAACAATAAAATTTACATCTTTATATTGTAAAATAAAGGTTCATGTGTTGACTGTACTCATCCGTTGAGATTAGTCATGTGTTGAACGAAATATATTAAATAACAAAAATAGTCACACGTGGACAGTACTCATTCATTGAGATTAGTCATGTGTTGACAAAAATAAATATTCATTTGTTGAATAGTATAACGGAATTATTGAAATATATAAAGCCGTGTTGATTAGAGATGCGCTATTTTGACGCGAACGATATTTAATCGATTATATTCGTTTTTAGAATCGAATAGAAATTGAATTGAATATATAACGAATTTGATTTGAATTGAATATATAAGAATTTGATTCGAATTGAATTGAAAAGAAAATGAATTTGATTTGATTTGAATATATAACGAATTTGATTCGTATTGAATTGAATAGAAAACGATTTCGAATTGAATTGAATATAAAACGAATTTGAATTGAATTGAATATAAAACGATTTCGAATTAAATTGAATATAAAACGAATTCGAATTGAATTGAAAAGAAAACGAATTCGAATTGAAAAGAAAATGAATTCGTATCGAATTAAAATCGATTTGAATTGAAATCAAACAGAAATGAAAGTAAAAAGGATTTAAAAATAGAAAATTCAATTTTGATTTGAATTTGAAATAAAGGTTGAAATTGTTTTTGAAACGAATTTAAAACTATTTATAAAATTCGTTTTAAATAGAAATCGATGAAATATATATTATATATATATATATATAATATAATGGCCTGAATAGAACGCGCCGCGCTGCGGCAGTTCGTGAATTTCGACCATTAATTTTAAACGGACATTACGGGAGATCCGACCGTCGGATTCTCCTAAAACCGGAACCGTTGGGTTCGTATCGAAAAGAGCTTTCTAATGAATATTAGAAATTTGAAATCTAATAGTTGGATTTGGAGATACGTCCAAATCAAATTTGGAAAAGGTCGATGTAAGTGCAGTTCGATGGCCGCTGATGGAAATTGACTGTACGGGCCTTGATAAAATTATAAAAAATAGTAATAATTTGCGTAAAATCATAAGTAATGATTTGGGAAAAATTGGGATGAAAAACTCTATATTTGAAAAGATAAAAATAGATTTTTATCGAATTGAACTAGTTTCGAACTAAAATTAAACCCGTTTATTTTTAAATAAATAAATTGGATTTGAAATGGGTTTTAAATAGAATTGATTTGGGTTTATCGTGAACTGTGTTATAAATGGCACTAGTTCTTTAACCCAGTAAAAGGAGTTTTAATGAATCTGCAATTAGATTGAAATGAGAATTGATAATTTAAATTATCAAATTTGGAAAATGAGCGAGAATGGAGTATCACCAGTTTTGCTCCAAAGCGATAGTTAAATCTTTAATTAGATTTGAACGTGAAATGGTAATTAATTTTACCGATAACACCGTGGTGTTAGATATGGAGTATTACCAGTTTTTCTTCATGGGATGAATAGGTTGGGATTGGGAAATAAAATAAATAATTACTTCGGTATGGTTCGCTAATCTCGACTAGTTTGGAAAACCATAATTTGGTTTGAATTGACATCCAAAGGAAGATTAAAGAATAAATTTTAAAGAATTTATCTTGGATAAAATTAATGGGAACCTTTCCTTAAGAATATGAAATTTAGAAACTAGCGGTAGGTTAGTTAAGAAGAATGGTTTCCTGGATATTGATCCGATGTCGGTTTCGGCCTTCGGGGTTAATATTTGGGAAATTGCTCTCTTACTGATTTAGGGTTAGTGGCTAATGAATTGGAATGAGGCGTATGTTGTGTTTGTGTAACATTTGTTTTTAATATACGCGGGTTGTTCGGAAAGGCCGGGTTTGTACCCATTCTGAATAACCGATTCGACGATATGTCGAAGATGAAGACGGTGGTTGAAGACCGGAAGTCTTCACATCGTTTGGGTGATTACTGATGATCTTGATTGAGCTGTACACCCAAGATGAGGGAATCAGTTGGTGGTCATCCAGACGTACTTGGAGATGGATGGATATGCGAGGAAAGTGCCTCCGGTTTCGTTCAGACCCAGAACGAACTTGTAAATGGATTGTGTGTCTGACATTGGATTTTATTCTGTGTTGATTGATTTCTGTTAAATATATATCTGTTTGGCGGCGGAGAATTTATTCTCTTTCTTAACGCCCTTCTCTGAGACGTACGAGCTTAGAGGTTATATATCGATAGATATCAATCGCATGGCATGAATTGCCTGTGTGACACGCTGAGTTGCATAGATCAAGGCTTCTGTTGAAAAGCAAAGTCTTGTGGTTGATGATCAAAGCACGGCCTACGTGGCAACTTTGTGTATAGCGTGGATTCGCGAGCCTCACATCTCGGTATGAGTTAAAAACGGATACGGACCGTTGGGAGAACACGGCGTTTCTTTCTAGCTTTGGTGGTGTCAGTGACTTACCAGCCCTGACATTTATATACTTTTCACCTTTGTGGTTGTTGGATGCGAGGCGCCTCGATTATAGGTCTGTAAGGACTGGGAAACGTGTGTTCAAGAATAATTAATCCTCAAACGTAAGAGAGGACCGGCCTAGCCGAATCCAGGGGTTGCCCAAAGTGTGTAGTCCCGAGGCATTTGCTAGAGTGTCTCGAAGCGGAGAGGATCTTGCCCCTTGCCTCGACTCATGACGAAAATCCAATTTCCAATACGAGATATCTCGGTTTTATTTGTAGAGCCTAGTATGGCGACATGATAGATGGTACCCATGCCGCCTAGGATTGATATTTATGATTGAAATTGTTTTGACACTATACACTTATTATAGTATCAAATGATTTGTTTTTAAATGTACCAAGCATGTTTGGCTATTATAAGGGAAAACCCTATCCTCCGGCTTGCGTTGCATTGTGTGATGGGACCTGGGTCTTATAATAGCTTCATTTTTCGAAAAAGCATTGCGTTGTTTATTCTATGCACTGGTGTTCTTGGGAGGAAACCCGTTCTGTGTTATACGGCGTGGTCCCTTGAATTACCCTCTTTTAAAGTAAAGCTTTAAATAACTGTTTTAGTTCTCACACCAGTCACATGACTGACCTGGAGTTTATTGTTTTAACCTAAACTCTGGGTGCCCCTATTTTCGACACGGGCAGCTAGTAGTTTTGATTTTGCAGATTTATATTCACAGGATCCTGATTTACAGCTGGAATGATATTCGAAAAGCTCTGTATCCGTATTACTTTCAGTTGTGTTTTGTATTATTCTTCCGCTGCAATACTGTATTTAAATCTCTGATATCCTTTGTGGTATAATATTTATTCATACTCTGTATATTCTTGTATCTGATGGAATTGTTGTAATAACAATGAAGTGTTCTTTCGTCTGCGTACATTTGTGTGTTGTTCTCAAAGTATCCGCTCTTTCCTTCACGGGGAAGTAACGGGTTCTTACATACAGTTAACTCTATTTGAGCATCTACCGCTTCAGTAACACTTGCATTACAATCAGCGGTTGTCTGTTTGTCATTTCCAATTTCACTTTCCTTTGTATTTTCACCTGCGTTGATTTCATTTTCACCCAATGTGTTCACATCCTCACCTGCTATTGTTGCTTCACTATTTCTTATCTCTCCTTCTTCTGGTTCTTCCTGTCTATTGCAGTCGTAGTTCCCACTCATTACTTCACTTGCTTCTCCAATTCTTTCCAGTACCCCAAATTTGTTACACGATCCAAGGTGACCGTTAGTTTCATTACTTTTTCTAATTGGAGCACTAAATATACTTTTCCATCTACTCGTCACTTTCCTCCACTCTTATTTCCTTCTAACATATATTGGATGTTTGCCATTGTTCTTAACTACTTGCATGCTTGTCTCGCTTATTCTCTTCAACTCTTTTCTAAAAATGCGTGTACGTGCTAATATAATACACACGGATCATGTAATACGGTGTATAACACACAAGTATGAAATAATAGCTAATCAAAGATATATATAAAACAGTAGATGCAGTAAACTAGAAAAATCACACCAAGGATTTTTATATTGGTTCAGAGCACCGTCCTACATCCAGTCCTAGACTTAATCTGGATTTTCACTAACAACCACTTCACTATACCCGGGGTAACAGTATACAACCCCCGAGCAGACGAAAGGGATTTCACGCTTCTTACAACACTGAGGACTTCAACAAGTGCCTCTTACAACACCGAGGATTTCAAGTAAGATGAATATACTTTGTTGTTGACAGTATGTGTTCTTGATAACACGATTTTGTCACTTGTAGTACAAACTTCCTCTAATCTTATCCTCAAATAATATATTTGTGTATACGAAGATTTGGAAGTGGATATCATATTGAATCAAAAGAATGTTAAATAGATTCTAGGATTCAAACGATATATGATAGAATATGAGCAATTTGAGCGCTTGAGAGTTCAAGATTGAGATCAAGAGAATAGAAATTAGACTGACAGAATCGATGATTTGAAATGATGATCTCATGATGTTTATATAAGGAATAAATAGTTGTAACCATTCATGATGAGTTACAAACAACGGTCATGTTTACTGGAGAAGAGAAGCAACCGTTGAAGAAATGGAAGTGTGTATACGAAAGGTTGCTTTCCGAAAGAAAAACGGTCGACAGGTCAAAAAGGACTAGTAGACAGGAATTTTAATATATATACGTTATGTATCCTTGTGCACGTTAATTGTGCGTTCTGGGCAGAAACGGTCGACCGCCTGGTTTTCAACCGGTCGACCGGTTTAGCCCAGATTGCACAGTTAATGTGCACTCATATATTAATATATATATTCAAAGATTGGAGGTATGAGATTATTTGAGGATAGATTTTAACATAAATAACACTACTAACATACCAAATAATCAACCTCTAATGTATAATACCAATGAATATCTTCTTTTTTTTATCATGGCATATCTCTTTGTCAGAAATCAAAACTCTATGAAAATCTTGACTCAACATTTTCTATAATCACTAGGTTCAGCATTCCTCCCTCCATTATTCCTCTCTTCACTGGTTTTGTTTTCTGTTGTACTTATTCCAGCTTTCTTAGACTTACAATTCAAAGTCGAATGCCGAAAACATTTGCAGTTTTCACAAGTTTCCGGCTGCCATAGATAATGGACATAAATGGTCTGTTCATCCCCATCTGGCAGAGCAGCCTGGAATTCATAAATCAATGGAGCATCTGGGGTGATTTCAATCATGCATTTAGCATATTCGAACCTCTCCATACTATCAGTAGATTTTTCCATACATAGAAACTTCCCAACACGTGACGCCATCCAACTTATACCAATATTAGTCTACGCATATAAAGGTATATTTCCAAGATTAATCCACACTGTAACACTCTTTATTAGACTAATATCACTGCCAATTTTTACATCCCAAGGTCTGATTTAAATAATTTATTTTGAATCACTACCGGATCCACTCGAACTATCCTATCCTATCCTCACGGCTAGTAAGTAAGAAGAGAAATATGAAGCCGTTCGTTTTTACCTTCATACCTCCCTGCAGCTTCCAAATCCTTTGCAAGTGATTTGCGACTGCATAAAAATTCAGTGGCTTGTCTAGAAAAAAGCCCATTAGATGATCTTGCCAATGTTCTTTTGCCGCAAGTAGTATTTCTTCAGATGGTACGAGAGCGTTGCCTCTGAACTTGAGATCGATTGTTGGCGGAGCAAAGGACCCTGCATTCTTAGGCTTTGCGAAGAAAAGCGTTGACCATCTTTCAGATCTGACATTAAAGGTATCGATTGGGTTGAGAGGGGGAAAAGCAAGGTCAGGGGGTCAGGAAGAGGGGGAATTGAAGAAGATTGCTGAGGAGGAGGATGATTTGGTTGAGTGTAAAAGGAAGGGGGCGAAGAGAAAGTTAGGCTTGAGGGGAAGTTAAAATAGAGTGTTTACATTAGTTCTATCTTGAATTCAATCCAAGACCATTTACTTCAAGTTGGTTTTGAAACTTAACATCTCAATTCATTTCATTTTATTTGAAGTTTAATTATCATATTCATCATTTAAATCAAATTCTTCAACTTTAAAATTTGTTAATTAAAAAAAAAAATCAATTAATTTTAAATTTAAATCAAATATTTTCATTCACTTAATTTAACAAACTAAATCTTAAAATTAAATCCTTCCTTTAAATCGATTCTAGCTTAAAATCATAAATTCATGTTATAGTATTTTAAATGCTAATTAATACTAAATTGTTTAAATTAACATTCAAAAAGTTCATACATACTTATAAAAATTTCCAAAAATAGTTTTACTGATCAGTTGTGTCTATATATAATTCTCTATCCTATGGATAAGTGGTTCGGGACTATGTATTATTTCAACCCATAAAGGTTAAATTTTAGGATACATATCATTTCAATCCGTACCCGAGTTCAATATCAGAAAAGTATAGTGATTTGAGTATGTATCATGTCAACCATAATGATTTTTCCTATCTATAGCGAACTTGTAGTGTGAGAACAATATACAAATAGCACAACACATCGAAAACTAACATACAATCTGCACATGTCATATATCATGACATCACATATAATTCGAGAGTCATATGTCAATCATAGTATATATATATATGTGTTAAAAGTGAACATTTACAACTTAACATAGCAAAATATTGTGTCATGTATTGATAATAATGAATCCAATCTATAACAAACTTTTCAATAATATTTCATGTAAATCAATTCACTTAACAAAACAATGTCAGCCAAGTGAGTGGTTCTCATCTTTCGTGGTTAAAAGAAGATAGCAATGCCAATAAGAAATATACAACACAGTCTCAAGAAACTTAGAAGAAGAGAGCATTATGGTTTTGGCTAGGGAAGATGGGTTCAGATTTCATAGAATTCACAAAAACATAATTAAAATTTAGTTATTTTAAAACCGATTTTTAGATACGTTAACTGCTACACTACAAGAAAACCGCGTTTAGTTGCAATTATTGGTGGCATTTACAGCATAAGTGCAACAAATATTATATGGCTTTTTTTTAGTTTAATTTTAGGGTTTCCCTTTTGCTTACGCACCGTCACATATTTCCTAGCCACCTTTTCCCCTCTAGCATTTAATTTTCCCCTCTCTCCACTAAAATTTCCCTCTCGCTAAATCAACTCCTCACCATCAGCTCACACAACTCCTCGCCATCAGCTCATATCCACTTCAACCATCGAAACTTCTCTCTTTTGCCTTATTCGCAAGGCCTGAATCTTCAGATCGAGGTAATCAATGTGAAGATGACTGCTTTGAATATTTTCATTACTAGCTCTTTATTTTCACATTGCCCAAATCACTACACTATATATGCTAATTAGGCTGTGTTTTTAGCCGTATCTAAAGCAGTTAGGCATGGTAACAAGCCGTTTCAAAAAAATGTCACGTTAAATTATTAGATACGGTTCTAAACCGTATCCCACTGTAATAACATACAGCTATTGGCCGTATCTAAACGATTAGTTGATACGGCTATAAACCGTATCTTATATATGTATATGTGTGTGTGTATATATATACACACACACACCCAAACAGAAACTGCAGCACATATTATTTGTAACACAAAGCATATATAACACAATTTATGCAAAGGATACATTAATTCACAATTGTAACAGTAAACAAAACAATTGTATGAAATATTTCATTAAACTACAATATATAATGATACATGCTATTTGACTACATTACAATAAATAAGATACATGTTGTTTCATTACAATAAAGAAGATACATAATGTTACATTACAATAAAGAAGATACATACCCTTTCATAGTTACTTTACAATAAAGAGGGTAAACTTCATCAATCAACCATTCTCCGCTTTTTAACTTCGGCGATCGACCACTTCGATCCGCAGCTAATGCATTCACCAAGTTGAAGGTGTAGCTTTCTGGTTAAGAATTTACTGGGTGATTCACCAGGTGGATGTATTTTAGCAGACACACGTGGGTCAGGTATTTATCCTAACTTATGCATTTAACTCAGCGCCAAAACTAGCAAAGGCCGGGATAATATATCAATGTCATATGCTGCTTCACTAAACCTTAGGAAAAAGCATTTGACACTTGATATTATACCCTTTGCCAGTCTTGGTGCTCAGTTAAATGAATAAGCTGGGATAAATACCTGAACCAACGTCGTGAGCTAAAGTGTAGCCACCTGGTGAATCACCCAGTAACTTATAACCAGGGAGTTAAAGCTTCGGCTTGGTGAGGCTTCATTGATGGATCACTCAGTAAATTCTTTACCAGAATGCATCATCTTCGTCTATACTTGCAACTTAATTTGCATTAGAACAATACATATACAACACACACATATTTACACATAAAAAAACATATTTCCACAAGACTAAGTACTGACTTGAATGCACAAGATAACAGAAGAATATACAATTTCAACACACACACCTACTCTGCACAACAACATCATGAACATACAAGCAAGAAGAACACGGTCAGGTCATGGATGAATACAACAAATCAGTGCACAAGCACATGCACATACTTGATGCACATAATGTCATATATATGAGCACAAAGCAACTTGGTTCAAGGCAACAAATCATAAATGGAAAAGCAGTTCAGGGGGAGCAGCAACAACAATTACACATATTTACACATAAAAGAACATATTTCCACAAGACTAAGTAATGACTTGAATGCACAGGATAACAGAACTAGCAAGCAAGAATGAAGTATCTGTTCTTACCAATTTTTAAAGTGTCCAAAACACACAGACGAAAACGTCAAATACGTGTAGCATAGTCAACAAAACTAATATGCTTTAGTTCTCAAATCATACCACATGATTTTTTTGGCACAAACCAGAAATGACACATGCACTTCAGATCAGTAAGGATCAGTATACACGGTGCAATAATTGTAACGACACGGGTTTCGCCCGGACCTAATCGATCGCTAAATCGACCAAAACCGTTCGAATCCCGCATACGCTAACTTTGGGTATACAACACATCAGAACAAATAACAGAAGACTTCAATAAACATCATAATAATGTTACATCAGAGTACAGAATATCAAAGTATATCGAAATATAATACACAGCGGAAGGTAAATTTACATAAATGTAATACAATGCACAGCGGAAATATAAATTACACAGCGGAAGACTGTAAATGTCTGGACACAGCTTAAAGCTTCAATCCAGAATCCTGCTCAATACATCTGCAAAATAAAACTACTCGACTGCCCGTGTGGAAAATAGGGGCACCCGAGTTCGCAAGGGAAAAGCAAACTACGAGTCAGTCATGGGACTGGTGTGAGAAACTCTAACAGTTATAATTAACTTATTTACTAAAATGGCATATCACGGGACCACGCCGCTAACGCGGAACGGGTTTACCCCCATGAATACCAGTGTATAAACAATAATCAATATAGATATATGGATCTACTATGCATCAATCAACATGCAATATCCCAATCTACCCACTTAGATTAATCACTACACTTAGATTTTCTAAATCCAATTCAATTTACAGAAATTATTCCTTTGGATTTTATTCCCGATTTCTTATTTCAAATCATTTGAAATACATATCTAACTTTCTATATCAAAGTAGATTTCACTTCGGGATCTCAAATCAAATCATTTTGAAATGTGAATTCCAAAACATAACAATGCATACAAACAAGTATGCAACCAAATATCGTGCTCCCCATCGACAAGGCAAAGGGTACGCACCTCGCAACTCGATATATATATGTGCACCTACCCCACATAGGAGTAGGCTACACCGACGATGCACCTCCCACACATGGAGAGCATACACCGCCCTCTCACCCATACTTTTAGTCTCAGGGTTACCCGAATCTTTAGCCACATACTAAATCATTTCATATCCCGAAGTAGGGAAAATCATTTCACAACATAATAATCACAAGTACTTTCAAAATATAGTACTTCACATCAGTAATTCACGCATATGATCAGTCACTATTAATGAGACGACCCGATTTCCCGTTCTCACGGAAACAAGGTTATCTTTTTGGAATATAACACAGAAACATATAATTGCAGAACAGAATTAAATAAATACACCAGAATGAACAACAAAATATACTGGATAAAAGAAATCATCAGAGTTACACAGTATACAGGATCTTACTTAGTACAAATACAGTTCAGCTATACATAAATGTCTACAGCGGAAATAAACAAAATATGTACAATAGGAGCTGAACAGCATAAAAAGAAATAAATGATAGAATCCATCTTCAGCTCCAGCTATCCAGAAAGAACCAGCTAAACCTGAATACAAGGCTGCCCGTGTAGAAAAAAAGGCACCCGAGTTTGAAAGTGAAACAAACCACGAGTCAGTCATGGGACTGGTATGAGAAATCCACTCAACACATATATAATTGGCTAATCACAGGACCACGCCACTTTCGTGGAACGGGTTTACTCCATTGGATTGCCAGTGCTTTAAAACAAATCTTTCTTTTAAATATCGCTATGCTTTCTATAAAAATGAAGCCGTTATAAGACTCAGTTCCCATCACACAATGCAACGCAAACCGGAGGATAGAGTTTTTTCCTTATAACGGCCAAGATATGCTTGATACGAATAAAACAAAGGCATTTGATATTATTGCTAGTGTTTATATGTTTTGAAAACTATTTCAAATCATAACTATCAATCATAGACGGCATGGGTACCATATATCATGTCGCCATATATATATACAATCAAAACCGCACGATGTCGTATTTGGAAATTGGATTTCCGTCATGAACCAAGGCAAAAGATAGTCCTTACCGAATTCGAGACGCTCTAGCCCGTGTCTCAGGAACAGCCGCAACTGCCCCTTGGATCGTCAGGGCCGGTCCACCGATGTGGATTATTATGCCTGAACACTACGTCTCCCCGCCCTTTGGGGCGTAAACGAGCCAACGAATGACTCCATCGGACCCGGATCGTCCGATCAAACCGAGGCGCCTCGCAACAGCAACAACCACATAGGTGAAAAGTATATAAATGTCAGGGCTGGTAGGTCACTGACACCACCCTAGCTAGAAAGAAACGCAGGCCCTCCCTGATGTCCTCTCCCGTTTTAGGTTCATACCGGGGTGTGAGGCTCGCGAATTCACTTTATACACAAAGCTACGCCACACAGGCGGTGCTTTGATCATCACCACAAGACTTTGTTTTTCAACAGAAGCCCTGATCACTGCATCTTAGCATGCCACACAGGCAATTCATACCGTGCACTGATGGCTATCAATCACACAGAACAAATTCCAATGTCGGACACACAGTCCATTTACAAGTCCGTTCTGGGTCTGAACGAAACCGGAGGCACTAAATACCTCGCAAACCCTTCGATCAACACGTACGTCTGAACGATCACCACTCATTATCCATATTTCGGGATGCCTCCCAATCAGGACCTCGGTTACCATCCAAACGAGGTGAAGATCTCCGGTCTTCGACCGTCGTCTTCATCTTCGAATTTCAATCGTCGGTCGATTATTCGAAATGAGAATTAACTCGGCCTTTTCAAATAATTCACGTATATTTAGAATTTCAAATCGATTTATTTCAATGGTTAAATTATTCGACAACACCAATTGTGTTCTTTATATAGTTTTCACATCAAACACATTCAACCATCAAACATCACATAAATCAAGCAAATTCAGTTTATTTCCATTCCATATCGCTTACGATATTTTATAACTATTTATCGCTATTTTTATTTATTTTAAAATAGCCATTTTATTCAAAACAACGCTTCGGGCCATAAGGCGGCCGTGGCGCTGTTTTTCTTCAGATTTGATTTACACTTATCTGAAAATCTAACCGTTGGATCTTCACAAAATTTACATCATTAGAAAGGTCTTTTCAAAACGAATCCAACGGTTCCAGTTTCGGGAAAATCCGACGGTCGGATCTCCCGGTACAATCGTTTGAAATTTCGATTTCAAAATACGAACTGCAGCGTCGTTATTCGATTAAATATAATTATATTTATATATATAAATAAATATAATCGTTTCGGGCGCTGTTTTTCTTCAGATTTGAATTAGACATTCCTGACAATCCAACCGTTGGATTTCTACAAGGTTGGTGCCGTTGGAAAGATTATTCCAAGGCGAACCCGACGGTTGAGGTTTCGGGAAAATCCAATGGTCGGATTTCCCGTACTAGTCGTTTGAAATTACGGTTTCGAAATACGAACTGCACGGCTTCGTTTCGTTTTAATTTTATTTATATTTATATAGTTATATAAATATAGTTCATTCAACTATTTCAATATCGTTTTAACTTCAAAAATTTTTCTAACTCCTTAAATTTCGGAAAAATTTCGCCATAACCTCCCCTGTACCGGGAGCGTCGGGAAATCGCAAATAGCGTCCCGGTCCTTCTAATCTCAAAAAGAAAAAGAAAAAGCCAAGCGGCTAGCCAACAGGCTCAAAATCATCACCCAAACAAATCAGTAAATGTGTACCTATTTGTCGGGCACAAAATTTTATTCCTCTTCTCTAGCCCCTTTGCTATAACCTGTTCACTGAATATGCATGTACATATATATACAGTTCATATCATTTTTCATTTTCTATTCAACTTCATATTCGATTTCTATTTGGTTTAAAAACACCATTCATTCTAATGTTACATAATTAGGTGCAAATCATTTCATTAGCTAATTAATGAATATTTCAACTCATATATGTTTATTTTGAACAAGTGGTTATTTTTAACACTTCACATTTCAACGATTTATGCATACAATAAAAATGTGATTTTTATTGTAAAACAATTCATTTCAAAACACTATTTTTTTCTATATATTTCATATAGTCGATAAAAGGTGATTTTTATTATCAAACAATTTATTTCAAAATATGAATACCATTCAACACATGAATTTCTAAACAACGAATGAATATCAATTCAACACATGAATGTTTTCAACAGTTTTTATATATAGATAAAAATGTGATTTTTATTATCGAACAATTTATTTCAAAATATGAATACCATTCAACACATGAATTTCTAAACAACGAATGAATATCAATTCAACACATGAATGTTTTCAATAGTTTTTGTATATAGATAAAAATGTGATTTTTATTATCGAACAATTTGTTTCAAAATATGAATACCATTCAACACATGAATTTCTAAACAACGAATGAATATCAATTCAACACATGAATGTTTTCAATAGTTTTTGTATATAGATAAAAATGTGATTTTTATTATCGAACAATTTGTTTCAAAATATGAATACCATTCAACACATGAATTTCTAAACAACGAATGAATATCAATTCAACACATGAATGTTTTCTATACAATGAATAAATATAGTTTAAGCATATGAAAATAATTCAAACACACAAATATTATTCAAAATTTCGGCAGCATAACGGCAGGGTAGTTACACCGGCACCGTCCCTAGTACGGCTCCTCGCTCTACCTTAAAACCTCGCGGTTTTTGACAATGGGGTTCATGCATCTAGTTCGCACGCAGGCGGCATGTATATATTTATTTCATTTCCACAAACTAATCCTAAGTGGTTTCAACCAAATATTTCACAACCACCAATGGGTATTTTTCAACCACAATCAACCAATATCAATCACAAACAATCCCAAACAACCATTCAATTTTCACAACAATTTCAACCAATAAATATCGTCCATGGTTTGTGGACGAGGGGCGTATATATATATATATATATTTATATATAGCAATTCAATTTTACTTCACACATATATATATATAAATTTTAAATCAGAAATCTCACCAATAGCTATCCAACTTCACGACACTTCACTTATAGAAATCTTCGCCTTTTGTCGCTTTCACCCGTATTCTCTGCATACGTAAAAATAGAATTTTTACTATGCTATTCAATATATAAAAATATGATTTTTACTTTCGACTTTCAACATATAAGAATATGATTTTTCCTTTTAACAAAATCCGTTTTCTAGTTTATAAATCATTTTAAAATCAGTTTTTATATTCTTTTAAAAATTCAGTTTTAAAATCTTTGAAATAAACAGTTTTTCTCTTTTTCAAAAATTTCAGTTTTAAAATCTTTGAAATAAACAGTTTTAACTTTTAATAAAAATGCAGTTTTTATACTTTTTAAAAACAAAACAGATTTTATTTTAAAAAATGCAGTTTTTATACTTTTTAAAAACAAAACAGATTTTATTTTTAAAAAATGCAGTTTTTATACTTTTTACAAAATCAGTTTTTAATATTAAAACAAAATCAGTTTTTAATATTAAAACAAAATCAGTTTTTAATATTCAACAAAATCAGTTTTTAACTTTTAAAAACCAAATCAGTTTTTTTTTAATTTTTTTTCATCAGTTTTAAAAATGCTTTTCAAAACAGTTTTTAAAACTTTTAAAAAAAAAAATCAGTTTAAAATACTTTTATAAAAACCTGTTTCTACTTTCTTAAAAAAAAACCAAATCAGCTTTTTTTTTAATCTTTTATCTGTTTTAAAATTCAGGTTTTTAAAATGCTTTTAAAAATTCCAGTTTTAATACTTTAAAAAAAATTCCTGTTAAAAATATTCAGTTTTATACCTTTTATAAAATTCAGATTTTAACTTTTAAACATTTTCAGTTTTTATTTTTAAAACAAAATCATTATTAAATTCGGTTTTTGTAAAATAAAAATAAAACAATAAAATAAACAGAAATTCTTACAGAGAGGGGGGGGGAGGTCTTCGCAGACGTCGGAGGCTCCTCGAAGTGGGCGTTCGCTAGGGCTTTGAACGGGGGGCTTCGGGGTCGATCGCTGGAGGCGGGGCTTGGGTCTTCGATCGGTGGTGCGGCTTCTTCGCAGGCGTCGAGACGAGGGTTGGGGGGGCGCGGCTCTTCGTCGGCGTCGAGACGAGGGTTGGGGGGGCGGCGGCTCGATAGTTTTAGGGCTTGGTTTTTTTTTTTTTTCTGTTATGAATTATAACGAACGGGGGGGGGGGGGGGGGGCAAGCAGAAGATAAGAGGGAGGGAGGGAATAAAAAAATATATATATATATATTTTTTTTTATTTAATTATTCAAAAAGTTGACTTTCACATACGACCTCGAAACGAGGCCCACCGCCTGTCGCCCATAGCGTTTTACCCCCATTCCGAACACAATGGGATATGTATCGCAAGCTGGTTTGATCGTTATAATCAGTTTCCGTTGAATTTACATTTAAATCATTATATTGAATTTTAAACGTACATTTCAAATTACCGGGGTCACATACTAACTAGAAAAATTCCAGAAAAATAATTTCTAGCTTCGTATTGACGATACGGTCCTAACAAAACTAGTTTCGTCGAATTCTGAGACCGTTTGCAAAATGGCCAATTTCCCGTCGATTAAATTCAACAGAAACTGGTCAAACGCGTTTTCCTTTGCCACGCTCACATATTGATTCGAAAAATTATGAAATTTGAAACTTAGCAATAACCTGACACTGCGGACCCAACAAAAGTGGTTTCGTCGAAATCCGAGGTCATTTGCAAAATATCCATTTTTAAGGGCCTGAATTCCATAGCGACTATTCAGAATTTTCAACTGGACATATCTTTTGATTCCCGCTATCAAATTTCGATTGGTCAGATTCGTTAGAAAGATATCATCAATTAGATACTAATGTTTTTGGTCTCACTAAAATCCGGATTGTTTTGCACCCGGTATATTCAATTGAAGTTTGAAATCGAATTATCGAACTACCGCGCCATTTTCAATTCTATATATAATTATAATTAATTATATTCGTTTTCAAATGTCGATTCAAACTCAGTTTTCATCGCCATTACTTAAAATATTTATTTTAAATATTTAAAATCCATTATTTTAGCCAATTTAAAATTTTTAAATTGGTTCAGATTTTCTGGGTCGTTACAATCTCCCCCACTTAAAACTTTTCGTCCCCGAAAAGGAACAAAGTCGAAAGTGGTTTGATAAATCTACAATCACACAACACAACAACCAATCCAATTGCTTTTAATCTTTTTAACTTTTCAAATATATATCTTTTATATATTCAAAAATTATATTTCTAAAACCAGACTATATATAAATATAATCACAAATACGTTATTTAAAAACATATTACTCTCGACTCGTTCTGAGGCACTTCTGACCCCATCTCTAACGAGTTGTTCTAATTCTGCTACTCATACTAGGATATTACTGATCCTATCTGTATAGAGTTACCCGTCCTAGAACACTACTGGTTCTATTTCTGACGAGTTCGTTCAAATGTTATATTCCAGAACTAAGCTTAACCAAAGCTCTGATACCACGATGAGACGACCCGATTTCCCGTTCTCACGGAAACAAGGTTATCTTTTTGGAATATAACACAGAAACATATAATTGCAGAACAGAATTAAATAAATACACCAGAATGAACAACAAAATATACTGGATAAAAGAAATCATCAGAGTTACACAGTATACAGGATCTTACTTAGTACAAATACAGTTCAGCTATACATAAATGTCTACAGCGGAAATAAACAAAATATGTACAATAGGAGCTGAACAGCATAAAAAGAAATAAATGATAGAATCCATCTTCAGCTCCAGCTATCCAGAAAGAACCAGCTAAACCTGAATACAAGGCTGCCCGTGTAGAAAAAAAGGCACCCGAGTTTGAAAGTGAAACAAACCACGAGTCAGTCATGGGACTGGTATGAGAAATCCACTCAACACATATATAATTGGCTAATCACAGGACCACGCCACTTTCGTGGAACGGGTTTACTCCATTGGATTGCCAGTGCTTTAAAACAAATCTTTCTTTTAAATATCGCTATGCTTTCTATAAAAATGAAGCCGTTATAAGACTCAGTTCCCATCACACAATGCAACGCAAACCGGAGGATAGAGTTTTTTCCTTATAACGGCCAAGATATGCTTGATACGAATAAAACAAAGGCATTTGATATTATTGCTAGTGTTTATATGTTTTGAAAACTATTTCAAATCATAACTATCAATCATAGACGGCATGGGTACCATATATCATGTCGCCATATATATATACAATCAAAACCGCACGATGTCGTATTTGGAAATTGGATTTCCGTCATGAACCAAGGCAAAAGATAGTCCTTACCGAATTCGAGACGCTCTAGCCCGTGTCTCAGGAACAGCCGCAACTGCCCCTTGGATCGTCAGGGCCGGTCCACCGATGTGGATTATTATGCCTGAACACTACGTCTCCCCGCCCTTTGGGGCGTAAACGAGCCAACGAATGACTCCATCGGACCCGGATCGTCCGATCAAACCGAGGCGCCTCGCAACAGCAACAACCACATAGGTGAAAAGTATATAAATGTCAGGGCTGGTAGGTCACTGACACCACCCTAGCTAGAAAGAAACGCAGGCCCTCCCTGATGTCCTCTCCCGTTTTAGGTTCATACCGGGGTGTGAGGCTCGCGAATTCACTTTATACACAAAGCTACGCCACACAGGCGGTGCTTTGATCATCACCACAAGACTTTGTTTTTCAACAGAAGCCCTGATCACTGCATCTTAGCATGCCACACAGGCAATTCATACCGTGCACTGATGGCTATCAATCACACAGAACAAATTCCAATGTCGGACACACAGTCCATTTACAAGTCCGTTCTGGGTCTGAACGAAACCGGAGGCACTAAATACCTCGCAAACCCTTCGATCAACACGTACGTCTGAACGATCACCACTCATTATCCATATTTCGGGATGCCTCCCAATCAGGACCTCGGTTACCATCCAAACGAGGTGAAGATCTCCGGTCTTCGACCGTCGTCTTCATCTTCGAATTTCAATCGTCGGTCGATTATTCGAAATGAGAATTAACTCGGCCTTTTCAAATAATTCACGTATATTTAGAATTTCAAATCGATTTATTTCAATGGTTAAATTATTCGACAACACCAATTGTGTTCTTTATATAGTTTTCACATCAAACACATTCAACCATCAAACATCACATAAATCAAGCAAATTCAGTTTATTTCCATTCCATATCGCTTACGATATTTTATAACTATTTATCGCTATTTTTATTTATTTTAAAATAGCCATTTTATTCAAAACGACGCTTCGGGCCATAAGGCGGCCGTGGCGCTGTTTTTCTTCAGATTTGATTTACACTTATCTGAAAATCTAACCGTTGGATCTTCACAAAATTTACATCATTAGAAAGGTCTTTTCAAAACGAATCCAACGGTTCCAGTTTCGGGAAAATCCGACGGTCGGATCTCCCGGTACAATCGTTTGAAATTTCGATTTCAAAATACGAACTGCAGCGTCGTTATTCGATTAAATATAATTATATTTATATATATAAATAAATATAATCGTTTCGGGCGCTGTTTTTCTTCAGATTTGAATTAGACATTCCTGACAATCCAACCGTTGGATTTCTACAAGGTTGGTGCCGTTGGAAAGATTATTCCAAGGCGAACCCGACGGTTGAGGTTTCGGGAAAATCCAATGGTCGGATTTCCCGTACTAGTCGTTTGAAATTACGGTTTCGAAATACGAACTGCACGGCTTCGTTTCGTTTTAATTTTATTTATATTTATATAGTTATATAAATATAGTTCATTCAACTATTTCAATATCGTTTTAACTTCAAAAATTTTTCTAACTCCTTAAATTTCGGAAAAATTTCGCCATAACCTCCCCTGTACCGGGAGCGTCGGGAAATCGCAAATAGCGTCCCGGTCCTTCTAATCTCAAAAAGAAAAAGAAAAAGCCAAGCGGCTAGCCAACAGGCTCAAAATCATCACCCAAACAAATCAGTAAATGTGTACCTATTTGTCGGGCACAAAATTTTATTCCTCTTCTCTAGCCCCTTTGCTATAACCTGTTCACTGAATATGCATGTACATATATATACAGTTCATATCATTTTTCATTTTCTATTCAACTTCATATTCGATTTCTATTTGGTTTAAAAACACCATTCATTCTAATGTTACATAATTAGGTGCAAATCATTTCATTAGCTAATTAATGAATATTTCAACTCATATATGTTTATTTTGAACAAGTGGTTATTTTTAACACTTCACATTTCAACGATTTATGCATACAATAAAAATGTGATTTTTATTGTAAAACAATTCATTTCAAAACACTATTTTTTTCTATATATTTCATATAGTCGATAAAAGGTGATTTTTATTATCAAACAATTTATTTCAAAATATGAATACCATTCAACACATGAATTTCTAAACAACGAATGAATATCAATTCAACACATGAATGTTTTCAACAGTTTTTATATATAGATAAAAATGTGATTTTTATTATCGAACAATTTATTTCAAAATATGAATACCATTCAACACATGAATTTCTAAACAACGAATGAATATCAATTCAACACATGAATGTTTTCAATAGTTTTTGTATATAGATAAAAATGTGATTTTTATTATCGAACAATTTGTTTCAAAATATGAATACCATTCAACACATGAATTTCTAAACAACGAATGAATATCAATTCAACACATGAATGTTTTCAATAGTTTTTGTATATAGATAAAAATGTGATTTTTATTATCGAACAATTTGTTTCAAAATATGAATACCATTCAACACATGAATTTCTAAACAACGAATGAATATCAATTCAACACATGAATGTTTTCTATACAATGAATAAATATAGTTTAAGCATATGAAAATAATTCAAACACACAAATATTATTCAAAATTTCGGCAGCATAACGGCAGGGTAGTTACACCGGCACCGTCCCTAGTACGGCTCCTCGCTCTACCTTAAAACCTCGCGGTTTTTGACAATGGGGTTCATGCATCTAGTTCGCACGCAGGCGGCATGTATATATTTATTTCATTTCCACAAACTAATCCTAAGTGGTTTCAACCAAATATTTCACAACCACCAATGGGTATTTTTCAACCACAATCAACCAATATCAATCACAAACAATCCCAAACAACCATTCAATTTTCACAACAATTTCAACCAATAAATATCGTCCATGGTTTGTGGACGAGGGGCGTATATATATATATATATTTATATATAGCAATTCAATTTTACTTCACACATATATATATATAAATTTTAAATCAGAAATCTCACCAATAGCTATCCAACTTCACGACACTTCACTTATAGAAATCTTCGCCTTTTGTCGCTTTCACCCGTATTCTCTGCATACGTAAAAATAGAATTTTTACTATGCTATTCAATATATAAAAATATGATTTTTACTTTCGACTTTCAACATATAAGAATATGATTTTTCCTTTTAACAAAATCCGTTTTCTAGTTTATAAATCATTTTAAAATCAGTTTTTATATTCTTTTAAAAATTCAGTTTTAAAATCTTTGAAATAAACAGTTTTTCTCTTTTTCAAAAATTTCAGTTTTAAAATCTTTGAAATAAACAGTTTTAACTTTTAATAAAAATGCAGTTTTTATACTTTTTAAAAACAAAACAGATTTTATTTTAAAAAATGCAGTTTTTATACTTTTTAAAAACAAAACAGATTTTATTTTTAAAAAATGCAGTTTTTATACTTTTTACAAAATCAGTTTTTAATATTAAAACAAAATCAGTTTTTAATATTAAAACAAAATCAGTTTTTAATATTCAACAAAATCAGTTTTTAACTTTTAAAAACCAAATCAGTTTTTTTTTAATTTTTTTTCATCAGTTTTAAAAATGCTTTTCAAAACAGTTTTTAAAACTTTTAAAAAAAAAAATCAGTTTAAAATACTTTTATAAAAACCTGTTTCTACTTTCTTAAAAAAAAACCAAATCAGCTTTTTTTTTTATCTTTTATCTGTTTTAAAATTCAGGTTTTTAAAATGCTTTTAAAAATTCCAGTTTTAATACTTTAAAAAAAATTCCTGTTAAAAATATTCAGTTTTATACCTTTTATAAAATTCAGATTTTAACTTTTAAACATTTTCAGTTTTTATTTTTAAAACAAAATCATTATTAAATTCGGTTTTTGTAAAATAAAAATAAAACAATAAAATAAACAGAAATTCTTACAGAGAGGGGGGGGGGAGGTCTTCGCAGACGTCGGAGGCTCCTCGAAGTGGGCGTTCGCTAGGGCTTTGAACGGGGGGCTTCGGGGTCGATCGCTGGAGGCGGGGCTTGGGTCTTCGATCGGTGGTGCGGCTTCTTCGCAGGCGTCGAGACGAGGGTTGGGGGGGCGCGGCTCTTCGTCGGCGTCGAGACGAGGGTTGGGGGGGCGGCGGCTCGATAGTTTTAGGGCTTGGTTTTTTTTTTTTTCTGTTATGAATTATAACGAACGGGGGGGGGGGGGGGGGCAAGCAGAAGATAAGAGGGAGGGAGGGAATAAAAAAATATATATATATATATTTTTTTTTATTTAATTATTCAAAAAGTTGACTTTCACATACGACCTCGAAACGAGGCCCACCGCCTGTCGCCCATAGCGTTTTACCCCCATTCCGAACACAATGGGATATGTATCGCAAGCTGGTTTGATCGTTATAATCAGTTTCCGTTGAATTTACATTTAAATCATTATATTGAATTTTAAACGTACATTTCAAATTACCGGGGTCACATACTAACTAGAAAAATTCCAGAAAAATAATTTCTAGCTTCGTATTGACGATACGGTCCTAACAAAACTAGTTTCGTCGAATTCTGAGACCGTTTGCAAAATGGCCAATTTCCCGTCGATTAAATTCAACAGAAACTGGTCAAACGCGTTTTCCTTTGCCACGCTCACATATTGATTCGAAAAATTATGAAATTTGAAACTTAGCAATAACCTGACACTGCGGACCCAACAAAAGTGGTTTCGTCGAAATCCGAGGTCATTTGCAAAATATCCATTTTTAAGGGCCTGAATTCCATAGCGACTATTCAGAATTTTCAACTGGACATATCTTTTGATTCCCGCTATCAAATTTCGATTGGTCAGATTCGTTAGAAAGATATCATCAATTAGATACTAATGTTTTTGGTCTCACTAAAATCCGGATTGTTTTGCACCCGGTATATTCAATTGAAGTTTGAAATCGAATTATCGAACTACCGCGCCATTTTCAATTCTATATATAATTATAATTAATTATATTCGTTTTCAAATGTCGATTCAAACTCAGTTTTCATCGCCATTACTTAAAATATTTATTTTAAATATTTAAAATCCATTATTTTAGCCAATTTAAAATTTTTAAATTGGTTCAGATTTTCTGGGTCGTTACAATTAATCACATAACCTTTGAGCTCGTACGTCTCAAAGAAGGGTGTTAAGCAAGAGAATAAATTCTCCGCCACCAAACAGATACATCATCAATAGCAACTAATCGAATATGCGATGAACCACAATGTAACATATAATGCATTTTCTAAATCACTTTAGAAATCATCGGGTTTTGGGCCTCGAAATCCTTTCTGTTTTATAAAACATTTTTATAAAACATTCCCTGTCCAAAATCGGGAATACATTTCTTTTCACTTAAGAAAAATATCATTTCACAATCATTCATTAAATTTGAAATGGACACAACATCGCTAAACACCTTATCGTCAAATCGTGAAGTGTTTCACAAGGAGTTAGCACATAGATATTTTCAACCCAACCCAATGCTAAATGTAAAAGCATACTCTGCTCATAAACTGGTCGAGCACAATCCATACAATCAATTAATCAAATTTGACATTAAATATAAGGTTTTGAATAGAGATAGTATTGACTTATATTCAACATCAAATCCTGAAACCAACAGATATCATATCGGGAATAACGATATCGATATCTTCCAAATTCCCATCACGATATCTGTATAATCACGGAATCCAATATCGAAAATATCCAAAGGTAATTTCAATTCAAATCTAATCCAATTTATTTATTTATAACCATTGGATTATTTTTCTAGTTAATAACTAGTTCATTTCGATAAGAATCTATTTTTATCTTTTCAAATATGGAGTTTTTCACCTCAATTCTTCACAAATCATTTCTTATGATTTTAAACAAATTATCGATATTTTTAAGAATTTTATCAAGGCCCATACAGTCGATTTCCATCAACGGTCATCGAACTGCAATTACAGCGACCTTTTCCAAATTTGATTTGAACATAATTCCAAATCCAACCGTTAGATTTCTAATTTCTAATATTCGTTAGAAAGCTCTTTTCGATACGAACCCAACGGTTCCGGTTTTAGGAGAATCCGACGGTCGGATCTCCCGTAATGTTCATTTGAAATAAATGGTCGAAATTTACGAACTGCCGCGGCGCGGCGCGTTCTATTCAGGCCATTATATTATATATATAATATATATAATATATATTTCGTCGATTTCTATTTAAAACGAAGTTTATAAATAGTTTTAAATTCGTTTCAAAAACAATTTCAACTTCCATTTCAATTCAAATCAAAATTGAATTCTTCCTTATAAATTCGTTTTAAAATTCATTTCTATTCAATTCAAATTTCAATTCAATTTGAATTCATTTCAATTCGGTTTCAATTCAATTCGAATTCGTTTTCAATTCAATTCAATTCAATTTGGTTTTCTATTCAATTCAATTCGAATTCAAATTGGTTTTCTATTCAATTCAATTCGAATTCATTTTCTATTCAGTTCAATTCGAATTCATTTTCTATTCAGTTCAATTCGAATTCATTTTCATTTCAGTTCAATTCATATATTTCATATACATCGTTTTCAATTCATATATATATATATATATATTCACTTTTCACTATATACGATATTTTTACTTTCAATATATACGATATTTTCACTTTCAATATATTCGATATTTTCACTTTCAATATATTCGATATTTTCACTTTCAATATATACGACATTTTCACTTTCAATATATACGACATTTTCACTTTCAATATATTCGATATTTTCACTTTCAATATATACGACATTTTCACTTTCAATATATTCGATATTTTCACTTTCAATATATACGACATTTTCACTTTCAATATATACGACATTTTCACTTTCAATATATTCGATATTTTCACTTTCAATATATACGACATTTTCACTTTCAATATATACGACATTTTCACTTTCAATATATACGACATTTTCACTTCCAATATATACGACATTTTCATTTTCCAATATATATGATATTTTCCCTTTCAATATATACGATATTTTCACTTTTCATATACATGTTATTTCACTTTTCATATATATGTTATTTCACTTTTCATATATATGTTATTTCACTTTTCATATATATATTGTTTCACTTTTCATATATATATATTCGATATGATTACACATCACGATCAATTTTCACACAGAATACAATCAAACAAGTCGTCCATGGTCTGTGGACGACGGGTGTCGGGTGCTACTAAACACCGTCTGCATCCTAGCATATATATATATAACTAGAAAAAGAAATTAAAGAGTGAGAAATTCTCACATTGGTCGGCTTTGAAATCGTTAAATATAACGATTGTTTTCTTTATTTTTATTTTTTTAATAAAATTAAACGAGGGTTTAATTTTATCAAAAATCCCATCTGCATGAGTTTATTCCGGTCTGTCCTGAAATGTAGTGCTTCTCAAGACGAGTCCAACGAACCTGAAATCATCGAATTTGGTTTCAGTTTGAAGAATATACGGCATTTTTAAAAGTTTGGATAAATTTAAACTAATTAAACATAATTAAATTAAATTTATATTAACCTTCTTCCTATTGTGTATTTCGTTCCTCCAGGTGCTGAAGCCCTCGTCGATCAAAAACCCCACCAACGCACGGAATTCCAGACCGCCTGACCCCGATCCGACCTCCTCCCATCGAAGCCCTCCAAAAGTTCTTCCGTCGCCCCCCTGTTCAGGCGAACTCGCTGTTGATCTGGAGCCCGAAATCGACCTCAACCGCTCGAGCTTCGAGCCCAGAAATTGAGCCAACCACAGCGGATCTTCTGATCATGACTGCTCCAAGGGTAGATCTCACTTAGGTCGTCAGTTTTACTTCAGGTGGTAGGTGGAAATAACACGAGAAAGTGGAGATCGGAGGTGATCAATTTGAGAGGACGAGGGACATTGAGATGTTTTGGCGGCGCACTGATAAATGAACTAGGGTTTCTATAGAAATGAATATATATATATATTTATTTTAATAATTTTTTATTCGTGAATTACTTATTTATTGCTTCTAACTTCAAATCAAACCCAACGACTGCCGCCCTAGCTAAATACCCCCATTCCGAACACAATGGGATATGTATCGCAAGCCAATTCAACTTTCTGAATCAGTTTTCGTTAAAATTTAAATATTAAATCAGTATATTCAATTTTAAACGTACATTTCAATTTACCAGGGCCACATACGAACCCGAAAAATTCCAGAAAAATATTTTCTAGCTTCGTATTGACGATACGGTCCTAACAAAACTAATTTCGTCGAATTCTGAGACCGTTTGAAAAATGGCCATTTTCCAGTCGATTAAAATCAACTGAAACTGGTCAAACGCGTTTTCCTTTGCCACGCTCACATATTGATTCGAAAAATTATGAAATTTGGAATCTAGCAATAATTTGACACTGCAGATCCAACAAAAGTGGTTTCGTCGAAATCCGAGGTCGTTTGCAAAATGTCCATTTTTAAGGGCCTGAATTCCATAGCGACTATTCAGAATTTTCAACTGGACATATCTTTTGATTCCCGCTATCAAATTTTGATTATTCGGATTCGTTGGAAAGATATCATCAATTAGATTCTAATAATTTTGGTTTCACTAAAATCCGGATTGTTTTGCGCCCGGTACATTCAATTGAAGTTTGAAATCGAATTATCGAACTACCGCGCCATTTTCAATTCTATTTATAATTATATATAAATATTAATATTCTAACGACGACGTATATAAATATATACGTCGAATTCAATTCTAAACATTTTTGTGACGGCCTGGAATTTCGCTCGATCTGAATCAGTCGTTAAACCGATCTAGACCGTTCGAAACCCCTGAACGTTGAGAACAGGACAAATCAGAACACAAACAGAAGAACATTTCATTGTATATTACAACAATTCCATCAGATACAAGAATATACAGAGTATAAATGAATAAATTACATTCGATAAATATCAGAGATTACATTAAATTACATAGCAGCGGAAAATAATACAAAGCACAACTGAAGGTGATATACGGATACAGAGCTTTCCGGATATCATTCCAGCTGTAAACCAGGATCCTGTGAATATAAATCTGCAAAACCAAAACTACTAGCTGCCCGTGCGGAAAATAGGGGCACCCAGAGTTTAGGTTAAAACAATAAACTCCAGGTCAGTCATGTGACTGGTGTGAGAACTAAAACAGTTATTTAAAGCTTTACTTTAAAAGAGAGTAATTCAAGGGACCACGCCGTATGACACGGAACGGGTTTCCTCCCAAGAATACCAGTGCATAGAATAAACAACGCAATGCTTTTTCGAAAAATGGAGCTATTATAAGACCCAGGTCCTATCATACAATGCAACGCAAGCCGGGGGATAGGGTTTTCCCTTATAATAGCCAAACATGCTTGGTACGTTTAAAACAAATCATTTGATACTATAATAAGTGTATAGTGTCAAAACAGTTTCAATCATAAATATAAATCATAGACGGCATGGGTACCATATATCATGTCGCCATACTAGTTCTACAATTAAAACCGCAATATACGTATTGGAAATTGGATTTCCGTCATGAGTCGAGGCAAGGGGCAAGCTCCTCTCCGCGTTCGAGACACTCTAGCAAATGCTCAGGATTACGCACACTGGGTAACCCTTGGATGCTTCAGGGCCGGTCCTCACTTACGTTAGAGGATTAGTATTCCTGAACACACGTTTCCCGGTCCTTACAGACCTATAATCGAGGCGCCTCGCATTCCAACAACCACATAGGTGAAAAGTATAAAAATGTCAGGGCTGGTAAGTCACTGACACCACCAAAGCTAGAAAGAAACGTGTGCTCTCCCTGCAGTCCGTATCCCGTTTTTAACTCATACCGAGGTGTGAGGCTCGCGAATTCACGTTATACACAAAGCTGCCACGTAGGCGTGCTTTGATCATCAACCACAAGACTTTGCTTTTCAACAAAAGCCTTGATCTATGCAACTCAGCATGCCACACAGGCAATTCATGCCGTGAGACTGATGTCCATCGATATACAACCTCTGAGCTCGTACGTCTCAGAGAAGGGCGTTAAGCAAAAGAATAAATTCTCCGCCGCCAAACAGATGTATATTTAATAGAAATCAATCAACACAGAATAAAATCCAATGTCAGACACACAAACCATTTACAAGTCCGTTCTGGGTCTGAACGAAACCGGAGGCACTTTCCTCGCATATCCGTCCATCTCCAAGTACGTCTGGACGACCACCAACTATTTCCATCTTCTTGGGTGTACAGCCCAATCAGGATCGTCAGTAATTACCCAAACGATGTGAAGACTTCCGGTCTTTGACCACCGTCTTCATCTTCGACTTATCGTCGAATCGATTATTCAGAATGGGTATAAACCCGGACTTTCCGAACAACCCGCGTATATTAAACAAATGTTACACAAACACAACATACGCCTCTTTCCAATTCATTAGTCACTAACCGCAAATTAGCAAGAGAACAATTTCCCAAACATTAACCCCGAAGGCCGAAACCAACATCAGATCAATACTCAGGAAACCATTCTTCTTAGCCAACCTACGGCTAGTTTCTAAATTCCACATTCTTAGGGAAAGGTTCCCATTAATTTTATCCAAGATAAATTCTTTAAAATTTATCCTGTAATCTTCCTTTGGATGTCGTTTAAAACCAAATTATGGTTTTTCCAACTAGTCGAGATTAGCGAACCGTAACGAAGTAATTATTTATTTTATTTCCCAATCCCAACCTATTCATCCCATGAAGCAAAACTGGTAATACTCCATATCTAACACCGTGGTGTTATCGGTAAAATTAATTACCATTTCACGTTCAAATCTAATTAAAGATTTTGACTATCGCTTTGGAGCAAAACTGGCGATACTCCATTCTCGCTCATTTCTAAATTTAATAATTTAGATTTCAAATTCGAATTTCAATCTATTTGCAGATTCATTAAAACTCCTTTTACTGGGTTAAAGAACTAGGTGTTATTTAAAACACAGTTCACGACAAACCCAAATCACATTCTATTTGTTATCAGGTTAAAGAACTAATGTTATTTAAAACATAGTTCACGATAAACCCATCTCAAATTTAATCAAATATATTAGAAATCCGATTATTTAAAACCCCTTTTTAAATCTAATTCATTTATTTAAAAATAATTGGGTTTTAAATTTAGTTCAAAAACTAGTTCATTTCGATAAAAACCCATTTTTATCTTTTCAAATATGGAGTTTTTCACCCCAATTTTTCCCAAATCATTTCTTATGATTTTACACTAATTATTACTATTTTTAATAATTTTATCAAGGCCCGTACAGTCAATTTCCAACAATGGCCATCGAACTGCACTTACAGCGACCTTTTTCGAATTTGATTTGGACGTATCTCCAAATCCAACCGTTAGATTTCAAATTTCTAATATTCGTTAGAAAGCTCTTTTCGATACGAACCCAACGGTTCCGGTTTTAGGAGAATCCGACGGTCGGATCTCCCGTAATGTCCGTTTGAAATAAATGGTCGAAATCCACGAACTGCCGCGGCGCGGCGCGTTCTATTCAGGCCATTATATTATATATATAATATATATAATATATATTTCGTCGATTACTATTTAAAACGAATTATATAAATAGTTTTGAAATCGTTTCAAAAACATTTTCAACTTCCATTTCAATTCAAATCAAAATTGAATTCTTCTTTATAAATTCGTTTTGAAATTCTTTTCTATTCAATTCAAATTTCAATTCATTTCAATTCGCTTTCAATTCAATTTGAATTCGTTTTCAATTCAATTCAAATCGAATTGGTTTTATATTCGATTCAAATTCATTTTCTATTCAAATCAAATTCGTTTCGTTTGCTATTTGAATTCAATTCATTCCATATTCAATTTGAATCGAGTTCATTACATATTCAATTTGAAATCAAATTGGTTTTCTATTCCATTCAATTCGAGATCGCTTTATATTCAATTCAAATCGAAATCGTTATATATTCAATTCATTTCGAAATCGTTATATATTCAATTCATTTCGAAATCGTTTTATATATCGTTTGCGTCAAAATGGCGCATCACTAATCAACCCGGCTTTATATATTCTATTTCAAATATTTCTTTTTGTCAACACACGACTAATCTCAATGAATGAGTACCGTCCATGTGTGACTATTTTTGCTATTTAATATATTTTATAAAAGTTAAGGTATCTATCGTTTGATATTGAATCAGACTTCAACCGTAATTTAGTGAGAGAACGACTTCCTGAACATTAACCCCGAAGGCCGAAACCAACATCAGATTAATATCCAGGAGGCCACTCATCTCATCTATTTTCCAGTTGATTTCTAATTCTATATATGATAAAGATGTAAATTTTATTATAAAAATATTCCGTTCAACACATGACTAATATCAACGGATGAATATAGTCAACACATGAACCTTAATTTTATTATAAAAATATTTCGTTCAACACATGACTAATATCAACGGATGAATATAGTCAACACATGAACCTTAATTTTATTATAAAAATATTTCGTTCAACACATGACTAATATCAACGGATGAATATAGTCAACACATGAACCTTAATTTTATTATAAAAATATTTCGTTCAACCCATGACTAATATCAACGGATGAATATAGTCAACACATGAACCTTAATTTTATTATAAAAATATTTCGTTCAACACATGACTAATATCAACGGATGAATATAGTCAACACATGAACCTTTATTTTATATTATACTTTATTTTTCAAATTGGAATGAGGCCCAATCAATTACCATATAAAGTTAATTATATGGATTTCCATACAACACATGTATATAATAGCATTGAAAAATAATCAACCATCAACCAAAGTGCACTACACTGTATAAGCATCAAATATAGATATCTAACGCTTATAACAGTCTGTCAATCAATCGATCGACATATTTAATTTATCAGGATGAGTGAACTTCATATTTCATCCCAACACCCGTGTGGGGTTTCAAACAATCAAACACAGATTTTATTCGTGCAGCTGGGCGATGTGTAAAATTTATCGACCCAATCAATGTCCTTCAAATAGGTGTACATAAACAAACCATCCGGTTTGTAAATGAATATTTTATTTATTCGCATTCACGTTAAAAATTATATTTTTAACGATAAAACAATTCATCTTAACATATGAATATCGATTCAGTTCATTTATTCAATAAATGATTATTTTTATTTTTCTAACATATTTTAGAAAATTTCGGCGGCATAACGGCACGATACTAGAAACGGGACGAGGCCTAGCCTTATCCCCGGTCTAGTGAAGGCCCACGCCATTCACACATCAATCAAATTCACTTTCGTTATGCAAACCACAAAATTTGGAGTAAGGGTCTAACCTAGCCTTACTCCTTCGCCTTATAACGGCGCACGTCTAATCCTAACCAATTTATCGATTCGATTTTTCACACCACAAACCACATTCAAATCAATATCTCAATCAATTACCAAACAGTCAAACAAACAAGTCCATGGTCTGTGGACGATTGTGTCGGGTGCTACTAAGCACCGTCTGCATCCTAGTATATATATATATAACTAGAAAAAGAATTTAGAGTGAGAAGTTCTCACCTATAGCTATCCTAGCTCCACGGCACTTCATTGATAGAAATCTTCATCGCTATCGCATCTTCGTCATCTTCGTTGCCCGTATACACTGTATATATAAAAATCACATTTTTATATTTTGATGTCTTTTAAAATAAAAATCACATTTTTATTTGTTTACTTTCAATTTAAAAATCATATTTTTACAATCACTTCAAATATTCAAAAATCGAATTTTTTTCCATTCAATTATATAAAAATCGACTTTTTATCACTTTAAAAATATAAAAATCATATTTTTATCACTTTAAAAATATAAAAATCATATTTTTATCGCTAACCTCATATTGTGAAAATAGAATTTTCCCTTTGTTATACTTTATATAAAAATCGAATTTTTACTTCGCTATTCAATATATAAAAATCGAATTTTTACTTCAAAGTTCAATATATAAAAATCGACTTTTTACTTCAAAGTTCAATATATAAAAATCGACTTTTTTTTTTTATTGCTACGTCAAATAGATAAAAATTATATTTTTATCACGCTATTTTCCACATAAAGATTTCGCCTTTTCTAAAATAAAGATTTCGCCTTTATAAAAATAAAGTTTTCTTCTTTATAAAAATGAAGTTTTCTTCTTATAAAAATCACCCTTTTTTCTATTTCAAACCTTTAAAATCAAAATCAATTTTAAAATTCCTTTTTAAATCAGTTTTTAAGTTAAATAAAATTCAGTTTTTAAGTTAAATAAAATTCAGTTTTTAAGTTAAATAAAATTCAGTTTTTAAGTTAAATAAAATTCAGATTTTAAGTTAAATAAAATCAGTTTTTAAGTTAAATAAAATAAAAAAAAAACAGTCACTTACAGGGGGGCTGGAGCGTCGGAGGTGGGTCAGGGGGCAGGCGGCGGTCGGAGGTGGCTCTGGGTTTTGCGGCGTTCGCGTTCTTCGATGCAAGGGGGGGTCGCGGTGGTTTTTCGCATCTGAGGGGGAGCTGGAGGAAGGGAAGAAGGGAGGAAGCGGCGGCTCTGGGGGGCGAAGTGGCGGCGGTGGTTGGACGGTGGGCGCGCGCCTCCGTCTTCTTCTTTTTTTTTTTTTTTTTTCTAATTTCTGAAATGAGAATAAGGGGGGGGGTCGGCTGATAAGGAGGAAGGGTTTTATTTTTTTTATTTTTTTTTATTTTAATTATTTAATTCAATTTAAAGTTGACTTTCCGTTTTAACTCGAAATCAAGCCCACCGACTGTCGCCCCTAGCTAATTACCCCCATTCCGAACACAATGGGATATGTATCGTAAGCTGATTCGGCTGTTACAATCAGTTTTCGTTAAATTTACATTTAAATCACTATATTGAATTTTAAACGTACATTTCAAATTACCGGGGTCACATACTAACTTTAAAAATTCCAGAAAAATATTTTCTAGCTTCGTATTGACGATACGGTCCTAACAAAACTAGTTTCGTCGAATTCTGAGACCGTTAGAAAAATGGCCAATTTCCAGTCGATTAAAATCAACTGAAATGGTCAAAACACGTTTTCCTTTGCCACGCTCACATATTGATTCAGAAAATTATGAAATTTGGAATCTAGCAATAATTCAACATCACGGACCCAACAAAAGTGGTTCCGTTGAAATCCGAGGTCGTTTGCAAAATGTCCATTTTTAAGGGCCTGAATTCCATAGCGACTATTCAGAATTTTCACCTGGACATATCTTTTGATTCCCGCTATGAAATCTGGATTTGTCGGATTCGTTGGAAAGATATTCTCAATTAGATCCTAATGTTTTTGGTTTCACTAAAATCCGGATTGTTTTGCACCCGGTATGCTCAATTGAAGTTTGAAATCGAATTATCGAACTACCGCGCCATTTTCAATTCTATTTATAATTATATATAAATATTTATATTCTAACGACGGCGCGTATAATATATACGTCCGAATTATATTCAAAATAAATTTTCTCGTCGATATTATTTAAAATAATCCATTTTAAATATTCGAAATTCGCTAAAATGGCCAAAATAAAAATTTTAAACTGGCCCAGATTTTCCGGGTTATTACAATCTCCCCTACTTAAAACTTTTCGTCCCCGAAAAGGAACAAAGTCGAAAGTGGTTTGATTAATCAACTCTACGCTCGATCTGGCTTGCATTCTCCAACTTTTCAGTTTCTGAGAATTTTCTAAAATTTCAAAAATTTGGCTAACACCCTAAAATTTTGAAAAATTTCGCCATAACCTCCCCTGCAATGGGAGCATCGGGGAATTTCAAATAGCTTCCCCGGTCCTTCAGATCTCAAAAAGAAAAAGAAAAAGCCAAGCGGCTAGCCAATAGGCTCACAAAATCATCATCACCCAAACAAAACAGGAAATTATGTAATAAACATGTACCTATTTGTCGGGCAAACAAATTTTATTCTCTGCTCTAGCCTCCTTGCTATGACCTGTTCAATGATATATATGTATATGCAAGAAAATGCGACCAATTTTCAATATAGTGCAAAATTTGGTTAAATTAGTCATAAATGATTAATAATTAGCAAACAAATAAACAAACAACACAAACATCAATCAATTAGTGGATTAGAGTTTCAAATCCATAAATTTTGATACATATTCATAAAATCATGTTTTGATGCCAATTCACAACAATGTGTTCTAACTACATAAGTTTTGGTTCTCACACCAGTCTAATGGAAATATATCGATATCACACCTTCGTTACTCGAGCATGAATACTAATGACGACTAGTCAATCATCAGAATCATCTTCGGGCCACTAGAGTATGATTCTATATCTATCCAATATATTAAAACTTCGAATATACGTTCATGACGCGTATATGCAAAATCTTTATATATTCGATTGTCCATATTCAAAATAAATAAATATTCAAATACGTATATAATGGTTTAAATTTTCAAAACAAAAATTGTTTTCATTTGAAAAATATACTCTTCACACTCGTTCTAGGACACTACTGATCCTATCTCTAACGAGTCATTCTAATTGGATATTACTAATCCAATATCTGATGAATTCTTTCGTATGGTTCTAATGTGTCTTGTTCTCGAGCTCTGTAAACCAAAGCTCTGATACCAAATGTGACGGCCTGGAATTTCGCTCGATCTGAATCAGTCGTTAAACCGATCTAGACCGTTCGAAACCCCTGAACGTTGAGAACAGGACAAATCAGAACACAAACAGAAGAACATTTCATTGTATATTACAACAATTCCATCAGATACAAGAATATACAGAGTATAAATGAATAAATTACATTCGATAAATATCAGAGATTACATTAAATTACATAGCAGCGGAAAATAATACAAAGCACAACTGAAGGTGATATACGGATACAGAGCTTTCCGGATATCATTCCAGCTGTAAACCAGGATCCTGTGAATATAAATCTGCAAAACCAAAACTACTAGCTGCCCGTGCGGAAAATAGGGGCACCCAGAGTTTAGGTTAAAACAATAAACTCCAGGTCAGTCATGTGACTGGTGTGAGAACTAAAACAGTTATTTAAAGCTTTACTTTAAAAGAGAGTAATTCAAGGGACCACGCCGTATGACACGGAACGGGTTTCCTCCCAAGAATACCAGTGCATAGAATAAACAACGCAATGCTTTTTCGAAAAATGGAGCTATTATAAGACCCAGGTCCTATCATACAATGCAACGCAAGCCGGGGGATAGGGTTTTCCCTTATAATAGCCAAACATGCTTGGTACGTTTAAAACAAATCATTTGATACTATAATAAGTGTATAGTGTCAAAACAGTTTCAATCATAAATATAAATCATAGACGGCATGGGTACCATATATCATGTCGCCATACTAGTTCTACAATTAAAACCGCAATATACGTATTGGAAATTGGATTTCCGTCATGAGTCGAGGCAAGGGGCAAGCTCCTCTCCGCGTTCGAGACACTCTAGCAAATGCTCAGGATTACGCACACTGGGTAACCCTTGGATGCTTCAGGGCCGGTCCTCACTTACGTTAGAGGATTAGTATTCCTGAACACACGTTTCCCGGTCCTTACAGACCTATAATCGAGGCGCCTCGCATTCCAACAACCACATAGGTGAAAAGTATAAAAATGTCAGGGCTGGTAAGTCACTGACACCACCAAAGCTAGAAAGAAACGTGTGCTCTCCCTGCAGTCCGTATCCCGTTTTTAACTCATACCGAGGTGTGAGGCTCGCGAATTCACGTTATACACAAAGCTGCCACGTAGGCGTGCTTTGATCATCAACCACAAGACTTTGCTTTTCAACAAAAGCCTTGATCTATGCAACTCAGCATGCCACACAGGCAATTCATGCCGTGCGACTGATGTCCATCGATATACAACCTCTGAGCTCGTACGTCTCAGAGAAGGGCGTTAAGCAAAAGAATAAATTCTCCGCCGCCAAACAGATGTATATTTAATAGAAATCAATCAACACAGAATAAAATCCAATGTCAGACACACAAACCATTTACAAGTCCGTTCTGGGTCTGAACGAAACCGGAGGCACTTTCCTCGCATATCCGTCCATCTCCAAGTACGTCTGGACGACCACCAACTATTTCCATCTTCTTGGGTGTACAGCCCAATCAGGATCGTCAGTAATTACCCAAACGATGTGAAGACTTCCGGTCTTTGACCACCGTCTTCATCTTCGACTTATCGTCGAATCGATTATTCAGAATGGGTATAAACCCGGACTTTCCGAACAACCCGCGTATATTAAACAAATGTTACACAAACACAACATACGCCTCTTTCCAATTCATTAGTCACTAACCGCAAATTAGCAAGAGAACAATTTCCCAAACATTAACCCCGAAGGCCGAAACCAACATCAGATCAATACTCAGGAAACCATTCTTCTTAGCCAACCTACGGCTAGTTTCTAAATTCCACATTCTTAGGGAAAGGTTCCCATTAATTTTATCCAAGATAAATTCTTTAAAATTTATCCTGTAATCTTCCTTTGGATGTCGTTTAAAACCAAATTATGGTTTTTCCAACTAGTCGAGATTAGCGAACCGTAACGAAGTAATTATTTATTTTATTTCCCAATCCCAACCTATTCATCCCATGAAGCAAAACTGGTAATACTCCATATCTAACACCGTGGTGTTATCGGTAAAATTAATTACCATTTCACGTTCAAATCTAATTAAAGATTTTGACTATCGCTTTGGAGCAAAACTGGCGATACTCCATTCTCGCTCATTTCTAAATTTAATAATTTAGATTTCAAATTCGAATTTCAATCTATTTGCAGATTCATTAAAACTCCTTTTACTGGGTTAAAGAACTAGGTGTTATTTAAAACACAGTTCACGACAAACCCAAATCACATTCTATTTGTTATCAGGTTAAAGAACTAATGTTATTTAAAACATAGTTCACGATAAACCCATCTCAAATTTAATCAAATATATTAGAAATCCGATTATTTAAAACCCCTTTTTAAATCTAATTCATTTATTTAAAAATAATTGGGTTTTAAATTTAGTTCAAAAACTAGTTCATTTCGATAAAAACCCATTTTTATCTTTTCAAATATGGAGTTTTTCACCCCAATTTTTCCCAAATCATTTCTTATGATTTTACACTAATTATTACTATTTTTAATAATTTTATCAAGGCCCGTACAGTCAATTTCCAACAATGGCCATCGAACTGCACTTACAGCGACCTTTTTCGAATTTGATTTGGACGTATCTCCAAATCCAACCGTTAGATTTCAAATTTCTAATATTCGTTAGAAAGCTCTTTTCGATACGAACCCAACGGTTCCGGTTTTAGGAGAATCCGACGGTCGGATCTCCCGTAATGTCCGTTTGAAATAAATGGTCGAAATCCACGAACTGCCGCGGCGCGGCGCGTTCTATTCAGGCCATTATATTATATATATAATATATATAATATATATTTCGTCGATTACTATTTAAAACGAATTATATAAATAGTTTTGAAATCGTTTCAAAAACATTTTCAACTTCCATTTCAATTCAAATCAAAATTGAATTCTTCTTTATAAATTCGTTTTGAAATTCTTTTCTATTCAATTCAAATTTCAATTCATTTCAATTCGCTTTCAATTCAATTTGAATTCGTTTTCAATTCAATTCAAATCGAATTGGTTTTATATTCGATTCAAATTCATTTTCTATTCAAATCAAATTCGTTTCGTTTGCTATTTGAATTCAATTCATTCCATATTCAATTTGAATCGAGTTCATTACATATTCAATTTGAAATCAAATTGGTTTTCTATTCCATTCAATTCGAGATCGCTTTATATTCAATTCAAATCGAAATCGTTATATATTCAATTCATTTCGAAATCGTTATATATTCAATTCATTTCGAAATCGTTTTATATATCGTTTGCGTCAAAATGGCGCATCACTAATCAACCCGGCTTTATATATTCTATTTCAAATATTTCTTTTTGTCAACACACGACTAATCTCAATGAATGAGTACCGTCCATGTGTGACTATTTTTGCTATTTAATATATTTTATAAAAGTTAAGGTATCTATCGTTTGATATTGAATCAGACTTCAACCGTAATTTAGTGAGAGAACGACTTCCTGAACATTAACCCCGAAGGCCGAAACCAACATCAGATTAATATCCAGGAGGCCACTCATCTCATCTATTTTCCAGTTGATTTCTAATTCTATATATGATAAAGATGTAAATTTTATTATAAAAATATTCCGTTCAACACATGACTAATATCAACGGATGAATATAGTCAACACATGAACCTTAATTTTATTATAAAAATATTTCGTTCAACACATGACTAATATCAACGGATGAATATAGTCAACACATGAACCTTAATTTTATTATAAAAATATTTCGTTCAACACATGACTAATATCAACGGATGAATATAGTCAACACATGAACCTTAATTTTATTATAAAAATATTTCGTTCAACCCATGACTAATATCAACGGATGAATATAGTCAACACATGAACCTTAATTTTATTATAAAAATATTTCGTTCAACACATGACTAATATCAACGGATGAATATAGTCAACACATGAACCTTTATTTTATATTATACTTTATTTTTCAAATTGGAATGAGGCCCAATCAATTACCATATAAAGTTAATTATATGGATTTCCATACAACACATGTATATAATAGCATTGAAAAATAATCAACCATCAACCAAAGTGCACTACACTGTATAAGCATCAAATATAGATATCTAACGCTTATAACAGTCTGTCAATCAATCGATCGACATATTTAATTTATCAGGATGAGTGAACTTCATATTTCATCCCAACACCCGTGTGGGGTTTCAAACAATCAAACACAGATTTTATTCGTGCAGCTGGGCGATGTGTAAAATTTATCGACCCAATCAATGTCCTTCAAATAGGTGTACATAAACAAACCATCCGGTTTGTAAATGAATATTTTATTTATTCGCATTCACGTTAAAAATTATATTTTTAACGATAAAACAATTCATCTTAACATATGAATATCGATTCAGTTCATTTATTCAATAAATGATTATTTTTATTTTTCTAACATATTTTAGAAAATTTCGGCGGCATAACGGCACGATACTAGAAACGGGACGAGGCCTAGCCTTATCCCCGGTCTAGTGAAGGCCCACGCCATTCACACATCAATCAAATTCACTTTCGTTATGCAAACCACAAAATTTGGAGTAAGGGTCTAACCTAGCCTTACTCCTTCGCCTTATAACGGCGCACGTCTAATCCTAACCAATTTATCGATTCGATTTTTCACACCACAAACCACATTCAAATCAATATCTCAATCAATTACCAAACAGTCAAACAAACAAGTCCATGGTCTGTGGACGATTGTGTCGGGTGCTACTAAGCACCGTCTGCATCCTAGTATATATATATATAACTAGAAAAAGAATTTAGAGTGAGAAGTTCTCACCTATAGCTATCCTAGCTCCACGGCACTTCATTGATAGAAATCTTCATCGCTATCGCATCTTCGTCATCTTCGTTGCCCGTATACACTGTATATATAAAAATCACATTTTTATATTTTGATGTCTTTTAAAATAAAAATCACATTTTTATTTGTTTACTTTCAATTTAAAAATCATATTTTTACAATCACTTCAAATATTCAAAAATCGAATTTTTTTCCATTCAATTATATAAAAATCGACTTTTTATCACTTTAAAAATATAAAAATCATATTTTTATCACTTTAAAAATATAAAAATCATATTTTTATCGCTAACCTCATATTGTGAAAATAGAATTTTCCCTTTGTTATACTTTATATAAAAATCGAATTTTTACTTCGCTATTCAATATATAAAAATCGAATTTTTACTTCAAAGTTCAATATATAAAAATCGACTTTTTACTTCAAAGTTCAATATATAAAAATCGACTTTTTTTTTTTATTGCTACGTCAAATAGATAAAAATTATATTTTTATCACGCTATTTTCCACATAAAGATTTCGCCTTTTCTAAAATAAAGATTTCGCCTTTATAAAAATAAAGTTTTCTTCTTTATAAAAATGAAGTTTTCTTCTTATAAAAATCACCCTTTTTTCTATTTCAAACCTTTAAAATCAAAATCAATTTTAAAATTCCTTTTTAAATCAGTTTTTAAGTTAAATAAAATTCAGTTTTTAAGTTAAATAAAATTCAGTTTTTAAGTTAAATAAAATTCAGTTTTTAAGTTAAATAAAATTCAGATTTTAAGTTAAATAAAATCAGTTTTTAAGTTAAAAAAAAAAAAAAAAAAAAAAACAGTCACTTACAGGGGGGCTGGAGCGTCGGAGGTGGGTCAGGGGGCAGGCGGCGGTCGGAGGTGGCTCTGGGTTTTGCGGCGTTCGCGTTCTTCGATGCAAGGGGGGGTCGCGGTGGTTTTTCGCATCTGAGGGGGAGCTGGAGGAAGGGAAGAAGGGAGGAAGCGGCGGCTCTGGGGGGCGAAGTGGCGGCGGTGGTTGGACGGTGGGCGCGCGCCTCCGTCTTCTTCTTTTTTTTTTTTTTTTTTTCTAATTTCTGAAATGAGAATAAGGGGGGGGTCGGCTGATAAGGAGGAAGGGTTTTATTTTTTTTATTTTTTTTTTATTTTAATTATTTAATTCAATTTAAAGTTGACTTTCCGTTTTAACTCGAAATCAAGCCCACCGACTGTCGCCCCTAGCTAATTACCCCCATTCCGAACACAATGGGATATGTATCGTAAGCTGATTCGGCTGTTACAATCAGTTTTCGTTAAATTTACATTTAAATCACTATATTGAATTTTAAACGTACATTTCAAATTACCGGGGTCACATACTAACTTTAAAAATTCCAGAAAAATATTTTCTAGCTTCGTATTGACGATACGGTCCTAACAAAACTAGTTTCGTCGAATTCTGAGACCGTTAGAAAAATGGCCAATTTCCAGTCGATTAAAATCAACTGAAATGGTCAAAACACGTTTTCCTTTGCCACGCTCACATATTGATTCAGAAAATTATGAAATTTGGAATCTAGCAATAATTCAACATCACGGACCCAACAAAAGTGGTTTCGTTGAAATCCGAGGTCGTTTGCAAAATGTCCATTTTTAAGGGCCTGAATTCCATAGCGACTATTCAGAATTTTCACCTGGACATATCTTTTGATTCCCGCTATGAAATCTGGATTTGTCGGATTCGTTGGAAAGATATTCTCAATTAGATCCTAATGTTTTTGGTTTCACTAAAATCCGGATTGTTTTGCACCCGGTATGCTCAATTGAAGTTTGAAATCGAATTATCGAACTACCGCGCCATTTTCAATTCTATTTATAATTATATATAAATATTTATATTCTAACGACGGCGCGTATAATATATACGTCCGAATTATATTCAAAATAAATTTTCTCGTCGATATTATTTAAAATAATCCATTTTAAATATTCGAAATTCGCTAAAATGGCCAAAATAAAAATTTTAAACTGGCCCAGATTTTCCGGGTTATTACAATTTTTCTCGTCTACATTATTTAAAATAATTCATTTTAAATAATCAAAATTCGCTAAAATTGCCAAAATAAAAATTTTAAACTGGCCCAGATTTTCGGGTTGTTACAATCTGCCCCACTTAAAACTTTTCGTCCCCGAAAAGGAACAAAGTCGAAAGTGGTTTGATCAATCAACACTACGCTCGATCTAGCTTCCATTCTCCAACTCTTTAGTTTTTGAGAATTTTCAAAATTTCAAAAATTTGGCTAACACCTTAAATTTTCGAAAATTTTCGCCATAACCTCCCCTTCACCGGGAGCATCGGGGAATTTCAAATAGCTTCCCCGGTCCTTCAGATCTCAAAAAGAAAAAGAAAAAGCCAAGCGGCTAGCCAATAGGCTTATAAAATCATCATCACCCAAACAAAACAGTAAATTATGTAGTAAACATGTACCTATTTGTCGGGCAAACAAATTTTATTCTCTGCTCTAGCCTCCTTGCTATGACCTGTTCAATGATATACATGTATATGCGAGCGAATGCGACCCATTTTCAATATAATTCAATATTTGATTCAATTAGGCTAAATGGCTAAAAATTAGCAAACAAATAAACAACCAACACAAACATCAATCAATTAGTTGATTAGCTTTCAAATATATAATTTTATATATTTAAAATCATATTTTCTAAAACCAGATTATATATATAATCACAAATACGTTATTTATAAACAAATAACTCTCGACTCATTCTGGGGCATTTCTAACCCCATCTCTAACGAGTCACTCATTCTAGAATGCTACTGATTCTATCTCTAATGAGGATTCTTTTATAGGACATTACTAATCCTACCTCTAATGAGTCTTTTGTTCAGTTCTAATGAGTTGTACCCCAAAGATTTGAGTTTAACCAAAGCTCTGATACCACCTGTAACGACACGGGTTTCGCCCGGACCTAATCGATCGCTAAATCGACCAAAACCGTTCGAATCCCGCATACGCTAACTTTGGGTATACAACACATCAGAACAAATAACAGAAGACTTCAATAAACATCATAATAATGTTACATAAGAGTACAGAATATCAGAGTATATCGAAATATAATACACAGCGGAAGGTAAATTTACATAAATGTAATACAATGCACAACGGAAATATAAATTACACAGCGGAAGACTGTAAATGTCTGGACACAGCTTAAAGCTTCAATCCAGAATCCTGCTCAATACATCTGCAAAATAAAACTACTCGACTGCCCGTGTGGAAAATAGGGGCACCCGAGTTCGCAAGGGAAAAGCAAACTACGAGTCAGTCATGGGACTGGTGTGAGAAACTCTAACAGTTATAATTAACTTATTTACTAAAATGGCATATCACGGGACCACGCCGCTAACGCGAAACGGGTTTACCCCCATGAATACCAGTGTATAAACAATAATCAATATAGATATATGGATCTACTATGCATCAATCAACATGCAATATCCCAATCTACCCACTTAGATTAATCACTACACTTAGATTTTCTAAATCCAATTCAATTTACAGAAATTATTCCTTTGGATTTTATTCCCGATTTCTTATTTCAAATCATTTGAAATACATATCTAACTTTCTATATCAAAGTAGATTTCACTTCGGGATCTCAAATCAAATCATTTTGAAATGTGAATTCCAAAACATAACAATGCATACAAACAAGTATGCAACCAAATATCGTGCTCCCCATCGACAAGGCAAAGGGTACGCACCTCGCAACTCGATATATATATGTGCACCTACCCCACATAGGAGTAGGCTACACCGACGATGCACCTCCCACACATGGAAAGCATACACCGCCCTCTCACCCATACTTTTAGTCTCAGGGTTACCCGAATCTTTAGCCACATACTAAATCATTTCATATCCCGAAGTAGGGAAAATCATTTCACAACATAATAATAACAAGTACTTTCAAAATATAGTACTTCACATCAGTAATTCACGCATATGATCAGTCACTATTAATCACATAACCTTTGAGCTCGTACGTCTCAAAGAAGGGTGTTAAGCAAGAGAATAAATTCTCCGCCACCAAACAGATACATCATCAATAGCAACTAATCGAATATGCGATGAACCACAATGTAACATATAATACATTTTCTAAATCACTTTAGAAATCATCGGGTTTTGGGCCTCGAAATCCTTTCTGTTTTATAAAACATTTTTATAAAACATTCCCTGTCCAAAATCGGGAATACATTTCTTTTCACTTAAGAAAAATATCATTTCACAATCATTCATTAAATTTGAAATGGACACAACATCGCTAAACACCTTATCGTCAAATCGTGAAGTGTTTCACAAGGAGTTAGCACATAGATATTTTCAACCCAACCCAATGCTAAATGTAAAAGCATACTCTGCTCATAAACTGGTCGAGCACAATCCATACAATCAATCAATCAAATTTGACATTAAATATAAGGTTTTGAATAGAGATAGTATTGACTTATATTCAACATCAAATCCTGAAACCAACAGATATCATATCGGGAATAACGATATCGATATCTTCCAAATTCCCATCACGATATCTGTATAATCACGGAATCCAATATCGAAAATATCCAAAGGTAATTTCAATTCAAATCTAATCCAATTTATTTATTTATAACCATTGGATTATTTTTCTAGTTAATAACTAGTTCATTTCGATAAGAATCTATTTTTATCTTTTCAAATATGGAGTTTTTCACCTCAATTCTTCACAAATCATTTCTTATGATTTTAAACAAATTATCGATATTTTTAAGAATTTTATCAAGGCCCATACAGTCGATTTCCATCAACGGTCATCGAACTGCAATTACAGCGACCTTTTCCAAATTTGATTTGAACATAATTCCAAATCCAACCGTTAGATTTCTAATTTCTAATATTCGTTAGAAAGCTCTTTTCGATACGAACCCAACGGTTCCGGTTTTAGGAGAATCCGACGGTCGGATCTCCCGTAATGTTCATTTGAAATAAATGGTCGAAATTTACGAACTGCCGCGGCGCGGCGCGTTCTATTCAGGCCATTATATTATATATATAATATATATAATATATATTTCGTCGATTTCTATTTAAAACGAAGTTTATAAATAGTTTTAAATTCGTTTCAAAAACAATTTCAACTTCCATTTCAATTCAAATCAAAATTGAATTCTTCCTTATAAATTCGTTTTAAAATTCATTTCTATTCAATTCAAATTTCAATTCAATTTGAATTCATTTCAATTCGGTTTCAATTCAATTCGAATTCGTTTTCAATTCAATTCAATTCAATTTGGTTTTCTATTCAATTCAATTCGAATTCAAATTGGTTTTCTATTCAATTCAATTCGAATTCATTTTCTATTCAGTTCAATTCGAATTCATTTTCTATTCAGTTCAATTCGAATTCATTTTCATTTCAGTTCAATTCATATATTTCATATACATCGTTTTCAATTCATATATATATATATATATATTCACTTTTCACTATATACGATATTTTTACTTTCAATATATACGATATTTTCACTTTCAATATATTCGATATTTTCACTTTCAATATATTCGATATTTTCACTTTCAATATATACGACATTTTCACTTTCAATATATACGACATTTTCACTTTCAATATATTCGATATTTTCACTTTCAATATATACGACATTTTCACTTTCAATATATTCGATATTTTCACTTTCAATATATACGACATTTTCACTTTCAATATATACGACATTTTCACTTTCAATATATTCGATATTTTCACTTTCAATATATACGACATTTTCACTTTCAATATATACGACATTTTCACTTTCAATATATACGACATTTTCACTTTCAATATATACGACATTTTCATTTTCCAATATATATGATATTTTCCCTTTCAATATATACGATATTTTCACTTTTCATATACATGTTATTTCACTTTTCATATATATGTTATTTCACTTTTCATATATATGTTATTTCACTTTTCATATATATATTATTTCACTTTTCATATATATATTCGATATGATTTCACATCACGATCAATTTTCACACAGAATACAATCAAACAAGTCGTCCATGGTCTGTGGACGACGGGTGTCGGGTGCTACTAAACACCGTCTGCATCCTAGCATATATATATAACTAGAAAAAGAAATTAAAGAGTGAGAAATTCTCACATTGGTCGGCTTTGAAATCGTTAAATATAACGATTGTTTTCTTTATTTTTATTTTTTTAATAAAATTAAACGAGGGTTTAATTTTATCAAAAATCCCATCTGCATGAGTTTATTCCGGTCTGTCCTGAAATGTAGTGCTTCTCAAGACGAGTCCAACGAACCTGAAATCATCGAATTTGGTTTCAGTTTGAAGAATATACGGCATTTTTAAAAGTTTGGATAAATTTAAACTAATTAAACATAATTAAATTAAATTTATATTAACCTTCTTCCTATTGTGTATTTCGTTCCTCCAGGTGCTGAAGCCCTCGTCGATCAAAAACCCCACCAACGCACGGAATTCCAGACCGCCTGACCCCGATCCGACCTCCTCCCATCGAAGCCCTCCAAAAGTTCTTCCGTCGCCCCCCTGTTCAGGCGAACTCGCTGTTGATCTGGAGCCCGAAATCGACCTCAACCGCTCGAGCTTCGAGCCTAGAAATTGAGCCAACCACAGCGGATCTTCTGATCATGACCGCTCCAAGGGTAGATCTCACTTAGGTCGTCAGTTTTACTTCAGGTGGTAGGTGGAAATAACACGAGAAAGTGGAGATCGGAGGTGATCAATTTGAGAGGACGAGGGACGTTGAGATGTTTTGGCGGCGCACTGATAAATGAACTAGGGTTTCTATAGAAATGAATATATATATATTTATTTTAATAATTTTTTATTCGTGAATTACTTATTTATTGCTTCTAACTTCAAATCAAACCCAACGACTGCCGCCCCTAGCTAAATACCCCCATTCCGAACACAATGGGATATGTATCGCAAGCCAATTCAACTTTCTGAATCAGTTTTCGTTAAAATTTAAATATTAAATCAGTATATTCAATTTTAAACGTACATTTCAATTTACCAGGGCCACATACGAACCCGAAAAATTCCAGAAAAATATTTTCTAGCTTCGTATTGACGATACGGTCCTAACAAAACTAATTTCGTCGAATTCTGAGACCATTTGAAAAATGGCCATTTTCCAGTCGATTAAAATCAATTGAAACTGGTCAAACGCGTTTTCCTTTGCCAGGCTCACATATTGATTCGAAAAATTATGAAATTTGGAATCTAGCAATAATTTGACACTGCGGATCCAACAAAAGTGGTTTCGTCGAAATCCGAGGTCGTTTGCAAAATGTCCATTTTTAAGGGCCTGAATTCCATAGCGACTATTCAGAATTTTCAACTGGACATATCTTTTGATTCCCGCTATCAAATTTTGATTATTCGGATTCGTTGGAAAGATATCATCAATTAGATTCTAATAATTTTGGTTTCACTAAAATCCGGATTGTTTTGCGCCCGGTACATTCAATTGAAGTTTGAAATCGAATTATCGAACTACCGCGCCATTTTCAATTCTATTTATAATTATATATAAATATTAATATTCTAACGACGACGTATATAAATATATACGTCGAATTCAATTCTAAACATTTTTCTCGTCTACATTATTTAAAATAATTCATTTTAAATAATCAAAATTCGCTAAAATTGCCAAAATAAAAATTTTAAACTGGCCCAGATTTTCGGGTTGTTACAATAATACACACAAATGAGCTAGGCAGCACAAGTAAAAGTGTCTGAATTCAAGGTAGAGAAATACAACACAAGTAAATGATAGAAAATAGACCGTCGCACTATAAAACTGTTTGAAAATACCCAAACTAAACACAATAGCAGCATGAATTCTAGGTAGACAAGAACATGCAAATATCTATCATTCATATTTTTTAACTAAGGCATGGAAATTCAAATTAAACCCAATTCGAATTCGAATTAAAACCAATTTAAACCCAATTCATATTTAATTTTAACCGTGATCTAGTACTCACCTTCAGTGGCGATGAGAAGGATGGACAATTGTAACAACCCGCAATTTCTAAACCAATTTAAAAATTTATTTTAGCAATTTTAATAGATTTTGAATAATTAAAGTGGTTTATTTTAGATAATAATGATGAAAAATTTATTTTAAATGAAGTTGCGATGTAGAAATTTATAATTTATATATGACGAGCCTGAAATGGCGCGGTAGTTTCAAAAATTGATTTTAAACTTTGAAAAAGTATATAAAATCGAATATAAGTCAAAATCGGACAAAACCATAAACGTTGGGAGCGTATTGACGATATCTTTCTAATGAATGTAAGAAATTGAAATTTCAGTTTATAAATTGAAAGTTATGTCCAAATCAAAATCTCAGAAAAATACGGGAAAGTTTATATATATAATATATATGGCCCAAAAAGCTACTTTTTGCATATGAATAAATTTGGACTCGAAACCACTTCCATTGAGTTCAAAAAGACATTTATGAATTTGAAAAATATAAACATCGATATATTTCTTGATTCAGAAATTATTCATTTAAATATGTATTTTTAATATTAAATATATACGCCTTGAAAATGGAAATTTTACAAACGACCTCCGAATTCGACGAAGCCACTTTCTATGGATCCGGAATATTAAATTATTGCTAGATTCCAAAATTCGTGATTTTTGGAGCTAGTACGTGGTCGTCATTAATTTTTCAGTTAAAAAATTCAATTTTCAAACTTTAAAAATTCATTATTTATTCATACGGACTCAGAATTCAACGAAAACAGTTTCTTTGGATTCTTAATGTTGATAAATAGTAGTGTTTCAATTTTCATCGAAGTTGGAATCCGTAGGTGATGACACGGTTTTTAGAACCATGGAAAGGACCAAAATTTAATAAAACAATATACATAAGGGGTTATTATTATAAAATAAAACCTAATTAAAAGACAAAAGGGTTAAACTACAATTTCCTAACCTCTATATATTACCATAAACCCACCCATAACCCTAATGAAAACCCTAATCCTTATTCTTCATTTTCATGGCGACGGCTCTCCTCCTCTCTCAAAATTCTTTTGCAAAAAAGACCCTGAACACTAAATAATTTATATCTCCCAAACCATAAGGAGTTAGGCCATCGTATTAAAAGGGTTTCTGTATATTGGAGAGAGCTACCAATGCCCAAAAATTGGGGGTCATTGGATGTCGGAGGCGAGAGATAGATCAGTTGAACGGAAAACGTCCAATTTTGGTTATCTGCTCGCTGCAGGCCCCACGAAGAAAATTAGGTCGAGCGACTTCAGGCAGTGGTAGAAGGGAAGCATACGGTTCTTTTGGCGGTGGTGGCATGTTCTCAGGTGGTCGGAGTTGGCCGGAATGTCAATTCGATTGGAGGGGTGCTGAAAACAGGACAGTCGCAAAGATGAGCAATTTCCCGTCGATCCATGCATTTTCAGGCGAAGTGACCTGAAGGAAAGTTGTTCAGGAGGTTGAGATCTAGCTACTGACAAAAAATGTTGGCATTTAGAGCATCGAGGCTGCCGCATCACTAAGATGAACGGAAACTGCAGTTTTCCGTTCAACTATATATCGTGGGCCCCACTTGGCGAATTGGAGGGGGGACCACTCGGCGTGGAAAGAGGGGGAGAATCCGGAGAGAATGGCACTGGTTTCGTGCAATTCCGGCTTACAGTTTGGTTGTGGTAGGCATTTTAAGTTGAGGGTGTCGATTGGAGAAGAAGGTGAATAGGGATTTTATTATATAAACAATGTTCCATGTCCGTATATTAATATCTTTTTGCCACGAACTCAAAATCACGTAAAACTGGAACCACCGCGATCGTGGCGACGAGACCTTCGAGTGGACGCCAATTTCGTCCAATTCAGAGCAAGTGTGAAATTTGGGTAAAACTTACAATTTCGAGAATTATTTAGATTAATTTCTTAACTTCGAAAGTTAATAACTTTTTGTTACGACATCGAATTTGCATGAAACTGAATCCGTTGTGATCATTGAGTCACTTCGAGCGAGCACTAATTTTGTCAAATTTGGAGCATGTTAGATTTTGGGCCAGAATTGGATCCGGACCGTCAATTAAAGAATGACGGAGTGAAAATCGAAGGTGAGAACTCTTTCTCACTCAACCTTTTTGAACAGTTATTTATTTATATAATTAAATGTAAATTAATTGTTTGTAATCGAAATATATGTTGATGAATTTTATCTATTACACATATGTTTGTGGAATTGGATGTTATGTCATGTTTGTTGATTTGGAAGTATTTAACATGTTTAAATGATGTAATTATTTTTATGATAATTTAAATAATGTTACACTTCTATTTACAAGTTACCTGACTTGTTTATGTTGATTAGGACGATAATTTTTACATATCGCCCAAGTGCACAACTAATAATATATTATTTTTTGGTTGTTTGTTGGTTGAAACCCCACACGGGTCATGGGATGATACTTTAATCACATGTCTTCCTTGTGATTAGTTATAAGCATTATTTATTTATTAAATGCTTATACAGTTGTAGGATGCACTTTGGATGATTTGGATGTTTTAATGATTATATCATTTGTTAGTATACGTGCGATGTATGAAAATCCATATAATTAAATTATATGGAAATTGTTTGGGTCTGATTCCAATTTAGAAATTAATGAATGTTTTAAAAATAATTTTCAGTTAAAGAATTAAAATATGGTTTTTGATATTTTTAAGTAATATCTTAAGTGAATTAAAGCCGAGTTAAGTAGCTTTGCGTCATTTTTACTCGAACGAATGTTTTAAATGATTTTATTTATTTTATTATAAATATTAAAAAGATTAGATTTCAAAATTAGACATTTGAAATATTATTTTAATATTTTTATTTTAATATTATAATAATCTGAAAAGTTCAATTTTTATTAGAAATTAAAATTTGCACTTTTGACACGAGGTTAGGTTACATTTGTGGTGGAAGTCTGCCCGGACCCGACCGGCATATCCAGCAGCCACAAATGTTGGATCTAATGTGAGATGTCTAAGTGCACAAATACGAAATGGGCCTTGACATGAGGTTAAGCCCAACTTGTGCAATAAGTCTGCCCGGAACCGACCGTCATATCCAACATCCACAAGTTGTAGGCCTAATGTGAGAGGTCAGGCCCATTTTAACCATAAATGAATATGATAAAGAATTGGACCACTTAGCCCATTATAAGTAGCAACGCCATTTTAACCCGAACGGGTTTATCGATTTATTTTATTCATTTTATAATGAATGTAGAAAAGAAGTATTTTCAAAATCTAATATTTCAAAAATAATATTATTTTAATACAAAGAAATATATTGAATATTCAATTTTAATTTAAAATTGAAATAAAAGTTGGAATCACTTTTAAACGAATTTATAAACGTTTTCAAATACGTTTTAAAGGAAATCGACAATATATATATATATATATATATATATATATATATATATATATATATATAATGGCCTGAATAGAATGCGCCGCGCAGTGACCGTTCACGAATTTCGACCATTAACTTCAAATTGACACTACAGGAGATCAGACCGTCGGATTCTCCTAAAACCGAAACCGTTGGGTTCGTATCGAAAAGAGTTTTCCAATGAATATAAAAATTTGAAATCTAACGGATAGATTTGGAGATATGTCTAAATCAATTTCAGAAAAGGTCGCTATGGATGCAATTCGGTGGCCATTGTTGGAAACCGACTGTACGAGCGATGATAAAATTATTAAAAATATGGAAAAATTATCTAAAATCATTACAGATGGTTTGGAAAGATATTTGATGAAAAATTCCAGTTTTTAAAAGATAATTTTTTTTCAAAATGAACTACTTATTAATTAGTATAATAATTTAATTATTTTTAGAAATAAATAAATTGGATTTAAAAATGGTTTTAAAATAACTAAAATTTTCCAATATACTTTTCTGTATATTGGAACGGGTTTGAATGGTAATTATCGTCGGAATATGTCGATATTGGATTCCGTTATTATACGAATATTGTGAGGGAATTTGGAAGATATGTATATATATATATATTGTTATTCCCAATACATTATTTGTTGGTTTCAGAATTTGATATTTAATATAAGCCAATATAATTTCTATTTAGAACCTTATATTTAATGTCAAATTGGATTTTGGGTTTGTCGTGAATGGTGTCTTTAATAACACTTTTCTTAAACCCAATTTAAAGAAGAATAAATATTTTATTTAAGATTTAGGAAATTTTTACCAATTAATTAATATTTAATTGGAATTGGATAAAGAATTGGATTTTTGGGTTTACCGTGAACGGTGTTCTAAATGACACTTGTTCTTTAACCCAATTAACCGTGAAGAAATAATTTGGAAATCATAAATCTTTTATTAAGATTTAAATGGGAATTTTCCAAGATAAAGTTTTCCAATTTAATATATGAAATTGGAATTGAATGGAATTCAATTTGGCAATAATTGAGATGAGCTCCTGTGAATGAAGACCGATACTATATATGGAATTTAAAAGGCTTTGTCGTTATTCCATTTATATTATTATTCTGATACGGGAATTTATATCGATTATTTACTATTATTATTTCCGTGTAGATTCCATTTTAATGGAAGAAGATTTGGGTTTATCGTGAACCGTGTTGTAAAAGACATTAGTTCCTTAACCCAATTATTTATTTCTTAAAATTGGAATAATCATTAACTAATGATTTTTGAGATTAAAACTGAACTAGAGTTTTAATGAATCTTTAATTAGATAAAAATGTGAATATTTTATTAAAAGAATATTCTGAATTGGAATGAGGCGTAGGATGTGTTTTTATAGCACTTGTTTATAAAGTACGCCAGTTATTCGGAAAGACCGGGTTTAACCCATTTTGAATAATTGATACGATGACTAATAGTCGAAGAGATTGAAGACAGCGCAAGATCGACGATCTTCACATCGAATGGATGAGTTGCTAATGATGCCCATGATTGGAGTAGCTACCTTGAAGGGGCTACAGTGGTAGCCGTCCGGACGTACTTGTTGATTGTTCGGATATGCGAGGGCCTCTCTTCCATATTGGACATACGAGGAATAAGGTGCCTCCGGTTTCGTTCAGACCCAAAACAGACCTGTAAATGGATGGTATGTCTGACGTTGTATTCTTTTATGCTGTACTCGTTGATCTCTGCTATATATATATATATCTGTTGGTGGCGGAGAATTTTTTCTCCTACTTAACACCCTTCTCTGAGACGTACATGCTCAGAGGTTATATATATTGGCAGAAATCAATGGTATGGTATGGATTGACAATGTGGCATGCTAAGATGCATGGATCAAGGCTTTCGTTGAAAAGCAGAGCCTTGTGGGTGATGATCAAAGCACAGTTTTAATTAGCATAGCTATGTGTACAACGTTACTTCGCGAGCCTCACACCCCGGTATGATGGTGAACGATCTGTTTGATTAGTAGGTTTGACCAATATACTTTATTTATATATGGATTTGGTCAACCGAGTTGTGCTGGGTGTAGTCGCTCCACACCTGGAGATTGGGATAGGTCATTTTAGCTGACTGAATCCCATGAGGATAGAACATGCGGATGCTCATCCAAAGTGTGTAGTATATGTATTACAGTGTTATCTCTTGCCAAGACGTAAGTCGTGGAGATACATTCGCGATAGATCTTTCGAATTTGCAGCCATCATGATGGAAACCCAATTTTCCAATATGAGCTTTACGGTTTTAGTTGTATACCTATATGGTGACATAATATATTATGCCGCTTACATGATATATTATGCCATCTAGGATTGATATATTTACTTTCGAAATTGATTTCTACACTATGCACTTATAGTAATATTAAAAGGTGAATTTCACGTATTAAGCATTTTTTACCATTATAAGGTAAAACTCTACCCCTCGGCTTGCGTTGCTTGGGACTTGAGTCTTATAATGATTTCATTTTTCTAAAAAGCATTGCGCTGTTTATTTTTGGTATACTTGGGGTTAAACCCGTTACGTATAATACAGCGTGGTCCCTTGATTTACCTAACTTTAAAAAGCAAATTAATAACTGTTTTGAGTTCTCATACCAGTCTCATGACTGACTTGGAGTTTATTGTTTTAACATAAACTCTGGGTGCCCATAATTTCCACACGGGCAGCTAGTAGTTTTGGTTTTGCAGATATTATGTTCACAGGATCCTGGTCTGCAGCTGAAGCGATATTCGGAAAGCTCTGTGTCCGTGTATTTCTTTTAGTTGTATTTTGTGTTATTTTTCCGCTGGTATTTAATGTAATTTAAATCTATGATATTATAGTATTTTCTATTGTATAATTATTCATACTCTGGAATATTCTTGTACTCTGATGTAAATTGTTGTAATAAGCAACGAAATGTTCTTCTGTTTGTGTTCTGGTGTGTGTTGTTCTCAAAACAATTTGGGCATTCCTTTACTGGGAAGTTTGGGTCGTGACATTTGGTATGAGAGCTTTGGTTTACAGAGCTCGAGAACAAGACACGTTAGAACTGAACGATAGAATTCATCAGAGATAGGATCAGTAGCATCCTATAAGAATGACTCGTTAGAGATAGGATCAGCAGTATCCTAAAATGAGTCCGAAGAGTGTTATTTTAAAAATAAAAATGATAACAAATTTAGTTTTGAAAATTTTATCTTAGGATACGTATTTGAAATATTATTACATTTTAAATTGGACAATTGAGTATATGAAGATTTTGCATATACGCCTAGCTAGCGTGAATACGAAGCCTCAAATATACTGGATAGATATATAATCACGCTATAGTTGCCCGAACATAATTCCGATGATTGACACATCATCATCAGTATTTATGTTCGAGTATTCGAAAGTGGGATATCTATATATTTCCATTGACTGGTGTGAGAACCAAAACTAGATAGGGTATATTGTTGTGATTTGCACTAAAAATTTGATTTTTGACTATATATAAAAGTTATATAAATTTGAAAGTTAATCACCTAATTGATTGCTGGTTGTGATGTTTGATAATTAGTTTAACTAATTAAAATATTGGAATGATAAATTTAGCTAAATCGAATTTAATATCGAACTAAATTGGGAATTGATTAGAATTGAAAATTGAGTTGGTTGATTAAACGACTTTCAGCTCCGTTCCTTTTCGAGGACGAAAAGATTTTAAGTGGGAGAGATTGTAACAACCCGCAATATCTGAACCAATTTAAATTTTTTATTTTAGCAATTTTAACAGATTTTGAATAACTAAAATGGTTTATTTTAGATAATAACGACGAAATTTTTTTGGAGCTAGTATGTGGTCGTTATTAATGTTTCAGTAAAAACAGTCAATTTTCAAACTTTAAAAATTCATTATTTATTCATACGGACTCGGAATTCAACGAAACAAGTTTCTTTGGATTCGTAACGTCTAGAAATAGTTGTGTTTCAATTTTCATCGAAGTTGGAATCCGTAGGTGATCACACGGTTTTTAGAACCATGGAAAGGACCAAAATTTAATAAAATAATATACGTAAGGGGTCATAATTATAAAATAAAACCTAATTAAATGACACAAGGGTTAAACTACTATTTCCTAATCTCTATATATTATCGTAAACCCATCCATAACCCTAATGAAAACCTTAATCCATATTCTTCATTTTCACGGCGGCGGCTCTCCTCCTCTCTCAAAATTCTTTTGCAATAAAGACCCCGAACACTAAATAATTTATATCTCCCAAACCATAAGGAGTTAGACCATGATATTAAAAGATTTTCTAGATATTGGAGATAGTTACCCACGCCGGGGGTCATTGGACGTTGGAGGCGAGAGATAGATCAGTTGAACGGAAAACGTCCAATTTTGGTTATCTGCTCGCTGCGGGCCCCACGAAGAAAATTAGGTCGAGGGACTTCAGGTATTGGTAGAAGGGAAGCATATGGTTCTTTTGGCGGTGGTGGCATAGTCCCAGGTGGCCGGAGTTGGCTAGAATGTCAATTCGATTGGAAGGGTGCTGAAAACAGGACAGTGCAAAGATGAGCAATTTCCCGTCGATCCGTGCATTTTCAGGCGAAGTGACCTAAAGAAAAGTTGTTCGGGAGGTCGAGATCTAGCTACTGACAAAAATTGGTGGCATTTGGAGCACCGAGGCGGCCGCAGCACTAAGACGAATGGAAATTGCAGTTTTCCATTCAACTATAGATCGTGGGCCCTACGTGGCAAATTGGGAGGGGGTGGGGGAGGGAGGAGACCACCCGGTGTGGAAAGAGGGGGAGAAGCCAGAGAGAATGGCGCTGGTTTCGTTAAATTCCGACTTACGGTTTGGCCATGGCAATCATTTTAAGTTGAGGGTGTCGTTTGGAGAAGAAGGTGAATAGTGATTTTATTATATAAATAATATTCCATGTTCATATATTAATAACTTGTTGCCACGAACTCAGAATCATGCAAAACTGGATCCGCCGCGATCATGGCGACGAGAACTTCGAGTGGACACCAATTTCGTCCAATTTGGAGCAAGTGTGAAATTTGGGTAAAATTTACAATTTCGAGAATTAATTAAATTAATTTCTTAACTTCGCAAGTTAATAACTTTTTGTTACGACATCGAATTTGCATGAAACTGAATTCGTTGTGATCGTTGAGTCGAGAGCTTTGAGCGAGCACTAATTTTGTCAAATTTGGAGCATGTTAGATTTAGGGCCAAAATTGGATCCGGACCGTCAATTAAAGAATGACGGAGTGGAAATCGAAGGTGAGAACTCTTTCTCACTCAACCTTTTTGAACAGTTATTTATTTATATAATTAAATGTAAATTAATTGTTTGTAATCGAAATCTATGTTGATGAATTTTATCTATTACACGGATGTTTGTGGAATTGGATGTTATGTCATGTTTGTTGATTTGGAAGTATTTAACATGTTTAAATGATGTAATTATTTTTATGATAATTTAAATAATGTTACACTTCCATTTACAAGTTACTTGACTTGTTTATGTTGATTGGGACGATAATTTTACACATCGCCCAAGTGCACAACTAATAATATATTATTTTTTGGTTGTTTGTTGGTTGAAACCCCACACGGGTCATGGAATGATACTTTAATCACACGTCTCACTTGTGATTAGTTATAAGCATTATTTATTTATTGAATGCTTATACAGTTGTAGGATGCACTTTGGATGATTTGGATGTTTAATGATTATTTATCATTAGTTAGTATACATGCGATGTATGAAAATCCATATAATTAAATTATATGGAAATTGTTTGGGTCTCATTCCAATTTAGAAATTAATGAATGTTTTTAAAATAATTTTCAGTTAAAGAATCAAAATACGGGTTTTGATATTTTTAAATAATATCTTACGTGAATTAAAGCCGAGTTAAGTAGCTTTGCGTCATTTTTACTCGAACATATGTTTTAAATGATTTTATTATAAATATTAAAAAGATTAGATTTCAAAATTAGACATTTTGAAATATTATTTTAATATTATTATTTTAATATTATAATAATCTGGGAAGTTCAATTTTTATTAGAAAATTAAATTTTGCACTTTTGACAAGAGGTTAAGGTACATTTGTGGTGGAAGTCTGCCCGGACCCGACCAGCATATCTAGCAGCTACAAATGTTGAATCTAATGTGAGATGTCTAAGTGCACAAATACAAAACGGGCTATGACACGAGGTTAAGCCCAACTTTTGGGATAAGTCAGCCCGGAACCGACCGGCATATCCAGCATCCACAAGTTGTAGGCCTAATGTGAGAGGTCTGGCCCATTTTAACCATAAATGAATATGATAAAGAATTGGACCACTTAGCCCATTATAAGTAGCAACGCCATTTTAACTCGAACGGGTTTATCGATTTATTTTATTCATTTTATACTGAATATCGAAAAGAAGTATTTTCAAAATCTAATATTTTGAAAATAATATTATTTTAATATAAAGAAATATATAGAATATTCAATTTTAATTTAAAATTGAAATAAAAGTTGGAATCACTTTTAAACGAATTTATAAACGTTTTAAAATACGTTTTAAAGGAAATCGACGAAATATATATGTATATAATATTATATATATATATATATAATGGCCTGAATAGAACGCGCCGCGCAGCTACCTTTCGTGAATTTCGACCATTAACTTCAAATTGGCACTACGGGAGATCCGACCGTTGGATTCTCCTAAAACTGGAACCATTGGGTTCGTATCGAAAAGAGCTTTCTAATGAATATAAAAGATTTGAAATATAACAGTTTGATTTGGAGATATGTCCAAATCAATTTCAGAAAAGGTCGCTATGGATGCAGTTCGGTGGCCGTTGTTGGAAACCGACTGTACGAGCGATGATAAAATTATTAAAAATATGGAAAAATTATCTAAAATCATAACAAATGGTTTGGAAAGATTTTTGATGAAAAATTCCCGTTTTGAAAAGTTAAAAATGTTTTTTTTCAAAATGAACATGTTATTAATTAGTATAATAATTTAATTATTTTTAGAAATAAATAAATTAGATTTAAAAATGGTTTTAAATTAACCATAATTTTATAATATATTTTTCTATATATTGGAATGGGTTTGAATGGAAATTATCGTCGGAATATGTCGATATTGGATTCCGTTATTATACGAATATTGCGAGGGAATTTAGAAGATATGTATATATATATATATATATTGTTATTCGCAATACATTATTTGTTGGTTTCAGAATTTGATATTTAATATAAGCCAATATAATTTCTATTCAGAACCTTATATTTAATGTCAAATTGGATTTTGGGTTTGTCGTGAATGGTGTCTTTAATAACATTGTTCTTAAACCCAATTTAAAGAAGAATAAATATTTTATTTAAGATTTAGGAAATTTTTACCAATTAATTAATATTTAATTGGAATTGGATAAAGAATTGGATTTTTGGGTTTACCGTGAACGGTGTTTTAAATGACACTTATTCTTTAACCCAATTAACCGTGAAGAAATAATTTGGAAATTATAAATCTTTTATTAAGATTTAAATGGGAATTTTCCAAGATAAAGTTTTCCAATTTAATACATTAAATTGGAATTGAATGGAATTCGATTTGGTAACAGTCGAGATGAGCTCTTGTGAATGAAGACCGATACTATATATGGAATTTAAAAGGCTTTGTCGTTATTCCATTTATATTATTAGTCTGATACGGGAAATTATATTGATTATTTACTGTTATGATTTCCGTGTAGATTCCATTTTAATGGAAGAAGATTTGGGTTTATCGTGAACCGTGTTTTAAAAGACATTAGTTCCTTAACCCAGTTATTTATTTCTTAAAATTGGAATAATCATTAAGTAATGATTTTTGAGATTAAAACAGAACTAGAGTTTTAATGAATCTTTAATTAGATAAAATGTGAATATTTTATTAAAAGAATATTCTGAATTGGAATGAGGCGTAGGATGTGTTTTTATAGCACTTGTTTATAAAGTACGCCAGTTATTTGGAAAGACCGGGATTAACCCATTCTAAATAATTGATACGACGACTAACATTCGAAGAGATTGAAGACGGCGCAAGACCGACGATCTTCACATCGAATGGATGAGTTTCTATTGATGCCCATGATTGGAGTAGCTACCTTGAAGGGGCTACAGGGGTAGCCATCCATACGTACTTGTTGATTGTTCGGATATGCAAGGGCCTCTCTTCCGTATTGGACATACGAGGAATAAGGTGCCTCCGGTTTCATTCAGACCCATAACGGACTTGTAAATGGATGGTATGTCTGACGTTGTATTCCTTTATGTTGTATTCGTTGATCTCTGCTATATATATATATGTTGGTGGCGGAGAATTTATTCTCTTGCTTAACGCCCTTCGCTGAGACGTATGTGCTCAAAGGTTATATATATTGGCAGAAATCAATGGTATGGTATGGATTGACAATGTGGCATGCTAAGATGCATGGATCAAGGCTTTTGTTGAAAAGCAGAGCCTTGTGGGTGATGATCAAAGCAAAGCTTTAATTAGAATAGCTTTGTGTACAACGTTACTTAGCGACCCTCAAACCCCTGTATGATGGTGAACGATTTGTTTGATTAGTAGGTTTGACCAATATACTTTATTTATATATGGATTTGGTCGGCCGAGTTGTGCTGGGTGTGGTCGCTCCACACCTAGAGATTGGGATAGGTCATTTCAGTCGACCGAATCCCATGAGGATAGAACATACTGATGCTCATCCAAAGTGCGTAGTACATGTATTATGGTGTTATCTCTTGACGAGACGTAACCAGTGGAGATACATTCGCGATAGATCTTTCAAATCTGCAGCCATCATGATGGAAACCCAATTTTCCAATATGAGCTTTACAGTTTTAGTTGTATACCTATATGGTGACATAATATATTATGTTGCTTACATGATATATTATGCCATCTAGGATTGATACATTTACTTTCGAAATTTATTTCAACACTATGCACTTATAGTAATATTAAAAGATGAATTTTGCGTATTAAGCATTTTTTTACCATTATAAGGTAAAACTCTACCCCTCGGCTTGCGTTACATGGGACTTGAGTCTTATAATGGTTTCATTTTTCTAAAAAACATTGCGCTGTTTATTTTTGGTATTCTTGGGGTTAAATCCATTCCGTGTAATACGGCGTGGTCCCTTGATTTACCTAACTTTAAAAATCAAATTAATAACTGTTTTGAGTTCTCATACCAGTCCCATGACTGACCTGGAGTTTATTGTTTTAACCTAAACTCTGGGTGCCCATTATTTCCACATGGACAGCTAGTAGTTTTGGTTTTACAGATATTATGTTCACAGGATCCTGGTCTATAGCTGAGGCAATATTCGGGAAGCTCTGTGTTCGTGTATTTCTTTCAGTTGTATTTTGTATTATTTTTCCGCTGTTATTTAATGTAATGTAAATCTCTGATATTATAGTATTTTCTGTTGTATAATTATTCATACTCTGGAATATTCTTGTACTCTGATGTAAATTGTTGTAATAAGCAACGAAATGTTCTTCTATTTGTGTTCTGGTGTGTGTTGTTCTCAAAACAATCTGGGCTTTCCTTTACGGGGATGTTTGGGTCGTCACAACAACGGTGGACTGAGGCTTCTCCGGTCAGTTGAACGTAGCGCGAGCTGACGATAACCCATGGACTGCGGTGGATGGCTTATTGACAAAGGAAGTCGGTCGAGTACCAAAACCCTAATTTGGGTATTCGATGGTCACCACTGCAAAATAAAAAGAGGGATAATTCCGCTGAATGTTTTGATGTGTCAAATCTCGATTGTGCCAAAATGGAAGTAGGGAGGGAAAACTTTGATACGTATTTCATACGGTCCAAAGCCATATCAAATGAACTGATCAGGGATTCGTCGATGGACAATCAGATTTAGGGTGTTAGAGGTGGTGAGGATCGCAAAATGTAGTTTGATACGGATCTGAGCACTATCAAATTTGATTCGGCTTATAGCTAAATTGTATATCCGCATCCTTGTGTGCCAAATTCACTGATATGGTGTAGTGAATCTACATTGCAGGAGTTAATAAACTTCTTAAAATTAAACAACATGCTTGATCTTAAGATGATTAGTGGTTAAATGGCGAAGTTTTTGTAAGTAAATTCTTGTTTGAAATTTTCAATTGCCAATTTATTGGCTTGTTCAGTACAGAATGAACAACACGGCTTAATAAAATGCTTATACATCAATTACAGATGTGCTAGTTTATTACCTGTTATGTTTCATCAATTATCAGTCTTTTTTGATGCACTCATGAAGTGGTTTAATAAACTAAAATTCAATTGTCTACATGCTTTTACACAAATTCAATTGCATAAGTGTTTTCACCAAGGTTATATTTTTAAGTAAAATGTATCTAATATTAACATTTTATCAGTTCATATATGTGGTTTTGTAGTGTTATGTATTATTACCAGTCGTATTATTTTCTTTAACGCACAATAGACAAGGGGGGCCTATAGCAACACCCGTTCAAATATGCTAATAGATGAAGTTTCGGTTATTTTTCCGTTTCATAATTTCCTTGTTGTCCTGTAATACGAAGAGTTGTTAAACACTAATATGCACGTTTCATACACCAATATACATAATTGCTTTGTTGCTCCCGCTTGTGCTAATTGCAAATGAACTTGGTGGTGGAAATGGAAAAAATGCAGGATTCATTACCAATGTCTATGTTCTGAATTCTACCGTAATTGGTGTATTCTTCTTCATATTCGTGATTGTTCACACTGTAAAAGATTGTTTTTTTTAAATAGAGATGACAATGCAGTTCTACAAGTTGTAAGTACACTAAAATGCAATTCTACGACTGACTACCTATATTTGATTGTTTTGACGTGGTTATGTCTCTAACGAATGAGCTTTATTATGTGCATGGAATCTTAATATTAATGATGCTGCTTATTTCAACTAAGTAGTGGGTTTTTTAATTAATGGAAGGTGATATTATCTCAAGGCTCATCAAATGATGAAAAGATGAAGAAAGTATTCATGCAAGATTAGAAATTTCCATGTCAAATGAATAAGGTGGCCGCTGTGGAGGAACGTAATTTGACCCTTTCAAATATCCTGCATATTAAAAGTGGAACAATGCAATCTATTGGAGCCTTAATATAAAATAACAAGTATATCTGGAGAACAAAATAGCAAGTAAAATTAATTGTGAATCAACTTCTCATGGTGATTGCTTCCAGTTTATGACATCTGAAATATGCACAGAGTTGTTTAATTAATGCTGTGAAGTTGTGGTCATAATTTGATGTAATTTTTTTAAATTCAAATTAATCTTATATGTGTTGTGAGAGTATTCATTCCAACAGATTTTCTGAAATGTTAGAGTAGCAGCAAAAAATGCAAAACATAGACACATTATTTACTACGATTCTGCATTTTGTTTGTTAGGGAAACAAGATAAGGAAAAAAACCAAAATTTTCAAGTGATGGGTTATTGTTATGGATTACTACTTCTTTGGATTTATCTAATATGTGTTGTGAGTATTCAGCCAAATTTTACATCACCATTATCTGAATCATTGCCCACTTAAGCACGTCGTTTATTTTCTTTTACTAATTGATTTGATTTTCTTCCCCTTCGCAGTTCCCATGACCTCTGAATTCAAAAGCCGACTAATAATTTTACATCGATTCTTCTAGTTTGTAGATGGTACTTTACTGAATCAAAATAAGAAACCAGGGACAGACTAACACTTTTGGGTTTCAAGAGCCGGTAATTATTTTGATTTCTATGATCTAGATGAAAGTAATCAATTTCATATAAGCATATATGCATTTTACATTCCCTTAAATTCCGGTATTAATAGTGCAATTGTTGGTGAATCACAAGAACCACGACAGTGTAAACACGGAAGATCGATTCTTCATTGTTATTAAGTATTATACACTTAAACTATTTTTATATTTTGATTTTACATATACTTGAGAAGCCAATAGTTACAACAACATTTGATGCAAGGGGATCTATTTTAAGCTAATATGATTGCGCTGAAACTTGAAAATAACATACAACAGACCTGCAGTGCTAGATGCTCTACTGAATAAATCAATACATTACTCTTTTTGAACATGTCACAAATACACCATAAAATGAGAAGTTAGAGTGCTTATGACAGGAGCAAATGCTATCAATGAAAAAACGGAATACACGTACGAGACAACTAGCATCTACTTTGCATCACCTCAGCATCTATATAAATATAATAAGAACGATCCATGCCCACCACAAATGAAGTAGGTACTACTAATTTTCCTTCGATCCATGCAAATTAAATAGAAGGACAATTTCAGTTTATATAAATAATATCCGAAAGGTAACTGTTCCTAGAAAATTACAACCGTAACAGCTTAATCTTTTTTTTGTATGGTATTATGATTGTTGTTGCGGTTTTCCACACTATTTATTTCATATGTTCTCAATTGTAAGTCTGTTCACTCTACTTATATGGAATATTGGATAATGCATAATTTACAGCTTACTATTCACATCCACCATCATGACGAGGAATATTTAATTCAGTGGATTCTAAATTTATATAAGCAAACCACTTTCTATGTACCATATTTTCTTCACCTTTTTTCCCATTATATTTAGTGCCAAAAAATATATGTACTTTATGATGCTTTAAAATGCAACTTTAGTCATTCTTTGACAAATTTTATCACTTAAATTCTTTTTCTATTTTGTTTTCATGCATCAGGTCATATATATCCATATTATAGGACAACCTTTCATAAGAGAAAGGCAGCTTTTCACTGAAAAGATTAGCAACCAATAGACATGCATATAATTAATGCATGGTTGTTGATGTTAATAGACACTTTGTAGATTAGCAACTTTTCACCTCAAAGATTTTCAATGCATGGTTGTTGATGTTAACAGACACCTCGTAGATTAGAAACTCAATACCCCTTCAAGTTGGAGCATGAAGATCGTGAATGCCCGACTTGCGAAGAAGAGACCCAAACTGTGCTTGTTGAAGGTGCTGCAAATTTCTAGAGAATTCTAAAGTACGAAGATAATATAATTTTCTAGAATTCTCAAGAGATTAACAAATTGCTTTATGTATTACTAAATAAGTATTTCTTGTTTTATCTAGAGTGATGTATCTAAAATATTCTAATAATAGATAATTAGCTTGATGTTCCTATAAATATGTGAAGAGGCACATTATATCCATGTACTACAACAAGTACTACAACTACAAGCAATAAAGTTGTTGCATTATTAAACTTTACTTCCACTATTTCAACTATTCGACTATTTTCTACTACAACAACTACTAACAATTGGTATCAGAGCTTTGTTCGTTCACATAGCGGGTGTAAACAAATATCTTTCAATTATGGCATTTCTATTTCTTTCGTCATTTGTTCTAACAAAAGAAAATTATGGAGAATGGAGTAATAAAAAGAAAGAAGAGATTATTTCCAAAGGGTTATGGAAGATCGTTGAAAATGGTTACGAATGGCCAAAAGATATTAAAAATATGACGGAGGAGGAAAAAAATCATTTACAAGTTTGAGATGGAAAGATCTTCAAGCTCGTGCTGTAATGACAGAACGTCGATGAAGTAGCATGGAATCATATTACTGGAAAATATACTACAAAATATTCATGAAATTTATTGAAAGAAATATATGGAAAGAATGACACACCAATAATAGAAGAAAACAAGAAGAATAGTGAACTGGAGACTGATATTGAAGCTGAAATTTTGGGAGTAGAAGAGGATAAGAAATTCGATGAAGAAGAAAGTATACTTGCAAAAGCTACGGATAAAGAGCAGTGCAAAACGAAGAAGAAGAAGCACCTGCAAGGAAAAGTAACTACTAAAGAAATGCAAGTGACTGCAATGAAGAATATTGCAGGATATGTTCATGAGACAACAGTAGAGATCAAAGAAGAAATTGATTTCAAAACTGGACAGGACTGTCCTAAAACTGTAATGGAGGAAATAAGTCTCTCTGTTGGCGCAAAACACAATACAACGTCATAGAAAATGAAGGATGCTTGGAAAAAAGAAAAAATAAATTGGGAAGATATAGTAAGATCTCCAATGCGTAGCTCTACCCGGTTCTCATATGCACCAGGTATAGGTAGAAAATGTACAGTGCATAGGCGTGCGCTGCATAGTAAGTTGATGTCCCTACAAAAGAAGAAGACAAAAAAGAAAATACTGATAATATCTCTATTTTTACTGAAATATGTAAAATATAAAGATTGGATAGCAGCATGAAAGATCACAAGTACTGCAGGACAAAAATTCAAGTTGTAGGCATCTTCACAAAGCCAATGACAAGAGCAAGATTTGAGCAACTTCGAACTATGCTTGGAGCATCCGAAATTTGCATCAAGGAGGAGTATTGAAGGTGCTGCAAATTTCTAGAGAATTCTAAAGTATGAAGATAATATAATTTTCTAGAATTCTCAAGAGATTAACAAATTGCTTTATGTATTACTAAATAAGTATTTCTTGTTTTATCTAGAGTTTTGAATATATAATATTCTAATAATAAATAATTAGTTTGATGTGCCTATAAATATGAGAAGAGGCACATTATATCCATGTACTACAACAAGTACTACAACTACAAGAAATAAAGTTGTTGCATTAGTAAACTTTACTTCCACTATTTCAACTATTTTCCACTACAACAACTACTAACAATGGTTTACCCAAAGCCTTCGTGGAAATGTCGACTAGCTGAATTGTTGTAGGAATGTACAAGGAACAAATGATCCCTGTTGTCACCGCATCACGAACAAAATGACAATCTGCTTCAATATGTTTCGTTCGCTCATGAAAAACAGGATTTTGTGCAATATGCAATGCTGATTGACTACCACAATATAATCACATTTCTTTGGAATGACTAACTCCCAAATCGCCGAGTAATTGTTTGAGCCATTTCAACTCACATGTAGTCGCCGCCATAGAAAGATACCCGGCTTCTGCAGAAGAACAAGATATAGTTGGTTGTTTCTTAATTATCCAAGACAGCGGGGAATGACCAAGTAACACCACCCATCCAGTCAAAGAACGTCTTGTTGTATATTTATTGCTGGAGTAAACCTTTTGTTTACTTATGGAAATCAATGAAGAGATAATATAATTCTATTGAAAATAAAAGTTAGTTATGAAACTACAAATATGATGTACCTACATCTGTTCTTATCTTTTGAATTTGAATATACTGTTCACCTATTCATTAATCTTTTTTTTGGTCAGTTAAGGTTTGATTTTTTATTTACTTTACATATTCATGTATTTTAAGCATGATTCAATTAATACCATATCTTTGATGTTTTTTTTAGATTATAGTGAAGGGCAAAACTCTATGAGTAACCTGACTGAGTAGCCATGTATAGCAGGAATGAACCTAGACTGGATAAGGCTGTAATAGAAAATTGATAAATGGTATACAACATCTAGGAAGAAACCTTGAACCACTTAATCTGGGAAGAATGGAGACACAACATGATAAGATGCATGGCATGGTTTTGTGACAAACAATGTTGGATATTGTTCTTAAAATTTTGTTTTGCATTATTCTACAATATACGCAGGAAGAGATGTGCTCCACCATTTCTTAAATATACAATTGAACTTCTGCTGATAGCTCTAACAAATTAAATATGCTTTTCCGTTGTTTTGAAACCATTAACTTTCCTTTTATAAATATATAACCTCAGTACTATTTTCTTCTGGAATGACAATTAGATATATTTGACCACTGCTAACGATTTTGCTTACATTCCTATGTGAACTTATTATCTTGTAGCACTTTTTTCGTAGTTGATTTGTGATACCATAATCTCTACTCTTTCCTCACATAATAACGAGGACTATAATTATGTTGTTATCATTATGTACATAATAATTTACAATAGTTGATATCATTAAGGCCTCGTATGATCTTTACCCTTGTTAGTTGTTATTATTATGTGCAGATTCCTTCTTTTAATTTTAACACAGGTTTCCTTCGCAATTTAAAAAAACAAAAATTTAGTATTTGTAATTTACAGTAGTTGTATGGGAAAACAACAACTATTTTATTCTTTAAAAACATTGAATGAACAACATTTTGACTCTTTCTTCACTGCATTTATCTATATATATTGATTATGTGAGGTTGCTTTTTTGATGTTCCTCATCCCAATGGGGAAACTACTTCTTATAAGCATTAATTATTAGTTAAGATTTTTCTCTCATAATATCCTTTCATCTTTGTTACTAATCTTGACACAAATGACACATGCATAAACTTTAGTCAACTATAACCTTTACCAAGTGTCCATTAGCCAAAACTTATGCTGAAAAAGAAATGGGAAGTTGTAAATAATTAATGGGTGTCTTCCTAAAGTGCATTATGCTGGAGTACGATGGAAGTATATAGGAAGTCTATAGGAAAGCAGTCTATGGTAGTAAAAATTAATGGGTGTCTTCCTGAAGAATTTTTTGTTGCTCATAAAGATGATGCTGATTCTCAAAGAAGAGAGGATGAGTTACTTAAAATTTCAGAAGATGAGGAAACTCCATTATACTATGGATGTACAGATCATACAAAATTACTTGTCATTACTGCCTTGTATAATCTTAAATGCGAGATCGGTTTGTCTGATAGTGGGTTTGTGTAACGACACGCATTTCGCCCGACCTTAATCGATCGCAAAATCGACCAAGACCATTCAAAATCCGCATACGTTAACTTTGGGAATACAACACATCAGAACAACAGCAGACTTTTATAACATTAATAACAAATGTTACATCAGAGTACGTAATATCAGAGTACACTGAATAAAAATTACAGCGGAAGGTAAATTACAATATTATAATACATTGCAGCAGAAACAAAATAACTAAGGCAGCGGAAGACTTCCAATGTTCTGGACACAGCTTTAAGCTTCAATCCAGGATCCAGCTAAAGAGATAAACCTGTAGACAACTGCTCGACTGCCCATGTGGAAAGAGGGCACCCAAGTTTGCAAAAAGGTGGAAACAAACAACGGGTCAGTCGTGGGACTGGTATGAGAATTCTTAACTAATTTAACTAATAGTAACAAGGCAAATCCATGGACCACGCCGCAAATGCGGAACGGGTTTTATTCCAATGGATTGCCGTGCATAGATTAAAGTGAATCGCCAAAACAACGCAATGTTTTTTTTAGAAAAATGAAATCACCATAAGACCCAGGTCCCATCACACAATGCAACGCACACCAGAGGATAGGGTTTTACCTTATGGTGATTAAACATGCTAAATACTGCAAATACGAGTTTAATATTATTATTAGTAAATATTAAAACATTTCAAAGTAAATGTATCAATCCTAGGAAGCATAGGTACCATATGCTATGCCTCCATACCAGTAATACAATCAAAACCGCATGGGGCGTATTGGATTTTGGATTCCATCATGAGTCAAGGCTAGGGAGGAGCTCCTTACCGATTCGAGACACTCTAGCTAATGTCTCAGGATTCCCCGTGGAGAACCCTTGGATAGCGGCAGGGCCGGTCCGCAAATACAGCTTAGCGGATTGGCAATTCCTGAACACACGTTTCCCGGTCCTATAGGACCTATCCGAGGCGCCTCATTCCATCATCAACATAAGTAAAATGTCAGGGCTGGTAGGTCACTGACACCACTCTAGCTAGAAAGAAACGTGCTGCTCTTCCTGCGTTCCCTTCTCCCGTTTAAGACTCCGCCGGTGTGTGAGGCTCGCGAAGTCATGCTATACACAAAGCTATGCCTAAACAGACTATGCTTTGATCGTCCCACAAGGCCTACTTTTCAACAAAACCTTGATCATATGCATCTTAGCATGCCACATCATCACTCCATATCACACTACCAATCCTTTGCCAAAATATATGAACGGGTGTTAAGCAAGATAATAAATTCTCCGCCACCAAACATCCATACATTTGACAGAAGATTAATAACATGATATATAATGGAGTACGATGTCAGACACACAATCCATTTAAAAGCTTATGCTCTGGGTCTGAGCGAAAGCCAAACCCGTACAAATCAACACTACGTCTGGGCAACTCCTACTATTACCTTATCATGGTAGCGAGCCATTCTAAGGCAACAGTCATCACCGTCCATTCGTTGTGGAGATTTGACGGTCTTCAATCGCCGTCTTCCAGTCTTGGATTTTTAAACGTCGATTAATTATTTGGAATGAGATAAACTCGGACTTTCCAAATAATCCTCGTATATATATATATATATATATATTGAAAATCCTTCTTACACATTAATAATTATTTTTATTAACGCTGCATTCCTATTTTAATTATTTAAAATAATTAAATTTTTATATAACGACGCCTTAAGTCCATGGGCGACTATGGCGCTGCATTCAACCAATTTTGATTTTTACATTTCTCAGAATCTAACCGTTGGATCTTAACATAATATATATCGTTGGAAAGATTTTTCCAAGACGGTCCTAACGGTTTCAGTTTCAAGAAAATCCGACGGTCGGATCTTCTTGTATAGTCATTTAAAAGCACGATTTCAGAACGCGAACTACCACGCCCTATTCGTTTAGTTTTAATTACATTTATATATAAATATATAAACATAAACCGTTTAAATCTTTATTATAATGAATATTCTCATTCTTTATCCTTTCATCCTTTTTTATACAGTAAATTGTAAATCATACTTGAATGGTGAATTCTTCCTTTTTAATGCCTTTAATTTCTTTAATTTACGGTAAAATGTAAATTTTATTTCATCGTCCAATTCCTTCTTTTAATTCCATCCTTACATGTAAAATGTAATTTATAATTCATCGTTCTTAAGTACATATAAAAATTTAAATTTTATTTACAAATGTAAATCCTACTTTTTATTTACATTATAAAGATGTAATCTTTGTTTAGAATGTAAATCCATACATTCATTTCATAGAATAAAATGAAATTTCATTCATGCGGGTTAAATTCATTCATAATTTACATAATAATATGTAATTTATTTCATACGATGAAAATTCATTCATAAATTACATGTAAAAATGTAATTTATTTTATGCGGACTAATTTCATTCATAAAATAAAATGTAATTTGTTTCATGCGATCTTAACTCATTCATAAAAATGCATATACAAATGTATTTTATTTCATGCGATGTTAATTCATTCATAAAATACATATAAAAATGTAATTTATTTTATGAGGTCTTAATTCATTCATAGGATACATATAAAAATGTATTTTATTTCGTGCGATGTTAATTCATTCATAAAATACATATAAAAATGTAATTTATTCTATGAGGTCTTAATTCATTCATAAATTACATAAATAAATGTAATTCATGTCATGCGGTCTAATTTCATTTATATTAGTATTATAAATAATGTTAATTTTCTTACAGTGTAATTCCCCTTTTTATTTCTATTATAAATAATGCAATGTTATCATACGTTGTAATTACTATATAATGTACATTAAAAATAATGTAAGATGTATATACGGTGAGACTCATATATATTTACATAAAAAAAAATGTAAATTCAACATACGGTGAAATTTCTATATATTCACATTAAGAAAAATGTAAATTCTCATGCTTGTCACATTTTTATTGAATTTGCCTTAACAAAATGTAAACTTCTATTCTCAAGTTACAATATAAAATCCATTCTTCTTCACAATGGAAAATTTACTCTTTAAACACAATGTAAAGTCCATTCTTTTTATTACATTAAAATTAATGTAATTCTCCCTACGGTGAATTTTTTTATATATTTGCATTAGAAATAATGTTAACAAATCCTACGGTTAAATTTACATATATCAATATTAAAAATAATGTTAACAATTTCTACGGTCAAGTTTTCATATGTTAACATTAAGAATAATGTTAACAATTTATACAGTTTAATTCACTATTTAATTTACATTAAAATGATGTAAATTCATACATGCGGTGAAAATACTCTATTTACATAATAAAAATGAAAATTTCATGTCATCGCAATTTCTGATATTGAATTTACAAAATTAAATGTAAATTCATGTCATCGCCAATTCTAATATTGAATTTACAAAATAAAAATGTATATTCAAGTCAACGCAAAATTTTGACTTTAATTTACATAAATAAATGTAAATTTTATATCATCGCACAATTCTAGCTTTAATTTACATAATAAAATGTCAATTTTATATCAACGCAACATTCTAACTATAATTTACGAATAAAAATGTAAATTCTATGTCAACGCACGATTCTAACTTTATTTACATAATAAAATGTAAAATTTATGTCATCACAACATTCTAACTTTTATTTACATAATAAAATGTAAAATTTATGTCAACGCAACATTCTAACTTTTATTTACATAATAAAATGTAAAATTTATGTCAACGCAACATTCTAACTTTTATTTACATAATAAAATGTAAAATTTATGTCAATGCAACATTCTAACTTTTATTTACATAATAAAATGTAAAATTTATGTCAACGCAACATTCTAACTTTTATTTACATAATAAAATGTAAAATTTATGTCAATGCGCAATTCTAACTTTATTTACATAATAAAATGTAAAATTTATGTCAACGCACAATTCTAACTTTATTTACATAATAAAATGTAAAATTTATGTCAATGCACAATTCTAACTTTATTTACATAATAAAATGTAAAATTTATGTCAACGCACAATTTTAACTTTATTTACATAATAAAATGTAAAATTTTGTGTCATCGCCAATGCTAATATTGAATTTACAAAATAAAAATGTAAATTTTGTGTCAACGACGAATTTTAACTTTAATTTACAAAATAAATTGTAAATCTCATATCAACGACCAATTCTAATTTTTAATTTACAAAACAGATTGTAAATTTCATATCTACAACAATTTCTAATTTTTAATTTACAAAATAAATTGTAAATTTCATCTCAACAACACATTCTAATTTTTTATTTACAAAATAAATTGTAAATTTCATGTTATCAAAAATTCACAACATTCAAATAATCCAAGAGGTCTAGATCTAACAGTTCAAATCAACATAACATACAGGGTGATGTACATTTTGGCATATGACAAATCGGCGAGGCATAATTCAATAATATTAACAAATAATCTATTTTAATTAGCCAATAATTTCAGATCTAGCGTTTAGATTCGCGGATCTAACATCATACAGTCATAAACAACTTAGATCCGTATTTCAATATTGCTACATAGCAGATCAGTTAGTATTCTTTAATAACAAAGAATTAATAAATAATTAAATAAATTAAATTTAATTAAAAATAAATTCTCACCGCTGTTGGTTCTGAGATGAATCGAGTTTGGTCAGATTTGGTGTTCGAATTCAAGACGGTTGCGGATCTGAAACAATTAGCATTCAAGTTCATATGAAAAATTAGAAATCAGCCTTTAACAACTGACTCTGCGACGCTTATAAGCGTGACTAAATCTGAAGCTTATACCTTCAAGAGAGGTTCAAATCTTTGTTTTTAGATTGCGGGAGCTACGGTTGATGAAACGACGAACCGTTTGTTGGAGGTGGAAGAGCTACAAGAGGGCTATCTTCACCGGGAATTGGAGGAGGTTCGGCTCAACATGGGTGGCGCGGTGGGGGCGCAAAGGCCATGGCTTTGGAGGCCTATGGCGGTGGCTACGGTCTATAAGAGGTGGTGATTCTTGTCGGAGAAGAAAGAGCTCGGGAAGAGCTTCGAAATGAGTACTCAAACGCTAAATTTCGTTGAGAATTGAGAGAGAAATTGGAGAAACAAAATTCGGCCATGATGGGTTCATTGGTGCGGCTGAAATTCACGATGGAGAGGACGGATGAACAGTGATTTCGAATTTTATAATATTATATTAGGTTTTCCTAATCATTAGTTAAAAATTTAATTAGCCCGTTAAAGCCCGTTTTGGTCCGAACTCCTATTTGGGCCTGCTTACTGTCGTTCTTAAGGTTTTGACACCTTCTGAACGCAATGAGCTATGTCCCGGGGTCCAATTCCGAGGTCTGTTATGAGTTTTGGAATAATTACATTATTTTATTAATATTTTAATGTATACCGTACGTGAAAATTCACTGAGGTCACAAATTAACTTCAAAAATTCTCGAAAATAATATTTAGCTATGTTTTGATGCTGTGGACCTATGAAAATTAATTTCGTTCGATTCTGAGCCCGTATGGATTTTTAATTAATTTTTAAAGTCCAAAATTTGCCCGTTTACACTGAAAAATCAATTATAATTATATATTAATTCTAAAAATTACCGAAAAATCATTTTTAGCTTTGTTTTGACGATACGAACCCAAAAAAATTATTTTCGTCGAATTCTGAGACTGTTTGAAAAATGGCTATTTTTAAGGCCAGTATATTTAATATTAAAAATACATTTTTAAACAAACAATTTCCGAAACTCGAAATATATAAGTGTTTACTGTTTTTCAATGCAGACTCAATGGAAGTGGTTTCGAGTCGAAATTCCTACATATGTGAAAAGTAGCATTTTTGACCCTTATAAATTTCATAGCGACCTTCTAAAAATTGAATTGGCCATAACTTTTGATTTCCGCTATGAAATTTCGATTTTTCGGATTCTTGGAAAGATATTTTTAAATAGATTCTAATATTTTTGGTTTCACTAAAATCCGTTAAATTTTGCATCTTGTATGGTCAGTCAAAGTTCAAGTTTGACTTTTCCAACTACCGCGCTATTTCTAACTCTTTTTATAATTAAAATTAAATTATTCATTCTAACTTCGATTTAAATCAAATTTGTGATCATTATTATTTAAAATAGATTATTCTAAATATCAAAACTCATTAAAATTACTTAAAATAAATTTTTAATTTTACCCCAAAAATCAGGGTTGTTACAGTTTGACAAGCTTCTAAATGTGTTACCATTGTTTTTGCCAAAAGATAACGTACTTTCTAAGACTTTATATGAAGTACAAAAGATTCTTAAAGCATTTGACTTGGGTTTTGAAAAAGATACATGCTTGTGAAAATGACTATTGCCTTTTTAGAAAAGAATACAAAGATTTAAATACTTGTCCAAAATGTGGTTCTTCAAGATGGAAAATAACTCAAGATAACAAGGAGATTATATAAGGTATTCCAGTTAAAGTGTTGAGATATTTTTCGATAATTCCAATATTTAGAAGAATGTTTATATCTAGAAAAATGACTAAAGATTTAAGATGGCATTTCAATAATAGAAGCACCGATAGAAAAATGCGCCATCCTATGGATTCTATGACATGGAATATGATGGATGAACAATGGAAATCTGCTTCAGCCGATCCACGTAATCTTAGACTTGATGTTATTACAGATGGATTCAATCCATTTTCTATGTTAAGTTCTAAATATAGATGTTGGCCGGTGGTTCTTGTGACATGTGACCTCTCCCCTATGTTGTGTATGAAGAAAGAAAATAATTTGTTAACATTACTTATTCTCAGTCCGAAGCATTCCATGAATGATATTGATGTATACTTTGCTACTTTGATTGAGGACTAGCAGTATTTGTGGGGTGATGGAGTGGATACTTATGATGCATTTATTAAAATGTTATTTAAACTGAAAGAAATCTTGCTATGGACAGTTAATGATTTTCCAGCCTATGGAAATCTTGTTGGATGTTGTGTGAAAGGAGAAAAAGGTTATCCATTGTGGGGTGTTAATACTCGTCATCATTTATCGAATCATAGTCGATAGAATGTCTACATGGGTCATAGAAGATATCTACTTACATTTGATGCACAGAGGAAATAAAAGACTTGGTTTGATAACACAATGGAGAAAGGTACCGCACCTAGAATTTTAACTGGAAGAAATATTTATGTATTGTCAAAAATTTTTCCAAACAATTTTGAAAAAAGAAAATAAAAATAAAAAAATAATAATAAGTGTGGCCATTAACATAAAATCCATCAATTTGAAAAAGAGGAAAGAACATTGTCTATGTTATGGAAGATGAAAATGATGAAGATAATGATCCTATAAACTGGAGCTATCAAGGTGGAAAAAGAGATCGATTTTCTTTAATTTACCATATTGGGAGGTTAGTGGTTATTATTTTAATTATTTTATTTTTTAATAATTAAAAATAATAATACATTACAATTATGGGTTACACTTAATTTGTATAGGAACTTCCGTTACGACATGATTTGGATGTAATGCATGTGGTGAAAAACATTGGTGAAAGCATATTCGATAAAATATTACATGATAATAATTCAAAAGATGGAACTAACTCCAGAAAGGATTTAGAGGATTGGGGAATTCGACACAAGCTTCATGCATAAACTCGTGGAAAGAAAACATATCTTCCGCCGACTCCTTATACGTTGTCTAATTTTAAGAAAACAATATTTTGCGAAAGATTACATGATTTCAAAGGACCTGACGGCTACTGCTCAAATTTGAAAAATCATATATCATTGGAGAATTGTAAAATTAGTGGCTTTAAATCACATGATTATTGTAACACCCCGCATTTTTAACTTAAAATAATAAAACAAGAATAACTTAATTTAATATTCAGAATTAAGTAAAACGGACTACGCCATTTCGTCCATCTCGAAATTCTGGTCAAGATAGCACCTGGTTTGCGTAAAACGGACACTGTACGAAGGAGTTATGAGCGTTAGATGTTTGTATACATATAAGGAGCTCATATTTATATATATTAAATAAAGTTTATCCAGAAATTTTCGAAAATAAGTTCAAAATTCAAAATTCAAGATCGAGCGGGAAATCTAGAGGGAAAATGACTTGTTGGGGGTCGACCCACCCCAAGGGGGGTCGGCCGCGGGTTCGACCCCACGCGGCTTTGGAACATTCTTGTGAAAACCCGTAACTTCCCCGTAAAGGAAAGCGGCGGATAGTTCGAGAACAAGCCACAACAGAACGCATATAAAAGAACATTTCATTGTATATTACAACAATGCATCAGATTACAAGAATATACAGAGTAGGAATAAATATTACACAGAAATATCAGAGATTTAAATTACATTTAAATACATAGCAGCGGAAAATAATACAATACACAACTAGAAGGGATATACGGATACAAAGCTTTCCGGATATCGTTCCAGCTGTAAACCAGGATCCTGTGAATATAAATCTGCAAAAACCAAAACTACTAGCTGCCCGTGTCAAAATAAGGGCACCCAGAGTTTAGGTTAAAACAATAAACTCCAGGTTAGTCATGTGACTGGTGTGAGAACTAAAACAGTTATTAATCCTTATTTTAAATCATTAGGTAAATCAAGGGACCACGCCGTATAACACGGAACGGGTTTCCTCCCAAGAATACCAGTGCATAAAACAAACAGCGCAATGCTAAATAAAGAAAAATGAAGCTGTTATAAGACCCAGGTCCCATCACACAATGCAACGCAGCCGAGGATAGGGTTTTCCCTTATAACAACCAAAGAATGCTTGATACGTTTAAAACAAATCATTTGATACTATAATAAGTGCATAGTGTATAAAACAACTTCAAATCATAAGTATCAATCATAGGCGGCATGAATGGCCCATAACACTATGTCGCCATATATAAGTTTACAATCAAAACCGCAAATGTCGTATTGGAAGTTGGGTTATCATTTATGGTATGAACCGAGGCTAGGGGCAAGATCCTCTACCGATTCGAGACGCTCTAGTCCGCCCCTCAGGAACAGCCGCAACTGCCCCTGGGATCGTCAGGGCCGGTCCACCGATGTGGATTATTATGCCTGAACACTACGTTTCCCCGCCCTTTAGGGCGTAAGCCTGGCCCGTCAGCCGACCAGGAGCATCGGCCGAAACCGATATCACGAGGCGCCTCGCTTTTCAGCAAGTAATAATAAGTAACATCCACATGAGTCAAACTCGTCAGCCAGTTCAAGCACTGACGCCACTCCGAACTAGAAAGAAACGCATGTCCTCCCTGAGGTCCGTCTCCCGTTTTTAGTTCATACCGGATGTGATACTCGCGAATCAACGTTACACAAAGCTACGCCACAAAGGCCGTGCTTCGATCATCAACCACAAGACTTTGCTTTTCAACAGAAGCCTTGATCATTTGCATCTTAGTACGCCACACAGGCAATTCACTCCATGCGATTGATATCTATCAATATATAACCCCTGAGCTCGTATGTCTCAGAGAAGGGCGTTAAGCAAGAGAATAAATTCTCCGCCGCCAAACAGATATATATTTAATAGAGATCAATCACACGGACTAAAATCCAATGTCAGACACACCGTCCATTTACAAGTCCGTTCTGGGTCTGAACGAAACCGGAGGCACCTAGTACCCCGCATATCCATCGATCTCCAAGTACGTCTGGACGATCACTAACTGTTTCCATCTTCTTGGGTGTACAGCCCAATCAAGATCATCAGTAATCACCCGAACGACGTGAAGACTTCCGGTCTTCGACCACCGTCTTCATCTTCGACTTATCGTCGTATCAGTTATTCAGAATGGGATAAACCCGGTCTTTCCGGATAACTCGCGTATATTGTAAATAAGTATTACACAAATACAACATACGCCTCATTCCAGTTCATTAGTCACTAACCGTAAATTAATCAAGAGAATAATTCCCCAAATATTAACCCCGAAGGCCGAAACCAACATCAGATCAATATCCAGAAAACCATTCTGCTTGGCTAACTGACAGTTAGTTTCTAAATTTCACATTCATAGGGACAGGTTCCCATTAATTTTATCAAAGATAAATTCTTTATATTTATTCTTTAATCTATCTTTGAATATCAATTCAAAACTAGTCGGGATTAGCGAACCTTACCGAAGTAATCATTTGTTTTAATTTCCCAATCCCAACCTATTCATCCCATGAAGTAAAACTGGTAGTACTTCATATCTAACACCACGGTGTTATCGGTAAATTCAATTACCATTTCACGTTCAAATCTAATTAAAGATTTAACTATCGCCTGGAGCAAAACTGGTGATACTCCATCCTCGATCATTTCAATCTAATTAAAGATTCATTAAAACTCCACTTAGTTTTAATCGTTATCTGGGTTAAAGAATCCGTGTCATTTAAAACCAGGTTCACGATAAACCCAAAGTCACATTCCATTAATTATCGGGTTAAAGAACGAGTGTTATTTAAAACACCGTCCACGATAAACCCAAAAATCAATATCAATTCAATTCCAATTAAATATTATTTAATTGGTACACTTCATTAAATCTAATTAAAAAGATTTAATCTTTTCTCAACTGGGTTCAAGAACAGTGTTAGTGAAGACACCATTCACGACAAACCCAAATCACATTTGATATTAAACACAAGGCTCTGAATAGAAAATATACCGGCTTATATTCAATATCAAATTCTACGACTAACAGATATCGTATTGGAAATAACGATATATATATCTATATCTTTCAAATTTCCCTAACAACATTTGTATAATCACGCAATCCAACATTGAAATATTCCGAAGACCATTTCGATTCAAATCCATTCCAATGCAATCATTGGAAATTCTGGTTATTTTTAAAACCTTTTTCCAATTCAATTTATTTATTTAAAAATAAATAGAATTATATTTCTAGTTCAAAACTAGTTCATTTCGATAAAAATCTATTTTTATCTTTTCAAATATGGAGTTTCTCATCCCAAATCTTCACAAATCATTTCTTATGATTTTACAAAATTTATTGCTATTTTTAATAATTTTATCAAGGCCCGTACAGTCGATTTCCACCAATGGCCATCGAACTGCACTTACAGCGACCTTTTTCGAATTTGATTTGGACATAATTCCAAATCCAACCGTTAGATTTCAAATTTCTAATATTCGTTAGAAAGCTCTTTTCGATACGAACCCAACGGTTCCGGTTTTAGGAGAATCCGACGGTCGGATCTCCCGTAATGTCCGTTTGAAATAAATGGTCGAAATTTACGAACTGCCGCGGCGCGGCACGTTCTATTCAGGCCATTATATTATATATATAATATATATAATATATATTTCATCGATTTCTATTTAAAACGAATTATATAAATAGTTTTAAATTCGTTTCAAAAGCAATTTCAACTTCCTTTTCAATTCAAATCAAAATTGAATTCTTCTTTATAAATTCGTTTTAAAATTCATTTCCATTCAATTCAAATTTCAATTCAATTTGAATTCATTTCAATTCGCTTTCAATTAAATTTGAATTCGTTTTCAATTCAATTCATTTCAAAATCGTTTTCAATTCAATTCATTTCGAAATCGTTTTCAATTCAATTCATTTCGAAATCGTTTTCAATTCATTTCATTTCGAAATCGTTTTCAATTCAATTCATTTCGAAATCGATAAAATCGATATAAATATCGTTCACGTCGAAATGGCGTCAATCTAATCAATACGGCTTAATAAATTTCTATTTTCAAATATTATATTTCAAATATTTCTTTTTTTCAAAATAGTTGTTATTATCAAAATATTTCGTTCAACACATGACCAATCTCAATGGATGAGTACTGTCAACACATGAACCTTTATTTTATATTATAAAGATGTAAATTTTATTACTAAAATATTTCGTTCAACACATGACTAATCTCAATAGATGAAACTGTCAACACATGAACCTTTATCTTATATTATTCTTTATTTTTCAAATTGGAATGAGGCCCAATCAATTACCATATAAAGTTAATTATATGGATTTTCATACAACACATGTATATAATAGCAACGATAGATAATCAACCATCAACCAAAGTGCACTACACTGTATAAGCATCAAATATAGATATCTAACGCTTATAACAGCCTGTCAATCAATCGATCGACATATTTAATCAGTCAGGATGAGTGAACTTCATATTTCATCCCAACACCCGTGTGGGGTTTTCAAACAATCAAACACAGATTTTAGTTGTGCAGTTGGGCGATGTGTAAAATTTATTGACCCAATCAATGTCCTTCAAATAGGTGTACATAAACAAACCGTCCGGTTTGTAAATGAATATTTTATTTTATTCACTTTCACTATATTCATATTCACGTTAAAAATTATATTTTTAACGATAAAACATTTTATTCCAACATATGAATTTCTATTATTCATTTACACAATAAAATGATATTTTTATTTTCTAACATATTTTAGAAAATTTCGGCGGCATAACGGCACGATACTAGAAACGGGACGAGGCCTAGCCTTATCCCCGGTCTAGTGAAGGCCCACGCCATTCACACATCAATCAAATCAATTTCATTTCACCAAACAATTTCCATTCAATCAAATATTCTAACTAACTACTCAACCAAACGATTTAACAAACAAGCCATCCATGGTCTGTGGATGACGGGTGTCGGGTGCTACTAAACACCGTCTACATCCTAGTATATATATATAACTAGAAAAAGAATTTTGAGTGAGAAGTTCTCACCGATAGCTATCCAATACCATGACTCTTCATTTATAGAAATCTTCTTCATTCTCGCCTTTTTATCATCTTCGTTGCCCGTAGTCACTACATATATAAAAATCACACATTTTTATATTTTGATGCCTTTAAAATAAAAGTCACATTTTTATTTGTTTACTTTCAATTTGAAAATCATATTTTTATAATCACTTCATATATTTAAAATCGGATTTTCACTACGATGTTCAATATATAAAAATCATATTTTTACTTTGGTGTCATATAGATAAAAATTCCATTTCAAAAATATTGATTTCGCCTTTATAAAAATAAAGTTTTCGCCTTTACTATTTTTAAAATATCGTCTTTTCATTTTTAAAGATTTTACCTTTTCAATTTCATCCCTATAGAAATCACATTTTATTTTGCTACCTATAAAAAGATGATATTTTTAATATTCCTAACATGCAAAAATTATATTTTTACCACTTCTATATAGTAAAGATTATATTTTTAATACTTTAAAAATATAAAAATCATATTTTGATTATCTTCCTTATATAAAAATTATATTTTCACTTCGCTAAAAATTATATTTTTACTTAAACCCCTGAAAATAAAAAAATATCGTCTTTTTGTTTTCAAAAATATATGTATATTTGTTTTTCTAAAACAACGTATATTGATATAAAAATTTCATTTTTAAACACTACTACATATATATAATATATATAATATATATTTAAAACAATTCTAATTTTATTTTTTTAGAAAGCTAATTTTATTTTCAAAAACTAATTTTAAATAATGTTAATTTATATAACAAAAACTGAGTTTACTTAAATACAATAATTAGCTTAAAATAAAATTATATATATATATATATAAAAAATCACTGTTAATCACATCGTTAAGGTATTTAATAAAGTAATTAAATTATTTAATTACCTTTCTTCTCCATTGCGCTTAACAGTCCCAGGATCAGTCAAATTTTCGAACCCATCTTAGGAGCTAGGGCTCCGATTTGCGTCGCCAAGGATTGCCCTGCCGCCGATCCAAAGATGCCATGTCGGAGTGCTTGGTATCGCCTATCCCCAGTCGCCGGCGCGTGGAACACGAGGTCCCCTAGGCCTCTGAAATTGCATGCGACTGTCACCACTTCGAGCTCGAAAATCACTCTCCACATTCTACGAAAACATTTGATTCTGGTGTGGATCTGAAGAGGAGGGAAATCTTTACAATATTCTCCAAAGAACGGGGGCCTAATTCTTGATGGATCGGAGGGGATTTGGAGGAGAAGGGTGGAGCGATTCCGGCCTTCGATCGTGGGCTGATGGCGGGTCCCTTTTTTGGAGGCTAGGGTTTAGTTTAGAAAGGTCTATTTATAATAAATAATTTATTAATTTTTATTCTAATATCCTTTTAAATGTGTGGTTTTCATCTGAACTTCAATTCAAACCCAATGACTATTGCCCCTAGCTAAATACCCTTATTCCAAACACAATGTGATATGCATCACAAGCCAATTTGACTGTTACGATCAGTTTCCGTTGAATTTAAAATATAAATCTTTATATATTCAATTTAAACGTACATTTCAATTTACCGGGGCTACATACTAACTAGAAAAATTCCTGAAAAATATTTTCTAGCTTCATATTGATGATACGGTCCTAACAAAACTAGTTTCGTCAAATTCTGAGACCGTTTGAAAAATGGCCATTTTCCAGTCGATTAAAATCAACTGAAACTGGTCAAACGCGTTTTCCTTTGCCACGCTCACATATTGATTCGAAAAATTATGAAATTTGAAACCTAGCAATAGTTTGACACCACGGACCCAACAAAACTGGTTTCGTCGAAATCCGAGGTCGTTTGCAAAACGTCTATTTTTAAGGGCCTGAATTCCATAGCGACTATTCAGAATTTTCAACTGGACATATCTTTTGATTCCCGCTATGAAATTTCGATTATTCGGATTCGTTGGAAAGATACTACCAATTAGATCCTATGATTTTTGGTTTCACTAAAATCTGGATTGTTTTGCACCCGGTACATTCATTTGAAGTTTGAAATCGAATTATCGAACTACCGCGCCATTTTCAATTCTATTTATAATTATATATAATTATTTTATATATTCTAAAGACGACGTATATAATATATAAGTCGAATTATATTCAAAATAAATTTCTCGTCGTTTTTATTTAAAATAATTCATTTTAAATAAACTGAATTCGCTAAAATTGCCAAAATAAAAATTTTAAACTGGCCCAGATTTTCGGGTTGTTACAATCTCCCCCACTTAAAACTTTTCGTCCCCGAAAAGGAACAAAGTCGAAAGTGGTTTGATTAGTTAACTCTACGCTCGATCTGGCTTTCCTTCTCCAACTTTTCAGTTTCTGAGAATTTTCAAAATTTCAAAAATTTGGCTAACACCCTAAATTTTCGAAAAATTTCGCCATAACCTCCCCTGCACCGGGAGCATCGGGGAATTTCAAATAGCTTCCCCGGTCCTTCAGATCTCAAAAAGAAAAAGAAAAAGCCAAGCGGCTAGCCAATAGGCTCATAAAATCATCATCACCCAAACAAAACAGTAAATTATGTAGTAAACATGTACCTATTTGTCGGGCAAACAAATTTTATTCTTCGGCTCTAGCCTCCTTGCTATGACCTGTTCAATGCAAGTATATGTATATGCATGCAAATGCGACCAATTTTCAATACAATTCAATATGTGATTCAATTAGGCTAAATGGTTCATATTAGCAAACAACTAAACAAACAACACAAACATCAATCAATTAGTGAATTAGAGTTTCAAATTCATAATTTGATACATATACAAAAATCATGTTTTTGATGCCAATTCACAACAATGTGTCCTAGCTATATCTATAGGTTTTGGTTCTCACACCAGTCTAATGGAAATATATAGATGTCACACCTTCGAAACTCGAATATAAATGTTGATGATGCGATCGCTATCATCAATATCATCTTCGGGCGACTAGAGTGTGATGCTATATCTATCCAATATATTAAAACTTTGAATACACGCGGATCAGACGTATACGCAAAATCGATATATACTGGATTGTCCACATCAATATAAATAAATAACCAAATACGTTTAAAACGATTTTAAATTTTCAAAACAAAATTGGTTTTCATTTTTCAAATATACTCTTCACACTCGTTCTAGGATACTACTGATCCTATCTCTAACGAGTCATTCTCATTGGATATTACTAACCCAATATCTGATGAATTCTTTCGTATGGTTCTAATGTGTCTTGTTCTCTGAGCTTTGTAAACCAAAGCTCTGATACCAACTGTGAAAACCCGTAACTTCCCCGTAAAGGAAAGCGGCGGATAGTTCGAGAACAAGCCACAACAGAACGCATATAAAAGAACATTTCATTGTATATTACAACAATGCATCAGATTACAAGAATATACAGAGTAGGAATAAATATTACACAGAAATATCAGAGACTTAAATTACATTTAAATACATAGCAGCGGAAAATAATACAATACACAACTAGAAGGGATATACGGATACAAAGCTTTCCGGATATCGTTCCAGCTGAAAACCAGGATCCTGTGAATATAAATCTGCAAAAACCAAAACTACTAGCTGCCCGTGTCAAAATAAGGGCACCCAGAGTTTAGGTTAAAACAATAAACTCCAGGTCAGTCATGTGACTGGTGTGAGAACTAAAACAGTTATTAATCCTTATTTTAAATCATTAGGTAAATCAAGGGACCACGCCGTATAACACGGAACGGGTTTCCTCCCAAGAATACCAGTGCATAAAACAAACAGCGCAATGCTAAATAAAGAAAAATGAAGCTGTTATAAGACCCAGGTCCCATCACACAATGCAACGCAGCCGAGGATAGGGTTTTCCCTTATAACAGCCAAAGAATGCTTGATACGTTTAAAACAAATCATTTGATACTATAATAAGTGCATAGTGTATAAAACAACTTCAAATCATAAGTATCAATCATAGGCGGCATGAATGGCCCATAACACTATGTCGCCATATATAAGTTTACAATCAAAACCGCAAATGTCGTATTGGAAGTTGGGTTATCATTTATGGTATGAACCGAGGCTAGGGGCAAGATCCTCAACCGATTCGAGACGCTCTAGTCCGCCCCTCAGGAACAGCCGCAACTGCCCCTTGGATCGTCAGGGCCGGTCCACCGATGTGGATTATTATGCCTGAACACTACGTTTCCCCGCCCTTTGGGGCGTAAGCCTGGCCCGTCAGCCGACCAGGAGCATCGGCCGAAACCGATATCACGAGGCGCCTCGCTTTTCAGCAAGTAATAATAAGTAACATCCACATGAGTCAAACTCGTCAGCCAGTTCAAGCACTGACGCCACTCCTAACTAGAAAGAAACGCATGTCCTCCCTGAGGTCCGTCTCCCGTTTTTAGTTCATACCGGATGTGATACTCGCGAATCAACGTTACACAAAGCTACGCCACAAAGGCCGTGCTTCGATCATCAACCACAAGACTTTGCTTTTCAACAGAAGCCTTGATCATTTGCATCTTAGCACGCCAAACAGGCAATTCACTCCATGCGATTGATATCTATCAATATATAACCCCTGAGCTCGTATGTCTCAGAGAAGGGCGTTAAGCAAGAGAATAAATTCTCCGCCGCCAAACAGATATATATTTAATAGAGATCAATCACACGGACTAAAATCCAATGTCAGACACACCGTCCATTTACAAGTCCGTTCTGGGTCTGAACGAAACCGGAGGCACCTAGTACCCCGCATATCCATCGATCTCCAAGTACGTCTGGACGATCACCAACTGTTTCCATCTTCTTGGGTGTACAGCCCAATCAAGATCATCAGTAATTACCCAAACGACGTGAAGACCTCCGGTCTTCGACCATCGTCTTCATCTTCGACTAATCGTCGTATCAATTATTCAGAATGGGATAAACCCGGTCTTTCCGGATAACTCGCGTATATTGTAAATAAGTGTTACACAAATACAACATACGCCTCATTCCAGTTCATTAGTCACTAACCGTAAATTAATCAAGAGAATAATTCCCCAAATATTAACCCCGAAGGCCGAAACCAACATCAGATCAATATCCAGAAAACCATTCTGCTTGGCTAACTGACAGTTAGTTTCTAAATTTCACATTCATAGGGAAAGGTTCCCATTAATTTTATCAAAGATAAATTCTTTATATTTATTCTTTAATCTATCTTTGAATATCAATTCAAAACTAGTCGGGATTAGCGAACCTTACCGAAGTAATCATTTGTTTTAATTTCCCAATCCCAACCTATTCATCCCATGAAGTAAAACTGGTAGTACTTCATATCTAACACCACGGTGTTATCGGTAAATTCAATTACCATTTCACGTTCAAATCTAATTAAAGATTTAACTATCGCCTGGAGCAAAACTGGTGATACTCCATCCTCGATCATTTCAATCTAATTAAAGATTCATTAAAACTCCACTTAGTTTTAATCGTTATCTGGGTTAAAGAATCCGTGTCATTTAAAACCCGGTTCACGATAAACCCAAAGTCACATTCCATTAATTATCGGGTTAAAGAACGAGTGTTATTTAAAACACCGTCCACGATAAACCCAAAAATCAATATCAATTCAATTCCAATTAAATATTATTTAATTGGTACACTTCATTAAATCTAATTAAAAAGATTTAATCTTTTCTCAACTGGGTTCAAGAACAGTGTTAGTGAAGACACCATTCACGACAAACCCAAATCACATTTGATATTAAACACAAGGCTCTGAATAGAAAATATACCGGCTTATATTCAATATCAAATTCTACGACTAATAGATATCGTATTGGAAATAACGATATATATATATCTATATCTTTCAAATTTCCCTAACAACATTTGTATAATCACGCAATCCAACATTGAAATATTCCGAAGACCATTTCGATTCAAATCCATTCCAATGCAATCATTGGAAATTCTGGTTATTTTTAAAACCTTTTTCCAATTCAATTTATTTATTTAAAAATAAATAGAATTATATTTCTAGTTCAAAACTAGTTCATTTCGATAAAAAACTATTTTTATCTTTTCAAATATGGAGTTTCTCATCCCAAATCTTCACAAATCATTTCTTATGATTTTACACAAATTATTGCTATTTTTAATAATTTTATCAAGGCCCGTACAGTCGATTTCCACCAATGGCCATCGAACTGCACTTACAGCGACCTTTTTCGAATTTGATTTGGACATAATTCGAAATCCAACCGTTAGATTTCAAATTTCTAATATTCGTTAGAAAGCTCTTTTCGATACGAACCCAACGGTTCCGGTTTTAGGAGAATCCGACGGTCGGATCTCCCGTAATGTCCGTTTGAAATAAATGGTCGAAATTTACGAACTGCCGCGGCGCGGCACGTTCTATTCAGGCCATTATATTATATATATAATATATATAATATATATTTCGTCGATTTCTATTTAAAACGAATTATATAAATAGTTTTAAATTCGTTTCAAAAGCAATTTCAACTTCCTTTTCAATTCAAATCAAAATTGAATTCTTCTTTATAAATTCGTTTTAAAATTCATTTCCATTCAATTCAAATTTCAATTCAATTTGAATTCATTTCAATTCGCTTTCAATTAAATTTGAAATCGTTTTCAATTCAATTCATTTCGAAATCGTTTTCAATTCAATTCATTTCGAAATCGTTTTCAATTCATTTCATTTCGAAATCGTTTTCAATTCAATTCATTTCGAAATCGATAAAATCGATATAAATATCGTTCACGTCGAAATGGCGTCAATCTAATCAATACGGCTTAATAAATTTCTATTTTCAAATATTATATTTCAAATATTTCTTTTTTTCAAAATAGTTGTTATTATCAAAATATTTCGTTCAACACATGACCAATCTCAATGGATGAGTACTGTCAACACATGAACCTTTATTTTATATTATAAAGATGTAAATTTTATTACTAAAATATTTCGTTCAACACATGACTAATCTCAATAGATGAAACTGTCAACACATGAACCTTTATCTTATATTATTCTTTATTTTTCAAATTGGAATGAGGCCCAATCAATTACCATATAAAGTTAATTATATGGATTTTCATACAACACATGTATATAATAGCAACGATAGATAATCAACCATCAACCAAAGTGCACTACACTGTATAAGCATCAAATATAGATATCTAACGCTTATAACAACCTGTCAATCAATCGATCGACATATTTAATCAGTCAGGATGAGTGAACTTCATATTTCATCCCAACACCCGTGTGGGGTTTTCAAACAATCAAACACAGATTTTAGTTGTGCAGTTGGGCGATGTGTAAAATTTATTGACCCAATCAATGTCCTTCAAATAGGTGTACATAAACAAACCGTCCGGTTTGTAAATGAATATTTTATTTTATTCACTTTCACTATATTCATATTCACGTTAAAAATTATATTTTTAACGATAAAACATTTTATTCCAACATATGAATTTCTATTATTCATTTACACAATAAAATGATATTTTTATTTTCTAACATATTTTAGAAAATTTCGGCGGCATAACGGCACGATACTAGAAACGGGACGAGGCCTAGCCTTATCCCCGGTCTAGTGAAGGCCCACGCCATTCACACATCAATCAAATCAATTTCATTTCACCAAACAATTTCCATTCAATCAAATATTCTAACTAACTACTCAACCAAACGATTTAACAAACAAGCCATCCATGGTCTGTGGATGACGGGTGTCGGGTGCTACTAAACACCGTCTACATCCTAGTATATATATATATATATAACTAGAAAAAGAATTTTGAGTGATAAGTTCTCACCGATAGCTATCCAATACCACGACTCTTCATTTATAGAAATCTTCTTCATTCTCGCCTTTTTATCATCTTCGTTGCCCGTAGTCACTACATATATAAAAATCACACATTTTTATATTTTGATGCCTTTAAAATAAAAGTCACATTTTTATTTGTTTACTTTCAATTTGAAAATCATATTTTTATAATCACTTCATATATTTAAAATCAGATTTTCACTACGATGTTCAATATATAAAAATCATATTTTTACTTTGGTGTCATATAGATAAAAATTCCATTTCAAAAATATTGATTTCGCCTTTATAAAAATAAAGTTTTCGCCTTTACTATTTTTAAAATATCGTCTTTTCATTTTTAAAGATTTTACCTTTTCAATTTCATCCCTATAGAAATCACATTTTATTTTGCTACCTATAAAAAGATGATATTTTTAATATTCCTAACATGCAAAAATTATATTTTTACCACTTCTATATAGTAAAGATTATATTTTTAATACTTTAAAAATATAAAAATCATATTTTGATTATCTTCCTTATATAAAAATTATATTTTCACTTCGCTAAAAATTATATTTTTACTTAAACCCCTGAAAATAAAAAAATATCATCTTTTTGTTTTCAAAAATATATGTATATTTGTTTTTCTAAAACAACGTATATTGATATAAAAATTTCATTTTTAAACACTACTACATATATATAATATATATAATATATATTTAAAACAATTCTAATTTTATTTTTTAAAAAGCTAATTTTATTTTCAAAAACTAATTTTAAATAATGTTAATTTATATAACAAAAACTGAGTTTACTTAAATACAATAATTAACTTAAAATAAAATTATATATATATATAAAAAAATCACTGTTAATCACATCGTTAAGGTATTTAATAAAGTAATTAAATTATTTAATTACCTTTCTTCTCCATTGCGCTTAACAGTCCCAGGATCAGTCAAATTTTCGAACCCATCTTAGGAGCTAGGGCTCCGATTTGCGTCGCCAAGGATTGCCCTGCCGCCGATCCAAAGATGCCATGTCGGAGTGCTTGGTATCGCCTATCCCCAGTCACCGGCGCGTGGAACACGAGGTCCCCTAGGCCTCTGAAATTGCATGCGACTGTCACCACTTCGAGCTCGAAAATCACTCTCCACATTCTACGAAAACATTTGATTCTGGTGTGGATCTGAAGAGGAGGGAAATCTTTACAATATTCTCCAAAGAACGGGGGCCTAATTCTTGATGGATCGGAGGGGATTTGGAGGAGAAGGGTGGAGCGATTCCGGCCTTCGATCGTGGGCTGATGGCTGGTACCTTTTTTGGAGGCTAGGGTTTAGTTTAGAAAGGTCTATTTATAATAAATAGTTTATTAATTTTTATTCTAATATCCTTTTAAATGTGTGGTTTTCATCTGAACTTCAATTCAAACCCAATGACTATTGCCCCTAGCTAAATACCCCTATTCCAAACACAATGTGATATGCATCACAAGCCAATTTGACTGTTACGATCAGTTTCCGTTGAATTTAAAATATAAATCTTTATATATTCAATTTAAACGTACATTTCAATTTACCGGGGCTACATACTAACTAGAAAAATTCCTGAAAAATATTTTCTAGCTTCATATTGATGATACGGTCCTAACAAAACTAGTTTCGTCGAATTCTGAGACCGTTTGAAAAATGGCCATTTTCCAGTCGATTAAAATCAACTGAAACTGGTCAAACGCGTTTTCCTTTGCCACGCTCACATATTGATTCGAAAAATTATGAAATTTGAAACCTAGCAATAGTTTGACACCACGGACCCAACAAAACTGGTTTCGCCGAAATCCGAGGTCGTTTACAAAACGTCTATTTTTAAGGGCCTGAATTCCATAGCGACTATTCAGAATTTTCAACTGGACATATCTTTTGATTCCCGCTATGAAATTTCGATTATTCGGATTCGTTGGAAAGATACTATCAATTAGATCCTATGATTTTTGGTTTCACTAAAATCCGGATTGTTTTACACCCGGTACATTCATTTGAAGTTTGAAATCGAATTATCGAACTACCGCGCCATTTTCAATTCTATTTATAATTATATATAATTATTTTATATATTCTAACGACGACGTATATAATATATACGTCGAATTATATTCAAAATAAATTTCTCGTCGTTTTTATTTAAAATAATTCATTTTAAATAAACTGAATTCGCTAAAATTGCCAAAATAAAAATTTTAAACTGGCCCAGATTTTCGGGTTGTTACAATTCTTTTCTGACGTGGTAGGTTTTGATGTTTTAGATTTAAATCTAAGGGTCCTGGCTTCTTTAATACACCTATAAATAAGACCCTAGAGCTAACCCTAAACCTCATATTTCTAAGGCTACACTGAAGCTCTATTGTTTCTCCTCCCTTAAATATTTCTTCAGAAAATATAAATTATTAGTTAGGGAAAATTCTGAATCCAAATCTAGAGGAAAGGAACACATGCTTGTAAATAGGTGTTCAGATCTCGTATTGTAGTTAGGTAACTTTCTAGATCCAATCTATTCAAATTCCTTCCTCTTTATTTTCCTTTCTCTTTTAATAAAAATAATCAATCCATGGTCATTAGGTTTTGAATCCGATTAAGGGAAAAACCATAGATGCTAAAACTGGATCAGATCCAGAATTGGGGAAGCGTACGAGGTAAGTGGGTTTAAGCTATAGTCTTTGGATAATAATATGTTATCGTTTAGCATTCCCCTTTTTATTAATTGTGAAATTACCAGATTAATTATAAATTATTGTTATAACAAGTTGAGATGTTAATATGAATAATTCATACGTTGAATCAGTTAAAGTGTTGGAATGATTACATGTTGCAAAAACTTGTTAGAATATAAGCAATGACTATTTTTGTTATAATTATATGATTCACTTGTGGCATATTATTGAGTACATGACAAGTTTAACTTGTTGGATTGGAATAATTACCCGATTAAATGTTTACATGTAAAAATAGAATTAGACATATGTTAAAAAGGACATGCGACAAAATATAGGCATAATTCGATGACATGTAAATTAGATTACTGTAAACTAGATTATAGTAAAAAGGATAATATGCCTAAAATTTACATGAAATAGGAATAATTGTTAAAGAACGAACATTCCTAGATTTACAGTAATTTGACACTTTAACGCTCTTAGACACGATGTTAGATTGCACTTGTGATAGAAGTCTGCCCGGGACCGCCCGGCATATCCAGCATTCACAAGTGGTAAATCTAATGTGAGGGGTCTAAGTGCATAATTAAAACATGTAATGGTACTAAGAGATGAGGTTAAGTCAACTTGTGGTAGAAGTCTTCCCGGACCCGCCTGACAAATCCAGCATCCACACGTGTAGGCTTAATGTGAGAGGTCTAGTGCATATATATATATATACATATATATACAACAAGATATGAATAAATGGAAATGATGGTAATTAAATGTCCAACTCAGAAAATAAGAAAGCAAGGGATGTAATGGACTAAGTTAGAGCGATGCGAAGGAAAACTGATGTATTTCCCTAAATGACCTATTTTTGAGAACGTGGTTACAAGTAAGCCATAGTGAATAAAGAAGAAAAAGGAAAGAGATTACTTTCCACCACGGATTTAGATGGGAATACGTTATGAAAATAAATCACTAATTCCTTCTATACATCAAACTGATAAGGTGCATGAAGTGTTTTCCTTAATTAAAATAAGGAACATATATTACAGTGAATGAAGAACAATGGATTACAACAGTAAATGGTTTGAACGGGGAATGATAATAACCTATTATAATTAAATAACATTAACGAAAATGTTGTATAATAGGTAGATTTGTCCTAGGGACAAGTGAAGATTATAAGTTAAGTTATAATAAACTAGTAAGGAAATGGATAACTGGTGAAATGAGATAAGGGACACTTAATTGTAAATTAAGTAATCAGTAAATGGGGAAAGCCAAAAACCAGTTGAGAAAAGGGGGGAAATATAGGAAATATAAGAAGCTGTACTTAACTATAAATTAAGTAATCTGTAAACTTGGAAGTCTGAACCCCGCTGATAAGAATAACATGTTTGGACTTGTCCTAGGGACAAGAGGAAATTATAACATAGGTTATAATAAATGGGTAGAGAAACTTATAATAAACCTCAGTTAAGAGAACTAAGTTAATAAGTAAACATCGATAAGTTGTAGTAACGGTGTAAAATGGAATTATGATTAAATGAGAAAGAATGAGGAGAACTTATGAAATAAGTTATATTTAATCATAAATAACGACTGACATGTTAAACAGAAAACATGTGAAATGGGATATACTTAATTCCATATTAAGTAGTAAATGTTATTGTAACGATAAAATCAAACAAGAATATAAAGGGATTGTGGATTACAGACCTTGGGCCACAATCTAGAGAATAACATGTTGTGGGCTTATTAATAAACTTAAATGGGTTAAGTTATATAACCAAAATTAATAAGCAAGAGGAACTTGGTAACTTGATTAAGAATTCGATATGAATGAGAATAACCAAGTTAAATGGAAACCTGATGAGGTAAGGCAAGCGCGTAAAGGAATGTTTAGACATAAGGTCTAACAACATATTAAAGTGAGGCGCTTGGACCAGTCCGCAAGTTTAAGGGTGAATAACCCAACAGGGTAGATCATTATGGTGCTATAAGGCACGAGGGGAGCGCACATTCATCTAATTATTCTGTCGGCTCCGAAGGATTGGAAGGGGAAGCATGCAGCTTCCTGAGATACGTAAGGTGCTCCTAGTAGTCCTCTGTGTGGTGGAAGATGTTTAGGCTGTGCTCGCAGAGGTTGGGTTTGCACGTAACTACTAGGTAGGTGAGCTGTAACAACCCGGAAAATCTGAACCAGTTTGAAAATTTTAAATTGGCTATTTTAGTGAATTTTAGAATATTTAAAATATTATTTTAAATAATAACAACGAAAAGTATGTTTGAATCGAAGTTTGAAAATAAATATAACTATTTTAAATTATAAACAAGGCCTGAAATGGCGCGGTAGTTTCAAAATTTGAATTCAAATTTTGACTGACTGTACCGGGTGCAAAACAAAACGGATTTTAGTGAAACCAAAAATATTTAAATCTGTTAGTGAATATCTTTCTAACGAATCTGAAAAATCGAAGTTTCATAGCGGGAAGCAAAAGTTATGGCTAAATGAATTTTCAGAAAGGCCGCTATAGAGTTTATATAGCCTGTGAAAATGGCCAGTTTGCAAACGACCTCAGAATTCGACGAAACCAATTTTGTTGGATCCGGGATGTCAAATTATTGCTAGGTTTCAAATTTCATAATTTTTGAAGCTAGCATGTGAGCGTGGCAAAGGAAAATGTGTTTGGTCGATTTCTATTAAATTGGATCGACCAGAAAAGGGCCATTTTTCAAACGGTATCAGATTCGATGAAACTAATTCTGTTGGGACCGTATCGTCAAAACATAGCAAGATTTATTTTTTGGGAATTTTTAGAATCAGTATGTGGCCCCGGCAAATTGAAATGTACGTTCAAATCAAATATTGAATGTTTTACATTTTAATTTGAAGGATCACAGACTGAAACAGTCGAACGGGCTTATGAAACATATACCATTGTGTTCGAAATAGGGGTATTTAGCTAGGGACGACAGTCGTTGGGTCTGGATTGGTGTTTGTATGGATAAAGTGGTATTTTCCGAATTAATTAAATTAAAAATTAAAATAAAATAGTGGGCCAATCCCCTTCTTCCTCTCACTTCCGCGTTGACTCATTTCCAACCCGATAACCTCCAGGCAACGACGGAAAAGCTTCCATTCTTCTCTCTTCAATTTCTCTTCCATCTCTCAGCGAAATCGAGTGATTCAAAGGGGGATTTGAAGAGATTTCCACGATCTACAGATCTATACCAGTCTCGATTTCTCTAGTTCGGTATTCGTGAAGAATCGCGCCTCCAAAGTCACGACTTTTGAGCCGCAGCCGAGACCCCTACACGCCGTCGAACTGGGCTTGACCACCGGCGCCGGAGACCCTGTTCCTCCCTCTTTGACGCTGCAAAACATGATCGGTCTGAAGTGCTACGGATAACGAGAAATCTTCAAACCTAGTTTTGAAGAATTCAGAGAGGTAACGGCTGATAATTATTTAAACTATTCTATAGCACTTTAAAGCGCTACGATTTATGGTTTTACAATAAAAATCATATCTTTTTCGTTTGTTGACGAAATTCAGTGAAACAAGAGACAGTGGACTCGTGTGGACGTATTCTACATTCTAGAAGAGACCGGATATTTTTCTGAGCCTTCTGCTATTTTTGATGGAGTGGAACCCAATGTGATATTTCTGAATTATAAACGATATGGAAAAACAACGATGTACATATTATATAGTCGAAGTATGAGTTATATAAGCCTTGTACACCACATGTATAAGCGTTGTATAAGTTGTATGTTCGATGTATAAGTTATATATGCGTTGTAAAAATTATATATGTGTTGAAATGGCAGTGAAATATACTTATATATATATATATATATATTCGCCCCTCGTCCACAAACCATGGACGATATTTATTGGTTGTGATTGGTGTGAAAATTGGTAGATAGCGAATGGTTGATTAGAATTGTTTGTGGTTGAAATTGATTGATTGTGGTTGAAAAATACCCGTTTGTGGTTGAGAATTATTTGGTTGAAACCACATAGGATTAGTTTGTGGAAAAGAAAATAAACATGCTGCCTACGTGCGAACTAGATGCATAAAATCCCCATTGTCAAAAGCTGCGAGGCTTTAAGGTAGAGCGAGGAGCCGTACTAGGGACGGCCCCGGTTTTAACTACCCTGCCGTTATGCTGCCGAAATTTTCTGAAATATTTCTGTGTTTGATTTAAATTCATGTGTTGAATGTTGAAATAAAATTCATGTGTTGAATGTTGAAATAAAATTCATGTGTTGAATGTTAAAATAAAATTCATGTGTTGAATGTGGAAATTAAATTCATGTGTTGAATAGAAATTCCTGTGTTGAAATAAATTCATGTGTTGAATGGAGTTCGTGTATTGAATAAATTCTTTGAAAAATAAAAATAACATTTTTATCATATATGAAAACTATATAAAATAATCGTGTTTTGAAATAAATTGTTTTACATTAAAAATCACATTTTTACCTTATATATAAACTAGGGCCTTCAATTTCGTACACGACCCGAAACACGACTCGTAACCCACACAAAAAAAATCCGACCCGACCCATTTATAAACGGGTCAATTTTGGGTCAACCCGCTCTAACCTGTTTAATAAACGGGTGGGTTACGGGATGACCCATGAACCCGTTTCTGACCCGTCATAACCCGTTTGACATAAAACATACCAAGCCCAAGCCGTATAAAACAATTTTTATGAAATTCATACGCCCAGCAGAGAGGTATTTTAAGTGTAAAACCATGTATGTTGCCTTTTTAAGTGTTGTGTTTTTAAGAAATGTATTATTCTATTTCAGTATGCTTTTATTTTGCAAAATATAGGTGATAAAGGGATTTCTGCAAAATTAAACATGTCAAAACGAGTTGACCCGACCCGTTTATAAACGGGTCGGGTTACAGTTGGCATAATATGACCCGTTTATTAAACGGGTTGACCCGACCCGTTTAAAAATTGACCCGAACCCGACTTGACCCGACCCGAACCCGACCCGACCCATTGACAACCCTAATATAAACTATATGAAATAATCATGTTTTGAAATAAATTGTTTTACAATAAAAATCACATTTTTATTATATATATGAACTATAGAGAATATTCATGTGTTGAATAAAGGAGTAGAACGATAAAAATCATATTTTTATCGTGTGTATGAAGTCGAAAACATTCATGTGTTGAATATATAGATCGAACAATAAAATCTACATTTTTATTGTGAATACGAAGTGTTATAAATGGTGATGTGTTGAAATAAATATCAGTTAGATAAAAATATCATTTTTATCAGATATATGAAATGAATATAGTTTTGAAATCAAAGGAAGAATTATATTTATATATATATAAATATAATTAAAATAAATCGAATAACGAAGCTGCAGTTCGTGTTTTGAAACCGTGATTTCAAACGATTAGTGCGGGAAATCCGACCATCGGATTTTCCCGAAACTGAAACCGTTGGGTTCGCTTTGGAAATATCTTTCCAATGACACCCACTTTGTGAAGATCCAACGGTTGGATTGTATGGAATGTTTAATTCAAATCTGAAGAAAAACAGCGCCAGAATCGATTATATATATATAATTAAAATAAATCGAATAACGACGCTATGGTTCGTATTTTGAAATCGAAACTTCAAACGAGTGTACCGGGAGATCCGACCATCGGATTTTCCCGAAACTGAAAAAGTTGGATTCATTTTGAAAAGATCTTTCTAATGATATAAAATTTGTGAAGATCCAACGGTTAGATTTTCAGATACGTGTAAAACAAATCTAAAGAAAAACAGCTTTATGGCCGCGTTATGGCCTGAAGCGTCGTTTGAATGAAATTGGATACTTTTAAATGAATAAAATAGCGATAAATAGCTGTAAAATATTATAAACTATATGGAATGGAAAATAAGCCGGATTTACCCGGTTTATTGAATATTTGATGGTTGAATGTGTTTGGCGTGAAAATTACAATTAAAAACAGAATTATTGATGTCGAATAATTTAACCATTGAAATGAATTGATTTAAATTCTAAATATACATGAATTATTTGAAAAGGCCGAGTTAAATCTTATTTCAAATAATTGATCGGCGATAAGAGGTCGATGATGAAGACGATGGTTGAAGACCGGAGATCTTCACCTCGGTTGGATGATAACTGATGTCCTGATTGGGAGGCATCCCGAAATATGGATAATGAGTGGTGATCGTCCAGACGTGCTTGGAGATCGATGGATAAGCGAGGTATATAGTGCCTCCGGTTTCATTCAGTCCCATAACGAATTTGTAAATGGACTGTGTGTCTGACATTTGATTTTGTTCTGTGTTGATTGATCCCTATTAAATATATATCTTTTTGGCGGCGGAGAATTTATTCTCTTGCTTAACGCCCTTCTCTGAGACGTACGAGCTCAGAGGTTATATACCGATAGAAATCAGTCGCGTAGAGTGAATTGCCTGTGTGGCATGCCTAAGTGGCAGATGATCAAGGCTTCTATTGAAAACCAAAGTCTTGTGGTTGATGATCAAAGCACAGCCTGTGCGGCATATCTTTGTGTATAACGTTGATTCGCGAGCCTCACACCCTGGTATGAACTAGAAACGGGAGAGAATATCAGGGAGGGCATGCGTTTCCTTCTAGTTAGAGGTGGTGTCAGTGCTTAAACTGGCTAACATATATATATTATTTTCACCTATGTGATTGTTGCTGTTGCGAGGCGCCTCGGTTATATCGGTCGATCCGGGACCGGTGGAGTCATTCGTTGGCTCATTTACGCCCTAAAGGGCGGGGAAATGCATTGTTCAGGCATTTTAATCCACTCCGTGTGGACCGGCCCTGACGATCCAAGGGCCCACCTGAGTCTGGGTCCTGAGGGGCGGGCTAGAGCGTCTCGAATTCGGTAAGGACTATTTTTGCCTTGGTTCATAATGGAAATCCAATTTCCAAATACATGACTTTGCAGTTTTGATTGTATACCTATATATGGCGACATGATATATGGTACCCATGCCGTCTATGATTGATATTTATGATTGTGTGTAAAATTAGAAACTAACTGGAAACGAGCTAAGATGGGTGGATTCCTAAGTATTGGTCTGATGTTGGTTTCGGCCTTCGGGGTTAATACTTAGGGAACCGTTCTCTTGCTAATTTACAGTTGGAGTCTGATTAAGAATTAAACGATAGAATTTACATTTTAAGTGATTTTACTTTACACGTATTAAGCATATCTTGGTCGATATAAGGTAAAACTCTATTCTACGGTTTGCGTTGCATTGTGTGATGGGACTTGAGTCTTATATCGGCTTCATTTTTATAAAAAGCATTGCGATGTTTAAAAGATTTACTTGTTTTATTGCACTGGCAATCTCATGGAGCAAACCCATTCCGCGAATGTGGCGTGGTCCTGTGATTGGCCATATTATAAAATGTGTTAAGTAGATTTCTCATACCAGTCCCATGACTGACTCGTAGTTAGTTTCACTTGCAAACTCGGGTGCCCCTTTTTCTACACGGGCAGCCTTGTATTCAGATTTTAGCAGGCTCATCCTGGATAGCTGGAGCTGAAGACGGATTCTATCATTTATCTCTTTTTATGCTGTTCAGCTCCTGTTGTACATACTATGTTTTGTTTTTCCGCTGTAGACATTTATGTATAGCTGAACTGTATTTGTACTAAGTATGATCCTTTATACTGTGTAACTCTGATGAGTATGTTTATCCAGTGTATTATTCGTTCATTATCTGGTGTATTTATTTATTTCTGTTCTGCTATTATCTGTTTATGTGTTATATTACAAAAATTACCCTTGCCGCCGTCGTACGGGGTTTTGGGGTCATCACAACGTGGTATCAGAGCTTTGGTTAAGCTTAGTTCTGGAATATAACATATTAACGAACTCGCCAGAAATAGAACCAGTAGTGTTCTAGGACGAGTAACTCATTACAGATAGGATAGTAATATCCTAGTATGAGTATAGCAGAATTAGAATAACTCATTAGAGATGGGGTCAGAAATGCCCCAGAATGAGTTGGGAGTTATTTGTTTATAAATAATGTATTTGTGATTATATATATAGTCTGGTTTTAGAAATATGATTTTTGAATATATAAAAGATATGTATTTGAAAAGTTAACAAACAAATTGATTCCTGGTTGTGTTGTTTGATTTTTGGTTGATTAAATAGAGTTTAGAACCATATAGCCGAATTGAATGAATATTGAAATGAATTGAAAATAGATAGAAATATATACATGTGCATTATATATATGTGAACAGGTTATGGATGAACAGCTAAAGCAAAGGAATAAAATTGGTTGCCCGACAAATAGGTACACGTTTATTGTATTTCTTGGGATTTGATAATTTTATGAGCCGCTTGGCTTTTTCTTTTTCTTTTGGATCGGTGAGGGCCATGGGAGGCTATTAGAAATATCCCGAAGTCCCTCATACAAAGGAGGTTATGGCGAAATTTTTCGAAAATTTAGGGTGTTAGCCAAACTTTTGAAGAATTTGAAAATTCTTAGAAACTGAAAAGTTGAAGAATGGAAGCCAGATTGAAAGTATAGTTAGTTAATCAAACCACTTTCGACTTTGTTCCTTTTCGGGGACGAAAAGTTTTAAGTGGGGGAGATTGTAACAACCCAGGAAATCTGAACCAGTTTGAAAATTTTAAATTGGCTATTTTTAGTGAATTTTAGAATATTTAAAATAAATATTTTAAATAATAACGACGAAAAGTATGTTTGAATCGAAGTTTGAAAATAAATATAACTATTTTAAATTAGAAACAAGGCCTGAAATGGCGCGGTAGTTTCAAAATTTGAATTCAAATTTTGACTGACTGTACCAAGTGCAAAACAAAACGGATTTTAGTGAAACCAAAAATATTTAAATCTGTTAGTAAATATCTTTCTAACGAATCTGAAAAATCGAAGTTTCATAGCTGTAAGCAAAAGTTATGGCTAAATGAATTTTCAGAAAGGTCGCTATACAGTTTATATAGCCGGTGAAAATGGCCAGTTTGCAAACGACCTCAGAATTCGACGAAACCACTTTTGTTGGATCCGGGATGTCAAGTTATTGCTAGGTTTCAAATTTCATAATTTTTGGAGCTAGTATGTGAGCGTGGAAAAGGAAAATGTGTTTGGTCGATTTCTATTAAATTGGATCGACCAGAAAAGGGCCATTTTTCAAACGGTCTCAGAATTCGACGAAACTAGTTCTGTTGGGACCATATCATCAAAACATAGCCAGATTTATTTTTCGGGAATTTTTAGAATCAGTATGTGGCCCCGGCAAATTGAAATGTACGTTCAAATCAAATATTGAATGTTTTAAATTTTAATTTGAAGGAAAACAGACTGAAACTGTCAAATGGGCTTACGAAACATATCCCATTATGTTCGGAATTGGGGTATTTAACTAGGGACGACAGTCGTTGGGTCTGGATTGGTGTTTGTATGGATAAAGTGGTATTTTCCGAATTAATTAAATTAAAAATTAAAATAAAATAGTGGCCCAATCCCCTTCTTCCTCTCACTTCCGCGTTGACCCATTTCCAACCCGATAACCTCGAGGCAACGACGGAAAAGCTTCCATTCTTCTCTCTTCAATTTCTCTTCCATCTCTCAGCGAAATCGAGTGATTCAAAGGGGGATTTGAAGAGATTTCAACGATCTACAGATCTATACCAGTCTCGACTTCTCTAGTTCGGTATTCATGAAGAATCGCGCCTCCAAAGTCATGACTTTTGAGCCGCCGCCAAGACCCCTACATGCCGTCGAACTGGGCTTGGCCACCGGGGACCCTGTTCCTCCCTCTTCGACGCTGCAGAACCCGATCGGTCTGAAGTGCTACGGATAACGAGAAATCTTCAAACCTAGTTTTGAAGAATTCAGAGAGGTAACGATTGATAATTATTTAAACTATTCTATAGCACTTTAAAGCTCTACGGTTTATGATTTTACAATAAAAATCATATCTTTTTCGTTTGTTGACAAAATTCAGTGAAACAAGAGACAGTGGACTCGTGCGGACGTCTTCTACATTCTAGAAGAGACCAGATATTTTTCCGAGCCTTCTGCTACTTTTGGTGGAGTGGAACCCAATGTCAGATTTCTGAATTATAAACGATATGAAAAAACAATGATGTATAAATTATATAGTCGAAGTATGAGTTATATAAGCGTTGTACACTACATGTATAAGCGTTGTATAAGTTGTATGTTCGATGTATAAGTTATATATGCGTTGTAAAAATTATATATGTGTTGAAATGGTAGTGGAATATACTTATATATATATATATGCCCCTCGTCCACAAACCATGGACGATATTTATTGGTTGTGATTGGTGTGAAAATTGGTTGATAGCGAATGGTTGATTAGAATTGTTTGTGGTTGAAATCGATTGATTATGGTTGAAAAATACCCGTTTGTGGTTGAGAATTATTTGGTTGAAACCACATAGGATTAGTTTGTGGAAAAGAAAATAAACATGCCGCCTGCGTGCGAACTAGATGCATGAAATCCCCATTGTCAAAAGCTGCGAGGCTTTAAGGTAGAGCGAGGAGCCGTACTAGGGACGGCCCCAATTTTAACTACCCTGCCATTATGCTGCCGAAATTTTCTGAAATATTTCTGTGTTTGATTTAAATTCATGAGTTGAATGTTGAAATAAAATTCATGTGTAGAATGTTGAAATAAAATTCATGTGTTGAATGTTAAAATAAAATTCATGTGTTGAATGTGGAAATTAAATTCATGTGTTGAATAGAAATTCCTGTGTTGAAATAAATTCATGTGTTGAATGGAGTTCGTGTATTGAATAAATTCTTTGAAAAATAAAAATGACATTTTTATCATATATGAAAACTATATAAAATAATCGTGGTTTGAAATAAATTGTTTTACATGAATAAATTCTTTGAAAAATAAAAATAACATTTTTATCATATATGAAAACTATATAAAATAATCGTGGTTTGAAATAAATTGTTTTACATTAAAAATCACACCTTATATATAAACTATATAAAATAATCGTGTTTTGAAATAAATTGTTTTACAATAAAAATCACATTTTTATTATATATATGAACTATAGAGAATATTCATGTGTTGAATAAAGGAGTAGAACGATAAAAATCATATTTTTATCGTGTGTATGAAGTCGAAAACATTCATGTGTTGAATATATAGATCGAACAATAAAATCTACATTTTCATTGTGAATACGAAGTGTTATAAATGGTGATGTATTGAAATAAATATCAATGAGATAAAAATATCATTTTTATCAGATATATGAAATGAATATAGTTTTGAAATCGAAGGAAGAATTATATATATATGTATATATATATAATTAAAATAAATCGAATAACGAAGCTGCAGTTCGTGTTTTGAAACCGTGATTTCAAACGATTAGTGCGGGAGATCCGACCATCGGATTTTCCCGAAACCGAAACCGTTGGGTTCGCTTTGGAAATATCTTTCCAACGACACCCACTTTGTGAAGATCCAACGGTTGGATTGTCTGGAATGTTCAATTCAAATCTGAAGAAAAACAGCGCCAGAATCGATTATATATTTATAGATATATATATAATTAAAATAAATCGAATAACGACGCTGCAGTTCATATTTTGAAATCGAAAGTTCAAACGAGTGTACCGGGAGATCCGACCGTCGGATTTTCCCGAAACCGAAACCGTTGGATTCGTTTTGAAAAGATCTTTCTGATGATATAAAATTTGTGAAGATCCAACGGTTAGATTTTCAGATATGTGTAAAACAAATCTGAAGAAAAACAGCGCCACGGCCGCGTTATGGCCTGAAGCGTCGTTTGAATGAAATTGGCTACTTTTAAATGAATAAAAATAGCGATAAATCGCTGTAAAATATTATAAACGATATGGAATGGAAAATAAGCTGGATTTACCCGGTTTATTGAATATTTGATGGTTGAATGTGTTTGGCGTGAAAATTACAATTAAAAACAGAATTATTGATGTCGAATAATTTAACCATTGAAATGAATTGATTTAAATTCTAAATATACGTGAATTATTTGAAAAGGCTGAGTTAAATCTCATTTCAAATAATTGATCGGCGATAAGAGGTCGATGATGAAGGCGGTGGTTGAAGACCGGAGATCTTCACCTCGGTTGGATGATAACTGATGTCCTGATTGGGAGGCATCCCGAAATATGGATAATGAGTGGTGATCGTCCAGACGTGCTTGGAGATCGATGGATAAGCGAGGTATATAGTGCCTCCAGTTTCGTTTAGTCCTAGAATGAACTTGTAAATGGGCTGTGTGTCTGACATTGGATTTTGTTCTGTGCTGATTGATCCCTATTAAATATATATCTGTTTGGCAGCGGAGAATTTATTCTCTTGCTTAACGCCCTTCTCTGAGACGTACGAGCTCAGAGGTTATATATCAATAGAAATCAGTCGCATAGAGTGAATTGCCTGTGTGGCATGCCTAAGTGGCATATGATCAAGGCTTCTGTTGAAAAGCAAAGTCTTGTGGTTGATGATCAAAGCACAGCCTGTGTGGCATAGCTTTGTGTATAACGTTGATTCGCAAGCCTCACACCCCGGTATGAACCAGAAACGGGAGAGAACATCAGGGAGGGCATGTGTTTCCTTCTAGTTAGAGGTGGTGTCAGTGCTTAAACTGGCTGACATATATATATATATATATTATTTTCACCTGTGTGGTTGTTGTTGTTGTTGCGAGGCGCCTCGGTTATATCGGTCGATCCGGGACCGATGGAGTCATTCGTTGGCTCATTTACGCCCCAAAGGGCGGGGAAACACATTGTTCAGTCATTTTAATCCACTCCGTGTGGACCGACCCTGACGATCCAAGGGCCCACCTGAGTCTGGGTCCTAAGGGGCAGGCTAGAGCGTCTCGAATTCGGTAAGGACTATCTTTTGCCTTGGTTCATGACGGAAATACAATTTCCAAATACGTGACTTTGCGGTTTTGATTGTATACCTATATATGGCGACATGATATATGGTACCCATGCTGTCTATGATTGATATTTATGATTGTGTATAAAATTAGAAACTAATTGGAAACGAGCTAAGATGGGTGGTTTCCTGGGTATTGGTCTGATGTTGGTTTCTGCCTTCGGGGTTAATACTTAGGGAACCGTTCTCTTGCTAATTTACAGTTGGAGTCTTATTAAGAATTAAACAACAGAATTTACATTTTAAGTGATTTTACTTTACACGTATTAAGCATATCTTGGTCGATATAAGGTAAAACTCTATCCTTCGGTTTGCGTTGCATTGTGTGATGGGAATTAAGTCTTATATCGACTTCATTTTTATAAAAAGCATTGCGATGTTTAAAAGATTTACTTGTTTTAAAGCACTGGCAATCCCATGGAGCAAACCCGTTCCGCGAAAGTGGCGTGGTCCTGTGATTGGCCATATTATAAAATGTGTTAAGAAGATTTCACATACCAGTCCCATGACTGACTCGTAGTTTGTTTCACTTGCAAACTAGGGTACCCCTTTTTCTATACGGGCAGCCTTGTATTCTGATTTTAGCAGGCTCTTCCTGGATAGCTGGAGCTGAAGACGGATTCTATCATTTATCTCTTTTTATGCTGTTCAGCTCCTGTTGTACACATTATGTTTTGTTTTTCCGTTGTAAACATTTATGTATAGCTTAACTGTATTTGTACTACGTATGATCCTTTATACTGTGTAACTCTGATGATTATGTTTATCTAGTGTATTATTTGTTCATTATCTGGTGTATTTATTTATTTCTGTTCTGCTATTATCTGTTTATGTGTTATATTACAAAGATTACCCTTGCCGCCATCATACGGGGTTTTGGGGTCGTCACATGAGCCTTGACTGCAAAAGTAGTTATGTAGTCAGAATGCTGTGACGTGGTGACACCAGGGTGATTCAGCGATCACCTCAACGGGGAGGCGAGGGGTCACAACCAACAAGGATAATAGATCGTTGGATACCCGTCATCGGTAGCCAGTGGGATGCGGAAAGACTAGAGCTAAATCCAATAGACCATTCACCTTTCACTATCGGGGTACGGTGGTTGAGGGTAGACACCAACTGGATGTTTAGATTGTTTGTTAGGGGCCAGTCGTTTAGCTCTTGTAGTCTTTACTAGTTGAGGGAGGGGGCGAGGTGGGGCCATAGCCACTGTGAAAACACACCCTAGGAATATCTGTATATAGAGGCTCTTAAAGACGAGCCTATACAGATATGGAAAAGCTCCCAACCGAGTTCCGTGTTTCTTGTATCGTCCTACCACGAAACTCGATGCACATTAGAAGACGTGTGGTTTAGGCATCGAGCTACAATCAACGATGCATACGTGGGATAGTCTAGATACATGCATGTCGGCTCTGGGTGGTGTATCGTAGAATTAAGGGCATTAGTCCAGTATGGAATCCGATTCGATCGACAGTGGAAGTCCGTATGCTTATGTAGCATAGTAATAACAGACACATACAGAACATAACATTGTTATGTAGAGATTCGTACGTCACTTCGGCTTAGGATAAGGGACTACGTTCACTTTTGTGGCATTACGATGGAGACCATGCGAGTGGGGTACCATGGGGTGTACCTCAGTATTGACAGGTAGCTACATATATACTGTATTAGGTTAATCACTGGGAAGTAAATGGGTACGACATGTGTGTAAGCCTTAAGCGCTGTTAGCCCAAGTAACCTAATAAATAAGAAAATATGATTGAACGGTATATGTAGTGTTATCTAAAGTGTATAATTTAAATCCAGTCACCAGAACTTGCATTCTGACCCCCTCCTCATAACATACTCGTAGGTTAGATTTGTGGTAGAGACATGATAGCATTGAGTACTAGTTAGGCAGTATTATTAATATAGCAAGGCTATATTTCGATTATATTATATTTTATCCATTCCGCTGTGAGATATTTTCTGAGCTCTGACATGTTTTATGTCTCTATCTTTTCTGCAGGATACCAGAGCACAACAACTTGAGTTTCGATAGATTGGAATTTTGAAAAAAATTAGGTCTGTCGGAATTCGGGTTGTTACAATTATCGTGCTTTAATGCAACACTTGTTACCTGTAGCAATAAGAGGATTATTGTCAAAGAAGGCAAAAAAAGCAATAATTCACTTGTGTTCATTTTTTAACAAATTATGTCAACATGTCCTTGATTAAGAGAAATTGCAACTAATCAATATTAAGATTACAGAAATTCTATATGAGCTTGAAAAGTATTTTCCACCATCATTTTTTGATATAATGGCGCCTCTGTTAATTCAACTTGGTAGAGAAGCACTAATATGTGGACCAATTCAATTTCACTGGATGTATCCATTTGAAAGATATATGAAAACACTTAAAGATTATGTAACAAACTATTCACGACCTGAGGGATGTATTACCTAATCTTATCTTGTAGACGAATGCACGAATTTTTTTAGTGATTTTTTGAAAAAATAAGGACACATTGAGGAGACAGAGACTTGAAATGAAGATTATGAAAGCAATGTAATACTCGAGGGACGTCCAATTTTAACGTGTACAGTTATATTATCCTCAAATGAGAAAGAAAGTGCGTATTTAGCCATACTAATGAATATGGTCATGGTGGAACCTAGAGTAAGTATATGTTATATTATGATTTCAATTATTTTGATGTTTTTTTACTATTAAATATAACTTAATATTCCTTATTTCATACATGCTTGCATATAGAGGAATTACAAAATTCAAACAAGCGCATGGAGAGAAATTCAGCCTTGCTTTGGGAAACATATACAAAAAATTTGGCTGATTGGAATAAAAGAAAGATTAATTAATTTTTTAAATATACTCTCATTATCTTAAGAATATTATTCTAAAATATTCATTTTAAATCATACTTTTTGTGGATATCTATTACCTTCAATGATCACAATGAAATGCTCAAGTGGATTACATATGGTCCAAAGAATGCTGCTTTATCTTATAATGGATATATCATTAATGGACAATGGTTTTACATAAAAGATGTAGGGAGGGAAATACAGAATAGTGGAGTGACTTATGATGCGACTACTATGTGCAGAGCAAGTGCAAAAGACATTTCTCAAGTACCTTATGTGGTCACTTATTATGGATAATTGACCGATATAATTTTATTAGATTATCACGTGTTTTATATTCCTGTTTTTAAGTGTTGTTGGGCACATATAGGAAATGGAATAAAAGATGATGAAGATGGTTTCACTCTTGTCAATTTACATCAAAATCGTCATTTTCAAAATATCCATACATCCTTGCATCTCAAGCGAAACAACTATTTTATTCAAGAGAAAACGATTTTTCAAGTTGGTACATTGTAATGACAGTACTACCAAGAGGTTTTCATGATTTAAAGGCATATGATTATGTAGGACGAAGTTGTCAATATTCTAGAAGAATGCAATGTAACCGATGTAGACGTTCAAAATGTTAGCTATGTTAGGGATAAATGTGAAGGTATACTTGAGTATCTTAATATTTTCACAAGAAAAAACCACTTTAATATATTGGTATTTGATAGGTAACTTGAGCATTTAATTTTTCTTCCAAACTCCTTGTATATCTACGATGTAAAATATGGTTTGGAATATAAATTAGGATTAGGATAGCAAGGGTGCGCATATAATATTTAAAGACGAAAATTTGTTGTACATGCTCTCTAGTTACATAATTATAGTTAATGGGTGAATCATTTTGAAATAGTAAGTTAATATTGATTTTTGCATTTCCATTAATAATCAATGTATTTGCCTTTTTCTAGCCTTGAAAATATTTACCTCATAAAATTTGTTATTTCATTTATGCAGTTATTGAATTATTGATTATTATAAAGATTTATATACTTGAAGACGCACATAATCTTCATCATGAAGGTATGAAGTTAGCTTTAAATCAGTTTTGCTAGCTGGCCATCTAGGTTCTGACCCTGCATGCTTTGTTCATGCTTTTATGTGCACCATTTTCATGATTTTGAGTAGACTATTTATAGGTTCTTAATTTACTTATTTATAGGTTCATTTCATATATGGTGCATTTCTCTGATTCATATATGGAACATTTCATATATGACTCATTCTGTTGTTAAACCTCAGTACACCTTATTTTGAAATTAAAAAACAAAATTAAAACATACATTACTCTAGTTCAATAAAATTTGATTTATGTAGGTCTGCTGCTGATTTAAAAGTATAACAACCTTCAGCTTCGTTTAATAAGTATCAAAAATTACTATTGCCTTGATAGATCATGATTTGCTGTAAAGTAAGTATAAGATCCCCGTTTTTTATTGTTATCCTAGTAAAACAGAAGCAACCAAATATCCATTTATTGGTTGTGCTTTGAACCCATGTTTTACTTTTACACATGGTGCTTTGCATGCTCTGAAGTCTTAACTACTATAATTGATATGTATGTTGTAATATCCTAGAACTTTTAACATAAACGATATTACAATAGGACTAAACTTTATTTTATGATAGTAAGAAATAAATGGATATCGGTACTTGTTTATTACATTACTCTCCCGCAAGCAGGCTTCTTTTACTTTCAACGTAACATTGTTGGGCTTGGCCCATTATTATTGTAAAGTATTACTGTTGTTTCCCCTTGTATATAGAGCAACATTGTACATTGTTTTGATAACTTCTGATTACATTTATATCATTCAATTCTGAAATAACAAAAGACATTTTCTTCGATCCACATTTCTCTCTAAAATCCAACTTGGTATTAGAGCATCATATTGTGCTTAACAACATTCATTGCTTAATCCTGATTAAATATAATCTCTGATTATTAGAGATTATTGTCCATCAGAGGGGTATCACCATTTGGACCCTCTCATCAAAGGTTTTTTAGTTTTTCATTTGAGAGTTGTTGGCTACAACAAAAGAACTATGCCTCGCCTAATGTTTATCATGGCTGCATCAGTTCCTCTATTGAAGCTTTGCGGTAAAAGCACCTTAATTTTGTAAGAAAGCCGATCAAGAAAGTAAAGAAACTATTTCAGTAGATTAGAGAGCTGTCCAGAAAGGCTTGCCAAGATAGTCTTATCTGATATTCATCAAGATTCTTGCAAGAAATCTCATCATTCAAGCCTTTAATGTTTCTTTAGTAATCAAGTAAAGAGTTTCTTTAAAATCGCAATTCAAAAGCTTTCTGTTTTCATAATTATTTTACCTATTGGGTAGATTTGCGTTTGTTTTCTGTCATGGCTAGTCTAGATGATGCAACCAGTGCTAATATGTCCAATGTCAGAGTCTCAACTGCTCAGAATCAACCTGTAGATCCCATCCAGGATTTGATGAAGTCAATCATCAAACCACAAAGTCAGCCGATTTCAATACAGCTTGATGAATCAAACTACCTGGTGTGGAAATTACAGGTAGAAACAGCTGTTCCGGGTTATGGTCTTGAAGATTACATATATAAAACAAAGATGGTTCCACCAAGATTTACCCGTGATAGTGAAGATAAACTTGTTTAAAATCCTGTATTCTTGTCATATAAAAGAGAAGATAGTCTAATCTATGCATTGATGTTGTGATCTATTGGAGCAACTTTTTTGCCCCAGTTAATTGGTGTTAAAACTACAAATGAAGTCTGGTCCACTATTAAGAGAAATTTTTCTGCTCAATCCTCTGCTCGAATCATGCACCACAGAAGATAACTTCATAGTATAAGAAAGGGAGATTCAACTATGAATGAATATTTGCTAAAGGTAAAAAACATTTGTGATCGATTGAATTCAGTAGGAAAAAAAATTCCTAAATCTAAGCATGTGTTATCAACTTTAAGTGGGTTAGATGGTGATTATGAAGCTGTTTTAGCAATTATCTTATCTATCGATCCTACACCTAGTTTACAATATGTGTGTTCAACCTTATTGGCTCATGAAGGCAGAATTGATCATAAAAGGAATGTCAATTTAGATTTTTCTATCAATTACACTACTTATGGTGGAAGTAAAAATCAAGTAAATGTTCAAAGAACTCAACCTAATGTTCAGAGGGGTGGTCAACCTAATCGTGGCAGAGGCAGAAATAACAATTCAAGAATTAGATGTCAAATTTGTGATGAACATAGTGCCAACAAATGCTACTTTAGGTATAATTCCAGTTTTAATCCTGGACAATCCAGTAACAATTGAAATATCAACATGGTGAATGTGCAGAAAGATGCTACTAAAAGTCAAGTTGAAAATAGCAATGCAGATACTACTTCACCAGATGATGCTAATGATGAATGCTGGTATCCAGACTCAGGGGCTACTAATCATGTAACCAACTATTTGAGCAATCTTAATTTGGGGAATAAAGAATACAAAGGCATACAAAATCTTTTAGTTAGTAATGGTAAGATTGCACATATTACACACATTGGAAATGCAAGTCTAAATGAACCCAAAGAACTTATTTTAAAAAAATTGTTGAGGGTTCCTTCCATTAAAAAGAATTTAATGAGTGTTTCCCAATTTGCAAAGGATAACAATGTTTACTATGAATTTTATCCACATTCTTGCATTGTCAAAGATATACTAACACAAGAAATCATTTTGCAGGGTAATGAGTATAAGGGGTTATACATATTTGATATAGCAAATCGCAAGAACCCTAAATATAATGAAAAAGAATATATTTGTAAATGATTCTGAGTGTAGTAAAATGTTTGATCTATGGCATTGCAAGTTAGGCCATCCTAGTATTAAAATTGTGAAACAAAATATGAATGATAAGAACTTGAGTACCAATTATATTTCTGATTCATATATTTGTTCCTCTTGTCAATTGGGAAAATCTCACAAACTTACATTTCTAGACTCACAAACAAGTTATTCTAATCCTCTTGAATTAGTTGCTAATGATATATGGGGTCCAACGTCTACATCCTTTATTGATGCATATTCTAGATTTACATGGATATATATGCTGAAATCAAAATTTGATGTGGGTAATGTGGTTATACAGTGCATAAATAAGGTTGAAAATATGATTGGTCATAGTGTAAAAACTTTTCAGATTGATGGAGGTAGAGAATTTTTTCCATTAAAATTTTTCTTTGAGAAAAAGGGTATAAATCATAGAACCACATGCCCATATACTTCAGAACATAATGAGTTAATTGAAAGAAAACACAGGAATATTGTTGAAACTAGTCTAACTTTGCTTGCTTAAGCTTCAATGCCTATTAAATATTGACCTGAAGCTTTTGATACTACTGTACATTTAATAAATATATTACCCACAAAGGTTTTAAAACATAATTGTCCATAGGAAATTCTATATAAAGTTAGACCAGACTATGATCATTTGAAAGTTTTTGGATGTCGGTGTTTCCTTGTTTAAGACCATATAATACACATAAATTGGAATTTAGATCTACTCCATGTACTTTTTTAGGATATTGTAATAAGTAGAAAGGTTACAAGTGTCTAGATAAAACTGGTAGAATATATGTTTCTAGACATGTAAAATTTAATGAGAAGATATATCCATTTTGTAATGAAAAAATAAAAACAACTGGAAAAGTTGTTGAGCCTAGAATTACTATACCTGAAATGCCTGAAAAAATCCAAGCGATAGTGCCACCTAAAAAAACAATGAGAGACACTACCACAAGCCCTCAACACACAATGCCTTCAAGAAGGCCAGGTCAATAGCGTACATTGGACGAAAGCATTGACAATCAGGTGAATCATGTAAAGCACCTGATGAAAGAAGTGATCAATAACCAACAAGTAATCTATCACAAGTCAATGAACAACTTGGAAATATCAGTCAAGACATTGGTGTCAGAGACAATGTTAACAAGCATCCAATGCTAACTCGAGAAAATTATGGTATTTTTAAACCAGAAAATATCAATACTGATGTCTTACAAGATGAGCCAAGTTCTTTCTATAAAGCATCATAGTGTGTAGAAACAAGCTATGAGAGAAGAATATGCTCTAATTATGAAAGGAACATGGTCTCTGGTTAAAAAACCAGAAAATAAAAATATAATTGGATGTAGATGAATGTACAAATTAAAGAAAAACTCTAGTGGTTCAATTTCTAAGTACAAGGCTAGCCAATGGTTAATCACAACAGTTAGGTTTTGATTTTTTAGAAACCTTCTCACCTGTTGTGAAGCCTTTATCCATTAGAATACTTTTTAACAATAACCTTAAGTAGAAATTGGAGCATCAAACAATTAGATGTCAATAATGCTTTTCTTAATGGTGATTTGCAGGAAGAGGTATTTATGCAGCAGCCGAGGGTTTTAGTCAAGGCAACAAGCTAATGTTGGTGTGCAAGCTTAATAAAGCAATCTATGGACTAAAGTAGGCACCTAAGGTTTGGTTTGACAAGTTAAATCAACACTTGTCAACTATGGCTACAAATCTACAAAATCTGATAACTCAATATTTACAAAATTCTATGGAACTGAAATAACATATATACTAATATATGTTGATGACTTTGTGATTACAGGAAGTAGCAAGTTAGACATTGAGAACATCACAGGAAAACTAGATGCAGAATTTTCAATTAAAGATTTAGGAGAAATAAGCTACTTTTTTGGGAATTGAAGTTGTTAGAACATCAAAGTCAGAGATTCAACTTAATCAAAGAAAATATATTTTAGAGATTCTTATTAAAGCCAAAATGGATAAAGCAAACCCTTTGCCAACACCAATGATTACAAACAGTCATCTCTCAAAACATAAAAGTGAAGTATTTCAAAATGCAACATTTTACAGAAGCATAATTGGAGCTCTTCAGTATGCTACAGTAACAAGACCAGATTTATCTTATAGTGTTAACAAAGAAAGTCAGTATATGCAGAATCCTTTAGATACACATTGGGCTGCTGTAAAAAGAATCCTTAGATATCTAAAGGGTACATTGGATCATGGTCTTATATTTAAAGCAAGCAAACTCTAAATATAAATGCATATGCAGATGCTGATTGGGGAACTGATGTAGATGACAGAAAATCAACATCTGGATATTGTATCTACCTAGGCAAAAATTATGTATCATGGAGTGCAAAGAAATAGAGTACAGTTTCAAGATCAAGTACTGAAGTCGAATTTAAATGTGTTGCAAGTACAACAACAAAAGTTTTATGGATTGAATCATTTTTAAGTGAACTTAAAGTCAAATCAGAAAAAAGGCAGTAATTTGGTGTGATAATGTTAGTGCAATATCATTAACATACAATCTTGTTCTTCATTCAAAAATGAAGCATATAGAACTTGATCTATATTTTATTTGAGAACAAGTCATACAAGGAAAATTAAGAGTAGGATATATACCATCTCAGCATCAAAAGGCAGATATACTTACTAAACCTCTCTCCAGACCGAACTTCACCATATTAAAGGAAGAGATTAACGTCGATTCAACAGATCTAAGCAAGAGATCCAACAGAATAGTTTATATACCTGATTAAAGACGTGTGTTTTCCGATTGATGTTAGATCAGCCTTATTCAGCTAGGGTTTAAGCGGATCCAAGTGAAAATCTGTTCAAACTCCATTTTAACATCTCTCAATGGATCTGAATCATACTTAAGCTCGGAAAGTTTAAGTAATTTTCAAAACCATATGACGTGGAGGCCTAACAAGATGATTCCGTTGTCAATCAAATTTTAGAGCCGCCATTTTTCTTTCTAGAAACCTAACTAGGGTTTAGTTTCAGGAGGGGAGTAAGAAATAAGTGGATATCGGTACCTGTTTATTACATTACTCTCCCACAAGCAGGTTTCTTTTATTTTCAATGTAACATTGTTGGGCTCGGCCCATTATTATTGTAAAGTATTACCGCTTCTTCCTCTTGTATATAAAGCAATGTTGTACATTGTTTTGACAACATCTGATTACAATTGTATCATTCAATTTTGAAATAACAAAAGGCATTTTGTTCGATCCACATTTCTCTCTAAAATCCAACTCTGACAAACTTTATACTTTACGTACTTGGTTTTATTCTAAAAACTTAAATTCACCATACACGAATACAAAAATAACGAAGGATATACTTTATCATGTACATATACAATAATAAATAAATTTACTTCAATCATTCTATAAACAGACAGTCGTACAACATACAAATTGTACTACTTATGAAAGATGAATTTTAAATATAACGACTGAAAAATGCTTGACAATTTCGTATGAGGTTGAATATTTCATTGAGGTTTAGTTATGCATGATTTATAATAAGAAAATCCTTATAGCTAAGCTATGAGTTAGACCTACGCATTTTATGCTCTTTTTATAGCATCTGCATCATCAATCAATTAACCATTGGAGCATTCCAAATTTAAAACTGCAAACAAGGCATAAGACATATGATATTATCCTTTGTATACTTAAGTACCATGCATGAAGAACTACTCCAAGCTGATCTTGGATCAACTCATGAAAATATGTAAGGAGACTGATATAAACACTCATGTTCTTTCCTCTAGATTTCAAGTTTTGGTTCGTAATAGTTGATTTTATTCACAACGGCTTTTTAACTGGTTTCAACCAACCTGAAAGAAAATTAGATTCGAAGACAAAGATTACACCTTTAGATTTGAAAATGAGTAAGAAAACACCAACTATGCAACCACCTAATATTACATTATTGCATAATTATTTTTTGCAAAACAGTTATGAACTGCAAACAAGTAATAAATACAATGACTGAAATCTTGGATCGGCATGTAAATAAATGAAAATTGGATTTGAATGTACCTTGTTTATGAAGCAATAACCAATGTTTGTTTGCAAAGCACCAAGCATAAATGACAACAGAAGATGCAAGCACAATTGAAAATGAATATTAACTTCTTATATTCGTAGATTATGCAAAACTGAGAAGCTAACATGAGAAATTTTAATAAGCACTATGCCTAATTTGACATCATAGCTTCCACTAATCCATAGCTGGCATCAACGGTTATTAATTATGCACACTAGTTATCGCATGCATGCTTTAATTGCAAAATGCGAATATATTTTTATTTTCGTTAGTGATGATACTCATATGATAAGTGTTTGTGCTAAATCGATTCTATTTCATAGATAATGTTTTCACTAATCCAATACTTGTGTGTTGATCGAATCATGAAAATCATAAATAGTTGTATGCTTACCACCTGACACTAGTAAACCAAAATAAAAATCGCAAGCACTGGCAGCTCTAACACTAGTAAACCAATAAATCATTTTTTTGGGCTCATGTTCCTTAGTTCAACCACCACTTGCATTTCTTATGTGTATGCATTGCTTGGTAGCTATTATATTTTTTAACTTGGTAGCATTTTTTTTTAATCTAATTTAGTTGTTTTGTTAATAAATGTTTTCACAGCAAAAGGATATGCATATGAGCTTAGTATGCATTAGGATTGTCTCGCATGTTGTTAAGGTATGAATGACGGTTTGAATAATAGTCCTACATCACGGAATAAATTGAAGGAGTGGAGTACAAATATGAGTTGGTATGCACATAACATTAGGGATTTCTTTTGTTATAAGGATGTGTGTGCAAACTCATCTGCGTGCGCCCTATGCTGGAAGGAAGAGAGTTTTGTTCCGACCATCGTTACATAACAATGGTATCGGAGCCGAAGGTTACGGACTGGGCCATGCAGGTAAGGAAGTGCTCTCAAAAGATACTCGTAGGATGCAAGTCAAGGGGAAGACTATTAGGATTGTCTCGCATGTTGTTAAGGTAGGAATGATGGTTTGAATAATAGTCCCACATAGAAGAATAAATTGAAGGAGTGGAGTACAAATATGAGTTGGTATGCACCTAACATTATAGATTCCTTTTGGTACAAGGATGTGTGTGAAAACTCATATGTGTGCGCATTATGCAGGAAGTAAGGGGGTTTTGTTCCGACCTTCGTTACATAACAGTGGTATCAGAGCCGAAGGTTACAGACAGGGCCATGCAGGCAAGGCAGTGCTCTCAAAAGATTATTTTAGGATGCGAGTCAAGGGGGAGACTATTAGAATTGTCTCGCATGTTGTTAAGGTAGGAATGACGATATGAATAATAGTCCTACATCATGGAATAAATTGAAGAAGTGGAGTACAAATATGAGTTGGTATGCACCTAACGTTAGGGATTCCTTTTGTTACAAGAATGTGTGCGCAAACTCATATGTGTATGCCCTATGCAGGAAGGAAGGGGGGCTTTTTTCTGAGCGTTGTTACATAACAGTATGTACTGCCAATAATTGAAGAACAAAAAGTCCCGAAAGTATAAGTCAAAAGTGAAATATATCAAACCAATTGTTGAAGCTAACAATGTAGTGGATAAGGAACAAGAATTACGGTATGAGACAATACAAATGTCATATATTAAAGTTAGCAATGTAGTGAAAATGAACAAGAATTACGACACAAGACAATACAAATTCCGTATGTAGAAAATGAAATTGAAATACAGTATGTACTCGCCAATAATCGAAGAACAAAAAGTCTAGAAAGTACGAGTCTGAAGTGAAATATGTCAAACCAATCATTGAAGCTAGCAATGCAGTGGATAAGGAACAAGAATTACAGTACGAGACAATACAAATGTCATGTGTTGATGCTAGCAATGTAGTGAAAAGGAACAAGAATTACGACAGAAGATAATACAAATTCCGTGTGTAGAAAATGAAATTGAAATACTCTGTGAAGAAAGTGAAATGCTCCATGAAGAAAATGAAATGCGTGAAGAAGTTGAAATAGCTTGTGAAGAAAATGTTGATGTCAAGGTGGAAATCGATAGACCAATGAAGTTAAAAATGTAAAGATAGATGTAAAAATAGTCCTAGAGGTTCGATAAGAGCAAAAGAAAAAACACGTTAAGTCTTGAGAATCGAATTGAAGTTTAAGCCAATAAGGTAGTCATACCCATAGGAGATGGCTAGGGACATTTATCTCCTTTCTTGGGCAGCTTTTACGTGAGCATGTTCCAGTTACACTTAACGATTGGAGGTTAATAAGCGATGAATTGAAAGTTGTATTGTGGAAATCGATTTAGGTATGAGAGATTACCCTTTTTTACTTGTATGAAAGTTGCATTAGAAGTTACTTGTGGTCACGCTTTTTTTTCAATTTGTAGGCTATTTGGAGATCCTAAAAAAGCAAATTGGTTTAAAAAATAGTTAATGCAACAATGGAAGATGAAAGACTTGGTTTAAAACCTTATAATATAAAAAACATGAATGAGTGGAAATAAATTATAATGGAGAAATTAAGTTTGAATTTTAAGGTATGTTTATTTCAACGTTTGTTTACGCAACGTCTGTTTATTTCATCTAGAATAAATTCCTTTATCTCTTTTTATGTAACATCATTTTATTATATATAAAATAAATTCCTTTATTTTCAAGCAAAGAGTGAGAAATATAGAGCCATTAGGCAAAAAAAATTATCGCACATAACTAGATGTAGAGTAATTGGTAGATTTACCAACGATTTGGTCAGTTTATTAAACATATCATTATTTACCTAGATAGTTAATCAACTGTCAATTGATTTATTTAGTGTCTTTCTAAATATAGAAAACACAGAGTCAAGATTCATCGTCCATATCTAGAACAGATGTTTGGATTAAATCTCATACTAAAAACAATGATGAACCGGTGTATATGGATGTTGCAAATGTTATTGTAAGTATTTTGTGTTTTTTTCACTAATTAAACATTGTGATTGTATATAACGTAATTGATAACGTCACATAATCCAACTCGATAAAGAATGTCCAAGAAGAAGACATTGCACAAATTTTGGGACAATATAAAGCAGGACGACCAAGAGCACTATGAAGGGGATACACCAAAACCAAGTTAGCTTTGTCACAATCAAGGGATACTCAGATAACTCAATGCCAAAAAAGAATTTCAGAATTGGAGAATATAATACACTTTTTAATGAACAAACATGTACGCTTTTAATTTATATATGAAATAATATGTACTCTTGATCATAATTCATAGGTATATTATGACGAAAACATAGTTGCAGCTGATAAAATGACTTCAAAATTTACAAGATCAAAACAAATATGCAAGAAATTATAGCATTCAATATTTCGTAATATTGTCTATTTCATAACTGTAACAGGAAGGCTGGCTGGGCACACCACTAAACATGTGGTGGTTCTAGCAGTTATGTATAGGAGGTTGCAGAATAGATGAAGTTCGAGTCATGGTGTCATTCTTGCAGTGTCATTAGTCGGGTGCTTGAAGTTGATGAAGGTGCATGGAAAAAACATAAGAACCTAAGTATTATGGCATGTTAATAGCAGACAGTATAGTAATTATATGCAATCAAACAATTAAAAAAACATATACAATTATACATGATGACAGTTCAAAGTGAGTACAATGTGTCTGCATTAGAAAATATTACAATCTGTGTATGACTGCGAAAACTAAATCGAGGAAGCGACATCTATATTATGACTTAAAAAGCATCAAAATTGAGAATTCCGGTTTTGATCAAAGAATAAACAAATAAATTTCATGTCTATGGAAAAAAGAATTTAATAAACATGTGTATAGCAAACTATTATTTTTGTCAAACCTAAAATCAAATTATTTTATCCTTCTATCTTCACTGTTATTTTAGACTCTTGATATAAGTGCTTTGCATGGCAGAACTTGAAAATGAACAAACTTATAAAGTGTACAAATAATAAAACATTGAAAAATAAAACAACATTTAAACAGAAACCGAATCAAATTTCAACTTCAGCAGAACTCGTTGCAAATTTTCTCTTAGTATGGTACTTTTTTGTATTTATTATGGTGTAGAAAAATCTTTTTTTTTTGTTGATGAGTTATAATATAGTTTTGTAACAAATCTTAGTTTAACAGTATTTTAAAACAAATATAATACTACCTATATGAAAATAGCATGATTATACCATATGTACAATGGCTATGTATTTTAACATGATAACATGAATGAAAAACTTCAATTTTTGATGTAACTGACTGTGTATTTTAGAATAAAGGAACAGATGAGTCTAAATTTCTAGTGTAACAGGATTGTGTCCTTTGTTTTCTAGTAGAAGAGGCTCATAATTTAGATCCATAGTCATTAAGTTATGAGCATAAAATATGTTTGTCTTTGTTCTATGATTAATAATGCTTTTTATAATATTGATGATTAGTACACTCATTTCTTAATTGCTAGTATTCGCAAACAAAGCTAAATTAATCATGGCTTTATTCATATGTTTATCAAACATAGATTGAATATGATTAAAGAACTACAAAACAAAATCCAGTGACTTTTTTCTTCTTCTGGCAATGTAATATAACAATAAACTGTGATATCGCTAACCACTAAACCCTAATACATAAAATTGTTATTCGACATTAAGAATATTTTGATGTCCAAAAGTTAGGGAATTTCCAAATATATTCCACCACACATAAGGTAATATATTGAAACATTAGATGACTCATGTGTAATATAACTAATTCAAACATTTATGTTCATAATTAGTTTATAGTACAAATAACCCAACATATGTCACAACATGTACTACCAGTAATATTAATAATTCTCTCTGACTCCCTATCTCTTTAAAGAAAAAGGGCCCAACATGTATTAGCATGCCCTCTTATATTTCATGGCATGGAATCACTTGCTAAGTTGTTGAGAAAAACATTCCTTTACCAAAGAAAAATATATATCCTTCTTGAACTGAGTAGATAATGTTTTCAATAGAACAATATGAATCTGAGTCGTTGTACCTATATAGTCTGTGAAGTCGAACTTTATTACTGTACAACATACAGTAGTGGCAAGAAACACCTGTGCTGAAGTCCATAAAAGTGCAAACAAGGGCAAAAATAATCAAGATATTTAGTGACATAGTACTAAAACATAAAACATGAATTTTATCTTCTTTCTTTATATGAATTATATTATGAGGTTTCATCTGGTGCTACTAATTTTGCTTTGGAAGGGTAAAGAAGGTTCGAAAGATGGAAGCACACTTGAAATGGTATAAATCACTTATATTTATATAACATCATTTAGAGTTTAGTTTTAACTCCAATAATCAATATAATTTGCGATTGAATAATTGTAGAACAATGACAACATATGCGAACTACCAAATTAGGATGGAATCGATGAAATTGTTGCCGAAGAGAAAGTGGTGTCCACCGATCCAAATGAAGTTGTCAATGACATTCGTCTTAGACCAAATGTTGTGAAAGTTCTTATAGGTTGTATAAAGAAAGCAGACACTTATTTATAGAGGCCTACGTCTAATATATCAGTATTAGGAGAAGTCAATGGTAAGTCAGTGGCATGGTCTGCAAACCGTGTTGTTGCACTACGAGGACACATGATAAAAGACGTTATGACAAAGGTAATTATTTGTAATTGTTTACATATTTTTTCCGTTAAATATATCTATTGCTCTTTTTAGAAGCAACAAATGCAAGCTTTATGATTGGAATGAGGGTGAAGTTTTGGTTGCCGAAGGAAGACTTTTCTTGAGTGATTCAAGGATGATTGTGGTATTCCTCTTGGTCCGTTAGCCATGGTGGTTTGGGTAGACTATGAAAAAAAAAGATACTTTCTTGTGGGGGCCCACAATAGATACGTCATGCTTTAAAGAGGTCGTAGATAAGAAAATAGCATGGCTAAAATCAAAAGTTGTAGCTAAAAAAGAAGGCACTATGGCTTCCCCTTCCAAGGCTAGAGCAAGCATTCCAACTTCTCCTTGCATAGTAAAAGTAGCTCCTCAGGTAACTAAGAAACCATATTTATAATTAACCTCCAGCTCAAACCCATAATACTCCTCAGGTAACATACCGTGAACTCGATGGCAACATCATCTGTCTAGTTATTGGCAGTGGACCGATCTGATGACTCCATCTTGTGAGTCTAGTAGAAGTGTTGCCAAGAGGCGAGCTCCCCGTGCTACACTTCACACGGGTTGCCAAGATGCATGCTCCTTGTGCTGCACTTCATCTATGTAGGTAAGTTTAATTTTTATATTTCTGAATGTTAACAAAAAACTAAAAACTAAATATGTATAATGTCCTGTTTTTGATAAGTAGCCACATGTATATATAATTTAGAGTTTTTATTTCTATTTTTGGCATTATTATTTGATAATTCTTAAATGTCAACAAAAATGACATGACCTTCTAATTACTTAAATTGCATGTTGTCTCGAGTATCATGCTTAATAAATTCATAAAAAGAGAGCCTAAGGTATCACAAAGCATGATATTTTTCTAGGTCGTTGTACAAATCTGTTTAACTATGTGAACCCTCAAAAGACAAGGAAGTTGGAGCGAGTTTTAGTAATCCATCCTTCTAGGCTTATATCTGCTTTGCATTTACTTAGGCTTGTTGCAGTAATTTCGAAGTAATTTTTAATTTAAACTTATGATTCTAGTATAAGAAAAATTATTTTTTTGGTTTGCATATCCAAAAGAGCTCAAATCTGGTAGTAAATAGCAGATGCAAGTTAATTAATGTGGCTAAAACGAGACAAGTAATGGCTAAAGGAACCATCTTGAAATGGGTCAAACCTCCCCGTAAGGGAAAGCCCGGATTGAGTTGAGAACACGACAAATCATAACTCAAACAATAAAATATTTCTTTGCTATTATAACAATTACATCAGAGTACAAGAATATAACAGAGTATGAATAAGTAATATACATCAGAAAAATACCAGAGATTAAAATTACATTACATAACAGCGGAGAAATAATACATAACACAACTGAAAGAGACACATGGATACAAAGCTTTTCGAATATAGCTCCAGCTGTAAATCCAGGATCCTGGGAAAATAATATCTACAAAACCAAAACTACTAGCTGCTCATGTGGAAAATATGGGCACCCAGAGTTTAGGTTAAAACAATAAACTCTGAGTCAGTCATGGGACTGGTGTGAGAACTAACAGTTATTAAATCTTTACTTTAGAAGTTGGGAAATCAAGGGAATGCGCCATATAACATGAAACGGGTTTACTCCACATGAATCTCAGTTTAAAATAAAACAATGCAATGTTTTTTGGAAAAATGAAGCTATTATAAGACTCAGGTCCCATCACACAAAGCAACACAAGCCGGAGGATAGAATTTTCCCTTATAATAGCCAAGCGTGCTTGGTACGTTTAAAACAAATCATTTTGATATTACTATAAGTGTATAGTGATTCAAAAGCAATTTCAACATAAATGTATCAATCCTAGACGACATAACTACCATATACTATGTTGCCATATAGGTTTACAATTAATACCGAAAGGTGTTGTATTGGAAATTGGATTTCCATCTATGAGTCGAGGCAAGGGATGTCTCCTCACCGATTCGAGACACTCTAGCAAATGTCTCAGGATCACATCTACGGGTAACCCTGTGAACGGCAGGGCCGGTCCACACATACTTTAATGGATTGGTTATTACTGAAAAATACATTTCCCCATCCTATCGGACCTATCAATTGGCCAGTAGCGACCAATATCTAGAGCCACCAGGGACTCAATCCGAGGCACCTCGCAATCCATCATCCACATAAGTAAAAATGTCTGGGCTCCATTCCATGACACCACTTCTAACTAGAAAGAAACGCAAGTTCTCCCTACGGTCATGATCCCGTTTTTGACTCATATCGGGTGTGAGGCTCGCGAATTAATGTTATACACAAAACTATGCTATTTAAAGCCGTGCTTTGATCATCAACCACAAGACTCTGATTTTCAACAAAAGCCTTGATCATTTGCATCTTAGCATGCCACATTGACAATTCACGCCATGCAACTGATGTCTATCAATATATAACCTCTAAGATCGTACGTCTCAGAGATGGGTGTTAAGCAAGAGAATAAATTCTCCTCCACCAAACAGATATATATTTAATAGAAATCAATCAACATAGAATGAAATCCAATGTCAGACACATATCCATTTACAAGTCCATTCTGGGTCTGAATGAAACCGGAGGCACCTTATTCCTCATCCCATATGTCCAATGCAAGAGAGAGGTCCTCGTATATCCGGTCGATTTCCAAGTACGTCTGGACGACCACCACTTGTTACCTTGTCTTGGGTGTACAGCCTAATCAAGACATCAGTAATCATCCAAACGATGTGAAGATACCCGGACTTCAACCACCATCTTCATCGTCGACTTATTATCGTCATATCAATTATTCAGAATGGGCATAAACCCAGTCTTTCCGAATAACTCGCGTATCTCATAAACTAGTGTTACACTAACACAACATACGCTTCATTCCAATCCAGAATATTCTTTAATTCAAATATTCTTTTCACAAATTAAACCAAATAAAGGTTTTTCAAACTAGTCGGGATTAGCGAGCTTATCGAAGTAATCATTTATTTTATTTCCCAATCCCAACCTATTCATCCCATGTAGCTAAACTGGTAGCACTCCATATCTAACACCACGGTGTTATCGGTAAAATTTAATTACCATTTGACGTTCAAATCTAATTAAAGAATTAACTATTGCTTAGAGCGAAACTGGTGATACTCCATTCTCGATCATTTCCCAAATTTGATAATTTAAATTATCACATTCACATTTAAATCTAATTTAAAGATTCATTAAAACTCCACTTAGTTTTAATCTTCCAACAATCATTATTTAACTTTGGGAAATCAAACATATCACATTGACAATCTACTCATTGATTTCTACCAATATATAACCTCTAAGCTCATACGTCTCAGAGAAGGGTGTTAAGCAAGAGAATAAATTCTTCGCCACCAAACATATATATATTTAGCAGAGATCAATAATACAGTTCAAAATACAATGTTAGACATGTAATCCTGTCTTTAACTGGGTTAAAGAACCAGTATCATTTAAAACACAGTTCACTATAAACCCAAAACCATATTCCATTAACTATGGAATCTTCACGGAAAATAGATCAATATATAATCGATATCAATTTCCGTACCCGACTAATAATATAAATGGAATAATGACAAAGCCTTTTAAATTTCATATACAGTAACAGTCTTCCTCCACAGAAGTTCACTTCGATTATTATCAAATCGAATTCCATTCCATTCCAATTTAATATATTAAATTGGAAAACTTTACTTTGGAAAATTTCCATTAAATCTTAATAAAAGATTTATATATCCCAAATCACATTTCACGGTTAATCGGGCTAAAGAACGAATGCCGTTAAAAACACAGTTCACAATAAACCCAATTCACATTCCATTTTATTCTGATTACTAAATATAATTGGAAACTCTAATAATCTTAATTAAAAGATTTATTCTTTTCACAACGGGGCTTAAGAACAGTGTTACCGAAGACACCATTCATGACAAACCCAAAATCCAATTTGATATCAAATATAAGGCTCTAAATAGAAATTATATCGGCTTATATTCAAAATCAAATTATGAAACCAACACATATCATATGGAGAGTAACGATATATATCTATCTTCCAAATTCCTCCATACTATCTGTATAGTCACAGAATCCAATATCGAAATATCCCGAAAATGATTTCTATTGAAATCCATTCCAATTCATACATTGGAAAATTCTGGTTAGATTAAAACCATTCACAAATCCAATTTATTATTTAAAAATGTTGGATTATCTTTCTAGTTAATAACAAGTTCATTTTGATAAAAATAAATTTTTATCTTTACAAACGTGGAATTTTTCATTCAAATTCTTTCCAAAGCATTTATTATGAATTTACACAAATTATTAATATTTTTAATAATTTTACCTAGACCCGTACAGTCGGTTTCCAATAACGGCCACCGAACTGCATTCATTGCGACCTTTCGAAATATGATTTTGACATAATTCCAAATCCAACCGTTCAAATTTAAACCTCTTAAATTCATTGGAAGGCTCTTTTTGATACGAACCCAACGGTTCCGGTTTTATAGAATCCGACGGTCGGATCTCCCGTAATGTGAACTCGAAGTCAATGGTCGAAATTCGTGAACTGTCGCAGCGCGGCGCATTCTATTCAAGCCATTAATATATATATATATATCGTATTTCATTCAAAACGTATTTTATAAATTCGTTTTAAAACGATTCCCACTCTCGTTTCAATTTTAAATCAAAATTGAATACTCCTTATCATTATAATATTTAAATGAAAATATTTTCAAAATATCAAATTTTGTAATCATTTCCTTTTCAGTATTCATTCTAAAAACGAATAAAATCGATATAAATATCGTTTGCGTTAAAATTGCGTACATCTAATCAACATGGCTTTACATACTTCAATATTTTCGTGTCCATCCAAAATCGGACCTCAAATTCATATTTTAATCCTTTACTGAATATTATTTTAAAATATTCGTTATTTGAAAATATTCGTTATTTCTAAATTCGAATCAGACCCAATCAATTACCATATAATGTTATATGGATTTCATACACCACATGTATACAACAATAATGGTACGCAATCAACTATAATCTAGAGTGCATTACACAACTGCATAAACATTAAATATATATAATTAACGCTTACAACAGTTTGTCAACCAATCGATTGACATACAACTAAACAATTGGGATTACTATACGTCAAATATCACCCCAATACCCGTGTGGGGTTTCAACCAACAAATACTGAATATTATTTGTGTAGTTGGGCAATGTGTAAAATTTATCGTCCCAATCAATGTCAGTTAAATGGGTGTACATAAACAAATCATCTGATTTGTAAATGAATATTTATTTTCATTTCAGGGGAATTTTATGTCGTTAACTTATACAATAAAAATTATATTTTTAACGTTAAAATATTTATTTCAACACATGAATGTTTTATATAGTTCACACATTCAATAAAAATGGTATTTTTATTGTTCAAACATTTTATTCAACACATGAATATTTTATAAGTTTCTTTACACATTAAAAATGATATTTTTATTGGATAAATATTTATTTCAGAAATTTTGGTATTATAACGGCGTGATATTAGAACCGGAGCAAAGTCTAGCATTACCCCTCTCTTGATACTAGCTCGCGCCATATACAATAATCACAATCAATCCAAATAATCCCACAATCAATTCAAAATCAATTTTACAATTACAGTCCAAATCTCTATAATACAACCCAAACAAACAACTATGGTTTGGAATTCACTCCGCCGTCATTTTCTGACGTTCTAATTTGCTGTTCTGGTTCCAGAATTTGCAAACGAGCTCCAATCTTCACACGGTCTTTTTTTCTAGCTTAAGCGCGCCATTCCCGATGCCTAGTGGCCTTTCTTCCGAAATTGCTCCAATTCGCCAAAATTTGCAAAAAGACAGTATTTGGACAGCAGACTTTGGACGCGTTTTCTGAATAACTCCGCAATCCAAAATATGGCTTCCATATACCCAAATCAAAGATAAAACCGTGCTCTTCGACTTTGGCATTGTGAAGTTTTGGACAGAAGCGCACGGTTGGAGAGTTATTGAGGCGGGAAGGTCAGGGGGTTTCATGTAAAACTGAAATTTATAAAGGTCAGATTTTTGGTGAATGGAGGAGTCCACGGTGGCGCTGATGCGGGGGGGGGGGGGGTGGTGGCTGGAGTCTAGAGGGTCAGGGGGTGGCTCACTGGCCGGCGATGGCGCCACATGGGCCGGAGCAGAGGGGGAATAGGGATTTTGGGGCTTTGGTTCTTGAACAAGGCGCTAGAGAGGAGGGGGTGGTCGGAGGGGCATCGGAGGGGCGGCGCGACGGAGACCGGTGGCGGGGCGACGGGCGCAGGGGGCGGCGGCTCTCAACGTGGGGCGACGACTCTGAAAAAGGGAAACGGGTTTTTTTATTAAAAAGGGGGGCTGGGTTATTCTGAGCAAAAATTAGGGTTTACCCCTTATAAATATATTTTTATTTTAATTGTTTATTTAATTCTAAAAAGTTTGTTTTTTCTTTCTAACTCCTAATTGAAACCCAACGACTGTCACCCCTAGCTAATTACCCCCATTCCGTACACAATGGGATATGTCCCGTAAGCCAATTCAACTATTTCGATCAGTTTTCTTTAAAATTAAAATATAAATTAATATAATGTTCAAAATTGATTTCAATGTACATTTTAATTTACCGAGGCCACATACTGACTCCAAAAATTCTAGAAAAATAAATCTAGCTATGTTTTGACGATACGGTCCTAACAAAACTAATTTTGTCGAATTTGGAGACCGTCTGAAAAATGACCTTTTTCTAGTCGATTAAATTCAATTTGAAATCACCAAACACATTTAAATTCACTGCGTTCACATATTAACTCCAAAAATTATGAACATTGGGATATAACTATAATTTGACATTCCGGATCCAACAAAAGTGGTTTCGTCGAAAACAGAGGTCGTTTGCAAAAATGTCTATTTTTAAGGACTATATATTATATTAAAATATATATAATTTCCATAGCGACTATTTTGAATTTTAAACTGGACATAACTTTCAATTTATATTATGAAATCTGAATTGTTTACATTCATTAGAAAGATATAATTAAACATATTCTAACGTTTCTTATTTTACTGAAATCCGATTTATTTTGAATTACGTACATTCATTTGAAATTTAAAATCGAATTTTCAAACTACCACGCCATTTCAGGCTCGTTTTATAATTAAAATAAATTTATTTGTTCTAACTTCAATTTAAATAAATTTATAGTCGTTATTATTTAAAATAAATCATTTTAAATTTTCAAAATCTATAAAAATAGCTAAAATAAAAAATTTAAATTGGTTCTGAAATCCCGGGTTGTTACAATTTCCCCCACTTAAAATCTTTTCGTCCTCGAAAAGGAACGGAGCTGAAAGTTGTTTAACTAACCAACTCACCTTTCATTCTTCAACTTTTCAGTTTTTGAGAATTTTCTAATTTCCCAAAAATTTGGCTAACACCCTAAATTTTCGAAAATTTTCGCCATAACCTCCTTTGTACGGGAAGACCTTTAAAACCGCAACTTGCCACATAGGCCCCTCATCAATCCAAAGGAAAAAGAAAAAGCCAAGCTGCTAGCCAATTGTCTCATAAAATCATCGAAACCCAAGAAATAAGTAAATATGTACCTATTTGTCGGGCATACAGTTTTATTCATCTTCTTAGCTTCCATGCTATGACCTGTTCATTATATATACATGTATATGTATATGTATGCAATTCCAATCAGTTTTCAATTTAGTTCAATATTTGATTTGATTTGGCTTAATTAACTTTCATTCACATATTGGTTTTATTGTTCCAACATTTTAATTAGTTAACTAATAATTAGGCATAACAACTAGCAATCAATTAGTTAAATAGCTTTTCAATCATATATCTTTAATATATTCAAAAATCATATTTTTAGTGTCAAATCACAACAATAAACACTGTCTAGTTTTAGTTCTCTCACCAATTAATTGGAAATATATAGACATCCCACTTTCGAAACTCGGACATAAATGCTGATGATGTCATGATCATCATCAGAATCATGTTCGGGGGACTAGAGTGTGATTCTATATCTATCCAGTATATTTGAGGCTTCGTATACATGTGGAACAGACGTATATTCGAAATCTCCATATACCCGATAGTCCAAATCAATTTAAAATAAAATATTCAAATACGTATAATATGATATAATTTTCAAAACTAAATTCATTTTTATTTTAAAATAACGCTCTTCCAACTCAGTCTAGGATACTACTGATCCCATCTCTAATGAGTCATTCCTATTGGATATTACTAATCCAATCTCTGGTAAATTCTTTCATTTGGTTCTAATGTGTCTTGTTCTCGAGCTTTGTAAACCAAAGCTCTGACACCAAAATGAAACGACCCAAACCGCCCCGTAAGGGAAAGCCCAGATTGAGTTGAGAACACAACAAATCAGAACACAAACAATAGAATATTTCATTGCTATTATAATAATTACATCAGAGTACAAGAATATGACAGAGTATGAACAAATAATATACCTTAGAAAAATATTGGAGATTAAAATTACATTATAGAGCAGAGGAAAAATAATACATAACACAACTGAAAGAGATATACGGATACAAATCTTTCCGAATATAGCTCGAGCTGTAAATCCAGGATCCTGGGAAAATAATATCTACAAAACCAAAATTACTAGCTGCCCATGTGGAAAATATAGGCACTCAGAGTTTAGGTTAAAACAATAACCTCCGAGTCAGCCATGGGACTGGTGTGAGAACTAAAACAGTTATTAATCTTGACTTTTAAAGTTGGGAAATCATAGGACCATGCCGTATAACACGGAACGAGTTCACACCACATGAATCTCAGTTTAAAATAAAATAACGCAACGCTTTTTGAAAAAAATGAAGCTATTATAAGACTCAGGTCCCATCACACAATGCAACGCAAGCCGGAGGATATAGTTTTCTCTTATAATAGCCAAACATGCTTGGTACGTTTAAAACAAATCATTTTGATATAACTATATGTGTATAGTGATTAAAAAACAATTTCAACATAAATGTATCAATCCTAAACGACATAGCTACCATATACTATGTCGCTATATAGGTTAGAAATTGGATTTCAATCTATGAGTCGAGGCAAGGGATGTCTCCTCATGGATTCGAGACACTCTAGAAAATGTCTCATGATCAGACCTACGGGCAATCCTGTGAATGGTAGGGCAGGTCCACACATACTTTAGTGGATTGGTTATTCTTGAACAATAAGTTTCCCAGTCCTGTCGGACCAATCACTTGGCCAGTAGCGACCAATATCTAGAGCCACTAGGGACTTAATCCGAGGCACCTCGCAATCCATTATTCACATAAGTAAAAATGTATGGGCTACATACCATGACACCACTTCTAACTAGAAAGAAACGCAAGTTCTCCATATGGTCACGATCATGTTTTTGACTCATACCGGGTGTGAGGCTCGCGAATTAACGCTATACACAAAACTATGCTATTTAAAATCGTGCTTTGATCATCAACCACAAGACTCTGCTTTTCAACAAAAGCCTTGATCATTTTCATCTTAGCATGCCACATTGACAATTCATATTATGCAACTGATGTCTATCAATATATAACCTCTAAGCTCGTACGTCTCAGAGAAGGATGTTAAGCAAGAGAATAAATTCTCCGCCACCAAACAGATATATATATATATATATATATATTTAATAGAAATTAATCAACACAGAATGAAACCCAATATCAAACGCACATCCATTTACAAGTCCGTTCTGGGTCTGAACGAAACCGGAGGCACCTTATTCCTTGTCCCATATGGCTAATATAGGAGAGAGGTCCTCGCATATCCGATTGATTTCCAAATACGTTTGGACGACCACCACTTATTACCTTTTCTTGGGTGTACGGCCCAATCAAGACATTAGTAATCATCCAAACGATGTGAAGATCTCCGGTCTTCAACCACCTTCTTCTTGGTGACTTATAGTCGTCGTATCAGTTACTCAGAATGGGCATAAACCCGGTCTTTCCGAATAACTCGTGTACCTCATAAACAAGTGCTACACAAACACAACTTACGCCTCATTCCAATCCAGAATATTCTTTTATTCAAATATTCTTTTCTCAATTTAAACCAAATTAAGGTTCTTTAAACTAGTCGGGATTAGCGAACCTTATCGAAGTAATCATTTATTTTATTTCCCAATCCCAACCTATTCATCCCATGGAGCTAAACTGGTAGCACTCCATATCTAACACCGTGATGTTATCAGTAAAATTTAATTACCATTTCACGTTCAAATCTAATTAAAGATTTAACCATCGCTTGGAGCAAAACTGGAGATACTCCATTCTCGATCATTTCCAAAATTTGATAATTTAAATTATCACATTCACATTTAAATCTAATCTAAAGATTCATTAAAACTCCACTTAGTTTTAACCTTCCAACAATCATTATTTAACTTCGGAAAATCAAACAAGTCACATTGACAATCTACACCGTACCATTGATTTCTACCGATATATAACCTCTAAGCTCATAATTCTCAGAGAAGGGTGTTAAGCAAGGGAATAAATTCTCCTCCACCAAACAGATTGTTAGACCAAAAATTGGCTCTAACACCCAAATTAGATATGAATTCAATGAAATATAATCAAAAAGCAATAAAGAATACGCAATTTATAATGGTTCGGCGTTAACGAGCCTACGTCCACTTTGTTTTCTTTTAATTGATGATTTGAGTACAAGTACATCAATAATTCTCACCCAACTTCACAATTACAATGCATAAACTCACTCAAATCTCTCGAAAATGAGCTTTAAGAGATGACTTTGATCTGAATACGATTGTAGAATTCGGTTATGGAGGAAGAATGGACTGAGAATTTGCCAAAAGATTCTTTCCAATGCCTCTAGATGGTGTATTTATAGGTGAAAAATCTCCTCGAAGTGGCTCCAGTTCGGAATTGCGTGGCATCCAGCCCTTGAGAGTCGGGTTCGGAAGCTCCAAGATGGCTACAGCGCATCGATCCAGTAGGAGATTTTGGGAGAAATGGTCAGATCTTGCCCAAGTCTTCAGGGGATATGCACAACAATGACTACAGATTCAAAGGAAAAAAGTGGTTCGGATCGGGTTCCCTGATCCGATCCGATGATATTCCGATCCGTCCCGCTGAAGCCATTTGTTGTATAGTGTTGTTGACATGCTTAACCACTCTGAACCGATCAAACCACTCGTTGTCTTTTGATATTTGCTGATGTATCATCCGATCCGAACCGGTGATTTTGCTTTCTTTCTTCTCTATCTTCCCCCGATCCGATCCGATTAGTATCTTTTTTCACTATTTGCTCTTTGTGTAACCTAGTTCACAAAGTAGGCTAACATTTTGCCCCCTCGAAGTACACTCTTATTTAAGATCAAGTGTGCTTTGAAGAAATATACAGAATATCCTTTGAATTAGAATCATCGAATGATCGCATCCATTTACTTGTAGTGTCGCTTCATAAAGTCGTGACTTTTGCTGCTTATATATATCCGTAATCCTTATGAATTACTTTCTTCATTTTCAAACAACTTTGAGAGCTTTTATTCAATGTCCACTGATTCTCCCAGGTGAGTTTTTCTTCTTCTTTAAATTCACCCTGTGTGTCAAATTAGTGTACGTAGCCTCTTTCGGTTCGGATTCCGATCCGAACGGGTTTCCTCCTGTGACACACCCGAGCAGATGCATCGATCCGATGATTTTCTTCCAGCAGATCAACAGGCTATAGGGCCTTAGTGGGCTTGACCTCCGGTCCGAACAGGTTGAGGGATTCTAGGAATACGAGTGGTCATCGTCACTTCATATAAGTACCCCCCTCGTCTCTTTCTTTCTCTTTCTTTCTTATTATCCTTTTTTAGCGAGATTTACATCAAAACCCGAGAATTCTTTAAAAACTCTGAAATTCTTCTCATTTTAATCTCCGAATTCAACACATAGGTAGTTTTATAATCTCGAATCTCCTCTTTATAACTTCTCTTAGCTTAGATTTGCGGTTTCTTCAAACAATTCCAGCGATGTATTCAATGAACACCGCCGCCATGACCGCCTCTACCCCGTCGTCGTCATTAAGGGTGTTAAGTTTCTCTCGAGGCGATGGTGGAGAGGGTTAAGATCCTTTGTTGAGCGTTCGAACGCTTCGATAGTCGATTTCAGTTAGGAATTTCATCGTGGGATCGAGCTTGACCCAAAAGAGGAGGAGAAAGGGAGAGGATAAGTACAGGGGATCGGTTCGGGTGAAAGGGAAGAGATGAGGAAAAAGGGAGAGAAGGAGTGCAGGGGATCGGTTCGGACGACAGGGCAGAGACGAGAATGGGGCTCAACTAACCGGATCGGGTCGGACTTGTAAGCCAGGAGAAGAACAGGATTTACTTGACTAGACCGGATCGGAATGTGAAACAAAGAAGAGGAGGAGCATGGCTGTTCAAGTCGATCCGGACCATGCGAGTGTTCACCTTCAAACCAATCCAATTTTGGTCACTGGGCGTCGACCCTTGTCCCAGGCTAGCATAAGGACTTCTCCTCGATCCGACCCTAATGTGTGTATCCGAACCAAACCGAAAAATAGCCTAAGAAACTGGACTAGAAAGCAAAGAAGAGAGAAGGCTCACTTGACCGGGTCGGGTCAGAGCAAGCAACAAGGAGAAAAGTGGTGAGGACACTCAAGTCACTCCGATCCGCTCCAAGTGCCTTTTTCCGACCCGATCCAGCTTGCTTGTCGGGTGCCACTTTTTCTTCAATCCAAGAGGAGGTTCTTCCCCCCCCCCGATCCGATCCCACACATACACCCGAACCGTACCGGAGTAACATGACTTAATGAGCAAGAATCTATTTGACTAGCTAAATCAACATTTAACACCATCTTCAACTTAATGGATAGTTAGGATAGCACCTTACGAACATAAACAAATATCAAGAGCTGTTTTGAACATTACTGCTTCCTTGGGCCTTTACATTATGCTTTCATGTATTTTCTTTGCATCTTTGTTACACGTAGCACACACTTTAGTTCACATACACACACGGGGCGCACGGGCAACTTTACTCTAATCCTTGCCATTGTTTCTTCAATAGTCTAACGATCATGGCCGAGAGACGCTCTTCTAGATTAGCAAAGAAGACGGAAATTACAGAAACATTTGAGAAATATACTCTCGACGACATATCTTCTTCTTCAGACCCTGAATGGGACAACGAGGGCCCAGATTATGAAGTAGGAGCGCATAACCAAACGCCTTCTGAAAGCGAAGTTTCTCTGGGCTATGAAGAGGAAAGAGAGATTGGAGATAATCGAGCTCCTGACGAATTTGAGTCTACCATCATATTGGAATCACCCCAAAACTCTGTTGAATCGACGATTGACAACGACAAACTTGTTCGAATACGCTTAAAGCACGGGATACTGAAAAGGGATACCCTGGTGCCATCGAAAACTGACCGTCCTCACAATCCCCTAGAAGGATTTATGGCAGTTACTCGCCTGATGTGTATGGTTGGGGCTATTCCACCATTTCCGTCTTTTGTTGTCGACTTCCAGAAACAGATGCGGATTGCCTCCATGCAATTACATCCCAACTCCAATGCTTACTTATATACCTTATATATAGCATATCGAGAGGTTTTGGGTACAGAGCTCACTTTCGATGACGTTCACTTTTTTATAATTTCAAGCATCGGACTCGGGAAACTCCTTCCTTTTCTTACTTCGAAGCAGTTCCAAAAAGAAAAATCATTTCAGCACCATTCAGCAGCAAGGCCGACGATTCCAAGCTAGAATGGTTTTATATAAGGCAGCAGCCAGGGTGTGCCAGGAGATGGACAAAATCACGTAAGGCACCGTTTTTCTAGGCCTCCATTCCAAATGTTCACACGAACGCGTTAACCTGTTTTGTTCTTGTTTGCAGTTGATAATCCAAAACAAATATTGGGTCAAATGTATTTTGATCGGATGCACCGGCTCCTCAATAGCGACCAAAAATTTCTAACCATTGATGAAGTCCTTAAGGATGAATACCTTCATCTTCACGGGCTGCTGTCCATTACCCGTAGCATAGGTCACGGGTCGGGTCCATATGTACACATTCCCCCAAGGGACGTAATTCCAGAAATGGGCGAGAGCTCGAAAACCCCTACAATGCCACTTCGAACTTCACCTTCTCCATCTTCAACTCAGGATGACGAGCTGGCCAACATAGCCGAAAAGCACCGAGAAGGGTACATCGTCCCTGAGGATGCTATCTCTCCTGAAAAGTCGACGTTTTCCAATGAACCGCCAATAGATGCTTCCCAAGGAGATGCCTCTAGTACCGACGATCCTACATTTCAGGGTTTAGGAGATTTCCCCTTACCTGAAACTATCTACACTTCAGAGGATTTTGGTGCAAATCCTTTATTTTTCACGTCTTCAAAAGAGACCACTCCTGCTAAGGCCAAAGAGCCCGCTCGCACTAGTCTGGCTTCGGACTCGGGTTTGTCGGGGGGAAACACCACTTAGGATGCACCAAACATAGTAGCACCAGTTTTCACAGCACTTACTTCTCATGAGAATACTGATTCTAAATTCCATTTGCATTGTTGCGCAGGTACAATGTCTCGTGCTCACTATGATATCAGGAAACTTCGTCGCAGCATGACTGGCCCCCCTTCTGACGCTGAGCATGATCGCTGCGAAGGTCGGGTAGAGAGGATAGAAGGCCTTATGACTCTTATCAGTCACGGACCTCGCGCTCTCGCTCCCCCGTTCGGTCGGATTCAGAACGATACAAAGGCTATCAAGGCCGTCGAGGAGAAGACACGTCGCAATCAAAAGATCAAACCTCTTCTCAAGAAAAACGCGGTAGGGAAAGAAGTCCGCCGAAAGAAACCAGCTCTCGAGATAAACATAAGGTTTCCGATAAGTGACCTAAGAAGGGTGATACGACCGTCGTGCCCGCTCATCCTAAGGATACTGAGCTAACATATCGCACACCTCCAACATTGGATGCTGAAGCTAAAGTCAAGCGGGCATATTTGGAGAAACAATTCCCCGAACACTACTTTGAAAACCTGACTTTCTTACCCGCTCTCGAGCCTATTTCCTCAAGGTGGGCTGACGAGGCCAAAGCCAATATTGATGTAGTGGATAAACAATATTCAAAAATGTTCAAATATTCGCGTAACCTCTCCAGAATCATTCGAACTTTAATCACGGATACTGAGTCAATGAAAAATACTGCAGCAGCTGACGCAAAAGCCTTGAAAAACTTAGAGAAAGACCTTGAGAATACTCAGGCCCAACTTGCTGTTTCTCAACGGGACGCTACCAACTTCAAGCAGCAATTTGAAGAGCTACAAAAACGTTATCATGACTTGCTCGAGTGTTATAGTCAAGAGCGCTTGGAGCTGAAAAAACAACCAGAAGAGGCTAAGTCGAACAACGCTAAAATGCAACTTGCTTACACTGCTCTTGAGCAAGAGAAAGCCGAGTTAGCGAGAAAGAATGCTGAATTGGAGAAGAGAAATGCTGACTTGGCTTCCAAGTTGGTGGAGGCCGAGAATAGGGATGCCCTAGCGGAGGGTAATGTTGAGAGTGTTATTAAATCCGCCGAAGAGACCCATAAGAAGCTGTCAGAGGCCGAGGAGGAAGTGCATGGTTTCGGCGAATTGATGATCGAATTCTTTGCGCATATAATCCGCCATCGAAACATCTCTTGGATCGAAGATTTTCCGACTACCTTGGTCCAAGTATGGAGTCAAATCGTTGAATGGGAAGAAGAGGAACTCAAGGTAGAATCCGTCGACAAGGACAAACTTATGGAGAAATATCTAAGAGATGATGAACCAGAACGCCTTGCCGAGGGACGTCGCCTCATCGCTCCTACTATGGAGGAAGAGAAGCGGAAGGCTAAACAAAAGAACATCTCTGAGGCTGGTTCTCCTTCCACTGCCTCTGAAACTTCCGAAGTAGAGGGATATGACCCCGAAAACACGAGGATCCCTCGGCCATCTCTTTTATCCCCCATACCCGAGACGGCGTCGGAGACGAAAGTCACCCCAGCTGAGAAGTCATCGGAAGGTATTTCTACCTTTTCACCTCAATTCGTTAAAGCTGTCTCCACTTTTCATCACATAATCGGGCAATCAATGAAGGATCCTTTATTTTCTCCTGAGTTGATAACCGTTGCTTCTCATTCTGTAGGTGTTGAACCGACCGAGAGGACTGACGTGCCCTAGGGAACCACCACCGGAGCAAAACCCACGGAGAAGGCTTAAGGAGAGAAGGACAAGGCTGCCACAACAGAGTCAGGAAGGGGAACTGAATTGCCTAAGGCTGATGCTCCTCATGACGACGAGATGATAGACGCCTTGAAAGATGATGGCTATGGCGAAGGGCATGAGGAAGACCCTGACGTGGCTATAATCGGGGATCCTAAAAGCGCTGATGACATCACTTTGGCTGAAATGAAAGCCGAACAAGATAGACATATGCAGCAAAATGTTGAGGACTTGGACCCCGAAAGCCTCAAACCCCTTGCAGTGGTGGATCCTGGATCAAGGTTAGTTGTTAAGCTTTCAACTAGGTCTATTACAGAAGAGCTTACTAAAAAGTCTTCTCTTGATTCCAGTGTTCCGACTCCTGGGAAAAAATCAACCGATTCCAGCACTTCGGTCACAGGGAGGAGAAAAACAAAGCGCATTCTAACTGATGCTGAAAGGGAGGCGAAGGATGCTCAAAAGGCTGCTACAAAGTCCAAGTCCACTCCAAAGTCTAAGTGATGAAGTGCCTTTTTTTTACTTTAGCATTTAATTGGCCCGCAATTGTTGCAGCAAGCGCGGCCCTCGCATCTTCTTTTTTGCTTGTTTTCCTTGTACAAACTCACACGTTTGTGAATAAAAATAATTTATTTCTTGCAATGCCTGATAGTCGTTAGTTCAATACTTAAATGAAAATACGCAAGTATATCAAATTAAAGTCATATAATGAAGTCATTGTTGGAGAAAACATGTATGCACATATATGCCCCCAGTCAATCTCGAATAACTGAGCAAGAACTACTCAAGATTAAATTAAATTAAAGAGTCCAAATGTCCCTGATTCTCTGATGGGGGCCATATTACTTTCATCATTGATGCATGTTCTTTCTGGCATATTTATACTCTCCTGTCTCATATCCAGGTTAGAGTTTTCGCTGAGGCGGTCTCTCATCTGGGTGCACCTTCACACCTCATGGGACGTCGTCTTCCCGTCCTTTATACTCTCTCTCCATTCTTGATAGTTAGAGTTAAGAATGTCATCTTCCCATTCTTCTGTATTTGGTCATACAGTCAGTCATTTTATTTACTCCTTCACATGGGTCATCCCCAATCTTCTAAGTTTAGTTTAACGTTTCGTGTTTCACAGTCATAATAGAATATTTGTCGAACGTATAAATAATGCAGGAAAGTAAATGACACACGATATTTTTATAGTGGTTCAGCTAAGTCGTATCCTACATCCACTTTATAATCCTATGTTCACATAAATTGACCATTTAAGGCAAGTCGTGCCTTTTTACATAGCTTATGAAAACAAAAGAAATGACATTTCATATTTAGCTCAGATATCGTCGTAAGTGCTGAGCGTTCCAAGCTCTGGGAATCTCTTCACCGTCTACGGTCGTTAGCTTGAATGCTCCCGTATCAAGCTTCCGTTGGATGGTGAATGGCCCTTCCCATTTCGGACCCAGTTGGGTCGACGGCGGGAAGACTCGCTTTAGTACTAGGTCTCCTAGTTCAAAGGTTTTGAAGCGAACTTTTTGGTCATAATAGCGTGCTACTTGACGTCGATGTCTTGAGGCACGCAAGTCAGCTTCATCTCTTTTTTCTTCAATCATATCAGGAGATTCTAGGAGGAGTGCTTTATTCGTCATCGGGTCATAGTACGCAACTCGATGAGAAGGGACTTCTAATTCTACCGGGATTACTGCTTCTGACCCAAAGGAAAGTGAATAGGGAGTGTGGCCAGTAGCCATCTTAAAGGTTGTCCTGTAGGCCCACAGAGCTAATGGCAACTCGTCCACCCATCTAGCTTTGGCCCGTTCCAACCGCTTCTTCAAAATTGATTTGATAACTTTATTTACGGCTTCAACCTGGCCATTTGATTGCGGGTGAGCTACTGCAGTATATCGTTTATCAATCTTGTATTTCTGGCAAAAGTTTCTGAACTCGATGCTGTCAAACTGCGTCCTATTATCAGTTATGACGGTCTTCGGTATCCCAAATCGACAAATGATGTTTCTCACCACAAAACTGATCACTTTCCTTGCCGTGATGGTTGTTAAAGGTTCAGCTTCCACCCACTTTGTGAAGTAGTCCACGACAACGATCGCATACTTTGCTCCTCCTCTGGCAATAGGTAGCACTCCAATAATATGAATCCCCCACATGGCAAACAGCCACGGACTTACCATCGACTTGAGCTGAGTCGGAGGCACTCTGGGAACTTTGGAATATCTTTGACATCTATCGCAGCGTCGTGAATAATCAGTCGCGTCTTTATTCACGGTAGGCCAGAAATATCCATACCGTAATATTTTCTTTGCTAGGTTTTGACCCCCAGTGTGATCCCCATACTCACCTTCATGCACTTCTCGTAGTACACGTTTGATGTCGTCGTGTGCGATACACCATAATAGGGGCATTGAAAACCGTTGACGATAAAGGACGTCGTCCTGTAACACGTATCTTGTATCCTTGCGTATCACAGCTCGTCTTTAGATCTTTTTTAATGGGAGGGTTCCGTCCTTGAGAAAATTCTTAATTGATGTCATCCAGGATTCTCTTTCTGGTTCGACTTCCAAGGCTAGCTCTGCTTCCATTAGATCAAAGCTTGGCGATTCCAACACCTCGATCGGGACCATTTCGGTTTCTCTAGGATTATCAGAACTTGCTAGTTTCGCCAGTCGATCTGCTTTCTAATTTTCCGTTCTTGGAATGTGTGTTATGCTATAATGCTCCAAGCCTTCCAATAACTCCTTTACCTTTTTAAGATAATCACTGAGTCGAGGTCCTTTAGCAGCAAATTCTCCTCGAACTTGACATAAAACTATCTTGGAATCGCAATATATGTCTAGCGTCTTCACTCCCAAATCTTTGGCGAGTTTCAGCCTGGCAATCAGGGCTTCATACTCAGAATCATTGTTAGTAGCAGTAACTTCCAACCGTAATGCATAATAAATAAATTGTCCTTCAGGAGTTATTAAAACAACTTCGGCGCCGGACTTTCTATCATTCTTGGCTCCGTCTGTATACAATTTCCACGGACTGAGCTCCAACTCTTGATCCAAAGTAACAATCTTGTCACCCACCGTTTCTTCTTCAGAAATTGTAAATTCAAATATGAAGTCAGCCAAGGCCTGCCCCCTTATTGATCTTCGTGGCTGAAAATTCAGATCAAACTGACTCAGCTCGATATTCCACTTGAGTAATCTCCCTGATGCTTCAGGTTTCTGCAGCACTTGTCTCAAGGGTTGATCAGTATATACGATTATCGGGTGTGCCTGGAAATAATGGCGGATTTTACGGGAGGCAATCTGAAGACTATAAGCAAGCTTCTCTATCTTTGGATAGTTGCGTTCTGCAGCAGCTAGTTTTTTACTTACGTAGTACACAGGTTTCTCGACTTTATCCTCTTCACGTACCAATGCTGTGCTGACGGCGTGAGACGATACTGCCAAGTAGACGAACAAATCCTCGTGTTCCACAGGCTTTGATAATATGGGAGGCTTTTCTAAAAAGTCTAACAAGTTCTGGAACGCCTCTACACAGTCGGGAGTCCATTGAAAATTTCGCTTTCCTCGTTTTATGAGGTCGAAGAAAGGTACACACTTGTGTGTTGCCTTAGAGATGAACCTGCCTAGTGCTATGACCTTTCCAGCTAAGCTTTGAACATGCTTAATCTTCCGCGGCTCCTCTATGTTCCTGATTGCTGCTATTCGGTCCGGATTGATTTCAATTCCTCTGGAACTCACGATAAAGCTGAGGAACTTGCCTGATGCCACGCCAAAAGAACATTTCAAGGGGTTCAACTTCATCCCATACTTTCATAGTATGCCGAACATTTCTGCCAAGTCATTCGTATGATCGGGAGATTGCTTGGACTTCACGAGCATATCATCCACGTACACTTCCATGGTTTTCCCGATTTGATTGTAGAACATGCGGTTGACCAAGTGCTGGTATGCTGCTCCCGCATTTTTTAACCCGAATGGCATTACTACGTAACAATACAATCCCTAGTCTGTGATAAAGCTTGTATGCTCTTGGTCTGGTATGTGCATGGGAATTTGATTGTACCCAGAATAGGCATCCATAAAGGATAAGAGTTCATGCCCGGCAGTTGAATCTACTAGCTGATCAATTCTGGGGAGAGGAAAACTATCCTTTGGGCAAGCCTTATTCAAATCAGAAAAGTCAATACACGTTCGCCACTTTCCGTTTGATTTTTTAACCAGAACAGGATTCGATATCCAGTCGGGATATCTCGAATCCTTGATGAATCCATTATTTTCTAATTTTTCTTCTTCTTCTTTCAAAGCTGCCGACCGCTGTGGGCCTAACATCCGTCTCTTCTGCTTGACTGGTGGATGCTTTGGATTGATACACAAGGAATGACTCATAATGATAGGGGAAATCCCACACATGTCAGCGTGAGTCCAGGCAAACACATCCAGATTTGCCTTCAAGAAATCAGCCAATTCCCTCGCTCTAACTGGATCTAGTTGTGAGCCGATCTTCAGTACTTTTGTTGGATCAGTTTCATCAATAGGTATGTCGTTTGTTATTTCGTTGGGAGTTGCCTTCCTGTCCCCGGGTTCACTGTCCTCTCTGGGATCTATATCTTCGAGTACATCAGAGGGCAACTCTCTTGGGACAGGGCCCATTAATTGCTATGCTGAGGCCCCCTTTAGAGGGGCGGAATCATCCTTTGCATCTATGTTCAACCCCTTCATTAGCATCTTTAACTCTGCAACGTAACAAGCTCGTCCCGTAGCTTGGTCGCCTCTCATCGTCCCAACTCCCGAGTCAGTCGGGAATTTTAGCAGCAAACACCAAGGCACAATACATGCCCTAAATTCGGCGAGGGCTGGTCGGCCTAGGAAGGCATTGTAAGATGAATCCAAATCCAGAACTACAAACGGCAGGATCCGTACTCTCTAGCGGTCTCCTTGCCCCAGTGTGACTGGTAATTCCACAAATCCCATCGGAGCTGTAGATACTCCATTAAAACCGCGTATCCATCCTTGACATGGCTTTAAGTCTTTTGCTTCAAGCCTCATTTGTTCGAAGGCTTTCTTAAAGAGGATATTGACCGAGCTTCCGTTATCCAATAGCACCTTATAGACCAGAGCGGGACCAATTGTCGTGGTTATCACTAGCGGATCGTCAGTTGGAGATTGAACTCCAAACTCGTCTCTATTACGGAATACGACATCATCGGACATCGTTTTTTGCTGTTTTATTGGAGTGACGTCTTCAAGGCTGCTACATTCTCCTGCTTCATAATGCTTGGCGGCGTTGACGTATTGGTCCAATGCTTTAAAACTACGACCAACCAAGTGGGGCCCACCTATAATGGAGTTAATGACGATCCTCTTACCTTTTTGCTGAGCCGTGGGTTTTGAAGCAGGCTGTTCTTGGTTCGGGGCTTGTCCCCCTTGCCCCCTGTCCCTTGGGTGGGCTTTGTACTCATCCAACTTCCCTTTTCGCAGCAATTTTTCGACGATATCCCTCTAATGACGACACTCATTGGTGGAATGACCGTGCGTACCATGGAATAAGCAGAACTTTCCTGTTTCAATTTCCTTCTCAGTAGAATCTCTGGGTGGTGGCTTTTTATACTGCAATATATTGTATGTGTCTAGATAAATGTTCTCCAACGTATCATTCAATGGCGTGTAATTTTCAAAACTCTGGAATCTGGGTCTTTTATTAGGGCTATTCCCACGGTTTCGGTTCCTTCTATAGTCGTTCCCATTTCTGTTGCTATTACCGCCATTCTGTTTGCCAACATTTACTTCCACTTTTCCTGAACGATCACCCAATTGTTTCACGGCGACATTACTCTGGACACCTTCCTTTGAGGCCCCTTCTGACTTTCTCTTTCGATTTTCCGTAGCTTCTTCTCGCCTCAAGCAGATGTTAGCCTTTTCATAGAACAATTATAACGACCCGAACTCCCCCGGTAAGGAAAGCGCAGATTGAGATGAGAACAACACACAAAAGAACGCAGACGGAAGAACATTTCATTGTTATTACAACAATTCCATCAGATACAAGAATATACAGAGTATAAATGAATAAATTACATTCGAAGAATATCATAGATTACAATAAATTACATAGCAGCGGAAAAATATATAAAACACAACTGAAAGTGATACACGGATACAGAGCTTTCCGAGCATCGTTCCAGCTGTAAATCAGGACCCTGTGAATATAAATCTGCAGAACCAAAACTACTAGCTGCCCGTGCGGAAAATAGGGGCACCCAGAGTTTAGGTTAAAACAATAAACTCCAGGTCAGTCATGTGACTGGTGTGAGAACTAAAACAGTTATTTAAAATTTTACTTTAGAAGAGAGTAATTCAAGGGACCACGCCGTATAACACGGAACACGTTTCCTCCCAAGAATACTAGTGCATATAACAAAACAGCGCAATGCTTTTTGGAAAAATGAAGTTATTATAAGACCCAGGTCCCATCACACAATGCAACGCAAGCCGGAGGATAGGGTTTTCCCTTATAATAGCCAAACATGCTTGGTATGTTTAAAACAAATCATTTGATACTATTATAAGTGTATAGTGTCAAAACAATTTCAATCATAAATATCAGTCATAGGCGGGGTACCATATATCATGTCGCAATACTAGTTCTACAATTAAAACCGCAATATCACGTATTGGAAATTGGATTTCCGTCATGAGTCGAGGCAAGGGGAGAGCTCCTCTCCGCGTTCGAGACACTCTAGCAAATGCCTCAGGACCCCACTCTGATCCTTTGGAACCTCCAAGGCCGGTCCTCTCTTACTTTTGAGGATTAATTATTCCTGAACACACGTTTCCCGGTCCTTACAGACCTATATCCGAGGCGCCTCGTATCCAACAACCACACAGGTGAAAAGTATATAAATGTCAGGGCTGGTAGGTCACTGACACCACCCAAGCTAGAAAGAAACGTCGTGCACTCCTTGGGTCTGTATCCCGTTTTTGACTCATACCGAGGTGTGAGGCTCGCGAATTCACGTTATACACAAAGCTACGCCACACAGGCCGTGCTTTGATCATCAACCACAAGACTTTGCTTTTCAACAGAAGCCTTGATCAATTGCCACTTACGCGTGCCACATTGGCAATTCACTTCATGCGACTGATGTCCATCGATATACAACCTCTGAGCTCGTACGTCTCAGAGAAGGGCGTTAAGCAAGAGAATAAATTCTCCGCCGCCAAACAGATGTATATTTAATAGAGATCATTCAACACAGAATAAAATCCAAAGTCAGACACACAATCCATTTACAAGTTCATTCTGGGTCTGAACGAAACCGGAGGCACTTTCCTCGCATATCCATCCATCTCGAAGTACGTATGGATGATCACCAACTATTTCCCTCATCTTGGGTGTACATCCCAATCGAGATCATCAGTAATCACCCAAACGATGTGAAGATTTCCGATCTTCAACCACCGTCTTCATCTTCGACATCTCGTCGAATCGGTTATTCAGAATGGGTGTAAACCCGGCCTTTCTGAATAACCCACGTATATAATAAACAAATGTTACACAAACACAACGAATGCCTCATTCCAATTCAAAACGTTCTTTTATTCACAAAATCAAATTCTTAGGGAAAGGTTCCCATTAATTTTATCCAAGATAAATTCTTCTGAATTTATTCTTTAATCTTCCTTTGGATATCATTTTAAACTAGTCGAGATTAGCGAACCACACCGAAGTAATTATTTATTTTATTTCCTAATCCCAACCTATTTATCCCATGGAGCAAAACTGGTAATACTCCATATCTAACACCACAGTGTTATTGGTAAAATTAATTACCATTTCACGTTCACATCTAATTAAAGATTTAACTATCGCATTGGAGCAAAACTGGTGGTACTCCATTCTCGATCACCTTTCAGATTTGATAATTTTAAATTATCAATTCACTTTTTAATCTAATTATAGATTCATTAAAACTCCACTTAATTTCAATCTTTTCAAAAATCAATATCCTGCATTTAACTGGGTTAAAGAACCAATGCCATCTAAAACACGATTCACGACAAACCCAAATCATATTTGATATTAAATACAAGGCTCTGAATAGAAAATATACCAGCTTATATTCAATATCAAATCCTGAAACCAACAAATATCGTATTGGGAATAACGATATAAAATATATCTTTTAAATTCCCATAACAATATCTGTATAGTCACAAAATCCAACATCGAAATATTCCGAAGATAATTTCGATTCAACTCCAGTCCAATTCACGTATTGGGAATATTGGTTATTTTTAAAATCACTTTCAAATTCAATTTATTTATTTCAAAAATAAATTGATTTTAATTCTAGTTCAAAACTAGTTCATTTCGATAAAAATCTATTTTTATCATTTCAAATGTGGAGTTTTTCATCCCAGTTCTTTCCAATTCACATATTATGATTTTACACAAATTATTAATATTTTTAATAATTTTATCAAGGCCCGTACAGTCGATTTCCATCAACGGCCATCGAACTGCACTTACAGCGACCTTTTCCAAATTTGATTTGGACATAATTCCAAATCCAACCGTTAGATTTCAAATTTCTAATATTCATTGGAAAGCTCTTTTCGATACGAACCCAACGGTTCCGGTTTTAGGAGAATCCGACGGTCGGATCTCCCGCAACGTCAATTCGAAGTCAATGGTCGAAATTCGCGAACTGCCGCGGCGCGGCGCGTTCTATTCAGGCCATTTTATATATATATATATATATTATACATATTTCGTTGATTTCCCTTTTTAAAACGAATTTTTATAAATAGTTCTAAATTCATTTCAAATTCTAATTCGTTTCAATTCAATTCAAAATCTAATTCGTTTCAATTCAATTGAATTTACCTTCTATTTACTTCAATTCGAAATCATTTCAAATTGATTTCAATTCAATTTCAGTTCGTTTTAAATTTCATTCAAAACAATTTCAATTCGTTTTTAATTCAATTTCAATTTAATTCGATTTGAATTCATTTCTATTCTATTCGAATTCGAATTCACTTTCTATTCAATTCGAATCGAATTCATTTTCTATTCGATTCGAATTCATTTCAAATTGATTCAATAAAATTTCAATTTGAATTTTAATCTAATTTAAATTGAATTTCATTTCAAAATATTAAATTTTGAAATCACTTTTCAATATTCATTATAAAATGAATAAAATCGATGTAAATATCGTTCACCTCAAAATAGCGCAACTCTAATCAACACGGCTTTATATATTTCAATAAATTCGTTATTCTATTCAACAAATGAATATATATTCTATTCAACACACGAATCTATATTTCTTTCAACACACGACTGATCTCAACACATGAGTACTGTCAACACATCACTATTTTTGTTATGTAAAATATTTTACAAAATTATGGTATCTATCGTTTGATTTTAATTAGACTCCACCCTGAAGTAAATTCTAATTGTAAATATGATAAAGATGTAATTTTTATTATATAAAATATTTCACTCAACACATGAACATCGTCAACACATGACTATTTTTATATTGAACACATGAATTTTCTTTTATAATATTCATTATTTTCCCGATTGGAATGAGGCCCAATAAATCACCATATAATGTTAATTATATGGATTCCATACAACACATGTATATAATAGCAACGATAAACAATCAACAATCATCCAAAGTGCACCACACAACTGCATAAGCATCAAATATAAATAATCAACGCTTATATAGCCTGTCGACCAATCGATCGACATACAATCAAATAATTGGGATTAGTGTACGCCAAATATCATCCCAACACCCGTGTGGGGTTTCAAATCAACAAACACAGATTTTTGTTTGTGCAGTTGGGTGATGTGTAAAATTTATCATCCCAATCAATATCAGTCAAATCAGTGTATATAAACAAATCGGTCGATTTGTTTATAAATATTTATTTATTCACATTCACGTTAAAAATTATATTTTTAATGATAAAATATTTATTTCAACCATCTACATTTTATTATCGATTTCACATCGACATCACAAACAATTTTCACAACACATCAATCAAGCATACAAGCCGTCCATGGTCTGTGGACGACGGGTGTCGGGTGCTACTAAGCACCGTCTGCATCCTAGTATATATATATAACTAGAAAAAGGAATTTGAGTGAGAAGTTCTCAACGATAGCTATCCCAACTCCACGACACTTCATTTAGAGAAATCTTCATCGTTCTCGCCTTTTTGTCGTTTTCGTTGCCCGCATTCACTACATATATAAAAATCACATTTTTATATTGTTGCTATGTAAATAAAAATCAAATTTTTTACTTCGCTATTCAATATACAAAAATCCCATTTTTACACCGCTACTATATAGAAACAAAAAAATCTATTTTTACATCGCTACTATATAGATAAAAATTCTATTTTTACATCGCTACTATATAGATAAAAATTCTATTTTTACATCGCTACTATATAGATAAAAATTCTATTTTTACATCGCTACTATGTAAATAAAAATTCTATTTTCCAATATGAAGATTTCGCCTTTTCAAATATAAAAATTTCGCCTTTTCAAATATAAAGATTTCGCCTTTTCAAATATAAAGATTTCGCCTTTTCTATTTCAAAAATCATATCTTTTCTATTTTAAAAATCTAATCTTTTCTATTTTAAAAATCTAATCTTTTCTATTTTAAAAATCATATCTTTTCTATTTTAAAAATCATTTCTTTTCTATTTTAAAAATCATATCTTTTCTATTTTAAAAATCTACATACTAAAAATCAGTTTTTAAACTGATTAACCTAAGCTAAACATTTAAAATGAATTAAAACAAAACAAAAATAAACAAATAAATGAAAAAAAAAACTTACAGTGGATATTGGAGGGGGGGGTATCTCGTCGGGGTGGTTTGGGTTGGGGGAAGGTGGAGGGGTCGGCGCAGGTGGAGTAAAGGGGGCGGAGGTGGTTGGATGCGGGTTTGGGGGTAGCGGTTCTCGCGTGGAAGGAAGGAACAGGGGTGGAGGAGGAAAAAGGAGGAGGGGCAGAGGTCAGAACGGTGGCGCGGGCGGCGATCGCCAGGGGCGCGGCGGCGGTCTCGCTGGTGGAGCGATTTTTTTTTTCTGCATCGTTCGATTGAAAATATGAGGGGGGGCAACGGGTTTTGAAGGGGAGGAGAGGAAGCTTTTAATTTTTAATTATTTTAATAATAAAAAGTTGACTTTTTCATACGATCTCTAAACGAGGCCCACCGCCTGTCGTCCATAGCGTTTTACCCCCATTCCGAACACAATGGGAAATGTAACGTAGGCTAATTCAATCGTTTCGATCAGTTTTCGTCAAAACCAACATATAACTCTATATATTGAATTTGAACGCACATTTCAATTTACTGGGGTCACATACGAACTCTAAAAATTCCCGAAAAATATTTTCTAGCTTTCTATTGACGATACGGTCCTAACAAAACTAATTTCGTCGAATTCTGAGACCGTTGGAAAAATGGCCATTTTCCAGTCGATTAAAATCAACTAAAACTGGTCAAACGCGTTTTCCTTTGCCATGCTCACATATTGATTCAGAAAATTATGAAATTTGGAATCTAACAATAATTTGACATCACGGACCCAACAAAGTGGTTTCGTCGAAATCCGAGGTCGTTTGCAAAATTCCTATTTTTAAGGGCCTGAATTCCATACGACTATTCAGAATTTTCAACTGGACATATCTTTTGATCCCCGCTATGAAATTTCGATTTTTCGGATTCGTTGGAAAGATATCATCCAATAGATCCTATTATTTTTGGTTTCACTAAAATCCGGATTGTTTTGCACCCGGTACATTCAATTGAAGTTTGAAATCGAATTATCGAACTACCGCGCCATTTTCAATTCTATTTATAATTATATATAATTATTTATATTCTAACGACGACGTATATAATATATACGTCGAATCTATTCAAAATAAATTTCTCGTCGATATTATTTAAAATAATTCATTTTAAATGTTCAAAATTTGCTAAAATTGCCAAAATAAAAATTTTAAACTGGCCCAGATTTTCGGGTTGTTACAATCTCCCCCACTTAAAACTTTTCATCCTCGAAAAGGAACCAAGTCGAAAGTGGTTTGATCAATCAACTCTACGTTCGATCTGGCTTCCATTCTCCAACTTTTCAGTTTCTGAGAATTTTCAAATTCTTTAAAAATTTGGCTAACACCCTAAATTTTCGAATTTTTTTGCCATAACCTCCCCTGCACCGGGAGCCACGGGAAAATCCCGAAATTGCCATATAGGCCTTCTGATCTCAAAAAGAAAAAGAAAAAGCCAAGCGGCTAGCCAATAGGCTCATAAAATCATCATCACCCAAATAAAACAGTAAATTATGGTAAACATGTACCTATTTGTCGGGCAAACAAATTTTATTCTCTGCTCTAGCCTCCTTGCTACGACCTGTTCAATGTAAGTACATGTATATGCAAGCAAATGCGACCAATTTTCAATACAATTCAATATTTGATTCAATTAGGCTAGATGGTTCAAAATTATCAAACAAATAAACAAACGACACAAACATCAATCAATTAGTGGATTAACGTTTCAAATTCATAATTTTGATACATATATATACAGAAAATCATGTTTTTGATGCCAATTCACAATAAATAAATCTATCTATATAAGTTTTGGTTCTCACACCAGTCTAATAGAAATATATAGAAATCACACCTTCGAAACACGAACATAAATACTGATGATGTGGCCACATCATCAGAATTACCCCCGGGTGTCTAGAATGTGATTCTATATCTATCCAGTATATTAAAACTTCGACTATACGTTCATGATGCGTATAGGCGAAATCTTTATATACTCGATTGTCTGAATTCAAAATAAATAAATATTCAAATACGTATAAAGCGATTTAAATTTTCAAAACAAAATTGTTTTCGTTTGAAAAATATACTCTTCACACTCGTTCTAGGATACTACGGATCCAATCTCTAACGAGTCATTCTAATTGGATTTTACAAATCCAATATCTGATGAATTCTTTCGTATGGTTCTAATGTGTCTTGTTCTCGAGCTCTGTAAACCAAAGCTCTGATACCACTCTTTAACGACCCGAACTCCCCCTGTAAGGAAAGCGCGGATTGAGATGAGAACAACACACAAAAGAACGGAGACGGAAGAACATTTCATTGTTATTACAACAATTCCATCAGATACAAGAATATACAGAGTATAAATGAATAAATTACATTCGAAGAATATCAGAGATTACAATAAATTACATAGCAGCGGAAAAATATATAAAAAACAACTGAAAGTGATACACGGATACAGAGCGTTCCGAGCATCGTTCCAGCTGTAAATCAGGACCCTGTGAATATAAATCTGCAAAACCAAAACTACTAGCTGCCTGTGCGGAAAATAGGGGCACCCAGAGTTTAGGTTAAAACAATAAACTCCAGGTCAGTCATGTGACTGGTGTGAGAACTAAAACAGTTATTTAAAACTTTACTTTAGAAGAGAGTAATTCAAGGGACCACGCCTTATAACACGAAACGGGTTTCCTCCCAAGAATACTAGTGCATATAACAAAACAGCGCAATGCTTTTTGGAAAAATGAAGCTATTATAAGACCCAGGTCCCATCACACAATGCAACGCAAGCCGGAGGATAGGGTTTTCCCTTATAATAACCAAACATTCTTGGTACGTTTAAAACAAATCATTTGATACTATTATAAGTGTATAGTGTCAAAACAATTTCAATCATAAATATCAATCATAGGCGGCATGGGTACCATATATCATGTCGCCATACTAGTTCTACAATTAAAACCGCAATATCACGTATTGGAAATTGGATTTCCGTCATGAGTCGAGGCAAGGGGCAAGCTCCTCTCCGCGTTCGAGACACTCTAGCAAATGCCTCAGGACCCCACTCTGATCCTTTGGAACCTCCAAGGCCGGTCCTCTCTTACTTTTGAGGATTAATTATTCCTGAACACACGTTTCCCGGTCCTTACAGACCTATATCCGAGGCGCCTCGTATCCAACAACCACACAGGTGAAAAGTATATAAATGTCAAGGCTGATAGGTCACTGACACCAACCTAGCTAGAAAGAAACGTCGTGCACTCCTTGGGTCCGTATCCCGTTTTTGACTCATACCGAGGTGCGAGGCTCGCGAATTCACGTTATACACAAAGCTACGCCACACAGGTCGTGCTTTGATCATCAACCACCAGACTTTGCTTTTCAACAGAAGCCTTGATCAATTGCCACTTACACGTGCCACATTGGCCATTCACTTTATGCGACTGATGTCCATCGATATACAACCTCTGAGCTCGTACATCTCAGAGAAGGGCGTTAAGCAATAGAATAAATTCTCCGCCGCCAAACAGATGTATATTTAATAGAGATCATTCAACACAGAATAAAATCCAATGTCAGACACACAATCCATTTACAAGTTCGTTCTGGGTCTGAACGAAACCGGAGGCACTTTCCACGCATATCCATCCATCTCCAAGTACGTCTGGACGATCACCAACTGTTTCCTTTATCTTGGGTGTACAGCCCAATCGAGATCATCAGTAATCACCCAAACGATGTGAAGACTTCCGGTCTTCAACCACCGTCTTCATCTTCGACATCTCGTTGAATCGGTTATTCAGAATGGGTGTAAACCCGACCTTTCTGAATAACCCACGTATATAATAAACAAATGTTACACAAACACAACGAATGCCTCATTCCAATTCAGAACGTTCTTTTAGTCACAAAATCACATTCTTAGGGAAAGGTTCCCATTAATTTTATCCAAGATATATTCTTCTGAATTTATTCTTTAATCTTCCTTTGGATATCATTTCAAACTAGTCGGGATTAGCGAACCACACCGAAGTAGTTATTTATTTTATTTCCCAATCCCAACCTATTTATCCCATGGAGCAAAACTGGTAATACTCCATATCTAACACCACGGTGTTATCGATAAAATTAATTTACCATTTCACGTTCACATCTAATTAAAGATTTAACTATTGCATTGGAGCAAAACTGGTGGAACTCCATTCTCGATCACCTTTCAGATTTGATAATTTTAAATTATCAATTCAATTTTTAATCTAATTAAAGATTCATTAAAACTCCACTTAGTTTCAATCTTTTCAAAAATCAATATTGTAAGAACCCGTAACTTCCCCGTGAAGGCAAGCACGAATACTTTGAGAACAACACACAAATGAGCGCATACGGAAGAACATTTCATTGTTATTACAACAATTCCATCAGATACAAGAATATACAGAGTATAAATGAATAAATTACATTCGATAAATATCAGAGATTACAATAAATTACATAGCAGCGGAAAAATATACAAAACACAACTGAAAGTGATACACGGATACAGAGCTTTCCGAGCATTGTTCCAGCTGTAAATCAGGACCCTGTAAATATAAATCTGCAAAACCAAAACTACTAGCTGCCCGTGTGGAAAATAGGGGCACCCAGAGTTTAGGTTAAAACAATAAACTCCAGGTCAGTCATGTGACTGGTGTGAGAACTAAAACAGTTATTAATCTTTATTTTTAAAGTTAGGTAAATCAAGGGACCACGCCGTATAACACGGAACGGGTTTCCTCCCAAGAATACCAGTGCATAAAACAAACAGCGCAATGCTAAATAAAGAAAAATGAAGCTGTTATAAGACCCAGGTCCCATCACACAATGCAACGCAAGCCGGAGGATAGGGTTTTTACCTTATAACAGCCAAAGCATGCTTGATACGTTTAAAACACATTATTTGATACTATAATAAGTGTATAGTGTCAAAACAATTCAAATCATAAATATCAATCATAGGCGGCATGGGTACCATCTATCATGTCGCCATACTAGTTCTACAATTAAAACCGCAATATCACGTATTGGAAATTGGATTCCGTCATGAGCCGAGGCAAGGGGCAAGCTCCTCTCCGCGTTCGAGACACTCTAGCAAATGTCCCAGGACCCCACTATGATCCTTGGAATCGGCTGGGTCGGTCCTCTCTTACTTTTGAGGATTAGTTATTCCTGAACACACGTTTCCCGGTCCTTACAGACCTATATCCGAGACGCCTCGTATCCAACAACCACACAGGTGAAAAGTATATAAATGTCAGGGCTGGTAGGTCAATGACACCACCCTAGCTAGAAAGAAACGTCGTGCTCTCCCAGCGGTCCGTCTCCCGTTTTTGACTCATACCGAGGTGTGAGGCTCGCGAATTCACGTTATACACAAAGCTTTGCCACACAGGCCGTGCTTTGATCATCAACCACAAGACTTTGCTTTTCAACAGAAGCCTTGATCAATTGCCACTTACGCATGCCACACTGGCAATTCCCTCCATGTGACTGATGTCCATCGATATACAACCTCTGAGCTCGTATGTCTCAGAGAAGGGCGTTAAGCAAGAGAATAAATTCTCCGCCGCCAAACAGATGTATATTTAATAGAGATCAATCAACACAGAATAAAATCTAATGTCAGACACACAATCCATTTATAAGTTCGTTCTGGGTCTGAACGAAACCGGAGGCACTTTCCTCGCATATCCATCCATCTCCAAGTACGTCTGGACGATCACCAACTGATTCCCTCATCCTGGGTGTACAGCCCAATCAAGATCATCAGTAATCACCCAAACGATGTGAAGACTTCCGATCTTCAACCACCGTCTTCACCTTCGACATCTCGTCGAATCAGTTATTCAGAATGGGTATAAACCTGGCCTTTCTGAATAACCCACGTATATGATAAACAAATGTTACACAAACACAACGAACGCCTCATTCCAATTTAGAATATTCTTTTATTCACAAAATCACATTCTTATGGAAATGTTCCCATTAATTTTATCTAAGATAAATTCTTCTAAATTTATCCTATAATCTTCCTTTGGATATCATTTCAAACTAGTCGGGATTAGCGAACCACACCGAAGTAATTATTTGTTTTATTTCCCAATCCCAACCTATATATCCCATAGAGCAAAACTGGTGATACTCCATATCTAACACCACGGTGTTATCGGTAAAATTAATTACCATTTCACGTTCAAATCTAATTAAAGATTTAACTATCGCTTTGGAGCAAAACTGGTGATACTCCACTCTCGATCACTTTTCAGATTTGATAATTTAAATTATCAATTCACTTTTTAATCTAATTAAAGATTCATTAAAACTCCATTTAGTTTTAATCTTCTCAAAAATCAATATTATGTCTTTAACTGGGTTAAAGAACCAATGTCTTCTAAAAACACGATTCACGACAAACCCAAATCACATTTGATATTAAATACAAGGCTCTGAATAGAAAATATATCGGCTTATATTCAATATCAAATTCTGAAACCAACATATATCGTATTGGAAATAACGATATAAGATATATCTTTCAAATTCCCATAACAATATCTGTATAGTCACGAAATCCAACATCGAAATATCCCGAAGATAATTTCGATTCAACTCCAGTCCAATCCACGTATTGGGAATATTGATTATTTTTAAAATCACTTTCAAATTCAATTTATTTATTTCACAAATAAATTGATTTTAATTCTAGTTCAAAACTAGTTCATTTCGACAAAAATCTATTTTTATCATTTCAAATGTGGAATTCTTCATCCCAGTTCTTTCCAATTCACATATTATGATTTTACACAAATTATTAATATTTTTAATAATTTTATCAAGGCCCGTACAGTCGATCTCCATCAACGGCCATCGAACTGCACTTACAACGACCTTTTTCAAATTTGATTTGGACATAATTCCAAATCCAACCATTATATTTCAAATTTCTAATATTCATTGGAAAGCTCTTTTCGATACGAACCCAACGGTTCCGGTTTTAGGAGGATCCGACGGTCGGATCTCCCGCAACGTCAATTTGAAGTCAATGGTCGAAATTCACGAACTGCCGCGGCGCGGCGCGTTCTATTCAAGCCATTATATATATAATATATATGTATATTATATATATTTCGTCAATTTCCTTTTAAAACGTATTTTATAAATCGTTTTAACTTTGTTTCAAAACCATTTCAACACTATTTCAATTTCTAATCAAAACTGAATATTTTATATCATTACTATATAAATGATAATATTTTCAAAACGTTATATTTTGAAATCACTTCTTTTCTATATTCATTATAAAAACGAATATAATCGATATAAATATCGTTCACGTCAAAATGGCGCAACTCTAATCAACACGGCTTTATATATTTCAATAAATCCGTTATTCTATTCAACAAATGAATATTTATTCCATTCAACACATGAATCTATATTTCTTCCAATACCTGACTAATCTCAACACATGAGTACTGTCAACACATCACTATTTTTGTTATGTAAAATATTTTATAAAACTATGGTATCTATCGTTTGGTTTTTAATTAGACTTCTACTGGGAAGTAGTTCTAATTTTAAATATGATAAAGATGTAATTTTTATTATTTAAAATATTTTACTCAACACACGAATATTTTCAACACATGAACATCGTCAACACATGACTATTTTTATATGCAACACATGAATTTTCTTTTATAATATTCATTGTTGTCCCGATTGGAATGAGGCCCAATCAATCACCATATAACGTTAATTATATGGATTCCATACAACACATGTACATAATAGCATTGAAAAATAATCAACCATCAACCAAAGTGCACTACACTGTATAAGCATCAAATATAGATATCTTACGCTTATAACAGCCTGTCAATCAATCGATCGACATATTTAATCAATCAGGATGAGTGAACTTCCAAATTTCATCCCAACACCCGTGTGGGGTTTCAAACAATCAAACACAGATTTTATTTGTGCAGTTGGGCGATGTGTAAAATTTATCGTTCCAATCAATGTCCTTCAAATAGGTGTACATAAACAAACCGTCCGGTTTGTAAATGAATATTTTATTTTATTCACTTCCACGTTAAAAATTATATTTTTAACGATAAAATATTCTATTTCAACACATGAATTTCTATTCAGTTCATTTACACAATAAAAATGATATTTTTATTTTTCTAACATATTTTGGGAAATTTCGGCGGCATAACGGCACGATACTAGAAACGGGACGAGGCCTAGCCTTATCCCCGGACTAGTGAAGGCCCACGCCATTCACACATCAATCAATCCATTCATTTCACCAAACAATTCAATTCAAACCAATTAGACTAGCCAACTACACAACCAACAAACAAGTCCATGGTCTGTGGACGATTGTGTCGGGTGCTACTAAGCACCGTCTGCATCCTAGTATATATATAACTAGAAAAAGAGATTTGAGTGAGAAGTTCTCACCAATAGCTAAACCAAACGCCACGACTCTTCTTATGTAGAAATCTTCGTCGTTCTCGCCTTTTGTCACTTTCACCGCCCGTAGTCACTACATATATAAAAATCACATTTTTATATTGTTGCCATGTATATAAAAATCACATTTTTATATTGTTGCTATGTATATGAAAATCACATTTTTATACTACTACTATATAGATAAAAATTCTATTTTTACAACGGTGTTCATATAATAAAGATTATATTTTTATATCGCCACTTATATAAAAATCACATCTTTGCTCCTTTTACATAATAAAGATCAAATCTTTAATACTTCTATAATGTAAAAATCATATTTTTATCATCTCTATATCATAAAAATCATATTTTTATTAACTTCATATGTCAAAAATCATAGAAGCTTTAAAGCGGAGAAAACTCACTTTTTTTTTTTCTAACGCCTTTTCTGAACTGCTGAATTGTTGTTCGAGCTCCAGACTTTGCAAACAAGCTTCAATCTTCACACCATCTTTTTTTTAGCACAAGCACGCCATTCTGAACAACTTTTGCCTAGTGGTCTTCTTGCCGAAAATGTGCCATTTCGCCGGAATTCGCGAAAGTACACGAATTTTGCCGCTTCCGGACAGCAGACTTTAAACGCGTTTTCCGGACAGCTCCGAACACCAAAACATGACTTCCATATAGCCAAATCGAAGAGAATTTCGTGCTCTACGACTTTGGTCTTGAGGGACTTTGGCCAAAAACGCACCGTTTGGGAGTTATTCGCGAAATACGGTCAGAGACTTATTTGCAAAACGGGTAATTTTGGTGAAAATGGGTTTTTGGTGATCGGGGGGCCCACGGCCGGAATTGAGGGGGCTGGAGGGGGGGGGGGGCGCGGGCCTGATGGACGTGGGGGAGGGTGTGGGTGGCGGTGGTGGGGCCCGTGGTGGCCGCGGTGGTGTTTGGTGATTTGGGGCTTAGGGTTTGCAAATGGAGAGAGGAGGAGGAAGAGGAGGAGGAGGAGAGGGTGCGGCGGCTCGCCGGAGGCTGGTGGTGGGCGGTGGAGGAGGGGCAGCGGTGGTGGTGGAGGAGGACGCCATTTTTGAGTTTTTGAAGAGGAAGAGAGAAATGAAATTATGAAGAGAAAAATGGAGTAAAAGTGATTATATGCTAGTTTCTCGCGTATCGTCCGAACACAAACGATCTTCGATCGCCGCGGATTTCGGACACGAGATAGTAGACGTGAAGACGAGTCCAACGAAACAAGTTTCGTTGAATTCCGAGTTCGTTTGACCATTCAACAAAAATCACAAAAATGCTCAGATAAGCTCTAAAAATGCGATTTTGGCGCACCTTTTCTTCTCGCACGCTCACATGCTAACTCAAAAAATCAAGCCCTCTTGGATTTAACCATTATTAGATGATACGAATCTAGAAAAAAAAGTAGAATTGAATTCCGAGGTCGTATCAATAATGTTCCTTTGTAAATGACTGCTCGTTTTACCCTGAACTGTTTTAGCTCGCACGGCCACATACTGACTCCGTTCGACGCGCCATTTGGAACTCAACAATGATTTGTCATTGTGAATCCATAAAAATTTATCTCGTCGAATTCTGAGCTCGTATGCAAAATTTCACTTTTTAAGGGCTATGTTTTGTTAACCGAACAACTCCAGCCCATAGCCACTATTCCGGATATCGGAATATATCGAAGCTTATACTTTTCGGAGTTCTAAACTGTATTTTGAACTCAATGGAAGTGGTTTCGAGTCCAAATTCATCCGTATGCAAAATATGACTTTTTGGGCCATGTATAATTTACATAGCGACTATTCTGAATTTTCAACTGGGCATAACTTTTGATTCCCGCTATGAAATTTCAATTTTTCGGATTCGTTGGAAAGGTATCATCAAATAGATCCTAATGTTTTTGGTTTCGCAAAAATCCGGATTATTTTACACCCGGTACATTCAATTGAAGTTTGAAATCGAATTATCGAACTACCGCGCCATTTTCAATTCTATTTATAGTTATATATAAATATTTATATTCTAACGACGACGCGTATAATATATACGTTTGAATTATATTCAAAATAAATTTTTCGTCGATATTATTTAAAATAATCTATTTTAAATATTCAAAATTCGCTAATGTAGCCAAAATAAAAATTTTAAACTGGCTCAGATTTTCCGGGTTATTACAAATATCCTGCATTTAACTGGGTTAAAGAACCAATGTCATCTAAAACACGATTCACGATAAACCCAAATCATATTTGATATTAAATACAAGGCTCTGAATATAAAATATACCGGTTTATATTCAATATCAAATCCTGAAACCAACAAATATCGTATTGGGAATAACGATATAAAATATATCTTTCAAATTCCCATAACAATATCTGTATAGTCACGAAATCCAACATCGAAATATTCCGAAGATGATTTCGATTCAACTCCAGTCCAATTCACGTATTGGGAATATTGGTTATTTTTAAAATCACTTTCAAATTCAATTTATTTATTTCAAAAATAAATTGATTTTAATTCTAGTTCAAAACTAGTTCATTTCGATAAAAATCTATTTTTATCATTTCAAATGTGGAGGTTTTCATCGTAGTTTTTTCCAATTCACATATTATGATTTTACACAAATTATTAATATTTTTAATAATTTTATCAAGGCCCGTACAGTCGATTTCCATCAACGGCCATCGAACTGCACTTACAACGACCTTTTCCAAATTTGATTTGGACATAATTCCAAATCCAACCGTTAGATTTTAAATTTCTAATATTCATTGGGAAGCTCTTTTCGATACGAACCCAACGGTTCCGGTTTTAGGAGAATCCGACGGTTGGATCTCCCGCAACGTCAATTCGAAGTCAATGGTCGAAATTCACGAACTACCGCAGCGCGGCGCGTTCTATTCAGGCATTAATATATATATATATATATATATATATATTATATTTCGTCGATTTCCCTTTTTAAAACGAATTTTTATAAATAGTTCTAAATTCGTTTCAAAAACAATTTCAACTTCATCTTCAATTTCAATTCTATTCGAATTCATTCCAATTTTATTTAATCCGAATTCAAATTCATTTCAATTCAATTCTAATTCTAATTTTTTCAATTCAATTCAAATTCTAATTCGTTTCAATTCAATTTGAATTTACCTTCTATTTACTTCAATTCGAATTCATTTCAAATTGATTTCAATTCAATTTCAGTTCGTTTTACATTTCATTCAAAATGATTTCAATTCGTTTTTAATTCAATTTCAATTTAATTCAATTTGAATTCATTTCTATTCAATTCAAATTCGAATTCACTTTCTATTCAATTCGAATCGAATTCATTTTCTATTCGATTCGAATTCATTTCAAATTGATTCAATAAAATTTCAATTTGAATTTTAATCTAATTTAAATTGAATTTCATTTCAAAATATTAAATTTGGAAATCACTTTTCAATATTCATTATAAAATGAATAAAATCGATGTAAATATCGTTCACCTCAAAATAGCGCAACTCTAATCAACACGGCTTTATATATTTCAATAAATTCGTTATTCTATTCAACAAATGAATATATATTCTATTCAACACATGAATCTATATTTCTTTCAACACACGACTAATCTCAACATATGAGTACTGTCAATACATCACTATTTTTGTTATGTAAAATATTTTATAAAATTATGGTATCTATCGTTTGATTTTAATTAGACTCCACCGTGAAGTAAATTCTAATTGTTAATATGATAAAGATGTAATTTTTATTATATAAAATATTTCACTCAACACACGAACATCGTCAACACATGACTATTTTTATATTCAACACATGAATTTTCTTTTATAATATTCATTATTTTCCCGATTGGAATGAGGCCCAATCAATCACCATATAATGTAATTATATGGATTCCATACAACACATGTATAATAGCAACGATAAACAATCAACAATCGTCCAAAGTGCACCACACAACTGCATAAGCATCAAATATAAATAATCAACGCTTACACAGCCTATCGACCAATCGATCGACATACAATCAAATAATTGGGATTAGTGTACGCCAAATATCATCCCAACACCCGTGTGGGGTTTCAAATCAACAAACACGGATTTTTATTTGTGCAGTTGGGCGATGTGTAAAATTTATCTTCCCAATCAATATCAGTCAAATCAGTGTATATAAACAAATCGGTCGATTTGTTTATAAATATTTATTTATTCACATTCACGTTAAAAATTATATTTTTAACGATAAAATATTTATTTCAACCATTTACATTTTATTATCGATTTCACATCAACATCACAAACAATTTTCACGACAATTAATCAAGCATACAAGTCGTCCATGGTCTGTGGACGACGGGTGTCGGGTGCTACTAAGCACCGTCTGCATCGTAGTATATATATATATAACTAGAAAAAGGAATTTGAGTGAGAAGTTCTCACCGATAGCTATCCCAACTCCACGACACTTCATTTAGAGAAATCTTCATCGTTCTCGCCTTTTTGTCGTTTTCGTTGCCCGCATTCACTACATATATAAAAATCACATTTTTATATTGTTGCTATGTATATAAAAATCAAAATTTTACTTCGCTATTCACTATGCAAAAATCCCATTTTTACACCGCTACTATATAGATAAAAATTCTATTTTTACATCACTACTATATAAATAAAAATTATTTTTTTACATCGCTACTATATAGATAAAAATTCTATTTTTACATCGCAACTATATAGATAAAAATTCTATTTTTACATCGCTACTATATAGATAAAAATTCTATTTTTACATCGCTACTATGTAGATAAAAATTCTATTTTCCAATATGAAGATTTCGCCTTTTCAAATATGAAGATTTCGCCTTTTCAAATATAAAGATTTCGCCTTTTCAAATATAAAGATTTCGCCTTTTCTATTTCAAAAATCATATCTTTCCTATTTTTAAAATCTAATCTTTTCTATTTTAAAAATCTAATCTTTTCTATTTTAAAAATCATATCATTTCTATTTTAAAAATCATATCTTTTCTATTTAAAAAATCTACATACTAAAAATCAGTTTTTAAACTGATTAACCTAAGCTAAACATTTAAAATGAATTAAAACAAAACAAAAATAAACAAATAAATGAAAATAAAAAAAACTTACAGTGGATTTTGGGGGGGAGTATCTCGTCGGGGTGGTTTGGGTTGGGGGAAGGCGGAGGGGTCGGCGCAGGTGGAGTAAAGGGGGCGGAGGTGGTTGGATGCGGGTTTGGGGGTAGCAGTTCTCGCGTGGAAGGAAGGAACAGGGGAGGAGGAGGAAAAGGAGGAGGGGCGGAGGTCAGAACGGTGGCGCGGGCGGCGATCGCCAGGGGCGCCGCGGCGGTCTCGCTGGTGGAGCGATTTGTTTTTTTTTCTACATCTTTCGATTGAAAATCTGAGGGGGGGGGCAACGGGTTTTGAAGGGGAGGAGAGGAAGCTTTTAATTTTTAATTATTTTAATTATACAAAGTTGACTTTTTCATACGACCTCTAAATGAGGCCCACCGCCTGTCGTCCATAGCGTTTTACCCCATTCCGAACACAATGGGATATGTAATGTAGGCTGATTCGATCGTTTCGATCAGTTTTCGTCAAAACCAACATATAACTCTATATATTGAATTTGAACGTGCATTTCAATTTACTAGGGTCACATACGAACTCTAAAAATTCCTGAAAAATATTTTCTAGCTTCGTATTGACGATACGGTCCTAACAAAACTAATTTCGTCGAATTCTGAGACCGTTGGAAAAATGGCCATTTTCCAGTCGATTAAAATCAACTTAAACTGGTCAAACGCGTTTTCCTTTGCTACGCTCACATATTAATTCATAAAATTATGAAATTTGGAATCTAACAATAATTTGACATCACGGACCCAACAAAAGTGGTTTCGTCGAAATCCGAGGTCGTTTGCAAAATTCCCATTTTAAAGGGCCTGAATTCCATAGCGACTATTCAGAATTTTCAACTGGACATATCTTTTGATCCCCGCTATGAAATTTCGATTTTTTGGATTCGTTGGAAAGATATCATCCAATAGATCCTATTATTTTTGGTTTCACTAAAATCCGGATTGTTTTGCACCCGGTACATTCAATTGAAGTTTGAAATCGAATTATCGAACTACCGCGCCATTTTCAATTCTATTTTTAATTATATATAATTATTTATATTCTAACGACGACGTATATAATATATACTTTGAATCTATTCAAAATAAATTTCTCGTCGATATTATTTAAAATAATTCATTTTAATGTTCAAAATTCGCTAAAATTGCCAAAATAAAAATTTTAAACTGGCCCAGATTTTCGGGTTGTTACAACAATTCTCTGGTAGGAGTTGGTTTTCCAGCTAAGTAATCCCCGAACTCTGAATCGGGATCTACCCCTTCTATCAAGGCCATAAGGATAGTAGGCTCATGGGGATCAGTGACTTCAGTGAGGGTAAGGTTAAAGCGATCCAAATATGACTTCAAAGATTCTCCGGGGCCCTGTTTAATTCGTGACAACTCTATGACGGTCTTGGACTTTTGGGCATGGAGTCGAAACTGATTCATGAAACGCTCACTCAATTCTGTGAAGTTTGACACCGACCGAGGGGGAAGTCTAGTGAACCACATTAACGCTACATCTTCAGGATAAATGGGAAAAGCTTTGCATTTTACGGCATCCGGAGCCGCTGCCACGTTCATAAACCATGCATATCTCATCAGATGCTGCCCTGGGTCTGTTCTTCCTGAATATCGATCCATCCGAGGCAAGTTAAATCGTCGGGGAAACTGGAAATTCAGGATGTCATCTGTGAAAGGGGTATGACTTCACTCGATGCCCCAATCTTCATTAGTATATCGCCGGCTCTCAGACATAATCTGGCGCACCATTGCCCATACATCGGCGTTGGTTAATGTCTGCACTGTCTCTCTAGATCTGATGTTTGGATTACCCCTGGGTTCCTGATCAGGGGATAACCTTCTGTTTCTGGCGGCAGCCGCTCTACGTTGCTCTCTGCGCTCTCGATCGACCTCTGGAGGTAGAGGTTGGAGAAGTTGTTGCTGCGTGGGGTTAGTAATATTAGGATCTCTGGGTAAGACATGGGATCCGCGCATTGGTAGTAACATAGGTTGTTGCAGGCTCGGGTGATCAGGGCCCAATACACGAGCAGCATCTTCTCGGGATCCTAAAGATCCGAAAGTCAATTGATCCAGGTTCTGAGGTTGTTCAAGCGGCCTTCTCTCGCGAGGACGTTTTTCCTCCGAAGAAGACGAATCATCTGTAGGAATACGGTGCGGTGGGGAAGGAGTTCTCTGCATCCGGAGCTCTTGTAATTCTCTACCCATGGTGATCATATTTTCCTGCATGCGAAGGTTGTCGCGCCTTTGGGCTTCTAATGCTTCTTTGGTGCTCTGAAGCATGTCAAGAAAGTGTGAAAAAACTCCCTGAGTAATGGGTGCAGATGGATCAGGCTGAACGTTAGTCATCGTGGCTTGAATTGGAGCATTGGAGGGAGCTCGAGTAAAGTTCCAGCCTCACCCTCGTTCGGATCGGATCGGTTCCCAACAGCCTGGTCAGTGCGGTTCGGAGGGAGAGGTTGAGAGTTCCCCACATCATCGGTTCGAATCGGTGTTAGCACGATCCGATTTGTTTCCTCTCGGTTCGGATCGGCACCTCCGACCCGGTCCGGATCCCCCTGGTTGGAGTGACCTGCTCCAGAGCTTTGAGCGCGTGACCTTGTTAACGCAATAGCTTGTTGATCTTCTCTGGGTTCATTTCCCCTTGCACCTCCTTTCCTTTGGTCTTAGCCATAACACTTGATTCTTCAACGGTTAGTCAACAAATACTAATAGATGTCAAAGAGAAGGGATTAACTTCTTTGAACTTGAGAGTCCAAATAGTAGAATGATAATCCCGAGAAAGCTAAGAATTCGAAGGTTCTCAGTGAAAGCACCAAAATGTTAGACCAAAAATTGGCTCTAACACCCAAATTAGATATGAATTCAATGAAATAGAATCAAAAAGCAATAAAGAACACGCAATTTATAGTAGTTCGGCGTTAACGACCCTTCGTCCACTTTGTTTTCTTTTAATTGATGATTTGAGTACAAGTACAACAATAATTCTCACTCGACTTCACTATTACAATACATAAACTCACTCAAATCTCTTGAAAATGAGCTTTAAGAGATGACTTTGATCTGAATATGATTATAGAATTCGGTTATGGAGGAAGAATGGACTGAGAATTTGCTAAAAGATCCTTTCCAATGCCTCTAAATGGTGTATTTATAGGTGAAAAATCTCCTCGAAGTGGCTCCGGTTCGGAATTGTGTGGCATCCATCCCTTGAGAGTCGGGTTCGGAAGCTCCAAGATGGCTACAACGCATCGATCCAGTAGGAGATTGTGGGAGAAATGGTCAGATCTTGCCCGAGTCTTCAGGGGATATGCACAGTAATGGCTACAGATTCAAAGGAAAAAAAGGGGTTCGGATCGGGTTCCCCGGTCCGATCCAGTGATATTCCGATCCGACCCGCTGAAGCCATTTGTTGTATAGTGTTGTTGACATGCTTCTCTGCTCCGAACCGATCAAACCACTCGCTGTCTTTTGATATTTGCCGACGTATCATCCGATCTGAACCGGTGATATTGCTTTCTTTCTTCTCTATCTTTCCCCGATCCGATCCGATTAGTATCTTTTTTTCACTATTTGCTCTTTGTGTAGCCTAGTTCACAAAGTAGGCTAACACATATATATATTTAGAAGAGATTAACAATACAATTCAAATACAATGTCAGACATGTAATCCTGTCTTTAACTGGGTTAAAAAACCAATGTCATTTAAAACACAGTTCACGATAAACCCAAAATCATATTCCAACAACTATGGAATCTTCATGGAAAAAATACCAATATATAATCGATATCAATTTCCGTAGCCGACTAATAATATAAATGGAACAACGACAAAGCCTTTTAAATTCCATATATAGTAACAATCTTCCTCTACAGAAGTTCACTTCGATTATTACCAATTCGAATTCCATTCCAATTTAGTATATTAAATTGGAAAACTTTACTTTGGAAAATTTCCATTAAATCTTAATAAAAGATTAATATATTCCAAATCACATTTCACGGTTAATCGGGTTAAAGAACGAATGTCGTTAAAAACACAGTTCACAATAAACCCAATTCACGTTCCATTTTATTTCGATTACTAAATATAATTGGAAACTCTAATAATCTTAATTAAAAGATTTATTCTTTTCACAACGGGGCTCAAGGACAGTGTTACTGAAGACACAATTCACGACAAGCCCAAAATCCAATTTGATATCAAATATAAGGCTCCAAAAGAAATTATATCGGCTTATATTCAAAATCAAATTCTGAAACCAACACATATCGTATGGGGAATAACGATATATATCTATCTTTCAAATTCCTCCACACCATTCGTATAGTCATGGAATACAATATCGAAATATCCCGAAAATGATTTCTATTCAAATCCAATCCAATTCATACACTGGAAAATTCTGGTTAGACTAAAACCATTCACGAATCCAATTTATTTATTCAAAAACGTTGGATTATCTTTCTAGTTAATAACTAGTTCATTTTGATAAAAACATATTTTTATCTTTACAAACGTGGAATTTTTCATCCAAATTCTTTTCAAATCATTTATTGTGAACTTACATAAATTATTAATAATTTTATCAAGGCCCGTACAGTCGGTTTCCAATAAGGGCCACCGAACTGCATTCATAGCGACCTTTTCCAAATTTGATTTGGACATAATTCCAAATCCAGCCATTCGAATTTAAATCTCTTACAATCATTGAAAAGCCCTTTTCAGTATGAACCCAATGGTTCCAGTTTTAGAAGAACCTGACGGTCGGATCTCCCGTAATGTCAATTCAAAGTTAATGGTCGAAATTCACGAACGGTCGCAGCGCGACGCGTTCTATTTAAGCCATTAATATATATATATATATTATATTTCATTCAAAACGTATTTTATAAATTCGTTTTAAAAATGATTCCCACTCTCATTTCAATTTTAAATCAAAATTGAATACTCCTTATCATTATAATATTTTCAAAATATCATATTTTAAAATCATCTCCTTTTCGATATTCATTATAAAAACGAATAAAATCGATATGAATATCGTTTGCGTTAAAATGGCGCATATCTAATCAACACGGTTTCACATGCTTCAATATTTTTGTGTCCATCTAAAATCGAACCTCAAATTCACATTTTAATCCTTTATTGAATATTATTTTAAAATATTCGTTATTTGAAAATATTCGTTCTTTCTAAATTGGAATCAGACCCAGTCAATTACCATATAATGTTATATGGATTTCATACATCACATGTAAACAATAATAATGATAAACAATCAACCATCATCCAGAGTGCATTACACAACTGCATAAGCATTAAATATAAATAATTAACGCTTACAATAGTCTGTTAACCAATCGATTGACATACAACTAAACAATTGGGGTTAGTGTACGTCAAATATCATCCTAATACCCGTGTGGGGTTTCAACCAACAAATACCGAATATTGTTTGTGCGGTTGGGCGATGTGTAAAATTTATCGTCCCTATCAATGTCAGTTAAATGGGTGTACATAAACAAATCATCTGATTTGTAAATGAATATTTATTTTCATTTCAGGAGAATTTTATGTTGTTCACATATACGTTAAAAAATATATTTTTAACGATAAAATATTTATTTCAACACATGAATATTTTATATAGTTCACACATTCAATTAAAATGGTATTTTTATTGTTTAAACATTTTATTCAACATATGAATATTTTATATAGTTTATTTACACATTAAAAATGATATTTTTATTGAATAAATATTTATTTTAGAAACTTTCGGCATTATAACAGCGCGATATTAGAACCAGAGTAATGTCTAGCATTACCCCTCTCCTAATATTGGCTCGCGCCATACACAGTAATAACAATCAATCCAAACAATCCTATAATCAATTCACAATCAATTTTACAACTACAATCCAAATCTCCACAATACAATCTAAACAAACAACTATGGTTTGTACAATAAATAGTGTCAGGAGCTACTAAGCCCCGTCTACAACCTAAGATATATTTAACTGTAAAATAATTTGAGTGAAAAAGAGTTCTCACATTAGGATCCACTCCGCTGTTGTTTTCTGACGTTCTGATTTACTGTTTTGGTTCCAGAATTTGCAAACGAGCTCCAATCTTCACACGGTCTTTGTTTCTTGCTTAAGCTTGCCATTCCGGACAAGTTTCGCCTAGTGGCCTTTCTTCCGAAATTTCTCCAATTCGGCAGAATTTGCGAAAAGACAGTATTTGGACAACAGACTTTGGATGCGTTTTCTGAACAACTCCGCAATCCAAAATATGGCTTCCATATACCCAAATCGAAGATAAAATCGTGCTCTTCGACTTTGACATTGTGAAGTTTTGGCCATAAGTGCACGGTTGGAGAGTTATTGAGGCGAGAAGGTCAGGGGGTTTGATGTAAAACTGAAATTTATAAAGGTCGGATTTTTGGCGAATGGAGGGGTCCACGGTGGCGCTGACATGGCGGGCTGGTGGCGGGTGGAGTCTGGAGGATCAAGGGGTGGCTCAATGGCCGGCGGCTGCGCCACATTGGCCGGAGCAGCGGGGGAATGAGGATTTTCGGGCTTGGGTTCTTGAATGAGGCGCTAGAGAGGAGGGGGTGGTCGGAGGGGCGGCGCTACGGGCGCAGGGGGCGACGACTCTCAACGTAGGGCAACGGCTCTGAAAAAGGGCGACAAGGTTTTTTTATTAAAAAGGGGGGCGGGGCGGGTTTATTCTGAGCAAAAATTAGGGTTTACCCCTTATAAATATATTTTAATTTTAATTTTTTATTTAATTCTTAAAAGTTTGTTTTTCTTTCTAACTCCTAATCGAACCCAATGACTGTCGCCCCTAGCTAATTACCCCCATTCCGGATACAATGGGATATGTCCCGTAAGCTAATCCTACTGTTTCGACCAGTTTTCTTTAAAATTAAAATATAGATTAACATAACGTTCAAAATTGATTTCAACCTGCATTTTAATTTACCGGGGCCACATACTGACTCCAAAAATTCTAGAAAATAAATCTAGCTATATTTTGACGATACGGTCCTAATAAAACTAATTTCGTCGAATTTGCAGACCGTTTAAAAAATGGTCTTTTTCTAGTCGATTAAATTCAAATTGAAATTACCGAACACATTTAAATTCACTACGCTCACATATTAATTCCAAAAATTATGAAAGATGGAATATAACAATAATCTGACATTTCGGATCTAATAAAAGTGGTTTCGTCGAAAACAGAGGTCATTTGCAAAATGACTGTTTTAAGGGCTATATATTATATTAAAATACACATAATTTCCAAAGCGCCTATTTTGAATTTTAAACTGGACATAACTTTCAATTTATCTTATGAAACCTGAATTTTTTACATTCGTTAGAAACATATAATTAAACAGATTCTACCGTTTCTTGTTTTACTAAAATCCGATTTATTTTGAATTCTGTACATTTATTTAAAATTTAGAATCGAATTTTCAAACTACTGCGCCATTTCAGACTCGTTTTATAATAAAAACAAATTTATTCGTTCTAACTTCGATTTAAATAAATTTATAGTCGTTATCATTTAAAATAAATCATTTTAAATATTCAAATTCCATAAAAATAGCTAAAATAATTTTTTTAAATTGGTCTAAAGTTCCGGGTTGTTACACCTCTTTCCTGCTGATCCGACATGTTCACTCTGTTGCATTAGGAAAAGATGCAAGTAACAATTTGGGTGGACTTTGTGAGACTTAATGAGCATTGCTATGGAGACCTAAGTCGAAGTATACATACATGGAAGATGCTTTTGGGACTACCGTAGCTTGGCTGATGGCATACTCCATTGCAGAATCAACTTCTGGTAAGTAATTTTTTTTAGTTTAATAATAATATTATATGAACTCCGCCTATTAGACTGCATATAGATAAACACTACTCCACCAATATCATAAGTGAATGAATGTCACTCTACCTTGATACCAGTAGTTGAACCTCCTTGATTTGATCTTTTTCAACAATATACGTTGTATTTTTCAAGTGTTCTTGATTTCGGTTTGATCTTTCTCAGCAATATACATTGGTTCCTATGAATTTGCACCTTCAGAGGTGTTTAAAGGTTGTGTTAGATATCATATCATATATTTCCACCTTCAATCCCTTTCCAGTTTATTTCTTTTCCATTTTACAATTCCTATCCCTTCACAAGTTCAAATTTTCTTTTTTTTCCTTTCTACAAATTTCAAAACCTATATCATATCCACTTTTGCCCATCATCGTACAACACAAACTATATCCCCTCTGACTACACTTCCCAGGCCATCTTTGCCTCAATTTCCTCCCTCGTCTCCATCATCTCTTCCACGACAAGTACAGAAAAAATTCCTTATAGCACAGTTCAACACCATAGAACATTGCTACACAGCAGCATCACAATTACTACATGGAGCCAAACGCCACCTACCAGTTACCGTCAGCCATATTGACCTCAACTACCTACACCTATCACTTCCACCAACTACTCCGACTACACAAACACCATAACACTGACAACATACTTCATAACTAAACATCATCAATTGCTCCTTTTCACCATAATTCACTGTTAACTTCCTGTATTTCCACAGTTCGCACTGCCTTAAATTCGAACAACCTACTACCTACTCGAATTCCTTGCAAGTGCCATCTATAACCAGCAAACCACCATACCAAACCTAGTTCCACAAAACAGCACCCACATCCAAACTTATCTTTACAATACCCCTCATCTTAATAGCTTTCCGATCATCAGTGCCTAAACTCAACCAGCGCAGGCCACTGGTAACCGACATCGCAACCGCAGTGTGACAGATTTACCTAGCCTAAGCCGCATCTGCTTCAACAAAATATCAGTTCGTCAAAAATACTAATATCCTACCTTTAACAAACCCGAAACCCAATTCTAAACATACATTGAAACCGTTTTCCCCTCGAACTACTCTTCTCCTTAGCTGACCAGACTTCACCAGCACACATTCATCACCGATCCAGATTCACAAATTCACCTTCAGACTTTCTTCAACACCTATGCCCAAATATAGTTCACCCCAGTTATCAATTCTGTGATCATCGTCACTTTACAATGAAAACACCTTAACTGTATCATCTCACACAGCCATAAACTCCTACCCTGAAACTTCCTCCACATCCAACCTCACACCATCCACCGTCAAATATCACTACACCATAAATGTAATTTTGCTACATCTAAAAGCCATTTCTAACAAAGTTTAATATGACTTTTATCCGTAGTTAAAAATGGCATCTTTAATGATTAGATACGGCTTTAAACCATGCCTAATTTCCTTAGGAGATGCGACATATGGCCGCATCTAACTGATCCGTTAAATACGGTTCAGAGCCGCAACTAATTGCTTTGCTGCCCATACTTATTAGATACAACTTATGTCCTTTTAGATAAACCTCAAAGCTATAATTAATTGAAAAATAAGGCATTTAGCAATACCTAATGCATTAATTAACTTAGACCTAATTAGACATACTCTAATTGTCATACAAATAGCAGTTCCAATACCACATATATAATCATTCAGAGACATATCAAATGATAATACTATAATATATGATTAAGGGCAATTAAACTTCTTATTTAACACATCATCAAGAATAATAAAACATCTTATTTAACAATGATCAAGAATAATAATATATCTTATTTAATCACGTATTCTAAGAAGGAAAATAGTTTTTCTACACTACTCAATAGCTTCATATACCTATAATAGGGGAATTTTACTATAAGGGCTTACTTACCTTATACAATTATTTTCTAGGACACGGGTTGCCAATAATTATTTTCTAGGACATTCATGATTCGCCGCCTTTATTTCACAAAAACCTAATTACTAAATCGGTCGAATCAGTACTTTCAACTGTTACCAATAAAAAATTTCGACAAAATCGATCTTCGCCATATTCGTAGGGCAAGCATCTACTACAAAAGTAAGTTTCAATTAACAACGAATGAATAGTTTGTATAATTTTCCTGTAAATGTTGTCTGTTATTACTTAATTGTTTTCCTTTTCTTGATTATATTGCTTTAATCAATCAATTATAATTGTTAATCATGTTTACTTATGCAAAATCTTTTATTATGACTAGGTCTATGAAAATTACTAGTCAGTGTTTGTTGATGATTATGATTGAATAACACAACAATAATTACTAGTTATTGTTTAAAAATATAGTCATGCAAACTCTTTTATTAAGAAATAATACTCGTATATTACAGGTTACTAATAATTTTATTTTTTGAAAAAGATAAACGATTTTTTCTTTCTTTGAAAAGTGGCTATAAATTTGACTTGTCATTAATAATGTAATGTAATTTATTTGATTGATTGCTTCTTCGAATATTTTGAACTGGTTATGTGAATAATTGGATACTCAAAGTTGTTAGTTTTGTAAAAAATATAAACTCATATATCTTTTATTCTGCTTTGTGTTTTGGTTTATTTCAATAATTGAATAATTGTGTGCATTCATCCAGGATAAAATGAACACCAGGTCGATATGATAACCCCAAAGTTCCTGACACGATAGCTAGGATAATCATTGGAATATAACATATTTTTCACAACAACAGATTACAGGTAACAACATAACACATTAAATCATAACAGCGGAAATTAGAAATGTCATCCACATCACAACATCAGAGTGGCACAGTTGCAGGATACAACTTAGCACATAAAAAGTCTCAGCAAATAGAAATAAGTCTAAAACATCATTAAGTACAACATAGATAAATGATGTCTAAATGTTCCAAAATAGAAATAAAAGATAGGGGTAATCTTCATCTTCTGCCCAAGAGCATACTCCACTTCGGTACATATCCAAAATAACCTGATACCTGTCACTTTGCTGCTCATGTAAAAATACGGGCACCCGAGTTTGCAAGTGAAAACAAATTACGAGTCAGTCATGGGACAGGTATGAGAAATCTTTCTTAACTTATCTAACAATAGGGCTACTCACATGTAACGACCCAGATTTTTTTGATTTATTTTAAATATTTAATATCATTTTAAATATTGTGTTGATAATATAAATAAATTTTTATTTATTAATTCATCGTAATACAAAATAAAATAGGAATCGAAGTTGAAAACTGAATCAAATCAATTTAGATGACCGATATAAATTCTATTTGAATATAGACGACGATAATAATAATTTATTTTGAAAGAAATTATTTGTGTTGAATTTAAATTATTTTATATCAATTTAATATGGTTATTTTATATATACGTTCAAATTAAATTTTATAGTCTATTCTATTGAGTCCAGAATAGTGTAATTACGTTGAAACATCGGTCGGTAGGTTAAAATAGCGGTTCGTGATGTCGAGTTATGAACCCCGATATATTTTTAGTGGATAAGACTGAAATCAAATCGATATCGTTTTAAAAAGGATAAAAATCTCTTTTAAGTCAAATCAAATTAAATTAAACTATATTTAAAATCAAAATCAAATCTTTTAAATATATTTGCTATGTACTTAAGCCTACGTCTTTTAATTGCCATGTACTATTGTCACCCATCTCCTTTTATAAAACCGCAACCTTTCCCTTCCTTTCATTTGCAAGAACCAGCTTCAGTTAAACCCAAAGGAAAAACAGCCGAAGTGTACATTTCTCCTTCATGATCAAAATGAAAAGCCTCAAAATTTAGTATGCTTGTTCCTTTTATAAAATCGAAATAATGGCCGCTCCATTCCTTTCAAAATCGATTTACCCTTTTAAACTCACCAAACAACGAAACCGCTTCTTCTGAAAATCCCCAAATCATGATATCAGGTTCTTCAATAATTAAAATAAAAATCAATACACAACGAAATCGAATATGGGGTTGCAAAGGGAAGGTGCGGTGGGTTCAATCGGAAATTGGAAGAAGGGTACACGATCTGGTTTGGGGTAATTGTGGAGTTCGAGAAAACCGAAATCACGATGATTGAGGGAAGAGCGATGCTGGGTGGAAATCGATACAGGTACTGGTTGTGTACGTGGATGGGGCGATGGCAGGTAGTTGAACCTGTGATTTGTGAAATCGAGGGTGAGGGGTGCGAGAAGGAGGATGGGTCAGCCGACTTGCAGGGAAGAAGCAGGGACCGTCGATGGGTTTTGAACGGAGTTTACAGAGGGAGGGTGTGATTGGTCAATGCGATTCAGGAAGTCGGGGCGTCGAGACCAATGTGACTGGAATGGAGTTTCTCATTGTCGAACTAAGTATTAGACTGGGTATTGATTTGGGAAGGTTGAACGTTAAGGATTGGGTGTACAGGTTTAGGGATATAAGATGGTGTGATATGTTATTTGAGGAAGGTCTGAGTGGTGCAATGGTTGGTGATGCTGGAATTGGCAACAATGGAGACAGTAAGTAGAGGATGTGGTTGTAGGTTGATGGTAAAGTATTCGATGAAATGCCAAAGTGGAGATAAGACAGTTTACGGCTATTTTAGTGGAAGGGGATCAATGTGCGTTGAGGTCTTCGTGATTATTCGAGGTTGCAAAGCAGTAAGGTATACTTATATTTAAATTTAAAAATTTATAGAATAAGTTATTTATTTAAATAGTTAATTTAAACAAATAATATCTAATCGTTAAATAAAAATAAAAAATCGTAGGTATAAAATAAATTCGTGCGAATGGATTCGTAGCTGCGATGATACAGAAATTGACTGGATATTCGCCAAATAAAATCAAGGTGAGTAAACTACTTCTTTGTTCGATTATAATTTATTATAATCGATTTTTTTAATACCAATATTTATATACTGTTTGTTGGTTGATTGGTTGCATTGATGTTTATTTATAAATTGCGGTTATTATATATATTAGTTATTTAGGCTTGGTGGTTGTCGCTATTATATATATATATATATTGGATTTTCCCGTAGTATCATTAGCGGATGCCCGCAGTATCATTAGCGGATGACCCTACGCCCACGATATATAAGTGGATCCCCTTTTATACCACGATATCCTGCCTTGAACAGGATTGGTATTTTTTTATGTGACTAACATCTGTGGATGCAGGGAAAACAGGTTGGAGGGATCCGACTGGATTCCGCAAATTTATTTATTACTATTTACATATTTATATGTGTGTGATGTGTTGAATTGGATTGATGGTTTGCTCATTTGGGTATTTAAATATCACTGGCCCTAGAGATTGATATTTAAAAATATCATAAAAGGGATTTTTAGATTTAAAAAGGGAAAATACATTTTTTTCAAATAGAAATTGAATTTCAGATTTGGCTAGGGAAATATTAACTAGTTTTTTTTTATAATAAAAATAAGTAGCTGAAATTATAAACGATATTTATAAATAGAAAGAAATATTATCATTTGATAATATTAAACTTTAATTTCAAGTAAGGGATTTAAAGAAGGAAATTTATCTTTCAAAGTGGAAATTTGAATTTCAAATGGAATATGAAATATAAGCTTGTTTTAAATATTTAAAACAAGAAGTAAAATTTATAAACGATGTTTATAAATAGGAGAAGATAACTATCATGAGATGATTAAGGCATTTAAATTCAAATATGAATTTAAAAAGAGATTTGTAACTTGAAATCATTTCCAAAAAAAGAAACAATGAAATTTATTCCGATATTCAGAATGTAAACTTATTTTAAAAAAATCCACATGGATTTATGATTATAACTCGACTATGTCGAATTTATAGAATAAAATTATATTTCAGAAGATATTGTAATTGTATTAAATGTAAATTTATGTTTTAATGTGAAAATAGATTATATAAATATAAGTTATGGTAATTTAGTATTTTCGAATAAACTTGAGATTCAAAAGGGAAAACAAATATTCCAAAATAGAAATCGAGTTTCAATAGATTATTTAAATGGAATTTGAATCTAATAAAGACGTGAATTTATAAACATGGTTTATATATGTGATGAAGTAATTTTCATCGAGCAAATTTGGAAATAAATTTCCAAATGAAAGAAATGGAATCGTAGGTGAGATTTAAATCAAGTTTTGATATTACAAGCTTTTATTCATCTCAAGATAAGAACGTCGTCGATCAAGGTCTGAGAGGTAATTAAAATACCCCAACTTGAACGGCTTCACTATTATCAAGAGCTGATATTGGTTTGTAATGGTAAACAATGTTGAAAATTGATCATGCCCATAAGAGGAATTTATAATTAGATTTCGATTATATCGATATGTTGTAAATAAGATAATTTAATAAGAATGAGAATTAGATATGGAAATGTGAGTTTAAACTGAGTTGTGGATATTGAATAAAATAATCGACGAATTTGAGAAATCAATTTGGATATCAGGATTGTTTTAAAATATTTGAATTGAAGTTGAAATTTATAAATGAAGTTAACGTTTATATAAATTATAACTAAAACGAACTCGTTGAAGCGCGGTAGTTCGTAATTTGACGATTCCAACTTCAATTGAGTATATAGAACTAAATATAAGTCGGAATTCGATGAAACAAGAAACGCCCAGACCTATTAAATGATAGTTTTCTAATGGAAGAGAAAAATCTAGATTTCGTCGTATAGATTTTGAGTTATGTCAAAACCAAATTTTTAGAAAAACAGCGTCATAATCGTTTTAAACCATAACGGTTTACTTAATTGAATAAAATGATTTTGAGTGGATAAAAATCCAAATTTCCAATAGAAAAATCCGGACTTGAGCTATAAATTAAATATGAACTCAAGTGGGGTAAGTCGACTGATTTTGGAATAAAATCAGGATTTTTAATTATCGAATAAGGGTAACAAAATTTAAAAGAAATTTGTTTATAAATTTTGAGTCGAACATAACTATGTGTAAGTGAAATGAAATTTGGAAATTTAAAATTTAGAATTCAGATATAAAACTTGGATTAGAATTTAAAAGAGAGCAAATTGAGTTTGAATTGTGTGTAAGTGAATACAAGTATATTTGAATGTGATTTATTCAAATTAAAAGCTGGTTAAGAAAAGAAGCTAATTAGAAAACTAGTTAGCCAATGGAAAACAACTAAAAGTAAAAATGATTCGATTAGTTGAAATGATATTGGAAATGGGCGTATATATGTCAAACAGGTATGGGATGGAGAGTATGAAGAAAATATTTAAGTGCCCGACTAAAAGGTACATGTTTAAATTTCCATATGAGGTTTTATACGCTAAATCGGCTAGCCGCTTAGCTTTTTGATTTTCTTTTTGAATGGAAAGGGCCTAGAGAGGTGAGTTGAGGTTTGAACTATTTGCCGGTACAAAGGAGGTTATGGCGAATTTTTCCGGAAATTTGAGGAGTTAGAATATTTTTAAGAAATTTTGATAATAGAAATCGATATAACTATATATATAGAATTCTCTAAGAAAATGAATTAAAAATGAAATATTAGAAAGGGCCAGTAATGGTGAAATTGTTTGATGGATGTTTATTTTTCCTTTCATAGTTAAAACACCGGCTATCAAAGATTTTTACCATTATTGTCGATACGGAGAGACTGGTTGGATTTAATATCCGAAAACCACTCCGTATAGGCATAGACATTGCGAATTAGATTATGCTGAAGATAATCGAAGACGGAGTGAAATTCAAGAGCTGTTATGTTTGTCCAGTCTCAGGACAACTTGTATGGACGAATGTCTGAAAGAGTATTCCTAACGGTCACATAAGACGATTTTTTTAGGGTATTACGTCTGGTGGCGGAGAAATTCGTTTTCTCTTAGCTTTTATACCCGTAATATTTTTGGGAAGATCAACTAGTGATTTGACGGGTTTGACGATGTGGCATTCAAAGTGTATGGTGGCCAGATGTTCTAAAAGATAGACGTAGCCTCAAGCTTCACAACTGGGAAATGACAAAAATCGGGCAGGCAGCATGGATATGTGGGTCGCTCCCATTAGGGTGTATAATCACCTATCTAGAGAAATTTGTTTTACTTCTTTAATCTATTTCGATGCTGTCCCTTTTCGGGAAACGGTGGTTTGAGCCTAACCGTTGGTGATATACATTCGATACACTCAAGCGAAATGAGTGGTCGGTCATGTGTGGGCCGGGTTGCAAGACGTTCTTGTTGAACCCAGTGTATTCCCTCTAGAGATACACTAACGGCAGGTGGTCCCATACCTTGTCATAGTTGGAATCCAATCTCCAATAAGCGCCCTGCGGTTTTTGATTTTATACTATGTATGTAGAGTGTAAGATGCAAGCGTTCTACTATTTGGTTATTTATTTGATTAGACATTATTATAATATCACTGGATTTTGATATCAAAAATGTTTTGGATTATAGTAAGGTAAAAACCGTCCGTGTTTATGTGTGTGCAGGTCTTACTATTATCTCTTTCTTTCAAAAGAATTTTGAAGTTAAACCATATGGTTGGAGTCTACTCACACCAGTCCCATTACTGACGCAGAGTTTGTTTTGTTTTGTTTTTCCAAAACTCTTGGGTGCCCAAATTTGTACGGACAGTCAAATGTTTCAGGCTTTTACAGATACACTTAGAGGAGCTGAAAGCAAGAGGCTTCACTATTAGTTATCTAGAGTTATTTCCGTTGTATCAAATGTTATGTTATACTCTGATGATGATACGTATATATGTACAAACCAGATTTGTATTTCAAAGTTATGTCATATAATATATTTTATTCGTTCCGCTGTGAGATTCTGTATTGTAATTTCTTTTCTTCTTCTATCTTTTCTATTTTCTTTAACCCTAATGACTCGTAGTTTTGTATTATTTATGTTGGACGTGTGTTGTATTAGTCAGCTCAGATAGTATGGATTTGCGGGTCATTACATCACAGGACCATGCCGATAACGCAGAACATGTTTACTCCATTGGATTGCCAGTGCATAAAATAAGTAAATCTTTTAAAACAACGCAATGATTTTTAGAAAAATGAAATCATTATAAGACTCAAGTCCTATCACACGATGCAATGCAAACCGGAGGATAGAGTTTTACCTTATAATGATTAAACATGCTTGATACGTACAAAACAATAATTAAAATTATTATTAGTGTCTAATCAGTTTAAAACACTTTCAAAGTAAATGTATCAATCCTAGACGGCATAGTACCCTATCCTACTATGTCGCTATGTATAGGTTTACAATCAAATCCGTAATGTTGTATTGCAAATTGGGCTTCCATCATGAGTCAAGGCTAGGGATGGCTACTTACCAATTCGAGACACTCTAGCAAATGTCTCAGGATCATACCTACGGACAACCCTTGGATGCGGTAGGGTCGGTCCATAAATACTTTAGTGGATTGGCAATTCCTGAACAATACGTTTCCAGGTCCTATTGGACCTATCACTTGGCCAGTAGCGACCAATATCCGAGGCCTCGCAAAATCCATCATCCACATAAGTAAAAATGTCCGAGCTCCATACCATGACACCACTTCTAGCTAGAAAGAAACGCATGCACTGCCTATGGTCCTTATCCCGTTCTTGACTCATACCAGGGTGTGAGGCTCGCGAAGTAACGCTATACGCAAAGCTTTGCCTATATGAAGTTGTGCTTTGATCATCAACCACAAGACTCTACTTTTCAACAAAAGCCTTGATCATTTGCATCTTGGCATGCCACATTGGCAATTCATGCCATGTAACTGATGTCTATCAATATATAACCTTTGAGCTTGTACGTCTCAGAGAAGGGTGTTAAGCAAGAGAATAAATCCTCCGTCACCAAATAGATATATATTAAATAGAAATCAATTAACATGGAACAAAATCCAATGTCAGACATACATCCATTTACAAGTCTGTTCTGGGTCTCAACAAAACCGGAGACTCCTTATTCCTCATCCCGTATGTCCAATACGGAAGAGAGGTTCTCACATATCCGAACAATCAACAAGTACATCCGGAAAACTACCACTTTTAACCCTTTACTGGGAGCTACCCAATGTCGGGCATCAGTAGTCGTCCATTCGATGTGAAGATCATCGGTCTTCAATCACCGTTGATTAACATAGAAATGTGTTTATTTTATGCTCTTTTATCTTATCTTTTGTATATAAATAAATATTACTTGGGTATTGTTTTGTTACTTTTACAGATATTCCAATCCAGCCCGCATGCAACTAGAAAAGTAGAGAAATGGAGATCAGATTGCTACATATTTACATTTTGAAGAATTGTAGATGAAGATCCCACATCTAGTTGCTGTTGGACAAGAAAATGATTGATAAAAAGGCCATGGACATCTCAAATCAAGGGAGGCTTGTCAAAGAACCAAGTGGAAAAGAAGAAAGGCCAAAAATTTAATAGATTTAACTAAGGCCCATTTGAGATTCTCATTGTAAACTAATTACTGATGCAATGGCTAGGCCCATTTGTAATTAGGGTTAGGGTTTGGTTATCTCCTATAAATACCCTTGTAATATCATTGTAGCCACCATCCTATCCCATATTTTCTCTTCTTCTCCATTAATAAAATTTCTAGTTCTTTTTTATTTTCTGCATTTTTCTATTTCTTAGCAACTAGTGCCATCTTCACAATTAGATTTGGTAGAGTACTAGTTGTATTTTGCATTTATTTTCATTAGTGATTAGTTGTTTGATTAGTTTCAACGACAATCCTAATTTTACTTTTTGTTTGTCATTTTATTCCTGCAATTTAATTTCTGCTTTTTAATCGCTTTCCTAGGTTAAATAGGATTTGATTAGACTCGGATCTGATTCATAGTTTCATTTTAATTTCCAATTGAAAATTGTGATTTGATCATCGGTTCAGTTAGATCTGTTCTGAATCAAATTATAGTTTCAATTTTGTTTTGTTTTCAAAATCAACCTCCAAAGTTTTGTCTAACTCGCCCAAGAGATTAGATAAATAATTTGAATTTTATTTTCCTCCCTGTGTTCGACCTGTATGCTACACACCTGTGCGCTTGCAGTATTATTTCATAAATCGCGCTTTTCTAGTTCATAGGGAAGCGACGATCAAGTTTTTGGCGTCGTTGCCGGGGAGGCAACAATTAAATTTTATTATTTATTTAATTTTCGATTCGTGTTAGTTTTTTTTCCTTTTGTTTTCTTGTGTATAGATATAGAAAAAAAATTCTTGATTTGTTGATTTGGTATTATAAGTTGATACCATAATCTTCTAAATCAAAAGAAAAACAATCTTGCCAATTTTTATTTTAATTTGTTTCCCCTTTTCCCATCTATTTCCCTTCTTTCTTTGTACAATTTTTATTTTTCCTCTTTAGAATTTTCAACAATAAAAAAAAAACAATTTCCTTTGCCATTTTTTTTCCTGATTTCTTCCCTTTTATAGTTCCTTCCCTTTTTACAAATCTATTCCCCTCTACAATTTCACAAAAATCCAAAAAAAATACAAATTTCTTTCTTTTTCTGTTGTTTCCTTTTCCCTTCTCTGTCTTAACCCATATCTACATCACCGTCACCATTCCTCATCAACAAAACCTACCCCATCACGCAACAATATTACACAATCCATCTTCACGTTTATATAGAGGCATACCTCATCCACCAATCCACAAAATCGAGCCATTTTACCGTCCTCAGCAAACTGTACTCGCTCCCACCCATACCACAATTCATCATTGACCCACACGGCAATTTTTCGTTAGCCTCACCATCAACGATCAAGCCAACTTTCAGACCATACAAATGCTAATCACAACCTTTGCTTCATCGACTTTATTATTTCAACACCACAACATCTTCCTCCATATCTTTCCACAAACCAAATCCACAATTTCCCCATCATCTTTCTGACCAAACCACCGCAAATCACTAACGCATCCACTTTGTCATCAACGAACAGCAAATCCTCTTCTACCAACCCATACATCGATCACCACAATTCCTCCACTCCAGCAAATTATCATCTCAGTCCAAGTTTACACAGCTCCACCGCATCATCTCTGCCGACAAGCCATCTCCTCCCTGTAAACCAACAAATCCTCCTCATCACACCCCAACCGCATGCACAATATCACACACAATCCAGTCCTACCAATCACCCACTTCCCCTGCCCTTTTGATCATCAACAATTTTCTTCCGATCTTCCGCTTACACAGAAAAATATGCACAAAATCCTACCACAAGCCAAACATCATCAAACTTTCCCAACTCCTGATAAACTCCATCCTTCTCATCAATTCTACACAAATCAAATCGCACATACACCATTGATCTTCCAGCACTACCATTGACCAAACAATTTCCACCCCACATAAATCACCCTTTGGAAACCGCCATACTCCAATAACCCATCTTCATACCCTTTCTCAACTCCACACCGAACTTCCTCTCACCATCTACGTCATCACGCAACCACAAAACATCACAAATTCCGAAATTCAAATTCTCAATTAAACCCATCGCAAATTCTCACCAGCCAACTCCGATCAATACATCCTCATCATCCCCATACAAACCCCTCTCTACAAATCGGCTCAACCACAAACCAAAAAAAAAAAAAACACTCACTGCACTTCCATCATCCTCCACAAATACCATGTGCCTTGATGAACCCTTCCACAACCCAACAGTCCATACCCAGTTTGAAACCCCTATGCCCCAATCGCAAAGACCGAATCCTCAAGACCCGATTAGCAAACTCGAAGCTTCCAGAAATCGGAACCCACTACTCAACATCCGAAAAAAAAGAAAAAGAAAAAAAATAGGGGTCTGATTTGATGTCGATTTCTGCGAGAATCAATTTCTGAAACAAAATGGTGGCTTGCATTTAGTTTGGAGGATTATATTGGTGTAGTGGTGATTTGTTTCCTGAAATCAGAGGGGAGACTGATTTTTTTTTTTGGGGTAGTTGAAATTGTGAGAAAACGTTCTGTTTTGGAAAGAAATAAAGGGGAGAGATTTATGGTTTGAACAACATACTTGGGTCAAGTTTTGCATCGTGTTGTCTTTTATTCTTACAGAGTGCGTGCGTATTTTCAAGGTGGAAGAAAATTTAAATAGCTTGTATTGATTTAGGCCGTGTGAATTAGTTGAACGAGTGACCTTGTTTTGAATTAACATTACATATTTTGGTTTGCATCCGTTCGAATTTGTGAAACTCCTGTTTTGTGATTTACTTCAGAAACCAATAGGTGGTCTGACTGTTCGATTGGTGTGTCTTGCGTTCTGGTGGGGCGGCTTGACTCTCAGTTTTTTGTTTTTCGTTTATTTTGGTTTTCTTTACAAAATAAAAATAAAAATAAAATGAAGACCAAAATGAAGAAATAGTGTCGAGCTGCAAAGCAAAAATATTCATAGGACAAGCGGTGACAATAGCTGAATTTTAATCGTTGAAGCGCTACTCAAATTTTCTGGACGGACTGCCATACACCGCTGTAATATTTTCTAAACTCTACAGGTGCTCTGCTGCAAAGTAAAAATATAGAAATTGCTTGTAAAATCTTCTGTAGAGGCAGCGGCTTACTTGTACAATGTTTTAAATTTCTGCATTTGTTATTGTTTGATTTTTGTGGTTGACTGATATTTTCATAACTGAAATCTTCATTCTCATTGTTTTCAACAATAAAAATAGACGTTGCAAAATAATATAATTGAAAAGTGGCGCTTTGTGAAGTTGATTATCTCATATAATTGGATCGCAGATTTATAGTAGTTCAATTTATTGAACTGTTAGCAAAAGAGGTTGCATACTACCCGTAAAACATTGGTCGTATCCCTTAGTATTTATACTATACGTGAACGGCCATAAGACCCTCTTCCCCCTTCTAATTGAGTCAGTTAATTAATAGAGCACAAATCAGTATTTTATACTATTTTGAAGTGAGAATAATTTCTGTCTTGCCATGATTTCTTTAAAATGTCTGATTCAAAAAAATCATTGAGAGAAATGTATGATAATAATCGGAGTAGACGTCCTCTTGAAGAGTATGATTTTGAATTACAACTCATGAAGCAAGATTTTCCAAAATTTCATGAACCCAATGCCAACGATTTTCAAAATCTTCCAACTGACGAACATTTTCAAAATCATAGAAATGATCGAAATTACGATTTCAATTCTAACTTCAATAATTTCGATTATGGGCCACATACTCATCAAAACATCTTTGAACCCCAATATAGCTTTGATCAACATCAATACGGGGTTGTAAACCAAAATTTTCAAAATTATAGCCTATATCAACATCTTGAAAATAACCAAAATTGCAATTTTCACTCGAATTTTGACGGTTTTGGTTACGAATATAATTTCTATGATCAAAATGATTTCCAATATCACTGTCATTTTTCTGAAAATTCAAACAACCACCACATTGGAAATAATATTGATTGTGAAATTGATGTGGACTATAATTTTGAGAATCAAGAAATCCAAAATGAGAGCTCTCAAATCAACGATTCTAAAGAATATCATCTTAACGTTCTTAGAGAGAGGGTAGAAAAGCAAGATAGACAGCTTGATGAACTTCTTTCTTTAATGACATCTTTTAAAGAACAACGAGAGCAACAAAATCAAATTCAATGCGATGAATCAGGAAATAGTCCATTCTTTACTGATATTGAAAATTTTCAGATTACAACTTTGGAAATTGAGAATAACGATCTAAATGAAGTTGTTCAAAATTCAACAAATGATTTAGATTTCGATTCTTTTCAGGAAAAAGATTTAAGCTCAGATTTTGATCTTCCTCTTTCGGGCTGTGAGAAACTTGAAATATTTGAAATTGAACAGAATAAAAATGTTGAATTTTTCAATTCAAATTTAGAGATGGATTTTAATGAACATAAATTTTTTGGATTGTATGTGGGTGAGTTGCCAAATGAGGAAACTTCCAATGAATTTGAAGTTGTCAGTGTCAAAAATACGTTGCCAATGAATGAAATTGAGAAATGTGATCACATAGTCTTGAACAATACTCAGAATTCAAATTTCACTGAATTTATATACGATCACAAATTTTTGGATAATTACACTGATAAATTTGTTGACCACATGAATTACTTTTGGAATGTTAGCTTGGTTGAAAAACATCATGTTAGGATGACCCTAGACATTTATCTTCTGGACTATAAATCTAGGTATAAAGATGAGATGGTTTTCAAAAATCTTTGCTTATTAGAAAACATGCCTAAACATAGTGGGAATCTGATTCATCGGGCTAGAACCAAGTGTGGGGGGAAAGTTGGTGGAATTCTTTGCATCGCATGCATCATAAACACATATATCATTGTATATATGATCCATTCTTACATATAGTTAGGCTGCATTTCATTTTACAAATAATTTTGCATCTCATCCATCTTTGGGTGCTATCTTTCACATTTAGAAAACGTGTTAACAGTGTGGAAACTGTTTAGTTCTAGTGTGGGGGGGGGGGAGTCTGCATTTCATTCATTTTCATTTTTTTTATTTTTCTTTCTTTTTATTTTCATCCATTTAAATAGGACCATCATGCATTTTAGATCATAGTGACATGCCATTTTTTTTTTGAAATACGACTCAATTTAGATTGATACAGCAAAATAAGTTAAGGATTATTAATCAGTTGATATTATTTTTTTCTCTAAGCTTAGATCGAATAAGAAATATAATGAAAAGTTTAATTTTGAGAGATAATAGTGTAACCAGTACATAGTGAGATTCGTAGGTGATGGCCATGAAATCTATTTTATATTATAGTCTTTGTTTAAATAAGTGGAGGACTTAAAATACTTATATTGGCTTTTCCAATCTTTAAAACTAAGTTGTGTTAAGTTGAATTCGCGTAACTCTCTTTTGTGCTTATATTTTCAATAATAATAATAGTAATCCAAGGGTATCCAACATTGCTTGTATATCAAGCGTTGGTGTGCAAACCCGCCAAGCTCTATCTGACATGTTGTTGACAAAGTCAGCATTGGAATATCTTGGTCTCATTTTATGAGATTGGACACCTAAGGATTACCGACACGTTGTTGACAAAGTCAAAATCGGCCTGTACAATCCGCCAAGCTCTTTACCCACTCTCCGTTAGTCCGCATGGCAGTGCATGAGTGGTAAACCTTGGTCTTCTAAGTTAGGTGTATGTACTTAATCATAAATTTTAAAATTTTATAGAATAAAGAATAAGCGATGATGCCCAAACACTTCTTGACCTTATTGATTTGACTAGCCATACATGAGAAAATAATAATACCACTTTGCAAACTATGCCAAGCAAACTAAGAATCTATTTCATAGCTGCACTATGTTGTCGACCGAACTAACTGGCCAAACTGGAATTTAACATTTGAAAACTTGATTTATATTGAAAATTTGTGACAAGTTGAGGTATCTAAAATAAAATCAACTGACTAGAAATTGTTAACTTAATTTGTTGTACCACTTTCCTGAAACAAGTCGTGTTGTCATTTTTGTTTTCTTGTATATAACAATTGCATTCATGTAGTTACATTAGATCCACACATACTGCATTTGGATTTTGTGGGTAGTATCCGCTGAAAACCCTCATCATGAGACACCACTCGTCCTACTAGGGACACCTAGAGGTTTAACGGCTTGTTGCATACGCTCAATGCAATCGTGTTTCCTACGAAAGTGTGTCCTATCTAGTTAGTTTTTAATTTTTGTTTTACTCGAGGACGAGTAAAAGATAAGTGTGGGGGTATTTGATTAACATAGAAATGTGTTTATTTTATGCTCTTTTGTCTTATCTTTTGTATATAAATAAATATTACTTGGGTATTGCTTTGTTACTTTTACAGATATTCCAACCCAGCCCGCATGCAACCAGAAAAGTAGAGAAATGGAGATCAAATTGCTATATATTTATATTTTGAAGAATTGTAGATGAAGATCCCACATCTAGTTGCTGTTGGACAAGAAAATGATTGATAAAAAGGCCATGGACATCTCAAATCAAGGGAGGCTTGTCAAAGAACCAAGAGGAAAAGAAGAAAGGCCAAAAATTTAATAGATTTAACTAAGGCCCATTTGAGATTCTCATTGTAAACTAATTAGTGATGTAATGGCTAGGCCCATTTGTAATTAGGGTTAGGGTTTGGTTATCTCCCATAAATACCCTTGTAATATCATTGTAGCCACCATCCTATCCCATATTTTCTCTTCTTCTCCGTTAATAAAATTTCTAGTTCTTTTTTATTTTCTGCAATTTTCTATTTCTTAGCAACTAGTGCCATCTACACAATTAGATTTGGTAGAGCACTAGTTGTATTTTGCATTTATTTTCATTAGTGATTAGTCGTTTGATTAGTTTCAACGACAATCCTAATTTTACTCTTTGTTTGTCATTTTATTCCTGCAATTTAATTTCTGCTTTTTAATCGCTTTCCTAGGTTAAATTGGATTTGATTAGACTCGGATCTGATTCATAGTTTCATTTTAATTTCCAATTGAAAATTGTGATTTGATCATCGGTTCAGTTAGATCTGTTCTGAATCAAATTACAGTTTCAATTTTGTTTTGTTTTCAAAATCAACCTCCAAAGTTTTGTCTAACTCGCCCAAGAGATTAGATAAATAATTTGAATTTAATTTGCCTCCCTGTGTTCGACCTGTATGCTACACACCTGTGCGCTTGCAGTATTATTTCATAAATCGCGCTTTTCTAGTTCATAGGGAAGCGACGATCAACCGTCTGTAATATCTTTGATTTAAATTGTTGTTTAATTATTTGAAATGAGATTGAACTCAGTCTTTTCAAGTAATTCTTGAATACATATAATTTAAATCATTTAATATCGTTAATATTATTTTATAACGATTTATCTCCATTTTAATATATATAAATAGCCTAATTTAATTTAACGACGCTTCAGGTCAACTGGCGGTCCTAGCGCTATTTTGACCCAAATTTGATTTATACATTTCTCGAAATCTAACCGTTGGATTTTAACAAAATTAATATCGTTGGAAAGATCTTCCCAAAGCAGACATAAAAGTTCCAGTTTTGGGAAAATCTGACGGTCGGACCTTTCGGTATAATTGATTAAAATTACGATTCCGAAACGCAAACAACTGCGCGTGATTTGTTTAATTTTAATTTATATTTACATGTATAAATATAAATCGTTCGACGATTTCGCTAACATATTAAAAATGATGGTTTCAACAAACAAAGCATATATTAGTACTTAAACATTTTCCTATTTTACTAACATATAAAATGTAACATTTTAATTACAAATCCTATTTTGACCTATAATCCCTTTTTATCTAAATGTCCACATAAAATGTGACATTTTTAAGGAAACTTAATAAACATTAAAATGTCCCTTTTAATCTCTTTTCCAATGTACATGTTATTTTTATTAATGAATCATTTTAAATATTAAAAATATTTCTTTTTAATGTTTAAATAATTTGCTAATAAACATGTCACTTTAAATAATGAATCATTTTATACATTAAAAATGTTTCTTTTTAATGTTTACACAATTTTGACCATTCTTGTGTTCACATATATACAATAAAAGAAAGTTTCATTGTCTAACCAATTCCAACATTTCATATGCATAAATAAAAAGAAGAATTTTATTTATACAACAATTCTATATTTTATATGACAAATAAAAAAGAGAATTTTATTGTATACATGTATTCTATATTTCATATGACATAAAAAAAGGGTTTTATTGTCTACATGTATTTTGTATTTCATATGTATAAATAAAAAGAAGAATTTTATTTATACAACAATTCTATATTGTATATGACAAATAAAAAGAGAATTTTATTTTCATAACATTTTCAATGTTTAACATGACAAATAAAAAGAAGATTTTATTGTCATAACATTTTCTATGTTGCTAATGACCAGTCAAAAGAAGATTTTATTGTCATAACCTTTTCTATGTTGCTAATGGCAAGTAAAAAGAAGATTTTATTGTCATAACGTTTTCTATGTTGCTAATGACAAGTAAAAAGAAGATTTTACTTGCATAACATTTTCTATGTTGCTAATGACAAGTAAAAAGAAGATTTTACTTGCATAACATGTTCTATATTTTCTAATGATAAATAAAAGAAAATTTTACTTGCATAACATGTTCTATAATTTCTAATGATAAATAAAAGAAAATTTTACTTGCATAACATGTTCTATAATTTCTAATGATAAATAAAAGAAAATTTTACTTACATAACATGTTCTATATTTTCTAATTCAAAATAAAAGAGCATAACATGTTCTATATTTTCTAATGATAAATAAAACAAAATTTTACTTGCATAACGTGTTCTATATTTTCTAATGCTAAATAAAAGAAAATTTTACTTGCATAACATGTTCTATATTTTCTAATGATAAATAAAAGAAAATTTTACTTGCATAACAATTTCAATGTTTTCTAGTGACAAATAAAAAGGATATTTTTATTCGTATACAATTCTATTTTAAACATGACAAATAAAAAGGATATTTTTATTTGTATACAAATCTATTTTAAAGATGATAGATAAAAAGGATATTTTTATTTGTATACAATTCTATTTTAAACATGACAAATAAAAAAGATATTTTTATTTGTATACAATTCTATTTTAAACATGACAAAAAAAAAGGATATTTTTATTTGTACACAAATCTATTTTAAACATGACAAATAAAAAGGATATTTTTATTTGTATACAATTCTATTTTAAACATGACAAATAAAAAGGATATTTTACTTGTATACAATTCTAACTTACTCCATTATATTCAATTAAATCAACAGATCACCATAAACAGCATCAACCAATTCAAATCAAATCGCGTACAACAGCAAACTGAATTTAACAGCGTATATGTAAGAATTTCTAAACACGATAATAATTAATTAATTTTAATTATTTAAATAACAAATCTCACTGTGTTTTGTATTTTCCCAAAAATTTCAGGTTGATCTAAATTCTATGGTCAATTCTTAAACGAAGAAGACTCCGCCACGATCCAAACAATTCTTGTTTCACGCGATTCCGATAATGTATGAATAAGTTATGAATTTTTTTGTGTTGACAAAATTTTTAAAGTAATTAATTAAATAATTTAATTAGAAAATTACCTTTCTTCTTCCCCCTAAAAACCACGGCCGCAACTTCTCGTGATAGTTCAAAACTAGGTCTCCAGTTTTCGATCAATCCGCTGAGCTTCGTCACAATCCGACCACACCATGCGGTCGAGCTCAATCAGCCCAGGGAGGTGCGGCGGCGGCACAAATGACGGGTCTTTCTGAGGTTGGTGCGATCAGAATATGCTATTTCAGGTAGTGTTATGCGTATGGATGTGAAGATTGAAAAGAATACTACAATTTTGTCAAAAGGAGTGAGGGATTTCATTGAATGGATGGAGAGTTATTGGGGAAGAAAGGTTCGAAGGTTTCTGGCCATGGACTACGGTGGCGGTGGATCTATTTCTGAATTAGGTTTTTAGGATAATGTATATTTATAATAAAATATTATTCAATTCTCTAGTTTACAAAAAACCCGTTAATTCATAATAACTCCAAATTCAGCTCAACGAATGTTGCCCCTAGCCAAATACCCCTATTTCGGACACAATGCACTAGGTCTCATTAGCCCGTTTGATCGTTTCAGTCCATTTTTCTTTAATTTAAAATATAAATCATTTAATTATTTAATTTGATCATACATTTTAATTTACCGGGGCCACATACTCACTCCAAAAATTCCCCAAAAATAAATCTAGCTATGTTTTGACGATACGGTCCCAACTAAACTAATTTCATCGAATTTAGAGACAGTTTGAAAAATGGCCTTTTTAACGGTCGATCAAATTCAACAAAAATTATCGAACACATTTTAATTTACCAGCACACATATTAATTTTAAAAATTATGGAAATTTTAACCTAGCAATAATTTGACATTCCGGATCCAACAAAAATGGTTTCATTAAAAACAGAGGTCATTTGCAAAATCGCTATTTTTAATAGCTTTAATAAAAATGGAATTTTTAAATTATGCCATATTTTTCAACAAATTTTCTTAAAATTATTTTTTTTAAATTGGTTCTGATTTTCCAGGTTGTTACAATCTCCCCCACTTAAAAATTTTTCGTCCCCGAAAAGGAAATAATAGAAAAGTAGGAAACAAAACGGAAAATGCAAAATATTGTAAATGTACCTCAACACAAGAGCTACTCAGAGATATCCACTCTGCACTTGGGGCAAGCCTGTTTGATGCTATCCTCAGTCTCCCATGTGCAGTCCCTAGGATCTCCGCTCTATTGCACTTTGGCTAAGTGGATCCTCTTGTTCCTCGGAATTCTGGTCTCTTTGCCAACAATTTTCACTGGCTCCCTTCTCATCGCTAAGCTCGAGGTAATCTCCAAATCTTGTTGTGTTTCTTCCACCACAATCAAGTCTGGATCATGTATATGCTTTCGAAGTTGAGACACATGGAATACATCATGCACCCCTGGCAACAAGTCCGATAACTGAACTCTGTAAGCGAGAGTTCTAATTCTTTCGAGAATAGGAAATGGACCAAGGAATCTCGGTGCCAACTTCCCAGTCTTCCCGAAATGAACTACACCTCTCAATGGGGAAACCCTCAAGTACACATAGTCGCCGACTGCAAATTCTAAATCCCTTCTTCTTGAATCTGCATAGCTCTTCTGTCGACTCTAAGCAGTCCGAAGTCGCTTCTTAATGAAATAAACTTTATTTGATGCTTCACGAATCATGTTGGGACCCAAAACTAACTGATTGCTTGGTTCCACCCAACATGCGGGAGATCAACATGGCCTGCCATATAATGCTTCAAAGGGCGACATCTGCAAGCTTTCTTGGTAACTGTTATTATAAGAGAACTCAACCAAATGCAGGTGATTTTCCCATGACCGGCCAAAATCAAGAATGCATGCCCGCAACAAGTCTTCTAGTATACGGTTCACCCTCTCAGTCTGGCCATATGTCTGAGGATGATATGCAATGCTCAGATTTAACTTTGTCCCCAGCTCCTCTTGGAATGCTTCCCAGAATTTACTAGCAAATATCGGATTACAATCACTAACAATGCTACTAGGAACTCCATGTAGACTAACAATCTCTCTGAAATAAAGCTACGCCAGACTTCGAGCTGTTCTATTAGATCAGACAGGAATAAAATAGGCGGTCTTCGTGAAACGATCTACGATCACCCATATACTATCATTGCCTTTCCTGTTCCGGGGCAAGTCATTAATGAAATCCATATAAATTTGATCCCACTTCCAATTTGGAGCTTCTAGTGGTTGCAACAATTCTGCGAGCTTTTGTTGATCGCTTTTGACTTGTTGGCAAGTGGAACACCTACTAACATATATGGAAATGTCTCTCTTCATCGCCTTCCACCAGAATGTGCGCTTGAGAACATGATACATGTTACTTACTCCTGGATGGATTCTAAGTTTAGATTTGTGGCATTCATCCCTTACTTCTCTTTTAAGCTCATGAATATCTGGCACACAGATTCACCCTTACAATCTAAGAGTCCCCTTAGTGTCAATCTGGAAGCTTGAAGCTTTGCCCTTTAGAACTCATTCACTAATCATCTGAATAAACTTATCGTTTTTCTAATGAGCAGGGATCTTATCAATTAATGAAGACGTAATGATGAGATTGGCAATGATCGCATTCTTTCTGCTAAACGCATTCGCCACAACATTGGCTTTTCCTGGAGTATACAAGATATTCAAATCATATGCCGCAAGAAACTCTAACCAACGCTGCTGTCTCAAATTCAAGTCTTTCTGGGTGAACAGATACTTCAATGATTTGTGATCTGTATATAATTCGAACTTTTCACCCAAAAGATAGTGCCTCCATATCTTTAAAGCAAACACAATAGCTAACAGCTCAAGATCATGAGTAGGATATATCTTCTCATGCGGCTTCAACTAACGGCTAGCATAAGCAACTACTTTGCCCCTTTGCATTAACACTGCACCAACACCTGCAATAGAAGCCTCAGTATAGACTGTCAAATCTTGATTGCCATCAATAATGGTCAACGCTAGAGCAGTAGTCAACCTCAATTTCAGCTCTTGGAAAGCTGCCTCACATTCAGGTGTCCAGTTAAACTTTGTATGCTTCTTAGTAAGCTTCATCAATGGACAAGATAGCTTCGATAAATCTTTAAGGAATTTCCGATAATAGCCAGCCAATCCTAGGAAACTTCTAACTTCTGTTGGAGTGCTAGGCTGCTTCCGATTCGAATAGCTGAGATCTTTCCTAGGTCTAATGAAATTCCTTCCTTCGATACTACATGACCGAGCAACTTCGGTTCTTCTTGCCAGAATATGCATTTAGAAAATTTGTCTTTTAACACATTCTTTCTCAGAATTTCCAAAACTTCTTTCTATTGCTTTTCATGCTCAGCAGTGGATTTAGAGAAGATTAAGATGTCGTCAATGAAAACCAACACAAATTTATTCAAGATATCGCGGAATACTCTGTTCATCAGGTCGACAAAGTAAGCAGGAGCGTTATATAGGCCGAACGGCATTACTAACCACTCGTAGAATAATTCTTTAACAACAACAATATTTGTTATTAAAAGGATATTTTTAATAACAAAAATATTAAACATGAGTATTTCGGACAAAGTAAGCAGGAGCGTTATATAGGCCGAACGGCATTACTAACCACTCGTAGAATTAAACGGCATTACTAACCACTCGTAGAATAAATCTTTAACAACAGCAATATTTGTTTTAAACATGACAAATAAAAAGGATATTTTTATTTGTATACAATTCTATTTTAAACATGACAAATAAAAAGGATATTTTTATTTGTATACAATTCTATTTTAAACATGACAAATAAAAAGGATATTTTTATTTGTATACAAATCTATTTTAAACATGACAAATAAAAAGGATATTTTTATTTGTATACAATTCTATTTTAAACATAACAAATAAAAAGGATATTTTTACTTGTATACAATTCTAACTTAATCCACTATATTCAATTAAATCAATAGATCACCACAAACAACATCAACCAATTCAAATCAAATCGCGTACAACAACAAACTGAATTTAACAACGTATATGTAAGAATTTCTAAACACGATAATAATTAATAAATTTTAATTATTTAAATAAGAAATCTCACTGTGCTTTGGGTTTTCCCAAACATTTCAGATCGATCTAAATTCTCTGGTCGCTTCTAAAACAAAGAAGACTTCGCCACGATCCAAACTATTCTTGTTTCACGCGATTTTGATAATGTTTGAATAAGTTATGAATTTATTTGTGTTGAGAATATTTTTAAATTAATTAATTAAATAATTTAATAAGAAAATTACCTTTCTCCTTCCCTCTAAAAACCACGGCAGTAACTTTTCATGATAGTTCAAAACTAGATCTCCAGTTTTCGATCAATCCGCTGAGCTTCGTCACAATCCGACCACGCCATGTCGAAGAGGAAGGAGGCGCACTCAGAGTGGGCCCTACGCGATCGAGCTCGATCATCCCAGGGAGGTGCGGCGGCAGCGCAAACGACGGGTCTTTCTGGGGTTGGTGGCGATCAGAATATGCAATTTCAGGTAGTGTTATTCGTATGGATGTGGAGAATGAAAAGAGTACTACAATTTTGTCAAAAGAAGTGAGGGATTTCACTGAATGGATGGAGAGTTATTAGTGGAGAAAGGTTCGAAGGTTTCTGGCCATGAATTACGATGGCGGCGGCTCTATTTCTGAATTAGGATTTTAGGTTAATGTATATTTATAATAAAATATTATTAAATTCTCTAGTTTACAAAAAACCCGTTAATTCCTAATAACTCCAAATCCAGCCCAACAAATGTTGCCCCTAGCCAAATACCCATATTCCGGACACAATGGACTAGGTCTTATCTGCCCATTTGATCGTTGCAGTCCATTTTTCTTTAATTTAAAATATAAATCATTTAATTATTTAATTTGATCGTACATTTTAATTTACTGAGGACACATACTGACTCCAAAAATTCCAGAAAAATAAATCTAGCTATGTTTTGATGATACGGTCCCAACAAAATTAATTTCATCGAATTTGGAGACAGTTTGAAAAATGTTCTTTTTAACGGTCGATCAAATTCAACAGAAATTATGAACACATTTTAATTTACCACGCTCACATATTAATTCCAAAAATTATGGAAATTTAAACCTAGCAATTATTTGACATTCTGAATCCAACAAAAATGGTTTCGTCAAAAAGGAGGTCGTTTGCAAAATGACTATTTTTAATAGCTTTAATATTATTTAAAAATGGAATTTTTAAATTATGGCACATTTTTCTACAAAATTTCTTAAAATATTTTTTTATAAATTGGTTCTAATTTTCTATGTTGTTACAGTCGAAGAAAAAACAAATTGCTTTTAAAGAAGCTACATGCATCTTCAACGACAACAGAACTCAATGCTTAAACATTAGACTAATTTCTTCTGCTTTCTGTGAAGAACACGGTCAGAGAAAATCATTGTCAATAACACCAGTGGTAACCTTTTTTATCTAAATTGTGTGTACAATAATTATCTCCCAACTTGTTTGGGACCAACTTGTTTGGGATGTATGACTTTGTTGTTGTTGTTGTGTGTACAATAACTATCTGTTTTGATTTTTATGCACAACAGTAACAAAGTTATACAACATACTGTCAATAAAAGAAAGTAATGCAATATACTATCATTAAAAGATAAATGCATTTATCTTTTTAACAAAGAATTATAAACATTAACAATTACAAATTCATAATCAATTATGAGAATTTCATAATCAAATATAACATCAGTTCTATCAGTACTTGTTAGCTTCAAAATACGGATTATGTTGCTTTAATTTGTAATATTTGATACCAAGTTGATTTTTTTAATGATTAGAGACACACTAAATTGGATAAATAGCAAATACTATATCTTAATAACAAACAATACGAAAAAAAATACATTTAAACAAATATTCTATTTATATTCATTATTTAAAATTATTACATACCATATAAAATGTTGTTTAAAGCTCAAATAAAAATGACAAAATCATTTCAATATTAAACTGGAAGAAAAGATAAATACGTTTAGCTTTATCATTATTGGATTTAATTAGATGTTTAGATATGCTAATATTCGAAAATAATTGATATATGTCATATAAGTTTATTGTTTTAACGATTATTTGAAATTATTACACTGCTTATAAACCCTGTTTCCAAACTATGTCAAAAAGATAAATAATATTATCTTTTTGTACACATTATTGTGCATGCATGGTATTGTTTGGATGATACAGCATTTAATTTCTGTTTAGTATTGTTTTCATACACTATAATAATATTTAAATCATCCTAAACTAATAATAAGATTTTCATGAATGCAGGAACAATCTGACCATGAATAGTATGAACCGACTAATACTAAAATACAAACAAAGTCTGATAAAGAAAATACAAAGTCAAATAACTAAAGTAAGGACAAAAATACTGACTTGGATAATGCAGATAACTAAAGTGAGGAAACAAATACTGACTTGGATGATGTAGATAACTATGAAGTCGTGGAAATAGGGAGAAAAAAATAAAAAAGCAACAGTACACTGGCACATATAGATGCAATTTAGATGCAATCTATAAAGTGATGTCAGTTATTAAAAAGGAAAATATTCTTTCTCAGGAAGCAAAAGATTTCATAAAGAAAACACCTTTTAAAAACATTCTTAAATTTTTTCTCAATAATTCAATATCAAGACAAGATATAAGAAAATGTGCTTCAAATCTAGATGATATAATTACTTCTTTTGATGTTACTGAAAATGCTTTTTAAGTGGGAGACAAAATTTTGAAAATAACTCCCAAAGGAGTGAGTCTTATATATGGAATACCACTAGCTGGAGAGGAATTATTTCCTATTCCGGCTTCAAGCAAGACTTTTGCCATGGAAAGTTTTTGTAACGACCCGGGAAAAAAAATCGACAATCGGGTCTTCGACAACAATACATAAACCCATATCGCTTGCCAAAAACCCAAGTATCGAACCCCCAGATTGTCAATAGAAATAAATTAGAGGGTGAGAATAGAAAGAAAGAAATATTAGAATAGAAGAAAGAAGAAGAACACATCAGAATCTCACAGCGGAACGAATAAAATATAATATAACAAATCTTTTATACAAAACTGTATATACATACCAATCATCAGAGTTCAACAGATATCAATCACAGCGGAAAACAAACTTTATATAACTAGCGGTGAAGTCACCTGCTTCCAGCTCCTGAAACTCCAAGCGAACCTAACCTGTAAATATGCTTGGTCTGACCCGAGCACATTTGATTTAAAACAAAATACACCGGGTCATTCTGGAATACTATCAGTGATAAATTCACATAACACACACTTGTTTAACTTTGGAAAGTCCTTTCTGAAATCAAAGGATAATAGTAAGACCAGTCCACACATAAACACGGACGGTTTTTTTTTACCTTACTATAACCCAAAACCTTTTTGAAATCATATATTGATCTGATATTATCATAATTTCTAAATACAAGTAAATATCAATCTAGAGGAACGCTTGCATCTCACGCTCCCCATATATAGTATACAATCCAAAACCGCGGGCGCTTATTGGGTATTGGATTCCAACTTGACAAGGTATGGGTCCACCTTCCGATCGTGTATCTCTAGAGGCGAATACACTGGGTTTAACAAGAACGTCTAGCAACCCGGCCCTCACATGACCGACCACTCATTTCGCTTGAGTGTATCTAATGTATATCATCGACGGTTGGGATCAGCAACCGTCTGCCCGAAAAGGGACAGCATCGAAACATAGATTAAAGAAGCAAAAGGAATTTCTCTAGATAGGTGATCATACACCCTAATGGGAGCGACCCACATAGCCATGCTGCCTGCCCGATTTTTGTCATTTCCCGGTTGATGAGGCTTGAGGCTAGAATCTCTTTTCTTCGAACATCTGGCCATCATTCACTTTGAATGCCACATCGTCAGATCCGCCAGATATCACTAATTGACGTCCACAAAAATACTCTAGTTATTTGGCTAGAGAAAACCATTTCTCCGCCACCAACTATCGTACGTTTGAAGAAATCAACGTACGCGATCCCTTTGGAAATACTCTGTCAGACATCCGTCCATACAAGTCATCCAGGAACAGGATGAACCGAAGGTACTCTCCTACTGCATCCAATATAGGAATCACCCCATGGATTAGTAGCGAGAAGTCCTTGCAAACCGTGGATTCCAACCACGACAGAACCACAGTTTATCTCTGGCCGCTAAACCAGAGATTCTTAGCAGTTCCTCCGCTTTTGAAGATCCACGGTCTTCAATGCTCCATCTCGACCGTCTTCAAATCTCTTCACGTATTTGTTGGTCGGAATGGTTTTCGAATGTAAATTCGATCCCGGTCTTTCCATACCAACAATCGTATTGGTCTGGTTTGATAGTCGGTGTTTTAACTATCAAAGAACAAATGTGTCAATAAAATGGTTTCACTGGTTCAGCAATTGGCATGACTTGGCCTTTTAAAATATATTTGACAAAATGGTTAATTAACTCTAATTTTTGACTTAACTCTATTCGCTTGACTCTAGATCGCAGCGATCACAATGGTTACGCCTGATTCCCTCAGGAAACATCCGTCCGCCGTAGGCTGTCTGCAGCCCTGCGAATTACGCTAGCAGTCGTACACAATGGTAGCTTTTCCTGAATAACTATGTTTGGCTAACTCTACCTCAATTACTATACTTTATCAACTCTAACTTGAATAACAATTTTTTTATATATTTTGAAATTAATATTCTTATTCCCTTAAACCAATATTGTAATATTGCTAAATTTCCCAAAAACCTCGCATCAGAGTTTGATATTCCTCATATAGGATAAAACCAATCTCAACGCTTCACTCGTTCCCGACTAATACTATTCCTTGATAATAGGGATGCCAACCAAGTTGGGGTATTTTGGTTACCTCTCAGACCTTAGTCGACAACCTTCTCACCTCAGAATAATATTAGTTTAACCACTAATGACACAATCACATTTCCCCTTTGATTCCCTTTTTGGATTTCAACCTGGTTTTTAAAACCCATCTTTTATTTGAAATCCTAGTTAAGGTCTTTACTTAATTTTTTGATTTAAGTAAATATCCCCCAAAACACCACTTAATCTTCAAGCATTCTTTCCCTTTATAACACTTGGATTATAATATAAATCCCTCGACCAATGATTTGGTTCCATATATTTGGACATTCTATAATAGACCCTTATTGTCTCTTTTGGGCTAAACCTTATCATCAGTTGGTCACTTATTAAATTAATTCCCATTTATCACATCTTGTTTGAAACTTGGACTTTACAAATCCTTTTATTTAAATCCTTACTTGGCATCAACTTGAATTCACCACTTTGAATCACTTTAAATTAAAGAATAATTTTCTTTAACATCTACTATATTAAAATATAGTTAATTTTAACCTTAACCCAAAAATAGCATTTTTATCATGGTTACACGCTTACTAAAAAAAAACAATTTAGGTTATTAGCAATAACCAGTTCCATATTCTCTTTAGATTTTTAGTTAATCAAAGATTAACTATGCTTTAACTCTATTCGTTACACTTTAACGAATATTTAAACCAATACCTAGCCCTTTGTCTATTTTACTCGAATACGGTGGATTAACCAACCGTACACATCAGTTATCTATTAACTGAGTCCATTTTGTCATTTTCCCTTTTCTTAAATTTATCGAATACCTAATTGATTACAAATCAACCTTTAATTGTTTGAAAACAATTTGTCTAATTTAGCCAACCTGTAGATAAGCTTTTGGGTTTCCTCTGCTGCCAAAACTGCTATAAACTCTTTTCATAATCCCTTTGGAAACTCGTTTAAAACATCTTTAATAAATTCCCTTTTTAATTAAATTAATCAACTAACTTAATTAATTTAAAACACTATTTAATTGTTAAATAAACAAAAATTCTCTTTTACCAATCCGTTGGTAAACCCTTGACTTTTCCCTTTTAAACTGGTTAAACCATTTAACTAATTTTCTTTATAACTCGATCCAATATATTTATTTTAGATTTCCAATTTAATCACTTATATAAAATAATGGAAAACCTCAATTTGGTTATAAATAAATTTATAACCTTAAACCCACGTCAACTCACTGAGTGTCCACTGACGTCAGAAATAACATATTGATGCCATTCACTGCCAATTACCAAATCAACGCTGTCGATTGATTTTAAACACAACACAGGTGGATATAATTTCAACCATCACACTCAGACAGGTTTTGGTGTTAATCAGGGTAAACAGTTCATATATATGCACAACAATCAAAAATACATTTTATTTGAGGAATCCGGTCGGATCCCTCCAACCTGTTCTTCTCTGTATCACAGACGTCAGTTGATAACAATATATGAGTTAAACAAATAATCAACTGCAATCAATCAGAAGATAACAACCAATTGCATCCATCGCATCCAAACAGCCAATTTAACTGTAAACTGCAAAATATATTTAACTGTGAATGTACCACATCACAGTATTCCAGAAGGTGTGAGAATTAACTCACCAGAGTTTGTTTTGGTCGACGGTTGACGCGTTTGTTGCTTTTAATTTTGACCGACCGTCCAAAATTAGCTGAATTTTCAACAGTGTCGGATTGACTCTTAGTCAGTGCCATCGTCTAGATCTTGTCCCTGCGATCCCAATGCAACTGACGGCGTGTAAATCCGATAACATTCGAGTGAGATATCGTAAAATGAATTTTATAAACAAATTAAATTTAAAACTTGAAATTTCTTTGAATTAAAATCTTTGGGCCTTACCTTAAATCATCGGCCCATAAAGGATCCGACCCGGTTTGCCACTTAAAACCCTCATCCACCCGTTTACTTCTCATTACACTCCAGCCGCCTCAAATCAATACTCCAGACCGAACCCTAATCCCTAAATTAAAACCCTAAGCCCTCATTCAATCTTCAGCAACCGAGATTCAGGGCGTCGCAGCCTATTTTCGCCGTCGATCTATCACCATGGCGTCGCGATTAAGCCCCTCCCGTCTTCATCACGTGGTAACGAGCGATCGGTTTCAACAGATGAAAGCTAAGTTTTTCTCTTTCGGTTTGTTTTGATTTTCGTATGGATTTTTGAACGGAATTTCTTTTCTGAGTTACTGCGTTCGAATGAGTGGATGAACACTTGCCTGAATACATATTTATAGTTGCGGTTTTACTGAGATTTTGAATCATAGATTTCCTAGACTTAGTTGTCCCTAGATTTTAGGCGTTTACCTTTCACCTCAGTTGTATTATCATCTGTTTGTAATAGCACAGAGAATGGTGTAGTTTTTTGTGATGGATTTGTGTACTGTTTTTGCTCAATAACCGAGTGTCCCTATGTGGATTAGGTTCAGCTAAGAGTTGTCCATTCGACATGGTAATATGCTGTCCGTATTGTCTTGTCCCTATGGTCTGAAAATCTTATGGATTGAATGAAATATAGTGGGTTTTGCGTTGGGTTTTCAGCAATTTGCTCTGTCCAAAATAATCGTTCAGCTTTATAGATTTTTAGACTGAAACAGCTATATATACTTAGCTGTTGAATTCATTTATTTTTCCCTATATTGATTTGGTATACATAGCCTGTTCGAGTTGTATTGTCTATAGGGTCTATTGAATTGTTTATTGAATTGCAGATTTTATTTTCTCCTTTTCGATATGGTTGTAAAGATTTTGTGGTACTTTCCCTCCTGTTCACTTATCTGTGCATTTTACATTCTTAGCTGTAAAAGTACATAGCTGTTTCTAGCTATGCCCTTACTGTTCAGGATTGATGTATATGTTTTCCACAGATTTTAGATATTCGATTTTTCTCTTTGAGCTATTTTCTTATATCACTTTTTTTTCTTTTCTTTTCTTTGATTTGAAATCTTTCCACTGTTTACATACCTATACTTTCCTAGCACTTTCCTAGCTATTAATAGCTGTATTTTTTTCTCTCTTTTTCTCAGGTTTGATGGCAGTGAAGATTTGTTGGATTTCCAGAATTTGTCGGTCTGTTCAAAAGGATATTCCAGGAGTTGTTCATTCAACATTTGGATTGAAATGTTGAAATTTCTTTTTCAGTTTTAAATGACAATGATCGTACATGTACATATATTGATTTGATAAATCAAAAATGTAAATTTTCTTCTTCTTTACTATTCTGGATTCGCATTATACTGTTTTATATATATGGTGCATAAATGTGTACATTCTACTCATCTTGCACTGTTTCATGATCTGTTTGGATTTGATTTTTTTTTCCACATTGTTTTGTATATTCACTTGAAGAATATGGATTGTATTTGCCATGTACATTAGCTATTTCAAATCTTTATTTTCTGTTCTGTGGTTTTGTTTGTTCTTAGTAATGGGTGTAAATAACACATAGTGTCATATTTTAAAATCTGTTATGTAATAATTGTTATTTAAAAGAGTTGAACAAATTTGTAATCCTGATGTGTAATGTTAAACCAAATCATTCCATTGTATATTGACGACGTACAATGTCTCAATCATAACTCAATTCTATTCAAACCAATACTTAATCCACATACATAAAAATGCTGATGCTACCCAATCCAATGTCAAACTATACAAACTTCATCATTTCAAATGTCATCTCCTTCAACTTCCCCTTCCTCCTCCTATGACACTACAGTCTTCTCATCGTCCAGTACTTCTACCTCTCGTGTTTGCTTTCACTACAGTCATTTACCTTGTAGTTTGTTTATAATAAAATTATATATATTAACCGTTCCGATGTCGTTTTAATAACAAATATATTTATAAAATTAAATATAAACAATATTTAAACCATTTTAACTCGCTCGTTCACATTATACAGCAAATTCGACATTTTCTCAATATCCCGAAAGTAAAATATTATTATATTATTAATATAAATTTAAAATGGCCAAATGCCCTTATTTAAATTCAAATAAATACTTTAAATGAATAAAATATTCAAATAAATGGTCAGAAAAATACGGGACATTACATTCTTCCCCCTTAAAATAATTTCGTCCTCGAAATTGCTAAGGTAAGAAAAATGTCGCAAATTCCATTTACTTTAAAAATATATTTTATTCTTAAGCAAAAACCAATTAATTATTGTAAAACAAAATTTCCAAAAATTATCAAAAATATTTTAACACATTAAACTCTCGGAAAAATTTAGCCGACTCTTCCCTACATGGAGGGACTTCTGCGATATTGCCGAAACACGTAATATCGACCTATACATTCGGAAAACAAAAACCAAAACCCAAAATTTATATTTTCGCGTAAGCGTACCTTTTGGCGGCATTATACGCGATAAGCGATATATTTTATTCTCGAGCTTGCTTAGTTATAACGCAGTCCTATTCCAACTGGATTCAATTACTCCAGAATTTCTCTCTTGAACTGATTTAAAGCTGAACTGACTCGTCAGCACCTGTTCTCAATTTCAAACAACTCATTAGTTATCAACCAATGTCAAATGGGTTCAAAACATCCATACCGTTCATATCAATCCGTTTCTACACACAGTTCAACCCACACGAGATCATAATTATTTATAATCACTTCACTTTATTTCTTCAATTATCCATTCAAATTTATTCATCTGGATTGATTATCTAACTTATTTATTCCACATTGGTTTTAACCAAATCGATTCATGTTCAGATTTATATTCAAGCAATCACAACACAAATCCAAACATATCATTCAACCTAATATCAACAAACCCAACTAATTTGCCCATATTACAATAAACATTACTTTTATTTTATATATAAAATAAATTGGGCAAAAACAAATTTCAAAAATAATTTTATATCAAAATACAAATACGCGCTCTCATATATCTATACGAACTTAATCTAGGGTACTGCTGACCCCATCTCTATTGAGCCACACCACAGAGCCAAGGTTATCTCTAAACCAATAGCTCTGATACCACTGTAACGACCCGGGAAAAAAATCGACAATCGGGTCTTCGACAACAATACATAAACCCATATCGCTTGCCAAAAACCCAAGTATCGAACCCCCAGATTGTCAATAGAAAGAAATTAGAGGGTGAGAATAGAAAGAAAGAAATATTAGAATAGAAGAAAGAAGAAGAACACATCAGAATCTCACAGCGGAACGAATAAAATATAATATAACAAATCTTTTATACAAAACTGTATATACATACCAATCATCAGAGTTCAACAGATATCAATCACAGCGGAAAACAAACTTTATATAACTAGCGGTGAAGTCACCTGCTTCCAGCTCCTGAAACTCCAAGCGAACCTAACCTGTAAATATGCTTGGTCTGACCCGAGCACATTTGATTTAAAACAAAATACCGGGTCAGTCTGGAATACTATCAGTGATAAATTCACATAACACACACTTGTTTAACTTTGGAAAGTCCTTTCTGAAATCAAAGGATAATAGTAAGACCAGTCCACACATAAACACGGACGGTTTTTTTTTACCTTACTATAACCCAAAACCTTTTTGAAATCATATATTGATCTGATATTATCATAATGTCTAAATACAAGTAAATATCAATCTAGAGGAACGCTTGCATCTCACGCTCCCCATATATAGTATACAATCCAAAACCGCGGGCGCTTATTGGGTATTGGATTCCAACTTGACAAGGTATGGGTCCACCTTCCGATCGTGTATCTCTAGAGGCGAATACACTGGGTTCAACAAGAACGTCTTGCAACCCGGCCCTCACATGACCGACCACTCATTTCGCTTGAGTGTATCGAATGTATATCACCGACGGTTGGGATCAGCAACCGTCTGCCCGAAAAGGGACAGCATCGAAACATAGATTAAAGAAGCAAAAGGAATTTCTCTAGATAGGTGATCATACACCCTAATGGGAGCGACCCAGATAGCCATGCTGCCTGCCCGATTTTTGTCATTTCCCGGTTGATGAGGCTTGAGGCTAGAATCTCTTTTCTTCGAACATCTGGCCATCATTCACTTTGAATGCCACATCGTCAGATCCGCCAGATATCACTAATTGACGTCCACAAAAATACTCTAGTTATTTGGCTAGAGAAAACCATTTCTCCGCCACCAACTATCGTACGTTTGAAGAAATCAACGTACGCGATCCCTTTGGAAATACTCTGTCAGACATCCGTCCATACAAGTCATCCAGGAACAGGATGAACCGAAGGTACTCTCCTACTGCATCCAATATAGGAATCACCCCACGGATCAGTAGCGAGAAGTCCTTGCAAACCGTGGATTCCAACCACGACAGAACCACAGTTTATCTCTGGCCGCTAAACCAGAGATTCTTAGCAGTTCCTCCGCTTATGAAGATCCACGGTCTTCAATGCTCCATCTCGACCGTCTTCAAATCTCTTCACGTATTTGTTGGTTGGAATGGTTTTCGAATGTAAATTCGATCCCGGTCTTTCCATACCAACAATCGTATTGGTCTGGTTTGATAGTCGGTGTTTTAACTATCAAAGAACAAATGTGTCAATAAAATGGTTTCACTGGTTCAGCAATTGGCATGACTTGGCCTTTTAAAATATATTTGACAAAATGGTTAATTAACTCTAATTTTTGACTTAACTCTATTCGCTTGACTCTAGATCGCAGCGATCACAATGGTTACGCCTGATTCCCTCAGGAAACATCCGTCCGCCGTAGGCTGTCTGCAGCCCTGCGAATTACGCTAGCAGTCGTACACAATGGTAGCTTTTCCTGAATAACTATGTTTGGCTAACTCTACCTCAATTACTATACTTTATCAACTCTAACTTGAATAACAATTTTTTTATATATTTTGAAATTAATATTCTTATTCCCTTAAACCAATATTGTAATATTGCTAAATTTCCCAAAAACCTCGCATCAGAGTTTGATATTCCTCATATAGGATAAAACCAATCTCAACGCTTCACTCGTTCCCGACTAATACTATTCCTTGATAATAGGGATGCCAACCAAGTTGGGGTATTTTGGTTACCTCTCAGACCTTAGTCGACAACCTTCTCACCTCAGAATAATATTAGTTTAACCACTAATGACACAATCACATTTCCCCTTTGATTCCCTTTTTGGATTTCAACCTGGTTTTTAAAACCCATCTTTTATTTGAAATCCTAGTTAAGGTCTTTACTTAATTTTTTGATTTAAGTAAATATCCCCCAAAACACCACTTAATCTTCAAGTATTCTTTCCCTTTATAACACTTGGATTATAATATAAATCCCTCGACCAATGATTTGGTTCCATCTATTTGGACATTCTATAATAGACCCTTATTGTCTCTTTTGGGCTAAACCTTATCATCAGTTGGTCACTTATTAAATTAATTCCCATTTATCACATCTTGTTTGAAACTTGGACTTTACAAATCCTTTTATTTAAATCCTTACTTGGCATCAACTTGAATTCACCACTTTGAATCACTTTAAATTAAAGAATAATTTTCTTTAACATCTACTATATTAAAATATAGTTAATTTTAACCTTAACCCAAAAATAGCATTTTTATCATGGTTACACGCTTACTAAAAAAAACAATTTAGGTTATTAGCAATAACCAGTTCCATATTCTCTTTAGATTTTTAGTTAATCAAAGATTAACTATGCTTTAACTCTATTCGTTACACTTTAACGAATATTTAAACCAATACCTAGCCCTTTGTCTATTTTACTCGAATACGGTGGATTAACCAACCGTACACATCAGTTATCTATTAACTGAGTCCATTTTGTCATTTTCCCTTTTCTTAAATTTATCGAATACCTAATTGATTACAAATCAACCTTTAATTGTTTGAAAACAATTTGTCTAATTTAGCCAACCTGTAGATAAGCTTTTGGGTTTCCTTTGCTGCCAAAACTGCTATAAGCTCTTTTCATAATCCCTTTGGAAACTCGTTTAAAACATCTTTAATAAATTCCCTTTTTAATTAAATTAATCAACTAACTTAATTAATTTAAAACACTATTTAATTGTTAAATAAACAAAAATTCTCTTTTACCAATCCGTTGGTAAACCCTTGACTTTTCCCTTTTAAACTGGTTAAACCATTTAACTAATTTTCTTTATAACTCGATCCAATATATTTATTTTAGATTTCCAATTTAATCACTTATATAAAATAATGGAAAACCTCAATTTGGTTATAAATAAATTTATAACCTTAAACCCACGTCAACTCACTGAGTGTCCACTGACGTCAGAAATAACATATTGATGCCATTCACTGCCAATTACCAAATCAACGCTGTCGATTGATTTTAAACACAACACAGGTGGATATAATTTCAACCATCACACTCAGACAGGTTTTGGTGTTAATCAGGGTAAACAGTTCATATATATGCACAACAATCAAAAATACAGTTTATTTGAGGAATCCGGTCGGATCCCTTCAACCTGTTCTTCTCTGTATCACAGACGTCAGTTGATAACAATATATGAGTTAAACAAATAATCAACTGCAATCAATCAGAAGATAACAACCAATTGCATCCATCGCATCCAAACAGCCAATTTAACTGTAAACTGCAAAATATATTTAACTGTGAATGTACCACATCACAGTATTCCAGAAGGTGTGAGAATTAACTCACCAGAGTTTGTTTTGGTCGACGGTTGACGCGTTTGTTGCTTTTAATTTTGACCAACCGTCCAAAATTAGCTGAATTTTCAATAGTGTCGGATTGACTCTTAGTCAGTGCCATCGTCTAGATCTTGTCCCTGCGATCTCAACGCAACTGACGGCGTGTAAATCCGATAACATTCGAGTGAGATATCATAAAATGAATTTTATAAACAAATTAAATTTAAAACTTGAAATTTCTTTGAATTAAAAACTTTGGGCCTTACCTTAAATCATCGGCCCATAAAGGATCCGACCCGATTTGCCACTTAAAACCCTCATCCACCCGTTTACTTCTCATTACACTCCAGCCGCCTCAAATCAATACTCCAGACCGAACCCTAATCCCTAAATTAAAACCCTAAGCCCTCATTCAATCTTCAGCAACCGAGATTCAGGGCGTCGCAGCCTATTTTCGCCGTCGATCTATCACCATGGCGTCGCGATTAAGCCCCTCCCATCTTCATCATGTGGTAACGAGCGATCGGTTTCAACAGATGAAAGCTAAGTTTTTCTCTTTCGGTTTGTTTTGATTTTCGTATGGATTTTTGATCGGAATTTCTTTTCTGAGTTACTGTGTTCGAATGAGTGGATGAACACTTGCCTGAATACATATTTATAGTTGCGGTTTTACTGAGATTTTGAATCATAGATTTCCTAGACTTAGTTGTCCCTAGATTTTAGGCGTTTACCTTTCACCTCAGTTGTATTATCATCTGTTTGTAATAGCACAGAGAATGGTGTAGTTTTTTGTGATGGATTTGTGTACTGTTTTTGCTCAATAACCGAGTGTCCCTATGTGGATTAGGTTCAGCTAAGAGTTGTCCATTCGACATGGTAATATGCTGTTCGTATTGTCTTGTCCCTATGGTCTGAAAATCTTATGGATTGAATGAAATATAGTGGGTTTTGCGTTGGGTTTTCAGCAATTTGCTCTGTCCAAAATAATTGTTCAGCTTTATAGATTTTTAGACTGAAACAGCTATATATACTTAGCTGTTGAATTCAGTTATTTTTCCCTATATTGATTTGGTATACATAGCCTGTTCGAGTTGTATTGTCAATAGGGTCTATTGAATTGTTTATTGAATTGCAGATTTTATTTTCTCCTTTTCGATATGGTTGTAAAGATTTTGTGGTACTTTCCCTCCTGTTCACTTATCTGTGCATTTTACATTCTTAGCTGTAAAAGTACATAGCTGTTTCTAGCTATGCCCTTACTGTTCAGGATTGATGTATATGTTTGTCCACAGATTTTAGATATTCGATTTTTCTCTTTGAGCTATTTTCTTATATCACTTTTTTTTCTTTTCTTTTCTTTGATTTGAAATCTTTCCACTGTTTACATACCTATACTTTCCTAGCACTTTCCTAGCTATTAATAGCTGTATTTTTTTCTCTCTTCTTCTCAGGTTTGATGGCAGTGAAGATTTGTTGGATTTCCAGAATTTGTCGGTCTGTTTAAAAAGGATATTCCAGGAGTTGTTCATTCAACATTTGGATTGAAATGTTGAAATTTCTTTTTCAGTTTTAAATGACAATGATCATACATGTACATATATTGATTTGATAAATCAAAAATGTAAATTTTCTTCTTCTTTACTATTCTGGATTCGCATTATACTGTTTTATATATATGGTGCATAAATGTGTACATTCTACTCATCTTGCACTATTTCATGATCTGTTTGGATTTGATTTTTTTTTCCACATTGTTTTGTATATTCACTTGAAGAATATGGATTGTATTTGCCATGTACATTAGCTATTTCAAATCTTTATTTTCTGTTCTGTGGTTTTGTTTGTTCTTAGTAATGGGTGTAAATAACACATAGTGTCATATTTGAAAATCTGTTATGTAATAATTGTTATTTAAAAGAGTTGAACAAATTTGTAATCCTGATGTGTAATGTTAAACCAAATCATTCCATTGTATATTGACGACGTACAATGTCTCAATCATAACTCAATTCTATTCAAACCAACACTTAATCCACATACATAAAAATGCTGATGCTACCCAATCCAATGTCAAACTATACAAACTTCATCATTTCAAATGTCATCTCCTTCAACTTCCCCTTCCTCCTCCTATGACACTACAGTCTTCTCATCGTCCAGTACTTCTACCTCTCGTGTTTGCTTTCACTACAGTCATTTACCTTGTAGTTTGTTTATAATAAAATTATATATATTAACCGTTCCGACGTCGTTTTAATAACAAATATATTTATAAAATTAAATATAAACAATATTTAAACCATTTTAACTCGCTCGTTCACATTATACAGCAAATTCGACATTTTCTCAATATCCCGAAAGTAAAATATTATTATATTATTAATATAAATTTAAAATGGCCAAATGCCCTTATTTAAATTCAAATAAATACTTTAAATGAATAAAATATTCAAATAAATGGTCAGAAAAATACGGGACATTACAGTTTTTTTGACTTTTTAAGTTACAATTTCAATGAAGAAAATGTAATAAGTAGAAAAACAGTGACAGGCAAATTGAATTCAATGATTAAAAAGAAAAAAGGAGATAAAAATCTAATCAAGTTATTATTATTACTACTTGTCATAATATTCCTTTTTCCAAACAATCAAAGCGATTTACCATGGGGTTTTTTGAATAAATTGTTAAATTTAAAAAAAATGAACTCAATCTCTTGACCGCGAAATACACCATGTTGAACTATGGTTTGTTGGCATGTATTTATAATATTCTCTTAATACAAACACACTGAATATTTTCTTTATTATTAAAATATAAAACCATTAATCTTTTTCTTGCAGTACTGGTTCTGTGAAAGAACCCAAATCATTGATCAAAAAGTAGGCGTTGAAGACAAAATCCCAAGAATGAGGAAATGGGATTTATGAAAACTAAAGGACATTGACTTAACCGAAGTTGATGATAACAAGGTATATCCTATTTATAAATATTTATTTTTGTATTTAATTTGTTTAAATTTTTGCATTACTTTCTTCTTATAAATTTCAGTACCATAGTACTGTTTTTGTAAATGATTGTTCAACTGAATTTTCTTCTGTACATACTGCATTATGTTCAATTGATTATTCTAATAAAATATAGAACTGTTTCAAATGTAGTTAAAAATTATACTACATGTTACTATATACAACAATTTAAAATGATAAATGCTTTTCTCTTTTCATATTCATTAATAAATAACATATTAATTTGTAATTATATATCACAATTACTACTACATGATAAACAAATTTATCATTTTTAACATTATTTGAAGTTCTTACATAAAGTATATAAATAATCTAAACAACATATAGAAAACATAAATGCACTTATCTTTTAAGATTAATAAATAAATAACATATTGTACTGTAATTATATATCCTACTTCCAAATGCATATTAAACATATTTTTCATTTTTATCATGATTTGAAGTTCTTACATAAGGTGTACAAATGATACAAACAGAATATAGAAAAGATAAATGAATTTGTCTTTTACATATACGAATATAAGTCTTGGTATTGTATGCATAAATTGTGTAACATATTTATGCAATTTGTACCTTTCCTGCATACACTACGCTTTCAAGTAAGAAAAAGAAAAAAAATTATGAATTTCTTTTTAAAATACAAATTCAAGCTAAGAAGAATTACATATATAATAATGATTGTCTTGCCCAATACAGCTTTTGTGTAATAGTAATGAGTAGTTGATCTGACTAATTTTTTTAAATATTTTCTATGTAGATTTTGAATTTCTTTCAGATGTTACAAAAGAGGAGAAGGATCTTTTGTCAAAAATAATTAAACCAGTTGAAGAGGATGATGAGAAGTCTAAAAAAAGGAAATTAGATGACAATATGGAGGTTAAAATTTTGACAAAAAGTTTGAAGGACCTGAAAACAAAAGTCAACTTTTTGACTAATGAGTTGAAAAGTTTTGGGGAACAATTAAACAAAGAAAGAGTTTTACGTGCAGCAGCTGAAAGAAGAATCCAAATTCTAGAAATGAAGATTCAAATGCGTGATGGCCAAGAGGTCACGGAAAAACAAGATTTGAAAGAAAAGACTGATGATACTAAAGGTAAGGAAAAATAAAAATAATATAGTTGGTATGACAAACAAAAATAGGTCTAATAACTTTCTATGTTTTTATTTGATAAATACTGAAAATTTCATTTTAGAAATTGAAGAAAGTTTAACATACGAAAACAACAAACAAGGTACTGATGAAATTCATGCTGAAAAAGCAATTACCATTGAAGATAAAGTAGTCCTAAAGAAGAAAAGAAGAAGATGAAACCAAAAAATGTTGAAAAATGTCCACTACTAAAGCATCTTAGAGAAGAACAACAAGAAGTTGTAAAAACTTTTTTTTAAATTTCAAGGGGAAACAAGTAAGTACTTAAACTACTTTATACTCACACAAACTAATTTTATTTTATTAACAATTGTATAATTTTCCAGCAATGAAGCATTCAGTTGTGATGATGAAAATTTAATCACCATTACAAAATGCATGATAGAAGACCTCCTATATCAACATAGTATTTGTGATCAAGTAAGTACATCAAAATATTCTTTCTATAAATATAAATTTTTTCATTTTATTAATATTATATTTCAGATGTAGGTAATCGATTAGTTCTGGTTCTGGAAAACAAACCTGCAAGAAGAAAGCAACAGCTTTGTCTTTGTGAACACAACAATGACAGTAAGTGGAGTATATTATCAAATTAATATTTCGTAAAACAAAAAAATCTAAAACATAATTTTAACAGAAAAGTGCAACTGATGGAAACTTGGAAAAAATCAAGAAACAAATGTTCATCCCATTCATGAAAAAGACACTTTTAAATCCATTATGTTCGAAAATATTGTTCCATATACATGGAAATGAACATTGGAGCTTGCTAGAACTAGTTGTTGGAGATTGCACTTGGAATCACTATGACTCTTTACACTTAACCACGAGATCAAAATCTAGAAGAAGCGGTCATGCACAATTTGCAATCAATGTGGTAAGTGTGAAAAAAGATAAATGTGTTTATATTTAATATAAATTTCTTTCAATTATTCCAGAAAGCAGCAGCCAACACAATAAATAGAGTGTTACAGGATGAAGGACAGAAAACCATTCTCAAAAAAAAAAAATCAGTGATAAATAATGTTGACTGTGCTCAACAAAATACCGGGTAATTTTTAGCAATTTAATTTTCAATCATTACACAAATGGTTTAAAATTTTATGTACTGATTGAAAGTTACTAGTAACTTTATTTTCTCAAAAAGATAAATATTTTTTTAATTTCCTGATAGTAAGGTACAAATTGATTTTTTTATAAAGTTTTGCTTGTTTGCATTATCCTAATACTAATTACAAGGAATGCAGGAACGATTGTGGCATACTCGTAATGATTTTTATGCAAAATATAACTCAAGGAATGTAAACTTCAGCAAAAATCAGTATGAAAGAAGTAGAAGCATTTCGAGCAACTATAGCTGCCCAAATACTTATTGACGAACCAAACTGTTGGAAGCTTGAGAAGTAATGCACCTCTGGACGAACCTTTAAAACGCTATTCATCATGAATGATGTTTCTAAATTGTAAATGCTGATGTTAACTACTGGATATTGAATTTGTTGTTTAATTTGTAATAACTGATACTGATTTGATCGTAGTTGTTAGGGATTATATCTGAGTTTGGAGATTAATTATAAAATGCCGGTGTACTGTTATGTTTACAATGTTAGCAATCAAAAGCTAAATGCCGTTATCTTTTATTTGAAAAGTCAATTGCTTTTATTGCTGGTTAAAAAACAAAACATAAATATTTATATATGTATTTAGATTTATGTTTGTTATTAATTTTAATGCTAATATATGATCTTCATGCAAATTTCAAAAAAATATACTCACATAACAATCGTCTTTTAAAGAAAAGATAAAAACATTTATCGTTTCTTTAAAAACCATCTTTATATTAGTGTGTATGATTAATTGCTGAATTTTTTTTGGACGAATGATTAATTGGTGGATTTTGTTAGTGTGCATGATTTAATGATATCATAATTGTAATTATTTCAATTATTAATTTACTACTGTTAATATAAATATAGAAAATAAAACGATAAAAATATTTATCTTTTTCAACCTGTAAACCACATAACATTATAATTTAACAGTGAAATAAAAAGAACAAACCGGTAAACCAAATAAGCAAATAATCATTCAAAAAAGAACAAGTTGAATAATATAAAATAAAATGATAAAATTGAATATCTTTTAAATAACTTAAACCACCTAATATAACAAGCCGTAAACAAAACTTACAGAATTTCAATCAGTTCTTAACATTAATCAGTCCTAAAAATCAACCTTCATGACATACATATAATCAAAATTTCATTTTACCATATTATTCAACAGTAACACTAAATTAAAAAAAACATTCAAATACAATGAATTTTAAACAATAATTCAAACATTCGTAGAACAACTTCTTCTATTATGCCCTAGTTTTTTACACTTTCCACATCGGTTATGTTTAGTATAAAAATCGACACCTTCAATTCTATTCACTCGAGGCCTACCAGCTCCACGAACAGCTTTAGGAGGATGAACAGTACATGATTCTTCAACTTCAATTGCTTCATTATCAAAAGTTGGAATTGGATTTATTGCATGTGAATAAGCAGCGCGATAATACTCAACAGTGAAGTACAGCTCAACGTAATCATATACAGAATTTTTAGACAAATATATATACTTCAAAGCATGGGCACAAGGAAAACCCTTCACTTTCCATTGATTGCAACTGCAAATGCGATTTTTAAGATCTACTTTTTGCGATTTTGGAGATTGAACTTCATAAATAAATCTGCAAAACTTAAAATATATCATATTTAAATAAATAATATTATTAAATTAAAAAAAAACCACATTAATAGCTAATCCTATATAATGTGTCTAATATCTCGATATCTTTATAATAAGCATTTTTTTTAGACATTATATAATATCACACTACAAGTACATAAACCCTTAAATTTTTACTACGAAATTAAATAATACTAAAATTATTCTATTGTCACATATATCTCTTTCAACTATTTCATAAACTAAATGAGCAAAATATTAAAAAGATAAATGCACATATCTTTTTAATAAACAGTTTGCACTTAAATATAGATCTTTGTTAAATGTTTACGTCTTAATTAAAAAAAACATACCTAGATGATTTAGTAACACTCCACCCAAACCCTTCCTCCTTCAATTTCAACAAACAAGCTTCCATTTTTGGACAAAGAACATTATTCCAGTTAGCTGCTTCTTCTCTTCGATTGGGCATTTGCAACATAAGCTTAATCCGAATACCATCAAGACATGCAGTTACAGGCAGACTTCTTTCATCCAAGATCCATGAATTGAAACTCTCCGCTACGTTAGATTTATTTTCACCGTATCTTTTTTGCAGGAAAAAAACAAATCAACCCAATGATCATACGACTTATCATTCAAATATTCAATAGCTTTTGCACCCCCAATTTCTTTATATTTGGCCATAGCTTTTTCAAATTCATAGGCATTTGAAGCTAAAGAACAATGTTCAAGCAACTGACCTACCCAAGCACCCCTCCCACTTTTAACAATACTAGCAATATTACTTTGCATATGATGTAGACAGTAAGAATGATGACTTTTTGGAAAAAAATTAGGAATACTCAACATCAGTCCCCAATTTATATCACTTAAAAAATCAATGGTTTAGCAAACCTTGTTGAGTCAAAGGTTTCATAGCATATTTTGATTAATGACAAGAAGGAGCTTCATGATCGACAAAAAGAAGAATCGATGTTTTCGTAAGTTAGAGGTTGATTATTTAGAGTTATAAATGTTAAAATCTATCCTCAAAATAATCATACTCCTCATCATTGTTGAATATATACATAAATACACATTTTCTGTGCAAATTGACAAAAACCTGTCGACCTACAAAAAAATCCTGTTGACCTTTTTCAAGACAGAGACAAAACCTGTCGACCTACAAAAAAATCCTGTCGACCTACAAAACCTGTCAACCTACAAAAAAATCCTGTCGACGTACAAAACCTGTCAACCTGTCTTTTTCAACCTGTCGACCTCTTTCGGGAAAAATGCACAGCAAATGTCCATTCATGAATATAACGTATATATATATTCAAATACCTGTCTACCTATCTTTTTCGACCTGTCAAGAACTTTTCAAACAACAAGCAACCTTTCGAAAAGTCATCTTCTTTCATCAAGAGATTTATCCATTTCTCTTCATCAAAAATCATCATTATTCATTGCAAATCTTCATCAATGATTACAACTCCTGATTCACTATAAATACATCTTGAATCATCATCCAAACAACCGATTCTTGCTCCAATTTCTGATCTTACTTTCTAGAAACTCTTGCATTCTAAAAGCTCCCAAATTCAAGTTACTTATTGAATCCTTGATAATATTTCTCATATTTTGATTCAACAAGCAACTAACTTCCTTCAAATCTTCGCATTCAATCCATATACTTGAGGATAAGATTATAGGAAGGGTGTACTCAATCGTTGGCAATCAGTGTTGAAAGAAGAACACAATCAGAAGTCAAACTCTTGTAATTGTCCTGTGTGGGTAAGCTTGTAGCCCGTGAAATTAAGTGGGTAAGCTTGTAGCCCGTGAAATCAAGTGGGTAAACTTGTAGCCCGTAAATCAAGTGGTGTTGTGAACCTGTTCCTCCGGGTGAAGAGAGGGTGTTGATTAGTGAAAAGCCGAAGAGGAGCTTCGGGACTGGACGTAGGACGGGAAGTCCAAACCAGTATAAAAATCTTGGTGTCGTTACTCTACTTTACTTTATTTACAGCATTTATATTTGTTAGTGATATATTCCTCGTTTTGCGAATATTTATTTGCATAACTATTGAATAGTTTAAATTATTATATCATATTCCGCATAGCCATATTAAAGATCCTGCACAAGTCGTACACACCGACTTTTCATTTGGTACCAGAGCTTGGTCATCTCATAACCGTAACACAGTTATTTGATATATTCTAGTAATATGGCAAATAACGCTAGCACTAGTAACACCACTTACACAGAAGGTCAATCGACACAAAGACCTCCTTTCTTTAATGGCGTAAACTATAGTTATTGGGCAACACATATGGCTTTTTATATGCAATCAACTAGCTATGATGCTTGGAATGCTACTCAGAAAGAGATAATAAATCCAACTACTGAGTATGCAAAATGGACGGCTACTGAGAAAACCGCAGCTGCTGTAAATGCAGAAGCAATCAATATGTTGTTTTGTGCATTAGACCAAAATGAGTATAACCGTGTTAGTATTTGTACCACTGCTTTTCAAATTTGGCAAATTTTAAAAACCACTCATGAAGGTACTAACAAGGTTAAACAAGCAAAAATAGCTTTGTTGAAAAGTCAATTTCAAAATTTCAAAATGGAGCCGAATGAAACAATCAATGAGATGTATTCTAGGTTTCAAACCATTCATCATGCACTTATTGGATTAGGGAAAAAATATTCAGATTTTGATGTAGTTTCAACAGTCCTACATTCACTGACTAATAAATGGGAAGGAAAAGTATTAGCAATAGAAGAAGCTAATGATCTTTCCATCATAAAGCCAGATGAATTGATAGGAAATCTTATGTCCTATGAAGCTAACTTGCAGGCTAGGAAAGAACAAAAAGAAGAAAAGAAAAATGTAGCTTTTCATGCTGAAAAGGATGATGACATCTCAGATTCCGAAGATGAAGATCTAGCATTCATTGCAAAAGGATTCATGAAATTCTTAAAGCAACAAAAGGCTAGTCGTTGCAACAGAAAGAAGTTTGGATCAAATAAACCATCATCATCAAATGAAGAACGCTTTAATTGTCACAAGAAGGGACACATGCAAAAGGATTGTCCAGAGCAAAAGAAGAAGACAGAAAATGAGAAATTCAAACACAAGATGGACAAGTCAAAGAAACGAGCATTCTCAGTGACATGGGATGATTCAGATTCATCCTCGTCTGATAGTGAAAGTGACTCAGATGATAAACAAGCAAATGTATGTTTTATGGCTAAAGAAGATGAGGTACAAATTCCTTCTTTTGAAGAAGTTCTTGATATAAATGCTGAATTGATATATAAATTCAAAGATATGAAACGACAATTCAAACAAGCTCAAACAGATTTACGTATTGCAGAGTTGGAGCGTGATATGCTAAAAGACGAGAAGAAAATATTAGAGGAATAACTTGAAAAATTTCAAGAGTCATCATCTAATGTTAATTCTCAATTAACTCTTTTGAGTCAAGAAATTGAAACTCAAAAAGAGAAAAATGATGCTCTTACTGCTGAAAATCATGAGCTTAAGGCAAAAGTCAAAATTCTAGACCTAGAAAAAGCTAGCTTACAAACTAAGTTAGATGACATTACTCAAAATGTTTCTAACTTCAACAAAGGTCGAGAAAATTTGACAAAGATTATTGAAAGTTCAAAGTCTGCTACAAATAAACATGGTTTGGGGTATAAGAAACAAGATACCAAGAAACATCTTGGTAATAAAAGAAAGAAAAAGGTGCAAGAAACTAAAGCTAAGAAAAATCATAGTTTGTTATACTCCAAGCCAAAACCAGTTGTGAATTTTCAAAAGAAAAACATCAAGACTATCAAAATATGGGTTCCTAAAACAAATAACAACTTGATTAGGAACAATTATATTCAGCAGTTCATGAATACAGTGCATCATAATTATAATTATATTTATAAAGGGGATACCGGACCCGTATGGATTTGGACTCCTAAGACCTGACTCTTAGGACCCTATAAAAAGGTGGGTACCATGGACTTAATCTTATTTTTGCAGGTCCCACTTAAGAAAAAAGAAAAGTGGATTTTGGTGCCATATTCTCGTATTTTTTTTCATGGGGAGAAAATGCTTCTAATAGTGTATATACAGGAAAATTAGTTCATATACTCAAGAGGGAGAAAATCACATGATTCAATATCTCTTAAAGGTGCTAAAATTATTTCTCTACTACTCTCGATTACTGTGCTTATTATGGTATTTATTATTTTTAATCAATGACAAAGGGGGAGAAATATTTTCTCTTATGATTATTCATATCATTCATGGTACATATACTATCATTTAAAATTATGTGCTTAACATAGTAATAGTATTGTGTGCTAACATTTGTTAATGCAGGAATCAAAAGGTAAGATTATTTATATTATGAACTAACAAATGTTGCAGAAATTCAGGGGGAGCTTTATATTTGGAGAGAGAAAATCCAAGGTGTTGTCATCAATCAAAAAGGGGGAGAATGTTGAGACACGAGAATTTCGATTGATAACAACAAAATGAAGATCAATGGAAATCATGACATGGAGCTAAGATTATAGATATGTAGATGTTTAAGGAGGAGCATATATACAGGGGGAGATAACGATTGCAATACTAAGCTATGTTGTCATCAATCAAAAAGGGGGAGAATGTTGAGTCAAAGGTTTCATAGCATATTTTGATTAATGACAAGAAGGAGCTTCATGATCGACAAAAAGAAGAATCGATGTTTTCGTAAGTTAGAGGTTGATTATTTAGAGTTATAAATGTTAAAATCTATCCTCAAATAATCATACTCCTCATCATTTTTGAATATATACATAAATACACATTTTCTGTGCAAATTGACAAAAACCTGTCGACCTACAAAAAAATCCTGTTGACCTTTTTCAAGACAGAGACAAAACCTGTCGACCTACAAAAAAAATCCTGTCAACCTACAAAACCTGTCGATCTACAAAAAAGTCCTGTCGGCCTACAAAACCTATTGATCTACAAAAAAATCCTGTCGACCTACAAAACCTGTCGACCTGTCTTTTTCAACCTGTCGACCTCTTTCGGGAAAAATGCACAACAAATGTCCATTCATGAATATAACGTATATATATATTCAAATACCTGTCTACCTATCTTTTTCGACCTGTCAACAACTTTTCAAACAGCAAGCAACCTTTCGAAAAGTCATCTTCTTTCATCAAGAGATTTATCCATTTCTCTTCATCAAAAATCATCATTATTCATTGCAACTCTTCATCAATGATTACAACTCCTCATTCACTATAAATACATCTTGAATCATCATCCAAACAACCGATTCTTGCTCCAATTTCTGATCTTACTTTCTAAATACTCTTGCATTCTAAAATCTCCCAAATTCAAGTTACTTATTGAATCCTTGATAATACTTCTCATATTTTGATTCAACAAGCAACTAACTTCCTTCAAATCTTCGCATTCAATCCATATACTTGAGGATAATATTATAGGAAGGGTGTACTCAATCGTTGGCAAAACAGTGTTGAAAGAAGAACACAATCAGAAGTCAAACTCTTGTAATTGTCCTGTGTGGGTAAGCTTGTAGCCCGTGAAATCAAGTGGGTAAGCTTGTAGCCCGTGAAATCAAGTGGGTAAACTTGTAGCCCATAAATCAAGTAGTGTTGTGAACCTATTCCTCCGGGTGAAGAGAGGGTGTTGTTTAGTGAAAAGCCGAAGAGGAGCCTCGGGACTGGACGTAGGACGGGAAGTCTGAACCAGTATAAAAATCCTGGTGTCGTTACTCTACTTTACTTTATTTACATCATTTATATTTGTTAGTGATATATTCCTCGTTTTGCGAATATTTATTTGCATAACTATTGAATAGTTTAAATTATTATATCATATTCCGCATAGCCATATTAAAGATCCTGCACAAGTCGTACACACCGACTTTTCAAACCTAAGAACATCTCTTAAGTGGGTCAAAAACCAACTCCAACACTCTTCATTTTCTATAGGCACAAGAGCCATATCCAATGGGAAAAAAACCTGAAACATAAAATAACAACACCAACAATTATTCAAAATAACATTTTCCAACAATTAAAATTAAAATTTTCATTTATACTACAGAAAATGATAAAATTAATGAACTGCATAAAAAAGATATATTATTATATCTATTTCTTCTATTAAATTACACAACATAATAAAATTTTAATTTATACTATAGAACATGATAAAATTAATGAACTGCATAAAAAAGATATATTGTTATATATTTTTCCTCTATTATATTACATAACATGATAAAATTTTCGTTAATACTACAGAACATGATAAAATTAATGAACTCCATAAAAAAGATGTATTGTTATATCTTTTTCTTCTATTAAATTACAAGTTCTTATTTATTGAATCTTAAAACTATAATACAGTAACTTGATTATCAATATCTAATTATTTACTAAATAATAAAATAATTAATAACATTATGTACCTTGATTTCCATTTTTAGCAGTTGCAGCCATCAAAATACCACTTCGACCTTTAAAAATGTTGCATCCAAAAAAAATCATAGGTCGACAATACCTAAATCCAAATATACAAGCCTCGTTGAAACACCCCACCTCCGTTAGAGTCACTCTCAAAGGGAATGCCCTAATTTTGGTGGAGGTTTATAAGTATAAGTCACAGATATACAAGACAGATATAAGAACACATATTTGTAAACAGCGGAAAAACAAACAACTTTTATTTCATAAAAGCAAATACGTGTTACAACAACATTACCATAATTGTCTTACATCTTTTCCAAAAACATAACACTTTCATAATCTGTCTTGATTACATTATTTAAAGAAGCATAAAGAAAACATAGATAAACTGCAAAAGCCCCATAGTGGTTGTCCAAAGCCATAGTTCAAAATGAAAAAGGTCCAAGCAATACATTTCTCTTCTTCAAGCTGGATGTGAATGCTGGTCAAGCTGCAGTGTTCCCTCCCTGTGGACCTGGGGGGGGGGAAACGGAAGAAAAGAAGACGAAAGAAAAGTAGAGTCAGACATAAAGCCTGAGTAAGTCTAGGACTATTTTGTCTATGAATAAAGAACTGGGTATGATAAGTATAATCAAGAAGTGGGAAAGCACTATAAACTTAGTTAAGTTGTCTAGGGTCGAATATACTATCGTACCCCATGTTAATCTCTGAACCCATATAAACTAGTTCCCAACTGGCACCCCATAATCAGGGTGAAGTGATCCATTCTATGATGATCGGCTCCTACTCGCATAGTTACATGTGTCTTACGGCCCCCGATGTTGTAGTTACCTATGCTGGTCCCACCATGGGGTGTATCAAGTCCCATGGTGGCGGCCCGACACAATCCTAGAATGCACAGGTATGCTACTGGTGCCCAGTGCCTTATTTTTCTGCGCCGGAGTGTGTGCACGCCCGCACCCCGTTAGAACCTACACTGCTACACCACCGCCGTCGATTTGACCTCTTACAATCAACCCAGTAATCGTGCCCCACCCTGCCTAGTTTCAGGGTATCCTGATACACCTTCTAGGGTTACTGCTGAAAAGGGTCCCCCGTTACTAGGTTTTCTATCTCTAGCCAACATGCTAAGTTGGTTAAGTGTTTTCTAACCTAACCCCCACCAGTCCGTTTAGTTTAGCATGTTCCATTTTGATTAAGTCTTTAGTTCACTTAATCCTAACAATCCTGACTCAGCCTTAATTGTCTTATTAAAGCCTTGACCTCTCACATTAGACAGGTATTGTTGTGGCTGCCTGTTGCCGGTTGGTTCCGGGCAGTCTTACGCCACAACTCAGTCTAACCTCGGGTCCTTATCGGGCTCCATGTTTAACCTCCCACATTGGATAGGTATTGTTGTGACTACTGGACAGCCGGGCGGTTCCGGGCAGGTTTACATCACAACTCAATCCAACCTCGGGTTAAACACATCGTATGTTCTACATTTACATATTTTGTCTTTCTTCTTTATTTTCTTATATGTAAATATTTGCGGCCCATTATTAAGTTAATGGTGTAAAGGTTACACCAATCATGGGCCCAACCCATACTTGAATTTGGGCCCTTCTACTTTATATTTTCATTTATTAATAAATTTAACCCAACGTTATTTTCCCCCGTTTAATACGTCCGTTTATTCTATATATGTTGGGCTTAGCCTTTTTAAGCCCAACTTAGCCATGAGAAAAAGGGGAGGCTTAAAGCGTGATTATATACACAAAAAGGGGAATGTGATCGCATGAACTTGCAATGTGACGTTGGAACTACAAAATAGAAACTGGTGTACTTGCATAGTGGTAACATATACTTTGGTCATAAAGCATAAGTAACATGAATCAAACCATGTAAACTTGTAGTTAAGTTAAGAATATCACTATTGACACATAGGCTTAACTACAACATAAACCTATACTTTTATTCAGGCATAATGTCGAACATAAGCAAATCATGTTCATAAGATTACTACATGTTTACAAAGGTGTTTACTTTTGTTACTAACACAAAAGTATAGTTCAACTTAGTCATGATTAAATCTTTTCACATACCCATGGCATAAATATTTCTAACATGAAATCATGATTTTCACTTTAGTCATGCAAACTTGCAAAAAGGGATTTTTGAATCTAACCTAGCTATGTGCCACACATGTCATCATATAATTCTTGTTAACAATATAGACCTAACATGGGTTTCAATTATGCAAAATATCAATCATAGCCTAGTCATATTCATAAGTTTGCAAATAGGTTTTCTAGTACAAAAGCATGGCTTAATACATAGATCATGATGCCAAAATTTCAACATAGTTTCATATGAACTATAATAACCCAAATTTGTTCCAATTACGTACAAAATGATTTTTGTACAAAATATACATTATGATGGCATAGTAGCAAAACCCCAAACTTGCATGAATTTTAATTAATCAACTACATACATGTAGCTTCAACATGGATTACATAATTTGCGAATATTCCAAACGTATACTTGCATAAAACTACCGCAAACATGTAGTTTTTCATAATGAATAACATAATTCGAGAATATCCAAACGTATACAATATTCCAAATCGATAAGAATCATAGTAACGCACAAATATGAATTGCTTTATCGCCACAAATCAAATATACAAACCAACACAATTATTTGTTCATACCAAAGTAATACTCTACTTACAATTGTGTGGCGAATTCTCAAATTTAGGGATTTGAAGATGCGATTCCTTGTTGATTTGATTTGTTTAGGTTGCTTGATGCTTTAGAATTTGCCTCCTAATCCTCTCTCCAATTGGTGGCTACTCTTAGTCGTTCCTCAGCAACATGGCGGCTTTGTTCTTATTTTTGAATGAATAGATTAGGTTGAGTCTAGGGTCATTTTTATAGGGTTTATGAACTGATTAGGACCATTGATGTTGCTTGGTTTGATCGTAGCCATTCATACGAAAGAGAGACCAATTAGAGCCTGCCACCTAGCCCTAATGACAAAGCAGACTGCAGAAAATCGACCAACATAAAATAGGCCAGCCAGGTTGGGCTGGGTTCGACCTGGCTCTGGACCAGGTCGACAGCCCTGTCGACAGCCCTGTCGACAGCCCTGTCGACCTGGCTAGACCAGGTCGACAGCCCAGTCGACCTGGGTGCATTAGGCGGGAGTTTTCCCGCCCAGGCCAATTGGGCCTGATTTTGGAATTTTTCTGAGCTGTTTTATTCTGTTCGAATTTTAAACTTATATCAGAAACTTCCGAAGGCCATATCTTCTTCATACGGACTCCATTTTTCGAAAACTCGCACTCTATTTCGCGTATTTTTCCGAGACGAACGCAATGGCGTATCCCGTTTCCCTTAGTTCTTTGATTTGAAATTAATTATACTTTAAATTTGTGAATTTCACAGTTATAGAATTCGCGGGGTGTTACATTCTCCCCCACTTGAAAGGATTTCGTCCCCGAAATCTTCAAGTTATGAGGAATGTATATCCTAACATCCAATCATCCATCTACTCACCCATCAAACACGAGCATCCATTGTCCTTAAAAGACTTCTAATGCTTCATGATCATATGCGAAGTGTGTGTGTACATGTACTTATCTAATGCAAAATCAGGCGGTCTACTGATTCAGTTGACCTCCTTAATGCGAATTATGTAAGTGCCATGAATCCATTATGTATGCAAATTTTCCTATTCTTGATTCTACATGAGTGCACAATCATTCAATACAAATGCAGCATCCACATGACAATACATTAAAGTTCAACCACATACGAATGCAAACATATATGCATATGCAATATGAAGTGACTGAGCCGATCTAAAACCTAGATTGTGTGTGTATATGCAACCACGAGCAACCACTAGCAATCACTTGCAACCACTTGCAACCATCATCCATAACATGTTTCAATTACATGTTTCCATCCAAAGGGTTTCTACCTACAAGATAAGGTCGAGGAAATATACCTAAAAAGATAGATAAAAGCGCAACTTAAGGAAAATGAAAGATCAAGGATGTACCCTCGAACAGAAAAGGGTAGGCAGTGCGTATTCTAGCTTCAGTTTCCCAAGTCGCGTCTCCCTCGGCGTCGCTCCACTGAACTTTGACGAGCTTGACTTCACGGTTGCGTAGCTTCTTCACTTCCGTTCCTAATATGCGGGTTGGAACTTTTCTTATGGTTGCTTCGCGCTCCACTTCGGCCTCTTCGAGGATATTTGGCTCTACCACTTCAGCAGACTCATGTAGACATTTTCGGAGATGTGAAACGTGAAAAACGTTGTGGACTCCAGCCAACTTCTCGGGTAGCTCTAATCTATAGGCCATTTTCCCAATTTTCTCGATGATAGGGAATGGCCCTACGAACCTTGGTGCCAGTTTTCCTGTGGTTCCAAAACGAACAACGTTCCTTAGCGGTGATACCTTGAGAAAAACTCTGTCTCCAACCTCAAATTCAAGGTCGGTTCTTCTCTTGTCGGCATAGGACTTTTGTCTGTCTTGGGCCGTCTTCATCCTTCTTCGTATTAAGTCTACTTTCTCTGAAGTCTCTCGGATCATATCTGGTCCAAGTATGAGCTTATCAGTAGACTCCCACCAACAAGTGGGCGATCGGCACGGTCTTCCATATAAAGCTTCGAAGGGCGCCATTCCGATGGTTGCTTGATAGCTGTTGTTGTAGGCAAATTCCACCAAAGGAAGGTGGTCTTCCCAAGTCCCTCCGAAGTCAAGGACGCATAGCCTTAAAAGGTCTTCCAAAACTCTGTTCACTCTCTCTGTTTGGCCGTCGGTTTGGGGATGATAGGCTGTGCTCAAGCATAACTGCGTTCCTACTGCTTCTTGCAGACTCCGCCAAAACTCACTGGTGAAGATGGGGTCTCGGTCACTAACAATGCTAGATGGTATTCCATGGAGTCGAACGATTTCCTTGAGGTAAAGTGATGCTAGGGATGAGGCAGTTCTTTTACTTTTAACAGGTAAAAAGTGGGCGCTTTTAGTAAGCCTATCCACTATTACCAAATGCTAGTGTTGCCTCTCCTAGACCTAGGCAGCCCATCGATGAAGTCCATTGAGATGCTATCCCACTTCCACTGCGGGACCTCTAGAGGATGTAGTTGTCCGCCAGGCTTTTTCTGTTCCGCTTTAAACTGTTGGCACACCATACACTTAGAAACGAATTCTGCCACGTCCTTTTTCATGCCGTTCCAGAAGAAAGTCCTTTTTATGTCTTTGTACATTTTATCTCCGCCTGGGTGTATCGTCATCTTGGAGTGATGTGCTTCCTCGAGAACCTTCTTTACTAAATCTTTTGTCTGTGGGACGCATAGTCTTCCGTCTCGCCTTAGCAAACCCTTATCGTCGATGGAGTATCTGTTGAGGTGACTTGAAGTCTCACCCCTAATTAACCTATCAATTGTTTCCACAAGCTGAGGGTCTTCGCGTTGTGCTGTCCCTACTGAATCCACTAAAGTTGGGCGCACTTCGAGAGATGCTAGCAAGCTTGGTACGAAATCGGAGGAGGGCCTAAAGTCGAAGCTGGCTATAAACTCTAGGCTTTGTCTTTCAACAAACAACGGGCTTAGGGTCAATTTTTTTCGGCTCAACGCGTCTGCAACTACGTTGCCTTTGCCCGGAGTGTAGGAGATTTTGAAATCGTACGAGGCAAGAAACTCCATCCATCTTTGTTGCCTCAAGTTAAGATCCTTCTGCGAGAAAAGATATTTCAACGATTTATGGTCAGTGTAAAGTTCGAACTTCTCACCTAGGAGATAGTGTCGCCAAGACTTGAGTGCAAAGACGATGGCGGCTAACTCAAGATCGTGGGTTGGGTAGTTCTTTTCGTGCACTTTCAACTGCCTCCCGCCATAAGCTACTACCCTTCCTTCTTGCATTAAGATGGCGCCTAGCCCTGTCCCACATGCATCCGTATAAACAGTGAACATCTTGCTCCCATCTGGCAGCGTCAAAACTGGGGCTGTTGTGAGAGCCCTTTTCAGTCGTTGGAAAGCAAACTCGCAATCCAAGTCCCAATTGAACACTAGATTCTTCTTGGTCAATTTTGTGAGCGGAGCTGAGATTTTCGCAAAATCCCTTATGAATTTTCGATAGAAACCTGCTAGTCCTAGAAAGCTTCGGACCTCAGTTGCATTCCTTGGTGTCTTCCAATCCTGTACCGCCACTACCTTAGCAGGGTCCACTGCTAACCCTTGTTTGGATACTATGTGCCCAAGGAACCTCACCTCTTCTCTCCAGAAGTGGCATTTGGAGAATTTGGCTTTTAGTTGATGGATTCGCAAAGTTTCCATGATTGCCCTTAAGTGCTGAGCATGTTCCTCTTCACTCTTTGAGAAGATAAGGATATCATCTACGAAGACCACTACGAATTTGTTGAGGAAATCTCTAAATACCCTACTCATCAGGTCCACGAAGTAAGCAGGTGCATTTGTCAAGCCGAAAGGCATGACAAGCCATTCAAAGAAGCTGTCTGGGGTTCTGAACGCCGTTTTATCGAGCTATCTTCAGCCACCCTTAGCTGATGAAAACCGGTTGCTAAATCGAGTTGGGAGAAAACAGACGCTCCTACAAGCTGGTCAAACAAATCGTCAATTCTAGGGAGAGGGTGCCTATTCTTTTTCGTTAGCTTGTTGAGCTCCCTATAGTCAACACATAGACGGAGTGAACCATCCGCCTTTGTAGCGAACACCACCGGAGCGCCCCATTCTGAAATGCTTCTCCTTATGAACCCCTTTTCTAGAAGCTCTTTAATCTGTTTACTGAGCTCTTTCCTTTCTCGTGGAGCCATGTGTCTAACGGGCAACGCAACGGGCTTTGCATTATCTACAAGATACATGCGGAAGTCTATTTCCCGCTTCGGAGGCAAGCCCTTCACCTCTTCGAAGACATCCGGATATTCCCGGACCACTCTAACTGATTGCAAATTTTCAACAGAGGCATCTAGCGATTCAAGATAACTAAGCATAACCGCATACGAGGGATTACAAGAAATTTCCAAAGTATTACCGAGCTGGGTTAGGAGCCTAACAACCCTTTTCTCACAATCAAGGATGGCCCCATTACTGGATAGCCAATCCATACCCAAAATCAAACCATACCCCGAAAAGCCCAAAACAAAGGCACTACATTGAAATTCTACACTTAGAATAGAAATTTTCAATCCCAAACAGATCATAGACAAATGAGCTGGGCCCCCAATTGGGTTTGAAACAATTAAGGGGTCCTCTACCATACTAGTTTTTAGATGTAGAGATTCTACTAAAGCAGACGAGATAAAGGAGTGTGATGCGCCAGAATCAAATAAAGTGCGAACGGGTTGATCATAAAGATAAACTACACTTTCTACAGAAGTATTTATACCTCGCTGTTGCAGAGGTGGCGCTTCCAGCACATGAACCTGTGCCCCTGGGGTGGATCCAGCCCTCTGCCCCTGTCCTCGTTTCTTTGGGCAGTCCTTGGCCCTGTGGCCTGTCTCACCGCAAGAAAAGCACCCACCATTCTCCTTGGCCTTCTTTTTCCGGCAGTCCTTTACTAAGTGCCCCACTTTGCCACAGAAATTGCACTTCCTCTTCTCTTTGTTGCCTTTCCCGCCCTTCTTAAAGTCTGTCTTCTTAGGCTGCAAGCCCTCTTTCTTCCCTTGAGAGCTTTCTGCCTTTGTCTCCTTCTTGCCCTTATCCTCTTCATTCAGCAATGCCATTTGCACCAGTCTTTCATACGTGGCTCCCATGGGTATATGGGTCATGGCCAAACTGTGTAATGGCTCATTCAACCCTTTGACGAAACGGAGAGCCTTCTTGTGCGGGGTGTTGACTAGGTCAAGCCCAAACCTAGCCAGCTCATCGAACTGATTCACATACTCTCTGACTGTCTTGTCTCCTTGTTTAAGAAATAAGAATTTTTCCAACTGCAAACTTCTTTCCGCATCTGAGAGAAATTTAGTCTCGAACCTTGCCCTAAAGTCCTCCCATGTCTCCACTGGTCTTTCAGCATTAGTGACTTCCCACCAGTAGGAAGCCTCGCCCTTCAATAGCCACACTGCTAATTGTACTTTTTGTCTATCCTCTACCTCAAAGATGATAAATAGGTCCTCCGTTTCTTTCAGCCAATTTCTAGCTGCCACGAAGGACTCAGTTCCATGGAAATCCTTTCCTCCCATAGCTTTAAAATCTTTACATATCTTAGCAAATGTGTTTCCCCGTGGAGGAGGTGGAGGAAAAGGTGCCTCTGCAGCTGGATGATTTCCTGCAGCTGGGGGAGGAGGAACGGTAGGACCTGGCTGAGTGGCCCTTGCTTCTAAGAACCGTCTAAACCAACCAGGTATTGGTACCCCTTCTGGCAAGTTAAGATCTTCGGACATGCTGAAACAAAAAGGATAGATTCAAAACGAAGGATAAGAGATAATACCTATGGCTTTGGGGAGTGGACTTTGCCTTTTTAAAATAAAATAATTTCTTTTTAAAAATGCTTCTTTAAATTTCCTTTTTGAAAATAATTTTTTTCAAAACTTTTTATCTTATCTGGTAAACCTATGCTCTGATACCAAGTGAAACACCCCACCTCCGTTAGAGTCACTCTCAAAGGGAATGCCCTAATTTTGGTGGAGGTTTATAAGTATAAGTCACAGATATACAAGACAGATATAAGAACACATATTTGTAAACAGCGGAAAAACAAACAACTTTTATTTCATAAAAGCAAATACGTGTTACAACAACATTACCATAATTGTCTTACATCTTTTCCAAAAACATAACACTTTCATAATCTGTCTTGATTACATTATTTAAAGAAGCATAAAGAAAACATAGATAAACTGCAAAAGCCCCATAGTGGTTGTCCAAAGCCATAGTTCAAAATGAAAAAGGTCCAAGCAATACATTTCTCTTCTTCAAGCTGGATGTGAATGCTGGTCAAGCTGCAGTGTTCCCTCCCTGTGGACCTGGGGGGGGGGGGGGGAACGGAAGAAAAGAAGACGAAAGAAAAGTAGAGTCAGACATAAAGCCTGAGTAAGTCTAGGACTATTTTGTCTATGAATAAAGAACTGGGTATGATAAGTATAATCAAGAAGTGGGAAAGCACTATAAACTTAGTTAAGTTGTCTAGGGTCGAATATACTATCGTACCCCATGTTAATCTCTGAACCCATATAAACTAGTTCCCAACTGGCACCTCATAATCAGGGTGAAGTGATCCATTCTATGATGATCGGCTCCTACTCGCATAGTTACATGTGTCTTACAGCCCCCGATTTTGTAGTTACCTATGCTGGTCCCACCATGGGGTGTATCAAGTCCCATGGTGGCGGCCCGACACAATCCTAGAATGCACAGGTATGCTACTGGTGCCCAGTGCCTTATTTTTCTGTGCCGGAGTGTGTGCACGCCCGCACCCCGTTAGAACCTACACTGCTACACCACCGCCGTCGATTTGACCTCTTACAATCAGCCCAGTAATCGTGCCCCACCCTGCCTAGTTTCAGGGTATCCTGATACACCTTCTAGGGTTACTGCTGAAAAGGGTCCCCCGTTACTAGGTTTTCTATCTCTAGCCAACATGCTAAGTTGGTTAAGTGTTTTCTAACCTAATCCCCACCAGTCCGTTTAGTTTAGCATGTTCCATTTTGATTAAGTCTTTAGTTCACTTAATCCTAACAATCCTGACTCAGCCTTAATTGTCTTATTAAAGCCTTGACCTCTCACATTAGACAGGTATTGTTGTGGCTGCCTGTTGCCGGTTGGTTCCGGGCAGTCTTACGCCACAACTCAGTCTAACCTCGGGTCCTTATCGGGCTCCATGTTTAACCTCCCACATTGGATAGGTATTGTTGTGACTACTGGACAGCCGGGCGGTTCCGGGCAGGTTTACATCACAACTCAATCCAACCTCGGGTTAAACACATCGTATGTTCTACATTTACATATTTTGTCTTTCTTCTTTATTTTCTTATATGTAAATATTTGCGGCCCATTATTAAGTTAATGGTGTAAAGGTTACACCAATCATGGGCCCAACCCATACTTGAATTTGGGCCCTTCTACTTTATATTTTCATTTATTAATAAATTTAACCCAACGTTATTTTCCCCCGTTTAATACGTCCGTTTATTCTATATATGTTGGGCTTAGCCTTTTTAAGCCCAACTTAGCCATGAGAAAAAGGGGAGGCTTAAAGCGTGATTATATACACAAAAAGGGGAATGTGATCGCATGAACTTGCAATGTGACGTTGGAACTACAAAATAGAAACTGGTGTACTTGCATAGTGGTAACATATACTTTGGTCATAAAGCATAAGTAACATGAATCAAACCATGTAAACTTGTAGTTAAGTTAAGAATATCACTATTGACACATAGGCTTAACTACAACATAAACCTATACTTTTATTCAGGCATAATGTCGAACATAAGCAAATCATGTTCATAAGATTACTACATGTTTACAAAGGTGTTTACTTTTGTTACTAACACAAAAGTATAGTTCAACTTAGTCATGATTAAATCTTTTCACATACCCATGGCATAAATATTTCTAACATGAAATCATGATTTTCACTTTAGTCATGCAAACTTGCAAAAAGGGATTTTTGAATCTAACCTAGCTATGTGCCACACATGTCATCATATAATTCTTGTTAACAATATAGACCTAACATGGGTTTCAATTATGCAAAATATCAATCATAGCCTAGTCATATTCATAAGTTTGCAAATAGGTTTTCTAGTACAAAAGCATGGCTTAATACATAGATCATGATGCCAAAATTTCAACATAGTTTCATATGAACTATAATAACCCAAATTTGTTCCAATTACGTACAAAATGATTTTTGTACAAAATATACATTATGATGGCATAGTAGCAAAACCCCAAACTTGCATGAATTTTAATTAATCAACTACATACATGTAGCTTCAACATGGATTACATAATTTGCGAATATTCCAAACGTATACTTGCATAAAACTACCGCAAACATGTAGTTTTTCATAATGAATAACATAATTCGAGAATATCCAAACGTATACAATATTCCAAATCGATAAGAATCATAGTAACGCACAAATATGAATTGCTTTATCGCCACAAATCAAATATACAAACCAACACAATTATTTGTTCATACCAAAGTAATACTCTACTTACAATTGTGTGGCGAATTCTCAAATTTAGGGATTTGAAGATGCGATTCCTTGTTGATTTGATTTGTTTAGGTTGCTTGATGCTTTAGAATTTGCCTCCTAATCCTCTCTCCAATTGGTGGCTACTCTTAGTCGTTCCTCAGCAACATGGCGGCTTTGTTCTTATTTTTGAATGAATAGATTAGGTTGAGTCTAGGGTCATTTTTATAGGGTTTATGAACTGATTAGGACCATTGATGTTGCTTGGTTTGATCGTAGCCATTCATACGAAAGAGAGACCAATTAGAGCCTGCCACCTAGCCCTAATGACAAAGCAGACTGCAGAAAATCGACCAACATAAAATAGGCCAGCCAGGTTGGGCTGGGTTCGACTTGGCTCTGGACCAGGTCGACAGCCCTGTCGACAGCCCTGTCGACAGCCCTGTCGACCTGGCTAGACCAGGTCGACAGCCCAGTCGACCTGGGTGCATTAGGCGGGAGTTTTCCCGCCCAGGCCAATTGGGCCTGATTTTGGAATTTTTCTGAGCTGTTTTATTCTGTTCGAATTTTAAACTTAATTCAGAAACTTCCGAAGGCCATATCTTCTTCATACGGACTCCGTTTTTCGAAAACTCGGACTCTATTTCGCGTATTTTTCCGAGACGAACGCAATGGCGTATCCCGTTTCCCTTAGTTCTTTGATTTGAAATTAATTATACTTTAAATTTGTGAATTTCACAGTTATAGAATTCGCGGGGTGTTACACTCGTAGCAAACAAAAACTCTCTCAAATTGGTTAGTCTATTCATCCACATCCATACTTGTATAACTTTTCGGATTATATTTCTCAATTGCCTTCAAACACTATACTAAATCACTGTATGATTTTTTCTCATCACCATATATATCATTAATAGCCAATTTCCTACCCTTATAAGCATAATAATAACTCAAATCCACATCATAATATCTCCTAAAACTTTTCACAATATCCTTTGCCTTCCTTTTTAGGTCATCGCATATTTGATTAGCAATCAATGTTTTTACACGATCACTAGTAATAACTGGACTACTAACTGATTTAAATCCACCTCCACATGTATGACTTAGCTGAACATTTTTAATAATAAAATTATCCAGTTGCTTTAATTTGTAAGAAGCATGAATTCTAAATGAACAACCATTTATTGCACATTGAATTGTAACCCGCTCCTCACAATTCTTAACATATTTTACTTTAAATCCATTTTTCAAACAATAAGCACTAACCATTCTGCGAAATCCGATAGCCGAATCAAATATTTGTCCAACACCAGTAAAAAATTCTAAATATGAATTTTTCTTCAACAATTCATGCAAGATTTTTTCGTGACAACAAGCAGAGTCTATATCATCATTATATTCAATCAAATTACTATTTGATTCTCCAACACCAACAACTGAGACCGATTTACTGCTGTCAACAACAACATCATTTGAATTATTCTTTAAGCATATAAAAAACCAAGAAATCCTCCTTTTTAAACCATGCCAAGCACAATATACCTTGTAAATCACTATCCGTCTTAATGTAAGTAGTCTTAGATTCTCTAACATAGAACACATCAAAGCATAAAGGAGTAAAAGTATTCCATACCTCACAAACCTTACTTCTTACATAACTAATTGATGCATCCAAACCAAGACGAATACTAAATGAATTCTTATTAAAATCAAATACAACCAACACAGATATATCAGACCTGCAATTCAGAATATAAATAAGTAAATAACAATACAATTTAAACATTTTTATAAACCATTTTACAAAAAGATAAAAGCAATTATCTTTTTTACTGTTGTTACGATAATGAATAAATTACAGAATTATACAACAATTTTAAAATAACATAAATGATTTTAAAACATAATTTTATTATAATTTTTCTATTATCTTTACATATAATTGTTATATTATCTTTACATGCAATTTTTGTGTTATCTTAACATATAATTCCTAATCATTTATCATTTGAAATATATATAAAACATAACTGTTGCACAATGCAACCAATTTTTTTAATATTAACTACAACAAATTATTGTTATTTGCCATTGAAACCCAAATAAACACTTATCTTTTTATTTTACAGACAATTTGTAAAAAAGATAAAATAAGTTATCTTTTTCACTTTTGTTTTGTTAATGAATTTTTTTTTGTCATAACTATACAAAAGCTACAATTAAATTCACTAATAAACAAACATTAAAATCACATTTCACATGTCATATGAAAATTTCAATTTAATTACACCATACCTTATAGCAGCCTGTTCAACTAAAGGAATAGTTGAACTTTGAGTTTGCTCTTCCATTGATTTAACTACGTAGTCCACAAAAATAAAGAACAAATTAGCAAATTTCCATATCATATTCCTCAATTTCAGATTCTATTAAAAATTTAAATTTAAAATTATAATCCATGATTCAATTCAATATTATAAAAATCACCTGATAAAGAATAAAATAACAAAAAAATTAAAAAATTGCCTCTTAAATATCAAGAATTTGAAAATTTAATGTCGATTTATAAAATAGGAATGAAAACGAAATTATTAAAACTCACCTGAAAGGATTAACGATTGCAGATCGAATTTGAAAATATTGGAAAATCGGAGATATCATGATCACTGCACCTGATTTATTTGATGAGATCGATGTTTTTTAAAAAGAAAATGGCTTGCCATGTTTTCTGTCCTGCAAACTAATTATTTAAAAACCGCGTCCTGGAAAAAAAATGAAGACGTGATTAGGAGCCCTTGGAGCAAATTTCCTGCCTATAATAATACATGTATTTAAATTAACACCTTTTAATAACCCACGACTTCCAACAACAAGAAGATCAGCTTGTGTTTGTTCTGCTGCCTTACAAATAACCTCCTTTGGATTGCCATCTGTTATCAACCAAAACATCAATATACCATCAATTTCCCATACCAGTTCATATACACAATCCACAAGTCCAAAAATGCGGCTGTACAAGTCAGTGAACAAAGCTGAAAAAATTAAGTGCACACGAACATGCAAGGTTCAATCAATCTACACAATATTCATAGCATGACAAAACAGACAGTCCAAGTCCAAGTACAAAAGAAATTAGACAACAAGACAAAACAAAGGCCACAGGAAAAAAATGTATACAAAGCATCGTGTAAATAAACTTCGGGTTCAAAATTGTTAAGTCCAAGTCTGGGCTCATGATTATCATTCAACACAACATGTGATAGACCAAACGGGTGTATCAGTATATTTTCAAGTCTGGGTTCATGATTTTAACCATCAAGTGTATCATGGTTATCATAGTGTATCACGTTCGGGTTTATGATAAGTATAATGTATAAGCATTGTAACGACCCAGATTTTTGACCGTTTAAATCGACAATAAGCCACACATGTCGACCCAAACAAATCGCCAACCCGGATAGTTATTGGGAAAAAGAAGAAAAAGAAGAAAGGAAGAAAAACAATCACAGAACCTCACAGCGGAAGGACAACATATAATAACCAAATAATATTTCAAAACATTTAAACATATACATTTGAGTTACAATATTCAAATCAATCAGAGTTATACACTTACATACACATAATGCAGCGGAAATAAAAATGTAGTGGATACATATACCAACTCCGTCTTCGATCTCCAAGGCCAAATAATCTTCATTATCTGCAACATCTGCTGACCCGAGCGTATTGCATAAAAAGAAAAACACAACAAACACTCGGATCAGCACTAAATCATCTCATATTAGTCAAATTAAAATACAGAATAATATTGGTATCATGGTGCAGTAACTCAAGAGATGTTACGGGATTTTTCCATCTCTCAAGGATCCGTTAAACTAATACATACATAGTATAATACGCTATTACAATAGTGTTTATTCAGTAAAGTATAATATCGAAAATAGTGTAAGCGGGATTACCATGTTACCCTTACACCGTTTATAGCATTGTCGTACAGTTTGCATATAACACACCAGTACGTCGGTGGATAGGGATGCGCCGTGATACGACAACGTTAAATCAAAATCGTAGGGGCTCGATCAGGATAATATGACAAGGCACTGAGGAATACCCCGGTAGGATTCTACCGAATTTGCGGACCCAAGCCGGTGGTAACGCATAGCCGCAACTACCGCCCACCTCGAACGACATTCCCATATTCAAAGGGTGCACCCAAATCGATCACAATAGTAATAGAGATGGTTTCGAAGGAGCGCGTTCGATCAGAGAAGCGATCTCATTAACCTGGGTATGGCTCCTGTTTTAGTCATTTCAATTATGACCCGAAGGTCAAGGCTAATCCATCATCGTTCTCTTTCTTCAAATCCAGTAATCGCCTCCATACCATCCGACTTCGGTTCTGGAACTTCCACCGCGTACACAGTTGTCAAAGTGGTATCGACACTGACAGAGAGTATGCCTTATGTCGACTCCGGTCTCCTTGACAACCCATCGTTTACATTTTTTCACACCGGTCAGTGTTTTTACCTTTCAAAGGAGTTCGTGTTTCATATCAAAATATCATGTTTCGAAATTCATTTTCATATTCTAAATAGAATATTATTCAACTGGGATATTCCCATTTACGCTCAACATCTTGAACTAATTCCAACTTATAAAATTTGAATATCCAATTAATTAACAATATATTTAAATAGTTTAAAGGTATAATTGAAATAATTTGAAATAATAGTTTGTAATAAAAGTAGAGTTTGACAAAATAATTAAAACATTAAAATAATTCATAAAATAAATAATTAATAATTATAAAGTATTTTATTTAAAAAAATTTATACAATAAATAGTTATAAGGAAATTTAATTTATTAACAAAATAGTTTTGACATACTATAGTTGGAATTAGCATCGTTTCGCCCAGATTTCGTTTACACTTGCAGTTGTATTTCAACTTCAAGTAAATCAATTCGAATTCACAATCCCGATCGACTTTATTTCAAATATACATTCATTTCAAATTTTGCCAATTCCAAATCAGATGGTTATTTTTAACCCGAGTGCCCAATTCAACGATCTTAATTCATAACAAATAAACCAAATCCGATTTCGATCATTTCAATTTATTCAAATTCCCACTTCAATATTTATTTTATATTCAATACGTTGAATCCCGAAGCAACATTCAATTTCAAATCATGCTCCCATTTTGAATATTCAATTTTTAACAAACTTTGAATTTTTCAATTCAATTTCATCGTTTCAAGATTTTAAATTTCAACAAATGTCGAGTTTACAATTCACCTTTAATTCAAATCAAGGCTGATTTAAAGTAAATCTCAAATCAGACACACAGTTCAATCTCAATACATTCGATAAAATCATTTTCACTTATATTTAACCTTAATTACAACCCAAAATCATTTCCCCTTTTTATTTTCATTTCAAATTTCAAATTCAAAGGAAATAAATTATAAAACATTTCTTATTGTCGTTAAACAATAAATTTCAAAATTCATGGTTAAACAAATATATTTAACCAACCGGTGTCCGTATATAATTTGCTATCCTATGGCCAAGTGATTTAAATTTAATTTCTCGATATTCGGGATGGATCTATCATTTCAATCCAAATCGGGGTCACAGAGGTTTATCATTTCACTCTGTGTTCTTAATTCATTTTATCGATAAATCCCGGGTTTATTCGATGCCCGCAACATCAAGGGTAACTGGGATTTATCATCACATGGGCACACCACATCATATACTGAATGACAGAACAATTCAAACAATACACCTTCAGTAATCAAGTAAACAGACGCATCCATCACAAACATTCATTCGAACAGTAAATCTAATCACATACTGGTTGACAGGTGTCGGAGTTTTCAAATTTGAAATTTAAATTAAATTTAAATAACCAATTATCGATTATTATTGCATGTAACACACTGGCATATCAATTTCAAGCAATCATTCACCAAATCAAACACAACCATGTAAACAATTTACTCCATACATTAATTCGATAAATATGGGATAAATTTAGTCTTACGTGAGTGAAGAAACACTCACCTTCGGGTTACAATTCGAACGGACGTCCAGAAAAGGCCCAAAATTTGACAGTCTCAGATCGCAACCAAACCAGTGCCAAAACGTCCGCAACTCCACCACGATCCCAACGCAACAAACCGTTCGTCAATCCGAGTTCGTATGTAAAAGTTATGGTCATTAGAACATTTTGATATATGTATAATTAATTAAAAATTAAAATAAAACACCTACTTTACACGTCACCTGCTTTACACGTCAGCAAGGCCTCCTCTCCCGCTCACCATTCCCGTCCTACAGCAAAACCCGTCGTTTATACCCATACCCGCGCCCACTTTGACCGTCGATTGACACCACCTCGGACCTCCAGATGACCGACGACCACTGCCATGCCGAAGCTCCCTCCGAGGCGCGTCTTCCCAGACCGGGCCCACCTCCTCCGGTCGCCTCTGCTGACCGTGCCGCCACCCCAAAACTCGCCAAATCTGAGCTTTAAACCCCAAAATCCGACGATCTACTCAATGATAAAACGAGCGGCCACCACTTACGGACTCGTATGAGCCTCCTCTTCGAAACCTATATCACAATTTCATCGATTGAAGCCTGAATCGAAAACCCCCAATTCGAAATATAGGGTTTCGAATTTCAGATACTTTGACCGAGTTTTCTGACCAACCTAGTCGCTGCATGTCAAAACAAACTATAGATCTGCATTCTACAAGTCGAGAGCTTCGAATCGACATATAATACAATGGGTTTTAAAGGGATTTTATTTTCAGCTTGGATTTTATTTTAGATCTAGGGTTTTGAAATTTTAATTCAGCCATTAGAGAGGAATAGGATGGAGGAAATTGAACATGAGGTGGAAATGGCTGATGTAGGTGTTAAGGGCTTAATATATATATAAATATATGGTCAAACTGATTAACACATACACAGTTATCGCATATCAAATTCGAACGTACATTTTGCATTACCGGGGCCACATACTGACCCCGAAAAATCCGGAAAAATTATTTCTGTCTTTGTTTTGACGATACGGTCCCAACAAAACTGGTTTCGTCGAATTCTGAGGCCGTTTGAAAAATGGCCTTTTTCGGGTCGATCTAAATTAACTGTCAACTGGTAAAACGCGTTTTCACTTGCCACACTCACATATTAATTCGAAAAATTCTGAAAATTGAAACCTAGCAATAATTCGACGTTCCGGTTCTGATGGCGCCAGTTTCGTCGAAAACAGAGGTCGTTTGAAAAATGGCTATTTTACAGGCCTTTATATATTCTATAGCGACTATTCTGAATTTTCATTTGACCATAACTTTTGATTTCCATTACGGAATTTCGATTTTTCGGATTCGTTGGAAAGATATTATCAAGCAGGTTCAAATATTTCTTGTTTCGCTAAAATCCGATTTATTTTGAATCCTGTGCAGTCGATTGAACTTAAAAATCGAATTTTCAAACTGCCGCGCCATTTCAGGCTCGTTATATAATTAAAATAAATTTATTCGTTTTTTCTTCGATTAAAATAATTTTTCCGTCGTTATTATTTAAAGTAAATCACTTTAAATATTCAAAATTCTTTAAATTAGCCAAAATGACATTTTCAAATTGGTTCGGGTTTTCAGGTCGTTACATTCTCCCCCACTTAAAGTCTTTTCGTCCTCGAAAAGAGAACGAACCGATATTAAGTGCATACTTATTTCAAATTCATATTTAAAATTAATATTTCCAAAACAAGTATAGTTATAAAACTCGTAAATTTTTCTAACTCCCGAAATCACGGAAAATTTCGGCAGCATCTCCTCTGTACGGAGAGGTCCGGGAAGAATCCCAAAACATATATATACTCAATATACATCTCATCCAACTATGAGGCATCCCAAAAGTGGGGAAAACAAAATATAAAACCACAAAACCATATACCACAAGTACGTACCTCGTTTAGCGTTATTTTGCATTTTTATTTACCTTTGCATTTAGTATTTGCGCAAGCGAGCTCCAAAGCGTAGCGCACACTCCTTACACCTGTTACAACTTGCATACACATGAGATTCAAGCATATATACAATATATGGCAACTTACCCAACATACATTAATCATTTAACCCCAAAACCAATATTTTTATGTCAAGCCAGCAACCCAAATGAAGCTTTATCCTTTATCGCTTAAGTATACTCCCGTTCATTTCACTTGTATTAAGCAAATTTTATTTTATCTATTCATATTATGCCATCGTCTATCTTACTCAAGTTCATTTCAACTTATTTATTTCAGTCGTTATTATCTCTTTACTCAGAAAATGGATTCGAATTAAATTTGTTTACTCAATTCCGATACATTTTCTATATATTTCCCATTCAAGTTACATGAAATATTATTCCATTAACATGCTTATATACTCGGCTCATCCTCTCATGATTGGAATTAAGGAAATGTTCACCCTCGAAATTTTTCCAAATTTTAGTTCTCAAATCATTTTATTCAATTTCCTGAGTTAAACTCCATTTGACTCGATTCCTCTACTAAATAAAGCTATACTTTATCTGATAAAATATTTTTACAATCCAAATTCAAGAGTTCTGTGACGACCCCTTAGTTCTTAAGTCCATTCCAACATTTCAAAGTCTAAAATTTCAAGGAACCGAGAGTAATAACCATGAATCGATGTCGCAAATTAGGACGAACTTAAATTGCTTGATTCTGGTTTTGTATCCTAAGTTCAAAATACATACGTATTTATAAAATCTATAGAACACACCCTAAATTAAAATTCAACTTTAATTAATAAACGAAGAAATTTCAATCCTGTATAAATTTGAAAATACACTTTAAATACCCATGGAAATTTAGATCCAAAATTCTTTTCAAACAGGTTATGAAAGTACGGAGTGATCTCCCCCACTTAGACACTTCATAATAAACGTCGATAATGCGTGCACTCATTATCGAAGTCAATTTCTGATGTCCGAGAAGGGATTACACACTTAGTTCTTTTAAAATCCTTTAAACCATTTCTTTCGTAAAGACTTATAATACGATATAATTTCAAAATTTGACAAAACTATCTCAAAAGCACCAGAATCAAACCCTCAAGTCCATTTCATTTAAATCGCAATTGTTTTGCCCCCCCCAATTGTATTCAACAGATTTTATTTCCAAATATTTTCCAAATTCATTAAATTTCCGTATTAGATTTATAATTTAATCAACCATAATGGGTAATAACTTTATATTATCACCCACTAAGACAAATACATACATAATTGAACCATAATATATATATTTGATACATTTTAAAATATAGTCGAAAACCATATTATGTCAAGTCATTCTGTCCGATCATTTAGAAATTCCTATCGATTCTATGGCGTCCCATATATCGACCAGAATCTATAAATATTCAACAGAACAATTAACACAACAAAAAATCATTTTATATTCAAAATACAAATACGCTCTCTCATATATTCACTCGAACTCATTCTAGGGCGTTACTAACCCCATCTCTAATGAGTTAATTCCCAAACAGAGCCAAGGTTATCGCTAACCATCGCTCTGATACCAGCTGTAACGACCCAGATTTTTGACCGTTTAAATCGACAATAAGCCACACATGTCGACCCAAACAAATCGCCAACCCGGATAGTTATTGGGAAAAAGAAGAAAAAGAAGAAAGGAAGAAAAACAATCACAGAACCTCACAGCGGAAGAACAACATATAATAACCAAATAATATTTCAAAACATTTAAACATATACATTTGAGTTACAATATTCAAATCAATCAGAGTTATACACTTACATACACATAATGCAGCGGAAATAAAAATGTAGTGGATACATATACCAACTCCGTCTTCGATCTCCAAGGCCAAATAATCTTCATTATCTGCAACATCTGCTGACCCGAGCGTATTGCATAAAAAGAAAAACACAACAAACACTCGGATCAGCACTAAATCATCTCATATTAGTCAAATTAAAATACAGAATAATATTGGTATCATGGTGTAGTAACTCAAGAGATGTTACGGGATTTTTCCATCTCTCAAGGATCCGTTAAACTAATACATACATAGTATAATACGCTATTACAATAGTGTTTATTCAGTAAAGTATAATATCGAAAATAGTGTAAGCGGGATTACCATGTTACCCTTACATCGTTTATAGCATTGTCGTACAGTTTGCATATAACACACCAGTACGTCGGTGGATAGGGATGCGCCGTGATACGACAACGTTAAATCAAAATCGTAGGGGCTCGATCAGGATAATATGACAAGGCACTGAGGAATACCCCGGTAGGATTCTACCGAATTTGCGGACCCAAGCCGGTGGTAACGCATAGCCGCAACTACCGCCCACCTCGAACGACATTCCCATATTCAAAGGGTGCACCCAAATCGATCACAATAGTAATAGAGATGGTTTCGAAGGAGCGCGTTCGATCAGAGAAGCGATCTCATTAACCTGGGTATGGCTCCTGTTTTAGTCATTTCAATTATGACCCGAAGGTCAAGGCTAATCCATCATCGTTCTCTTTCTTCAAATCCAGTAATCGCCTCCATACCATCCGACTTCGGTTCTGGAACTTCCACCGCGTACACAGTTGTCAAAGTGGTATCGACACTGACAGAGAGTATGCCTTATGTCGACTCCGGTCTCCTTGACAACCCATCGTTTACATTTTTTCACACCGGTCAGTGTTTTTACCTTTCAAAGGAGTTCGTGTTTCATATCAAAATATCATGTTTCGAAATTCATTTTCATATTCTAAATAGAATATTATTCAACTGGGATATTCCCATTTACGCTCAACATCTTGAACTAATTCCAACTTATAAAATTTGAATATCCAATTAATTAACAATATATTTAAATAGTTTAAAGGTATAATTGAAATAATTTGAAATAATAGTTTGTAATAAAAGTAGAGTTTGACAAAATAATTAAAACATTAAAATAATTCATAAAATAAATAATTAATAATTATAAAGTATTTTATTTAAAAAAAATTATACAATAAATAGTTATAAGGAAATTTAATTTATTAACAAAATAGTTTTGAAAAATAGTTTTGACATACTATAGTTGGAATTAGCATCGTTTCGCCCAGATTTCGTTTACACTTGCAGTTGTATTTCAACTTCAAGTAAATCAATTCGAATTCACAATCCCGATCGACTTTATTTCAAATATACATTCATTTCAAATTTTGCCAATTCCAAATCAGATGGTTATTTTTAACCCGAGTGCCCAATTCAACGATCTTAATTCATAACAAATAAACCAAATCCGATTTCGATCATTTCAATTTATTCAAATTCCCACTTCGATATTTATTTTATATTCAATACGTTGAATCCCGAAGCAACATTCAATTTCAAATCATGCTCCCATTTCGAATATTCAATTTTTAACAAACTTTGAATTTTTCAATTCAATTTCATCGTTTCAAGATTTTAAATTTCAACAAATATCGAGTTTACAATTCACCTTTAATTCAAATCAAGGCTGATTTAAAGTAAATCTCAGATCAGACACACAGTTCAATCTCAATACATTCGATAAAATCATTTTCACTTATATTTAACCTTAATTACAACCCAAAATCATTTCCCCTTTTTATTTTCATTTCAAATTTCAAATTCAAAGGAAATAAATTATAAAACATTTCTTATTGTCGTTAAACAATAAATTTCAAAATTCATGGTTAAACAAATATATTTAACCAACCGGTGTCCGTATATAATTTGCTATCCTATGGCCAAGTGATTTAAATTTAATTTCTCGATATTCGGGATGGATCTATCATTTCAATCCAAATCGGGGTCACAGAGGTTTATCATTTCACTCTGTGTTCTTAATTCATTTTATCGATAAATCCCGGGTTTATTCGATGCCCGCAACATCAAGGGTAATTGGGATTTATCATCACATGGGCACACCACATCATATACTGAATGACAGAACAATTCAAACAATACACCTTCAGTAATCAAGTAAACAGACGCATCCATCACAAACATTCATTCGAACAGTAAATCTAATCACATACTGGTTGACAAGTGTCGGAGTTTTCAAATTTGAAATTTAAATTAAATTTAAATAACCAATTATCGATTATTATTGCATGTAACACACTGGCATATCAATTTCAAGCAATCATTCACCAAATCAAACACAACCATGTAAACAATTTACTCCATACATTAATTCGATAAATATGGGATAAATTTAGTCTTACGTGAGTGAAGAAACACTCACCTTCGGGTTACAATTCGAACGGACGTCCAGAAAAGGCCCAAAATTTGACAGTCTCAGATCGCAACCAAACCAGTGCCAAAACGTCCGCAACTCCACCACGATCCCAACGCAACAAACCGTTCGTCAATCCGAGTTCGTATGTAAAAGTTATGGTCATTAGAACATTTTGATATATGTATAATTAATTAAAAATTAAAATAAAACACCTACTTTACACGTCACCTGCTTTACACGTCAGCAAGGCCTCCTCTCCCGCTCACCATTCCCGTCCTACAGCAAAACCCGTCGTTTATACCCATACCCGCGCCCACTTTGACCGTCGATTGACACCACCTCGGACCTCCAGATGACCGACGACCACTGCCATGCCGAAGCTCCCTCCGAGGCGCGTCTTCCCAGACCGGGCCCACCTCCTCCGGTCGCCTCTGCTGACCGTGCCGCCACCCCAAAACTCGCCAAATCTGAGCTTTAAACCCCAAAATCCGACGATCTACTCAATGATAAAACGAGCGGCCACCACTTACGGACTCGTATGAGTCTCCTCTTCGAAACCTATATCACAATTTCATCGATTGAAGCCTGAATCGAAAACCCCCAATTCGAAATATAGGGTTTCAAATTTCAGATACTTTGACCGAGTTTTCTGACCAACCTAGTCGCTGCATGTCAAAACAAACTATAGATCTGCATTCTACAAGTCGAGAGCTTCGAATCGACATATAATACAATGGGTTTTAAAGGGATTTTATTTTCAGCTTGGATTTTATTTTAGATCTAGGGTTTTGAAATTTTAATTCAGCCATTAGAGAGGAATAGGATGGAGGAAATTGAACATGAGGTGGAAATGGCTGATGTAGGTGTTAAGGGCTTAATATATATATAAATATATGGTCAAACTGATTAACACATACACAGTTATCGCATATCAAATTCGAACGTACATTTTGCATTACCGGGGCCACATACTGACCCCGAAAAATCCGGAAAAATTATTTCTGTCTTTGTTTTGACGATACGGTCCCAACAAAACTGGTTTCGTCGAATTCTGAGGCCGTTTGAAAAATGGCCTTTTTCGGGTCGATCTAAATTAACTGTCAACTGGTAAAACGCGTTTTCACTTGCCACGCTCACATATTAATTCGAAAAATTCTGAAAATTGAAACCTAGCAATAATTCGACGTTCCGGTTCTGATGGCGCCAGTTTCGTCGAAAACAGAGGTCGTTTGAAAAATGGCTATTTTACAGGCCTTTATATATTCTATAGCGACTATTCTGAATTTTCATTTGACCATAACTTTTGATTTCCATTACGGAATTTCGATTTTTCGGATTCGTTGGAAAGATATTATCAAGCAGGTTCAAATATTTCTTGTTTCGCTAAAATCCGATTTATTTTGAATCCTGTGCAGTCGATTGAACTTAAAAATCGAATTTTCAAACTGCCGCGCCATTTCAGGCTCGTTATATAATTAAAATAAATTTATTCGTTTTTTCTTCGATTAAAATAATTTTTCCGTCGTTATTATTTAAAGTAAATCACTTTAAATATTCAAAATTCTTTAAATTAGCCAAAATGACATTTTCAAATTGGTTCGGATTTTCAGGTCGTTACAAGCATAGTGTACCAAGTACCAAATACACTATATAAGTACCAAGTGATACCAAGTGTACCGTAGTCTGGGTTTATAGTGTAAACAAGGTGATCAACAGCTATCAAACGTCACATAAAGCATAAATTCATATATAAAGTGTCTAACATACCCACAATAGCTGTGCTCCCTTTTTAAGCTAAGGGTGAGGCTTAAGCTTGTGGTTTCGGTAGAGCTGTCCGAAAATAATAGGAACGTCGTTTGAAGTTGGTGGGATTAGAGTAATCAAAAGCGCCTCCTTTTGACCGACCTTATCCCATCAACTCGGACGACGTTCCAATTGCTGCAAACAGCTCCATCGAAGCCACAAGCTCATTTAATAATTCCAAAAAATCAAGATTTCCAAAGGTGTTATTAGTTGCACAAGTAATAATTTTTATGCTACCTTAGAGGCCTTAAAGTCTTCTAAGTAAGAATCACTCTAACGTAGCATACAAATTATTACTTGGGCATTTAACCACACCTTTGGAAATTTTAATCTTTTGGAAATTATTACTTTTGCCTCATCCCTGCATGAGAGCAAATATAGAAATCATAGTTTCTTGGATGGAAGACTTTGTTATCTGCTATAGTACCTATTTATAAGATACAAGTTATACAATTTACTACAAGAGAAAGCTAATTTTCCAGCGGCGAAATAAGTTTCCAATCTGTCGCTATATCGGTTTTAGCGGCAGATCTCCTGTATAACTCTGTTGTCAGTAAAAACCATGACGGTAATTATGTCAAATTTTGACGATGAAATTTAGCGTGGGTTTTCCGTAATTATACTATTTATATAACAAAAATATAATTTTATTTTTTAATTTAATTTTAATTTATTTACCGGCGGATAGGTAATTTATAATAAATTATTATTTATAAAAGGCGTTGGTAAACCCTTACTAATTTCTGAGGGATTAGCGACAAAAGGTTTTGGCCAAAAAAATTGTTTTAGATATTTTGTTGAAAAACCCTTACAATTCAACAAAGGATTAGCGATGGAAAATTAAATTAGGGAAAACCCTTACAATCTATCGCTATGCCGGTAATCTCTGTCTATTTCATTGGAAATGTTAGTTTATGTTCCAACATTTTTATTTTATTATTTTCCTTTTACATTAAACTTACTAGTCAACCAATCAACCATAAAATCATCTCTAAACATAAATGCACATTTATACAATATTTGCAGCATAGACAAAAATAGTATTTATAAACAACGAAATATTCAACTAGCAATACAACACAAAAATTTGTCATTATCAACACAAAATTATACAATACAAACACTCATGAATGCACATAACTTTTCCGCTAAACAATTATTTGATAAATCTTCATCATCTTCCCGGATTTATGCTTATGCCTAGACTCATCACCGAAACAACATCAAAAGCATTGATTATTTTCGGTATATAGCTATTTATATTCCTTGAACCACACGGCGGTGAAGCAAGTTCTTCCTATGAGCATATATATATATATATATATATATATATATATATATATATATATATATATATATATATATATATATAGAGAAACCAGTTAAACATACCTGATATGATTCAACAATTAGAATAGGCTAGTAAATATGTTGTTTTTTATGGTATATTTACAATATAGCATACCTAATATAATACAAAGACATAATACAAAAGTGGGTGTTAATAGGATTTTCAAGTTTGTCGGTTGTAATTGAACTTAGGATACTCACTTGCTGATCAAGCATGCACTTCAGTATCTCCTTTGTTAACTAACTCTAGCCATCTTGTATTTTAAAAATTAAACTTGGTTTAAATAGGGCTAAATGTATACGTCGAACCCAAGTTAGTAAATTAAACTAACAGTAAATCACATTCCATTTCATCGACTTAAGCAAATGTGTTCTTGAAGCATATTAGTTGAATTAAATTTAGTTAATTTCCAGAAGTATCAAGAATATGTGGCTTACACAATTTCTCGGCTTACACAAAATAGGAATCATGTCATACATAACAATATGTACTCCATGATAACATACATACTAAATGCATAAAACGAAATTCGATTCACAGTGGACATACCTTTTACAGCCAAACAACATCAACTGAATTCATGTCACTTAGCTCCAGTCACACAACATCTCATCGTCTCCATTCCAATATTCCATGAAGCGCTTCAATTACAACTTTATCACATATCATCTTCATGCTTTATAATGAAGTTTGGGCCTACTCCACCAAACAACAATGTACATATCTCCATGACCACCCTTCCTAATCCCGCGAAGGTGCCTGACCTACACAACAAAGAAACTCCCTCCATCCAATCATATAGTGTTTCATAAAACCTGTGTAATCAAATCTAATATAATCTAGGAATCCTCTCCCTATAGTCACCTATCACCTCCAAGCTAGCTGAAACTCACTCCTTCATGCAATATCCGCATACCATTTACAAAAATCATAATTGGTATCTAATTTTAGTTGAACTAAACCAGATTTGCATCGGAATCCTTCTTCTCCATGGTACAGTTCTCCTTGCTCAACCTCTCTTACAACTTCATTCTCAGAGCCCTTCACCTTTTGACCCTCTTAACAAACCCCTTGTTCTCTTGGCAATCACCCACCAGGCATGGTCGGCACGTTGCAGAACCCATCGCTGAAACTCATCGCGAGATATTTCTGAGGTATTTCCAAGGTTGAGAATTTTGGTCATGAATTTATGAGGTATTCAAGAAAGTATTAGATTCGGGGGCTAGGGTTAAGTTAGTATTAAGTCTGTGTGTGGATAATTTGGGGAAAGCGCCTGATAAGGATGACGTATTTTTGGGGGAGAGTACGAAGTGTCTTGGAGAAGCTAGGGATACTAGAAAATAATTGGCATTGGTGCCTAAGAATTGGCATTGGAGGGTAAATAATTGGCTAGCGCCAAGGAATTCGGTGCTAAAGGAAAAATAGTTGGCAGCGGAGCCAAAAAATTTACAACTGAAGGGAACTTTATATGATGAGGCAACATTTTCATTATTTGAAAAGGGAAAAAAATTATACAAGTCGAAAAAGATAATTAAAAATAATTTGCAACATAACATTTATTTTTTCCAACAATTCAAAAATTTGTGAAATTTCCTATATTGTTTAATTTTTTCTAATATTTTTGAGTTATATGAAAATCACAAACATAAAAGTTCTTAATATGGCACGGTTACAACGTTTACAAAAAAAAAGTTGTACGAACAAGGTATTTACAAATTTTTCAATAAAAAGGTTGTAAATAATAACGTTTGTGCGATGCTTTTTACTAGAAGTTTGTAGAAAACATGGTTTTTGCAGAGTATATATATAATTATCAAATATAACTATAAATATTGAAAATAGGTTATAAATAATATTTCTTAACTAGTAAAGATAACTTATTAATATTTAACTATTAAAAATTAATTATGAAATAATAAATATCAAATATCAGTAATAATTATTAATTACTAATTCTTTATTATTTAATAGTCATTTTGATTATTAGATGATTAAAATCGACTCGCCACCATCAATTGTTTAGATCTGGCAGTGATGTGGATGTATTCGATGATTTAGATATGGAGGTATTTCACAACAAAACTAATTAAATTATCATAATCGAAGTTAAATATCCAGTTCAATACTAAGCTCAATCCCGTTTATAGCTGCATACATATACCTCATTTGTTAATTTACCATGCTCACTATATTCCCTATTTGTGTTCGCCGGTAATGAACCCTTTATATCAACTGCAAGTTGCAATACTTAAACATTTATAAAGCAACTTAAAATTTTAAAAATTTGTAATATTTTGGAACATTGAACATGTTTATGAAATATTAAGTGCTAAAGAATAGATATTGTATCTTGATTCTTAAGTATAACTTATTAAGCATTAAATAGTAGTTCCTATTTTTAATTATTAATTATCAGATATTACTTCTTATTTATAAATTATGAACTGTTACTTCATAATTATAAATGAATATTGATTATAATTGATATTTTATTAATTATTCATTATTTATTTCTCTATTATATATTTAATATTAATTCTTAAATGTTAATTATTTATTATTTAATAGTAATTATTTATTAACAACTAATAATTATTTAATATTAGTCGTAATTATTACTTACTTGTAACTAATTATCCATTACTATTAGGGATTACTTACTAATTACTAAAACTAAATCTATACTAATCAATAAATATTAGCCTTAATTGTAAATTATTACCACTTGATTATTTAATGGTATTGTTTAATAAACCAATATTAATTATTTATTATTAGTAATTATTATTGATGGTAATTATCTAATATTTTATTAATTATTTGGCAATAATTGTTTGTCAATATAAATTAAGGCAAATTCTATTTGTACACCTTAAATTGCTTTAGATACACTGGTTTTTTTAAAAATCATATGCACTACTTTTTTCTTAATTAGTATACACCATATATATTACTAAACCATCCTCAAGCCTGAACAGAACAAAAATAAGTTTCTCATTTAGCATCTTTCTCACGTGCATTGATCGAACTAAGGAATATTGATTTCTAAAATCAACGAATTCACTTCTGCGACTCAAATTCAAATCCTTAGCTGGATTTATATTTATTTAATTATTCATATATTAGAATTTAACTTTAAATTTTGTATAATAAAATATCAATCTACTTAAATTTTGATTTTAAATTAAAAACCGATTTAAATATAATACAAATTCGAGAACTTAGTACATAATGAACCATATTAATTTTAGTACTTCACTTGTCAATTTATTTTTGTGACCAATTTGGAATGCATAATGTTATAACTAAGTATACATGAATATAACAAGAAAGAATTTGAATAAAATTTAATGCTTCAATAGAAGTTAAATTAATTTCACTTGATAACACATAGAAATTTCAATTATTTCATAAAAGAATTTTAATGATTGTGTATGATGTTGACATATAATTTTTTTTTATTTTTTAATAAGGGTATTTTTGTCTTTAATTTAATTAATTTTTTTAATTGTGTAGGTAAAGTAATTTATGGTGTATAAACAGAATTTACCATAAATTAATTATTAATTATTAATTATTACTTCTTAATTATTAATTTACAAGTACTTTAAAAAATTCACCGTAATTAAATTGCATAAGCCTCTCAAAATTTCATTTTTAAAAATAAGCGTCCCTTGCAATTTTCTTCAAATCCGCTGGAAAATAGCTTTGAAATGCTGCCGTCGGTAATTTGCCTCGATTTGCAACGGAATCCAACAAATAAATAATTTCGTCGATTCGACGTAATTTGCAGCGATTTAGTGATAGATATTAGAAAGGGTTGGTTATAAAATAAAAATAATATGAAATAGAAAATCATAAAATTATCCTTTGTAAATAACCTGCAAATCCGTCACAAATTTAGCGACAGAAAATTCCGTTGCTTCTATTTGTCGCTATTTTTAGCTTTTCTTGTAGTGAATTTAATCAAACATTATCGGGAGATAAATTCAAGTTATACCTCTATGATCAAACAACTCATACCTGTATGGTGCATGACAACTCTACATTCATCACTTGATTAAACTGAGACTCGCTTAGTCCATCCTGATATAGTCTCGATTAAGGGATCGGTTATGAGCTCGATGCTGTAAGTTTGAGTATTATGAGCTCAATGCAGACAGATTTCATTGATCAAACAATATTGAAACCTAATCATCACTGTATTCATAGCGGAAATATATGAAAATTTCCTGATTGGTCATATGTTTTATACCATATTTATACATACAACATTTATAAATGCAGCAGAGTCAAGTGAATTTGAGATCACAAACAAGGCAATAAAAGTGTATAGTCTGTATTACACCTAAATCAAATTTAATAACAGTCATTGATTAAACCCACATTTGTATGGTTCAATGAAATTTTGATCAACTGGTTGTAATATTTCAAAATCTCACCCTGGTGCAATGATGACAACGACAGGGTGGCGACGAGGTGCTGGAGGTAGCTGACGAGGTGCTAGACGTTGTGCATGTTGGTGCGACTGCTGTTGTCGAGGGTTGATGCTGGAGGTTTCCGAAGGTTGCTGGAGGTTGCCGAAGGTTACCACGAAGGTCAGTGCTGGAGGCTGCCGCCAATTTTTTTTTTGTTATTGGTTTGTTCTCCCTAGGAAATTATTTGGGGAATAAGGATAAATGGGGGAAAAGAAATGGGATATGACGATTTGTGTGCACCAAAATTAGGCACTAAATTCGATACGGCTATTAGCCGTATCCAATCTGATACGGCTATGATCTGCACCTAAATAAGAGGGAAAGCAGATTACTCGGTGGGAAAGTTGTGCGTAACTGTATCGACACACATAAATATGGGTTATAGTCGTATTATATTTGATACGGCTAATAGCCATATCAGATGTGGAGTAGCTAAAACTACTTTTTGGTGTACTGTCCAACTGACAGATGCAAATACCACTGCCTTTCGCTCGTCTATATCACTAAAAACCCAATGCAACTTCCATATCAGACAACCCAAATCACACCCTGTCGTATACCCGAATCCGAACCTAATTTGTTTAACTTCAAAGTGCAACGATCTTGAAAAGAAAGAAAAAAAGGGATAAAAGGTGGGCTTGATCTTTCTCAACAATAACATTAGTTGTTAGGGATTTGCACCTTTGGAGGTATTTATAGGTGGTGTTAGATATATGTGGATCGTTTGATGGCCTTTGGGTATGCTAGTGGTATCGTTCTTGGATACCTGCTACAGTTTTGTTTTATTGGATGTCTTGCCTGTTGGAGTTTTGTTTTGTTTTCTATTTGCACTGAAAAATTATTAACGTACAGCTGAAAATGTGCACACATCTTAAATACCACTTAACGAAGCACAATGCCTATTTATACATAGACAAACTGAAAAGAAAAACATTATGTTGAAATTTTGATTTCTTAATCCTATGTATACAAATAGTCAAAAGTTAACATACTGTGAAAATGACAGACCAGATTTTGTAATGCAGAAAAGTATAGTACTCAGAGGTGGGACATCTAACTTTACAGCAGGTGCAAAGAATTAGGTTGATGCAAATTTTCATTCCTGTGCATTTTAACTACTGTAAGGTTAGATTCCTATGATTTATTAATTACAGCAGCATGCTACAACGATTTCAATTTAATTGTGCTTCACATTAGTTATGACGTATCCTCTTACCTTTTTATACAGTTTTTCAATTACGTGGTTAACTTCTATGTTACAACTTCCTACCTTTTTTAATTTAACATTTTCAAATATACTTTTTTGCTACAACAGAACATTTCTGATTAGGAAGTTTTTGTTAAACACTTTTTTTATACGTTTTTTAGATACATTTTCAATTTTCACTTCTTTTCAAAAGTAGGTTTCATGAAAGAAACACAACTCCAATTATTTTTAGACAAATTTGTAGTTTTTTATTTGCACCAAGAGCTGTAATTATCCATGGAGAAAATGGAAATATTTACAAACTAATTGTTTACACTGAAAAGTGCGAATATTTACAATTTTTGATTAGCAAATATTTGCAGTTTTTATTGCAAATATTTGAAAAAAAGGCCATAAATATTTGCAAACACATTTGGACATACTACTCACAATTTGAATCCAATTTCAATCCAAAATGTATTTTAAGACATACAGTAAAATAACATTTGATTTTGACTTGGCATCAACAAATTAGTTTAATACATTGTGATGAGAACATGTGTAAGGCATTATATGTTGTCAAAATTTTGTGTGAGATAACATATTACTTTTTATGAACAAAACTCGTTGTATATTTCAATTATTTCACGGTTCGAACAAAACCAACAAATTTAAGTCTTAAATTTGCATATATCAATTATTTCATTGAATTAACATTGTAGGATGAGTTTGTGTGAAGTGAAAGGAGAGCAAAGTTAATATTGTTTATATGCAGATCTGAATTTTGCAATAGAATAAATTACTAGTGGTCGAGTTCTATTAATATCGTTTATGTGCTTGTTTTATTAGTAACCAATTAATATTATCTATAGGTAATTAGCTTTTCTGGAGTGAAGACCATTAATAACAGTGGACATGACTTTAATTGTTGAATGTATTATGGTATTTATTAGTGCGTATTGTGTATTATTTGTTTCCGAATGCTTGTGATATGTGAATTTGTTGATTTTGTCAAACAACCATTATCTAAATAATTATGGAAAATACGTATGTGACTAATGTGTTCTCAGTTATATGAATATGATGATATATGATTGATTGATTGTTGTTTAAAATTTTTATTCGATCGCTGATAATTTTAATATGAATATTGTATAATAAGTTGTTGGAAATAATATAAGCTATTAATAGTATATAGTAGCATTTAAAATACGTAACAAAACAATCAATACCTTTTAATAGCATTTTAGGAACACTACAGAACAAATGTAATATATCACCTGAATTTTTAGTAGTATAAAACAAACGCTACAAAAAAGCAAAATTTGACCCATGTATAGACCCTTAGTAGCGTTTGAAAAATGCAATTATGTGAATCGTATGAAATTTTAGTCACACAAAGTAAATGCAATGAAACGTTTTTAGTGCATAAAATTAACGCTATAGAAAACAAAAGGTGATCCACTTACAGACCTTCAGTAGCATTTGGAAAACACAACTATGCTTACAAAATGGTAGCGTTTATTTAAAAAAACAGACTTTTTGTTGCAGGACCTGTAGCAGCTTTCATTAAAATGCTACCAATTAGTTTTGGTAGCGTTTTTCAAATGCTACTAAGGTGTTTTCTGGTACAGTGCTACATTTGAAAAGGTCAACAAAAAACTTTTATTTTCAATTTATAAAAGAGAAAATCCTGATTTCGATTATTTTTAGGAGATAAGAATGAAACACTAAAGGACATTTTCAGACCAGAAAACCTAGGTACAAAAATCAATCTGAAAGATTTGTGATTTTAACACAGTAAAACTCAATATTTTGGAAAGTGGTTAAAATGAAAATTGTAGCTAACTCAATTTCACTAAATCTAAAAAAGAGTAAAATTGGAGCTTCTAAAAGGAAGTAATGGCCCCGACAAGGAGGGTCAAAAATTAGTGAAAACGCAGAAAATATGAGAAAGGGAATTAGGCTTACAAAAGTTGGACTTTGGGTTTGGCCTGAAGGGTGCGGGGTGTGGTCTAGGTACCGTACTGGGGCCCCAAGTTTTCAGATGGTGGTCAAAGGGAAGGGGCTGGTCAGAGGTGGCTGCAAAGGGAAGATGAGAGGTTAGGTTTTAAAGAAAAGCTAAGGCTAGGGTTTTAGGCAAAGAGGGTTAGGGTTCTCCTTGGCTGGAATTTTAGCTGAGGCAAGGAGGAAATGCAGTAGGCCTAGGGTGGCTAATGGACACTACAAGAAAATATTGATTTTGCAGCGGGGAGATCCATTGGAAATCCTTCGGTAATATTTATTTAGCAAAGGATTTCTGATGGATAAGTGTAGTCGATAAAATTCAAGTTGGTAGTTTAATGTCTTTTTTGCATGGAAATCAACATGAACTCTCCTACCTTTTTTCGTCTTAAACCTAAATACGAAATTTAGTTCCTAAAATAATTTACCGGCACTTTATCGATGAATATATATTTTCTAAGAATTTATTTTTTTATAAAAAGACACCGGCAAATCCTTGTTAAGTAGAAAAGGATTAGCGATGGATGTCATGCAATCCATGGTAAGCCCTTACAAATCAGGAAGGAATTAACGACATATTTTATTTTAGATGTATGGTTAGTCTAATCTATTTGCATGCAATCCGTCGGTAAACCCTTGCAAATTATCAAGAGGTTAACAAAAGATATAAATTATAGCATAACTTACACATAATTACATATCCCTAAAAATATATTATTTCAAGACTTAAAACATCATTATGAATATTCACATATCACCCAAATTCAAAGTATTATCCAATACAAGTTAAACTAGTTCACATAAACAAAAATCTATATAAAAATTATGTTTGCAAACTTGACAAATTTATGCATCTAGCATCGAGTAATAACATATAGTATAGAGCAACTTAAAAGGAAACCTTCCTACATTTTTTAGCAGACAACAATGATTATGATTCAACATGCTTCAAATAACCTAGTAGCTAAAGCCTTAAAATGATCAACTGCCAAAAAAATTGCAAGTAATCAAAACATGATGTTGTACTTTGATAATTCAAAAAAAAAAAAGAACCAAAAGCCTGAGCAAAATTGAGATTATATTCAAGCTCTAACAATTTCAACCTCAACTTCCATTGGAGTGTCCTCAACAGGCCTATTAATTTTTGTACCAAAATCTTCCTTGCTATAATCACAGTCAACCGCCATGAGATTTCCAAAATCAAACTTAGGAACTTTCCAGATCTTTACTTTGTAGAAGACATATCTGCATAGTGAGCTTTACATAACAATTTCAACCTTTCTACGTTATCTGCAAGCTGACATTCCTTTATCGTCTGCTCCACTATGGATATGTCTACATAGTGATCTTTACACGATAATTTTGGACATTTTCAGCCTTCAATTTTTTTGCCTTATTAGCATAGTGAGCTTTACGCTGCAAGTTTGAATATATTAATACTGTTAATGTTTCCTTAGGATCTCTACACAATCAGATATTAAAAGAGGAAAGAAGAAAAATGACAAATGAATTCCTCCAAACAAAACCTTTATTAATCCAATTAATTACAAAAGAAAAACATAAATATTGAGAAGATATCTCAATCACTAAACAATAATAATTTTCCCCCTTTTTTGGGTACAAAAATCCAACCCTAAAATTTTCTTATAAAGCTGAATAGAATACCTAAGCCAATACCCTAATTTGGCCTTAAAAAACTCAAAAATATATCTCGTAAAAAACACGGTCAAAAACAAAAATTCCCAACTCCGAAACTGAAATTAGACGTCTAAAATTGAAGACTAGACGTTTAGAAATACTTTTGGATAAATTCATTGAGAATATTCAAACGTTTAGAACCAATTTCCAGATGCCTAGAAACCCCTTACTGCATATTGCAACTCCTTCCAGCATTCTCTTTTGATATCTTCTTCTCCGCTACAAAACACACATCGTCGCCTTCAGTATACATGTGACTGAATATCACAAATCGCAACAATAACATCTTTGAACTCAATATGGGAGTCTGATTCTATAACCAAAGTAAAACAAGTATAATTTCACTATTTCAGAGGATGAACCGAAAATAGACAAAAACATGAAAGTATAGAGAGCCATTCTTCAACAATGAGAGCTCTCCTGATTTCCTTGTTCCTTCAATGTTCAAGCCTTTTATAATCAGCCAAGAGGATTTAAAAGTAATCAATGCTCAAATTTAAGCAAGACTTTGGATACAAATCTTAGAATGAAAGCAAAAGGTGACAATTTGCAAAAATATAAACATTTCAACATTGATTTATATGAATTATTTTTTCATAAATGAATGAAATGATGTTCTTTGGTGAACTGAGTTGCTTATTTTTCCTTAGTCGCATTAAATCTTATGAGTCAGAGGATTCAACATTCAATAAAAGATAATATTCTTTTAAAACCTATAATCCTTTGAATTAGAGAATAGAAGTATATTATCAACAAAAAAAATAGATGATTGGTAGAAGGGTAATATTCACCTCTTCTTTTGTACCTAATAACCATTAGGTAAACAATAGCAGTTCCCATAAGAATGGTAAGGGTCAGTTCTTTACAAGCTTCTCATAAAAAACCTGTAAAGCATTAGTAATGTTAAAGACATAATGATACTATTCATTCTATATTAGGAAAAAAGAACTCATGTCATGGCCAACAGTATATTAGGAAGAAAGAATTCATAATTTGACGGTGAAATAAATTTATTAACATCTTTATAATCAAATACTACTGACCAATATAAATTGAATCATTAACCAAAGAAATATAAATTGGACCAAAGTTTTTTTTTCATGATTGGGCATTGGATAACATATTACAAAGCTCAAAAACATAAAAGTTGCATGATCTTATTTCTAAAAATATATATAAGATTTACCTTCTTTTCCTCACCAGTAAAAGTAACAGCTTCAACAACAAGAGTAACACCATCTGTAACGGTAAGCACATCATTTATATTTTATATTGATTCACCAACTCAAAATAAGTAGCGCTATTATGTAAAGAAGTGAAATCTTATGTCAAAAATCATAGCATACCCCAAAGGCCAGAAATATTCTGAAGCCTCGACGATTTGAGAAGCTAAGTCGCACGTGCGTATGAACCATTGCAGTGATAGTGGAATCCGATGCGGGTCAAAGATGTAAGGTCGTGAGCGTCGCGTGTGTATAGAGATGGACATATTCGAGGTCGTCGATAGAAGATGTAAAGAGGCAGTGATTGATATTCGAAGCTAGAAATGCCGAGGTGCGGGTAGAGGTGGAGATGCAGGTGGATTTGAGTTTTTGTTTTGTGTATTTAGGGATTTTGATTTTGGTGATGTATCTTAACACTGTGATAACCAAAGCGTGGAAAAAACAGTAGAGGGCAAATGAAAATTAGGGCGGGTTTGAGAATGAAAATGAGGGCGAGCAAATTAAAAACGGTATCTTGAGCACGATACCATTCCGACATTTTTTTAATAAGTTTATTATTTGGATATTTTAATATGGCGCATATTTTTTAAACCCTTATGCTAAAACTGTCAAGTGAAATTAAAAAGGGACATTTTACAATAAGGGCTTACTCCCCTCAACTAATTAATTTTAAGGATGCGGGTTTAAAATAATTATTTTTAAAGACAAAATTTTATCGTCTCATTTCTTATGCATTCTCGACGCTAAAAAAAACCCAAATCGATTTCAAACCCGCTTTCTTCTTCATCTTTATACTTTGAAAATCAAATTTGCTGCTAATCTAATTTCGAAACAAAATCGTCTCAGCTGATTTGTCGATTGGCTGAAGAAATCCAACCGCATCACTTTTCCCAGCTGAACAAGTAAGTAATTGTTTATTTCTTTTGTTTGTTATATATCGATTGCTGATGTTAATCGCCTCACCTTTATCCAGGTGACGAAACTAAGACGCAATTTCTATTCACTATTTGCCAGACACGATTTGTGTTCGTTGTTGAACAAGTAAGTACGTGTTTATCTTTGTGGTTTGTTGTTCCTAAAAATTTTTTGTTTGCTATATATCGATTGTTTTTGTTAGCTGAAGTAAGTAGTCATTCATTGATTGATTTTATTTGCTATATAAAACAGTTTATACATATATATTCAGTGGTAGATTTTATTTTGTTTCACAACTTAAAAAGATAAAGGTGTTTATCTTTTGATTTGAATTATTTAATTACGTATTAAAATTTAGTAATATTTGAAAATTACTGATACATGTAAAACATATTTTTTTTGTTTTGTTAATCATATGTATATACTCAGTGGGTTAATAATACGTAATATGAATCAATTTATAGTGATGACGAAACTGTTCATACATATATATTCAGTGTAGATGTTAATTTATTTGACATCTTGAAAAGATAAAGGTGTTTATCTTTTGATTTGAATGATTTAACTACGTATTAAACCTTAGTAATATTTGATAATTACTGTTACATTTTAAACATAGTTGTTGTTTTTCTTATGATTTGGATTTATTGTGATAAAAGCATTAAAAGATAAGTTACATAGAATAACTTATTTTATCTTTTACTAAATGATAAATAGTAACATGTTTATTTTTTACACAGAATATCATACTTTATTTCATATTTTAAAAAAGGTAATTGCATCTATCTTTTACTAAAAGATAAGTTACATGGAATATATTTTTTATTTCATATTTAGTAGAATACGAAATAAGTTACATTGAATATCTTATTTTATATTTTACCAAATGATAAATATTAACATGTTTATTTTTTACATAGAATACCTTGTTTTATTTTAGATTTAAAATAGATAATTGCATCTATCTTTTACTGAAAGATAAAAGATAAGTTACATAGACTATCTGATTTTATCTTTAACTAAATGAAAAATATTAACATGTTTATTTTTTACATAGAATAACTTATTTTATTTCAGATTGTAAAAAGTTAATTGCATTTATCTTTTACTAATAGATAAAAGATAAGTTGCATAGAATATCTTTCTTTATTTCATATTTAGTATAATACAAGATAACTTAGATAGATAATCTTATTTTATCTTTTACTAAATGATAAATATTAACATGTTTATTTTTAACATAGAATATTTTATTTCGTTTTAGATTTAAAATTGATAATTGCATCTATCTTTTACTAAAAGATAAAAGATAAGTTACATAGACTATCTTATTTTATCTTTAACTAAATGATAAATATTAACATGTTTATTTTTTACATAGAATAACTTGTTTTATTTCAGATTTAAAAAAGATAATTGCATCTATCTTTTACTAAAAGATAAAAGATAAGTTACATAGAATATATCATTTTATTTCAGATTTAGTAGAATAAAAGATAAGTTACATAGAATATCTTATTTTATCTTTTACTAAATGATAAATATTAACATGTTTATTTTTTACATAGAACATCTTATTTTATTTCAAATTTAAAAAAGTTAGATGCGTCCATCTTTTCAAAATTGAACTTCAGATTTAAAAAAGATATATATATATATATATATATATATATATATATATATATATATGTATGTGTGTGTGTGTGTGTCATGTGTTAATTGTTAGTTGCAAATATGCAATGTTAATGATAGAACTGACCTTTTGATTACAAAATTGCAATTTTGTAACTAACAATTTTTAAATGTAGTAGAGTATCTTAATTTATTTCCGATTTAAAAAAGATAGTTACATCTATCTTTTCAAAACTGAGCCTTAGATTTAAAAAGGATAAATGAATATATATGTTATGTGTTAATTGTTAGTTGCAAATATGCAATATTAATGATAAAACTGAACTTTTGATTACTAAATTTGTAACACCCCGTAATTCGTTAACATTAAGTTTCGCAAAGTAAGGTATAAATAAATTTTAAAATAAGAATCAAGTGAAACGGGTTGCGCCATTGCGTTCGTGTTGAAATTCTTCTTGGAAACGAGTCCGAGTTTTCGAGAAATGGAGTCCATATGAGGGAGATATGACCCTCCGAAGTTTCAAGGATTTTCAGAACAGAAAAACAGCTCGAAATTCGAATTCAAATTCAAAACCCAGAACAGGCTGGGCAGGAAATTTCCTGCCCAGGACCAGGTTGACCTGAGGGTCGACCATAGTGTCGACCTCCCAAGGACCAGGTCGACCATAGTGTCGACCTGGTGCTGAATTCCAGTTTTTGAACCTGATGCATTGCGATGTATTTAGACGTGTTTTCTGACTAGATTCATAATCCTAAACCTATATAAACCTCCACTAATCCCCACTACTTCTTACACCATTCTTCTCTATCCTTATGCTGCACAAATTCTTAATGAACAAGATGACTTCTTCTTCTCCAAAGACTACATGATTCAATTAAAACAAGATTAATCAAATTAAGAGAGTCCTTCTACCTTCTTCTTCAAGCAACGCGAGATTCGCAAATTGGAGATTCAAATAAAGTTAAAGCTTCAAGAAGGGAAGCAAAGGCTAATTCAACAGCTTTGAGCAACGTCGCGCGAATCATAGCAAATCACCTTAGCGTTATTATCCTTTTCTAAAACCGATCAATGTAAGTCAGTTACATTTTATATTTGAACGCCTATATTTATTTGTGACATGTAATTAAAATGGATATGAGAATATGCCTAATCCTTTCGTTTGAATCGGTGCTTGTATATGCCTTTGGATCTGATTCTCGATTATAGCCTACAATTTATTGTGGCCAATTGTCAATAACTATGATTATGAGACTTTTTGCCTAAGACCATGACTATGAAGCCGTGGCCTATGAAACTATTGCCTATGACTATGAACATAAGACTATGCCTATACCTATGTGTATGCACATAAGATTATTGCCTATGACTATGAACATAAGACTATGCCTATGACTATGAACATAAGACTATTGCCTATGACTATGATTCATAACCATGAGACCTTGACCAGGACTATTTTGTGGTTAATTGCCTAGGACTATTTTGTGGTTAATTGCCTAGGACTATTTTGTGGTTAATTGCCTTGGACTATTATGGTTAATTGCCTATGACTATTATGGTTAGTGGCTTATGCCCATAACATTATAGTTACAAATCATGATTGTATACCGAACTGGCATTATGTTGGATCAAATCACATATGTCTCCCTTGATTATGTTGGATCTCATACTTAGGGTGTAATTTGCTTAGTTTATTCCTGTTCGCTATTATGTACACCAAACCCATTGGATCCATTATCTTTGTATTTTTGTATTTTGGTTCTCTTTTTCATGCCTATCCTCTTATGTAAATTCTCGTGCTTATCCCCTATTCCTTTTGTTAGTTCATGTCATGAGTACCTAGAAACTTGTGAAATCATGTTATACGTACGACTACGGCGGGGGAATTTGGGCGTAGCTTAATTAAGATAATTTGGCATAACAAATATGTTAGCATAATCTTATTTGGCTATAATACTAAATAATTTACTTGCATATTAGACTTGGGCGTAAAATGGTAAATTGTTAATTGGCCGTAAAGTATGTAATTGGCATGTAAGCAAGTTTGGATATAAACTGTAAAATGGAATATTAAATCTAGTTTTGACATGAACCGATCTAATTTGGCATAAACTGCAAGTTGGGTTAAATGATAGGTAAATCAAGATTTGGGCCTAGAATATAGATATGTTAGTGGGCATGGAAAATGAATATGATATAGACCAAATTTGTTTAAAAGAGTCGTTAGCAATTTATATATAGACAAAAAGGATAAATATGTAAATCTAGGAAAGACGAATATGCCTAACCCGAGGTTAGATTGAGTTACGGTATAAGACTGCCCGGAACCGCCCGACAAATCCAGCAACCGTAACAATACCTATCCAATGTGGGTGGTTAGAGCATTGAGCCCAAAAAGGACCCGAGTTAGACTGAATTGCGGTGTAAATCTTCCCGGAACCGAACGACACATCCAGTGACCGCAACAATATATGTCTAATGTGAGTGGTTGGTGCTTTAAATGAATAATTTAAAGCTAAGAAACAGTTAAGTTAGAATGGGGGGGGGGGGTAAGTCCATAGGAACACTTAACCAATTTAACATGTTAACTAGACTAGAAGGTGGGGTTAAGTAAAATACACTTAGCCAATTTAACATGTTAACTAGACTAGAAGGTGGAGTCAAGTAAACTTAGAACATTTAGCCATTATAGTGTGCCAAATGAACAAGGTTAAGTTAAAACATGAAGGGACAATACTTAACCATTAGGGCATGTGAATTAAACAGATGTTAGGATTAAGTTAACTAAGATAACACTTAACCGTTATAACGTGTTAGCTAAACAGATGGGCATGGTTAAGTTAAAGGGAACACTTAACCAATACAAGATGAAGGGGCGGGGTTAAGCAATAAGAAATACTTAACCAATATAACTTGATTTGTGGTAGGGTTAAGTCAACATGAACTACTGATAACACTTAACCAGTTTAACATGACAAATGAATGGGTTAAGTTAACTTGAATTGACTAATGACACTTAACCAATCCAACTTGACGAGAAAAAGAACTAAGTAGTAAACCTTAGTTAAGAGGACTAAGTTGTAAACCTTAGTTAAGAAAACGAAGATTCAGGAACTAAGTAGTAAACCTTAGTTAAGGGAACTAAGTAGTAAACCTTAGTGGAACACGAGAAGGAGCGAACGTCCATCTGATCTTAAAGAAGGCTCTACCAAACTGGGTTACGAAGCACGCGGCTTCGAGGGGACGTGAGGGTACTCTTGGCATCCCTCTGTGAGGCTGCAGATGATCCGCCTGGGCTCACAGAGGTTAAGGTCTGCGTTAGAAGAACCAAGGGTATGCCTTGGTTGTAATATAAGGCAACCTAAAGACTAGGATGGACCAGTGTGATTCGGCGAGACCAGTATCCCTGTGATAGCAACTCGTCGTCTACCTACCATCTTGAGTCAGTCGAGATACGTACAACAGAAAGGTGGAGAACTCCAAAAGACCATATACTTGCTATCTAGTTATGGGTGCGGATGGCCATAGGTTAGTGGGGGCATAGAGGGCCTGCGTATAGTTCTCATTTTTCAAGGTGTGCCTTTCATTAGTTGAGTGAGGGGTCAAGTGGGACCATAGCCACTGGAAAAACAGACCTTAGCATCTGTATCAGCAGATATCTGAAAGCTCTCGACCGAGTTCTGTGTTTCTTGATTTTCCCTGCCACGAGACTCGAGTCGCACATATAGCAGACATGTGCATCTAGACAGCGATAACGTTCAATAGGTAGCATAATCCCTAGTTGGACCTAGGTCGCGTAAACCCTAAAATTCAAGAAACGTTCAATAGGTAGCATAAACCCCAGTAGCCCTGGATAGCGTAAACCCTGGTTGGATCTAGAATGCGCTCGATAGATAACCCTAGATTAGATCTAGGTAATAAATAATAGATGTACACCTGAAACAACCACAATTGCGGTAATTGGGACCACGTATCTGTTCTTATCAGTTTATATAGATTACTAATTATATGGTGCAGAGATATAGAAATTAGAATAACAAGGTAGTAGCGGAGCATAGAAAGTATAGAAGTGCATCCAGTTTATCTTACCTTATCATATCTTGTGCTAACCTTATGATTTCCGTCATCGTGGTGTTGTCTTATATTCAGTTAAATTCATGTCATGTTGCTTTTACCTGTTCACATGCTGAAAGTTACTGAACTTACCAGACTTTATGTCTGACTCTGTTTTCTTTTGCTTTCTTGTCTTCCGTTCCCCCCCACCCCCACGTTCGCAGGGAGGGAATATTACTACTTAGTCCTGTTTTCTTTCCAAGCTGAAGATTAATTGAAGATTTGCTGGGATTCTCTTTTCCATTGCTATGGCTGGCTCACGCTACATTGGGAAATATAAATGTTATTTTATGCTTTTTTATTTTGTAAGACAGATATTCTGGTATTGGAAAACAATTGTTGGACGAACTATTTTATCAATAAAGTAAAGTCCTGTTTTCTGTTGTTTTAATTTTGTCTGTCTTGTAATTTATCTGTGTCTTTTACCTATAACTCTCCGCCGAAGTTAAGGCATTCCCATTGTGAGTGACCTTAACGGATGTGGGGTGTTACACGTGGTATCAGAGCTGAAGGTTACCATATCAGATCAAAGATTTGAAAAAAAAATATTTTCAAAACAGTTTTTAAAGAAGCATTTTTCAAAAGAAAAGTTTTGTTTTAAAGGCATATTCCCCAAAAGCCATACGCACTATCTTCTGATCCTATGTTTGAATTCTTGTCCCCTTCTTTCTTGAGTCTTTGGGGTTCCTGGCTTTCTGGGGGGTAACCTCATCGCAGCACGGTTCTGTAGGCTTGATAATACTACGATACCTATCGAAGTGAAAAGTAGTGCCCGACTCCCATCTATAGCCATAGTAGTTTCACCTTCAGCTAGTTTTCTTTCAAGCTTTGGAGGGTTTTCCGTGCGATGGAGGCAACTTTTGAGAAACTTGTCAATATGATTACACAGGGATGGTAAAGATGAGGATGAGGGAGTTTGGCCAGGGAGCTCAACGCAAGGATGAGAAATTCATGGATATAAACTCGACTCACAAAGAAAGAAGGAATTATAAAACCTAAGATGAGAGGAAGTATCTTTTCCATGGTATAATGGGGCATATAATTAAGGACAAGGGCAAGGACGAGGGACAGGATTTTCAGAAGGGAGGGTGCATGCTTCCACCACCAGAATACCTGAGAGAGAGATAGTAAAAGGCTCTGTTGGAAAAGTTTAGCTTTTCGTTTTGATCAACCAGTTAGTACTCTTTTGATCTTAGCACTTCGCATTTGTTCATATCTTCTTCCATAGCTGAGTCTCTGCACCTTAGTACTTATATAGTAGAAGATCCCATTTTAGTCTCAAATCCAATTGGTGGTTCGACCCGTTTATCTTTGGTTTGTAAGGATTTGAAAATAGTTATAATTAAGTATTGGGTTTAAGCGTAATGCTTATGTTTTTGGGTTTCATGGGCTATGGGTTGATTCTAGGCATGGGTTGGTTAGCTAGTATTTGTGAAGGGAGGGTAGTTAGACTTTTGATTCGCCTCAGAAATACCCTCGAGATTCCATGTAAAAAAAATCAGTTAGGCTTAGCTAGCTAGAATCGTTTAATGCATTTATCGACGATTTGCAATCCGTGGGGGTAGTCCATGAGTACGCAGATGTTTTTGATTAGGTTAGGAGTTTACCCCTAAAACACGGGATAGACTTCCGCATGTATCCAGTTGACAATGAAAAGCCAGCTATCCGATCAACGACAGTTTTGGAAATGGAGGTCAAGAAGCTTCGCAATCGTGAAGATTAATTAGATAAGGTACAGAATAGTGAAGCTCAAGAAGATGCGACTTAGAAGACTGAAGACTAGATACACGTATCATACCCTTTTTCTTAAGGGTACATCCTTGATCTCTTTTTCTAGGAATTCTACGCATACTTTCTAGCTTTTAAGGTATATCCTCTAGGGCGTATCATCGGTCCTTAGGTAGAAGCCAATGGATGTAAACATGTATTTGAAACATGTTATGATTGATGGTTGCAAATGGTTGCTCGTGGATGCATATACACACCATAGGCGCTAGAACAACTCAGTCACTTTCATATTGCATTCGCATATATGTATTTGCTTAACGGATTTAACTTGATATGTTATTATATGGATGCTGCATATGGATGAATGGTTATGCACACATGTAGTATTTAAATAACTAGGGATGCTTGCATACATGATTGGACGCATGGCACTGACATAATTCACATTAAGGAGGTCAACTGAATCAGTAGACCTCCTAATTTTGCATTAGATAAAGACATATACACACACTATGCATATGAACATGAGCGCATTAGATATCTTTTTAAGGACAATGAATGCTTGTGATTGAATGGTTGAGTAGATGGGTGATTGGATGGTAGGATACATTCTTCCTAACTTGAAGATTTTGGGGACGAAATCATTTTAAGATGGGGAGAATGTAACACCCTGTAATTCTGTAACATTAAGTTTCGCAAATTAAGGTATAAATAAATTTTACAATAAGAATCAAGGGAAATGGGTTGCGCCATTGCGTTCATCTTGAAATTCTGCTTGGAGACGAGTCCGAGTTTTCGAGAAACGGAGTCCGTATGAGGGAGATATGACCCTCCGAAGTTTCAAGGATTTTCGGAATAGAAAAACAGCTCGAAATTCGAATTCAAATTCGAATTCAAAACCCAGAATAGGCTGGGCGGGAAATTTCCCGCCCAGGACCAGGTCGACCTGGGGGTCGACCATAGTGTCGACCTCCCAGGGACCAGGTCGACCATATTGTCGACCTGGGGGTCGACCTGGTGCCGAATTCCAGTTTTTGAACCTGATGCATTGCGATGTATTTAGACGTGTTTTCTGACTAGATTCGTAATCCTAAACCTATATAAACCTCCCCTAATCCCTACTACTTCTCACACCATTCTTCTCTATCCTTATGCTGCACAAATTCTTAATGAACAAGATGACTTCTTCTTCTCCTAGGACTACATGATTCAATTAAAACAAGATTAATCAAATTAAGAGAGTCCTTCTACCTTCTTCTTCAAGAAACGTGACATTCGCAAATTGGAGATTCAAATAAAGTTAAAACTTCAAGAAGGGAAGCAAAGGCTAATTCAACGGCTTCGATCAATGTAAGTCAGTTAATTTTTAGATTTGAATGCCTAGATCTATTTATGACATGTAATTAAATGGATATGAGAATATGCCTAATCCTTTCGTTTGAATCGGTGCTTGTATATGCCTTTGGATCTGATTCTCCATTATAGCCTAGAACTTATTGTGGCTAATTGTCAATGACTATGATTATGGGACTTTTTGCCTAAGACTATGACTATGAAGTCGTGGCCTATGAAACTATTGCCTATGACTATGAACATAAGACTATGCCTATGCCTATGACTATGAACATAAGACTATTGCCTATGACTATGAACATAAGACTATACCTATGACTATGAACATAAGACTATTGCCTATGACTATGATTCATAACTATGAGACCATGACTAGGACTATTTTATGGTTAATTGCCTAGGACTATTTTGTGGTTAATTGCCTAGGACTATTGTGGTTAATTGCCTATGACTATTATGGTTAATGGCTTATGCCCATAACATTATAGTTACAAATCATGATTTTATACCGGGTTGGCATTATGTTGGATCAAATCACCTATGTCTCCCTTGATTATGTTGGATCTCATACTTAGGGTGTAATTTGCTTAGTTTATTCATGTTCGCTATTATGTACACCAAACCCATTGGATCCATTATCTTTGTATTTTTGTATTTTAGTTCGCTTTTTCATGCCTATCCTCTTATGTAAATTCTCGTGCTTATCCCCTATTCCTTTTGTTAGTTTCATGTCATGAGTACCTGGAAACTTGTGAAATCATGTTATACGTACGACTACGACAGGGGAATTTGGGCGTAGCTTTATTAAGATAATTTGGCATAACAAATATGTTGGCATAATCTGATTTGGCTATAATAGTAAATTATTTACATGCATATTAGACTAGGGCGTAAAATGGTAAATTGTTAATTGGCCGCAAAGTATGTAATTGGCATGTAAGCCAAGTTTGGGTATAAACTGTAAACTAGAATATTAAATCTAGTTTTGACATGAACTAATCTAATTTGGCATAAACTGCAAGTTGGGTTAAATGATAGGTAAATCAAGATTTGGGCCTAGAATATAGGTATGTTAGTGGGCATGGCAAATGAATAAGATATATGTAAAATTTGTTTAAAAAAGTCGTTAGCAATTTACATATAGCCAAAAAGGATAAATATGTAAATCTAGGAAAGACGAATATGCCTAACCCGAGGTTAGATTGAGTTACGGTATAAGACTGCACGGAACCGCCCGGCAAATCCAGTAACTGTAACAATACCTATCCAATGTGGGTGGTTAGAGCATTGAGCCCAAAAAGGACCCGAGGTTAGACTGAGTTGCGGTGTAAATCTGCCCGGAACCGAATGGCACATCTAGTGACCGCAACAATATCTGTCTATTGTGAGTGGTTGGTGATTTAAATGAATAATTTAAAGCTAAGAAATAGTTAAGTTAGAATGGGAGGGTTAAGTCCATAGGAACACATAACCAATTTGACATGTTAACTAGACTAGAAGGAAGGGTTAAGTAAAATACACTTAGCCAATTTAACATGTTAACTAGACTAGAAGGTGCAGTTAAGTAAACTTAGAACACTTAGCCATCACAGTGTGCCAAATGAACAAGGTTAAGTTAAAACATGAAGGGACAATACTTAACCATTAGGGCATGTGAATTAAACATATGTTAGGGTTAAGTTAACTAAGAGAACCATTAACCGTTATAACGTGTTAGCTAAACAGATGAGCAGGGTTAAGTTAAAGGGAACACTTAACCAATACAAGATGAAGGGGTGGGGATAAGTAATAAGAAATACTTAACCAATATAACTTGATTTGTGGTAGGGTTAAGTCAACAAGAACTACTGATAACACTTAACCAGTTTAACATGACAAATGAATGGGTTAAGTTAACTTGAATTGACTAATGACACTTGGCCAATCCAACTTGATGAGAAAAAGAACTAAGTAGTAAACCTTAGTTAAGAGGACTAAGTTGTAAACCTTAGTTAAGAAAACGACGATTTAGGAACTAAGTAGTAAACCTTAGTTAAGGGAAATAAGTAGTAAACCTTAGTAGAACACGAGAAGGAGCGAACGTTCATCTGATCTTGAAGAAGGCTCCAACAAACTGGGTTACGAAGCACGCGGCTTCGAGGGGACTTGACGGTACTCCTGGTATCCCTCTGTGATGCTGTAGATGATCCGCCTGGGCTCACAGAGGTTAAGGTCTGCGTTAGAAGAACCAAGGGTATGCCTTGGTTGCAATATAAGGCAACCTAAAGACTAGGATGGGCCATCGTGATTCGGCGAGACCAGTAGCCCTGTGATAGCAACTCGTCGTCTACCTACCATCTTGAGTTAGTCGAGATACGTACTGCGGAAAGGCGGAGAACTCCAAAAGACCATATACTTGCTATCTAGCTATGGGTGCGGATGGCCATAGGTTAGTGGGGCATAGAGGGCCTGCGTATAGTTCTCATTTTTCAAGGTGTGCCTTTCATTAGTTGAGGGAGGGGTCAAGTGGACCTTAGCATCTACATCGGCAAATATCTGAAAGCTCCCGACCGAGTTTTGTGTTTCTTGATTTGCCTTGCCACGAGACTCGGGTCGCACATATAGAGGACATGTGCATCTAGACAGCGATAACGATCCACGACACATAAGTGGGGAAAGTCTAGGAACATATACCACTCTGGGTAGTGTGTCCTGGATTAGGGGCGTCGTTCGATAGGTAGCATAATCCCTGGTTGGACCTAGGTCGTATAAACCCTAAAATCCAAGAAACGTTCAATAGGTAGCATAAACCCCAGTAGCCCTGGGTAGCGTAAACCCTGGTTGGATCTAGAATGCGCTCAATAGAAAACCCTAGAATAGATCTAGGTAATAAATAATAGATGTACTCCTGAAACAATCACAATTGCGGGAATTAGGACCACGTATCTGTTCTTATCAGTTTATATAGATTACTAGTTAGGTGGTTCAGAGATATAGAAATTAGAATAACAAGTTAGTAGCGGAGCAGAGAAAGTATAAAAGTGCATCCAGTTTATCTTACCTTATCATATCTTGTGCTAACCTTATGATTTCCGTCATTATGGTGTTGTCTTGTATTCAGTTAAATTCATGTCATGTTGCTTTTACCTGTTCACATGCTGAAAGTTACTGAACTTACCAGACTTTACGTCTGACTCTCTTCCGTTCCCCCCCCTCAGGTTCGTAGGGAGGGAATATCACTGCTTAGTCCAGTTTTCTTTCAAAGCTGAAGATTAGTCGAAGTTTTGCTGGGATTCTCTTTTCCATTGCTATGGCTGGCTCATGCTACATTGGGGAATATAAATGTTATTTTATGCTTCTTTATTTTATAAGACAGATATTCTGGTATTGGAAAACAATTGTTGTACAAACTATTTTATCAGTAAAGTAAAGTCCTATTTTCCGCTGTTTTAATTTTGTCTGTCTTGTAATTTATCTGTATCTTTTACTATAACTCTCCACCGAAGTTAAGGCATTCTCTTTGTGAGTGACCTTAACGGATGTGGGGTGTTACAAAATTGCAATTTTTTAATTAACAATTTTTAAATGTTTAGTAGAATATCTTATCTTATTTTAGACTTAAAAAAGATAGATGCATCTATCTTTTCAAAATTGAACTTCAGATTTAAAAAAGATAAATAGATATATATGTCATGTGTCAATTGTTAATTGCAAATATGAAATGTTAATGATAAAACTGAACTTTTGATTACAAAATTGCATTTTTGTAATTAACAATTTTTAAATGTTTAGTAGAATATCTTAATTTATTTCAGATTTAAAAAAGATAGTTGCATCTATCTTTTCGAAACCAAACTTCAGATTTAAAAAAGATAATTACATGTTTAGCTCTGCTTTTGTTTGGAAAAAAAAGGGTACATGTTAAGAAAGTTTGATGTTTTACTTATTATATACAATTATTACATACCATATGAACTTGATATAAAGTCTGCATAAAAAAGATAAAAGCATTTATGTTTATGTACAAACAACTTAGTTACATAATAAATTATAACGAAATGCTTTTAGTTGTTTATGAATATCAAAAGATATGCCAAAATTTAGTTACATAATAAATTACAACACAAGAGCATATAACTCCAAATTGATGGTAGACTAACTAAGTCAAAAATTTGTTTTCATTTTATCAATTATTTTTCTTTCTTTCTAATTTCATCCTTGTTGATACATATTCAAATTTCCTTTGTAAGAATTCAAGGATCAACAAGCGTTATTTAAAGGGTGCAGCGATATGGAGAATGAACTACCATGATAGTCGTAGTCGTATTGCTTATTGTTGTGCTTGTAAATAGATTGGCTATGAACTTGCAGAGTCATGTTTATTTGTTTTTTTTCTAACCTTAGGCTTTTTTGTTAATTGTTCTTTGTTGCGGAGTTAAAACCATAAATGAGCTATGCAAATTTGTGTATAAAAGAGCTGGAAAGGACAGTGGAAAGTTACGCAGTTGGGTGTTCTTCCTTTTTAATTATCTTTTTGTGTTAAAAACAATAGCTACGACTTCTGCATTGTTCGCAATTTTCATCGTACTGTAGTACACATTATACAAAAAAAGTTCAAGTATGCCACTATGATTTAGATCATTATTGCAAGTTGTTCTTCCTTTTCTAAAAAAGATAGAATTATTTATCTTTCTTTGAAAAATATAAAAATATATACATGACAAACACTTAAAGCTACTATTCCATTGTATCAAAAATATATACATTAGTAGACAGTTTTACAGTTAAATCACATAAGCCAACCAGTATTCCGTTATATCATTACTACATCATGTTCTTCCTTCTCTAAAAAATATAAAAGTGTTTATCTTTATCTGAAAATGTAAAAAGAAGAACATGAAACCAACTACGTGAACATTATAACTATTAGTTATAAAACCGAAAAAACACCTGCATTCAATCCACACAAAATAATATTTTACATTGCACTTGCAGTATTGTTAACTATTATTTTAAATTTGATTTCCATTTGCTTCCCATCTTCTCTCTATTTTGCATTTCTATGCACTCTGAAACCAACCATCCATCATCAAAACACAACAGTCCTCCTTCACTTCATCGACACATGACATAAAATGAAAAGCGTTTGAAAATCAAATCGTTCAATCGATTCGTTCAGTCGATTATGGCTGTAGAAATAAAATTGAATCGTTCAATCGATTCGTTTGAAACACGAAAAGCTTTGAAAATCGCCATTTTAATGAAGATCGACTAGGGTTTCAGATTTACAAAGCAATGGTCGCGACATTTTTTTTGTCCTTGAAACTTATTCTTTAAAAGTCGTGTCCTTTAAACTAATTGGACCTGACTAGTAAGCCCTTCACGCAAATTTCCACAATTAAAAAAGATTATATTTTTGAATATCATAAAATATATAAACTCTCAACTAGCACTAGTAACGAAATCATATATTTAAATTACTCGACCGACAGTAATAAGTATGCCCAATCTAATTTTATTAATTTAAAAAAGGAGTATAAATAAAAAATTACAATTATATATGCTATTATAATATAAAATATATAATGTTAAATTAATTGAAATATATGTAATTTGAATACTGTATAACATTATCAATAAGACATCGTAATGACATCAAAAAGTATCAGCATCATTGCAACGGTATCTACTTATCCGACAAAATATATCTAACGCTTGAATGGCATCGACACATTTTGGCGTTATTCTGATGCCTTCATAATTTTTGTTATATAAATGGATGGTGTCATAATGGCGCCAGAGTTTTCCGATTCATTTTGATGACATTGTTTTGATTTATGACTTTTCAATGCCTTTTTGACACCCGCCTTTTAGGTAGGAATGACAATAGGGGGGTATCTCGTTCCCCAGACCCGACCCAGACATTTTAAACCTCACACCAGACCCGGTGCGGGTCTGGAATTTCTCACCACACCCGAAACTCGTACGGGTCAGGGTAGACCCGACCCAACCTATGACCCGTTGATATTGTGTTCTAATGTACACAATTTTATTATCACTAAATGATAAATTATATACATATTATAATGTGTTCACAATGATAACAGAATATAATAAATGATTTGTAAGACAATAGTTCAAAATGTATGCATTTGCTATTGTATGATTACCATTGATGCACCTTAATACTATGAAAAAAATTATAGCTTGCTGATTGAAAGAATATAATATTCAAGTTAGAACCATGTATATCTAAGAATATTGACAAGTAATCATTATACTTATAAAGTGTTTTAATAATGTTTCAATTGTGCAGGTCGGGTTGGGGCGGGTTAGCCGTGCCTCAGACCCGGACCTCCAAAAGCGGATAGCGGGTCTACCCGTCCCGAACACCCTATGGGGCTGATCTAAATGGGTCAAAACAAGGGTGGGTCGAGCGGGTTTGTACCCTAGACCTGCCCCATTGCCATCTCTACTTTTAGCCGTTGAAATGACATAAGAAAATTTTCTTAGCTATTTCAGCTCTGTTCTAGTATTATTTTCATAACACAAGAACATATGCTCATTTTATAACACATGAACACATTCTCGTTTCGTGTATAATTCTCCTTTCATGTACTTTTAAATTTTCTCTTTTGTATGCCCTTTTTGTGTTGCATACAAATGCACTCATAATTTATTAATAATTAATCAATAGTAGTTAATTATATATTACCAATAATTAATTATTATAACATTCTAGTCAAATGCAAATATAATCAAAATATTTACACATGACAGGCACATTGTCCAAATTAATTAAGACAATTGAACATAGTGCAAGAGTTCATGGGTTCGATCTAGTCTAACAGGGTTGAACCCACTTGTCATGCAATATGTTATATACTATCTAAACTTGTATATAAAGTATTTAGTATCCCAAAAATAAAATAAAACCGTGCATATTAAAAGGTGCATTTAGGAAGAGCGAAAACTGGGTATTAGAGCTGTCTTATTTATTAAGCCACTTGAGTGGGGAAGATGGGTGAATGAGGAATGTGTTTGCGACTGTAAGCGGAGTATCTGAGTGGAACATCTAAGCGGGATATTTAAGTCATAAATTTTAATTTTGTTAATCTACAATTTATTAATTATTTATTTTTTTATAATAAATAATATGTACTAATAATTTTCTAAAATAAATAAATTACAAAACTATATACTGCTTGAATTTAGTTCAAACTCACAACATTATGTAGACTGCTTTGGTGTGAAAATTACATCTCAAAAGAGCCTCATTTGCTAAAATCATTGCTTTCAGAAATTAATAAAACCTCTGAAACCATTATTTTATCAAATGATGGAAGGTTCTTGACTTCAACCCATTGTGCCTTTTCATGGGACCTCCATTGTGGTATCTGTTGCATTTGAAGCGAATAAATTTTTATTCGTGCTCAGGTTCAAGCGAACGCTCTGAAGAAAATTGTTACATTTGAAAACCTGTAAATACACATGGAACTAATAATTTGCAAGGTAATGTTTGTATTTTTTAGATTTCGAAATTATTTAACATTTTATATTGCATATTGTAATCGATTTGTATGTGTATAATTTGTTGTGTCTCCAGTTCTGATATCTATGATATTTGAGTTAATTATTTTTGTTATGAATTAAGTTGAGCCATCATAGTATTATATTGGATAGAGAATGAGAGTGTATATCAAGTTGAAAAAAAAATATGAAGCACTTATCGGTGCTCTTAATGTTTATTCAATATAAGATTTATGGTCGATCACTCCTAATCAGCCCTATTCTCTGCATTAGTAGACAACATTACTCGTTAATGCTCTTTAATGTAGGTCTTAAGGAAGGGCATTACAATCTTGCAGTGGATTACGTGAAATATAATAGTAGTTCATGAAGCTACGAAGTACATAGGCTCAAAAACAAATAAAAAATATCCCAGTTCCAAATCAAATACAATGGAAGTCTAAATACACAGAATTTCTAATACATAAGAAATAAAAGAAACAAAAAGATATTGATAAGGTTTTCAACATTCTCACACCCCAAAAGCTGCAACCTTAATGTTGTAATACTCCGTCCAACGCAACCATTAAGTAAAACAAAACACTTGAGTCAGGAATAACATTCTCATATAAGTGATTAAAATTAAGTGAATGCAAAAATGAAATGCATCAGTAACTTGAAGGATGATTGGGATTCCCTTCCTCTTAGGATACGTTAAACTATTTATCCATAATACAATACACAATTATAATGATGTCTACGGTAAATATATTATAATGATGTCTACGGTAAATATACTATTGAAAGCAGCATCGAGACGTTATCCAATCCCCCTTAACACATTTTATAAGCATCATAGTCTATATAGTACCGTAAACCCATCGTAAATTAGTGACTTCAGAGGGCACTCCATATAAAACAACACCAAATCAAAGTAGCAGCAGGCTCGATCGGGATAATATGCCAAGGCACACGAGGATATATCCACGGTAGGATTCTACTGGATTTTGGATTCGAGCTACTGGTAATGCATACAAGCTACCATCGCCCACCTCAAAAGGCACTCCTATAATCAAAGAGGCCCCAGTTAATCATAAAGTAATAGATATGGTATTAAAGAAGCATGTAAGATCGAAGTAGCTAACTGATTTAATCACAATGTAGCTCCTGCTTTATTTATTTTAATTATGATCTGAAGGTCAAGGATAACCATCATCGTTCTCTTTCTTTACTGTAGTAGTCATTCGCCAGACCTGCCTACCTACTTCGTTTTGGATTCTCCACTACATGCACAATTTTTAAAGTGATTTCCAATATTGGTAGAAAGTATGCTGATTCCAACCCTGGTCTATTTAAATATCAAATGCTTATTTCATACCATGGTCATTTATAATATATAAAAAAAATCTTACTATAGTATCATAAATCAGTTAACTTAAAGTCTTATTTTTTATAATCATTCACCTAAACAACTAAGTATCAGATTCCATTTTGAATTTCAAATCTCATGTTATCAAGCAGTTCTTTATCAAATTCAAGTTCGATTTTAGATTTATATATCACAAATATTATTTTTTTCTGGGCAAGGCTGTATCACAAATATTGATATTACTTAAGGAATAATCTTAAGTCAACTGGGAATTAATATCTTGGATTAGAAATAGACCTTTATTTAAAAATACTAAATTTAGTGTATAATAATTTTAAATAATTATATTATAATTAAATTGAATATAAACAGTTTAAATTAAATAGTTATAAATTTATATAATAGTTAAATTAAATATAAAATAGTTTTATGTTATTATTTTTAAAAGATATAATAATTAAACAAAAATCGTTTGATGAAATAATTATAAAACATATAATAGATATGAAAATAAATAGTAAAATGAAATTATACTTAATAAAATAGTTTAACATAAAATAATACTAGTTTTAAAGAGAAATTAAACAAAATAATCCAATCCAAACCAAAATCCATAATTTCAAAATTCAACTTGTCATTCATTTCTTATTTAAAATTCCCTTTCAGATCAACCAAAACTTATAGGTTTAGATTTAAACAAAGTGTTTACATCTTAAATTCAATTCTAAACCTTTTACTTTTTTTTTTGGCAATGCCGATAGGGTTGAGTGGTCCTATACCACTTTGTTGATAACCATAAGAAGATTACATAGATACAAAGTTAGAAAAAATAAAAAAGAAGAAATACAGACCAGGTTATCAAACACTTAGAAGATAACATAACAACAACAACAAAAAAACCAAAATAAAGACCAAATATCTGCTCCTTAGTTCCATATTCCTGTATTAAACACTTGACTCATCAATTGAATTCCATTTCTTATCTTTGGTGGTACTTGTGCTTTCATTAGTGAATTGGGAAAGCATGGTTAGTTATAAAAATTCTTTCATTTTTGATCTTCCATACAATCAAAATGAATTTCTTAAGCATAAAAGTGATCAGTTTTGCTTGCCTATCTCCCTTCAATATGTGCTAATTTATCAAATTCCAATTAGTTTCACTATCCACTGTTGCATTGTTCCTTCTATATTTGACCATAACTTCATTCCTTATCTCATAGATGTGAGAGAATTCAGAGAATAAGTGACCAATATGCTCAAGTTCATCTCCACATAATTTGCAGTAAACTGGCATCATAACTCCATGTGAGAGCTGTTTAACTTTGGTGGAGAGTGCATTGTTTATACCATTCCAGAGGATGAAATTTTCATTAGCTTCATTATCTCCTTTCCATATAATTCTTTGCCACCTACAAAATGGTACCCCAATCAAACACATATACATTTGTTTAATTGTGGAACTTTGTGATGACCCCATTTCCCGTACAAACGGAGACAAGGGTAATCTTTGGAATATAACACATAAACAGATAACAGCAGAACGGAATTAAAAAAAATACACCAGATAATGTACAATAGAATACACTGGATAAACATAATCATTAGAGTTACACAGTATACAGGATCATACTTAGTACAAATACAGTTCAGCTATACATAAATGTCTACAGCGGAAACAAACAAAATATGTACAATAGGAGCTGAACAACATAAAAAGAGATAAATAATAGAATCCATCTTCAGCTCCAGCTATCCAGAAAGAGCCAGCTAAACCTGAAAACAAGGCTGCCCGTGTAGAAAAAGGGGCACCCGAGTTTGAAAGTGAAACAAACTATGAGTCAGTCATGGGATTGGTATGAGAAATCTACTTAACACATTTATAATATGGCTAATCACAGGACCACGCCACTTTCGTGGAACGGGTTTACTCCATCGGATTGTCAGTGCTTTAAAAACAAATCTTTCTTTTAAACATCGCAATGCTTTTTATAAAAATGAAGCCATTATAAGACTCAGTTCGCATCACACAATGCAACGCAAACCGGAGGATAGAGTTGTACCATATAATGGCCAAAATATGATTGATACGAATAAAGCAAAAGCATTTGATATTATTACTAGTGTTTATATGTTTCAAAAACACTTTGAATCATAACTATCAATCATAGGCGGCATAGGTACCATATATCATGTCGCCATATATATATACAATTAAAACCACACAGTCACGTACTTGGAGATTGGATTTCCGTCCTGAACCAAGGCAAAAGATAGTCCTTACCGAATTCGCGACACCCTAGTCCGTGTCTCAGGGCCCAGACTCAGGTGGGCCCTTGGATCGTCAGGGCCGGTCCACCGAAGTGGATTATTATACCTGAACACTACGTTTCCCCGCCCTTTGGGGCGTCAACGAGCCAATGAATGACTCCATCGGACCCGGATCGTCCGATCTAACCGAGGCGCCTCGCAACAGCAACAACCACATAAGTCTAACTCGTCAGGGCGTGTAAAACCACTGACGCCATTCTAACTAGAAAGAAACGCATGCCCTCCCTGAGGTCCTTCTCCCATTTCTGGTTCATACCGGGGTGTGAGGTTCGCGATTTCACGTTATACACAAAGCTACGCCACGCAGGCTGTGCTTTGATCATCACCACACGACTTTGCTTTTCGATAGAAGCCCTGTTCACTGCATCTTAGCATGCCACACAGGCAATTCACACCGTGCAACTGATGGCTATCAATCACATAGAATAAATTCCAATGTCAGACACACTGTCCACTTGCAAGTCCGTTCTGGGTCTGAACGAAACCGGAGGCACTAAATACCTCGCAAACCCATCGATCACCACGTACGTCTGGACGATCACCACTCATTATCCATATTTCGGGATGCCTCCCAATCAGGACCTCGGTTGCCATCCCAAACGAAGTGAAGATCTCCGATTTTCGACCACCGTCTTCATCCTCGATTTCTTATCGTCGATTCAGTTATTCAGAATGGGATAAACCCGGTCTTTCTGAGCAACTCGCGTATATAACAAACAAGTGCAACACTAACATACATACGCATCATTTCAATTCATTAGTCACTAACCGTCAATCAGTAAGAGAACGATTTCCCAAATAATAACCCCGAAGGCTGAAACCAACATCAGATCAACACCCAGGAAACCATTCGACTTAGCCCACCTTCAGTTAGTTTCTAAATTTCACATCCATATCGTTTATAATATTTTATAACGATTTATCGCTATTTTTATTTATTTTAAAATAGCCAATTTATTCAAAACGACGCTTCGGGCTATAACGCGGTCGTGGCGCTGTTTTTCTTCAGATTTGATTTACACATATCTAAAAATCTAACCGTTGGATCTTCACAAAATTTAAATCATTAGAAAGATCTTTTCAAAACGAATCCAACGGTTCCAGTTTCGGGAAAATCCGACGGTCGGATCTCCCGGTATAATCGTTTGAAGTTTCGATTTCAAAATACGAACTGCAGCGTTATTATTCGATTAAATATATATATATATATATATATATATAAAATCGATTCTGGCGCTGTTTTTCTTCAGATTTGAATTAAACATTCCAGACAATCCAACCGTTGGATTTTTACAAAGTTGGTGCCGTTGGAAAGATATTTCCAAAGCGAACCCAACGGTTGCGATTTCAGGAAAATCCGATGGTCGGATCTCCCGGTATAATCGTTTGAAGTTACGGTTTCAAAATACGAATTGCAGCATCGTTATTCGATACATTTCAATTCTATATATATATGTATATCGATTCTTCGATTTCAAAACTATATTCTTTTCATACATTTGATAAAAATGATATTTTTATCTAACTGGCTTCTATTTCAACACTTCACTATTTTTACCAATTCACGTATATACTAAAAATATGATTTTTATTATAAAACAATTCATTTCAAAACACGATTATTTTATATAGTTCATATAGATGATAAAAGTGCGATTTTTATTGTAAAACAATTTATTTCAAAATATGATTACCATTCAACACATGAATTTCAATTCAACGAATGAATATCGATTCAACACATGAAGGTTTTCTATAGTTTGTATATATCGATAAAAATGTGATTTTTATATTTAAAACACGAATACCATTCAACACATGAATTTCAATTCAACGAATGAATATCGATTCAACACATGAAGGTTTTCTATTCAACGAATAAATATAGTTTCAACAAATGAAAATAATTCAAACACATGAATATTATTCAAAATTTCGGCAGCATAAAGGCAGGGTAGTTAAAACCGGGACCGTCCCTAGTACGGCTCCTCGCTCTACCTTAAAACCTCGCGGTTTTTGACAATGGGGAATCAGGCATCTAGTTCGCACGCAGGCGGCATGTATATTTATTTCATTTCCACAAACTAATCCTATGTGGTTTCAACCAAATATTTCTCAACCACAAACGGGTATTTTCCAACCACAATCAATCAATATCAACCACAAACGATTCCAATCAACCATTCGCTATCAATCAATTTTCACACCTATCACAACCAATAAATATCGTCCATGGTTTGTGGACGAGGGGCGTATATATATATAGCAATTCACTTCTATTTCAACACATATATAATTTTTACAATGCATATACAACTTATACATCGAACGTACAACTTATACAACGCTTATACATGAGGTGTACAACGCTTATATAACTCATACATCGACTATATAATTTATACATCGTCGTTTTCCATATCGTTTATAAATTAGAAATCTCACATTGGGTTCCACTCCACCAAAAATAGCAGAAGGCTCAGAAAAATATGCAGTCTCTTCTAGAATGTAGAAGACGTCCACACGGTCACGATGTTTCCTGTTTCATCGAATTTCGTCAAGAAACGAAAAAGATATGATTTTTCAAAGTTTGTAACGGTTTAAAGGTGTTAAAACAGTTGAAAATAAAACAAGCCGTATACCTGTTCAAAACTAGGTTTAGGGTTTTCGGTGAATCCTTGAAGCGAGGTGGCGATTGGGCTAGCCATGCGGAAGAGCTTCGAGAGGCGCTCCAGGGGGTGGTGGTCGCAGCCTGTTCGGTGGTCGGAGAAACTCGCGGCGGCGCTGGGAAGATCCGATCTTCTCGGTGGCGATGCTCTCGACACAGGCGACGAGGGAGGCTGGGGTGGGTCTTGATTTGAAGAGGGAGGAGAGGCCTTCGAAAAGTTCAACTGGAGGGGGTGGCGAAAACGCCTGTGGCAGCGGCGATCGGGCTGGGAAGTTTCGAGGGTGTTTCCGTCGTTCGTCGGGGAGAGTGAAAAGGGATTTTTTTTATATAAAAATTATGATTGGCCGGTGGGTTCTAAAGGGGTTTTCTGACATGACCACCAATCTAAACCCAACGAATGTCGTCCCTAGCATTTTACCCCCATTCCGAACACAATGGGACATGTTTCGTAGGCCCATTCGACTGTTTCTGTAATGACCCGGATCCTTATGGTTTAATTTTTAATATTTAATATGGATTTAAATATTGGGAGGGGATAATATAAATGGAATTTTATATTATGTTATTAGTTTAATAATCAATTTCGATTTAAAATCGAATATATTAAATAACAGAATACGAAAATGGATTTAGATTGAATTCAAAATTTTGATTTGAATTAAAAACAGTTCAAATAATTAATATGAAATTCTATTTGAATTTATAATGATAATAACATTTATTATTATCAAGGAGAATAAATTGTCTGAAATTAATTTAAATCAATTTAAATTAATATCTTCTACAGATGATCGAATTAGACTTCGTGACCTATCCCAATGTGTCCGGAATAGGGGTATTACCCTAGAATTGTCAGATATTGGGTTCAGAAAGGAGTTCGAACACACGAAGTATTTTAAATTAAATAAAACCCGATTTAAAACAAAAACATGTGGCTCCCTTACCTCTAAATTTTTAAAACATGGTGTGCCCTCCTCTCAACCTCAAAACAAAACTTACCAGGCTCCTTCATTCACCACAAATCGCAACCACCCCCTGCTATTTAAAAACCGCTCCTCCCTTCCTCTTTTAATTCATTTGTTCAATCCGAAACTCGAAAGCTTTAGAGGCCAAAAGAAATTGGGGGCGCGACTTCTTCATTCAACAGATATCGCGAGTTCAAGTGCAAAACCCGATCGATCTGTGAGCTCGCTGCTGTCAAGCATGTGAGGAGGTAAATGGATTTGTCATGGGATATTCATGCGATTTCTGGGGAGGTGTTCGATGCATTTAAGGCAGAAAGGGGCTCGACGGTTACTGTCGATGCTTGCGATTCAAGTAGGGTTCGCAGTCCACGACGTCGCGATGGAGATTTGTGGGGATCGACTCCAGTAACGGTCAAGCAGGGCTTGCGATTTTTGGAGGACTCGAAGCAGTAGCTGTCGCTACTGGTAATGGATAAGATAGAGCTCGGGAAATCAGTTTGGTGGTGATCTGAAGATTTATGGAGGAGATGAAGCAGGTCAGGTCTTGTACTATGAGCAAAAGGAAGGAGTTGGTAGTGTAAATGAAGTCACGGTAGTTGGGTTTCTCCTGTAGGTAGCGATATGGAAAAGGAAAGTTGGTAAGGTAAATCATAAGTTAATTAAGTTTCTAATTTATTTAATTATCTTAGTCAATAAATTATAAATTAAATTTCAAACTTATTTAAGGTCGCTCTGGTAGTATGGCAACATTACAACAGTGGGTTGTCATATGAAGGAGGATGTCTAGACAAGAACTGAAAGGGTTTGGGTTAGACAGTAGAAGCTAATGAGTTGAGGAAATATGGTATTGCTCGAGTAAGTATCAAGATAACGAGGTGCTGATAAATGCATAGCTGACGATATTGCAACTAACAGGATATTCGACAAATAAAATCATCGGTGAGTAAATCTCACCTTTTATTTAGAAATTATTTTTATATAGTTAAAAATAATTTTCTGTGCTTGTTTTAATGTTGTTTGATTATTTTAAAATATATATTAGTTATTTAGGATATATATATATATATATATAATGGGTTGATGATTGGTTGGATTCCCGCAGTCTCATTAGCGGATGCCCGCAGTTTCATAGCGGATGATTACCCTATACGCCCCACGCTATGAATTGTGGATGACCTTCTATACCACGATATCCTGCCTCGAAGCAGGATGGGTATTACTATGTTGACTAACATCTGTGAATGCAGGAAAACAGGTTGGAGGAATCCAACTGGATTCCTCAAAAATATATTATCTATTGTTGTTTGTTTAATTTCATATATATTCCTATATGATGTGTTAAAAATCAAGTGATTGAAAATTGGTTGATCTGATTGTTGAAAATACCACTAGAGCTTGAATATTGATTCATAAAAATATCGGAAAGGGTATTTGAGATTTTAAAAAGGGAATTCTATTTTTTTTAAATAGAATTTGAATTTTAAATAAAACTATAGAAAATATTAACTTGTCTGAAGGTATATAAAACAAGTATCGAATTTATAAACTTTGTTTATAAATGGGAGATAGGATTTGAATCGAATTTATAAACTTTGTTTATAAATGAAAATATGGGATTTGAATTGAATTTATAAACGTTGTTTATAAATGGAAAGGTGGGATTTGAATTAAAGTTATAAACGTTGTTTATAAATAATGAAGAGAATTCAAATAGACTTTGAATATAGAATTTGAATATAGAATTCAAATAGACTTTGAATACAGAATTTGAATAACAGAATTCAAATGGACTTTAAACGATTTGAATATAGGATTCAAATGGAATTTAAACAATAGAATTTGAATAGATTTGAATTATAGAATTCAAATGGACTTTAACTATAGAATTTGAATATAGAATTCAAATGAAGTTTAAATATAGGGATGCAAATAGAATTCAAATGAAGTTTAAATAAAGAGAATTCAAATAGAATTGAATTGGAATTTGAATAGAGAAGTCGACAAGGAAACGAGAGTATGACTGTAATTAGAATTTGTTAATATGCAGTTAAAATATATTTGAACATGTCATGTTCAAATATGAAGGTGAAATAGACTGAAAAGTTAAGTAACAGATTTAATTAACAAATTGAGTTAAAACGATTGGTATATTTAAAATAGATTGGACAGGCATAAATATACAGGAGACAGGTATGGAATAAAGTATAGAAGTGAAATAAATAGAATGCCCGACAAAAAGGTACGTATTTAATTCATATATGAGATTTTATGCGCCGTATCGGCAAGCCGCTTGGCTTTTTCTTTTTCTTTTCGAGATGAGAAGGATCGGGAAAGCTATTTGAAATTTCCCGATGCTCCCGGCACAAAGGAGGATATGGCGAATTTTTCCGGGAATTTAAGGAGATAGAATATTTTTAAGATAATTTGATAGTTAGAAATCAACGTATCAAAATATATAGAAGTCGATAAGAAAACGAACTTAGAAATAGAATAGTATAATAAAAAAGGGAAGTATAAGAATAAAATCTCGTAGGAATAGAAAGAGAAAATGTATATGTGTTTAAAGGTCAATAATCAGTTGTATGGTATTGATTATTCGAGTAAGTAGTCTTGTCTGTTTTGACGTTAAATGTTATTCAGTCAAGGTCTGAGAGGTAATTATACCCCAACTTGGTTGAATTCATGATATACCGATAAATAGCAAGATTCAGGCTCGAAGATCAATGTGGAATAAGAATTAGTTAAATACTGTATTTGGGTTGTCGTAACGATGTTTTACACAACATCTGTTTTAACCCAAATATGTGCAAAGCTTGGAAATAGAATAATGAATATTTCCTAGTATAGAAAATAAAAGAAGGCGATATATGGAAATGTTTTCCAAATAACGTATAAGGCCAATATGGTTATTGAAAATATTTGGTTAACAAATATTGATAAAGAAATAGAGAAGAGATTTAATTAATGGAATATTAATTAAAGGTTCAGTGATTGTTGGATGTTTGGATGAACACTTGTTTTATTCAATAGTTAAACCATCGACTATCGAAACACTTGTTTTTATTCGATAGTTAAATCACAGACTATCGAAGTTTTGACCATCGTTGTCAATATGGGGAGACCGGTTGGATTATTATCCGAAGAACCACTCCATATCGGCAGTAGCGTACGAATCAGATTATATAAAGATAATCGAAGACGGAGTAGAGTGCAAGGACTTTTTCTATTAATAGAAATAGTGCCTTCAGTTCATCCTGTTCCTGGGTGACATTTATGGATGAATGTCTGACAGAGTATTTCCAGAAAGGTCACGTACATTGATTTCTCCAACCGTACCAAGAGTGGAAGCGGAGAAGGAAACTTCTTTTAGCTAACACATAATGTATTGTTGTAGACGTCAATCGGTGATTTGATGGATTTGACGATGTGGCATTCAAAGTGTATCTGGTATGATGATAAAGCGTAGCTTCTAGCCTCATCATCCGGTAAATGACAGAAATCGTGCAGGCAGCATGGCTAAGTCGGTCGCACCGAAGTAGGGTGTATAATCACCTGATCTAGAGTTTCATTTACTTCTAAAAATCTATTGTTGATGCTGTCCCATTCGGGAAACGGATGCTGATCCCAACTGTTGGTGATATACATTCGATACGCTCAAGCGAAATGAGTGGTCGGTCATGTGTGGCCGGGTTGCAAGATGTTCTTGTTGAACCCAGTGTATTCCTCTCTAGAGGTACACGAGCGAAAGGTGATTCCATACCTTGTCATAGTTGGAAATCCATTACCCAATACGTGCTTGCGGTTTTGATTGTATACTATATATGTAGAACGTGAGATGAAAGCGTTTCTACTAGATGATTATTATAGTTGTGGTTGATAGACATTATTATAATATCAAATGGTTTTTGATATAAAGATATTTTGGATTCTCATAAGGGAAAAACCCGTTCCGTTATGCGGCGTGGTCTTATGAGATATCGTTTACTTGTTCGAACTGTTTTTAAACTGTTTTACTCATACCAGTCCCATGACTGACCCGGAGTTTACTTTGTTGTTTCCCTAAACTCTTGGGTGCCTAAATTTGTACGGGCAGTCAAGTAGTCGGGAATTTACAGATATACCGGAAGAGCTTGGAGCAGGAGGCTTCAGGATCATATAGCTATAGTTATTTCTGCTGTGTTGTAAGTGATGTACTTTGATATTGATGTATATTCAAGTACAGATGTATATTTCAAGTTATGTTATATATATTATATGTTATTCGTTCTGCTGTGAGATTCGTGTTACTCTGATGTTGTGTACTTCTTCTTCTTCTATTCTAAGTTTCTATCTTATCTTTCCTCACCCTCTAATTTCTTTCACTAATTACTAGGATTTTTCGATGTTTGGTTATCGACATCGAGCTTATGCCGATAACCAAAGTCGCTAAAAATCCGGGTCGTTACAGTTGGTATCAGAGCTTAAGTTAAGAATTACTTGGCTCTGTGGCGTGACTCGGTAGAGATAGAGTTAGTAATACCCTAGATTGAGTTTGAGTGTATATATATACGAGAGAGCGTATTTGTTATTTGATATAAAAACTGTTTTATATTGTGTTGACTAGTCTGTTGAGTGAATTATAAATTTTGGTCGAATCGTGGGACGCCACGATGTCGATAGGAGTTTATAAACACTTGAACAGAAGATTGGACACGATATCGTTTTAAATGGTTGAGTTGATTGTTAGGATTATAATCAAATTAGAAAATAAAACTGAAATAGTTATATATATAACCAATGGAATTTGTATATGAAATCAAATACAAATGTGATAAATTGAAATTGAATTCCAACCAGAATTCAGAATATAAAATCCTGGGAGTTTGGAAAATATTTTTCTAAATGGGTTTTGAAAGAAATAAAGCACTGAACTCATTCAGTAGCTGGGAAATAATTCTGATGATGGTCGCAACATCATCAGTGTTCATTTTCGAGTTTCTAAGTAACGAATTGCTGCCTTAGAAAAGTTTTGATGGAAATTTGTTTGAAAAGAAACAAGTTGTTTGAAAATTCAGATGTTTTGAATTTGGGATAGGTATAAATATATGTTTATATTTATATTACTTCAAAGGAATTTTGAAATGTGAAATGGGAATATAGAATTCAAATAGAAGTAAAATAAAGGAATTTGAATATATATATAATTCAAATAGAAGTGAAATAGAATTTGAATTTAAAGGAATTCAAATGAGTTTGAATAAAGAAAATTCAAAGAGAAATTGTATAAGAAATATTGAAATGGAATTTGAATTCAAAGGAATTCAAATGGATTTGAATAAAGAAAAATCAAATAGAGATTTGAATATTAGAATTCAAATGGAATTTGGTTAAAAGAATTTCAAAGAGAATATACAGTGGAGGTTGAATATTAGAATTCAAAGAAAATATAAAGTTTGAAATAGAATTTGAATTCAAAGGAGTTTGAAATAGAATTTGAATTCAAAGGATTTCAAATAGAAATTGAACAAAGGAATTTAAATAGAAATTGAATAAAGGATTTTAAAAGGAATTTGAATAAGGGATTTGAAATGGGTTTTGAATAAAGGATTTCAAATAGAAATTAAAGATAAGAAATTGAAATAGAATTTGAAGATAAGAAGTTGAATTAGAATTTGAATCGAGGAAAATTCAAATAGAAATTGAATAGAAGGAAATTCAAATGAGTTGGAATAAAGAAATTCAAATGGAATTTGAATATTGTAAATATATAGAATTTCAAATAGTAGTGAAATAGATCGGGAATATTATGTTGAAATGGAAAAATGGATTTGATATATATTAAAAATATATTAGAATGGAGTTGAAATTATTATAAACGAAGTTAAAATGTTTATATTTATAAATATAATTAAAACGAGCTCGTCGTAGCGTGGCAGTTCGTAAATTGGCGATTCGAACTTCAATTTAGTATACAGAACTCAGTTGAAGTCGGAATTCTTTGAAACAAGAATAGTCGGGACCGGTTGAATAATAGTTTTCAAATAAAAGAGAAAAATCTGGATTTCGTAGTATAGATTTTGAGTTATATCAAAATCAAATTTTTAGAAAAGCAGCGCCAGAACCATTATAAAACCATAACGGTTTAATTAAATAAATAAAAGGATTGTTAGGAAATAAAATCCGAATTGGCATTAGAAAAAATCCAGACTGGAGATATAAAATGAATATGAACTTCAGTGAAGTAAGTGAAATGATTTTCAAGACAAAAATCATATTTTAAATGGTTAAATAGAATTAACTAAATTGGAGAATAATTAGTTAAAGGAAATTTGAATCGAAATTGGGTTTTTGGATAAGTGAAAGAGATTGAGAATTTATATTCGAAATCGAATATATAACTCGAGTTGAAAATATAATTAGATTAGTCTATAATTAAGTTGACTTATATTTGAACAAGTTATATTCAAATAAAAAGGGTGAAATAGGCAAAACGGTTAATTAGCAACTAGTTAATGGGAATTTGAATGATTGAAATTGAATTTAACTTAAGTAAGTTAAATGGGTCGAAATGGATAAACTGAGTAAAATCAATGTGAATGAAATATGAATTGGGAATGAATAAAGGAAAACCCAAAAGAGTTAAAAAGAAAATATATTTGTAAATCAAATATAAAGGAAATATATTTGTAACACAAATACAAAGGAAGTTATGTGCAAACAAATAGAAGGAGAAATATTTGTAAAAACATTTACAAATAGAATGTTATAGATGAGATATTTATTTGTTGAATAAATAGAATTTAATCAAAGGAAAATTCAGAAGATGAATAGAAAATGGAAATCTGTTTTTAACAGATAAATAGAAACGATTAATTTATAAATAATAGTTATAAATTAAAATGAATATTTATCATTCGATAAATGGAATATATAAGTCTGGACTTATATAGAGAAGAGATATTGGTTTTTAACACCGATAGTTTTAAATAGAAGGGGTACACAACACTTGTATAAGTGAAGTAACGTTATTAAAGAGAACATTTATAAAGTGAAGAACCGTTACTAAAAGTAAATCTTTATAAATGAATAAACGCTATCGAATAGGAGTTATTCGAACAGGAGAAGTCGAATAGAGTTAGAAATAATCGATTAGAGTTAGAATAAATCGATTAGAGAAAGAGTTAACCAGATAGAGTTAGTTGAACATAGTTAAATCGAATTAGAATTTAATTGAATGATAGTTATTCAATTAAAGTTGATCGAATATAGTATTGAGAGAGAGTTAGTCAAACATAGTTACTCAGGATAAGTACCATTTCGTACGACTGCTAGCGTAATTCGCAGGGCTGCAGATAGCCTAGGGCGGTCGGATGTTTCCTGAGGGAATCAGGCGTAACCATTGTGATCACTGCGATCTAGAGTCAAGCGAGTAGAGTTAAATCGAATATTAGTTTATTCAGATAGAATTAAAGGAGTTATCGAATATAGTTTATTCGAAAGGAGTTATCGAATATAGTTATTCGAAAGGAGTTATCGATTATTTGTTAATCGAAATGAGTTATCAATTATAATTTAATCGGAAAGAATTATCGATTACTTTAATCGAAGTGAGTTATAGAATATTGGTTATTCGAAGGAGTTATCGAATTTAGTTATTCGATGGAGTTAATCGATAAGAGTTAAATCCAATATAGTTAATTGATAAGAGTAAAATTGAATAGAGTAAATCGAATATAGTTTATTCGAGGAAGGGTTTCGAATCTAGTTATTCGAAAGAGAGATTATCGAATATAGTTATTCGAAGAGAGGAGTTATCGAATAGGGATTTATTCGAAAGAGAGTTACGTAAGGAAGTTTGAAATGTTGAGTGTCAACATAAATAAGATTTTGGGAAAAGTTAATGGGTTTGTAGCACTTTTTCTACCTTAGCAATTTCGAGGACGAAATTATTTTAAGTGGGGAAGATTGTAATGACCCGGATCCTTATGGTTTAATTTTTAATATTTAATATGGATTTAAATATTGGGAGGGGATAATATAAATGGAATTTTATATTATGTTATTAGTTTAATAATCAATTTCGATTTAAAATCGAATATATTAAATAACAGAATACGAAAATGGATTTAGATTGAATTCAAAATTTTGATTTGAATTAAAAACAGTTCAAATAATTAATATGAAATTCTATTTGAATTTATAACGATAATAACATTTATTATTATCAAGGAGGATAAATTGTCTGAAATTAATTTAAATCAATTTAAATTAATACCTTCTACAGATGATCGAATTAGACTTCGTGACCTATCCCAGTGTGTCCGGAATAGGGGTATTACCCTAGAATTGTCAGATATTGGGTTCAGAAAGGAGTTCGAACACACGAAGGATTTTAAATTAAATAAAACCCGATTTAAAACAAAAACATGTGGCTCCCTTACCTCTACATTTTTAAAACATGGTGTGCCCTCCTCTCAACCTCAAAACAAAACATACCGTGCTCCTTCATTCACCACAAATCGCAACCACCCCCTGCTATTTCAAACCACTCCTCCCTTCCTCTTTTAATTCATTTGTTCAATCCGAAACTCGAAAGCTTCAGAGGCCAAAAGAAATTGGGGGCGCGACTTCTTCATTCAACAGAAATCGCGATTTCAAGTGCAAAACCCGATCGATCTGTGAGCTCGCTGCTGTCACGCATGTGAGGAGGTAAATGGATTTGTCATGGGATATTCATGCGATTTCTGGGGAGGTGTTCGATGCATTCAAGGCAGAAAGGGGCTCGACGGTTATTGTCGATGCTTGCGATTCAAGTAGGGTTCGCAGTCCACGACGTCGCGATGGAGATTTGTGGGGATCGACTCCAGTAACGGTCAAGCAGGGCTTGCGATTTTTGGAGGACTCGAAGCAGTAGTTGTCGCTACTGGTAATGGATAAGATAGACCTCGGGAAATCAGTTTGGTGGCGATCTGAAGATTTATGGAGGAGATGAAGCAGGTCAGGTCTTGTACTGTGAGCAAAAGGAAGGAGTTGGTAGTGTAAATGGAGTCACGGTAGTTGGGTTTCTCCTGTAGGTAGCGATATGGAAAAGGAAAGTTGGTAAGGTAAATCATAAGTTAATTAAGTTTCTAATTTATTTAATTATCTTAGTCAATAAATTATAAATTAAATTTCAAACTTATTTAAGGTCGCTCTGGTAGTATGGCAACATTACAACAGTGGGTTGTCATATGAAGGAGGATGTCTAGACAAGAACTGAAAGGGTTTGGGTTAGACAGTAGAAGCTAATGAGTTGAGGAAATATGGTATTGCTCGAGTAAGTATCAAGATAACGAGGTGCTGATAAATGCATAGCTGACGATATTGCAACTAACAGGATATTCGACAAATAAAATCATCGGTGAGTAAATCTCACCTTTTATTTAGAAATTATTTTTATATAGTTAAAAATAATTGTCTGTGCTTGTTTGAATGTTGTTTGATTATTTTAAAATATATATTAGTTATTTAGGATATATATATATATATTGGGTTGATGATTGGTTGGATTCCCGCAGTCTCATTAGCGGATGCCCGTAGTTTCATAGCGGATGATTACCCTATACGCCCCACGCTATGAATAGTGGATGACCTTCTATACCACGATATCCTGCCTCGAAGCAGGATGGGTATTACTATGTTGACTAACATCTGTGAATGCAGGAAAACAGGTTGGAGGAATCCAACTGGATTCCTCAAAAATATATTATCTATTGTTGTTTGTTTAATTTCATATATATTCCTATATGATGTGTTAAAAATCAAGTGATTGAAATTTGGTTGATCTGATTGCTGAAAATACCACTAGAGCTTGAATATTGATTCATAAAAATATCGGAAAGGGTATTTGAGATTTTAAAAAGGGAATTCTATTTTTTTTAAATAGAATTTGAATTTTAAATAAAACTATAGAAAATATTAACTTGTCTGAAGGTATATAAAACAAGTATCGAATTTATAAACTTTGTTTATAAATGGGAGATAGGATTTGAATCGAATTTATAAACTTTGTTTATAAATGAAAATATGGGATTTGAATTGAATTTATAAACGTTGTTTATAAATGGAAAGGTGGGATTTGAATTAAAGTTATAAACGTTGTTTATAAATAATGAAGAGAATTCAAATAGACTTTGAATATAGAATTTGAATATAGAATTCAAATAGACTTTGAATATAGAATTTGAATAACAGAATTCAAATGGACTTTAAACGATTTGAATATAGGATTCAAATGGAATTTAAACAATAGAATTTGAATAGATTTGAATTATAGAATTCAACTGGACTTTTAACTATAGAATTTGAATATAGAATTCAAATGAAGTTTAAATATAGGGATGCAAATAGAATTCAAATGAAGTTTAAATAAAGAGAATTCAAATAGAATTGAATTGGAATTTGAATAGAGAAGTCGACAAGGAAACGAGAGTATGACTGTAATTAGAATTTGTTAATATGCAGTTAAAATATATTTGAACATGTCATGTTCAAATATGAAGGTGAAATAGACTGAAAAGTTAAGTAACAGATTTAATTAACAAATTGAGTTAAAACGATTGGTATAGTTAAAATAGATTGGACAGGCATAAATATACAGGAGACAGGTATAGAATAAAGTATAGAAGTGAAATAAATAGAATGCCCGACAAAAATTTACGTATTTAATTCATATATGAGATTTTATGCGCCGTATCGGCAAGCCGCTTGGCTTTTTCTTTTTCTTTTCGAGATGAGAAGGACCGGGAAAGCTATTTGAAATTTCCCGATGCTCCCGGTACAAAGGAGGTTATGGCGAATTTTTCCGGGAATTTAAGGAGATAGAATATTTTTAAGATAATTTGATAGTTAGAAATCAACGTATCAAAATATATAGAAGTCGATAAGAAAACGAACTTAGAAATAGAATAGTATAATCAAAAAGGGAAGTATAAGAATAAAATCTCGTAGGAATAGAAAGAGAAAATGTATATGTGTTTAAAGGTGAATAATCAGTTGTATGGTATTGATTATTCGAGTAAGTAGTCTTGTCTGTTTTGACGTTAAATGTTATTCAGTCAAGGTCTGAGAGGTAATTATACCCCAACTTGGTTGAATTCATGATATACCGATAAGTAGCAAGATTCAGGCTCGAAGATCAATGTGGAATAAGAATTAGTTAAATACTGTATTTGGGTTGTCGTAACGATGTTTTACACAACATCTGTTTTAACCCAAATATGTGCAAAGCTTGGAAATAGAATAATGAATATTTCCTAGTATAGAAAATAAAAGAAGGCGATATATGGAAATGTTTTCCAAATAACGTATAAGGCCAATATGGTTATTGAAAATATTTGGTTAACAAATATTGATAAAGAAATAGAGAAGAGATTTAATTAATGGAATATTAATTAAAGGTTCAGTGATTGTTGGATGTTTGGATGAACACTTGTTTTATTCGATAGTTAAACCATCGACTATCGAAACACTTGTTTTTATTCGATAGTTAAATCACAGACTATCGAAGTTTTGACCATCGTTGTCAATATGGGGAGACCGGTTGGATTATTATCCGAAGAACCACTCCATATCGGCAGTAGCGTATGAATCAGATTATATAAAGATAATCGAAGACGGAGTAGAGTGCAAGGACTTTTTCTATTAATAGAAATAGTGCCTTCAGTTCATCCTGTTCCTGGGTGACTTGTATGGATGAATGTCTGACAGAGTATTTCCAGAAAGGTCACGTACATTGATTTCTCCAACCGTACCAAGAGTGGAAGCGGAGAAGGAAACTTCTTTTAGCTAACACATAATGTATTGTTGTAGACGTCAATCGGTGATTTGATGGATTTGACGATGTGGCATTCAAAGTGAATCTGGTATGATGATAAAGCGTAGCTTCTAGCCTCATCATCCGGTAAATGACAGAAATCGGGCAGGCAGCATGGCTAAGTCGGTCGCACCGAAGTAGGGTGTATAATCACCTGATCTAGAGTTTCATTTACTTCTAAAAATCTATTGTTGATGCTGTCCCATTCGGGAAACGGTTGCTGATCCCAACTGTTGGTGATATACATTCGATACGCTCAAGCGAAATGAGTGGTCGGTCATGTGTGGCCGGGTTGCAAGATGTTCTTGTTGAACCCAGTGTATTCCTCTCTAGAGGTACACGAGCGAAAGGTGATTCCATACCTTGTCATAGTTGGAAATCCATTACCCAATACGTGCTTGCGGTTTTGATTGTATACTATATATGTAGAACGTGAGATGAAAGCGTTTCTACTAGATGATTATTATAGTTGTGGTTGATAGACATTATTATAATATCAAATTGTTTTTGATATAAAGATATTTTGGATTCTCATAAGGGAAAAACCCGTTCCGTTATGCGGCGTGGTCTTATGAGATATCGTTTACTTGTTTGAACTGTTTTTAAACTGTTTTACTCATACCAGTCCCATGACTGACCCGGAGTTTACTTTGTTGTTTCCCTAAACTCTTGGGTGCCTAAATTTGTACGGGCAGTCAAGTAGTCGGGAATTTACAGATATACCGGAAGAGCTTGGAGCAGGAGGCTTCAGGATCATATAGCTATAGTTATTTCTGCTGTGTTGTAAGTGATGTACTTTGATATTGATGTATATTCAAGTACAGATGTATATTTCAAGTTATGTTATATATATTATATGTTATTCGTTCCGCTGTGAGATTCGTGTTACTCTGATGTTGTGTTCTTCTTCTTCTTCTATTCTAAGTTTCTATCTTATCTTTCCTCACCCTCTAATTTTTTCACTAATTACTAGGATTTTTCGATGTTTGGTTATCGACATCGAGCTTATGTCGATAACCAAAGTCGCTAAAAATCCGGGTCGTTACAGTTGGTATCAGAGCTTAAGTTAAGAATTACTTGGCTCTGTGGCGTGACTCGGTAGAGATAGGGTTAGTAATACCCTAGATTGAGTTTGAGTGTATATATATACAAGAGAGCGTATTTGTTATTTGATATAAAAACTGTTTTATATTGTGTTGACTAGTCTGTTGAGTGAATTATAAATTTTGGTCGAATCGTGGGATGCCACGATGTCGATAGGAGTTTATAAACACTTGAACAGAAGATTGGACACGATATCGTTTTAAATGGTTGAGTTGATTGTTAGGATTATAATCAAATTAGAAAATAGAACTGAAATAGTTATATATAACCAATGGAATTTGTATATGAAATCAAATACAAATGTGATAAATTGAAATTGAATTCCAACCAGAATTCAGAATATAAAATCCTGGGAGTTTGGAAAATATTTTTCTAAATGGGTTTTGAAAGAAATAAAGCACTGAACTCATTCAGTAGCTGGGAAATAATTCTGATGATGGTCGCAACATTATCAGTGTTCATTTTCGAGTTTCTAAGTGACGAATTGCCGCCTTAGAAAAGTTTTGATGGAAATTTGTTTGAAAAGAAACAAGTTGTTTGAAAATTCAGATGTTTTGAATTTGGGATAGGTATAAATATATGTTTATATTTATATTACTTCAAAGGAATTTTGAAATGTGAAATGGGAATATAGAATTCAAATAGAAGTAAAATAAAGGAATTTGAATATATATATAATTCAAATAGAAGTGAAATAGAATTTGAATTTAAAGGAATTCAAATGAGTTTGAATAAAGAAAATTCAAAGAGAAATTGTATAAGAAATATTGAAATGGAATTTGAATTCAAAGGAATTCAAATGGATTTGAATAAAGAAAAATCAAATAGAGATTTGAATATTAGAATTCAAATGGAATTTGGTTAAAAGAATTTCAAAGAGAATATACAGTGGAGGTTGAATATTATAATTCAAAGAAAATATAAAGTTTGAAATAGAATTTGAATTCAAAGGAGTTTGAAATAGAATTTGAATTCAAAGGATTTCAAATAGAAATTGAACAAAGGAATTTAAATAGAAATTGAATAAAGGATTTTAAAAGGAATTTGAATAAGGGATTTGAAATGGGTTTTGAATAAAGGATTTCAAATAGAAATTAAAGATAAGAAATTGAAATAGAATTTGAAGATAAGAAGTTGAATTAGAATTTGAATCGAGGAAAATTCAAATAGAAATTGAATAGAAGGAAATTCAAATGAGTTGGAATAAAGAAATTCAAATGGAATTTGAATATTGTAAATATATAGAATTTCAAATAGTAGTGAAATAGATCGGGAATATTATGTTGAAAAGGAAAAATGGATTTGATATATATTAAAAATATATCAGAATGGAGTTGAAATTATTATAAACGAAGTTAAAACGTTTATATTTATAAATATAATTAAAACGAGCTCACCGTAGCGCGGCAGTTCGTAAATTGGCGATTCGAACTTCAATTTAGTATACAGAACTCAGTTGAAGTCGGAATTCTTTGAAACAAGAATAGTCGGGACCGGTTGAATAATAGTTTTCAAACAAAAGAGAAAAATCTGGATTTCGTAGTATAGATTTTGAGTTATGTCAAAATCAAATTTTTAGAAAAGCAGCGCCAGAACCATTATAAAACCATAACGGTTTAATTAAATAAATAAAAGGATTGTTAGGAAATAAAATCCGAATTGGCATTAGAAAAAATCCAGACTGGAGATATAAAATGAATATGAACTTCAGTGAAGTAAGTGAAATGATTTTCAAGACAAAAATCATATTTTAAATGGTTAAATAGAATTAACTAAATTGGAGAATAATTAGTTAAAGGAAATTTGAATCAAAATTGGGTTTTTGGATAAGTGAAAGAGATTGAGAATTTATATTCGAAATCGAATATATAACTCGAGTTGAAAATATAATTAGATTAGTCTATAATTAAGTTGACTTATATTTGAACAAGTTATATTCAAATAAAAAGGGTGAAATAGGCAAAACGGTTAATTAGCAACTAGTTAATGGGAATTTGAATGATTGAAATTGAATTTAACTTAAGTAAGTTAAATGGATCGAAATGGATAAACTGAGTAAAATCAATGTGAATGAAATATGAATTGGGAATGAATAAAGGAAAACCCAAAAGAGTTAAAAAGAAAATATATTTGTAAATCAAATATAAAGGAAATATATTTGTAACACAAATACAAAGGAAGTTATGTGCAAACAAATAGAAGGAGAAATATTTGTAAAAACATTTACAAATAGAATGTTATAGATGAGATATTTATTTGTTGAATAAATAGAATTTAATCAAAGGAATATTCAGAAGATGAATAGAAAATGGAAATCTGTTTTTAACAGATAAATAGAAACGATTAATTTATAAATAATAGTTATAAATTAAATTGAATATTTATCATTCGATAAATGGAATATATAAGTCTGGACTAATATAGAGAAGAGATATTGGTTTTTAACACCGATAGTTTTAAATAGAACACAACACTTGTATAAGTGAAGTAACGTTATTAAAGAGAACATTTATAAAGTGAAGAACCATTACTAAAAGTAAATCTTTATAAATGAATAAACGCTATCGAATAGGAGTTATTCGAACAGGAGAAGTCGAATAGAGTTAGAAATAATCGATTAGAGTTAGAATAAATCGATTAGAGAAAGAGTTAACCAGATAGAGTTAGTTGAACATAGTTAAATCGAATTAGAATTTAATTGAATGATAGTTATTCAATTAAAGTTGATCGAATATAGTATTGAGAGAGAGTTAGTCAAACATAGTTACTCAGGATAAGTACCATTTCGTACGACTGCTAGCGTAATTCGCAGGGCTGCAGATAGCCTAGGGCGGTCGGATGTTTCCTGAGGGAATCAGGCGTAACCATTGTGATCGCTGCGATCTAGAGTCAAGCGAGTAGAGTTAAATCGAATATTAGTTTATTCGGATAGAATTAAAGGAGTTATCGAATATAGTTTATTCGAAAGGAGTTATCGAATATAGTTATTCGAAAGGAGTTATCGATTATTTGTTAATCGAAATGAGTTATCAATTATAATTTAATCGAAAAGAGTTATCGATTACTTTAATCGAAGTGAGTTATAGAATATTGGTTATTCGAAGGAGTTATCGAATTTAGTTATTCGATGGAGTTAATCGATAAGAGTTAAATCCAATATAGTTAATTGATAAGAGTAAAATTGAATAGAGTAAATCGAATATAGTTTATTCGAGGAAGGGTTTCGAATCTAGTTATTCGAAAGAGAGATTATCGAATATAGTTATTCGAAGAGAGGAATTATCGAATAGCGATTTATTCGAAAGAGAGTTACGTAAGGAAGTTTGAAATGTTGAGTGTCAACATAAATAAGATTTTGGGAAAAGTTAATGGGTTTGTAGCACTTTTTCTACCTTAGCAATTTCGAGGACGAAATTATTTTAAGTGGGGAAGATTGTAATGACCCGGATCCTTATGGTTTAATTTTTAATATTTAATATGGATTTAAATATTGGGAGGGGATAATATAAACGGAATTTTATATTATGTTATTAGTTTAATAATCAATTTCGATTTAAAATCGAATATATTAAATAACAGAATACGAAAATGGATTTAGATTGAATTCAAAATTTTGATTTGAATTAAAAACAGTTCAAATAATTAATATGAAATTCTATTTGAATTTATAACGATAATAACATTTATTATTATCAAGGAGAATAAATTGTCTGAAATTAATTTAAATCAATTTAAATTAATACCTTCTACAGATGATCGAATTAGACTTCGTGACCTGTCCCAGTGTGTCCGGAATAGGGGTATTACCCTAGAATTGTCAGATATTGGGTTCAGAAAGGAGTTCGAACACACGAAGTATTTTAAATTAAATAAAACCCGATTTAAAACAAAAACATGTGGCTCCCTTACCTCTACATTTTTAAAACATGGTGTGCCCTCCTCTCAACATCAAAACAAAACATACCGTGCTCCTTCATTCACCACAAATCGCAACCACCCCCTGCTATTTAAAAACCGCTCCTCCCTTCCTCTTTTAATTCATTTGTTCAATCCGAAACTCGAAAGCTTCAGAGGCCAAAAGAAATTGGGGGCGCGACTTCTTCATTCAACAGAAATCGCGAGTTCAAGTGCAAAACCCGATCGATCTGTGAGCTCGCTGCTGTCACGCATGTGAGGAGGTAAATGGATTTGTCATGGGATATTCATGCGATTTCTGGGGAGGTGTTCGATGCATTCAAGGCAGAAAGGGGCTCGACGGTTACTGTCGATGCTTGCGATTCAAGTAGGGTTCGCAGTCCACGACGCCGCGATGGAGATTTGTGGGGATCGACTCCAGTAACGGTCAAGCAGGGCTTGCGATTTTTGGAGGACTCGAAGCAGTAGCTGTCGCTACTGGTAATGGATAAGATAGACCTCGGGAAATCAGTTTGGTGGCGATCTGAAGATTTATGGAGGAGATGAAGCAGGTCAGGTCTTGTACTGTGAGCAAAAGGAAGGAGTTGGTAGTGTAAATGAAGTCACGGTAGTTAGGTTTCTCCTGTAGGTAGCGATATGGAAAAGGAAAGTTGGTAAGGTAAATCATAAGTTAATTAAGTTTCTAATTTATTTAATTATCTTAGTCAATAAATTATAAATTAAATTTCAAACTTATTTAAGGTCGCTCTGGTAGTATGGCAACATTACAACAGTGGGTTGTCATATGAAGGAGGATGTCTAGACAAGAACTGAAAGGGTTTGGGTTAGACAGTAGAAGCTAATGAGTTGAGGAAATATGGTATTGCTCGAGTAAGTATCAAGATAACGAGGTGCTGATAAATGCATAGCTGACGATATTGCAACTAACAGGATATTCGACAAATAAAATCATCGGTGAGTAAATCTCACCTTTTATTTAGAAATTATTTTTATATAGTTAAAAATAATTGTCTGTGCTTGTTTGAATGTTGTTTGATTATTTTAAAATATATATTAGTTATTTAGGATATATATATATATATATATTGGGTTGATGATTGGTTGGATTCCCGCAGTCTCATTAGCGGATGCCCGCAGTTTCATAGCGGATGATTACCCTATACGCCCCACGCTATGAATAGTGGATGACCTTCTATACCACGATATCCTGCCTCGAAGCAGGATGGGTATTACTATGTTGACTAACATCTGTGAATGCAGGAAAACAGGTTGGCGGAATCCAACTGGATTCCTCAAAAATATATTATCTATTGTTGTTTTTTTAATTTCATATATATTCCTATATGATGTGTTAAAAATCAAGTGATTGAAAATTGGTTGATCTGATTGTTGAAAATACCACTAGAGCTTGAATATTGATTCATAAAAATATCGGAAAGGGTATTTGAGATTTTAAAAAGGGAATTCTATTTTTTTTTAAATAGAATTTGAATTTTAAATAAAACTATAGAAAATATTAACTTGTCTGAAGGTATATAAAACAAGTATCGAATTTATAAACTTTGTTTATAAATGGGAGATAGGATTTGAATCGAATTTATAAACTTTGTTTATAAATGAAAATATGGGATTTGAATTGAATTTATAAACTTTGTTTATAAATGGAAAGGTGGGATTTGAATTAAAGTTATAAACGTTGTTTATAAATAATGAAGAGAATTCAAATAGACTTTGAATATAGAATTCAAATAGACTTTGAATATAGAATTTGAATAACAGAATTCAAATGGACTTTAAACGATTTGAATATAGGATTCAAATGGAATTTAAACAATAGAATTTGAATAGATTTGAATTATAGAATTCAAATGGACTTTAACTATAGAATTTGAATATAGAATTCAAATGAAGTTTAAATATAGGGATGCAAATAGAATTCAAATGAAGTTTAAATAAAGAGAATTCAAATAGAATTGAATTGGAATTTGAATATAGAAGTCGACAAGGAAACGAGAGTATGACTGTAATTAGAATTTGTTAATATGCAGTTAAAATATATTTGAACATGTCATGTTCAAATATGAAGGTGAAATAGACTGAAAAGTTAAGTAACAGATTTAATTAACAAATTGAGTTAAAACGATTGGTATAGTTAAAATAGATTGGACAGGCATAAATATACAGGAGACAGGTATGGAATAAAGTATAGAAGTGAAATAAATAGAATGCCCGACAAAAAGGTACGTATTTAATTCATATATGAGATTTTATGCGCCATATCGGCAAGCCACTGTGACGGCAAGGAATCTCGCTCGGTCCGAACCAGTCGCTAAACCGATCCAGGCCGTTCGAAATGCCCTATCGTTTGAGAACACGACAAATCAGAATGCATACAGAAGAACATTTCATTGTATATTACAACAATGCATCAGATTACAAGAATATACAGAGTATGAATGAATAAATATTACACAGAAATATCATAGATTTAAATTACATTTAAATACATAGCAGCGGAAAATAATATAATACACAACTAGATGGGATATACGGATACAAAGCTTTCCGGATATCATTCCAGCTGTAAACCAGGATCCTGTGAATATAAATCTGCAAAACCAAAACTACTAGCTGCCCGTGTCAAAATAGGGGCACCCAGAGTTTAGGTTAAAACAATAAACTCCAGGTCAGTCATGTGACTGGTGTGAGAACTAAAACAGTTATTAATCTTTATTTTAAATCCTTAGGTAAATCAAGGGACCACGCCGTATAACACGGAACGGGTTTCCTCCCAAGAATACCAGTGCATAAAACAAACAGCGCAATGCTAAATAAAGAAAAATGAAGCTGTTATAAGACCCAGGTCCTATCACACAATGCAACGCAAGCCGGGGGATAGGGTTTTCCCTTATAACAGCCAAAGAATGCTTGATACGTTTAAAACAAATCATTTGATACTATAATAAGTGCATAGTGTATAAAACAACTTCAAATCATAAGTATCAATCATAGGCGGCATAAGCGCCCCATCCCACTATGTCGCCATATATAGGATATACAATCAAAACCGCAAAGTCTCGTATTTGGAGATTGGATTTCCATCTATGAACCGAGGCAAAAGATAGTCCTCAACCGATTCGAGACTGTCTAGCCCGAGCCTCAGGAACAGCCGCAACTGCCCCTTGGATCGTCAGGGCCGGTCCACACGGAGTGGATTATTATGCCTGAACAATACGTCTCCCCACCCTATGGGGTGTAAGTCTGGTCCGTCAGCCGACCAGAATGCATTCGGCCAAAACCGATATAACCGAGGCGCCTCGCAACCGCAACAACCTCATAAGTCAAACTCGTCAGGGCGTGTAAAACCACTGACGCCACTTCTAGCTAGAAAGAAACGCAAGTCCTCCCTGAGGTCCGTCTCTCGTTTTTGGTTCATACCGGGTGTGAAACACGCGAGGTAAACGTTACACAAAGCTACGCCACAAAGGCCGTGCTTTGATCATCACCACAAGACTTTGCTTTTCAACAGAAGCCTTGATCATTTGCATCTTAGCATGCCACACAGACAAACCATCCTATGCAACCGATATCAGTCACACAGACTGAAATCCGATGTCAGACACACAGTCCATTTACAAGTCCGTTCTGGGTCTGAACGAAACCGGAGGCACCTAGTACCCCGCATATCCATCGATCTCCCAGCACGTCTGGACGATCACTAACTGTTTCCATCTTCTTGGGTGTACAGCCCAATCAAGATCATCAGTTATCACCCAAACGACGTGAAGACCTCCGGTCTTCGACCATCGTCTTCATCTTCGACTTATCGTCGTATCAGTTATTCAGAATGGGATAAACCCGGTCTTTCCGAATAACTCGCGTATATATTATAAAAGTGTTACACAAACACAACATACGCCTCATTCCAACTCATTAGTCATTAACCGTAAATTAATCAAGAGAATAATTCCCCAAATATTAACCCCGAAGGCCGAAACCAACATCAGATCAATATCCAGAAAACCATTCTACTTAGCTAACCGACAGTTAGTTTCTAAATTTCACATTCAAATCTAATTAAAGATTTAACTATCGCCTGGAGCAAAACTGGTGATACTCCATTCTCGATCTTTTCAATCTAATTAAAGATTCATTAAAACTCCACTTAGTTTTAATCTGTGACTGGGTTAAAGAATCAGTGTCATTTAAAACACGGTTCACGATAAACCCAAAGTCACATCCCATTAATTATCGGGTTAAAGAACAAGTGTTATTTAAAACACTGTTCACGATAAACCCAAAAATCAATATCCATTCAATTCCAATTAAATATTATTTAATTGGTACACTTCATTAAATCTAAATAAAAAGATTTAATCTTTTCTCAACTGGGTTCAAGAACAGTGTTAGTGAAGACACCATTCACGACAAACCCAAATCACATTCATTAATTATCGGGTTAAAGAACAAGTGTTATTTAAAACACTGTTCACGATAAACCCAAAAATCAATATCAATTCAATTCCAATTAAATATTATTTAATTGGTACACTTCATTAAATCTAAATAAAAAGATTTAATCATTTCTCAACTGGGTTCAAGAACAGTGTTAGTGAAGACACCATTCACGACAAACCCAAATCACATTCATTAATTATCGGGTTAAAGAATAAGTGTTATTTAAAACACTGTTCACGATAAACCCAAAAATCAATATCAATTCAATTCCAATTAAATATTATTTAATTGGTACACTTCATTAAATCTAAATAAAAAGATTTAATCATTTCTCAACTGGGTTCAAGAACAGTGTTAGTGAAGACACCATTCACGACAAACCCAAATCACATTCGATATTCAATACAAGGATCTGAATAGAAAATATATCGGCTTATATTCAATATCAAATTCTACGACTAACAAATGTCGTATTGGAAATAACGATATAAATATATATATCTTTCAAATTTCCATAACAACACCTGTATAATCACGAATTCCAACATCGAAATATTCCGAAGACAATTTCGATTCAAATCCACTCCAATGCAATCATTGGAAATTTTGGTTATTTTTAAAACCCTTTTTAAATTCAATTTATTTATTTAAAAATAAATAGAATTATATTTCTAGTTCAAAACTAGTTCATTTCGATAAAAATCCATTTTTATCTTTTCAAATATGGAGTTTTTCATCCCAATTCTTTCTAAATCGTTTCTTATGATTTTACACAAATTATTGCTATTTTTAATAATTTTATCAAGGCCCGTACAGTCGATTTCCATCAACGGCCATCGAACTGCACTTACAGCGACCTTTTTCGAATTTGATTTGGACATAATTCCAAATCCAACCGTTAGATTTCAAATTTCTAATATTCGTTAGAAAGCTCTTTTCGATACGAACCCAACGGTTCCGGTTTTAGGAGAATCCGACGGTCGGATCTCCCGTAATGTCCGTTTGAAATAAATGGTCGAAATTCGCGAACTACCGCGGCGCGGCGCGTTCTATTCAGGCCATTATATTATATATATAATATATATAATATATATTTCGTCGATTCCTATTTAAAACGGATTATATAAATAGTTTTAAATTCGTTTCAAATTCTATTTCAACTTCTATTTCAATTCAAAGCCAAAATTGAATTCTTCTTTATAAATTCGTTTTAAAATCCATTTCTATTCAATTCGAATTTCAATTCAATTTGAATTCATTTCAATTCGCTTTCAATTCCATTTGAATTCGTTTTCAATTCAATTCATTTCGAAATCGTTTTCAATTCAATTCATTTCGAAATCGTTTTCAATTCATTTTGAATTCGTTTTCAATTCAATTCATTTCGAAATCGTTTTCAATTCATTTTGAATTCATTTTCAATTCAATTCATTTTGAAATCGTTTTCAATTCATTTTGAATTCGTTTTCAATTCAATTCATTTCGAAATCGTTTTTAAAATCGATATAAATATCGTTCACGTCAAAATGGCGTCAATCTAATCAACACGGCTTCATATATTCCTTTATTTTCAAATATTCTATTTCAAATATTTCTTTTTCAAATATTTCTTTTTCAAAACTGGAATGAGGCCCAATCAATTACCACATAAAATTAATTATATGGATTTCCATACAACACATGTATATAATAGCATTGAAAAATAATCAACCATCAACCAAAGTGCACTACACTGTATAAGCATCAAATATAGATATTCAACGCTTATAACAGCCTGTCAATCAATCGATCGACATATTTAATCAATCAGGATGAGTGAAATTCATATTTCATCCCAACACCCGTGTGGGGTTTCAAACAATCAAACACAGATTTTAGTTGTGCAGTTGGGCGATGTGTAAAATTTATCGTCCCAATCAATGTCATTCAAATAAGTGTACATAAACAAACCGTCTGGTTTGTAAATGAATATTTATTTATTCACATTCACGTTAAAAATTATATTTTTAACGACAAAACATTTTATTCCAACATATGAATTTCTATTCGGTTCATTTATTCAATAAAATGATATTTTTATTTTTCTAACTTATTTTAGAAAATTTCGGCGGCATAACGGCACGATACTAGAAACGGGACAAGGCCTAGCCTTATCCCCGGTCTAGTGAAGGCCCACGCCATTCACATATCAATTAAATTCACTTTCGTTATGCAAACCACAAAATTTGGAGTAAGGGTCTAACCTAGCCTTACTCCTTCGCCTTATAACGGCGCACGTCTAATCCTAACCAATTTATCGATTCGATTTTTTTTCACACCACAAACCACATTCAAACCAATATCACAATCAATAACCCAACAGCCAAACAAACAAGTCCATGGTCTGTGGACGATTGTGTCGGGTGCTACTAAACACCGTCTGCATCCTAGTATATATATATAACTAGAAAAGTAAATTGAAAGGTGAGAAATTCTCACAAATAGCTATCCTAGCTCCACGGCACTTCCAATGCAGGAAATCTTCGTCGTTTCGTCTTCTTGTCGCTTTCGCCCGTAGCCACTACATATATAAAAATCGAATTTTTACTTCAAAGTTCACTATATAAAAATCGAATTTTTATTTCAAAGTTCAATATATAAAAATCGAATTTTTATTTCAAAGTTCAATATATAAAAATCGAATTTTTATTTCAAAGTTCAATATATAAAAATCGAATTTTTATTTCAAAGTTCAATATATAAAAATCGAATTTTTATTTCAAAGTTCAATATATAAAAATCGAATTTTTATTTCAAAGTTCAATATATAAAAATCGAATTTTGACTTCGCTATTCAATATATAAAAATATGATTTTTACTTTTGCTTTCAACATATAAAAATATGATTTTTTTTCTTTTGCTTTCAACATATAAAAATATGGTTTTTACTTTTAAAATTCAGTTTTTAAAATACCTTTAAAAATTCAGTTTCAAAATCATTTAAAAATCAGTTTTCTAATCTAATTAAAATTCAGTTTAAAAATCATTTAAAAATCAGTTTACTAATCTAATTAAAATTCAGTTTTAAAAATCATTTAAAAATCAGTTTAAAGTAAATAAATAAAAAAATAGTCAGTTTTACTTACAGAGGGGGGGTGTCGCAGGCGGTCTTCGAGCAGGGGGGGTTCGCCAGACGAGGTGCTGACCAGTCGCGTCGGAGGCCTAGGGTTTGGGGTGGCGCGGCGAGTTTGGGTTCGCGACAGGAGGGGGCTCGCGACTGGGGATTCGCTTAGAGGAGGAGAGAGAAGATCGGGAGAGAAGGGAGGGGAGGCGGAGGCGCCAGCTCCGGCCTCGAGCAGCGGTGGGTGGCGGCGGAACCTCGATGGCGTCCTTCCTCCCTTTTTTTTTTTTATTATTAATCGATTTCTGTTGAATGAATTTGGACGGGGGGGGGGGGGGGCCAAAGGAGACAAGGGGGTTTTTCCCTCTTTTTTTTTATTTATTTTTATTTATTATTTTATTATTTTTGAAAGTTGACTTTTACATACGTCATCAAAACGAGGCCCACCGCCTGTCGTCCATAGCGTATTACCCCCATTCCGAACACAATGGGATATGTATCGTCAGCTGATTCAGCTGTTACAAACAGTTTTCTTTGAATTTACATTTAAATCACTATATTGAATTTTTGAACGTACATTTCAAATCACCGGGGTCGCATACGAACTTTAAAAATTCCAGAAAAATATTTTCTAGCTTCGTATTGACGATACAGCCCTAACAAAACTAGTTTCGTCGAATTCTGAGACCGTTTGAAAAATGGCCAATTTCCAGTCGATTAAAATCAACGGAAACTGGTCAAACGCGTTTTCCTTTGCCACGCTCACATATTGATTCGAAAAATTATGAAATTTGGAATCTAGCAATAACTTTACATCCCAGACCCAACAAAACTGGTTTCGTCGAAATCCGAGGTCGTTTGCAAAATGTCCATTTTTAAGGGCCTGAATTCCATAGCGACTATTCAGAATTTTCAACTGGACATATCTTTTGATTCCCGATATGAAATCTTGATTTTTCGGATTCGTTGGAAAGATATTCACTATTAGATTCCATTATTTTTGGTTTCACTAGAATCCGGATTGTTTTGCACCCGGTACATTCAATTGAAGTTTGAAATCGAATTATCGAACTACCGCGCCATTTTCAATTCCTTTTATAATTATATATAATTATTTATATTCTAACGACGACGCGTATAATATATACGATCGAATTCTATTCAAAATAAATTTCTCGTCGATATTTTTTTAAAATAATTCATTTTAAATAATCAAAATTCGCTAAAATTACCAAAATAAAAATTTTAAACTGGCCCAGATTTTCCGGGTTGTTACAATCTCCCCCACTTAAAACTTTTCGTCCCCGAAAAGGAACAAAGTCGAAAGTGGTTTGATTAATTAACTACACGCTCGATCTGGCTTTCATTCTCCAACTTTTCAGTTTCTGAGAATTTTCAAAATTTCAAAAATTTGGCAAACACCCTAAATTTTTGAAAAATTTCGCCATAACCTCCCCTGCACCGGGAGCATCGGGGAATTTCAAATAGCTTCCCCGGTCCTTCAGATCTCAAAAAGAAAAAGAAAAAGCCAAGCGGCTAGCCAATAGGCTCACAAAATCATCATCACCCAAACAAAACAGGAAATTATGTAGTAAACATGTACCTATTTGTCGGGCAAACAAATTTTATTCTCTGCTCTAGCCTCCTTGCTATGACCTGTTCAATAGATATACATGTATATGCAAGCAAATGCAACCAATTTTCAATACAGTTCAATATTTGGTTCAATTAGGCTAAATGGTTCAAAATTAGCAAACAACTAAACAAACAACACAAACATCAATCAATTAGTGAATTAGAGTTTTCAAATTCATAATTTTGATATATATGCAAAAACCACATTTTTGATGCCAAATCACAACAACGTATTCTAGCTATATTATTTTTGGTTCTCACACCAGTCTAATGGAAATATATAGAAAATCACACCTTCGAAACTCGAACATAAATGTTGATGATGCCATGGTCATTATCAACATCATCTCCGGGCGACTAGAGTGTGATGCTATATCTATCCACTATATTAAAACTTCGAATACACGCGGATCAGACGTATACGCAAAATCTATATATACTGGATTGTCCACATCAATATAAATAAATAACCAAATACGAATAATTGATTTAAATTTTCAAAACAAAAATTTGTTTTCATTTTCAAAAATACACTCTTCACACTCGTTCTAGGATACTACTGATCCCATCTCTAACGAGTCATTCTCATTGGATATTACTAATCCAATATCTGATGAATTCTTTCGTATAGTTCTAATGTGCCTTGTTCTCTGAGCTTTGTAAACCAAAGCTCTGATACCAACTGTGACGGCAAGGAATCTCGCTCGGTCCGAACCAGTCGCTAAACCGATCCAGGCCGTTCGAAATGCCCTATCGTTTGAGAACACGACAAATCAGAATGCATACAGAAGAACATTTCATTGTATATTACAACAATGCATCAGATTACAAGAATATACAGAGTATGAATGAATAAATATTACACAGAAATATCAGAGATTTAAATTACATTTAAATACATAGCAGCGGAAAATAATATAATACACAACTAGATGGGATATACGGATACAAAGCTTTCCGGATATCATTCCAGCTGTAAACCAGGATCCTGTGAATATAAATCTGCAAAACCAAAACTACTAGCTGCCCGTGTCAAAATAGGGGCACCCAGAGTTTAGGTTAAAACAATAAACTCCAGGTCAGTCATGTGACTGGTGTGAGAACTAAAACAGTTATTAATCTTTATTTTAAATCCTTAGGTAAATCAAGGGACCACGCCGTATAACACGGAACGGGTTTCCTCCCAAGAATACCAGTGCATAAAACAAACAGCGCAATGCTAAATAAAGAAAAATGAAGCTGTTATAAGACCCAGGTCCTATCACACAATGCAACGCAAGCCGGGGGATAGGGTTTTCCCTTATAACAGCCAAAGAATGCTTGATACGTTTAAAACAAATCATTTGATACTATAATAAGTGCATAGTGTATAAAACAACTTCAAATCATAAGTATCAATCATAGGCGGCATAAGCGCCCCATCCCACTATGTCGCCATATATAGGATATACAATCAAAACCGCAAAGTCTCGTATTTGGAGATTGGATTTCCATCTATGAACCGAGGCAAAAGATAGTCCTCAACCGATTCGAGACTGTCTAGCCCGAGCCTCAGGAACAGCCGCAACTGCCCCTTGGATCGTCAGGGCCGGTCCACACGGAGTGGATTATTATGCCTGAACAATACGTCTCCCCACCCTATGGGGTGTAAGTCTGGTCCGTCAGCCGACCAGAATGCATTCGGCCAAAACCGATATAACCGAGGCGCCTCGCAACCGCAACAACCACATAAGTCAAACTCGTCAGGGCGTGTAAAACCACTGACGCCACTTCTAGCTAGAAAGAAACGCAAGTCCTCCCTGAGGTCCGTCTCCCGTTTTTGGTTCATACCGGGTGTGAAACACGCGAGGTAAACGTTACACAAAGCTACGCCACAAAGGCCGTGCTTTGATCATCACCACAAGACTTTGCTTTTCAACAGAAGCCTTGATCATTTGCATCTTAGCATGCCACACAGGCAAACCATCCTATGCAACCGATATCAGTCACACAGAATGAAATCCGATGTCAGACACACAGTCCATTTACAAGTCCGTTCTGGGTCTGAACGAAACCGGAGGCACCTAGTACCCCGCATATCCATCGATCTCCCAGCACGTCTGGACGATCACTAACTGTTTCCATCTTCTTGGGTGTACAGCCCAATCAAGATCATCAGTTATCACCCAAACGACGTGAAGACCTCCGGTCTTCGACCATCGTCTTCATCTTCGACTTATCGTCGTATCAGTTATTCAGAATGGGATAAACCCGGTCTTTCCGAATAACTCGCGTATATATTATAAAAGTGTTACACAAACACAACATACGCCTCATTCCAACTCATTAGTCATTAACCGTAAATTAATCAAGAGAATAATTCCCCAAATATTAACCCCGAAGGCCGAAACCAACATCAGATCAATATCCAGAAAACCATTCTACTTAGCTAACCGACAGTTAGTTTCTAAATTTCACATTCAAATCTAATTAAAGATTTAACTATCGCCTAGAGCAAAACTGGTGATACTCCATTCTCGATCTTTTCAATCTAATTAAAGATTCATTAAAACTCCACTTAGTTTTAATCTGTGACTGGGTTAAAGAATCAGTGTCATTTAAAACACGGTTCACGATAAACCCAAAGTCACATCCCATTAATTATCGGGTTAAAGAACAAGTGTTATTTAAAAAACTGTTCACGATAAACCCAAAAATCAATATCCATTCAATTCCAATTAAATATTATTTAATTGGTACACTTCATTAAATCTAAATAAAAAGATTTAATCTTTTCTCAACTGGGTTCAAGAACAGTGTTAGTGAAGACACCATTCACGACAAACCCAAATCACATTCATTAATTATCGGGTTAAAGAACAAGTGTTATTTAAAACACTGTTCACGATAAACCCAAAAATCAATATCAATTCAATTCCAATTAAATATTATTTAATTGGTACACTTCATTAAATCTAAATAAAAAGATTTAATCATTTCTCAACTGGGTTCAAGAACAGTGTTAGTGAAGACACCATTCACGACAAACCCAAATCACATTCATTAATTATCGGGTTAAAGAAAAAGTGTTATTTAAAACAATGTTCACGATAAACCCAAAAATCAATATCAATTCAATTCCAATTAAATATTATTTAATTGGTACACTTCATTAAATCTAAATAAAAAGATTTAATCATTTCTCAACTGGGTTCAAGAACAGTGTTAGTGAAGACACCATTCACGACAAACCCAAATCACATTCGATATTCAATACAAGGCTCTGAATAGAAAATATATCGGCTTATATTCAATATCAAATTCTACGACTAACAAATGTCGTATTGGAAATAACGATATAAATATATATATCTTTCAAATTTCCATAACAACACCTGTATAATCACGAATTCCAACATCGAAATATTCCGAAGACAATTTCGATTCAAATCCACTCCAATGCAATCATTGGAAATTTTGGTTATTTTTAAAACCCTTTTTAAATTCAATTTATTTATTTAAAAATAAATAGAATTATATTTCTAGTTCAAAACTAGTTCATTTCGATAAAAATCCATTTTTATCTTTTCAAATATGGAGTTTTTCATCCCAATTCTTTCTAAATCGTTTCTTATGATTTTACACAAATTATTGCTATTTTTAATAATTTTATCAAGGCCCGTACAGTCGATTTCCATCAACGGCCATCGAACTGCACTTACAACGACCTTTTTCGAATTTGATTTGGACATAATTCCAAATCCAACCGTTAGATTTCAAATTTCTAATATTCGTTAGAAAGCTCTTTTCGATACGAACCCAACGGTTCCGGTTTTAGGAGAATCCGACGGTCGGATCTCCCGTAATGTCCGTTTGAAATAAATGGTCGAAATTCGCGAACTGCCGCGGCGCGGCGCGTTCTATTCAGGCCATTATATTATATATATAATATATATAATATATATTTCGTCGATTCCTATTTAAAACGGATTATATAAATAGTTTTAAATTCGTTTCAAATTCTATTTCAACTTCTATTTCAATTCAAAGCCAAAATTGAATTCTTCTTTATAAATTCGTTTTAAAATCCATTTCTATTCAATTCGAATTTCAATTCAATTTGAATTCATTTCAATTCGCTTTCAATTCCATTTGAATTCGTTTTCAATTCAATTCATTTCGAAATCGTTTTCAATTCAATTCATTTCGAAATCGTTTTCAATTCATTTTGAATTCGTTTTCAATTCAATTCATTTCGAAATCGTTTTCAATTCATTTTGAATTCGTTTTCAATTCAATTCATTTCGAAATCATTTTCAATTCATTTTGAATTCGTTTTCAATTCAATTCATTTCGAAATCGTTTTTAAAATCGATATAAATATCGTTCACGTCAAAATGGCGTCAATCTAATCAACACGGCTTCATATATTCCTTTATTTTCAAATATTCTATTTCAAATATTTCTTTTTCAAATATTTCTTTTTCAAAACTGGAATGAGGCCCAATCAATTACCACATAAAATTAATTATATGGATTTCCATACAACACATGTATATAATAGCATTGAAAAATAATCAACCATCAACCAAAGTGCACTACACTGTATAAGCATCAAATATAGATATTCAACGCTTATAACAGCCTGTCAATCAATCGATCGACATATTTAATCAATCAGGATGAGTGAAATTCATATTTCAACCCAACACCCGTGTGGGGTTTCAAACAATCAAACACAGATTTTAGTTGTGCAGTTGGGCGATGTGTAAAATTTATCGTCCCAATCAATGTCATTCAAATAAGTGTACATAAACAAACCGTCTGGTTTGTAAATGAATATTTATTTATTCACATTCACGTTAAAAATTATATTTTTAACGACAAAACATTTTATTCCAACATATGAATTTCTATTCGGTTCATTTATTCAATAAAATGATATTTTTATTTTTCTAGCTTATTTTAGAAAATTTCGGCGGCATAACGGCACGATACTAGAAACGGGACAAGGCCTAGCCTTATCCCCGGTCTAGTGAAGGCCCACGCCATTCACATATCAATTAAATTCACTTTCGTTATGCAAACCACAAAATTTGGAGTAAGGGTCTAACCTAGCCTTACTCCTTCGCCTTATAACGGCGCACGTCTAATCCTAACCAATTTATCGATTCGATTTTTTTTCACACCACAAACCACATTCAAACCAATATCACAATCAATAACCCAACAGCCAAACAAACAAGTCCATGGTCTGTGGACGATTGTGTCGGGTGCTACTAAACACCGTCTGCATCCTAGTATATATATATAACTAGAAAAGTAAATTGAAAGGTGAGAAATTCTCACAAATAGCTATCCTAGCTCCACGGCACTTCCAATGCAGGAAATCTTCGTCGTTTCGTCTTCTTGTCGCTTTCGCCCGTAGCCACTACATATATAAAAATCGAATTTTTACTTCAAAGTTCACTATATAAAAATCGAATTTTTATTTCAAAGTTCAATATATAAAAATCGAATTTTTATTTCAAAGTTCAATATATAAAAATCGAATTTTTATTTCAAAGTTCAATATATAAAAATCGAATTTTTATTTCAAAGTTCAATATATAAAAATCGAATTTTTATTTCAAAGTTCAATATATAAAAATCGAATTTTTATTTCAAAGTTCAATATATAAAAATCGAATTTTTATTTCAAAGTTCAATATATAAAAATCGAATTTTTATTTCAAAGTTCAATATATAAAAATCGAATTTTGACTTCGCTATTCAATATATAAAAATATGATTTTTACTTTTGCTTTCAACATATAAAAATATGATTTTTTTTCTTTTGCTTTCAACATATAAAAATATGGTTTTTACTTTTAAAATTCAGTTTTTAAAATACCTTTAAAAATTCAGTTTCAAAATCATTTAAAAATCAGTTTTCTAATCTAATTAAAATTCAGTTTAAAAATCATTTAAAAATCAGTTTACTAATCTAATTAAATTTCAGTTTTAAAAATCATTTAAAAATCAGTTTAAAGTAAATAAATAAAAAAAAAGTCAGTTTTACTTACAGAGGGGGGGTGTCGCAGGCGGTCTCCGAGCAGGGGGGGGGGTTCGCCAGACGAGGTGCTGACCAGTCGCGTCGGAGGCCTAGGGTTTGGGGTGGCGCGGCGAGTTTGGGTTCGCGACAGGAGGGGGCTCGCGACTGGGGATTCGCTTAGAGGAGGAGAGAGAAGATCGGGAGAGAAGGGAGGGGAGGCGGAGGCGCCAGCTCCGGCCTCGAGCAGCGGTGGGTGGCGGCGGAACCTCGATGGCGTCCTTCCTCCCTTTTTTTTTTTATTATTAATCGATTTCTGTTGAATGAATTTGGACCGGGGGGGGGGGGGGGGCAAAGGAGATAAGGGGGTTTTTCCCTCTTTTTTTTTATTTATTTTTATTTATTATTTTATTATTTTTGAAAGTTGACTTTTACATACGTCATCAAAACGAGGCCCACCGCCTGTCGTCCATAGCGTATTACCCCCATTCCGAACACAATGGGATATGTATCGTCAGCTGATTCGGCTGTTACAAACAGTTTTCTTTGAATTTACATTTAAATCACTATATTGAATTTTTGAACGTACATTTCAAATCACCGGGGTCGCATACGAACTTTAAAAATTCCAGAAAAATATTTTCTAGCTTCGTATTGACGATACGGCCCTAACAAAACTAGTTTCGTCGAATTCTGAGACCGTTTGAAAAATGGCCAATTTCCAGTCGATTAAAATCAACGAAAACTGGTCAAACGCGTTTTCCTTTGCCACGCTCACATATTGATTCGAAAAATTATGAAATTTGGAATCTAGCAATAACTTTACATCCCGGACCCAACAAAACTGGTTTCGTCGAAATCCGAGGTCGTTTGCAAAATGTCCATTTTTAAGGGCCTGAATTCCATAGCGACTATTCAGAATTTTCAACTGGACATATCTTTTGATTCCCGATATGAAATCTTGATTTTTCGGATTCGTTGGAAAGATATTCACTATTAGATTCCATTATTTTTGGTTCCACTAGAATCCGGATTGTTTTGCACCCGGTACATTCAATTGAAGTTTGAAATCGAATTATCGAACTACCGCGCCATTTTCAATTCCTTTTATAATTATATATAATTATTTATATTCTAACGACGACGCGTATAATATATACGATCGAATTCTATTCAAAATAAATTTCTCGTCGATATTTTTTTAAAATAATTCATTTTAAATAATCAAAATTCGCTAAAATTACCAAAATAAAAATTTTAAACTGGCCCAGATTTTCCGGGTTGTTACAGCCGCTTGGCTTTTTCTTTTTCTTTTCGAGATGAGAAGGACCGGGAAAGCTATTTGAAATTTCCCGATGCTCCCGGTACAAAGGAGGTTATGGCGAATTTTTCCGGGAATTTAAGGAGATAGAATATTTTTAAGATAATTTGATAGTTAGAAATCAACGTATCAAAATATATAGAAGTCGATAAGAAAACGAACTTAGAAATAGAATAGTATAATCAAAAAGGGAAGTATAAGAATAAAATCTCGTAGGAATAGAAAGAGAAAATGTATATGTGTTTAAAGGTGAATAATCAGTTGTATGGTATTGATTATTCGAGTAAGTAGTCTTGTCTATTTTGACGTTAAATGTTATTCAGTCAAGGTCTGAGAGGTAATTATACCCCAACTTGGTTGAATTCATGATATACCGATAAGTAGCAAGATTCAGGCTCGAAGATCAATGTGGAATAAGAATTAGTTAAATACTGTATTTGGGTTGTCGTAACGATGTTTTACACAACATCTGTTTTAACCCAAGTATGTGCAAAACTTGGAAATAGAATAATGAATATTTACTAGTATAGAAAATAAAAGAAGGCGATATATGGAAATGTTTTCCAAATAATGTATAAGGTCAATATGGTTATTGAAAATATTTGGTTAACAAATATTGATAAAGAAATAGAGAAGAGATTTAATTAATGGAATATTAATTAAAGGTTCAGTGATTGTTGGATGTTTGGATGAACACTTGTTTTATTCGATAGTTAAACCATCGACTATTGAAACACTTGTTTTTATTCGATAGTTAAATCACAGACTATCGAAGTTTTGACCATCGTTGTCAATATGGGGAGACCGGTTGGATTATTATCCGAAGAACCACTCCATATCGGCAGTAGCGTACGAATCAGATTATATAAAGATAATCGAAGACGGAGTAGAGTGCAAGGACTTTTTCTATTAATAGAAATAGTGCCTTCAGTTCATCCTGTTCCTGGGTGACTTGTATGGATGAATGTCTGACAGAGTATTTCCAGAAAGGTCACGTACATTGATTTCTCTAACCGTACCAAGAGTGGAAGCGGAGAAGGAAACTTCTTTTAGCTAACACATAATGTATTGTTGTAGACGTCAATCGGTGATTTGATGGATTTGACGATGTGGCATTCAAAGTGAATCTGGTATGATGATAAAGCGTAGCTTCTAGCCTCATCATCCGGTAAATGACAGAAATCGGGCAGGCAGCATGGCTAAGTCGGTCGCACCGAAGTAGGGTGTATAATCACCTGATCTAGAGTTTCATTTACTTCTAAAAATCTATTGTTGATGCTGTCCCATTCGGGAAACGGTTGCTGATCCCAACTGTTGGTGATATACATTCGATACGCTCAAGCGAAATGAGTGGTCGGTCATGTGTGGCCGGGTTGCAAGATGTTCTTGTTGAACTCAGTGTATTCCTCTCTAGAGGTACACGAGCGAAAGGTGATTCCATACCTTGTCATAGTTGGAAATCCATTACCCAATACGTGCTTGCGGTTTTGATTGTATACTATATATGTAGAACGTGAGATGAAAGCGTTTCTACTAGATGATTATTATAGTTGTTGTAACGAACCGGGATTTTCGACTCCGAAAATCAACATCAACTACCATGTTGACCATTCAGACATCGAACATTCCAGATCATTAATAGAAAGAAGTTAGAGGGTGAGAATAGATAAGATAGAAATATTAGAATAGAAGAAGAAGAAGAACACGACACCACAGAGTCTCACATCGCAGCGGAACAAAATATAATACAGAAATAATCTTTATTGAAAGCTTTGAAAATACTTACAATATCAGAGTACATCAACATCTGGACAGTGATAATCTGTCCTCATACAACACACAGCGGAATACTAGTAATATCATACGTCTGGACTCTTCCAGCTCTTCTCTTCACAGTAGTCGATAACCTGAACCTGTAAAACCCGGCCTAACCCGAGCATTTACAAAACACCGGGTCAGTCTGGTGAACCAGAGTGAGATAAACCCGCACAGTAATAAGGGTGATCATCCAACTTGATTTTTAATTTTCAAAATCTTTTCAAAAGAAAGGATAATCGTAAGACCAAATCCACACATAAATACGGACGGTTTTTACCTTACGATAACCCAAAACAATTTTGAAATCAATATCTTTTCTGATATTATAATAATGTCTAAATACAAGTAAATAACAATCTAGTGGAACGCTTGCATCTCACGCTCCACATATATAGTATACAATCAAAACCCGCAGGCGCTTATTGGAGATTGGATTCCAACTTGACAAGGTATGGGTCCACCTTCCGATCGTGTATCTCTAGAGACGAATACACTGGGTTCAACAAGAACTTCTTGCAACCCGGCCCTCACATGACCGACCCCTCATTTCGCTTGAGAGTATCGAATGTATATCACCGACGGTTGGGATCAGCAACCGTCTGCCCGAAAGGGACAGCATCGAAACATAGATTAAAGAAGCAAATAGGATTTCCTCTAGATAGGTGATCATACACCCTAATGGGAGCGACCCACATAGCCATGCTACCTGCCCGATTTTTGTCATCTTCCGGTTGATGAGGCTTGAGGCTTAGATTACTCTTGATCATCTGGTCGTCATTCACTTTGAATGCCACTTCGTCAGATCCGTCAGATATCACTAATTGACGTCCACAAAAATACTCTAGCTGAAAGCTAGAGAACGGCAATTCCCTGCCAACAACTATCGTACGTTTGAAGAAATCAACATACGTGACACTTTTGGAAATACTCTGTCAGACATCCGTCCATATACGTCATCCAGGAACAGGATGAACCGAAGGCACTCTCCTACCGCATCCATATAGGAATCACCCCATGGATCAGTAGCGAGTAGTCCTTGCAACCCGTAGATTCCAACTACGACAGAACCCCAGTTTATCTCTGCTTGCCAGGCAGAGAATATTAGTGGTTCTTCCGTTTATGAAAATCAACGGTCTTCACAGCACCATCTCGATCATCTTCTGATATCTTCACGTATTTGTTGGTCGGAATGGTTTTCGAATATAAATTCGATCCCGGTCTTTCCGTACCAACAATCGTATTGGCCAGATTTGATAGTCGGTGTTTTAACTATCAAAATATACAGTGTTTCAATCATGACACTCCAATGAGTTCACTGGTTCAGTATTCAGCATCACTTGGCCTTTAACAAAACTGATTTACTTTTTGTTAAATTGAAACTTCCAATTCTTTTAATATTCAACAATACGATATTTGAATAACTCTAATTGATTAATTAACATTCGTCTTAACCCCATTCGCTTGACTCTAGATCACAGCGATCACAATGATTACGCCTGAATCCCTCAGGAAACATCCGACCGCCGTAGGCTATCTGCAGCCCTGCGAATTACGCTAGCAGTCGTACGAAATGGCAACTTAGCCCAATAATTATGTTTGGCTAATTCTATCTCGAATAACTATATTCAATTTCCTATTTAAATCTTTCTTCCAATCATCTTTTAAATTCGGAAATCCATTAGTTTTAACAAAGAAATTTATAGCACATATGTTATAACCATAGCGTTATAATTACTATTTAGATTTACAAAACAACAGCGCTATAATCGCTGTTTAGGTTTACAACCCATTTACTATAGCAAAAGCGCTACAATCGCTATATTAGATTTAAAAAACATATATTATAATAACAGCGCTAAAATTGCTGTTTAGATTTTCAAAACATATCCACTAACGTCTCTTCCGATTACCAACTAATACTATCTTCGGATAATCCCGATGTTGTTCAAGTTGGGGTATTTTAATTACCTCTCAGACCTTGATCAACACCGTTCTCATCCTTCGATAAACATAAGTTGTAATCAAAATCAATATTTCATTCTAGTCTCAAACAAATCCCATTTATAAATTGGGTTTAGTTATACCATCTTATGACCCATTTCTTAATCCAATTTCATCTTTACCAATCTTCCTTTAAATATATTTAACCATTTCCCACTTTTGAGATCTCATTTCAAAACTCCCTTGTTACTTGATCTCATTTTCAAATAACGTTAATGTAAAATTAACGTCTTAACACTTTGAAACTCATTTATATGTTTTGGTTTATCTTAAACCCTTTTATCGAAATCTCCTTCGACTTAATTCAATTGATTAAGTAATATTTAATTCAAGCTCTCATTCTCGCTTAAAATTCCTTTTATAACTTCGTTATAAAACTTAGGTTTAAAATAAAACCTATTCATGAAACTCCTCATTTCGCTTGATCAAATAATTACCCAAGCTAAACCATTCGGCTTATTTCTTATTTCCGTATTTATCAATCTGATTAACTTTCTAAAATCACTTAATAATAAATCAAAGTCTTAAATAAGTAAACTATTCATTTATTTCTCTTTATATAACTTTTATTCAAAACAGTATATTCCAAAATTCTATTTCTAGTTATAAAATAAATTTTATAACTGCATCTCTATCGATTCACCTGACGGTGAATCAATATCTGTAACCCGATTGATTTTTAAAGGTCATACTCTGCCAAACACTTAACCAATATCGCCCATTGGTTTAAATCAAACAGATGTTGAATATCCAATTAATAATCAACCATCAAATCAACCACACAAACAGATCAGTTCATATATGATAATATGAAAATAAATAATACATTTGAGGAATCCGGTTGGACCCCTCCAACCTGTGTCTTCCCTGTATTCAAATGGTTATCTCAAATCAGACGGTTCAGTTTTGTTTAATTGATAAATTAAATAACGACCATTTAACATCAACCATAAGCAATTCAAACAATTCAACCATTTAAACATGTTTATAAATAAACATGACCAACCAAGGTGAGTCACCTTTATTGGAACCATTCGTTAAAAATAACGATTTGGAATTTTACTGAAATTAAACACGGTTTAATTTCATCGGTTAAATCAACAGATAAATATCTAACTGGCAAAACAGTCAACCATTGGCAAGTAGAGCACACAAAATAAAAATACCCAATTTATATAAAATATAAAAAGGGTAACTGAGTGAGTATAACTCACCTTGTTTTGGTCGCCAAGACGGTTCGTTTTACCAACTTCCATCTGCGTCCAAACCAATTTCACCATGTTACGTTTGTCGGTGCGGTTCCGGCATTACTTGTTCTTCCGACTTCGTTACCAGTATATCACTGTTCCTCCATGTCTTTGCAAATTACACTTGCATCTCCTTGACAGCCTGCCAACAGCTTTTCACCATTCTCATTTTACCCTTTTTTCCAGCTCACTGTCCTTCGTTCGTTCAGTAAGCTTCCCTCTCCACTTTGCCATCCACAACACCTGATCGGCCCCCACCATATGCACTGTTTTCACGTCCTCATCCCAACTGCTAACACCACCACCGTTATGTCGAGCTTCTCTAGTCCAAGTTCCGAACTCCTGCTGCTGCTCTTCTCTCACATCACTTTCCTTTCCTACGTCCCCGCTATACCTCTTCCTTTTTCAATATATTGCCTGTAGCCATCCTTTCATCCAAGCAAACGAGACTACATGAACCTGGTCCCCATTCTACCCTACACGAAACATTGGCAAACTCTCCAGTTCCTACCCATATTCTCAAGAACCGATCCAGAGAGCTATGTCCACTTATTCTTCATGTTGATAGCTCGAGTACAAAACAATGGACGAGAAATTTATTTTTATTTTTACTTGAACGTGGAAGTGGGAAACTTTTCTGCTCAAAGGAAAATAATGAAACGCGCAACCGCTTTATATAGAAGTGAAGAAAACGTGGGTGTCAAGGATTTAGGTAGTTTGACTACCAAGAAATGTAATTTGAATTGTTTGTTCATGCATCTTAGCTGTGAAAATAGGGACAAGGAACGGTACGAGCTTTAAACTGAAAATGACCGGCACATGTCTAAAGGGGTAATGTATCCCTGTATATCAATAGAAGAACGGATGTGTGTAGAGCACGCTAACTGAGATGTCTTTTTCACTTATACTACTTGATCGGCGAGGTTTCAGGGTAGTGTCAGTAGTTGTAGGCTTCAGTTGGTGCGAAGTATGATAGAAAATTTCAACAAGAAAATGTGTTGTACGTCCGAACGCTTTGCCTGGAAAAGGAAGTGGAAGACATGTGCCTAGGCGTTAGGGTAGCTGCACTAGTGTGTACGCAGACGAGAAATTCAATACCTTTGTCGGCACGGTTCTTGTGTGTTGAAAAGAAAATACATTTGGTATAGAGGCGGCGGTATTGGTCTTTTGACCATTCAGTGAAAGGTCATTCGCAGATAGGGTTTGAGGCTGTATATATAGTGTTGAGGTGTAATTTTATATTATTATAATTTAACGAACTTCGCGCTAAAGTAACACATAAAACTACCCACAATTGACTTCTGTTTTCTGATAAAAAGGCTAATCTTAGTGTAAAAAGGTATTCCGGACCCAATGGGACAAGTTTTGTCGAAATCCGAAGTCGTATGAAAAAATTTCCTTTATAAAACCAGAATTAAACACGCGTTTAATTTTTTCACGATCACCAGACAAATCAAATCAACTTGAAACCTTGCAATCCTATAATAATTCTTCAATACGAACCCAACGGCACTAGTTTCGTCGCATTTTGAAACTGTTTGCCTGATAGGCTGTTTTTACCCCGAACCGCCCTACCCTTTTTAACGCCAAATTTCTCGATCTCTAAAAATAACAAACTATATACCTATCCTGACTATAATCGACGATACGAACTCAATGGAACTGGTTTCGTGGCCTAATTCGATCATCTGCTCGAGTTATACTCAAATGTCCCTTTATTTATCTAAATACGCGCTATAGAAATTGAACGGGCGTTTTTGGTTGCTGTGGTCACATACGATATCGGTTTTACACGCAATTTACCACCGTACAATAATTTAGCGATACGGTTCTAATGAAACTGATTTTATCGAAATCTGAGTCCGTTTGCAAAACAGCTATTTTAAAGGCCTATGATTAAATAACGATTTTCCATAGCGACTATTTCAAAATTTGATTTGGCCATAATTATCAAACTATAACACGAAATCTGGATTTTTCTCTTTCATATGAAAGCTATTGCCAATACGGCTCCAACGTGTCTTGTTTCACAGAAATCCGACTTATATCGGACTCTGTATATCCAGTTGAAGTTCAAAACTCGAATTTACGAACTGCACGCCATTTTCAAGCTCGATTTATATTATATAAATATATAACGTTCAACTTCGTTTTTAATAACGAATTTAATATTAAATTTCATTAATATTCCAATATAATATTTAAAACTAATTTAAATATTCATATTCAAATGGTCGAAAAACACGGGTCGTTACAGTTGTGGTTGATAGACATTATTATAATATCAAATGGTTTTTGATATAAAGATATTTTGGATTCTCATAAGGGAAAAACCCGTTCCGTTATGCGGCGTGGTCTTATGAGATATCGTTTACTTGTTCGAACTGTTTTTAAACTGTTTTACTCATACCAGTCCCATGACTGACCCGGAGTTTACTTTGTTGTTTCCCTAAACTCTTGGGTGCCTAAATTTGTATGGGCAGTCAAGTAGTCGGGAATTTACAGATATACCGGAAGAGCTTGGAGCAGGAGGCTTCAGGATCATATAGCTATAGTTATTTCTGCTGTGTTGTAAGTGATGTACTTTGATATTGATGTATATTCAAGTACAGATGTATATTTCAAGTTATGTTATATATATTATATGTTATTCGTTCCGCTGTGAGATTCGTGTTACTCTAATGTTGTGTTCTTCTTCTTCTTCTATTCTAAGTTTCTATCTTATCTTTCCTCACCCTCTAATTTCTTTCACTAATTACTAGGATTTTTCGATGTTTGGTTATCGACATCGAGCTTATGCCGATAACCAAAGTCGCTAAAAATCCGGGTCGTTACAGTTGGTATCAGAGCTTAAGTTAAGAATTACTTGGCTCTGTGGCGTGACTCGGTAGAGATAGGGTTAGTAATACCCTAGATTGAGTTTGAGTGTATATATATACGAGAGAGCGTATTTGTTATTTGATATAAAAACTGTTTTATATTGTGTTGACTAGTCTGTTGAGTGAATTATAAATTTTGGTCGAATCGTGGGACGCCACGATGTCGATAGGAGTTTATAAACACTTGAACAGAAGATTGGACACGATATCGTTTTAAATGGTTGAGTTGATTGTTAGGATTATAATCAAATTAGAAAATAAAACTGAAATAGTTATATATATAACCAATGGAATTTGTATATGAAATCAAATACAAATGTGATAAATTGAAATTGAATTCCAACCAGAATTCAGAATATAAAATCCTGGGAGTTTGGAAAATATTTTTCTAAATGGGTTTTGAAAGAAAAAAGCACTGAACTCATTCAGTAGCTGGGAAATAATTCTGATGATGGTCGCAACATCATCAGTGTTCATTTTCGAGTTTCTAAGTGACGAATTGCTGCCTTAGAAAAGTTTTGATGGAAATTTGTTTGAAAAGAAACAAGTTGTTTGAAAATTCAGATGTTTTGAATTTGGGATAGGTATAAATATATGTTTATATTTATATTACTTCAAAGGAATTTTGAAATGTGAAATGGGAATATAGAATTCAAATAGAAGTAAAATAAAGGAATTTGAATATACATATAATTCAAATAGAAGTGAAATAGAATTTGAATTTAAAGGAATTCAAATGAGTTTGAATAAAGAAAATTCAAAGAGAAATTGTATAAGAAATATTGAAATGGAATTTGAATTCAAAGGAATTCAAATGGATTTGAATAAAGAAAAATCAAATAGAGATTTGAATATTAGAATTCAAATGGAATTTGGTTAAAAGAATTTCAAAGAGAATATACAATGGAGGTTGAATATTAGAATTCAAAGAAAATATAAAGTTTGAAATAGAATTTGAATTCAAAGGAGTTTGAAATAGAATTTGAATTCAAAGGATTTCAAATAGAAATTGAACAAAGGAATTTAAATAGAAATTGAATAAAGGATTTTAAAAGGAATTTGAATAAGGGATTTGAAATGGGTTTTGAATAAAGGATTTCAAATAGAAATTAAAGATAAGAAATTGAAATAGAATTTGAAGATAAGAAGTTGAATTAGAATTTGAATCGAGGAAAATTCAAATAGAAATTGAATAGAAGGAAATTCAAATGAGTTGGAATAAAGAAATTCAAATGGAATTTGAATATTGTAAATATATAGAATTTCAAATAGTAGTGAAATAGATCGGGAATATTATGTTGAAACGGAAAAATGGATTTGATATATATTAAAAATATATCAGAATGGAGTTGAAATTATTATAAACGAAGTTAAAACGTTTATATTTATAAATATAATTAAAACGAGCTCGCCGTAGCACGATAGTTCGTAAATTGGCGATTCGAACTTCAATTTAGTATACAGAACTCAGTTGAAGTCGGAATTCTTTGAAACAAGAATAGCCGGGACCGGTTGAATAATAGTTTTCAAATAAAAGAGAAAAATCTGGATTTCGTAGTATAGATTTTGAGTTATGTCAAAATCAGATTTTTAGAAAAGCAGCGCCAGAACCATTATAAAACCATAACGGTTTAATTAAATAAATAAAAGGATTGTTAGGAAATAAAATCCGAATTGGCATTAGAAAAAATCCAGACTGGAGATATAAAATGAATATGAACTTCAGTGAAGTAAGTGAAATGATTTTCAAGACAAAAATCATATTTTAAATGGTTAAATAGAATTAACTAAATTGGAGAATAATTAGTTAAAGGAAATTTGAATCGAAATTGGGTTTTTGGATAAGTGAAAGAGATTGAGAATTTATATTCGAAATCGAATATATAAATCGAGTTGAAAATATAATTAGATTAGTCTATAATTAAGTTGACTTATATTTGAACAAGTTATATTCAAATAAAAAGGGTGAAATAGGCAAAACGGTTAATTAGCAACTAGTTAATGGGAATTTGAATGATTGAAATTGAATTTAACTTAAGTAAGTTAAATGGATCGAAATGGATAAACTGAGTAAAATCAATGTGAATGAAATATGAATTGGGAATGAATAAAGGAAAACCCAAAAGAGTAAAAAAGAAAATATATTTGTAAATCAAATATAAAGGAAATATATTTGTAACACAAATACAAAGGAAGTTATGTGCAAACAAATAGAAGGAGAAATATTTGTAAAAACATTTACAAATAGAATGTTATAGATGAGATATTTATTTGTTGAATAAATAGAATTTAATCAAAGGAATATTCAGAAGATGAATAGAAAATGGAAATCTGTTTTTAACAGATAAATAGAAACGATTAATTTATAAATAATAGTTATAAATTAAATTGAATATTTATCATTCGATAAATGGAATATATAAGTCTGGACTTATATAGAGAAGAGATATTGGTTTTTAACACCGATAGTTTTAAATAGAAGGGGTACACAACACTTGTATAAGTGAAGTAACGTTATTAAAGAGAACATTTATAAAGTGAAGAACCGTTACTAAAAGTAAATCTTTATAAATGAATAAACGCTATCGAATAGGAGTTATTCGAACAGGAGAAGTCGAATAGAGTTAGAAATAATCGATTAGAGTTAGAATAAATCGATTAGAGAAAGAGTTAACCAGATAGAGTTAGTTGAACATAGTTAAATCGAATTAGAATTTAATTGAATGATAGTTATTCAATTAAAGTTGATCGAATATAGTATTGAGAGAGAGTTAGTCAAACATAGTTACTCAGGATAAGTACCATTTCGTACGACTGCTAGCGTAATTCGCAGGGCTGCAGATAGCCTAGGGCGGTCGGATGTTTCCTGAGGGAATCAGGCGTAACCATTGTGATCGCTGCGATCTAGAGTCAAGCGAGTAGAGTTAAATCGAATATTAGTTTATTCGGATAGAATTAAAGGAGTTATCGAATATAGTTTATTCGAAAGGAGTTATCGAATATAGTTATTCGAAAGGAGTTATCGATTATTTGTTAATCGAAATGAGTTATCAATTATAATTTAATCGGAAAGAGTTATCGATTACTTTAATCGAAGTGAGTTATAGAATATTGGTTATTCGAAGGAGTTATCGAATTTAGTTATTCGATGGAGTTAATCGATAAGAGTTAAATCCAATATAGTTAATTGATAAGAGTAAAATTGAATAGAGTAAATCGAATATAGTTTATTCGAGGAAGGGTTTCGAATCTAGTTATTCGAAAGAGAGATAATCGAATATAGTTATTCGAAGAGAGGAGTTATCGAATAGGGATTTATTCGAAAGAGAGTTACGTAAGGAAGTTTGAAATGTTGAGTGTCAACATAAATAAGATTTTGGGAAAAGTTAATGGGTTTGTAGCACTTTTTCAACCTTAGCAATTTCGAGGACGAAATTATTTTAAGTGGGGAAGATTGTAATGACCCGGATCCTTATGGTTTAATTTTTAATATTTAATATGGATTTAAATATTGGGAGGGGATAATATAAATGGAATTTTATATTATGTTATTAGTTTAATAATCAATTTCGATTTAAAATCGAATATATTAAATAACAGAATACGAAAATGGATTAAGATTGAATTCAAAATTTTGATTTGAATTAAAAACAGTTCAAATAATTAATATGAAATTCTATTTGAATTTATAACGATAATAACATTTATTATTATCAAGGAGAATAAATTGTCTGAAATTAATTTAAATCAATTTAAATTAATACCTTCTACAGATGATCGAATTAGACTTCGTGACCTATCCCAGTGTGTCCGGAATAGGGGTATTACCCTAGAATTGTCAGATATTGGGTTCAGAAAGGAGTTCGAACACACGAAGTATTTTAAATTAAATAAAACCCGATTTAAAACAAAAACATGTGGCTCCCTTACCTCTACATTTTTAAAACATGGTGTGCCCTCCTCTCAACCTCAAAACAAAACATACCGTGCTCCTTCATTCACCACAAATCGCAACCACCCCCTGCTATTTAAAAACCGCTCCTCCCTTCCTCTTTTAATTCATTTGTTCAATCCGAAACTCGAAAGCTTCAGAGGCCAAAAGAAATTGGGGGCGCGACTTCTTCATTCAACAGAAATCGCGAGTTCAAGTGCAAAACCCGATCGATCTGTGAGCTCGCTGCTGTCACGCATGTGAGGAGGTAAATGGATTTGTCATAGGATATTCATGCGATTTCTGGGGAGGTGTTCGATGCATTCAAGGCAGAAAGGGGCTCGACGGTTACTGTCGATGCTTGCGATTCAAGTAGGGTTCGCAGTCCACGACGTCGCGATGGAGATTTGTGGGGATCGACTCCAGTAACGGTCAAGCAGGGCTTGCGATTTTTGGAGGACTCGAAGCAGTAGCTGTCGCTACTGGTAATGGATAAGATAGAGCTCGGGAAATCAGTTTGGTGGCGATCTGAAGATTTATGGAGGAGATGAAGCAGGTCAGGTCTTGTACTGTGAGCAAAAGGAAGGAGTTGGTAGTGTAAATGAAGTCACGGTAGTTGGGTTTCTCCTGTAGGTAGCGATATGGAAAAGGAAAGTTGGTAAGGTAAATCATAAGTTAATTAAGTTTCTAATTTATTTAATTATCTTAGTCAATAAATTATAAATTAAATTTCAAACTTATTTAAGGTCGCTCTGGTAGTATGGCAACATTACAACAGTGGGTTGTCATATGAAGGATGATGTCTAGACAAGAACTGAAAGGGTTTGGGTTAGACAGTAGAAGCTAATGAGTTGAGGAAATATGGTATTGCTCGAGTTAGTATCAAGATAGCGAGGTGCTGATAAATGCATAGCTGACGATATTGCAACTAACAGGATATTCGACAAATAAAATCATCGGTGAGTAAATCTCACGTTTTATTTAGAAATTATTTTTATATAGTTAAAAATAATTGTCTGTGCTTGTTTGAATGTTGTTTGATTATTTTAAAATATATATTAGTTATTTAGGATATATATATATATATATTGGGTTGATGATTGGTTGGATTCCCGCAGTCTCATTAGCGGATGTCCGCAGTTTCATAGCGGATGATTACCCTATACGCCCCACGCTATGATTAGTGGATGACCTTCTATACCGCGATATCCTGCCTCGAAGCAGGATGGGTATTACTATGTTGACTAACATCTGTGGATGCAGGAAAAAGGTTGGAGGAATCCAACTGGATTCCTCAAAAATATATTATCTATTGTTGTTTGTTTAATTTCATATATATTCCTATATGATGTGTTAAAAATCAAGTGATTGAAAATTGGTTGATCTGATTGTTGAAAATACCACTAGAGCTTGAATATTGATTCATAAAAATATCGGAAAGGGTATTTGAGATTTTAAAAAGGGAATTCTAATTTTTTAAATAGAATTTGAATTTTAAATAAAACTATAGAAAATATTAACTTGTTTGAAGGTATATAAAACAAGTATCGAATTTATAAACTTTGTTTATAATGGGAGATAGGATTTGAATCGAATTTATAAACTTTGTTTATAAATGAAAATATGGGATTTGAATTGAATTTATAAACGTTGTTTATAAATGGAAAGGTGGGATTTGAATTAAAGTTATAAACGTTGTTTATAAATAATGAAGAGAATTCAAATAGACTTTGAATATAGAATTTGAATATAAAATTCAAATAGACTTTGAATATAGAATTTGAATAACAGAATTCAAATGGACTTTAAACGATTTGAATATAGGATTTAAATGGAATTTAAACAATAGAATTTGAATAGATTTGAATAATAGAATTCAAATGGAGTTTATCTATAGAATTTGAATATAGAATTCAAATGAAGTTTAAATAAAGGGATGCAAATAGAATTCAAATGAAGTTTAAATAAAGAGAATTCAAATAGAATTGAATTGGAATTTGAATAGAGAAGTCGACAAGGAAACGAGAGTATGACTGTAATTAGAATTTGTTAATATGCAGTTAAAATATATTTGAACATGTCATGTTCAAATATGAAGGTGAAATAGACTGAAAAGTTAAGTAACAGATTTAATTAACAAATTGAGTTAAAACGATTGGTATAGTTAAAATAGATTGGACAGGCATAAATATACAGGAGACAGGTATGGAATAAAGTATAGAAGTGAAATAAATAGAATGCCCGACAAAAAGGTACGTATTTAATTCATATATGAGATTTTATGCGCTGTATCGGCAAGCCGCTTGGCTTTTTCTTTTTCTTTTCGAGATGAGAAGGACCGGGAAAGCTATTTGAAATTTCCCGATGCTCCCGGTACAAGGGAGGTTATGGCGAATTTTTCCGAGAATTTAAGGAGATAGAATATTTTTAAGATAATTTGATAGTTAGAAATCAACGTATCAAAATATATAGAAGTCGATAAGAAAACGAGCTTAGAAATAGAATAGTATAATCAAAAAGGGAAGTATAAGAATAAAATCTCGTAGGAATAGAAAGAGAAAATGTATATGTGTTTAAAGGTGAATAATCAGTTGTATGGTATTGATTATTCGAGTAGGTAGTCTTGTCTGTTTTGACGTTAAATGTTATTCAGTCAAGGTCTGAGAGGTAATTATACCCCAACTTGGTTGAATTCATGATATACCGATAAGTAGCAAGATTCAGGCTCGAAGATCAATGTGGAATAAGGATTAGTTAAATACTGTATTTGGGTTGTCGTAACGATGTTTTACACAACATCTGTTTTAACCCAAATATGTGCAAAGCTTGGAAATAGAATAATGAATATTTCCTAGTATAGAAAATAAAAGAAGGCGATATATGGAAATGTTTTCCAAATAATGTATAAGGCCAATATGGTTATTGAAAATATTTGTTAACAAATATTGATAAAGAAATAGAGAAGAGATTTAATTAATGGAATATTAATTAAAGGTTCAGTGATTGTTGGATGTTTGGATGAACACTTGTTTTATTCGATAGTTAAACCATCGACTATCGAAACACTTGTTTTTATTCGATAGTTAAATCACAGACTATCGAAGTTTTGACCATCGTTGTCAATATGGGGAGACCGGTTGGATTATTATCCGAAGAACCACTCCATATCGGTAGTAGCGTACGAATCAGATTATATAAAGATAATCGAAGACGAAGTAGAGTGCAAGGACTTTTTCTATTAATAGAAATAGTGCCTTCAGTTCATCCTGTTCCTGGGTGACTTGTATGGATGAATGTCTGACAGAGTATTTCCAGAAAGGTCACGTACATTGATTTCTCCAACCGTACCAAGAGTGGAAGTGGAGAAGGAAACTTCTTTTAGCTAACACATAATGTATTGTTGTAGACGTCAATCGGTGATTTGATGGATTTGACGATGTGGCATTCAAAGTGAATCTGGTATGATGATAAAGCGTAGCTTCTAGCCTCATCATCCGGTAAATGACAGAAATCGAGCAGGCAGCATGGCTAAGTCGGTCGCACCGAAGTAGGGTGTATAATCACCTGATCTAGAGTTTCATTTACTTCTAAAAATCTATTGTTGATGCTGTCCCATTCGGGAAACGGTTGCTGATCCCAACTGTTGGTGATATACATTCGATACACTCAAGCGAAATGAGTGGTCGGTCATGTGTGGCTGGGTTGCAAGATGTTCTTGTTGAACCCAGTGTATTCCTCTCTAGAGGTACATTAGCGAAAGGTGGTTCCATACCTTGTCATAGTTGGAAATCCATTACCCAATACGTGCTTGCGGTTTTGATTGTATACTATATATGTAGAACGTGAGATGGAAGCGTTTCTGCTAGATGATTATATATATACTGTGGTTGATAGACATTATTATAATATCAAAAGGTTTTTGATATAAAGATATTTTGGATTCTCATAAGGGAAAAACCCGTTCCGTTATGCAGCGTGGTCTTATGAGATATCGTTTACTTGTTCGAACTGTTTTTTTAAACTGTTTTACTCATACCAGTCCCATGACTGACCCGGAGTTTACTTTGTTGTTTCCCTAAACTCTTGGGTGCCTAAATTTGTACGGGCAATCAAGTAGTCGGGAATTTATAGATATACTGGAAGAGCTTGGAGCAGGAGGCTTCAGGATCATATAGCTATAGTTATTTCTGCTGTGTTGTAAGTGATGTACTTTGATATTGATGTATATTCAAGTACAGATGTATATTTCAAGTTATGTTATATATATTATATGTTATTCGTTCCGCTGTGAGATTCGTGTTACTCTGATGTTGTGTTCTTCTTCTTCTTCTTCTATTCTAAGTTTCTATCTTATCTTTCCTCACCCTCTAATTTCTTTCACTAATTACCAGGATTTTTCGATGTTTGGTTATTGACATCGAGCTTATGCCGATGACCAAAGTCGCTAAAAATCCGGGTCGTTACAGTTTCAGTCAGTAATGACCCGCATTGGCAGGGGTATTATGATTAATTTATTTAATTGTATAAATGGTGATATAGTGAATTAAATGATTGTGGAATTAAATAATGATGAATATTTAATTAAAATAATAAATTAAATAATATATTTAATTCTGAAATAATCAAAATTGGTTGAAATGGCAATATGGTGTGAACCGGATCATCTGTGATATTTAATTCAGCTTGGAATTGAATTTGAATAACGAATATATTCAATCGTCGACAGTTGAACATATAGTTTATAATATAATTATAATCGAACTCGAAATGGCGCTGCAGTTCGCTATTTGGCGATTTGAACTTCAACTGAATGTACAGGATTCGTTTGAAGCCGGATTTCTGTGAAACAAGAAACGTGTGGAGCTGGTGGAGTATATCTTTCTAGTGGAAGAGAAAATTCGATATTTCGTCATGTAGATTTTGAGATATGTCCAAACCAAATTTTAAAATAGTCGCTATAGAATCGTTTATCGGCCATAACGGTTATTTCAAAATAACTAGATATCGGGTGTGAATTCAGACAAGGTTCTTTTGGGAAATAGTGATAATTTAATTTTTTGAATTTTACTGTAATTTTTAATTAATTTAATATGCGATTTTTTATTTGAAGTATTTTGCACCCTGTAATCAACATTTTGGGGTTTTACAATATGAGTCAATCTACCGATATTATTATATTTTTGAGACCGTGTGACATTGCTCGTCTCACCGGTGTTGTTATTTCTGTTCGTAGCAGCTCGTATATGGACAGAATTATATATAATGGGGTGCGTTAAATTTTACAACTATAATAAAATATCATAAACATTTCTTTGATCTAAAAGAAGGCCACGCCCTTCATTTTGTTTCAGCCACACCAAAACACTTGGTCCACCAACGAATGCGTGGCTTCATAAAAGTCCATAAAGAAATCAAAATAAAAAGAAAATCCTACACCTATATTTACACTTAAGCCTTAAGACCAAAACATTTTTAGCCTCCTATGAATCAAAAATCTAAGCCGTCGGCATCTCCATTCACAGCAAAATAAAATCCTTAAATCACCAAAACTCTTGTTCTTGGATTCATAAGAGGGACATCTTCTTCCTCGTGTGCTTCTAAATGAGTTCGTCGAGGTCCCTGTTGCACTGTTTTGCGAACAGCAAACCCTAAGGTTCGATCTTTTGGGAAAGTGGAGCGATGATTCATGAATTCGACGGTCGGTTTGTGGTTGTGGCGTCGAGTAGGTTGATTTATGAAGTTCGAAGTGGTTTCACGATAGAAAAGTTCGATCAGCGTTACCTGTAGTTGCCGAGAGCTCGACGCGAGCTTATCGAAAGGGTTATGTTCGAGCTGAACGTACTATGTATAGCAAGAAGAAGGATTCGAAGAGGAGCATTACAGTGATTTCGGTTTGGAAATTGGTGAAAACATTGAGGGAGAAAGGTGGATCTGAAACATCGCAGAAATGGTTTTTGAACTGGAGTCTCGTTCGTTCAGGAAATAAAGACATGTTGAGTCACGGTGTAGGGATGTTGATTTTACTGTTGACTGAAAAATGAGGGTGAGGTTCGTATAGTTATTGTCTGAAATGCTGGAGCGTGTTTTTCTTTTAGCAAAGGAAGTAATGAGGAGGCTGACGAGTTATTGTATGAAGTGGTGATGTCGAGAGGTTTATTTGAGGCCAGGGATTTTTGGTTGAGGAAAAGAAGAGTTGTGATGGAAGAAATGTTTTCACCGTGTTTTATTCAATTGCTGGAACGTCAGAAGTTGTTTGGGGAAGAAGGAATGGGCACGGTGTCGGGTTGATATGGTTTGGGCCATGATCGAAAGGTAAAGGCCCAAAAGGTTTAAATCAAAATAGGTTGTGTACTTGAATTATCGATCCACTTGTAAAATTGATAACTATTACATATGTCATCAGAATTTCGTAAACTCAGATCCGTTGCGATCGTATGGACGAGGACAACGTCATGGAACTGACCGGGAGTGAATCGACGCCTGTTACAATGTATGGCGAAATAAATTGTCCGTCGAAATCAAATAACGCAAACCGTTATTTGACGGTTAACGCGCCAATGTGAGTAAACCTCACTAACTCTGAACAGTTTATAATTTCATGTTGTATTTTTAGAACTGTTAAATATTGGCTGATTGACTGTGTGTTGACTGTTTGATTGAACTGCTAGTCAGTTAGCTAAATTTCTATATTGATTCTGTTTAACAGAATGTATCATATAGAACTGAAAGTGATGTTATCTATATTGTTTAACATCTGTGATGCAGGGAAACAGGTTGGAGGAATCCAACTGGATTCCTCAACATTTATTTTACTGTTTTCATATATTGTGATATATGATGTGTTATATAATCTGTTATGGATTATGGGTGTTGGAATGATGTTGATCATTTTTATTCGATATTTAGAATATCATAAAAGACCCTGGGATGTAAAAAGAAGTATTTCAATGTATATTGAAATAAAGAGATTATATAAAATCAACCGATTTTATAAAAGGAAACATTTTGAAAATAAAGTATTTATAAAACCATAGGATTTTATAAAGGGGGACATTTATTTAGAAAATAAATAGAATATAATAAAGGAGTATTTAGTTGGAAACTAAATAGGATTTTAAAAGGGAATTGACGAAGTCGAAGTAAGTTAATCGAATAAGTCGAAGTAAGTTAATCGAGAAAGTTAAAAGAAGTTAATCGATGTTAGTTAATCGATTAGAGATAAAGTTAAAAGAATTTAATCGATGTGAGTTAATCGATTAGAGATAAAGTTAAAAGAAGTTAATCGATGTTAGTTAATCGATTAGAGATAAAGTTAAAAGAAGTTAATCGATGTTAGTTAATCGATTAGAGATAAAGTAAAAGGAGCTAATCGATGTTAGTTTAGTCGATTAGAGTTAAAGTAAAAGGAGCTAATCGATGTTAGTTTAATCGATTAGGGTAAAAGCAAAGGAGTAAATCAATGTCAGTTTAGTCGATTAGAGTAGAAGCAAATGAGTTAATCGAATATAGTTTATTCGAAGAAAGTCAAAGGAGTTAAGTGAATAGAGTTAAGTGAAAAGAGTCAATCGAATATAGCTATTCGAAGAGGGTTAAGTAAGGAAGTTAGTAAAAGGAATAAAGTGAACTTTGCCTATTTTAAAGTTAGAAATGTTGTTCAGTTAAGGTCTGAGAGGTAGTTCTACCCCAACTTGATTGGCTTCGTTTTTAACTAAGGAATAGTTAAGGTTCGGCAGTAAAGGAAATGGTTTGGGTTGGCATCGCGATGGTTTGTTAAACATCTGTCTAAGTCCAATGAAGAAGCTTTGGAAATGTTTTCCAAGTAAGAAACCAGAAATGTTTTCTAATAAAGAAAACAAGAAATGGAAATGTTTTTCCATTGTTAATAACGTATATTTTCCCAAATTTAGAAAATAAGAAATATTGAATATAGGGAAACAGGAGATAAGTAAATTTATGAAATAAAGAGATAAATGTTAATGATGTTTGATCGATAAAATTTCCATTTGGAAATAATATCGTTGTTGGCACACCTGTTTTCTTCGATAGTTAAATCACAGACTATCGAAGTTTTGGACCATTTTAACGTTGTTAATATGGAGAGACCGGTTGGATTATTATCCAAAGAACCACTCTGTATTGGCATAAGCGTTGCGAATCATATATGCCAAAGGAAATTGAAGACGGAGTTATGCAAGGGCTATCCTACAGAATAGTGCCTTCGGTTCATCCTGTTCCTGGATGACTTGTATGGACGGATGTCTGACAGAGTATGTCCAGACGATCACGTATATTGATTTCTCCAACTGTACCAAGAGTGGAAGCGGTGAAGGAAACATCTTTTAGCTAACACATAATGTATGGTTGAGGACGTCAATCGGTGATTTGATGGTTTTGACGATGTGGCATTCAAAGTGAATCTGGTATGATGTCAAAGCGTAGCTTCTAGCCTCATCATCCGGTAAATGACAGAAATCGGGCAGGCAGCATGGCTAAGTCGGTCGCACCGAAGTAGGGTGTATAATCACCTGATTTAGAGTTTCATTTACTTCTAAAAATCTATTGTTGATGCTGTCCCATTCGGGAAACGGTTGCTGATCCCAACTGTTGGTGATATACATTCGATACGCTCAAGCGAAATGAGTGGTCGATCATGTGTGGTCGGGTTGCAAGATGTTCTTGTTGAACCCAGTGTATTCCTCTCTAGAGGTACACGAGCAAAAGGTGATTCCATACCTTGTCATAGTTGGAAATCCATTACCCAATACGTGCTTGTGGTTTTGATTGTATACTATATATGTAGAATTTGAGATGAAAGCGTTTCTACTAGATGATTATTATAGTTGTGGTTGATAGACATTATTATAATATCAAATGGTTTTTGATATAAAGATATTTTGGATTCTCATAAGGGAAAAACCCGTTCCGTTATGCGGCGTGGTCTTATGAGATATCGTTTACTTGTTCGAACTGTTTTTAAACTGTTTTACTCATACCAGTCCCATGACTGACCCGGAGTTTACTTTGTTGTTTTCCCTAAACTCTTGGGTGCCTAAATTTGTACGGGCACTCAAGTAGTCGGGATTTTACAGATATAGTTGAAGAGCTGGAGCAGGAGGCTTCAGGATCATATAGCTATAGTTATTTCCGCTGTGTTGTAAGTGATGTACTTTGATAATGATGTATATTCAAATACAGATGTATATTTCAAAGTTATGTTACATATATTATATGTTATTCGTTCCGCTGTGAGATTCGTGTTACTCTGATGTTGTGTTCTTCTTCTTCTATTCTAATTTTCTATCTTATCTTTCCTCACCCTCTAATTTCTTTCACTAATTACCAGGATTTTTCGATGTTTTGGTTATCGATATCGTGCTTATGTCGATAACCAAAGTCTCTCAAAATCCGGGTCGTTACAGTTGGTATCAGAGCAGAAGGTTAATTGATTAACTTGGCTCTGTGGCATGACTCGGTAGAGATAGGGTTAGTAATACCCTAGATTGAGTTTGAGTATATATATACGAATGAACGTATTTGTTATTTAATATAAAATTGTTTTATATTGTGGAGATTCATTGGCTGAGTTGTTCATGGGTTCTGGTCAATCAGTTTGATCCACTGTATCGGTAGGAGTTGATAAACACTTGAATACGATGAACCGTCATAGTATGTTTTGAAAAGAGGGTAAATTAAAATAAGTTTACCCAACGTATATTTTGATATATATATTGGATATACTGGTTGTGATTATAATCGAGTAAGATTATAAGTGAAATGGTTATGTAAATAACCAATCAGAATTCATATAAGTGAAATACGTGAAACCAGATGAGTTAAATCTGAAATTAAAACCAGAAACTGAAGTTAAAACTCTGGAAAATTTGGATAAGTGTTTGTAAATGGATTTGGATTAAAAATAAGGAAAATTTAAGATCTTGGGAGATTTTAAATTGTTTTACAAGCAGTGTGAATTATATTTTGAAATGAATTTCAAAGTGGAAATGTTTAGAAATGGTTTTATAGTATTGAACTCACTTCGATCGCTGGAAAATAGATTCTGATGATGACAGCTGCATCATCAGTATTCATTTTCGAGTTGTAAGTGACGAATTACTACCAAAGATACTGTTTTGAATTTGTTTTGGGAAAGACAAGGTGTGTGGAATTTCAAAATGGGATTTGAATAATAGAATTTGAATTTTTAAATAGATTTGAAATATTAACTTGTTTTAAAAAAATAAAACAAGTAGTTCCTTTATAAACGAAGTTTATAAATGAAGTGAAGAGAATTATCATTGGATAATTCAGAAATAAAAAATACAAGTGTGAAATTGAAAGGGAAATCTATTTTCAAAAGGCAGAAATGTCGATTTCAAAAAGAATCGAAATCGAGACTTATGTAAAGAATGAATAAAGAAAATTTGAAATAGAAATTGAATATGTGAAATTCAATGGAATTGAAATAGAATTGAAATAAGAAAATTCAATGGGGATTTGAACATAGAAAATTCAAAGGGGATTTGAATATAGAAATTCAAATGAGATTTGAATAAAGAAGATTTAAATAATGGAAAATTGAATATAGAATTCATATAGAGTAATAATAGGATTCGAATATAGAAATTCAAAGGGAGTTTGAATATATGAAATTCAACGGAATTGAAATAGAGTTTGAATATATCAATTCAGATATAGAATTTGAAAAGAGGAAATTCGAATATAGAAATCGAATAGAATTTGGCATATGAAAAAATCAAATAGAATTTGAATAAGAGAAGTGACATAGAAATTGACTAAAGGATTTAAAAAGGAATTTGAATATTTGTAATTCAAATTGAATATAGAAATTTAAAGGGGTTTAAATATATGAAATTCAAATAGAATTTGAATTAGGAAAATTCAAATAGAAGTGAAATTGAAATTTGAATAAAGCAGATTCAAATAGAATTGAATTTGAAATTTGAATATAGAAGATTCAAATAGAATTGAAATGAAATTCAAATATAGAATTTGAATAAGGAAATTGAAACGAAATTCAAATATAGAAATTGAATAGAATTAACTAAGTCGAGAGGAATTAGTTAATCGAGTTTTGAAGTTGAAGTTGAACTTTGAAAGGTGGATTGGATCTGTAAATGGATATTCGAAATCGAATATAGAACATAAAATTGAAATGGAATTCAATTAGTGGATAAACAAGTTAAACCTATATTTGAACATGTATATTCAAATAAAAAGGTGGAATGGGAAAACCAGTAATTTGAAAATCACTTAACGAACTAAGTTAAAATGATTGGATTAAGTTGGAATGAATTAGAAATGTATGGATATACATGAGATAGGTATGGATAAGGATAATGCAAGAGTTATAAATAGATTGCTCGACAAAAGGTATGTATTTAATTCATATATGAGATTTTATGCGCCGTATCGGCTAGCCGCTTGGTTTTTTTCTTTTTCTTTTGGATTGGTGAGGGCCATGGGAGGCTATTTGAAATATCCCGATGCTCCCGGTACAAAGGAGGTTATGGTGAATTTTTCCGGGAATTTAAGGAGTTAGAATATTTTTAAGATAATTTGATAGTTAGAAATCAACGTATCGATATATATATATATATATATATGTCGATAAGGAAACGAACTTAGAAATAGAATAGTAAAATCAAAATGGAAGACTAAGAATAAAATCTCGTAAGAATAGAAAGAGAAAGCGTATACGTGTTTAAAGGTGAATAAGTAGTTATATGGTATTGAGTATTCGAGTAAGTAGTCATATCTGTTTTGACGTTATAAATGTTATTCAGTCAAGGTCTGAGAGGTAGTTATACCCCAACTTGATTGATTTCATTATTAACAAATAAATAGTAAGATTTCAGGCTTGAAGATCGATGTTGAATAAGAGTTAGTTGAATATAGTATTTGGGTTGTCGTAACGATGTTTTACACAACATCCGTTTTAACCCAAATAAGTGTAAGCTGGGAAATAGATGTTAAATATTTCATAAGTATAGAAATAAACAAGATCGGGAAAGAGATAAGTAATTGGAGTATTTTCCATTTATAAATAGCATATATTTTCTAAAGTTTAGAAAATAAAGGAAAGGCGGTATATGGAAATGTTTTCCAAATAACATAAAAGGCCAATATGGTTATTGAAAATATTTGGTTAACAAATATTGATAAAGAAATAGAGAAGTGATTTAACTAATGGAATATTAATTAAGGGCTCGGTGACATGTTCAAAAGGAAAATTTGATTTTTGAAAAGAGTAAACTGTTTGAAAAACTCCCAGGGAAAGACTGTTTGAATTGAAAACAAATTTAACAGAAATTTGTGAAAGCCTATTTAAATTAAAGTAAAGCCAGTAAAGTGGTAACTGAGATTGAATTAGAATGATATCAAGACAAATTGGATTATGAAATTCTAATTTGGAGTGTAATGTGATAATCAAGTTAACAGTTGGGAATCGAGAAGAAACTCGAGTTGAAATGATATTTGGCTTGGATAAGCGAATGGTTGGATTTGTGGATAAAAACAGATTGGAGTTTGATTGGGATGACCCTTGTATCCGCTGAATTGATAACAGGCGGAAAGGATATAATGATATGACGATAAAAGGTACAAGTTTATATTTCTATTGGATATAAGATGTATGAGCCGAATTGGCAAGCCGCTTGGCTGTTTGATTTTCTTTTGGGATGGAGATGGCCCAGAGAGGCGAGTTGGAGTTTGACCTATTGACCAGTACAAAGGAGGTGCTGACGAAATTTTCCGAAAAGTTAAGGAATTAGAAAGTTTTCAGGATTTTTGGAAATTTTCGTTGATAAGAATTAATTAATAATTTAATTGAAATTAAATTGGTTCAGTTGAAATTGAAGTTAAGAAGTGAACAAATATGTTCTAACCAGTAAATAGGGTCGTCCTCTACCTTTTAGCAATTTCGAGGACGAAATTATTTTAAGTGGGGAAGAATGTAATGACCCGCATTGGCAGGGGTATTATGATTAATTTATTTAATTGTATAAATGGTGATATAGTGAATTAAATGATCGTGGAATTAAATAATGATGAATATTTAATTAAAATAATAAATTAAATAATATATTTAATTCTGAAATAATCAAAATTGGTTGAAATGGCAATATGGTGTGAACCGGATCATCTGTGATATTTAATTCAGCTTGGAATTGAATTTGAATAACGAATATATTCAATCGTCGACAGTTGAACGTATAGTTTATAATATAATTATAATCGAAATCGAAATGGCGCTGCAGTTCGCTATTTGGCGATTTGAACTTCAACTGAATGTACAGGATTCGTTTGAAGCCGGATTTCTGTGAAACAAGAAACGTGTGGAGCTGGTGGAGTATATCTTTCTATTGGAAGAGAAAAATCGATATTTCGTCGTGTAGATTTTGAGATATGTCCAAACCAAATTTTAAAATAGTCGCTATAGAATCGTTTATCGGCCATAACGGTTATTTCAAAATAACTAGATATCGGGTGTGAATTCAGACAAGGTTCTTTTGGGAAATAGTGATAATTTAATTTTTTGAATTTTACTGTAATTTTTAATTAATTTAATATGCGACTTTTTATTTCAAGTATTTTGCACCCTGTAATCAACATTTTGGGGTTTTACAATATGAGTCAATCTACCGATATTATTATATTTTTGAGACCGTGTGACATTGCTCGTCTCACCAGTGTTGTTATTTCTGTTCGTAGCAGCTCGTATATGGACAGAATTATATATAATGGGGTGCGTTAAATTTTACAACTATAATAAAATATCCTAAACATTTCTTTGATCTAAAAGAAGGCCACGCCCTTCATTTTGTTTCAGCCACACCAAAACACTTGGTCCACAAACGAATGCGTGGCTTCATAAAAGTCCATAAAGAAATCAAAATAAAAAGAAAATCCTACACCTATATTTACACTTAAGCCTTAAGACCAAAACATTTTTAGCCTCCTATGAATCAAAAATCTAAGCCGTCGGCATCTCCATTCACAGCAAAATAAAATCCTTAAATCACCAAAACTCTTGTTCTTGGATTCATAAGAGGGACAGCTTCTTCCTCGTGTGCTTCTAAATGAGTTCGTCGAGGTCCCTGTTGCACTGTTTTGCGAATAGCAAACCCTAAGGTTCGATCTTTTGGGAAAGTGGAGCGATGATTCATGAATTCGACGGTCGGTTTGTGGTTGTGGCGTCGAGTAGGTTGATTTATGAAGTTCGAAGTGGTTTCACGATAGAAAAGTTCGATCAGCGTTACCTGTAGTTGCCGAGAGCTCGACGCGAGCTTATCGAAAGGGTTATGTTCGAGCTGAACGTACTATGTATAGCAAGAAGAAGGATTCGAAGAGGAGCATTACAGTGATTTCGGTTTGGAAATTGGTGAAAACATTGAGGGAGAAAGGTGGATCTGAAACATCGCAGAAATGGTTTTTGAACTGGAGTCTCGTTCGTTCAGGAAATAAAGACATGTTGAGTCACGGTGTAGGGATGTTGATTTTACTGTTGACTGAAAAATGAGGGTGAGGTTCGTATAGTTATTGTCTGAAATGCTGGAGCGTGTTTTTCTTTTAGCAAAGGAAGTAATGAGGAGGCTGACGAGTTACTGTATGAAGTGGTGATGTCGAGAGGTTTATTTGAGGCCAGGGATTTTTGGTTGAGGAAAAGAAGAGTTGTGATGGAAGAAATGTTTTCACCGTGTTTTATTCAATTGTTGGAACGTCAGAAGTTGTTTGGGGAAGAAGGAATGGGCACGGTGTCGGGTTGATATGGTTTGGGCCATGATCGAAAGGTAAAGGCCCAAAAGGTTTAAATCAAAATAGGTTGTGTACTTGAATTATCGATCCACTTGTAAAATTGATAACTATTACATATGTCATCAGAATTTCGTAAACTCAGATCCGTTGCGATCGTATGGACGAGGACAACGTCATGGAACTGACCGGGAGTGAATCGACGCCCGTTACAATGTATGGCGAAATAAATTGTCCGTTGAAATCAAATAACGCAAACCGTTATTTGACGGTTAACGCGCCAATGTGAGTAAACCTCACTAACTCTGAACAGTTTATAATTTCATGTTGTATTTTTAGAACTGTTAAATATTGGCTGATTGACTGTGTGTTGACTGTTTGATTGAACTGCTAGTCAGTTAGCTAAATTTCTATATTGATTCTGTTTAACAGAATGTATCATATAGAACTGAAAGTGATGTTATCTATAATGTTTAACATCTGTGATGCAGGGAAACAGGTTGGAGGAATCCAACTGGATTCCTCAACATTTATTTTACTGTTTTCATATATTGTGATATATGATGTGTTATATAATCTGTTATGGATTATGGTTGTTGGAATGATGTTGATCATTTTTATTCGATATTTAGAATATCATAAAAGACCCTGGGATGTAAAAAGAAGTATTTCAATGTATATTGAAATAAAGAGATTATATAAAATCAACCGATTTTATAAAAGGAAACATTTTGAAAATAAAGTATTTATAAAACCATAGGATTTTATAAAGGGGAACATTTATTTAGAAAATAAATAGAATATAATAAAGGAATATTTAGTTGGAAACTAAATAGGATTTTAAAAGGGAATTGACGAAGTCGAAGTAAGTTAATCGAATAAGTCGAAGTAAGTTAATCGAGAAAGTTAAAAGAAGTTAATCGATGTTAGTTAATCGATTAGAGATAAAGTTAAAAGAATTTAATCGATGTGAGTTAATCGATTAGAGATAAAGTTAAAAGAAGTTAATCGATGTTAGTTAATCGATTAGAGATAAAGTTAAAAGAAGTTAATTGATGTTAGTTAATCGATTAGAGATAAAGTAAAAGGAGCTAATCGATGTTAGTTTAGTCGATTAGAGTTAAAGTAAAAGGAGCTAATCGATGTTAGTTTAATCGATTAGGGTAAAAGCAAAGGAGTAAATCAATGTCAGTTTAGTCGATTAGAGTAGAAGCAAATGAGTTAATCGAATATAGTTTATTCGAAGAAAGTCAAAGGAGTTAAGTGAATAGAGTTAAGTGAAAAGAGTCAATCGAATATAGCTATTCGAAGAGGGTTAAGTAAGGAAGTTAGTAAAAGGAATAAAGTGAACTTTGCCTATTTTAAAGTTAGAAATGTTGTTCAGTTAAGGTCTGAGAGGTAGTTCTACCCCAACTTGATTGGCTTCGTTTTTAACTAAGGAATAGTTAAGGTTCGGCAGTAAAGGAAATGGTTTGGGTTGGCATCGCGATGGTTTGTTAAACATCTGTCTAAGTCCAATGAAGAAGCTTTGGAAATGTTCTCCAAGTAAGAAACCAGAAATGTTTTCTAATAAAGAAAACAAGAAATGGAAATGTTTTTCCATTGTTAATAACGTATATTTTCCCAAATTTAGAAAATAAGAAATATTGAATATAGGGAAACAAGAGATAAGTAAATTTATGAAATAAAGAGATAAATGTTAATGATGTTTGATCGATAAAATTTCCATTTGGAAATAATATCGTTGTTGGCACACCTGTTTTCTTCGATAGTTAAATCACAGACTATCGAAGTTTTTGACCATTTTAACGTTGTTAATATGGAGGGACCAGTTGGATTATTATCCAAAGAACCACTCTGTATTGGCATAAGCGTTGCGAATCATATATGCCAAAGGAAATTGAAGACGGAGTTATGCAAGGGCTATCCTGTTTACAGAATAGTGCCTTCGATTCATCCTGTTCCTGGATGACTTGTATGGACGGATATCTGACAGAGTATGTCCAGACGATCACGTATATTGATTTCTCCAACTGTACCAAGAGTGGAAGCGAAGAAGGAAACTTCTTTTAGCTAACACATAATGTATGGTTGAGGACGTCAATCGGTGATTTGATGGTTTTGACGATGTGGCATTCAAAGTGAATCTGGTATGATGTTAAAGCGTAGCTTCTAGCCTCATCATCTGGTAAATGACAGAAATCGGGCAGGCAGCATGGCTAAGTCGGTCGCACCGAAGTAGGGTGTATAATCACCTGATCTAGAGTTTCATTTACTTCTAAAAATCTATTGTTGATGCTGTCACATTCGGGAAATGGTTGCTGATCCCAACTGTTGGTGATATACATTCGATACGCTCAAGCGAAATGAGTGGTCGGTCATGTGTGGCCGGGTTGCAAGATGTTCTTGTTGAACCCAGTGTATTCCTCTCTAGAGGTACACGAGCGAAAGGTGGTTCCATACCTTGTCATAGTTGGAAATCCATTACCCAATACGTGCTTGCGGTTTTGATTGTATACTATATATGTAGAACATGAGATGAAAGCGTTTCTACTAGATGATTATTATAGTTGTGGTTGATAGACATTATTATAATATCAAAAGGTTTTTGATATAAAGATATTTTGGATTCTCATAAGGGAAAAACCCATTCCGTTATGCGGTGTAGTCTTATGAGATATCGTTTACTTGTTCGAACTGTTTTTAAACTGTTTTACTCATACCAGTCCCATGACTGACCTGGAGTTTACTTTGTTGTTTTCCCTAAACTCTTGGGTGCCTAAATTTGTACAGGCAGTCAAGTAGTCGGGATTTTACAGATATAGTTGAAGAGCTGGAGCAGGAGGCTTCAGGATCATATAGCTATAGTTATTTCCGCTGTGTTGTAAGTGCTGTACTTTGATAATGATGTATATTCAAATACAGATGTATATTTCAAAGTTATGTTACATATATTGTATGTTATTCGTTCCGCTGTGAGATTCGTGTTACTCTGATGTTGTGTTCTTCTTCTTCTATTCTAATTTTCTATCTTATCTTTCCTCACCCTCTAATTTCTTTCACTAATTACCAGGATTTTTCGATGTTTTGGTTATCGACATCGTGCTTATGTCGATAACCAAAGTCTCTCAAAATCCGGGTCGTTACACAGTCAGTTTTCCTTCAAATTAAAATATAAAACATTTAATATTTGATTTGAACGTACATTTCAATTTGCCAGGGCCACAAACTGATTCGAAAAATTCCAGAAAAATAAATTTGCCTATGTTTTGACGATACAGTCCCAACAAAACTAGTTTCGTCGAATTCTGAGACCGTTTGCAAAAAGGCCCATTTCTGGTCGATCCAATTTAACTGTAATTGACCAAAAAACGTTTTCCTTTGCCACACTCACATACTAGCTTCAAAAATTATGAAATTTGAATCCTAGCAATAACTTCACATCCCGGATCCAACAAAAGTGGTTTCGTCGAATTCCGAGGTCGTTTGCAAAATGGCCAATTTCACGGGCTATATAAATTCCATAGCGACCTTTCTAAAAATTCATTTGGCCATAACTTTTGCTTTCCGCTATGAAACTTCAATTTTTCACATTCGTTAGAAAGGTATTCACTAACAGATTTAAATATTTTTGGTTTCACTCAAATCCGTTTTGTTTTGCACCCGGTACAGTCCGACAAAGTTTGAATTCAATTTTCGAAACTGCAGCGCCATTTCAGGCCTTGTTTATAATTAGAATTAATTATATTCGTTTTCAAACGTCGATTAAAACTCACTTTTCATTGTGATTATTTAAAATATTTATTTTAAATATTTAAAATCCATTATTTTAGCCAATTTAAATTTTTTAAATTGGTTCTGATTTTCTGGGTCGTTACAAACTTTCACCTGACCAATTTTAAGTTCTCTCAAGTCTTATAACCAATGGAGGTAAGGCAACAATCTTGTTCCAAACATCAATACACAAGAGAGTGGAGGTTCTTGGCATGTTGAATCTGCTAATGATTATAAGACTACCATTTGTAGCCTGACTATGTACACCAGAAAATACTTTCTCATGTTAAGAAATAATGTTACTTAAAATGACCCCATAATTAAGCCATGGGTCATTCCAGAATCTTATTTGAGTGAAGGCAGATGCATTATATTTGAAGTAAGGTAAAATGTCTTTTCTAATGTTAAAAGTACTTACCCAAGACCAGCTTAGAATAGGAGGGGTAACATTGTCCAGAATTTATGGCTCATCAAGACATGTTTTTTGGACCAAGTAACCTAGATACTATCACAACAGTTTAGCAAATTGTCAACATGCTTAACAAAAGCAGATTTTTTCCGCATAGCAGTATTAATGGTACCCAATCTTCCCTTACTTAAAGGTTTTTCAATTGAACTAAATGAAATAGGGGCAGAATATTTGATATGGACGTCTCCTTTACAGAAAAATTTCATAAATGTAGTTTTTATCATTTTTAATAGTTTCTGGCGTAGAACCTAGACTAGCAAGTGTGCGTTTAAATAATAAAAGATTTGATAAGAGTCAACTTACCTACTTGGCTAAGCATTTTGTTAGCCAAATACTCCAACATATTGGTGATCTACTAAAATAGAGGAAGACATTGAGTTGCGGTTATTCTTGAGGTGGTGAGTGGTAAGCCGAGATATGTAGATGCATTTGCATTAATATTGAGATCAGTGATGAAATAGAGATCATTAGCAAATGTAGGAGAAACTCCAGCAAGGTTCAATTCATACTTGGCTATGTTAATTTGTAACCCTGTAATCCTATAAAATTTGTCTAGTGTACTCATGATGCTAATCATGGTGTTATTGTCAAGTTTACAGAAAACAATTAAGTCATCTACAAAGAGAAGAGAGGTGATTCTTGGATCATTACATTTAGGATGTAATTGAAGTTGTTATTCCCAACTGATTCATCAAATAATCTAGTGAGAAGCTCCTTCATTATTATAAAAATATAAGTAGACAGGGGATCCCCTTGTCTTATACCTATTTTGCTTTTAAGGTGCCTAACTGTACAACCATTAACATTGATAGAGAAATGTACACTCGACAAGCATGCAAAAATCCATGAAATCAAATTAGCAGGGAAATTCATATAAGATAAAATTTTAGTTATAGGATCTCAATAAAGAGAATCAAATGCTTTTTTAATATTTAGTTTGAGCATAGCCCTGGGAGAAATGTTTTCCCTATTATATCCTTAAGAAGTTCTTGTGCCATAAGCACATTATCTAAGATATTTCTCTTGCTTAAGAATGTAGTTTGGATAGGTGAAATAATGTTAGGTAAAACACTCTTGAGCCTATTAGCAATGATCTTGGCAATGCATTTATATATTGTGTTACAACATGCTAAAGGTCTAAAGGCATTGACATGGTTAGCATTATTCATCTTAGGAATCAGAGCCAAAAGAATATTATTATATGAATCCATCAATTTAGCATTTTTAAAAAAGTTGAAATAGCCTTGCATGCTTCATCTCCTACTATATTCCAACAAGATGTGTAGAAAGTGGCATTAAAGCCATCTCGTCCTCCATAGGATGACTTATGTAATGAAAACATTGCATCATAATTTGCAAGTGTTCTACGGTTATCATGTTCCTCTTGGGAAAGCTTGGGAAGAATGTTGGGTTTTAATTCGGTAAATGTGGGAATGAAATTATAACATTACCAAAAAAAGAGGAAAAATACCTGATGAAAGCTTGTTGTTGAGTGCTCAGAATTTGATCATCCTTGTCTATAATAGTGAAGATGTTCTCTCTGCTTTGCTTGGCTTTGAGTACAAAATGGAAAAAGGCAATGTTTTATCTCCATCAAGAGCCCAGTTCAATCTTGCTTTCTTCTTCTTCTTCATTAATGCTTCAGAGTACATTTCGTCCTTTAACTTTTGTGAGCATTCTCTTCCATAGCTACTAGTGAAGGATTGCATACATCAACTAGCATATTAGCTTGAATGCCTTCTAACTGTTCAGTCATCATATTAGATAATTTGGTACTCCTACCAAATCTGTCCTTTGCTTATTCCTTTAAAGTATGCTTAAGTAATTTGTGCTTCTTATAAAGGACAAACATATTATTGCCGTAACATGCTTTGCTCCAGGTTAATGCAACCAAACCAACAAAATCATTCTCTTTAAGGCATGTGTTAAAGAATTTAAAACTAGGCTTCCTAGTTAAACGTTGATCACCCAAATAAAGGATCTATGGAGATTGATCAGAAAGCAATGGAATTGGCATGTTGTTTAGTAAAGATGGCCAAGTAATTATAGAATTATAGTTATAGAATGAATGATCAACTTTGGAGTAGGTCTTAGGACCATCTTTTTTTCCTATTATTCCATGCATGCTCAAGTCCAGTTGCATTAATCTCTGTAAGATCACAATCACTTATGGCTATATTAACGGGGTAAACTTCATTCATGGTGACACTGCTACCTCCTATCTCTTGAGTGATTTTAGGAGGAGAATTAAAGTCTCCACTCACTAACCATGGATGAGTGTTTTGCCTGAAATTGGGTAACAGTTTGAGCATATTTTCTCTGGGATTCACAACATTACATGCATAAATAAAGGTGATGTGATATGAAGTTTTAGATGGTAAATGGACATTAATTATGACAATGTATCAATTGATTAGTGGATAAGATCTTAGAAAGCTTGTGTATACGTGGATCATATAAGATGCATATCCTGCCATAAGCTGCCTCATCAAGATTGTGAATATATAACTAAGAGGGGTTGACATACCTTGCATCTCTCTCAGTCAGAGTGTTATTTAACTTTGTTTCAAGTATGGCCAAAATGCTAAGGTTATATTTATGAATTAGACTTTTGCATGCATCTAGCTTGAAGTCTTGATGAGCTCCTCTTACATTCCAGACTCCTATAGTTTGTAATATTGATCAAACTTCCGAGCTTCAGCATTTTTTTTATAAGCCCGGCACTGGGTTAAATTCTATGGTAAATTGGACAAGGAGTTTGGCTGTTTTCTCTTTTATATCTTGCTGGAGGATGTGCTACCAGCTATCGTTTTAGAGAAACCTTTTGCTACTTCAACTGTAACAACCCGGAAAATGCGAGCCAATTTAAAATTTTTATTTTGGCAATTTTAGCGAATTTTGATTATTTAAAATGAATTATTTTAAATAATATCAACAAAAAAATAATTTTGAATAGATTTGAACTTATATATATATATATATATATATATATATATATATATATATATATATATATATATTTGAATCGTCGTTAGAATATAAATATTTATTTTAAATTATAAAAGGAATTGAAAATGGCGCGGTAGTTCGATAATTCGATTTCAAACTTAAAATGAATGTACCGGGTGCAAAATAAACCGGATTTGAGCAACACCAAAAATAATAGGATCTAATTGAGAATATCTTTCCAACGAATCCAAAAAATTGAAATTTAATAGCGGGAATCAAAAGATATGTCCAAATGAATTTTCAGAATAGTCGCTATGGAATTCAGGCCCTTAAAAATGGGAGTTCTGCAAACGACCTCGGATTTCAATAAAACCACTTGTGTTGGATCCGCGATGTCAAGTTATTGCTAGGTTTCAAATTCCATAATTTTTCGAATCAATATGTGAGCGTGGCAAAGGAAAACGCGTTTGACCAGTTTTAGTTGATTTTAATCGACTGGAAAATGACCATTTTTCAAACAGTCTCAGAATTCGACGAAATTAGTTTTCTTAGGACCGTATCGTCAATAGAAGCTAGAAAACATTTTTCTGGAATTTTTCGTGTTAGTATGTGACCCCGATAAATTGAAATGCGCGTTCAAATTCAATATATAGAGTTATATGTTGATTTTGTCGAAAATTGATCGAAACGATCGAATCAGCTTACGGTACATATCCCATTGTGTTTGGAATGGGGGCAATTAGCTAGGGGAGACAGTCGTTGGGTCTCGTTTCGAGGTCGGATGAAAAGTCAACTTTTAAAAAAATATAAATAAATATATATTATACACCTCCTTCCTTTTTACTCATTACCAGACCATACCCACCCCGATTTCGTCAAATCGAGCACCCCCTAAATCACGCCGCCCTCCGATCTTCCATACGGCTTACCCTGGCGCTGCCTCGAGCCTCGCGCGACCCCCCTCCGCTTCCAGCTCCTCCCCCTTGGCCTCCTCCTCTAAACCGAACCCCGACTAACCACGAAGACCCCAAACACTAGAAACCCGTGCCGCTACCTCCTTGGCCCCACGCGCGGCCGTCGCAACCACCCACCACCACCTGTGAACTCCGCTCCCATGCCTCCGAATGCCACCTGCACCGCTCGAGTCAAGAGAAGACGCCGCTGTTCCGTTTTCAGATCGGTGGAAGGAAGAAAAATGGGGTAACAATTTTAAACTCAGTTTTTAATAAATATAAAAGTGTTTTTAAATTCCAGATATGAATATAAATTCGCATGGAAGTTTATTTTCTGAGTTTATGTATAAAAATATACCATTGTTTTATAGGATAAAAATATTTGGTTTTGATCATAAAGTAGCAAACACAAAGATTAGATTTTTAAAGTGGCAAAGATTAGATTTTTAAAGGGATAAAGATTTGATTTAGAAGTAAAAAAGATCTGATTTTTAATTTATATAACGAAGAATAAAAATATATTCTTTATATTACAGAAAGAATAAAAATATGATTTTTATATATTGAATAGCGAAGTAAAAATTTGATTTTTATATATTGAATAGCGGAGTAAAAATTCGATTTTTAAATATTGAATAGCGGAGTAAAAATTCGATTTTTATATATTGAATAGCGAAGTAAAAATTCGATTTTTATATATGTAGTGAATACGGATGACGAAAGTGATGAAAGAAGAAACGACGGAGATTTTCTACATAAGAAGAGTCATAGCGTTGGATTAGCTAATCTATGAGAACTCCTCACTTTTAAATTTATTTCTAGTTAAAATATATACTAGGATGCAGACAGTGTTTAGTAGCACCCGACACCCGTCGTCCACAGACCATGGACGGCTTGTATGCTTGTTTGTTTGATTTTGATGTGTAGTTGATTGTGTGATGTGATGTGAAATGAAATAAAATATTTATATAGTTGTAATAAAATATTTTATAGTTATGAATAGAATTTTTAACGTGTATCTGAAATGAAATAAAAATAAAAATAAACAAATCGTACGATTTGTTCATATCCACACATTTGACTGATATTGATTGGGACGATAAATTTTATACATCGCCCAACTGCAAAAATAAAATATGTGTTTGATTGTTTGAAACCCCACACGGGTATTGGGATGATATATGACGTACACTAATCCCAATAATTAGTTGTATGTCGATCGATTGATTGACAGACTGTTATAAGCATTGAATATTTATATTTGATGCTTATACAGTGTAGAATGCACTTTGGATGATGGTTGATTATTTGTCGTTGTTGATATATACATGCATTGTAGGGAAATACATAGAAATAAAATCTATGGCAATTGATTGGGCCTCATTCCAGTTTTGAATAGAATATTTGAAGAGAACTATTTGAATAAAATATTTGAAAAAGAAATATTTTTGAAATAGAATATTTGATAATAGAAATATATGAAGCCGTGTTGATTAGATTAACGCCATTTTGACGTGAACGATATTTATATCGATTTTATTCATTTTATAATGAATATCGAAAGTGATTTCAAAATCTGATATTTTGAATAGAAATGAATTCGAATTGAAATTAAATAGAAATGAATTCGAATTGAAATTGAATAGAAATGAATTCGAATTGAAATTGAATAGAAATGAATTCGAATTGAAATTGAATTGAAATGAATTCGAATTGAAATTGAAATCAATTTGAAATGAATTTAAAACGAATTTATAAGGAAAAATTCAATTTTGATTTGAATTTGAAAAGAAGTTGAAATCATTTTGAAAACGAATTTAAAACGATTTATATAATACATTTTAAAAGAAAATCGACGAAATATATAATATATATACTATATATATATATATATATATATATATATATATATAATGGCCTGAATAGAACGCGCCGCGCTGCAATAGTTCGTGAATTTCGACCATTGACTTAGAATGGATATTGCGGGAGATCCGACCGTCGGATTCTCCTAAAACCGGAACCGTTGGGTTCGTATCGAAAAGATCTTTCTAAGAATATTAGAGATTTGAAATCTAACGGTTGGATTTGGAATTATGTCCAAATCAAATTTGGAAAAGGTCGCTGTAAGTGCAGTTCGATGGCCGTTGATGGAAATCGACTGTACGGGCCTTGATAAAATTATTAAAAATAGTAATAATTTGTGTAAAATCATAAGAAATGATTTGGGAAGAATTGGAATGAAAAAATCCATATTTGAAAAGATAAAAATACATTTTTATCGAAATGAACTAGTTTTGAACTAGAATAATAATTTATTTATTTTTTAAATAAATAAATTGATCTTGAAATGGTTTTAAAAGAAACCAGAATTTCGAATAATCGAATTGGAATAGATTTGAATCGAAATTGTCTTTGGAATATTTCGATGTTGGATTTTGTGATTATACAGATATTGTTATGGAAATTTGAAAGATATATATTTATATCGTTATTTCCAATACAATATTTGTTGGTCGTAGAATTTGATATTGAATATAAGCCGGTATATTTTCTATTCAGAGCCTTGTATTTAGTATCAAATGTGATGTGATTTTTGGGTTTATCGTGAACCGTGTTTTAAATAACACTTGTTTTTTAACCCGATAATTGATGGAATGGGATTTTGGGTTGTCGTGAACGGTATCTTCAATAATACTGTTCTTAGACCCAAAGGAGTTAAGAAAATCAGAAACTAACTGGAGATTAGTTAAGTTGAATGGTTTCTGGGGTAATGATCTGATGTTGGTTTCGGCCTTCGGGGTTAATACTTAGGGAATTGAACACTTACTAATTTACGGTTAGGGACCGGTTGAAATGTGATGTGATTTTGGGGTTTATCGTGAACCGTGTTTTAAGTGACACTGATTCTTTAACCCTGTCAAAGATTAAAACTAAGTGGAGTTTTAATGAATCTTTAATTAGATTGAAAAGATTGAGAATGGAGTATCACCAGTTTTACTCCAGACGGTAGTTAAATCTTTAATTAGATTTGAACGTGAAATGGTAATTGAATTTACCGATAACACCGTGGTGTTAGATATGAAGTAAGACCAGTTTTACTACATGGGATAAATAGGTTGGGATTGGGAAATAAAAATAAATAACTACTTTGGTGTGGTTCGCTAATCCCGACTAGTTTGAAGTGATATTCAAAGGAAGATTAAAGAATAAATTTAAAGGAATTTATCTTTGATAAAATTAATGGGAACCTTTCCCTAAGAAATGTGAAATTTAGAAACTAACTGTAGGTTAGCTAAGCAGAACGGTTTCCTGGGTATTGATCTGATGTTGGTTTCGGCCTTCAGGGTTAATATTTGGGAAATTATTCTCTTGTTAATTTACGGTTAGTGATTGATGAATTGGAATGAGGCGTATGTTGTGTTTGTGTAACACATGTTTATTATATAGGCGAGTTATTCAGAAAGACCGGGTTTATCCCATTCTGAATAACTGATTCGACGTCGTGTCGAAGATGAAGACGGTGGTTGAAGACCGGAGGTCTTCATGTCGTTTGGATAATTAATGATGATCTTGATTGGGCCGTACACCCAACAGAAGGGAATTAGTTGGTGATTGTCCAGACGTACTTGGGGATCGATGGATATGCGAGGTACAAGGTGCCTCCGGTTTCATTCAGACCCAGAACGGACTTGTAAATGGACTGTGTGTCTGACATCGGATTTCATTCTATGTGATTGATATCGGTTGCATAGAGTGGTTTGCCTGTGTGGCATGCTAAGATGCAAATGAGCAAGGCTTCTATTGAAAAGCAGAGTCTTGTGGTTGATGATCAAAGCACGGCCTGTGTGGCGTAGCTTTGTGTAACGTTGATTCGCGAGCCTCACACCGGTGGTGAACCAGAAACGGGAGAGGACCTCAGGGAGGGCATGCGTTTCCTTCTAGTTAGAAGTGGCGTCAGTGGTTTTACATGCCCTGACGAGTTTGACTTATGTGGAATTGCTGTTGCGAGGCGCCTCAGATATATCGGTGACTATGTGAAGCCGATAGAGCCATTCGTTGGCTGATTGACACCCCAAAGGGTGGGGAAACGCAGTGTTCAGGCATTTTAATCCACATCGGTGGACCGGCCTTGACGATCCAAAGGTCACTCGAGCTCTGACCTGAGACACAGACTAGAGCGTCTCGAATCGGTAGAGGACTATCTTTTGCCTCGGTTCACAGATGGAAATCCAACTTCCAAATACGTGACATTTGCGGTTTTGATTGTAGAGCCTAGTATAGCGACATGATATATGGTACCCATGCCGTCTATGATTGATATTTATGATTTGAAGTTGTTTTATACACTATACACTTATAGTAATAAGCAATGATTTGTTTTAAACGTACTAAGCATGTTTGGCTATTACAAGGGAAAACCCTATCCCCTGGCTTGTGTTGCATTGTGTGATAGGACCTGGGTCTTATAATTGCATCATTTTTCCAAAAAGCATTGCGTTGTTTTGTTATATGCACTTGTATTCTTGGGAGGAAACCCGTTCCGTGTTATACGGCGTGGTCCCTTGATATATCTGATTTAAAGTAAAGTTTAAATAACTGTTTTAGTTCTCACACCAGTGCCATGACTGACCTGGAGTCTATTGTTTTAACCTAAACTCTGGGTGCCCTTATTTCGACACGGGCAGCTAGTAGTTTTGGTTTTGCTGATTTATATTCACAGGATCCTGCAGTTGGAACGATACTCGGAAAGCTCTGTATCCGCGTATTCCTTTCAGCTGTGTATTTTATTATTTTTCAGCTGCTATGTAATTTATTGTAGCTTCTGATATTTTATGAACTGTAATATTTATTTATACTCTGTATATTCTTGTAATCTGTTGGAATTGTTGTAATATACAATGAAATGTTCTTCTGTTTGCGGCCTTTTGTGGCTTGTTCTCGAACTATCCGCGCTTTCCTTACCAGGGAAGTTCAGGTCGCTTCAGTTGGTATCAGAGCTTTGGTTTACAAAGCTCAGAGAACAAGGCACATTAGAACCATACGAAAGAATTCATCAGAAATTGGATTAGTAATATCCAATAGGAATGACTCGTTAGAGATGGGATCAGTAGTATCCTAGAACGAGTGTGAAGAGTATATTTTTGAAATATAAAAAGAAAAATAAATTTTGTTTTGAAATTTAAATCGTATTGTACGTATTTGAATAATTTATTTTATATTGATTGGGACAATCTAGTATATGAAGATTTTGCATATACGCCTAGCTAACGTGTATACGAAGTCCCAAATATACTGGATAGATATAGAATCACATTCTAGACACCCGAAGATGATACTGATGATTGAGATCTCATCATCAGTATTTATGTCCGAGCTTCGAAAGTGTGACATCTATATATTTCCATTAGACTAGTGTGAACTAGATAGGGCTTATTGTTGTGATTTGGCATCAAAAATGTGGTTTTTGACTATATATCAAAATTATGAGTTTGAAATGATAATTCACTAATTGATTGCTGATTGTGTTGTCTGATTATTGGATGATTAGTTAAAAGTTGAACCATTTAGCCAAATTGTATCAAATATTGAATTGTATTGAAAATTGGTCGCATTTGCTTGCATATACATGTACATACATTGAACAGGTCATAGCAAGGAGGCTAGAGCAGAAGAATAAAATTTGTTTGCCCGACAAATAGGTACATGTTTACCATAATTTACTGTTTTGTTAGGGTGATGATGATTTTATGAGCTGATTGGCTAGCCGCTTGGCGTTTTCTTTTTCTTTTTGAGATCATAGGGCCTATATGGCAATTTCGGGATTTTCCCGGTGCTCCCGTTGTAGGGGAGGTTATGGCGAAATTTTTCGAAAATTTAGGGTGTTAGCCAAATTTTTGAAAATTTTGAAAAGTTCTTAGAAACTGAAAAAGTTGGAGAACTTAAGCCGTAGTGAAAATAATGAAAGTTGAGTTGATTTGTTAAACAACTTTCGGCTTCGTTCTTTTTCGGGGACGAAAAGTTTTAAGTGGGGGAGATTGTAACAACCCGGAAAATGCGAGCCAATTTAAAATTTTTATTTTGGCAATTTTAGCGAATTTTGATTATTTAAAATGAATTATTTTAAATAATATCGATGAAAAATTTATTTTGAATAGATTCGAACGTATATATATATATATATATTTGAATCGTCGTTAGAATATAAATATTTATTTTAAATTATAAAAGGAATTGAAAATGGCGCGGTAGTTCGATAATTCGATTTCAAATTTCAAATGAATGTACCGGGTGCAAAATAAACCGGATTTTAGAGAAACCAAAAATAATAGGATCTAATTGAGAATATCTTTCCAACGAATCCGAAAAATTGAAATTTCATAGCGGGAATCAAAAGATATGTCCAAATGAATTTTCAGAATAGTCGCTATGGAATCCAGGCCCTTAAAAATGGGAGTTTTGCAAACGACCTCGGATTTCGACAAAACCACTTGTGTTAGATCCGCGATGTCAGGTTATTGCTAGGTTTCAAATTCCGTAATTTTTTGAATCAACATGTGAGCGTGGCAAAGGAAAACGCGTTTGACCAGTTTTAGTTGATTTTAATCGACTGGAAAATGGCCATTTTTCAAACAGTCTCAGAATTCGACGAAATTAGTTTTTTTAGGACCATATCGTCAATACGAAGCTAGAAAACACTTTTCTGGAATTTTTCGAGTTAGTATGTGACCTCGGTAAATTGAAATGCGCGTTCAAATTCAATATATAGAGCTATATGTTGATTTTGACGAAAACTGATCGAAACGATCGAATCAGCTTATGATATATATCCCATTGTGTTCGGAATGGGGGTAATTAGCTAGGGGCGATAGTCATTGGGTCTCGTTTCGAGGTCGGATGAAAATTCAACTTTTAAAAAAAAATATTATACCCCTCCTCCCTTTTTACTCATTACCAGACTATACCCACCCCCGTTTCCTCAAATCGAGCACCCCCTAAATCACGCCGCCCTCCGATCTTCCATGTCGCTTACCCTGGCGCTGCCTCGAGCCTCGCGCGACCCCCCTCCGCTTCCAGCTCCTCCTCCTTGGCCTCCTCCTCCTCTAAACCGAACCCCGAGTAACCACGAAGACCCCAAACCCTAGAAACCCGTGCCGCTACCGCCTTGGTCCCACGCGCGGCCGTCGCAACCACCCACCGCCACCGGCGAACTCCGCTCCCATGCCTCTGATTGCCACCTGCACGGCTCGAGTCAAGAGAAGACGCCACTGTTCCGTTTTCAGATCGGTAGAAGGAAGAGAAATGGGGTAACGATTTTAAACTAAGTTTTTAATAAATATAAAAGTGTTTTTAAATTTCAGATTTGAATATAAATTCGCATGGAAGTTTATTTTCTGATTTTATGTATAAAAATATACCATTGTTTTATAGGATAAAAATATTTGGTTTTGATCATGAAGTAGCAAACACAAAGATTAGATTTTTAAAGTGGCAAAGATTAGATTTTTAAAGGGATAAAGATTTGATTTAGAAGTAAAAAGATTTGATTTTTAATTTAAATAACGAAGGATAAAAATATAATTTTTATATTACAGAAAGAATAAAAATATGATTTATATATATTGAATAGCGAAGTAAAAATTCAATTTTTATATATTGAATTGCGGAGTAAAAATTCGATTTTTATATATTGAATAGCGGAGTAAAAATTTGATTTTTATATATTGAATAGCGAAGAAAAAATTCGATTTTTATATATGTAGTGAATACGGATGACGAAAGTGATGAAAGAAGAAACGGCGGAGATTTTCTATATAAGAAGAGTCGTGGCGTTGGATTAGCTAATCTGTGAGAACTCCTCACTTTTAAATTTATTTCTAGTTAAAATATATACTAGGATGCAGACGGTGTTTAGTAGCACCCGACACCCGTCGTCCACAGACCATGGACGACTTGTATGCTTGTTTGTTTGATTTTGATGTGTAGTTGATTGTGTGATGTGATGTGAAATGAAATAAAATATTTATATAGTTGTAATAAAATATTTTATAGTGGAAAATATTTTATAGTTAAAAATAGAATTTTTAACATGTATCTGAAATGAAATTAAAATAAAAATAAAAATAAACAAATCCGACGATTTGTTTATATCCACACATTTGGCTGATATTGATTGGGACGATAAATTTTACACATCGCCCAACTGCACAAATAAAATCTGTGTTTGATTGTTTGAAATCCCACACGGGTATTGGGATGATATATGACGTACATATGACGTACACTAATCCCAATAATTAGTTGTATGTCGATCGATTGATTGACAGACTGTCATAAGCATTGAATATTTATATTTGATGCTTATACAGTGTAGAATGCACTTTGGATGATGGTTGATTATTTGTCATTGTTGATACATACATGTGTTGTAGGGAAATCCATAGAAATAAAATCTATGGCAATTGATTGGGCCTCATTCCAGTTTTGAATAGAATATTTGAAGAGAACTATTTGAATAAAATATCTGAAAAAGAAATATTTGAAATAGAATATTTGAAAATATAAATATATGAAGCCGTGTTGATTAGATTGATGCCATTTTGACGTGAACGATATTTATATCGATTTTATTCATTTTATAATGGATATCGAAAGTGATTTCAAAATCTGATATTTTGAATAGAAATGAATTCGAATTGAAATTGAATAGATATGAATTCGAATTGAAATTGAATAGAAATGAATTCGAATTGAAATTGAATAGAAATGAATTCGAATTGAAATTTAATTGAAATCAATTTGAAATGAATTTAAAACGAATTTATAAGGAAAAATTCAATTTTGATTTGAATTTGAAAAGAAGTTGAAATCGTTTTGAAAACAAATTTAAAACGATTTATATAATACGTTTTAAAAGAAAATCGATGAAATATGATATATATATAATGGCCTGAATAGAACGCGCCGCGCTGCAGTAGTTCGTGAATTTCGACCGTTGACTTCGTATGGATATTGCGGGAGATCCGACCGTCGGATTCCTAAAACCGGAACCGTTGGGTTCGTATCGAAAAGATCTTTCTAACGAATATTAGAGACTTGAAATCTAACGATTGGATTTTGAATTATGTCCAAATCAAATTTGGAAAAGGTCACTGTAAGTGCAATTCGATGGCCGTTGATGGAAATCGACTGTACGGGCCTTGATAAAATTATTTAAAATAGTAATAATTTGTGTAAAATCATAAGAAATGATTTGGGAAGAATTGGGATGGAAAACTCCATATTTGAAAAGATAAAAATAGATTTTTATCGAAATGAACTAGTTTTGAACTAGAATAATAATTTATTTATTTTTTAAATAAATAAATTGGTTTTGAAATGGTTTTAAAAGAAACCAGAATTTCCAATAATCGAATTGGAATGGATTTGAATCGAAATTGTCTTTGGAATATTTCGATGTTGGATTTCGTGATTATACAGATATTGTTATGGAATTTGAAAGATATATATTTATATCGTTATTTCCAATACGAGATTTTATTGGTCGTAGAATTTGATATTGAATATAAGCCGGTATATTTTCTATTCAGAGCCTTGTATTTAATATCAAATATGATGTGATTTTTGGGTTTATGTGAACCGTGTTTTAAATAACACTTGTTCTTTAACCCGATAATTAATGGAATGTGATTTTGGGTTGTCGTGAACGGTAACTTCAATAATACTGTTCTTAGACCCAAAGGAGTTAAGAAAATCAGAAACTAACTGGAGATTAGTTAAGTTGAATGGTTTCTGGGGTATTGATCTGATGTTGGTTTCGGCCTTCGGGTTTAATACTTAAGGAATTGCTCACTTGCTAATTTACGGTTAGGGACTGGGTGAAATGTGATGTGATTTTGGGGTTTATCGTGAACCGTGTTTTAAATGACACTGATTCTTTAACCCAGTCGAAGATTAAAACTAAGTGGAGTTTTAATGAATCTTTAATTAGATTGAAAAGATCGAGAATGGAGTATCACCAGTTTTACTCCAGACGGTAGTTAAATCTCTAGTTAGATTTGAACGTGAAAAGGTAATTAAATTTATCGATAACACTGTGGTGTTAGATATGAAGTAAGACCAGTTTTACTTCATGGGATAAATAGGTTGGGATTGGGAAATAAAAATAAATAACTACTTCGGTGTGGTTCACTAATCCCGACTAGTTTGAAGTGATATTCAAAGGAAGATTAAAGAATAAATTTAAAGGAATTTATCTTTGATAAAATTAATGGGAACCTTTCCCTAAGAAATGTGAAATTTAGAATCTAACTGTAGGTTAGCTAAGCAGAACGGTTTCCTGGGTATTGATCTGATGTTGGTTTCGGCCTTCAGGGTTAATATTTGGGAAATTATTCTCTTGTTAATTTACGGTTAGTGACTAATGAATTGGAATGAGGCGTATGTTGTGTTTGTGTAACACATGTTTATTATATACGCGAGTTATTAAGAAAGACCGGGTTTATCCCATTCTGAATAACTGATTCGACGTGGTGTCGAAGAAGAAGACGGTGGTTGAAGACTGGAGGTCTTCATGACGTTTGGATAATTACTGATGATCTTGATTGGCCCGTACACCCAAGAGGAGGGAATCAGTTGGTGATTGTCCAGACGTACTTGGGGGTCGATGGATATGCAAGGTATAAGGTGCCTCCGGTTTCGTTCAGACCCAGAACGGACTTGTAAATGGACTGTGTGTCTGACATCGGATTTCATTCTGTGTGACTGATATCGGTTGCATAGAGTGGTTTGCCTGTGTTGCATGCTAAGATGCAAATGAGAAAGGCTTCTGTTGAAAAGCAGAGTCTTGTGGTTGATGATCAAAGCACGGCCTGTGTGGCGTAGCTTTGTGTAACGTTGATTCGCGAGCCTCACACCCCGGTGGTGAACAAGAAACGGGAGAGGACCTCAGGGAGGGCATGCGTTTCCTTCTAGTTAGAAGTGGCGTCAGTGGTTTTACATGCCCTGAAGAGTTTGACTTATGTGGTTGTTGCTGTTGCGAGGCGCCTCGGATATATCGGTGACTATGTGAAGCCGATGGAGCAATTCGTTGGTTCATTGACACCCCAAAGGGTGGGGAAACGCAGTGTTCAGGCATTTTAATCCACATCGGTGGACCGGCCCTGACGATCCAAAGGTCACTCGAGCTCTGACCTGGGACACGGACCAGAGCGTCTCAAATCGGTAAAGGACTATCTTTTGCCTCGGTTCACAGATGGAAATCCAACTTCCAAATACGTGACATTTGCGGTTTTGATTGTAGAGCCTAGTATGGCGACATGGTATATGGTACCCATGCCGTCTATGATTGATATTTATGATTTGAAGTTTGTTTATACACTTATAATAATAAGCATTGATTTGGTTTAAATGTACTAAGCATGTTTGGCTATTACAAGGGAAAACCCTATCCCCCGGCTTGCGTTGCATTGTTTGATAGGACCTGGGTCTTATAATGGCTTCATTTTTCCAAAAAACATTGCGTTGTTTTGTTATATGCACTGGTATTCTTGGGAGGAAACCCGTTCCGTGTTATACGGCATGGTCCCTTGATATATCTGATTTAAAGTAAAGTTTAAATAACTGTTTTAGTTCTTACACCAGTCCCATGACTGACCTGGAGTTTATTGTTTTAACATAAACTCTGGGTGCCCTTATTTCGACACGGGCAGCTAGTAGCTTTGGTTTTGCAAATTTATATTCACAGGATCCTGATTTACAGCTGGAACGATACTCGGGAAGCTCTGTATCCGCGTATTCCTTTCAGTTGTGTATTTTATTATTTTTCCACTGCTATGTAATTTATTGTAGTTTCTGATATTTTATGAACTGTAATATTTATTTATACTCTGTATATTCTTGTAATCTGATGGAATTGTTGTAATATACAATGAAATGTTCTTCTGTCTGCGTCCTTTTGTGGCTTGTTCTCGAACTATCCGCGCTTTCCTTACCGGGGAAGTTCGGGTCACTTCATCAACTACCTCTTTATCATTGAGAAATGCATAAGGTGGGACAATGTTATCATATGGAAATTTTTGTGCAGCATTGGTATTGTCCTTATCTATAGTTGTCTTTGCTTTATCTCTTGTTTGTTCATTTAGTGTACCACTGGTCATCCATCATAACAGCCAGTAATGCTAGGGTCAAATTGGGTTACTAAAATGTGACCATTTGACTTACTATTGATGGATGAAACTAACACAATGTCACTATTGCTACTTTGCTTTCCTTGAGAAATTCCATTGGAGGTTTGAGTTACATCTTTACCATTTTGCCCATTCTCATTGCACTACGACTAAATATGATATTAATAACACTTTTTAGTAATGCATTACTATGAAGTGCTATTATTTACAATTGATTATTTGCTTTTTTCGATGATTTTGTTTTAACCATATCACGGTAATGCTCCCTCGCAAAAATTGACGTCTTCCTCCAACTATTATTTTCATTCTCCCTCTAACTTCACGAACCATTTTCATTCTCCCTCCAAACCATTTTACTTTTCCCCTCCTTCCGAAATCGTTTCACCTCACAAAAAGAATAGGTCATTTCTCTCCAAGCTGCTCACCTGATCAAAGAAAGAAAACGTCTTCCATCTTCAATCTCCTCAACCGACCTGTCGAAGATAGGGCGGGTTCACGCGTTTTGGATCTAATCTTCAATTTAGATTTTTGTAAGCAAACCCGATTCTCATGTAAAGTTGTTAGTGATTTGAAATATTGTTGATTTGAATTTGTTGCTAAGTAGAGATCGCGATGCTGAACCAAATGTCATTTGATATTTTCTCAATTTGGTGTTTAAATTGAAATCGCAGTTCGGTGTTGGATTTTAATATTTGCATTCTAAAATAGGATCATATGTTTTTTAAGTTTGATTCTAGGATGTTCTTTTAGTGTTGGATCGTATGTCTTACCTTGTAAAAACTATAAGTTTGATATTTTTTCAAAGGGACGTGGAGAGTCGATAAAGGCATTGAATCCAAGTTTTTTTGTTATAAGGCCAAAATTATTTGGCAAATGATGAAAATGAATGCAATAGTGCATTTGGCAAGAAGCCAGGTCTTCATGTGCTAAACAAGTCATGGTTAGGAATTAGATATATTGGTTATTTTCTTTAGTGAAGGGTATGGATAACAGACGATAAAGCTTGAATAAAGAAACTGTAAGGTTGCGTTTGTTTTTTTTGGTTTGTTCTGAATCTGATTAATTAATCAGATCTTTGTATCTTGTTTGTTTTTTGGTTAATGTTCTGAATTAATTAAGCATTCACATATAATCATTCAGAAAAATTTTCCTTCTTATTTCTTGTTCTGAATGATGAATATGTTAATTTTGTTTTGAATGCTTAGTTAAACAAACAATTATGTGATTATTCAGATTTCAACAAACAGACTTAAGAATTCAGCAATCAGAATTCAGATTTTACATTTTAAACAAACAAACCCTAAGTGCTGTAGGTTTAGAAAATAATGTTTTCCAATTTGACAAGCTTATTTCTGGTTACTGACATGATCAATCACTCTTATTATGAACCTTACAATCAACTAATAATTAGCTTATATGTATGCTTATTTTGATTGTCTATAGAACTTATTGAATAAGATTGTGATATACACGCTTTAAAACTTTAAAAAAAATACACGCAAACATGTAGGCATGGAAGGCTAAATATTTAGTATTGAAAGTACAACACATAATGTATAATGCCATGATCAGAATTTAAATTAAAAAATGAACCTGGTAAAGTGATATTTTGTATAAGACTGCTGTTACTATCTAAATGATAATATTTTCTCAAATGTTTCTAAAGCCTCTGTTGCAGATGTCAGTGCCTTGACTGCCATTGTTATTATCATTGATGTTGCAGAAATACAACTTTATGATGAGGGTAATGGAGAAGCTATTCATTTTGTTGGGGGTAGTTTCATTGATTTGATCTCAGTAGTTGATGTTGTTGGAGCTTGTTCTGATCATTACAGTTTTGAATTCACAGTTAACCGACTTGATCCTTATGCTGGTTTTGTTTATATGCCTCGGTTCTTTGATGCAAGCATGGATATCAATGAGGTTGCTCTTTCTGAAGTGGATATTTTTCTGGGTTCAGTCTCAAATGCAGCTGGAGTTGTTTCTCACTATGTGAATGCTAGAGATCGTTCTTATCAGTGCAGTGTTGGTTCTTTGTTAGCAGAGTAACTGCTCACATCAATTTGAATTCTAAGCACCATTTTTTGGGGCATACATCGATTTGGATGAGGTTGGTCATGTTGAAGTGGTATTTTGTTTTGATTCATCCTCTAATGAAGTTGGAGATGTTTCTTACTGTTGTAATGGTTTGTTTTTTGTGATCAAGTTGTTTATTCAGACGTTAATGGTTTTCTTTGTGTATTTGTATTATTCATTCATCGAACTCGTGTGATTGCGATATGGTTAAAAACTTGGATCATATGTTTATCATCATAAGGATTGGGAGCTTGGCAGGTGCAATCCATGTAGCAATACATTACCTATGCTTGGTACAATACATTATTTGTGCTATTATTTCATATAGATTGACATTTGCTTACAAAAGCGTGACCATATGGATATACTTTCAAATGCATAAATTAGAACTTGAAATCAAGCATGATTTTATTATAGGCACGATTCCTCATATTCCCCCCCTATTGCAATATTTGTATAATTGATCATACCGCTGAGCTAAGTCACCCTTTTCCTAAGAAATATATCTTTTATGCAGTTATGTTAGAAGTCCATTGTACAAATAAAAAGAGGAATTATCAAAGTTGATGTTTACTTTGTAAAGTGGTGAAACATACAAGCATGTTTACTCCGGCCTCCTATTCTATGTTGAGCTAAGCATGTTCTCTTGTTTTAGCAGTAGGGGTGGACAATATGTGCATTCTTGTTCACGCTGTCAAGAGACAATCTCAAGAACTGCCTTTGGAGGGATGAGTAAGCAAAGCACTTGTTGAAGTTAGGCCTTCTATAACCCTTGCTAGTTTATCTGAAGTTCTAGCTACTGCTGTTAAAAGTTTTATTCCAATACCTACATGCTGCATTTTCTCTATGTTTGCTGCTTTGGCTGTTCTTTTGGACTTCATGTTGCATGTCACAACATTCACTGCTCTTATTACGTGTGCTCGACTTTGTAAGACAAATGCAGCAATAATTTCTGGTTAAAATTTCATCGCCCGATGGATCTAATAAAGGTGATCAGACAAATGCGGAAATAGTTTCTCCTTATAGGAAGGATATCCATGCGCCAATTCTTGACATTATTGGAGCGAAAATTGTTATCAATGATCGTTATCGATATGTTGGGTGCCATGGCATTGCTAAAAATTCAACTCAGTGCTTTTTTTTGTTGTAAAATTTTTAGGACCGCAACTGAGTTTTGTGTGCATATATCACGTTCATTCTCAATAAGCCGTGGAGATAGAAGAAATCGTGCCAAAGATGCTTTAAGTACGATGGGCACTTCCATTTTCAGTGGAATCACACCAACAAAGCTAGTTGGTCCTACTTTTTGCAAAATCAAAAAACTTTGTGATATATATTTTCAAATGTATCTTTGTAGGATGTAATAAGGTTAGAAAATTAGGAGGAGAACAATGATCTTAGCTTGCCTGTACACAAAGTTTTCATCCACTATCTTTAGCTGACCATTAACTGGTAGCTTTAGATGTTAGTAGTGTAAAAATGAATGCTCTGATACCAATTTGTAAAAACTAATTTAGAAGAGGAATTATTATGGAGGAGGAGGAGGAGGATACACAACAAATTTTGCTTTCTTTTATAATTCAACTTTCATTACAACACTCTTTTTTCTCACTCCCTCTCTTACAATACTCACTCTCACTTTTTCTCACTCATTCCCTCTTTTCTTTCTTTTTTTCACTTTCTCTCTTACATTCTTAACCAAATAACAATAGGCTTTATATAGATAACCTTACATGACCCTTCAACTTAAGAGACACCACATTAAACTAAGAGACACATACTTATTTAATAGACACACTAACATCCATAAGACTCTTAACATAAAGACACTTAGAATTACGAACCAACACTTACTTAATACTAGACACATTGACTCATAAAAAGACATGACTCTTTATTTTTTTTATCATTTCCCACTAACATATTTAAAGTTTACCCAACAAGACTCCCCCGTAAACTTTAAATGCTTTATTCTTTCAGGGAGGTTTGTATACGTCACCAGTTAGCTCTTTATTTTCTTCATTTTCTTTGACCTCTTTTTCATGTTCTTTAGCTTTTTCGACCTCTTCCATCTCAACATCCTCGTTTGCATATACCTCTTTCAGCAATTCCCACGAATCTTTCGCGGTTTTCTCTCCATTAATATGATTCCATGCTTCTTTATCAACGTTCTCACTCAGCACCATAAAAGCTTGAAGATCTTTCCTTCTCAAGCTTGTGAATGCCTCACTCTCTTTCTTCGTCATATTTTTAACGTCTTTTGGCCATTTATAGCCACTCTCAACAATCTTCCATAATCCTTTGGAGATCAACTCTTCCTTTTTTCTGTTACTCCATCTTTCATAATTTTCCTTTGTGAGAACGAACGATGAAAAGAATAAAAATATCATTGTCTCAACCTAGCTCCGATACCAATTTGTTGGATCGAAGAAGAGGAGAAAACAAATTTATTTTTTGCTGAATTTCTTTCTTTCTTTATTACTTTCACTTTCTCTCTTTTTTTTCTCTTTTTTTTTCTCATCACATAAATGACCACACCCATATTTATATAGTGGTCAACATGACCTTTCAACTCCAATAGACACCTTTTCATCAATAGACATGACCTTTCACGAACAGACACGACTCTTGACTAATGGACATGACACTTGACGAACAGACACGAATCTTCACGAATAGACACATCATTAATTAACATGACTTTTGACTTTAACGGACACGACTCTTCATTTCAACTGACATGACTTTTGACTCTAAAGACACTACCTTTTCACCTAAAAGACACTTGTCTTTTCATTTTATTATTCTCATTAAACTTGCATTTAATGTTTACCCAACAAGTAGTAGGATCACTCAGCTGCAACACCACAAAGACAATAAAAAATATAGTAATATTTAATTATTTATCTTATTTCTTCTTGTAGAATTTTATACTTTATCTGTGACGTTTTAACATTTTAAACTATATAACAACCATTTTCTTGGATTAGAGCGACAATGGTGATTAAACCTTGAAGAATGTGTTAGCTTGCTAATGTATAACAGGTAAAAATCAAGGTTTGGTCTTCTGATGTATAATTGCATTATAATACAAAATTTCCACTTTAGTTAATTTTTCATTTGGTTTTAACAAAAGAATCAAAATGGCTTTGATATTTCATTGGGTATGAAGAAGAATTGGGAGGTACGGTTATAAGAACGAGAAGAAGAAGATCTTGTAATAGAGCTGGGTATGAAGAAGAAACAATAAAAGGTTCGAATTATGTAATGTGTTCAAGGTTTGTTTTTAACATTTTTCATTGCAAAAAATAGGAACTTCTAGATATGATCCTAATTATTCCACGATTTTAATCTTTCAATTTCGAGAACATATGTAACTTATGCAAATACCAATTCTCGAACGATCGACAAACCCTTGAAATTAGTTAAGTGATAGCGGTTGTAATGTATTGACCAAATGAGTTATACATATGTGACTTGTTTAAAGCATTTTTACACACACACACGACACTGGGCAAGGCTTGATAGTTCACCTTTGTAATAAATGATGATTTAATCATGTGAAGGTTAAGTGATTAGGTTATAAGAATTTTGTAACATCTTGCAATTTTAGCAATTTAATAATTAATTAATTTAATTATTTTAATATATTGGTTTCGAATTTGGACAAGATCTTTGAGACGTAGTTATAATTTAATTTTTAGAATTTTACTATAATTTTTATTTTGGAAAATAAACAACTTTTATTTGAAGTATTTTACATCCTATATCAGTGTTTTTGGGATTTCGAAGAATAAATTATCTTATCTATTTTATTATACCTTTGGGATTTAGGCACATTGCTTGACATGACGGTATTTTCATTTTTGTTCATAGCAGTACATATGTGAACGGAATTGTGTTCATAGCATGCTACGTTGAACTTTATGACTTAAAACAAAAACTAAACAATTTGTACACGGCCGGGTGGGGCTTTTGATCGATTTGTTTGTGAATGTAAACAAACAAATTAAAGGGACAGGGTATATGCGGTATGTATATGAAACATTAACAAATTGTGTATTATATACTTGACCTTAACGTTAAAATGCTAAGCATTATAAAATATTTTTCTTGAGATGTTATCTAATTCTTTTTGCAGAACATGCTATATAACATATGGTTACATAACATGCATCACGGATCGGTCACAAAGAACCCAATACAAGTTTGTTAATTACCATACTTAAAAGACAGCTCTAAATCAATTATTCTAAAATTACACAAATATTACTATTTTACAGGCTCATTAGTAGAGCGCATCCATAAAATGCTAGAATAAAGTCATTACAAATTTACAATATATAATAACTGCAGCTTCATAATAAACTCAGCACTTACATGTTGGCCACTCTTTTTCCCGAGTTTCTCTTCCAACTTTCCAACATGTTCACGTGGCTTTAAAGTCAACACATATATATGCCAAATCGTGACATTGTACATCTACAGCAAAATGATGCTGGCGTGGGACTAGAGGGGTTTGATGAAGATAGTAGTGAGAAGACTAGAGGGGTTCGACAAGGTAGTGATGAATATTGGTGGGTATCGCAAGTAGGAGAAGACAAAGATCGGGTTCCAAAAACAGTTACAGGAAAAACGCGAAAATGATGCTGACGTGGGATGGTAATTAGATAATAGATTAGTGATTTATTAGAGTTTAATAATTTATTTAATTAAAGTTAGTTATTTAATGTTCTCTCAGTATAATAATATTGATAACTCGTTCATACGAACTCAAATGATGAACCATCAATCAATTTGGGATCATTAGAACGTAAGCTACACATTGGAACTAATTTGGAGCGATTTGGAGATCGTTACAGTTTTGGACAGAATTAAACGTTTGGTATGATCGATCGACCCTTAATCGATATTCAACGGTTAACGGCCAAGGTGGGTAGACTCATTAACTATAAATAATTTTTTTATAATATTATAAATGTTATTTAATATTGATAAATGATGATTGAATATTGTGTGATGGTCGTTTGGATGAATTGATTGAGATAATACATATAGTGGTATACAAATCGTTCGTTGAATAATAATTCTATTGGATATTGATATTTAAGTTGATTAACATCTGTGAATGCAGGGAAATAGGTTGGAGAAATCCAACTAGATTCCTCAATAATTATATTGTTTTTTTTCATATATTGCATTATATGATGTGATAAATAATCCGTTGTCGATTATTGTGTGTTTGGGAAGTTGAATAACATTGGCCCTGAAATAATTGTATTTAAAATATCTTAAAAGTATATTGAAAATGAATCTGAGTTTTTAAAAGGAAAAATCTATTATTTATTATTTTTGAATAATAGAAATTGAATCTTGATTGGACTAGAATACAATAACTTGTTTTAATTATTTTAAAACAAGTAGTTGATATATAAACAATGTTTAGAAATAAAGTGGGATCATTATTATTAAATAATTTGAAAATATAAGAATAGATTTTAAAAAGGGGAATGGGGATTCGTTTCAAAGAAACGATGAAATATTTCGATGTTCGAAATGAAAATAAAATGGAAATAAATCCACAAGGGATATAGTTGGAATTCGACTTTGTCGAATTACATATATATAATCTATTTTTAGAAATTATATATATTTGACAAGATAGTTAATAGTTGGTTTAAAATCTGTAATTTATAATCAAATAAGTAATCGAGATTAAGGTTATAAAAGAGATTTTAATTAAGAAGGAGTCAACTTGTAAACGGGGTTTATGAAATGAAACTGGAATATAAAATTAGAATATAATTTGATAAGTGAAATTATAATCGGTAATGATATTTATAAAACCAAGTTTAGATTGATTTAATGAGATTTGATTTCTATAAGAAATAATATTCATGGTTTAAAGTGAATAATGTTTTAAAAGCAAACATTGCAGAATAAAATGGTTATAATGGGAAATGGGAATATTTTCCAATGTAATATTGTATATCTTCTATAGTATTAGAAATAAGGAATGTGAAAAAGGGAATATTTTCAAACGATAATAATGTATATTTTCGAGAATATGGGAAATAAAAGTTTATAATATTTGAAATTGTTTCAAGAAGTATGGAGGACTAAACGGGTTTCGGAAACATCTGAGAAAAAGATGGAAAATTGGGAAATTAATGTTAATTAAAACGGGTCAGTGATTGTTTGATGCTTAGTTACAAATTTGAACGGATGTTTGTTTTTCTTTGGTAGTTAAATCACCGACTATCAAATATTTTCGGGCCATCGTTGTCAATATGAAGAGACCAGTTGGATTTATTCAAAAACCACTCCATATAGGCATAGGCGTTGCGAATCAGATTATACTGGAAATAATGAAGACGGAGTGAAATGCAAGGGTCGTTCTATTCTAGAATAATGCTTTTGGTTTGTCCAGTCCCAGGACAACTTGTATGGACAAATGTCTGACAGAGTACTCCTAACAAATCATACAAGACGATCTTTTCAAGTATTACGTCTGGTGGCGGAGGAATTCGTTTCTCTTAGCTTTTATACCTGTAATATTTTTGGGGAGATGAACTAGTGATTTAATGGGTTTGACGATGTGGCATTCAAAGTGAATGGTGGCCAGATGCTCTGAATATATAAATGTAGCCTCAAGCCTCACAATCGGGAAATGACAAAAATCGAGCAGACAGTATGGCTAGTTGGGTCATACCCAAGCAGGGTGTATTGTTACTGGTCTAGAGAAAATTCATTTTGTTCTTCTTTCGATTTTGTATCTACTAATTACGGTTGGACGACCGACAACCATGGTTGACAATATATTCGCTACACTCAAGCTAAATGAGCAGGCGGTCATGTATGGCCGGCTTACAAGATGTTCTTGTTGAACCCCAGTGTTTCCCCTCTAGAGTACACTTATCGGGAGGTGGTCCCATACCTTGTCATAGTTGGAATCCAATCTCCAATAAGACCCATGCGGTTTTTGATTTTGTACTATATATGTAGATCGTGAGATCCAAGTGTTCTACTATTTGGCTATTTATTTGATTAGACATTATTATAATATCACTGGATTTTGATATCAAAAATATTTTGGGTTATAGTAAGGTAAAAACCATCCATGTTTATGTGTGGGCTAGTCTTACTATCATCCTTTGCTTTCAAAAGAATTTTCAAAGTTAAACAATATGGTTGAAAATTACTCACACCAGTCCCATGACTGACCCAGAGTTTATTTTGTTTGTTTTTCCTAAACACTTGAGTGCCTAAAAATTTGTACGGGCAGTCAAGTGTTTTGGCTTTTACAGATACACTTGGAGGAGCTTGAAGCAGGACGCTTCACCGCTAGTTATTTTAGAGTTATTTCCGCTATATCAAATATTGTATTGTGCTCTGATGATGGTATATGATACAAAATTTTGTATTCAATGATTATGTTTTATAATATATTTTATTCTTTCTACTATGAGGTTCTAATATTTTCTTTGTTCTATCTTCTATTTGTTCCTTTTTCTTTAACCCTAATGACTCGAAATTCTGTGTTATTTGAGTTGTACATGTGTTGTATTAGTCAGCCCAAATAGTATGGATTTGCGGGCCGTTACAGTTGGTATCAGAGTTGAAGGTTAAGTGATTACCTTAGCTCTTTGGCGTAACTCAATAGAGATGAAGTTAGTAATACCCTAGATTGAGTTTGAGTATATATACACGAGAGAGCGTATTTGTAGATTGATTAAACTGATTTTATATTGTGTTGATGGGTTTGTCGAGTGGCTTATGAATTCTGGTCGATATGGTAGTGCAAACTGTATCGATGAGTATTTTTACATTCTTGAACAGATCAGTTATTTGACACAATATTGTTTTAAAAGCTGGGTAAATGAAATAATTTACCCAAAATATTATTTTGATAAAAAAAGAAGTATATCTTGAGATTATTCTAGCATATTGGATATGTTGATTATTATTATAATCAAATAAGATTATAACTGAGATGGTTAATCAGGATTCGTATAAGTAAAATATACAAAACCATATGAACTAAATCTGAATTTAAATCAGATTTGGAATTTAAAACTCTGAAAATTTGGGAATGGTTTGTAAATGAATTTGATATATGGAAATTTTAAATCCTGGATGAATTTAGAAATGTTTTCCTAAGTATTGTAAAGAATATTTTGATGTAAATTCAAAATGGAAGTGTTTTAAAATGAGTTTTGAAATAATATAGTATTGAACTCACTTTGGTTACTGGAAAATAATTCTGATGATGGATAGTCACATCATCGGTGTTCATTTTTGAGTTACTCAGTGATAGATTACTACCAAGGATATTGGTTTTGAATTTTTTTGAGAAAACAATTTATTATAAATCCTAAAAAGGAATACTGTTAAGAGAGTTTTTCTTTTTGATCATCATGTTTGTACTCTTTTGATTTTTGCGCTTCACATTCGTTTATGTCTGCTTCCATAGTTGAGTCTTTGCACCCTAGAGCTTGTATAGTAGAGGATCCCATTTTTTTCTCAAATCCAATTGGTGGTTCGGCTCGTTCATCTTTGGTTTGTAAGGATTTGAGAATAGCTATATTAAGTATTGAGTTTAAGCATAATGCTTATGTTTTTGGTTTCATGGACTAGGGGTTGATTCTAGGCATGGATTGGTTAGCTACTAATTGTGAAAGGAGGGGAGTTAAACTTTTTGGGAATACCCTCGAAATTTCGTGCGATCCTAAGGGATCAGTTTGTCTTAGCTACCTAGAATCACTTTATGTGTTTATCGACGATTTTCGATCCGTTGGAGTAGCCCATGAGTACGAGGATGTTTTGATTAGGTTAGGGGTTTTCCCTCTAAAACTCGAGATAGACTTTTGCATATGTCTAGTTGACAATACAAAGCCAGTTATGCGATTAACGATAGTTTTGGAGCAAGATTGGCGAGGATAGCCAGAGTCGATTAAGTACTCAATTGTTTGGTTATTTTGCTAGTATCATCTCACATAAATCGTCCAAATTCGGAGGAGGTATTCCTTGGGTGCTTGTATGATATTGGCTTAGGCCTTTGGGGCTTGTACTTGAGAGATGTCAAGTTCAACTAGGATGGTTTACGTGGGAGATATAGACCCTCAGATTTGTGACATGATGGATAAGCTAAGTAGAGAAGGGACCTCTAGTCATCTTAGGATATACACTTGGTATCATGGTTAACATCTTATTATCGTGAAAGGGTAGTTCGATTACATTGGATACCCTCTAGCACAGTAAGTGACCAAGGTCCTACCTTTATTAGTGAGTTGTGGGAATGGAGGTGAAGAAGCTTCGCAACCGTGAAGTTAAGGTACAGTGGAGAGAAGCTCACGAAGATGCAATTTAAAAGACTAAAGATTAGAAACACGCATCATACCCTTTTTGAGGGTATATCCTTGATCTCTCTTTTTCCGTAGAGTTTATTTGCCTGACTAGTCTCTATTTTTTAAGTATATCCTCTCTGTCTTATCCTCAAATAGAAGCCAATGGATGTAAACATGTGTTTGAAACATGTTATGTTTGATGGTTGCAAGTAGTTACTAGTGGTTGCTCGTGAGTGCATATACACACACATTAGGCACAAGATTGGCTCAGTCACTTCCTTATTACATATATATGTATTTGTGAAACTTGATGTGTTATTATATGGACAATGCATTTGTATGACTGATGGTGCACTCATGTAAAAGTTATAAAATACGATTAGGAGTAGTTGCATACATGATGGACTCATGGCCCTGACATGATTTACATTAAGGAGGTCAACTGAATCAGTAGACCGCCAGATTTTGCATTAGATAAGGACATATACACACACTATGCATATGATCATGAAAATCATTAGAAACCTTCCAAGGACAATTAATGCCTGTGATTGGATGGTTGATTAGATAGATGTTGGATGGTAGGATAAACATTCTTCCTAACTTAGAGATTTCGGGGACGAAATCCTTTAAAGGAGGGGAAAATGTAACACCCCGTATTTATCGGGAAATACGTTAAGTAACAACTCAGAGAATAATTAAATTGTAACAAAATAATTAAGAGAAACGGGTTACGCCATTGCATTCGTCTTGAAATTCTTCTTGGAATAGAGTCCAAGTTTCCGTAAAGAGGACTCCATATGAAGAAGATATGGCCTTCGGAAGTTATAATAAAAACCAACCCGAAATTCAAAAATTCAGATTTCGAAATTCAAAACAGATACCCGGGCTGGGCGGGAAAATTCCCACCCAGGACTTTGGTCGACACTAGGGTCGACCTGGGTAAACAGGTCGACGCTAGGGTCGACCTCCCCCCTTTTCCAGATCTGGAGACAGATCCATTTTTCTGCACCTAGACGCCTTTCTGACCGGATTCGTGAGCTCTAACCTATTTAAACACCCCCAAACCTAGCTTTCTCTCCACACAATTTCATTTTGCCTATACTCTGCCTCTATCCTTATTAAAAATAAGAATGGCGTCGCTATCTGCTGAAATCTAAGCTAGAATTAGTGCATCTTCTTCCAATCTGAATAGAATTAAAAGATCAACTAATCTACATCAAAGGAAAGCTATTCAGCTTCAGAAAACAGATTTCAGAAAAACAAGACTTGCCTATATTTTGTAAGTACTGTTATATTTCTGATTTAAACATTAATTGGAAGTCATGGCTTGTAAGAAACTGATATCAGAATGGTTCTTGTTAGTTTATCTATGTGGATTCATGTTTATTCATGCGATTTTCCTATGTTATATTCTTGTGATGAAACTGTTGCCTATGATTATGACTATGAGACTTTTGCCTAAGACTATGACCATGAAACTGTTGCATATGAAATTATTGCCTATGACTATGATTCGTGATTATGAGATCGTTGCCCACGACTATGATTCATAACTATGAGACTATTGCCTATGACATTGATTAAGAAATTATTGTGATTAGTCGCCCATGACTATTGTGGTTAATTGCCTATAACTATTTTAGTTAATTGCTTATGCCTATTCCCATTGTTACAATTAACCAATCATGTTGGACCAAATCACCTATGCCTATTCCCTTAATTATGTTGGATCTCATATTTAGTGTGTAACTTGGCTAGTTTATTCCTATTCACTATTATTTACATCGAATCTGTTGGAGCCATTATTTTTGCATGCCTATTCTTTTATATCAATTCTTGTGCTTATCCCCTATTCCTTTTGTTAGTGTCATTTCATGACTACTTAGAAAACTTGTGAAATCATGTTATACGTATGATTATGATGCGGGGATTGGGCGTAGCTTAATTAAGTAAATTTGGCATAATAAATATGTTGGCAGAATCTAAATTGGCTATAATGGTGAATAATTTACATGCATATTAGACTTGGGCATAAATTGACAAATTTTAATTGGCCGCAAAGTATGTAATTGGCATGTAAACCAAGTTTTGGACATAAACGGTAAACTAGAATATTAAATCTAGTTTTGACATGAATTGTAAATTGGAATATTAATCTAGATTGGGCATAAACTGTAAAAGGGGAATATTAAATCTAAATTGGTATAAACTACAAGTTGGGCTAATTGATAGGTAAATCAAGTTTTGGGCATAAAATATAAGTACGTTAATTGGCATGACAAATGAATATGATCTAGGCTAAATTGATTATGGAAAATTTACGTAAATAGTAAATATGTAAATTAGAGAAGAGGAAAATACCTAACCCGAGGTCAGATTGAGTTGTGGTGTAAAACTGTCCGGAACCACCCGGCACATCCAGTAACCACAACAATACCTGTCTAATGTGAGAGGTTAGTGCATCATGCCCAGAAAGACCCAAGGTTAGACTGAGTTGTGGTGTAAAACTGCCCGGAACTGACCGGCATATCCAGTAACCACAACAATACCTGTCTAATGTGAGTGGTTGGTGCTTTAGTTAATTAATTAATTAAAACTCATGAACAATCAAACTAGAAATGGTGAGGTTAAGTAATTAAGGAAACACTTAACCAACTTAACATGTTAACAAGGCAAGATTTGTGGGGGTTAAGTAACTAAGGGAACACTTAACCATTATAACATGTAAACTAGACAAATGGGTAAGGTTAAGTAAATGCTTAACCGTTATAACATGCTAACTAGACTAGATGGTGGGGTTAAGTAAACTTAGAACACTTAGCCGTTATAGCATGATAAATCAACAGGGTTAAGTTAATGAGAGACACTTAACCAGTATAACCTGACAAATGAGTAAGGTTAAGGAACACTTCACCAATTTGATATGATGTAGGGGTGGGTTAAGTCAACATGAACCGCTAGATAACACTTAACCAATTTGACATGATATATGAGTAGGTTAAGTCAACGTAAACTGCTGGATAATACTTAACCAATTCAACATGACAAGTGAATGAATTAAGTTAACTTGAGTTAACTAATGACACTTAACCAATCCAACATGACGAGAAAGAGAACTAAGTAGTAAACCTTAGTTAAGAAGACTAAGTTGTAAACCTTAGTCAAGAAAACGAACGATTCAAGGAACTAAGTAGTAAACCTTAGTCAAGAAAACCAAGTAGAATACAAGGAGGACCGAACGTCCATCTGATCATGAAGAAGGCTCCAATGAACTCGGTTACGAAGCACGCGGCTTCGAGGGGACGTGAGGGTGCTCTTGGTATTCCTCTGTGAGGCTGCAGATGATCCTCCTGGGCTCACAGAGGTTAAGGTCTACGTTAGTAGAGCCAAGGGTATGCCTTGGTTGCAATAATAAGGCAACCTAAAGACTAGGATGGACCAGCATGATTCGGCGAGACCAGTGTTTTCCCTATGATAGCAACTCGTCGTCTACCTACCATCTTGAGTCAGTCGAGATACGTGAAGCGGAAAGGCGGAGAACTCCAACAGACCATATACTTGCTATCTAGTTATGGGTGAGGTTGGCCCATAGGTTTGTGGGGAATAGAGGGCCTGCGTACATTTCTCATTCTTGATTTTCTTGGGTTCCTTTCATTTGTTAGTTGAGGGAGGGGTCTAGTGGGACCATAGCCACCGTAAAAGCAGACCTTAGCATCTACAATCGGCAGATATCTGAAAGCTCCCGACCGAATTCCGTGTTTCTTGACTAGCCCTGCCACGGGACTCGAGCCGCATATATAGAGGACATGTGTATCTAGACATCGATAACGATTCACGACACATACATGGGGAAAGTCTAGGAACATATGCCACTCTGGGTAGTGTGTCCTAGACTAGGGGGCATCGTTCGATAGGTAACATAATCTCTTGTTGGACCTAGGTCGTGTAAACCCTGAATCCGAGAAGAGTTCAATAGGAAGCATAAACCTCAGTGGCCCTGGGTAGCGTAAATCCTGGTTGAATCTAGGAAGCGTTCGATAAGTAAAACCTAGTTGGATCTAGGTAACACTCGATGGATAAGGGACTGCATACACAATAAAAAGGGGATCATTTTATCATGAACACACGGTGCTAGTTGAAACATTCCATAGTGGGTGCAGAGAAATAGAAGTGGATGCGATAGCCAATTCCGTTAATCTTACCTTGTCTTGTTTTAGGATTATCTTATCACTATGGTATGGTTCTAAGTTCAATTTGTTCATGTCATAGTCCTTTTCTTGTTTACATGCTGAAGTATAACTGGACTTACCAGACTTATGTCTGACCTAGTTTGTTTTCACCTCTTTTCTTCCGTTTTCTCCCCCAGGTAGCCAGGGTGGGAATAGCTCAGCTCATTTTTGGACCGTTACTCTTTCCGAGCTTGAAGATTCTTTGACGCATTGCTTTGAACTCGATTTTCTACTGCTATGGCTGGCTTATGCTTTATTGGAGAATATCATTGTCAGTTTATGCTTCTTTATTTTAAACAAGATAGATGCTTTGTTTTAATAAGTATTGGTGTTGTAAAACAATCCTTGTACAAGCTGTGTTTTAATCAATAAAGGTTATTTATTTTCCGCTGCTTTATTTGTCTGTCTTGTAATTTTTCTACAACTTGTACCAAAAATGCTCCACCGAAGTTAAGGCATTCCCTTTGTGAGTGACCTTAACGGAGGTGGGGTGTTACAGGAAACAAAATTTTATAATATTCGAAAATGTTTCAAGAATTATGGAGGACTAAATGGGTTGAAAAAGATGGTAAATTGGGAAATTAATGTTAATTAAAATGGGTTAGTTATTGTTTGATGCTTAGTTATAAATTTTAATGGATGTTTGTTTTTCTTTGGTAGTTAAATCACCGACTATCAAATATTTTCGGACCATCGTTGTCAATGCGGAGAGACCCGTTGGATTTATTCAAAAACCACTCCGTATAAGCATAGGTGTTGCGAATCAGATTATGCTGGAGATAATTGAAGACGGAGTGAAATGCAAGGGTCGTTCTCTTACAGAATAATGCTTTCGGTTTGTCCAGTCCCAGGATAACTTGTATGGACGAATGTCTGAAATAGTACTCCTAACAAATCACACAAGATGATCTTTTCAATTATTGCATCTAGTGGCGGAGGAATTCGTTTCTCTTAGCTTTTATATCCGTAATATTTTTGGGGAGATGAACTAGTGATTTGATGGGTTTGACGATGTGGCATTCAAAGTGAATGGTGGCCAGATGTTCTGAATATATAAATGTAGCCTTAAGCCTCACAACCAGGAAATGAAAAAAATCGGGCAGGCGGCATGGCTAGTTGGGTCATACCCAAGCAGGGTGTATTATCACTGGTCTAGAGAAAATTCATTTTGTTCTTCTTTCGATTCTATATCTACGGATTACGGTAGGACGACCGACAAGTCATGGGTGACAATATATTCGCTACACTCAAACTAAATGAGTAGGCGGTCATGTGTGGACGGATTACAAGATGTTCTTGCTGAACCCCAGTGTATCCCCTCTAGAGTACATTGATCGAGAGGTGGTCCCATACCTTGTCATAGCTGGAATCCAATCTCCAATAAGCGCGCTGCGATTTTTAATTTTATACTATATATATAGAGCATCAGATGCAAGCATGCTACTATTTGGTTATTTATTTGATTAGACATTATTATAATACCACTGGATTTTGATATCAATTTTTTTTTGGGTTATAGTAAGGTAAAAACCGTCCATGTTTATGTGTGGGCTGGTCTTACTATTGTCCTTTGCTTTGAAAAGGATTTTCAAAGTTAAACAATATGGTTGGAGTTTACTCCCACCAGTCCCATGACTGACCCAGAGTTTATTTTGTTTGTTTTTCCTAAACACTTTGATGCCCAGATTTGTATGGGTAGTCAAGTGTTTCAGGCTTTTACAGATACACTTAGAGGAGGTTGAAGCAGGAGGCTTCACCACTAGTTATTTTAGAGTTATTTCCATTGTATCAAATATTGTATTGTGCTCTGATGATGGCATGCATATACAATACAAAATTTTGTATTCAAAGATTATGTTATATAATATATTTTATTCATTCCGCTATGAGGTTCTGGTGTTTTCTTTGTTCTATCTTTTATCTTTTTCTTTTTTTTAACTCTAATGACTTGTAATTTGTGTTATTTGGGTTGGACGTGTGTTGTATTAATCAGGTCTGATAGTATGGATTTGCATGCCATTACAAATTTAGTAGTACAACGTTGTAAGTAACTGAGTGTATTCTATATTTTCTTACCTAAACTATTACTTAATAGGATTTGAATTAAAACAAATTTAATGGAAAGAGAGGTAACAGGCTGGTGGCCAACCATCCATGGCAAAAAAGTTTATTACTTTCCTCTTTTCATTTCATTAATTATTCAAAATAATTATGAAAACTTCAAAGAGCTTCAAGGGTGATTGCGTCTTTAACTAGAAGAGAAAGAAAAGGATCAAACATAAGGGAGCTAAAAGCATCAACAAACTAAGAAATCTACTGAAGTAATATATTCATTAATATCATTTTTTTCTTTCTTTCTAATTTCCTATCACTGGAATTAATTGACACGACCCGAACTTCCCCGTAAAGGAAAGCACAGATTGCGTTGAGGACAAGACAAAATAGAATGCAAACAGAAGAACATTTCATTGTTATTACAACAATTCTATCAGATACAAGAATATACAGAGTATAAATGAATATCATACATTCGATAAATATCATAGGTTACAATAAAATACATAGCAGCGGAAAATAATACAAAACACAACTGAAAGTAATACACGGATACAGAGCTTTCCGAGCATCGTTCCAGCTGTAAATCAGGATCCTGTGAATTTAAATCTGCAAAACCAAAACTACTAGCTACCCGTGTGGAAAATAAAGGCACCCAGAGTTTAGGTTAAAACAATAAGCTCCAGGTTAGTCATGTGACTGGTATGAGAACTAAAACAGTTATAATTCTTTATTTTAAAGTTCAGTAAATCAAGGGACCACGCCGTATAACACGGAACGGGTTTCCTCCCAAGAATACCAGTGCATAAAACAAACAGCGCAATGCTAAATAAAGAAAAATGAAGCTGTTATAAGACCCAGGTCCCATCACACAATGCAACGCAAGCCGAAGGATAGGGTTTTTACCTTATAACAGCCAAAGTATGCTTGATATGTTTAAAACTCATTATTTGATACTATTATAAGTGTATAGTGTAAAACAATTCAAATCATAAATATCAATCATAGGCAGCATGGGTACCATCTATCATATCGCCATACTAGTTCTATAATTAAAACCGCAATATCACGTATTGGAAATTGGATTCCATCATGAGTCGAGGCAAGGGGCAAGCTCCTCTCCGCGTTCGAGACACTCTAGCAAATGTCTCAGGACCCCACTATGATCCTTGGATCTTCAGGGCCGGTCCTCTCTTACTTTTGAGGATTGGCAATTCCTGAGCACACGTTTCCCAGTCCTAACAGACCTATATCCGAGGTGCCTCGTATCCAACAACCACACAGGTGAAAAGTATATAAATGTCAGCCAGTTTAAGCACTGACACCACCCATAGCTAGAAAGAAACATCGTGCTCTCCCTGCAGTCACTATCCCGTTTTTGACTCATACCGAGGTGTGAGGCTCGCAAATTCACGCTATACACAAAGCTGCGCCACACAGGCCGTGCTTTGATCATCAACCACAAGACTTTGCTTTTCAACAGAAGCCTTGATCAATTGCCACTTACGCGTGCCACACTAGCAATTCACTCCATGCGACTGATGTCCATCGATATACAACCTTTGAGCTCGTACGTCTCAAAGAAGGGCGTTAAGCAAGAGAATAAATTCTCCGCGGCCAAACAGATGTATATTTAATAGAGATCAATCAACACAGAATAAAATACAATGTCATACACACAATCCATTTACAAGTTCGTTCTGGGTCTGAACGAAACCGGAGGCACTTTCCTCGCATATCCCTCCATCTCCAAGTACGTCTGGACGATCACCAACTGTTTCCCTCATCTTGGGTGTACAACCCAATCGAGATCATCAGTAATCACCCAAACGATGTGAAGACTTCCGGTCTTCAACCACCGTCTTCATCTTCGACATCTCGTCGAATCGGTTATTCAGAATGGGTATAAACCCGGCCTTTCTAAATAACCCACGTATATAATAAACAAATGTTATACAAACACAACGAACGCCTCATTCCAATTCAGAATATTCTTTTATTCACAAAATCACATTCTTAGGGAAATGTTCCCATTAATTTTATCCAAGATAAATTCTTCTAAATTTATTCTTTAATCCTCCTTTGGATATCATTTCAAACTAGTTGGGATTAGCGAACCACACCGAAGTAATTGTTTATTTTATTTCCCAATCCCAACCTATATATCCTATGGAGAAAAACTGGTAATACTCCACATCTAACACCACAGTATTATCGGTAAAATTAATTGCCATTTCACGTTCAAATCTAATTACAGATTTAACTATCGCTTTGGAGCAAAACTGGTGATACTCCACTCTCGATCACTTTTCAGATTTGATAATTTAATTTATCAATTCACATTTTAATCTAATTAAAGATTCATTAAAACTCCACTTAGTTTTAATCTTTTCAAAAATCAACATCCTACCTTTAACTGGGTTAAAGAACCAATGTCATCTAAAACACGATTTCGATAAACCCAATTCACATTTGATATTAAATACAAGGCTCTGAATAGAAAATATATCGGCTTATATTCAATATCAAATTCTGAAACCAACAAATATCGTATTGGAAATAACGATATAAAATATATCTTTCAAATTCCCATAACAATATCTGTATAGTCACAAAATCCAACATCGAAATATTCCGAAGATAATTTCGGTTCAACTCCAGTCCAATCCACATATTGGGAATTTTTAAAATCACTTTCAAATTCAATTTATTTATTTCAAAAATAAATTGATTTTAATTCTAGTTCAAACTAGTTCGTTTCGACAAAAATCTATTTTTATCCTTTCAAATGTGGAACCCTTTAGCCCAATTTTTCCCAAATCATTTCTTATGATTTTACACAAATTATTGATATTTTTAATAATTTTATCAAGGCCCGTACAGTCGATTTCCATAAACGGCTATCGAACTGCACTAACAGCGACCTTTTCAAAATTTGATTTGGACATAATTCCAAATCCAACCGTTAGATTTCAAATTTCTAATATTCATTGGAAAGCTCTTTTCGATACGAACCCAATGGTTCCGGTTTTAGGAGAATCCGACCGTCGGATCTCCCGCAACGTCAATTCAAACTTAATGGTCGAAATTCGCGAACTGCCGCGGCGCTGCGCGTTCTATTCAGGCCATTATATATATAATATATATATATATATATTATATTTCGTCAATTTCCTTTTTAAAACGTATTTTATAAATAGTTCTAAATTCGTTTCAGAAACAATTTCAACTTCATCTTCAATTTCAAATCGATTTGATTTCAATTCAATTCGAATTCATTTCAATTTTATTTAATTCGAATTCAAATTCGTTTCAATTCAATTCTAATTCTAATTCGTTTCAATTCAATTTGAATTTTCGTTCTATTTTATTCAATTCGAATTCATTTCAAATTGATTTCAATTCAATTTCAGTTCGTTTTAAATTTCATTCAAAACGATTTCAATTCGTTTTTAATTCAATTTCAATTTAATTCAATTTGAATTCATTTCTATTCAATTCAAATTCACTTTCTATTCAATTCGAATCGAATTCATTTCAAATTGATTCAATAAAATTTCAATTTGAATTTTTAATCTAATTTAATTTGAATTTCATTTCAAAATATTAAATTTTGAAATCACTTTTCAATATTCATTATAAAACGAATAAAATCGATATAGATATCGTTCGCATCAAAATAACGTATTGCTAATCAACACGGCTTTATATATTTCAATAAATTCGCTATTCTATTCAACAAATGAATATTTATTCTATTCAACACATGAATCTATATTTCTTTCAACACACGACTAATCTCAACACATGAGTACTGTCAACACATCACTATTTTTGTTATGTAAAATATTTTATAAAATTATGGTATCTATCGTTTGATTTTTAAATCAGACTCCACCGTGAAGTAGTTCTAATTTTAAATATGATGAAGATGTAAATTTTATTATTAAAATATTTTACTCAACACATGAATAGTTTCAACACATGAATTTTCTTTTATAATATTCATTATTTTCCCGATTGGAATGAGGCCCAATCAATTACCATATAACGTTAATTATACGGATTTTATACAACACATGTATATAATAGCCACGATAAACAATCAACCATCACCCAAAATGCACCACACAACTGAATAAGCATCAAATATAAATAATCAACGCTCACACAGTCTGTTGACCAATCGATCGACATACAATTAAATAATTGGGATTAGTGTACGCCAAATATCATCCCAATACCCGTGTGGGGTTTCAAATCAACAAACACAGATTTTTATTTGTGCAATTGGGCGATGTGTAAAATTTATCGACCTAATCAATATCAGTCAATTCAGTGCATATAAACAAATAGGCCGATTTGTTTATAAATATTTATTTACTCACATTCACTATATTTATATTCACATTAAAAATTATATTTTTAACGATAATTAATTTATTTCAACCATCTACAATTTATTATCGATTTCACATCAACATCACAAACAAATTTCACAACACATCAATCAAACAAACAAGCCATCCATGGTCTGTGGATGACGGGTGTCGGGTGCTGCTAAGCACCGTCTGCATCCTAGTATATATATATAACTAGAAAAAGAAATTTTGAGTGAGAAGTTCTCACCAATAGCTATCCCAACTCCACGACTCTTCTTTTGTAGAAGTCTTCGTCGTTCTCGCCTTTTGTCACTTTCGTTGCCCGTAGCCACTACATATATAAAAATCAAAATTTTATATTGTTGCTATGTATATAAAAATTATATTTTTATACTACTACTACATAGATAAAATTCCATTTTTACACTGCTACTATATAGATAAAAAATCTATTTTTACACCGCTACTATATAGATAAAAATTCTATTTTTACAACGCTACTATATAGATAAAAATTCTATTTTTACAACGCTACTATATAGATTAAAATTCTATTTCAAAAAAATTAATCTTTTCTATTTCAAAAATTCAATCTTTATATAGTTAGAAATCTCGTCTTCTCACTTTTAAAAATATCGCCTCTTTTCTATTTTAAAAAAATCGAATTTCTTCCTAACAAAACCCAAATCTTATCCTAATAAAAATGCAAACTTTTTCCTAGTAAAAATCAAATCTTTTGCCTAATAAAAATGCATCCTTTTTCACTGTTATTTCATATAAAAAAACTGAAAATAAATAAATAAAATAAAGGAGCTTACTTTGAAATCGGACTAGGAGGGGGAGAGGTTCACTGCAGGGGGGCGCATCAGGGTGGAGGAGCAGCGAGAGGGGTTCGCGGTGTTCATCAGGGTGGCGGGAGGCTGTCGTGGTGGTTGGAGGGCGGTGGAAAGGGGGTTGCGTTTGAAAAGGGGGGCTATGGTTTTGGGGGAGGCTCGAACGGAGGCCGGAGAGAGAGGGGAAGAGGGTCTGACGGCGAGTGGGTGGTTGCGCCACCTGTTGGCAGAGGCGGGGCTTCCTTTGCGGCGGCGACGGCGGCCGATGTCGCGCGAGAGCACGATGGATCCACCCCTTTTTTTTATTTTATCTTTGTAAATCGTTTGTCAGAAGGAAAGTGAGGAGAGAGAATAAAGGGTAGGGGAAGAGAGAGATAAGAGGGGGCTATATATATTTTATTATATTTAATTTTCAAAAAGAAACTTTTTATTTCTACTTTGAAACGAGACCCACCGCCTGTCGTCCACAGCGTTTTGCCCCCATTCCGAACATAATGAGATCTGTATCGTAGGCTGATTCGATCGTTTCGATCAGTTTCCGTCAAAATCAACATATAACTCTATATATTGAATTTGAACGCGCATTTCAATTTACTAGGGTCACATACTAACTCGAAAAATACCAAAAAATATTTTATAGCTTCGTATTGACGATACGGTCCTAACAAAACTAGTTTCGTTGAATTCTGAGACCGTTGGAAAAATGGCCATTTTCCAATCGATTAAAATCAACTGAAACTGGTCAAACACGTTTTCCTATGCCACGCTCACATATTGATTCGAAAAATTACAAAATTTGGAATCTAGCAATAATTTGACATCACGGACCCAACAAAACTGGTTTCGTCGAAATCCGAGGTCGTTTGCAAAATTTCCATTTTTAAGGGCCTGAATTCCATAGCGACTATTCAGAATTTTCAACTGGACATATCTTTTGATTCCCGCTATGAAATCTTGATTTTTCGCATTCGTTGGAAAGATATTCACAAATAGATTCCATTAATTTTGGTTTCACTAAAATCCGGATTGTTTTGCACCCGGTACATTCATTTGAAGTTTGAAATCGAATTTTCGAACTACCGTGCCATTTTCAATTCTATTTATAATTATATATAATTATTTATATTCTAACGACGACGTATATAATATATACATTGGATTCTATTCAAAATAAATTTCTAGTCGATATTTTTTTAAAATAATTCATTTTAAATGTTCAAAATTCGCTAAAATTGCCAAAATAAAAATTTTAAACTGGCCCAGATTTTCGGTTATTACATTAATAATGAATGTTTCTCATGCTTCTTGTAATTTATGTGATCTGCAAATTAATATGATACTGAAAACACAATTACTATATATGGGTTATGATTTATAGAATTTTTTAGAAGTAAATAAATTGATATGACTCTGAATGATATAGAAAATGGTTAGAAATATGAGAGTACTTGTGTGTGTTATATATAAAACCAGGCTAAGACAATTTTCCCAAATGAGATCAATGGTGGTACTTGAGGAAGGCACTTTTGCTTTTTACAAAATGTTAGAAACGATGCTAGTTAGCAATCAAAAGTGAATTTATACTAATGCTTATGTTAGAAAAAACTAATACCTAGAACGCTGATAATAATGCAGCTTACCATAGCTAAGCGAAAAGCCTTATGTACGATTGATTGTGTAGGTAAGTGATGTTCGATTGATGATGGAAACCTGCAGTGACAGTTAGGAAAACAAAGACGAAGCAGTAAGGCCTTGGCAACACTAAAAAAATAAATGATAGGTGTAAGAACTTGGTGACAACCAAAACTAGACCATCAAAAACTACATAACATACACCTTTTTTTTGAAAATAAAATATTTGATTGAGTTATCCTTCTCCATTCCAAAATTTAATCTTTTTACAATTACTAAATGGTATACGTACATATCAATAATAATTCATAATACATGATATTGTTATAGGTACTCAGGTGAAGGTAAAATGCAGAACATGGACAAAAACATGCAGTTTTTGATGGCACCCCGGATGAATGATTTTGCATACATACACAACTTTGCTAACAAACAAAATTGTAAAAATCAATATTTAGTTGAACAACTGTATAGTGGATATCATCTTATGATTTTTTTTTATTTCGGAAGGCAAGCTTATTCGGAAGTAATGTCCTTCGTATGCATGTAGATCAAATCTTTTCGGACTATTTGATGGAAAAAGGATGACTTTGACCAGTTGAAGTTTTTAGTGATGCATTTGGTATTTGTAGACTTTAAATATGAATTATGTTTGTGTACATAAATTGACATCAATGTGAAATTGAAAACCTATGTATTTAATTTGGTAATCCATGGATTGAAATTATTTTTTATTAGTCGATACTTTATTTTATTTTCATAAATATGCGTTACATTTACCGATTATTATATTTTTTTTGTTCATATATTGCTTTTTAAATTGTTATGAAAATTCATTTGGATTACTATAATATGTTGATTTAATAGCGTCATATAACCATTATCGAATAAATATATTATAACGGCTATAATGTATTATAAATATTCTCACTTTCTTTCAGATTTAGATGTTTAATAGAGATAAGGACGAGCTGTTGTCTTTAATTGACATAGAAAAAAAATTTGCACTATAAAACCAAGCTCTTTTATAGCATCTTTTTTTGTGTTATAAATATTCATCAGTTTTTTATAACATGTCGATATACGACGTTTATCAAACTGCTATAACTGTTATTAATACCGGTTATATGTCGTTATAATAGACAACTTCTATTGAAGTGTTGCCATCTGATTCTGGCGTGACTGCTTCCTTATTGCTTTGATCAGTGATGTCTTTTATTGGCTCTGTTACTTTGTCAAAACATGATGGTCATCATTTTGACACACAATGAGATTGTTTTCTTGATTAGTGACTACATCAGAATTAGGTACATCGCTAATGTTGGTATTAGTGGCAATTTATGTGTGATGCTGATCATTAGATTGCACACAATGGCCCTGGTTAACATGAATGACTTTCTGATCAATAGTTGTAACACAATTAGTTTTGACATTGGAGATAACTAATTTTTCTCTTTTCATAGCATATTCTTTATTTCATTCCTCAATAATTTGAAATATTTCATTCGTACCTTGCTGCGTATCCTTATCAATGTAACTTTCAATACTAATCTCCCTTTCTTCAAGAGTATGTATGCACTGATCATTCACTGGTTCCATGTAGTTTAGGTTTACATTCCTAGGATATACAGCTTTGGATAAAGAGATACGTTTGAAATTAGTATTGCTTAACTTATTTTTGCCTACCTTTTGCCATTTCTGTACCTATTTGACCACATCTCTTCTGCCCATATAGGATCCCCTTTTCTGTACTGGCTTATCTTGGTTTTGCTCAACATCGGTCATTTGAGAGTTTGTTTTCTTTTTTGATTTCTCCTCTGCTTTGCTAGATGCTTCTTTCTTGTCACAAGTAGCAGTGTTATGACCAAAAACTTTGCAAACAGTACAAACATCGGGTTTCCAAAATATTTCACTTTGATAGTCTGAGTACCACCATCAAGCATCTCCACCAAAAAATCTTCAACCAATTCTTGCTCAGGGTTAACATCAATCAAGCATTTTGCATATTCAATCCTCTCTATTTTCTCTATCATTTCGTCTATGCATATTAATCTTCCTAATCGACTTGCCAACCAATTTATCCAGGATGAGACCAAGCAAAGACCGGTATTACTTATTTTGGAGTCATAAGGCTTGATAATAAAAAGTTTATTTTTCATCAAAATTGAACCATCGGTGAGAATCTTGTGTCTGTCTTTCTCCTTGGATAGTTGAAACAGAAAAATTCTTCCATCAGATTTGACTTTAACATTGCCTTTCAATCGCCAACTGAATTTCAGTTTCTGAATAACTGTCGTGTAAGAAAGTGGTTAATCGAGGAAGAAACCCACCAACGTATCAACCCAAACTTTTTCTCCTGCCTTAATGATTTCATCAATGTATTTCATGACATTGCTAGCGTAGTTTGGCATCATCTCAACGGACATGTACTTCCCCGCATTTTGAGGGATGCAATTGAACAAAGAAGTTCATACGCATTGATAAGGAGTGTCTAACTTTGCATTAGGGTTTGGCATTGCAGTTGATGATGATCCAAATGGATGTGGCGGATCGACGACGCAGAGGGAGGGTTAGGAAGAGGCGAGATTAGATGTGAGATGATAGGCGGCAAGCTCGATGTTGAGAGGGTGGGTGCAGAGTAAATGGCCATGATAACGAATATTTGTTTTAATGGTGATTTGAAATAACCTGTTAAACCTTTTACTTTAATTTGGTTTGAAACATAAATTCCCAATTTCATTTCATTTCAATATATTGGTTTACAATAAGTTTAGTTATCTTCTTAATCACTTGAATAAAATTCATTACTTTCGAAATTTATAAATTTAACAAATAAAACTTATATCAATTAAATCCTTAATTTTAAATCAAGTCTTTCCCTTCACTTAATTAAATCTTAAAATTAAACACTTCCTTTAAATTAAATTTATTAAAGTTATTATATTAAATTATATATCACAATATATTAAATTAAATTTTAATTTTAATTTTAAAATAAATCTTTAAAACTAAATAAATTTTTATATTAAATTAAAACTTTTAAATAAAATTTTATATAAATTTTAGTTATATTATATTAAATTAGTTTAAGTTAAATCTTAACTCTAAGTCAAAAATCTTAATCAAAATTATAAATTATTTCTAAATAACAAATTCAATTTAAAAATCATATTAAATCCTTTATTTAATCAATTTAAACTTAAATTCATAAATTAAACTTAAATATTTCAAACATTAATATAAACTAAAATATTTAAATTAAATTTGAAAACCAATACATAATTATAAATTTCGGAAAATAGTTTTATTAACCAACATTGTCCGTATACAAGTTTCTATTCTATAGTCATGTGAATCGAGTATGTACCATTTCAACCAATTTAATTAAAATTTTGTGTATATAACATTTCAACTGTATCCCAGTTCAATTCAAAAATGGTACAATGACTCAGGTATATATATCATTTCAGCCTATAGTGATTTCCTTGTCTACTGGATGATATTCTATATATAAACTAACATATCTAATATGTCATATAGTATGCCACATATTATGTCACACATATCATATATCATACATAGCATGACTAACCATATCATATGTCATTGGTAAACATTTTAAATATAACATAGCATCACATGTTGTCATATATAAAACTAGCATACATAAGATCATGTTTTGTATCAATACTAACATATCGATAATAGCAAATGTCCTAAACTATGCAAATACTTCGTTAACATTTCAAATGTCATTTGGTTTGCTTAAATATAATAATGTTAGTCGTGAGTGAGAGATTCTCACCTTTCGTAGCTAAGAGAAAATAGCTATGTCAATACGAAATACACAGCATCATCTCAAGCAATTTAGAGGAATAAAGTAGTTGGGTTTTGGCTAGTGGAGATGGATTTAAATTTTTATAGAATTTACAAAAAAAGAACTAAAATTAGATGTTTTAAAACTGATTTTGGATACGTTGGCTATCGAATTTTAAATGGTTGTAAATAACAAGATTCTTGTATATTCTTCTCTACAATTCAAAAAAAAGAAAAACTTGATTTTGATTATTTTGGAGAGAGATAAGAATAAAATAATAAATAGCATTTTGGATCAAAAAACCTGAGTCTGAAAATAGGTCTAAAAGATTTGAAACTTTGACACAGCAAAACACAAATTTTGAGAAGTGATTAAATTGAAAAACATAGCACTCAATTTCATTGAACCTGAAAAAAGTAAAGTTCGAGTTTTTAAGAGGAAGTTATGGTCGTGACCAGATTAGTCAAATTTTTTGAAAAAACACAGAAAATTGAAAAGAGGAGAAAGAAAATTAGGGCTAGGGAAATTGTATTTTGGGTTTGTATTGAAGAACGTTGGGTTGGTCATGGGGCTGGAGGGTTGGGTTTGCGCTGGCAGAGGTTGCAGTGTCTATTCAGGTGGAAGGTGTTGGTGTAGGGTTGGCCAGAAGTAAAGGGGAAGCGGATCAAGGTTATATATGTTAAGCGTTTTATAATTTTACGGTTAGGGCTTTATGTTTTGGTGCAAGCCGAAGCAAGGGGAAGACAGCCGGTCAGAAGTGGATGAAGGAGCTGGCATCGGTGATGATGGATCTCAAGGTGGTGACGATCAAGTATAGGGGTCGGATTTTTGAGAGGAAGGACAGAGGTGAGAGGTTAATTATATCATGGAGATGGAAAATATTAAGAGAGGAGATTTGTTTTTTGTATTTTTAGGATTTTTATTATGATTTCAATGGAGTAGCAATGGAAATGGATGTAACGACCGGCATTTTTCAACGATATAAATAATTTATTTAATTATTTAAATAATGGTTTTGGTTATTTACAATGCCCAGGATTAAATAACATTGAATATTTAATTAAAATAAATAATATAATAATGTATTTAATTTCTGAAATAGTCAGAAATAGTGGAATTCACAAAATAATGTGAATTGGATCATCTGTGATATTTAATTCAGTTTAGAATTAAATTAGAATAACGAATATATTATTTGAATGGCAGTTTGAACGTATAATTATAATATAATTATAATCGAGCTCGAAATGGCGCAGTAGTTCGCTATTTGGTGATTTGAACTTCAACTGACTATACAGAAGCCGTTTTAAATCGGATTTCTGTGAAACAAGAAACGTTTGGAGCTGGTGAAGTATATTTTTCTAGTGGAAGAGAAAAATCGGGATTTCAATGTGTAGATTTTGATTTATGTCCAAATCAAATTTTAGAAAAGTCGCTATGGAATTCCTTTATAATTTATATTGATTTATTTATATTTTAAAATGGATTTTTGAATATAAATCGAATATCGATGTAACACTGGATTTGAAATATCGAGTTATAAATCCCAGTGGAGCAGTATGATATTCTGTTGTGAATATATACGATAATATTTATTTTTATATATTAAATTTAAATGTTTTTAAAATATATTTATATATTTAAATGGGTTATTTAGAGCTTTAAAAATAGCCAGTTTTGCAAACGACCTCGGAATTCGACGAAACTAATTTTGTTGGATCCGCAATGTCAAATTATTGTTAGATTCCATGTTTTATGATTTTTAGAGTGAGTGGGTGGCTGTACGTGTTTTTAGAGTGAAAAACAGTCAGTATTTTGATGGTTAAAAATACGCTGTGTGAGCAAACAGAGTCGGAATTCGACGAAACCAGTTTTGTTGGGACCGTAATGTCGAACTGTAGCTGCATGTCCATTTTCGTAATTTTTGGGTATCGTATGTGATCACAGGAATTTTAGAGGACAAATACAAACAACGATTGCTTAAAATAAAATAGATTAATCGAATAAAAAATATTATTTCTATCCTATATAATACCTTTAACTTCTCTAAACCTAATTCAACTCATTCCACAGTCAAACTCACATTCCGCCGTCACAAATTTTCCACACAGCAAAATACTTTCTTAGTAAAATCAAAATAAAATCATATGAAATTATAAAAATCCAAATTCATGTATGTATGGATCCCTGGTGAGTTTCTCTTCGTTCTCATACAAGTTTTGAAGGGCGCGCACCATCCTAGGGTTGATCGAGGTTTCAAACAGTGGATTAGGGTTGAGGAATTCAACCTGTATGTGCATCGATTTGGATTTTATGGTTATATTTGGGTTCAGAGCAGTGTTTAGCATCCTGTTTGATTTTTCGGGAAGTTTTCGTGAAACAATTTGTCGATCTCCGTATTGGTGAAACCCGCGGAGACATGAAACGCGATCTGAATGAAGGGATCGAATAGGATGTTTCTGATATGGGGTAGAAGAGTTTGTGAAGAGAGTAATTTTAGTTATTTTTGTTTGATTTTAAATCAATGGTGGAGGGAGTAAGAAGTGCTTGAAATCTAGAAGAATGGTGTTGTGTAAATGTCTGAAGCATGGAAAATGAGGATGGGGAAGATGGATTGAGGGTAGGCGGTTTAAACGTGGGTGTTAGGCTTAGTCAAAGGGAAAAGGCCCATCTTAGGTTTTAAGTAAGTTTAAATTCAAATAATTAATGTATTAACTTTCATTTATCTTATCTTATCCATACGTTAACCAAATTCAGAGAAACAAGATCTATTGGGATCGTATGGACGGACACTACACGATGGAACTGACTGGAAGTACATGGGAGCTCGTACAATTTATAGCAAAATAAATTGTCCGTCTGAATCAAGCGATGGTTATCGTTATTAACGATGATCGTCCAATGTGAGTAATCTCACTAACTCTGCTCAGTTTATACTTTTATAAAATATTTTTAGAATTCATAAATAATGGTTGTTGATGTGTGTGTTGGCTGTTTGGTTGAACTGCTAGTCAGTTGATTTAAAATACAGATAACGACATAGATATAAATCGTAAATCAAATATTGATTCTGTTTATTAGAATATTTCATAGTAAAATGAAATTGATGTTAATTTTATTGTTTAACATCTGTGGATGCAGGGAAACAGGTCGGAGGGACCCAACTGGGTTCCTCAACATTTATTTTACTGTTTTTCATGTATTGTGTTATATGATGTGATATGAAATCTGTTGTTGATTTTATATGTTGGAATGATACCGATCATTGTTATATGGTACGTTAAATACCATAAGGAATACTGGAATGTTAAAAAGGAAATTTTCAATGTTATATTGAAAAAGAAATATTTATAAAATTAAAAGATTTTATAAAACGAAAACTATTTATTTAGAAAATAAATAGAATAAAAAGGAATATTTTATTGTAAATTAAATAGATAGAATTGAAAAAGAAATATTTGTAAACTATTTACAAATAGAATTGAAAAGGGGTATTTATTTGAAAGTGAATAGAATAGAAAGGGGAAATATGTGTAAAGGGAATAGTTAGATTATAAAAGGGACTACTTATAAAATCAATAGATTTTATAAAAAGAAAATATTTTATAAATTAAATAGAATTATAAAAAGGGGTTTAGTTTGTAAATAAATAGTTTATAAAAGGAAATACTTGAAAAGTGACTAGAATTATATAAAAGGAGAATTTTACATTTGAAAGGTTTAGACCCGTTCTTCGCACACGGGTATAACATGATATGGATTTAAAGCAAAGATTTTAAATAGAATCTATTATAACAGATAGATTGAGAAGATAAATTTATAAATAATATTTTATAAGTAAAAAAAATGTTTATCATTGGATAAATAGAATATATAAGTCAGGACTTATATAGAGAAGTAAGAATCGATTTCAACATCGATATTTGAAACTGAATAAACGTAGAGTTAATCAAAGGAGTTAATCAGTTAGAGTTAATCCATTAGAGATAATTAGATAGGGTTAATCAAATTATAATTAATTGAATATTAGTTATTCAATTAGAGTTGATCAAATATAGTTATTTGAGATAGATTTAGGCAAACATAGTTATTTAGGATTGTGTTGCCATTTCGTACGACTGCTAGCGTAATTCGCAGGGCTGCTGATAGCTTACGGCAGTCGGATATTTCCTGAGGGAATCAGGCATAACCATTGTGATCGCTGCGATCTAGGGTCAAACGAATAGAGTTAAATCGAATATTAGCCATTCTAAATAAAGTTAAAACAGACATAGTTATTCGAACATAAATTAATCAAATATTAGTTATTAGATAGGAGTTAAATAAGTAGAGTAAATAAGTTGAGTTAATCAAGTAAGAGTTGAGTTAATCGAGTTGAGTTAATCAAACCGAGTTAATCCAAATGAGTTAATCCAAAGGAGTTATTCGAAATAGTTTATTCGAATAGAATTAAAGGAGTTAATCGAATATAGTTTGTTCGAAAGGAGATTAATCGAATGTAAAACATTCGAAGAGAGTTAATCGAATGTAAATCATTCGAAGAGAGATTATCGAATATAGTCATTCAAAGAAAGGGTTATCGAATATAGTTTATTCGAAAAGGAGTTATCGAATAGATATAATTCGAAAAGAGAATTATACAATGAATTCGATTATATCGAAACTCGGGAAAGTAATATTTACTTTCCGGTTTTAATCAAGATTTACTTATTTATTAATAAATTAGTGGTTTAGTTATTTAGTTAAATTAAGGAATAAAAGTTATATTTCGAAGTTAGATATTTAGGAAGAAGGGATTATAACGCTATAGTTATTACCAATGTTTCAAAATAAAGAAGTGGATTCATAAATAGAATCCGAGAGTTTTCATAAGGAAGTTTGTTAAAGATTTGAAAGGTGAACTTTGTTTATTTCAAGGTTAGAAATGTTGTTCAGTTAAGGTCTGAGAGGTAATTATACCCCAACTTGATTGACTTCGTTTTTAAGTAAGGAGTAGTTAAGGTTCGATAGTGAAGATTGGTTTAGTGAATTTAGTTAGTCAGTGAAATGGTTTGAATAGGCAAAGCGATGTTTTATTTAAACATCAGTTTAAACCCGATAAAGAAGTTCGGGAATGTTTTTCCACATAAGAACCAGAAACGTTTTCTAAATTTAGAAAATAAGAATTTACAAATATATAGAAATGGGAAAATGGATAAATTAAAGATAATTTAATATAAAGAGAAAAATGTTGAATGATGACTGATTGATAGAATTTCCATCTGGAAATAATATCGTTGTTTGCACACCTGTTTTTCTTTGATAGTTAAATCACCGACTATCAAAGTTTTTGACCATTTTTCCATCATCAATACGGAGAGACCGGGATCAGGTTCATTATCCGAAACCACTCTGTACGGACGTTAGCGTTGCGATCAAATATTGAAGACGAGGTTATGTAAGGGCTATCCTATTTACAGAATAGTGCCTTCGGGATCAGGTTCATTATCTGAAAATCCATTTCATTCTTATATCTATGTTCAATGATGTCCCTTTTCGGGAAACGGTGGGTAGCTCCCAACCGTTGGGGATATACATTCGATACACTCAATCGAAATGAGTGGTCGGTCATGTGAGGGCCAGGTTGCAAGATGTTCTTGTTGAACCCTGTGTATTTGCCTCTAGAGATACACTCTCGGCAGGTGGTTCCGTACCTTGTCATAGTTGGAATCCAATCTCCAATAAACGCCCACAGTTTTGTTTGTATACTTTATATGTGGAGCGTGAGATGCAAGCATTCTGCTAGACTGCTAATTACTTGTGATTAGACATTATTATAATATCAGAAAAGTATCGATTTACAAAAATGTTTTGGGTTATCGTAAGGTAAAAACCATCTGTGTTTATGTGTGGATCGGTCTTACGATTATCCTTTCTTTTGAAAAGGATTTTTGTAAAGTTAAATAAAAATGATTTGAGTTTGCTCACACCAGTCCCATGACTGACCTAGAGTTTATTTTGTTTTGTTTTCCCTAAACTCTTTGGTGCCCAAATTTGTACGGGTAGTCAAGTAGTTCAGGTCTTTATAGATATACTGGGAGGAGCTTGAAGCAGGAGGCTTCAGGATTTTGTAGCCATTGTTATTTCCACTGTGTGTAAGTGTTGTACTCTGGTAATGTTATTATACTATTTTATTGCAAAGTTATTGTAATAACCCGGAAATTCTGGGCCAGTTTAAAATTTTTATTTTTGCGATTTTAGCAAATTTTGATTATTTAAAATGAATTATTTTAAATAAAATCGACGAGAAATTTGTTTTGAATATAATTAGAACGTATATATTTATATACGTCGTCGTTAGAATATAAATATTTATATATAATTATAAATAGAATTGAAAATGGCGCGGTAGTTCGATAATTTGATTTCAAACTTCAATTGAATGTACCGGGTGCAAAACAATCCGGATTTTAGTGAAACCAAAAACATTGGAATCTAATTGGTGATATCTTTCCAGCGAATCAGACAAATCAAGACTTCATAGCGGGAATCAAAAGATATGTCCAGTTAAAAATTCTGAATAGTCGCTATGGAATTCAGGCCCTTAAAAATGGACATTTTGCAAATGACCTCGGATTTCGACGAAACCAGTTTTGTTGGGTCCGTGATGTTGAATTATTGCTAGGTTTCAAATTTCATAATTTTTCGAATCAATATGTGAGCGTGGCAAAGGAAAACGTGTTTTGACCATTTCAGTTGATTTTAATCGACTGGAAATTGGCCATTTTTCCAACGGTCTCAGAATTCGACGAAACTAGTTTTGTTAGGACCGTATCGTCAATACGAAGCTAGAAAATATTTTTCGGGAATTTTTAGAGTTAGTATGTGACCTCGGTAATTCGAAATGTACGTTTAAAATTCAATATAGTGATTTAAATGTAAATTTAACGAAAACTGATTGTAACAATCGAATCAGCTTGCGGTACATATCCCATTGTGTTCGGAATGGGGGTGAAACGCTATGGACGACAGGCGGTGGGCCTCGTTTAGGGGTCGTATGTGAAAGTCAACTTTTTGAAAAATAAAATAATTAAATTAAAAAAAAACCCCTTCTCCTTCTATAACTTCTGCCCCCCCCCCTTTCTCGTCTTCATTTCGATTCAGATAAATTAAAAAAAAAAAAAGAGAGAGAGAACGGAGCAGCTACCGACGCTAGGGCCAGTCGCCCCCCCCCCCCCTCGCCACGACCGCCGGAGACTGGCGCCCCGCCCCCTCTTCTCCTTTCCCGCTTCAGCCTCGTCCGCCCCCTTCCATCGACCTGCTTTTCCCTCTCCTCTCCGACCAGTCGAACCCCACTGGCCACCGCGCTTCAGGCGCAGCCACCCCTCCCTCTTTCCTCCCCAACGACGCCCCTCCGATCAGTCCTCCCTCTCCCCCGTACTCCTTCAATCGCGACGCCAACGAAGACCCCGAATCGATGAAAACTCTGACGCAATGTAGCCTCCGCCTCTTCACCAAACAGCGAACGTCAATCCCCCCCTCCTCGAAAAAGGTATGTTTTCTTGTTTATTTAATTTATTTAATTAGAATACAGTGGTCTGACTTTGTTTCATTTTTATTTTATTTATATCGTTTTACCCGATTTTAATTAGAAAAAAACCTGATTTTTTTAAGTATTGAAATATAATGTTTGAAGGAGATAAAGATCTGTTTTATAACATTAAAAAGGTATGATTTTTATTTATAAAATTCAGTTTTTAATTTATAAAAAGGGTATGATTTTAAGCAAATTAAAACTAAGTTTTTACATAAGGAAAGGTCGAACCTTTATACTAGGAAAGTTTAAATCATTACGATAGAAAAATGTGATTTTTATATATTGAACTTCGATAGAAAAATGTGATTTTTATATATGGAACTTCGATAGAAAAATAGGATTTTTATATATTGAACTTCGATAGAAAAATGTGATTTTTATATATTGAACTTCGATAGAAAAATGTGATTTTTATATATTGAACTTCGATAGAAAAATGTGATTTTTATATATTGAACTTCGATAGAAAAATGTGATTTTTATATATTGAACTTCGATAGAAAAATAGGATTTTTATATATTGAACTTCGATAGAAAAATGTGATTTTTATATATTGAACTTCGAAATAAAAACATGATTTTTATATATTGAATAGCGAAGTAAAAATTCGATTTTTACATATGTAGTGGCTACAGCAACGAAGATGCGATAGCGATGAAGATTTCTATCAATGAAATGCCGTGGAGCTAGGATAGCTATAGGTGAGAATTTCTCACCTTTCAATTTAGTTTTTCTAGTTATATATATATACTAGGATGCAGACGGTGCTTAGTAGCACCCGACACAATCGTCCACAGACCATGGACTTGTTTGTTTGGTTGTGTAGTTGACTAGTTTATTTGGTTTGAAATTGAATTGTTTGAAATTGAATGGATTGATTGATGTGTGAATGGCGTGGGCCTTCACTAGACCGGGGATAAGGCTAGGCCTCGTCCCGTTTTTAGTATCGTGCCGTTATGCCGCTGAAATTTTCTAAAATATGTTAGAAAAATAAAGATATCATTTTATTTAAAGAATGAAATGAATAGAAATTCATATGTTGAAATAAAATGTTTTTATCGTTAAAAATATAATTTTTAACGTGAAGTGAATAAAATAAAATACTCATTTACAAACCGAACAGTTTGTTTATGTACACCTATTTGAATGACATTGATTGGGTCGATAAATTTTACACATCGCCCAACTGCACAAATAAAAATCTGTGTTTGATTGTTTGAAACCCCACACGGGTGTTGGGATGAAATATGAAGTTCACTCATCCTGATTAATTAAATATGTCGATCGATTGATTGACAGGCTGTTATAAGCGTTAGATATCTATATTTGATGCTTATACAGTGTAGTGCACTTTGGTTGATGGTTGATTATTTTTCAATGCTATTATATACATGTGTTGTATGAAAATCCATATAATTAACTTTATATGGTAATTGATTGGGCCTCATTCCAATTTAGAAAATAAAGAATATTATAAAATAAAGGTTCATGTGTTGACTATACTCATCCGTTGGGATTAGTCATGTGTTGAACGAAATATTTTTATAATAAAATTTACATCTTTATCAATATATAATAAAGGTTCATGTGTTGACTATACTCATCCGTTGGTATTAGTCATGTGTTGAACGAAATATTTTTATAATAAAATTTACATCTTTATCAATATATAATAAAGGTTCATGTGTTGACTATACTCATCCGTTGATATTAGTCATGTGTTGAACGAAATATTTTTATAATAAAATTTATATCTTTATCAATATATAATAAAGGTTCATGTGTTGACTATACTCATCCGTTGATATTAGTCATGTGTTGAACGAAATATTTTTATAATAAAATTTACATCTTTATCATATATAGAATTAGAAATCAACTGGAAAATAGATGAGATGAGTGGTCTCCTGGATAGTAATCTGATGTTGGTTTCGGCCTTCGGGGTTAATGTTCAGGAAATCGTTCTCTCACTAAATTACGGTTGAAGTCTGATTCAATATCAAATGATAGATACCTTAACTTTTATAAAATATATTAAATAGCAAAAATAGTCACACGTGGACGGTACTCATTCGTTGAGATTAGTCGTGTGTTGACAAAAAGAAATATTTGAAATAGAATATATAAAGCCGTGTTGAATAGTGATGCGCCATTTTGACGCGAACGATATCTATATCGATTACATTCGGAATTGAATATATAACGATTTCGAAATGAATTGAATATATAACGATTTCGAAATGAATTGAATATAAAACGATTTCGAAATGAATTGAATATATAACGATTTCGAATTGAATGAAATAGAAAACCAATTTGATTTCAATTGAATATATAATGAATTGAATTCAAATAGAAAACGAAACGAATTTAATTTGAATAGAAAATGAATTTGAATCGAATAGAAAACCAATTTGAATTGAATTGAATTGAATTGAAAACGAATTCGAATTGACTTCAAAATGAAGTGAAATGAATTCAAATTGAATTGAATAGAGATGAATTTTAAAACGAATTTATAAAAGAGAATTCAATTTTGATTTGAAATGAAATGGAAGTTGAAAATGTTTTTGAAACGAATTCAAAACTATTTATATAATTCGTTTTAAATAGAAATCGACGAAATATATATTATATATATTATATATATAATATAATGGCCTGAATAGAACGCGCCGCGCCGCGGTAGTTCGTGAATTTCGACCATTTATTTCAAACGGACATTACGAGAGATCCGACCGTCGGATTCTCCTAAAACTAGAACCGTTGGGTTCGTATCGAAAAGAGCTTTCTAACGAATATTAGAAATTTGAAATCTAACGGTTGGATTTGGAGATTCGTCCAAATCAAATTCGAAAAAGGTCGCTGTAAGTGCAGTTCGATGGCCATTGTTGGAAATCGACTGTACGGGCCTTGATAAAATTATTAAAAATATCAATAATTTTTGTAAAATCATAAGAAATGATTTGGGAAAATTTGGGATGAAAAACTCCATATTTGAAAAGATAAAAATGGATTTTTATCGAAATGAACTAGTTTTGAACTAAATTTAAAACCCAATTATTTTTAAATAAATGAATAAGATTTAAAAAGGGGTTTTAAATAATCGAATTTCTAATATATTTGATCGAATTTGAAATGGGTTTATCGTGAACAGTGTTTTAAATAACACTAGTTCTTTAACCCGATAACAAATAGAATGTGATTTGGGTTTGTCGTGAACTGTGTTTTAAATAACACCTAGTTCTTTAACCCAGTAAAAGGAGTTCTAACAAATCTGCAATTAGATTGAAATGTGAATTTGCAATCTAAATTATCAAATTTAGAAAACGAGCGAGAATGGAGTATCACCAGTTTTGCTCCAAAGCGATAGTTAAATCTTTAATTAGATTTGAACGTGAAATGGTAATTAATTTTACCGATAACACCACGGTGTTAGATATGGAGTATTACCAGTTTTGCTTCATGGGATGAATAGGTTAGGATTGGGAAATAAAATAAATAATTACTTCGTTACGGTTCGCTAATCTCGACTAGTTGGAAAAACCATAAATTGGTTTTAAACGACATCCAAAGGAAGATTACAGGATAAATTTTAAAGAATTTATCTTGGATAAAATTAATGGGAACCTTTCCCTAAGAATGTGGAATTTAGAAACTAGCTGTAGGTTGGCTAAGAAGAATGGTTTCCTGGGTATTAATCTGATGTTGGTTTCGGCCTTCGGGGTTAATGTTTGGGAAATTGTTCTCTTGCTAATTTGCGGTTAGTGACTAATGAATTGGAATGAGGCGTATGTTGTGTTTGTGTAACATTTGTTTTTAATATACGCGGGTTGTTCGGAAAGTCCGGGTTTACGCCCATTCTGAATAACCGATTCGACGATAAGTCGAAGATGAAGATGGTGGTCAAAGACCGGAAGTCTTCACATCGTTTGGGTAATTACTGACGATCCTGATTGGGCTGTACACCCAAGAGGATGGAAATAGTTGGTGGTCGTCCAGACGTACTTGGAGATCGATGGATATGCGAGGAAAGTGCCTCCGGTTTCGTTCAGACCCAGAACGGACTTGTAAATGGATTGTGTGTCTGACACTGGATTTTATTCTGTGTTGATTGATTTCTATTAAATATACATCTGTTTGGCGGCGGAGAATTTATTCTTTTGCTTAACGCCCTTCTCTGAGACGTACGAGCTTAGAGGTTATATATCGATAGATATCAATCGCATGGCATGAACTGCCAGTGTGGCATATTGAGTTGCATAGATCAAGGCTTCTGTTGAAAAGCAAAGTCTTGTGGTTGATGATCAAAGCACGGCCTCTGTGGCGTAGCTTTGTGTATAGCGTGTATTCGCGAGCCTCACACCTCGGTATGAGTTAAAAACGGGATACGGACTGCAGGGAGAGCACACGTTTCTTTCTAGCTTTGGTGGTGTCAGTGACTTACCATCCCTGACATTTATATACTTTTCACCTATGTGGTTGTTGGAATGCGAGGCGCCTCGAATATAGGTCTGTAAGGACCGGGAAACGTGTGTTCAGGCATAATTAATTCTCTAACGTAAGTGAGGACCGGCCCTGAAGATCCAGGGGTTACCCAGTGTGCGTAATCCTGAGCATTTGCTAGAGTGTCTCGAACGTGGAGAGGAGCTTGCCCCTTGCCTCGACTCATGACGGAAATCCAATTTCCAATACGTGTATTTCGGCTTTATTTGTAGAGCCTAGTATGGCGACATAGTGGGATGGGGCACTCATGCCGTCTATGATTTATATTTATGATTGAAATTGTTTTGACACTATACACTTATTATAGTATCAAATGATTTGTTTTAAACGTATCAAGCATGTTTGGCTGTTATAAGGTAAAACCCTATCCTCCGGCTTGCGTTGCATTGTGTGATGGGACCTGGGTCTTATAATAGCTTCATTTTTCGAAAAAGCATTGCGTTGTTTATTCTATGCACTGGTATTCTTGGGAGGAAACCCGTTCCGTGTTATACGGCGTGGTCCCTTGATTTACCTAACTTTTAAAATAAAGAATAATAACTGTTTTAGTTCTCACACCAGTCACATGACTGACCTGGAGTTTATTGTTTTAACCTAAACTCTGGGTGCCCCTATTTTCCGCACGGGCAGCTAGTAGTTTTGGTTTTGCAGATTTATATTCATAGGATCCTGGTTTACAGCTGGAATGATATCCGGAAAGCTCTGTATCCGTATATCACCTTCAGTTGTGCTTTGTATTATTTTTCCGCTGCTATGTAATTTATTGTAATCTCTGATATTTATCGAATGTAATTTATTCATTATACTCTGTATATTCTTGTATCTGATGGAATTGTTGTAATAGCAATGAAATGTTCTTCTATTTGTGTTCTGATTTGTCCTGTTCTCAACGTTCAGGGGTTTCGAACGGTTTAAATCGGTTTAACGACTGATTCAGATCGAGCGAAATTCTAGGCCGTCACAGTTGGTATCAGAGCTTTGGTTTACAGAGCTCGAGAACAAGACACATTAGAACCATACGAAAGAATTCATCAGATATTGGATAAGTAATATCCAATTAGAATGACTCGTTAGAGATAGGATCAGTAGTATCCTAGAACGAGTGTGAAGAGTATATTTTTCAAAAGAAAACAATTTTGTTTTGTAAATTTAAACCATTATATACGTATTTGAATATTTATTTATTTTGATTATGGACAATCCACTATATAAAGGCTTTGTATATACGCGTCATGAACGTATATTCGAAGTTTTAATATACTGGATAGATATGGAATCATACTCTAGTGGCCCGAAGATGATTCTGATGATTGACTAGTTGTCATTAGTATTCATGTTCGAGTAACGAAGGTGTGATATCTATATATTTCCATTAGACTGGTGTGAGAACCAAAACTTATATAGTTAGAACACTTTGTTGTGAATTGGCATCAAAAACATGATTTTTTGTATATATATCAAAATTATGAATTTGAAACTCTAATTCACTAATTGATTGATGTTTGTGTTGATTGTTTATTTGTTTGCTAATTTTTAACCATTTAGCCTAATTTAACCAAATTTTGCACTATATTGAAAATTGGTCGCATTTGCTTTCATATACATATACTTACATTGAACAGGTCATAGCAAGGAGGCTAGAGCCGAAGAATAAAATTTGTTTGCCCGACAAATAGGTACATGTTTATTACATAATTTACTGTTTTGTTTGGGTGATGATGATTTTGTGAGCCTATTGGCTAGCCGCTTGGCTTTTTCTTTTTCTTTTTGAGATCTGAAGGACCGGGGAAGCTATTTGAAATTCCCCGATGCTCCCGGTGCAAGGGAGGTTATGGCGAAATTTTTCGAAAATTTAGGGTGTTAGCCAAATTTTTGAAATTTTGAAAATTCTCAGAAACTGAAAAGTTGGAGAATGGAAGCCAGATTGAACGTAGAGCTGATTAATCAAACCACTTTCGACTTTATTCCTTTTCGGGGACGAAAAGTTTTAAGTGGGGGAGATTGTAATAACCCGGAAATTCTGGGCCAGTTTAAAATTTTTATTTTTGCGACTTTAGCGAATTTTGATTATTTAAAATGAATTATTTTAAATAAAATCGACGAGAAATTTGTTTTGAATATAATTAGAACGTATATTTTTATATACGTCGTCGTTAGAATATAAATATTTATATATAATTATAAATAGAATTGAAAATGGCGCGGTAGTTCGATAATTTGATTTCAAACTTCAATTGAATGTACCGGGTGCAAAACAATCCGGATTTTAGTGAAACCAAAAACATTGGAATCTAATTGGTGATATCTTTCCAGCGAATCAGACAAATCAAGACTTCATAGCGGGAATCAAAAGATATGTCCAGTTAAAAATTCTGAATAGTCGCTATGGAATTCAGGCCCTTAAAAATGGACATTTTGCAAATGACCTCGGATTTCGACGAAACCAGTTTTGTTGGGTCCGTGATGTTGAATTATTGCTAGGTTTCAAATTTCATAATTTTTCGAATCAATATGTGAGCGTGGCAAAGGAAAACGTGTTTTGACCATTTTAGTTGATTTTAATCGACTGGAAATTGGCCATTTTTCCAACGGTCTCAGAATTCGACGAAACTAGTTTTGTTAGGACCGTATCGTCAATACGAAGCTAGAAAATATTTTTCGGGAATTTTTAGAGTTAGTATGTGACCTCGGTAATTCGAAATGTACGTTTAAAATTCAATATAGTGATTTAAATGTAAATTTAACGAAAACTGATTGTAACAATCGAATCAGCTTGCGGTACATATCCCATTGTGTTCGGAATGGGGGTGAAACGCTATGGACGACAGGCGGTGGGCCTCGTTTAGGGGTCGTATGTGAAAGTCAACTTTTTGAAAAATAAAATAATTAAATTAAAAAAAACCCTTCTCCTTCTATAACTTCTGCCCCCCCCTTTCTCGTCTTCATTTCGATTCAGATAAATTAAAAAAAAAAAGAGAGAGAACGGAGCAGCCACCGACGCTAGGGCCAGTCGCCCCCCCTCGCCACGACCGCCGGAGACTGGCGCCCCGCCCCCTCTTCTCCTTTCCCGCTTCAGCCTCGTCCGCCCCCTTCCATCGACCTGCTTTTCCCTCTCCTCTCCGACCAGTCGAACCCCACTGGCCACCGCGCTTCAGGCGCAGCCACCCCTCCCTCTTTCCTCCCCAACGACGCCCCTCCGATCAGTCCTCCCTCTCCCCCGTACTCCTTCAATCGCGACGCCAACGAAGACCCCGAATCGATGAAAACTCTGACGCAATGTAGCCTCCGCCTCTTCACCAAACAGCGAACGTCAATCCCCCCCTCCCCGAAAAAGGTATGTTTTCTTGTTTATTTAATTTATTTAATTAGAATACAGTGGTCTGACTTTGTTTCATTTTTATTTTATTTATATCGTTTTACCCGATTTTAATTAGAAAAAAACCTGATTTTTTTTAAGTATTGAAATATAATGTTTGAAGGAGATAAAGATCTGTTTTATAACATTAAAAAGGTATGATTTTTATTTATAAAATTCAGTTTTTAATTTATAAAAAGGTTATGATTTTAAGCAAATTAAAACTAGGTTTTTACATAAGGAAAGGTCGAACCTTTATACTAGGAAAGTTTAAATCATTACGATAGAAAAATGTGATTTTTATATATTGAACTTCGATAGAAAAATGTGATTTTTATATATTGAACTTCGACAGAAAAATAGGATTTTTATATATTGAACTTCGATAGAAAATTGTGATTTTTATATATTGAACTTCGATAGAAAAATGTGATTTTTATATATTGAACTTCGATAGAAAAATGTGATTTTTATATATTGAACTTCGATAGAAAAATGTGATTTTTATATATTGAACTTCGATAGAAAAATATGATTTTTATATATTGAACTTCGATAGAAAAATGTGATTTTTATATATTGAACTTCGAAATAAAAACATGATTTTTATATATTGAATAGCGAAGTAAAAATTCGATTTTTACATATGTAGTGGCTACAGCAACGAAGATGCGATAGCGATGAAGATTTCTATCAATGAAACGCCGTGGAGCTAGGATAGCTATAGGTGAGAACTTCTCACCTTTCAATTTAGTTTTTCTAGTTATATATATATACTAGGATGCAGACGGTGCTTAGTAGCACCCGACACAATCGTCCACAGACCATGGACTTGTTTGTTTGGTTGTGTAGTTGACTAGTTTATTTGGTTTGAAATTGAATTGTTTGAAATTGAATGGATTGATTGATGTGTGAATGGCGTGGGCCTTCACTAGACCGGGGATAAGGCTAGGCCTCGTCCCGTTTTTAGTATCGTGCCGTTATGCCGCTGAAATTTTCTAAAATATGTTAGAAAAATAAAGATATCATTTTATTTAAAGAATGAAATGAATAGAAATTCATATGTTGAAATAAAATGTTTTTATCGTTAAAAATATAATTTTTAACGTGAAGTGAATAAAATAAAATACTCATTTACAAACCGAACAGTTTGTTTATGTACACCTATTTGAATGACATTGATTGGGTCGATAAATTTTACACATCGCCCAACTGCACAAATAAAAATCTGTGTTTGATTGTTTGAAACCCCACACGGGTGTTGGGATGAAATATGAAGTTCACTCATCCTGATTAATTAAATATGTCGATCGATTGATTGACAGGCTGTTATAAGCGTTAGATATCTATATTTGATGCTTATACAGTGTAGTGCACTTTGGTTGATGGTTGATTATTTTTCAATGCTATTATATACATGTGTTGTATGAAAATCCATATAATTAACTTTATATGGTAATTGATTGGGCCTCATTCCAATTTAGAAAATAAAGAATATTATAAAATAAAGGTTCATGTGTTGACTATACTCATCCGTTGGGATTAGTCATGTGTTGAACGAAATATTTTTATAATAAAATTTACATCTTTATCAATATATAATAAAGGTTCATGTGTTGACTATACTCATCCGTTGGTATTAGTCATGTGTTGAACGAAATATTTTTATAATAAAATTTACATCTTTATCAATATATAATAAAGGTTCATGTGTTGACTATACTCATCCGTTGATATTAGTCATGTGTTGAACGAAATATTTTTATAATAAAATTTATATCTTTATCAATATATAATAAAGGTTCATGTGTTGACTATACTCATCCGTTGATATTAGTCATGTGTTGAACGAAATATTTTTATAATAAAATTTACATCTTTATCATATATAGAATTAGAAATCAACTGGAAAATAGATGAGATGAGTGGTCTCCTGGATAGTAATCTGATGTTGGTTTCGGCCTTCGGGGTTAATGTTCAGGAAATCGTTCTCTCACTAAATTACGGTTGAAGTCTGATTCAATATCAAACGATAGATACCTTAACTATTATAAAATATATTAAATAGCAAAAATAGTCACACGTGGACGGTACTCATTCGTTGAGATTAGTCGTGTGTTGACAAAAAGAAATATTTGAAATAGAATATATAAAGCCGTGTTGAATAGTGATGCGCCATTTTGACGCGAACGATATCTGTATCGATTACATTCGGAATTGAATATATAACGATTTCGAAATGAATTGAATATATAACGATTTCGAAATGAATTGAATATAAAACGATTTCGAAATGAATTGAATATATAACGATTTCGATTTGAATTGAATATAAAACGATTTCGAATTGAATGAAATAGAAAACCAATTTGATTTCAATTGAATATATAATGAATTGAATTCAAATAGAAAACGAAACGAATTTAATTTGAATAGAAAATGAATTTGAATCGAATAGAAAACCAATTTGAATTGAATTGAATTGAAAACGAATTCGAATTGACTTCAAAATGAAGTGAAATGAATTCAAATTGAATTGAAATTTGAATTGAATAGAGATGAATTTTAAAACGAATTTATAAAAGAGAATTCAATTTTGATTTGAAATGAAATGGAAGTTGAAAATGTTTTTGAAACGAATTCAAAACTATTTATATAATTTGTTTTAAATAGAAATCGATGAAATATATATATTATATATATTATATATATAATATAATGGCCTGAATAGAACGCGCCGCGCCGCGGTAGTTCGTGAATTTCGACCATTTATTTCAAACGGACATTACGGGAGATCCGACCGTCGGATTCTCCTAAAACCAGAACCGTTGGGTTCGTATCGAAAAGAGCTTTCTAACGAATATTAGAAATTTGAAATCTAACGGTTGGATTTGGAGATACGTCCAAATCAAATTCGAAAAAGGTCGCTGTAAGTGCAGTTCGATGGCCATTGTTGGAAATCGACTGTACGGGCCTTGATAAAATTATTAAAAATATCAATAATTTGTGTAAAATCATAAGAAATGATTTGGGAAAATTTGGGATGAAAAACTCCATATTTGAAAAGATAAAAATGGATTTTTATCGAAATGAACTAGTTTTGAACTAAATTTAAAACCCAATTATTTTTAAATAAATGAATAAGATTTAAAAAGGGGTTTTAAATAATCGAATTTCTAATATATTTGATCGAATTTGAAATGGGTTTATCGTGAACAGTGTTTTAAATAACACTAGTTCTTTAACCCGATAACAAATAGAATGTGATTTGGGTTTGTCGTGAACTGTGTTTTAAATAACACCTAGTTCTTTAACCCAGTAAAAGGAGTTCTAACAAATCTGCAATTAGATTGAAATGTGAATTTGCAATCTAAATTATCAAATTTAGAAAACGAGCGAGAATGGAGTATCACCAGTTTTGCTCCAAAGCGATAGTTAAATCTTTAATTAGATTTGAACGTGAAATGGTAATTAATTTTACCGATAACACCACGGTGTTAGATATGGAGTATTACCAGTTTTGCTTCATGGGATGAATAGGTTGGGATTGGGAAATAAAATAAATAATTACTTCGTTACGGTTCGCTAATCTCGACTAGTTGGAAAAACCATAAATTGGTTTTAAACGACATCCAAAGGAAGATTACAGGATAAATTTTAAAGAATTTATCTTGGATAAAATTAATGGGAACCTTTCCCTAAGAATGTGGAATTTAGAAACTAGCTGTAGGTTGGCTAAGAAGAATGGTTTCCTGGGTATTAATCTGATGTTGGTTTCGGCCTTCGGGGTTAATGTTTGGGAAATTGTTCTCTTGCTAATTTGCGGTTAGTGACTAATGAATTGGAATGAGGCGTATGTTGTGTTTGTGTAACATTTGTTTTTAGTATACGCGGGTTGTTCGGAAAGTCCGGGTTTACGCCCATTCTGAATAACCGATTCGACAATAAGTCGAAGATGAAGATGGTGGTCAAAGACCGGAAGTCTTCACATCGTTTGGGTAATTACTGACGATCCTGATTGGGCTGTACACCCAAGAGGATGGAAATAGTTGGTGGTCGTCCAGACGTACTTGGAGATCGATGGATATGCGAGGAAAGTGCCTCCGGTTTCGTTCAGACCCAGAACGGACTTGTAAATGGATTGTGTGTCTGACACTGGATTTTATTCTGTGTTGATTGATTTCTATTAAATATACATCTGTTTGGCGGCGGAGAATTTATTCTTTTGCTTAACGCCCTTCTCTGAGACGTACGAGCTTAGAGGTTATATATCGATAGATATCAATCGCATGGCATGAACTGCCAGTGTGGCATGCTGAGTTGCATAGATCAAGGCTTCTGTTGAAAAGCAAAGTCTTGTGGTTGATGATCAAAGCACGACCTCTGTGGCGTAACTTTGTGTATAGCGTGTATTCGCGAGCCTCACACCTCGGTATGAGTTAAAAACGGGATACGGACTGCAGGGAGAGCACACGTTTCTTTCTAGCTTTGGTGGTGTCAGTGACTTACCAGCCCTGACATTTATATACTTTTCACCTATGTGGTTGTTGGAATGCGAGGCGCCTCGAATATAGGTCTGTAAGGACCGGGAAACATGTGTTCAGGCATAATTAATCCTCTAACGTAAGTGAGGACCGGCCCTGAAGATCCAGGGGTTACCCAGTGTGCGTAATCCTGAGCATTTGCTAGAGTGTCTCGAACGCGGAGAGGAGCTTGCCCCTTGCCTCGACTCATGACGGAAATCCAATTTCCAATACGTGTATTTCGGCTTTATTTGTAGAGCCTAGTATGGCGACATAGTGGGATGGGGCACTCATGCCGTCTATGATTTATATTTATGATTGAAATTGTTTTGACACTATACATTTATTATAGTATCAAATGATTTGTTTTAAACGTATCAAGCATGTTTGGCTGTTATAAGGTAAAACCCTATCCTCCGGCTTGCGTTGCATTGTGTGATGGGACCTGGGTCTTATAATAGCTTCATTTTTCGAAAAAGCATTGCGTTGTTTATTCTATGCACTGGTATTCTTGGGAGGAAACCCGTTCCGTGTTATACGGCGTGGTCCCTTGATTTACCTAACTTTTAAAATAAAGAATAATAACTGTTTTAGTTCTCACACCAGTCACATGACTGACCTGGAGTTTATTGTTTTAACCTAAACTCTGGGTGCCCCTATTTTCCGCACGGGCAGCTAGTAGTTTTGGTTTTGCAGATTTATATTCACAGGATCCTGGTTTACAGCTGGAATGATATCCGGAAAGCTCTGTATCCGTATATCACCTTCAGTTGTGCTTTGTATTATTTTTCCGCTGCTATGTAATTTATTGTAATCTCTGATATTTATCGAATGTAATTTATTCATTATACTCTGTATATTCTTGTATCTGATGGAATTGTTGTAATAGCAATGAAATGTTCTTCTGTTTGTGTTCTGATTTGTCCTGTTCTCAACGTTCAGGGGTTTCGAACGGTTTAAATCGGTTTAACGACTGATTCAGATCGAGCGAAATTCTAGGCCGTCACAGTTATGTTATATTATATTTTATTCGTTCTACTGTGAGATTCATGTTTACTCTTATTGTGTTCTTCTTCTTCTTCTATTCTAATTTTCTATCTTATCTATTCTCACCCTCTAACTTCTTTCTATTAATGATCAGGTATTTTCCGATGTCTGAATAGTCAACAAGGTAGTTTGTGTTGATTTTCGGAATCGAAAATCCCAGTTCGTTACAGTGGTATCAGAGCTGAAGGTTGAGTGATTACCTTGGCTCTATGGCGTGACTCAGTTAAGATGGGGTTAGTAATACCCTAGATTGGGTCTGAGTGTATATATACGAGTGAACATATTTGTAGATTTTATAAAAATGGTTTTATATTGTGGAGATTTATTGGTTGAGTTGTTTGTGAATTCTAGTCGATCAGTTTGATCCACTGTATCGATAGGGATTACCAAACACTTGAATACGATAAACCGACACAGTATGTTTGAAAGAAGGTAAATGAGATAATTTTACCCAAAGTATATTTCGATATAAAGAAAATATTTATATTCGAATGATTATAGTATGTTGGATGTGTTGGTTGATTATAATGGAAATGGTTATATAAATAATCAATTTGAGTTCGTAAAATATAAAAGCAGATCAATTAAATCTGAATTAAATCAGAATTGGAACTAAAATTCTGAAACTAGGGGAAAAGTGTTTGTAAGTGGATTTGAGTTAAGTATAAGGAATTTTAAGATCCTGAGAGATTTTAAATTCTTTTACGAGCATTGTGTTTGGTATTTTGAAATAGATTTCAAAATAAAAATGTTTAAATATGGTTTTGATAAGTGATATAGTATTGAACTCACTTCGATAGCTAGGAAATAACTCTGATGATGCTGGCCACATCATCAGTGTTCATTTTCGAGTCCTAAGTGACGGATTACTACCAAAGAGATTGTTTTTGAATTGTTTTGGGGAAAAAGGAAGTTGTTTTGAATCCCGAAAGGGAATAATTTATTTTAGAAAAACTAAACTGTTTAAATTCCCCAGGAAGATAGTATGAATTAAAAACAAATTAAAGAAATTGGTGAAAGCGAATATGAATTGAATTGAAATCAATTAACTGGGAATTGAACTAGAATATAATATATCAAGTGGAATCAATTTGAAAGGTGATATAGAATCTGAAATGGTATTGGATTGGAGGGTTAGGAGTTTGGAATCAAGAATGAAACTTGAGTTTGAAATGGTAATTGGCTTGTTTAAGCGAATAGCGGTGTTGAGGATAAATTGATCAGAGGTTGATTGGGATGACTTTGGTATATACTAAATTGGCAGCAGAATAAAAGGATTTAATGATATGCCCAACAAAAAGGTACACATTTATTTTTATGGATTTGGTGATTTATGGGCAGATTTGGTGAACCGCTTGGCTGGTTGATTTTCTTTTGGATTGGAGAAGGCCTAGAGAGGCGAGTTGGGTTTGAACTATTGACCGGTACAAAGGAGGTGCTGGCAAATTTTTCGAAAATTTCAGGTGTAAGAAAATTTTCAGGATTTTGGAAATTATCATTGATAAGATGTAACGAAAAGGAATTTCGCTCGATCCGAATCAGTCACTAAACCGACCAAGACCGTACGAAATGCCTGATTGTTTTGAGAACATGACAAAATAGAACGCAGACGGAAGAACATTTCGTTGTATATTACAACAATTCCATCAGATTACAAGAATACACAGAGTATAAATAAATAAATATTACACAGAAATATCAGAGATTTAAATTACATTTAAATACATCGCAGCGGAAATAATACAAAACACAACTAGAAGGAGATATACGGATACAAAGCTTTCCGGATATCGTTCCAGCTGTAAATCAGGATCCTGTGAATATAAATCTGCAAAACCAAAACTACTAGCTGCCCGTGTCAAAATAAGGGCACCCAGAGTTTAGGTAAAAACAATAAACTCCAGGTCAGTCATGGGACTGGTGTGAGAACTAAAACAGTTATTAATCTTTATTTTTAAAGTTAGGTAAATCAAGGGACCACCCAGTATAACACTGAACGGGTTTCCTCCCAAGAATACCAGTGCATAAAACAACAGCGCAATGCTAAATAAAGAAAAATGAAGCTATTATAAGACCCATGTCCTATCACACAATGCAACGCAAGCCGGGGGATAGGGTTTTCCCTTATAATAGCCAAACATGCTTAGTACGTTTTAAAACAAATCATTTGATACTATTATAAGTGCATAGTGTATAAAACAACTTCAAATCATAAGTATCAATCATAGGCGGCATAAGCGCCCCATCCCACTATGTCGCCATACTAGGCTCTACAAATAAAACCGCAAATGTCACGTATTTGGAAATTGGATTTCCGTCTGTGAACCGAGGAAAAAGATAGTCCTCTACCGATTCGAGACGCTCTAGCCCGCCCCTCAGGAACAGCCGCAACTGCCCCTTGGATCATCAGTGCCGGTCCACCAGTGTGGATTATTATGCCTGAACACTGCATTTCCCCACCCTTTGGGGTGTAAATGAGCCAACAAATGACTCCATCGGCTTCACATAGTCACCGGTATATCTGAGGCGCCTCGAAACAGCAACAACCACATAAGTCAAACTCGTCAGGGCGTGTAAAACCACTGACGCCACTTCTAGCTAGAAAGAAACGCATGTCCTCCCTGATTTCCTCTCCCGTTTCTGGTTCACACCGGGGGTGAAACTCGCGAAGTAAACGATACACAAAGCTACGCCACAAAGGCCGTGCTTCGATCATCAACCACAAGACTTTGCTTTTCAACAGAAGCCTTGATCATTTGCCACTTAGGCATGCCACACAGGCAATTCACTCTATGCGTTTGATATCCATCAGTATATAACCCCTGAGCTCGTACGTCTCAGAGAAGGGCGTTAAGTAAGAGAATAAATTCTCCTCCGCCAAACAGATATATATTTAATAGAAATCAATCACACAGACTAAAATCCAATGTCAGACACACGGTCCATTTACAAGTTTGTTCTGGGTCTGAATGAAAACGGAGGCACCTAGTACCCCACACATCCATCGATCTCCAAGTAGGTTTGGACGATCACCAACTGTTTCCATCTTCTTGGGTGTACAGCCCAATCAAGATCATCAGTAATCACCCAAACGACGTGAAGCCCTCCGGTCTTCGACCACCATCTTCATCTTCGACTTATCGTCGTATCAGTTATTCAGAATGGGATAAACCCGGTCTTTCCGAATAACTCGCGTATATAATAAACAAGTGTTACACAAACAAAACATACGCCTCATTCCAATTCATCAGTCACTAACCGTAAATTAATCAAGAGAATAATCCCCCAAATATTAACCTCGAAGGCCGAAACCAACATCAGATCAATACCCAGGAAATCACTCTGCTTGGCCAACCTACAGTTAGTTTCTAAATTTCACATTCTTAAGGAAAGGTTCCCATTAATTTTATCAAAGATAAATTCTTTCAAATTTATTCTTTAATCTTCCTTTTGAATATCACTTCGAACTAGTCGGGATTAACGAACCCTACCGAAGTAATCATTTGTTTTAATTTCCCAACCCCAACCTATTCATCCCATGAAGTAAAACTGGTTATACTTCATATCTAACACCATGGTGTTATCGGTAAATTCAATTACCATTTCACGTTTAAATCTAATTAAAGATTTAACTATCGCCTGGAGCAGAACTGGTGATACTCCATTCACGATCTTATCAATCTAATTAAAGATTCATTAAAACTCCACTTAGTTTTAATCTTTGACTGGGTTAATGAATCAGTGTCATTTAAAACACGGTTCACGATAAACCCAAAATCACATTCCATTTCAATCAGACCCTAACCATAAATTAGCAAGTGAGCAATTCCCTAAGTATTAACCTCGAAGGCCGAAACCAACATCAGATCAATACCTCAGAAACCATTCAACTTAACTAATCTCCGGTTAGTTTCTGATTTTCTTAACTCCTTTGGGTCTAAGAACAGTATTATTGAAGATACCGTTCACGACAACCCAAAATCACATTCCATTAATTATCGGGTTAAAGAACAAGTGTCATTTAAAACACTGTTCACGATAAACCCAAAAATTAATTCATTATTCAATTCCAATTAAATATCATTTAATTGGTGCACTTCATTAAATCTAAAAATAAAAAGATTTAATCTTTTTCTCAACTGGGATTAAGAACAGTGTTAATGAAGACACCATTCACGACAAACCCAAATCACATTTGATATTAAATACAAGGCTCCGAATAGAAAATATATCGGCTTATAATCAATATCAAATTCTACGACCAACAAATATCGTATTGGAAATAACTATATATATATATATCTTTCAAATTTCCCTACCAATATCTATATAATCACGAAATCCAACATCGAAATATTCCAAAGACAATTTCGATTCAAATCCATTCCAATTCAATTATTGGAAATCCTGGTTACTTTTAAAACACTTTCAAATCAAATTTATTTATTTAAAAATAAATAGAATTTTGATTCTAGTTCAAAACTAGTTCATTTCGATAAAAATCTATTTTTATCTCTTCAAATATGGAGTTTTTCATCCTAATTTTCCCTAAATCATTTCTTATGATTTTACACAAATTATTGATGTTTTTAATAATTTTATCAAGGTCCGTACAGTCGATTTTGTTGGATCTAGAATAACCCTAGAGGGGGGGTGAATAGGGTTTTTCACAGTTTTTAACTGAATTAAAAACTTAACGAGATATATAATAATAAACTGATCACAGAAAATAGCAGAAACTGAAATGCAGAAAATAATCACACACAGATATACCCAGCTTCGGCAAAACCCTGCCTACTGCTGCATTTCTAAGGTTTCTACTAGGTGATAGAACAGTTCCCGCATACAAGACCATGTACACTCGCAAACCCCTGCTCCTATTCTAACCCTATGCTCAAAACCGTAGACTGATCTAATCCCCTAGATCAGATTTCCCGAATTACAAACCCTGTAACTCGTAACTCAGATTTACAGACTCTGAAACTGACAGTCAACACCTTGACTAAATCCCCCTAGATTTTACAGACCTAGAACTGTTCAGAAATGATTTTACAACACAATTTAAAAGACAACAGAATAAAAAAAAATGTAAAACCTAATTCTTAAAATAAAAAAAAGAGTTTATATTAAAGGGGTCATCCCCTTTAAACAAATCCAAAGTCCCTTTTTATCTTGGCCGGCCCATTTGTTTATTTGCCCGATCACTTTTGTTTTTGCTCTGGAGATAAAAAAATGGCGGCGGCGATTCTAGGGTTTTTCTTCTGACTCAAATCGAAGTCGATGTTGTTAATTTTTGGCTCTGGAAATGATTTCTGGTGCTCGTATCTTCGATTGCTTCTCTGTCTTGCTCGATTGTTGTGTGGCTATGTGATTCTTCACTCTGGCGATCGAAACCCTAATGAAATTGTGAGTATTCTTTGATTAAAAATGTTGCTCTCTGATTTAGTTGTTGTTGGTTTCGATTTCGATGTCTATGCCGATGATGAAACAGGTGTATATATAGGGATTTGAAAACCCTAAAGAAAATCTGATTTCACCGTAAATGCCTTGATCTGATTGCGTGGTTCCCTCTTTTGATTCCATGGCTTGAAATAAACTGTTTTGTTTCCACTTTTGGTTCTTTGATTGGATTTGTTGTGGTCCCTTTGAATAAATGCCGAGAAATCAGAAGAGAATTCTTGCCATAAATTTTTTTTTTTTTCTGATTTGCTGATTTCTGCAAACTTGATTGCTTGTCAGTTTGTATTTGCCATGCATGATTGATGATTCTCCAAACAAATTGAATTGATTTCCATGTCATATGCTAGTTCATTCACAGATTTTTCTGGAAACTATTTACAAAAAAAAAATTATTGGTAAATTTCAGGAATCATTTTCAAACCTGAAAGTTGATTTAAACTCCACTTGTATTTCTGGAAAACTATAATCTTGGCAAAAAAAACTGTTTCCTTGTATATTCCTCGACTTTTCAATTTGTACTTGCGTGACCCAATTTGCTGTGAACCGTTCTGGAAATAATATATTTGTGGCTCTTAATCAAATCAGCAGTGAATTCTTGCCACATATGTTTGTCCACACTTCGAATTTGAATTGAAGAGATAATTTGAACAACTTGCCCAAAAGGATTCAAAACTTGATGTCTCAATTTGCTGATGCAATTCCTGATTTTCTGAACTGCTTAAAACATGCTTGCCAAAACAAAACTGAGTCATTTCTGGAAATTTTCGTGAGATTTTCTGGGCATTGAATTATATGTTTTGGCCATTTCTAAACTACAACTTTGCCCTTATTATTTGAACAGAATTTCCCTTAAAAACTGATATGAATTTTAACTATTCTTTGCACTTGATACTTTTGCCTCGACCTTGGATCTCTGCCGTGATTTCTGGTAATATACTCTGATTTTCAAATCTTTGAAATCTTGCATGAATTACTGTGATAAGAACAGATATTGCTACATTAAAATCTGCTAGTGTATTATTGAACTTGTCTCGACCACACACAACAAAATGTTGCTGTACTTTCATGTGTTAGCTGAACTATGCACTTTTGTCCCTGAAATGCTATTGCTGTGTGAACTTTGACTTGCTCCATCACTATATTGTAGTTACTTTCACCATTGATCATGTTGAAACCATGCTTTGGTCATCTAAACTTGTCATGTAAGCCTGACTTACTCCATACTTGAACATAAACTTGAAACTGTTGCACCTGCATATTCACATCCCTGAGCTGTTGCTTGACAATTTGGGCTGATTCATTTGTGTTTGTTGCTCGCATTTGAGTTATGCACATCATATGTTGATCTGTACCCATATGTATGTTTGCTATTTAATCCTTCATGCGCACTGTTGAGCTGATTGTATATTTGCTGTGTTGGCTAACATGAAACTGAGTTGTTTCCTTTTGATCCATGTTGAGTGATCTGCTATGATGAACCATTCTTGTATGCACCAGTTTAGACTTCAACTTGATTTGGTCTTCACCATGTTATAACTAATCTGCATTGTCATTTTTGCTGAAACAAAATTCATTGAACATGCATGTCTGAGATAGATCATTGTGGATGTTTGGCACAACCTTGACCACTCGACCACTTTGAATAAGCTGCTTTGTACATGATTTGAAATTCTTGGTTCGACGCTTTGGCTTTGTATGTTTGTTGACTTTGGCACCATGTTGACTTTGCTGATTTTTTTTTTGAAAAACTTGCATGTTGACTTTTGAGCTTCTGGCTTTGACTTTTCTTATGTCAATTTTGACCATGCTTTTTGGCATTTTGTATAAGTTATATCAGCAGACTAGTCACACTATGTTGAGGCTGATCAAAAATCAGCAAACTAGTGTGATTATGTCGAGGCTGATCAAATCAGATCGAGTCGGAAAAAATGATGAGAAACACACCAAAATTCTGAGGCAAATAAAATTTCAAAAATAAAATTTGTATTCGCATATACTCAGTTTAAATTCTATTGCAGTATACTGTGTGTTTTCTGTTTCATGTGACAGGTAAACAGACGGTGACTGGACTGACAGTGAAGATGCTGTGAAGACTAAAGCTTGAAGACAGAAGATGAAGACAAAAAAACTGAAGAAAAAAAAATAACAGAGTGTCAAAGTTTGTGAATGTATAAGTCTGTACTTGTGTCCATGTAAATATATATATATAAAAATGTGTAACGAGTGTGAATGTTATAGTGAGGAGCTGTGTATAGAAAATTTATTGTACTGTTTATTTGTAACAAACAAATTAGTTTGAAATAAAATATTATTTTATTTGTTTGTTAAACGAACCTGTCTATACACTTCTGTTTATTTACAAGTACAAAATTCAGTGAAGCGTAAATAGTGGAGTTATAATACTGTACTGTTTGAAATTCTGAAATAAAATATTATATTTAAACAAAAAATACTGTGTAGATATTTGAACTTCTGTATTGAGGTATTCTGTTTAAATATAAATATTATATTCCTGTCTGTGATGTATATAACAGTACAATAACAAACACATTCAAAATAATATATACTTGTTTGTTATCATCAAACAAAAATCATATAATTGTGTATACAACATCGTTATATACAACAATCTCCCCCTTTTGATGATGACAAACAAATAAAAGATTTTGAATATAATAAATGTGTTTGTTCGTGAATATTTGAACTCCCCCTATTTAAATGCTTCCCCTACAACAGAAACTCCCCCTATAACTATGCATGAGTGAAATGTATGAATAATTAAATTTTCAAAATTAAAAATATTTATAAAATATTCACTCATAAGTCAAAATCTAATCCATTCTCCCCCTTTTGTTATCATCAAAAGGATACAGATTTTAAAATACAGATGAAAATTGACTAAAAATATAATTTCAGCTTAAGAGGAAGAACAGTCATCATAAACTTCAATCAGTCAAACAAAAATCATAATAAACTAAGAACTGGTGGCATATCTCACATTTTAGAGAATGAGGGATTTGCGATGAATTTTATATAAAATGGGAAGAGTTTCAAAAACATATATTTCCAATTATTTTTAGAAGAATTTTATATATTGAACACAAAAATAGTGATGGATTTGGACTATAATTAATAATTCAATCTAAGTGACAAAAACAAATAATCTCAAATCCCAATAGCTATCAATCAACAAATCATAATACTTCATAAGATTTCAACACATTTCACAAATTAGAATATGGATTGATAGGCTAGTTTTTATATACCAAGGAGAAATTCATATACAAATTTAATTAGCAAATTATTTTCTTTTCTTTTTCTTTTAATTTAAGAGCACACTGACCACACATAACCAGATCTTGGATTTTTAAATGAGATCAGTTGCAGCTTAAATATAAGTAATCTCATAACCATGCATAACCAGAGCTTGGATTTTTAAATGAGGTTAGAGAAATACTTCTAAATATTATATTATTATTAGTTTCAAAATGAAAAACTCCTCAGTATACAAAACTAATATGTATGATAGAAATGTGGTAGGTACAGAGATGGACTGTGAAATAAGTTTCTAAATTAATTATATTATGAGATATGCATGAACTGTACCGGGATTATTGAAAATTTTCATTTGACACTAATTCTGAAAAATAGCATAACCACAATTCCATCACAACTATTTTCACTGTTTGTTCAAGGTGATTTTAAAAATACTAAACTCTCCACATTTAAAAAAAATACCATGGATGGCAGAATGATGAAAGATAATGAAGATGATCGTGAGATAATTTGCCAGTTCAAAGACATTATAATAAATGTTCAACAATCATGAAAATTAAAAAAATCTCCTCTTGTTGTGAAATATATTGCAGTCCCAATTCATCACAATTTCAAAATCTAAAAATAATAATTTTGATTGAATTATAAATACAGTTTAATTGGATATTGATTTCAATTTCTGAATGAATAATTAATAAATAATTTTAAAATTGAAAATCAAATACAAGAGGAATATGCTGATCTATGCACGACAAGAAGGAAAAAAAAATGTGTACAAGACAAAAAGAGTGTGTGGATTTATACATGGTGAAGATTTGAATCTAAGTACAGATGGGTGAGACAAATATAAGGCGCTTCTGATACCAAATGTTCTCGCTTTCTCAAGGATTTTAATGACACCCCGGTGGCAAACAATGGTACCTCAGCCAACAGAAAAGACTTAATTACAAAGCAAGCAACTCAAGCACACAAATTTCATTTATCAGAGCACAATAAATCTTTGATACCAAATCAAGCAGTCAAAAAAAAAAATTTACAAATCAATTTCTTATAATCAGAGCAGCATGATTCCAAAACAAACAATTTTCAAAAACAGTATCAGAGCTGGTTCCTTTTATCAGAGTAGCAAGCAGATTAAATCAAGTAATTCCCAAACCATTTTTCAAATCAATATCAGAGAAAAATCAAGAATCAGTTCATGTCAGACTTGTCAGGATGATGATCATAACAGACAGTTCATGATTAAGATTAAAATACTGTTTATTTTAAATCATTTGATGGAATATGTAAATATCAGGATTTAATGAATCAATCACACCGGATTTTAAAAATATGATTTGAGATATGTATGAGATTCAATAAATCGATAATTTTAAATGATTTTAAACAAACATATATTTAAATCAAATAATCATGAAATAACAGTGATTTTCAAAAAACCATTTAAAAAAAACATTTTCAAGAATTTTCTCAAAACTATTTCTGACAAGCCCAAGAGAAATTTCAGGTCATTTACATCAAATTTGAACATATTCATGATCGGGATAATTTATTTGAAATCACATGAATCAATGTAAAGTTTTGGGATATAATGAATTAGTCACACAAGATTGACAATTTAAAAAAATATAAGAGGTGTGTGATATTCAAAATATCTAGAATTTCAGATGATTTCAAACAAACATATTTCAATATAATGATCATGAATAAAGATGAATTCCAAGATGTATCACTGATACAAGCCAATCTGAAAATCAATGAAATTATCACAACTGATAAATAACAGAGTGTTGTAATGAGTATAATATTTTGAGCTTTTCTAAAATGAATTAGAATAAACTTAGAACAGCAAAGATGTGTGACATTTCATTAGATATTCAGATCTTCAAAAATTTAGAATTCAAACTAATAGTGTTCAAGATATGACAAGAATACATCAACACTGTTATGAATTCAGAAATAAAAAAAATCTCAAAAACAATTGCAGATATTTACAAGATTAAATTCAGGATATGGAAATGATTAACACACGAAGATTTTATACAAATAAAGCATATTTCCAAAAAGATCATGAATTCTGCAACCGGAAGTTTAAGAAGTACAGAAAAAAAATATGGCAGTGTCAAATCAAAAACAAAAAAACAGAAGGAGATAGAGGAAGGAATAAAAACAGACAATAAAAAAAAAATATACAAAGGTGAGTTTAGAGATCATACCAGAATCCAATGTAAAGCAGAATCTCTAACTCAACAAATGTTGGCCTAAGGAACTGTAAATGACACAGAATTATAGACAATCTTGATTTCAAATTTCTTTTCAGCACAGCAGTTCCTCAGCCTTCACTGGTACCTAGCAGTTGAGAGAATTAAGTGGTCTAACAAAATTTGTAAAACCACTCTGAAATACGTTTACCACTTTTGGTACCCAAACCTGTTTGTATAACAAACCATCAGAATTAACCTTTGTACCCTTAGGAACCCAAATCTGTTTAAATTTAGTCAAAGTCGTTTTATTTTTATTCGGGATCCAAGATTGTTTAAATGGTTTATTATAAAACGATTTCTCATCACAATTTTGATTCAAAAAACCTTTGAAATTATTCAGAGTTCAAATTTTCAACGTAGTTCTTTCCAAAGCAATTTGAGGGATTTTTCAAATCATTTGAATTTTGTTTTCCAAAAACATTATTCTTCCCAAAACCAAGACCACGTTTATTTCCAACAGAAAGTTGGTTTTTAAACAACATATCCAAAGATCTTTCACCGTTTGAAAATTTAGATAGAATTGTTTCAAGTTGTTGAATTTCAGTTTTAAGATCATCGTTTTCTTTTATTAAATCTGAACAACGACTTTTAGTGATCTTACATCTTTCAAACTCAGATTTCAAAACCAAATTTTCATCATTAAGCAATTTGATTTTGGTTTGGGACTTAGCCATTTCAGAATCAAAATATTTTCGACTTTCAGATTCAAGTTTCTTCCAATTTTCAATTTCGATTTCAAGCTCTTTCAAAATCAGATCTGTTTTCAACAAACTATCATTTTCAGCGTTTTCATGTTTGGAATTTTTGATAGCCTTGAAATTTATAAATTCCTTTTGTAAACAATTGTTTGCATTTTTTAGCTCAATCTCGTTATTTTTTAAAATTAAAATTTCTTCTTCAAGCCTTCGAATATTATTATTGAAATGAACGAGATCAGTTTTTAATTTCAAACAATTTTCACAATTAGAATTTTCAAATTTCACGACATTTGACAATTTCGATTCCAAACAATTTATCTTGTTGGTCAACTCAGAATTTATAGATTTCAAAGATTTATTTTTCGATTGAAGCTTGTCAACAGATTTGGTTAAATCAACACAAAAATAAACCAGATCTTCATATGAAAAATTTCTTATCTCATCATCTGTTGAGTCTTCATCAGCTGATTCATCTGTTGAACAAAGATCTGAATCTGAGTTGTCAGTTGAGGGTTTTGAGAAGTTGCTGTCGTTTCCATATCTTGTATTTAGAGCTGTCCAAATTTCCTGCGCAGTTAAACAATGAGAAATCAGACTGTATTGATTATCATTAAGGTGAGAATACAGAATATGTGTAGCACGAGAATTAGAAGCTTTATCTACCATGTCAAACCCATTGATAACAACATCCCAACATTTAATATCAACAGATTTTAAATAAAATTCCATTTCGGATTTCCAATTTAAAAAATCTGTTCCAGTGAAAATAGTTGGAGATGAACTGGACTGACTCTCTGTGGACTGACAGCAAGGGTTACCCATGACTCTAGAGTTAATGAAATTACCAGGCTCTGATACCAATTGTTGGATCTAGAATAACCCTAGAGGGGGGGTGAATAGGGTTTTTCACAGTTTTTAACTGAATTAAAAACTTAACGAGATATATAATAATAAACTGATCACAGAAAATAGCAGAAACTGAAATGCAGAAAATAAATCACACACAGATATACCCAGCTTCGGCAAAACCCTGCCTACTGCTGCATTTCTAAGGTTTCTACTAGGTGATAGAACAGTTCCCGCATACAAGACCATGTACACTCGCAAACCCCTGCTCCTATTCTAACCCTATGCTCAAAACCGTAGACTGATCTAATCCCCTAGATCAGATTTCCCGAATTACAAACCCTGTAACTCGTAACTCAGATTTACAGACTCTGAAACTGACAGTCAACACCATGACTAAATCCCCCTAGATTTTACAGACCTAGAACTGTTCAGAAATGATTTTACAACACAATTTAAAAGACAACAGAATAAAAAAAAATGTAAAACCTAATTCTTAAAATAAAAAAAAAGAGTTTATATTAAAGGGGTCATCCCCTTTAAACAAATCCAAAGTCCCTTTTTATCTTGGCCGGCCCATTTGTTTATTTGCCCGATCACTTTTGTTTTTGCTCTGGAGATAAAAAAATGGCGGCGGCGATTCTAGGGTTTTTCTTCTGACTCAAATCGAAGTCGATGTTGTTAATTTTTGGCTCTGGAAATGATTTCTGGTGCTCGTATCTTCGATTACTTCTCTGTCTTGCTCGATTGTTGTGTGGCTATGTGATTCTTCACTCTGGCGATCGAAACCCTAATGAAATTGTGAGTATTCTTTGATTAAAAATGTTGCTCTCTGATTTAGTTGTTGTTGGTTTCGATTTCGATGTCTATGCCGATGATGAAACAGGTGTATATATAGGGATTTGAAAACCCTAAAGAAAATCTGATTTCACCGTAAATGCCTTGATCTGATTGCGTGGTTCCCTCTTTTGATTCCATGGCTTGAAATAAACTGTTTTGTTTCCACTTTTGGTTCTTTGATTGGATTTGTTGTGGTCCCTTTGAATAAATGCCGAGAAATCAGAAGAGAATTCTTGCCATAAATTTTTTTTTTTTCTGATTTGCTGATTTCTGCAAACTTGATTGCTTGTCAGTTTGTATTTGCCATGCATGATTGATGATTCTCCAAACAAATTGAATTGATTTCCATGTCATATGCTAGTTCATTCACAGATTTTTCTGGAAACTATTTACAAAAAAAAAATTATTGGTAAATTTCAGGAATCATTTTCAAACCTGAAAGTTGATTTAAACTCCACTTGTATTTCTGGAAAACTATAATCTTGGCAAAAAAAACTGTTTCCTTGTATATTCCTCGACTTTTCAATTTGTACTTGCGTGACCCAATTTGCTGTGAACCGTTCTGGAAATAATATATTTGTGGCTCTTAATCAAATCAGCAGTGAATTCTTGCCACATATGTTTGTCCACACTTCGAATTTGAATTGAAGAGATAATTTGAACAACTTGCCCAAAAGGATTCAAAACTTGATGTCTCAATTTGCTGATGCAATTCCTGATTTTCTGAACTGCTTAAAACATGCTTGCCAAAACAAAACTGAGTCATTTCTAGAAATTTTCGTGAGATTTTCTGGGCATTGAATTATATGTTTTGGCCATTTCTAAACTACAACTTTGCCCTTATTATTTGAACAGAATTTCCCTTAAAAACTGATATGAATTTTAACTATTCTTTGCACTTGATACTTTTGCCTCGACCTTGGATCTCTGCCGTGATTTCTGGTAATATACTCTGATTTTCAAATCTTTGAAATCTTGCATGAATTACTGTGATAAGAACAGATATTGCTACATTAAAATCTGCTAGTGTATTATTGAACTTGTCTCGACCACACACAACAAAATGTTGCTGTACTTTCATGTGTTAGCTGAACTATGCACTTTTGTCCCTGAAATGCTATTGCTGTGTGAACTTTGACTTGCTCCATCACTATATTGTAGTTACTTTCACCATTGATCATGTTGAAACCATGCTTTGGTCATCTAAACTTGTCATGTAAGCCTGACTTACTCCATACTTGAACATAAACTTGAAACTGTTGCACCTGCATATTCACATCCCTGAGCTGTTGCTTGACAATTTGGGCTGATTCATTTGTGTTTGTTGCTCGCATTTGAGTTATGCACATCATATGTTGATCTGTACCCATATGTATGTTTGCTATTTAATCCTTCATGCGCACTGTTGAGCTGATTGTATATTTGCTGTGTTGGCTAACATGAAACTGAGTTGTTTCCTTTTGATCCATGTTGAGTGATCTGCTATGATGAACCATTCTTGTATGCACCAGTTTAGACTTCAACTTGAGTTGGTCTTCACCATGTTATAACTAATCTGCATTGTCATTTTTGCTGAAACAAAATTCATTGAACATGCATGTCTGAGATAGATCATTGTGGATGTTTGGCACAACCTTGACCACTCGACCACTTTGAATAAGCTGCTTTGTACATGATTTGAAATTCTTGGTTCGACGCTTTGGCTTTGTATGTTTGTTGACTTTGGCACCATGTTGACTTTGCTGATTTTTTTTTTGAAAAACTTGCATGTTGACTTTTGAGCTTCTGGCTTTGACTTTTCTTATGTCAATTTTGACCATGCTTTTTGGCATTTTGTATAAGTTATATCAGCAGACTAGTCACACTATGTTGAGGCTGATCAAAAATCAGCAAACTAGTGTGATTATGTCGAGGCTGATCAAATCAGATCGAGTCGGAAAAAATGATGAGAAACACACCAAAATTCTGAGGCAAATAAAATTTCAAAAATAAAATTTGTATTCGCATATACTCAGTTTAAATTCTATTGCAGTATACTGTGTGTTTTCTGTTTCATGTGACAGGTAAACAGACGGTGACTGGACTGACAGTGAAGATGCTGTGAAGACTAAAGCTTGAAGACAGAAGATGAAGACAAAAAAACTGAAGAAAAAAAAATAACAGAGTGTCAAAGTTTGTGAATGTATAAGTCTGTACTTGTGTCCATGTAAATATATATATATATAAATGTGTAACGAGTGTGAATGTTATAGTGAGGAGCTGTGTATAGAAAATTTATTGTACTGTTTATTTGTAACAAACAAATTGGTTTGAAATAAAATATTATTTTATTTGTTTGTTAAACGAACCTGTCTATACACTTCTGTTTATTTACAAGTACAAAATTCAGTGAAGCGTAAATAGTGGAGTTATAATACTGTACTATTTGAAATTCTGAAATAAAATATTATATTTAAACAAAAAATACTGTGTAGATATTTGAACTTCTGTATTGAGGTATTCTGTTTAAATATAAATATTATATTCCTGTCTGTGATGTATATAACAGTACAATAACAAACACATTCAAAATAATATATACTTGTTTGTTATCATCAAACAAAAATCATATAATTGTGTATACAACACCGTTATATACAACAGATTTCCATCAATGGCCATCGAACTGCACTTACAACGACCTTTTCCAAACTTGATTTGGACATAATTCCAAATCCAACTGTTAGATTTATAATTTCTAATATTCGTTAGAAAGCTCTTTTCAATACGAACCCAACGGTACCAGTTTTAGGAGAATCCGACGGTTGGATCTCCTGCAATATTCATTTGAAGTCAATGGTCGAAATTCACAAACTACCGCAGCGCGGCGCGTTCTATTCAGGCCATTATATTATATATATAATATATATAATATATACTTCGTCAATTTTCTTTTAAAACGTATTTTATAAATCGTTTTCAAAATGATTTCAACTTCCTTTTCAAGTTCAAATTAAAATTGAATTTTCCAATATAAATTCGTTTATATTCATTTCAATTCTATTTCAATTCAAATCCATTTCAATTAAATCGGTTTCAATTAAAATCAGTTTCAGTTCAATTTCAATAAGTTTTAAATTCAATTCAAAACGATTTCAATTCTATTTCAATCTAATTCGAATTTCAATTCTATTCAGTTTAATTCGAATTTCATTTCAATTCAATTTAATTCGAATTTCAATTCCTTTCAAAATATCAAATTTTGAAATCACTTTCGATATTCATTATAAGATGAATAAAATCGATATAAATATCGTTTACGCCAAAATGTCGTCAATCTAATTAACACGGCTTCATATATTTCTATTTTCAAATATTCTATTTCAAATATTTCTTTTTCAAATATTCCTTATTCAAATATTCTATTTTAAAACTGGAATGAGTCCCAATCAATTACCATATAATGTTAATTATATGGATTTTCTACCACACGTATATAACAGCAACGATAAATCATCAACTATCATCCAAAGTGCGTTCGACACTGTATAAGCATCAAATATAAATGTTTAATGCTTGTAACAGTCTGTCAATCAATCGAACGACATACAACTAACTATTGGGATTAGTGTATGTCATATATCACCCCAATACCCATGTGGGGTTTTCAAACAATCAAACACAGATTTTATTTGTGCAGTTGGGCGATGTGTAAAATTTATCGTCCCAATCAATATCAATCAAATGTGTGTATATAAACAAATCGTCCAATCTGTTTATTTTTATTTCATTTCACATACACGTTAAAAATTCTATTTTCAACTATAAAATATTTTAACTATATAAATATTTTATTTCATTTCACATCACATCACACAATCAACTACACGTCAAAATCAAACAAACAAGCATACAAGCCGTCCATGGTCTGTGGACGACGGGTGTCGGGTGCTACTAAACACCGTCTGCATCCTAGTATATATATTTTAACAAGAAAATTAAATTGAAGGTGATAAGTTCTCACCGATTAGCTAAACCATACGCCGCGACTCTTCATATGTAGGAAATCTTCACCGCTCGCCTTTCGTCACTTTCGTCGCCCGTGTTCACTACATATATAAAAATCACATTTTTATATCCTCTAATATATATATAAATCATATTTTTAATTCGCTACTTCATTATAAAAATATATTTTTATAATGCTCTTCTTCTAATAAAGATTATATTTTTATAACGCTACTTCATATATGTAAAAATCGAATTTTTACTTCACTCTTCTATATGGAAAAATCTCACTTTTTACTTCACTTTTCTATATGGAAAAATCACACTTTTTACTTCACTTTTCTATATGGAAAAATATCGTCTTTTCTATTTTAAAAAATCCTGTCTTTTCTATTTTAAAAATCCTGTCTTTTCTGTTTTAAAAAAACCCACTTCTTTCTCTTGTTAAAAATCACTTTTCATTAAAATGCAACTTATATAATAAGGATTATAATCATATAAATAAAAATCAACATTTATAGTAACAAATAGAAATTAGATCTTTATATAGAAAAAAAATTCTAACTTTATATAAATAAATAAGAGATCAGATTTTATTTAATAACTAAATTAATCTAAGTATATAAAAATAAATTAATTAAAACTAGAAAAATTTACTGTTGTTGTGCGAAGAGGGAGAAGGAGGGGCGCAGTACGCCGGGGAGGAGGTAGGGGGTCGAGGTGTCGGGTGAGGTGTTCTAGCCGGCGGCAGAATGATGGTGGTGGTCTTCAGGGTGGTGGCGGCTTTAGGGTTGGGGCGATGACTGCGTCGATTTTTGGGTGTCGCGGTCTCGAAGGAGGGAGGGACAGTGCTAACGCGAGGAGGGGGAGGGATGTGTCAGAGGGCGGCGGAGCGATGGAGGTCGAAGGCTGGTGGCGTGCGGTCGAAGGCTAGGTGCGATTTAATCGAGCGGTTTCCTCCCCTTTTTTTTTAACAGGCGTTGACTTGATTTGAAGAGGAAAGGGGGTTAAGGGAAAGATTATATAATATTATATATTAATTTAATTTTTTTCCAAAAAGCAACTTTTTCCTTCAAACTCCGATTCAACCCCAACGAATGCCGCCTCTAGCTAACTACCCCCATTTCGAACACAATGGGATATGTTTCATAAGCTGATTCGATCGTTTCGATCAGTTTTCGTCAAACTCAATATATAACTCTATATATTGAATTTGAACGCGCATTTCAATTTACCAGGGTCACATATGGACTCTAAAAATTCCAGAAAAATATTTTCTAGCTTCGTATTGACGATATGGTCCTAACAAAACTAGTTTCGTCAGATTCTGTGACAGTTTGAAAAATGGCCATTTTCCAGTCGATTAAAATCAACTGAAACTGGTCAAACGCGTTTTCCTTTGCCACGCTCACATATTGATTCGAAAAATTACAAAAATTGGAATCTAGCAATAACTTGACATCACGAATCCAACAAAAGTGGTTTCGTCGAAATCCGAGGTCGTTTCCAAAATTTCCATTTTTAAGGGCCGAAATTCCATAGCGACTATTTGGAATTTTCAACTGGACATATCTTTTGATTCCCGCTATGAAATTTCGATTCTTCGGATTCGTTGGAAAGATATTCTCAATTAGATTCAAATATTTTTGGTTTCACTAAAATCCGGTTTATTTTGCACCCGGTACATTCATTTGAAATTCGAAATCGATTTATCGAACTATCGCGCCATTTTCAATTCCTTTTATATATATAAATAAATATTTATATTCTACCGACGATTCGAATAATTATATACGTTTGAATTCTATTCTAAATAAATTTCTCGTCGATATTATTTAAAATAATCCATTTTAAATATCCTGAATTCACAAGAATTGCCAAAATAAAAATTTTAAATTGGCTCGGATTTCCGGGTTATTACAATCTCCCCCACTTAAAACTTTTCGTCCTCGAAAAGGAACGAAGCCGAAAGTTGTTTAACAAACCAATTCAACTTTCAATATTTTCATTACGGCTTAAGTTCTTCAACTTTTCAGTTTCTAAGAACTTTTCAAAATTTTCAAAAATTTGGCTAACACCCTAAATTTTCGAAATTTTTTGCCATAACCTCCCCTGCACCGAGAGCACCGGGAAAATCCCGAAATTGCCATACAGGCCCTCTGATCTCAAAAAGAAAAAAAAAGCCAAGCGGCTAGCCAATCGGCTCATAAAATAATCATCACCCAAACAAAACAGTAAATTATGGTAAACATGTACCTATTTGTCGGGCAAACAATTTTATTCTTCTGCTCTAGCCTCTTTGCTATGACCTGTTCAATGTAAGTACATGTATACGCAAGCAAATGCGACCAAATTTCAATACAATTCACCTTTTGGTTCAAATTGGCTATATGGTTCAAATTTAATCAATCCAACAATAATCAAGCAACACAACCATCAATCAATTAGTTGATTATCATCTCAAATTCATAACTTTGATATATAGTCAAAAATCACATTTGTGGTGCCAAATCACAACAATAAGCCCTATCTAATTTTGGTTCTCACACTAGTCAATAGGAAATATATAAATATCACACCTTTGAAACTTGAATACCAATTCTGAAGATGTTCGAACTATCATCAGAATCATCTCCGGGCGCCTAGAGTGTGATTCTATATCTATTCAGTATATTAAAACTTCGAATACACGCGGATCAGACGTATACACAAAATCTGTATATACCGGATTGTCCAATTTCAATATATAATAAATAATCACATACGCATAATTGATTTAAATTTTCAAAACAAAAATTCGTTTTCATTTCAAAAATATACTCTTCACACTCATTCTAGGATACTACTGATCCCATCTCTAACGAGTCATTCCCGTTGGATATTACTAATCCAATTCTGATGAATTCTTTCGTTTGGTTCTAATGTGTCTTGTTTTCTAGCTTTGTAAACCAAAGCTTTGATACCAACTGTAACGAAAAGGAATTTAGCTCGATCCGAATCAGTCGTTAAACCGACCAAGACTGTACGAAACGCCTGATTGTTTTGAGAACACGACAAAATAGAACGCAGACGAAAGAACATTTCATTGTATATTACAACAATTCCATCAGATTACAAGAATACACAGAGTATAAATAAATAAATATTACACAGAAATATCAGAGATTTAAATTACATTTAAATACATCGTAGCGTAAATAATACCAAACACAACTAGAAGGAGATATACGGATACAAAGCTTTCCGGATATCATTCCAGCTGTAAATCAGGATCCTGTGAATATAAATCTACAAAACCAAAACTACTAGCTGCCCGTGTCAAAATAAGGGCACCCAGAGTTTAGGTTAAAACAATAAACTCCAGGTCAGTCATGGGACTGGTGTGAGAACTAAAACAGTTATTAATCTTTATTTTTAAAGTTAGTTAAATCAAGGGACCACGCCGTATAACACGGAACGGGTTTCCTCCTAAGAATACCAGTGCATAAAACAACAGTGCAATGCTAAATAAAGAAAAATGAATCTATTATAAGACCCAGGTCCTATCACACAATGCAATGCAAGCCGGGGGATAGGGTTTTCCCTTATAATAGCCAAACATGCTTAGTACGTTTTAAAACAAATCATTTGATACTATTATAAGTGCATAGTGTATAAGACAACTTCAAATCATAAGTATCAATCATAGGCGGCATAAGCGCTCCATCCCACTATGTCGCCATACTAGGCTCTACAAATAAAACCGCAAATGTCACGTATTTGGAAATTGGATTTCCGTCTGTGAACCGAGGCAAAAGATAGTCCTCTACCGATTCGAGACGCTCTAGCCATCCCCTCAGGAACAACCGCAACTGCCCCTTGGATCGTCAGGGCCGGTCCACCGATGTGGATTATTATGCCTGAACACTGCGTTTCCCCACCCTTTGGGGTGTAAATTAGCCAATAAATGACTCCATCGGCTTCACATAGTCACCAGTATATCCGAGGCGCCTCGCAACAACAACAACCACATAAGTCAAACTCGTCAGGGCGTGTAAAACCACAGACACCACTTCTAGCTAGAAAGAAACGCATGTCCTCCCTGATGTCCTCTCCCGTTTCTGGTTCACACCGGGGGTGAAACTCGCGAAGTAAACGTTACACAAAGCTACACCACAAAGTCCATACTTCGATCATCAACCACAAAACTTTGCTTTTCAACAGAAGCCTTGATCATTTGCCACACAGGCAATTCACTCCATGCGTTTGATATCCATCAGTATATAACCCCTGAGCTCGTACGTCTCAGAGAAGGGCGTTAAGCAAGAGAATAAATTCTCCGCCGCCAAACAGATATATATTCAATAGAAATCAATCACACAGACTAAAATCCAATGTCAGACACACAGTCCATTTACAAGTTCGTTCTGGGTCTGAACGAAACCGGAGGCACCTAGTACCCCGCATATCCATCGATCTCCAAGTACGTCTGGACGATCACCAACTGTTTCCATCTTCTTAGGTGTACATCCCAATCAAGATCATCAGTAATCACCCAAATAACGTGAAGACCTCCGGTCTTCGACCACCGTCTTCATCTTCGACTTATCGTCGTATCAGTTATTCAGAATGGGATAAACCCGGTCTTTCCGAATAACTCGCGTATATAATAAACAAGTGTTACACAAACACAACATATGCCCCATTTCAATTCATCAGTCACTAACCGTAAATTAATCAAGAGAATAATCCCCCAAATATTAACCCCGAAGGCCGAAACCAACATCAGATCAATACCCAGGAAATCACTCTGCTTGGCCAACCTACAGTTAGTTTCTAAATTTCACATTCTTAGGGAAAGGTTCCCATTAATTTTATGAAAGATAAATTCTTTCAAATTTATTCTTTAATCTTCCTTTTGAATATCACTTCAAACTAGTTGGGATTAACGAACCTTACCGAAGTAATCATTTGTTTTAATTTCCCAACCCAACCTATTCATCCCATGAAGTAAAACTGGTTATACTTCATATCTAACCCCATGGTGTTATCGGTAAATTCAATCACGATTTCACGTTTAAATCTAATTAAAGATTTAACTATTGCCTGGAGCAAAACTGGTGAAACTCCATTCTCGATCTTATCAATCTAATTAAAGATTCATTAAAACTCCACTTAGTTTTAATCTTTGACTGGGTTAAAGAATCAGTGTCATTTAAAACACGGTTCACGATAAACCTAAAATCACATTCCATTTCAATCAGACCATAACCATAAATTAGCAAGTGAGCAATTCCCTAAGTATTAACCTCGAAGGCCAAAACCAACATCAGATCAATACCTCAGAAACCATTCAATTTAACTAATCTCCAGTTAGTTTCTGATTTTCTTAACTCCTTTGGGTCTAAGAACAGTATTATTGAAGATACCATTCACGACAACCCAAAATCACATTCCATTAATTATCGGGTTAAAGAACAAGTGTCATTTAAAACATTGTTCACGATAAACCCAAAAATTAATTCATTATTCAATTCCAATTAAATATCATTTAATTGGTACACTTCATTAAATCTAAAAATAAAAAGATTTAATCTTTTTGTCAACTGGGATTAAGAACAGTGTTAATGAAGACACCATTCACGACAAACCCAAATCACATTTGATATTAAATAAAAGGCTCTGAATAGAAAATATATCGGCTTATAATCAATATCAAATTCTACGACCAACAAATATCGTATTGGAAATAACGATATATATATATATATATATATATATATATATATATATCTTTCAAATTTCCCTAACAATATCTATATAATCACGAAATCCAACATCGAAATATTCCAAAGACAATTTCGATTCAAATCCATTCCAATTCAATTATCGGAAATCCTGGTTACTTTTAAAACCCTTTCAAATCAAATTTATTTATTCAAAAATAAATAGAATTTTAATTCTAGTTCAAAACTAGTTCATTTCGAAAAAATCTATTTTTATCTTTTCAAATATGGAGTTTTTCATCCCAATTTTCCCTAAATCATTTCTTATGATTTTACACGAATTATTGATATTTTTAATAATTTTATCAAGGCCCGTACAGTCGATTTCCATCAATGGCCATCGAACTGCACTTACAGCGACCTTTTCCAAATTTGATTTGGACATAATTCCAAATCCAACTGTTAGATTTCTTATTTCTAATATTCGTTAGAAAGCTCTTTTCGATACGAACCCAACGGTTCCAGTTTTAGGAGAATCCGACTGTCGGATCTCCCGCAATATTCATTTGAAGTCAATGGTCGAAATTCAGGAACTACCGCAGCGCGGCGCGTTCTATTCAGGTCACTATATTATATATATAATATATACTTCGTCGATTTCCTTTTAAATCGTTTTAAATTCGTTTTCAAAACGATTTCAACTTCCTTTTCAAATTCAAATCAAAATTGAATTTTCCAATATAAATTCGTTTTAAATTCATTTCAATTCTATTTCAATTCAAATCCATTTCAATTCAAATTGGTTTCAATTAAAATCAGTTTCAGTTCAATTTCAATACGTTTTAAATTCAATTCAAAACGATTTCAATTCTATTTCAATCTAATTCGAATTTCAATTCTATTCAGTTTAATTCGAATTTCATTTCAATTCAATTTAATTCGAATTTCAATTCCTTTCAAAATATCAAATTTTGAAATCACTTTCGATATTCATTATAAAATGAATAAAATCGATATAAATATCGTTCACGCCAAAATGGCGTCAATCTAATCAACACGGCTTCATATATTTCTATTTTCAAATATTCTATTTCAAATATTTCTTTTTCAAATATTTCTTTTTCAAATATTCCTTATTCAAATATTCTATTTTAAAACTGGAATGAGTCCCAATCAATTACCATATAATGTTAATTATATGGATTTTCTACCACACGTATATAACAGCAACGATTAATCATCAACTATCATCCAAAGTGCATTCTACGCTGTATAAGCATCAAATATAAACGTTTAATGCTTATAACAGTCTGTCAATCAATCAAACGACATACAACTAACTATTGGGATTAGTGTATGTCATATATCACCCTAATACCCGTGTGGGGTTTTCAAACAATCAAACACAGATTTTATTTGTGCAGTTGGGCGATGTGTAAAATTTATCGTCCCAATCAATATCAATCAAATGTGTGTGTATAAACAAATCGTCCACTCTATTTATTTTTATTTCATTTCACATACACGTTAAAAATTCTATTTTCAACTATAAAATATTTTAACTATATAAATATTTTATTTCATTTCACATCACATCACACAATCAACTATACATCAAAATCAAACAAACAAGCATACAAGCCGTCCATGGTCTGTGGACGACGGGTGTTGGGAGCTACTAAACACCGTCTACATCCTAGTATATATATTTTAACTAGAAAATTAAATTGAAGGTGAGAAGTTCTCACCGATTAGCTAAACCATACGCCGCGACTCTTCATATGTAGGAAATCTTCACCGCTCGCCTTTCGTCACTTTCGTCGCCCGGGTTCACTACATATATAAAAATCACATTTTTATATCCTCTCATATATATATGTAAATCATATTTTTAATTCGCTACTTCGTTATAAAAATATATTTTTATAACGCTCTTCTTCTAATAAAGATTATATTTTTATAACGCTACTTCATATATGTAAAAATCGAATTTTTACTTCACTTTTCTATATGAAAAAATCTCAATTTTTACTTCACTTTTCTATATGGAAAAATCTCACTTTTTACTTCACTTTTCTATATGGAAAAATATCGTCTTTTCTATTTTAAAAAATCCTGTCTTTTCAATTTTAAAAATCCTGTCTTTTCTATTTTAAAAAAAACACTTCTTTCTCTTGTTAAAAATCACTTTTCATTAAAATGAAACTTATATAATAAGGATTATAACCATATAAATAAAAATCAACATTTATAGTAACAAATAGAAATTAGATCTTTATATAGAAAAAAAATTCTAACTTTATATAAATAAATAAGAGATCAGATTTTATTTAATAACTAAATTAATCTAACTAAGTATATAAAACTAAATTAATTAAAACTGGAAAAACTTACTGTTGTTGTGCGAAGAGGGAGAAGGAGGGGCGCAGTACGCCGAGGAGGAGGTAGGGGGTTGCGGAGTCGGGTGAGGTGTTCTGGCCGGCGGCAGAATGATGGTGGTGGTCTTCAGGGCGGTGGCGACTTTAGGGTTGGGGCGATGGCTACGTCGATTTTTGGGTGTCGCGGTCTCGAAGGAGGGAGGGAGGGTGCTAACGCGAGGAGGGGGGGGGGATGTGTCAGAGGGCGGCGGAGCGATGGAGGTCGAAGGCTGGTGGCGTGCGGTCGAGGGCTAGGTGCGATTTAATCGAGCGGTTTCCTCCACCATTTTTTTAACGGGCATTGACTTGATTTGAAGAGGAAAGGGGGTTAAGGGAAAGATTATATAATATTATATATTAATTTAATTTGTTTTCCAAAAAGCAACTTTTTCCTTCAAACTCCGATTCAACCTCAACGAATGCCGCCCCGAGCTAACTACCCCCATTCCGAACACAATGGGATATGTTTCGTATGCTGATTCGATCGTTTCGATCGGTTTTCTTCAAACTCAACATATAACTCTATATATTGAATTTGAACGCGCATTTCAATTTACCGGGGTCACATATGGACTCTAAAAATTCCAGAAAAATATTTTCTAGCTTCGTATTGACGATATGGTCCTAACAAAACTAGTTTCGTCAGATTCTGAGACAGTTTGAAAAATGGCCATTTTCCAGTCGATTAAAATCAACTAAAACTGGTCAAACGCATTTTCCTTTGCCACGCTCACATATTGATTCGAAAAATTACGAAAATTGGAATCTAGCAATAACTTGACATCACGGATCAAATAAAAGTGGTTTCGTCGAAATCCGAGGTCGTTTCCAAAATTTCCATTTTTAAGGGCCGAAATTCCATAGCGACTATTCGGAATTTTCAACTGGACATATCTTTTGATTCCCGCTATGAAATTTCGATTCTTTGGATTCGTTGGAAAGAAATTCTCAATTATATTCAAATATTTTTGGTTTCACTAAAATCCGGTATATTTTGCACCGGGTACATTCATTTGAAATTTGAAATCGAATTATCGAACTACCGCGCCATTTTCAATTCCTTTTATATATATAAATAAATATTTATATTCTAACGACGATTCGAAAAATTATATACATTCGAATTCTATTCTAAATAAATTTCTCGTCGATATTATTTAAAATAATCCATTTTAAATATTCTAAATTCACAAAAATAGCCAAAATAAAAATTTTAAATTGGCTCGGATTTCCGGGTTATTAAAATCTCCCCCACTTAAAACTTTTCGTCCCCGAAAAAGAACAAAGCCGAAAGTTGTTTAACAAACCAACTCAACTTTCAATATTTTCATTACGGCTTAAGTTCTTCAACTTTTCAGTTTCTAAGAACTTTTCAAAATTTTCAAAAATTTGGCTAACGCCCTAAATTTTCGAATTTTTTGCCATAACCTCCCCTGCACCGGGAGCACCGGGAAAATCCCGAAATTGCCATACAGGCCCTCTGATCTCAAAAAGAAAAAGAAAAAGCCAAGCGGCTAGCCAATCGGCTCATAAAATCATCATCACCCAAACAAAACAGTAAATTATGGTAAACATGTACCTATTTGTCAGGCAAACAATTTTATTCTTCTGCTCTAGCCTCTTTGTTATGACATGTTCAATGTAAGTACATGTATATGCAAGCAAATGCGACCAAATTTCAATATAATTCACCTTTTGGTTCAAATTGGCTATATGGTTCAAATTTAATCAATCCAACAATAATCAAGCAACACAACCATCAATCAATTAGTTGATTATCATCTCAAATTCATAACTTTGATATATAGTCAAAAATCACATTTGTGGTGCCAAATCACAACAATAAGCCCTATTTAATTTTGGTTCTCACACTAGTCAATAGGAAATATATAAATATCACACCTTTGAAACTTGAATACCAATTCTGAAGATGTTCGAACTATCATCAGAATCATCTCCGGGCACCTAGAGTGTGATTCTATATCTATTCAGTATATTAAAACATCGAATACACGCGGATCAGACGTATACACAAAATCTTTATATACCGGATTGTCCAATTTCAATATATAATAAATAATCACATATGCATTATTGATTTAAATTTTCAAAACAAAAATTCGTTTTCATTTCAAAAATATACTCTTCACACTTGTTCTAGGATACTACTGATCCCATCTCTAACGAGTCATTCTCGTTGGATATTACTAATCCAATTCTGATGAATTCTTTCGTTTGGTTCTAATGTGTCTTGTTTTCTAGCTTTGTAAACCAAAGCTCTGATACCAACTATAACGAAAAGGAATTTAGCTCGATCCGAATCAGTCGCTAAACCGACCAAGACCGTACGAAACGCCTGATTGTTTTGAGAACACGACAAAATAGAACGCAGACGGAAGAACATTTCATTGTATATTACAACAATTCCATCAGATTACAAGAATACACAGAGTATAAATAAATAAATATTACACAGAAATATCAGAGATTTAAATTTCATTTAAATTATTTGCAGCGTAAATAATACAAAACACAACTAGAAGGAGATATACGGATACAAAGCTTTCCGGATATCGTTCCAGCTGTAAATCAGGATCCTGTGAATATAAATCTGCAAAACCAAAACTACTAGCTGCCCGTGTCAAAATAAGGGCACCTAGAGTTTAGGTTAAAACAATAAACTCCAGGTCAGTCATGGGACTGGTGTGAGAACTAAAACAGTTATTAATCTTTATTTTTAAAGTTAGGTAAATCAAGGGACCACGCCGTATAACACGGAACGGGTTTCCTCCCAAGAATACCAGTGCATAAAACAACAGCGCAATGCTAAATAAAGAAAAATGAATCTATTATAAGACCCAGGTCCTATCACACAATGCAACGCAAGCCAGGGGATAGGGTTTTCCCTTATAATAGCCAAACATGCTTAGTACGTTTTAGAACAAATCATTTGATACTATTATAAGTGCATAGTGTATAAAACAACTTCAAATCATAAGTATCAACCATAGGCGGCATAAGCGCTCCATCCCACTATGTCGCCATACTAGGCTCTACAAATAAAACCGCAAATGTCACGTATTTGGAAATTGGATTTCCGTCTGTGAACCGAGGCAAAAGATAGTCCTCTACCGATTCGAGACGCTCTAGCCCGCCCCTTAGGAACAACCGCAACTACCCCTTGGATCGTCAGGGCCGGTCCACCGATGTAGATTATTATGCCTGAACACTGCGTTTCCCCACCCTTTGGGGTGTAAATGAGCCAACAAATGACTCCATCGGCTTCACATAGTCACCAGTATATCCGAGGCGCCTCGCAACAGCAACAACCACATAAGTCAAACTCGTCAGGGCGTGTAAAACCACTGACGCCACTTCTAGCTAGAAAGAAACGCATGTCCTCCCCGATGTCCTCTCCCGTTTCTGGTTCACACCGGGGGTGAAACTCGCGAAGTAAATGTTACACAAAGCTATGCCACAAAGGTCGTGCTTCGATCATCAACCACAAGACTTTACTTTTCAACAGAAGCCTTGATCATTTGCCACTTAGGCATGCCACACAGGCAATTCACTCTATGCGTTTGATATACATCAGTATATAACCCCTGAGCTCGTACGTCTCAGAGAAGGGCGTTAAGCATGAGAATAAATTCTCCGCCGCCAAACAGATATATATTCAATAGAAATCAATCACACAGACTAAAATCCAATGTCAGACACACAGTCCATTTACAAGTTCGTTCTGGGTCTGAACGATACCGGAGGCACCTAGTACCCGGCATATCCATCGATCTCCAAGTACGTCTAGACGATCACCAACTGTTTCCATCTTCTTAGGTGTACATCCCAATCAAGATCAACGGTAATCACCCAAATGACGTGAAGACCTCCGGTCTTCGACCACCGTCTTCATCTTCGACTTATCGTCGTATCAGTTATTCAGAATGGGATAAACCCGGTCTTTCCGACTAACTCACGTATATAATAAACAAGTGTTATACAAACACAACATATGCCTCATTCCAATTCATCAGTCACTAACCGTAAATTAATCAAGAGAATAATCCCCCAAATATTAACCCCGAAGGCCGAAACCAACATCAGATCAATACCCAGGAAATCACTCTGCTTGGCCAACCTACAGTTAGTTTCTAAATTTCACATTCTTAGGGAAAGGTTCCCATTAATTTTATCAAAGATAAATTCTTTCAAATTTATTCTTTAATCTTCCTTTTGAATATCACTTCAAACTAGTTGGGATTAACGAACCTTACCGAAGTAATCATTTGTTTTAATTTCCCAACCCCAACCTATTCATCCCATGAAGTAAAACTGGTTATACTTCATATCTAACACCACGGTGTTATCGGTAAATTCAATTACCATTTCACGTTTAAATCTAATTAAAGATTTAACTATTGCCTGGAGCAAAACTGGTGATACTCCATTCTCGATCTTATCAATCTAATTAAAGATTCATTAAAACTCCACTTAGTTTTAATCTTTGACTGGGTTAAAGAATCAGTGTCATTTAAAACACGGTTCACGATAAACCTAAAATCACATTCCATTTCAATCAGACCCTAACCATAAATTAGCAAGTGAGAAATTCCCTAAGTATTAACCTCGAAGGCCGAAACCAATATCAGATCAATACCTCAGAAACCATTCAACTTAACTAATCTCCAGTTAGTTTCTGATTTTCTTAACTCCTTTGGGTCTAAGAACAGTATTATTGAAGATACCGTTCACAACAACCCAAAATCACATTCCATTAATTATCAGGTTAAAGAACAAGTGTCATTTAAAACACTGTTCACGATAAACCCAAAAATTAATTCATTATTCAATTCCAATTAAATATCATTTAATTGGTACACTTCATTAAATCTAAAAATAAAAAGATTTAATCTTTTTCTCAACTGGGATTAAGAACAGTGTTAATGAAGACACCATTCACGACAAACCCAAATCACATTTGATATTAAATACAAGGCTCTGAATAGAAAATATATCGGCTTATAATCAATATCAAATTCTACGACCAACAAATATCGTATTGGAAATAACGATATATATATATATCTTTCAAATTTCCCTAACAATATCTATATAATCACGAAATCCAACATCGAAATATTCCAAAGACAAATTCGATTCAAATCCATTCCAATTCAATTATTGGAAATCCTGGTTACTTCTAAAACCCTTTCAAATCAAATTTATTTATTTAAAAATAAATAGAATTTTAATTCTAGTTCAAAACTAGTTCATTTCGAAAAAAAATCTATTTTTATCTTTTCAAATATGGAGTTTTTCATCCCAATTTTCCCTAAATCATTTCTTATGATTTTACACAAATTATTGATATTTTTAATAATTTTATCAAGGCCCGTACAGTCGATTTCCATCAATGGCCATCGAACTGCACTTACAGCGACCTTTTCCAAATTTGATTTGGACATAATTCCAAATACAACTGTTAGATTTCTAATTTCTAATATTCGTTATAAATCTCTTTTCGATGAACCCAACGGTTCCAGTTTTAGGAGAATCCGACGGTCGGATCTCCCGCAATATTCATTTGAAGTCAATGGTCGAAATTCACGAACTAACGCAGCGCGGCGCGTTCTATTCAGGCCATTATATTATATATATAATATATATAATATATACTTTGTCGATTTCCTTTTAAAACATATTTTATAAATCATTTTAAATTCGTTTTCAAAACGATTTCAACTTCCTTTTCAAATTCAAATCAAAATTGAATTTTCCAATATAAATTCGTTTTAAATTCATTTCAGTTCTATTTCAATTCAAATCGGTTTCAATTAAAATCAGTTTCAGTTCAATTTCAATACGTTTTAAATTCAATTCAAAACGATTTCAATTCTATTTCAATCTAATTCGAATTTCAATTCTATTCAGTTTAATTCGAATTTCATTTCAATTCAATTTAATTCGAATTTCAATTCCTTTCAAAATATCAAATTTTGAAATCACTTTCGATATTCATTATAAAATGAATAAAATCGATATAAATATCGTTCACGCCAAAATGGCGTCAATCTAATCAACACGGCTTCATATATTTCTATTTTCAAATATTCTATTTGAAATATTTCTTTTTCAAATATTCCTTATTCAAATATTCTATTTTAAAACTGGAATGAGTCCCAATCAATTACCATATAATGTTAATTATATGGATTTTCTACCACACGTATATAACAGCAACGATTAATCATCAACTATCATCCAAAGTGCGTTCTACACTGTATAAGCATCAAATATAAATGTTTAATGCTTATAACAGTCTGTCAATCAATCGAACGACTTACAACTAACTATTGGGATTAGTGTATGTCATATATCACCGCAATACCCGTGTGGGGTTTTCAAACAATCAAACACAGATTTTATTTGTGCAATTGGGCGATGTGTAAAATTTATCGTCCCAATCAATATCAATCAAATTTGTGTATATAAACAAATCGTCCAATCTGTTTATTTTTATTTCATTTCACATACACGTTAAAAATTCTATTTTCAACTATAAAATATTTTAACTATATAAATATTTTATTTCATTTCACATCACATCACACAATCAACTACACATCAAAATCAAACAAACAAGCATACAAGCCGTCCATGGTCTGTGGACGACTGGTGTCGGGTGCTACTAAACACCGTCTGTATCCTAGTATATATATTTTAACTAGAAAATTAAATTGAAGGTGAGAAGTTCTCACCGATTAGCTAAACCATACGCCGCGACTCTTCATATGTAGGAAATCTTCACCGCTCGCCTTTCGTCACTTTCGTCGCCCGTGTTCACTACATATATAAAAATCACATTTTTATATCCTCTAATATATATATAAATCATATTTTTAATTCGCTACTTCATTATAAAAATATATTTTTATAACGCTCTTCGTCAAATAAAGATTATATTTTTATAACGCTACTTCATATATGTAAAAATCGAATTTTTACTTCACTTTTCTATATGGAAAAATCTCACTTTTTACTTCACTTTTCTATATGGAAAAATATCGTCTTTTCTATTTTAAAAAATCCTGTCTTTTCTATTTTAAAAATCCTGTCTTTTCTATTTTAAAAAAAAACCACTTCTTTCTCTTGTCAAAAATCACTTTTCATTAAAATGCAACTTATATAATAAGGATTATAACCATATAAATAAAAATCAACATTTATAGTAACAAATAGAAATTAGATCTTTATATAGAAAAAAATTCTAACTTTATATAAATAAATAAGAGATCAGAATTTATTTAATAACTAAATTAATCTAACTAAGTATATAAAACTAAATTAATTAAAACTGGAAAAACTTACTGTTGTTGTGCGAAGAGGGAGAAGGAGGGGCGTAGTACGCCGGGGAGTAGGTAGGGGGTCGCGGAGTCGGGTGAGGTGTTCTGGCCAGCGGCAGAATGATGGTGGTGGTCTTCAGGGCGGTGGTTGGTTTAGGGTTAGGGCGATGGCTACGTCGATTATTGGGTGTCGCGGTCTCGAAGGAGGGAGGGAGGGTGCTAATGTGAGGCGGGGGAGGGATGTGTCAGAGGGCGGCGGAGCGATGGAGGTCGAAGGCTGGTGGCGTGCGGTCGAGGGCTAGGTGCAATATAATCGTGCGGTTTCCTCCACCTATTTTTTTAACAGGCGTTGACTTGATTTGAAGAAGAAAGGGGGTTAAGGGAAAGAATATATAATATTATATATTAATTTAATTTGTTTTCCAAAAAGCAACTTTTTCCTTCAAACTCCGATTCAACCCCAACGAATGCCGCCCCTAGCTAATTACCCCCATTCCAAACACAATGGGATATGTTTCGTAAGCTGATTCGATCGTTTCGATCAGTTTTCGTCAAACTCAACATATATCTCTATATATTGAATTTGAACGCGCATTTCAATTTACCGGGGTCACATATGGACTCTAAAAATTCCAGAAAAATATTTTCTAGCTTTGTATTGACGATATGGTCCTAACAAAACTAGTTTCGTCAGATTCTGAGACAGTTTGAAAATTGGCCATTTTCCAGTCGATTAAAATCAACTAAAACTGGTCAAATGCATTTTCCTTTGCCACGCTCACATATTGATTCGAAAAATTACGAAAATTGGAATCTAGCAATAACTTGACATCACAGATCAAATAAAATTGGTTTCGTCGAAATTCGAGGTCGTTTCCAAAATTTCCATTTTTAAGGGCCGAAATTCCATAGCGACTATTCGGAATTTTCAACTGGACATATTTTTTTATTCCCGCTATGAAATTTCGATTCTTTGGATTCGTTGGAAAGATATTCTCAATTAGATTCAAATATTTTTTGTTTCACTAAAATCCGGTTTATTTTACACCCGGAACATTCATTTGAAATTTGAAATCGAATTATCGAACTACCGCGCCATTTTCAATTCCTTTTATATATATAAATAAATATTTATATTCTAATGACGATTCGAATAATTATATACGTTCAAATTCTATTCTAAATAAATTTCTCGTCGATATTATTTAAAATAATCCATTTTAAATATTCTAAATTCACAAAAATAGCCAAAATAAAAATTTTAAATTGGCTCGGATTTCCGGGTTATTACAATCTCCCCCACTTAAAACTTTTCATCCCCGAAAAGGAACGAAGCCGAAAGTTGTTTAACAAACCAACTCAACTTTCAATATTTTCATTACAGCTTAAGTTCTTCAACTTTCCAGTTTCTAAGAACTTTTCAAAATTTTCAAAAATTTGGCTAACACCCTAAATTTTCGAATTTTTTTGCCATAACCTCCCCTGCACCGGTAGCACCGGGAAAATCCCGAAATTGCCATACAGGCCCTCTGATCTCAAAAAGAAAAAGAAAAAGCCAAGCGGCTAGCCAATCGGCTCATAAAATCATCATCACCCAAACAAAACAGTAAATTATGGTAAACATGTACCTATTTGTCGGGCAAACAATTTTATTCTTCTGCTCTAGCCTCTTTGCTATGACCTGTTCAATGTAAGTACATGTATATGCAAGCAAATGCGACCAAATTTCAATGCAATTCACCTTTTGGTTCAAATTGGCTATATGGTTCAAATTTAATCAATCCAACAATAATCAAGCAACACAACCATCAATCAATTAGTTGATTATCATCTCAAATTCATAACTTTGATATATAGTCAAAAATCACATTTATGGTGCCAAATCACAACAATAAGCCCAAACTAATTTTGGTTCTCACACTAGTCAATAGGAAATATATAAATATCACACCTTTGAAACTTGAATACCAATTCTGAAGATGTTCGAACTATCATCAGAATTATCTCCGGGCGCCTAGAGTGTGATTCTATATATATTCAGTATATTAAAACATCGAATACACGCGGATCAGACGTATACACAAAATCTTTATATACCGGATTGTCCAATTTCAATATATAATAAATAATCACATATGCATTATTGATTTAAATTTTCAAAACAAAAATTCGTTTTCATTTCAAAAATATACTCTTCACACTTGTTCTAGGATACTACTGATCCCATCTCTAACGAGTCATTCTCGTTGGATATTACTAATCCAATTCTGATGAATTCTTTCGTTTGGTTCTAATGTGTCTTGTTTTCTAGCTTTGTAAACCAAAGCTCTGATACCAACTATAACGAAAAGGAATTTAGCTCGATCCGAATCAGTCGCTAAACCGACCAAGACCGTACGAAACGCCTGATTGTTTTGAGAACACGACAAAATAGAACGCAGACGGAAGAACATTTCATTGTATATTACAACAGTTCCATCAGATTACAAGAATACACAGAGTATAAATAAATAAATATTACACAGAAATATCAGAGATTTAAATTTCATTTAAATTATTCGCAGCGTAAATAATACAAAACACAACTAGAAGGAGATATACGGATACAAAGCTTTCCGGATATCGTTCCAGCTGTAAATCAGGATCCTGTGAATATAAATCTGCAAAACCAAAACTACTAGCTGCCCGTGTCAAAATAAGGGCACCTAGAGTTTAGGTTAAAACAATAAACTCCAGGTCAGTCATGGGACTGGTGTGAGAACTAAAACAGTTATTAATCTTTATTTTTAAAGTTAGGTAAATCAAGGGACCACGTCGTATAACACGGAACGGGTTTCCTCCCAAGAATACCAGTGCATAAAACAACAGCGCAATGCTAAATAAAGAAAAATGAATCTATTATAAGACCCAGGTCCTATCACACAATGCAACGCAAGCCGGGGGATAGGGTTTTCCCTTATAATAACCAAACATGCTTAGTACGTTTTAAAACAAATCATTTGATACTATTATAAGTGCATAGTGTATAAAACAACTTCAAATCATAAGTATCAATCATAGGCGGCATAAGCGCTCCATCCCACTATGTCGCCATACTAGGCTCAACAAATAAAACTGCAAATGTCACGTATTTGGAAATTGGATTTACGTCTGTGAACCGAGGCAAAAGATAGTCCTCTACCGATTCGAGACGCTCTGGCCCGCCCCTCAGGAACAACCGCAACTGCCCCTTGGATCGTCAGGGCCGGTCCACCGATGTGGATTATTATGCCTGAACACTGCGTTTCCCCACCCTTTGGGGTGTAAATGAGCCAACAAATGACTCCATCGGCTTTACATAGTCACCAGTATATCCGAGGCGCCTCGCAACAGCAACAACCACATAAGTCAAACTCGTCAGGGCGTGTAAAACCACTGACGCCATTTCTAGCTAGAAAGAAACGAATGTCCTCCCTGATGTCCTCTCCCGTTTCTGGTTCACACCGGGGGTGAAACTCGCGAAGTAAACGTTACACAAAGCTACGCCACAAAGGCCGTGTTTCGATCATCAACCACAAGACTTTGCTTTTCAACAGAAGCCTTGATCATTTTCCACTTAGGCATGCCACACAGGCAATTCACTCTATGCGTTTGATATCCATCAGTATATAACCCCTGAGCTCGTACGTCTCAGAGAAGGGCGTTAAGCAAGAGAATAAATTCTCCGCCGCCAAACAGATATATATTCAATAGAAATCAATCACACAGACTAAAATCCAATGTCAGACACACAGTCCATTTACAAGTTCGTTCTGGGTCTAAACGAAACCGGAGGCACCTAGTACCCCGCATATCCATCAATCTCCAAGTACGTCTGGACGATCAACAACTGTTTCCATCTTCTTGGGTGTACATCCCAATCAAGATCATCGGTAATCACCCAAATGACGTGAAGACCTCCGGTCTTCGACCACCGTCTTCATCTTCGACTTATCGTCGTATCAGTTATTCAGAATGGGATAAACCCGATCTTTCCGAATAACTTGCGTATATAATAAACAAGTGTTATACAAACACAACATATGCCTCATTCCAATTCATCAGTCACTAACCGTAAATTAATCAAGAGAATAATCCCCCAAATATTAACCCCGAAGGCCGAAACCAACATCAGATCAATACCCAGGAAATCACTCTGCTTGGCCAACCTACAGTTAGTTTCTAAATTTCACATTCTTAGGGAAAGGTTCCCATTAATTTTATCAAAGATAAATTCTTTCAAATTTATTCTTTAATCTTCCTTTTGAATATCACTTCAAACTAGTCGGGATTAAAGAACCTTACCGAAGTAATCATTTGTTTTAATTTCCCAACCCCAACCTATTCATCCCATGAAGTAAAACTGGTTATACTTCATATCTAACACCAAGGTTTTATCGGTAAATTCAATTACCATTTCATGTTTAAATCTAATTAAAGATTTAACTATCGCCTGGAGCAAAACCGGTGATACTCCATTCTCGATCTTATCAATCTAATTAAAGATTCATTAAAACTCCACTTAGTTTTAATGTTTGACTAGGTTAAAGAATCAGTGTCATTTAAAACACGGTTCACAATAAACCCAAAATCACATTCCATTTCAATCAGACCCTAACCATAAATTAGCAAGTGAGCAATTCCCTAAGTATTAACCTCGAAAGCTGAAACCAACATCAGATCGATACCTCAGAAACCATTCAACTTAACTAATCTCCAGTTAGTTTCTGATTTTCTTAACTCCTTTGGGTCTAAGAACAGTATTATTGAAGATACCGTTCACGACAACCCAAAATCACATTCCATTAATTATCGGGTTAAAGAACAAGTCTCATTCAAAACACTGTTCACGATAAACCCAAAAATTAATTCATTATTCAATTCCAATTAAATATCATTTAATTGGTACACTTCATTAAATCTAAAAATAAAAAGATTTAATCTTTTTCTCAACTGGGATTAAGAACAATGTTAATGAAGACACCATTCACGACAAACCCAAATCACATTTGATATTAAATACAAGGCTCTGAATAGAAAATATATCGGCTTATAATCAATATCAAATTCTACAACCAACAAATATCGTATTGGAAATAACGATATATATATATATCTTTCAAAATTCCCTAATAATATCTATATAATCACGAAATCCAACATCGAAATATTACAAAGACAATTTCGATTCAAATCCATTCCAATTCAATTATTGGAAATCCTGGTTACTTTTAAAACCCTTTCAAATCAAATTTATTTATTTGAAAATAAATAGAATTTTAATTCTAGTTCAAAACTAGTTCATTTCGATAAAAATATATTTTTACCTTTTCAAATATGGAATTTTTCATCCCAATTTTCCCCAAATCATTTCTTATGATTTTACACAAATTATTGATATTTTTAATAATTTTATCAAGGCCCGTACAGTCGATTTCCATCAATGGCCATCGAACTGCACTTACAACGACCTTTTCCAAATTTGATTTGGACATAATTCCAAATCCAACCGTTAGATTTCTAATATCTAATATTCGTTAGAAAGCTCTTTTCGATACGAACCCAACGGTTCCGGTTTTAGGAGAATCCGACGGTCGGATCTCCCGTAATATTCATTTGAAGTCAATGGTCGAAATTCACGAACTACCGCAGCGCGGCGCGTTCTATTCAGGCCATTATATTATATATATATATATATATGTATTTATATAATATATATAATATATACTTCATCGATTTCCTTTTAAAACATATTTTATAAATCGTTTTAAATTCGTTTTCAAAACGATTTCAACTTCCTTTTCAAATTCAAATCAAAATTGAATTTTATAATATAAATTCGTTTTAAATTCATTTCAATTCATTTCAATTCATTTCAATTCTATTTCAATTCAAATTGGTTTCAATTCAAATAGGTTTCAGTTCAATTTCAATACGTTTTAAATTCAATTCAAAACGATTTCAATTCTATTTCAATCTATTCGAATTTCAATTCTATTCAGTTTAATTCGAATTTCATTTCAATTCAATTTAATTCGAAATTCAATTCCTTTCAAAATATCAAATTTTTTAAATCACTTTCTATATTCATTATAAAATGAATAAAATCGATATAAATATCGTTCACGCCAAAATGGCGTCAGTCTAATCAACACGGTTTCATATATTTCTATTTTCAAATATTCTATTTCAAATATTTCTTTTTCAAATATTCCTTATTCAAATATTCTATTTTAAAACTGGAATGAGTCCCAATCAATTACCATATAATGTTAATTATATGGATTTTCTACCACACGTATATAACAACAACAATAAATCATCAACCATCATCCAAAGTGCGTTCTACACTGTATAAGCATCAAATATAAATGTTTAACGCTTATAACAGTCTGTCAATCAATCGATCGACATACAACTAACTATTGGGATTAGTGTATGTCATATATCACCCCAATACCCGTGTGGGGTTTTCAAACAATCAAACACAGATTTTATTTGTGCAGTTGGGCGATGTGTAAAATTTATCGTCCCAATCAATATCAATCAAATGTGTGTATATAAACAAATCGTCCAATCTGTTTATTTTTATTTCATTTCACATACACGTTAAAAATTCTATTTTCAACTATAAAATATTTTAACTATATAATTATTTTATTTCATTTCACATCACATCACACAATCAACTACACAACAAAATCAAACAAACAAGCGTACAAGCCGTCCATGGTCTGTGGACGATGGGTGTCGGGTGCTACTAAACACCATCTGCATCCTAGTATATATATTTTAACTAGAAAATTAAATTGAAGGTGAGAAGTTCTCACCGATTAGCTAAACCATACGCCGCGACTCTTCATATATAGGAAATCTTCACCGCTCGCCTTTCGTCACTTTCGTCGCCCGTGTTCACTACATATATAAAAATCACATTTTTATATCCTCTAATATATATATATATATCATATTGTTAATTCACTACTTCGTTATAAAAATTATATTTTTATAACGCTCTTCTTCTAATAAAGATTATATTTTTATAACGCTACTTCATATATGTAAAAATCAAATTTTTACTTCACTTTTCTATATGGAAAAATCTCACTTTTTACTTCACTTTTCTATATGGAAAAATCTCACTTTTTACTTCACTTTTCTATATGGAAAAATATCGTCTTTTCTATTTTAAAAATCCTGTCTTTTCTATTTTAAATATCCTGTCTTTTCTATTTTAAAAAAATCACTTCTTTCTCTTGTTAAAAATCACTTTTCATTAAAATGCAACTTATATTATAAGGATTATAATCATACAAGTAAAAATCAACATTTATAGTAACAAATAGAAATTAGATCTTTATACAGAAAAAAAAATCTAACTTTATATAAATAAATAAGAGATCAGATTTTATTTAATAACTAAATTAATCTAACTAAGTATATAAAACTAAATTAATTAAAACTAGAAAAACTTACTGTTGTTGTGCGAAGAGGGAGAAGGAGGGGCGCAGTACGCCGGGGAGGAGGTAGGGGGTCGCGGTGTCGGGTGAGGTGTTCTGGCCGGCGGCGGAATGATGGTGGTGGTCTTCCGGGCGGTGGCGGCTTTAGTGTTGGGGCGATGGCTGCGTCGGGATTTTTGGGTGTCGCAGTCTCGAAGGAGGGAGGGTGCAAACGCGAGGAGGGGGAGGGATGTGTCAGAGGGCGGCGGAGCGATGGAGGTCGAAGGCTGGTGGCGTGCAGTCGAGGGCTAGGTGCGATTTAATCGAGTGGTTTCCTCCCCGTTTTTTTCAACAGGCGTTGACTTGATTTGAAGATGAAAGGGGGATAAGGGAAAGATTTTATAATATTATATATTAATTTAATTTGTTTTCCAAAAAGCAACTTTTTCCTTCAAACTCCGATTCAACCCCAACAAATGCCGCCCCCAGCTAATTACCCCCATTCCGAACACAATGGGATTTGTTTCGTAAGCTGATTCGATCGTTTCGATCAGTTTTCATCAAAATCAACATATAACTCTATATATTGAATTTGAACGCGCATTTCAATTTACCGGGGTCACATATGGACTCTAAAAATTCTAGAAAAATATTTTCTAGCTTTGTATTGACGATACGGTCCTAACAAAACTAGTTTCGTCAGATTCTGAGACAGTTTGAAAAATGGTCATTTTCCAGTCGATTAAAATCAACTAAAACTGGTCAAATGCGTTTTCCTTTGCCACGCTCACATATTGATTCGAAAAATTACGAAAATTGGAATCTAGCAATAACTTGACATCACGGATCCAACAAAAGTTGTTTCGTCGAAATCCGAGGTCATTTGCAAAATTTCAATTTTTAAGGGCCGAAATTCCATAACGACTATTCGGAATTTTCAACTGGACATATCTTTTGATTCCCGCTATGAAATTTCGATTCTTCGGATTCGTTGGAAAGATATTCTCAATTAGATTCAAATATTTTTTGTTTCACTAAAATCCAGTTTATTTTGCACCCGGTACATTCATTTGAAACTTGAAATCGAATTATCGAACTACCGCGCCATTTTCAATTCCTTTTATATATATAAATAAATATTTATATTCTAATGACGATTCTAATAATTATATACGTTCGAATTCTATTCAAAATAAATTTCTCGTCGATATTATTTAAAATAATCCATTTTAAATATTCTAAATTCACTTAAATTGCCAAAATAAAAAATTTAAATTGACTCGGATTTCCGGGTTATTACATAAGAATTAATTAATATTTTAATTGAAATTAAATTGGTTCTGTTGAAATTAAAGTTGGTAAGTAAACAAATAAATATGTACTAGTCAATAGGATTTGTTCTCTACCTTAGCAATTTCGAGGACAAAATTATTTTAAGGGAGGAAGAATGTAACGACCCGCATTTTTCAACGAAATAAATAATTTATTAATTATTTGAATAATGATATTGGTTATTTACAATGCCCAATATTAAATAACATTGAATATTTAATTAAAATAAATAATATAATAATGTATTTAATTTCTGAAATAGTCAGAAATAGTGGAATTCGCAAAATAATGTGAATTGGATCATCTGTGATATTTAATTCAGTTTAGAATTAAACTAGAATAATTAATATATTATTTGAACGGCAGTTTGAACGTCTAATTATAATATAATTATAATCGAGCTTGAAATGGCACGGTAGTTCGCTATTTGGTGATTTGAACTTTAACTGACTATACAGAAGCTGTTTTAAATCGGATTTCTGTGAAACAAGAAATGTTAGGAGCTGGTGAAGTATATTTTTCTAATGGAAGAGAAAAATCGGGATTTCATTGTGTAGATTTTGATTTATGTACAAATCAAATTTTAGAAAAGTCGCTATGGAATTCCTTTATAATTTATATCGATTTATTTATATTTTAAAATGGATTTTTGAATATAAATCGAATATCGATGTAACACTGGATTTGAAATATCGAGTTATAAATCCCAGTGGAGCAGTACGATATTCTATTGTGAATATATACGATAATATTTACTTAAATGGGAGTTATAATCTTATATTTAAATAGGAGTTATAAATATATATTTAAATGGGAGTTATTTAAATGTGAACATATATTTATTTGAAATATCGAGTTATAAATCCCAGTGGAGCAGTACAATATCGAGTTATAAAATATGTTTTTATATTTAAATGGGTTATTTAGAGCTTTAAAAAAGCCAGTTTTGCAAATGACCTCGGAATTCGACGAAACTAATTTTGTTGGATCCGCAATGTCAAACTATTGTTAGATTCCAAGTTTTATGATTTTTAGAGTCAGTGGGTGGCCGTACGGGTTTTTAGAGTGAAAAACAGTCAGTATTTTGACGGTTAAAAATATGCTGTGTGAGCAAATGGAGTTGGAATTCGACGAAACCAGTTTCGTTGGGACCGTAATGTCGAACTGTAGATGCATGTCCATTTTTGTAATTTTTTAGGTATCGTATGTGATCACAGGAATTTTAGAGGACAAATACAAACAGCGATTGCTTAAAATAAAATAGAATTATCGAATAAAAAAATATTATTTCTATCCTATATATTACCTTTAACTTCTCTAAACCTTATTCAACTCATTCCACAGTCAAACTCATATTCCGCCGTCACAAATTTTCCACACAGCAAAATACTTTCTTAGTGAAATCAAAATAAAATCATATGAAATTATAAAATCCAAATTCATGTAAGTATGGATCCTTGGTGAGTTTCTCTTCGTTCTCGTACAAGTTTTGAAGGGTGCGCACCATCCTAGGGTTGATCGAGGTTTCAAACAGTGGATTAGGGTTGAGAAATTCAACCTGTGTGTGCATCGATTTGGATTTTTATGGTTATATTTGGGTTCAGAGCAGTGTTTAGCTTCCTGTTTGATTTTCAGGGAAGTTTTCGTGAAATAATTTGTCGATCTCCATATTGGTGAAACCCGCGGAGACATGAAACGCGATCTGAATGAAGGGATCAAACGGGATGCTTCTGATATGGGGTATAAGAGTTTGTGAAGAGAGTAATTTTAGTTATTTTTGTTTGATTTTAAATCAATGGTGGAGGGAGTAAGAAGAGCTTGAAATCTAGAAGAATAGTGTTGTGGAAATGTTTGGAGCATGGAAAATGAGGATGGGGAAGATGGATTGAGGGTAGGCGGTTTTAACATGGGTGTTGGGCTTAGTCAAAGGGAAAAGGCCCATCTTCGGTTTTATGTAAGTTTAAATTCAAATAATTAATGTATTAACTATAATTTGTCTTATCTTATCTTATCCATACGTTAACCAAATTCAGAAAAACAAGATCCATTGGGATCGTATGGACGGACACTACACGATGGAACTGACTGCAAGTCCATGGGAGCTCGTTACAGTTTATAGCAAAATAAATTGTCCGTCTGAATCAAGCGATAGTTATTGTTATTAACGATGATCGTCCAATGTGAGTAATCTCACTAACTCTGCTCAGTTTATACTTTTATAAAATAATTTTAGAATTCATAAATAATGGTTGTTGCTGTGTGTGTTGGCTGTTTGGTTGAACTGCTAGTCAGTTGATTTAAAATATAGATAACGACATAGATATAAATCGTTAATCAAATATTGATTCTGTTTAGTAGAATATTTCATAGTAAAATGAAATTGATGTTAATTTTATTGTTTAACATCTGTGGATGTAGGGAAACAGGTTGGAGGGACCCAACTGGGTTCCTCAACATTAATTTTATTGTTTTCCATGTATTGTGTTATATGATGTGATATGAAATCTGTTGTTGATTTTATATGTTGGAATGATACCGATCATTGTTATATGGTACGTTAAATACCACAAGGAATAGTGGAATGTTAAAAAGGAAATTTTCAATGTTATATTGAAAAAGAAATATTGATAAAATTAAAAGATTTTATAAAATGAAAACTATTTATTTAGAAAATAAATAGATTAAAAAGGAATATTTAATTGTAAATCAAATAGATAGAATTGAAAAAGAAATATTTGTAATCTATTTACAAATAGAATTGAAAAGGATATTTATTTGAAAGTGAATAGAATAGAAAGGGGAAATATGTGTAAAGGGAATAGTTAGATTATAAAAGGGACTACTTATAAAATTAATAGATTTTATAAAAAGAAAATATTTTATAAATTAAATAGAATTATAAAAAGGGGTTTAGTTTGTAAATAAATTGTTTATAAAAGGAAATACTTGAAAAGTGACTAGAATTATACAAAAGGAGAATTTTACATTTGAAAGGTTTAGACCCGTGCTTCGCATACGGGTATAACATGATATGGACTTAAAGCAAAGATTTTAAATAGAATCTATTCCAACAGATAGATTGAGAAGATAAATTTATAAATAATATTTTATAAATTAAATAAAATGTTTATCGTTGGTTAAATAGAATATATAAGTCATGACTTATATAGAGAAGTAAGAATCGATTTCAACATCGATATTTGAAACTTAATAAATGTAGAGTTAATCAAAGGAGTTAATCAGTTAGAGTTAATCCATTAGAGTTAATTAGATAGGGTTAATCGAATTAGAATTAATTGAATATTAGTTATTCAATTAGAGTTGATCAAATATAGTTATTTGAGATAGAGTTAGGCAAACATAGTTATTTAGGATTGTGTTGCCATTTCGTACGACTGCTAGCGTAATTCGCAGGGCTGTAGATAGCCTACGGCGGTCGGATATTTCCTGAGGGAATCAGGCGTAACCATTGTGATCGCTGCGATCTAGGGTCAAGCGAATAGAGTTAAATCGAATATTAGCTATTCGAAATAAAGTTAAAACAGACATAGTTATTCAAATATAAATTAATCGAATATTAGTTATTAGATAGAAGTTAAATAAGTAGAGTAAATAAGTTGAGTTAATCAAGTAAGTTAATCAAGTTGAGTTAATTGAGTTGAGTTAATCAAACTGAGTTAATCCAAATGAGTTAATCCAAAGGAGTTATTCGAAATAGTTTATTCGAATAGAATTGAAGGAGTTAATCGAATATAGTTTGTTCGAAAGGAGATTAATCGAATGTAAAACATTCGAAGAGAGCTAATCGAATGTTAATCATTCGAAGAGAGATTATCGAATATAGTTATTCGAAGAAAGGGTTATCGAATATAGTTTATTCGAAAAGGAGTTATCGAATAGAGATTATTCGAAAAGAGAATTATACATTGAATTTGATTATATCGAAATTCGAGAAAGTAATATTTACTTTCCGGTTTTAATCAAGATTTACTTATTTATTAATAAATTAGTGGTTTAGTTATTTAGTTAAATTAAGGAATAAAAGTTTTATTTCGAAGTTAGATATTTAGGAAGAAGGAATTATAACGCTATAGTTATAACCAACGTTTTAAAATAAAGAAGTGGATTCATAAATAGAATCCGAGAGTTTTCGTAAGGAAGTTTGTTAAAGATTTGAAACGTGAAATTTGTTTATTTCAAGGTTAGAAATATTTTTCAGTTAAGGTCTGATAGGTAATTATACCCCAACTTGATTGACTTCATTTTTAAGTAAGGAGTAGTTAAGGTTCGATAGTGAAGATTGGTTTAGTGAATTTAGTTAGTGAGTGAAATGGTTTGAATGGGCAAAGCGATGTTTTATTTAGACATCAGTTTAAACCCGATAAAGAAGTTTGGGAATGTTTTTCCACATAATAACCAGAAACGTTTTCTAAATTTAGAAAATAAGAATTTACAAATATATAGAAATGGGAAAATGGAAAATGGGAAAATGGATAAATTAAAGATAATTTTATATAAAGAGAAAAATGTTGAATGATGATTGATCGATAGAATTTCCATCTGGAAATAATATCATTGTTTGCACACCTGTTTTTCTTTGATAGTTAAATCACCAACTATTGAAGTTTTTGACCATTTTTCCGTTGTCAATACGGAGAGACCGGGATCAGGTTCATTATCTGAAACCACTCTATATAGACGTTAGCGTTGCGATCAAATATTGAAGATGGGTTTATGCAAGGGCTATCCTATTTACAGAATAGTGTCTTCGGTTTGTCCAGTCCTAGGACAAACGTGAATGGACGAATGTCTGACAAAGTATATCTAATGGATCGCATAAGTTGATCTCTTCAAACGTACTTAGGTTTGGTGGCGGAGGAATTCCTTTCTTTTAGCTTTATACCTTGGTATTTTTAGGGAAATCAATTTGTGATTTGGCGGGTATAATGATGTGGCATTCAAGGTGAATTGTGGTCAGATATTCCAAAAGATACGTTATGACCTCAAGCCTCATCAACCGGGAAATGACAGAAATCGGGCAGGCAGCATGGCTAACTGGGTCGCTCCCATTAGGGTGTATATCACCTATCTAGAGAAAATCCATTTCATTCTTATATCTATGTTCGATGCTGTCCTTTTTCGGGAAATGGTGGGTAGCTCCCCAACCGTTGGTGATATACATTCGATACACTCAAGCGAAATGAGTGGTCGGTCATGTGAGGGCCAGGTTGCAAGATGTTCTTGTTGAACCCTGTGTATTTGCCTATAGAGATACACTATCGACAGGTGGTCCCATACCTTGTCATAGTTGGAATCCAATCTCCAATAAGCGCCCGCGGTTTTGTTTGTATACTTTATATGTGGAGCGTGAGATGCAAGCGTTCTACTAGATTGCTAATTACTTGTGATTAGACATTATTATAATATCAGAAAATATCGATTTCCAAAAATGTTTTGGGTTACCGTAAGGTAGAAACCATCCGTGTTTATGTGTGGATCGATCTTACGATTATCCTTTCTTTTGAAAAGGATTTTTGTAAAGTTAAATAAAATTGATTTGCGTTTACTCACACCAGTCCCATGACTGACCCAGAGTTTATTTTGTTTTGTTTTCCCTAAACTCCTGGGTGCCCAAATTTGTACGGGCAGTCAAGTAGTTCAGGTCTTTACAGATATACTGGGAGGAGCTTGAAGTAGGAAGCTTTAGGATTATATAGCTATTTTGATTTCCGCTATGTGTAAGTGTTGTGCTCTGATAATGTTATTATACTGTTTTATTGCAAAGTTATGTTATATTATATTTTATTCGTTCCGCTGTGAGATTCGTGTTTACTCTGATTGTGTTCTTCTATTCTAATTTTCTATCTTATCTATTCTCACCCTCTAACTTCTTTCTATTAATGATCAGGTATTTCCGATGTCTGAATAGTCAACATGGTAGTTTGTGTTAATTTTCGGAGTCGAAAATACCAGTTCGTTACAATGGACAACGAGATGTTTTGCAGAAAAGAGGAATGAAGAAAAATAGATAATACAAGACTTTTGTTTCAAAGATTTCTCTTCATAGGAAAACACATAAAACAATATAACCACTATAAGATGACACGACTATTCCAATGGATCCGAGCCATGGGCGGTCATTGCTAGCCGTTGGTGTAGAGTTAATGAATTCTTACGGTTTCCAATAGCAACGAGCACTTTCCGACTGTAAAACCAATGACTACTAAGGCTTGTAGCCATTGTAGTCCATTGAGAGCCATTATATAAGGATGTCCAGCACATCGTTAGTAACCGTTGAAAGTCATTACAAATGAAAGACTAATAAGTCATTGCATTCCGCTGTAAGTCATTGGTAAGCTGGGTATTTTTTATGTAACATCCAATCAATAACCTACAAGCCATACAATATATATTTCCATTCCATTTCACATATATAGAACAAATATATAGTAATAACAATATAAACATTGTGACGGGCCACCTTGAACCAGCCGACATTTCCTCGGAATGCGTTGTGCCAATGCCCGACTAGCACGGGACGATCGTCAAAGAAAAAGGGGTTTGAAACGATGAATCACCAAGAACCTGTAGTATATCTCACAGCACATGGAATAAAATATAATAATAACATAACTTGATATAAAACAGGCGGGACAGTGCATAAGCTGAAACTAAACCATAACCATCAGAGTAGCGGAGTCCAAAATAAAGCTTATGATCCAAGCTATTATTACAACTTCGAAATACTGTCTCAGAAACGAAATAAAAGAGGTACACTGCTAATGCCCAAAGCAGTGACCAACAACGACACATGGAGAATATATGTATATAGTATGTGGAAGCGTCCTGCTCGTCTCCGGATAGCTATTCGTGCATAACCACCTAACCTGTCTCAAGTCTGCTTGTATAGAAGCACCCAAAATAATAAGAAGAGACATAAAACTCTGGGTCAGACAAAAGCCTGGTATGAGCGATTGCAGCAAAATAAAACAATAACACGTATAAATAATCATACCTGAACCTGGACCTGCAACTAGAGAGTTAGCACAACAAGATGTACAGTACTCTAAGGTAATACTAACATATAGTGTAAAAATGGGAGTGTGCGTGTCATGGTGATAGCAAACATCAAACATAGCAATCATCCTCACGTCTCTCACTTAGTGCATAAAGCATATGATATCCACCGCTTTGATCACCAAATCTATTGGAGCCATGACGGCAACTCCGTACAAATATTGCTATGACCACACTTCCTTGGTCTATAGTCAATAACCCTATCCAGTCCACACATCTCTGGCTCTAGATTAAGGACCAACTAGTCTACACTTCCCTGGCTCTGGTTCGTCTACTTGCCCCCTCTCTTCAATGGTGAACCAGATTTATAAATATCGATAACCTCTTTGCACACGTCCCGCGACATAGCCCAACTCTAGAAGTTAGCTCGTTGGTTTCCATCTGGATCCTGAGTAATAACTTCTCATTTGGAATTCCTTTACATCTCGGGTATTGGTTGAATTGTAGTTAATCTTCAGAAGAGTTCACAATTGTCATCATGTGGCAGAAGTTTGAATATGGTTCGGTTTGAATCATCATCTTGGTTCGAGTAGTGGTTGTGGTCCTCATCAAGGTCGGTTTATGAAACGATCCAAACATACCCGTGAAGGAAAGAACGGATTGAATTGAGGACAACACACATCGAAATGCAAACAGGAGAACATTTCATTGTTATTTACAACAATTCCATCAGATTACAAGAATATACAGAGTATAAATGAATAAATTACATTCGATAAATATCAGAGATTTAAATACAATACTGCAGCGGAAAATAATACAAAATACAACTGAAAGTAATACACGGATACAGAGCTTTCCGAGCATCGTTCCAGCTGTAAATCAGGATCCTGTGAATATAAATCTGCAAAACCAAAAGTACTAGCTGCCCGTGTAGAAAATAGGAGCACCCAGAGTTTAGGTTAAAACAATAAACTCCAGGTCAGTCATGTGACTGGTGTGAGAACTAAAACAGTTATTTAAACTTTACTTTAAAAGAGGGTAATTCAAGGGACCACGCCGTATAACACGGAACATGTTTACTCCCAAGAATACCAGTGCATGTAAATGAACAACGCAATGCTTTTTCGAAAAATGAAGCTATTATAAGACCCAGGTCCCATCACACAATGCAACGCAAGCCGGAGGATAGGGTTTTCCCTTATAATAGCCAAACATGTTTGGTACGTTCAAAACAAATCATTTTAATACTATTATAGCGTAGAGTGTATGAAAACAACTTCAATCATAAATATTAATCATAGACGGCACAGTATCCCATGCTACTATGTCGCCATACTAGGCTCTACAAATAAAACCGAAATATCACGTATTGGAAATTGGATTTCCGTCATGAGTCGAGGTAGGGGGAAAGCTCCTCTCCGATTAGAGATACTCTAGCAAATGCCTCGGGACTACACACTCTGGGTAACCCCTAGATCTTCAGGGCAGGTCCTCCGTTACGTTTGAGGATTAGTTATTCCTGAACACACGTTTCACGGTCCTAACAGACCTAAAATCGAGGCGCCTCATCCAACAACCACAAAGGTGAAGATAATATAAATGTCAGCTAGTTTAAGCACTGACACCACCCATAGCTAGAAAGAAACGTCGTGCTCTCCCTGCAGTCCTTATCCCATTTTTGACTCATACCGAGATGTGAGGTTCGCGAATTCACGCTTTACACAAAGCTGCGCCACATAGGCCGTGCTTTGATCATCAACCACAAGACTTTTCTTTTCAACAGAAGCCTTGATCAATTGCCACTTAGGCGTGCCACACAGGCAATTCACTCCATGCGATTGATGTCCATCGATATACAACCTCTGAGCTCGTACGTCTCAGAGAAGGGCGTTAAGCAAGAGAATAAATTCTTCGCTGCCAAACAGATGTATATTTAATAGAGATCGATCAGCACAGAATAAAATCCAATGTCAGACACACAGTCCATTTACAAGTCCATTCTGGGTCTGAACGAAACCGGAGGCACTTTCCTCGTATATCCATCGATCTCCAAGTACGTCTGGACGACCACCAACTGATTCCCTCATCTTGGGTGTACAGCCCAATCAAGATCATCAGTACTCACACAAACTATGTGAAGACTTCCGGTCTTCAACCACCGTCTTCATCTTCGACATATCGTCGAATCGGTTATTTAGAATGGGTATAAACCCGGCCTTTCTGAATAACCCGTGTATATAGTAAACACATGTTACACAAACACAACATACGCCTTATTTCAATTCATCAGTCACTAACCGTAAATTAGCAAGAGAACAATTCACCAAATATTAACCCCGAAGGCCGAAACCAACATCAGATCAATATCCAGGAAACCAATCTACTTAACTGATCCCCAGTTAGTTCCTAAATTTCACATACTTAGGGAAAGGTTCCCATTAATTTTATCAAAGATAAATTCTTTAAAATTTATTCTTTAATCATCCTTTGGATATCATTTCAAACCAAGTTATGGTATTCCAAACTAGTCGGGATTAGCGAACCACACCGAAGTAATTATTTATTTTATTTCCCAATCCCAACCTATTCATCCCATGAAGCAAAATTGGTAATACTCCATATCTAATACCACGGTGTTATCGGTAAAATTAATTACAATTTCACGTTCAAATCTAATTAAAGATTTAACTATCGCTTGGAGCAAAACTGGTGATACTCCATTCTCGCTCATTTTCCAAATTTGATAATTTGAATTATCAATACACATTTCAATCTAATTGTAGATTCATTAAAACTCCTTTTACTGGGTTAAAGAACTAATGTCATTTAAAACACAGTTCACGATAAACCCAAATCACATTCTACTTATTGTCGGGTTAAAGAACAAATGTTAATTAAAACACCGTTCACGATAAACCTAAAAATGAATTCTAATTCAATTCCAATCAAATATATTAGAAATTCTGATTATTTAAAACCCCTTTCAAATTCAATTTATTTATTTAAAAATAATTGGGTTTTAAATTTAGTTCAAAACTAGTTCATTTCAATAAAAATCTATATTTAACTTTACAAATGTGGGATTTTTCATCCCAGTTCTTCTCAAATCATTTCTTATGATTTTACACAAATTATTGATATTTTAGATAATTTTATCAAGGGCCGTACAGACGATTTCCAACAACTGCCATCGAACTGCACTTACAACGACCTTTTCTGAAATTGATTTGGACATATCTCCAAATCCAACTGTTATATTTCAAATTTCTAATATTCATTGGAAAGTTATTTTCGATACGAACCCAACGGTTCTGGTTTTAGGAGAATCCGACGGTCGGATCTCCCGTAATGTCCGTTCGAAATCAATGGTCGAAATTCACGAACTGTCGCGGTGCGGCGCGTTCTATTCAGGCCATTATATATATAATATATATATATATATTATATGTATTTCATCGATTTCTTTTCAAAACGAATTTTATAAATCATTTTATTTCAACTTTGTTTTCAATTCAATTTTGAATTCATTTTCCATTCAATTCAATTCGATTTCGTTTTCTATTCAATTCAATTCAATTCGAATTCGTTTTCTATTCAATTCAATTCGAATTCATTTTCTATTCAATTCAATTCGAATTCGTTTTCTATTCAATTCAATTCGAATTTGTTTTCTATTCAATTCAATTCGAATTCGTTTTCTATTCAATTCAATTCGAATTCGTTTTCTATTCAATTCGAATTCGTTTTCTATTCAATTCAATTCGAATTCGTTTTCTATTTAATTCAATTCAATTTCCTATTATAAATATTCAATTTTTCTCTTTTCAATATTCATTATAAAAACGAATATAATCGAAATAAATATCGTTCGCGTCAAAATAGCACATCTCAAATCAACACGGCTTTATATTTTTCAATAACTTCGTTATTCTATTCAACAAATGAATCTATATTTATTTCAATACATGACTAATCTCTATGGATGAGTACTATCAACACGCGACTATTTTTGTTATTTAATATATTTTATAAAAATTATGGTATCTATCGTTTGATTTCAAATCAGACTCCAACCGTAAATTAGTAAGAGAACGATTCCTTAAATATTAACCCCGAAGGCCGAAACCAACATCAGATCAATATCCAGGAGACCACTCATCTTATCTATTTTCCAGTTAGTTTCTAATTTTATATATGATAAAGATGTAAATTTTATTGTTAAAATATTTCGTTCAACACATGACTAATCTCAACGGATGAGTATTGTCAACATAAGAACCTTTATTTTATAATATTCTTTATTTTTCCAATTGGAATGAGGCCCAATCAATTACCATATAATGTTAATTATATGGATTCCATACAACACATGTATATAATAGCAACGATAAACAATCAATCATCATCCAACGTGCACCACACAATTGCATAAGCATTAAATATAAATAATTAACGCTTACCCAGCCTGTTGACCAATCGATGGACATACAGCTAAATAATTGGGATTAGTGTACGCCAAATATCATCCCAACACCCGTGTGGGGTTTCGGACAATCAGACACAGATTTTATTCGTGCAGTTGGGTGATGTGTAAAATTTATCGTCCCAATCAATATCAGTCAAATGTGTGTATATAAACAAATCGTTCAATTTGTTTATAATTATTTATTTCTTTTTATATATATGTTAAAGATTCTATTTTTAACTATAAAATATTTAAACTAGATAAATATTTTATTTCATTCCACATCACACAATCGATTAAATCAAATTTATCAACCAAACAAATAAATCAATCATCAAACAATTAACTAAAAAACAAGCCGTCAATGGTCTGTGGACGACGGGTGTCGGGTGCTACTAAGCACCATCTGCATCCTAGTATATATTTTAACTAGAAAAGAAAATTCAAAGTGAGAAGTTCTCACCGACTAGCTAATCCAAACGCCGCGACTCTCCTTATGTAGGAAATCTTAACCTTTTCGTCTTTTGTCACTTTCCTTGCACGTAGCCACTACATATATAAAAATCACATTTTTATATTGTTGTTATGTATATAAAAAAAACATATTTTTATAATCACTCCATATAGATAAAAATTCTATTTTTACATCGCTACTATATAGATAAAAATTCTATTTTTACACCGCTACTATATAGATAAAAATTCTATTTTTACATCGATGTTCATATAATAAAGATTATATTTTTATCATGCTATTCTCTATATAAAGATTTCCCCTTTTCAAATATAATAAAAATCATATTTTTATTTCAACCTATATATAATGAAAAAACAGATTTTTATTTCTCTACCTATATAAAGATAATATTTTTATATTCTCTATTATATAGAAATTTTATTTTCAGTACACTACTTATATAAAAATAGTATTTTTATATCTTCTATTATATAAAGGTCATATTTTTAATACTCTACACAAGTAAAAATCATATTTTTACCTAGTCATAAAATCATATCTTTACACTATGAAAAATCTGACCTTTTCATAAATAAAATCCTTATCTTTTCATTTAAAAATCAAATCTTTGTCTTCTAAAAATTATATTTTCACTTGAGGTATATATATATATATAAACCTATTCTTTACGCATTAGAAAATCTAAATTTTTTTATTACCATAAAAAATCTGAAGATAAAACAATTTCTTTCATATCAAAATCGGATTTTAAAGAGCAATTTCATTCATAGAAAATCTGATTTCAGAATTGATTTTAAAAAAATGAATTTAAACTAAGTTTTATAAATCAAAAACTCACCTTTGATGTTTTGGACGTCGATCAGCGGTTTGGGGGGGGCTCGAATGAGGGCGCAGTGGTCGGGGTAGCTCAATCGAGGGGGCGGCGGCCTGAGGTGTAGGTGGAGGGATCCACGGTGGCGTGGGGGTTCGGCTTCCGATTGGCTAGGGCTTGCTGCTCGTCGGTGAGGAAGCGGGTTGGGTGAGGGAGGAGAGAGAGTCGCGAGGGGGAGGAGATGAACAGGAGGAGGGGAGGCGGTGGTGCCAGGGAGGGCGGCGGTCGGCGCCAATGGGGAGGGGTCTGAACTCGATCGATGGGATTCTTTCTTTCTTTTATTTTCTATTTGAAATGATTTCGAATAGGGGGTTGACCGATTGAGGAAGCAAAAGGGTGGGGTTTTTAATTTATTTATTAATTTAATTTTAATATTAAATCCATAAAGTAACTTTTTATTTCGAACTCAAAACGAAAACCACCGCCTGTCGTCCATAGCTAATTACCCCCATTCCAACACAATGGGATATGTATCGTAAGCTGATTCGATCGTTTCAATCAGTTTTCGCCAAAATCAACATATAATCTCTATATTGAATTTGAACGTGCATTTCAATTTACCGGGGTCACATACTAACACGAAAAATTCCAGAAAAATATTTTCTAGCTTCGTATTGATGATATGGTCCTAACAAAACTAGTTTCGTCGAATTCTGAGACCGTTTGAAAAATGGCCATTTTCCAGTCGATTAAAATCAACTGAAACTGGTCAAACGCGTTTAGCTTCGCCATGCTTACATATTGATTCGAAAAATTATGAAATTTGAAACCTAGCAATAATTTGACATCACGGATCCAACAAAAGTGGTTTCGTTGAAATCCGAGGTCGTTTGCAAAATTCCCATTTTTATGGGCCGAAATTCCATAGCTACTATTCTGAATTTTCAACTGGACATATCTTTTGACCCCCGCTATGAAACTTCGATTTTTCAGATTCGTTGGAAAGATATTATCAAATAGATTCTAATATTTTTGGTTTCGTTAAGATCCGGTTTATTTTGCACCTGATACGTTCAATTGAAATTTGAAATCGAATTATCGAACTACCGTGCCATTTTCAATTCCTTTTATAATTATATATAATTATTTATATTCTAACGAAGATCTATATAAATATATACGTTCGAATCGTATTCAAAATAAATTTTTCGTCTATATTATTTAAAATAATTCATTTTAAATGTTCAGAATTCATCGAAATTGCCAAAATAAAAAATTTAACTGGTTCGCATTTCCGGGTTGTTACAACTCCCCCACTTAAAACTTTTCGTCCCCGAAAAGGAACGAAGACGAAAGTTGTTTAACTAATCAACTCAACTTCCAATATTTTCTTTACGGCTTAAGTTCTTCAACTTTTCAGTTTTTAAGAACTTTTCAAATTTTTCAAAAATTTGGCTAACACCCTAAATTTCGCCATAACCTCCTCTGCACTGGGAGCACCGGGAAAATCCCGAAATTGCCATACAGGCCCTCTGATCTCAAAAAGAAAAAGAAAAAGCCAAGCGGCTAGCCAATCGGCTCATAAAATCATCATCACCCAAACAAAACAGTAAATTATGGTAAACATGTACCTATTTGTCGGGCAAACAATTTTATTCTTCTGCTCTAGCCTCCTTGCTATGACCTGTTCAATGTAAATACATGTATATGCAAGCAAATGCGACTAATTTCAAACAATTCAATATTCGGTTCAATTTGGATTAAATGGTTCAAAATTATCAAACAAATAAACAAACAACACAACCATCAATCAATTAGTGAATTAGAATTTCAAATTCATAATTTTGATATATATACAAAAATCACATTTTTGATGCCAATTCACAACAATAAATCTATATAGTTTCGGTTCTCACACCAGTCTAATGGAAATATATAGATATCACACCTTCGAAATACGAACATAAATACTGATGATGTCCGGACATCACCAGAATTATCCCCGGGTGTCTAGAATGTGATCCTATATCTATCCAGTATATTAAAACTTCGAAAATACGTTCATGACGTGTATATGCAAAATCTTTACATATTGGATTGTCCAAATTCAATATAAATAAATATTCAAATACGTATAAACTGGTTTAAATTTTCAAAACAATGTTGTTTTCATTTGAAAAATATACTCTTCACACTCGTTCTAGGATACTACTGATCCCATCTCTAATGAGTTATTCTAATTGGATATTACTAATCCAATATCTGATGGATTCTTTCGTATAGTTCTAATGTGTCTTGTTCTCGAGCTCTGCGAACCAAAGCTCCGATACCAAATGAAACGACCCGAACTTCCCCGTGAAGGAAAGCACAGATTGAATTGAGGACAACATACATCGGAATGCAAACAGGAGAACATTTCATTGTTATTTACAACAATTCCATCATATTACAAGAATATACAGAGTATAAATGAATAAATTTCATTCGATAAATATCAGAGATTTAAATACAGTACTGCAGCAGAAAAAATAATACAAAACACAACTGAAAGTAATACACGGATACAGAGCTTTACGAGCATCGTTCCAGCTGTAAATCAAGATCCTATGAATATAAATCTGCAAAACCAAAACTACTAGCTGCCCGTGTAGAAAATAGGGGCACCCAGAGTTTAGGTTAAAACAATAAACTCCAGGTCAGTCATGTGACTGGTGTGAGAACTAAAACAGTTATTTAAACTTTACTTTAAAAGAGGGTAATTCAAGGGACCACGCCGTATAACACGGAACGGGTTTACTCCCAAGAATACCAGTGCATATAAATGAACAACGCAATGCTTTTTCGAAAAATGAAGCTATTATAAGACCCAGGTCCCATCACACAATGCAACGCAAGCCGGAGGATAGGGTTTTCCCTTATAATAGCCAAACATGTTTGGTACGTTCAAAACAAATCATTTTAATACTATTATAGCGTAGAGTGTATGAAAACAACTCCAATCATAAATATCAATCATAGACAGCAAAGTATCCCATGCTACTATGTCGTCATACTAGGCTCTACAAATAAAACCGAAATATCACATATTGGAAATTGGATTTTACACAAATCATTTCTTATGATTTTACACAAATTATTGATATTTTTGATAATTTTATCAAGGGTCGTACAGTCGATTTCCAACAACGGCCATCGAACTGCACTTACAACGACCTTTTCTGAAATTGATTTGGACATATCTCCAAATCCAACCGTTAGATTTCAAATTTCTAATATTCATTGGAAAGTTCTTTTCGATACGAACCCAACAGTTCTGGTTTTAGGAGAATCCGACAGTCGGATCTCCCGTAATGTCCGTTCGAAATCAATGGTCGAAATTCACGAACTGCCGCGGCGCGGCACGTTCTATTCAGGCCATTATATATATATAATATATATTATATATATTTCATCGATTTCTTTTCAAAAAAAAATTTATAAATCATTTTAAATTCGTTTCAAACCATTTCAACTTCGTTTTCAATTGAATTCAATTCGATTTTGAATTCATTTTCCATTTAATTCAATTTGAATTCGTTTTCTATTCAATTCAATTCGATTTCGTTTTCTATTTAATTCAATTCGAATTCATTTACTATTTAATTCAATTCGAATTCTTTTTTTGTTTAATTCAATTCGAATTCGTTTTCTATTCAATTCAATTCAAACTCGTTTTCTATTCAATTCAATTCGAATTTGTTTTCTATTCAACTCAATTCGAATTCGTTTTCCATTCAATTCAATTCGAATTCGTTTTCTATTCAATTCAATTCGAATTCGTTTTCTATTCAATTCAATTCGAATTCGTTTTATATTCAATTCAATTCGAATTCGTTTTCTATTCAATTCAATTCGAATTCGTTTTCTATTTAATTCAATTTCCTGTTATAAATATTTGATTTTTCTCTTTTCAATATTCATTATAAAAACGAATATAATCGATATAAATATCGTTCGCGTCAAAATAGCGCATCTCAAATCAACACGGCTTTATATTTTTCATTAACTTCGTTATTCTATTCAACAAATGAATCTATATTTCTTTCAATACATGACTAATCTCTACGGATGAGTACTGTCAACACGCGACTATTTTTTGTTATTTAATGTACTTTATAAAAATTATGGTATCTATCGTTTGATTTCAAATTAGACTCCAACCATAAATTAGTAAGAGAACGATTCCCTAAATATTAACCCCAAGGCCGAAACCAACATCATATCAATATCCAGGAGACCACTCATCTTATCTATTTTCCAGTTAGTTTCTAATTTTATATATGATAAAAATGTAAATTTTATTGTTTAAATATTTCGTTCAATACATGATTAATCTCAACGGATGAGTACTGTCAACACAAGAACCTTTATTTTATAATATTCTTTAATTTTCCAATTGGAATGAGGCCCAATCAATTATCATATAATGTTAATTATATGGATTACATACAACACATGTATATAATAGCAACGATAAACAATCAATCATCATCCAAAGTGCACCACACAACTGCATAAGCATTAAATATAAATAATTAACGCTTACCCAGCCTGTCGACCAATCGATCGACATACAGCTAAATAATTGGGATTAGTGTACACCAAATATCATCCCAACACCCATGTGGGGTTTCAGACAATCAGACACAGATTTTATTCGTGCAGTTGGGCGATGTGTAAAATTTATCGTCCCAATCAATATCAGTCAAATGTGTGTATATAAACAAATCGTTCGATTTGTTTATAATTATTTATTTCTTTTTATATATATGTTAAAGATTCTATTTTTAACTATAAAATATTTTAACTAGATAAGTATTTTATTTCATTCCACATCACACAATCGATTAAATCAAATTTATCAACCAAACAAATAAATCAATCATCAAACAATTAACTAAACAAACAAGCCGTCCATGGTCTGTGGACGATGGGTGTCGGGTGCTACTAAGCACCGCCTGCATCCTAGTATATATTTTAACTAGAAAAGAAAATTCAAAGTGAGAAGTTCTCACCGACTAGCTAATCCAAACGCCGCGACTCTCCTTATGTAGGAAATCTTCACCTTTTCATCTTTTGTCACTTTCGTTGCCCGTAGCCAATACATATATAAAAATCACATTTTTATATTGTTGTTATGTATATAAAAAAAACATATTTTTATAATCACTCCATATGGATAAAAATTCTATTTTTACATCGCTACTATATAGATAAAAATTCTATTTTTACACCGCTACTATATAGATAAAAATTCTATTTTTACATCAATGTTCATATAATAAAGATTATATTTTTATTCATGCTATTCTCTATATAAAGATTTCCCCTTTTCAAATATAATAAAAATCATATTTTTATTTCAACCTATATATAATGAAAAATCAGATTTTTATTTCGCTACCTATATAAAGATGATATTTTTATTTCTCTATTATATAGAAATTTTATTTTCAATACACTACTTATATAAAAATAGTATTTTTATATCTTCTATTATATAAAGGTCATATTTTTACCTTGTCATAAAATCGTATCTTAACACTATGAAAAATCTGACCTTTTCATAAATAAAATCCTTATCTTTTCATTTAAAAATAAAATCTTTGTCTTCTAAAAATTATATTTTCACTTAAGGTATATATATAAATCTATTCTTTACGCATTGGAAAATCTAAATTTTTTTTATTACCATAAAAAAAATCTGAAGATAAAACAATTTCTTTCATATTAAAATCGGATTTTAAAGAGCAATTTCATTCATAAAAAATCTGATTTCAGAACTGATTTTAAAAAAATGGACTTAAACTATGTTTTATAAATCAAAAACTCACCTTTGATGTTCTGGACGTCGATCAGCGGTTTAGGGGGGGGCTCGAATGAGGGCGCAGTGGACGGGGTGGCTCAATCGAGGGGGCGGCGGCCTGAGGTGTAGGTAGAGGGATCCACGGTGGCATGGAGGTTCGGCTTCCGATCGGCTAGGGCTTGCTGCTCGTCGGTGAGGAAGCGGGTTGGGTGAGGGAGGAGAGAGAGTCGCGAAGGGAGGAGATGAACGGGAGGAGGGGAGGTAGTGGTGCCAGGGAGGGCGGCGGGCGGCGCCGATGGGGAGGGGTCTGAACGAGATCGACGGGATTTTTTTCTTTCTTTTATTTTCTATTTGAAATGATTTCAAATAGGGAGGTTTTTGACCGATTGAGGAAGCAAAAGGGTGGGATTTTTAATTTATTTATTAATTTAATTTTAATATTAAATCCATAAAGTAACTTTTTTATTTCGAACTCAAAACGAAACCCACCGCCTCTCGTCTATAGCTAATTACCCCCATTCCAAACACAATGGGATATGTATCGTAAGCTGATTCGATCGTTTCGATCAGTTTTTGCCAAAATCAACATATAACTCTATATATTGAATTTGAACTCGCATTTCAATTTACTGAGGTCACATACTAACTCAAAAAATTCCAGAAAAATATTTTCTAGCTTCGTATTGACGATACGGTCCTAAAAAAACTAGTTTCGTCGAATTCTGAGACCGTTTGAAAAATGGCCATTTTCCAATCGATTAAAATCAACTTAAACTGGTCAAACGCGTTTAGCTTCGCCACGCTTACATATTGATTCGAAAAATTATGAAATTTGCAACCTAGCAATAATTTGACATCACAGATACAACAAAAGTGGTTTCGTTGAAATCCGAGGTCATTTGCAAAATTCCCATTTTTAAGGGCCGAAATTCCATAGCGACTATTCTGAATTTTCAACTGGACATATCTTTTGACCCCCGCTATGAAATTTCGATTTTTCGGATTCGTTGGAAAGATATTATCAAATAGATTCTAATATTTTTGGTTTCATTAAAATCCGGTTTATTTTGCACCCGGTACGTTCAATTGAAATTTGAAATCGAATTATCGAACTATCACGCCATTTTCAATTCCTTTTATAATTAGATATAATTATTTATATTCTAACGAAGATCTATATAAATATATACGTTCGAATCCTATTCAAAATAAATTTTTCGTCGATATTATTTAAAATAATTAATTTTAAATGTTCAAAATTCATCGAAATTGCAAAAATAAATTTTTTTTAACTGGTTTGCATTTCCGGGTTGTTACAGTTTATGACGATCCTGGCTCATGACCCTCCCCATTCATGACCCCCTCCCCAGCTTGTGACACCCCCTGGCTCGTGATACACTCCCCCGACTCGTGACCTCATCCCCGGCTCGTAAGTCCTCAAATTGGAGCAGTTCGTGACCATCATCTTGGAGCGGTTCGTGAGACATACCCCATTCAGGAACCAAAGTCCACCTGGGCGGTTCGTGAGGCATACCTCCTTCAGGAACTGAAGTCCACCTGGGCGGTCCGTGAGGCATACCCCCTTCAGGAACCGATTTTCTGCAGTTTTTTCCAGCAAGCAAATTTTGCCAAACGACAGAGTTTTCAACCATTCTAACCTTACTATGAAGTCACAAACATACCAAATAATAGTAGCAACATATAGAATAAATCAAAAACATTAAAACATCAACCATATGAGTTATTTTGGATCAAACGTACCTAAAACCATGATTTTTCCCTTAATCCCCTTAACCATGTTTTAACTATAGAATTAGAAAACTTAATCCAAATTTTCACCAGTGACATTAAATAATATTTTAGAATTTCTGCATATTTTTTCCAGATTTTTATAATGCATAATTTCACTAATTATCACTAATCACCCCTAATTAGCCGTAGTTAGTGAATAAAAGTGCAAATCATTCACTTTAGCTACAGATGAAATCTTAGGTATGAAACTTTATTGTTATGGCATGGATCTCTATGTATTGCAGCAGCTCTATCTCTGATTTGGTGTTAATTTCTCTTGATTTGATGTAGTTTTGGTTAATTAGTGGTTAGAAACCAATTAGAATGAAATTTGGAGGATGAAGGCCATTGTTAGGGTTCAAAGAAATGTTAGTGGCGGCTGTAAAAATGAAAAAGAATCATTCTCTAACTCTTTTCAGCCATCCCATAACCCTAATCCTGAAATGGGTTATGGGCCTAACCACTAATCACCTAATTAAGCCCGGTTAAGCTATTCTCCATCTTCCAACGCTTATTTCAGCCATGTCTTCCAAACCGTAAGTCCGTTTGATTAATGTGACCAATCTGCGGAAAGGTAAACAATCATTTGAATCCAATGGAAGTGGCTTCAGGTCAAAATTCCTTACCAATCAAAAGTTATAGGCAAAACAAGATTTGCCAGGGGCAAAATTGTCATTTAAAATTCAGCAAAAATCGTGAACATGAGAAATGACCCCAATAGTCATTTCCAAAAGTTACACGACCATATAACTTCGTATGAAAATAAAATAAATATTCTATGATCCTTTGATACGTAGAATGCACGTAGTGACAAACATCCAACATATACCAAATCAACACCCATATATAAAAAATAAACTATCCAAACATCTCAGCCCTAATTTCCAATGTCACATATCAACAAAACAAGCATATACCATCAAAATACAACCAAAATAGCATCCTCACTAATTCCAAACTAATATACAAAACATGAAAACAAATTCCTTACCAACTCCAAGTCAGTATGTATATCCTAATCACAAAAGCAATAAAGCATACCTGTCAAGCATCGTCTTCGCCTCTGGAAACACTAAATGACGAAGAGAAGGAATCATGCTGCTGCACATATTTCGATAGTTTTTGATTCAACTGCTCCACATGTATAGCTCGAAGACGACTCTTCGCCTACAGTGCACAACCTTAGCTCCTTTAAGCTATTTTATTTCGGCTTTGTCCTGAGCTTTTTCATATGCTATTTGAGCTGCTCTAGCCTGCAAATAGAATGTAAGTTGTTAGAATTTATATTATAATTATTTTCTTACTAAACAATGCATGTTTTAAAATATAGAAACGTAAATGTCGTTAGAGTGTTTATCATATAGACTACGTAATTATTTAACGTCTAGATGCGAGCAATAATATTTAAATATGTTAATTACGTAGAATAGATCTACATGTTAATTAGTTGTAAATATTTACATAGTTTAAATGATTTAATAACCTAGCAATAATATTTTCTATATGTCTACATGAAAAATAAGATATGAATTGTTGTTTTCTTATTTAAGGCACATTAAATGGTTGCATAATAGTCAATTTTATACATATTGACATTAAAAAATATTGCAATGTTAATAAAATTACAGCTTTTTCCTATATTCATAACTTTTATTCCACTACATTAGATCCATAATCAAGTCTAATAAAGCATCTTCCTTCTGCCGCATCAACTCATCGCAATTGGATCCTTAAGCAGGTGTGTCATGCCTCTGAAACTTTGCCTATAATGCAAAAAAAATTATAGTTGAAATAAACTAGAAGATTATTTTTATTTTACATAGCTAGTTCCTAAACTTAATATTATTGAAATAGGATTTAAAATATGCATACACATGCACTCGTTGCTTTATCATCATCATCCCATTGGTATGTAATGTTGCCAGCATTGTCAGTTTGCTTTAATGCGTGGATGTGAGCAAGTATGTCCATGTAGGTCACGGCTTGTCCACAAGCTCTTTCCTGCAGTAGATAATTTACATATTTTAATTCTACATAACTAATTACCAAACTGATCAATATACAAATGCAATAACTGGTTAATTTACCAAGTCCTCACGGTGATGCTGGGAAGTCTTGGATGCACCATGATGAGTTTGCGGGTTCTTGCTTCTATTTGTTGAGTTCCTCTCTGATTACACCTGCAAATTTATGTTGAATAATATATTTAATAATTGTAAAATAATTAATGAGATATTTGGTATATTCACTTTGAACTCATCACTGTTCCACCTATTAAACCACTTATCCCATACAGCCACTCCCATCCAGTCTCGTTTCTTTCCGATTTCTTAAGCCTTGACATTATCTCCCTGTAATTATTGGCAACTTTGGATTCTAGTGGCACTGAACTAGGTTGACGTCAGCCTCCTACAGATCTACATCCCCTTGTACAATGATAAATATTACTAACTGTTCATTTATAATTAATCATATTGTAAAGCACAATCACAAAAAAATCTTGCCAGATGGCCTCCTTGGCAAGATCAAGGATCTTATTCCACTTAGGCCAGAAATCTGACATCTTACTCAAATATGCCTGCTTAGAAATGCCAAGAACCAGTACTAGTGGCTCCAACTTGAATCCCCTATGTTAAATATAAAATAGGACTTAGACAATTACACACACATACACACACACACACACACACACACACACACATATATATATATATATATAATGTACAAAAAAATTATGCTGCTATGCTACTAATTTTGATACTTACACTATATCATCCTTACGCTACAAATATATGAGTGGACGAGCTGGTGGCTCTTCACTACTCTCACCACCTAGTGGGAAGAGCTATCACGTCGAGAGCTAGATATAATACGTATCGCGTATATATATCATCTTATTATGTTAGGATATATGTATAATTCATAATAATTATGATATGTAAAACAATTAAAAAAATGTAATACATGCTATGTGTCATGCTCTGCGTCTGTTGTGCGCTTGAGTTCACACTTGTTTTGTAAATAAGTGTTTTAAACTGACATTAACTAAAAAAATGTAACATGAATAGTTGCAAAAGTTATCGGATATTACTCCGTCCTTATTGTTTTTTGATTCAGACTCAGTTTCATGTTCTATATCGCTCTCCTCTACAGTCCCGAATGCTTCGACTAATACATTTGCTGAAGCGACCCGTAACTTCCTCGATAAGGAAAGAGCGGATACTTCGAGAACAACACACAAAAGAACGCAGATAGAAGAACATTTCATTGTTTATTACAACAATTCATCAGAATACAAGAATATACAGAGTATAAACAAATAATATACATTTACCAAATATCCGAGATTAAAATAAATTACATAGCAGTGGAAAATAATACAATACAATACACAACTGAAGGAGATATACAGATACAAAGCTTTCCGAATATCATTCCAGCTGTAAACCAGGATCCTGTGAATATAAATCTGCAAAACCAAAACTACTAGCTGCCCATGCGGAAAATAGGGGCACCCAGAGTTTAGGTTAAAACAATAAACTCCAGGTCAGCCATGTGAATGGTGTGGGAACTAAAACAGTTACTAATCTTTATTTTAAAGTTACGTAAATCAAGGGACCACGCCATATAACACGGAACGGGTTTCCTCCCAAGAACACCAGTGCATAAAACAAATAGCGCAATGCTAAGTAAATAAAAATGAAGCTGTTATAAGACCCAGGTCCCATCACACAATGCAACGCAAGCCGAAGGATAGGGGTTTACCTTATAACAGCCAAAGAATGCTTGATACGTGAAATTTTATCTTTTGGATTCTTAATCAGACTCCAACCGCAAATTAGTAAGAGAACGATTCCCTAAGTATTAACCCCGAAAGCCGAAACCAACATCAGACCAATACCCAGGAAACCACCCATCTTAACTCGTTTCCGGTTAGTTTCTAATTTTATATACAATCAAAAATATCAATCATAGACGGCATGGGTACCATATATCATGTCACCATACTAGGCTCTACAATCAAAATCGCAAATGTAACGTATTTGGAAGTTGGATTTCCATCTGTGAACCGAGGCAAAAGATAGTCCTCTATCGATTCGAGACGCTCTAGCCCGTGTCTCAGGTACAGCCGCAACTGCCCCTTGGATCGTCAGGGCCGGTCCACCGATGTGGATTATTATGCATGAACACTATGTTTTCCCGCCCTTTGGGGGAGTCAATGAGTCATCGAATGACACCATCGGCTTCACATAGTCACTGATATATCTGAGGCGCCTCGCAATAGCAACAACCACATAAGTCAAACTCGTCAGGGCATGTAAAACCACTGACGCCACTTCTAACTAGAAGGAAACGCATGCCCTCCCTGATGTCCTCTCCCATTTCCGGTTCACAACCAGGGTGTGAGGATCGCGAATTCACGTTACACAAAGCTATGCCACACAGGCGGTGCTTTGATCACCAACCACAAGACTTTGCTTTTCAACAGAAGCCTTGATCATTTGCATCTTAGCATGCCACACAGGCAAACCACTCCATGCAACCGATATCCATCAATCACACAGAATGATATCCGATGTCAGACACACGGTCCATTTACAAGTTCATTCTGGGTCAGAACGAAACCGGAGGCACCTTGTACCGCGCATATCAATCGATCTCCAAGTACGTCTAGACGATCACCAACTGATTCCCTCCTCTTGGGTGTACGACCCAATAAAGATCATCAGTAATTATCTAAACGACGTGAACACCTCCGGTCTTCAACCACCGTCTTCATCTTCGATTAATCGTCGAATCAGTTATTCAGAATGGGATAAACCCGGTCTTTCTGAATAACTCGCGTATATAACAAACAAGTGTTACACAAACACAACATACGCCTCATTCCAATTCATCAGTCACTAACCGTAAATTAGTAAGAGAACAATTCCCCAAACATTAACCCTGAAAGTCGAAACCAACATCAGATCAATACCCAGGAAACCATTCTTCTTAGCCAACCTACAGTTAGTTTCTAAATTTCACATTCTTAGGGATAGGTTCCCATTAATTTTATCAAAGATAAATTCTTTTAAATTTATTCTTTAATCTTCCTTTGAATATCACTTCAAACTAGTCGAGATTAGCGAACCACACCGAAGTAATTATTTATTTTATTTCCCAATCCCAACCTATTTATCCCATGAAGTAAAACTGATCATACTTCATTTCTAATACCACGGTCTTATCGGTAAATTCAATTACCATTTCACGTTCAAATCTAATTAAAGATTTAACTACCGCTTGAAGTAAAACTGGTAATACTCCATCCTTGATCTTTTCAATCTAATTAAAGATTCATTAAAACTGCACTTAGTTTTAATCTTTGACTGGGCTAAAGAATCAGTGTCATTTAAAACACGGTTCACGATAAACCCTAAAATCACATGACGTTTCAATCAGTCCCTAACCGTAAATTAGCAAGTGAGCAATTTCCTCAGTATTAACCCCGAAGGCCGAAACCAACATCAGATCAATACCCTAGAAACCATTCAACTTAACTAATCTCCAGTTATTTTCTGGTTTTCTTAACTCCTTTGGGTCTAAGAATAGTATTATTGAAGATACCGTTCATGACAACCCAAAATCACATTCAATTAATTATCGGGTTAAAGAACAAGTGTTATTTAAAAAACTGTTCACGATAAACCCAAAAATCAATACCAATTCAATTCCAATTAAATATTATTTAATTGGTACACTTCATCAAATATAAATGAAAAGAATTAATCTTTTTCTCAACTGGGCTTAAGAACAGTGTTAATGAAGACACCATTCACGACAAACCCAAATAACATTTGATATTAAATACAAGGCTCTGAATAGAAAATATATCGGCTTATATTTAATATCAAATTCTACGACCAACAAATATCGTATTGGAAATAACGACATAAATATATCTTTCAAATTTCCATAACAATATATGTATAATCATGAAATCCAACATCGAAATATTCCAAGGACAATTTCGATTCAAATCCATTCCAATTCAATTATTGGAAATCCTGGTTACTTTTGAAACCATTTCAAATCCACTTTATTTATTTTAAAAATAAATAGAATTATAATTCTAGTTCAAAACTAGTTCATTTCGATAAAATCTTATTTTATCTTTTCAAATAGGGAGTTTTTCATCCCAATTCTTCCTAAACCATTTCTTATGATTTTACACAAATTATTACTATTTTTAATAATTTTATCAAGGCTCGTACAGTCGATTTCCATCAACGGCCACCGAACTGCACTTACAGCGACCTTTTCCAAATTTGATTTGGACATAATTCCAAATCCAACCGTTAGATTTCAAATTTCTAATATTCGTTAGAAATCTCTTTTCGATACGAACCCAACGGTTCCGGTTTTAGGAGAATCCGACGGTCGGATCTCCCGTAATATCCATTAGAAGTCAGTGGTCGAAATTCGCGAACTGCCGTGGCGCGGCGCGTTCTATTCAGGCCATTATATATATATATATAATATATATATATTATATATATAATATGAATTATATATATTTCGTCGATTTCCTTTTAAAACATATTTTATAAATCGTTTTAAATTCATTTTCAAAACGATTTCAACTTCCATCTCAAATTCAAATCAAAATTGAATCTTTCCAATATAAATTCGTTTTAAATTCATTTCAAATTGATTTCAATTCAGATCGACTTTTTATTCAATTTCAGTTCGTTTTCAATTCAATTTGAAATTAAAATTTATTCAATTTCAATTCGAATTCATTTCTATTCAATTTGAATTCGAATTCAATTCTATTCTATTTCAATTCGAATTCATTTCAAAATATTCGATTTTGAAATTACTTTCAATATTCATTATAAAATCGACAACATTCCCGTTCGTGTTAAAATGGCGTATAACTACTTAACACGGCTTCACATTTCAATATTCAAAGAATATTATTTTTAAAATAATCGATAATTTTGAACTGGAATCAGACACAGTCAATTACCATATAATTTTAGTTATATGGATTTCATCAAATTCATATATACGGCAATGACGATAAACACCCAACCATCATCCAAAGTGCGTTCTACACTGTATAAGCATCAAATATAAATATTTAATGCTTATAACAGCCTGTCAATCAATCGATCGACATATAGCTAATTATTGGGACTAGTGTATGTCATATATCATCCCAATACCCGTGTGGGGTTTCAAACAATCCAACTCAGATTATATTGGTGCAGCTGGGCGATGTGTAAAATTTATTGTCCCAATCAATATCAATCAAATGTGTGTATGTAAACAAATCGTCTGATTTGTTTATATTTATTTTAAATACACATTAAAAATTCTATTTTCAACTATAAAATATTTTTAACTATATAAATATTTTATTTCACATCACACAATCAACTACACATCAAAATCAAACAAACAAGCATACAAGCCGGCCATGGTCTGTGGACGACGGGTGTCGGGTGCTACTAAACACCGTCTGCATCTTAGTATATATTTCAAACTAGAAATAAATTAAAAGTGAGGAGTTCTCACCGACTAGCTAAACCAAACACCACGACTCTTCTTATGCAGGAAATCTTCATCATGCTCGTCTTTTGGCGATTTCATTGTCCGTAGCCACTACATATATAAAAATCACATTTTTATATTGTTGCTATGTATATGAAAATCACATTTTTATAACTATGCTATATGGATAAAAATCGCATTTTTATACCGGTACTGTATAGATAAAAATTCTATTATTATACCGCTACTATATAGATAAAAATTCTATTTTTATATCGGTGTTCATATAATAAAGGTAATATTTTTATCACGCTATTCTTTATATAAAAATTATATTTTTATATATCTACTTCTAATATAAAGATTGAATTTTTATATCATCGCTATAAAAATCACATTTTTATTTCAACATATATATAATAAAAATCATATTTTTATTCTTTTTATAATATAAAAAAAATCATATCTTTCATGAATAAAAAATCAAATCTTTATGCGATTAAAAATTATAGCTTTTCTAGTTTAAAAATCGAACCTTTCCTTTTCTAAATTAAAGATCGAATCTTTATTTAAATTAAAAATCGAAGCTTTGTTTAAATTAATATAAGAACCTTGTTTCTTGCTAATAAACCAATTACTGTTAAATAGAAATCGACCACCAAAAAGGGAAAAAAATAAAAATAATAAAACTTACAGTGATCGGAGAGGGGGGATTACTGTTTGCGCGCTCGAGGGGGGCTGCGGTATTCGATGTAGAGGGGGGAGGGGGCGGACTTCGATGTGGAGGGGGGAGAGGGTGCGGTCTTCGATGTTAGAGGGGAGAAGCTGCGGTCTTCGATGTTAGAGGGGGGAAGCTGCGGTCTTCGATGTAAAGGGGGGAGAGGGTGCGGTCTTCGATGTAGAGGGGGGAGGGGGTGTCGATCCTGAGGGCGGCGGTAGGGTGCTCCTGGCGTGGTGGCGCGTTCCACGATGGGGGGTTGTATTCTTTATTATTATTATTATTATTATTTTCTGTTGAATATTGAAGAAGGGGGAGAGATTAAAGAAAGGGGGCTATTATATAAATAAATAAATATATTATTATTAAATTTTCTAAAAAGCAACTTTTAATTTCGACCTCGAAATCGAATCTACCGACTGTCGTCCATAACTAATTACCCCCATTCCGAACACAATGGGATATGTATCGTAAGCTGATTCGATCTTTTCGATCAGTTTTCGTCAAAATCAACATATAACTCTATACATTGAATTTGAACGCGCATTTCAATTTACAGGGGCCACATACTAACTCTAAAAATTCTCGAAAAATATTTTCTAGCTTCGTATTGACGATACGGTCCTAACAAAACTAGTTTCGTCAAATTGTGAGACTGTTTCAAAAATGGCCATTTTCCAGTCGATTAAAATCTACTAAAACTATTTAAACACGTTTTCCTTTGCCACACTCACATATTGATTCGAAAAATTACGATTTTTGGAATCTAGCGATAATTTGACATCCCGGATCCAACAAAAGTGGTTTCGTCGAAAACCGAGGTCATTTGCAAAATTTTCATTTTTAAGGGCCTAAATTCCATAGCGACTATTCTGAAATTTCAACTGGACATATCTTTTTATCCCCGCTATGAAATTTTTATTTTTCGGATTCGTTGGAAAGAAATTCTCAATTAGATTCAAATATTTTTGGTTTCACTAAAATCTGGTTTATTTTGAATCCTGTACATTCATCTGAATTTTGAAATCGAATTATTGAACTACCGCGCCATTTTCAATTCCTTTTATAATTATAAATAATTATTTATATTCTAACGACAATTCAAATAAATATATTCATTCAAATTCTATTCAAAATAAATTTCTCGTCATTTTTATATAAAATAATTCATTTTAAATAATCAAAATTCGCTAAAATTGCCAAAATAAATTTTTTAAATTCGCTCGAATTTCCGGGTTATTACAATCTCCCCCACTTAAAACTTTTCGTCCCTGAAAAGGAACGAAGCCGAAAGTTGTTTAATGAATCAACTCAACTTTCATTAATTTCTTTACGGCTTAAGTTCTTCAACTTTTCAGTTTCTAAGAACTTTTCAAAATTTTCAAATATTTGGCTAACACCCTAAATTTTCGAAAAATTTCGCCATAACCTCCCCTGCACCGGGGACTTCGGGATATTTCATATAGCCTCCCATGGCCTTCTTCAATCCAAAAGAAAAAGAAAAAGCCAAGCGGCTAGCCAATCGGCTCATAAAATCATCATCACCCAAACATAACAGTAAATTATGGTAAACATGTACCTATTTGTCGGGCAAACAATTTTATTCTTCTGCTCTAGCTTCCTTACTATGACCTGTTCAATGTAAGTACATGTACATTCATGCAAATACGATAAATTTTCAATACAATTCACTATTTTATTCAATTTGGTTATAAGTTCAACATTTAATTAATCAAACAATAATCAAACAACACAACCAGCAATCAATTAGTTGATTAGTTTTTCAAATTCATAATTTTGATATATAGTCACAAAATCAAATTTTTGATGCCAAATCACAACAATAAGCCCTATCTAGTTTTGGTTCTCACACCAGTCAATTGGAAACATATAGAAATCCAACTTTCGAAACTCGAATATAAATACTGGTAATGTGATCACAATTATCAGTATCATCCCCGGGCGACTAGAGTGTAATTCTATATCCATCCAGTATATTAAAATTTCAAATACACGCGGATCAGATGTATATGCAAAATCTTTATATACTGGACTGTCCAAATCAATACTAATAAATATTCAAATACGTATTGTAACACCCCGTATTTTCTATGAACTTAAGAATTACAAATCTAAGTATAGTTAAAATATAAAATCAGAATTAAGGGAAACGGGTTTCGCGGTTGCGTTTGTCTCGGAAAAATACGCGAAATAGAGTCCAAAATTTCATAAATCGGAGTTAGTATGACAGAGATATGGCCTTCAGAAGTTTCACGAAAAATCAGAAAAACGAAACAGATTTCAAGAATGCAGAAAACGAGCCAGGCGGGAAAATTCCCGCCCAGACCAGGTCGACTGGGGAGTCGACCTGGGTGTCGACCTAGGGGTCGACCTCCCCCCCCAGGTCGACTGGGGAGTCGACCTAGGTGTCGACCTCCCTGGTCGAGCCAGGTCGGCCTGGGTGCATCTGGATGGGTTTTTGGGCTGTCTGTGACGAATTCTGACGGTTCTGATCTGTTTTAGGGTTTATCTAAAGGCCTAAAACAACTAACTACACCTATAAATAGATCCTAAGACCTAGCCTCCTCTACACACAATTCTATTCTGCTTCTTCTCTGCCTCTGTTCTAATAAAAATAAAAATGGTGTCGCTACTCTGCTAGAATCAAAACTAGAAGCTAATCAACATCAACCTAAGCAATTCAATTCAAATTTGAGATAAAAGCTTCTGCAACAATCTGCAACAACTAAAGTTCTTTCTTTAATCCAATCAAGACAAGTACAATTATTCTCCGCTATAAACGTTAATTTTGATTGTGACATGAATTCTAAACCTGAATATGAGGTTATATCTGTTTTGTTCTGATTTGATTTATCTTATTCTGTACCTCTTTCCTCTTTCTGTTCTATAGCCAGGCTACCACGAGCCTGAGCCAATCTCATAAGAGATCAACATACGCTAAAAATTTTGGGACAATCAAATGAATGTGCATAAATTGGGCATGACCGATTGTGACGGCAAGGAATTTCGCTCGGTCCGAACCAGTCGCTAAACCGATCCAGGCCGTTCGAAACGCCCTATCGTTTGAGAACACGACAAAATAGAACGCATACAGAAGAACATTTCACTGTATATAACAACAATGCATCAGATTACAAGAATATACAGAGTTTAAAAGAATATTACACAGAATTATCAGAGATTTAAATTACATTTAAATACATAGCAGCGGAAAATAATACAATACACAACTAGAAGAGATATACGGATACAAAGCTTTCCGGATATCGTTCCAGCTGTAAACCAGGATCCTGTGAATATAAATCTGCAAAACCAAAACTACTAGCTGCCCGTGTCAAAATAAGGGCACCCAGAGTTTAGGTTAAAACAATAAACTCCAGGTCAGTCATGTGACTGGTGTGAGAACTAAAAACAGTTATTAATCTTTATTTTCAAAGTTAGGTAAATCAAGGGACCACGCCGTATAACACGGAACGGGTTTCCTCCCAAGAATACCAGTGCATAAAACAAACAGCGCAATGCTAAAATAAAGAAAAATGAAGCTGTTATAAGACCCAGGTCCCATCACACAATGCAACGCAGTCGAGGATAGGGTTTTCCCTTATAACAGCCAAAGAATGCTTGATACGTTTTAAAACAAATCATTTGATACTATTATAAGTGCATAGTGTATAAAACACTTCAAATCATAAGTATCAATCATAGGCGGCATGAATGGCCCATAACACTATGTCGCCATATATAAGTTTACAATCAAAACCGCAAGACGACGTATTGGAAGTTGGGTTATCATTTATGGTATGAACCGAGGCTAGGGGCAAGATCCTCTACCGATTTTAGACAATCTAGCCCATGTCTAGGAACAGCCGCAACTGCCCCTTGGATCGTCAGGGCCGGTCCACCGATGTGGATTATAATGCCTGAACAATACGTTTCTCCGCCCTTTGGGGCGTAAATCTGGCTCGTCAGCCGACCAGAAGCATCGGCCGAAACCGATATCACGAGGCGCCTCGCTTTTCAGCAAGTAATAATAAGTAACATCCACATGAGTCAAACTCGTCAGCCAGTTCAAGCACTGACGCCACTCATAACTAGAAAGAAACGCATGCCCTCCCTGAGGTCCGTCTCCCGTTTTTGATTCATACCGGGTGTGATACTCGCGAATCAACGTTACACAAAGCTACGCCACAAAGGTCGTGCTTCGATCATCAACCACAAGACTTTGCTTTTCAACAGAAGCCTTGATCATTTGCCACTTAGGCATGCCACACAGGCAATTCACTCCATGCGATTGATATCCATCAATATATAACCCCTGAGCTCGTACGTCTCAGAGAAGGGCGTTGAGCAAGAGAATAAATTCTCCGCCGCCAAACCGATATATATTTAATAGAGATCAATCACACGGACTAAAATCCAATGTCAGACACACAGTCCATTTACAAGTCCGTTCTGGGTCTGAACGAAACCGGAGGCACCTAGTACCCCGTATATCCATCGATCTCCAAGTACGTCTGGACGATCACTAACTGTTTCCATCTTCTTGGGTGTACAGCCCAATCAAGATCATCAGTAATTACCCAAACGACGTGAAGACCTCCGGTCTTCGACCATCGTCTTCATCTTCGACTTATCGTCGTATCAGTTATTCAGAATGGGATAAACCCGGACTTTCCGAATAACTCGCGTATATTTTAAATAAGTGCTACACAAACACAACATACGCCTCATTCCAATTCATCAGTTACTAACCGTAAATTAATCAAGAGAATAATTCCCCAAATATTAACCCCGAAGGCCGAAACCAACATCAGATCAATATCCAGGAAACCATTCTGCTTAGCTAACCGACAGTTAGTTTCTGAATTTCACATTCATAGGGAAATGTTCCCATTAATTTTATCCAAGATAAATTACTTGAATTTATGTTTGAATCTCAATTCGAACTAGTCGGGATTAGCGAACCTTACCGAAGTAATCATTTGTTTTAATTTCCCAATCCCAACCTATTTATCCCATGAAGTAAAACTGGTAATACTTCATATCTAACACCACAGTGTTATCGGTAAACTCAATTACCATTTCACGTTCAAATCTAATTAAAGATTTAACTATCGCCTGGAGCAAAACTGGTGATACTCCATTTCGATTATTTCAATCTAATTAAAGATTCATTAAAACTCCACTTAGTTTTAATCTTTTGACTGGGTTAAAGAATCAGTGTCATTTAAAAACACGGTTCACGATAAACCCAAAATCACATTCATTAATCGTCGGGTTAAAGAACGAGTGTTATTTAAAACACTGTCCACGATAAACCCAAAAATCAATATCGATTCAATTCCAATTAAATATTATTTAATTGGTACACTTCATTAAATCTAAATAAAAAGATTTAATCTTTTCTCAACTGGGTTCAAGAACAGTGTTAGTGAAGACACCATTCACGATAAACCCAAATCACATTTGACATTAAATACAAGGCTCTGAATAGAAAATATCCCGGCTTATATTCAACATCAAATTCTACGATTAACAAATGTCGTATTGGAAATAACGATATAAATATATATATCTTTCAAATTTCCATAACAACACCTGTATAATCACGAATTCCAACATCGAAATATTCCGAAGACAATTTCGATTCAAATCCACTCCAATGCAATCATTGGAAATTTTGGTTATTTTTAAAACCCTTTTCAAATTCAATTTATTTATTTAAAAATAAATAGAATTATAATTCTAGTTCAAAACTAGTTCATTTCGATAAAAATCTATTTTTATCTTTTCAAATATGGAGTTTTTCATCCCAATTCTTCACAAATCATTTCTTATGATTTTACACAATTTATTACTATTTTTAATAATTTTATCAAGGCCCGTACAGTCGATTTCCATCAACGGCCATCGAACTGCACTTACAGCGACCTTTTTCGAATTTGATTTGGACATATCTCCAAATCCAACCGTTAGATTTCAAATTTCTAACATTCGTTAGAAAGCTCTTTTCGATACGAACCCAACGGTTCCGGTTTTAGGAGAATCCGACGATCGGATCTCCCGTAATGTCCGTTTGAAATAAATGGTCGAAATTCACGAACTGCCGCGGCGCGGCGCGTTCTATTCAGGCCATTATATTATATATATAATATATATAATATATATTTCGTCGATTTCTATTTAAACGAATTATATAAATAGTTTTAAAATTCGTTTCAAAAGAAATTTCTATTCAATTCAAATTTCAATTCAATTCATTTCGAAATCGTTTTCAATTCAATTCATTTCGAAATCGTTTTCAATTCAATTCATTTCGAAATCGTTTTCAATTCAATTCATTTCGAAATCGTTTTCAATTCAATTCATTTCGAAATCGTTTTCAATTCAATTCATTTCGAAATCGTTTTCAATTCAATTCATTTCGAAATCGTTTTCAATTCAATTCATTTCGAAATCGTTTTCAATTCAATTCATTTCGAAATCGTTTTCAATTCAATTCATTTCGAAATCGTTTTCAATTCAATTCATTTCGAAATCGTTTTCAATTCAATTCATTTCGAAATCGCTTAAAATCGATATAAATATCGTTCACGTCAAAATGGCGTCAATCTAATCAATACGGCTTCATAAATTTCTATTTTCAAATATTCTATTTCAAATATTTCTATTTCAAATATTTCTATTTCTAAACTGGAATGAGGCCCAATCGATTACCATATAAAATTAATTATATGGATTTTCATACAACACATGTATATAATAGCATTGAAAAATAATCAACCATCAACCAAAGTGCACTACACTGTATAAGCATCAAATAAAGATATCTAACGCTTATAACAGCATGTCAATCAATCGATCGACATATTTAATCAATCAGGATGAGTGAACTTCAAATTTCATCCTAACACCCGTGTGGGGTTTCAAACAATCAAACACAGATTTTATTTGTGCAATTGGGCGATGTGTAAAATTTATCGACCCAATCAATATCAGTCAAATCAGTGTATATACAAACAAATCGGCCGATTTGTTTATAACTATTCATTTATTCACATTCACGTTAAAAATTATATTTTTAACGACAAAACATTTTATTTCAACCTATGAATTTCTATTCAATTCATTTACACCATAAAATGATATTTTTATTTTCTAACACATTTTAGAAAATTTCGGCGGCATAACGGCACGATACTAGAAACGGGACAAGGCCTAGCCTTATCCCCGGTCTAGTGAAGGCCCACGCCATTCACTCATCAATCAAATCAATTTCATTTTGCAAACCACAAAATTTGGAGTAAGGGTCTAACCTAGCCTTACTCCTACGCCTTATAACGGCGCACGTCTAATCCTAACCAATTCATCGATTCGATTTTTCACACCACAAACCACATTCAAACCAATATCGCAATCAATCACCAAACAGTCAAACAAACAAGTCCATGGTCTGTGGACGGTTGTGTCGGGTGCTACTAAGCACCGTCTGCATCCTAGTATAAATATATAACTAGAAAAGAAATAGAAAGGTGAGAAATTCTCACTTATAGCTATCCTAGCTCCACGGCTCTTCCAATGCAGGAAATCTTCGCCAACTCGCCTTTTGTCGCTTTTGTTGTCCGCTTCCACTACATATGTAAAAATCGAATTTTTACTTCGCTATTCAATATATAAAAATCACATTTTTATTCTTCGATGTTCAATATATAAAAATGCTATTTTTCTATCGAAGTTCAATATATAAAAATGCTATTTTTCTATCGAAGTTCAATATATAAAAATTCTATTTTTCTATCGAAGTTCAATATATAAAAATTATATTTTTCTATCGAAGTTCAATATATAAAAATTCTATTTTTCTATCGAAGTTCAATATATAAAAATTCTATTTTTCTATCGAAGTTCAATATATAAAAATTCTATTTTTCTATCGAAGTTCAATATATAAAAATTCTATTTTTCTATCGAAGTTCAATATATAAAAATTATATTTTTCTATCGAAGTTCAATATATAAAAATTCTATTTTTAGTTCGCTATTCAATATATAAAAATCGAATCTTTATTTCAACTTCATATATAAAAAAAATCCGACCTTTTATATAGATAAAAATCCTTATCTTTCATCTTAATAAAAATTCGTCTTTTCCATTTCAAAGATCCAATCTTTTCTTTTACTTTTTAAAGTTTAAATCTTTTACTTTTCAAAATTCAAATCTTTTACTTTTCAAAATTCAAATCTTTTAAAACCTTTCTTAAAATCAGTTTTTGAACATATAAAAAAAATCAGTTTTTAAACATATAAAAAAAATCAGTTTTTAAACATATAAAAAAAATCAGTTTTTTATAAATCAATTTCGAATCAGTTTTTAATTTCCTAAAAAAATCAGTTTTTAATTTTCAAACCAAATCAGTTTTAAATATAAAGTTTAAATCAGGTTTAACAATATACAAAAACAGTTTTAACAAAATAATATAAAAAAAACAGTTTTTGCAATTAACATAAATCAGTTTTAACAAAAGTAAAAATAAATAAATTAAAAAACTTACGGGGGGGGGGGGGGGCGCTGTGCTTGTTCGTCAGTGGAAGGGGCGGGCGCGGCTTCGTCGAGGGTTCGGAGGAGGGGGGGTCGCGGCTTCCAGTGCGGTGGCGCGGGGGGGGGATGAAGTGGTTGCGTCGGCTATTTCGAGGGGGAAAGGGGAGTAACGGGACTGCGGAGGAGAGGGGGGTTCGATTGGGGGTTGCGGTTGGTGGGAGGAAGCGGCGCCGCTGGGGAGGGGGTCTCGAGCGAGGTGGCGGGAGGAGCGGCGGCTCCTCCCCCTTCCTCCTCCGTCCTAATTCTTTTTTTTTTTTTTTCCTGGAGGAGATCGACTTTTGGAAGAGAGAGGGGGGGCCAGGTATAAAGGAAGAGGGTTTTCTTTTTTTTTTTTATATTTTTTTTTTTTTTAATTATTTTATTCGAAAAAAGGTTGACCTTTAAATACGAACTCGAAACGAGGCCCACCGCCTGTCGTCCATAGCGTTTCACCCCCATTCCGAACACAATGGGACATGTATCGCGAGCTGATTCAATCGTCTCGATAAGTTTCCTTTTAATTTACATTTAAATCACTATATTGAATTTTAAACGTACATTTCAAATTACCGGGGTCACATACTAATCAGAAAAATTCCAGAAAAATATTTTCTAGCTTCGTATTGACGATACGGTCCTAACAAAATTAGTTTCGTCGAATTCTGAGACCGTTAGAAAAATGGCCAATTTCCAGTCGATTAAAATCAACTGAAACTGGTCAAACGCGTTTTCCTTTACCACGCTCACATATTGATTCGAAAAATTATGAAATTTGAAACCTAGCAATAATCTGACATCACGGACCCAACAAAACTGGTTTCGTCGAAATCCGAGGTCATTTGCAAAATGTCCATTTTTAAGGGCCTGAATTCCATAGCGACTATTCAGAATTTTCAACTGGACATATCTTTTGATTCCCGCTACGAACTTTGGATTTTTCGGATTCGTTGGAAAGATATTCACTATTAGATTCCATTATTTTTGGTTTCACTAAAATCCGGATTGTTTTGCACCCGGTACATTCAATTGAAGTTTGAAATCGAATTATCGAACTACCGCGCCATTTTCAATTCTATTTATAATTATATGTAAATGTTTATATTCTAACGACGACGCGTATAATATATACGTTCGATTTATATTCAAAATAAATTTCACGTCGATATTATTTAAAATAATTCATTTTAAATAATCAAAATTCGCTTAAATTGCCAAAATAAAAATTTTAAACTGGCCCAGATTTTCCGGGTTGTTACAATCTCCCCCACTTAAAACTTTTCGTCCCCGAAAAGGAACAAAGTCGAAAGTGGTTTGATTATTCAGCTCTACGCTCGATCAGACTTCCATTCTCCAACTCTTTAGTTTCTGAGAATTTTCAAAATTTCAAAAATTTGGCTAACACCCTAAATTTTCGAAAAATTTCGCCATAACCTCCCCTGCACCGGGAGCATCGGGGAATTTCAAATAGCTTCCCCGGTCCTTCAGATCTCAAAAAGAAAAAGAAAAAGCCAAGCGGCTAGCCAATAGGCTCACAAAATCATCATCACCCAAACAAAACAGGAAATTATGTAGTAAACATGTACCTATTTGTCGGGCAAACAAATTTTATTCTCTGCTCTAGCCTCCTTGCTATGACCTGTTCAATGATATATATGTATATGCAAACAAACGCAACCAAATTTCAATATAATTCATTATTCGATCACATTAGGCATAATGGCACTAAATTATCAAACAAACAAACAAACTACACAAACATCAATCAATTAGTGAATTAGAGCTTCAAATTCATAATTTTGATACATATACAAAAATCATGTTTTTGATGCCAAATCACAACAATAGGCCCTATCTAATTTTGGTTCTCACACCAGTCAAATGGAAATATATAGATGTCACACCTTCGTCACTCGAATATAAACACTGATGATGAGGCCTCATCATCTGAATCATCTCCGGGCGACTAGAGTGTGATTCTATATCTATCCAATATATTAAAACTTTGAATACACGCGGATCAGACGTATACGCAAAATCTATATATATTGGATTGTCCACATCAATATAAATAAATAATCAAATACGAATGATTGATTTAAATTTTCAAAACCAAAAATTTGTTTTATTTTAAAAATAAACTCTTCACACTCGTTCTAGGATACTACTGATCCTATCTCTAACGAGTCATTCTCATTGGATATTACTAATCCAATATCTGATGAATTCTTTCGTATGGTTCTAATGTGTCTTGTTCTCTGCTTTGTAAACCAAAGCTCTGATACCAACTGTGACGGCAAGGAATTTCGCTCGGTCCGAACCAGTCGCTAAACCGATCCAGGCCGTTCGAAACGCCCTATCGTTTGAGAACACGACAAAATAGAACGCATACAGAAGAACATTTCACTGTATATAACAACAATGCATCAGATTACAAGAATATACAGAGTTTAAAAGAATATTACACAGAATTATCAGAGATTTAAATTACATTTAAATACATAGCAGCGGAAAATAATACAATACACAACTAGAAGAGATATACGGATACAAAGCTTTCCGGATATCGTTCCAGCTGTAAACCAGGATCCTGTGAATATAAATCTGCAAAACCAAAACTACTAGCTGCCCGTGTCAAAATAAGGGCACCCAGAGTTTAGGTTAAAACAATAAACTCCAGGTCAGTCATGTGACTGGTGTGAGAACTAAAAACAGTTATTAATCTTTATTTTCAAAGTTAGGTAAATCAAGGGACCACGCCGTATAACACGGAACGGGTTTCCTCCCAAGAATACCAGTGCATAAAACAAACAGCGCAATGCTAAAATAAAGAAAAATGAAGCTGTTATAAGACCCAGGTCCCATCACACAATGCAACGCAGTCGAGGATAGGGTTTTCCCTTATAACAGCCAAAGAATGCTTGATACGTTTTAAAACAAATCATTTGATACTATTATAAGTGCATAGTGTATAAAACACTTCAAATCATAAGTATCAATCATAGGCGGCATGAATGGCCCATAACACTATGTCGCCATATATAAGTTTACAATCAAAACCGCAAGACGACGTATTGGAAGTTGGGTTATCATTTATGGTATGAACCGAGGCTAGGGGCAAGATCCTCTACCGATTTTAGACAATCTAGCCCATGTCTAGGAACAGCCGCAACTGCCCCTTGGATCGTCAGGGCCGGTCCACCGATGTGGATTATAATGCCTGAACAATACGTTTCTCCGCCCTTTGGGGCGTAAATCTGGCCCGTCAGCCGACCAGAAGCATCGGCCGAAACCGATATCACGAGGCGCCTCGCTTTTCAGCAAGTAATAATAAGTAACATCCACATGAGTCAAACTCGTCAGCCAGTTCAAGCACTGACGCCACTCATAACTAGAAAGAAACGCATGCCCTCCCTGAGGTCCGTCTCCCGTTTTTGATTCATACCGGGTGTGATACTCGCGAATCAACGTTACACAAAGCTACGCCACAAAGGCCGTGCTTCGATCATCAACCACAAGACTTTGCTTTTCAACAGAAGCCTTGATCATTTGCCACTTAGGCATGCCACACAGGCAATTCACTCCATGCGATTGATATCCATCAATATATAACCCCTGAGCTCGTACGTCTCAGAGAAGGGCGTTGAGCAAGAGAATAAATTCTCCGCCGCCAAACCGATATATATTTAATAGAGATCAATCACACGGACTAAAATCCAATGTCAGACACACAGTCCATTTACAAGTCCGTTCTGGGTCTGAACGAAACCGGAGGCACCTAGTACCCCGCATATCCATCGATCTCCAAGTACGTCTGGACGATCACTAACTGTTTCCATCTTCTTGGGTGTACAGCCCAATCAAGATCATCAGTAATTACCCAAACGACGTGAAGACCTCCGGTCTTCGACCATCGTCTTCATCTTCGACTTATCGTCGTATCAGTTATTCAGAATGGGATAAACCCGGACTTTCCGAATAACTCGCGTATATTTTAAATAAGTGCTACACAAACACAACATACGCCTCATTCCAATTCATCAGTTACTAACCGTAAATTAATCAAGAGAATAATTCCCCAAATATTAACCCCGAAGGCCGAAACCAACATCAGATCAATATCCAGGAAACCATTCTGCTTAGCTAACCGACAGTTAGTTTCTGAATTTCACATTCATAGGGAAATGTTCCCATTAATTTTATCCAAGATAAATTCCTTGAATTTATGTTTGAATCTCAATTCGAACTAGTCGGGATTAGCGAACCTTACTGAAGTAATCATTTGTTTTAATTTCCCAATCCCAACCTATTTATCCCATGAAGTAAAACTGGTAATACTTCATATCTAACACCACAGTGTTATCGGTAAACTCAATTACCATTTCACGTTCAAATCTAGTTAAAGATTTAACTATCGCCTGGAGCAAAACTGGTGATACTCCATTTCGATTATTTCAATCTAATTAAAGATTCATTAAAACTCCACTTAGTTTTAATCTTTTGATTGGGTTAAAGAATCAGTGTCATTTAAAAACACGGTTCACGATAAACCCAAAATCACATTCATTAATCGTCGGGTTAAAGAACGAGTGTTATTTAAAACACTGTCCACGATAAACCCAAAAATCAATATCGATTCAATTCCAATTAAATATTATTTAATTGGTACACTTCATTAAATCTAAATAAAAAGATTTAATCTTTTCTCAACTGGGTTCAAGAACAGTGTTAGTGAAGACACCATTCACGACAAACCCAAATCACATTTGACATTAAATACAAGGCTCTGAATAGAAAATATCCCGGCTTATATTCAACATCAAATTCTACGATTAACAAATGTCGTATTGGAAATAACGATATAAATATATATATCTTTCAAATTTCCATAACAACACCTGTATAATCACGAATTCCAACATCGAAATATTCCGAAGACAATTTCGATTCAAATCCACTCCAATGCAATCATTGGAAATTTTGGTTATTTTTAAAACCCTTTTCAAATTCAATTTATTTATTTAAAAATAAATAGAATTATAATTCTAGTTCAAAACTAGTTCATTTCGATAAAAATCTATTTTTATCTTTTCAAATATGGAGTTTTTCATCCCAATTCTTCACAAATCATTTCTTATGATTTTACACAATTTATTACTATTTTTAATAATTTTATCAAGGCCCGTACAGTCGATTTCCATCAACGGCCATCGAACTGCACTTACAGCGACCTTTTTCGAATTTGATTTGGACATATCTCCAAATCCAACCGTTAGATTTCAAATTTCTAACATTCGTTAGAAAGCTCTTTTCGATACGAACCCAACGGTTCCGGTTTTAGGAGAATCCGACGATCGGATCTCCCGTAATGTCCGTTTGAAATAAATGGTCGAAATTCACGAACTGCCGCGGCGCGGCGCGTTCTATTCAGGCCATTATATTATATATATAATATATATAATATATATTTCGTCGATTTCTATTTAAACGAATTATATAAATAGTTTTAAAATTCGTTTCAAAAGAAATTTCTATTCAATTCAAATTTCAATTCAATTCATTTCGAAATCGTTTTCAATTCAATTCATTTCGAAATCGTTTTCAATTCAATTCATTTCGAAATCGTTTTCAATTCAATTCATTTCGAAATCGTTTTCAATTCAATTCATTTCGAAATCGTTTTCAATTCAATTCATTTCGAAATCGTTTTCAATTCAATTCATTTCGAAATCGTTTTCAATTCAATTCATTTCGAAATCGTTTTCAATTCAATTCATTTCGAAATCGTTTTCAATTCAATTCATTTCGAAATCGTTTTCAATTCAATTCATTTCGAAATCGTTTTCAATTCAATTCATTTCGAAATCGCTTAAAATCGATATAAATATCGTTCACGTCAAAATGGCGTCAATCTAATCAATACGGCTTCATAAATTTCTATTTTCAAATATTCTATTTCAAATATTTCTATTTCAAATATTTCTATTTCTAAACTGGAATGAGGCCCAATCGATTACCATATAAAATTAATTATATGGATTTTCATACAACACATGTATATAATAGCATTGAAAAATAATCAACCATCAACCAAAGTGCACTACACTGTATAAGCATCAAATAAAGATATCTAACGCTTATAACAGCATGTCAATCAATCGATCGACATATTTAATCAATCAGGATGAGTGAACTTCAAATTTCATCCTAACACCCGTGTGGGGTTTCAAACAATCAAACACAGATTTTATTTGTGCAATTGGGCGATGTGTAAAATTTATCGACCCAATCAATATCAGTCAAATCAGTGTATATACAAACAAATCGGCCGATTTGTTTATAACTATTCATTTATTCACATTCACGTTAAAAATTATATTTTTAACGACAAAACATTTTATTTCAACCTATGAATTTCTATTCAATTCATTTACACCATAAAATGATATTTTTATTTTCTAACACATTTTAGAAAATTTCGGCGGCATAACGGCACGATACTAGAAACGGGACAAGGCCTAGCCTTATCCCCGGTCTAGTGAAGGCCCACGCCATTCACTCATCAATCAAATCAATTTCATTTTGCAAACCACAAAATTTGGAGTAAGGGTCTAACCTAGCCTTACTCCTACGCCTTATAACGGCGCACGTCTAATCCTAACCAATTCATCGATTCGATTTTTCACACCACAAACCACATTCAAACCAATATCGCAATCAATCACCAAACAGTCAAACAAACAAGTCCATGGTCTGTGGACGGTTGTGTCGGGTGCTACTAAGCACCGTCTGCATCCTAGTATAAATATATAACTAGAAAAGAAATAGAAAGGTGAGAAATTCTCACTTATAGCTATCCTAGCTCCACGGCTCTTCCAATGCAGGAAATCTTCGCCAACTCGCCTTTTGTCGCTTTTGTTGTCCGCTTCCACTACATATGTAAAAATCGAATTTTTACTTCGCTATTCAATATATAAAAATCACATTTTTATTCTTCGATGTTCAATATATAAAAATGCTATTTTTCTATCGAAGTTCAATATATAAAAATGCTATTTTTCTATCGAAGTTCAATATATAAAAATTCTATTTTTCTATCGAAGTTCAATATATAAAAATTATATTTTTCTATCGAAGTTCAATATATAAAAATTCTATTTTTCTATCGAAGTTCAATATATAAAAATTCTATTTTTCTATCGAAGTTCAATATATAAAAATTCTATTTTTCTATCGAAGTTCAATATATAAAAATTCTATTTTTCTATCGAAGTTCAATATATAAAAATTATATTTTTCTATCGAAGTTCAATATATAAAAATTCTATTTTTAGTTCGCTATTCAATATATAAAAATCGAATCTTTATTTCAACTTCATATATAAAAAAAATCCGACCTTTTATATAGATAAAAATCCTTATCTTTCATCTTAATAAAAATTCGTCTTTTCCATTTCAAAGATCCAATCTTTTCTTTTACTTTTTAAAGTTTAAATCTTTTACTTTTCAAAATTCAAATCTTTTACTTTTCAAAATTCAAATCTTTTAAAACCTTTCTTAAAATCAGTTTTTGAACATATAAAAAAAATCAGTTTTTAAACATATAAAAAAAAATCAGTTTTTAAACATATAAAAAAAATCAGTTTTTTTATAAATCAATTTCAAATCTGTTTTTAATTTCCTAAAAAAATCAGTTTTTAATTTTCAAACCAAATCAGTTTTAAATATAAAGTTTAAATCAGGTTTAACAATATACAAAAACAGTTTTAACAAAATAATATAAAAAAAACAGTTTTTGCAATTAACATAAATCAGTTTTAACAAAAGTAAAAATAAATAAATTAAAAAACTTACGGGGGGGGGGGGGGGGGGGCGCTGTGCTTGTTCGTCAGTGGAAGGGGCGGGCGCGGCTTCGTCGAGGGTTCGGAGGAGGGGGGGTCGCGGCTTCCAGTGCGGTGGCGCGGGGGGGGGGATGAAGTGGTTGCGTCGGCTATTTCGAGGGGGAAAGGGGAGTAACGGGACTGCGGAGGAGAGGGGGGTTCGATTGGGGGTTGCGGTTGGTGGGAGGAAGCGGCGCCGCTGGGGAGGGGGTCTCGAGCGAGGTGGCGGGAGGAGCGGCGGCTCCTCCCCCTTCCTCCTCCGTCCTAATTCTTTTTTTTTTTTTTTTTTTCCTGGAGGAGATCGACTTTTGGAAGAGAGAGGGGGGGCCAGGTATAAAGGAAGAGGGTTTTCTTTTTTTTTTTTTATTTTTTTTTTTTTTTAATTATTTTATTCGAAAAAAGGTTGACCTTTAAATACGAACTCGAAACGAGGCCCACCGCCTGTCGTCCATAGCGTTTCACCCCCATTCCGAACACAATGGGACATGTATCGCGAGCTGATTCAATCGTCTCGATAAGTTTCCTTTTAATTTACATTTAAATCACTATATTGAATTTTAAACGTACATTTCAAATTACCGGGGTCACATACTAATCAGAAAAATTCCAGAAAAATATTTTCTAGCTTCGTATTGACGATACGGTCCTAACAAAATTAGTTTCGTCGAATTCTGAGACCGTTAGAAAAATGGCCAATTTCCAGTCGATTAAAATCAACTGAAACTGGTCAAACGCGTTTTCCTTTACCACGCTCACATATTGATTCGAAAAATTATGAAATTTGAAACCTAGCAATAATCTGACATCACGGACCCAACAAAACTGGTTTCGTCGAAATCCGAGGTCATTTGCAAAATGTCCATTTTTAAGGGCCTGAATTCCATAGCGACTATTCAGAATTTTCAACTGGACATATCTTTTGATTCCCGCTACGAACTTTGGATTTTTCGGATTCGTTGGAAAGATATTCACTATTAGATTCCATTATTTTTGGTTTCACTAAAATCCGGATTGTTTTGCACCCGGTACATTCAATTGAAGTTTGAAATCGAATTATCGAACTACCGCGCCATTTTCAATTCTATTTATAATTATATGTAAATGTTTATATTCTAACGACGACGCGTATAATATATACGTTCGATTTATATTCAAAATAAATTTCACGTCGATATTATTTAAAATAATTCATTTTAAATAATCAAAATTCGCTTAAATTGCCAAAATAAAAATTTTAAACTGGCCCAGATTTTCCGGGTTGTTACACCGATATGTGACTAATTTAAGGAAAGAACATAGGTTGAACTTGGAACCTAGAACATAAATCTAAGGCATAAACTGGACTGATCTGTGACTGAATTGAATTAAGGACATAGGTTGTAAACTAGATCTAGATCTATGCATATATGACAGTTTGGGAATATCATATGGTAATATATGACTTGTAATATCTGGAATATTAAGATCTGAACTAAAGGACATTTCTTAGATCTAGATCCTTGGACATATTATGACTTGGGCTGAAACGAACATGTTGTTTAGGCATAAAGGACCTATATTAAAATAGGATAACTATAAATGTGAACACGCCTAAATATGGATTTTTGGATAATTAGCAATAAAGGCTATAACTTGGCATAATTCATACCATGATTTGGGAATTTACCTATTGAGTTAGGTCTACCCATGATCATCTACTCAACCTTTTTTTTATGTGAATCTAGGCACATGATTTGGAGTTTTTAGAGATTCTTCTGTATTATGCAATGTTTAACTAAAAATCTGTAGCCTATGTTGAATTATAAATTATGACCATGATTTGGCATATAAGTGTAGGCTAAATTTGTTGAATCGCCTAAATCTGCTAAACTAAATCTGTAGATATGCCTAAATTTGTTATCTGTCATCTGCTAAGTCTATTGAAGATGCCAAATCTGCTAAATCTGTTATCTACTCTGCTAATCCGCTTAATCTGTTGAAATGCCGATCCTGCTGATTTGTTAAGTTGCCTAATCTGCTAGTTCTGTTATATGGCCTAAACTGCTAATTAAATGGGAATGCCTAGTCTGTTAAATTTGTTTGTTGAGATGCCTAATCTGTTATATGCCAAAATCTGCTAAGTGCTAAATCGGTTAAATCTGTTAAGTCACCCAATCTGCTAAAATCTGTTATCTGCTATATCAGTTGAGTCGATGTGATCATTCTGTCATTGATATAATCTGAATTGGCATATATATTGGGCATGCGCATTAACGATAAATAAATAATTAATTGGCCGCAAAGATGAATATGGCTAACTCGAGGTTAGAATGAGTTTGCGACGTAAATCTGCCCGGAACCGGCCGGCACATCCAGTGGCCGCAAACAATAGGTTCTAATGTGAGAAGTTAGTCATAACCTGCTTAAGACACGAGGTTAGGTCTGGCTTGTGGCAGAAGTCTGCCCGGAACAGCCCGGCACATCCAGCGGCCACAAGCTAGCGACTTAATGTGAGAGGTCTGGGCATGAATAATTAATTAATGCAAATCTAAGATAAGAATGACGTCTAAAACGTATTGGGGGAAAATAGGGTTAAACCAACTGGATTAATAGGTGCAGTAAACCCGTCCATGAATCTGTAGGCCCGATACAAAGTTAGACAAATCAGAAAAATCTGTACATCTGATCTGTTAGTCTGAAAACTTGTTAACTTAATCTGTGAACTTGTAAATCTGAATTCTGTATGTCTGAACTTGTAAACAAGTTAATCTGAAATCTGTTAGTCTGGGGACACAAGGTTAGGAGGGGAATTACTTGTGTCACCTGTTGTTTGGGACCCATATTAGTCAGTAACCCTTTCTGGTATCAAAACTTTGACCCAACAGTAGGTAGGGTCCGGGCACGCTTACTGGACTAATTATAAGTGGTTCATTCTGATAATGGCGAGGGGTGTTGATGGTGCGTTCCAACCGGGTTATGTGCGTGCATGGATCCCGGTCTGCCTCTGAGGATGTAAGACGCCGTGACATCTGTAAATAGGTCTGTGCCAATTGGTTGTTACTTTAGGGAGTGATACACCCTACTGTGGGGCCGACACAGGATATTTATGTATTAGGGAGCCGATCGCTTGGGGTAGGGTTTTAGGGTACACTTAGTTATGTCTGTTTCTGTTGGTACCGTCTGTTTCTGTTGGGTGGTAACACCTGTCTGTTTCTGCGTGGTACCGTCTGTTCGGGTGGTAAAGGCCTATTACTAGTGTACACCTAATTCTACATTCTGTCTCCGTAGGGATTAATCTGTTTCTGCTTCTGTCTGTTTCTGATCGGGTAGTAAAGGCCCATTATTAGCATTCTATTTCTGTTAAATTATTCTGTACCCGTTCTGTTTCAGTTTAGACATTAGGGTGACACCTAATTCTGTCATACTAGTATTAGTGCAGAGAAGTGTAAAGCAGTAGTTTATGTCATTCTGTTCTTCTGTTATATCTGCTACACCTGTTACAGTTATCTCTCATCCAGTTTTATGTTCATGTCATATTATTATTATCTGTTCATATGCTGAAAGTCACTGGACTTGCCAGACTTTTTGTCTGACCCTTGTTGTTTCGCCTCCTTTCTTCCGTTTCCCCCCATGTTATCCAAGGAGGGACTACTTTAGCTTGATCCGGATTTCTCTTTGCTTGAAGTGCTTAAAGTATGGCTTGGCTCTGCATAGCTTCCGTTCTATGGGGATTATGATTTTAAACCATGCATTCTGAAGGCTTTTGTACAAGACTGATATTTTGTACTTGAATTCTGAAATTTGAAAGGATGTAACCATATTGATTTCTGTTTCCGCTATAATAAAGTTAAAAATTTTCAAGTACTGTTTTATCTGTCTTGTAAGTTTCTGTTCTGTTTACTAAAATGCTCCACTAAAGTTAAGGCATTCCCTTTGTGAGTGACCTTAACGGAGGTGGGGTGTTACACGTATAAAACAATTTAAATTTCAAACCAAAATTTGATTTCATTTTCAAAAATATATTCTTCACACTCGTTCTAGGATACTACTGATCCCATCTCTAACGAGTCATTCTCATTGGATATTACTAATCCAATATCTGATGAATTCTTTCGTATGGTTCTAACGTGTCTTGTTCTCGAGCTTTGTAAACCAAATCTCTGATACCAAATGAAGCGACCCGTAACTTCCCCGGTAAGGAAAGAGCGGATACTTCTAGAACAATACACAAAAGAACGCAGACAGAAGAACATTTCATTGTTTATTACAACAATTCATCAGAATACAAGAATATACAGAGTATAAACAAATAATATGCATTTACCAAATATCAGAGATTACAATAAATTACATCGCAGCGGAAAATAATACAATACACAACTGAAGGAGATATACAAAAACAAAGCTTTCCGGATATCATTCCAGCTGTAAACCAGGATCCTGTGAATATAAATCTACAAAACCAAAACTACTAGCTGCACGTGCGGAAAATAGGGGCACCCAGAGTTTAGGTTAAAACAATAAACTCCAGGTCAGTCATGTGACTGGTGTGAGAACTAAAACAGTTATTAATCTTTATTTTAAAGTTAGGTAAATCTAGGGACCACGCCGTATAACACGGAACAGGTTTCCTCCCAAGAACACCAGTGCATAAAACAAACAGCGCAATGCTAAGTAAAGAAAAATAAAGCTGTTATAAGACCCAGGTCCCATCACATAATGCAAAGCAAGCTGGAGGATAGGGTTTTACCTTATAACAACCAAATAATGCTTGATATGTGAAATTTTATCTTTTGAATTCTTAATCAGAATCCAACCGCAAATTAGTAAGAGAACGATTCCCTAAGTATTAACTCCGAAGGCCGAAACCAACATCAGACCAATACCCAGGAAACCACCCATCTTAAGTCGTTTCCAGTTAGTTTCTAATTTTATATACAATCATAAATATTAATCATAGACGGCATGGGTACCATATATCATGTCACCATACTAGGCTCTACAATCAAAACCGCAAATGTCACGTATTTGGAAGTTGGATTTCCATCTGTGAACCGAGGCAAAAGATAGTCCTCTACCGATTTGAGACGCTCTAACACGTGTCTCAGGAACAACCGCAACTGCCATTTGGATCGTCAGGGCTGGTCCACCGATGTGGATTATTATGCCTGAACACTACGTTTCCCCGCCCTTTGGGGCGTCAATGAGTCAACGAATTGTAACGACCCAGAAAATCTGAACCAATTTAAAATTTTTAAATTGGCTAAAATAATGGATTTTAAATATTTAAAATAAATATTTTGAATAATGGCGATGAAAACTAAGTTTGAATCGACAATTGAAAATGAATATAATTAATTATAATTATAAACAAGGCCTGAAATGGCGTGGTAGTTTCAAAAATTGAATTCAAACTTTGTCGGACTGTACCAGGTGCAAAACAATCCGGATTTTAGTGAAACCAAAAACATTAGGATCTAATTGATGATATCTTTCCAACGAATCTGACCAATCGAAATTTGATAGCGGGGATCAAAAGATATGTCCAGTTGAAAATTCTGAATAGTCGCTATGGAATTCAGGCCCTTAAAAATGGACATTTTGCAAATGACCTCGGATTTCGACGAAACCACTTTTGTTGGATCCGCAGGGTCAAGTTATTGTTAGGTTTCAAATTTCATAATTTTTCGAATCAATATGTGAGCGTGGCAAAGGAAAACGCGTTTGACCGGTTTCAGTTGATTTTAATCAACTGGAAATTGGCCATTTTTCAACGGTCTCAGAATTCGATGAAACTAGTTTTGTTAGGACCGTATCGTCAATACAAAGCTAGAAAAAATTTTTCTGGAATTTTTCTAGTTAGTATGTGACCCCGGTAATTTGAAATGTGCGTTTAAAATTCAATATATTGATTTAAATGAAAATTCAAAAGGAAACTGATTGTAACAATCAAATCGGCTTGCGATACATATCCCATTGTGTTCGGAATGGGGGTAAAACGCTATGGACGACAGGCGGTGGGCCTCGTTTCGAGGTCGTATGTAAAAGTCAACCTTTTTGCAAAATATAAATAATTAAATAATAAAAAAAAAATTCTCCCTCCCTTTTCTTCTTCCTAGCCCCCCCCCACGATTTCATTAATCAGAAAAGGAAAAAAGAAAGAAAGAAGAAGAACGGAGCAGCAGCGACGCCGCCCACCACCGGAGCTCCACCCTCGAAGCCGCCTCCCCTGTTCGAAACCCTAGCGCCGCCTTTTCTCCGTTCGAGCCCACGAAGCCGCCTCCCCTGTTCGAAACCCTAGCGCCGCCTTCCCCGTTCGAGACCACCGAAGCCAGCTCCGCCCCGTTCGAGACCCACCGCCGACCCTGACATCGAACCCCCCCTTTTTCTTGGCATCACAGTAAGTTTTTTTTTATTTTATTTTTTATTTTAATTCTGATTTTATTTTCTTAAGAAAAGAATACTGTTTGTTTTTTTTAGGTTTTAAAACCGATTTTTAAAAGCATTTAAAACTGTTTTTTTTAAAAGGTTAAAACAGATTTTTTTTTATAAAAAAGTAAATACTGATTTTTTTTTATAAAGGAGAAAAACTGATTTTCAAAAGCATATAAAAACTGATTTTTATAAAACGTTTAAAAACTGAAATAGAAAAGGTTTAAACTTTAAATAGAAAAAGGTTTTAAACTTTAAATAGAAAAAGGTTTTAACTTCAAAGAGAAAAAGGTTTGAGCTTTAGAATGGGAAAGGATTTGAACTTTAAAAAGAAAAATCAGATTTTTATATATTGAAAGTCGAAGTAAAAATCATATTTTTATATATTGAATAGCGTAGTAAAAAATTCGATTTTTATATATTGAATAGCATCGTAAAAATTCGATTTTTACATATGTAGAGAATACGGGCGAAAGCGACAAAAAGGCGAGATTGGCGAAGATTTCTCTAAGTGAAGTGTCGTGAAGTTGGATAGCTATTGGTGAGATTTCTGATTTAAAAATATATACATGTGTGTGAAATGAAAGTGAATTGCTATATATAAATATATATCTATATATATATATATACGCCCCTCGTCCACAAACCATGGACGATATTTACTGGTTGAAATGGTTGTGAAAATTGATTGATAGCGAATGATTGTTTGGGATTGTTGGTGATTGATATTGGTTGATTGTGGTTGAAAAATACCCATTTGTGGTTGAGAAATATTTGGTTGAAACCACATAGGATTAGTTTGTGGAAATGAAATAAATATATACATGCCGCCTGCATGCGAACTAGATGCATGATCCCCATTGTCAAAAACCGCGAGGTTTTAAGGTAGAGCGAGGAGCCGTACTAGGGACGGTCCCGGTTTAACTACCCTGCCGTTATGCTGCCGAAATTTTGAATAATATTCGTGTGCTTGAATTATTTTCATATGCTTAAACTATATTTATTCATTGAATAGAAAACCTTCATGTGTTGAATTGATATTCATTCGTTGATTAGAAATTCATGTGTTGAATGGTATTCGCGTGTTAAAAATAAAAATCACATTTTTACCTATATATAGAAACTATAGAAAACATTCATGTGTTGAATTGATATTCATTCGTTGATTAGAAATTCATGTGTTGAATGGTATTCATATTTTGAAATAAATTGTTCGATATAAAAATCACATTTTTATCTATATATAGAAACTATAGAAAACATTCATGTGTTGAATTGGTGTTCATTCGTTGATTAGAAATTCATGTGTTGAATGGTATTCATATTTTGAAATAAATTGTTTTATGATAAAAATCCCATTTTTATCACCAACTTGAACTATATAGAAGAATAGTGTTTTGAAGTGAATTGTTTTACAATAAAAATCACATTTTTATTGTATGCATAAATCGTTGAAATGTGAAGTGTTAAAAATAGCCACTTGTTCAAAATAAACATATATGAGTTGAAATATTCATTAATTAGCTAATGAAATGATTTGCACCTATTTATGTAACATTAGAATGAATGGTGTTTTTAAACCAAATAGAAATCAAATATGAAGTTGAATAGAAAATGAAAAATGATAAGAACTGTGTATATATGTGCATACCTATTCATTGAACAGGTTATAGCAAAGGGGCTAGAGAAGAGGAATAAAATTTTGTGCCCGACAAATAGGTACACATTTACTGCTTTGTTTGGGTGATGATTTTATGAGCCTGTTGGCTAGCCGCTTGGCTTTTTCTTTTTCTTTTTGAGATTAGAAGGACCAGGAAAGTTATTTGCGATTTCCCGATGCTCCCGGTGCAGGGGAGGTTATGGCGAAATTTTCCAAAATTTTAAGGTGTTAGAAAGATATTTGAAGTGAAAACGATATGGAAATCATTGAATGAACTATATTTATATAAATATATAAATATAAATAAAATTAAAACGAAACGAGGCCGTGCAGTTCGTATTTTGAAACCGTGATTTCAAACGACTAGTGCGGGAAATCCGACCATTGGATTTTCCTGAAACCTCAACCGTCGGGTTCGCCTTGGAAATATCTTCCCAACGGCACCAACCTTGTAAAAATCTAACGGTTGGATTGTCTGGAATGTTTAATTCAAATCTGAAGAAAAACAGCGCCAGAAGCGATTATATTTATATATATATAATTATAATTATATATTTAATCGAATAACGACGCTGCAGTTCGTAATTTGAAATCTAAAATTCAAACGATTGTACCGGGAGATCCGACCGTCGGATTTTCCCGAAACTGGAACCGTTGGATTCGTCTTGAAAAGACCTTTCTAATGATGTAAATTTTGTGAAGATCCAACGGTTAGATTTTCAGATATGTGTAAATCAATTCTGAAGAAAAACAGCGCCACGGCCGCCTTATGGCCCGAAGCGTCGTTTTGAATAAATTGGCTATTTTAAAATAAATAAAAATAGCGATAAATAGTTATAAAATACCATAAACAATATGGAGTGGAAATAAACTGAATTTGCTTGATTTATGTGATATTTGATGGTTGAATGTGTTTGGTGTGAAAATTACATTAAAGAACAAAATTGGTGTTGTCGAATAATTTAACCATTGAAATAAATCGAATTGAAATTCTAAATATACGTGAATTATTTGAAAAGGCCGAGTTAATTCTCATTTCGAATAATTGACCGACGATTGAAATTCGAAGATGAAGACGATGGTCGAAGACCGTAGATCTTCACCTCGTTTGGATGGTAACCGAGGTCCTGATTGGGAGGCATCCCGAAATATGGATAATGAGTGGTGATCGTCCAGACGTACGTGGTGATCGAAGGGTTTGCGAGGTATTTAGTGCCTCCGGTTTCGTTCAGACCCAGAACGGACTTGTAAATGGACTGTGTGTCTGACATCGGAGTTTATTCTGTGTTGATTGATTTCTGTTAAATATACATCTGTTTGGCGGCGGAGAATTTATTCTTTTGCTTAACGCCCTTCTCTGAGACGCACGAGCTCAGAGGTTGTACATCGATGGACATCAGTCGCATGGCATGAATTGCCTGTGTGGCATGCTAAGATGCAGTGATCAGGGCTTCTGTTGAAAAGCAAATTCTTGTGGTGATGACCAAAGCACCGCCTGTGTGGCGTAGCTTTGTGTATAACGTGAATTCGCGAGCCTCACACCCCGGTATGAACCAGAAACGGGAGGAAGGACCTCAGGGAGGACATGCGTTTCTTCCTAGCTAGGGTGGTGTCAGCGCTGACATTTATATACTTTTCACCTACGTGGTTGTTGCTGTTGCGAGGCGCCTCAGTTTGATCGGACGATCCGGGTCCGATGGAGTCACTTGTTGGCTCATTTACGCCCCAAAGGACGGGGAAACGCATGGTTCAGGAATTTTAATCCACATCGGTGGACCGGCCCTGTCGCTCCTAGGGTCACTCGAGCTCTGATCCTGAGACTTGGGCTAGGCAGTCTCGAATTCGGTAAGGACTATCTTTTGCCTTGGCTCATGACGGAAATCCAATTTCCAAATACGACATCGTGCGGTTTTGATTGTATATATATATGGCGACATGATATATGGTACCCATGCCGTCTATGATTGATAGTTATGATTTGAAATTGTTTTCAAAACATATAAACACTAGTAATAATATCAAATGCCTTTGTTTTATTCGTATCAAGCATATTTTGGCCATTATAAGGTAAAACTCTATCCTCCGGTTTGCGTTGCATTGTGTGATGGGAACTGAGTCTTATAATGGTTTCATTTTTATAAAAAGCATAGCGATGTTTAAAAGGAAGATTTGTTTTAATGTACTGGCAATCCAATGGAGTAAACCCGTTCCACGAAAGTGGCGTGGTCCTGTGATTAGCCAAAATATATGTGTTGAGTAGATTTCTCATACCAGTCCCATGACTGACTCGTAGTTTGTTTCACTCTCAAACTCGGGTGCCCCTTTTTCCACACGGGTAGCCTTGTATTCAGGTTTAGCTGGTTCTTTCTGGATAGCTGGAGCTGAAGATGGATTCTATCATTTATTTCCTTTTATGCTGTTCAGCTCCTATTGTACATATTTTGTTTATTTCCGCTGTAGACATTTATGTATAGATAACCTGTATTTGTACTAAGTAAGATCCTGTATACTGTGTAACTCTGATGATTACTTTTATCCAGTATATTCTATTGTTCATTATCTGGTGTATTTATTTAATTCTGTTTTTCTATTATATGTTTCTGTGTTATATTCCAAAGATAACCCTGGTCTCCGTGAAAACGGGATTTCGGGTCGTCTCACGAATGACTCCATTGGCTTCACATAGTCACCGATATATTCGAGGCGCCTCGCAACAGCAACAACCACATAAGTCAAACTCATCAGGGCGTGTAAAACCACTGACGCCACTTCTAACTAGAAGGAAACGCATGCCCTCCCTGATGTCCTCTCCCGTTTCTGGTTCACAACCGGGGTGTGAGGCTCGCGAATTCACGTTACACAAAGCTATGCCACACAGGCGGTGCTTTGATCATCAACCACAAGACTTTGCTTTTCAACAGAAGCCTTGATCATTTGCATCTTAGCATGCCACACAGGCAAACCACTCCATGCAACCGATATCCATCAATCACGCAGAATGATATCCGATGTCAGACACACGGTCCATTAACAAGTCCGTTCTGGGTCTGAACGAAACCAAAGGCACCTTGTACCTTGCATATCCATCGATCTCCAAGTATGTGTGGACGATCACCAACCGATTCCCTCCTCTTGGGTGTACGGCCCAATCATGATCATCAGTAATTATCCAAACGACGTGAAGACCTCCGGTCTTCAACCACCGTCTTCATCTTCGACTAATCGTCGAATAAGTTATTCAGAACGGGATAAACCCGGTCTTTCTGAATAACTCGCGTATATAATAAACAAGTGTTGCACAAACAAAACATACGCCTCATTCCAATTCATCAGTCACTAACCGTAAATTAGTAAGAGAACAATTCCCCAAACATTAACCCCGAAGGCCGAAACCAACATCAGATCAATACCCAGAAAACCATTCTTCTTAGCCAACCTATAGTTAGTTTCTAAATTTCACATTCATAGGATAGGTTTCCATTAATTTTATCAAAGATAAATTCTTTTAAATTTATTCTTTAATCTTCCTTTGAATGTCACTTCAAACTAGTCGGGATTAGCGAACCACACCGAAGTAATTATTTATTTTATTTCCCAATCCCAACCTATTTATCCCATGAAGTAAAACTGGTCATACTTCGTATCTAACACCATGGTGTTATCGGTAAATTCAATTACCATTTCACGTTTAAATCTAATTAAAGATTTAACTACCGCCTAGAGTATAACTGGTGATATTCCATCCTCGATCTTTTCAATCTAATTAAAGATTCATTAAAACTCCACTTAGTTTTAATCTTTGACTGGGTTAAAGAATCAGTGTCATTTAAAACACAGTTCACGATAAACCCCAAAATCACATCACGTTTCAATCAGTCCCTAACCGTAAATTAGCAAGTGAGCAATTCCCTAAGTATTAACCCCGAAGGCCGAAACCAACATCAGATCAATACCCCATGAACCATTCAACTTAACTAATCTCCAGTTAGTTTCTGATTTTCTCAACTCCTTTGGGTCAAAGAACAGTATTATTGAAGATACCGTTCATGACAACCCAAAATCACATTCCATTAATTATCGGGTTAAAGAACAAGTGTTATTTAAAACACTGTTCACGATAAACCCAAAAATAAATACCAATTCAATTCCAATTAAATATTATTTAATTGGTACACTTCATTAAATCTAAATGAAATGATTTATTTTTTTTCTCAATTGGCTTAAGAACAGTGTTAATGAAGACACCATTCACGACAAACCCAAATCACATTTGATATTAAATACAAGGCTCTGAATAGAAAATATATCGGCTTATATTCAATATCAAATTCTACGACCAACAAATATCGTATTGGAAATAACGATATAAATATATCTTTCAAATTTCCATAACAATATCTGTATAATCATGAAATCCAACATCGAAATATTCCAAGGACAATTTCGATTCAAATCCATTCCAATTCAATTATTGAAAATCTTGGTTACTTTTGAAACCGTTTCAAATCCACTTTATTTATTTTAGAAATAAATAGAATTATAATTCTAGTTCAAAACTAGTTCATTTCGATAAAAATCTATTTTTATCTTTTCAAATAGGGAGTTTTTCATCCCAATTCTACCCAAATAATTTCTTATGATTTTACACAAATTACTACTATTTTTAATAATTTTATCAAGGCCCGTACAGTCGATTTCCATCAACGACCATCGAACTGCACTTACAGCGACCTTTTCCAAATTTGATTTGGGCATAATTCCAAACTCAACCGTTAGATTTCTAATTTCTAATATTCGTTAGAAAGCTCTTTTCGATACGAACCTAACGGTTCCGGTTCTAGGAGAATCCGACGGTCGGATCTCCCGTAATATCCATTCGAAGTCAATGGTCGAAATTCGCAAACTGCCGCGGCGCGACGCGTTCTATTCAGGCCATTATATATATAATATATATATTATATATACTTCGTCGATTTCCTTTTAAAACGTATTTTATAAATCATTTTAAATTCGTTTTCAAAACGATTTCAACTTCCATCTCAAATTCAAATCAAAATTGAATCTTTCCAATATAAATTCGTTTTGAATTCATTTCAAATTGATTTCAATTCAAATCGATTTTTAATTCAATTTCATTTTGTTTTCAATTCAATTTGAATTTAAAATTTATTCAATTTCAATTCGAATTCATTTTATTCAGTTTCAATTCGAATTCAGTTCTATTCAATTTCAATTCGAATTCATTTCAAAATATTCGATTTTGAAATTACTTTCAATATTCATTATAAAATCGACAACATTCCCGTTTGTGTTAAAATGGCGTGTAACTACTTAACACGGCTTCACATTTCAATATTCAAAGAATATTATTTTTAATTTATTCGACAATTCTTAACTGGAATCAGGCACAGTCAATTACCATATAATTTCAGTTATATGGATTTCATCAAATTCATAAATACAACAATTATGATAAACACCCAACCATCATCCAAAGTGCATTCTACACTGTATAAGCATCAAATATAAATATTTAACGCTTATAACAGCCTGCCAATCAATTGATTGACATACAGCTAATTATTGGGACTAGTGTATGTCATATATCATCCCAATACCCGTGTGGGGTTTCAAACAATCCAACACAGATTTTATTGGTGCAGTTGGGCGATGTGTAAAATTTATTGTCCCAATAAATATCAATCAAATGTGTGTATATAAACAAATCGTACGATTTGTTTATATTTATTTTATTTTAAATACACGTTAAAAATTCTATTTTCAACTATAAAATATTTTAGGTATATAAATATTTTATTTCACATCACACAATCAACTACACATCAAAATCAAACAAACAAGCATACAAGCCGTGCATGGTCTGTGGACGACGGGTGTTGGGTGCTTCTAAACACCGTCTGCATCCTAGTATATATTTCAAACTAGAAGTAAATTAAAAGTGAGGAGTTCTCACCGACTAGCTAAACCAAACACCACGACTCTTCTTACGCAGGAAATCTTCATCGTGCTCACCTTTTGGCGATTTCATTGTCCGTAGCCACTACATTTATAAAAATCACATTTTTATATTGTTGCTATGTATATAAAAATCACATTTTTATAACTACGCTATATGGATAAAAATCGCATTCTTATACCGCTACTGTATAGATAAAAAATTCTGTTTTTGTACTACTACTATATAGATAAAAATTCTATTTTTATACCGGTGTTCATATAATAAAGGTCATATTTTTATCATGCTGTTCTTTATATAAAAATTATATTTTTATATATCTACTTCTAATATAAAGATTGAATTTTTATATCATCGCTATAAAAATCACATTTTTATTTCAACACATATATAATAAAAATCATATTTTTATTCTTTTTATAATATAAAAAAAATCATATCTTTCATGAATTAAAAATCAAATCTTTATGCGATTAAAAATTATAGCTTTTCTAGTTCAAAAATCGAACCTTTCCTTTTCTAAATTAAAGATCGAATCTTTATTTAAATTAAAAATCAAAGCTTTGTTTAAATTAATATATGAACCTTGTTTCTTGCTAATAAACCAATTACTGTTAAATAGAAATCGACCACCAAAAAGGGAAAAAAATAAAAAAAATAAAAAAAATAAAACTTACAGTGATCGGAGGGGGGGTTACTGTTTGCACGCTCGAGGGTGCTGCGGTATTCGAAGTAGAGGGGGGAGGGTGCGGTCTTCGATGTAGAGGGGGGAGAGGTTGCGGTCTTCGATGTTAGAGCGGGGAAGCTGCGGTCTTCGATGTTAAAGGGGGGAAGCTGCGGTCTTCGATGTAGAGGGGGGGAGACGGTGCGGTCTTCGATGTAGAGGGGGGTGGGGATGTCGATCCTGAGGGCGGCGATGGGGTGCTCCTGGCGTGGCGGCGCGTTCCACGATGGGAGGCTGCAGTCTTTATTATTATTTTTTCTTCTGTTGAATATTGAAGAAGGGGGAGAGATTAAAGAAAGGGAGGCTATTATATAAATAAACATATATATTATTATTAAATTTTCTAAAAAGCAACTTTTAATTTCGACCACGAAATCGAACCCACCGACTGTCGTCCATAGCTAATTACCCCCATTTCGAACACAATGGGATATGTATCATAAGCTGATTCGATCTTTTCGATCAGTTTTCGTCAAAATCAACATATAACTCTATTTATTGAATTTGAACGCGCATTTCAATTTACTGGGGCCACATACTAACTCTAAAAATTCTCGAAAAATATTTTCTATCTTCAAATTGACGATACAGTCCTAACAAAACTAGTTTCGTCAAATTTTGAGACTGTTTGAAAAATGGCCATTTTCCAGTCGATCAAAATCAACTAAAACTGGTCAAACGCAATTTCCTTTGCCACACTCACATATTGATTTGAAAAATTACGAATTTTGGAATCTAGAGATAATTTGACACCCCGGATCCAACAAAAGTGGTTTCATCGAAAACCAAGGTTGTTTGCAAAGTTTCCATTTTTAAGGGCCGAAATTTCATAGCGACTATTCTGAAATTTCAACTGGACATATCTTTTTTATCCCCGCTATGAAATTTTGATTTTTAGGATTCGTTGGAAAGATATTCTCAATTAGATTCAAATATTTTTTGTTTCACTAAAATCTGGTTTATGTTTAATCCTGTACATTCATTTGAATTTTGAAATCGAATTATCGAACTACCACGCCATTTTCAATTCCTTTTATAATTATAAATAATTATTTATATTCTAATGACGATTCAAATAAATATATTCGTTCTAATTCTATTCAAAATAAATATCTTGTAGTTTTTATTTAAAATAATTCATTTTAAATAATCAAAATTCGCTAAAATTGCCAAAATAAATTTTTTAAATTGGCTCGGATTTCCGGGTTATTAAATTTACCTCATCATTTAAAGATCCAAAATCAGTTTCGTCGTTTGTAATTGTTATTTAAACATTTTCCTTAATACCCATTAGTGAGGCTTGTTCGTTTGGAATATTCTTTCCATAAAACGTAAAGCTTGCCTTATTTGTAAAAGCTGCAAACCAATCTACTTTATCTCCTTTTAGAGATGAATAAGGTGTATAATATACTTACAGGCCGAGTTTGTCTAGTACAAAATGATCGTAATTTTGATAACGCAAGGTGTGTTTTTTACTCAAGGCCGAGAAGTTTTTATAGTGGTGCGTAACATTTTTTATTATAATAAATAATATATTACGATAGGAGTAGATAGTTTGTTTAGCTACTAGTACTACATTCGGTTTTAAAGGTAGACCATCCCGCACACACAGTTTTTACAGTGCACCGTCCACTGCAGGCTAGCTTATAGTCAGAGCTAATCTAAGAGATTAGACTACTATAAACATGCTTCATGTAGGAAGAAAATCAACAATTTTGACAAAGACAGTCAAGACAAGCTTGACAATATTACATACTCCAAACAGAAGTGATACACAAAAAGTACAAAGAGACAGGATAAGCTGTAAACTGTAACATCTCTTAAAAAGACATCAACAACTATAGAAACAAGACAAGGAATGCAGAAACAATCACCATTCAATGAAAGTAAATTTCTAACATCAAGAAAAGATAAATATATAGTAGAAGAGGAAAAAAAGCTTTGTGCTGCAATTTCTTCGAAGTAGAAATTGGAAGTTTCGAAGACAATATGACATAAGCATAACAAACCCAGTTCATCACCTAACAACAATAGTATAAAGCTCTACAAAACATTGAAGCTTCAACCCATGATTATAGCGTATGACCTAGTAGTATGGCATAATGAAATCATAGAGCAGCAAGCTACTGAATATGACAATAAGCATGGAAAATCACAAGAAATAAGCAGAGACCATAGTATGACAACCAGATCATCACAAATAAGAACAACACCTTATCAAAAAGAAAAGTCACGAGTGAAGAAGAGAGACAAATGAGGACACTCTACAGAAAAACCAACAAAAGAAAGAAGCATAGTTTCTCGTGTATTGTTGGTCATGATGAAGGAATACCATCGTTGAACATCAAGAACTCATCCCTAAATACTCTACACAAAGCAAGAAGGAAAAAATCTAACAAGAAAACCAAAACAATGCTCCAAGCCCTAAACTTAGCGAGACGCATACCACAAGAAAAAGAACTCACATTATACATAGAGGAGCCCTCTTAAGATTGACCATGCCCTGTAGCTCGCCAGTTATATGGCAGTCATGTATAAGGCTCATTATGGCAAAATAGGATGAACCCATGGGGATCTATGAAACCGCGCAACATCCTCAGTACGAGGATCATTAGGAGCTAAGAAAGGGATGAAAGCTTGAATCTCGATCAAATCTGAAAGTTTAGAGGATGGGATTGTGTGGAGAGCCAGTGGCAACATATGTCAAAAACTGCGTTTGTCGAGGAAGAGAAAGAAAGACGAAGAGTAGTTAGGGTAAGAAATTACAAAGGAAAAGAGGCGGAATAGGGTGAGATGTAGTATCCATTTTCATGCTATTGCAAATAGCTTCGCTGTGAACGCGAGGCATGCTTTATTTCTATATGATTCTAGATGCATGTTAATACAAAAACCTGGAATATTATTGAACCAATTGCATGTAAGCAAAAAAACTTCCTCGACTGGTCTTGTAAAATATGCCAATTACAAAACCTAGGCTGACACGCCATAAAAATCATTTATATGATTATTAGGATCATCACTGCCTTAAACAAATACACCGTATTATTTGTTAAGTTTTCAATACCATACTCTTTAGTGTTGAATTTATATCCCTTAACGAAAAATATTGGATATGTTTTAATATTTGTTTTTAGTCACAATGCAAATGTTTTGATCCTTCATCAACCACATGATTTGTGGGATCACAAAATGATCACAAACATAGTTGAAAACCAAGTAGCAAAATATTTTCTTAAATCATCGCTTGGATGTTGTGATTCATAAACATTGCAAACATAAAATATATTGGATTATTATTAATTTACATATGCAGTATTAAATTAAATTTATCAAAACTTGTAATCTGATAATTACCTAACAAATGTTGCAACTTCAGGAAAATTAAGAACTTATGTGTGTGCTACCCGGTAATCTCTATCATCCTTTCATACATCCACACATTTTCCAGCATGTCAACCGTGTTGTTTAAAAAAAGATAACAATTCTTCAGAAATGAGTATTGTTCATGACCTCATTACTACACGTAACACTTTCAAATGATAAGTTCACATAATCATTGAAATAATGAAAGAAAAAGAACGAACTTCTTCTTTGATATATGATTTGCAAATCAAATCTTCAACTCGAGCTATCTATCTCACTTTTTTATTCTAATGATTTAAATACCTAATAAAAAATATTTCAGTCTAATATTAATTTTATTTATAATTAAATTAATATTTCCATATTTAGTATTAACAACATACCTCTCGAATGGATACATCCATCCATATTGCATAGGATCTTGAAGACATGTTTCATATGGAAGATGAACATGTAAATGCTCCATTACACTAAAGAATCCCAAAGGAAATATTTTATCTATTTTGCAGAGCAGTATAGGGATTTCTTGATCAAGTTTCTGTAGAGGGTCAACTTTTATTATAGTTCAGCAAAGCTCCTTATAAATTAAACTAATTTCATTATAACCTTTTGAACTTTTACGGGCAACAGTTCATTGAAAGTGATGACTAACAAATTTCCCATTATTACGTGACAATCATGACTTTTTATCCCACTCAGTCTTCAGTTCTTATAGTCGATACCGCTAGAAGATCAAAAAAAAATCGATCATGAAATCGTAATTCTTCACCCATTTTAATAGTACTTTAACTTGGTTGTTGTCTAATTCATTGCATGCCTAGGGTTTTTTTTATTACTTCCATTTGGCTTTATATGAAGCTTAGGATGAATAAATATTTCTTCTAATCACGTCCTAATTTTAGATCGTCCTTAGTCTTTCCCTTAACATTCAGATCTATAATAAACACATTATCAAATTTGTTTTTCTCTTTATGCATCACGTCAATGTTATGATGAATCAAGTGATTTTTCTAACATGGCAACTCTTAGAATATACTATGTTTGCACCAGTTATGAACCGTCGATTTACCTTGAATTTCAGTTCGATGTCCGGTTTCATGTGTCTTTGGACAGTCTTTTATAGGTTCGTATATATCCTAGCTTGACCAAGTTGATGGTGTTCATAAAGTCGTATGTTTATTAGTTGTGAAGTTTTTTGTCTCTTTTAAAAGGATGATTAATATGGAGAAAATATCAGTGATAATCAAATCATGAAATTTTCTTTCCATGTCGTAAAGAAAATGCACGTGTTTCTTCAATACAATAAGGGAAAACAAAACCACAGACTCTACTCTAACCCAAGACATTGCATATCTAGAAAATCGCTGATAGTCCCTAACAAAGAAGAAAACATTTTCTTTTTTTGGATACGCCATATATTTCAATTTTGTAACAACCCGGAAAATCAGAACCAATTTAAAATTTTTATTTTGGCTATTCAAGTGAATTTCGAATAGTTAAAATAATTTATTTTAAATAATAACAATTAAAATTTATTTTAATCGAAGTTTGATCAAATATATTTATTTTAATTTCAAAAGGAATTAAAAATAGTACGGTAGTTTGAAAAGTCAAACCTGAACTTTCACTGAATGTACCGAATTCAAAATCTAACGGATTTTAGTGAAACCAAAAATATCTAAATCTGTTTGAAAATATCTTTCCAATGAATCCGAAAAATCGAAATTTCATAGTGGAAATCAAAAGTTACGGCCTGTTTAATATTCAGAATGGTCGCTATAGTGTAATTTATAGCGCGTATAAAAGGCCATTTTTCAAATGACCTCCGTTTTCGATGAAACCACTTTTGTCGGATCCGGAATGTCAAATTATTGCTAAGTTAAATTTTCTAGAATTTTCGAAATTAATATGTGAGTGTGGCAAAAGAAAATGTGTTTTGTCAATTTAAGTCAAATTTAATCGACTTGAAAATGACCATTTTTCAAACAGTCTCGGAATTCGACGAAATTAATTTTGTTAGGACTGTATCATCAAAACAAAGCCGAAAATAATTTTTCTGGAATTTTCTGAGTCCGTATGTGGCCTCGGTGAATTTAAATATACGATCAAATTGGTTTAATAAAGTATTTAAATTTTAAATTAAAGAATTCAGGCCATAGACAGTCGTTTGGGATGACGAGACCTAGCCCATTGGATCCATAACGGGGGCTATTAGAGGGGATAAACTCCTATTGGACTGAAATTGGAATTATTTAGAACTTATGGGTTTTTTTGTAAAATTAACAATAAAATATTATAAAAATACATTCATCTTCTTCAAACCCTAAAGCTATAGTAGCGTCGCCACCTTCATCATCCATGGCCGAAATTACACCAACCTTCCCCCACTAAATTCTCTCGATTCTTTCACCGAAACCCACTCCTCCTTTAGGCTTATTTGTAGAGATTTTCCTCCTCTCTCCATCCGTATGGTGAACCCTACCTGAAACTGCATAATTCGAGAGCTCCAGACCCGGGAAGTAGTCCCGTTCACTTCGTCGCCGCCTCGCGTACCCGCGTACGAGTTGGCCAGATCCCCCTCCCCCTGTGCGCCTCACTTCCCCCTTCGTCGTGCCAGTGTTTGATCGACCTCCAGTGCCTCAAACCGCGAGCAAATTCCAACCAAAGAACGGAACCTAATTTGAAAAGCTACAGCCTTAACCTGTATTGGAGAAGAAAGGGTATTTCCCCTTTTAATTTCTTTATTAATTTAATTTAAATTGTTAACAACCTAAAACAAATCATATCTCATTCATACTGACTCAGAATAACACGATTTCTGAAGCATTGCAATCGTAGAGACGAGTTCTACGATTCTAGACTGAAAAGAAGCGATTCTGAGCTGATTGAATTTTGGGTAAAATTTGCAGATCTGAACAATTCAGATTCAGAAGAACTGTAAGAAATCCTATTTTATTTTTATTTATTTTAAAATAATCAGAATAAATTGTAATCGTGTTCTCATTTATTCGCTGAAAGTTTTGACATGCTATGTTACGTGATTTGATTTGTATGTGGTGTGTTAACATAGATCTGTTAATTTATATATTTTGTTAATATAGATGTATATGTGATGTGTTAATTAGAGTAAATCATTTTTGCACATATTTTGTTGAATCATATACATTTAAAAAAAATGGAGCATCATGTATATTTATTGAATTGAATTATAATTCTCATTTCAATATAAAAAAATCACCTTTGTACATTTATTGAATTGAATTGGAATTTTCAATTCAATATAAAATTTCACCTTTGTCTATTTCATTGAATTGAATTGGAATTTTCAATCCAATATAAAAAAATTCACCTTTGTTTATTTTATTGAATTGAATTAGGACTTTCAATTCAATATAAAAATATCACTTTGTTTATTTTATTGAATTGAAATGGAACTTTCAATTCAATATAAAAATATCACTTTGTTTATTTTGTTGAATCGAATTAGAACTTTCAATTCAATATAAAAATATCACTTTGTTTATTTTGTTGAATTGAATTAGAACTTTCAATTCAATATAAAATAGATCACTTTGTTTGTTTGTTGATTGAATTAGAATTTTCAATCAAATAAAAATATCAACTTGGTTATTATTTGATTGAACTAGATATTGTTTTTGTTGTTACAATTAAACTTGCAACAAAAATGGACATTTGGGTAAATAGAAAATTTAGTTAAACAAAAATCCTTATTTTTGTTTATTGAACTTGTGACACCAAAAATGAAATTTGTGTAAATAGAGAAAATGTTCATGTCTTTAATCAAAAAAAGTATTCATTAAAATATAAAATTTTAATGCTTAAATAAAAACATAGATTAAAAAGTTACATTTTTATTTACATATTGGATGTAAATAAATATTTAGATTAAAAAATTACATTTTTATTTACATTTTAGACGTAAATAAAAACATAGATTAAAAAGTTACTTTTTTATTTACATTTTAGACGTAAATAAAAACATAGATTAAAAAGTTACGTTTTTATTTACATTTTAGATGCAAATAAAAACATAGTTCAAAAAGTTACACTTTTATTTTCATTTTAGATGTAAATAAAAACATAAATTAAAAAGTTATATTTTTATTTGCATTTTAGATATAAATAAAAGAATAGATTAAAGAGTTACATTTTTGGTGTAAATGAAAGATAGAATTTAAAAGTTACATTTTTATTTACATTTTAGTTGTAATAAAAATTATAGAATTAAAGGTTGCATCTTTATTGTCAAATTAGATGTAAATAAAAGATAGAATTTAAAAGTTACATTTTTATTTACATTTTAGTTATAATAAAAATGATAGAATTAAAGGTTGCATTTTTATTATCAAATTAGAGATAATAAAAAGCATAGAATTAAAAGTTACATTTTTTTATTTTAGTTGTAATAAAAAGAATGGTTTTAAAAGTTGCATTTTTATTGTCATTTTAGAGACAGTAAGCAGAATAGATTTTAAAGTTACATTTTTGTTGTCATTTTATATGAAATAAAAAGAATAGATTTAAATTTCATATTTTTATTGCCATTTTAGATGAAATAAAAATAATAGAATATAAAAATCATGTTTTTATTGTCGTTTGGTTTCAATAAAAAGGGTGAACATTAAAAATACAATTTCAATGTAATTTATTTTCCATTGAAATGAAATAGATGTTAAAACATGGTTTGTTTCAAAATTGTCACTTTTACCATGTTAGTTAGATTTAGAAAATCATATGTAAAATTTCTAATATGAATATGGACTATACTTGGCTGGCATGTGATTGATTGAAAGTAGTTGAAATCGCCAAATGATTTATATATATATATATATTAAAATTAAACGAATCACGCGCAGTAGTTCGCGTTTTGAAATCGTATCTTTAAACGATTATACCGAAAGATCCAACCGTCGTGTTTTACCAAAACTGGAACCGTTAGGACCGCTTTAGGGAGATCTTTCCAACGATATAAATTTTGTCAAAATCCAACAGTTAGATTTTGAGATAAGTGTAAATCAAAATTTGATAAAAACTGCGCCAGGGCCGCCCATCGACCTGAAGCGTCGTTAAATAAATTTGACTATTTATATAAATAAAAATAGCGATAAATCATTATTAAATACTATTAACAATATGAAATGATTTTAAACTATATATATGCGAGGATCATTTGAAGAGACCGAGTTAAATCTCATTTCAAATGGTTATACGACGATCTAAGTTGAAGATCTTAAAGACGACGATTGAAGACCGACGATCTTTACGTCGAAAGGATAACTACTGATGCTTGACATCGGCTAGCTACCAATAAAGGGTTAAAGTGGTAGTTGTTCGGATGTACTTGTTGATTGTCCGGATACGTGAGCACATCTCTTCCGTATTGGGCATACGTGACGAGGAATAAGGTGACTCCGGTTTCGTTCAGAACCAGAACGGACTTGTAAATGGATGTGTATCCAACATTGAATTTGATTCTGTGTAATTAAATTTATTTCTATTAACATATATCTATGGTGGCGGAGAATTTATGCTCTTGCTTAACACCCTTCTTTGAGATGCATGAGCTCAAAGGTTATATATTGGTAGTTATCGATCACATGGCGTGAGCTGTCAATGTGACATGCCAAGATGCAATTGATCGAGACTTTTGTTGAAAAGCAGAGCCTTGTGGATGATGATCAAAGCATGGCCTATTTCGTCATAGCTTTGGGTATTACGTTACCTCACGAGCCTCCCACCCCGGTAGAGTCAAAAACGGGACAAGGGAACGCAGGGAGTGCACACATTTCTTTCTTGCTAGAAGTGGTGTTTGGGTTTTTACAAGGCCCGGGATTTTTATTATGTTGTTGATGGAATAAGGCACCTCAGATTTGTTGGTCTCCAATGGCCAATTTATAGGTCCAATAGGATCGGGGAGCGTGTGTTCAGGAATTGCCAATCCACTAACGTTATTTGTGTACCGGTCCTGCAGTAACCAAGGGTTGCCCGTAGGTGTGATCCTGAGTCATTGCTAGAGTGCCTCGAATCGGTTAGGAGATCGTCCCTAGCCTGAACTCATGATGGAAATCCAATCTCCAATATGACATCACAGTTTTGATTGTAAACCTATGTATGGCGACATATATGGTAGCTATGCCGTCTACGATTGATACATTTACTTTGAAGTATTTTTGAAACATATTAGACACTAATAATATCAAAAATATTATTTTCTACGTATCAAGAATTTTTTATCATTATAAGGTAAAACTCTATCCTTCGCTCTGCGTTGCATTGTGTGATGGGACATGAGTCTGATAATGGTTTCATTTTCTAAAAATCATTGCGATGTTTTGACTTAAAATTTATAAAACTTATGCACGGGCAATCCAATAGAGTGAACTCATTTTGCATTAACGGCGTGGTCCAGTGATTAGCCATATTGTTAGTTTAGTAAGATTTCTCATACTAGTCCCATGACTGACTCGTAGTTTGTTTCACTTTGCAAACTCAGGTGCCCTCTTTCCACATGGGCAGCCAAATGACAGGTTTTAGCTATGGATATTTTTTGGACTGGAGCTTGCCGAGAAAGAAGATGAAGAACTTTTCCTTTTATCTTTTTATTTACTTCTTGAGACGTTGAGACATTATTAAGTACTAATGTATTTTGGTGGAGATTGCGACTTTATTTCTTTCCTTGTTTTGGACATCTATTTGCTAAGTGTATCCTGTACTGCGTACTTTGATGTCTGTGATGTTATGTTGTGATGACATTTCCATATCCACTGCAATGATTTATATGTTCTGCTCTTATCTGAGATCTGTTGTTGTTTTAATTATGTTATGCTCCTATGATTATCCTTACTTTCGTACAACCGAAGTTTGGGGTCGTCGCGTTTGGTATCAGAGCTAAAGGTTAACCTTAGCTACGGAGTATAACATTTTTAGAACAGTCAGTCTAGATAGAAATAGTTCGTCTAGAAGATCATAGGAAGCAATTTATGGCGACATGGTTCCTAAAGGACCAGGCTCAGATTTGGTGGGAAATGGCTACGATTGGTGGTAATGAAGCTGATATAACTTGGGAGAAATTGAAAGAGCTATTCAATGAGAAGTTTGTTCCGCCTCACGAAGTTGAACGCCTTCATGATGAGTTTGCCAACCTCCAACAGGGAAGTATGACTTTTGCTGAGTATGTGAAGAAATTCGACGAGCTCTCCAGATATGCCCCTGAGTTAGTTCAAGACCCATTTTAGAAGAATAAGAGGTTTATTAATGGTCTTGCAAGGAGGTATCATAATAGAGTGACGACACACATTGAGCGTCCATTTGCTAAAGTGATCAAGATGGCCTGTAGATATGAAGAGATTGACCAGAAAGGTTCTCAGCAAGATCTAGAAAGGAATCAAGCCAATAATAAGAGAAAGGATTCGGACAAGAAACCTGAGGCGAGCAGCTCTTCTACCACCAAACCCCAGGGGAAAAAGAAAAGAGACAGGTCCAAGGTGAAGTGCTTCAACTGTCAGAAGATAGGGCATTTTGATTATGAATGCCCAGCCCCGAAGAAGCCAGAAGAAATGAGTCTGGACCAAGTCAGAACAGCGGACAGAATCCCCGTGGCCCAAGGGAATGCTTTAACTTCCACAAGACGGGCCACTTTATCAGAAATTGCCCTCTGCTCAAGAAATCTGAAGTAGCACATGTCTATGATGGGGCAGCTGCACTAGCTTCTTCTAAAGGAGCAGGTAAACCTGATGTTTTAGGAGGTACTCTTAATATTAAGAACATTCCTATCACAGTTTTGTTTGACACTGGTGCATCTAGAAGTTTCATATCTAATGGCACGATTAAAAAGCTTAAATTAAAACCTAGAAAACTTAAAGAATCAATTAGAGCCCATAGTCCGATAGGATGTTCACTTATCCTCGATAAGTACTGTAGAGTGCTTGTTTCTTACTCTTACTTCCAGTTTCCTTTTGACTTTATCGTTATGAGTTTTTCTAGATGCGATATCATACTTGGGCTAGACTGGCTAACGAAGTATGAGGTTGAGTTACTATGCGTTGAAAGAGTAGTCAAAATTAAAACCAAATTCGGAAATATGATGAGCTTCTATTGAGGATATTCCTATCATCGGAGACTATCCGGATGTGTTTGAAGAACTAGACATCTTACCTCTGCGCAGAGAAATCTATTTCAGAATTGACTTAGTTCCGAATGCAAGGCCCATTGTACACCCTATTTGGACAATGGAACTGAAAGAAAAAGAGGAGCCGAGCAATCAAACTAAGCAACTTTTGTGGAAGGGTATGATCAGGACTAGCTTCTCAAGCTGGGGTGCATCAGGTGTTTTCGTACCAAGGTCAGACGGTACCCTCAGGCTATGTATGGACTACCGTGACCTAAACAAGCAAACGCTGAAAAATAAATACCCACTGCCCCGCATTGATGATCTGCTAGACCGCTTGAATTGAGCACGAGTATTCTCTAGGATGGACCTAGCTACAGGTTTCCACCAATTACGCATTGCCGAGGAATGTGTGCCTTTAACAGCTTTTAGAGGACTAGACTTATTTTATGGATGGCTAGTGATTCCCTTCGGCTTATGCAATGCTCCAGCATACTTCGTAGATCTGATGAATAGAGTATTCCGAGATGTTTTAAATAAATTCGTGCTGGTGTTCATCGATGATATCCTAATCTTTTCTAAATCCACTGATGAACAAGAAAAGCATCTGAAAGAAGTCTTAGGAATTTTAAGAAGAAATGTGCTAAAAGTCAAATTCTCCAAGTGCATATTCTGGCAAGAAGAGGTGAAATTCCTCGGCCATGTTGTATCAAAGGAAGGCATTTCAGTAGATCCAGGAAAGATTACAGCCATCCAAGATTGGAAGCATCTTAACACGCCCATGGAAGTCAGAAGTTTCTTAGGACTGGCTGCCTATTACTGGAAATTTGTTTCTTGAAACTATCTTTTCCATTAACGAAGCTGACTAAGAAGGATACAAAGTTCATTTGGACACCTGAATGTGAGGCAGCTTTTCAAGAGCTGAAATGGAGGTTGATCACTGCTCCTGTGTTGTCCATTATTGATGGCAATCAGGAACTGAAAGTCTGGACAGACGCTTCTAGAGAAGGTTATTCTTTTCATCTAAATAAACATGTCAGAGATGACGTTTTTAACGCCAAATCTTATTTTAACATGTTATCCTTTTATCTATTTAAGGTATTGGTGCGGTGCTAGTGCAAAGAGACAAAGTAGTCGCATATGCTAGCCGCCAGTTAAAACCGCATGTGAAGAATTACGCCACTCATGATCTCGAGCTAATGGCCATAGTATTTTCTCTAAATATATGAAGGCACTATCTGTTGGGTGAGAAATTCGAGCTGTATACTGATCACAAATCCTAAAAGTATCTGTTCACCCAAAGAGATTAGAACTTGAGGCAGCAACGTTGGGTTGAATTCCTTGCACCCTATGACCTGGACATCCTATATACTCCAAGGAAAGCCAATGTAGTGGAAAATGCTCTAAATAGGAAGAATACGGCCAACACCAATCTTATCCTTGCCAATCTCATTATTACCCCTACCTTGATTGATAAGATCTCTGTTCTTCAGAAGAATGATGAATTTATTCAGAGAATCAGCAGAAGAGTCAGGGAAGGCGAACCCACGAGTTTCCAGATTGACGACAAAGCGGTTCTGAGGCTATTGGGCCGAATTTGTGTTCCGAATCTTCCTAAGCTCAGAAAGGAGGTAATGGACGAATGTCACAAGTCTAAGCTCAGCATTCATCCGGGAGTGAGCAAGATGTAACATGACCTTAAGCACACATTTTTGTGGAGATCTATGAAGAGAGACATTTCTACATATGTTGCTAGATGTCCCACCTATCAGCAAGTCAAAAGCGATTAGCAAAAGCTAGCGGGCATATTGCAACTGCTAGGGGTTCCAAGTTGGAAGTGGGACGAAATTTCTGTGGACTTTATTGATGGCTTGCCTCGAACTAGAAGAGGCAATGACAGTATGTGGGTGATTGTAGATCGCTTCACAAAGACTGCCCATTTCATCCCTGTCAAATCCAATAGAACAACTCGAAGTTTGGTACAGCTTTATTTTAGAGAGATTGTCAGACTGCATGGAGTTCCCAGTAGCATTGTTAGTGACCATGATCCGATATTTGCTAGCAAATTCTGTGAAGCGTTCCAAGAAGAGCTAGGACTAAGTTGAATATGAGCACCGCTTATCATCCTTAGACAAATGGCCAGACTGAGAGGGTGAACCGCATGTTGGAAGGCTTGTTGCGACCATGCATTCTAGATTTTGGTCGGTCGTGGGAAGATCATTTGCACTTAGTTGAATTCTCTTATAATAATAGCTAACAAGCAAGCTTGCAGATGTCACCATTTGAAGCATTATATGGCAGGCCATGCAGATCTCCGCATGTTAGGAAGAACCCGACAATCGATTAGTATTGGGTCCCGACATGATTCGTGAAGCAGCAGATAAAGTTGATTTTATTAAGAAGCAATTACTGGTTGCTCAAAGCCGACAGAAGAGATATGCAGATGCTTGAAGAAGGGATTTAGAATTCTCTGTTGGCGATCTGGTATACTTGAAGGTTTCCCCACTAAGAGGCGTAATCCGATTTGGGAAGATTGGAAAGTTGGCGCTGAGGTTCATTAGTCCGTTTCCTATTCTCGAAAGGATTGGGACTCTCGCTTATAAGGTGTAGTTGCCTGACTGGTTGCTAGGGGTCCGCGATGTATTTCATGTGTCCCAACTCCGGAAGCATATACATGATCCAGACTTAGTTGTGGAAGAAGCAGCACAACAAGATTTGGGGATTACACCGAGCTTGGTAGTGAGGAGGGAGCCAGTAAAAATAGTTGGCAAAGAAACCCGTGTTCTGAGGAACAAGAGGATCCACTTAGTCAAAGTGCAGTGGAGCGGGGATCCTAGAGACTGTACGTGGGAGGCCGAGGATAGCATCAAACAGGCTTATCCCAAGTGCAGAGTGGATATCTCTGAGTGACTCTTATGTTGAGGTACATTTAAAATACCGTACATTTTCCGTTTTGTTTCCTACTTTACTATTGTTTCCTTTCAGGGACGAAAAGCTTTTAAGTGGGGGAGATTGTAACAACTCGGAAAATCAGAATCAGTTTAAATTTTTTATTTTAGACATTTCAGTGAATTTTGAATAGTTAAAATAATTTATTTCAAATAATAACGATTAAAAATTTATTTTAATCGAAGTTAGAGAAAATATATTTGTTTTAATTTCAAAAGGAATTGGAAATAGTACGGTAGTTTGAAAAGTCAAACCTGAACTTTGACTGCATGTACCGGATTAAAAGTCTAATTGATTTTAGTGAAACCAAAAATATCTATATCTATTTGGAAATATCTTTTCAGCGAATCCAAAAAATCAAAATTTCATAGCGGAAATCAAAAGTTATGGCCAGTTGAATATTCAGGATGGTCGCTATAGTGTAATTTATAGCCCGTATAAAAGGCCATTTTTCAAACGACCTCCGTTTTCGATGAAACCGCTTTTGTCGGATCCGGAATGTCAAATTATTGCTAAGTTTAATTTTCCAGAATTTTTGAAATTAATATGTGAATGTGGCAAAAGAAAATGTGTCTTGTCAATTTCATTCAAATTTAATCAACTTGAAAATGACCATTTTTCAAACGATCTCGGAATTCAACGAAATTAATTTTATTAGGACCGTATCGTCAAAACAAAGCCGAAAATAATTTTTTTGGAATTTTCTGAGTCCGTATTTGGCTCCGGGCGAATTTAAATGTACGATCAAATTAATTTAATAAAGAATTTAAATTTTAAATTAAAGAATTCTGGTCATAGACAGTCATTTAGGCTGATGAGACCTAGCCCATTGGATCCAGAACAGGGGCTATTAGGTCGGATCAACTCCTGTTGGACTGAAATTGGAATTGTTTAGAACTTACGGTTTTTTTGTAAAATTAACAATAAAATGTTATAAAAACACATTCATCTTCTTCAAACCCTAAAGCTACAGTAGCGCCGCCACCTTCATCATCCATGGCCGAAATTACACCAACCTTCCCCCGCTAAACTCTCTCAATCCTTTCACCGAAACCCACTCCTCCTTTAGGCTTATTTGTAGAGATTTTCCTCCTCTCTCCATCTGTATGGTGAACCCTACCTGAAACTGCACAGTTCGAGAGCTCTAGACCCGGGAAGTAGTCCCATTCACTTCACCACCGCCTCCCCTACCCGTATGCGAGTTGACCGCGAACCCCATCCCCTTGTGCTCCTCACTTCCCCCTTCATCGTCCCATTGTCTGATCGACCTCCAGTGCCTCGAACCACGAGCAAATTTCAACCCTAGAATGGAACCTAATTTGAAAAGCTACGGCTTTAACCTGTATTGGAGAAGAAAGGGTATTTCCCATTTTAATTTCTTTATTAATTTAATTTAAATTGTTAACAACCTAAAACAAATCATATCTCATTCATACTGACTCAGAATAACACGATTTCTGAAGCGTTGCAATCGTAGAGACGAGATCTACGATTCTGGACTTAAAAGAAGCAATTCTAAGCTAATTGAATTTTGGGTAAAATTCGCAGATCTGAACTATTCAGATTCAGAAGAACTGTGAGAAATCCCATTTTATTTTTATTTATTTTAAAATAATTAGAATAAATCGTAATTGTATTCTCATTTATTCGTTGAATGTTTTGACATGCTACGTTACGTGATTTGATTTGTATGTGGTGTGTTAATATAGATCTGTTAATTTAGATATTTTGTTAATATAGATCAATATATGATGTGTTAAATAGAGTAAATCATTTTTGCAGATATTTTGTTGAATCATATGAATTCAAAATAATATGAGCATCATGTATATTTATTGAATTGAATTAGAATTTTCAATTCAATATAAAAAAATTCACCTTTGTACATTTATTGAATTGAATTGGAATTTTCAATTCAATATAAAATTTCAACTGTGCCTATTTTATTGAATTGAATTGGAATTTTCAATTCAATATAAAAAAATCACCTTTGTTTATTTTATTGAATTTAATTAGAACTTTCAATTCAATATAAAAATATCACTTTGTTTATTTTATTGAATTGAATTGGAACTTTCAATTTAATATAAAAATATAACTTTGTTTATTTTATTGAATTGAATTAGAACTTTCAATTTAGTATAAAAATATCACTTTGTTTATTTTGTTGAATTGAATTAGAACTTTCAATTCAATATAAAATAGATTACTTTGTTTGTTTGTTGATTGAATTAGAATTTTCAATCAAATAAAAATATCAACTTGGTTATTATTTGATTGAACTAGATATTGTTTTTGTTGTTACAATTAAACTTGCAACAAAAATGGACATTTAGGTAAATAGAAAAATTAGTTAAACAAAAATCCTTATTTTTGTTTATTGAACTTGTGACACCAAAAATGAAATTTGTGTAAATAGAGAAAATGTTCATGTTTTTAATCAAAACATGTATTCATTAAAATATACAATTTTAATGCTTAAATAAAATCATAGATTAAAAAGTTACATTTTTATTTACAATTTAGATGTAAATAAAAACATAGATTAAAAAGTTAAATTTTTATTTACATTTTAGATGTAAATAAAAACATAGATTAAAAAGCTACACTTTTATTTACATTTTAGACGTAAATAAAAACATAGATTAAAAGGTTACATTTTTATTTATATTTTAGACATAAATAAAAACATAGATTAAAAAGTTACATTTTTATTTACATTTTAGATGTAAATAAAAACATAGATTAAAAAGTTACATTTTTATTTACATTTTAGATGTAAATAAAAACATAGATTAAAAAGGTACACTTTTATTTACATTTTAGATGTAAATAAAAACATAAATTAAAAAGTTACATTTTTTTTTACGTTTTAGATATAAATAAAAGAATAGATTAAAGAGTTACATTTTTATTTACATTTTAGATGTAAATGAAAGATAGAATTTAAAAGTTACGTTTTTATTTAGATTTTAGTTGTAATAAAAATGATAGAATTAAAGGTTGCATCTTTATTGTCAAATTAGATGTAAATAAAAGATAGAATCTAAAAAATACATTTTTATATACATTTTAGTTGTAATAAAAATGATAGAATTAAATGTTGCATTTTTATTGTCAAATTAGAGACAATAAAAAGCATAGAATTAAAAGTTACATTTTTAATTGACATTTTAGTTGTAATAAAAAGAATGGTTTTAAAAGTTGCATTTTTATTGTCATTTTAAAGTTACATTTTTGTTGTCATTTTATATGCAATAAAAAGAATAGATTTAAATGTCACATTTTTATTGTAATTTTTGATGAAATAAAAATAGCAGAATATAAAAATAATGTTTTTATTGTCGTTTGGTTTCAATAATAAGGTTGAACATTAAAAAAACAATTTCAATGTAATTTTGTTTCCATTGAAAAGAATTAGACGTAAAAACATGATTTGTTTCAAAATTGTCACTTTTACCATGTTAGTTAGGATTTAGAAAATCATATGTTAAATTTCTAACATGAATATGGACTATACTTGGTTGGCATGTGATTGATTGAAAGTAGTTAAAATCGTCAAACGATTTATATATACATATATATAAATTAAAATTAAACGAACCACGCACGGTAGTTCGCGTTTTGAAATCGTATCTTTAAACGATTATACTGAAAGATCCAACCGTCGGATTTTCCCAAAACTAGAACCATCAGGACCGCTTTGGGGAGATCTTTCTAACGATATAAATTTTGTCAAAATCCAACGGTTATATTTTGAGATAAGTGTAAATCAAAATTCGATAAAATTAGCGCCAGGGCCGCCCATCGACCCGAAGCATCGTTAAATAAATTTGACTATTTTTATATAAATAAAAATAGCGATAAATCGATATTAAATACTATTAACGATATGAAATGATTTTAAACTATATATATGCGAGGATCATTTGAAAAGACCAAGTTAAATCTCATTTCAAATGGTTATACGATGATCTAAGTTGAAGATCTTAAAGACAATGATTTAAGACCGGCGATCTTCACATCGAAAGGATAACTACTGATGCCTGGCATTGGCTAGCTGCCAATATAGGGTTAAAGTGGTAGTTGTTTGGACGTACTTGTTGATTGTCCAAATACGCGAGCACCTTTCTTCCGTATTGGGCATACGGGACGAGGAATAAGGTGACTCCGGTTTCGTTCAGACCCAGAACGGATTTGTAAATGGATGTATGACCGACAATGAATTTCATTATGTATGATTAAATTGATTTCTGTTAATATATGTCTGTGAGGGCGGAGAATTTATTCTCTTGCTTAACACCCTTCTTTGAGATGCATGAGCTCGAAGATTATATATTGGTAGTTATCAATCGCATGGCATGAATTGCCAATGTGACATGCCAAGATGTAATTGATCGAGGCTTTTTTTGAAAAGCAGAGCCTTGTGGATGGTGATCAAAGCATAGCCTATTTCGGCATAGCTTTGTGTATTACGTTACCTCGCGAGCCTCCCACCCTGGTAGAGTCAAAAACGGGACAAGGGAACGCAGGGAGTGCACATGTTTCTTTCTAGCTAGAAATGGTGTTTGGGTTTTTACAAGGCCCGACATTTTTTACTTATGTGGTTGATGGAATGAGGCGCCTCGGAATTATTGGTTGTCAATGGCCAATTTATAGGTCCAATAGGATCAGGGAGCGTGTGTTCAGGAATTGCCAATCTACTAACGTTATTTGTGGACCGACCCTGCAGTATCCAAGGGTAGACCGTAGGTGTGATCCTGAGACATTGTTAGAGTGTCTCGAATCGGTTAGGAGATCATCCCTAACCTTAACTCATGATGGAAATCCAATCTCCAATACGACGTCACGGTTTTGATTGTAAACCTATATATGGCGACATAGTATATGGTAACTATGCCGTCTAGGATTGATACATTTACATTGAAGTATTTTTGAAACTTATTAGGCACGAATAATATTAAAAATATAATTTTTTAGTATCAAGCATTTTTTATCATTATAAGGTAAAACTCTATCCTCCGGTCTACGTTGCATTGTGTGATGGGACATGAGTCTTATAATGGTTTCATTTTCTAAAAAGCATTGCGTTGTTTTGACTTAAAATTTATAAAACTTATGCATGGGCAATCCAATGGAGTAAACCTGTTCTGCGTTAGCGGCGTGGTCCAGTGATTAGACATATTGTTAGTTTAGTAAGATTTCTCATATCAGTCCCATGACTGACTCGTAGTTTGTTTCACTTTGTAAACTCGGGTGTCCTCTTTCCACACAGGCAGCCAAATGACAGGTTTTAGCTATGGATATTTTCTAGACTGGAGCTTGCTGAGAAAGAAGATGAAGAACTTTTCTTTTTATCTTTTTATCTTTTTATTTACTTCTTGAGACGTTGAGACATTATTGAGTATTTATGTATTTTGGTGGAGATTGAGACTTTATTTCTTTCCTTGTTTTGGACATCTATATGCTAAGTGTATCCTGTACCGCGTACTCTGATGTCTGTGATGTTATGTTGTGATGACATTTCCATTTCCGCTGCAATGATTTATATGTTCTGCTCTTATCTGAGATTTGTTGTTGTTTTAATTATGTTATGCTCCTATGGTTATCCTTACTTTCATACCACAGAACTTTGGGGTCGTCACAAATTCCTTCATACCACAATAGTTTCAACTCTTTGATTAAGGGATGTAAGTGATCATTGATGCCATGTCTCAGATCCTCAGGGCTAGGGATGAAAATTGTGAGAAACATAAATGGAGTTTTCATATGCATCCACGGGGTTAGATTGTAAGGTGTAATGATTATAGCCAGGACGGCTATTTAAAACCAAACTGAGAAAACGGTGAGAATCCATTCATACATTAATCTAATCTAACGTTACGGCTCCTCGTTGCGAAATCGGGATATTTCTTACCAAAAATCTTCCATGCTTCTCCATCGGATGAATATGTTAGCATAATTTCTTCAGATTTTCTCACACCGTGCCATTTCATATGATGTGTTATTACAGATGATTCATAAAATCTTTGAAGTCTAACAGTGATAGGTAAATAATACGTACGCTTGTATGAAACTTCTTTTCCCTTCTTTTTCCTTGGTTTGTATCTTTCATGATTACATATTTTACAATTCCTAAAAATGGTGTCTTCTTTCTAAAACAATATGAAACCATTTTAACATCTATTTATTTTTTGATATGACAAACTGAAAGATGACATAAGTTTTTTTCACTTCACACATTAAATTATTAGATGACGTAAGACGTTTAGCAGTTTGTGCAGTTGTAAATCTAGCTTCGATGAGGTTGTATTTTTATTCCATTACAATGCACTCTATCATTACCAATAATTGAGTCTCTTTTGTACATCCATTTCAAAGTGGTTTCTTTGCAACATTTAAAAAATCATTTATTTTTTCTCTCCAACATTTGATTCCTCTTCAACCATATAATCTTTGATATTCGTCGTACTATCTTCATGACAAACGACCTCCACTATCTGTTCTTGATTAGGGCCTATAATTTCTCCATACCGATCCTATAACAAAAATTTGGGTACGATCCCGTACTAGTGCAAATGAACTCTAACGATATCCGGTACTAAATGCTTCAAAAAAATTCGTCTACCATATAGACAATGGATTTCTACATCGTTTCCATTGTTACCTAAAGCAAATTCGATAAATGCATGTAGCTCGTTAAGAAAAGATTCACTTATTGAGCCTCCTATATCTCTTCTTTGATACATCCAACCTTGGTCAATAAAATAACTGAGAATTTTTTTGAAAGGTAAGTAATCTTTATTAATTCCATTAACAAATACAATAAACATTATAGTAACTCAGCACTGACTATACATAGACTTACAAAAGAATATACTCAATGACCTATCTATACAGTATTGAGAAAAAAAAAGAGAGAAATACAAGAGAAAACATGAAAAAAAAAACTCAATACTGCTATACAATACCCAGCTACACTTCCAACAGATTTCCAAACAAAGTATCTTTCTACAATTTGCCATAATTCCACTGTATTTGCCATATAAAATGTTGCCAAAATAAAGCTTCTAAATTCAAAGAGATTGCCAAATTCAAAGAGTAAAAAATCACAAGAGCCCTTCTACCAAACTGCCAAAATCTTCTGTCTTTCCAAATTACAATTTGCCATGGTTCTGCTATTATAATCGATATCAACAAAACTATTATAGTGCATAATTCCATATACAGAAGCCTCAATACCCATAACCATCATTGTCTGAAGAGTACAGTAGCCCACAATCTATTGCCAGAACACAGTACCAAAACAACTCATAACAAAAACAACTCATAATAATCAGATGCCGCCAGAGTCATTTCAAAATTGGGTCATAGAGAACATCTGGATTACTTCTCGTATGTCTGCAAGTCGAATTCAGTAAATCATCATTTTGAAGTGCCTCATCTAGATCATTACCCATACTCTTACTCGGAATATTACGTTCAGCAGTTTTTTCCCATTTGGAATGTCATTTACTACTTTTGGATATAAATGTTGAAGTGCCACATTGAGCATCAGCATCAACATTTCTATTAGAGGAAATATCAAAATTAGCAAGAGTGGAAGTTGCCACATTTACATTATTAGAAGGCATTTCATCTGATTTATTCTCCACTATATCCACATTATCACATAAATCCAATTTATTCTCATTCTCTATATTAACCCCATTTATGATCATGAATCTCACTAGCATCTTCACTATTAAAATCACTACCCAAATTAATTTTATTAACAGCATCACCAGCAACAGAAACATGAAAACCAGAACTTACATTACCCATATCAGTATCCCCATCACCATTAACCTATTTCCCCTTATTAATTTCATTAACATCATTAAACAAAACCTCAAACTGATTGCTATTCACATTACCCATATCAGTAGCTCCATTTTCATATTCTTTATTAACATCTCTCTTCTTCCAATATTGCTTTTTCTTTACATTTATCCTGTTAACCTAATTTAGAGAGGTATGAATATTCCTATTCCTCCTACCATTATTGATATTTACACCATCAACCATACAATCATTATTCTGTTTTGAATTCCTCATTTCAGCCTTTGAATTAAACTCACAACTAATAGTATCTTGGCCAAAAACCTTGCAAAATGTACAAATTTTTAGTTTCCAATCATAGGACAATTTTACAGAGGGGCATTTATCACCTAGGTTTGCAAATTCTATTGATTCAGGAAGCTCAAAATCAGGAGAAATCTCCACTAGAGCCTTAGCATATCTAAAACGACGCATTGTCTTCGTACTACTATTAAAGCAAATTAATTTTCCTATATAACAAACAAGCCAATTTATTCCTAAAGGAGTCCACAATATAATCAGAATTCTACAAAAGTGAATCCGAATCGGCAATTTCCTAATCCGCGATTGAGTATTTCATATTGTTGGATCCCAATTTGAGATTATAAACATTCTACCTTGAATAAAGATTGGATTAGATTTAAGGATCCTATCTCGATCTTCAACACTAGAAAACCCAAGTAGAAATTAACACCATCATACTTAATATCAACCTCACCTCGTAGCTTCCAAAATCGATTCAAGAAATTGACCACTGAGAGATATGATAAGGATCCATCCAAGAAAAATCCTATCAGATAGCTACTCCAGTAATTCAAACCTTCCTGCTTGACCAGATCTGGCACATATTTTGGTAGTCCATCCCTTGGAATATCAAAATGTTGTGGTTGATAAACCCCAGCATTCTTTGGAAGAGACTTAAAAAGAGATGCATAGTCAATTTTCGTGAAAGAAAGATAAGAAAATTTTGACGATTCAAGATTAGGATTGACATTGGAAGATGGATTAATAGAATTAGGGACGTTGACATTAATATGAGCAAAGTTCGAAACTGGATCACAGGAATTTACAGCTCTGAAATTATCAAAATTAGGCTTTGATGAACTCACACCCGAAAAAGGATTTGAGGATTCAGAAAAAGAGGGGATAGCAGAAGAGGGATTTACGTTAGGAGGTGGAGGACAGGAGGAATTAGAGGAGAAGGGCACGATGGAAGAGGTAGAAAGGTGGTGTTAAGGGCGGAGGACGAGGAAGAAAATGTATTAGCCAAGGGCACCATTAACGATGGTCTTAAGAGAATTTTCATTTTCATGACTAAAAACTGTGACCAATAACTGACAATTTTTACTATTTAAAACCTATGATAAATAGTAATAAAAGTACTAGTCATTCATTTTATATTTTGTTTATATTTTACTATTTTAGCTAATATATACTAAATTATATAAGATTTTTATAATTTTGAAAAACGTACAATAATCCATGTTTGTATATATACAAAATTATATAAATATTTTTTTTGATGTACTAGCTAAATTATGTTATTAAATTTTTTATAGCATGTGACACATAATGTTGTACCAAACTTGATTTTAAATAAACAATTAAGGTTCATTGACATTTTTTTGTCTTCCATGATGATTGATCATCCTACTTCCAATTACAAACATAACAGTAATTACGTTCCTTAAATTATATCATTTTAAACGATTTCCTAAAATTTCGACAGCACTTCCCCATGTTCCTTGTATCATACACATATGCATCGAAAATTGTGAACCATTTAAAATGATATGATTTATGAAGCATAATTACTTTATAATGTTTGTAACTTGTCCAATACAGGAACAAATCCAATAAATATCATATTAGATGAATAGGGATGTCCATTTTGTAACAAAACCGAATATCCATATAACGATCATATACAACACATGTCAGACGAGACTAAATAATATCTAAGGGATTTAACATTTATTTGTATTAAATTATAAAAAAGCACATTATGCATTAATTTGTTTATATTTTACTATTTTATTACATATGTATAAGATTTTTACTATTTCACATAATATATAACTCATGTTTGCTTATATACTAAATAAAATATATGATTTGTTTATAAACTAATTTATACATTTAAGAAATTATAACTACGATGATTACTAATAAAATCACCCAAAATCATCCAAAACTCATTATTCACCAAATGATCAATTCGTGTGTTCGCATATATATATATATATATATATATATATATATATATATGTATGTATGTATGTATGTATGTATATACACACACACACATAATTCGTGTTTGCGTAAATTATCCAAACTACAATCAACCCTAACATAATCATTATAAACTTATCATACACATATGATCAATCCTAACAAAATCATCCTAAATATATATAGTATAGCCAAATTTGAAAACCTTGCTATTGTTGATAACTTGAATATTTTGATGATAATAGTAGTGATTAGAATGCAATATGATGTAATAAACATTCACTAGATATTAAGAACAAGCATAATAGAAAATTAAACCCAAATTAGAAAGCCTATATAACCAAGATTTAAGGGGGGAACCCGATTTCGAAAGGGTTAGAGGATAAAGAGGGGAAGCACGTACTAGTTGGTAGCATTGGAGGTGGTTTGGAGGCCGTCTGGAGTTGATTATGGTAGCAATTGGGGAGGAGGAGTTGATGGGTCTTTTTGGTTTTGAGGTACGATAAGGGAGAATGATGAGCTTTTGGGTTGCTAGAAATGTGTAGAGGCAATTTACAACAACTATCAATGGCCGCAAACGACTATTATTACAACGAATATCAATGTCTTGCAATGGTTGGTTTATTGAAATAACAAGTTGACCACGAAAAAGTAGGTTGTTGCCAACCATTAGATAAGTCTAGCGGCCTTTGGAAATGAGGTGTGGCTATATACTATAGTTCTAGAAGGGAACATTTAGAAAATCCTATTGCTAATTCGTTCCCAACAACCACCTTACTAAAAATTGTGAGCTCATTCAGTTTATACAAGTTAAAATACAAGTACAAATACAAGAAGAATACAAAAGGGAATATATATATATATGTGTGTGTGTGTGTGTGTGTGTGTATATATAGCCTGCATATGCGCGTTTTACACTGTAAATCGTAGACTTAGAGTAGTAGAAATTAGATTATAACGAAATGAAATGTGCACGTCATCTTAGAATATCGAGCAGTAAATTAAAATAAAAATTGAAATTTAAAACTTTTAAATTTTCAACCTCAATCCGAATACCGACCAAATTTGGCTGAAAATCCTTTTTTTAGAAATTTTCTTATTTTGACAAATGTGGCCAAATGTAATTTCTAACATTTTCAATTCATTTTTTTAAATTCAAATTTAAAATTTAACCAAAATTCAAGTATACTCAATTAAGTTCGTTCAGATTTGTACGTTGTTACAACTTCATTTCTACCGAAATGGATTCTTCAAAAGAATGGCCTGGAGCTTGTATTAAGAAATATGCCTTCAAAAATCTTATGCCTTAGGGACTTCGATTGGCTGTTTTTTCTTATATGGTAGGAATTTTCTTCAGGATCATATTAATCGGAATGTCATCCCTTTCACTTCAGTCGAAGGGTGCATTTTGGTTTTACAATTACGAGGTAGCTTTTTTCGGCTTGTTTTAAGATTGTTTTAGATGATATGCCCTTCGGTTTTGTCAAGGCGCTTTCTTTTGTTGAAAGGAGTCTTTTACATTTTAAACTATTCCACGGGAGTTATTCGTGATGTAGTGCCTTCACGTGGACTGAAAGCTTCCTACCCTTGACATCCCTTCACCGTAGCCTTGTAATTGGTTCTATTATAGTCGTTTAGGTGTTAAAAAGTGACGTGCAATGATTTTGGTTCTTTTTCATCTTTTGAAAGTGATAGCGATAGCGATACTAAGAAAGATAATGTTCACTCAATGGAAAGTATCGATGAGATACACCCTGACCTTACTTAAGATGATATTCTAGATTTAAGTATGGGACTAGACGACAAATGTAGGGATCTAAATAAATTAAACAAAAAAAATAATGGAAAACTGAATATGTAACTACCCAGATTCTTGATCGATTAATTTTAAATATTTAAATATTGTTTTAAATATTCTAATATAAAATAAATTTTATATTGAGTTATCGATTAAAAATTGGTATACAATTTATTTCAAATATATATATATATAATCATCGTAATATGAGAATTTGAAATATTTCAATTTGAAATTTAAACAAAGTCAAAATTAATTCAGATAATTTATCAAAATTCTATTTGAATAGAACGGAAGATAATAATAATTTATTATCAAGCAATTAATTGTTTTAAATTTAATTTATATTGATTTAAATTAATATCTTCTCTAGATGATCGAATAAGGCTTTGAAACATGTATTAGTGGATTCAGAATGGTGGTTTAACCCTATGAAGGCATGTGGTTGGGCTCAAATAGGAGTTTAAATCAACGTGATAATTTATTTTTAAAGAATACCGGTTTTAATTTAAATTAAAATAAAATAAAATAAAAATTTATTATAAAATTTATTCCTTCCTTCCTAAGTAAAAACAGTACATTGTAAACCAATACCTTGTGCATAACAAATTACTTAACGCCTAATATTTTCTTCCTTATTAATACGCGACTTCCTCCCCTTTTTATTCCCTTCATTTTATTTGTTCTCTGTAAAATCCAAGTTTACAGCATCAAACAAAAATGGCCTTCTCTATATAGAAACTGTACTCTCCAAAGTTTCAAAAATTAGTATTCAATTGCGATTCCTTTCCCTGTTCCTCTCTTTTGAAAATCGAGTTCAAGTCGATTCCCTTAGTTAAAATTTGAAAGCCCCATTCAATATATCAAAATAAACCACTTCCTTCTCCTTTTAGATTCTTCAACCAATATAAATAGAAAGAAAATCACAAAAAAATCCAACAGAACTGAGCGAGCTGTGTTTCGAACAACGCAAGGATGGAAACCACGATTTCTCTTCAAGCTCAACATCAGAAGTTATGAGCCTTAATTGAAACAGCAGGATAGAAATCTAGGATATGGCGTGTCATTCGAGTTCTGAAAGGGGGTTCGACTTTGTAATTCGTGGATCTACGGTTGCGAGAAGAGGGAATCACGAGGTCAGCAAGAGTTCGAAAACGAACTAGAAGAGGTCACGATAGCTGCAGTTGGATTAAGGCCAGTTTGTGTTTAGAGGAGAAGCGTGGCTGTTAAGGGAATTTAAAAATAGAAATGGGAGAATTCATGCGAGCTCGGGGTTTTGGTGATGTTAGTACAGTGGTGGGAATGGAGAAGTCAGTATTTGATTTGGGCAGTGGTGTTGAGTAGCGAGAACTGGTCCGATAGCAATACTGGAGAGGGATCGAGAACCTGGTTTGAATTTAGAGAAGATAAAAAGATATAGGTATTAGTTTAATAATTAACAAATACCAATGTTTTTTTAATATATTTATACAAATTTATAACGTATAATTATTCCTTATATTATCAGATTCGGCAAAACTAATAAGTGGGAATCGTATCAGAAATAGCTGCGAAATAAAGTCGCTTGGAATCAAGGATAGAATTTTAAATTAAATCGATTTTAGTTCGATTTAAGTTAAAATCGTATTGGGTCTGCAAATAAAAATCTCGGTGAGTAATTCTCACTCTAAAATTTATTTTTATCATTAAAATAAATTGTTGGCTGCTTGGATGCGTTTAAATATTTTTGTGGCTATTTTATATAAATATATTAGTTATTTAGGCTTGGTGTTTGTGGTTATTAATATATATTAGTGATTGGATAGTTCCCGCAGTACCATTAGCGGATGACCCTATACGCCCCACAATATGATAGTGGATGACATTCTATACCGCGATATCCTACCTCAAGCAGGATGGGTATTATTTATGTTGGCTAATTTCTGTGGATGCAGGATAAACAGGTTGGAGGGATCCAACTGGATTCCTCAAAAATATTATTACTTGTTTGTATCATATATATTACCATATATGATGTGTTAGAAAACCCGTGATTGATAATTGAATATTTTGGGGTGTTTAAATATCATTGTGCCTGAATGTTGATTTATAAAAATATCATGAAAAAGGGATTCTGAGATTTAAAATGGGGAAATCTATATTTTTTTAAATAGAATTTGAATTTCGAATGAGCTATACAAATATTAACTTGTGTTGAATATATGTAACAAGCATTGAATTTATAAACAGTGTTTATAAACTAAATAATGCGGGGAATCGAAGTGAATTTATAAATGGTGTTTATAAATGAAATGGGAAAATTATCATTTAGATAATTTGGGAAAATATAAATTCAGATGTGCATTTAAAAAGGGAAAATTTATTTTTTCAAAGTAGAAATTTAATTTCAAAAAATGAATTTGAAATCAGGACTTGTTTAAAAATATAAACATGTAAAATAAATGATGTTTTAAAGAAAGGTGAAAAATTATCATTGGATAATTTAAATATTTAAATTCAAATATGAATTTAAAATGAGAATTTGGAACCGTGTTAAAAAGGGTAATGAGGAAATCTATTTTGATGTTCAGAATATAAATTAAAATAAATACAAACGGATTTATGGTTAGAATTTGACTATGTCGAATTTATAAGAATAAATTATATCTAGAAGGGATATATAAATTGTGTTAAATAGAAACTGAAATAAAATATGAAAAAAGATTATATATTATATATAAGTTATAATAAATAAAATATTTCAAATAAGATTTGGGTTTTAAATAGATTTTTAAATGGGGCTTGTTTTTAATATATAAACAAGGAAGTTAAATTCGTAAACAATGTTTATAAATATAGCAAGGTAATTATCATTAGATAATTGAAAAGTTTAAATTCAAGTATGAATTTAAAAGGGAAATCGGAAATCATTTCGAGAAGAGAACAATAGATTTTATTTCATAACTCGGGATATAAAATGGATGGAAATAAATCCAAAGGATGTATTTTTGGAATTCGATTTCATCGAATTACGTAAAATAATTTATTTCTAAAGAAAATTGGAAGTAATATAGAATTCAAATTGTAATTAAGTTTATAACTAAGTTAAATGTTGAAGAGAATAATTGATGATTTAGGAAATTGGAATTGTTTAAATTAGATTTAGAAAACTAGTTTAATTTGTATTTAAATATTAAATAATGGAGTTTGAATTTATTAAATAAACGATGTTTAACCTTTATATTTAAATACAATTAAAACGAACTCGCCATAGCGCGGTAGTTCGTAATTTGGCGTTTCGAACTTCAATTAAGTATACAGAACTCAGTTTAAGTCGAAATCCTTTGAAACAAGAATCGTCAGGACCGGTTGAATAATAGTTCTCTAATGGAAGAGAAAAATCTGGATTTCGTCGTATAGATTTTGAGTTATGTCAAAATCAAATTTTCAGAAAAACAACGCCATAACCATTATAAAACCATAACGGTTTATTTAAATAAATAAAAGGATTTTAAGAAAAAAATATGAATTTCCATTAGAAAAATCCAGACTTGAGATGTAAAATAAATAGGAACTCAAGTGGAGTAAGTGCACTAATTTTTGAAACAAAAATCAAATTTTTAATTATTGAATAGAATTAACTAATTTGGAGAATAATTAGTTAATCGTGTTTTGAATAAAAACTGGGTGTTGGATAAGTGAATGAGGTTTATAAATTCATATTCGAAATCGAATATGAAACTTAGGTTGAAAATGGAATTCAATTTGTTGTAAGAAAATTAAAATGGTATATGAACGTGATATGTTCAAACAAAATTATGAAATGGGAAAAAGAGAATAAATTAGCAAATTGAGTTAAAATGACTAGATTGAGTTGGAATAAATTAGGAATGGACATATATGGGTTAGACATGTATGGAATGAAGTGTATGAAGATTATAATTTGTATGCCCGACAAAAAGGTATACGTTTAAATTCCATATGAGATTTTATGCACTGAATCGGCAAGCCGCTTTTTAATTTTCTTTTGAATGGAAAGGGCCCAGAAAGGCGTGTTGTAGTTTTTATCGAGTGACGCGTATAAAGGAGGTTATGGAAAAAATTTCAGAAAATTTAAGGAGTTAGAGTATTTTTAAGAAAATTTGATAACTGGAAATCAATATATCAATATATATTGAATACGATAAGGAAACAAATTTAAAATAGAATATTATAAACAAAAAGGAAATCGATAATATGGTAATAGAAAGAGAAACGTATATACATTTTAAACATGAATAATTGGTTTGTATGGTATTGATTATTTGGGAATAATGGTCTTATCTGTTTTGAAGTTAAGGATGTTTTCAATCAAGGTCTGAGAGGTAATAACGCAATTTGATTGATTTTATTATTAACCGATAAATAGGATGATTCGGTCTTGAAGATAAATGTTTAAAGAGTTTAGTTGAATGCAGTATTGTGGGTTGTTATAACAATGTTTTACATAACATTCGTTTTAACCTAATAAGTGGAAATTTGGAAAAATATTTCCTAATTTTAAAAACGAATGGTCGTGAAAGAGATAAGTAATTGGAATGTTTTCCAATTATTAATAGAAGATATTTTCTAAATATAGAAAATAAAAGAAGGCAAGATTTGGAAATATTTTCCAAATAGCGTAAGAGGCCAAGATGATTGTTGAAAATATTGGGTTAACAAATATTGATAAGGAAATGGAGAAGTGATTTAATTAATGAAATATTAATTAAAGGGCCAGAGATTGTTTGATGTTTTTGAATGAATGTTTGTTTTTCTTCGATAGTTAAAAAAGGACCATCGAAGTATTTGCCAATATCATTGTCAATATGGAGAGAATAGCTAGATATATATCTGAGAACCACTCCGTACTGGCAGTAGCGTTGCGAATTAGATTATATGAAGATGATCAAAGATGGAGTAAAGTGCAAGGTCTTTTTCTGTTAATCCTAGGTAGAAACTACCTAAGATGGATTAATGGAACTTGTGCCTTCAGTTTTGTTCAACCCCAGAACGAACATGTGTGGACGTGTGTCTGACAGAGTATGTCCAATGATCGCATATGATGGTCTATATAAATATATATGGTGCAGAGAATTTATTCTCTTAGCATAATATCCAGAATATATTTATGCAAATCAGTTAATGATTTACGGATCTGACTATGTGGCACTCAAAGTGATTGTGCTATTAGTGAATGGTAAGAAAGCGTAGCCTCAACAGCCGGGAAATGACAAAAATCGGGCAGGCAGCATGGCTAAGTGGGTAGCTTCCAATTAGGGTGCATTATCACCTATCTAGAGAAATTCATATCATTCTTTATTCTATTCGATGCTGTCCCATTCGGGAAAACGATTGTTGATCCCAACCATTAGTGATATACATTCGATACACTCAAGTGAAATGAGTGGTCGGTCATGTATGACCAGGTTACAAGATGTTCTTGTTGAACCCAGTGTATTCTCCTCTAGAGATACACTATCGGAAGGTGGTTCCATACCTTGTCATAGTTGGAAATTCATTACCCAATAAGTGCTCAAGGTTTTGATTGTATATTATATATGTGGAGCGTAAGATGAAAGTGTTCCACTAGATTTCTATTTATTTGATTTAGACACTATTATAATATCAAAAGAGTTTTGATATAAAGATTATCATTTTGTTTCAAAAGGATTTGAAAGTTAAATCAAGTGTTTTGGATTCTCATAAGGGAAAAACTCGTTCCATGTTATACAGTGTGGTCTTATGAGATATTGTTTATTTTCTCAAACTGTTTTAAATTGTTTACTCATACCAATCCCATGACTGACCCAGAGTTTATTTGTTTTGTTTTATCTAAACTCTTGGGTGCCTAAATTTGTGTCGGCAGTCAAGTAGTTCAGGATTTTATAGATTTATCTGAAGGAGCTTGGAGTAGGAGGCTTCAGTGTTAGCTATATAGAGATTTGTTCCGTTGTGTTATAAGTGTTTACTCTGATAATGATATGTGTATACAATACAAATTTTGTATATCAAAAGTTATGATATATTATATTTTGTTCCATTGCGATGTGAGATTCTGTATTGTTATTTTTGTTCTACTTCTACCTTTCTCTTCTTTTAAAAAAATGATTCGCATTTTTGTGATATTTGGGTTTGACGTGTAATGTATGTAGTCAAATCAGATAGTACGGATTTACGGGCCGTTACAGAATAGAGATGAATTTGAAATTTAAATGTTTAAAGATGAATAAAATATTTTAGAAGTAGAATAATATATAGTTTAACATGAATGGAAAATTTTATCATCTTAAAATCTTGTATTAAAGTACTCTTAAGATAATAGCAGATTAGAGATTGAAAAGCTAAATTGTGATAAGAATAAAAAACTAGTTTATATATGGTAAATGTTAAAGTTGTCAATCTAAAAACCAAATTGGAACAAATCAATAGTAATGTTTGAAAGTTCAATAAAGAGAGAAAAATATATAAAAATTTGATCAAAATTTTTAAGCATCCTAGAAATAGAAATGGAGTTAATTTACCAGAAAAGAAAAAACGAAAAAATATAGTGCTTTATACGTGAAATTTGAAAATCATGAAAAAAGAATGAATTCTATCTGAAAAACAATCCAAATACAGATTCATAAAATAAATAATAAATTGATAAGGAAGAAACACATAGAGGATTAATTAAAACGGGTTATATTTAACAAAAACTATTTTTTTAATGGTCCCAAATCCCTATGGGTATGACTACCTTCTCCTACCAACACGAAGGATAATAATGGAGGAAGTGGATAACAATTAAATTTCCTCTAGGTACCCATGCCAAGAAAAACGTAAGGATAAACTATTACTTGCAAATGAGTACTCCAAACATATGATAGGAGACATAAAGATGTTTTGTCAAATATAACATATACCAATGGTGGAATGCTAACAATCAAAGATAATTCAAAAGTTTTCATTATTGGCCTTGAAGACATTGTTAATATCAGTATATCTTCTTCCCCCCCGTTACTAATATTTTGCCAATAAAGAAATTTAAACACAATTTATTAAGTATTAGTCAATTATATGATAAAAAAATTGTTAGATTTTGCATGTTATCATAATTTTAAGTTATTTAAAACAAAAAATGATATATTAATAGTTTAGATATATGTAGATGTATTGTTTTTGGATCAACTAGGGAAAAACTATATGAATTTTTTCTGCTATAATAAGTATTGAATTTGAAATGTCACATACATGTGAAATATCAATAAGAATTATATCCCAAAATATTAAAGTCGTTCAACCAAAAATAAATTAAATAGAATTGTTTTATGATTCTTGGATGCGTAAAATATAGGTCATTACACTCTCTCCCGCTAAGGAAGTTCTCCCTCAAGATACCTAAACAAATTCAAGAAACCAAACTTATTACGCGATGTTGGATCTAGATTAATCCTAGAGAGGGGTAAATAGGGTTTACTAAGTTAAATAGAGATATTAAAAGTATCACAGAATAGATTGCAGTAGATGAAATAAATGCAGAAAATAAATAACATAGATTTTACCCAGCTTCGGCAAACCCTGCCTACTACTGCATTACCCAAGGTTTTATACTAGAATTAAAACAATCTCCCACATACAAAAACCTATAAACTCACGACTCTCTCGCTAACCGCCTATACAATCTTGTACACTCGCAAAACCCGTTACTGATCTAATCCTATGCTCAAAATCCTATCCATAGCTAGTAACCCTAGTTATTACAGCCACTAGAAAATTGATGATCGATTTTCAAAAGAAAAATAAAACGAAACAATATAAAATGAAATTTAAAGCCCTAAGCCCACAAATTATTCTTTAAAAAATTTTGTCCCCAAAATCACGACGGCAGCTCCAAAAGAAATTAGGGTAGCTTGAATCCCAAATCATCACTTTGAATTGCTGAAAAATTGTTCTTGGATTATCTTCGGGGATCGCTGTTCTTGCTTGTCAATAATTTGGAGAGTGCGGTCGAAAACGTGAGTACTTCGAATTATTTTTCTTTGATTGCTCTTGAATTGTTGTTTTGGTATTCATCGATCCCCCTTTTTTCCTGTGATGATTTAGGTGTATAAATAGGATTATATCACCCTAGAAAATCTCTGATTTCACTTAAAATGGCTTAACTTGATTTGCGCATGATTCTGTAGCCATGATTTGTTGAATGGTTCAGATTTGATGAATTTGAGCAATTCTGGAAATAAAAAAAATTATGTGGCCCCTTGAATTTCCCCTTGCGTGATTGCTGAAAGTCTGTGAATCATATGATTGAATACTGGAAACAATTTTCCATTTCGAAATTGATTTTGATTTCTTTCATTAACTGATTGGTGATACATGCGTGATTCGTTGCCTTGATTAGATTGGCCAAGAAACCCTTGTTAATTTTCTGAATTCCTGGAAATTGTTGTTCTATCCTATGGTTGATTGTGAATTTCACTTGTGTCATCCTTGCTGTATATTTAAAAAAAAAATGATTTTTTGCAAATTTTAATCCTAGAAGCAAAAACTGGAAACTTCGAGCATGCAGATTTGAACCTCTTGCCAATTTTATTACATGTTGATTTGTAATCATACCATATATATATTTCTAGAAACAATGTTAAAATATTTTTCTCAAAACAAATGGTGCCGAGATTTACTTGAAAGATTTTTGCTCAATATTCTTGATAAAGTTGCATTCTGGAAATCAGATCAAATGATTTCTTGCCATGAATGTTCGTCTATGATTTACTTGCCAAACCTGTTTTGATTTCTTGATTCATTCGGCATGACACATGCATGATTTGCTGAATTGTATTTCATTCTTGCCAAAAATCTTGTTCTTGAAAACTGTAAATCAGTTTGTCCATGGATGAATTTTCCGAAAAGAGGTTTTAAAACTTAAATGTTATTCTTGGTAAACAAAAAAGAACTGTTTTTAATGCCTTTTAACATGTCTCAAAATAAATTCTTGATAACTAGGCCAATTTAAAAACTGCTGCTATTTTCTTGTCATCTGCCTGCTACATATTTGTGTGTGCTCCATTTGTTTTTGCACTGACCTATGACAATGCTGTGGTCTGTCCATTTTTGCTGAAACATTCTGCTTTGTCCATGCTCCTGTGCGTGTAACAGTTCATCCTACTACTTATTTTTTCGTTGTGGCATTTGACATGTGTTGAGCCATGTTTGCTCTCTCAAATGACAGTGAACACTTGTTGAAAAAAGTTGAATTGAAATTTACTAATTTGTTGATGTATGACACCCCACGCTGTCTCACCATACTTGCACCAGTTTTGTATACTTGTGCAGTCTTGGTCGATGCTGACTTGAAATAGTACATCCAATTTGAAACTTACTTTTTGTTGAACTTGAGATATCATTGAGCATTTTTCATTCTTCATGCCATGACCGTTTGTACTTGTCTTGTATCATTGTGTTGTCTTGGCCATTCCTTGTTTTCTATGTGGATTTCTGGTCTGGGCCTCATGTATATTTGTTTGTTGAAACTTGTTGTTCATATATGTGTATACATATACAATTGCTTGCACTTGCCTATTTGATTTGCATGAAAATGTAACTTGTGTACGCACTTTGTACTCAAGCCCTAAAGCTTGAACCATGCTTGAGCCGGTGCGTAAAGAGTGGCCTGAATATATTTACTATTTGGCACACTTTTTGAATTTCACTTGAGTCTTGGCTGCACCATGTAATTCTTGTGTACATCTTGTATGACATTTTGCTTGACCATGATCAAGAATGATTCTGTACATACGGGACTTGTTTGAGTTCCTCAGTCCATACTCAAATGCATGCACCAGTATATTCATGTGTGTTGGCATGTCACTTCATTGTTGAAATTTTGGCTTGATGCTGACTGTTCCATTTTGATCATGCTGAATTGACATTGTTATTCACACATATGTTTTGAGTTTGCTGAATCACATTTGCTACTGCGTAGATACATACATGTATGTATGTATATACATACATACATATATGTGTATATATATATGCACAGATGTGTATATATATGTGTTTGTGTGTGCATATGTACTGGCTTTCTTGGTTTATGTCCATTCATGATGTTTGACTGTGTTGTCCCTGCACAGGAATATGTGTATATACATTCATTATACGCATATACATGTATAATGCACTTGTAGTGTATATATATATATATATGTGTGTGTGTGTGTGTGTGTGTGTGAGCACTAGAAATGTTGTCTACCTTGTGGTATTTACAGTGTATCACTATGAATATCACAAATTATATAGACACAGATGGATGTCCATAAAAATCAGATCAAGTCTTGAAAAATGATGAGAAACAGACCAAAATTATGAGGTAAATAAATTTTTAAAATAAAAATTATATTTACTGAATTTAAAAAATATTTTGTTATAGATTACTGTGTGTGTTCCTATGACAGGTAAGAAGAAGAATAGACTGACTGAAGCAATGAAGAAAAGTATTGAGTGTCAGTGAACATAAAAACATCTGTAACTGAGTGACATAGAGGAATGTAGTGAGGCAACAGTGTATATGAGTTTGTACAACTAGGTGACTGAGTGAACTATAGTGAGGAGCAATGTGAAATTGGATGTATTGTATTGTATTTGAGTGAGATGTACAAATAGTGGAGATATAAATTTGTACTTTTGAAATGTTGAAATAAAATATTACATTTAAATAAAATACTGTTTGAATATTTAAATTCTTGTGCAGTAGTATTCTATTTAAATGTAAATATTTATTTCTATCTGCATTGTAGTATAACAGTACAATTACAAACACATTTATAATAATAAATATATGTTTGTTATCGCCAAACAAAAATCATAGAATTGTTAGATACAGCAATCTCTCCCTTTTGATGATGATCTAATATTACAATAAATATGTTTGATAGTGAATTATTGAACTCCCCATATTTGAATGCTCTCCCTATGACAAAACTCCACCTAGATATGTGCATGGGTAAAAACAATAATTAAAACATCAATATTAAAATATTCAATGAATATCCACTTGTCAATCAAAATCTTAACCCATTCTCCCCCTTTTGTTATCATCAAAAAGGATACAAAAATTAAAACTGTGATGAAAAAATGACTAAAATTATAAGATCATCTTAAGAGGAAGAACATTCATCATAAACTCAATTAATCAAACAAAAATCATAATATTCTAAGAATTAGTGGTAAATTTCACATTATAGAATGATGGATTTACGATGAAATTTATAAAAATGGAGAGAGTTCTAAAAAATGATTCCAATTATTTTCAAATAAGATTTTAAAAATTGAGCAAAAAAGTAGTTATGGATTTGGACAACGACTATAAATTCAATTTAAGTGACGCAATCAAATAATATCAAATCCCAGTAGCTATTAATCAACAAATCATAATACATCATAGAATATAAACACATTTCACAAATTAGAATGAATTGATACACTGATTCTTACACACAGAGGAGAATTTCAAATAAAAAATTATTTATAGCACAATATTTTCTTTTCCTTTTTATTTTTATTTAAGAGCACAATGACCATGCATAACCAAATCTTGTATTTTTAAATAAGGTCAGTCGCAGCATAAAATAAGCAATCTCGTAACCATGCATGACCAGAGCTTAGATTTTTAAATGAGGTTAGAGAAACACTTGTGAATATTATATTTTTATTATTTTCTGTTCCAAAATGAAAAAACTCCTCAGTATACAAAACCAAAATGGATGATAGAAATGTGAAAGGTACCAAAATGATTGTGAAATAAATTTCAAATTAATCGTATTATGAAATATGCTCAACTGTACCGGGATTTCTGAAAATTTTCAGTTATCACTAATTCTGAAAAATAATCTAATCACAATTCCATCACAAATATTTCCACTTTTTATTTAAGATGATTTAAAAAAAATAAACTCTCCACATTTTTATAAAATCATGATGGATGGCAAAAAAAGGTAGATAAAGGAGATGTTCGTGAAATAAGCCCCAATTCAAAGATATTACAACAATAATTCAATCATCATCAAAAAATTAAATAAAATTTCCTCTTGTTGTGAAATATACTATAGTCACAACTCCTCACAATTTTAATAATCTGATAATAATTTTGATGAGTTCTAAATGCAGCTCAATTTGGTTATTGATTTCAATTTCTGAATAAATGATTTTAAAATTGAAAAATCAATTACAAAAGGGAATTTAAAATATTTATATATGGCAAGAGGGATATTAAAAAATTATATACAAGATGAATATCAGAATAAAAAAAAAATCAAAATAGACGAGTGAGAAAATTTCAAAGCATTTAAGGCTGACACCACTTGTTGTCTCTGCTAACGGGGATTTTAATACAACACTAGTGACTAACAAAGATATCATAGACAATAGCATCCAATCACAAAGCCCAAGCAATTAAATCTAACAATTCATTCCCATAAATCAGAGTAGTAAGACTTATTCAGAATAAGTTTCACAAGAAAGTTTCAGAAAATTTCCAACAAGTCGAAGGGGATAAATCATGATTCAGTTCATGCCATTTTACCAGAGAAGCACAACAATCAATTTTAAAGCACACTTGTCAAGAGAATTTTTTAGATATTTCTGATGGTTACAGAAGATGATTCAAGATCAAAAAATACAGTTTATTTGAAATCAATTTAGGGAATATGAAAATCTCATGATTAAATGAATCGACCACACTAGATTATAAAATTCAAATCCAAGATGTGTGTGAGATTCAAGAAATCAATAGTTTCAAATGATTTCAAACAACCTAATATTCAAGCCAAATGATTGTGAAATAACAGAGAGTTTCAAGACCAGCTTTTCAAAGAATTTTTCACAATTATTCTTGATAACCACAAGAGAAATTTTCAGAAAATTTACATCAAGCTTTGAGATATATTCATGAACCAAAAGTAAAATGGTTTATTTGAAATCACTTGAATAAATGTAAATTTTGGGATATTAAGAATCAATCACACAAGATTATTAATTTCAAATCTAAGAGGTGTGTGAGATTCAAAATATTAAAAATTTCAACTGATTTCAAGAAACAAATATCTGAGTCAGATGATCATGAATAATAATGAATTTCAAGACGTAAAACAAGGATTCAAATAAAAAAAATTCAATTCAGAAATAATCAAGCCAATCCAAAAATCAATGAAATCACCACAACTAAAAATTAGCAGTGTGCTGTAATGAGTATAAATTTTCAGTCTTTTCCAAAATGAATTAGAAGAAACTCAAAACAGCGGAGGTGTGTGAAATTTCTTAAAATTTTCAGATCTTCAAAATTTTAGAATTTAAATTAATAGTGTTCAAGACATAACAAGAATGCTTCCACACTGTTGGGAATTCAAAAAAAAAAATCAAAACAATTGCAGATATTTATAAGTTTAAATTCAAGATATGGAAATAACTAAAACATGAGAGTTTTATTCAAATGAATCAAATTTCCAGAAAATCATGAATTCAACAATTTGATGTTAAGAAAGCACAAGAAGGAACAACTAGTATATATGGCAGTGTCAAATCAAATCAAAATAACCAAGAGAAAATAGAAGGGGTAGAAGAAGGAATAAACAAAAAAGAACAAAGAATATTAACAGAGATGAGTTTAGAGACCATACCAGAATTTGATGTGAGAAAATGAATCTCTAACTCAAACAATCTTGGCCAAGGAACACAAAATGATACAATGATATGAAATAGTTTGAATTCAATTTTCTTTTGCACAACAGTTCCTCAGCCTCCTTCAGTACCTAACAATTCAGAGGGTCGAGTGGTCTAATAAAATATATAAAACCACTCACAGTTTTATTTACACATTTCGGTACCCAGACTTGTTTATATAACAATCCATCCGAATTTACATTTATACCCTTAAGGAACAAAATACGTTCGAATTTGGTCAAAATTGTTTTATTTCCTTTTGGGATCCAGGATTGCCTAAATAGATTGTTATAAAAAAAGTTCATATCTCATTTATGATTTTAAAATCCTTTGAAATTATCAAAGTTCAAATTATCAAGACGATTCTTTTCAAAGTAGTTTGAAGGATTTTTAAAATCATTTGAATTCACGTTTTCGAAAACATTTATTTTCTCAAAGCCAATACATATTTATTTCCGCTAGAACTTGATTTTGAAAAAACATATTCAACGATTATTCCCCATTAGAAAATTGCTCCAAAGTTGATTCTAGTCGTTGAATTTTGGATTTAAGATCAACGTTTTCTTTGATTAAATCTGAACAACGATTATTAGAGATCTTTCTTTCAGTATCATGTTGTTTCAAAACCAAATTTTCAGATTCAAGTAATTTGATTTTAGCTTGAGAGTCAAAGATTTAAAATTCAAAATATTATTGTTTCTCAATCTCGAAAGTCTCAAAATTCTCAATTTCTTTTTCTCGTTCATTCAGAACTGATTCAGTTTTCAGCAAACTCTTATGCTAAATTTTTTTATGATTGGAATTACTCTTAATCAATTCCTTTTGCAAAGCATTGTACTTATGAATTAGCTAATACTTATTTTGTTTCAAACTAATAATTTAATTTTCATATTTCTAAAGACTTTTATCGAGATGAGCTAAAACAGTTTTTGAATTTATACAATTTTTGCATCAGAGTTATCAAGTTTTAATTTCAACATATTATTTTTGCGAGTCAACTCAAAATTTATAGATTTTAGAAGTTTATTTTTCCGTTAGAGATTTTCAACAGATTTGGTTAAATCAACATAAAAATGAACCAGATCTTCATATGAATTTTTTTATTTCAATGTCTGTTGAATCTCCATCGCTATCATCATCATCTGATTCATCATCAGTAACTCCCCTGTTCAGCACAGATCTGAGACTGAGTTGACTCCCTGCGATTTTGAGCCATTGTCGTCTTTTCCAAATAATGCGTCGAGAGTTTTATAAATATCCTGCGCACTTAAACAATGAGAGATAAATTTTAATTGGTCATTACTAAGATAGGGATAAATAATATGCATAGCACTAGCATTGAAAACCTTATCCCTCTTATCTAGCATATCTCCCATATTTTCAATAATATTCCAATATTCAAAACTAATAGATTTTAAACACAATTCAATTTTCGATTTCCAAATTACATCCCATTGAAAATAATTGGAATATATGTAACAACTCAGATTTTCAGACCCAATTTAAATTTTTTATTTTAGCTATTTTAATGGATTTTGAATATTTAAAATGATTTATTTTAAATAATAATGACTAAATATTTATTTGTATCGAAGTTAGAATGTATAGCATGAAATGGTGTGGTAGTTTGAAAATTCAATTTCTAATTTCAACTGAGTATACAAAATTCATTTTTAATCAGAATTGGACGAAACAAGAAACGTTAGAAACTATTTAATTATATCTTTCTAACGAATGTAACAAATTGATATTTCACTTTACAATTTAAAAGTTATGTCCAATTTAAAATTCAGAATAGTCGATATGGAATTAATATATATTTTTAATATATATATAGCCCTTAAAAATAGCCATTTTGCAAAAAACCTCCGTTTTCGACGAAACCACTTTTGTTGGATCTAAAATGTCATATTATTGCTAGAATCCAAATTTCATAATTTTTGGAATTAATATATGAGTGTGGTAAATTTAAACGCATTTGGTAATTTCAGTTTAAAATTAATTGACTGGAAAAAGGCCATTTTTTAAACGACCTCCAAATTCGATGAAATTAGTTTTATTAGGACCATATCGTCAAAACATAGCTATATTTATTTTTCGGGAATTTTTGGAGTCAGTATGTGGCCCCGGTAAATTAAAACGTATGTTTGAATTCAATATATATTGATTTCTATTTTAATTTTAATGAAAACTGATCAAAATAGTCGAATTGGCTTATGGGACATATTCCATTGTGCCCAGAATGGGGGTATTTTGTTTGGGGCGACAGTCGTTGGGTTTAGTTTGGAGTTAGAATGAAAAAGTAACTTTTTGGAATTAAATGATTAAATAATTATATAAAGTCAACCTCCCTCCCTCTCTCTCTCTCTCATTCATCGTTCACGGAAGAAAAAAAAGAAAACCATAACCCCAAACCTATCGTCCCCCTTCAGCAGCCCCCACCGCCATCACCGCACCGCCGCACCCTCAGCCAGCCTGCCGCCGCACCCTCAGCCAGCCTGCCGTCGCTCAACCCCCGACCACCTCCCTCCTTCTCGGCCCTTCTTCTCTCTCCATCTCCAATTCAAGCCTTAGCCCCAAATCAGCAACCCACCACGACCGTGGGCCCCTCCACCGCCACCACCACCAGGCTACACCCCTCGCCGCCACCTGCGCCGCCATCCCGTCGCTCCTCAGGCCATCAGTCCGACCGTGGGCCCCCATCTCTCCAAAATCACAATTTTACATAAATACCTATATTTGCAAAAACACCCCTGACCTTGTTTAGCCAATAACTCCCAAACCGTGCACTTCTAGCCAAAACTCCACATTACCAAAGCTGAAGATCTCGTTTTTCTCTTCGATTTGGATATATGGAAGCCGTATTTTAGATCGCGGAGTTATTCAAAAAAAGCGTCCAAAGTTTGATATCTGATTTATGTCTTTTCGCAAATTCTGGTGAATTGGAGCATTTTCGGAAGAAAGGCCACTAGGCGAAAGTTGTCCGAAATGGCCTGTTTAAACTAGAAAACAAGATCATATGAAGATTGGAGCTCGTTTACAAATTCTGGAACCAGTATAGCAAATCAAAACATCAAAAAATAATGGCAGAGTGGATCCCAATGTGAGAACTCCTTCTCACTCAAATTATTTTACAGTTATTATGTTATAGGTTGCAGACGGGGATTAGTGCTCCTGAGACTATTTTGTTGTACAAACCATGGATGTTTGTTTGAATTGAATTGTGGTGAAATTGACTGTATTATGGTTATTGATTGTATTGTGGTGTATTGAATGTGATTGACGATTGTGTATGGCGCGAGCCAGTATCAGGAGAGGGGTAATGCTAGACAATACTCCGGTTCTAATATCGCGCCATTATAATGCCGAATTTTTCTGAAACTGAAATGTATATTTCTGAAATGAACTATATAAAATATTCATGTGTTGAATAAAATGTTCGAATAATAATAACATCATTTTTATAGACTGTATGAACTATATAAAATAGTCAAGTGTCGAAATAAATATTTAAACGTTAAAAATGTAGTTTTTAATGTATATATGAACGACATAAAATTCTCCTAAAACGAAAATAAATATTCATTTACAAATCGAACGATTTGTTTATGTACACCCATTTAACTGATATTGATTGGGACGATAAATTTTACACATCGCCCAACAGCCCAAATAATATTCAGTATTTGTTGGTTGAAACCCTACACGGGTGTTGGAAAGATATTTGATGTACACTAGTCCCAGTTGTTTAGTTGTATGTCAATCAATTTGTTGAAAGACTGTTGTAAGCGTTAATTATTTATATTTAATGCTTATGCAGTTGTGTAATGCACTCTGGATGATGGTTGGTTGTGTATCATTATTGTTGTGTACATGTGATGTATGAAATCCATATAAATAACATTATATGGTAATTGATTGTGTCTGATTCCAATTCAAGAATGACGAATATTTTAAAATAACGAACATTTTAAAATAATATTCAGTAAAGGATTAAAATGTGAATTTGATGTCCGATTTTGGATGGACACGAAAATATTGTAATATGTGAAGCCGTGTTGATTAGTTATGCGCCATTTTAACACGTCCGATTTTTATATCGATTTTATTCATTTTTATAATGGATATCATAAAGGAAATTATTTCAAAATCTGATATTTCGAAAATATTAACATCTATATATTAATGATATGGAATATTCAATTTTGATTTAAAATTGAAATGGAATTGGAAATCGTTTTTAAAACAAATTTAAAACGATTTATAAAATACGTTTTAAATGGAAATCGACGATACATACATACGTATATATATATATATATATATATATATATATAATGGCCTGAATAGAACGCGTCGCGCAGCGACCGTTCGCTAATTTCGACCATTAACTTCAAATTGATGTAAAGGGAGATCCGACCGTCGGATTCTCCTAAAATTGGAACCGTTGGGTTCGTATCAAAAAGAGCTTTCCAATGAATATAAGAGATTTAAAATCTAATGGTTGTATTTGGAATTATGTTCGAATCAAATTTGGAAAAGGTCGCTATGGACGCAGTTCGGTGGCCGTTATTGGAAACCGACTGTACGGGCCTTGATCAAATTATTAAAAATATTAATAATTTGTGTAAAATCATAATAAATGTTTTGGAAAGAATTTGTATGAAAAATTCCATGTTTTTAATAATAAAAATATATTTTTATCAGAATAAACTCTTTAACAAATAGAATGATAATCCAATGTTTTTAAATAAATAAATTGAATTTGTGAAGGGTTTTAATCTAACCGGAATTTTCCTAAGTATGAATTGGAATATATTTGAATGGAAATTATCTTCGGATATTTCGATATTGGATTCCGTGACTATACGAATATTGTGGAGGAATTTAGAAGATAGATACATATCGTTATTCCCCATACAATACATGTTGGTTTCAGTATTTGATATTGAATATAAGTCGATATAATTTCTATTTAGAGCCTTGTGTTTAATATCAAATTGGATTTTGGGTTTGTCATGAACGGTGTCTTCAGTAACACTGTTCTTAAACCCCATTGTGGAAAGAAAAAATCTTTAATTAGATTGAAATGGAATGTGATTTTGGGTTTATTGTGAATGATGTTTTAAATGACATTTGTTCTTCAACCCGATTAACAATGAACTGTGATTTGGAATTTAGAAATCTTTTAATTAAGATTAATGGAATTTTCCAAAATAAAGTTTTCCGATTTAATAAAATAAATTGGAGTGGAATGGAAGTTGATTTGGTAATAATCGAAGTTATCTTCTGTAGAGGAAGACGGTTACTATATATGGAATTTAAAAGGCTTTGCCATTATTCCATATTTATTATTGGTTGGATACATAAATTTATATCGATTATATATATTGATCTGCTTTTCGTGAAGATTCCATAATTAATGGAATGTGATTTTGGGTTTATCGTGATATGTGTTTTAAATGACATTGGTTCTTTAACCCAGTTAAAGACAGGATTACATGTCTAACATTGTATTTAGAATTGTATTGTTGATCTCTGCTAAATATATTTATGTCTGGTGGCGGTGAATTTATTCTTTTGCTTAACACCCTTCTCTGGTGGCGGTGTAGATTGTCGATGTGGCATGTTTGTGTTTCCAAAGTTAAATAATCATTAGATAATGATTTTTAAGGATTAAAAGTAAGTGGTGTTTTAATGAATCTTTAATTAGATTGAAATAAGAATGTGATAATTTAAATTATCAAATTTGGTAAATGATCGAGAATGTAGTACCACCATTTTTACTCCAGAAGATAGTTAAATATTTAATTATATTTGAATGTGAAATGGTAATTAATTTTACCGATAACACCGTGGGTGTTAGATATGGAGTGCTACCAATTGCTCCATGAGATGAATAGGTTAGGATTGGGAAAATAAAATAAATGATTTCTTAGGTAAGGTTCGCTAATCCAGGCTAGTTTAGAAAACCTTAATTTGGTTTAAATTGTGAAAAGAATATTTGAATAAAAGAATATTCTGAATTGGAATGAGGCGTATGTTGTGTTTGTGTGGCACTTGTTTATGAGATACGCAAATTATTTGGAAAGACCGGGTTTATGCCCATTCTGAATAACTGAATCGACGATAGGTCGACGATGAAGACGGTGGTTGAAGACTGGAGATCTTCACATCGTTTGGATGATTACTGATGTATTGATTGGGTTGTACACCCGAGACAAGGTAATAAGTGGTGATCGTCCAGACGTACTTGGAGATCGACGTGATATGCGAGGGCCTTTCTCCTGTATTGGACATATGGGACGAGGAATAAGGTGCCTCCGGTTTCGTTCAGACCCAGAGCGGACTTGCAAATGGATCGTATGTCTGACATTGTATTCCTTTATATTGTATTCATTGATCTTTTCTAAATGTATATTTTTTTGGTGGCGGAGAACTTATTCTCTTGCTTAACACCCTTCTTTGAGACGTATGAGCTTAGAGGTTATATATTGGTAAAGATCAGTTGTACGGTATGGATTGACAGTGTGGCATGCTGAATGGCATGTGATCAAGGCTTTTGTTGAAAAGCAGAGACTTGTGGTTGATGATCAAAGCATGACTCTAAATAGCATAGATTTGTGTATAGTGTTAATTCGCGAGCCTCACACCCTGTATGAGTCAAAAACGGGATCGGACCGTAGGGAGGACATGACATTTCTTTCTAGTTATGGGTGGTGTCATGGTATGGAGGCCAAACATTTTTTTCATTTTTACCTATGTGGATGATGGATAGCGAGGCGCCTCAAATATTGGTCCCTAGTGGCCAAGTGATAGGTCCGATAGGACCGGGAAACGTGTGTTCAGGAATAACTAATCCTCAAAAGTAAGAGAGGACCGGCCCTGCAGCTTCCAAGGGTTGCTTGTAGGTGTGATCCTCAGACATGTGCTAGAGTGTCTCGAATCGGAGAGGAGCCATCCCTGGCCTCGGCTCATAGATGGAATCCAATTTCAAATATGTGACTTTTCGATTTTAGTTATAGAACTAGTATGGCGACATGATATATGGTATCCATGCCGTCTATGATTGATACATTTGTATTTGAAGCAATTTTTGACACTATACACTTATAGTAATATCAAAATGATTTGTTTTAAAATGTACCAAGCATGTTTGTCTACTATACCATCATGCGGCTTGTGTTGCATTGTGTGATGGGACCTAAGTCTTATAATAGCTTCATTTTTCGAAAAGCATTGCATTGTTGATAAACTATTTTATGCACTGGTATTCTTGGGAGAAAATCCATTCGGTATTATATGTAGTGGTCCCTTGATTTACTTTATTTCTAAAGTAAAGTTTTAAATAATTGTTTTAGTTCTCACACCAATCCCATGACTGACTTGGAGTTTATTGTTTTAACCTAAACTCTGGGTGCCCCTATTTTCTACACGGGCAGCTAGTAGTTTTGGTTTTGTAGGTTTCTATTTTTTTTCAGGATCCTGGTTTATAGCTAGAGTTATATTCAAAAAGTTCTCTATCCATGTATTTCTGTCGGTTGTATTTGTTAATGTATTTCAGCTACGCATTGTATTAATTTTCGCTACTTTGTAATTTAATCTCTGATATTTTTCTGATGTATATTATTTATTCATACTCCGTTATATTCTTGTACTCTAATGTAATTGTTGTAATAGAAATGAAATGTTCTTCTATTTGCATTCTAATTTTTCATGTTCTCAACTCAATCTGGGCTTTCCCATAAGGGGAATTTGGATCGTTTCAGCGTGGTATCAGAGCTTTGGTTTGCAAAGCTTGAGAACAAGACATATTAGAACCTAACGAAAGAGCTAATCAGATATAGGATTAGTTATTTCCTATAAGAATAACTCATTAGAGATAGGGTTAGTAATGGCCTAGAATGAGTTCGAAGAGTATTATGTGTTAAAAGTAAAAATGAATTTAGTTTTGAAATTTTAAACCTTATTATACGTATTTGAGTATTTTATTTTAAATTGATTTTGGACTATCGGTATATAAATATTTTAATGTACGTTTGATCCACTTGTATACGAAGCCTCAAATACACTGGATAGATATAAAATCACACTCTAGTCGCCCAGAGATAATTCTGATGATTGGTATATCGTCATCAGTATTTATGTTCGATTTTCGAAAGTGTGATATCTTATATTTCCAATTGACTGGTGTGAGAACCAAAATTAGATAGGGTTATTGTTGTGAATTGGCATCAAAAACATGATTTTGAATATATATATATATATATCACAAAGTTATGAATTTGAAAATTTAATTAACCAATTGATTGATGGTTGTGATGGATGATTATTAATTTCACTAATAAAACCAATATGATAATGGAAGGTAAATTTAGAAAAATAGAATCAAATATAGAATTGAGTTGAAAACTGATTAGAATTACATATATGTACGTGTATATATAATGAACAAGTCATAGCATGGAAGCTAAGAAGAGGAATAAAATTGTATGCCCGACAAATAGGTACATGTTTATTGTATTTCTTGGGTTTTGATGATTTTATGAGCCGATTGGCTTTTTCATTTGCTTTTGGATTGATGAAGGCCCCGCAAGGCAAGGTGCGGTTTTAAATATCAACCTGTACAAAGGAGGTTATGGCAAAAAAATTCGAAAATTTGGGGTGTTCGCCAAATTTTTGAGAAATTTGAAAATTCTTAGAAACTGAAAAGTTGAAGAATGAAAGCCAGAATGAAAGTTGAGTTGGATTGTTAAACAACTTTCAGCTCCGTTCCTTTTCGAGGATGAAAATATTTTAAGTGGGAGAGATTGTAACAACCCGAATTTTCAGAACCAATTCAAAATATTTATTTTAGCTATTTTAATGGATTTTGAATATTTGAAATGATTTATTTTAAATAATAATGACTACAAATTTATTTAAAGAACGTATAAATTTATTTTAATTTATTAATTTTATTTTATTTTAATTTTGGGTTCCATATCTAGCCAACCCCAACTTGTTTGGGATATATGGCTATGTTGTTTTTTGTTATAAATTTATTTTAATTATAAAATGAGCCTGAAATGGCGCTGTAGTTTTAAAATTCGATTTCTAATTTCAATTGAGTGTACATAATTCATTTTAAATTAGAATTGGACGAATCAAGAAATAATAGAATCTTTGTAACTATATATTTCTAAAGAATGTAACAAATTGAGTTTTCACTTTAGAAATTAAAAGTTATGTCCAGTTTAAAATTCAGAATAGTCGCTGTGGAACTAATATATATTTTTAATATATATATAGCCGTTAAAAATAGCCATTTTGTAGAAAACCTCTATTTTCGATGAAACCGCTTTTGTTGGATCTGAAATATCGAATTATTGCTAGATTCCAAATTTCATAATTTTTGGAATTAGTATGTGAGCGTGGTAAATTTAAACACATTCGGTAATTTTAGTTTGAAGTTAATCGACTGGAAAAAGGCCATTTTCCAAACGGCCTCCAAATTTGATGAAATTAGTATTGTAAGGACCGTATCATCAAAATATAGCTAGATTTATTTTTCGGAAATTTTTCGAGTCAGTATGTGGCTTCGGTAAAATAAAATGTACGTCTGAATTCAATATATATTGATTTATATTTTAATTTTGATGAAAACTGATCGAAAGAGTCGAATTGGCTTACGGGACACATTACATTGTGTCCGGAATGGGGGTATTTGGCTAGGGGCGACAGTCGTTTGGTTCGATTTGGAGTTGGAATGAAAAAGTAACCATTTGGAATTAAATAATTATATAAAATCAACCCTCCCTCTTTCTCTCTCTCATTCATCGTTCACGGAAGAAAAAAACCCGCAACCCTAAAGTCGTCGCCCCTTTCAGAAGCCTCCATCGCCATCATCGCGACGCCGCACACTTAGCCAGCCCGCCGCCACTCAACCCCCTACCACCTCCCTCCTCCTCCGCCCTTCTCCTTCTCTCTCCATCTCCAATTGGAGCCCTATCCCCAATTCAGCAACCCACCATGACCATGGGCCCCTCCATCACCACCACCACCTGGCCGCACCCCCCTCAGCCACATACACCGCCATCCCGCCTCCCCTCAGGCCATCAGTCCAGCCGTGGACCCCATCTCTCCAAAATCACATTTTTACAAAAATTCCTGTATTTGCAAAAACACCCCTAACCTTGTTTAGCCAATAACTCCCAAACTGTGCACTTCTAGCCAAAACTCCACAGTACCAAAGTCGAAGATCTCGTTTTTCTCTTCTATTTGGATATATGAAAGCCGTATTTTGGATTGTAGAGTTGTTCAGAAAACGCGTCCAAAGTGTGCTGTCCGATTTATGTCTTTTCGCAAATTCTGGCGAATTGGAGCATTTTCGGAAGAAAGGCCATTAGGTGAAAGTTGTCCATAATGGCGCGCTTAAGCTAGGTAAAAAGTTCGTGTGAAGATTGAAGCTCGTTTGCAAATTCTGGAACCAGAACAGCAAATCAAAATATTAGAAAACAACGGTGGAGTGGATCCCAATGTGAGAACTCCTTCTCACTCAAATTATTTTACAGTTATTATATCATAGGTTGCAGACGAGAGCTCCTGACACTATTTTATTGTACAAACCATAGATGTTTGAATTGAATTGTGGTGAAATTGACTGTATTGTGGTTATTGATTGTATTGTGGTGTATTGAATGTGATTGACGATTGTGCATGGCGCGAGCCATTATCAGGAGAGGGGTAATGCTAGATATTACTCTGGTTCTAATATCGCACCGTTATAATGCCGAATTTTTCTGAGATTTAAATGTATATGAAATTTTCTGAAATGAACTATATAAAATATTCATGTGTTAAATAAAATGTTTGAACAATAAAAATTTCTTTTTTATTGAATGTATGAACTATATATAATGGTCAAGTGTTGAAATAAATATTTAAACCTTAAAAATATAATTTTTAACATATATAAGGATGGTATAAAATTTCCCGGAAGTGAAAATAAATATTCATTAATAAATCGTACGATTTGGTTATGTACACCCATTTAACTGATATTGATTGTGATGATAAATTTTACACATCGCCCAACTGCACAAATAATATTCAGTGCTTGTTGGTTGAAACCCCACACGGGTATTGGGATGATATTTGACGTACACTAATCCCAATTGTTTAGTTGTATGTCAATCGATTGGTTGACAGACTATTGTAAGCATTAATTATTTTATATTTAATGTTTATGCAGTTGTGTAATGCACTCTGGATGATGGTTGATTGCGTATAATTATTGTTGTGTACATGTGATGTATGAAATTCATACAAATAACATTATATGGTAATTGATTGTGTCTGATTCAAATTCCAGAATAACGAATATTTTAAGATAACGAATATTTTAAATTAATATTCAGTAAAGGATAAAAATGTGAATTTGATGTCCGATTTTGGATGGAGACGAAAATATTGAAACATGTGAAGCCGTGTTGATTAGTGATGCGCCATTTTAATGCGACCAATTTTTATATCGATTTTATTCATTTTTAAAATGGATATCGTAAAGAAAATTATTTCAGAATCTGATATTTTGAAAATATTATCATTTATATATTAATGATATCGAATATTCAATTTTGATTTAAAATTGAAATGGAAGTGGAAATCATTTTTTAAAACGATTTATAAAATACATTTTAAATACAAATCGATGAGATATATATATATACATATACATGGAATGCGCCGCGCTGCGACCGTTCACGAATTTAGACCATTAACTTCAAATTGATGTAACGGGAGATCTGACCGTCGGATTCTCCTAAATCTAGAGCCGTTGGGTTCATATCGAAAAGAGCTTTCCAATGAATATAGGAGATTTGAAATCTAACGGTTGGATTTGGAATTGTGTCCAAATTAAATTTGCAAAAGGTCGCTATGGATGCAGTTCGGTGGCCGTTATTGGAAACCGACCGTACGGGCCTTGATAAAATTATTAAAAATATTAATAATTTGTGTAAAATAATAATAAATGATTTGGAAAGAATTTGGATGAAAAACTACATGCTTGTAAAGATAAAAAAATATATTTTTGTCAAAATGAATTAGTTAATAACTAGAATGATAATCCAATGTTTTTAAATAAATAAATTGGATTTGTGTAGGGTTTTAATCAACCCAGAATTTTCCAAGGTATGAAATGGAATGGATTTGAATGGAAATTATCTTCGGATATTTCGATATTGGATTCCTTGACTATACGAATATTGTGGAGGAATTTAGAAGATAGATACATATCGTTATTCCCATACAATATGTGTTGGTTTCAGAATTTGATACCGAATATAAGCCAATATAATTTCTATTTAGAGCCTTGTATTTAATATCAAATTGGATTTTGGGGTTGTCGTGAATGGTGTCTTCAGTAACACTGTTCTTAAGCCCCATTGTGAAAAGAAAAAATCTTTAATTAAATTGAAATGGAATGTGATTTTGGATTTATTGTGAACGATGTTTTAAATGACATTTGTTCTTTAACCCAATTTACAGTGAAATGTGATTTGGAATTTAGAAATCTTTTAATTAAGATTAATGGAATTTTATAAAGTAAAATTTTTCAATTTAATAAAATAAATTGGATTGGAATGGAATTCGATTTTGTAATATTCGAAGTGAGCTTCTATAGAGGAAGACAGTTACTATATATGGAATTTAAAAGGCTTTGCTGTTATTCCATAGATATTATTGGTTGGATACAGAAATTTATATCGATTATATATATTGATCTGCTTTCCTGAAGATTCCATAATTAATGGAATGTGATTTTGGATTAATCGTGGACTATGTTTTAAATGACATTGGTTCTTTAACCCAGTTAAAGACAGGATTACATGTCTGACATTGTATTTTGAATTGTATTGTTGATCTCTGCTAAATATATTTCTATCTGGTGGTGGAGAATTTATTCTCTTGCTTAACACCCTTCTCTGAGACGTATGAGCTTAGAGGTTATATACTGACAGAAATCAATGGTACAGTGTAGACTGTCGATCTGGCATGTTTGTGTTTCCAAAGTTAAATAATCATTAGATAATGATTTTGGAGGATTAAAACTAAGTAGAGGTTTTAATTAGATTGAAATGAGAATGTGATAATTTAAATTATCAAATTTGGGAAATGATCGAGAATGGAGTACCACCAGTTTTACTCCGGGCGATATTTAAATCTTTAATTAGATTTGAACGTGAAATGATAATTAATTTTACCAATAACACCATGGGTGTTAGACATGAAGTGCTACCAGTTTTGCTCCACGAGATGAATAGGTTGGGATTAGGAAATAAAATAAATGATTTCTTAGGTAAGGTTCGCTGACTAGATTGGAAAACCTTAATTTGTTTTAAATTGTGAAAAGAATATTTGAATAAAAGAACATTCTAGATTGGAATGAGGCGTATGTTGTGTTTGTGTAGCACTTGTTTATGAGATACGCGAGTTATTTGGGAAGACCGGGTTTATGCCCATTCTGAATAACTAATTCGATGATAAGTCGACGATGAAGACGGTGGTTGAAGACCGTAGATTTCACATCATTTGGATGATTACAAATATCTTGATTGGGCTGTACACGCGAGACAAGGTAATAAGTGGTGATCATCCAGATGTACTTGGAGATCGACATGATATGCGAGGGCCTCACTCCTGTATTGGACATATGGGACGAGGAATAAGGTGCCTCCGGTTTTTTTCAGACCCAGAACGGACTTGCAAATGGATGGTATGTCTAACATTGTATTCTTTTATACTATATTCTTTGATCTTTGCTAAATGTATATCTGTTTGGTGGTGGAGAATTTATTCTCTTACTTAACACCCTTCTCTGGGACGTATGAGCTTAGAGATTATATATTGGTAGAGATCAGTGGTACGGTATGGATTGGCAATGTGGCATGTTGAGTGGCATGTGATCAAGGCTTTTGTTGAAAAGCAGAGTCTTGTGGTTGATGATCAAAGGATGACTTTAAATAGCATAGCTTTATGTATAGTGTTAATTCGCAAGCCTCACACCCGGTATAAGTCAAAAAGGGGATCAGACAATAGACAGGACATGACGTTCCTTTCTAGCTATGGGTGGTGTCATGATACAGTGCCCAGACATTTATTTATTTTTACCTATGTGGATGATGGATAGTGAGGCGCCTCGGATATTGGTCGCTAGTGGCCAAGTGATAGGTCCGATAGGACCGGGAAACGTGTGTCCAGGAACAACTAATCCTCAAAAGTAAGGGAGGACCGACCCTGCCGCTTCCAAGGGTTGCTCGTAGGTATGATCCTGAGATATGTGCTAGAGTGTCTCGAATCGAAGAGGAGCCATCCCTGGCCTCGACTCTTAGATGGAACCTAATTTCCAATACGTGATTTTTCGGTTTTAGTTGTAGAACTAGTATGGCGACATGATATATGATACCTATGTCGTCTATGATTGATACATTTATATTTGAATCGATTTTTGACACTATACACTTAAAGTGATATCAAAATGATTTGTTTTAAAATGTACCAAGCATGTTTGGCTATTATAAGGAAAAACTCTATCCTCCGGCTTGCGTTGCATTGTGTGATGGGACTTGAGTCTTATAATAGCTTCATTTTTCGAAAAGCATTGCGTAGTTGATAAACTGTTTTATGCACTGGTATTCTTGGGAGAAAACTCATTCCATGTTATACGGCATGGTCCCTTGATTTTCTTTATTTCTAAAGTAAAGTTTTAAATAATTTTTTTAGTTCTCACACCAGTCCCATGACTGACCTGGAGTTTATTGTTTTAACCTAAACTCTAGGTGCCCTTATTTCCATATGGGCAGCTAGTAGTTTTGGTTTTGCAGATTTCTATTTTTTTTAAGGATCTTGGTTAACAGTTGGAGCTTTATTCGGAAAGCTTTGTATCCATGTATTTCTATCTGTTGTATTTATTAATGTATTTCTGCTACGCATTGTATTATTTTTCCGCTGTTTTGTAATTCTGATATTTTTTTGATGTATATTATTTATTCATACTCTTTTATATTCTTGTACTCTAATGTAATTATTGTAATAGCAATGAAATGTTCTTCTATTTGCGTTCTTGATTTGTCGTGTTCTCAACTCAATCCGGTTTTCCCATAAGGGGAAGTTTGGGTCGTTTCAATATCACTGGACCGACTCTCGCTATTCTGGCAACTAGGGAACACCATCTCTAAAGTTAATAAAATACCAAGCTTTGATACCAATTATTGGATCTAGATTACCGCTAGAGGGTGGAGGGGGGGTAAATAGGGTGTATTAAATTAATTAGAGATATTAAAAATATCACAGAACAGATTGCAATAGATAAAATAAATGAAGAAAATAAATAACACAGATTTTAGCCAGCTTCAGCAAACTTGCCTACAGCTGCATTCTGTAACGACCCGAACTTCCCCGTGAAGGAAAGCCCGGATTATCTTGAGAACACGACAAAATAGAACGCAAACAGAAGAACATTTCATTGTATATTACAACAATTCCATTAGAATACAAGAATATTACAGAGTATTAATAAATATTATACATCAGAGAAATATCAGAGATTTAAATAACATTTAAATACATCGCCGCGGAAAATAATAAAAAACACAAATAAAAGAAATACACGGATACAGAGTTTTCCAAGTGCCGTTCCAGCTGTAAACCAGGATCCTGTGAATATAAATCTGCAAAATCAAAACTACTAGCTGCCCGTGGGGAAAATAAGGGCACCCAGAGTTTAGGTAAAAACAATAAACTCCAGGTCAGTCATGTGACTGGTGTGAGAACTAAAACAGTTATTAATCTTTATTTTTAAAGTTAGGTAAATCGAGAGACCACAGCGTATAGCACGGAACGGGTTTCCTCCCAAGAATACCAGAGCATAGAAAAAACGGCGCAATGCTAAATAAAGAAAATGAAGCTATTATAAGACCAGGTCCCATCACACAATGCAACGCAAGCTGGAGGATAAGGTTTTTACCTTATAATAGCCAAAGCAAGCTTGATACGTTAAAAACACATTATTCGATACTATAATAAATGTATAGTGTCAAAACAATTTCAATCATAAATATCAATCATACACGACATTAATGAATCATGCCACTATGTCGCTATACTAGGTTCTACAAATAAAACCACAATATCACGTATTGGAAATTGGATTTCTGTCAGGAGTCGAGGCAAGGGGCAAGCTCCTCTCCGATTCGAGACACTCTAGCAAATGTCTCAGGACCCCACTATGATCCTTGGATCTTCAGGGTCGGTCCGCTCTTACTTTTCAGGATTGGCAAATCCTGAGCACACGTTTCCCGGTCCTAACAGACCTATATCCAAGGCGCCTCGCATTCCAACAACCACACAGGTGAAAAGTATATAAATGTCAGCCAGTTTTAGCACTGACACCACCACTAGCTAGAAAGAAACGTCGTGCTTTCCCTGCAGTCACTATCCCGATTTTGACTCATACTGAGGTGTGAGGCTCGCGAATTCATGTTATACACAAAGCTGTGCCACACAGGCCGTGCTTTGATCATCAACCACAAGACTTTGCTTTTCAACAAAAGCCTTGATCATTTGCCACTTAGGCATGCCACATAGGCAATTCTCTCCATGCGACTGATGTCCATCGATATACAACCTCTGAGCTCGTACGTCTCAGAGAAGGGCATTAAGCAAGAGAATAAATTCTCCTCCCTCCACCAAACAGATGTATATTTAACAGAGATCAATCAACATAGAATAAAATCCAATGTCAGACACAGTCCATTTACAAGTTCGTTCTAGGTCCGAATGAAACTGGAGGCACTTTCCTCGCATATCCATCGATCTCCAAGTACATCTGGATGATCACCAACTGATTCCCTCATCTTGGGTGTACAGCCCAATCAAGATCATCAGTAACCACCCAAACGATGTGAAGACTTCCGGTCTTCAACCACCGTCTACATCTTCGACATATCGTCGAATCGGTTATTCAGAATTGGTATAAACCTGGCCTTTCTGAATAACCCGCGTATATAATAAACACGTGTTACACAAACAAAACATACGCCTCATTCCAATTCAGAATATTCTTTTATTCAAAAATTCACATTCTTAGGGAAAGGTTCCCATTAATTTTATCAAAGATAAATTCTTCTAAATTTATTCTTTAATCTTCCTTTGGGTATCATTTCAAACCATATTATGGTTTTCCAAACTAGTCGGGATTAGCGAACCACACCGAAGTAATTGTTTATTTTATTTCCAAATCCCAACCTATTCATCCCATGGAGAAAAACTGGCAATACTCCATATCTAACATCACGGTGTTATCGGTAAAATTAATTACCATTTCACGTTCAAATCTAATTAAAGATTTAACTATCGCTCTGGAGCAAAACTGGTGATACTCCATGCTCGATCACTTTTCAGATAATTTAAATTATCAATTCACATTTCAATCTATTTAAAGATTCATTAAAACTCCACTTAGTTTTAATCTTCCCGAAAATCAACATCCTGTCTTTAACTGGGTTAAAGAACCAATGTCATCTAAAACACGATTCACGATAAACCCAAAATCACTTTCTATTGTTAATCGGGTTAAAAAAACAGGTGTTATTCAAAGCACCGCTCACGATAAACCCAAGAACCAATTTAAATTCAACTCCAATTAATATTATTTAATTGGTACACATCATTAAATCTAAATAGAAAGATTTAATCCTTTTCTCAACTGGGCTTAAGAACAGTGTTAATGAAGACACCATTCACGACAAGCCCAAATCACATTTGATATTAAATATAAGGCTCTGAATAGAAAATATATTGGCTTATATTCAATATCAAATTCTACGACTAACAAATATCGTATTGGAAATAACGATATAAATATATCTTTCAAATTCCCATAACAATATCTCTATAATCACGGAATCCAACATCGAAATATTCCAAAGACAATTTCAATTCAAATCCACTTCCACTTTATATATATTGGAAATTCTGGTTATTTTCAAAACCAATTCAAAATTTAATTTATTTATTTCAAAAATAAATTGATTTTAATTCTAGTTCAAAACTAGTTCATTTCGATAAAAATATTTTTTTATCTTTTCAAATATGGAGTTTTTCATCCCAATTCTTTCCAATTCATATATTATGATTTTATACTAATTATTGATATTTTTAATAATTTTATCAAGGCCCGTACAGTCGATTTCCATCAACGGCCATCGAACTGCACTTACAACGACCTTTTCCAAATTTTTTTTTGGACATAATTCCAAATCCAACCGTTAGATTTCAATTTTCTAATATTCATTGGAAAGCTCTTTTCGATACGAACCCTACTGTTCCAGTTTATGGAGAATCCGACGGTCGGATCTCCCGTAATGTCAATTCGAAGTCAATGGTCGAAATTCACGAACTGTCGCGGCGCGGTGTGTTCTACTCAGGCCATTATATATATATTATATATTTCGTCGATTTCATTTTTAAAACGTATTTTATAAACCGTTTTAAATTCGTTTTCAAAACCATTTCAACTCTATATTCAATTTCAAATCAAAATTGAATATTTCATATCATTACCATATAAATGATAATATTTTCAAAACGTTATATTTTGAAATCACTACCTTTTTTATATTCATTATAAAAACGAATATAATCGATATAAATATCGTTCACGTCAAAATAGCGCAACTCTAATCAACACGGCTTTATATATTTCAATAAATTCGTTATTCTATTCAACAAATGAATATTTATTCTATTCAACACATGAATCTATATTTCTTTCAAAACATGACTAATCTCAACACATGAGTACTGTCAACACATGACTATTTTTGTTATGTAATATATTTTATAAAATTATGGTATCTATCGTTTGATTTTTAATCAGACTCCAACCGTAAAGTAGTTTTTAATCTTAAGTATGATAAAGATGTAAATTTTATTATTAAAATATTTTACTCAACACATGAACAGTTTCAACACATGAATATTCTCAACACATGAGCATCGTCAACACATGACTATTTTTATATTCTAATATTCTTTATTTCCCAATTGGAATGAGGCCGAATCAATTACCATATAATGTTAATTATATGGATTCCACCCAACACATGTATATAATGGCACTAACAAATAATCAACCATCATTCAAAGTGCACTACTCTGTATAAGCATCAAATATATATATATCTAACTCTTATAACAGCTTGTCAATCAATCGATTGACATACAACTAATTATTGGGATTAGTGTATGCCATATTTTATCCCAATACCCGTGTGAGGTTTCAAATCAACAAACACAGATTTTTATTTATTCACATACCCGCTAAAAATTATATTTTTAACGATAAAACATTTTTAACTATATAAATATTTCATTTCACATCACACAATCAATTTTCACCACAACAAACAATCAAACATACAAGTCATCCATGGTCTGTGGACGACGGGTGTTGGGTGCTGCTAAGCACCGTCTGCATCCTAGTATATATTTATAACTAGAAAAGAAAAATTTAAAGTGAGGAGTTCTCACCGAATAGCTAAACCAACGCCACGACTCTTCTTATGTAGAAATCTTCGTCGTGCTCACCTTTTGTTAAATTCGTCGCCCGTAGCCACTGCATATATAAAAATCACATTTTTATATTGTTGCTATGTATATAGAAATCCTATTTTTATAATCACTTTATATTGAAAAAAATATTTTTGTATCGCTACTATATAGATAAAGATTCTATTTTTACAACGCTACTATATAGATAAAAATTCTATTTTTATTACACCACATGAATAAAATATCATATTTTTATTCTACCTATGATATAAAAATCATATTTTTATCCTTCTTCATGATTAAAAATTATATTTTTAACCTTCCCATGATATAAAAATTATATTTTTAATTCGCTGCTTATATAAAAATTATATTTTTATATCGTTCTTCTTTTTATAAAGATTATATTTTTACAACTCTAATTTCTACACAAAGATTATATTTTTATTTCTAAACCCTATGTATAAAAATTGTATTTTATTTCAAACATTAACATATAGACATCTTGTTAAAAATCTCATCTTTACCTTGTTAAAACTCTCATCTTTACTATATTAAAATTCTAATTTTTCTTAACATAAAAATCAGATTTTTCCAAACACGTATATATATTTAAAACTGAAAAAGGAAAAATAAAGAAATAAATAAATGTAAATAAAAAAACTCATAGTTAACTCGCCGGAAGGGGGGTTTCGGGTCTCACGGGTCGGAGGCGAGGGTACTAGGGTGGCGCAGGGGGTAGCGGTCTCGTCAGGTGGAGGAACAGGGGGTGGTGCGGTTTGATTTAGCAAGGGTGTGCGGATTGGGTCGATCCTTCGATGGAAGGGGGGTCTGGGCTCGCGCGACAGGAGAGGCAGGGGAGAAGAAGGGGCGGCGGTGGTGCCAGGGAGGGGCGGAGGTCGGGCAGCGCCGAGTTCGGGGGGAGCGATTTAGGGTTAATCGGTTTTTTTTGTTCTGAACGAAGGAGAAAGAGAAGCGAGGGAGGGAATAAAGAAGGGGGGCTATGTAAATATTTTATATTTTGTTATTTTAAAATTTCAAAAAGCAATTTTTTATTTCGACTTCGAAATCGAACCCACCACCTGTCGTCCATAGCTAATTACCCTCATTCTGAACACAATGGGATATGTATCGCAGGCTGATTCGATCATTTCGAACAGTTTTCGTCAAAATCAAAATATAACTCTGTATGTTATGTTTGAACGCATTTTTAATTTACCGGGGCCACATACTAACTCGAAAAATTCCAGAAAAATATTTTCTAGTTTTGTATTGACGATACGGTCCTAACAAAACTAATTTCGTCAAATTCTGAGACCGTTTGAAAAATGGCCATTTTCCAGTCGATTAAAATCAACTGAAACTGGTCAAACACGTTTTCCTTTGTCACGCTCACATATTGATTCAAAAAATTACGAAATTTGAAACCTAGCAATAACTTGACATCACGGATCCAACAAAAGTGGTTTCGTCAAAATCCGAGGTCGTTTGCAAAATTTCCATTTTTAAGGGCCAAAATTCCATAGCGACTATTCTGAATTTTCAACTAGACGTATCTTTTGATTCCCGCTATGAAATTTCAATTTTTCGGATTCTTGGAAAGATATTCTCAAATAGATTATAATATTTTTGGTTTCGCTAAAATCCGGTTTATTTTGAATCCTGTACGTTCATTTGAATTTTGATATCGAATTATCGAACTACCACGCCATTTTCAATTCCTTTTATAATTATAAATAATTATTTATATTCTAACGACGATCTATATAAATATATACGTTCTATTCTATCCAAAATAAATTTCTCGTCGTTATTATTTAAAATAATTCATTTTAAATATTCAAAATTCATTAAAATTGCCAAAATAAAAATTTTTAACTGGCTCAGAATTTCCGGGTTATTACATTCTCCCCCACTTAAAACTTTTCATCCCCAAAAAGGAACGAAGCCGAAAGTTGTTTAACTAATCAACTCAACTTTCATTATTTTCGTTATGGCTTAAGTTCTTCAACTTTTCAATTTCTATGAATTTTTCAAAAATTTGGCTAACGCCCTAAATTTTTGAATTTTTTTGCCATAACCTCCCCTGCACCGGGGACTTCGGGATATTTCATATAGCCTCCCATGGCCCTTATCAATCCAAAAAGAAAAAGAAATAGCTAATCGGCTCATAAAATCATCCAAACCCAATAAATTTGTAAACATGTACCGATTTATCCGACAAACAATTTTATTCTTCTGCTCTAGCCTCCTTGCTATGACCTGTTCAATGTAAGTACATGTATATGCATGCATTTACAAACAATTTTCCAACATAGTTCAATATTTCATTCTATTAGGCATAATGGTTCAAAATTACCAAACAAATAAACAAACAACACAACCACCAATCAATTAGTGGATTAACGTTTAAAATTCATAATTTTGATATATATACAAAAATCACATTTTTGATGCCAATTCACAACAATGTATTCTAGCTATATTTTGGTTCTCACACCAGTCTAATGGAAATATATAGATATCACACCTTCGAAACACGAACATAAATACTGATGATGCCCGGACATCACCAGAATTATCCCCGAGCGACTAGAGTGCGAATCTATATCTATCCAGTATATTAAAACTTTGAATATTTGTTCATGACGCGTATATGCAAAATCTTTATATATTGGATTGTCTAAATTCAATACAAATAAAATATTCAAATACGTATAAACTGGTTTAAATTTTCAAAAAAATATTTGTTTTTATTTGAAAAATATACTCTTCACACTCGTTCTAGGATACTACTGATCCTATCTCTAACGAGTCATTCTAATTGGATATTACTAATCCAATATCTGATGGTGTAACGACCCGGATTTTGAGCGACTTTGGTTATCGACATAAGCACGATGTCGATAACCAAAACATCGAGAAATCCTGGTAATTAATGAAAGAAATTAGAGGGTGAGAATAGATAAGATAGAAACTTAGAATTGAAGAAGAAGAAGAACACAACATCAGAGTAACACGAACCTCACAGCGGAACGAATAACATATAATAGATAACATAACTTTGAAATATAACAGTTATGTATACAATAGCACTTATCAGAGTACAACACTTACAACACAGCGGAAATAAACTATAGCTATATGATCCTAAAGCCTCCTGCTCCAAGCTCTCCAAGTATACCTGTAAATCCCGACTACTTGACTGCCCGTACAAATTTAGGCACCCAAGAGTTTAGGGAAAACAACAAAGTAAACTCCGGGTCAGTCATGGGACTGGTGTGAGTAAAACAGTTTAAACAGGTATATGAACAAGTAAACGATATCTCATAAGACCACGCCGCAGAACGGAACGGGTTTTTCCCTTATGAGAATCCAAAATATCTTTATATCAAAACCTTTTGATATTATAATAATGTCTATCAACCACAATATACTAATCATCTAGCAGAAACGCTTTCATCTCACGTTCTACATATATGGTATACAATCAAAACCGCAAGCACATATTGGGTAATGGATTTCCAACTATGACAAGGTACGGAACCACCTTCCGATCAGTGTACTCTAGGAATGATACACTGGAGTTCAACAAGAACATCTTGTAACTCAGCCACACATGACCGACCACTCATTTTGCTTGAGTGTATCGAATGTATATCACCAACGGTTGGGATCAGCAACCGTTCCCGTATATATATGGGACATCATTGATAATTAAAGAAGCAAATGAATATTCTCTAGATAGGTGATTATACACCCTACTTCGGTGCGACCGACTTAGCCATGCTTCCTGCCCGATTTCTGTCATTTACCGGATGATGAGGCTAGAAGTTACGCGTTTATCATCACATCAGATTCACTTTGAATGCCACATTGTCAGATCCATCGAAAATCACTAATTGACGTCTACAACAGTACATTACGCGTTAGCTAAAGAAGTTTCCTTCTCCGCTTCCACTCTTGGTACGGTTGAAGAAATCAATGTGCATGACCTTTCTGGAAATACTCTGTCAGACATTCATCCACACAAGTCATCCTCATTCACTTAGAATGTCACATCGTCATACCCGCCAAATCACAAATTGATTTATCCAAAAGTAACACGGGTATACAGCTTAGAGAAACGAATTCCTCCACCACCAAACGTGAATACGTTTGAACAGATCATCTTACGCGATCCGTTGGATATACTCTGTCAGACCTTCATCCATACAAGTTGTCCTGGGACTGGACAAACCGAAGGCACTATTCTGTATATCCATCTTAGTCACTGTTATCTAAGACTTATACAACAGCCCTTGCATTTTACTCCGTCTTCAATTATCTTTGGCATATATGATTCGCAACGCTTATGCCAATACAGAGTGGTTCTTTGGATAGTAATCCAACCGGTCTCTCCATATTAACAACGTTAGAATGGTCAAAATATTGATAGTCTATGATTTAACTATCAATGAAAAACTCGTGTGCAAACATAGATATTATTTCCAAATGGAAATTCTATTAATCAATCATCAATCATATATATATATATTCATATTTCCTTATTTTCTATTTAGAAAATATATGTTATTAACACTGGAAAACGTTCCATCTGCTTACTCACGCATCATTACCATTCCACAACGATTAGTCCCTAACTGTAAACTAGTAGGAGAACGATTCTCTAAGTATAAAACCCTGAAGGCCAAAACCAACATCAGATCGATACTCAGAAAACCATTCAACTTACTAATCTCTAGTCAGTTTCTAATCTTGTTTAATGCTATTTGATTAACTCTTCTTCAAATAACTTATATTCGATTATCTCTCTTCGGATAACTTATATTCGATTAACTCTCTCCTTCGAATAACTAATATTTGACGAACTCTATTCGAATAACTACATTCGATTAACTCCTCTTGAATAACTAGATTCGATTTACTTAACTTATTTAACTCAACTTGATTAACTCCTATCGAATAACTAGATTCGATCAACTTAACTTATTTAACTCAACTTGATTAACTCCTATCGAATAACTAGATTCGATCAACTTAACTTATTTAACTCATCTTGATTAACTCCTATCGAATAACTAGATTCGATTAACTTAACTTATTTAACTCGACTTGATTAACTCCTATCGAATAACTAGATTCGATCAACTTAACTTATTTAACTCATCTTGATTAACTCCTATCGAATAACTAGATTCGATTTAACTCCATTCGCTTGACTCTAGATCGCAGCGATCACAATGGTTACGCCTAATCCCTTAGGCAACATCCGACCGCCTTAGGCTATTTACAGCCCTGCGAATTACGCTAGCAGTCGTACGAGATGGCAACTTACCCTGAATACTATGTTTGACTAACTCTACCTCAAATAACTATATTTGATTAACTCTAGTTCGTTTTAACTCTAATCGACTAACTCTAACTGGTTAACCCTACCTGATTAACTCTACCTACTTAACAGAACTGGTAAACTCGACTTACTTAACTCAACTGGTAAACTCGACTTACTTAACCCACTGGTTAACTCGACGTACTTAACTCAACTGGTAAACTCGACTTACTTAACTCAATTGGTAAAATCGACTTACTTAACCCACTGGTTAACTCGACGTACTTAACTTAACTGGTAAACTCGACTTACTTAACCCACTGGTTAACTCTTCTGAACTGGCTAACTCTACTGAACTGGTTAACTCTACTGAACTGGCTAACTCTATTGAACTGGTTAACTCTACTGAACTGGTTAACTCTACTGATCAAGAACTCTACTGAACTGGGTAACTCTACTGAACTGGTTAACTCTACTGAACTGGTTAACTCTACTGAACTGGTCAACTCTACTGAACTGGTTAACTCTAACTGTATAATTCCAACTGTTTAACTCTAACTGGTTATTCATTACGTTCCTTTAACAACGTTTATTCATTTTTAAAGATTTACTTTTAGTAACGGTTCTTCACTTTAAAAATGATTTTTACTTTTTAATTTGCCTATATTTATTTCATATAAATATTTCCTTTATAATTTTATTTATTTCCTAAATAAATATTTTTCTTTTAACTCTTTATTTATTTTCACAAGTATTTCCTTTATATTTGGTTTTCACAAATATTCCCTTTATATTTGGTTTTCACATTTATTCTTTAAAATATTCTAACTTCTTAAATTTCCGGGAAAATTCGCCATAACCTCCTTTGTATTGGGAGCATCGGGAAAATCCCCAAACCCGCCACATAGGCCTTTCCATTCAAAAAGAAAATGTTTTGAATTTATTTCCTTTTTAAATTATCTCCTATTTATAAATATTTCAATTTATAAATATTCCTTATTTATAAATATTCAAATTTATAAATATCTCTTATTTATAAATATTCCATTTATAAATATTAGATTTTCACTATCACTTTGAAAATTCCCTTATCAACATTCCGGTATGTTATGGTATTCAATCGTATCAAATCATGATGTTCAATATTGTCCAAGCACATATAATTGCCGACAGATTTTATATCACATCATATAACAATATATGAAAAACAATAAAATAACTGTTGAGGAATCCAGTCGGATTCCTCCGACCTGTCTCCCTACATCCACACATGTTACACAATATGATTATCATCACTTTCAGTTCAATATAAATTATTCTGATAGCAAAATCAATATATAAATATTTAACGGTTTATATATATATATATATAATTTTCACTAACTGACTAGCAGTTCAATCAAATAATCAACACACAGTCAAACAGACAATATTTAACAGTTCTAAGAATACGTTGTAAAAATAGAACTGTTCAGAGTTGGTGAGTTTTACTCACATTGGAAGTTCATCGTTGGATGGTTCGCTTTTCAATTAAATTCAACAGTCGTTAAATTAAACTGGAAAAATCTTGTCGCCACCATTCCTGTCTAGACTAGTTCTAGAATGTTCGGCTCACGAATACGATCCCGTTGGTATTTGGTTTGTTGAATTCTGTTGAGATATGAGCAAGTTATTGATGGTTTAAGGTTATAAAATAAATTCATAATTAATTAAATCCTTAATTATGTTTAAACTAACTAATTATAGTTTAACAGCTAATTACGTTTTTAATCCATAATCATGGTCCTCAGTAAATAAATTACTATTTAAAGTCAATATAAATATAATTAATAACTAAATCATCAATTTCCTACCCTTAGTTTAGTTATAAACTAATTACTAATAATTTACACAGTTAAACTAATTACATAATGAAACATGGCCTACTGGTTTTCTGTGCTTTCCCCTTTTGTTCCAATATTTCTGTTTCCACTCATATGCCTTTTACCCAAAACTAACCGTAAACCCCTTATAGTTATGATTACTAAATTCCTCCTTAACCACTTATTTAATCACTATATACGGTTAGCACAAATTAATTTCATACTTAACATCCTAAATGATAGAATTAGTTAAACTAATTTTCGTTTACTTATAAAGGAATACTGGGACGATACATTCCTTCTTTGTTCAGCTATTCCGTTCCTGGTTCCCATTCACCAAGCTTCTCTCTTTAACAATGAACTCAGTGACCTGCTCATGCTCGTTAAACCGAGCCTCCCCTTAACGTCACCTTTCTCCTTCCAGCGGCAAGAACACGCCTCTAGTATGCTCCACAAATAATTTGCCTCCAGCTTCAGATAATTTTCCACAGTCTTTCCTCCATTCCAGATACTAACACTCCACAATTCAAGAAGAGAAACCGTCCGTCCCTTCATAATTCAACCAACAAAACCCCACTTTCATTTCTCTTCAGCAACCGTGATAACCCAACGCTCACGCCCTCTACCTCGTTCACCGTACACACCTCATCCTCAACTTCACCAAACCTCCTGCGGACCACCCAGTAACCCACCGCCCTGCTCGTCGCATGAGCACCAGTACGACGTCCACATCCGAACCCACACACTGGTATTTCGAAACCCATGCTCACCTTAAAAACTCAGATGATGCCTCAACTCCTCAGAAACCCTCGAAGACCACTTGCTCTCAAAACTGTTTTCGAGCACCGCCGGTTTGAGGTTAAAAACAGACCACCACAGCTTGTTAACTCCGATCACTGCCGTTTATTGTTGGAGCTCTCAGCGAGCCGAAGGTCTTTGATGTAGAATGTTTTCTAGGTTTATCGATTTATAGATTTTAGTTGAATTTGACTGGATTTTGGAAAGAGGATTTTGTTGTTGGATATTTACTTCGGTGGCGGCGGAAATAAATCTGAGAGGGATTGTGAATTAGGTTTTAGTGTTTAAGGGGGGTATTTATAAGCATTCAAAATATCTAGATATTTTGGATGTGGAGTTTGTATGTGTAGTTGGTGCGGGTTACTTTTATAAATGGATCGCTGAAATTGTTAAACTGTTAAATGTTTTTTATGGGAATATATGGTGACAAACATGTTGTCATCCTAGTCTCGTGTACTGTGTTAACTAAAATTCCATTCGTTCATGAACTGCTACGGACAGAAAACAAATTACGGTTGTGTCCAACGAGGTGTCACGATCCCAAAAATATAATAATACCGGTAGGTGGACTCATATTTTGAAATTTCAAAATGTTGATTTCAGGGTGCGAAATACTTCAAATAAAAAGTCGCTTATTAAATTAATTAAAAATCACAATAAAATTCTAAAAATTATTTTATCACTATTTCCCAAAAGAACCTTGTCTAAATTCAAACCCGGTCTCTAGTTATATCGAATAAACTGTTACGGTCGATAAACGATTCTATAGCGACTTTTCTGAAATTTGATTTGGACATATCTCAAAATCTACACGACGGAATCCCGATTTTTCTCTTCCACTAGAAAGATATACTCCACCAGCTCCACACGTTTCTTGTTTCACAGAAATCCGATTTAAAACGAATCCTGTACATCATTTGAAGTTCGAATTGCCAATTTACGAACTGCAGGGCCATTGCGAGCTCGATTTTAATTATAATATAATTATACGTTCAAACTGTCGTCGATTGAATATATTCATCAATATAATTCAACTCTAAGCTGAATTAAATCTAAGGGACGACCCAGTTCACAGAATATTGTGATTTCCAATATTTTTGATTATTTCTGAATTAAATATATTATTTAATTATTTAATTAAATTAAATATTCACTATAATTTAATTAACAATGATTTAATTCCCTAAATCACTATTTATATAATTAAATAAATTAATTATAATACCTCTGCCAATGCGGGTCATTACAGATGGATTCTTTTGTTCGGTTCTAATATGTCTTGTTCTCGAGCTATGTAAACCAAAGCTCTGATACCACTCTGTTGCGACTTGAACTTCCCCATGAAGGAAAGCCCGGATTATCTTGAGAACACGATAAAATAGAATGCAAACAGAAGAACATTTCATTGTATATTACAACAATTCCATCAGAATAAAAGAATATTACAGAGTATTAATAAATATTATACATCAGAGAAATAATACAAAACACAACTGAAAGAAATACACGGATACAGAGCTTTCCGAGTATCGTTCCAACTGTAAACCAGGATCCTGTGAATATAAATCTGCAAAACCAAAACTACTAGCTACCCATAGGGAAAATAAGGGCACCCAGAGTTTAGGTTAAAACAATAAACTCCAGGTCAGTCATGTGACTGGTGTGAGAACTAAAACAGTTATTAATCTTTATTTTTAAAGTTAGGTAAATCAAAGGACCATGCCGTATAGCACGGAACGGGTTTCCTCCCAAGAATACCAGTGCATAGAAAAAAAGAGCGCAATGCTAAATAAAGAAAAATGAAGCTATTATAAGACCCAGGTCCCATCACACAATGCAACGCAAGCCGGAGGATAGGGTTTTTATGTGATAGCCCGTAACTTCCCCGGGAAGGAAAGCTCGGATTACCTTGAGAACACGAAAAAATGGAACGCAGACGGAAGAACATCTCATTGTTTATTACAATAATTCCATCAGATTACAAGAATATACAGAGTATAGATTAATATTATATATTCAACAAATATCAGAGACTACAATAAATTACATAGCAGCGGAAAATAATACAAAGCACAACTGAAAGTAATACATGGATACAGAGCTTTCCGAGCATCGTTCCAGCTGTAAATCAGGATCGTGTGAAAATAAATCTGCAAAACCAAAACTACTAGCTGCCCGTGTCGAAAATAGGGGCACCCAGAGTTTAGGTTAAAACAATAAACTCCAGGTCAGTCATGTGACTGGTGTGAGAACTAAAACAGTTATTAATCTTTATTTTAAAAGATAGTAATTCAAGTGACCACGCCGTATAACACGGAACGGGTTTCCTCCCAAGAATACTAGTGCATAGAATAAACAACGCAATGCTTTTTGGAAAAATGAAGCTATTATAAGACCCAGGTCCCATCACACAATGCAACATAAGCCGGAGGATAGGGTTTTCCCTCATAATAGCCAAACATGCTTGGTACGTTTAAAACAAATCATTTGATACTATTATAAGTGTATAGTGTCAAAACAATTCAAATCATAAATATCAATCATAGGCGGCATGGGTAACATCTATCATGTCGCCATACTAGTTCTACAATTAAAACCGCAATATCACGTATTGGGAATTGGATTTCCGTCATGAGTCGAGGCATGGGGCAAGCTCCTCTCCGATTCGAGACACTCTAGCAAATGTCCCAGGACCCTACTATGATCCTTGGATCTTCAGGGTCGGTCCTCACCTAACTTTGGAGGATTAGTTATTCCTGAGCACACGTTTCTCGGTCCTTACAGACCTATATCTGAGGCGCCTCGCATTCCAACAACCACACAGGTGAAAAGTATATAAATGTCAGGGCTGGTCGGTCACTGACACCACCCTAGATAGAAAGAAACGTCGTGCTCTCCCTGTAGTCACTATCCCGTTTTTGACTCATACCAAGGTGTGAGGATCGCGAATTCACGTTATACACAAAGTTGCGCCACATAGGCCGTGCTTTGATCATCAACCACAAGACTTTGATTTTCAATAGAAGCCTTGATCAATTGCCACTTACGCGTGCCACACTAGCAATTCACTCCATGCGACTGATGTCCACCGATATACAACCCCTGAGCACGTACGTCTCAGAGAAGGGCGTTAAGCAAGAGAATACTTTCTCCACCGCCAAACAGATGTATATTTAATAGAGATCAATAAACACAGAATAAAATCCAATGTCAGACACACAATCCATTTACAAGTTCATTCTGGGTCTGAACGAAACCGGAGGCACTTTCCTCGCATATCCATCGATCTCCAAGTACGTCTGGACGATCACCAACTGTTTCTCTCCTCTTGGGTGTACGACCCAATCGAGATCATCAGCAATCACCCAAACGATGTGAAGACTTCCGGCCTTCAACCACCGTCTTCATCTTTGACTCAACGTCGAATCAGTTATTCAGAATGTGATAAACCCGGTCTTTCTGAATAACCCGCGTATATAATAAACACGTGTTACACAAACACAACATACCCCTCATTCCAATTCAGAATATTCTTTTATTCACAAAATCACATTCTTATGGAAAGGTTCCCATTAATTTTATCAAAGTTCTTCTAAATTTATTCTTTAATCTTCCTTTGGATATCATTTCAAACCAAATTATGGTTTTCCAAACTAGTTGGGATTAGCGAACCACACCGAAGTAATTATTTATTTTATTTCCTAATCCCAACCTATTCATCCCATGGAGCAAAACTGGTAAAACTCCATATCTAACACCATGGTGTTATCGGTAAAATTAATTACCATTTCACGTTCAAATCTAATTAAAGATTTAACTATCGCTTTGAAGCAAAACTGGTGATACTCCATTCTCGATCCCTTTTCAGATTTGATAATTTAAATTATCAATTCGCTTTTCAATCTAATTAAAGATTCATTAAAACCCTACTTAGTTTTAATCTTCTCAAAAATCAATAACCTGTCTTTAACTGGGTTAAAGAGCCAATGTCACCTAAAACACGATTCATGACAAACCCAAATAGCTTTTGATATTAAATACAAGGCTCTGAATAGAAAATATACCAGCTTATATTCAATATCAGATTCTGAAACCAACAAATATCGTATTGGAAATAACGATATAAATATATCTTTCAAATTCCCTTAACCATATCTGTATAATCACGGAGTCCAATATCGAAATATTCCAAAGACAATTTCGATTCAGATCCATTTCCACTTTATATATATTGGAAATTCTGGTTATTTTCAAAACCAATTCAAATTCAATTTATTCATTTAAAAAATAAATTGATTTTAATTCTAGTTCAAAACTAGTTCATTTCGATAAAAATATATTTTTATCTTTTCAAATATGGGGTTTTTCAACCCCAGTTCGATCCAGTTCATATATTATGATTTTACACTAATTATTGATATTTTTAATAATTTTATCAAGGCCCGTACAGTCGATTTCCATCAACGGCCATCGAACTGCACTTACAGCGACCTTTTCCAAATTTGATTTGGACATAATTCCAAATCCAACCGTTAGCTTTCAAATTTCTAATATTCATTGGAAATCTCTTTTCGATACGAACCCAACGGTTTCGGTTTTAGGAGAATCCGACGGTCGGATCTCCCGCAACATCAATTCGAAGTCAATGATCGAAATTCACGAACTGCCGCGACGCGCCGCGTTCTATTCAGGCCATTTAATATATAATATATATATATATATTATATTTCATCGATTTCCTTTCAAAACGTATTTATAAATCGTTTTAAATTCGTTTTCAAAACCATTTCAACTCTATATTCAATTTCAAATCAAAATTGAATATTTCATATCATTACTATATAAATGATAATATTTTCAAAACGTTATATTTTGAAATCACTACCTTTTCTATATTCATTATGAAAACGACTATAATCGATATAAATATCGTTCACGTCAAAATAGCGCAACTCTAATCAACACGGCTTTATATATTTCAATAAATTCGTTATTCTATTCAACAAATGAATATTCATTCTATTCAACACATGAATCTATATTTCCTTCAACACATGACTAATCTCAACACAAGAGTACTGTCAACACACGACTATTTTTGTTATGTAATATATTTTATAAAATTATGGTATCTATCGTTTGATTTTTAATCCGACTCCAACTGTAAAGTGGTTTCTAATCCTAAATACGATAAAGATGTAAATTTTATTGTTAAAATATTTTACTCAATACATGAATAGTTTCAACACATAAATATTCTCAACACATGAGCATTTTTATATTCAACACATGAATTTTCTTTTATAATATTCATTATTTTCCCGATTGGAATGAGGCCCAATCAATTACCATATAACGTTAATTATATGGATTCCATACAACACATGTATATAAATAGCAACGATAAATAATCAACAATCATCCAAAGTGCACCACACAACTTAATAAGCATCAAATATAAATAATCAACGCTTACACAGTCTGTCGACCAATCGATCGACATACAATTAAATAATTGGGATTAGTGTACGCCATATATCATCCCAACACCCGCGTGGGATTTCAAATCAACAAACACAGATGTTTATATGTGCAGTTGGGCGATGTGTAAAATTTATCATCCCAATCAATATAAATCAAATCAGTGTATATAAACAAATCGGTCGATTTGTTTATAAATATTCATTTATTCACATTCACGTTAAAAATTATATTTTCAACGATAATTAATTTATTTCAACAAATTAATCTATATTATCGATTTCACATCAACATCACAAACAAATTTCACAACACATCAAAAAACATACAAGCCGTCCATGATATGTGGACGACGGGTGTCGGGTGCTACTAAGCACCGTCTGCATCCTAGTATATATATTTATAACTAGAAAAGAAGATTTAAAGTGAGAAGTTCTCACCAAAGCTATCCCAACTCCACGACACTTCTTATGTAGAAGATCTTGTCGTTCCCGCCTATTTGTCACTTTCGTTGCCCGTAGCCACTACATATATTAAAATCACATTTTTATATTCTTGCTATGTATATAAAAATTCTATTTTTACACCTCTACTATATAGATAAAAATTCTATTTTTACATCGCTACTACATAGATAAAAATTCTATTTTTACACCGCTACTACATAGATAAAAGTTCTATTTTTACATCAATACTATATAGATAAAAATTCTTATTTTACATCGCTACTATATAGATAAAAATTCTAATTTTACATCGCTACTATATAGATAAAAATTCTATTTTTACACCGCTACTATATAGACAAAAATTCTATTTTTATAACGGTGTTCAAATAATAAAGGTTATATTTTTATCATGCTATTCTCTATATAAAGATTTCCCCTTTTCAAATATAAAGATTTCGCCTTTTCAAATATAAAGATATTGCCTTTTCAAATATAAAGATTTTTCCTTTTCAAATATAAAGATTTCGCCTTTTAAAACGCCCTCTTCTATACAAAAATTCAATCTTTCACTATATAAAAATATCGTCTTCCTCTTCATAAAAATATCGTTTTTTTCTTTGATAAAAACATCGCCTTCCCTTGAGTTTAAAAATCAAAGCTTTGTTCAATAAAAATTATAGCTTTACTTACTTAAAAATCTAATTTTTATCCTACAACAAAAATCAGTTTTTATATGAATTAAAAATAAATAAAGAATTCACCTTTGTTCTTCAGCGAAGAGAGGGGGTTTCAAGAGGATTTGTGACGGCAAGGAATCTCGCTCGGTCCGAACCAGTCGCTAAACCGACCCAGACCGTTCGAAACGCCCTATCGTTTTGAGAACAAGACAAAATAGAACGTATACAAAAGAACATTTCATTGTATATCACAACAATGCATCAGATTACAAGAATATACAGAGTATAAATGAATATTACACAGAAATATCAGAGATTTAAATTACATTTAAATACATAGCAGCGGAAAATAATACAATACACAACTAGAAGAGATATACGGATACAAAGCTTTCCGGGTATCATTCCAGCTATAAACCAGGATCCTATGAATATAAATCTGCAAAACCAAAACTACTAGCTGCCCGTGTCAAAATAGGGGCACCCAGAGTTTAGGTTAAAACAATAAACTCCATGTCAGTCATGTGACTGGTGTGAGAACTAAAACAGTTATTAATCTTTATTTTAAATCATTAGGTAAATCAAGGGACCACGCCGTATAACACGGAACGGGTTTCCTCCCAAGAACACCAGTGCATATAAGTAAACAGCGCAATGCTTTTCTAAAAATGAAGCTATTATAAGACCCAGGTCCCATCACACAATGCAACACAGCCGAGGATAGGGTTTTCCCTTATAATAGCCAAACATGCTTAGTACGTTTAAAACAAATCATTTGATACTACTATAAGTGCATAGTGTATAAAACAACTTCAAATCATAAGTATCAATCATAGGCAGCATGAATTCCCCATAACACTATGTCGCCATATATAAGTTTACAATCAAAACCGCAAGACGTCGTATTGGAAGTTGGGTTATCATTTATGGTATGAACCGAGGCTAGGGGCAAGATCCTCACCGATTCGAGACTGTCTAGTCCGAGCCTCAGGACCCAGACTCAGGTGGGCCCTTGGATCGTCAGGGCCGGTCCACCGATGTGGATTAAAATGCCTGAACATGCGTTTCCCCGCCCTTTGGGGCGTAAGCCTGGCCCGTCAGCCGACCAGAAGCATCGGCCGAAACCGATATCACGAGGCGCCTCGCTTTTCAGCAAGTAATAATAAGCAACATCCACATGAGTCAAACTCGTCAGCCAGTTCAAGCACTGACGCCACTCCTAACTAGAAAGAAACGCATGTCCTCCCTGAGGTCCGTCTCCCGTTTTTAGTTCATACCGGGTGTGATACTCGTGAATCAACGTTACACAAAGCTACGCCACAAAGGCCGTGCTTCGATCATCAACCACAAGACTTTGCTTTTCAACAGAAGCCTTGATCATTTGCCACTTAGGCATGCCACACAGGCAATTCACTCCATGCGATTGATATTCATCAATATATAACCCCTGAGCTCGTACGTCTCAGAGAAGGGCGTTAAGCAAGAGGATAAATTCTCCGCCGCCAAACAGATATATATTTAATAGAGATCAATCACACGGACTAAAATCCAATGTCAGACACACCGTCCATTTACAAGTCCGTTCTGGGTCTGAACGAAACCGGAGGCACCTAGTACCCCGCATATCCATCGATCTCCAAGTACGTCTGGACGATCACCAACTGTTTCCATCTTCTTGGGTGTACAGCCCAATCAAGATCATCAGTAATTACCCAAACGACGTGAAGACCTCCGGTCTTCGACCCTCGTCTTCATCTTCGACTTATCGTCGTATCAGTTATTCAGAATGGGATGAACCCGGTCTTTCCGAATAACTCGCGTATATTTTAAATAAGTGTTACACAAACACAACTTACGCCTCATTCCAATTCATCAGTCACTAACCGTAAATTAATCAAGAGAATAGTTCCCCAAATATTAACCCCGAAGGCCGAAACCAACATCAGATCAATATCCAGAAAACCATTCTGCTTGGCTAACCGACAGTTAGTTTCTAATTTTCACACTCATAGGGAAAGGTTCCCATTAATTTTATCCAAGATAAATTCCTTATATTTATTCTTTAATCTATCCTTTTGGATTTCGATTCAACTAGCCGGGATTAACGAAACTTACCGAAGTAATCATTTGTTTTAATTTCCCAATCCCAACCTATTTATCCCATGAAGTAAAACTGGTAATACTTCATATCTAACACCACAGTGTTATCGGTAAATTCAATTACCATTTCACGTTCAAATCTAATTAAAGATTTAACTATCGCCTGGAGCAAAACTGGTGATACTCCATTCTCGATTATTTCAATCTAATTAAAGATTCATTAAAACTCCACTTAGTTTTAATCGTTAACTGGGTTAAAGAATCAGTGTCACTTAAAACACGATTCACGATAAACCCAAAATCACATTCCATTAATTATCGGGTTAAAGAACAAGTGTTGTTTAAAACACTGTTCACGATAAACCCAAAAATCAATACCAATTCAATTCCAATTAAATATCATTTAATTGGTACACTTCATTAAATCTAAATAAAAAGATTTAATCTTTCTCAACTGGGTTCAAGAACAGTGTTAGTGAAGACACCATTCACGACAAACCCAAATCACATTTGATATTCAATATAAGGCTCTGAATAGAAAATATATCGGCTTAGATTCAATATCAAATTCTACGATTAACAAATGTCGTATTGGAAATAACGATATAAATATATATCTTTCAAATTTCCATAACAACATCTGTATAATCACGAATTCCAACATCGAAATATTCCGAAGACAATTTCGATTCAAATCCACTCCAATGCAATCATTGGAAATTCTGGTTATTTTTAAAACCCTTTTCAAATTCAATTTATTTATTTAAAAATAAATAGAATTATAATTCTAGTTCAAAACTAGTTCATTTCGATAAAAATCTATTTTTATCTTTTCAAATATGGAGTTTTTCATCCCAATTCTTTCTAAATCATTTCTTATGATTTTACACAAATTATTACTATTTTTAATAATTTTATCAAGGCCCGTACAGTCGATTTCCATCAACGGTCATCGAACTGCACTTACAGCGACCTTTTTCGAATTTGATTTGGACGTATCTCCAAATCCAACCGTTGGATTTCAAATTTCTAACATTCGCTAGAAAGCTCTTTTCGATACGAACCCAACGGTTCCGGTTTTAGGAGAATCCGACGGTCGGATCTCCCGTTTTGTCCGTTTGAAATAAATGGTCGAAATTCACGAACTGCCGCGGCGCGACGCGTTCTATTCAGGCCATTATATTATATATATAATATATATTTCGTCGATTTCTATTTAAAACGAATTATATAAATAGTTTTAAACTTCGTTTCAAAAGCAATTTCAACTTCCATTTCAATTCAAATCAAAATTGAATTCTTCTTTATAAATTCGTTTTAAAATTCATTTCTATTCAATTCAAATTTCAATTCAATTTGAATTCATTTTCAATTCATTTCGAAATCGTTTTCAATTCAATTCATTTCGAAATCGTTTTCAATTCAATTCATTTCGAAATCGTTTTCAATTCAATTCATTTCAAAATGAATAAAATCGATATAAATATCGTTCACGTCAAAATGGCGTCAATCTAATCAACACGGCTTCATAAATTTCTATTTCAAATATTACTATTTCAAATATTTCTTTTTCAAAATAGTTGTTGTTATCCAATATATTTCGTTAAACACATGACCAATCTCAATGGATGAGTACTGTCAACTCATGAACCTTTATTTTATATTGATAAAGATGTAAATTTTATTACTAAAATATTTCGTTCAACACATGACCAATCTCAAGGGATGAGTACTGTCAACACATGAACCTTTATTTTATATTGATAAAGATGTAAATTTTATTACTAAAATATTTCGTTCAACACATGACCAATCTCAAGGGATGAGTACTGTCAACACATGAACCTTTATTTTATATTGATAAAGATGTAAATTTTATTACTAAAATATTTCGTTCAACACATGAGCAATCTCAAGGGATGAGTACTGTCAACACATGAACCTTTATTTTATATTATTCTTTATTTTCTAAATTGGAATGAGGCCCAATCAATTACCATATAAAATTAATTATATGGATTTTCATACAACACATGTATATAATAGCATTGAAAATAATCAACCATCAACCAAAGTGCACTACACTGTATAAGCATCAAATATAGATATTCAACGCTTATAACAGCCTGTCAATCAATCGATCGACATATTTAATCAATCAGGATGAGTGAACTTCAAATTTCATCCCAACACCCGTGTGGGGTTTCAAACAATCAAACACAGATTTTATTTGTGCAGTTGGGCGATGTGTAAAATTTATCGACCCAATCAAAGTCCTTCAAATAGGTGTACATAAACAAACCGTCCGGTTTGTAAATGAATATTTTACTTTATTCACTTCCACGTTAAAAATTATATTTTTAACGATAAAATATTTTATTTCAACACATGAATTCCTATTCAGTTCATTCTTTAAATAAGATGATATTTTTATTTTTCTAACTTATTTTAGAAAATTTCGGCGGCATAACGGCACGATACTAGAAACGGGACAAGGCCTAGCCTTATCCCCGGTCTAGTGAAGGCCCACGCCATTCACACATCAATCAAATCAATTTCATTTCACCAAACAATTCAATTTCAAATCAAATCATCTAACTAATCTATGCAACCAAACAAACAAGTCCATGGTCTGTGGACGATTGTGTCAGGTGCTACTAAGCACCGTCTGCATCCTAATATATATATATATATATATATATATAAATAGAAATGAAATTGAAAGGTGAGAAATTCTCACAGATAGCTATCCAATCATCTTGACTCTTCTTTGATAGAAATCTTCATCGTTATCGCATCTTCGTTATCTTCGTTGCCCGTAACCACTACATATGTAAAAATCATATGTTTACTTCGATGTTCAATATATAAAAATCACATTTTTACTTCGATGTTCAATATATAAAAATCACATTTTTACTTCGATGTTCAATATATAAAAATCACATTTTTACTTCGATGTTCAATATATAAAAATCACATTTTTACTTCGATGTTCAATATATAAAAATCGAATTTTTAATTCGCTAATGAATATATAGGAATCGAATTTTTACTTCGCTAATGAATATATAAAAATAGAATTTTTATCGCTAATGAATATATAAAAATAGAATTTTTATCGCTAATGAATATATAAAAATAGAATTTTTATCGCTACTGAATATATAAAAATAGAATTTTTATCGCTACTGAATATATAAAAATAGAATTTTTATCGCTACTTTAAAAATGAAAATCTAATTTTTCAACAATGAAAAATCTAATCTTGACATAATGAAAAATCTAATTTTGACATTTGGAAAAATCTAATTTTTATATACAGATGAATATATACAAAAATCTAATCTTTATTACGATAAAAATCCAAACTTTTCACAGTAAAAATCCTAACCTTCTCAAGTTAATATACATATGAAAATCCCACCATCATACATTAAAAATCTCAACTTTCTTCATGACAAAAATAATCTCTTTTCATTGATAAAATATAATCTTTCCTATGAAAAAAAATATATAATCTTTCCTTTCTATAAAAATATAATCTTCACTTTCTATAAAAATATCACCTTTATATTCATAACAATCACGTCTTTACATTAATAAAAAAAAACAAAGCTTTATATAAAGAAAAACATAGCTTTATAAATTTTTTAGCTTTTTGTAAACAAAATTCATTTATATAAAAATTACCTTCCTATAACTATGTTTCATATATTTTTAAGGACTGAAATCAAAGTTAAATGCCATAAGAACTCACGTTTACAATGGAAGGAGGTGTTTCGCTGTGCTCCGAGTTCGTCGGAGGTAGGGGATTTCGCGGCGGCTCCGGCAGGGGGTGGCGGATCTGAGGTGATCTATGCTGGCGTCGGGTTGCAGGCTTGGGGTTTGTGGCTCGCATCGGCTTGGAGAAAAGGGGGAGATGGGGAGGCGGTGTCGGTAAGAGGAGGCGCTAGGCTGGAGAGTGAAGCAGGTGGCGGCGGCGCCGTCGTGAGGGAGGAGCGGCGGTAGCATTGGGAGCGAAGGGGTCTGGGTTAGGGATTGGGGATCGGGTTTGTTTTTTTTATATTTTATTTCTGAGATCGAGAATGACGGGGAGGGATAAGGAGGAAGGGAGGGGTTGACTTCGGGTATGAAAAGATAGGGGGTGTTTTATAATTTTATTATTTTATTTTTACCCAAAAAGTTACTTTTTAAATCGAACACCAAATCGATCCCAACGACTGTCGTCCCCAGCTAATTACCCCTATTTCAAACACAATTGGATATGTTATGAAGGTCAATTCGATCGTTACGATCAGTTTCCGTTCAAGTTATATTATAAATCAATGTATATTGAATTTGAACGCACATTTCAATTTACTGGGGTCACATACTAACTCTAAAAATTCCAGAAAAATTATTTCTGGCTTCGTATTGACGATACGGTCCTAACAAAACAAATTTCGTTGAATTCTGAGACCGTTTGAAAAATGGCCATTTTCTGGTCGATCGAAATTGACTGAAACTGTTAAAACACGTTTAACTTTGCCACGCTCACATATTGATTCAGAAAATTATGAATTTTGAAACCTAGCAATATTTTGACATCCCGGATCCAACAAAAGTGGTTTCGTCGAAAACAAAGGTCGTTTGCAAAATGTCCATTTTTAAGGGCCTGAATTCCATAGCGACTATTCAGAATTTTCAACTGGATATATCTTTTGATTCCCGCTATGAAATTTCGATTTTTCGGATTCGTTGGAAAGATGCTATCAATTAGATCCTATCATTTTTGGTTTCACTAAAATCCGGATTGTTTTGCACCCGGTACATTCAATTGATGTTTGAAATCGAATTATCGAACTACCGCGCCATTTTCAATTCTATTTACAAATATAAATAAATATTTATATTCTAACGACGGCGTGTATAAATATATACGTCGAATTATATTCAAAATAAATTTCTCGTCGATATTATTTAAAATAATCTATTTTAAATGTTCAAAATTCGTTAAAATTGCCAAAATAAAAAAGTTTAAACTGGCCCAGATTTTCGGGTTGTTACTATCTCCCCCACTTAAAACTTTTCGTCCCCGAAAAGGAACAAAGTCGAAAGTGGTTTGATCAATCAACTCTACGTTCGATCTGGCTTCCATTCTCCAACTTTTCAGTTTCTGAGAATTTTCAAAAATTTCAAAAATTTGGCTAACACCCTAAATTTTCGAAAAATTTCGCCATAACCTCCCCTGCAATGGGAGCATCGGGGAATTTCAAATAGCCTCCCCGGTCCTTCAGATCTCAAAAAGAAAAAGAAAAAGCCAAGCGGCTAGCCAATAGGCTCATAAAATCATCATCACCCAAACAAAACAGTAAATTATGTAGTAAACATGTACCTATTTGTCGGGCAAACAAATTTTATTCTCTGGCTCTAGCCTCCTTGCTATGACCTGTTCAATGTAAGCACATGTATATGCAAGAAAATGTGACCAATTTTCAATACAACTCACTATTTGATCAAATTGGCTATATGGTTAAAATTTTAATTAATCAAAACAGTAATCAAACAACACAACCATCAATCAATTAGTGAATTAGAGTTTCAAATTCATAATTTTGATACATATACAAAAATCATGTTTTTGATGCCAAATCACAACAATAGGCCTTATATAATTTTTGGTTCTCACACCAGTCAATAGGAAATATATAGATATTACACGTTCGTCACTCGAATATAAATTCTGATGATGATATATCAACCATCAGAATCACCCCCGGGTGACTAGAGTGTAACTCTATATCTATCCAATATATCAAAACTTCGAATACACGCTAGCTAGGCGCATACGCAAAACCTTTATATATTGGATTGTCCTAATCTATATATAATAAATAATCAAATACGAATAGTTGATTTTAAATTTTCAAACAAAATTGTTTTCATTTTTATTTTAAAAATTTACTCTTCACACTCGCTCTAGGATACTACTGATCCCATCTCTAACGAGTCATTCTCATTGGATATTACTAATCCAATATCTGATGAATTCTTTCGTATGGTTCTAATGTGCCTTGTTCTCTGAGCTTTGTAAACCAAAGCTCTGATACCAAATGTGACGGCAAGGAATCTCGCTCGGTCCGAACCAGTCGCTAAACCGACCCAGACCATTCGAAATGCCCTATCGTTTTGAGAACAAGACAAAATAGAACGTATACAAAAGAACATTTCATTGTATATCACAACAATGCATCAGATTACAAGAATATACAGAGTATAAATGAATATTACACAGAAATATCAGAGATTTAAATTACATTTAAATACATAGCAGGGAAAATAATACAATACACAACTAGAAGAGATATACGGATACAAAGCTTTCCAGATATCATTCCAGCTGTAAACCAGGATCCTGTGAATATAAATCTGCAAAACCAAAACTACTAGCTGCCCGTGTCAAAATAGGGGCACCCAGAGTTTAGGTTAAAACAATAAACTCCATGTCAGTCATGTGACTGGTGTGAGAACTAAAACAGTTATTAATCTTTATTTTAAATCATTAGGTAAATCAAGAGACCACGCCGTATAACACGGAACGGGTTTCCTCCCAAGAACACCAGTGCATATAAGTAAACAGCGCAATGCTTTTCTAAAAATGAAGCTATTATAAGACCCAGGTCCCATCACACAATGCAACGCAGCCGAGGATAGGGTTTTCCCTTATAATAGCCAAACATGCTTAGTACGTTTAAAACAAATCATTTGATACTACTATAAGTGCATAGTGTATAAAACAACTTCAAATCATAAGTATCAATCATAGGCGGCATGAATGCCCCATAACACTATGTCGCCATATATAAGTTTACAATCAAAACCGCAAGACGTCGTATTGGAAGTTGGGTTATCATTTATGGTATGAACCGAGGCTAGGGGCAAGATCCTCACCGATTCGAGACTGTCTAGTCCGAGCCTCAGGACCCAGACTCAGGTGGGCCCTTGGATCGTCAGGGTCGGTCCACCGATGTGGATTAAAATGCCTGAACATGCGTTTCCCCGCCCTTTGGGGCGTAAGCCTGGCCCGTTAGCCGACCAGAAGCATCGGCCGAAACCGATATCACGCGGCGCCTCGCTTTTCAGCAAGTAGTAATAAGCAACATCCACATGAGTCAAACTCGTCAGCCAGTTCAAGCACTGACGCAACTCCTAACTAGAAAGAAACGCATGTCCTCCCTGATGTCCGTCTCCCGTTTTTAGTTCATACCGGGTGTGATACTCGTGAATCAACGTTACATAAAGCTACGCCACAAAGGCCGTGCTTCGATCATCAACCACAAGACTTTGCTTTTCAACAGAAGCCTTGATCATTTGCCACTTAGGCATGCCACACAGGCAGTTCACTCCATGCGATTGATATTCATCAATATATAACCCCTGAGCTCGTACGTCTCAGAGAAGGGCGTTAAGCAAGAGGATAAATTCTCCGCTGCCAAACAGATATATATTTAATAGAGATCAATCACACGGACTAAAATCCAATGTCAGACACACCGTCCATTTACAAGTCCGTTCTGGGTCTGAACGAAACCGGAGGCACCTAGTACCCCGCATATCCATCGATCTCCAAGTACGTCTGGACGATCACCAACTGTTTCCATCTTCTTGGGTGTACAGCCCAATCAAGATCATCAGTAATTACCCAAACGACGTGAAGACCTCCGGTCTTCGACCCTCGTCTTCATCTTCGACTTATCGTCGTATCAGTTATTCAAAATGGGATGAACCCGGTCTTTCCGAATAACTCGCGTATATTTTAAATAATTGTTACACAAACACAACTTACGCCTCATTCCAATTCATCAGTCACTAACCGTAAATTAATCAAGAGAATAGTTCCCCAAATATTAACCCCGAAGGCCGAAACCAACATCAGATCAATATCCAGAAAACCATTCTGCTTGGCTAACCGACAGTTAGTTTCTAATTTTCACACTCATAGGGAAAGGTTCCCATTAATTTTATCCAAGATAAATTCCTTATATTTATTCTTTAATCTATCCTTCTGGATTTCGATTCAACTAGCCGGGATTAACGAAACTTACCGAAGTAATCATTTGTTTTAATTTCCCAGTCCCAACCTATTTATCCCATGAAGTAAAACTGGTAATACTTCATATCTAACACCACAGTGTTATCGGTAAATTCAATTACCATTTCACGTTCAAATCTAATTAAAGATTTAACTATCGCCTGGAGCAAAACTGGTGATACTCCATTCTCGATTATTTCAATCTAATTAAAGATTCATTAAAACTCCACTTAGTTTTAATCGTTAACTGGGTTAAAGAATCAGTGTCACTTAAAACACGATTCACGATAAACCCAAAATCACATTCCATTAATTATCGGGTTAAAGAACAAGTGTTGTTTAAAACACTGTTCACGATAAACCCAAAAATCAATACCAATTCAATTCCAATTAAATATCATTTAATTGGTACACTTCATTAAATCTAAATAAAAAGATTTAATCTTTCTCAACTGGGTTCAAGAACAGTGTTAGTGAAGACACCATTCACGACAAACCCAAATCACATTTGATATTCAATATAAGGCTCTGAATAGAAAATATATCGGCTTAGATTCAATATCAAATTCTACGATTAACAAATGTCGTATTGGAAATAACGATATAAATATATATCTTTCAAATTTCCATAACAACATCTGTATAATCACGAATTCCAACATCGAAATATTCCGAAGACAATTTCGATTCAAATCCACTCCAATGCAATCATTGGAAATTCTTGTTATTTTTAAAACCCTTTTCAAATTCAATTTATTTATTTAAAAATAAATAGAATTATAATTCTAGTTCAAAACTAGTTCATTTCGATAAAAATCTATTTTTATCTTTTCAAATATGGAGTTTTTCATCCCAATTCTTTCTAAATCATTTCTTATGATTTTACACAAATTATTACTATTTTTAATAATTTTATCAAGGCCCGTACAGTCGATTTCCATCAACGGTCATCGAACTGCACTTACAGCGACCTTTTTCGAATTTGATTTGGACGTATCTCCAAATCCAACCGTTGGATTTCAAATTTCTAACATTCGCTAGAAAGCTCTTTTCGATACGAACCCAACGGTTCCGGTTTTAGGAGAATCCGACGGTCGGATCTCCCGTTTTGTCCGTTTGAAATAAATGGTCGAAATTCACGAACTGCCGCGGCGCTGCGCGTTCTATTCAGGCCATTATATTATATATATAGTATATATTTCGTCGATTTCTATTTAAAACGAATTATATAAATAGTTTTAAACTTCGTTTCAAAAGCAATTTCAACTTCCATTTCAATTCAAATCAAAATTGAATTCTTCTTTATAAATTCGTTTTAAAATTCATTTCTATTCAATTCAAATTTCAATTTGAATTCATTTTCAATTCATTTCGAAATCGTTTTCAATTCAATTCATTTCGAAATCGTTTTCAATTCAATTCATTTCGAAATCGTTTTCAATTCAATTCATTTCAAAATGAATAAAATCGATATAAATATCGTTCACGTCAAAATGGCGTCAATCTAATCAACACGGCTTCATAAATTTCTATTTCAAATATTTCTTTTTCAAAATAGTTGTTATTATCCAATATATTTCGTTCAACACATGACCAATCTCAATGGATGAGTACTGTCAACACATGAACCTTTATTTTATATTGATAAAGATGTAAATTTTATTACTAAAATATTTCGTTCAACACATGACCAATCTCAAGGGATGAGTACTGTCAACACATGAACCTTTATTTTATATTGATAAAGATGTAAATTTTATTACTAAAATATTTCGTTCAACACATGACCAATCTCAAGGGATGAGTACTGTCAACACATGAACCTTTATTTTATATTGATAAAGATGTAAATTTTATTACTAAAATATTTCGTTCAACACATGAGCAATCTCAAGGGATGAGTACTGTCAACACATGAACCTTTATTTTATATTATTCTTTATTTTCTAAATTGGAATGAGGCCCAATCAATTACCATATAAAATTAATTATATGGATTTTCATACAACACATGTATATAATAGCATTGAAAATAATCAACCATCAACCAAAGTGCACTACACTGTATAAGCATCAAATATAGATATTCAACGCTTATAACAGCCTGTCAATCAATCGATCGACATATTTAATCAATCAGGATGAGTGAACTTCAAATTTCATCCCAACACCCGTGTGGGGTTTCAAACAATCAAACACAGATTTTATTTGTGCAGTTGGGCGATGTGTAAAATTTATCGACCCAATCAAAGTCCTTCAAATAGGTGTACATAAACAAACCGTCCGGTTTGTAAATGAATATTTTACTTTATTCACTTCCACGTTAAAAATTATATTTTTAACGATAAAATATTTTATTTCAACACATGAATTCCTATTCAGTTCATTCTTTAAATAAAATGATATTTTTATTTTTCTAACTTATTTTAGAAAATTTCGGCGGCATAACGGCACGATACTAGAAACGGGACAAGGCCTAGCCTTATCCCCGGTCTAGTGAAGGCCCACGCCATTCACACATCAATCAAATCAATTTCATTTCACCAAACAATTCAATTTCAAATCAAATCATCTAACTAATCTATGCAACCAAACAAACAAGTCCATGGTCTGTGGACGATTGTGTCAGGTGCTACTAAGCACCGTCTGCATCCTAATATATATATATATATAAATAGAAATGAAATTGAAAGGTGAGAAATTCTCACAGATAGCTATCCAATCATCTTGACTCTTCTTTGATAGAAATCTTCATCGTTATCGCATCTTCGTTATCTTCGTTGCCCGTAACCACTACATATGTAAAAATCATATGTTTACTTCGATGTTCAATATATAAAAATCACATTTTTACTTCGATGTTCAATATATAAAAATCACATTTTTACTTCGATGTTCAATATATAAAAATCACATTTTTACTTCGATGTTCAATATATAAAAATCACATTTTTACTTCGATGTTCAATATATAAAAATCGAATTTTTAATTCGCTAATGAATATATAGGAATCGAATTTTTACTTCGCTAATGAATATATAAAAATAGAATTTTTATCGCTAATGAATATATAAAAATAGAATTTTTATCGCTACTGAATATATAAAAATAGAATTTTTATCGCTACTGAATATATAAAAATAGAATTTTTATCGCTACTTTAAAAATGAAAATCTAATTTTTCAACAATGAAAAATCTAATCTTGACATAATGAAAAATCTAATTTTGACATTTGGAAAAATCTAATTTTTATATACAGATGAATATATACAAAAATCTAATCTTTATTACGATAAAAATCCAAACTTTTCACAGTAAAAATCCTAACCTTCTCAAGTTAATATACATATGAAAATCCCACCATCATACATTAAAAATCTCAACTTTCTTCATGACAAAAATAATCTCTTTTCATTGATAAAATATAATCTTTCCTATGAAAAAAAATATATAATCTTTCCTTTCTATAAAAATATAATCTTCACTTTCTATAAAAATATCACCTTTATATTCATAACAATCACGTCTTTACATTAATAAAAAAAAACAAAGCTTTATATAAAGAAAAACATAGCTTTATAAATTTTTTAGCTTTTTGTAAACAAAATTCATTTATATAAAAATTACCTTCCTATAACTATGTTTCATATATTTTTAAGGACTGAAATCAAAGTTAAATGCCATAAGAACTCACGTTTACAATGGAAGGAGGTGTTTCGCTGTGCTCCGAGTTCGTCGGAGGTAGGGGATTTCGCGGCGGCTCCGGCAGGGGGTGGCGGATCTGAGGTGATCTATGCTGGCGTCGGGTTGCGGGCTTGGGGTTTGTGGCTCGCATCGGCTTGGAGAAAAGGGGGAGATGGGGAGGCGGTGTCGGTAAGAGGAGGCGCTAGGCTGGAGAGTGAAGCAGGTGGCGGCGGCGCCGTCGTGAGGGAGGAGCGACGGTAGCATTGGGAGCGAAGGGGTCTGGGTTAGGGATTGGGGATCGGGTTTGTTTTTTTTATATTTTATTTCTGAGATCGAGAATGACGGGGAGGGATAAGGAGGAAGGGAGGGGTTGACTTCGGGTATGAAAAGATAGGGGGTGTTTTATAATTTTATTATTTTATTTTTACCCAAAAAGTTACTTTTTAAATCGAACACCAAATCGATCCCGATGACTGTCATCCCCAGCTAATTACCCCTATTTCAAACACAATTGGATATGTTATGAAGGTCAATTCGATCGTTACGATCAGTTTCCGTTCAAGTTATATTATAAATCAATGTATATTGAATTTGAACGCACATTTCAATTTACTGGGGTCACATACTAACTCTAAAAATTCCAGAAAAATTATTTCTGGCTTCGTATTGACGATACGGTCCTAACAAAACAAATTTCGTTGAATTCTGAGACCGTTTGAAAAATGGCCATTTTCTGGTCGATCGAAATTGACTGAAACTGTTAAAACACGTTTAACTTTGCCACGCTCACATATTGATTCAGAAAATTATGAATTTTGAAACCTAGCAATATTTTGACATCCCGGATCCAACAAAAGTGGTTTCGTCGAAAACAAAGGTCGTTTGCAAAATGTCCATTTTTAAGGGCCTGAATTCCATAGCGACTATTCAGAATTTTCAACTGGACATATCTTTTGATTCCCACTATGAAATTTCGATTTTTCGGATTCGTTGGAAAGATGCTATCAATTAGATCCTATCATTTTTGGTTTCACTAAAATCCGGATTGTTTTGCACCCGGTACATTCAATTGAAGTTTGAAATCGAATTATCGAACTACCACGCCATTTTCAATTCTATTTATAAATATAAATAAATATTTATATTCTAACGACGACGTGTATAAATATATACGTCGAATTATATTCAAAATAAATTTCTCGTCGATATTATTTAAAATAATCTATTTTAAATGTTCAAAATTCGTTAAAATTGCCAAAATAAAAAATTTTAAACTGGCCCAGATTTTCGGGTTGTTACAGGATTTTGGGGTTGTTGTGAAGGGGTTGGCGCGCCTGAGCGTCGGCGGTGGGCGGAGGAGGTGGCATGGGCGGCGTGGGGTGGTTCAGGCGGGTGTAGCGGTCTTGGGGAGGTCGTTGTGGGTCTTCACGTCGAGGTGGGGGGGCTGAAATCGAAGGGGAGAAGAAGAGGGAGAGAGCGCCTGAGAGAGGGAGGCGGTGGTGTGCCTGCCACCAGCGGTGGCGGCGGTGATAGCCACCCATGCGATCGCCGATCGCGATCAGCCCCCTTTTTTTTGATTTGGTCAACGCTTCTGAAAGAAGGAGGGAGGGAGGAGTGTAGTTATATATAAATAAATATATATTTTATTATTAAATTTTCTAAAAAGAAACTTTTATTTTCAACCTCGAAACGAGACCCACCGCCTGTAGTCCCTAGCTTTTTACCCCCATTCCGAACACAATGGGATATGTATCATAGGCTGATTCGATCGTTTCGATCAGTTTTCGTCAAAATCAACATATAACTCTATATATTGAATTTGATCGCGCATTTCAATTTACTGGGATCACACACTAACTCTATAAATTCCCGAAAAATATTTTCTAAATTGGTATTGACGATACGGTCCTAACAAAACTTGTTTCGTCGAATTCTGAGACCGTTTGAAAAATGGCCATCTTCCAGTCGATTAAAATCAACTAAAACTGGTCAAACGCGTTTTTCTTTGCCATGCTCACATATTGATTCGAAAAATTATGAAATTTGGAATCTAGCAATAATTTGACATCACGGATCCAACAAAAGTGGTTTCGTCGAAACCCGAGGTCGTTTGCAAAATTGCTTTTTTAAGGGCCTGAATTCCATAGCGACTATTCAGAATTTTCAACTGGACATATCTTTTAACCCCCGCTATGAAATTTCGATTTTTCGGATTCCTTGGAAAGATATTATCAAATAGATTCTAATATTTTTGGTTTCACTAAAATCCGGTTTATTTTGCACCCGGTATGTTCAATTGAAATTTGAAATCGAATTATCGAACTACCGCGCCATTTTCAATTCCTTTTGTAATTTAAATAAATATTTATATTCTAACGACGATTCAAATAAATATATACGTTCTAATTCTATTCAAAATAAATTTCTCATCGGTATTATTTAAAATAATTCATTTTAAATGTTCAAAATTCACTAAAATTGCCAAAATAAAAATTTTAAATTGGCTCGCATTTTCCGGGTTGTTACAATCTCCCCCACCTAAAACTTTTCGTCCCCGAAAAGGAACGAAGCCGAAAATTGTTTAACAAATCAACTCAACTTCCATTGTTTTCTTTACGGCTTAAGTCCTTCAACTTCTCAGTTTCTAATAACTTTTCAAGTTTTCCAAAAATTTGGCAAACACCCTAAATTTTCGAAAAAAATCGCCATAACCTCCCCTGCACCGGGAGCACCGGGAAAATCTCGAAATTGCCATATAGGCCCTCTGATCTCAAAAAGAAAAAGAAAAAGCCAAGCGGCTAGCCAATCGGCTCATAAAATCATCATCACCTAAACAAAACAGTAAATTATGGTAAATATGTACCTATTTGTCAGGCAAACAAATTTTATTTTTCTGCTCTAGCCTCCTTGTTATGACTTATTCACACATATATATGTACATGCATGCAATTGCAAATAATTTTCGATACAATTCAACATTTGATACAATTAGGCATAATGGCTCAAAATTATCAAACAAATAAACAAACAACACAAACATCAATCAAATAGTGAATTAACGTTTCAAATTCATAATTTTGATACATATACAGAAAATCATGTTTTGATGCCAAATCGCAACAATAAATCTATCTATATAAGTTTTGGTTCTCACACCAGTCTAATGGAAATATATAGATGTCACACCTTCGAAACACGAACATAAGTTATGATGATGATCGATCAATCATCAGAACCATCTCCGGGTGTCTAGAATGTGATTCTATATCTGTCCAGTATATTAAAACTTCGAATATACGTTCATGACGCGTATATGCAAAATCTTTATATATTGGATTATCCAAATTCAATATAAATAAATATTCAAATATGTATAAAAGGGTTTAAATTTTAAAACAAAATTTGTTTTCTTTTTAAAAAATATACTCTTCACACTCGCTCTAGGATACTACTGATCCCATCTCTATCGAGTCATTCTAATTGGATATAACTAATCCAATATTTGATGAATTTTTCGTATGGTTCTATTGTGCCTTGTTCTCGAGCTCTGTAAACCAAAGCTCTGATACCAACTGTGATAGCCCGTAACTTCCCCGGTAAGGAAAGCCCGGATTACCTTGAGAACACGACAAAATGGAACGCAGACGGAAGAACATCTCATTGTTTATTACAACAATTCCATCAGATTACAAGAATATACAGAGTATAGATTAATATTATACATTCGACAAATATCAGAGACTACAATAAATTACATAGGAGCGGAAAATAATACAAAGCACAACTGAAAGTAATACACGGATAAAGAGCTTTCCGAGCATCGTTCCAGCTGTAAATCAGGATCCTGTGAATATAAATCTGCAAAACCAAAACTACTAGTTGCTCGTGTCAAAAATAGGGGCACCCAGAGTTTAGGTTAAAACAATAAACTCCAGGTCAGTCATGTGACTGGTGTGAGAACTAAAACAGATATTAGTCTTTATTTTAAAAGATAGTAATTCAAGGGACCACGCCGTATAACACGGAACGGGTTTCCTCCCAAGAATACTAGTGCATAGAATAAACAACGCAATGCTTTTTGGAAAAATGAAGCTATTATAAGACCCAGGTCCCATCACACAATGCAACGCAAGCCGGAGGATAGGGTTTTCCCTTATAATAGCCAAACATGCTTGGTACGTTTAAAACAAATCATTTGATACTATTATAAGTGTATAGTGTCAAAACAATTCAAATCATAAATATCAATCATAGGTGGCATGGGTACCATCTATCATGTCGCTATACTAGTTCTGCATTTAAAACCGCAATATCACGTATTGGGAATTGGATTTCCGTCATGAGTCGAGGCAAGGGGCAAGCTCCTCTCCGATTCGAGACACTCTAGCAAATGTCCCAGGACCCCACTATGATCCTTGGATCTTCAGGGCCGGTCTTCACCTAACTTTGGAGGATTAGTTATTCCTGAGCACACGTTTCCCGGTCCTTACAGACCTATATCCGAGGCGCCTCGCATTCCAACAACCACACAGGTGAAAAGTATATAAATGTCAGGGCTGGTAGGTCACTGACACCACCCTAGCTAGAAAGAAACGTCGTGCTCTCCCTGCAGTCACTATCCCGTTTTGACTCATAATGAGGTGTGAGGCTCGCGAATTCACGTTATACACAAAGCTGCGCCACACAAGCCGTGCTTTGATCATCAACCACAAGACTTTGCTTTTCAACAGAAGCCTTGATCAATTGCCACTTACGCGTGCCACACTGGCAATTCACTCCATGCGACTGATGTCCATCGATATACAACCCCTGAGCTCGTACGTCTCAGAGAAGGGCGTTAAGCAAGAGAGTACTTTTTCCGCCGCCAAACTGATGTATATTTAATAGAGATCAATAAACATAGAATAAAATCCAATGTCAGACACACAATCCATTTACAAGTTCGTTCTGGGTCTGAACGAAGCCGGAGGCACTTTCCTCGCATACCCATCGATCTCCAAGTACGTCTGAACGATCACCAACTGTTTCTCTCCTCTTGGGTGTACGGCCCAATTCGGGATCATCAGCAATCACCCAAACGATGTGAAGACTTCCGGTCTTCAACCACCATCTTCATCTTCGACTCAACGTCGAATCAGTTATTCAGAATGGGATAAACCCGGTCTTTCTGAATAACACGCGTATATAATAAACACGTGTTACACAAATACAACATACGCCTCATTCCAATTCAGAATATTCTTTTATTCACAAAATCACATTCTTAGGGAAAGGTTCCCATTAATTTTATCAAAGATAAATTCTTCTAAATTTATTCTTTAATCTTCCTTTGGATATCATTTCAAACCAAATTATGGTTTTCCAAACTAGTCGGGATTAGCGAACCACACCGAAGTAATTATTTATTTTATTTCCCAATCCCAACCTATTCATCCCGTGGAGCAAAACTGGTAATACTCCATATCTAACACCACGGTGTTATCGGTAAAATTAATTAACATTTCACGTTCAAATCTAATTAAAGATTTAACTATCGCTTTGGAGCAAAACTGGTGATACTCCATTCTCGATCCCTTTTCAGATTTGATAATTTAAATTATCAATTCGCTTTTCAATCTAATTAAAGATTCATTAAAACTCCACTTAGTTTTAATCTTCTCAAAAATCAATAACCTGTCTTTAACTGCGTTAAAGAACCAACGTCACCAAAAACACAATTCACGACAAACCCAAATCACTTTTGATATTAAATACAAGGCTCTGAATAGAAAATATACCGGCTTATATTCAATATCAGATTCTGAAACCAACAAATATCGTATTGGAAATAACGATATAAATATATCTTTCAAATTCCCATAACCATATCTGTATAATCACGGAATCCAATATCGAAATATTCCAAAGACAATTTCGATTCAGATCCATTTCCACTTTATATATATTGGAAATTCTGGTTATTTTCAAAACCAATTCAAATTCAATTTGTTCATTTCAAAAATAAACTGATTTTAATTCTAATTCAAAATTAGTTCATTTCAATAAAAATATATTTTTATCTTTTCAAATTTGGGGTTTTTCACCCCAGTTATTTTCAGTTTATATATTATGATTTTACACTAATTATTGATATTTTCTACAATTTTATCAAGGCCCGTAAAGTCGATTTCCATCAACGGCCATCGAACTGCACTTACAACAACCTTTTCCAAATTTTATTTGGACATAATTCCAAATACAACCGTTAGATTTCAAAATTCTAATATTCATTGGAAAGCCCTTTTCGATACGAACCCAACGGTTCCGGTTTTAGGAGAATCCGACGGTCGGATCTCCCGCAACGTCAATTCGAAGTAAATGGTTGAAATTCACGAACTGCCGCGGCGCAGCGCGTTCTATTCAGGCCATTTAATATATATAATATATATATTATATATATTTCATCCATTTCCTTTTAAAACGTATTTTATAAATCGTTTTAAATACGTTTTCAAAACCATTTCAACTCTATATTCAATTTCAAATCAAAATTGAATATTTCATAACATTACTATATAAATGATAATATTTTCAAAACGTTATATTTTGAAATCACTACCTTTTCTATATTCATTATGAAAACGACTATAATCGATATAAATATCGTTCACGTCAAAATAGCGCAACTCTAATCAACACGGCTTTATATATTTCAATAAATTCGTTATTCTATTCAACAAATGAATATTCATTCTATTCAACACAAGAATCTATATTTCCTTCAACACATGACTAATCTCAACACATGAGTACTGTCAACACACGACTATTTTTGTTATGTAATATATTTTATAAAATTATGGTATCTATCGTTTGATTTTTAATCAGACTCCAATTGTAAAGTGGTTTCTAATCCTAAATATGATAAAGATGTAAATTTTATTGTTAAAATATTTTACTCAACACATGAATAGTTTCAACACATAAATATTCTCAACACATGAGCATTTTTATATTCAACACATGAATTTTCTTTTATAATATTCATTATTTCCCCGATTGGAATGAGGCCCAATCAATTACCATATAACGTTAATTATATGGATTCCATACAACACATGTATATAAATAGCAATGATAAATAATCAACAATCATCCAAAGTGCACCACACAACTACATAAGCATCAAATATAAATAATCAACGCTTACACAGTTTGTCGACCAATCGATCGACATACAATTAAATAATTGGAATTAGTGTACGCCATATATCACCCCAACACCCGTGTGGGGTTTCCAATCAACAAACACAGATGTTTATTTGTGCAGTTGGGCGATGTGTAAAATTTATCATCCTAATCAATATAAATCAAATCAGTGTATATAAACAAATCGGTCGATTTGTTTATAAATATTCATTTATTCACATTCACGTTAAAAATTTTATTTTCAACGATAATTAATTTATTTCAACAAATTAATCTATATTATCGATTTCACATCAACATCACAAACAAATTTCACAACACATCAAACAAGCATACAAGCCGTCCATGGTCTGTGGACGACGGGTGTCGGGTGCTACTAAGCACCGTCTGCATCCTAGTATATATATTTATAACTAGAAAAGAAGATTTAAAGTGAGAAGTTCTCACCAAAGCTATCCCAACTCCACGACACTTCATATGTAGAAGATCTTGCCGTTCCCTCCTATTTGTCACTTTCATTGCCCGTAGCCACTACATATATAAAAATCACATTTTTATATTCTTTCTATGTATATAAAAATTCTATTTTTACACCGCTACTATATAGATAAAAATTCTATTTTTACATCGCTACTACATATATAAAAATTCTATTTTTACACCGCTACTACATAGATAAAAATTCTATTTTTACATCAATACTATATAGATAAAAATTCTATTTTTACATCGCTACTATATAGATAAAAATTCTATTTTTACATCGCTACTATATAGATAAAAATTCTATTTTTACACCGCTACTATATAGATAAAAATTCTATTTTATAACGGTATTCAAATAATAAAGGTTATATTTTTATCATGCTATTCTCTATATAAAGATTTCGCCTTTTCAAATATAAAGATTTCGCCTTTTCAAATATAAAGATTTCGCCTTTTCAAATATAAAGATTTCGCCTTTTAAAACGCCCTCTTCTATACAAAAATTCGATCTTTCACTATATAAAAATATCGTCTTCCTCTTCATAAAAATATCGTTTTTTTCTTTGATAAAAACATCGCCTTCCCTTGAGTTTAAAAATCAAAGCTTTGTTCAATAAAAATTATAGCTTTACTTACTTAAAAATCTAATTTTTATCCTACAACAAAAATCAGTTTTTATATGAATTAAAAATAAATGAAGAATTCACCTTTGTTCTTCAGCGAAGAGGGGGGGTTTCAAGAGGATTTTGGGGTTGTTGTGAAGGGGTAGGCGCGCTTGAGCGTCGGCGGTGGGCGGAGGAGGTGGCATGGGCGGCGTGGGGTGGTTCAGGCGGGTGTAGCGGTCTTGGGGAGGTCGCTGTGGGTCTTCACGTCGAGGGGGGGCTGAAATCGAAGGCGAGAAGAAGAGGGAGAGAGCGCGTGAGAGAGGGAGGCGGTGGTGCACCTGCCACCAGCGGTGGCGGCGGCGATAGCCCCCCTGCGATCGCCGATCGCGATCAGCCCCCCTTTTTTTTGATTTGGTCAACGCTTCTGAAAGAAGGAGGGAGGGAGGAGTGTAGTTATATATAAACAAATATATATTTTATTATTAAATTTTCTAAAAAGTAACTTTTATTTTCAACCTCGAAACGAGACCCACCTCCTGTCGTCCCTAGCTTTTTACCCCCATTCCGAACACAATGGGATATGTATCATAGGCTGATTCGATCGTTTCGATCAGTTTTCGTCAAAATCAACATATAACTCTATATATTGAATTTGAACGCGCATTTCAATTTACTGGGATCATACACTAACTCTAAAAATTTCCGAAAAATATTTTCTAACTTCGTACTGACGATACGGTCCTAACAAAACTTGTTTTGTCAAATTCTGAGACCGTTTGAAAAATGACCATTTTCCAGTCGATTAAAATCAACTAAAACTAGTCAAACGCGTTTTTCTTTGCCATGCTCACATATTGATTCGAAAAATTATGAAATTTGGAATCTAGTAATAATTTGACATCACGGATCCAACAAAAGTGGTTTCGTCGAAATCCGAGGTCGTTTGCAAAATTGCTATTTTTAAGGGCCTGAATTCCATAGCGACTATTCAGAATTTTCAACTGGACATATCTTTTAACCCCCGCTATGAAATTTCGATTTTTCGGATTCCTTGGAAAGATATTATCAAATAGATTCTAATATTTTTGGTTTCACTAAAATCCGGTTTATTTTGCACCCGGTATGTCCAATTGAAATTTGAAATCGAATTATCGAACTACCGCGCCATTTTCAATTCCTTTTGTAATTTAAAATAAATATTTATATTCTAATGACGATTCAAATAAATATATACGTTCTAATTCTATTCAAAATAAATTTCTCGTCGATATTATTTAAAATAATTCATTTTAAATGTTCAAAATTCACTAAAATTGCCAAAATAAAAATTTTAAATTGGTTCGCATTTTCCGGGTTGTTACAATCTCCCCCACTTAAAACTTTTCGTCCCCGAAAAGGAACGAAGCCGAAAGTTGTTTAACAAATCAACTTAACTTCCATTGTTTTCTTTACGGCTTAAGTTCTTCAACTTTTCAGTTTCTAAGAACTTTTCAAGTTTTTCAAAAATTTGGCTAACACCCAAAATTTTCGAAAAAATTCGCCATAACCTCCCCTGCACCGGGAGCACCGGGAAAATCCCGAAATTGCCATATAAGCCCTCTGATCTCAAAAAGAAAAAGAAAAAGCCAATCGGCTCATAAAATCATCATCACCCAAACAAAACAGTAAATTATGGTAAATATGTACCTATTTGTCGGGCAAACAAATTTTATTCTTCTGCTCTAGCCTCCTTGCTGTGACCTGTTCACACATATATATGTACATGCATGTAATTGCAAATAATTTTCGATACAATTCAACATTTGATACAATTAGGCATAATGGATCAAAATTATCAAACAAATAAACAAACAACACAAACATCAATCAATTAGTGAATTAACGTTTCAAATTCATAATTTTGATACATATACAAAAAATCATGTTTTGATGCCAAATCGCAACAATAAATTTGTCTATAAAAGTTTTGGTTCTCACACCCGTCTAATGGAAATATATAGATATCACACCTTCGAAACACGAACATAAGTTATGATGATGATCGATCAATCATCAGAAACATCTCCGGGTGTCTAGAATGTGATTCCATATCTATCCAGTATATTAAAACTTCGAATATACGTTCGTGACGCATATATGCAAAATCTTTATATATTGGATTGTCCAAATTCAATATAAATAAATATTCAAATATGTATAAAAGGGTTTAAATTTCAAAACAAAATTTGTTTTCTTTTTAAAAAATATACTCTTCACACTCGCTCTTGGATACTACTGATCTCATCTCTAACGAGTCATTCTAATTGGATATAACTAATCCAATATCTGATGAACTCTTTCGCATGGTTCTAATGTGCCTTGTTCTCGAGCTCTGTAAACCAAAGCTCTGATACCAACTGTGATAGCCCGTAACTTTCCCGGTAAGGAAAGCCCGGATTACCTTGAGAACACGACAAAATGGAACGCAGACGGAAGAACATCTCATTGTTTATTACAACTATTCCATCGGATTACAAGAATATACAGAGTATAGATTAATATTATACATTCGACAAATATCAGAGACTACAATAAATTACATAGCAGCGGAAAATAATACAAAGCACAACTGAAAGTAATACACGAATACAGAGCTTTCCGAGCATCATTCCAGCTGTAAATCAGGATCCTGTGAATATAAATCTGCAAAACCAAAACTACTGGCTGCCTGTGTCGAAAATAGGGGCACCCAGAGTTTAGGTTAAAACAATAAACTCCAGGTCAGTTATGTAACTGGTGTGAGAACTAAAACAGTTATTAATCTTTATTTTAAAAGAGTAATTCAAGGGACCACGCCGTATAACACGAAACGGGTTTCCTCCCAAGAATACTAGTGCATAGAATAAACAACGCAATGCTTTTTGGAAAAATGAAGCTATTATAAGACCTAAGTCCCATCACACAATGCAACGCAAGCCGGAGGATAGGGTTTTCCCTTATAATAGCCAAACATGCTTGGTACGTTTAAAACAAATCATTTGATACTATTATAAGTGTATAGTGTCAAAACAATTCAAATCATAAATATCAATCATAAGCGGCATGGGTACCATCTATCATGTCGCCATACTAGTTCTACAATTAAAACCGCAATATCACGTATTGGGAATTGGATTTCCGTCATGAGTTGAGGCAAGGGGCAAGCTCCTCTCCGATTCGAGACACTCTAGCAAATGTCCCAGGATCCCACTATGATCCTTGGATCTTCAAGGCCGGTCTTCACCTAACCTTGGAGGATTAGTTATTCCTGAGCACACGTTTCCCGATCCTTACAGACCTATATCCGAGGCGCCTCGCATTCCAACAACCACACAGGTGAAAAGTATATAAATGTCAGGGCTGGTACGTCACTGACACCACCCTAGCTAGAAAGAAACGTCGTGCTCTCCCTGCAGTCACTATCCTGTTTTGACTCATACTGAGGTGTGAGGCACGCGAATTCACGTTATACACAAAGCTGCGCCACACAAGCCGTGCTTTGATCATCAACCACAAGACTTTGCTTTTCAACAGAAGCCTTGATCAATTGCCACTTACGCGTACGCCACACTGGCAATTCACTCCATGCGACTGATGTCCATCGATATACAACCCCTGAGCTCGTACGTCTCAGAGAAGGGCGTTAAGCAAGAGAGTACTTTCTCCGCCGCCAAACAGATGTATATTTAACAGAGATCAATAAACACAGAATAAAATCCAATGTCAAACACACAATCCATTTACAAGTTCGTTCTGGGTCTGAACTAAACTGGAGGCACTTTCCTCGCATATCCATCGATCTCCAAGTACGTCTGAACGATCACCAACTGTTTCTCTCCTCTTGGGTGTACGGCCCAATCGAGATCATCAGCAATCACCCAAACGATGTGAAGACTTCCGGTCTTCAACCACCGTCTTCATCTTCGACTCAACGTCGAATCAGTTATTCAGAATGGGATAAACCCGGGCTTTTTGAATAACCCGCGTATATAATAAACACGTGTTACACAAACACAACATACGCCTCATTCCAATTCAGAATATTCTTTTATTCACAAAATCACATTCTTAGGGAAAGGTTCCCATTAATTTTATCAAAGATAAATTCTTCTAAATTTGTTCTTTAATCTTCCTTTGGATATCATTTCAAACCAAATTATGGTTTTCCAAACTAGTCGGGATTAGCGAACCACACCGAAGTAATTATTTATTTTATTTCCCAATCCCAACCTATTCATCCCATGGAGCAAAACTGGTAATACTCCATATCTAACACCACGGTGTTATCGGTAAAATTAATTACCATTTCACGTTCAAATCTAACTAAAGATTTAACTATCGCTTTGGAGCAAAACTGGTGATACTCCATTCTCGATCCCTTTTCAGATTTGATAATTTAAATTATCAATTCGCTTTTCAATCTAATTTAAGATTCATTAAAACTCCACTTAATTTTAATCTTCTCAAAAATCAATAACCTGTCTTTAACTGGGTTAAAGAACCAATGTCACCTAAAACACGATTCACGACAAACCCAAATCACTTTTGATATTAAATACAAGGCTCTGAATAGAAAATAAACCGGCTTATATTCAATATCAGATTCTGAAACCAACAAATATCGTATTGGAAATAACGATATAAATATATCTTTCAAATTCCCATAACCGTATCTGTATAATCACGGAATCTAATACCGAAATATTCCAAAGACTATTTCGATTCAGATCCATTTCCACTTTATATATATTGGAAATTCTGGTTATTTTCAAAACCAATTCAAATTCAATTTATTCATTTAAAAAATAAATTGATTTTAATTCTAGTTCAAAACTAGTTCATTTCGATAAAAATATTTTTTTATCTTTTCAAATATGGGGTTTTTCACCCCAGTTCTTTCCAGTTCATATATTATGATTTTACACTAATTATTGATATTTTTAATAATTTTATCAAGGCACGTACAGTCGATTTCCATCAACGGCCATCAAACTGCACTTACAGCAACCTTTTCCAAATTTGATTTGGACATAATTCCAAATCCAACCGTTAGATTTCAAATTTCTAATATTCATTGGAAAGCTCTTTTCGATACGAACCCAACAGTTCCGGTTTTAGGAGAATCCGACGGTCGGATCTCCCGCAACGTCAATTCGAAGTCAATGGTCGAAATTCACGAACTGCCGCGCTGCGGCGCGCTCTATTCAAGCCATTTAATATATATAATATATATTTCATCAATTTCCTTTTAAAACGTATTTTATAAATCGTTTTAAATTCGTTTTCAAAACCATTTCAACTCTATATTCAATTTCAAATCAGAATTGAATATTTCATATCATTACTACATAAATGATAATATTTTCAAAACGTTATATTTTTAAATCACTACCTTTTCTATATTCATTATGAAAACGACTATAATCGATATAAATATCGTTCACGTCAAAATAGCGCAACTCTAATCAACACGGCTTTATATATTTCAATAAATTCGTTATTCTATTCAACAAATGAATATTCATTCTATTTAACACATGAATCTATATTTCCTTCAACACATGACTAATCTCAACACAAGAGTACTGTCAACACACGACTATTTTTGTTATGTAATATATTTTATAAAATTATGGTATCTATTGTTTGATTTTTAATCAGACTCCAACCGTAAAGTAGTTTCTAATCCTAAATATGATAAAGATGTAAATTTTATTGTTAAAATATTTTACTCAACACATGAATAGTTTCAACACATAAGTATTCTCAACACATGAGCATTTTTATATTCAAGACATGAATTTTCTTTTATAATATTCATTATTTTCCCGATTGGAATGAGGCCCAATCAATTACCATATAACGTTAATTATATGGATTCCATACAACACATGTATATAAATAGCAACGATAAATAATCAACAATCATCCAAAGTGCACCACACAACTACATAAGCATCAAATATAAATAATCAACGCTTACACAGTCTGTCGACCAATCGATCGACATACAATTAAATAATTGGGATTAGTGTTCGCCATATATCATCCCAACACCAATGTGGGGTTTCAAATCAACAAACACAGATTTTTATTTGTGCAGTTGGGCGATGTGTAAAATTTATCATCCCAATCAATATAAATCAAATCAGTGTATATAAACAAATCGGTCGATTGTTTATAAATATTCATTTATTCACACTCACGTTAAAAATTATATTTTCAACGATAATTAATTTATTTCAACAAATTAATCTATATTATCGATTTCACATCAACATCACAAACAAATTTCACAACACATCAAACAAGCATACAAGCCGTCCATGGTCTGTGGATGACGGGTGCCGGGTGCTACTAAGCACCGTCTGCATCCTAGTATACATATTTATAACTAGAAAAGAAGATTTAAAGTGAGAAGTTCTCACCAAAGCTATCCCAACTCCACGACACTTCTTATGTAGAAGATCTTGTCGTTCCCGCCTATTTGTCACTTTCGTTGCCCGTAGCCACTACATATATAAAAATCACAATTTTATATTCTTGCTATGTATATAAAAATTCTATTTTTACACCGCTACTATATAGATAAAAATTCTATTTTTACATCGCTACTACATAGATAAAAATTCTATTTTTACACCGCTACTACATAGATAAAAATTCTATTTTTACATCAATACTATATAGATAAAAATTCTATTTTTACATCGCTACTATATAGATAAAAATTCTATTTTTACATCGCTACTATATAGATAAAAATTCTATTTTTACACCGCTACTATATAGATAAAAATTATATTTTTATAACAGTGTTCAAATAATAAAGGTTATATTTTTATCATGCTATTCTCTATATAAAGATTTCCCCTTTTTAAATATAAAGATTTCGCCTTTTCAAATATAAAGATATCGCCTTTTCAAATATAAAGATTTCGCCTTTTCAAATATAAAGATTTCGCCTTTTCAAATATAAAGATTTCGCCTTTTAAAACGCCCTCTTCTATACAAAAATTCGATCTTTCACTATATAAAAATATCGTCTTCCTCTTCATAAAAATATCATTTTTTTTCTTTGATAAAAACATCGCCTTCCCTTGAGTTTAAAAATCAAAGCTTTGTTCAATAAAAATTATAGCTTTACTTACTTAAAAATCTAATTTTTATCCTACAACAAAAATTAGTTTTTATATGAATTAAAAATAAATAAATAATTCACCTTTGTTCTTTAGCGAAGAGGGGGGGTTTCAAGAGGATTTTGGGGCTGTTGTGAAGGGGTAGGCGCGCCTGAGCGTCGGCGGTGGGCGGAGGAGGTGGCATGGGCGGCGTGGGGTGGTTCAGGCAGGTTTAGCGGTCTTGGGGAGGTCACTGCAGGTCTTCACGTAGAGGGGGGGCCGAAATCGAAGGGGAGAAGAAGAGGGAAAGAGCGCGTGAGAGAGGGAGGCGGTGGTGCGCCTGCCACCAGCGGTGGCGGCGGCGACAGCTCCCCCTGCGATCGCCGATCGCGATCTGCCCCTTTTTTTTATTTGATTTGGTCAACGCTTCTGAAAGAAGGAGGGAGGGAGGAGTGTAGTTATATATAAATAAATATATATTTTATTATTAAATTTTGTAAAAAGTAACTTTTATTTTCAACCTCGAAAAGAGACCCACTGCCTGTCATGCCTAGCGTTTTGCCCCCATTCCGAGCACAATGGGATATGTATCGTAGGCTGATTCGATCGTTTCGATCAGTTTTCGTCAACATCAACATATAACTCTATATATCGAATTTGAACGCGCATTTCAATTTACTGGGGTCACACACTAACTCTAAAAATTCCCAAAAAATATTTTCTAACTTCGTATTGATGATACGGTCCTAACAAAACTAGTTTCGTCGAATTCTAAGACCGTTTGAAAAATGGCCATTTTCTAGTCGATTAAAATCAACTGAAACTGGTCAAATGCGTTTTTCTTTTCCACGCTCACATATTGATTCGAAAAATAATGAAATTTGGAATCTAGTAATAATTTGACATCACGGGTCCAACAAAAGTGGTTTCGTCGAAATCCGAGGTCGTTTGCAAAATTGCTATTTTTAAGGGCCTGAATTCCATAGTGACTATTCAGAATTTTCAACTTGACATGTCTTTTGACCCCCGCTATGAAATTTCGATTTTTTGTATTCGTTGGAAAGATATTATCAAATAGATTCTAATATTTTTGGTTTCACTAAAATCCGGTTTATTTTGCACCCGATATGTTCAATTGAAATTTGAAATCGAATTATCGAACTACCACGCCATTTTCAATTCCTTTTATAATTTAAAATAAATATTTATATTATAACAACGATTCAAATAAATATATACGTTCTAATTCTATTCAAAATAAATTTCTCGTCGATATTATTTAAAATAATTCATTTTAAATGTTCAAAATTCACTAAAATTGCCAAAATAAATTTTTTAAATGGGCTCGCATTTTCCGGGTTGTTACATTTACCTTATAATAGCCAAAGCATGCTTGATACGTTAAAAACACATTATTTGATACTATAATAAATGTATAGTGTCAAAACAATTTCAATCATAAATATCAGTCATAGACGGCATTAATGACCCATACCACTATGTCGCCATACTAGGTTCTACAAATAAAACCGCAATATCACGTATTGGAAACTAGATTTCCGTCATGAGTCGAGGCAAGGGGAAAGCTCCTCTCCAATTCGAGACACTCTAGCAAATGTCTCAGCACCCAACTATGATCCTTGGATCTTCAGGGTCGACCCTCTCTTACTTTTGAGGATTGGCAATTCCTGAGCACACGTTTCCCGGTCCTAACAGACCTATATCCGAGGCGCTTCGCATTCCAACAACCACACAGGTGAAAAGTATATAAATGTCAGCCAGTTTAAGCACTGATACCACCACTAGCTAGAAAGAAACGTCGTGCTCTCCCTACAGTCACTATCCCGTTTTTGACTCATACCGAGGTGTGAGGCTCGCGAATTCACGCTATACACAAAGCTGTGCCACACAGACCGTGCTTTGATCATCAACCACAAGACTTTGCTTTTCAACAGAAGCCTTGATCATTTGCCACTTAGGCATGCCACACAGGCAATTCACTCCATGCGATTGATGTCCATCGATATACAACCTCTGAGCTCGTACGTCTCAGAGAAGGGCGTTAAGCAAGAAAATAAATTCTCTACCGCCAAACAGATGTATATTTAACAGAGATCAATCAACACATAATAAAACCCAATGTCAGACACAAAGTCCATTTACAAGTTCGTTCTAGGTCTGAACGAAACCAGAGGCACCTTCCTCGCATATCCATCGATCTCCAAGTACGTCTGGACGATCACCAACTGATTCCCTCATCTTGGGTGTACAACCCAATCAAGATCATCAGTAATCACCCAAACAATGTGAAGAATTCTGGTCTTCAACCACCGTCTTCATCTTCTACATATCATCGAATCGGTTATTCAGAATGGGTATAAACCTGGCCATTCTGAATAACCCGCGTATATAATAAACACGTGTTACACAAACACAACATACGCCTCATTTCAATTCAGAATATTCTTTTATTTAAAAATTCACATTCTTAGGGAAAGGTTCCCGTTAATTTTGTCAAAGATAAATTCTTCTAAATTTATTCTTTAATCTTCCTTTGGGTATCATTTCAAACCATATTATGGGTTTCCAAGCTAGTCGGGATTAGCAAACAACATCGTAGTAATTGTTTATTTTATTTCCCAATCCCAACCTATTCATCCCATGGAGCAAAACTGGTAATACTCCATATCTAACACTATGGTGTTATCGGTAAAATTAATTACCATTTCACGTTCAAATCTAATTAAAGATTTAACTATCGCCCTGGAGCAAAACTAGTGATACTCCATGCTCGATCACTTTTCAGATAATTTAAATTATCAATTCACATTTCAATCTATTTAAAGATTCATTAAAACTCCACTTAGTTTTAATCTTCCCAAAAATCAACATCATGTCTTTAACTTGGTTAAAGAACCAATGTCATCTAAAACACGATTCACGATAAACCCAAAATCACTTTCTATTGTTAATCGAGTTAAAGAACAGGTGTTAGCACCGCTCACGATAAACCCAAGAACCAATTTAAATTCAACTCCAATTAGTATTATTTAATTGGTGCACTTCATTAAATCTAAATAGAAAGATTTAATCCTTTTCACAACTGGGCTTAAGAACAGTGTTAATGAAGACACCATTCACGACAAACCCAAATCACATTTGATATTAAATACAAGGCTCTGAATAGAAAATATATCGGCTTATATTCAATATCAAATTCTACGACTAACAAAAATCAAATTGGAAGTAACGATATAAATATATCTTTCAAATTCCCATAACAATATCTCTATAATCACGGAATCCAACATCGAAATATTCCAAAGACAATTTCGATTCAAATCCACTTCCACTTTATATATATTGAAAATTCTGGTTATTTTCAAAACCAATTCAAAATTCAATTTATTTATTTCAAAAATAAATTGATTTTAATTCTAGTTCAAAACTAGTTCATTTCGATAAAAATATATTTTTATCTTTTCAAATATGAAGTTTTGCATCCCAATTCTTTCCAATTCATATATTATTATTTTACACTAATTATTGATATTTTTAATAATTTTATCAAGGCTCGTACAGTCGATTTCCATCAATGGCCATCGAACTGTACTTACAACGACCTTTTCAAAATTTGATTTGGACATAATTCCGAATCCAACCGTTAGATTTAAAATTTCTAATATTCATTGGAAATCTCTTTTCGATACGAACCCAACGGTTCTGGTTTTAGGAGAATCTGACGGTCGTATCTCCCGTAATGTCAATTCGAAGTCAATGGTCGAAATTCACGAACTGCCGCGGCGCGACACGTTCTATTCAGGCCATTATATATAATATATATATTATATATTTCGTCGATTTCCTTTTTAAAACGTATTTTATAAATCGTTTTAAATTCGTTTTCAAAATCATTTCAACTCTATATTCAATTTCAAATCAAAATTGAATATTTCATATTATTACCATATAAATGATAATATTTTCAAAACGTTATATTTTGAAATCACTACCTTTTCTATATTCATTATAAAAACGAATATAATCGATATAAATAGCGTTCACGTCAAAATAGCGCAACTCTGATCAACATGGCTTTATATATTTCAATAAATTCGTTATTCTATTCAACAAATGAATATTTATTCTATTCAACATGTAACAACCCGAATTTTAATAACGTGTTAAGACAAGAATCAAGGCAAAATTAAATTTTAAAATAAGAATCAAGCGAAACGGGTTGCGTCGTTGCGTTCCTCTCGGAAGTCTGGTTGGAAACGAGTCCGAAATTTCGTAAATCGGAGTCCGTATGGCCGAGATATGGCCTCCAGAAGTTTCATGAAAAATTAGAAAACGAAAACATTTCAAATTCGAATTCGAATTTCGAATTTAGCCCCAAACAGACTGGGCGGGAAAACTTCCCGCCCAGTCCCAAGCCGACTGGGGAGTCGACTGGGTAGTCGACCCCCCAATGACCAGGTCGACTGCCCAGTCGACCTGGGTGTCGACCTGGGGGTCGACCTCCCTGGTCGAGCCAGGTTGGCCTGGTGCACCTGCTTGCTTGTGTGGTCTGGTTGGTTGTCCTGTGAGGATTTTCATTGGTCCAGATCTAAACTAGGGTTAATCTAAGGGCCTAAACTTGTCCTAACTTCTAAAAACACCCTAAGACCTAGCCTAATTCACTACAACTCATTCTAACAACGAAGTGCTGCCAAAACCTCTCTTGATCATGGTCGCCATCTCCAACTTCAAAGGCTTGAGCATTCAAACTAGATCCATGACAAAGGAGCAAGCTTTCTACATCAAATCAAGAGAGTAGATCAACGTCGCTACAACGATTCTATGACGATTCTTGCTCCTAATTCACTAGCCATGGTTTGTAAGTTCTAGATGCTTTTAGATTGAAACGATAATGTGAATATGACATGTGATAAAGTTGGAATTGGATTTATGCATGATAATCAATCCATGCTCATTCTTGTTCATTTTGGATCTTGACCTTTGGGGATGTTGCTATGACATTAATTTGAACCTATGCATGTTGCAAATCACTTTTTCATGTTCTTATCATGCATGTAATGATGATTTTCTCTCGAATCTTGTTTTATGAAAAGTTTCTACCTTCCCCTATTTATTTTCTTTTGATGAACCTTGGTCGATTTCGGACCTAGGCCTAAACTATGATTTACGTGCGATTTGTATACGGGGGAATATTGGGATTTCACCTATTTGGATATACGTGTGGGTGGTCAAAATTTGTGCATAACATGAACAAGGAAATTTTGGGGTATTGCCAATATTATTTGCAAGTTTGGACATACATGAGTTGACATATGAATTAAATCACGGGTTTTGAGACTATGCAAGTTAAATCAAGGGGTTGGGCTTACGTTAACTAGGCATAAGTAGAATTGGAAACATGAACCATGATTTGGATTTATTTGGGGCATGAACCCTTAGAGCAATTTGACTTATGGATCATTCATATGAACTTGACTTGAGGCTTATGCATGTAAAAGAACCTAAACCTCTCATGACCATTTACATGCCTATGATGATGAACCTAGTGTTATGCTATTATACATGTTTGAGGCCAATCCCTTTATACTATCATACATGTTTGTGGCCAATATGTTGTCATATTATTCCTACTATGTTGACTCGCTTTCACTTGCGTTGGGAATACGCCTTGGGTAGCTTAGGCAAACTTGGGATGGGCTATGAAACTTAACATGAATTAAGTAATGGGACAATGGGCATAAGTGGAAAACGTGGACTTTGTCGCAGCCTAAATTTGATATGAACATGACAAGTAGAAAAACATGAAAGTGGCCAACTCGAGGTTGCGTTGAGTTTGTAGCATAAATCTGCCCGGAACCGCCCGGCAAATCCAGTAGCTACAGACAATAAGACCCAATGTGAGAAGTTTGTCATATCGCGCTCAAAACCCGAGGTTAGACTAGGTTGTGGTGTAAAGCTGCCCGGACCCGCCCAGCGTAACCAGTAACCACAACAAAGTCTAATGTGAGAGGTTGGGGTGCATTAATTTACTTAATGCCACGTGATAAGGTTAAGTAACTTGATTAGACTAATAACACTTAACCAATATGACATGGATGGGTGGGTTAAGTAACTTGATTAGACTAATAACACTTAAACAATATGACGTGGATGGGTGGGTTAAGTAACTTGATTAGACTAATGACACTTAACCAATACGACATGGACGGGTGGGTTAAGTAACTTGATTAGACTAATGACACTTGACCAATATGACATGGACGGGTGGGTTAAGTAACTTGATTAGACTAACGACACTTAACCAATATGGCATAGACGGGTAGGTTAAGTAACTTGATTAGACTAATGACATTTAACCAATATGACATGGGCGGGTGGGTTAAGTAACTTGATTAGACTAATGACACTTAACCAACATAACATGGATGGGTGGGTTAACTAAAACCGGACTTGATTACTTGATGACACTTAACCATATAACACGATTTGAGGATGGGTTAGTTTAACCTGAATGGGTCGATAACACCCGACTAGTGTAACGCGATGCATGGTAGGGTTAAGTAAACTTACGAGGGTAACACTTAACCATTATAATTTGACTAGTGGATGGGGTTAAGTCATGAATCGCTTGAATATACTTAACCAATCTAACACGGTAACTTGATGGGGTTAAGTCACGTATCGCTTGAATATACTTAACCAATCTAACACGGTAATTTGATGGGGTTAAGCTTAAATATACTTAACCAATTTGACACGATGATTGGGATAGGGTTAAGTCATGAACCGCTGGAATACGCTTAACCAACTTGACACGTGATTCATAGGGCTAAGTCATGAACTTAAATGACAACACTTAGCCAACTTGACATGACATATAGATGGGTTAAGTCACGAACTTGAATGACCACACTTAACCAACTTGACATGCTAGACTGATAAGGGTTAAGTCTGGAATTTAGATGACAACACTTAATCCTGCTGGATGGAAACCTAGTCACGCGGTCCTTTTCAGCAGTAACCCTCTTGAATGTATCACGATACCCTAGGGACTAGGCTAGGGTGGGGCACGATTACTGTGCTGATTGTAAGCGACCAAAACGACGGATGAGTTTGGTGCGTCATTGTAGGTTCAGGCGGACTATGGTCGTGCACGTAGTCCGGAGTTGAAAAAGCAGGCGTGGGCACCAGTAGTTGTACACTGTGCGTGCTTGGAATGGTGTCAGTGGTTGACACCCTAGGGCTTGATACACCCTAGGGTGGACCTAGCACAGAGTAGCTACATTCATGATTGGGCCGTATGACACCGACACACGACGAGCTAGGACTTGTAGGGAGCCGATCGATTAGATCGTTACGTGGAAAAAAGGGCGTAGTCGATAGGTAGCATAATCCCTAGTGGTCCTAGGTGGCATAAACCCTGATCGAATCTAGAAAATGTCCAATAGGTAGCATAATCCCTAGTGGTCCTAGGTGGCGTAAATCCTAGTTGAACACGCGATAATTCATGATAAGGAAATCTGGCCAGAACGAGGATGGAAGTCCAAGCGATTTCAAGGATGGTGACACTACGTTGTAGTAGTACAGAATAACGTGATGGAACCCATACGATATACGACAAGGGACTATACATATGCATGGAAGCGATGATACGAGTCAGGGTGCTAGTACGGTTGGTGCAGGGGACGTTAGACATGCGATGTTATTCCGAGTTTATCTTGTTATCTTGTTACCTTGGTTATCCTGTTACCTTGGTTATCTTGTTACTTGAGTTTAATCTGTTTATCTTGTCATCATGCTTATATTTACTTTCGGTTTATACATGTCATGTTACTCTTACCTGTTTTTAGACTGAAAGTAGCTAGGACTTACCAGTCTTTATGACTGACCCCGTTTTGTTTCCCCTCTTTTTCTTCCGTTCCCCCCCCCCAGGTTTACAAGGAGGAAATGTTGCTACTTAGTGCGCATTTTCTTCTTCAAGATCATCACTTATGGCTTGAACTTTTCTTGGCTATGGCTATTTTACTGTTTTACTTGGACAATAATTTATGACTATGGTTTTATGCTTCTTTATTATTGCAAGACAGGTTTCGATGTAAGTAATTTAATGGCACTTTGATGTAAAAGGTTTTAGACCTTACTACTTTTATAAAGTAATGAAATCATGTTTTCTTCCGCTGTTTTATATGTTCTATCTTGTAATATATTATGTGCATGTTTACCTAGATAATACTCCACCAAAGCTAGTGCATTCCCTTTGTGAGTGACCCTAGCGGAGGTGGGGTGTTACATTTGGTATCAGAGCAGAAGGTTACCAGACTGGGCGAAAGTTTTTAAAACCTTCTGAAACTATTTTGAAAGCCATTTTACAAAGGAGCATTTTCCAAGAGAAGTTTTAAAGAAAAAGGCTATTCCCCAAAAAGCCATTAGCACTATCCTGTGATCGAATCTCTTTTCCTTTCTTTCCTCCACCTGTAGTCACAGTAGTTTTAACTGTGACTAATCCTTTTCTAGCTACGTAAGGTGCGATGAAGGAAGTTCTCAAGAGACTTGTTACCGCGTTATACAAGAAAGGATAGGAGTGGTTAAGGCGAATGAGGCTTAGAACAAGAAGGTAGTTAAGTACTATAAGACAAGGACATGGGCAAAGAACAAGATCGTCGAGAGGGAAATTGTATGCTCTCACTACTAGCGTGCCTAAGAGGGGTGGTAACGTTTCGGGTAAAAGTTTAGCTTTTCCTTCCTATCATCCCATTAGAACTTTGTTTTTGTACATCGCATCCTTTTAAAATCTTTCTTCGATAGTTGAGTCTCTGCACCTTAGTACTAGCACAATAGAGGGTCCCGTTTTGTCTTAAATCCTGTTGGGGAATCGTCCCATTTATTCATGACTTGTTTGGATTTGAGGACATCTATGACTTTTGGGAATAATGCTTATGTTTTTGAGCTATGGGTTGATTCTAGGAATGGAGTGGTTATCCAGTAAGGGTGCCATTCTCGCTTCTGAAAGGAGGGTAGTTAGACTCTTGACTTGCCCCGGTAATACCCTCGAAGTCTCGTGTAACCTTTAGGGCTCTGTCATGATTGGTTACCTAGAATCTCTTGATGCATTTGTTGGTAATCCGTTCGAGTAGAGTTCGCCACTAAGGCGGATGGTTCATTTCGCTTGTGCATAAGATATGGAAATCACTCTAGTAAGTATACTTGGTAACATGGTTGGCATCTGTTTGTTTTCAAGAGATAAGTTCTTCTGCGTGGAATGTCGTAGAGCAAGTAAACGAGATCCATGATTCACTAGTGAATTTTGGAGAGCTTACATGAAACCGTGAGTACACGGATATGGTTGAGCCAAGTATACTAAAGGGAGAATGAGTAAAAATGGAACGAGAGACGACAATGAAATGAGTTCCATCTTGTATTTTGAAATAGGAATTAAGAAGCTGCGAAATCATGAAGTTAGGGACAGCCAAAGCACAATGGAGTTAAGCTTAAGGAAATGCGACTTAGAAGACAGAAGACTAGATACGTGCGTCATATCTCTTTTTAAGAGTATATCCTTGATCCCTGTTTTTCTGTAGAGCTTACCCGCATGCTATCTTTTATGGATATCCTCTCAGTCCTATTTTCGATCTTATTTCTGTTGCAAACTCCATAGGGAGTATGACTCATTGGTTAGTAATACATTTCAGGGTTTGAAGGTGTCCGTAGGGTTGACTAAACCTTTTGGGCTTTATAGGATATGGGTTGGCCTTTGAAAGGGATTTCTTGTAATCCAAAAAGGAGTTTATCATGCTTATCTTCTCGATCCTATCTTGAGAACCTTAGGCAGAACCCTATGGATGCAAACATGTATTTGAAACATGTTATGATTGATGTTTGCGAAATGGTTGCAAGTGGTTGCTCGTGGATGCATGAATACACATTAGGCACTAGATCGGCTCAAACACAGTTTCATGTTGCATATGCATGAGTGTTTATACTTGTTTATGGATGAAATTGAATGTGTTAGCATGTGGATATTGCATATGGATGAATGGTTGTGCACACATATAGTGTTTATGTGACTAGGACTATTTTCATACATGTGGATTCATGGCACTAAACATATTTTGCATTTAGAAGATCAATCAGGCCTGATCATTTGCATTAGATAAGGAACACATATACACACACTTTCTGCATATGCTCATACAACATTAGAAATCTTTTAAGGACAATGGTTGCCTGTGGATGATGCTTTGAGTAGATGGATGATTGGATGGTGGGACACATCCTCCCTAACTTAGAGATTTCGGGGACGAAATCCTTAAAGGATGGGAGAATGTAACAACCCAAATTTTAATAACGTGTTAAGACAAGAATCGAGGCAGAATTAAATTTAAAAATAAGAATCAAGCAAAATGGGTTGCGCCGTTGCGTTCGTCTCGGAATTCTGGTTGGAAACGAGTTCGAAATTTCGTAAATCAGAGTCTGTATAGCCGAGATATGGCCTCTAGAAGTTTCACAAAAAATCAGAAAATGAAAACAGTTCAAATTTGAATTCGAATTTCGAATTTAGCCCCAAACAGACTAGGCGGGAAAATTTCACGCCCAGCCCCAGGTCGACTGGGGAGTCGACTGGGTAGTCGACCCCCCAGGGACCAGGTCGACTGCCCAGTCGACCTGGGTGTCGACCTCCCTGGTCGAGCCAGGTTGGCCTGGTGCACCTGCTTGCTTGTGTGGTCTGGTTGGTTGGCCTGTGAGGATTTTCAGTGGTCCAGATCTAAACTAGGGTTAATCTAAGGGCCTAAACTAGTCCTAACTTCTATAAAAACACCCTAAGACCTAGCCTAATTCACTACAATTTATTCTAACAACGAAGTGCTGCCAAAACCTCTCTTGATCATGGCCGCCATCTCCAACTTCAAAGGCTTGAGCATTCAAACTAGATCCATGACAAAGGAGCAAGCTTTCTACATCAAATCAAGAGAGTAGATCAACGTCGCTACAACGATTCTATGAAGATTCTTGCTCCTAATTCACTAGCCACGATTTGTAAGTTCTAGATGCTTTTAGATTGAAACGATAACGTGAATATGACATGTGATAAAGTTGGAATTGGATTTATGCATGATATTCAATCCATACTCATTCTTGTTCATTTTGGATCTTGACCTTTGGGGATGTTGCTATGACATTAATTTGAATCTATGCATGTTGCAAATCACTTTTTCATGTTCTTATCATGCATGTAATGATGATTTTCTCTCGGATCTTGTTTTATGAAAAGTTTCTACCTTCCCCTATTTATTTTCTTTTGATGAACCTTGGTCGATTTCGGACCTAGGCCTAAACTACGATTTACGTGCGATTTGTATACGGGGGATTATTGGAATTTCACCTATTTGGATATAGGTGTGGGTGGTCAAAATTTGTGCATAACATGAACAAGGAAAATTTGGGGTATTTCCAATATTATTTGCAAGTTTGGGCATACATGAGTTGACATATGAATTAAATCACGGGTTTTGAGACTATGCAAGTTAAATCAAGGGGTTGGGCTTACATTAACCAGGCATAAGTAGAATTGGAAACATGAACCATGATTTGGGTTTATTTGGGGCATGAACCCTTAGAGAAATTTGACTTGTGGAACATTCATATGAACTTGACTTGAGGCTTATGCATGTAAAAGAACCTAAACCTCTCATGACCATTTACATGCCTATGATGATGAACCTAGTGTTATGCTATTATACATGTTTGAGGCCAATCCCTTTATACTATCATACATGTTTGTGGCCAATATGTTGTCATATTATTCCTACTATGTTGACTCGCTTTCACTTGCGTTGGGAATACGCCTTAGGTAGCTTAGGCAAATTTGGGATGGGCTATGAAACTTAACATGAATTAAGTAATGGGACAATGGGCATAAGTGGAAAACGTGGACTTTGTCGTAGCCAAAATTTGATATGAACATGACAAGTAGAAAAACATGAAAGTGGCCAACTCGAGGTTGGGTTGAGTTTGTAGCATAAATCTGCCCGGAACCGCCCGGCAAATCCAGTAGCTACAGACAATAAGACCCAATGTGAGAAGTTGGTCATATCGCGCTCAAAACCCGAGGTTAGATTAGGTTGTGGTGTAAAGCTGCCCGGACCCGCCCGGCGTAACCAGTAACCACAACAAAGTCTAATGTGAGAGGTTGGGGTGCATTAATTTACTTAATGCCACATGATAAGGTTAAGTAACTTGATTAGACTAATAACACTTAACCAATATGACATGGACGGGTGGGTTAAGTAACTTGATTAGACTAATAACACTTAACCAATATGACGTGGATGGTTGGGTTAAGTAACTTGATTAGACTAATGACACTTAACCAATATGACATGGACGGGTGGGTTAAGTAACTTGATTAGACTAATGACACTTAACCAATATGACATAGACGGGTGGGTTAAGTAACTTGATTAGACTAATGACACTTAACCAATATGACATGGATGGGTGGGTTAAGTAACTTGATTAGACTAATGACACTTAACCAATATAACGTGGATGGGTAGGTTAAGTAAAACCGGACTTGATTACTTGATGACACTTAACCATATAACACGATTTGAGGATGGGTTAGTTTAACCTGAATGGGTCGATAACACCCGACTAGTGTAACGCGATGCATGGTAGGGTTATGTAAACTTACGAGGGTAACACTTAACCATTATAATTTGACTAGTGGATGGGGTTAAGTCATGAATCGCTTGAATATACTTAACCAATCTAACACGGTAACTTGATGGGGTTAAGTCACGTATCGCTTGAATATACTTAACCAATCTAACACGGTAATTTGATGGGGTTAAGCTTAAATATACTTAACCAATTTGACACGATGATTGGGATAGGGTTAAGTCATGAACCGCTAGAATACGCTTAACCAACTTGACACGTGATTCGTAGGGCTAAGTCATGAACTTAAATGACAACACTTAGCCAACTTGACATGACATATAAATGGGTTAAGTCACGAACTTGAATGACCACACTTAACCAACTTGACATGCTAGACTGATAAGGGTTAAGTCTTGAATTTAGATGACAACACTTAATCCTGCTGGACGGAAACCCTAGTTGTAACACCCCGAATTTTCTATTAACACTAAAGTTGCTAAAATAATAATAAGTGTGTAGAAGAGGGGATGTATCTAATATGAATATAAAAATATTAATAAGTATGTAAGAGAGGGGATGTATCTATTATGAATATAAAAATATTAATAAGTATGTAAGAGAGGGGATGTATCTATTATGAATATAAAAATATTAATAAGTATGTAAGAGAGGGGATGTATCTAATATGTATATAAAAACAATAATAAGTAAAGGGGGATGTATCTAATATGTACATTGTAGAAAATATATTTATATATTTATGACATGAATAGAAGTTTATTAATATGCTGAGTGTTTGCTGAGTCACTTCTGACTCATTGATAAGTCAACAAGATAAACCCCATCTTGTCTGAACGGCTGCGGTTATTTCTAGGTTAAATCTAATCGCCTAAATGAATTCTAAAATCTATAAATAAGTGGGTAGACCCTAGACCTAAATTACTTGTAAAATTAGAGAAGCTACCGTCATGCTGCTGCCATGGAGTTCAGCATAGCCGTCACAAACTAAGAAGAGGAAGCCTAATCATCTACAACTAAATCTACACAAATCAAATCAAAAGATCTCTCTTTCTCTAATTCTTTTCTTTTGTTGGTGAGTATGATGATTCTCACAAGACTATTACAAACTAATTTGACTCAGTTATGAATGGATCACAAGAAAGTGATGTGATTTGTAATTGTAAATTCTATATATTGTGGATCTCTTATTATGTTATTATGTTGTCGTATGATGTAAATTATATATGCTATGTCATGCTATGTTGTAAATTCTCTTATGCTATGTCGTGCTATGTTGAGAATCATGTCAAGCTATGTTATACTATCATACTATGCCATGTTATAAATCATGCTATATTATGTTGAAAAATCATGATGTTGTTGGATCATGCTTAAAGTTATGTTTTTTTTTAATTTAAATGGATCTTGTTTATGGGAATTTGCCTATTAGGTTAGGTGTACCCATAAACTTGAAACTATAATTAAATAAAACTTGATTATGGGAATTTGCCTATTGAGTTAGGTGTACCCATATAAAACCATGTTGTTAAAAAATTAGATGATGTTGATTCACACATGTTCATATGTAAGTTTATGAAAATTGATTGAGATTATATTAGGTGAATTTTGAACAAGTTGACACCTTTAGGTCCATGACATGTATAATCTATGCAAGTTGGACATATGCAAGTTTCACCCCTTATTATGATTCATTTGGTCACATATACATGTTGTTATTATGATAATCTCTTTTATGCTATGAGTTAGGCTATTCGAGTCTAACATATATTTTGCGAATAAACGTTCAAACGTGGGGTAGGGGTAATATTAGGAATTGGGTGCAATTTTGTAAGATTTTGCATACCATGAATGGATGTCCATAATTGAGTCAATTATGGACATTGTTAAAATTGGAAGTAATTAATAATTCAAGTAGGGAATTATTAAAATTGGGGGAAAGTGGATTATTATTAATAATCAATGCTTAGGACACGAGGTTGGACCCGTTTGTGATGTAAACCTGCCCGGACCCGCCCGGCAAATCCAGTAGTCACAAATGTCGGCCCAATGTGAGAGGTCCTAGGCCCAAACTAAAGCATAACAGTTGTAAAGACACGAGGTTAGACTCTTTTATGGTGTAAGACTGCCCGGACCCGCCCGGCAAATCCAGCTGCCATAAATGCCAGTCTAATGTGAGAGGTCTTTATGAGGTTATGGCCTTAATGAACTAAGAAATACTTAACCAGATAATCATGTAAGGTGGGACATGGGGGTTAAGTAGGTGCCTTGGGTGGCATGAGGAATCTGGTGGTTGCCTTTAGAGGCATTTGAAATACGATTAGACTTAACCAAACACACATGTAAATGAACATGACTAAGTGGGTTAAGTGGGATGGACTAATGGGGACAAGCTTAGGTGGAATGCTTGTGGTAAATAGTGGGGGCCCATTTCAACCAGTATCCCAAAACGTATCTTTGTGGGCTCGACCCAAGTCGAGGACGGGACACGCATACTGGGTTTGACTATAAGAGGCCAAAACAGGGAGCGGTGGCAACGCAAGTCCAACGGGTTTCATATGCGTGTGTGGACCCGGGATGGTAGGTAAGACGTTGTTGCATCGTGTAGGTATAAGCCGTGCATGTCCGTTGTATCAGGTTGCCACTTTAGGGGAGTGATACACCCCACTGTGGGGCCAGCACGGGTATCTACGAGTTAGGGAGCCGATCGAATAATGGGAAGTAGGGTACACCTAGTGGAGATAGGGGCAGGCGGCACCTATGTAGTCAGCTAGGGGTACGTAAAGCCATTGGGAAAGTTTCTAAGTGAAGCTAAGTGGGATGAATCTTTAGGGTGACTGGTGTGGTGCAGTATAGTGTTTATCCTTTAGTATTTAGGAGCGCCTATAACGTTGCCTTTAGCGATTGTCTATGTCCTTAATCTGCTCTTCATAGACATTTTCTTGTTTTCCAGCTTATGCCTTAGTCCAGTTATTTTGGTAATAGTATTGTAGAATTATCCTATTCACCAGACTTTATGTCTGACCCCCTCTTTTCCATCCTTTTTCTCCCTTCAGGTCCGCAGGTTGGGCCAAGTTCTAGTGGAGTCTAGTTGGATCGCTTATCTTCTGGAAAGCTTGGACTGCTGAAGTAAAGTCCAGCTTGTTATCTTTCTTTTTAATGGCTATTCATGTAATGGGATTATGTACTTGTTTTATCAAGATAGATATTGTACTTGACATTGAATGTGGTGTTATGATGTAATCAAACATGTTTTGACTTCTGCTACAATGAAATAAAGTTTTTGAATTTCCAAGTACTATTTTATATCTGTCTTGTTGTAATTTTACTGTTCTATATTCACTTAAAACCTCCATGGAAGTTAATGCATTCCCTTTGTGAGTGACATTAATGGACGTGGGGTGTTACACGTGGTATCAGAGCATAAGGTTACCAGAACAGATAAAAAAAAAATTTAGAAAAATATTTTTTTTTCTAAAGTATTTTTGGAAGAAGTGCTTTCAAAAAAAAACATGATATTTAAAGAGAGTTTTTATGAAAAACATAATCCCAAATAGCCACATCCTTATCTTTATCTTTCGAATTCTCCATTATAAATCTTTCCTTTTTCGTTTCAGCATGGCTGAAGATCTTAATCTCCCAGAAGGTGTGACGATTCCAGGGTGGTTTAGGAGATACTTGGAGGCTAGGGCCACCACTGCAGGCCCAGCGGATACTCCTCCACCCCTAGTTGCACCCATTCCTCCTCCTCCTCCTCCTCCTCCTCGTGTTGACACTTTTGCAAAGACGTGCAAGGAATTCAAGGCTATGGGAGGAAAAACTTTTCAAGGGACTGAGACGTTTGTGGAGGCCAGAGATTGGCTTAAGGAGACTGAGGAATTGTTGGATATCTTTGAAGTGGAAGATGGGAGGAAAGTCCGTTTAGCTGCTTGGTTAATGAAGGGAGAGGCCTCGTTTTGGTGGGAGGTCACTAACGGGGAACGTCCAATTGATTCATGGGCGGATTTCAGACGAAGGTTTGAGGCAAAGTTTCTTTCAAGGGCAGAGGAGAACTTAAATATGAAAAAAATTCCTGGCACTAAAGCAAAGGAGCTCATCAGTAAAGGAATATGTCAATAAATTTAATCAGTTAGCAAGGTTTGGCTTGGAGTTGGTGAACACGCCAGAGAAGAAAGCTCTGAGGTTCGTTCAAGGCTTGAATGAGCCATTGCAAGGGTTGGCTATGACCCACATCCCTATGGGGGCCACCTTTGAGAGGCTAATAGAAATGGCGTACATGCATGAAGAGAAGAGCACTAAAACTGATAAGGCAACCGAGAAGAAAGGGGATTAGAAGAAGCCGCAACAGCAAAATAAGAAGGGTGGCAAAAACAATAATGGCAAAGGGAAGAAAAGATGCTTTAACTGTGGGACGCCTGGCCATCTCAGCAAGGATTGCCGAAAGAAAAAGAAGACTGGCTGCTTTCACTGTGGCGAAGCAGGAGACCTAGTTAAGGACTGCCCAAGGAAGGGGCAGAGGGCAGGGTCTACCTCAGGAGGACCGGTGCAAGCTCTTATGGCACCAGCGCAGGCAAGGGGACAAGTTCAGGCTCTTGAGGTCCCACCGCTGCAAGAAAGAGGTAGAACAATTTCTGTTGAAAGCTTAGTTTTTCTGTTTGATCATCCTGTCCGTACCTTATTCGATTCTGGCGCATCTCATTCGTTTATCTCTGCATCATTAGTTGAATCACTGCACTTGAACACCAGTTTAGTAGAGGATCCCTTGGTCGTTTCAAATCCAATTGGGGGTTCGGCTCATTTGACCATGATATGTTTGGATTTGAAAATCTCTATACTTAGCGTTGAATTTAGATGTGATGCTTATGTATTGGGCTTCACGGGCTATGGGCTAATTTTAGGAATGGATTGGTTGTCTAGAAATAGGGCCATTCTTGATTGTGAAAGGAGAGTAGTTAGGCTTGTGACTCGCCTTGGTAATGCTCTCGACATCTTTTGTAATCCCATAAATTCCGTTATGCTAAGTTATCTTGAATCGCTTGACGCGTCTGTAGAGAACCTGCGATCGGTAGAAGTGGTCCGGGAATATCCGGATGTGTTTGAGGAGGTGAAGGGCTTACCTCCAAAGCGGGAGATAGACTTTCGAATTTATCTTGTGCATAATGCTAAACCCGTATCTTTGCCAGTGCGCCACATGGCTCCTCGTGAAAGGAGGGAACTCAATAAGCAAGTAAAGGAGTTGCTTGAGAAGGGGTTCATAAGACGTAGTATATCGGAGTGGGGTGCTCCAGTAGTTTTTGCCACAAAGGCGGATGGGTCTCTTAGACTTTGTATGGACTATAGAGAACTAAACAAGCTTACTAAAAAGAACCGACACCCACTGCCGAGGATTGACGATCTCTTTGATCAGTTAGTTGGCGCCTCAGTGTTTTCGCAGTTGGACTTAGCCACTGGCTTTCATCAACTGAGAGTGGCTGAGGATAGTATAGATAAGACTGCTTTTAGGACTCCTGACGGATTCTATGAATGGCTAGTGATGCCCTTTGGTTTGACAAACGCCCCTGCATATTTTGTTGATTTGATGAGTAGGGTGTTTAGGGAATACCTTAACAAATTCGTGGTAGTCTTTGTGGATGACATCTTAGTCTTTTCTAAGAATAAAGAAGAGCACTCCCTACATCTTAGGGAAGTGTTGGAAACCCTTCGAGCGCATAACCTTAAGGCAAAATTTTCTAAGTGTCACTTCTGGAGGAAGGAAGTACGGTTCTTAGGGCACGTGGTTTCCAAAGAAGGGATAGCAGTGGATCCCGCAAAGGTGGTGGCCATCCAAGATTGGAAGGTCCCTAAAAATGCAACCGAAGTAAGAAGTTTCTTGGGGTTGGCTGGCTATTATAGGAAGTTTATCAAAGACTTCGCAAAAATATCAGCTCCATTAACACGGTTAACGAAGAAGAACCTGGTTTTTACGTGGGACAAAGATTGCGATGATGCGTTCCAACGTTTAAAGAGAGCCTTAACTTCAGCCCCAGTCTTAGTGCTGCCAGACGGGAATAAACCGTTTACCATCTATACTGATGCTTGTGGGACGGGACTTGGCGCGGTCCTCATGCAAGAGGGAAGAGTAATAGCCTATGGTGGAAGGCAGTTGAGGGTTCATGAAAAGAATTACCCCACGCATGACTTAGAGCTAGCCGCAATTGTTTTCGCGCTTAAGTCTTGGCGTCACTATCTTCTTGGTGAGAAATTCGAACTGTTCACTGACCACAAATCATTAAAATACTTATTCTCTCAGAAGGATTTGAATTTAAGGCAGCAACGGTGGATGGAATTCTTAGCCTCCTACGATTTTGAAATAGCATATACCCCGGGCAAGGGTAACGTGGTGGCAGACGCCTTAAGTAGGAAAAGGTTGTCCTTGAGTCCGTTGTTTGTTGAACGACAAACTTAGAATTCATCTCTATGTTTGACTTTAGACCCTCCGTTGACTTAGTACCCGGTCTGTTAGCATCCTTGGAGGTTAGACCTACACTTCTAGGACGGGTTGGTGAGGCACAGCGAGACGACCCACAGTTGGTTGAGATAGTAGAAAATCTCAAAGGGGGGGAGTCGTCAAGCCATCTTCGTAGGTATACCCTAGACGATAAGGGTTGGTTACGAAGGGATAATAGACTTTGTGTACCACAAGACGAAGACTTAAGGAAGGCCATTCTTGATGATGCTCATCGCTCAAAAATGACCATTCATCCCGGCGGGGATAAGATGTACAAAGATATGAAGCGGGTTTTCTTTTGGGCCGGTATGAAAAAGGATGTGGCCGAGTACGTCGCTAGATGCTTGGTGTGCCAACGAGTTAAAGCAGAACAAAAGAAACCCGGTGGGTTGCTTCACCCATTAGAAGTTCCACTATGGAAATGGGAAAGCATCTCAATGGATTTTGTGGATGGATTACCAAGATCAAGGAAGGGTAACACGGGGATTTGGGTTATAGTAGATAGACTTACTAAAAGCGCCCATTTTATTCCCGTGAAAAGTAAGAGGACTGCTCCGTGGTTGGCTTCTGTATACATTAAGGAGATAGTTCGTTTGCACGGTATTCCTTCTAGTATAGTAAGCGACCGTGACCCCATCTTTACTAGCGAATTTTGGAAGAGTTTACAAGAGGCGGTAGGGACTCAGCTATGTTTGAGCACCGCATATCATCCTCAGACAGACGGCCAGACTGAGAGGGTGAATCGCATTCTAGAGGATCTTTTAAGGCTTTGTATCCTAGACTTTGGGGGTACATGGGAAGAGCACCTTCCGTTAGTAGAATTCGCATATAATAATAGCTTTCAGTCTAGTATTGGCATGGCACCTTTCGAAGCTCTTTATGGAAGGCCTTGTCGTTCGCCTACATGTTGGTGGGAATCTACCGATAAAATCCTACTTGGGCCCGATATGGTTAGGGAAACCTCGGAGAAGATTGAGTTGATTCGAAGGAGGATGAAAGCAGCACAAGATAGGCAGAAATCGTATGCTGATAAGAGGAGGACAGATCTTGAGTTTGACATTGGGGACATGGTTTTTATCAAAGTATCTCCGTTACAGAATGTTGTTCGCTTTGGGTCCGTGGGGAAATTGGCACCAAGGTTTGTGGGGCCGTTTCCTGTAAAAAACAGGATTGGGAAGATGGCATATAGGGTGGAGTTGCCTGAGAAACTTAGTGGAGTACACGACGTATTCCATGTATCACATTTGAGGAAGTGTTTGCACAAGACCGCGGAGGTAGTAGAGCCGAGCTTGCTTAAAGAGGTGGGAATAGAGCGTGATGCAACAATTAGACGAGCTCCTACATGCATTCTTGGGTCGGAGATCAAAAAGTTGAGGAATCGAGAGGTCAGACTGGTTAAAGTGCAATGGGGAGATGATGAGAGCAACGCAACTTAGGAGACAGAAGAGAAGATGCGTTCGTTGTACCCTTTTCTTTTTGAGGGTATGTCTTTTAATTTCTCCTTTATCGCTTAGCTTATCTTATCTTATCTTTAGTATGTCCTCTCATTAGTATCTTTGACCTTTAGTTAGGATAATCCTATGGTTGAAACATGTGTTTGAGACATGTTATGTATGATGGATGCAAAATGGATGCAAGTGTTTGCTAGTGGTTGCTCGTGGATGCATATATACACACACTTTAGGCACTAGATCGGCTCAGTCACTACATATTGCATATTGCATATATATGGATGTATTTAGTAAAATGGATGAACGATGGTTGTATTATCATGTGGATGCTGCATTCAGATGATGGTTGTGCACGCATATAGAAGTATTATGTAGCATTAAGAATCTTTTGCATACATAATGGATGCATGGCACGATCATAGTTGCATTAAGGAGGTCAACTGAATCAGTGGACCGCCTGATTTTGCATTAGATACGGACATATACACACACTGTGCATTTAAACATGAAAGCATTAGAAGTCTGTAAGGACAATGGATGCCTGTGTATGATGGATGAGTAGATGGACGTTTGGATGGTAGGATATACATTCTTCCAGACTTGAAGATTTCGGGGACGAAATCCTAAAAGGAGGGGAGAATGTAACACCCCGAATTTTCTATTAACACTAAAGTTGCTAAAATAATAATAAGTGTGTAGAAGAGGGGATGTATCTAATATGAATATAAAAATATTAATAAGTATGTAAGAGAGGGGATGTATCTATTATGAATATAAAAAATATTAATAAGTATGTAAGAGAGGGGATGTATCTATTATGAATATAAAAATATTAATAAGTATGTAAGAGAGGGGATGTATCTAATATGTATATAAAAACAATAATAAGTAAAGGGGGATGTATCTAATATGTACATTGTAGAAAATTTATATATATATATTTATGACATGAATAGAAGTTTATTAATATGCTGAGTGTTTGCTGAGTCACTTCTGACTCATTGCTGAGTCAACAAGATAAACCCCATCTTGTCTGAACGGCTGTGGTTATTTCTAGGTTAAATCTAATGGCCTAAATGAATTCTAAAATCTATAAATAAGTGGGTAGACCCTAGACCTAAATCACTTGTAAAATTAGAGAAGCTACCGTCATGCTGCTGCCATGGAGTTCAGCATAGCCGTCACAAACTAAGAAGAGGAAGCCTAATCATCTACAACTAAATCTACACAAATCAAATCAAAAGATCTCTCTTTCTCTAATTCTTTTCTTTTGTTGGTGAGTATGATGATTCTCACAAGACTATTACAAACTAATTTGACTCAGTTATGAATGGATCACAAGAAAGTGATGTGATTTGTAATTGTAAATTCTATATATTGTGGATCTCTTATTATGTTATTATGTTGTCGTATGATGTAAATTATATATGCTATGTCATGCTATGTTGTAAATTCTCTTATGCTATGTCGTGCTATGTTGAGAATCATGTCAAGCTATGTTATACTATCATACTATGCCATGTTATAAATCATGCTATATTATGTTGAAAAATCATGATGTTGTTGGATCATGCTTAAAGTTATGTTTTTTTTAAATTTAAATGGATCTTGTTTATGGGAATTTGCCTATTAGGTTAGGTGTACCCATAAACTTGAAACTATAATTAAATAAAACTTGATTATGGGAATTTGCCTATTGAGTTAGGTGTACCCATATAAAACCATGTTGTTAAAAAATTAGATGATGTTGATTCACACATGTTCATATGTAAGTTTATGAAAATTGATTGAGATTATATTAGGTGAATTTTGAACAAGTTGACACCTTTAGGTCCATGACATGTATAATCTATGCAAGTTGGACATATGCAAGTTTCACCCCTTATTATGATTCATTTGGTCACATATACATGTTGTTATTATGATAATCTCTTTTATGCTATGAGTTAGGCTATTCGAGTCTAACATATATTTTGCGAATAAACGTTCAAACGTGGGGTAGGGGTAATATTAGGAATTGGGTGCAATTTTGTAAGATTTTGCATACCATGAATGGATGTCCATAATTGAGTCAATTATGGACATTGTTAAAAATTGGAAGTAATTAATAATTCAAGTAGGGAATTATTAAAATTGGGGGAAAGTGGATTATTATTAATAATCAATGCTTAGGACACGAGGTTGGACCCGTTTGTGATGTAAACCTGCCCGGACCCGCCCGGCAAATCCAGTAGTCACAAATGTCGGCCCAATATGAGAGGTCCTAGGCCCAAACTAAAGCATAACAGTTGTAAAGACACGAGGTTAGACTCTTTTATGGTGTAAGACTGCCCGGACCCGCCCGGCAAATCCAGCTGCCATAAATGTCAGTCTAATGTGAGAGGTCTTTATGAGGTTATGGCCTTAATGAACTAAGAAATACTTAACCAGATAATCATGTAAGGTGGGACATGGGGGTTAAGTAGGTGCCTTGGGTGGCATGAGGAATCTGGTGGTTGCCTTTAGAGGCATTTGAAATACGATTAGACTTAACCAAACACACATGTAAATGAACATGACTAAGTGGGTTAAGTGGGATGGACTAATGGGGACAAGCTTAGGTGGAATGCTTGTGGTAAATAGTGGGGGCCCATTTCAACCAGTATCCCAAAACGTATCTTTGTGGGCTCGACCCAAGTCGAGGACGGGACACGCATACTGGGTTTGACTATAAGAGGCCAAAACAGGGAGCGGTGGCAACGCAAGTCCAACGGGTTTCATATGCGTGTGTGGACCCGGGCTGGTAGGTAAGACGTTGTTGCATCGTGTAGGTATAAGCCGTGCATGTCCGTTGTATCAGGTTGCCACTTTAGGGGAGTGATACACCCCACTGTGGGGCCAGCACGGGTATCTACGAGTTAGGGAGCCGATCGAATAATGGGAAGTAGGGTACACCTAGTGGAGATAGGGGCAGGCGGCACCTATGTAGTCAGCTAGGGGTACGTAAAGCCATTGGGAAAGTTTCTAAGTGAAGCTAAGTGGGATGAATCTTTAGGGTGACTGGTGTGGTGCAGTATAGTGTTTATCCTTTAGTATTTAGGAGCGCCTATAACGTTGCCTTTAGCGATTGTCTATGTCCTTAATCTGCTCTTCATAGACATTTTCTTGTTTTCCATCTTATGCCTTAGTCCAGTTATTTTGGTAATAGTATTGTAGAATTATCATATTCACCAGACTTTATGTCTGACCCCCTCTTTTCCATCCTTTTTCTCCCTTCAGGTCCGCAGGTTGGGCCAAGTTCTAGTGGAGTCTAGTTGGATCGCTTATCTTCTGGAAAGCTTGGACTGCTGAAGTAAAGTCCAGCTTGTTATCTTTCTTTTTAATGGCTATTCATGTAATGGGATTATGTACTTGTTTTATCAAGATAGATATTGTACTTGACATTGAATGTGGTGTTATGATGTAATCAAACATGTTTTGACTTCTGCTACAATGAAATAAAGTTTTTGAATTTCCAAGTACTATTTTATATCTGTCTTGTTGTAATTTTACTGTTCTATATTCACTTAAAACCTCCATGGAAGTTAATGCATTCCCTTTATGAGTGACATTAATGGACGTGGGGTGTTACACTAGTCACGCGGTCCTTTTCAGTAGTAACCCTCTTGGATGTATCACGATACCCTAGGGACTAGGCTAGGGTGGGGCACGATTACTGGGCTGATTGTAAGCGACCAAAACGACGGATGAGTTTAGTGCGCCATTGTAGATTCAGGCGGACTATGGTCGTGCACGTAGTCCGGAGTTGAAAAGGCAGGCGTGGGCACCAGTAGTTGTACACTGTGCGTGCTTGGAATGGTGTCAGTGGTTGACACCCTAGGGCTTGATACACCCTAGGGTGGACCTAGCACAGAGTAGCTACATTCGTGATTGGGCCGTATGACACCGACACACGACGAGCTAGGACTTGTAGGGAGCCGATCGATTAGATTGTTACATGGAAAAAAGGGCGTAGTCGATAGGTAGCATAATCCCTAGTGGTCCTAGGTGGCATAAACCCTGATCGAATCTAGAAAACGTCCAATAGGTAGCATAATCCCTAGTTGTCCTAGGTGGCGTAAATCCTAGTTGAACACGCGATAATTCATGATAAGGGAATCTGGCCAGAACGAGGATGGCAGTCCAAGCGATTTCAAGGATGGTGACACTACGTTGTAGTAGTACAGAATTACGTGATGGAACCCATACGATATATGGCAAGGGACTATACATATGCATGGAAGGGATGATACAAGTTAGGGAGTTAGTACGGTTGGTGCAGGGGACGTTAGACATGCGATGTTATTCCGAGTTTATCTTGTTATCTTGTTACCTTGGTTGTCTTGTTACTTGAGTTTAATCTGTTTATCTTGTCATCATGCTTATATTTACTTTCGGTTTATACATGTCATGTTACTCTTACCTGTTTTTAGGCTAAAAGTAGCTAGGACTTACCAGTCTTTATGACTGACCCCGTTTTGTTTCGCCTCTTTTTCTTCCATTTCCCTTCCCCCCCCCCCCCCCAAGGTTTACAGGGAGGAAATGTTGCTACTTAGTGCGGATTTTCTACTTCAAGATCATCACTTATGGCATGGACTTTTCTTGGCTATGGCTATTTTACTGTTTTACTTGGGGAATAATTTATGACTATGGTTTTATGCTTCTTTATTATTGCAAGACAGGTTTCGATGTAAGTATTTTAATGGCACTTTGATGTAAAAGGTTTTAGACCTTACTACTTTTATAAAGTAATGAAATCATGTTTTCTTCCGCTGTTTTATATGTTCTATCTTGTAATATATTCTGTGCATGTTTACCTAGATAATACTCCACCAAAGCTAGTGCATTCCCTTTGTGAGTGACCCTAGTGGAGGTGGGGTGTTACACAACACATGAATCTATATTTCTTTCAACACATGAGTACTGTCAACACATAACTATTTTTGTTATGTAATATATTTTATAAAATTATGGTATCTATCGTTTGATTTTTAATCAAACTCTAACCGTAAAGTAGTTTCTAATCTTAAATATGATAAAGATGTAAATTTTATTATTAAAATATTTTACTCAACACATGAATATTCTCAACACATGAGCATCGTCAACACATGACTATTTTTACATTCTAATATTCTTTATTTTCCTAATTGGAATGAGGCCCAATCAATTACCATATAATGTTAATTATATGGATTCCACCCTACACATGTATATAATGGCATTGAAATAATCAACCATCATCCAAAGTGCACTACTCTGTATAAGCATCAAATATAGATATCTAATGCTTATAACAGCTTGTCAATCAATCGATCGACGTACAACTAGTTATTGGAATTAGTGTATGCCGTATTTTATCCCAATACCCGTGTGGGGTTTCAAATCAACAACATAGATTTTTATTTATTCACATACCCATTAAAAATTATATTTTTAACGATAAAACATTTTTAACTATATAAATATTTTATTTCATTTCACATCACACAATCAATTTTCACCCCAACAAACAATCAAACATACAAGCCATCCATGGTCTGTGGACGACGGGTGTCAGGTGCGGCTAAGCACCATCTGCATCCTAGTATATAGTTATAACTATAAAAGGAAATTTTAAAGTGAGGAGTTCTCACCGACTAGCTAAACCAACGCCATGACTCTTCTTATGTAGAAATCTTCGTCGTGCTCGCCTTTTGTCAAATTCGTCGCCCGTAGACACTACATATATAAAAATCACATTTTTATATTGTTGCTATGTATATAGAAATCCTATTTTTATAATCACTCTATATGGAAAAAAATTTATTTTTGTATCGCTACTATATAGATAAAGATTCTATTTTTACAACGCTACTATATAGATAAAAATTCTATTTTTATTACACACATGAATAAAAAATCATATTTTTATTCTACCTATGATATAAAAATCATATTTTTATCCTTCTTCATGATTAAAAATTATATTTTTAACCTTTCCCTGATATAAAAAATATATTTTTAATTCGTTGCTTATATAAAAATTATATTTTTATATCGTTCTTCTTCTAATAAAGATTATATTTTTACAACTCCAATTTCTATACAAAGATTATATTTTTATTTCTAAACCCTATGTATAAAAATTGTATTTTATTTCAAACATTAACATATAGAAATCTTGTTAAAAATCTTATCTTTACCTTGTTAAAACTCTCATCTTTACTATATTAAAATTCTAATTTTTCTTAACATAAAAATCTAATTTTTCATTGCATAAAAATCTAATTTTTGATTAACCTAAAAATCATATTTTTCCAAACACGTATATATATTTAAAACTGAAAAAGGAAAAAATAAATAAATAAAGAAATGTAAATAAAAAAACTCATAGTTAACTCGTCGGAAGAGGGGGTTTCGGGTCGCACGGGTCGGAGGCGAGGGTTCTAGGGTGGCAAAGGGGGCAGCGGTCTCGTTAGGTGGAGGAACAAGGGGTGGTGAGGTTTGATTTGGCAAGGGGGTGCAGATTGGGTCGAGGCTTCAATGGAAGGGGGTCTGGGCTCGCGCGACAGGAGAGGCAGGTGAGAAGAAGAGGCAGCGGTGGTGCCAGGGAAGGTTGGAGGTCGGGCGATGTCGGGTTCGGGTGGAGCGATTTACGGTTAGTCGGTTTTTTTTGTTCTGAACGAAGGAGAAAGAGAAGTGAGGGAGGGAATAAAGAAGGGGGGCTATGTAAATATTTTATATTTTATTATTTTAAAATTTTGAAAAGCAACTTTTTATTTTGACTTCGAAATCAAACCCACCGCCTATAGTCCATAGCTAATTACCCCCATTCCGAACACAACGGGATATGTATCGCAGGCTGATTCGATCGTTTCGAACAGTTTTCGTCAAAATCAAAATATAACTCTATATATTGAGTTTGAACGCGCATTTCAATTTACTGGGGCCACATACTAACTCGAAAAATTCCAGAAAAATATTTTCTAGCTTTGTATTGACGATACGGTCCTAAGAAAACTAATTTCGTAAAATTTGAGACCGTTTGAAAAATGGCCATTTTCCAGTCGATTAAAATCAACTAAAACTGGTCAAACATGTTTTCCTTTACCACGCTCACATATTGATTCGAAAAATTACAAAATTTGAAACCTAGCAATAACTTGACATCACGGATCCAACAAAAGTGGTTTTGTCGAAATCCGAGGTCGTTTGCAAAATTTCCATTTTTAAGGGCCAGAATTCCATAGCGACTATTCTGAATTTTCAACTGGACGTATCTTTTGATTCCCGCTATGAAATTTCAATTTTTCGGATTCGTTGGAAAGATATTCTCAAATAGATTCTAATATTTTTGGTTTCGCTAAAATCCGGTTTATTTCGAATCCTGTACATTCATTTGAATTTTGAAAACGAATTATCGAACTACCGCGCCATTTTCAATTCCTTTTATAATTATAAATAATTATTTATATTCTAACGACGATCTATATAAATATATACGTTCTATTCTATCCAAAATAAATTTCTCGTCGTTATTATTTAAAATAATTCATTTTAAATATTCAAAATTCATTAAAATTGCCAAAATAAAAAATTTAAATTGGCTCAGAATTTCCGGGTTATTACACATTCCCTAAGGTTTTATACTAGAATTAAAACAATCTCCCGCATACAAAAACTTATAACTCGCGACTCTCTCGCTAACCACCTATATAGTCATGTACACTTGCAAAACCTGCTGATGATCTAATCCTACTCCCAAAACCTTGCACTGATTTCTGTCCCCGAAATCAGATTTTTTTCCCCTAATAACAAACCCTTAGCTAGTAACCCTAGTTATTACAGACACCAAAAAACTGGTGATTGATTTTCAAAAGAAAAATAATATAAAATGAAATTTAAAACCCTAAGCCCATAATAAAAAATAAATTGGCACCCTTCATTATTCTTTAAAATGTTTTATCCCCAAAATCATGTCTACCGCTCCCAAAGAAATCAGGTTTTCTTGGATCCCAAATCGTCACTTCGAATTGCTGAAAAATTGATCTTGGATTATCTTCGGGGGTCAACCTGTTCTTGCTTGTCAATAATTTGGAGAATGTGATTGAAAATGTGAGTACGCCTTATTGTATTTCTTTGATTGCTCTCGAATTGTTGTTCTAGTTTTCGATAGATCCCCCTTTTTGCCTGTGATGATTTAGGTGTATAAATAGGATTATGTCACCCTAGAAAATCCCTAATTTTACTTAAAATGGCTTGAATTGATTTGCTCGTGATTTCGTTGCCATGATTTGTCGAATGATTTGGATTTGATGAATTTGAGCAATTCTGGAAATAAAAAAAAATATTTGTGGCCCCATGAATTTCCTTTGCGTGATTGCTGAAAATTCGTGAATCATATGGTTAAATACTGGAAACAATTTTCCATTTTGAAATTGATTTCGATTTCTTGCCTTAACTGATTGGTGATACATGCGTGATTCGTTGCCTTGATTAGATTGGACGTGAAATTTTTGTTGATTTCCTGAATTCCTGGAAACAATTGATTGTTGTCCTATCCCATGGTTGATTGCGAATTTCACTTGTGGTATATTTAAAAAAAACAGAAATAATTTTTTGCCAATTTTAATCCTTAAGCAAAAAATGGAAACTTTGTGCATGTAGATTTGAACATCTTGCAAATTTTATTACATGTTGATTTGTAACCATCCCATATATATATTTTTGGAAACAAAGTAAAATTGTTTTGCTCAGAATAAAAGGTGTCGATATTTACTCGAATTTTTTTTGCTCTATATCCTTGATAGTGTTTCATTCTAAAAATCAAATCAAATGATTTCTTGCCATTAATGTACTTCCATGATTTGCTTGCCAAACCTGTTTTGATTGCTTGATTCATTCGGCATGATACATGCATGATTTTCTGAATTGTGTATTTCATTCTTGCCAAAAATCTTGTTCTTAAATACTGTAAATCAGTTTGTCCATGGATGAATTTTCTGGAAAGAGTTTTTAAAACTTGAATGTTATTTCTGTAAACAAAAAAGAACTGTTTTCAATGCCCTTTAACATGCCTCAAAAAAATTCTTGATAACCTGGCCAATTTAAAAACTGCTGCTATTTTCTTGCTATATGCCTGCTACATATTTGTGTAAGCTCCATTTGTTTGTGTGCTGACCTATGACAATAATGTGGTCTGTCCATTTTTGCTGAAACATTTTACTTTGTCCATGCTCCTTTGCATGTAACAGTTCATCCTGCTGCTTATTCTTTTGTTGTGGCATTTGACATGTGTTGAGCCATGTTTGCACTCTCAAATGACAACGAACACTTGCCAAAAACGTTGAATTGAAATTTACTGATTTCTTGATGTATGACACCCCACGCTATCTCACCATACTTGCACCAGTTTTGTATACTTGCACAGTCTTGGTCGATCCTGACTTGAAATAGTACGTCCAGTTTGAAACTTCCTTTTTGCTAAACTTGAGATATTATTGAGCATTTGTCATTCTTCATGCCATGACCATTTTTACTTGGCTTGTATCATTGTGTTGTCTTGGCCATTCCATGTTTGCTGTGTGGATTTATGGTCTGGGATTCACATATATTTGCTTGTTGAAACTTGTTGTTCATATTTGTGTATACATACACAATTTCTTTCACTTGCCTATTTGATTCAAGTACAAAGTCACTTGTGTATGCATATTGTACTCGATCCCTGAAGCTTGAACTATGCTTTAGCCTGTGCATACATACTGGCTTGAATATATTTGCTATTTGGCACATTTTTTGAATTTCACTTGAGTCTTGGTTGCACCATGTAATTGCAGTGTACACCTTGTATGACATTTATCTTGACCATGTTTGAGAATGATTATGTACATATTGGACTTGTTTGAGTTCCTATGTCCATACTCAAATGCATGCACCAATATATTCATGTGTGCTAGCCTGTCACTTCATTGTTGAAATTTTGGTTTGATGTTGACTGTTCCATTTTGATCACGCTGAATTGACATTGTTGTACAGTCGTAGGTTTTGAGTTTGTTGAACCACTATTCTTAGTGTGTAGGTACATACATATATATATGTGCACAGATGTGTATGTGTGTTTGTATATGTGTTTGTGTCTGCATATGTAATGGATTTCTAGGTTTATGTCCATTCACAATGTTTGATCGTATTGTCCTTACACAGAAATGTGTGTATATACATACATTATATGTGTATACATGTATAGTGCACTTGTAGTATATATACGTGAGCACTAAAAATACTGTCTATCTTGTGGTATTTACAGCGTATCACTGTGAATATCAAAAACTGTATAGACATAGATGGATGTCCATAAAAATCAGATCAAGTCATGAAAAATGATGAGAAACACCCCAAAATTCTAAGACAAATAAATTTTTAAAATAAAAATTATATCTGTAGAATTTAAAAAAATATTTTGTTCTAGATTACCGTGTGTGTGCGCTCCTGTGACAGGTAATAAAAAGACTGGACTGACTTGAGTGTCAGTGAATCGAGGGACATCTATAACTGAGTGATAGGGAGGAATGTAGTGAGGCAACAATGTATATGAGTTCATACAACTGAGTGACTGAGTGAACTCTATTGAGGAGCAATATATACAAATGAAATTGAATGTAGATGTATTGTATTTGAGTGAAATGTATAAATAGGGAAGTTATAAATTTGTACTGTTGAAATAAAATACTGTTTGAATATTTAAATTCTTGTGCAGTAGTATTCTATTTAAATGTAAATATTTATTTATGTCTATGATGTAGTATAACAGTACAATTACAATCGCATTTATAATAATTAATACAAGTTTATTATCGTCAAGGAAAAATCATAGAATTGTTGGATACAACACGCATGCGTACCACATATGAGCAAACAAATAACCATGCAAACATTAGCAACCAAAAGTTAATTATCATAGCATGTAGATTTATAACAGTATAAGATACAAAAGTGCAAGTTGATACGTAAATATGTCTTATCACTCAAAGATTTATGAATAGATCGTACTCATACTTTCTTTATCCTTGGACATGAAATTTCTATCATCCTTGCTCTATTGCACATTAATTAGATTAACTATATCCTTCTTAATATTTATCTCGCTACTCTTAATAACTCAAAGTGGCTTATGAGATCGTGAAACTTCTAGATCCAACCCTACTTCTTCTAGCTGATCCAGTGCTACTATTATAACAAAATCATGGACAAACTTGTGTAGATAAGAGATACGAAAACATTGTGCACATTAGTCAACTTCTAAGGTAAGTCAATTTTATATACCAACTTTCTAATTCTTTCGACTATTAGAAATGGTCCAACATATCTAAGCACTAATTTTCCCTTCCAACTAAACCAAGCAAAGGAAAAACCTTTACAAAGCTGTATCTCTAATTGAGAATTCCAAGTCATTTTTCATATCTGCATAACTTTTTTATGATTTTGAATGGCTTTCATTCGTTGTTGTAGTGCCCATATTCTACATATTGATGGACCATAGTATATTTATACTTTTAACATGAGATTGTAGCATATTCTGTCTTTACACTTTTTACATGAGATCATAGTATATTACTGTATTTATTAACATTTATAATTACCAATTAACTAGAGGTATTCATGTTTTCATCCTAGATTTTTCTTTTTAAATCAAAACCAATCCTATTCCTAAATTAAAATTAGTCGTATCTTTATTTTATTTTTCTCCTTTTATAGACAGACCCTGTTGTTTAACACTCTATTTAAAGCTTTATCAACTACCGCAGTTTCGTTTATTGCATTCTCATAAATTAGCCAGCGCATATATTTAAAATTTATATGACTCTTCAAAAAGTAACTTGGTCCATTTAAAGTGATATATTTTTTGCATTTAGATGACATATACATTCAAAGTATCATAGTTCGTACTTGAATCTATTCACTTCGTTGTGCCTTGCAAACTATATACCTTATAAACTCAATGTTTTCGAACTTGAATATCAGCAAAGTATTGAAAGCATATTTCTTTATTAATACATGATGACTGAATTATACAATGTAGCCGATGTAGCCTATATATATAGGTGTATATGCTAATGGCTAATACAACTCTATAGGCAAAGAGAAATTAGAGTAAAGACCTTATAAACCTGGCTTAATATGGTAAAGGCGCAACCACTTAATATGTTATTCTAACAATGTAATGACCTCAATTTTTGGTTGATTAATTTTTAAAATTTAATATTGTTTTAAAGGTTGAGTTGATAATATAAATGGATTTTCATATAGAATTTATCGATTAATAATTTAATTCGATTTAATCTCGAATATATTGAATTATGGTATACGAAAACGACAAATAATGCTTTGCCAAAAAAAAGAAAATAACAAATAATTGAATTCAAAGTTAGAACTGAATCAAAATGATTTGACGTTCAATATAAATTCTATTTGAATACAAATGATAATAATAATAATTCATTATCGAAGAGTTGATTTTTTTGAATTCAAATTACATTTTTCTCAATTAATTTGATACATAAAAAATGTCAATTTTCAAACGACCTCGGTTTTCGATGGAACCAATTTTATTGGGTCTGAAACGTCAAAAACTTAGAAGTGTGACAAGTTTCATTGTGATTGGAGCTTGTAGGTCGTTTAAATATGAAACCTCGGGCGTAAATTTGGTGAGAATATCATAATAATAAATCGCATCAAAATTAAATCGATATCTTTTTAATTTCAATAAAAATCTCTTCGAAAATCAAATTGTATTATTTGGAAATCAAATCAAATTGCATGTAAGTAAAATCGAATCAAAATAAAAAACTGCTTGTGCTTTAGTCAATCATTAATTAAAACTCACATTCACTGTCACATACGTTTATCCCCCTCAACTACCCTTTCTCTTCATTTTCGTTCCTCAAAGAAAAGACCGAAGCCGATTTTATTTCTTTTTGATTCTTCTAAATTCAAATAAAATCCAAGAAAAAAAGCCTAAATTCCTAATTCTAGTTCCTTTAAGCTCGTTCGGGGTCAGGCTTCAAGCTAGAGATTATTGGTTGTGGTGCGATGGGTTGTGGTTGCATTCGAATGAGCCACAGTGAAGTTTGTCGATAGCCGATGATTTAAGGGCCGAAGGGGAAGGAGTTTGACCGTGTTGGTGGTGTGGAGGACCACTGTCTATGCGAAATTTGAGGGGTTTTGAACCTTAAGTTGTCGTTATTTTCCTTCTACAATGCGTGTACTAATAGAGGTCAGAAATGGATATTGGGTTGCTGGTTGGTCCATTTTGGGTTAGGAAGTAGCTCACGTGAAGAGAAACACACTGGTTTAATTGATTTGGGTTTTTGTCATGGGATGGAGGAGTTCATGAGGATGAAGTCTTACAGGAACGGAAAAAGGGGTGCGTTCTGTTACCAGAAAATTGTAGTTTCACTAGGGAAGAAGAAGAATAGGGGATAAGGAGATTAAGGTAATTACTTTGGTAATTAAATATTATTAATGATATTTTAAATTTTATTCTAACTTGTAATAAAAAAATTAAATTTGTACGAGGTGATTAAATTGAGAAATCTGTCCCATGGAGTTGTAGTTGCAGAAAATACAATCGGGTGTTGGTTTGGGAATTTTCCGGAATCAGTGGGGACATAATTTGAATGTACTCTGATTAATTTGGAAAATAACATCACGATGATTAAATTCACTCTCTAGTTCATTCATAATTTATTATAAATGAATTTTTATTTAGTATATAATTTTTATATGTTGTTTGTTGGCTGCTTGGATGCATCGATGAATTGTTGATCAATTGTGGCTATTACATATATATTAGTTATGTTTAGTCTTCGTAGTTAGATATTCCCGCATTTTTTAGCGAATGAGACCCTATGCTTCATACATAATACGTAATGACATTCTGTACCACAATATCCCGCCTCGAAGAAGGATTTGTATTATTTATGTTGTCTAGCATTTGTGGATGTGGGAAAATAGGATGGAGGGATCCAACTGGATACCTCAAAAATTATTATTGTTTGTTTTCATATATATTGCATAATATGACATGTGACAGATTGTTGTATGTTTGGATTTTTAAGTAGCACTGACCCTAAATTAATTGGTACTTAAATATTGTAAAATATATTCGAATAAAGGTAAAAGAATTTGAGTTTAAAAAGGAAAATTTAATTTTCATTTTGAATTTCGATCGGGCTAGAAATTATTAACTTTGTTTTTAATTATGAAAACAAGTAGTTAAATTTAGAAATGATGTTTATAATTGAGGTGGAATAGTTATCATTGGATAATTTGGGAATGTAAATTAAAGTGTGAATGTAAAGGAAAAGGGGGATCGTTTCACAAAAAAGAAACAATGGAAATTATTCCAATGTTCAGAGTATAAATTGAATTAGAATAAATCCATATGGATTTATGGTCGGAATTCGACTATGTTGAGTTTATAAAAATAATTTATTTCCACAAAGAGATGTTGGAATTGTAATAAATAGAAACTAAAATTTAAAATTTAATATGAAAATAGATTTTATGTTTATATATATATATATAAGTTATAATAATAAAATATTCCAAAATAGCAATTGGATTTCAAATGGATTTTGAAATGAGAACTTGTTTTAATATATAAAACAAGGAAATTTATTTATAAACAATGTTTATAAATGTAGTGAAGTAATTATCATTAGATAATTTGGAAGTTTAAATTCCAACGTGAATATAATAAAAGAATTGAAATCATTTCGATAAGGGAACGAGAGATTTTATTCTAGAATTTTGAATATAAACTGAATTGAGAAAAATCCAAGGATTTATAATTGAATTCAATCATGTCTAATTTTATAAAATAATTTATTTCAAAGGGAATTGGAAAATAAAAAATTAAGTTGTAAATGAATTTATATCTGAGTTATGAATTTTGAATGAAATAATCGACTATTTAGGATAATCGAAAATTTTAAGTTATTTTAAGATATGGAAGAATTATGTGATGACCACCCATAACTCCCTCACTTAACAAAAGGAATAATGCACTGAAAGATGTGTCGGGCAGCTATGGATGATTATCAAGGTAGGATAACATACACAAAACATGTTGTATAACTCACAACACAAGGATAAAGTATAATAGAACATATACAATAGGTATTAATAGTGAAGAAGAATTAAGCAGAATCTTAAAAAAATTCATATCATCATGAAATATCCATATAACATCGGATTACACTATAAGTGTTTGTACAAAGATGCCTCACTACAACTACTCAGAGAATCATACAACAAAAGCAATAGCGGAAACAACAACTAGATATAAATAGAAGAAAACTGATATGTAAGCCTCCTGCTCGTCATCGATCTGCAGCAACGTCCATTAAGATCTTCTACCTATGACCTGCTACTCAGTCTGCCCATCCACATCAGGATGAACAACCTAATGTAATAAGAGGAAACATAAAACCTTGAGTCAGATGACGGTCTTAATGAAATATAAAACAACTATCTAATATTATCAATGAAGTATATGAGAGTAGGTAGATAAATCATCCAGTCTACCGACATCAACAGAGAAGAAACCCAAACTCATCTTTCCCACATCCGAGAGTGATAGCCTTCAAAAACGACCAGAGAGAGAAAACATAGCAGACATAGCAATTAATTATCTAGTGTAGACTTTCCTAATCGAGATTAACATCCCCCAAACACAAGCCCTGAAGGCCTGAACGAACATCAGAAAAGCACCCAAGAGATGTCTCCTTCCATGTTGACAATCCCCACAAGACGATACAAGCAAAGCAAACAACATCCATGACTCTGGCTATCACCGCCTATCCTATTCGAAACCATTGTTAATCATATGATTGGCTCAACATCATGCCGCCTGTCAAGGGCTAATGGTAACCCCGGTTCCAGCAAAACTCCATACGCCTTCGCGACTTGTATCTCTAGGCTCATCGTGACTGCCTAGGGTACTCGACCATTCTACCAGTCTTTTAGGCGTCCTTATTATACTCCAGCTTTGAGTCCGCTTGAACCTACGACAACGATAATTCCTCAGCCTTCGAAAACTCTAGTCGTCATCACTGGCGGCTATCCATAGCTCAAGCGTCTTCTTGAGCAACCATTATCCAACTCAACATCTGCGAGTTGTCTTCACATTCGTTGCATTTCATCGATCAACGAACACCTCACGGCACTTTGAACATTCCTTGAATTCACTTTGAAGCTACGCCTATTCTCGAACCAAAATAATCATCACTTTTGATCGACATTCAATCCATAGCACTTTGGCCTTTCTGCTATGAAAAACATTCCTCACCGTTTAAAATCCCATCCACAACGTTTGTTAAATGCTGTAGTATCTTCTGCCCGATCCATAAAAACGACCTGAGACACCAACGACTTGAAGCATCAACGACCCGACTAGGTTTCCGGAGACCTGACTCAGATTTGAGCAACCCTTAGTTGAATGAACTGACTCAACATGGATGCTTAACGACACAGGCACACTCAAACTCGAACGACCTGAACTCGAACAACCCGAACTCGAATGACCCGACTTCTTCACCACACAAGACGACCTACCTTGCATAAGAGCAGAGCGACCCGATCTTGGACGGCTTATGCTTCAAATGGCCAAACGAGAACCATGTCCCAATGATCCGTGATCTGATGCCACCAACGACCCATCCATTTCTTGAGCAACAAGCCAAATGACCCGAAGGGTCCACGACCCAACCAGAACGATCCGACTTCGATTCATCCTCAAGTGACAACGTCGATGCATGCAACTCATCAAAGTCAACCAATTCAATCATCAGTGCATCACACAATCAACAGACAACACTTATACAATAATTAATCATCATACAATCATATGAAACCCTCCAAATCATAATAAATCAATGAATAAACAAAATAGTGGATCTAAACTTGCATAAACATATGAATTGACATAAGAATTACTGATTTAAGTTGCTAGATTAGATCTTATGGAGATTTGAATTGGAATCATACTTACATCAATCCGATCTATATGAAAACAATTTGAAATGATGAACATAAGATCAAACAACTCATATACTTGATCGAACCTGTGTTAGAGATGCTTATCACTCAACAAATCATCAAACAAACTTGAAATCACTAAATTCCTAATTCGTACAATAATGAATTATTTTCAAACCTCTCAATTTGATGCGATATCCCTTTGCTCGATATAGATCTACCTTTCCTTGATGTAGATCTTCAATCCTCTTGCGTAGATCTAGAATTTTAACGGAGGTGAGGTGTATTTGATTGAGCAAGGAGGATCCCAAGCTCAACCAAGTTTAATCATGAGTCGGATAATTCCTTTCATGTGGCTTTAGTTGTCGACTCGCATAAGCCATGACTTTTTCTTTCTGCATCAACATTGTTCCAAGCCCAATACCACATGCATTAGTATAAACCACCATATCTTCATTCCCACTCGGAATGGTCCTAACAAGAGAACTTGCCATTCTCCCTTTTAGAATTCCAAAGGCTTGCTCACACTTTGCATTCTATGTGAACACTTGGTTCTTCTTCATCAATCCTGTTAATGATGCAGCTATCTTGGAGAAATCCTTGATAAAACAATGATAATAAACCGCCAGTCCCGGGAAACTCCTCACGTCCATTGCAGCCTTAGGTCTATCCCAGTCCTGGATTGCTGCAACCTTAGCGGTATCCTCCGCTATTCCATTTATAGAAATAACATGCCCTAAGAAACTCACTTCACTCTTCCCGAAGTGACACTTTTAAAACTTAGCTCTCAGCTAATGCTTTCGAAAGATTCCAAAACAACTCGCAAGTGCGTCATATTTTCTTCTTTATTTCGGAAGTAAACCAGAATATAATCCACAAACACAAGCGCAAATTTGTTTAACTGATCTTTGAATACCCTATTCATAAAATCCGCAAAATACGCTGGTAAATTGGTCAATCCAAATGGCATCACCAACCACTTAAAGAAACCAGATGGTGTCCTAAAAGCTATCTTTGATTCAGTATCCATCAACTATCTCAACTAGTGTGCCAAATTAATCTGAGAAAACACTATAGCGTCGTGAAGATGATCAAACAAATCGTCAATCCTTGGCAACAGATACTTGTTTTTCTTAGTCACCTTGTTCATCTCATGATAATCCACATACAATCTCAAAGATCCATTAGCGTTGGTTGCGAACACAACTAGTGCACACCATTCGGACACCCTTTGCCGAAAGAATCCTTCCTAAAAGGTCATGAACTTGAACATGTAACTCTCGCTGTTCCTTAGGCCCCATCCTCCTAAGAGGCATAACGATAGGTCTAGCACCTTCGACTAAATCAATCATGGACTCAATCACGCGATGCGGCGGCAAACCTTTGACTAGCTCACTAGCGATCAACACAGATGACAAGTTTACCCGTGGAATCACAAGCGAATACAAGAAGCTTGCGAGACCCCGTCTTCTGGCTTACATCAAATCATAAACACTCTCTTTTCCACATTCCTGACTGTCACTTCAAGCTTCTTCCAATCCACTTTTGCCGCATACCTCTTGAGCCTGTCCATACCCAAAATGGTTACAAACCCGACGAGTTCAAAACAAAGCAATTAAACACAAAAGATGAACCATGACTTGGTAACACTAGACCACAACAAAGCATACACAACATAGTTGAACCCATGATCGGATTAGTCACAACCAATGGTCTATCACAAATATCGGGTTCCAAACCCAAGCGACACATAAGCTCATTGCAAATGAAACAATACGATGCTCCGGTATCAAACAGAACTCAGAGAAAACACCTCCGGTAGAAATCGTACCAAAAACATTAATGTCTACTCCTAATTCTCATTAGGAATATAATAAGAAATTGGAATTTCTTCTAAAACACATGCTTCCACCAGTTGCTTATTTTTCAGAAGATCTGGGCAGTCCATCCTCTCGTTCCCAGACTTATCACAGTTGTAGCACTTCCTTTCAGCTTTTGGATTCTTACAATCATTGGAATAATGACCCTTCATTTGATAATTAAAGTAGATGACATCCTTTCTAGGTTTCTCCTTTTGGCCAGCATTCCCTTTCTGTTGTCTTTTCTTTTTCTGATTCAACTTCTTCGTAGCATTGGTGTGAGTAAAAGTTTCTTCAAGAGGCTCATTCCTGCTTCTAAAAACATCATCCCAAGCAGTATTGATCCTTTCTTCTTGCTTCTTAACTCGATGTCGAAGTTGCTCCAAAACTGTACTTCTCCTCAACTTATCCTCTTCATCCGTAGGAAAATAATCCCTTAGTCGCAAAGCTGAGTCATCCCGAGGTACATGAACAGGAACACCAACATCTACCGTGGGTACCCACCTCATGATCGCTGCCACAACATATCTGGGTAATCAGGTTGATCTTCTCCCGATCTCCCTCCAAAAAAAGTCTCCTCCTTAGTAGTATGTCTCGAAGATTGACGACTCATTATAAGTCTGAAAAAAAGAAAGTGCTACTATACTATATTCTAATATATAGTATACATCAATTAGAAAACTACAAATACGTCTCTCATACCTCATTATTTCCTTGAACTTTGGCTAAAATCGATTATCTCTAGCTCTGATATCAAATTTGACGACTACCCATAAATCATGCATTTAACAAGAGGAACAATGCGTTGAAAGGTGTGCCAGACAGCTATGGATGATCATCAAAGTAAGATAAACACAAACCGAACCTATCATATAACTTACAACGTAGGGATAAAATATAATAAAACATATATAACAGGCATTTATAGTGAAGCATAATTGAGAAGAAACTTAAAACTTTCATATCAACTTGAAAGATCCATACATCCGCTGAAATACATCATAAGAGTCTATACAAAATGCTTCACTACAAGTCACTCATAGAAGCATACATCAACATAACAGTGGAAGACATAAAAGGAATGTATAGCAGTAAGTAATACGTAAGCCTCCTACTCATCGTCGCTCAACAACATCGTCCTCATCAAAATCTGTCACCTATTACCTGGTACTCAGTCTGTCCATCCATAACACAATGGATAAACAACCCAAGGTAGTAAGAGGAAACATAAAACCTTGAGTCAGACAACAATCTTAATGAGCGATAAAAAAGCTAACTAACATCATTAATAAAGCATATGAGAAGCAAGTAGATCAGTAAACTAATCTACCAATATCAACAAAGAAGAAACCCAATCAGTCCACTCCATATCTAACGATGATAGCCTTTACAAACAATCAAAATCGAAAACATAACAGACATAGCAACTAGTTTATCCAGCATACATCGTATTAATCGAGATCAATATTCCCTAAGCACAAGCCCTAAAGGCCTAGAACAACATCAAAGCACCCAAGAAATGTCTCCTTCGACGTTGAACAATCTACGCAAGACGATACAAGCGAAGCAATCAACTTCCATGACTCTGGCTATCACCGCTTATGCTGCTTTTAAACCATCGTTAATTGTATGACTGGCCACAATATGCCATCTATCAAGGGCTGATGGTAACCCGGTTCTAGCAAAACTCCATTCGCCATTGTGACTCGTATCTAGGCCCATCATGACTGCTCAGGGTACTCAACTATCTTATAGTCTTTTAGGCGTCCCTATTATACCCCTGCTTTAAGTCCACTAGAAACCGTGACAACAATAATTCCTCAGCCTCCAATATCTCTATTCGTCATCACCGACGACTGTCCATAAGCTCAAATCACCTTGAGCATCCATTATCCACAAACTCACAACTTAAGTCGTCTTCACACTCATTGCATTACGATGATCAACAAACACTTCAAAACATTTCGAACATTCCAACTTGAATTAGCCTCGAAGCCACGACCATCATCGAACCAAAAACATACTTCGTTTGGTCGATATTCGATTCACAGCGTTTCACCCTTTTACTATGAATCTTAAACCACATCGTTTAAATTTCATTCCACAACATTTATAAAACTCTATAATATCTCCTGGATCGTTCCCGATCTATTTGAAAGAACCCATAACTTCCCCATGAGGGAAAGAGCGGATACCTTGAGAATAACACACAAAAGAACGCAGACGGAAGAACATTTCATTGTATATCACAACAATTCATCAGAATACAAGAATATACAGAGTATAAACAAATAATACACATCCGAAAAATATCAGGGATTACAATACGTTACATAGCAGCGGAAAAATAATACAATACACAATTAGAAGAGATATACGAATACAGAGCTTTCCGGATATCATTCCAGCTGTAAATCAGGATCCTGTGGATATAAATCTGCAAAACCAAAACTACTAGCTGTCCGTGTCAAAATAAGGGCACCCAGAGTTTAGGTTAAAACAATAAACTCTAGGTCAGTCATGGGACTGGTGTGAGAACTAAAACAGCACCAGTGCATATAACAAAACAGCGCAATGCTTTTTGGAAAAATGAAGCTATTATAAGACCCAGGTCCTATCACACAATGCAATGCAAGCCAGAGGATAGGGTTTTCCCTTATAATAGCCAAGCTTAGTACGTTTAAAACAAATCATTTGATACTATTATAAGTGCATAGTGTATAAAACAACTTCAAATCATAAGTATTAATCATAGACGGCATGGGTACCATATATCATGTCTCCATACTAGTTCTACAATTGAAACCGCAAAATCACGTATTTGGAAATTGGATTTCCATCTGTGAGCCGAGGCAAAAGATAGTCCTCTACCGATTTGAGACTGTCTAGCCCGAGCCTCAGGAAAGTACTCAGTCAAGCCTTTGGATCGTCACGGCCGGTCCACCGATGTGGATTAAAATGTCTGAACAATGCGTTTCCCCGCCCTTTGGGGCGTAAATGAGCCAATGAATGACTCCATCGGCTTCACATAGTCACCGATATATCCGAGGCACCTCGCAACAGCAACAACCACATAAGTCAAACTCGTCAGGGCGTGTAAAACCACTGACGCCACTTCTAACTAGAAAGAAACGCATGTCCTCCCTGAGGTCCTCTCCCGTTATTGGTTCACCACCTGGGTGTGAGGCTCGCGAATCAATGTTACACAAAGCTACGCCACACAGGCCGTGCTTTGATCATCAACCACAAGACTTTGCTTTTCAACAAAGGCCTTGATCATTTGCCACTTAGGCAAGCCACACAGGCAATTCACTCCATGCGATTGATATCCACCAATATATAACCCCTGAGTTCGTACGTCTTAGAGAAGGGCGTTAAGCAAGAGAATAAATTCTCCGCCGCCAAACAGATATATATTTAATAGAAATCAATCACATAGACTGAAATCCAATGTCAGACACACAATCCATTTACAAGTTCGTTCTGGGCCTGAACGAAACCGGAGGCAGCTAGTACCCCGCATATCCATCGATCTCCAAGTACGTCTGGACGACCACTAACTGATTCCCTCCTCTTGGGTGTACGGCCCAATCAAGATCATCAGTAATCACCCAAATGACGTGAAGACCTCCGGTCTTCAACCACCGTCTTCATCTTGGATACCACGTCGAATCAGTTATTCAGAATGGGATAAACCCGGTCTTTCTGAATAACTCGCGTATATAATAAACAAGTGTTACACAAACACAACATACGCCTCATTCCAATTTATTAGTCACTAACCATAAATTAGCAAGAGAACAATTCCCCAAATATTAGCCCCGAAGGCCGAAACCAACCTCAGATCAATACCCAGGAAACCATTCATCTTAGCCAACCTACAGTTAGTTCTAAATTTCACATTCTTAGGGAAAGGTTCCCATTAATTTTATCAAACATAAATTCTTTTAAATTTATTCTTTAATCTTCCTTTGAATATCACTTCAATCTAGTCGGGATTAGCGAACCACACCGAAGTAATCATTTATTTTATATTTCCCAACCTATTCATCCCATGAAGTAAAACTGGTAATAATTCATATCTAACACCACGGTGTTATCGGTAAATTCAATTACCATTTCACGTTCAAATCTAATTAAAGATTTAACTATCGCCTGGAGCAAAACTGGTGATACTCTATTCTCGATCTTTTCAATCTAATTAAAGATTCATTAAAACTCCACTTAGTTTTAATCTTTGACTGGGTTAAAGAATCCATGTCATTTAAAACACGGTTCACGATAAACCCCAAAATCACATCACATTTCAATCAGTCCCTAACCGTAAATTAGCAAGTGAGCAATTCCCTAAGTATTAACCCCGAAGGCCGAAACCAACATCAGATCAATACCCTAGAAACCATTCAGCTTAACTGATCTCCAGTTAGTTTCTGGTTTTCTTAACTCCTTTGGGTCTAAGAACGGTATTATTGAAGATACCGTTCACAGCAACCCAAAATCACTTTCCATTAATTATCGGGTTAAAGAACAAGTGTTATTTTAAAACAGTGTTCACGATAAACCCAAAAATCAATACCAATTCAATTCAAATTAAATATCATTTAATTGGTACACTTCATTAAATCTAAATAAAAAGATTTAATCTTTTTTTCAACTGGGCTTAAGAACAGTGTTAATGAAGACACCATTCACGACAAACCCAAATCACATTTGATATTAAATACAAGGCTCTGAATAGAAAATATATCGGCTTATATTCAATATCAAATTCTACGACCAACAAATATCGTATTGGAAATAATGATATCTATATATCTTTCAAATTTCCATAACGTTATCTGTATAATCCCGAAATCCAACATCGAAATATTCCAAAGACAATTTCGATTCAAATCCATTCCAATTCAATTATTTGAAATTCTGGTTACTTTCAAAACCCTGTTTCAAATTAAATTTATTTATTTAAAAAATAAATAGAATTATAATTCTAGTTCAAAACTAGTTCATTTCGACAAAAATCTATTTTTATATTTTAAAATGTGGAGTTTTTCATCCCGATTCTTCACAAATCATTTCTTATGATTTTACACAAATTATTACTATTTTTAATAATTTTATCAAGGCTCGTACAGTCGATTTCCATCAACGGCCATCGAACTGCACTTACAGCAACCTTTTCCAAATTTGATTTGGACATAATTCCAAATCCAACCGTTAGATTTCAAATTTCTAATACCCGTTAGAAAGCTCTTTTCGATACGAACCCAACGGTTTCAGTTTTAGGATAATCCGACTGTCGGATCTCCCGCAATATCCATTCGAAGTCAATGGTCGAAATTCGCGAACTGCCGCGGCGCGGCGCGTTCTATTCAGGCCATTATATATATAATATACATATATATATATTATATATTTCGTCGATTTCCTTTTAAAACGTAATTTATAACTCGTTTTAACTTCGTTTTCAAAACGATTTCAACTTCCATCTCAAATTCAAATCAAAATTGATTTTTCCAATATAAATTCATTTCAAATTGATTTCAATTTAAATCGATTTTTAATTCAATTTCAGTTCGTTTTCAATTCAATTCACTTTCAATTCGAATTCATTTCTATTCAATTTCAATTCGAATTCATTTCTATTTGAATTTCAATTCGAATTCATTTCTATTCAATTTCAATTCGAATTCATTTCTATTCAATTTAATTCGAATTTCAATTCTTTTCAAAATATCAGATTTTGAAATCACTTTCGATATTCATTATAAAATGAATAAAATCGATATAAATATCGTTCACGTCAAAATGGCGCAAATCTAATCAACACGGCTTCATATATTTCTATTTTTCTTTCTCAAATATTTCTATTTCAAATATTTTATTCAAATATTCTATTTCAAAACTGGAATGAGGTCCAATCAATTACCATAGATTTTATTTCTATGGATTTCCATACAACGCATGTATATATCAACAACGACAAATAATCAACCATCATCCAAAGTGCATTCTACACTGTATAAGCATCAAATATAAATATTTAACGCTTATAACAGTCTGTCAATCAATCGATCAACATACAACTAATTATTGGGGTTAGTGTATGTCGTATATCATCCCAAAACCCGTCTGGGGTTTCAAACAATCAAACACAGATTTTATTTGTGCAGTTGGGCAATGTATAAAATTTATCGTCTCAATCAATATCAGTCAAATGTGTGTATATAAACAAATCATTCGATTTGCTTATATTTATTTCATTTTAAGTACACGTTAAAAACTCTATTTTTAACTATAAAATATTTTCCACTATAAAATATTTTATTTCATTTCACATCACATCACACAATCAACTACACATCAAAATCAAACAAACATACAAGTCGTCCATGGTCTGTGGACGACGGGTGTCGGGTGCTACTAAACACCGTCTGCATCCTAGTATATATTTTTAACTAGAAAATGAGATTTAAAGTGAGAAGTTCTCACCTTTGGGATCCACTCCACCATTCTATTCTGAATTTCTGATCGATTGGATTTTGCCCCAAATTCCTACGCCATCCTCTTCACGCTGTTCATATTAAAAATCACATTTTTATTGCAACGCTATAAAAATCAGATTTTTATTTTGCTACCTATATAAAAATTATATTTTTATATTTCCCATTCTATAAAAATTCTATTTTTAATACGCTACTCATATAAAAATCGAATTTTTATTTCGCTACTACATATATAAAAATCGTATTTTTATATTCTCTGTCTTATAAAAATTATATTTTTAATACTCTACTAATATAAAAATCATATTTTTATATTCTCTACATTGTATTTTTAATACTCTACTAATATAAAAATCATATTTTTATATTCTCTATAATATAAAAATCATATTTTAATATCTATTCTATATAAAATTTATATTTTTGTCACATTAATCATCGTATTTTTTTTACCTTATCAAAAATCAAATCTTTTTAAAAGTAAAAACCATATTCCTTTTTGCTATATATAAAAATATATATATATATAAGTTCTTTTCACTATATAATCTAACATTTTTATCCTATACATATAAAAATCCTATTGAAAACAATGCCTTTTACTGTATAAAGAAAACAAAATAAAATAGAAGTATAAATACTTACAGTTTTATTTCTTCAATGAAAGAGGGGGTGTTTGTCGGAGCTGAGACGGCGATGGGGGAGGGTCTGCAGTGGTGTGCGTAGAGTCTGGCGCGGTGGCTAGGGCGTGGGGTCGGGTTCTCGAGTTGGGCGCGAGGTTGGAGTTTTGAGCTGAGGAGGGTTTGGAAGGGTGCGGCGCCTCTGGCGGCGGTGAGGGAGGGGCTCCGACGAAGGGGCGTCGGTCGTGGGCAAGCCGCGGTGGCGGCTAGGGTTCTGCGCTTTTGTTTTTTTTTAAATCGAACAAAGAGTGACAGGGGGAATGAATGGCAAAAGGGGTGAGAGAGTTATATATATTTTATTTAATTAATATTTTATTCTTTCTAAAAGTAACTTTTATTTTCGAACTCGGATCCGAACCCGCCGACTTTCGTCCCCAGCGTATTACCCACATTCCGAACTCAATGGGACATGTATCGTAAGCTGATTCGATCGTTTCGATCAGTTTTCGTCAAAATCAAAATATAACTCTATATATTGAATTTGAACGCACATTTCAATTTACTAGGGCCTCATACTAAATAGAAAAATTCCCAAAAAATATTTTCTAGCTTTGTATTGACGATACGGTCCTAACAAAACAAATTTCATCGAATTCTGAGACCGGTGGAAAAATGGCCAATTTCCAGTCGATTAAAATCAACTGGAACTAGTCAAACGCGTTTTCCTTTGCCACGCTCACATATTGATTCGAAAAATTACAAATTTAGAAACCTAGCAATAATTTGACATCACGGATCCAACAAAAGTGGTTTCGTTGAAATCCGAGGTCGTTTGCAAAATTTCCATTTTTAAGGGCCTGAATTCCATAGCGACTATTCAGAATTTTCAACTGGGCATATCTTTTGATTCCCGCTATGAAATTTTGATTTTTCGGATTCGTTGGAAAGATATTCCCAATTAGATTCCAATATTTTTGGTTTTACCAAAATCCGGTTTATTTTGCACCCGGTACATTTATTTGAATTTTGAAATCAAATTATCGAACTACCGCGCCATTTTCAATCCCTTTTGTAATTTAAAATAAATATTTATATTCTAACGATGATCTATATAATATATATGTTCGAATTCTATTCAAAATAAATTTCTCGTCGACAATATTTAAAATAATTCATTTTAAATAATCAAAATTCACTAAAATTGCCAAAATAAAATTTTTTAAATTGCCCAGATTTCCGGGTTATTACACTATTGGCTCCGATCCATCAAGAAAACTAACTGATGCATTGGTTGGCCACTTTCCCGATCTATGTTTTTCCCTTGTGCTGACCCACTCACTACTATATGTTATTATGCTCTTACGCCATCATGCCTAAATTGTATAGGTCAAGATATGGAAATTAAATTGTATACCTTAGTTTAGACAAGATTGAAAATTTGAATCTCGTTAGAACGTTCACTCGTTCATATTAACATTAGCGTTAATTATGCGGTATAATTATTATATTGATATAGCGTAATCAATGTAATTAACATAGTAATAGTGTAATAAATGAGACTAGGATAGAATTCGAATTGGAAATTTCCCTATATATATATTGGTTGCTTGTGTGTGTATATAGAATGACTTTACATATTTTAGTAGTAACACACAGAAACGAGGTTAGTTGCTATTTGTGGTGGAAGTCTGCCCGGAACCGACCGGCAAATCAAGCAACCACAAGTTGGCCCAACTAATGTGAGAGGTATGCATTCCATGGGCCATTCAAAACTTAGTACAATATGACATGAGGTTAAACCAACTTGTAATAGAAGCCTGGCTGGAACCGCCCGACATATACAGCTTCTGCAAGTATACAGTTTAATGTGAGAGGTCTAGTGTGTATATATATAACTATATATATAAGTCTATTTTGTGTGGAAATAAGCAGGTTTATTACACCTTGAGAAGGTCTTAAGTGGCTGACTTTCTTCCTGTCTAATTTGGGTCTTAAGTGGTTAGGATTACGATCCCTCCAAAGGTTTATTCCTTGGAGTGGAACCAAAGTCATGGGACCTACCCTTATTAGGTTCGAAGTAAGTCTTTCGGTGCTCCTTCTCTAAAAGTGGTTAGGCATAAACGGTAATGGCATAGGGTAGTTCACAGGGACGTCCACTTCCTCTAGAAGCTTGTAAGGGACAAATTAGGGACAAAATTAGTATATAAAGGATATATGTCCATTGCATGCTTACCAACTATCTAAGGGAAGTCTTAAGCGACATAGGTTGTAACAACCTGCTCATCCAACGGTTTTAGATTTAAATATTTTATTTAAATATATCGTCGTATCTCATGTGTCACTCAAAATGTCGTTTTTCATAAACCATAAAATTAGAGTTCGGGACCACTTCCATTGAGTCCGGATCATCGTTTACGACCTTTTTTACTATAAGCATCGATACCTTTTGAGTTATTGAAATTTGGTCATTTTCTCATTAGAATGTATGATCAAAAATATCACTTTTCACATACGAATGAATTTGGACTCGAAACCACTTCCATCGAGTTCAAAACATCGTTTAGGTGTTCAAAAACTATAAGGTTCGATATGTTCCGAGTTTCGGAGATTTGGGAACTTTGGGTTGGGTCTTAGTTGAGCTAGCCTAGCTCACCATATAACCCCAAGTCTTCCACCCTCCTTCATTCGTTCTCTAAACATAGAAAAAAGATAGAAATGGAGAGGGAATGGGAAATAGAAATTCCCTAAGCTAGGGCTTCCAATATAGAGCTCAATCCAAGTGCAAATCCAATTCTAAGACATGGGTAAGCTCTCTACTCTCCCTCTCTACCTTTCTCTCCTCTCAATTTCGGATTTTTAGTGTGCCCCAACACTCATGAGTCTTCATTTGGGTTTATGAGGTGATTATTGAGGAGCTTGTGAAGAAAGGTGGGTTCTTTGCTTGGATTGGAGCTTGTTCTTCGTCATTTGAAACCAAGGTGAGTTCTTTATTGAACTCACATCTATGCCTCAAGCCTATGTGCTTGTAAAGTGTAATTTAGTGTTCATATGAGTCTGCATGTGCTAGTAAATTGGTTATGTTAGTGTAACTTAGCCAATTTCATGTTTTTATGTCTCTTTGAGTTGAAAATTATGATAAGGATTGTTCATACGATCTTATGCATAAGTTTTGTGTTGAATTGGTGATGTTGTGAAGCCCCATTGTCCCCCGACAAAGTTCTAAGTCTTCACAAGTCGATCGAATTGCTTTTGCATGCTTTGATTTGGAGTTTAGCTCACATTTGAATTTATAAGCCGAATCAGTGCAAATCTCTTATATGAATGTTTATGTAAGTGTATTTGGGTGTTATAAGTTGTCTCGGCAAGTCTTTGAAGCCTCACTTGCATGTATACTACACCATTGTGCCATAGTTTGAGTTGAATTTGATTTGCTTTGATTAGAGAATTTAGTCGTCTTGGAATTTATAATTGAAATCATAGCAATCTCATATTCGTATTGTGTGTGCATGTTTGTTGGTATTATATGATGTTTCGGTAAGCCTTAGATGCTTCATTTTCACTTAGAAATCATCATATACCATCACCATTGGCCCAGGGCTCGTCTGAGGCCGATTGCACATTCATCGGCAATTAAAATTCTTAATTGCTTCAGCTCAGACGTCTGTCCGGGAGGGGGACAGACGTGTGTCATTGTTTATGAAGCAAAATAAATAATTGTTTCAGCTCAGCCGTCTGTCCGAAAATGGACAGACGTCTGTCCAAACTCTCGAGAAACAGTTTTCCTGACAACAGACGTCTGTCCTTGGGGTGGCAGATGTCTGTCACTGAAAATCTGCTGTTGACCAGTGGGGACCACGGTCAATAGTTTAGGCCCATCCAGGCTCTTTCCCGGCCCGAGCTCGGCCGGTTCGGACTTCATTTGTGAACTTCAGCTTTACGAATTCACAGATTCCAGCATCTCGATTCCTCGACTTTGATCCTCATGTGATTCTACCAAAGTTGATCCTTATTGGCCGATTCACATTTATTTATGATGTGAATTGAATAAGTTATCATTCCAAAGCCCGTATACTCTTGTTAAGATGATTTACGCCTCTAAAACGTGAATTATCGACTCGATATCCTTCGAGTCTATTCCGATGTAGTTTAAAACCTTCGGGTGCTAGTTTAGGATTTCGATTCGTTCGTTGATCGAAATTACAACCGTTATCCCTTGATTTCATGTATGTTGTTGTGATGTGAGTTTATGATTTATGATTTGAGATCACGTCATTGTGACATGAACCCCTTGATCGATTTGCTTCGGCAACCGTAATATTGTTTATTACCACTTCGAAACTATCTAGATGTTTTATGTTATTTAGTAGATATCAAATTCTTGTACTAAAATGGTTTCCAATCTTACTTCATTATACGAAGCTAATTTACAAAATCGTTCTATGAACCTTCTTCAATTCTATTAGTATATATTTTATAAACCTTTTTCTCGCTCGTATGAGAAATCTAATTAAACGTCTTAGCAAAATCAAGGACTACGAACCCTTGCTTTTGCTTCGATGGTTAGTTCTTGGACTCGTCCGATCGAAAACCATGGCAATGCTCCTTCTATGATTTTCTATGTTTTCGATAGAAACCAATTACGGGTTCGTAAATATTCGAGAATAGCGAGTAGTTATGGGACATGTTGCTGTTTTCTTATATTCACTAGCTCGGAGTAATTTCTATTCACCTGGATCCATGGTATCCGCCTCTATGACATAGTTGTTTGGTTCGCGATCACCCAAATGGGAATATACGATTTGTGACCTTCATCTAAGAGACTTCTGTCCAACTTTATTTGATTTTCTATGATTTATGATTTCCTCTCTCCGGGGTCACAACCCGGGCACGGTGGGGAGCTTCGGCAGCCCGGCACCGTGGACAGCTCCGACACAAACTTATGGGTTTGCTACCTAGAGATCGTATCTCATCTTGGTGAACAGGCCTGCCTCTTGGTGATGTTTTCTATGATGTCTTGGTGATTTATGATGTCTTGATGATTTATGATTTCTTGGTGATTTATGATGTCTTGATGATTTGTGATTTCTTGGTGATTTATGATTACTTGATGATTTATGATTTCTTGGTGATTTATGATTACTTGATGATTTATGATTACTTGGTGATTTATGATTTCATGGTGATTTATGATTTCTTGATGATTTATGATTTTTTGATGATTTATGATTATTGGAATGTTGTATTCCACATTAGCTAGGAGATTATGTAGAGATAATTGTGTTGACATGCTATGTTTCATATTTAATTATGATTAGATGTTATTAGTAGAATCATGTCATCCTGTGTTATATCTCTTGTTATCTCCGTTTATTTGATAAGTACAGCTAGACTGATCCGTTTATTGTTTATTTCGTTATAATAATACTCGGGTCTGGCCGAGTCATTTTAGGTACTCCTCTGGGACTCATAGTAGGATCGATCTTTCGCTTTCTGCTTGCTACTCTGTCTCTGCAGCTTTATGTACTGTTGTACCTATGACTTTATCTATTGTTGCGTACATATTCTTTTATGTAGATCATGGTGCATGTACCTATTCTTTTGGGATTAGTGGATTTTGTTGACCACTATCTTGTTGTACACATTCTTGGTTTATTCATATCTATTCCTCCTTTGTGATATGATTATTCTGTGTCTGGCTTTGAGATATACCATATTTATATTATTGTTGTTGTCTATTTTATACTGTTTTCCGGATTGCATATAGCCGTTGTGTATTTGCCCTATGTGACGAATGGTCATGTCGAAATTTTAATCGGTATCAGAATTCGATGTGCATTCCTCACATGGAGTAATCTTACAATCGGTCGCCCTTCACAAACCTCATTCTCCGTTATGGTCTGCGACATTTCTTTGAAATGAACTGGACGATAGTGGGTATAGAGGCGGGGCGCTACAGTTTGGTATCAGAGCCAACTTTTCGGAACAGTGTAAGATAACAGGACGATGGTATTGTCTTAAGCCTCTCTCGAGAATCGTGCCTTAGGGTTTTAGTTAGCATCCTAAGACCCATCATAGCTTATCTTTCTATACGATTCCATTTTGATTGAACTCGAATTGTTTGAATTCAACTTAAGACTGACTTTTTCTTCCTTCTTTTTCCTTAAAGAAGCAAAATTGTTTGTCGTAACCATGCAAGTGCCGGTTCACCCAGTGTACCCCCTACAGAGGGGTGTTTTAGTATCTAGTGACCTATTTTTAGTCTCTTAGAATAGTTATTGGCTCGTCTCTTTCGGGTTGATTTCTATAGTCCATATAGGGCCCGTGTGCTCTAGTGGGGCTTCTGATTCATTCTTTGACTCGAGTTGCTAATCGACGTCTGTTTTCCCTATTGTGTATCACACTTATCTTGTTGATCATTTATGATCCTTGAAGTTGATTGATCATTGGATATCTTGCCCGTGCGTCGTTACGCATGTTGTAAGTGCTTTGATCCTGATATTTCTTGATTTCTAGTTAAGATTGTTTCGTACATCGTTACGTACCTAACATAGTCTATTGGTTTCTTGTCGATCGGTATGGAGATACCATGTCGTTATGACTAAATCTACTCCCTTGTTGTCATCTGTATAGTTCTAGTTCGGTGTGAGATCACCAAGCCGTCGGGCTAAAACAACTCATTTGTTACCTGTTGTGCCGGTATGAGTCACCAAGCATTTGTGCTAAATTAACTCAACGAAGGCGCAATGATACATTTGTGTTACCTCGTTGCATCCCAAACTCAAGATCAAGAATGGGGGAAAGCATCCCGCTTCTTGTGATCCCTCTTCTTGAGTCAAGGTACGTGCCATTAATTCCTTAGTGTCATTTACCTTGTTCATAGATTATTTTATTTATGTTCATTTGTTATACGACGACCGTGTTCTTTGTTATCAAAAGATATCAATTGTGTTTTATTCGTAAGTTGATAAGGGGATTTTATTTCCTTTATGCCATCCCGAATGATTTATGGAATTTTTATATTTTCGCGAGATCTGCGTGAACGTTAGAAATTGTGAGCAATTTCTTGTGTTAACTTGTCCATCGGGTGCGTTAAGGATCTCGAACGAGACATGGGACGCCATGTTGTAGTTCGGAATTCCTAAACACCATTATGTGACAATCCGACATTTGAAATGATCCCTAAAATTAAATTAACCATTAATAAGTTAATCAGATAATAATATTTCGGATTTTTGCGATTTTTCGCAATCGTTTGTTATCTTCCTAGATAATTTATTTCTAGATTTCCTTAAAGCAATTCCAAGAATTTGAGTGGTTCAAGATTTTTAATTAGAAATTATCGTGAATCTTTTCTTTGAGTAAATTAGATAACTCCGGGGACAACCCAAAGAGTAATTCATTCATGTCTCTTGTTGCTGGATTCCAGATCTTTGATTTTCGAGAATTCTTAGTGATTGAGAATCTCGCCTTATTCTTAATCCTTGTTTCGATTTGCTAAAGAGAATTTTGTGTTCTTGTGATTCCATGGGTCTCCTTATTTTCCCTAGTGAACGATCTCTCAAGAGAATGGGAATCCCGTGGGGAGGGAAATTTGAGCTTTTGCGATCCACGGCAAACTCACTAATTCCTTTCTTCGAATCTATGATCTAGTCGATCATCCGGAAGTGCTATAGTCAATTCATTTATGGCTTAGCCTTGCGTATTGTTAGAAATGAATATTGAAAGGATGAGCTCTTTTGATATTCATCCCTTGTTTGTTTGAATCATTTGGATTGACAATTATCTTCGCACATTTGTTAACCTTTGTCAATCAAATCTTTGGGGATTATGGCCTCTTTGGTTTAATCTCATCTTGTTATAGAAATTGTCTATTGCCTCTTTGATTAGTTGCTGATGTTTTTGCGATTTGAGATTTTTGGCGGAAAATTATCTAAAAATCCTGTTGTCCCGAAGTGGTAAGTTGTGCACTACTTATCCATCATCTTCTCGATGTTTCTGATTTTCTAGAACTGATATTCGAGTTTCTGAATATTGGGAATTTCGCATAATTCCTTATGATTCGTCTTCATGGTTACTAAATGAGATTTAGTACCTGGTTAGAAATCGATTTCCCCGAATAGTTCATAGGTACTCCATTACCAATACTAGTTATCGATTTCTAGCTCGTTGGTACTCCGTACCAACCTGGGATCATTGATTATTCCTTCGATAATTCCTCTCTTTAGCTAACTTTGTTGGAATCTCTGAGTTGTTCTTTTGTGGGTGTCAGCCACCGTGTCGTAAAACTAAAGCGCTGAAGATCGGTGTTCGCTAACTCGTCGTGATTGAATTTTGGGAATGGATTAGTCAACCATTGTAAATTCCCATTTCATATCCTAAGAGAAATATCTAATATTGATATCTCGCGTCCGTAGGACGCAGTCCTGTTGCTCCTTAAATTCCAAATTAGATTCGCTTGGTTTTTGCGTATTCTATTGATTCCCATTCCCTTGAGAATCATATGACGAAAGGCGAGTCTATTTGAATTCATAGCGCTTATGAATTTTTCTGGAATTATTTTACCCGTTTGGGATGACTACCTTCATGGGTAATGGAATTCGAGATTGAACTATAGTTTTTATGATCTTGTGAAACGAAATTGGGATTTCACCTAGTCGTTGGTTTGACCATTTCATTTCGCATCGGTTCTTGTGGTACCACTCCATGGTATTATTTTTGGTTGTTACTTATTACTTCATTCTTAAGGAATTGCGGGGACCCAATTCTTTTAAGAGGGGAAGTCTGTAACAACCCGCTCATCCGACAGTTTTAGATTTAAATATTTTATTTAAATATATCGTCGTATCTCATGTGTCACTCAAAATGTCGTTTTTCATAAACGATAAAATTAGGGTTCGGGACCACTTCTATTGAGTCTGGATCATCGTTTATGACCTTTTTGACTATAAGCATCGATACCTTTTGAGTTAGTGAAATTTGGTCATTTTCTCATTAGAATGTGTGACCAAAATATCACTTTTCACATACGAATGAATTTGGACTTGAAACCACTTCCATCGAGTTCAAAACGTCATTTAGGTGTTCGAAAACTATAAGGTTCGATATGTTCCGAGTTTCGGAGATTTGGAAACTTTGGGTTGGGTCTCGGTTGAGCTAGCCTAGCTCACCATATAACCCCAAGTCTTCCTCCCTCCTTCATTCATTCTCCAAACATAGAAAAAAGAGATAGAAATGGAGAGGGAATGGGAAATAGAAATTCCTAAGCTAGAGCTTCCAATCTAGAGCTCAATCCAAGTGCAAATCCAATTCTAAGACATGGGTAAGCTCTCTACTCTCCCTCTCTACCTTTATCTCCTCTCAATTTTGGATTTTTAGTGTGCCCTAACACTCATGAGTCTTCATTTGGGTTTATGAGGTGATTATTGAGGAGCTAGTGAAGAAAGGTGGGTTCTTTGCTTGGCATGGAGCTTGTTCTTCGTCGTTTGAAACCAAGGTGAGTTCTTTATTGAACTCACATCTATGCCTCAAGCCTATGTGCTTGCAAAGTGTAATTTAGTGTTCATATGAGTTTGCATGTGCTAATAAATTGGTTATGTTAGTGTAACTTAGCCGATTTCATGTTTTTATGTCTCGTTGATTGAAAATTATGACAAGGATTGTTCGTACGATCTTACGCATATGTATTGAGTTGAATTGGTGATGTTGTGAAGCCCCGTTGTCCCCCGACAAAGTTCTAAGTCTTCACAAGTCACTTGAATTGCTTTTGCATGCTTTGATTTGGAGTTTAGCTCACATTTGAATTTATAAGCCGAATCAGTGCAAATCTCTTATATGAATGTTTGTGTATGTGCATTTGGGTGTTATAAGTTGTCTCGGCAAGTCTTTGAAGCCTCACTTGCATGTATACTACACCATTGTGCCATAGCTTGAGTTGAATTTGATTTTCTTTGATTAGAGAATTTAGTCGTCTTGGAATTTATAATTGAAATCATAGCAATCTCATGTTCGTATTGTGTGTGCATGTTTGTTGGTGTTATATGATGTTTTGGTAAGCCTTAGATGCTTCATTTTCACTTAGAAATCATCATATACCATCACCATTGGCCCGGGGCTTGTCCAAGGCCGATTGCACATTCATTGGAAATTAAAATTCTTAATTGCTTCAGCTCAGACGTCTGTCCGGGAGGGGGACAGACGTCTGTCATTGTTTAAGAAGCAAAATAAATAATTGTTTCAGCTCAGACGTCTGTCCGAAAATGGACAGGCGTCTGTCCAAACTCTCGGGAAACAGTTTTCCTGACAACAGACGTCTGTCCTTGGGGTGGCAGACGTCCGTCACTGAAAATCTGCTGTTGACCAGTGAGGACCACGGTCAACAGTTTAGGCCCATCCAGGCTCTTTCCCGATCGGAGCTCGGCCCGTTCGGATTTCGTTTGTGAACTTCGGCTTTACGAATTTACAGATTCCAGCATCTCGATCCCTCGACTTTGATCCTCATGTGATTCTTCCAATGTTGATCCTTATTGGCCGATTCACATTTGTTTATGATGTGAATTGAATAGGTTATCATTCTAAAGCCCGTATACTCTTGTTAAGATGATTCACGCCTCTAAAACGTGAATTATCGACTAGATATCCTTCGAGTCTATTCCGATGTAGTTTAAAACCTTCGGGTGCTAGTTTGGGATTTCGATTCGTTCATTGATCGAAATTACAACCGTTATCCCTTGATTTCATGTATGTTGTTGTGATGTGAGTTTATGATTTATGATTTGAGATCACGTCATTGTGACGTGAACCCCCTTGATCGATTTGCTTCGGCAACCGTACTATTGTTTATTGCCACTTCGAAACTATATAAAGAGGTTTTATGTTATTTAGTAGATATCAAATTCTTGTACTAAAATGGTTTCCAATCTTACTTCATTATACGAAGCTAATTTACGAAATCGTTCTATGAACCTTCTTCAAATCTATTAGTATATATTTTGTAAACCTTTTTCTCGTTCGTATGAGCAATCTAATTAAACGTCTTAGTAAAATCAAGGACTATGAACCCATGCTTTTGCTTCGATGGTTAGTTCTTGGACTCATCCGATCGAAAACCATGGCAATGCTCCTTCTATGATTTTCTCTGTTTTGAATAGAAACCAATTACGGGTTTGTAAATATTCGAGAATAGCGAGTGGTTATGGGACATGTTGTTGTTTTCTTATATTCACTATCGGAGTAATTTCTATTCACCTGGATCCATGGTATCCGCCTCTATGACATAGTTGTTTGGTTCGCGATCACCCGAATGGGAATATACGATTTGTGACCTTCATCTTTGAGACTTCGGTCCAACTTTATATGATTTTCTATGATTTATGATTTCCTCTCTCCGGGGTCACAACCTAGGCATGGTGGGGAACTTGGCAGTTTGGCACCATGGTAAGCTTCGGCTCAAACTTATAATTCGCTACCCAGAGATCGCATCTCATTTTGGTGAACAGGCCTGCCTCCTGGTGATGTTTTCTACGATATCTTGGTGATTTATGATGTCTTGATGATTTATGATTTCTTGGTGATTTATGATGTCTTGATGATTTATGATTTCTTGGTGATTTATGATTACTTGATGATTTATGATTTCTTGGTGATTTATGATTACTTGATGATTTATGATTACTTGGTGATGTATAATTTCTTGGTGATTTATGATTTCTTGAGGATTTATGATTTTTTGATGATTTATGATTATTGGAATGTTGTATTCCACATTAGCTAGGAGATTATTTAGAGATAGTTGTGTTGACATGCTATGTTTCATATTTAATTATGATTAGATGTTATTAGTAGAATCATGTCATCCTGTGTTATATCTCTTGTTATCTCCGCTAATTTGATAAGTATAGCTAGACTGATCCATTTATTGTTTATTTCCTTATAAATAATACTCGGGTCAGGCCGAGTCATTTTAGGTACTCCTTTGGGACTCATAGCAGGATCGATCTTTCGCTTTCAGCTTGCTACTCTGTCTCTGCAGCTTTATGTACTGTTGTACCTATGATTTTATCTATTGTTGCGTACATATTCTTTTATGTAGATCATGGTGCATGTACCTATTCTTTTGGGATTAGTGGATCTTTGTTGACCACTATCTTGTTGTACACATTCTTGGTTTATTCATATCTATTCCGCCTTTGTGATATGATTATTCTGTGTCTGGATTTGAGATATACCATATTTATATTATTGTTGTTGTCTATTTTATACTGCTTTCCGGATTGCATATAGTCGTTGTGTAGTTGCCCTATATGCCTAATAGTCATGTCGAAATTTTAAGCGGTATCAGAATTCGATGTGCATTCCTCACATGGAGTAATCATACAATCGGTAGCCCTTCACAAACCTCATTCTCTGTTATGGTCTGCGACATTTCTTTGAAATGAACCGGACGATAGTGGGTATAGAGGCGGTGCGCTACATAGGTGTTCTACCGTAGTATTAGTTAAGTAGTAACATCCGTTATACTACTTCTCATGTTATAATTGAGAGTATAGATTTAAGAACATTGACGTACTAGGACAAAATTTTATGGGGCTAAGTTCCACCTCAGGGTTATAAGAGATCATAACAATCCACCTTTAATAGGTTCATAAGTGACCAAGAGTGCTCACCTCATTGGGTGTTCACCCTAAAAACACTAATGAGCGACTGTCTTGGAAATCTACCTCATCGGTTAAATACTTGGTATTTGTGTGAATGTTGTGTATTGCATAGACATACCTTGACATATGTAACCTGCTAAAAACATAGGGAACGAACTTTAAACACCATATTTCATTCACACAGAACTTTATGTTCCGACCCCATTCCTTAACATATTCAACAGGTCAGTAGATCAGGTAAAAGCCATGGATGAAATCATGATGGATGCTAAAGAAGAAGACAAAATCATCATGCTATTATTAGTTGTTATTGCTTTACTTCTTATGGAAACATTTGAAACTGAATTATTTGATGTACCCGTGGAACAGATGTAAACTTGACTGTTGTATTGGTATGCGATGATTTTAAATAAAATGGTACATCTTATTTCAGTATTATATTTTCTCTTTCCGCTGTGTGAGATTTCCATTCGAAGTACATATACGTATCGTCTGTGCAAATGTAATTCCTTGCATGAACCACCGACCCGTTTAGAATGGTTCTAAGTTTCGATAAGCCTTTTCTAGGTCAAAATTTAGGCACATTCCAGGCGAATTGTTAAATTTGGTATCAGAGAATAGGTTGTCCGATTATAAGGCAATTATACATATGAGAGACGTATTTGTATTTTGAAAAAGGTTTTTCAAACTATATATATGTAATAGATATTTACCCTAATAAGCTACACATTTATACTAGGTAGCTTTATCGTTTTCTTCCCTTTTCTACTTAAAAACTATCTAAGGAGTATACACTGAGGGATTCTTCCTTTTCTTTTCAGATAATAGAATGGATGAAAATCCTATCGAGCAGGGAAACCATGCAAGGCCCTGATACTTGCTAGAATGGTTCTAGCAGTATCTCCATACTGTGGAGCAGGTCCCTGTTCATTACAAGAAAAATTGCTTTCAACAGCAATGAAGGACAGCGGTTGAGTGTTAATTGCGGTTGTTGAACCTTTTATAAAATTATATAACCCAATGAAAACTAATGACAACGTGTGAGAGCGCTGACATCCTTCTCCGTGTATTTACAAAGATTGTTTACCTTCAAAAATTTCATTGTCGCTGAAATCCATTTCCTTTTCTTTCATTTCCACTTGAAATTCATTTCCCTCTTCTCCCCCAAATCTTTACCTCCAAAATTTTCATTGCCGCTAAAACCCATTTCCTTTTCTTTCATTGCCGCGTGAAATTCATTTCCCTCTTCTCCCCCAAAACAGGAAACCCTAAATCATAGGTAACTTCAGTCCATCCTATTTTGCACCAATATTTTCCTGCTTCGCTGCCATTAATCCTCTTGCAGATCTAATTTTCTAACCGGATTGCGTGGTAAGTTACTGACATACCACACTTTCGTTGTGATCACTTATTGGCTTTTCCCCAATTATGTAATCTTCTTGCAGCGTTGTCTTTCTGTATATTAATTTTTCTATTTGTCTACTTCGCCTTCCCCATCTTTTCCGATACGATTTTACCACCTACTTGAACAGGAATCAAGTTGTTGTTTATTTTTCTATTGCATTTTATTCAAATGACAGCATAGTACTATGATAATCTGATCTTCCCCTCGCTGGTACAGTAGATCCAACTTTCTGCTATGATTTATTAAGATCCGGCACTGATGCTAGTTCAACTTTTTTTCTTCGGCATCTAAGGTTAGTGTCTACTGTATTACCCTACCTGTAATTTCATACAAATTTATACTGTCCATATCAGTGATTACAATTTCCGTATCATTGATTTGTTTGATTCATTGTTATCGTCCTATGGCGCACGCATTACTGTTAATATACTTGAGGTGCTAATTACTGCTTCTACGAGTTTTACACATCATTACATCCATTTCTGCCGTCTTCGAACTGCACTACTAATATGCTATGACCACAGATGCATGTTCATCCTTTTTTACTTATTGGAACTACATAATATTATTCCTATATTGCTACTTTGGTTGTTTCATTGCAACCTTGAGACCGCGACGATGTTCTATGCAAATATGTACAATTTAGTTGTTCATTATTTTCAGTATGTATGTACTGGTGTTAAACTTGATGTTATACAAACTGAAATTTAGCTTAGACCATTTCATGTTTCCTTGTAAAACTCATTGACGAGGTCTGTCCATAGATGGGTCCATGTTCTTATACTTTCATTTCAGTATATAGATACTTTCAGTAAGAGGGTATCTGACTCATTTGTTTGTGCTGATTCTTTATTGGCTATCATCTCTCCCATTTTCATATCCCAGCAAATGGAATTGTTTAATTAATAATTCAAACCCAGATAATCTCGACCTCTACCACATAAATCTCCTCTCCCTTTAATTTACCTTTTACAGGTTTTGGCTGTCTCTCAAATGAAATTGGACCAAAGCTGCTCGTTTATACAACCTACACATAGCTATTGTTATCATCTTAACTTAACTTTTTTATATTGTGTTATTAATGTTTTCATTTCTGATTTGAATATTAAGTCGTATATTACACAATGTTTTATGCATTTTATATATAGTTAAAACTTTTGGGTCATGTGTTAAGCTTACTATAACAAATACATGTTAATCAATTTTTTAAACAGTGGTCGTTATGTCACACATTATTCAAACCATTTGTATGTCATTTGTACGTTCTGTTTTATTTTATTATGTCTTACTTCTCGATACACCATCGTCAGCATTATGTACCTTCAGTTTTGTTCATTGCCATATCATTGTGCTCATCAAATGAATGTCACGCTCAGACATGATAAATCATTTATCGATAAGGATACCATAAACTATTTTCTACCAAGAGTGACTTTACAAAAATGTTTGACATGGTCTCATCCTTTCTTGAGATGACGGTTGCTGCTAATATGATCCTTACTATACTACTTTTCTATCAATATATTAGTTATTTTTCAATTTTAAACCCTGTATAACAATCCAATTTACGGTGGATCATATCTGATTTACTGCCAATGTAATTTAGTTGATTTTACCACAAAATGCTTAAAGCTGGTGCAATCTGGAGTTCTTCTTTAAAGAATTTCATTTTTATAGTGTATTATAAGCAAATAAGATGACTTAACGAGTTAGTCCAACTAAAGGATAGATTTAAAAAAAAAATAGTATGCCATAGAACCGTAGTTTCCCTTTTCTGTTTATCATATTTGAAGCATAATTGGATATGGAACATACTTCAAGCATCAAAAAGAGAACTAACATTACACTTTAAGATACTTAACTTATATTTTGGCATAACTCGATAGTATGGTAAACTCAATTTTTGAAAATGAAACCTTGATTATATTTTAAATTTTTGCTTGGATGTAATAACCCGAAAATCTGGGCCAGTTTAAAATTTTTATTTTGGCGATTTTAGCGAATTTTGATTATTTAAAATAGATTATTTTAAATAATAATCGACGAGAAATTTATTTTGAATAGAATTCGAACGTATATATTATACGCGTCGTCGTTAGAATATAAATATTTATATATAATTATAAAAGGAATTGAAAATGGCGCGGTAGTTCGATAATTCGATTTCAAACTTCAATTGAATGTACCGGGTGCAAAACAATCCGGATTTTAGTGAAACCAAAAACATTAGGATCTAATTGATAATATCTTTCCAACGAATCCGAAAAATCAAGATTTCATAGCGGGAATCAAAAGATATGTCCAGTTGAAAATTCTGAATAGTCGCTATGGAATTCAGGCCCTTAAAAATGGACATTTTGCAAATGACCTCGGATTTCGACGAAACCAGTTTTGTTGGGCCCGTGATGTCAAGTTATTGCTAGGTTTCAAATTTCGTAATTTTTCGAATCAATATGTGAGCGTGGCAGAGGAAAACGCGTTTGACCAGTTTCAGTTGATTTTAATCGACTGGAAATTGGCCCTTTTTCCAACGGTCTCAGAATTCGACGAAACTAGTTTTGTTAGGACCGTATCGTCAATACGAAGCTAGAAAATATTTTTATGGAATTTATAGAGTTGTTATGTGACCCCGGTAATTTGAAATGTACGTTTAAAATTCAATATAATGATTTAAATGTAAATTTAACGAAAACTGATAGTAACAGCCGAATCAGCTCAAGATACATATCCCATTGTGTTCGGAATGGGGGTGAAACGCTATGGGCGACAGGCGGTGGGCCTCGTTTCGAGTTCGGTAGTAAAAGTCAACTTTTTAAATTAAATTATAAAATAAAAATAAAATATATATATATTATCTCCTTTATATTCCCCCCCCCCCCCCCCGATTCATTCAGAAACAATAAAAAAAAAAGAAATGAAAATCGCGCCATCGCCCTAACCCTAGCCGCCCATCGCCGTCGCGCGCTGCCATTGGAGGAGCCACCTTTCGCCGCCTCGGCCAGGGCCTCCCACCTTCGACGACGACCTCGTCTAATCTCGCGAGCCCCCCTTCTTTCCTTCCTAACCGTAAACGCCTCGCCCAACCCACGTCCTCCCCGCGATCGACAGAGCGCCGCCCCCCTAGACTGCGCCCTTCCTCCACCTCCAGCGACGAAGACGAGCCCCCCCTGTAAGCATTTCTTTTTATTTTATTATCTTATTTTTATTTTATAAAACAGAATTTAAAAAGTAAAAATGAAAAGTGATTTTGTTTCAGGAGTTAAAAAATGATTTTGGTTTAAAAGAAAAACACTGATTTTTGTTTAAAAGGAAAAAAAAAACTGATTAATGTTTAAAAAGAATTCAAAACTGATTTTTTGTTTAAATAGAAAAAAAACTGATTTTAAGAAAAGTAAAAGATTTGAATTTTGAAAAGTAAAAGAAAAGATTTGAACTTTGAAATAAAAATTCGATTTTTATATATTGAACTTTGAAATAAAAATTCGATTTTTATATATTGAACTTTGAAATAAAAATTCGATTTTTATATATTGAACTTTGAAATAAAAATTCGATTTTTATATATTGAACTTTGAAATAAAAATTCGATTTTTATATATTGAACTTTGAAATAAAAAATTCGATTTTTATATATTGAACTTTGAAATAAAAATTCGATTTTTATATACTGAACTTTGAAATAAAAAATTCGATTTTTTATATATTGAACTTTGAAATAAAAAATTCGATTTTAAATATTGAACTTCGAAATAAAAATATGATTTTTATATTTTTAAAGTATTAAAAATATAATCTTTATAGGATAGAGAATATAAAGATATCATCTTTGTATATGTAGCAAAATAAAAATCTGATTTTTTATTATACGTTGAAATCAAGGGATGATTTTTATAAAGGCGAAATCTATAAAAAAAAAAAGGCCGAGATCTTTATATGAAGAATAGCGAGATAAAAATATAATTTTTATCCATATAATAGCGTTGTGGAAAAATTTGATTTTTAAATTAAAAGTGAATAAATAAAAATGTGATTTTTATTTTAAAGTCATCGAAATATAAAAATGTGATTTTTATATATATAGTGACTACGGGCAACGAAGATGACGAAGATAGGATAACGATGAAGATTTCCTGCAAAAGAAGTGCCGTGGAGCTTGGATAGCTATAAGTGAGAACTTCTCACCTTTCAATTCTCTTTTTCTAGTTATATATATATATACTAGGATGTAGACGGTGTTTAGTAGCACCCGACACCCGTCATCCACAGACCATGGATGGCTTGTTTGAAAATTGTTTGGTTGTGTAGTTGGTTAGATTAATTGAATTGAAATTGAATTGTTTGGTGAATTGAAATGGATTTGATTGATGTGTGAATGGCGTGGGCCTTCACTAGACCGGGGATAAGGCTAGGCCTCGTCCCGTTTCTAGTATCGTGCCGTTATGCCGCCGAAATTTTCTAAAATATGTTAGAAAAATAAAAATATCATTTTATTGAATAAATGAACCGAATATGAATATAGTGAAAGTGAATAAATAAATATTCATTTACAAACCGAACGGTTTGTTTATGTACACTGATTTGATTGACATTGATTGGGACGATAAATTTTACACATCGCCCAACTGCACAAATAAAAATCTGTGTTTGATTGTTTGAAACCCCACACGGGTGTTGGGATGAAATTTGAAGTTCACTCATCCTGATTGATTAAATATGTCGATCGATTGATTGACAGGCTGTTATAAGCGTTAGATATCTGTATTTGATGCTTATACAGTGTAGTGCACTTTGGTTGATGGTTGATTATTTTTCAATGCTATTATATACATGTGTTGTATGAAAATCCATATAATTAACATTATATGGTGATTGATTGGGCCTCATTCCAATTTAGAAAATAAAGAATATTATAAAACAAAGGTTCATGTGTTGACTGTACTCATCCGTTGAGATTAGTCATGTGTTGAACGAAATATTTTTATAATAAAATTTACATCTTTATTATTATAAAACAAAGGTTCATGTGTTGACTGTACTCATCCGTTGAGATTAGTCATGTGTTGAACGAAATATTTTTATAATAAAATTTACATCTTTATCATATATGGAATTAGAAATCAACTGGAAAATAGATGAGATGAGTGGTCTCCTGAATATTAATCTGATGTTGGTTTCGGCCTTCGGGGTTAATATTCAGGAAATCGTTCTCTCACTAAATTTCGGTTGAAGTCTGATTCAATATCAAACAATAGATACCTTCATTTTTATAAAATATATTAATAGCAAAAATAGTCACACATGGACGGTACTCATTCGTTGAGATTAGTCGTGTGTTGACAAAAAGAAATATTTGAAATAGAATATATAAAGCCGTGTTGAATAGTGATGCGCCATTTTGACGCGAACGATATTTATAACGATTTCGATTTGAATTGAATATATAACGATTTCGATTTGAATTGAATATATAACGATTTCGAAATGAATTGAATATATAACGATTTTGAAATGAATTGAATATATAACGATTTCGAAATGAATTGAATATATAACGATTTCGAAATGAATTGAATATATAACGATTTCGAAATGAATTGAATATATAACGATTTCGAAATGAATTGAATATATAACGATTTCGAAATGAATTGAATATATAACGATTTCGAAATGAATTGAATATATAACGATTTCGAAATGAATTGAATATATAACGATTTCGAAATGAATTGAATATATAACGATTTCGAAATGAATTGAATATATAATGATTTCGATTTGAATTGAATATATAACGATTTCGATTTGAATTGAAATATAACGATTTCGAAATGAATTGAATATATAACGATTTCGATTTGAATTGAATATATAACGATTTCGATTTGAATTGAATATAAAACGATTTCGAATTGAATGAAATAGAAAACCAATTTGATTTCAATTGAATATATCATGAATTGGATTCAAATAGAAAACCAATTTGAATTGAATTCAAATAGAAAACCAATTTGAATTGAATCGAATAGAAAACCAATTTGAATTGAATTGAATTGAAAACGAATTCGAATTGAATTTAAAACGAATTGAATTGAATTCAAATTGAATTGAAATTGAATTGAAATTTGAATTGAATAGAAAAGAATTTCAAAACAAATTTATAAAGAAGAATTCAATTTTGATTTGAATTGAAATGGAAGTTGAAATGATTTTTGAAACGAATTCAAAACTATTTATAAAATTCGTTTTAAATAGAAATCGTCGAAATATATTATATATATATTATATATATAATATAATGGCCTGAATAGAACGCGCCGCGCCGCGGTAGTTCGTAAATTTCGACCATTTATTTCAAACGGACATTACGGGAGATCCGACCGTCGGATTCTCCTAAAACTGGAACCGTTGGGTTCGTATCGAAAAGAGCTTTCTAACGAATATTAGAAATTTAAAATCTAACGGTTGGATTTGGAGATACGTCCAAATCAAATTCGAAAAAGGTCGCTGTAAGTGCAGTTCGATGGCCATTGTTGGAAATCGATTGTACGGGCCTTAATAAAATTATTAAAAATAGTAATAATTTGTGTAAAATCATAAGAAATGATTTGGGAAAAATTGGGGTGGAAAACTCCATATTTGAAAAGATAAAAATGGATTTTTATCGAAATGAACTAGTTTGAACTAAATTTAAAACCCAATTATTTTTAAATAAATGAATAAGATTTAAAAAGGGGTTTTAAACAATGGGAATTTCTAATATATTTGATTGAATTTGGAATGGGTTTATCGTGAACAGTGTTTTAAATAACACTAGTTCTTTAACCCGATAACAAATAGAATGTGATTTGGGTTTATCGTGAACTGTGTTTTAAATAACACCTAGTTCTTTAACCCAGTAAAAGGAGTTTTAATGAATCTGCAATTAGATTGAAATTCGAATTGATAATCTAAATTTCCAAATTTAGAAAATGAGCGAGAATGGAGTATCGCCAGTTTTGCTCCAAAGCGATAGTTAAATCTTTAATTAGATTTGAACGTGAAATGGTAATTAATTTTACCGATAACACCACGGTGTTAGATATGGAGTATTACCAGTTTTGCTTCATGGGATGAATAGGTTGGGATTGGGAAATAAAATAAATAATTACTTCGTTGTGGTTCGCTAATCTCGACTAGTTGGAAAAACCATTATTTGGTTTGAAATGACATCCAAAGGAAGATTACAGGATAAATTTTAAAGAATTTATCTTGGATAAAATTAATGGGAATCTTTCCCTAAGAATGTGGAATTTAGAAACTAACTGTAGGTTGGCTAAGAAGAATGGTTTCCTGGGTATTGATCTGATGTTGGTTTCGGCCTTCGGGGTTAATGTTTGGGAAATTGTTCTCTTGCTAATCTGCGGTTAGCGACTAATGGATTGGAATGAGGCGTATGTTGTGTTTGTGTAACATTTGTTTTTAATATACGCGGGTTGTTCGGAAAGTCCGGGTTTACGCCCATTCTGAATAACCGATTCGACGATAAGTCGAAGATGAAGATGGTGGTCAAAGACCGGAAGTCTTCACATCGTTTGGGTAATTACTGACGATCCTGATTGGGCTGTACACCCAAGAGGATGGAAATAGTTGGTGGTCGTCCAGACGTACTTGGAGATGGATGGATATGCGAGGAAAGTGCCTCCGGTTTCGTTCAGACCCAGAACGGACTTGTAAATGGATTGTGTGTCTGACATTGGATTTTATTCTGTGTTGATTGATTTCTATTAAATATACATCTGTTTGGCGGCGGAGAATTTATTCTTTTGCTTAACGCCCTTCTCTGAGACGTACGAGCTCAGAGGTTGTATATTGATGGACATCAGTCGCATGGCATGAATTGCCTGTGTGGCACGCTAAGATGCAATGATCAAGGCTTCTGTTGAAAAGCAAAGTCTTGTGGTAGATGATCAAAGCACGCCTACGTGGCAGCTTTGTGTATAGCGTGAATTCGCGAGCCTCACACCTCGGTATGAGTTAAAAACGGGATACGGACCGCTGGGAGAGCATGACGTTTCTTTCTAGCTTTGGTGGTGTCAGTGACTTACCAGCCCTGACATTTATATACTTTTCACCTTTGTGGTTGTTGGAATGAGGCGCCTCGATTATAGGTCTGTAAGGACCGGGAAACGTGTGTTCAGGCATAAATAATCCTCTAACGTAAGTGAGGACCGGCCCAGCCGCATCCAGGGTTACCCAGTGTGCGTAATCCTGAGGCATTTGCTAGAGTGTCTCGAACGCGGAGAGGAGCTTGCCCCTTGCCTCGACTCATGACGGAAATCCAATTTCCAATACGTGTATTGCGGTTTTAATTGTAGAACTAGTATGGCGACATGATATATGGTACCCATGCCGTCTATGATTTATATTTATGATTGAAACTGTTTTGACACTATACACTTATTATAGTATCAAATGATTTGTTTTAAACGTACCAAGCATGTTTGGCTATTATAAGGGAAAACCCTATCCCCCGGCTTGCGTTGCATTGTATGATAGGACCTGGGTCTTATAATAGCTTCATTTTTCGAAAAAGCATTACGTTGTTTATTCTATGCACTGGTGTTCTTGGGAGGAAACCCGTTCCGTGTTATACGGCGTGGTCCCTTGAATTACTATCTTTTTAAAGTAAAGCTTTAAATAACTGTTTTAGTTCTCACACCAGTCACATGACTGACCTGGAGTTTATTGTTTTAACCTAAACTCTGGGTGCCCCTATTTTCCGCGCGGGCAGCTAGTAGTTTCGGTTTTGCAGATTTATATTCACAGGATCCTGGTTTACAGCTGGAATGATATCCGGAAAGCTCTGTATCCGTATATCACCTTCAGTTGTGCTTTGTATTATTTTCCGCTGCTATGTAATTTATTGAAATCTCTGATATTTATCGAATGTAATTTATTCATTTATACTCTGTATATTCTTGTATCTGATGGAATTGTTGTAATATACAATGAAATGTTCTTCTGTTTGTGTTCTGATTTGTCCTGTTCTCAAACGTTCAGGGGTTTCGAACGATCTAGATCGGTTTAACGACTGATTCGGATCGAGCGAAATTCCAGGCCGTCACAGTTGGTATCAGAGCTTTGGTTTACAGAGCTCGAGAACAAGACACATTAGAACCATACGAAAGAATTCATCAGATATTGGATTAGCAATATCCAATTAGAATGACTCGTTAGAGATAGGATCAGTAGTATCCTAGAACGAGTGTGAAGAGTATATTTTTCAAATGAAAACAATTTTGTTTTGAAATTTAAACCCTTTTAAAACGTATTTGATTATTTATTTATTTTAAACATGGACAATCCACTATATAAAGGTTTTGCATATACGCGTCATGAACGTATATTCGAAGTTTTAATATACTGGATAGATATGGAATCATACTCTAGTGGCCCGAAGATGATTCTGATGGTTGAGTACTCGTCGTCAGAATTTATGTTCGTGTTTCGAAGGTGTGATATCTATATATTTCCATTAGACTGGTGTGAGAACCAAAACTTATATAGTTAGAACACATTGTTGTGAATTGGCACCAAAACATGATTTTTTGTGTATATATCAAATTTTATGGATTTGAAACTCTAATTCACTAATTGATTGATGTTTGTGTTGTTGGTTTACTTGTTTGATAATTTTTAATCATTATGCCTAATTAAACCGAATATTGAACTGTATTGAAATTTGGTCGCATTTGCTTGCATATACAATACTTACATTGAACAGGTCATAGCAAGGAGGCTAGAGCCGAAGAATAAAATTTGTTTGCCTGACAAATAGGTACATGTTTATTTCATAATTTCCTGTTTTGTTTGGGTGATGATGATTTTGTGAGCCTATTGGCTAGCCGCTTGGCTTTTTCTTTTTCTTTTTGAAATCTGAAGGACCGGGGAAGCTATTTGAAATTCCCCGATGCTCCCATTGCAGGGGAGGTTATGGCGAAATTTTTCGAAAATTTAGGGTGTTAGCCAAATTTTTGAAATTTTGAAAATTCTCAGAAACTGAAAAGTTGGAGAATGGAAGCCAGATTGAACGTAGAGCTGATTAATCAAACCACTTTCGACTTTGTTCCTTTTCGGGGACGAAAAGTTTTAAGTGGGGGAGATTGTAATAACCCGAAAGTCTGGGCCAGTTTAAAATTTTTATTTTGGCGATTTTAGCGAATTTTGATTATTTAAAATAGATTATTTTAAATAATAATCGACGAGAAATTTATTTTGAATAGAATTCGAACGTATATATTATACTCGTCGTCGTTAGAATATAAATATTTATATATAATTATAAAAGGAATTGAAAATGGCGCGGTAGTTCGATAATTCGATTTCAAACTTCAATTGAATGTACCAGGTGCAAAACAATCCGGATTTTAGTGAAACCAAAAACATTAGGATCTAATTGATAATATCTTTCCAACGAATCCGAAAAATCAAGATTTCATAGCGGGAATCAAAAGATATGTCCAGTTGAAAATTCTGAATAGTCGCTATGGAATTCAGGCCCTTAAAAATGGACATTTTGCAAATGACCTCGGATTTCGACGAAACCAGTTTTGTTGGGCCCGTGATGTCAAGTTATTGCTAGGTTTCAAATTTCGTAATTTTTCGAATCAATATGTGAGCGTGGCAGAGGAAAACGCGTTTGACCAGTTTCAGTTGATTTTAATCGACTGGAAATTGGCCCTTTTTCCAACGGTCTCAGAATTCGACGAAACTAGTTTTGTTAGGACCGTATCGTCAATACGAAGCTAGAAAATATTTTTATGGAATTTATAGAGTTGTTATGTGACCCCGGTAATTTGAAATGTACGTTTAAAATTCAATATAATGATTTAAATGTAAATTTAACGAAAACTGATAGTAACAGCCGAATCAGCTCAAGATACATATCCCATTGTGTTCGGAATGGGGGTGAAACGCTATGGGCGACAGGCGGTGGGCCTCGTTTCGAGTTCGGTAGTAAAAGTCAACTTTTTAAATTAAATTATAAAATAAAAATAAAATATATATATATTATCTCCTTTATATTCCCCCCCCCCCCCCGATTCATTCAGAAACAATAAAAAAAAAATGAAAATCGCGCCATCGCCCTAACCCTAGCCGCCCATCGCCGTCGCGCGCTGCCATCGGAGGAGCCACCTTTCACCGCCTCGGCCAGGGCCTCCCACCTTCGACGACGACCTCGTCTAATCTCGCGAGCCCCCCCTTCTTTCCTTCCTAACCGTAAACGCCTCGCCCAACCCACGTCCTCCCCGCGATCGACAGAGCGCCGCCCCCCTAGATTGCGCCCTTCCTCCACCTCCAGCGACGAAGACGAGCCCCCCCTGTAAGCATTTCTTTTTATTTTATTATCTTATTTTTATTTTATAAAACAGAATTTAAAAAGTAAAAATGAAAACTGATTTTGTTTCAGGAGTTAAAAAATGATTTTGGTTTAAAAGAAAAACACTGATTTTTGTTTAAAAGGAAAAAAAAAACTGATTAATGTTTAAAAAGAATTCAAAACTGATTTTTTGTTTTAATAGAAAAAAAACTGATTTTAAGAAAAGTAAAAGATTTGAATTTTGAAAAGTAAAAGAAAAGATTTGAACTTTGAAATAAAAATTCGATTTTTATATATTGAACTTTGAAATAAAAATTCGATTTTTATATATTGAACTTTGAAATAAAAATTCGATTTTTATATATTGAACTTTGAAATAAAAATTCGATTTTTATATATTGAACTTTGAAATAAAAATTCGATTTTTATATATTGAACTTTGAAATAAAAAATTCGATTTTTATATATTGAACTTTGAAATAAAAATTCGATTTTTATATATTGAACTTTGAAATAAAAATTCGATTTTTTATATATTGAACTTTGAAATAAAAAATTCGATTTTAAATATTGAACTTCGAAATAAAAATATGATTTTTATATTTTTAAAGTATTAAAAATATAATCTTTATAGGATAGAGAATATAAAGATATCATCTTTGTATATGTAGCAAAATAAAAATCTGATTTTTTATTATACGTTGAAATCAAGGGATGATTTTTATAAAGGCGAAATCTATAAAAAAAAAAAAGGCCGAGATCTTTATATGAAGAATAGCGAGATAAAAATATAATTTTTATCCATATAATAGCGTTGTGGAAAAATTTGATTTTTAAATTAAAAGTGAATAAATAAAAATGTGATTTTTATTTTAAAGTCATCGAAATATAAAAATGTGATTTTTATATATATAGTGACTACGGGCAACGAAGATGACGAAGATAGGATAACGACGAAGATTTCCTGCAAAAGAAGTGCCGTGGAGCTTGGATAGCTATAAGTGAGAACTTCTCACCTTTCAATTCTCTTTTTCTAGTTATATATATATATACTAGGATGTAGACGGTGTTTAGTAGCACCCGACACCCGTCATCCACAGACCATGGATGGCTTGTTTGAAAATTGTTTGGTTGTGTAGTTGGTTAGATTAATTGAATTGAAATTGAATTGTTTGGTGAATTGAAATGGATTTGATTGATGTGTGAATGGCGTGGGCCTTCACTAGACCGGGGATAAGGCTAGGCCTCGTCCCGTTTCTAGTATCGTGCCGTTATGCCGCCGAAATTTTCTAAAATATGTTAGAAAAATAAAAATATCATTTTATTGAATAAATGAACCGAATATGAATATAGTGAAAGTGAATAAATAAATATTCATTTACAAACCGAACGGTTTGTTTATGTACACTGATTTGATTGACATTGATTGGGACGATAAATTTTACACATCGCCCAACTGCACAAATAAAAATCTGTGTTTGATTGTTTGAAACCCCACACGGGTTGGGATGAAATTTGAAGTTCACTCATCCTGATTGATTAAATATGTCGATCGATTGATTGACAGGCTGTTATAAGCGTTAGATATCTGTATTTGATGCTTATACAGTGTAGTGCACTTTGGTTGATGGTTGATTATTTTTCAATGCTATTATATACATGTGTTGTATGAAAATCCATATAATTAACATTATATGGTGATTGATTGGGCCTCATTCCAATTTAGAAAATAAAGAATATTATAAAACAAAGGTTCATGTGTTGACTGTACTCATCCGTTGAGATTAGTCATGTGTTGAACGAAATATTTTTATAATAAAATTTACATCTTTATTATTATAAAACAAAGGTTCATGTGTTGACTGTACTCATCCGTTGAGATTAGTCATGTGTTGAACGAAATATTTTTATAATAAAATTTACATCTTTATCATATATGGAATTAGAAATCAACTGGAAAATAGATGAGATGAGTGGTCTCCTGAATATTAATCTGATGTTGGTTTCGGCCTTCGGGGTTAATATTCAGGAAATCGTTCTCTCACTAAATTTCGGTTGAAGTCTGATTCAATATCAAACAATAGATACCTTCATTTTTATAAAATATATTAATAGCAAAAATAGTCACACATGGACGGTACTCATTCGTTGAGATTAGTCGTGTGTTGACAAAAAGAAATATTTGAAATAGAATATATAAAGCCGTGTTGAATAGTGATGCGCCATTTTGACGCGAACGATATTTATAACGATTTCGATTTGAATTGAATATATAACGATTTCGATTTGAATTGAATATATAACGATTTCGAAATGAATTGAATATATAACGATTTCGAAATGAATTGAATATATAACGATTTCGAAATGAATTGAATATATAACGATTTCGAAATGAATTGAATATATAACGATTTCGAAATGAATTGAATATATAACAATTTCGAAATGAATTGAATATATAACGATTTCGAAATGAATTGAATATATAACGATTTCGAAATGAATTGAATATATAACGATTTCGAAATGAATTGAATATATAACGATTTCGAAATGAATTGAATATATAACGATTTCGAAATGAATTGAATATATAACGATTTCGATTTGAATTGAATATATAACGATTTCGATTTGAATTGAATATATAACGATTTCGAAATGAATTGAATATATAACGATTTCGATTTGAATTGAATATATAACGATTTCGATTTGAATTGAATATAAAACGATTTCGAATTGAATGAAATAGAAAACCAATTTGATTTCAACTGAATATATCATGAATTGGATTCAAATAGAAAACCAATTTGAATTGAATTCAAATAGAAAACCAATTTGAATTGAATCGAATAGAAAACCAATTTGAATTGAATTGAATTGAAAACGAATTCGAATTGAATTTAAAACGAATTGAATTGAATTCAAATTGAATTGAAATTGAATTGAAATTTGAATTGAATAGAAAAGAATTTCAAAACAAATTTATAAAGAAGAATTCAATTTTGATTTGAATTGAAATGGAAGTTGAAATGATTTTTGAAACGAATTCAAAACTATTTATAAAATTCGTTTTAAATAGAAATCGTCGAAATATATATTATATATATTATATATATAATATAATGGCCTGAATAGAACGCGCCGCGCCGCGGTAGTTCGTAAATTTCGACCATTTATTTCAAACGGACATTACGGGAGATCCGACCGTCGGATTCTCCTAAAACCGGAACCGTTGGGTTCGTATCGAAAAGAGCTTTCTAACGAATATTAGAAATTTAAAATCTAACGGTTGGATTTGGAGATACGTCCAAATCAAATTCGAAAAAGGTCGTTGTAAGTGCAGTTCGATGGCCATTGTTGGAAATCGATTGTACGGGCCTTAATAAAATTATTAAAAATAGTAATAATTTGTGTAAAATCATAAGAAATGATTTGGGAAAAATTGGGGTGGAAAACTCCATATTTGAAAAGATAAAAATGGATTTTTATCGAAATGAACTAGTTTGAACTAAATTTAAAACCCAATTATTTTTAAATAAATGAATAAGATTTAAAAAGGGGTTTTAAACAATGGGAATTTCTAATATATTTGATTGAATTTGGAATGGGTTTATCGTGAACAGTGTTTTAAATAACACTAGTTCTTTAACCCGATAACAAATAGAATGTGATTTGGGTTTATCGTGAACTGTGTTTTAAATAACACCTAGTTCTTTAACCCAGTAAAAGGAGTTTTAATGAATCTGCAATTAGATTGAAATTCGAATTGATAATCTAAATTTCCAAATTTAGAAAATGAGCGAGAATGGAGTATCGCCAGTTTTGCTCCAAAGCGATAGTTAAATCTTTAATTAGATTTGAACGTGAAATGGTAATTAATTTTACCGATAACACCACGGTGTTAGATATGGAGTATTACCAGTTTTGCTTCATGGGATGAATAGGTTGGGATTGGGAAATAAAATAAATAATTACTTCGTTGTGGTTCGCTAATCTCGACTAGTTGGAAAAACCATTATTTGGTTTGAAATGACATCCAAAGGAAGATTACAGGATAAATTTTAAAGAATTTATCTTGGATAAAATTAATGGGAATCTTTCCCTAAGAATGTGGAATTTAGAAACTAACTGTAGGTTGGCTAAGAAGAATGGTTTCCTGGGTATTGATCTGATGTTGGTTTCGGCCTTCGGGGTTAATGTTTGGGAAATTGTTCTCTTGCTAATCTGCGGTTAGCGACTAATGGATTGGAATGAGGCGTATGTTGTGTTTGTGTAACATTTGTTTTTAATATACGCGGGTTGTTCGGAAAGTCCGGGTTTACGCCCATTCTGAATAACCGATTCGACGATAAGTCGAAGATGAAGATGGTGGTCAAAGACCGGAAGTCTTCACATCGTTTGGGTAATTACTGACGATCCTGATTGGGCTGTACACCCAAGAGGATGGAAATAGTTGGTGGTCGTCCAGACGTACTTGGAGATGGATGGATATGCGAGGAAAGTGCCTCCGGTTTCGTTCAGACCCAGAACGGACTTGTAAATGGATTGTGTGTCTGACATTGGATTTTATTCTGTGTTGATTGATTTCTATTAAATATACATCTGTTTGGCGGCGGAGAATTTATTCTTTTGCTTAACGCCCTTCTCTGAGACGTACGAGCTCAGAGGTTGTATATTGATGGACATCAGTCGCATGGCATGAATTGCCTGTGTGGCACGCTAAGATGCAATGATCAAGGCTTCTGTTGAAAAGCAAAGTCTTGTGGTAGATGATCAAAGCACGCCTACGTGGCAGCTTTGTGTATAGCGTGAATTCGCGAGCCTCACACCTCGGTATGAGTTAAAAACGGGATACGGACCGCTGGGAGAGCATGACGTTTCTTTCTAGCTTTGGTGGTGTCAGTGACTTACCAGCCCTGACATTTATATACTTTTCACCTTTGTGGTTGTTGGAATGAGGCGCCTCGATTATAGGTCTGTAAGGACCGGGAAACGTGTGTTCAGGCATAAATAATCCTCTAACGTAAGTGAGGACCGGCCCAGCCGCATCCAGGGTTACCCAGTGTGCGTAATCCTGAGGCATTTGCTAGAGTGTCTCGAACGCGGAGAGGAGCTTGCCCCTTGCCTCGACTCATGACGGAAATCCAATTTCCAATACGTGTATTGCGGTTTTAATTGTAGAACTAGTATGGCGACATGATATATGGTACCCATGCCGTCTATGATTTATATTTATGATTGAAACTGTTTTGACACTATACACTTATTATAGTATCAAATGATTTGTTTTAAACGTACCAAGCATGTTTGGCTATTGTAAGGGAAAACCCTATCCCCCGGCTTGCGTTGCATTGTATGATAGGACCTGGGTCTTATAATAGCTTCATTTTTCGAAAAAGCATTACGTTGTTTATTCTATGCACTGGTGTTCTTGGGAGGAAACCCGTTCCGTGTTATACGGCGTGGTCCCTTGAATTACTATCTTTTTAAAGTAAAGCTTTAAATAACTGTTTTAGTTCTCACACCAGTCACATGATTGACCTGGAGTTTATTGTTTTAACCTAAACTCTGGGTGCCCCTATTTTCCGCACGGGCAGCTAGTAGTTTCGGTTTTGCAGATTTATATTCACAGGATCCTGGTTTACAGCTGGAATGATATCCGGAAAGCTCTGTATCCGTATATCACCTTCAGTTGTGCTTTGTATTATTTTCCGCTGCTATGTAATTTATTGAAATCTCTGATATTTATCGAATGTAATTTATTCATTTATACTCTGTATATTCTTGTATCTGATGGAATTGTTGTAATATACAATGAAATGTTCTTCTGTTTGTGTTCTGATTTGTCCTGTTCTCAAACGTTCAGGGGTTTCGAACGATCTAGATCGGTTTAACGACTAATTCGGATCGAGCGAAATTCCAGGCCGTCACATTGGAACTTTTGCAAAACTAACTATTCATAAAAAAATCCAAGCTGTAATGTAGCAAAACAATGTCTATCATATTAAAAAGGGGAGGACCTATAAGGTTGAAATAAGATGTAAATGTTGGAAAATTTGTGTTGCTCTGATACCACTTTGTTGGAAATTTTAGAGGATGAAGATGAATTGTAAAAAGAGGAATAATTTCTTTGTGAGAAGAAGGAAAAACTTTTTATTGCTTGATATAACTTGATTACAAAATTTGTTCATACTTGCTTGATTGATACAAATGAGTGATTACATCCTAATTTATATAAGAGAGAATCTCTAGACTTTTTGTAACAACCCGTAAAATCTGGGCCAGTTTAAAATTTTTATTTTGGCTATTTTAGCGAATTTTGATTATTTAAAATGAATTATTTTAAATAATATCGGCGAGAAATTTATTTTGAATATAATTCGAACGTATGAATTATACGCGTCGTCGTTAGAATATAAATAATTTTATATAATTATAAATAGAATTGAAAATGGCGCGGTAGTTCGATAATTCGATTTCAAACTTCAATTGAATGTACCGGGTGCAAAACAATCCGGATTTTAGTGAAACCAAAAATAATGGAATCTAATAGTGAATATCTTTCCAACGAATCCGAATGATCAAAATTTCTTAGCGGGAATCAAAAGATATGTCCAGTTGAAAATTCTGAATAGTCGCTATGGAATTCAGGCCCTTAAAAATGGACATTTTGCAAATGACCTCGGATTTCGACGAAACCAGTTTTGTTGGATCCGTAGTGTCAAATTATTGCTAGGTTTCAAATTTCATAATTTTTCGAATCAATATGTGAGCGTGGCAAAGGAAAACGCGTTTGACCAGTTTCAGTTGATTTTAATCGACTGGAAATTGGCCATTTTTCTAACGGTCTCGGAATTCGATGAAACTAGTTTTGTTAGGACCGTATCGTCAATACGAAGCTAGAAAATATTTTTCTGCAATTTATAGAGTTAGTATGTGACCCCGGTAATTTGAAATGTACGTTTAAAATTCAATACAGTGATTTAAATATAAGTTAAACGGAAACTGATTCAAACAGTCGAATCAGCTTGCGATAGATATCCCATTGTGTTCAGAATGGGGGTAATACGCTATGGACGTCAGGCGGTGGGTCTCGTTTAGAGGTCGTTTGCGAAAGTCAACTTTTTGGCAATTAAAAAAATAAATAAATTAAATAATATAAATTTTATAAACCCCCCCCCCTTTTCCTTTTCTCTTCCCCGATTCAGATAATAATAAAAAAAAATAAAAAAAAAATAAAAAAAGGGAAACCCCACGCGATCCAGATCGAGACCCCGCTCTGCCTCGTCGGAGGTCCCCTCCGACCGCCGCTCGCCTTCGAACCGCCCCACCCCAGCTCCTCCGCCTCTCCACTCCTCCTTCTCCTCAGCCCGGCTTCCTCCATTCGAGAAAGACCCGCGCCATCGCCTCCATAGCCCGCCGCTCCGACCGCCGTGGACCCCCAGCCGCCTCCTCTACCACCTGCGCCACCACCCAGTGCTCCTCTGCCCCTCTGCTCAGCCTCTCCTCCCTCCTTCTCTAGCAAACGGCCCCAAAAACCCATCCCCCCACTCGACGCAACGCTCTCGGGTGAAGACCAGCATCCCGACGCCCCTTGCTTCAAATAGACAGCCGAGCAAAGTAAGCAAATTCAATTTGAATTTTTAATTTCAGTTTTATAGTATAAAGTTATGATTTTTCCTTGAGTAAGAATATGATTTTTATATTTTTAATGTATTAAAAATGTAACCTTTACTATATAGAAATATTAAAAATATGATTTTTATATTTTTAATGTATTAAAAATATAATCTTTATAGGATAGAAAATATAAAAATATCATCTTTGTATATGTAGTGAAATAAAAATCTGATTTTTATTTTATATACATTGAGATAAAGTGGTAATTTTTATAATGATGAAAACTTTATTTTTATAAAGGCGAAAACTTTATTTTTGAAATGGAATTTTAGTCTATATAGTAGCAATGTAGAAATAGAATTTTTATCTATAGAACGAGATAGTAAAAATAGGATTTTTATATATTGAACTTTGAACTAAAAATTCGATTTTTATATATTGAACTTTGAACTAAAAATTCGATTTTTATATATTGAACTTTGAACTAAAAATTCGATTTTTATATATTGAACTTTGAACTAAAAAATTCGATTTTTATATATTGAATAGCGAACTAAAAAATTCGATTTTTATATATTGAATAGTGAACTAAAAATTCGATTTTTATATATTGAACTTTGAACTAAAAATTCGATTTTTATATATTGAACTTTGAACTAAAAATTCGATTTTTATATATTGAACTTTGAACTAAAAATTCAATTTTTATATATTGAACTTTGAACTAAAAAATTCGATTTTTATATATTGAATAGCGAACTAAAAAATTCGATTTTTATATATTGAATAGTGAACTAAAAATTCGATTTTTATATATTGAACTTTGAACTAAAAATTCGATTTTTATATATTGAACTTTGAACTAAAAAATTCGATTTTTATATATTGAACTTTGAACTAAAAATTCGATTTTTATGTATTGAACTTCGAAGTAAAAATTCGATTTTTAAATATATGAAGAGATTATAAAAATGTGATTTTTATAAATTGAAAGTGAATAAATAAAAATGTAATTTTTATTTAAAGACGTCGAAATATAAAAATGTGTGATTTTTATATATAGTGACTACGGGCACAAGAAGATGACAAAAAGGCGGGAAAGACGAAGACTTCTGCAAATGAAGAGCCGTGGAGCTAGGATAGCTATAAGTGAGAATTTCTCACCTTTCAATTTTATTTCTAGTTATATATATATACTAGGATGCAGACGGTGCTTAGTAGCACCCGACACAATCGTCCACAGACCATGGACTTGTTTGTTTGATTGTTTGGTGATTGATTGCGATATTGGTTTGAATGTGGTTTGTGATGTGAAAAATCGAATCGATAAATTGGTTAGGATTAGACGTGCGCCGTTATAAGGCGTAGGAGTAAGGCTAGGTTAGACCCTTACTCCAAATTTTGTGGTTTGCATAACGAAAGTGAATTTGATTGATGTGTGAATGGCGTGGGCCTTCACTAGACCGGGGATAAGGCTAGGCCTTGTCCCGTTTCTAGTATCGTGCCGTTATGCCGCCGAAATTTTCTAAAATATGTTAGAAAAATAAAATTATCATTTTATATAAAGAATGAACTGAATAGAAATTCATATGGTTGATTATTTTTCAATGCTATTATATACATGTGTTGTATGAAAATCCATATAATTAACTTTATATGGTAATTGATTGGGCCTCATTCCAGTTTGAAAAATAAAGAGTATTATAAAATAAAGGTTCATGTGTTGACAGTACTCATCCATTGAGATTGGTCATGTGTTGAACGAAATATTTTAATAATAGAAATATTTGAAATAGAATATTTGAAAATGGAAATATATGAAGCCGTGTTGATTAGATGCGCCATTTTGACGTGAACGATATTTTGATCGATTTTATTCATTTTGAAATGAATATTGAAAAGTAATTTTGAAATCAAATATTTCGAAATGAATTGAATTGAAAACGATTTCGAAATGAATTGAATTGAAAACGATTTCGAAATGAATTGAATTGAAAACGATTTCGAAATGAATTGAATTGAAAACGATTTCGAAATGAATTGAATTGAAAACGATTTCGAAATGAATTGAATTGAAAACGATTTCGAAATGAATTGAATTGAAAACGATTTCGAAATGAATTGAATTGAAAACGATTTCGAAATGAATTGAATTGAAAACGATTTCGAAATGAATTGAAAACGAATTCAAATGAATTCAAATTGAATTGAAATTTGAATTGAATAGAAATGAATTTTGAAACGAATTTATAAAGAAGAATTCAATTTTGATTTGAATTGAAAAGAAAGTTGAAATTGCTTTTGAAACGAATTTAAAACTATTTATATGATTCGTTTTAAATAAAAATCGACGAAGTATATATTATATATATATTATATATATAATATAATGGCCTGAATAGAACGCGCCGCGCCGCGGCAGTTCGTGAATTTCGACCATTTATTTCAAACGGACATTACGGGAGATCCGACCGTCGGATTCTCCTAAAACCGGAACCGTTGGGTTCGTATCGAAAAAAGCTTTCTAATGAATGTTAGAAATTTGAAATCTAACGGTTGGATTTGGAATTATGTCCAAATCAAATTTGAAAAAGGTCGCTATAAGTGCAGTTCGGTGGCCATTGTTGGAAATCGACTGTACGGGCCTTGATAAAATTATTAAAAATAGTAATAATTTGTGTAAAATCATAAGAAATGGTTTAGAAAGGATTGGGATGAAAAACTCCATATTTGAAAAGATAAAAATGGTTTTTTTTATCGAAATGAACTAGTTTTGAACTAGAATTATAATTCTATTTATTTTTAAATAAATAAATTGAATTCGAAAAGGGTTTTAAAAATAACCAAAATTTCCAATGATTGCATTGGAGTGGATTTGAATCGAAATTGTCTTCGGAATATTTCGATGTTGGAATTCGTGATTATACAGGTGTTGTTATGGAAATTTGAAAGATATATATTGATATCGTTATTTCCAATACGACATTTGTTAGTCGTAGAATTCGATATTGAATATAAGCCGATATATTTTCTATTCAGAGCCTTGTATTGAATATCGAATGTGATTTGGGTTTGTCGTGAATGGTGTCTTCACTAACACTGTTCTTGAACCCAGTTGAGAAAAGATTAAATCTTTTTATTTAGATTTAATGAAGTGTACCAATTAAATAATATTTAATTGAAATTGAATGGATATTGATTTTTGGGTTTATCGTGAACAGTGTTTTAAATAACACTTGTTCTTTAACCCGATAATTAATGGGATGTGACTTTGGGTTTATCGTGAACCGTGTTTTAAATGACACTGATTCTTTAACCCAGTCACAGATTAAAACTAAGTGGAGTTTTAATGAATCTTTAATTAGATTGAAAAGATCGAGAATGGAGTATCACCAGTTTTGCTCCAGGCGATAGTTAAATCTTTAATTAGATTTGAACGTGAAATTTAGAAACTAACTGTCGGTTAGCTAAGTAGAATGGTCTTCTGGATATTGATCTGATGTTGGTTTCGGCCTTCGGGGTTAATATTTAGGGAATTATTCTCTTGATTAATTTACGGTTAATGACTAATGAATTGGAATGAGGCGTATGTTGTGTTTGTGTAACACTTATTTAAAATATACGCGAGTTATTCGGAAAGACCGGGTTTATCCCATTCTGAATAACTGATGCGACGATAAGTCGAAGATGAAGACGATGGTCGAAGACCGGAGGTCTTCACGTCGTTTGGGTGATAACTGATGATCTTGATTGGGCTGTACACCCAAGAAGATGGAAACAGTTAGTGATCGTCCAGACGTACTTGGAAATCGATGGATATGCGGGGTACTAGGTGCCTCCGGTTTCGTTCAGACCCAGGACGGACTTGTAAATGGACTGTGTGTCTGACATCGGATTTCATTCTGTGTGACTGATATCGGTTGCATAGGATGGTTTGCCTGTGTGGCATGCTAAGATGCAAATGATCGAGGCTTCTGTTGAAAAGCAAAGTCTTGTGGTGATGATCAAAGCACGGCCTTTGTGGCGTAGCTTTGTGTAACGTTTACCTCGCGTGTCTCACACCCGGTATGAACCAAAAACGGGAGACGGACCTCAGGGAGGGCATGCGTTTCTTTCTAGTTAGAAGTGGCGTCAGTGGTTTTACACACCCTGACGAGTTTGACTTATGTGGTTGTTGCTGTTGCGAGGCGCCTCGGTTATATCGGTTTCGGCCGATGCATTCTGGTCGGCTGACGGACCAGACTTACACCCCATAGGGTGGGGAAACGTAGTGTTCAGGCATTTTAATCCACATCGGTGGACCGGCCCTGTCGCTCCAAGGGACGATGCGTTCTGTTCCTGAGACACGGGCTAGAGCGTCTCAAATCGGTTGAGGATCTTGCCCCTAGCCTCGGTTCATAGACGGAAATCCAATTTCCAAATACGTGACATTTGCGGTTTTATTTGTAAACCTATATATGGCGACATAGTGGCATGGGACGCTCATGCCGCCTATGATTGATACTTATGATTTGAAGTGTTTTATACACTATGCACTTATAATAGTATCAAATGATTTGTTTTAAACGTATCAAGCATTCTTTGGCTGTTATAAGGGAAAACCCTATCCTCGGCTGCGTTGCATTGTGTGATGGGACCTGGGTCTTATAACAGCTTCATTTTTCTTTATTTAGCATTGCGCTGTTTGTTTTATGCACTGATGTTCTTGGGAGGAAACCCGTTCCGTGTTATACGGCGTGGTCCCTTGATTTACCTTTGAAAATAAAGATTAATAACTGTTTTAGTTCTCACACCAGTCCCATGACTGACCTGGAGTTTATTGTTTTAACCTAAACTCTGGGTGCCCTTATTTTGACACGGGCAGCTAGTAGTTTTGGTTTTTGCAGATTTATATTCACAGGATCCTGGTTTACAGCTGGAACGATATCCGGAAAGCTTTGTATCCGTATATCTCTTCTAGTTGTGTATTGTATTATTTTCCGCTGCTATGTATTTAAATGTAATTTAAATCTCTGATATTTCTGTGTAATATTCTTTTTACTCTGTATATTCTTGTAATCTGATGTATTGTTGTGATATACAATGAAATGTTCTTCTGTATGCGTTCTGCTGTGGTTTGTTCTCGAACTATCCGACACTTTCCTTTACGGGGAAGTTGCGGGTCTTTACACGTGGTATCAGAGCTTTGGTTTACAAAGCTAGAGAACAAGACACATTAGAAACATACGAAAGAATTCATCAGAAATTGGGTTAGTAAAATCCAATGGGAATGACTCGTTAGAGATAGGATCAGTAGTATCCTAGAACGGGTGTGAAGAGTATATTTTTGAAAATGAAAGTCAAATTTGTTTTGAAAATTTAAAATCAATTATTCGTATTTGATTATCTATTTATATTGAGTTGGACAGTCCAGTATATAAAGATTTTGCGTATACGTCTGATCCGCGTGTATTCGAAGTTTTAATATATTGGATAGATATAGAATCATACTCTAGTGGCCCGAAGATGATTCTGATGGTTGAGTACTCATCGTCAGAATTTATATTCGTGTGACGAAGGTGTGATATCAATATATTTCCATTAGACTGGTGTGAGAACCAAAATTAGATAGGGCTTATTGTTGTGATTTGGCATCAAAAACATGATTTTTGTATATGTATCAAAATTATCAATTTGAAACGTTAAATTCACTAATTGATTGATGTTTGTGTTGTTTGTTAATTTGTTTGCAAATTTTGAACCATTATGCCTAATTTGATCGAATATTGAACTGTATTGAAAATTGGTCGCATCTGCTTGCATATACATGTATAACATTGAACAGGTCATAGCAAGGAGGCTAGAGCCAGAGAATAAAATTTGTTTGCCCGACAAATAGGTACATGTTTACTACATAATTTCCTGTTTTGTTTGGGTGATGATGATTTTGTGAGCCTATTGGCTAGCCGCTTGGCTTTTTCTTTTTCTTTTTGAGATCTGAAGGACCGGGGAAGCTATTTGAAATTCCCCGATGCTCCCGGTGCAGGGGAGGTTATGGCGAAATTTTTCGAAAATTTAGGGTGTTAGCCAAATTTTTGAAATTTTGAAAATTCTCAGAAACTGAAAGGTTGGAGAATGAAAGCCAGATCGAACGTAGAGTTGAATAATCAAACCACTTTCGACTTTGTTCCTTTTCGGGGACGAAAAGTTTTAAGTGGGGGAGATTGTAACAACCCGTAAAATCTGGGCCAGTTTAAAATTTTTATTTTGGCTATTTTAGCGAATTTTGATTATTTAAAATGAATTATTTTAAATAATATCGGCGAGAAATTTATTTTGAATATAATTCGAACGTATGAATTATACGCGTCGTCGTTAGAATATAAATAATTTTATATAATTATAAATAGAATTGAAAATGGCGCGGTAGTTCGATAATTCGATTTCAAACTTCAATTGAATGTACCGGGTGCAAAACAATCCGGATTTTAGTGAAACCAAAAATAATGGAATCTAATAGTGAATATCTTTCCAACGAATCCGAATGATCAAAATTTCTTAGCGGGAATCAAAAGATATGTCCAGTTGAAAATTCTGAATAGTCGCTATGGAATTCAGGCCCTTAAAAATGGACATTTTGCAAATGACCTCGGATTTCGACGAAACCAGTTTTGTTGGATCCGTAGTGTCAAATTATTGCTAGGTTTCAAATTTCATAATTTTTCGAATCAATATGTGAGCGTGGCAAAGGAAAACGCGTTTGACCAGTTTCAGTTGATTTTAATCGACTGGAAATTGGCCATTTTTCTAACGGTCTCGGAATTCGATGAAACTAGTTTTGTTAGGACCGTATCGTCAATACGAAGCTAGAAAATATTTTTCTGCAATTTATAGAGTTAGTATGTGACCCCGGTAATTTGAAATGTACGTTTAAAATTCAATACAGTGATTTAAATATAAGTTAAACGGAAACTGATTCAAACAGTCGAATCAGCTTGCGATAGATATCCCATTGTGTTCAGAATGGGGGTAATACGCTATGGACGTCAGGCGGTGGGTCTCGTTTAGAGGTCGTTTGCGAAAGTCAACTTTTTGGCAATTAAAAAAATAAATAAATTAAATAATATAAATTTTATAAACCCCCCCCCCCTTTTCCTTTTCTCTTCCCCGATTCAGATAATAATAAAAATAAAAAAAAAAAAAAAAAAAAAGGGAAACCCCACGCGATCCAGATCGAGACCCCGCTCTGCCTCGTCGGAGGTCCCCTCCGACCGCCGCTCGCCTTCGAACCGCCCCACCCCAGCTCCTCCGCCTCTCCACTCCTCCTTCTCCTCAGCCCGGCTTCCTCCATTCGAGAAAGACCCGCGCCATCGCCTCCATAGCCCGCCGCTCCGACCGCCGTGGACCCCCAGCCGCCTCCTCTACCACCTGCGCCACCACCCAGTGCTCCTCTGCCCCTCTGCTCAGCCTCTCCTCCCTCCTTCTCTAGCAAACGGCCCCAAAAACCCATCCCCCCACTCGACGCAACGCTCTCGGGTGAAGACCAGCATCCCGACGCCCCTTGCTTCAAATAGACAGCCGAGCAAAGTAAGCAAATTCAATTTGAATTTTTAATTTCAGTTTTATAGTATAAAGTTATGATTTTTCCTTGAGTAAGAATATGATTTTTATATTTTTAATGTATTAAAAATGTAACCTTTACTATATAGAAATATTAAAAATATGATTTTTATATTTTTAATGTATTAAAAATATAATCTTTATAGGATAGAAAATATAAAAATATCATCTTTGTATATGTAGTGAAATAAAAATCTGATTTTTATTTTATATACATTGAGATAAAGTGGTAATTTTTATAATGATGAAAACTTTATTTTTATAAAGGCGAAAACTTTATTTTTGAAATGGAATTTTAGTCTATATAGTAGCAATGTAGAAATAGAATTTTTATCTATAGAACGAGATAGTAAAAATAGGATTTTTATATATTGAACTTTGAACTAAAAATTCGATTTTTATATATTGAACTTTGAACTAAAAATTCGATTTTTATATATTGAACTTTGAACTAAAAATTCGATTTTTATATATTGAACTTTGAACTAAAAAATTCGATTTTTATATATTGAATAGCGAACTAAAAAATTCGATTTTTATATATTGAATAGTGAACTAAAAATTCGATTTTTATATATTGAACTTTGAACTAAAAATTCGATTTTTATATATTGAACTTTGAACTAAAAATTCGATTTTTATATATTGAACTTTGAACTAAAAATTCGATTTTTATATATTGAACTTTGAACTAAAAATTCGATTTTTATATATTGAACTTTGAACTAAAAAATTCGATTTTTATATATTGAATAGCGAACTAAAAAATTCGATTTTTATATATTGAATAGTGAACTAAAAATTCGATTTTTATATATTGAACTTTGAACTAAAAATTCGATTTTTATATATTGAACTTTGAACTAAAAAATTCGATTTTTATATATTGAACTTTGAACTAAAAATTCGATTTTTATGTATTGAACTTCGAAGTAAAAATTCGATTTTTAAATATATGAAGAGATTATAAAAATGTGATTTTTATAAATTGAAAGTGAATAAATAAAAATGTAATTTTTATTTAAAGACGTCGAAATATAAAAATGTGTGATTTTTATATATAGTGACTACGGGCACAAGAAGATGACAAAAAGGCGGGAAAGACGAAGACTTCTGCAAATGAAGAGCCGTGGAGCTAGGATAGCTATAAGTGAGAATTTCTCACCTTTCAATTTTATTTCTAGTTATATATATATACTAGGATGCAGACGGTGCTTAGTAGCACCCGACACAATCGTCCACAGACCATGGACTTGTTTGTTTGATTGTTTGGTGATTGATTGCGATATTGGTTTGAATGTGGTTTGTGATGTGAAAAATCGAATCGATAAATTGGTTAGGATTAGACGTGCGCCGTTATAAGGCGTAGGAGTAAGGCTAGGTTAGACCCTTACTCCAAATTTTGTGGTTTGCATAACGAAAGTGAATTTGATTGATGTGTGAATGGCGTGGGCCTTCACTAGACCGGGGATAAGGCTAGGCCTTGTCCCGTTTCTAGTATCGTGCCGTTATGCCGCCGAAATTTTCTAAAATATGTTAGAAAAATAAAATTATCATTTTATATAAAGAATGAACTGAATAGAAATTCATATGGTTGATTATTTTTCAATGCTATTATATACATGTGTTGTATGAAAATCCATATAATTAACTTTATATGGTAATTGATTGGGCCTCATTCCAGTTTGAAAAATAAAGAGTATTATAAAATAAAGGTTCATGTGTTGACAGTACTCATCCATTGAGATTGGTCATGTGTTGAACGAAATATTTTAATAATAGAAATATTTGAAATAGAATATTTGAAAATGGAAATATATGAAGCCGTGTTGATTAGATGCGCCATTTTGACGTGAACGATATTTTGATCGATTTTATTCATTTTGAAATGAATATTGAAAAGTAATTTTGAAATCAAATATTTCGAAATGAATTGAATTGAAAACGATTTCGAAATGAATTGAATTGAAAACGATTTCGAAATGAATTGAATTGAAAACGATTTCGAAATGAATTGAATTGAAAACGATTTCGAAATGAATTGAATTGAAAACGATTTCGAAATGAATTGAATTGAAAACGATTTCGAAATGAATTGAATTGAAAACGATTTCGAAATGAATTGAAAACGAATTCAAATGAATTCAAATTGAATTGAAATTTGAATTGAATAGAAATGAATTTTGAAACGAATTTATAAAGAAGAATTCAATTTTGATTTGAATTGAAAAGGAAGTTGAAATTGCTTTTGAAACGAATTTAAAACTATTTATATGATTCGTTTTAAATAAAAATCGACGAAGTATATATTATATATATATTATATATATAATATAATGGCCTGAATAGAACGCGCCGCGCCGCGGCAGTTCGTGAATTTCGACCATTTATTTCAAACGGACATTACGGGAGATCCGACCGTCGGATTCTCCTAAAACCGGAACCGTTGGGTTCGTATCGAAAAAAGCTTTCTAATGAATGTTAGAAATTTGAAATCTAACGGTTGGATTTGGAATTATGTCCAAATCAAATTTGAAAAAGGTCGCTATAAGTGCAGTTCGGTGGCCATTGTTGGAAATCGACTGTACGGGCCTTGATAAAATTATTAAAAATAGTAATAATTTGTGTAAAATCATAAGAAATGGTTTAGAAAGGATTGGGATGAAAAACTCCATATTTGAAAAGATAAAAATGGTTTTTTTTATCGAAATGAACTAGTTTTGAACTAGAATTATAATTCTATTTATTTTTAAATAAATAAATTGAATTCGAAAAGGGTTTTAAAAATAACCAAAATTTCCAATGATTGCATTGGAGTGGATTTGAATCGAAATTGTCTTCGGAATATTTCGATGTTGGAATTCGTGATTATACAGGTGTTGTTATGGAAATTTGAAAGATATATATTGATATCGTTATTTCCAATACGACATTTGTTAGTCGTAGAATTCGATATTGAATATAAGCCGATATATTTTCTATTCAGAGCCTTGTATTGAATATCGAATGTGATTTGGGTTTGTCGTGAATGGTGTCTTCACTAACACTGTTCTTGAACCCAGTTGAGAAAAGATTAAATCTTTTTATTTAGATTTAATGAAGTGTACCAATTAAATAATATTTAATTGAAATTGAATGGATATTGATTTTTGGGTTTATCGTGAACAGTGTTTTAAATAACACTTGTTCTTTAACCCGATAATTAATGGGATGTGACTTTGGGTTTATCGTGAACCGTGTTTTAAATGACACTGATTCTTTAACCCAGTCACAGATTAAAACTAAGTGGAGTTTTAATGAATCTTTAATTAGATTGAAAAGATCGAGAATGGAGTATCACCAGTTTTGCTCCAGGCGATAGTTAAATCTTTAATTAGATTTGAACGTGAAATTTAGAAACTAACTGTCGGTTAGCTAAGTAGAATGGTCTTCTGGATATTGATCTGATGTTGGTTTCGGCCTTCGGGGTTAATATTTGGGGAATTATTCTCTTGATTAATTTACGGTTAATGACTAATGAATTGGAATGAGGCGTATGTTGTGTTTGTGTAACACTTATTTAAAATATACGCGAGTTATTCGGAAAGACCGGGTTTATCCCATTCTGAATAACTGATGCGACGATAAGTCGAAGATGAAGACGATGGTCGAAGACCGGAGGTCTTCACGTCGTTTGGGTGATAACTGATGATCTTGATTGGGCTGTACACCCAAGAAGATGGAAACAGTTAGTGATCGTCCAGACGTACTTGGAAATCGATGGATATGCGGGGTACTAGGTGCCTCCGGTTTCGTTCAGACCCAGGACGGACTTGTAAATGGACTGTGTGTCTGACATCGGATTTCATTCTGTGTGACTGATATCGGTTGCATAGGATGGTTTGCCTGTGTGGCATGCTAAGATGCAAATGATCGAGGCTTCTGTTGAAAAGCAAAGTCTTGTGGTGATGATCAAAGCACGGCCTTTGTGGCGTAGCTTTGTGTAACGTTTACCTCGCGTGTCTCACACCCGGTATGAACCAAAAACGGGAGACGGACCTCAGGGAGGGCATGCGTTTCTTTCTAGTTAGAAGTGGCGTCAGTGGTTTTACACACCCTGACGAGTTTGACTTATGTGGTTGTTGCTGTTGCGAGGCGCCTCGGTTATATCGGTTTCGGCCGATGCATTCTGGTCGGCTGACGGACCAGACTTACACCCCATAGGGTGGGGAAACGTAGTGTTCAGGCATTTTAATCCACATCGGTGGACCGGCCCTGTCGCTCCAAGGGACGATGCGTTCTGTTCCTGAGACACGGGCTAGAGCGTCTCAAATCGGTTGAGGATCTTGCCCCTAGCCTCGGTTCATAGACGGAAATCCAATTTCCAAATACGTGACATTTGCGGTTTTATTTGTAAACCTATATATGGCGACATAGTGGCATGGGACGCTCATGCCGCCTATGATTGATACTTATGATTTGAAGTGTTTTATACACTATGCACTTATAATAGTATCAAATGATTTGTTTTAAACGTATCAAGCATTCTTTGGCTGTTATAAGGGAAAACCCTATCCTCGGCTGCGTTGCATTGTGTGATGGGACCTGGGTCTTATAACAGCTTCATTTTTCTTTATTTAGCATTGCGCTGTTTGTTTTATGCACTGGTGTTCTTGGGAGGAAACCCGTTCCGTGTTATACGGCGTGGTCCCTTGATTTACCTTTGAAAATAAAGATTAATAACTGTTTTAGTTCTCACACCAGTCCCATGACTGACCTGGAGTTTATTGTTTTAACCTAAACTCTGGGTGCCCTTATTTTGACACGGGCAGCTAGTAGTTTTGGTTTTTGCAGATTTATATTCACAGGATCCTGGTTTACAGCTGGAACGATATCCGGAAAGCTTTGTATCCGTATATCTCTTCTAGTTGTGTATTGTATTATTTTCCGCTGCTATGTATTTAAATGTAATTTAAATCTCTGATATTTCTGTGTAATATTCTTTTTACTCTGTATATTCTTGTAATCTGATGTATTGTTGTGATATACAATGAAATGTTCTTCTGTATGCGTTCTGCTGTGGTTTGTTCTCGAACTATCCGACACTTTCCTTTACGGGGAAGTTGCGGGTCTTTACACTTTTCTTTTTCTAGACTTTTCTTCATTTTACATATTTATTTAGTCTAGATTCTTCTCTAATCTTATTTTGATAACTCTAATATTTATTACCATTTATTTTGTGCTTCGCTAAATACAAGATTAAAATTTGTCACATAATCAATGTTTCCTTAAAAACCAAGTTTATTTTCAACAACCCCCGTAAACTTGGTTTTGCAAATTGATGCAAGATTTTGATTCTTTGTATTTTATGTGCTTTGGTAGGACTAAAGAAATTATCCAAATTTTCTTTTTTCGTTTCTTCCTCTTTCCCAATATGAAGATCTTCGATGCAATTTATTCAATGGCGCTCCATTCATTTTGTCCTCCTCCATTCGCACAAGACATTCCAAAAAGTGTGTGTTCTAGCTTCCATCTTGTTCCGGTGTCATAAACTTTAAATGAGCCACATATGGTGTCTTTGAATTCTTTCAAAAAATCACTTTTACAATCTTTGACCAATTCGATTTCTTTATTTGTTTTCCAAATCTCTTCAAAATTTTGTTTGTGCTTCAAATTTTCACCAAGCTCTTCAATTTCTCCTTGTTTCATCTGTTCTTCATTTTCGGTACCTTTCCATTCATACTTTTTGTCATTGGCATCATCTTCATATACTTTATTTCCTTTCATATTTAATTCATTGCCGCTCTCTTTCTTCACTTCATTTGTTTTGGTATGCTCTTCAACTTGTTCATCTTTGACTTTCTCTTTGTTTTCTTCTTCGATTACTAGTGACTTCTTACTTTTATCTTCTTTAATCACGATTTCAGCTCTCTCTTGTCCATCTTTGAAGTCTTCTTCGTGGTTTTCTTCCCTGTTGATAGTCTTTGCCTTTTCTTCTCTTTTGTTCTCTTCTAGTGCCACATCAATATGGTTAGCGGTATTCTCCACTACAGCTTCTTGCTTTTCTTCAGTAATTGCATCTTCTTCTTCTTTATTCTCTAAAATTTTTTCTTCATCCAACTTATCATCCTCTGTCTCATCCACCATCTCTTCGTCCATAGGCTTTGGCATAGTCTTTTCTTTCTTTTTCTCTTGCTCCTTCTCTTTCACATTCTCACTATTCTTCTTTTCATCTTTCTCATCAATCAACTTATCTTCATTCATTATCTTTGCATCATCTTTTCCATACAGATTTTTCAAGATATTCCATGAATCTTTTGTACACCTTCCTCTAAAAATGAGATCTGAAGCTTTCTCATCGACGTTCTCAGCAATCACAGAAAGAGCACGGTAATCATTTCGTTTTAATTTCGCAAAGGCTTTCTTGTCCATTTGCGATATGCTTTCGATGTCTTTATACCATTCATAGCTATTTTCAACAATTTCCCAAAGACCTTTGGAGATTAGCTCTTCTTTTTTCCTACTGCTCCATTCCTCAAAATTCTCTTTTGTGAGAACAAACATCGAAAGAAATAGAAATGTCATAATTTCAACCAGGCTCCGATACCACTTTGTTGGAAAATTTGTGTTGCTCTGATACCACATTGTTGGAAATTTTAGAGGAGGAAAATGAATTGTAAAAAGAGGAATAATTTCTTTATGAGAAGAAGAATAAACTTTTTATTGCTTGATATAACTTGATTACAAAATTTGCTTCATACTTGCTTGATTGATACAAATGAGTGATTACATCATAATTTATATAAGAGAGAATCTCTAGACTTTTCTTTTTCTAGACTTTTCTTCATTTTACATATTTGTTTAGTCTAGATTCTTCTCTAATCTTATTTTGATAACTCTAATATTTATTACCATTTATTTTGTGCTTCCCTAAATACAAGAATAAAATTTGTCACATAATCAATGTTTCCCTAAAACCAAGTTTATTTTCAACAGTAAAGTCATCATGATTGATTGCATTGGCGTTCTTTTTCGCTCATGGTTTTATTAAGACAGGGCTTGGTAATCGGGTGGCATATCAGTTTGTGAAGCTATTTGGGAGCTCTAGTCTTGGGTTCGGGTATAGTTTGGTCTTCTCTGAACCACTTTTGGCTCCTGCTATTCCTTTTGTTTCAGCGAGGGCAATAGGAATATTCCTGCCATTGGTTAAGTCACTTAATAATTATTTAATAGATTGTTATTATGAATAATAAGGTTTTCAAATTGATGAGAGAACTTCAAATTCTACTTTACTATTTTTCTTCAGTCTATTAGTTTGCCCTTGTGCCTGTTTTCACATTTTGAGCAGTATCTTTACATGGTCAATATGATCCACTAGAGGCTAAAAACTAAAATGAGTTTGATAGTGTTAAGTAATTTCCATGTGATGATTATCGATAACTGGCATTACTGCATGAGGGGAAGTTCATCTTATATTCCTATTATTAAGCTAGAATGGCATTGTCCCTGGTACATCTATGTCAAATGATGTTAATGAAGTACTCGGGTGTACTTATTTTATGTAGGATTTGCTGGCTACTTCAATTCAGTGCTATACAAGTATGTTCATCTGGGTATAGAACCTACTACAGCAACTCCAAACATGTTTAGCTGGTATGCCGTATATATATATATATATATATATATATATATATATATATATATATATATATATATATATATATATATTGACAACTGTTATTCCTTTTTTTGATAGTACTTAAATTTCTACCATTCCACTTTTGAATTTTAATGCTGATTTTTTATCGATTAGAATATCGTTTAATTTTCTATAAAATTAAAATGCAACAAGTATAGGACATACAATTGTAGCACGTTTCATTAGTTAAGTTAGTACAGATCGAACAAGCGGATTTAAAAGGTATAAGATTTATAAAATTAGTACAAATCTGCTAGAGCTGCATTATCAGATTGGATTGTAGACAGTGGGATGCTTATTTACCACATGTTGCAGGCATAGCAGGTTAAAGTGGGTACGGAGCCCACTCAGCTGTCCTTTCTGGAGGGATGCTGAGGATCATGGAGTGTGGTTCATGTATCCTGGCAAGTCTTTAAAAGGTATAAGATTTATAAAGTCATTTATCTGTGGGTGCGTTCGCAGTCGTTTCCTGGCACGCTGGATTTATTTGTCGCGTCGGACGCGAGAACAAAATTCCACTGCCAAAAGGGACGATTGTTGAACGTTGGAAATCAGACCGTTGGCGTCCGACACGTCGGACGCCAACGGTCTAATTTCCAACGTTCCTTCCTCTCCTCTACATAAACTACCCCTCCACCCCTTTTCATCCACACTACACCAACCCAATTCCGAATTCGATTAGCAATCAGGTTTTTTTCAGTTTGTTGTTCATATTTTTTTCATTGTTTTTTTAATTTATTTCTAAAATATTTTGTTTTTCATTTTTCAGTATAGAAAATCGAAAATCTGCCCATCACTGGTCGTTTACTGCAACTCAGATTATGCTGCAATGTTCTGTTGATGCATACAGTGCTTGTGGCAGCAACAAAAAAGGTGTGCATAAAGTGATTACAGAAAAGTTCAATGATGCCATAGAAACCATTCCGGACATCGTACCGATCGACGAAAGCAAAATCCGAAACAAATATGATAGTCTTCGACGGGATTGGATGAAATGGGATGCACTGATGAACAAGACTGGCGCGGGTTGGGATGCTTACAAAGGAACGGTCTCTGGAAGCGATGAATGGTGGGAAGATCGTGTTAAGGTCTGTAAATTTATTTTGTTACCATTCAGTTATTGTTAGTTTCTTACAATTTTCCATCTTACATTTAGGAATTTGGATCGGGTGTCTTGAAATATAAGAAACGTCCACTAGAAAACTTAGAGCTGATGCAACAATTATTTCGTGGGACGAATGCAACTGGTCAATCGTCGTACACTCCTGCTGCTACTGTACAACCGTCGCAGACTGGCACCCCGCCATCAACACAAACCACGTTTGACAGAACATGGGAATTCGCCGGGTTTTTTAATCCTTTGGATGACATGCAAAATAATCATATTCCAAACCTGAATTCGCCATCAAATCCTCCTTTGCAACAAAATCCAATTAATCCACCAAATTATGAAGCTCCAACCCAAAATCCAATGAATCCGCCAACCCAAAATCCATCGAATCCGCCCAGTCAACAAACTTCACATCAACATTTAAGATGAAGACGTGGTGAAAGTGACGATAAGATGGCTATGCTAATTGACCTAATGACCGAGAGAAAGATGAAAAAATCTCGCACACATTCTGATTGTCCTAATACAGGTACTAGTGTGGAATCAACGGGAAGTACTACAAATTATGCAAATACGGTAGCTCGCATGCAACGTCTTGGAGCAACGGGTGAGTTTGATGTTGCAAACGCACTATTATTTGTTTTGGACCCCAAAATAAATGATATGTTCGCTGCTCTACCGGATGAGATAGCGAAAAGCTGGTTGATAAGAGGGCTTGCAGACAAACGCCACAAAAAAGAATACTAAACTTATCTGATAAATACCAACTAGTAGGAGGTTCATGTCATCGTGTTATTGTATTTCTGTCGTATTTATGTTTGTTTTTCCTTTTGTGTAATGAAATGTAGTCGTTTTGTTTTTCGAAATTAGTACTTAATTAAATCAAAACAAATAATTTAACATATAAATACCCCGCTCAAATACCACGTTCGCCGCTAAAAACACATTCCCCGTTCGCTACAGTACCACGCTCAAATTCCCCGCTCAAATGCCCCGCTCAAATGCCCCGCTCGCGTTCGTTAAGAACGCACCCTGTAAGTATGTAAATCATTATTTGCAATTACGAAGCTATTTATCTGTATTTGAGTAGTCTTATGTGAATGTATTTGTATAGGTGCGCATGTACTTGTATGATTTAGATTAAGCTGAACTGGATGAATTCAACTTGTATATGGTCCGGCTTGATCTGTTTTGTATGACGTACGGAGTTCGGCTGAAATGCAAACATATAAAAATCTGTAGATCTAAGTCATTTGTTTGTACGATTTAAATCTCATTTGCTCACAAAATTATAGGTGTTCTGATTACGATCAATGTTATGAATTTGAAGTAGCAACATTTCCATGGACTCCTGTTTACGAATCACCTCGTTGGTCAGAGTATTGTTTAATAATAAAGTCTCAACTTAAGCATTCAACACATTGGGAAAAAGATGGTCATGTCGTTGCTTCTGTTCAGCTAAGTCTACCATCCAGGACGGAATATGTTCCCCATGTATGTATATGTCTTCTCTTATTCGCTCATTTTTTTTCATATGCTTTATGTCATATATTTTTGCATACTATGAGACCGTAAAGTTTCAAAAGTTCAATTTCATTAAGGATCATTCGTTTGGAATTAAAACACATGACGTGTTGATATTCTTGTTAGGCTGTGGGAAATCAAAGTTAACTCTTATATGGGTTCAATTGAAATGTAGAAGGTGCTGTGATAACTGCGCCTTTGCGGAAACGACCAGATCTTCTCCACCCAATTACTTAAAGATGATTTCTATGGAAACAAACATAGATATGAAATCACATGCACAAACACAAGATATTCCACCCAACCACCCTCTTTATTGATTCACAAAAACAAATTTTGTTTACACTAACTGGTTCAACAACCAACAATAAACAAATTACAAGAATCAATAACCGTATTAAGAAAGGGAAGGAATATCTAGATGACTGACACTTTTGTTGGAGAAGGAGAACAATGAAGAACGATGACAAACCCTTGGATTAATTAGTTCGGTCTCAATCCCATGCTTTTAATTCAACCCAAGATGCTGCTTTTATAGGAGAATAGAAGGCCTAGGAAAATACCTAATTTTCCCCTTCATTACTTGAAGAATAAGTCACAGAAAGGCCAATTCAAAACCGTAGAAAACCCGCTCAGACGTCTGACCAATATATGTCATATGTTTGTCCATGCTTTCGGGTTCCAAACCTTGACAAGTCAGAAGTCTGACCCAGATTGGTCAGACGTCTGTCCACTCTCTCGGGTTTCAAAACCCTATAGGCATAGACGTCTGACCAAGATCCCTCAGACGTCTGTGCTGAAACATAGCACAAAACTGCTCCTCCTTGTCTTCTTCCTGCCACTTCTCCATCTCCACTATCGCCAAGCACATACATGCCTCGTATCCATCAACATATCTGATTTCATATCACAAATCACAACAGAATGTAAATTATTGTTTTTTTTTTCAATTAATGCATTATATATGTTATCCACTCATGTTACCTTGATTATGTGATTTCATGTTACCTTGTGTTCAATACTGTGAAAGTTTAATGTGTGACCAATCTTTGTATAACCAAGCGTTCAGCATTAGACATTAAATATGACTGTTCATAGTTCAGTATAATTGAAAATTGTTAGAAGAAATATTTGAGAACAAATGGGACTGGAAGAACTGTACCGTCACCTAGCAATCATATTTTAGAAATGATTCAATTTACTTTGTGTTAAGTTGACAATACATCCTGTCGACATTTGCAGTTTAGAGCTTTGATGAAAATGCACTGCATATACTTTTAGGGTGTTTGTTAGAGAATAACTATGTTCTATAAAAACTCTTAAACTCAAGTTACATTTTTATACATTAAGTAGTTGTGTCATTGTAATAATTATTTGAATGTTTAGAGCTTTGTATATATCAACTCACTATGACTTTTTTTAGCCAACTGAACCATCTTTCTGTGTCTGGACATCAACGTTTTTATATGTTGAACTCAATCCCTAAGACAATTAAGTAAACCATTCAAGGGGTTTCTTTGTTATGCATGTATTAATATCAAATTTGTCTTAGAATTCATGGCTACATTGCAAATATGCATGTTTATCATTTTTTGAAATGAAGTTGTTACCACCACCAAATTACCGCTGCCACATCCTTTTATCCTACTGTCATTTCCTGCTTCGATTTTGCTATTGTGTCCTCCTTCCTTAAGCTATTTCAGGTGAACGCTTCAATCAAAGATTGGCATCTCATTTTTTTATAATTTACTTTTTCATTTTACTTACATTATTAGTCTATATATAGGGAGTGAAATAGTGTAATTACCAAAAGATACAAGTGCTCCATTAGTATCTTGATGTTGGAAAGCTTCTCCAAGCAACTTTGGCGGAGGAATCGGTGACCACGAGCATTTTAGTGCTTCTGCATTAGTATCTTGATGCTGCAAACCTATTTATATGCATTGTAAAAAGGTTTTTTTTCATAAATTTGTCTAATGTTGTATGACATTTGTTTATGAATTTATGTAAATTTTGTCTACGGATACTGTATTCATATTACTTTATGAAAATGATGAACAATAATTATATTTTCATATGGTAGTTTCTAGTTAGATACGATGTTATGTATATTGTTTAGTTGAAATATGATGAAATGAGTGTAGAGTTGCAATGGAATGTGATAATGGTGGAATGGAAATATCAGTAACTAATGACGGAGTCTATATGATGGTGGAGTGGAAATATCAGAAACTAACGACAGCATAAGAAAAACGTTGTGAATATTATTAACAGCGTTTATAATCCGCTGTTGAAAATGGAAGCAACGCACACTTGAAATCCATTAACAACTCATTATAAACGTTGTTCATAAAGTATTAATAGCTCAAAAAAACGTTGTGTATAAAGTATTAGCAACCGAGAAAAAATGTTGTGAAACTGATTTTATAAAACATTTATTTTCCACTGTTGAAAAAAAGGGGTCTACGACAACATGTCATTATACAGCGTTTATCAAAACACTGTAATATCCTATAACAGTGTTTCTGACATGCTGTTAAAAGTGCTTTTTAGTGTAGTGGTTGCTAATCCTGCCCCAGTGGCTCCTGCAGCTCCTGCCGCTGAGGTAGCCTTTGACTCTTCTCGCTTCTATAAGAGCTTCGAGAATCTTAGAGGGAAATCATTCACTAGGGAGGAAAGTTTTGCTAATGCCCAATCTTGGATAATGGACCGTGAAATAATTTTTGAAGCTACTAGCTGGTCTAATGAAATGAAGAAGAGAATTGCAGCCTTCCACGTCAAAGATGAGGCCCTTGAATGATGGAACTTAGTATATGTTGAGAACGAGGGTCGGATATTTACCTGGGCCGAATTAAAAATCTGTTTCAAAACAAATTTTTAGCCAAGGGTAGAAAGACTATCTAGTTGGAGAAATTCATCCACCTTAAGCAAGGAAGCTTGAGGTTGCAAGAGTATGTAGCCAAATTTTCCTAATTAGGTAAATTTGGGAGAGGTTTCGTAGAAACCCCATGAAAAAAGGAAACCCCATGAAAAAAGCCTTGAGGTTTGTGAAAGGGTTGAGCTCCCCACTCAAGGAAACATTATTAACCCAAGTAACAATTAGGGAAACTTTTGATATCCTAGTAGAGACAACTAGCCTATGCACGGCTGAAGGTTCCAAGGAAGATAAAGAATGTGAGAAAGGAGAAGGTAGTTCAAACAAAAATAAGAAAAAGGAATGGTGGAAAAACAAGAAGAATTGGGGAAAGTTCAAAAAGGAAGCGAAGACTTGTACGAGGTGCAACCGCAAGGGCCATGAGACCAAGGATTGTAGGACCTCGCTGGCGAAGAAGTACTTCAAAGGAAAATGTTGCAACTGCTATGAAGGACACATGTCTAAGGACTACCCAAATCCCAAAGGATTCAAGAAGGCTAGAATTACGCAATAGAGGCAACACCAATTTAAAGCCGACCCCCAAGGGACCAAGGGCAAGCTGCACTTGAAGATATAACTTCTGTTTTGGGAAATTTTGTATACGCCTTGTTCGATTCTGGAGTGGCCCATTCTTTTATCTCTAAAAGATTAGTTAATCCGTTGAACCTTCACATGTCTATCTGTGATAGTCCGATAGAGGTGGCCAACCCTATTGGAGGATCTAAGTATCTTGAGCTATTGTGTAAAGACCTAGTATCGGAGGTCGACGATGTTGAGTCCCTTTTAGAAGTGTATGCATTGTATTTGATGGGGTATGACATTATCCTAGGTATGGATTGGCTATCATTTTATGGGGCCGTCCTAGATTGCGATAAGAGAATCGTTTGTCTTAGGAGCCGAGGAGGACGTAGTCTGAGTTTTCCTTGTTATATATAAGGAACAAGGATAAAGCCTTGTTATATTCCTTATCTCCTAATTCAGAAGGACCATTTTCGGTCCCTATAGTATTTGAGTTCTTGGATGTTTTTGAGGAAGTCACGTGACTTCCACCTCATAGAGAAATCTCTTTTCATATTTACCTAGAGAAGGACGCTAGACTTGTAGCACTACTCTTGAGGCATATGGCACCTAAGGAAAGAAGGGAGTTGGATAAGCATATTTCAGAATTATCACAAAAAGGTTACATTAGACGATTTACCTCGGAAAGGGGTGCACCTATTGTGTTTACACCAAAGCGGATGGATATTTAAGACTTTGTGTGGATTATAGGGAACTAAATGAGTTGACCAAGAAGAATAGGTAACCCTTGCAAAGAATCGATGACCTGTTTGACCACTCGGAAGGAGCCCAAGTATTTTCCTAGTTAGACCTTGCCAATGGATTTCACCAGTTATGAATTGTGGAGGACAGTAAGGACAAAACTGCGTTTAGGACGCCGGACTGATTGTTCCAATGAGAAGTTATGCCCTTTGGACTAACTAATGCACCCGCCTTCTTTGTTGACCTTATGAATAAAGTGTTTAGGGGTATTCTAAATAAGATTGTGGTAGTCTTTGTAGATGATATCCTTATATTTTCAAAAGACCATAAAGAACATGAAAATCACTTAGGACAAGTTTTAGGGTTATTAAGAAAGAATCAATTGAAAGAAAAATTCTTGAAGTGCCATTTCTGGAGGGAAGAGGCTAGATTTTTAGGACATATTGTGTCAAATGAAGGTTGATCCATAGACCCCGCAAAAATCGAGGCAATCAAGGAATGGAGGATAACTCGAAATGCTACAAAAGTAAGAAGCTTCCTTGGATTGGCCGGATAATATCGGAAATTCATTAAAGGCTTTGCAAAGATTGCTACTCCTTTAAACCAATTAATTAAAGGAGAATTTGGTATTTTCTTAGACTAATAAATGTGACATAGCCTTTAAGAAATTAAAAGAAGTACTAACTAGGGTGCCAATCCTAATTATACTCGATGGTTAGAAATTGTTTATAGTTTACACTGATGCATGTGAGACCGGTTTAGGAGTGGTCCTTATGCAAGAGGAAGAGTAGTTGCTTACGCTAGTAGACAACTCAAGGATTCAGAGAAGAGATACCCGGTTCATGACCTTGAGTTAGCCATAGTAGTATTCGCACTTAAGATGTAGAGGCATTATCTTTTAGGGGAGAAATTTGAACCTTTTAGTGACCATAAGTCCCAAAAGTATTTGTTTTCTCAACGTGGCCTAAACTTGAGACAACAATAGTGGATGGAATATGTTGCTTCATTTGATTTCACGATGCAGTATACCCTGGCAAAGGGGAATGTTATGACGGGTGATTTAAGTAGGAAACATGCGACTTTGAATGCAATCTTAGAATAGAAGCAATTAGAATTTCTCTCTAATTTTAATTTGAAACCCTCATTAATAACTTTTAATTGTTTTCTTGGAGCTATAATTATTAGACCTACGCTAACAGAGAGGATTCAATGTACATAAGAACTTGATGAAGAATTAAGAAGCCATAAAGATAAAGTGGGAAAGAAGGAGACCTTTCCCCATTCGACCAGATATTCGATTGGCGATGATGGAAGTTTACTTTGGGATGAACGACATTATGTCCCTAAAGATGAAGGGTTGAGGAAAGAAATTCTAGAGAAATGCCATAGGTCAAAAATGACACCCTAGTGGGGACAAAATGTACAAAGATATGAAAAGGAATCTCCATTGGGAAGGAATGAAGAGAGATGTAGCAGAGTTCGTGGCTAAGTGTTTGACATGCCAAAATGTGAAAGCAGAGAACGGGAAGCTCATAGGATTACTACTACCTTTAGAGATCCCCATATGGAAGTGGGAACATGTTTCCATGGACTTTGTATATGGACTTCCTAGAAGCCAAAAGGGTAATGAGGCCGTTTTGGTTGTGATAGATTGTTTGACCAAAAGCGCCCATTTTATACTAATCAAGAAGTCAAGGACTGCAACCTCATTATCCCAATTATACATCAAAGAAATATTCAAATTACATAGTATCCCATCAAGTATTGTGAGTGATAGAGATCCCTTATTCACAAGCGAATTTTTGAGTAGCCTACAAGCAACACTGGGAACAACCCTCAACTTAAGCACAACCTGTCATCTATAGACCAACAGATAGACAGAAAGAGTAAACAAGATCATGGAAGACTTGCTCAGATCTTGCACCATCGAATTTTGAGGAGTTTGGGAGAAGCACCTACCGCTCATAGAGAACTTATAACAATAGTTTTCAAACAACGATTGGTATGGCCCCTTTTGAAGCGCTTTACCGGAGGCCATGCATATCGCAAACTTGTTGGTGGGAAACTACCGACAAGGTTCTACTCGAACCAGACTTCTTCCATGATCCCACGGAGAAGATATCCTTGATTAGGCAGGTAATGAAGGCAGCCCAAGACCATCAGTAATCATATGTAGATAAGCGAAGGTGGGAACTTGAGTTTAATGTTGGGGATTTGGTATTCGTAAAAGTATCCCCTCTCAAGAAGACTGTTCGGTTTGCCAAGACTGGGAAGTTTGCCTCCAGTTTTATTGGGCCTTTTCGCGTTATTGAGAAGATAGAATCTTTGGCCCATCAAGTGGATCTCCCAGAGCGTCTATCGAGAATCCATAATGTTTTCATGTATCTTTCCTAAGGAAGTGCCTTCATGATTCTGCTATCAGACTTGAGCTTGATGAAATTGGGGGCATAGAAAAACTCGAGTTGGAGTCTAGGGTTCCCTATGCCATTGTAAGGATTGTATAGCATGGAATCAAGAGACTACGCAATAAAACCGTTCGCCCCATCCGAGTAAAATTGGGAAATGATCTGCGGAAAGCATGTAGGAAACAAAGTGTAAGATGAGACAAACTTACCCAGAGCTCTTCTTGGGTGATTTTTCCTCAAGTTAACGTTTATGGATGCATTGCGATTGCTAGACTGGATGTTAGGAAATGGATGCAACCCCATTGCACAACACACTCATATAGGAATATGCATAATTTGGTTGTTCGCATACATATTGCATCACTTTTAAAACTATACATTAGGTTAAATCTCACCTTAGTGGGTCTGCTGTTCATAATCACTGCGAGTCATGGATGCTTATGGATGAATTAAAAACAACATGGATGGTTCTAGAAAGTTGTCTTTTTTGCCCCTTCAAACAGATTTCACGACGAACTCTATTTTAGGAGGGGTGGATATAACACTCCATAAAAGACATGAATATTAACAATAAATAAAAATAAAAAATTAATTAATAATAAGGCTGGAAAATGAGATTTTGCAGCTTTAGGAAGTTGGCCATGGATATCTTTTATTTGGATTCGTGGCGAAATTATGTATAGTTTTCGTATATAATATGTTGAAAATGATGAAAGTGTGAAGAAGTTACAAGCCAATGAAATTGGATAGTAAAACACAGAAATTGGACAGTAAAACACAGAAATATATATATATATATAATTAGATGAATAATATATATGTCCAAAATATATATCAAATAAAGGGGGGAGAATTTGAATTTCAAACAGAAGATAAGACTAAGGGGACAAAAAGTATTAAATGTAAGGAAAGATATAAGGAAATAAAGGAGCATATTAATTAATTATCCACCTCAGCGTGTTTCAGCGACCAGGAGATCGACTGCCCACTAGATGGTGTGTCGACCACCGATAAACCTGCAAGCAGCTGACTAGCCTAATGAATCTATGTTGGTTAGGGTTTTCTAAGAGAATATATTAATGTATGGTCGAGATTAGATCTAAATAATCTAACGACCTACGTTTACATAAGAGACTATATATAGGTCCTCAAACCTAACAACTAAACCTAGCCACTCACTTATCTCTGCCTCCATATTATCCTCTTGCCATTGCTAAGTTCCACAAAAGGACAGGAATTTCTCTTCTATCCCTTTAACGTTTATTCTTATCTTCTCTATAATCTAAATTCATATAGATTTTAGTATGAATTATGGAATTTAGTTGTATATACGCATAAGATTCTGAAGGTAATTCTTATGTATATTAGAAGGATTAGAGCACGTTTATCGCGAAGGCTGAACACAAATCTGAATCTACAACAAGAATCTTATTTGTTCTTCCTGAGATATGCGAGTGCAATATTGTGTTCTTAGGAATATTCTATTTTTTAATAGATTAACATGTTGAAAGATATGCATAAGAGGATTTGGAAATTGATAACATTAATACAAAACCCCCCAAATTCTCTAGTTTATGTTTGCCTAGGAATTGTAATGTTATTTGGGTTTATGGATTTGGATCTTAATAATGGATTAAGATGAAACAGGTGTTGTTGTTGTTTCTACTTTGTGTAATTCACCATTATGTGAACATGTGATTGTAACCTAAAAGGGTTTAAATTTGTTTGTTCCATGATTTGATTAGGTATGGATCCTATTTTGAATCCAAGCATGGTCATGCTTGAAATGTCATGCCTGAAATATATCAAATGTAAACATCTATATGTGCAAAACAACAAATAAGGGTGAATTAGATAAAGTGGAACTTATAAACACACATGTACATATTATATGTATATGTTATACTCTATTCGTGATTCGTTATTGCAATCATCCAAATAGGCCTAGGATACAAGTTGAAATTTGCATATATGTTGTATTTTCCATTGACTACTACATGTTATTATGCTCTTATGCCATCATGCCTGAATTGTAGCGGTCAAGATATGGAAATTAACTTGTATACCTTAATTTAGATAAGAACGACAATTTGAATCTCATTAGAACATTCACTCATTCATGCAAACATTAGCGTTGATTATGCAGTATAATTATTATATTAATATAGCGTAATCAACGTAATCAACGTAGTAATAGCGTAATAAATGCGATTAGAATAGAATTCGAAATGGAAAAGTTCTCATATATATATATATATTGATTACTTGTGCGTTGTATATAAAATGGCTTTACATATATTAGTAGTGACACACAAACACGAGGTTAGATGCCATTTGTGGGAAATCGACCGGCAAATCCAGCAGCCACAAGTACGTCCAACTAATATGAGAGGTCTGGGTGCCATGGGCCACTCAAAACTTAGTACACTATGACACAAGGTTAAACCAGCTTGCAGTAGAAGCCTACCTGGAACCGCTCGGCATATCCAGCATCTACAGGTATACAGTTTAATATGAGAGGTCTAGTGTGTATATATACACTATATATATAAGTCTATTGTGTGTGGAAATAGGCTGATTTACTACACCTTGAGAAGGTCTTAAGTGTTGGATCTCTTCTTGTCTAATCTGGGTCTTAAGTGGTTATGACTAGGATACCTCCTAAGGTTTATTCTTTGGAGAGGAACCAAAGTCATGGGACCCACCAATATTAGGTTCGAGGTAAGTCTTTGGGTCCTCCTTCTCTAAAAGTGGTTAGACATAAGCGGAGTAGGGTAGTTCATGGGGGATGTTCACTTTCTCTAGAAGCTTGTAAAGGCTCAAATACGGACATAATTGGTATATAAAAGATATGTGGCCATTGCATGCTCACCAATGTCTAAGGGAAGACTTAAGTGACATAATGTTCTACCATAATATCCGTTAAGTAGCAACATTCACAATACTACTTCTCATATTACAATTGAGAGTATAGACTTAAGAATGTTGATATACTAGGATCGTATCTTAAGGGACTAGGGTCTGCCTCAAGGTTATAAGAGATCATAATAATCCACCTTTAATAGGGAGATAAGTGACCGAGAGTGCCCACCTCGTTGGGTCTTCATCCTAAAAACACTAATGAGTGATTGACTTGGAAATTTACCTCATTGGTTAGATACTTGGTGTTTGTGTGAATGTTATGTGTTGCGTAGATATATCTTGACATATGTAACCTACTAAAAATATAGGGTATGGACTTTAAGTAAACACCATATTTCAATTACTCAAAACTTTATGTTCTGACTCCTCTCCTTAACATATCCAATAGGTTAGTAGATGGAGTAAAAGACATGGACGAAATCATGATGGAAGCTGAAGAAAAAGATGAAGTATCATGCTATTATTAGTTGTTATTTCTTTACTTCTTATGGAAATATTTATGAATGAATTATTTGATGTACCCATGGAATAGATGTAATCTTGACTATTGTATTGGTATTTTGTGATTTTTAAATAAAGGCGTACATTTTATTTCAGTATTATATTTTCTCTTTCCGCTGTGTGAGATTTCCATTTGAAGTGTGTGTGTGTACATATATATATATTGTCTGTGCAAATGTAATTCCTTACAGGAACCAACGACCTATTTAGAATGGTTCTAAGTTTCGATGGGCCTTTTCTGGTTTGAAATTTAGGCCCATTTCAAGCGGGTTGTTACACACCAAGTACCAGTTTACCCGATCTATCTAAATCCCCTGTGTTGCGCATGCCCAATCCAACAGAAAACATTACCCGATCCACTAGAAAACATTGCCTGATCCATCATTATTTACAGCGTTTTTGAAACGCTTTCGATCCATGAAAATTCTGCTCGATATATAATGCTTGAGAAAACATGTCCGATCCATGCCAGATCCTTGCTAGATCATTGCCCGATCCTTGCTCCAGATTGTTGCCCAATCCATGCGTTTCCACATCGTTTCAGAAACGCTATCGATCCACTGTTTGCCGTGTAAACCTCAGGCCGATCACTCTTTTTGCCGTGTTTTTCCCTTGAAACACATTTGACCTCCGATACACACAAATTCAAACAACCATTCAAATCCAATCTCATATGTTTTCAACAATGATTCAACAACGAAATCAAACAATCATCAATCAATCACTAATACATCAAACAACAAATGAAATTCACTAAATCGTGATTAAACAATAAACGTATTAGTAAATGGTTCTAACTTTCATAAACATAGACTAACTAATGAATTTACCATTATAAGTTGCTAGATTAGATCCTATGGTGATCCGAATCTAAAATATACTTACATCGATTAGATCTTGGTGAAATTAACTTGAAATTATGAAAAACAAGATCGAACAACCCATATACTTGATTGAATCCGTGCGAGAGATGCTTATCACTCACTAAATCCACGAAATAGCTTTAAAACGATGATCTCCATATTCAAACAGCAAAGAACGATAAAGAATGTCCTTCGAATCGATCACTTTGAAGCAATCTACCTTTCTTCGATGTTGATCTTCAATCTTCTAAATTAAATCTTAGAAATTAATGGAGTGGAGAGGTATTTGATTGGAGCAAGGAGAATCTCAAACCCTAACCAAATAGAGAAATAAAGAAACCAAACAATTATCCTTGCTTCTGCCCCCTATTTATAGTCATCTAACTAGTGAACTAATGGGCCACAACAAATCAGCCCACTAATGACTAGTCAGCTTGTCCAGAAAATGTGTAGCAGTAAAACAGTGATTCCTCCCAAACCACTAAACCAAATCTTTAATGCGACCACTTTTTGGAATTGGTAACACCATTTTTGATCCAATGAAATCGTTTCTAGAACCTGAATCGGTCCCATTCAAAAGTTATTTCCTAAACAAAACAATAAGGGAAAATGGTGACAAATAAAATTGGTAGAAATCATGGACATGTCACATCCCCATGAACAACATATCAAAAGATGAGAATGATCCGACCCTCGGTGAATTAAATAGAAATATTTTACGATCCTCCGATATGTAAAATGCAGGTTGTTACAGAACTACTTTGCGCTAAATCGAATCACGAGAAAAGTTTCAAATCTGAAATGATGTAAGATCTTAAAGAGGATAAAAAGTCATGATCGAATTTAGGGTTTGTGAAGCAGTACCATGATGATGCAAGCTAAGGTTGAAAAGAGGGTATAGACGAATTGGCATGTTAGATGTGAAGATGAGAAGTAGGATTGAACGGAAGTGAAGATTTCAAAGGGAATGGAGAAAAGAAAATGCGGCCTCAGTCGCCATTAACAATAAAGCTTCGAACATTTTTATCCTTAACTTATAAAATTATAAATCTAGTAAAATTAAATGATATAAGCACTCAGAATGTCAAATTATTATCAATTTTGCATTTTATTCACTTCATTGTCCCTTGTATTTTAATTCGTGCAAACAATTTGAATGAATGATTATTGCTACACTTAATTCAATGTTTTTAAATCTGAGTACATCACTTGATTTACCTATTTTTCATTGTAATCAACTGATGTATGTTATAAATTCTATGCGTTTAGTTTTGTAATGCCTGAATTTCCATACCCTTTGAGTTGACTTATTACACGACACGTCCAACCCAAATTGCACAGAAGTATGAATCATTAATAGAAAGAAGTTAGAGGATGAGAAATATGAAGAAAGAAAAGTTAGAATAGAAGAAAACGAAGAACACAAATTTCATAGCGGAACGAATAAAATATATTATATAACATAACTATTGAAATACAAATCTGTTTCATAGATAGTTCCATAATCAGAGTACAACAACACATCACATCGGAAATAAATAATGGTTATCTAATGTTAAAGCCTCCAACTTCAAACTCTCTAAGTATATCTGTAAAATCCTGACTACTTGACTGCCCTTACAAATTTGGGCAATAAGAGTTTAGGGAAAAATAAAACTAAATAAACTCTGGGTCAGTCATGGGACTGGTGTGAGTAAACTCCAACCATTTGTTTAACTTTCAAAAATCCTTTTGAAAGAAATGATAATCATAAGGCCGATCCACACATAAATACGAATGGTTTTTACCTTACGAAAAACAAAAATATTTTTGATATCAAATATAGTGATGTTATAATAGTGTCTAAATCAAATAAATAGCAATCTACCTGAACGCTTGCATCTCACGCTCCATATATAATATAAAATCAAAAACCGTAGGGCGCTTATTGGAGATTGGATTCCGATTATGACAAGTTATAGAACCACCTTCCGATCAGTGTACTCTAGAAAGGATACACTGGGGTTCAACATGATCATCTTGCAATCCAGCCACACGTGGTTGGTCACTCATTTAACTTGAGTGTACTGAGCATAATATCACCAACGGTTGTGATCGGCAACCGTTACTGAAAGCATATAGCAGTGAATAGAATAAGAAGCAAATGAATTTTCTCTAGATCCGGTGATAATACCCCTAATGGGAATGACACACTTGGCCATGCTGCTTGCCCGATTTTTGTCATGTCCCGGTTAATGAGGCTTGAAGTCACGATTTCCTTAACGAACATCACATCATCATTAACTTTGAATGCCACATCGTCAGATCCATCAAATAACTAATCGACATCCACAAATACACTCTAGTATATTTGAAGAAATAAATGTACGTGACCATCTAGAAATACCCTGTCAAACATTCGTCCATAAACGTTGTCTTGGGACTAGACAACCGAAGGAACCATCCTATCAATCCTTCTTGGGAAATTTCTACCTAGGATTAATAGAACAGCCCTTGCACTTTACTCCGTCTTCGGTTATCTTCAAATAATCAGATTCGCAATGCTTATGCCAATACGGAGTGGTTTTCAGATAATAAATTTGATCCCGGTCTCTTCGTATTGACAACGGAGGTATAAAATAAACCAAAACTTTGATACTCGGTTATTTAACTATCAAAGGAAACATCGATACAACAAAGTATCATGTTTCCAAATGGAAATTCTAGCGATCAACCATCAAACAACATTGGCTCCTATAATTTGATTCTTATTAACCTATCATTTCCCGTTTTCTTATCTTTTCCCATATATTTCCTAAAACTCGTTAGGCCTCTTGTATTCTTGGAAAACATTTCCAAGTTAAATAAACTCTTTATTTTTCCATATCCCAAGAAATATACATAATTAATGTTGGAAAACATTTCCATCTCCACCCATTTCTTATTTCTATATTTAGAAATATATGTTTTAATATTCAAAAACATTTCCAATTTCCATTTCTTAAATTTTATGCTATTCACAATGTTCCATTTTCTATGCTTAGAAAATATCTCTCATTTTATTTAGGAAACATTTCAAAATCCTTTAAATTAAACCGATATTATAAAATCATCATTATTATAACTAAAACCATTAATCATTCATTAACTAGCCGTATTACTAACCAATCTTCACTACCGAACCTTAACTTTCCTCCATCAATCATGAAGTCAATCAAGTTAGGGGTATAATTACCTCTCAGACCTTGACCGAACATCATTCTCAACTTCAAAACAGTCAAGTTCACCTCTTCAAATCTTTAACAGTCGTTGCTCATGCAATACTCGGATTCAATTTTCGAGTCTACTTCTTTTATGGAAAAAATTGATCACAGCAGTAAAGTTATAATCCCTACTTCCGAAATATTTAAATTTAGAATATAACATTAATTCATTAATTTGAATAATTAAATTTTGATTAAAACGGAAAGTAAAAAGTACATCCCTAAATTTCGATAGAATTGAATTTCAATAAATAACTCGATTTCGAATATTCTATATTCGATTTATATTTCGAACTTCGGAATATTTCTACTATTTCAAGTTTACTCATATTTCACTTTATAAATATTTCCATTTGCAAAATATTTGCTTCCAAATCGTTATTCACTTTTAAATTTGAATATTATTCCTTAATAGGAATCTAGACTCGTTTATCAACACAACTTGATTTTTATTTGAAAATATCATTTCGGATTTAAATCGAGTTATTTTGTAAACCCACATCAATTATATAAACTTCATTTATAAAACAGCTACTAACACCTTTTTATTTATGCCAAACAGTCCAAATTCCCTTATTGATGTATTTTCAAACTATACATTCCATAACTTCTTAAATCGACTTTATTTGGTATCTCTAAATCCCGTCTCGTTTAATGATTCCAATTATAAAATAACATTATATTATTTAAATAATATTCCAAAGTCTTAATTTTCTTAATTAACATTTATTGGTATAATTATTTAGGTAAAAATCTTATTTTTATTTCATTTATTAAGAATCTTGTTTCTATAATCGCTTGGTTTGAAACTTATTTCAAATATTGGTTTCAAAACTGATTTCCATTTTGTTATATAAATTCAAACTTGAATGTATATTTAAATTTATCCCATGATAAGCATTTTATTTAAATTTATAAATGTTGTTTATAAATTAATCTTCCCAGTTTATTTGTTAAAACAAATTTCTATTTAAAATATACTTTTAAACCTTACAATGATTTATATTCGATTATAAAATATCGATTTCAGGCCAAATAGCAATTATTCAATGATAATTATTTTCCTTTATCCATATATATTGTTTCTAAATTTAGCTACTCGTTTATCCAGCAAACAAGTTCCCATTTTCAAATCTATTCGAACTTCATTTTCCGTTTCGTAAATAAATATCCCTTTTTAATCTTAAATCTCTTTTCCAAATTCGAAAATCTTTTACCGTATTTAAATACCAAAATTCTAAGGTCAGGGTAATTCAAATACAACATAGTTAATCACCGATCATATACCACATCATATATCATAATAAATGACAAACAATAATATAAATATTGAGGAATCCAGTTGGATCCCTCCAACCTATTTCCCTGCATCCATAGATGTTAATCAACATAAATAACATTAATAATATTAATTTCACATCAATATGTAATATCATAGTGAATAGAATTAATAATCGATCAATGATATAACTATAACAACCAATTTTATCAACCACTCATTCAAACAACCATCACACAATATAAAATTACTATAAATAAATTTAAAACTCGTTTATATAAAAATATAAACGAGCCAGATTTAATGAGTTTACTCACCTAGTTTTGAAGTTGAGGGTTCTTCTTTTGTTTATTTTGAAAATGAAATAGAAATTTGATTTTTACCACGAAATGCCAGTAACTCTATTCTCAACGGAGATAGCTCCACAATAAAGATCTTTCCACCACAATTCCAACACGATTTGTTTTGTTGTATTCTATTCATGAACGAATTAGTTATTATTATTACAAGATTATGGTCATTAAATATTTGTTTAATTCATTAATCACAATTAAAACTAATTACTGATTTATTCCCTAAATCCACAGTTACCCTTCCTCTCCCATGACTTAACTTCTGAAAAATATCTCCAATATTCAGTTTCACCCTGCCATGCCTTTACACTCTCTCATCACTTCATTTTCTTTCAAACAAAATGTCACTATCATGTCTCCTTGTACATCTGTGAACCTTGATTTATCATTTAAAACCCTGTACATCTGTCCTAATTCAAGCCACTTTCGTTTCTTCTAAGAAATCCCATTGCTTAATGATACTAACAGTTTTAAATTTACCTAACCCACGTTTTAAAAACTTCCCTTAATCCTCTCCTTGCATTGATCACTCTTCTCTTATCTTAAACCACATCCGAATTTGAACCTGTCATCACCATTACCATTAGCAAAACCCATGTTATAATTTAATTAATTATAGCATCAAACCATAAATAACCATAACCCTATTAATCACGTTTTAATATTAACTTCCTTGGGGTCATTCTTCTTGTTCTAGGAATGGAAAGAAATGATATCGATCATCCATTACTGCCGCCGCCTCCAACACCTAGGATCCACCGCGACTTCACCCATAAACCTCGCAACACATTTGCCTCGACCCAATATCCACCGTACTTGCCACACATCGCAGCCCTAGGCGTTGCTGCAGGGTATCAAACTCCAGAGATTTGAGCCACACCATTCGAAATGTATATATGCTCAAATCTCTCGATCTCAGGATTCCAAAGAATCCAAAAACTCGTTATTTTGTTTTATATTTAATTTTATATGATTTTGTAATGAAATTCCTGTCTCTCGTTTCTTTTCTTGGCTGAAATCAAGAATGAATACAACAGTATTAAAAGGGGAAGACAATTTGGCTCCCACGCATTTGTTGACTTGGCAAACACGAAAACTGAATAGTTTGGAAGGCACGGGTATGAGGATTGGAGATGCTATTCAATCAAAGGTCCAACTGATCACCGCGTCTGTATTGTTAATACGCTGTTACAAATAATCCCGCTAAAGTAATAGGAACTAGACCTAAGATGATACCAAATAGAGAAACTTCAATCATTTCAATTTGTTTGAGAAGATAAAAAGAAAGGCATGATCCAACCCTAAATATTAATCTGAACAATCCGCAAATCTCAATGACCAAGAGTTACCTAAGAAAAGAGGAGTCTTGCCCAGTTGGATCAATCACAGTCTATGAAATAGAGAGCATGTGGGCACTACGATTACTGAAGCAATAGACTTACGCAAAAGTGAGTGTTAGAAAGATATCGTAGTTCCCAGGGAGCATGCCCAGGTTCCATTGTTATATATATAAAATAACCCCTACTTCGTATACTTGGGGATCTATGAAAAAACCAACTTATGAGTTGAGTCTAATGTGCCTTGGATGATCCACATCTCCGGGTCAGGCGCTGATGAGCACATTGAACTATCCATGTGGCTGAGAGCCCTCACAGCGAAGGCACAATGACGCAATTATCAAGGGCACGCTCTACCACTAGGCTAATAGCCCTTCGTGCGGGCCTCCCAGTGAGAGGCCTGTTATGCCAAAGGCGAGAGAAACCCTATCCCTCTCTTTTCCCTTTTGCGCCCCATGTCCCTCTCGTGTGGCTGCATGGGGACGTAAAAAGTGGGATCCTACCAACTTGTTCCGAAAAGACGCAAGTAACTTCGTATTTTGTAACCCTCCTTTAGTCCTCATTAACCTTGAATACAATTTATAGATTCGACAGCAATAGTACCTCGGACTCGGAAAGTTATAACAAAAATGGTTGATCTATTAGTGGATTCCGTAGCAGCCACGGTTGGAACTAATGAAGGAAATGATTGACCCATCATATCACCTAAAGAAACGGAAAAAACCAAAAAGTTCGAATTGACAGCTAATAACATTGATTCAATTGGCATTAACATAATAGGAATATTTCGTCTATTAAGGAGGGTTCCCCGAATACCTAAAATAGAGGTGGTCATAGAAAATGTAAAACATTCACGGTGTATGAAGCTTTCAAGGTAAGGTTGCTTTAAGGTGTGTTGCTACAAGAAATATAGGGTGGTCTTTGTTTATTTCTCACACCTTGGCCTGTAGATTTAAGGATAGGATTACTATACATTTCCAATATATTTAGGATTTTGAATGTTTTTGATTTATGTAATATAGATCAGTATAAGGTACATTGCGTCATGAGTTCACACCAGTAAGTTATAAAATTTACATATGTTGATTTCGTTTTTAAATGCATTTATGTATGAATAATTTGGTATATGACTTTGATTGGAGTGTCATATTGTTTGATATTTAAATAGACCCAAGAACTGTAAAAGAAAAATAGAGTAAACATATGAAGATATCATAACACAAATTATATTGGTACTGTTTCAGTTTTTGATGCACAGATAAAATAATATTTCTAATATAATTGCATTATTTATGAAAGGTATAATACCATTTGTTGCAATATGTTTGTGGAAGGTTTTGCACTTTCGTACACCAAAATTTAACACAGTATGATAGTATTCATACTACTTAGTGTTGTACCCACTTTTCACAAAGAAAATAAAATAAAATGTTTTAGTACATAAATATACCGTGTGAACCTAGGCAGGTGCGAGTATAGAAAGAAGAGAAGATTTACTATGTGCAAAGATGTACGCATGAACGAATCCAAGAAAAATAGCCATACATTTAAGTTATAAAATATGGGTATCCTATTACACACTATTTTGTTCATATACAAGCTGCAAACAACAAAAGTAAAATATCGTTGTGTTGAGCAACGTGTTACGATCACATAAATATAATAAAATAGACAAATGAATTTATTTTGTGAGGCACCAAAAATGCTGATATAGGATGTAAATTACGTTAAAAAATGTTGTTTATTTTTCAAGTTAAAAATTACAGTAAAATTATATAAATTAAATTATAACTACATCATAAAAATCTTGTCCAAATTCGAATCCAATATTTAATTATATTAAATAAACCGTTATGGCTTATACACGACTCCACAATAACTATTTGAAAATTCGATTTGGACATAACTTACAATCTATAAGACGAAATCTCGATTTTTCACTTCTATTAGAAAGATATAGTTTAATAGATTCAAACATTTCTTGTTTCAAAGAAATCCGACTTATATTGGATTCTGTATATTCGATTGAAGCACAAAACATAATATTATGACCTACCGCGACGTTACGAGCTCGCTTTAAATTTAATTATAAATTATATGTTCAAATGTTGTTTAATTAAATAAAAATCCTTTTATAATTCAAATACAACATTTAAAATAAATTTAAATATTCTAAATTAAACGGCTAAAAATCCGGGTCGTTACAAGTTTAGTACGCAATAGAGGTTTTTCAACTAAATAGTAAGGTGCGAAACTTCATTCCTAGATTAACAATAAGTAATAGAAGAAAACCTATAACAATTTGAATTTTGATTTCCATTCTAACATTTGTGTTCAAATGTATGCAATGGAAAACACATTTTTATAAAGCTAACATTCGTATTCTGATTTTATCTAAGAAAGAGACGGGCATGAACATTACTGCAATGGAAAATCAACAACAAAAGTCGGTGAGATGTAAACAAAAATCAGTAAATGTTGAAAATAAATAGAAATGTAAGTTTCTATGGACCATTGCTGTGACGGCACGCCCCCACCAGCCGACATTTCCTCCGAAAATGCGCTGTACACATGCCCAACTAGCACAGAACGGTCGCCAAAGAAAGGAAAGAAGAGAATGAACTAATCAAAAACCTGTAGAATGTCTCACAACATAGGGAACAAAATATAATAATAATATACTTGACATAAAACAGGTGAGACAGTGCATAAGCTGATAATTAAAACCAACATCATCATCAGAGTAGCGGAAATCCAAATAAAACTTATTACAACTTTCCAAATTACTGTCTCTAAACAAAAGAAAGAAAGAGTGCACTACTAATGCCCAAAGTAGTGACCAACAACGACACAGGGAGAATATCTATATATGTATCATATGTGGAAGCCACCTGCTCGTCTCCGATACAACTACTCATGCATCACCAGCTAACCTGCCTCTAGTCTGTTCGTGAGAGCACCCAGAGTAATAAGAAGAGACATAAAACTCTGGGTCAGACAAAAAGTCTGGTATGAGCGATAAGCAACTAAACAGAACAATAACAGGTATACTAAACCATACCTGAACCTGGACCTGCAACCAAAGAGTTAGCACTACATACCGTACAATAAGGTGCCACTGAACAGATGGTGTAAAGATAACAGGGGGTGGGGGTGTACATGTCATAATGATGGTAAACAAATCAACCATAGCAACCATCCTCACATCTCTCACTCAGTGCGTAAAGCATACGATGTCCACCACTATCAATCACTAGACCCATCGAAGTAGTGACGGAGTTCGACTTGTACAACTACTGCTACTACCAAGCTTTCCCCAAGGAGTCATGACCAAATCTTTACAAATGACCCTACTTCATTGGTCTATAGCTCTTTAGTCGTACCTTGGCCATTGTGGCCCTGAATCCGTTCACGTACTCCCTACACATAGTGATCCAAAGTTATAGACATCGACAACCCCTTTGCGCACGTCCCGCAGCAAAGCCCAACTCATGAAGTCGACTCGTTGGTTCCCAACTAGATCCTGAGCTCTACTTCCTATTTGGACTTCCTTTGCATCTTGGGCTTTGGTCGAATTGGAGTTGGTCTTCGGAAAAGTCGTCGTGTAATCGCAGCTCTAATCCGGTTCGGGTCGGTTGTGCATGTGCTCCAGACCTCATCGGTTCGGTCCTCCAGCTCTAGTTCGTTTCGGTGATTGCTCCCTCCTAGATGTCCCGATCTGATCCGGTGCTTCGCTCCGACTCCAGCTCCAAGCTTGGTCCTCCGATCCGATCCTTCTTCCTGGCTCTAGTCCGATCCGATCTCCACGCCCTTGCTTCCGGTCCGATCCCCTGTTGGTCTCTCCGTTCCGATCCCCTGTTGGTCTCTCTGTTCCGATCCCCTGCCCAACTCCAACTCTAAACAAATGGCCCTCCTTCTCACCAAGCATTCTGTAGTGCAAAGTTCCTATCCGGTTCGGCCTCTTTGCCCAGTCCACTATCTGATCCGAGCCCCTTATTCCGATCCGATCCGAAATCCTGCGCATCTTCCTGCAACTTTTCCAACGACTGTTTTATGCCATACGACGGTATTTTCGACCATTCTAATAGTTTTAATCAATCACAAAGCACACCATACGGTCATAGCAACAAATAGAAGTGACCACAAACACCAAAACAACAATATGACAAGGTTAAACGGATCAAAGATAGCCAAAATCCCATATTTTCCCCTAAGCATGTTTAAGCAAAACTAAAGATGTGATTAGCAAAACTTAACCAAATCAAACCAAATTTCTAACAGAGGTCTAAAACATTATTTCCGAATTTATAAATATTTTTCCAGATTTTTAACATGTCTTATTTCGTTAATCTTCACTAATTACCCTTAATCAACTGTAATTAGTGTAAAACTATGCAAATCACTCACATTAGCCACAAATAAAACCTTTCGAACTGAAACTCTACTGTTTGGGCGCGAATACCAATGCGACACAGCAGCTCTACCTCGATTCTTGCACTAATCCGCCTTGATTTGATGTTGCTAAGCCTAATCCTTGGTTAGAAAGTGATTTGGAGGTGTTTTAGAGGTTGGAGGCTATTGTTAAGTTTTCTAAGAGGTGGCTGCTAGAAATCTGAAATAGAATTAAAACCTAACTCATTTCAGCCTCCCCATAACCCTAATCCCGAAATGGGTTATGGGCCCATTCACTAATCACCATGTTTGGCCCGGTTTAGCAGTTTTTTCACCTCCCAAACATTATTTCAGCCATATCTCCCAAACGGTAAGTCCTTTTTTCACATGTGACCACTCTACGAAAAGTTAACCGTCATACGAAGCCAATGGAAGTGGTTTCAGGTCAAAACTCCCTTCCAATCAAAAGTTATGTCCAAAACAAGACAACTAGGGGCAAAACGGTCATATAAAAATCGGCAAAAATCATGAACATGGGAAATGACCCCAATAGTCGTCTCCCAAAGTTACATGACCATACGACTTCGTATGTGAAAGAAAGAAATATTCTATGATCCTTCGATGCGTAGAATGCGGGTCGTTACACTCTCCCCCCTTAAGAAATTTCGTCCCCGAAATTCCTTAACCCAAAACATACAAAGGATCCCGCATGCCTACCAACCATATACAACAGTCAATCATGCAAAACAAACAAAATAAGCCTATCCTAGCATGCGGAAAAACTAAATCGAAGTTAAAATCTTACCAGGCGAAGAGTTCTGGATGCGTCCCCCTAATGCTCTCCTCTGTCTCCCAAGTACAGTCATTCTCATTCTTGCCCCATTGAACTTTGACTAACTTCACCGCTTTCCTTCGAAGTTGCTTCGTTTCATTCCCAACAATACGCATAAGCTTGCGGTTCCCAACCGGCTTGGGTTCAACTTCGATATCATCCAACTGATCAGGTGAAATAGTCACATTTGGGTCGTGTGCGAACTTTCTTAACTGGGAAACATGAAATACGTTGTGAACTCCTGCTATCTTCTCTGATAATTCAACTTTGTATGCCAAATTCCCAATTTGCTCAAGAACTGGGAATGGACCAACAAATCTTGGTGCTAATTTGCCTCTCCTGCCAAATCGTATCACGCTCTTCAACGGAGAAATCTTGATAAATACCAAGTCGCCAATGGAGAACTTTAATTCTCTTATCCTTTTATCAGCATAACTCTTCTACCTATCTTGGGCAGCCTTCATTCGTCGTTGGATAACCTTAATCTTGTCTGAAGTTTCTCTTATCACATCGGGGCCAAGCACAAACTTCTCACCAGTTTCTACCCAACACAACGGCGAGTTGCACGGTCTTCCATACAAAGCTTCAAACAGAGCCATGCCAATACTCGATTGATAACTATTGTTATATGCAAACTCTACTAGATGCAAATGGTCATCTCATGATCCACCAAAATCCAATATGCAAGCTCTCAAGAGATCTTCTAACACTCGATTCACCCTCTCTGTCTTTCCGTCGGTTTGAGGATGATACGCGGTACTAAGTTGTAGTTCTGATCCTAACGCCTCTTGTAAGCTCCTCCAAAATCCACTAGTGAACAACGGATCTCGGTCACTCACAATGCCTTTGGGTATTCCATGAAATCTCACTACCCACTTTATATACAGTTCTGCTAACTTAGCTGCCGTCCTGTTTGACTTGACGGGTATAAACCTTGCAATTTTGGTCAATCGGTCCACAATCACCCAAATGCTATCATGGCCTGACCTAGTTCTTGGTAACCCATCAATGAAATCCATTGACACTTGTTTCCATTTCCATTTTGTAATTTCTAATGGTTGTAACAAACCAATAGGCTTCTTTGCTCAGCTTTAACTAGTTGGCAATTCATGCATTTTGTAACACCCCACCTCCGCCAGGGTGGCTCTTGCAAGCACTCTGACTTTGGAGGGGCGTTTGAATCAGGTAAACATGCATAATGATATATCAAGGCAGAACAAGAACGTATGTATATACGTAAACAGAGTAAATAAGATAAGTAAAACAGCGGAAGATTTCAAACTATTTCAAAACAAGTCTGGTACAACATAATGTCAACTTTCCAAATACACAAGTCTAGATAAAAACAACATCACTGAAAAACTGAAATACATAAGTACTATCCCCAAAATAAGTGATAACCATAGCTAGCTTCATGTCAAGACCGTACATGAGCTAAAATCCAACAAGCAAGCGATCAGAAATCCAAGCTAAGCTCCAATATTCCCACACTGAGAACCTGGGGGGGGGGACAGAAGAAAAGAGGCGAAAGGAAAACAGGTCAGTCAAAAAGACTGAGTAAGCCCTACTACAATCAATGTAAACTGATAAAGTTAACTGGCATGAGAAGCAGGGATGAACATAAGGATAACAACATACTAGCATGATGATTAACTAACAAGGTAGATAAAGGTGTCATCGCATAATCAGGTTTAAGGTTTTTGCACCACAGGTGTACTAGCAAGCTAATGTGACTTGAATAAACAAGTATTGATCCCTTGGCCCAAGCTTTGGCCCAATAACATGAAGTGACCCTAATACGAGGTCCAATAATATGAAGTGACCCTAATATGAGGTCCAATAACATGAAGTGACCCTAATACGAGGTCCAATAACATGAAGTGACCCTAATACGAGGTCCAATAACATGAAGTGACCCTAATACGAATTCCAATAACATGAAGTGACCCTAATACGAGGTCCAATAACATGAAGTGACCCTAATACGAGGTCCAATAACATGAAGTGACCCTAATACGAGGTCCAACCAAACGGTCTAGTCGATCGGCTCCCTATAAGCCTAACTCGTCATGTGTTGGTGTCAATACAGCCCAAACATAATTGTAGTCAGACTGTGCCGGGTCTCCCGTCGGGTGTATCAAGCCCTAGGGTGTCAACCCCTGGACACCATAAACATAAGTGCATAGTCTAGATCTACTGGTACCCATGCTTGACTTCTCCAAATACGGACTACGTGCACGACCATAGTCCGTCCGGAACTACATCGACGTACCACTCTGCCGTCGTTTTGGTCACTTACCTCAAGTCCAGTAATCGTGCCCCCACCCTAGCCTAGTCCCTAGGGTCGTAATGATACAAACTTGGGATTACTGCTGGAGTGGATCCCCATTGCTAGGATTTTTTAGTGGGTTAAGTACGGTTTAACCCTCTTGTTAATCATGGATTAACTTGGTTAAGTGTAACGATGAGTTCACGATACCAAGCCCAACTTGGTTAAGTATTAAGTGGACCATGACTTAACCCTAATCATGAGGCATTAATTAATTTAATGTGCCTTAACCTCTCACATTAGACCTTGTTGTGGTTACTAGTTAAGCCGGGCGGGTCCGGGTAGCTTTACACCACAACTTGGTCTAACCTCGGGTTCAAGGTACAACATGGCTAACTTCTCACATTGGGTCCTATTGTTTGTAGCAACTAGTTAAGCCGGTCGGTTCCGGGTAGTTTTACGCTACAAACTCAACCCAACCTCGAGTTGGTCACACTTATATTTTCTAAGTGTCATGTCCATTATGTTTCCAAAACATATTACAAGTTTTCAAGCATTTGGGTAGACCTAACTTAATAGGTAAATTCCCAATGGGTAGACCTAACTTAATAGGTAAATTCCCAATCTTATGTTTTTATGTCTTTTAAGTTTACCCAACCCCAAACGCAATCCCATCGCTTACATATCGCAATAGCGCATAAAGGATAGAAAGAGGGAACTTGGCATAATCATAACATAAAGGTGTTGAAGCCATAAGTTTAACATGGTGGCATATGAAATGTACATATGTTCATATACTTGCATATTACATTTTTAGGCCTCAAAAGCATGCATAAAACCAAACTTAGCATATTGGTGATACATGGTGATAAATGACATGTAGAAATGGCCATAAGTTCGCATTTAGCCTCACATGCAAGTTATCATAAGAGATATGATAACTTACATGTTGCCAAAATGCAACCTTTAGCATAAAGCTTGAAGCTTTATGTTCATATACTCAAGGTAAGCTTGCATAACATGATAACATGAACAAAATGATCAACCCAAACTTGCATAACATAACTTGCATATCATATGACAAATTTGCATATCAAACTTGCATAACATAACATGATAAACTTGCATATCATAACATGGCAAACTTGCATAACATAACATGATAAACTTGCATATCATAACATGGCAAACTTGCATAGCATAACATGGTAAACTTGTATATCATAACATGGCATACTTGCATAACATAATGATCAACCAAACTTGCATCATTCATTTAACTTTAGAGTTTAAATATGAAAGTAGAAAAGGGCTTACAATGCTTATGAAGACACAAATATATATATAGATTGTGACAAAGCCCTTATGCAATCAAATAAACCCAAAATGCAAGCTCCAATAGAAAAACCCTTGAGCCAAAATGAATCAAAACTCTTGCTTTATGATGTAAATATGGAAACTTGACTTGAATGCAAGCTAATGATGCTCATACAAGCTTGAAAACACTTGTATGCATTGAAAATCTCTCATAGAAATGACTTAGGAATTTTATGAAGAGAGTGGAGGCCATGAGAGGAATGATTTTGCCATAGTTTAGTTACTTGAATGAATAATGATGATTTAGGGTTAGGTTAGGGGCTTATTTATAGAGATTAGGATTAGTTTCAACCTTAGGATTAAACCCTAATTCCAATCTCAGCCCTTAAAACCGAATCTGGCCCCCAAACTCAACACAACTCCAAAATGGTGCACTAGGCAAAACTGCCCGGCTGAACCAAGTCGACACCCAAGTCGACAAGGCTGTCGACATGGGCCTAACCATGTCGACTGCCTAGTCGATAGGGCTGTCGACATGGGTGGTCTGGCGGGAAATATCCCGCCTGCGCCCAACTGCCCTAATTTCCAAATTCAAACTTGAATTTGAAATCTGTTTTGAACTTGAAATTTTCTGAAAACTTCGTTGGGCCTTAATCGGGTCATACGGACTCCGATTTTCGAAAACTCGGACTCTATTTCGCGTATTTTTCCGAGACAAACGCAATGGCATAGCCCGTTTCCCTTGGTTCAGATTTTAGAATTAAATTCTGCCTCGATTTACGTTATAACAGGTTATTGAAAATACGGGTTGTTACATTCTCCCCTCCTTAAAGGATTTCATCCCCGAAATCTCTAAGTTAGGAAGAACATATCCTACCATCCAACATCCATCTTCTCAAAACATCACCCACGAGCAATCATTGTCCTTACAAGATTATAAATGTTGTATGAACATATGCAAAGGTGTGTGTATATGTACTTATCTAATGCAAATATCATCAATGCAAATTATGTTAGTGAAATGAATCCATATGTATGCAATTCCTAACATAATGTATAACATATATATGTGTGCACATAACATACATCCATATGCAACATCCATGTGATAACACAAAAATTTTCATCCATGAATAAGCGTAAACACTCATGCATATGCAATATGAGGAGTGTGTGAGCCGATCTAGTGCCTAACGTGTATAATGCATCCACGAGTAACCAATTGCAAACACTTGCAACCACTTGCAACCATCAAGCATAACATGTTTCAAACACATGTTTCATCCAAAGGGTTTCTAGCTAAGGTTCTCATGACAAGATTAACACGATAGAGATAGCAAAAGAAAGATATGCTACAAAGAGATCGGGAAGATAAGCAAGATATACTCCTTTTGGATTACAAGAAATCCCTTCCTAACCCAACCCATATTCTATAAAAGCCCAAAAGGTTTAGTCAACCTAACGGACCCCTTTAAACCTTGACATGTATTACTAACCGATGAGTCACACCCCCTTATGGAGTTTACAACAAAAATGGGATCGAGAACGGGACCGAGAGGATATATGTAAAAGATAACATGCAAGTAAGTCCCACCGGAAAACAAGGATCAAGGATATACTCTTAGAAAGAGATATGATGCGCGTATCTAGCCTTCAGTCTTCTAAGTCACGTTTCCTTGAGCTTGACTCCACTATGTTTTGACCCTTTTTTTACTTCATGATTCCTTGGCTTCTTAACTCTTATTTCCAAATATGAGTTGGAACCCATTTCATTGTCGCCTCTCGTCTTCCTTTTTCACTTACTCTTCTATCATTCTTGGCTTAAACATAACTATGACCTCATGGTTTCATGCAAGCTCTCCAAAATTCACTAGTGAATCCTGGATCTCGTTTACTTACTATAAAGTATTCCACGCAGCAGAACTTTTCTTGGAAATACCAATCCACGTTGCCAATTGCTCTTACTAACGTGATTTTCTATAACTCATGCTTGAACGAAATGAACCATCCGCCTGCGAACGATAGGCCGTACTTAGATTCAGTTGCTTGCCCATGACTTCCCGTAGACTATCCCAAAACTGGCTAGTGAAGATTGAGTCATGGTTACTAACTATACTTTAGGGAACCCCGTGCAACCGCTTTATTTCTTGAAAGTAAACTGTCGCTAGCTATGATGCAGTCCTTTCGCTCTTTACCGGAGTGAAATGAGCACTCTTCGTGAGTCTACCTACTATGACCCACATGCTCGTATTCTCTTTCCTTGATCTTGGTAATCCATCGATAAAATCCATGGGAATACTCTTCCACTTCCATAGTGGAACGTCTAGAGGATGCAATAGCCCACCGGGCTTCTTTGACTCGGCCTTAACTTGCTGGCAAATGATACATCTAGAGACAAACTCCGCCACATCCTTCTTTATCCCAGGCCAAAAGAAAATGCGCTTCATATCTTTATACATCTTATCTCTGCCCGGATGTATAGTCAACTTAGAGCGATGCGCTTCCTAAAGAACTTTCTTTCTCTCATCGCGTCTTAGTCATCCCTTGTCATCTATAGCGAGGTGACTTAACATCTCGCCTCGAATCAACTTGTCCATGATCTCGGCTAACTGCGGGTCTTCCTTCTGTGAAGTCCCTACTTGATCCAGAAGGGTAGGTCTAAACTCAAGGGACGCTAATTGACTAACTAAACTGAGAAAGCTTCTTACTTCAATTGTCCTCGTCGGAGCTTTCCGGTCTTGAACCGCGACCACTTTAGCGGGATCCACCGCTAAGCCTTGCTTAGTAACTATGTGCCCAAGAAATCTAACTTCTTTTCTCCAAAAAGGCATTTGGAGGACTTGGCTTTCAACTGATGGGCTCTAAGCGTATCCATCACCTCCTTGAGATGTCTAACATGTTCTTCCTCCTTCTTTAAGAAAGTCAGGATATCGTCTACAAAGACTACCACAAACTCGTTCAGGAACTCCCTAGACACCCTACTCATCAAGTCCACGAAGCAGGCGGGTGCATTAGTCAAACCGAATGGCATGACCAGCCATTCTAAGAATCCATCTGGAGTTATGAACGCAGTTTTGTCTATACTACCCTCAGCTACTCTGAGCTGATGGGATCTAGTAGCAAGATCAAGAGAAAACAGATGTTCCTACAAGCTGATCAAACAAATCATTGATCCTTGGCAATGGTTGTCTATTCTCTTTGTTTAACTCACGATAATCAACACAAAGTCGAAGAGAACCATCTGCCTTGGTAGTAAATACTACAGGCGCTCCCCATTCAGATATACTTCGTCTAATGAAGTTCTTCTCAAGCAACTCCTTGACTTGCTTTCTTAACTCTCATCTTGCGGGGCCATGTGCCTAACCGGCCACGTAACTGGCTTGGCATTATCAACCAGATAAATGCGAAAATCTATCTCGCGTTTAGGGGTAACCCCTTCACTTCACCCAAGATATCAGGATATTCTCGGACCACCCTCATAGATTGCAAACTATCGATAGACGAGTTGAGGGATTCAAGATAACACAACGTGACGGGACCCATAGGGTTATAAGAAATTTTTAGGGTATTACCGAGGCGAGTCATGAGCCTCACAACCCTATGCTCTAAAATCAAGGATGGCTCCAAAACTGGACAACCCATCCATGCCCAAAATCAACCCATACCCCATGAAACCGAGAATATAAGCATCACACGAGAACTCTACACTCAAGATAGAGATTTTCAAATCCATGTAGATAATAGAAATGGGCGTAAACCCCAATTGGATTTGAAACACACACGGGATCATAAACTAGACTAGTACTTAGGTGCAAACTTTCAACAAGATCAGATGAGATAAAGCTATGCGATGCACCAGAATCAAACAAGGTACGAACTGGAAAATCAGAAATATATACAAGGCTCTCAACAGAAATACTACCTCGATCGGGAACTGGAGCGGCATTGAGAGCATGAACTTGCCCTCCTGAAGGTCCAGCACGCTGAGTCTGACCCTGGCCTTGCCCTTGCTTCTTCGGGCAATCCTTACTGAAATGTCCAGTCTCACCGCAGAAAAAGCATTCACCATTCTTCCTTTTCCTCTTCTTACAATCCTTAATAAGATGCCCAACTGAACCGCAATAATGGCACTTCCCCTTGTTGTTATTGCCCTTGTTGTTGTTCCCCTTGTTGCCTTGACTCTTGTTCTTGTTCTGATTGCCTTGACTGCTCTGACCACTTGGATTACCCTGATTTCCTTTCCACTGGGAATCAGTCTTCTTGGCTTGAGTATCATTCATCTTGATCTCTTTCTTGACATCTCCCTGAAGTAACGCCATATCAACCAAGCTCTCAAATGTGGCCCCATGGGGAATATGTGACATAGCCAATCCCTGCAACGGCTCATTCAATCCTCTAGCAAAACGAATAGCCTTCTTCTGAGGAGTACTCACCATATCCAAGCCAAAACGAGCTAACTGATTGAACTTGTTCACATATTCTTTGACAGACATATCTCCTTGTTTCAAAGCTATGAACCTCTCCATTTGCAGATTCTCCTCAGCAGAAGATAGAAACTTAAGCACGAATCTTGCCCTGAAATCGGCCCAAGTCTCAACAGGCCTAGTACCATTGGTGACTTCCCACCAATAAGCGGCTTCATCCTTCATAAGCCAAACTGCCAACAAGATCTTCCTCTGATCGTCTAACCCAAAGATAGCAAATAAATCCTCTGTCTCTTTCAACCAATTTCTGGCCTCTACAAAAGTCTCAGTGCCTTGAAAGTTCTTGCCACCCATTGCTTTGAAATCTTTGCAAGTCTTTGCGAAGACATCTTGAGGATGCTGAGGGGGAGGAGGAAGAGGAACCTCAGCGACAGGAGGAGGAGGAACATTAACTACCGGAGGAGGAACATCGGCGGGGCCGGCTTCGGTCACCCTAGCCTCCAAAAGTCTCCTATACCAAACAGGTACGTGTACTCCCTCCGGAATAGCAAAGTTATCAGCCATACTGAAAACGAAGAAAAAAGATAGATTCAGAATGGAGAGTAAAAAAACGAAGGAATTTTTGCTAATGGCTTTTTGGGGAATAGCCTTTAAAATAAACTAGACTTTTCTTTGGAAAATACTTTATACTTGGTTTTGAAAATAGTTTTCCAAAAGTTTTAAAAACCTTTTTGTTCCTTCTCGTAAACCATATGCTCTGATACCAAATGTAACACCTCACCTCCGCCAGGGTGGCTCTTGCAAGCACTCTGACTTTGGAGGGGCGTTTGAATCAGGTAAACATGCATAATGATATATCAAGGCAGAACAAGAACATATGTATATACGTAAACAGAGTAAATAAGATAAGTAAAACAGCGGAAGATTTCAAACTATTTCAAAACAAGTCTGGTACAACATAATGTCAACTTTCCAAATACACAAGTCTAGATAAAAACAACATCACTGAAAAACTGAAATACATAAGTACTATCCCCAAAATAAGTGATAACCATAGCTAGCTTCATGTCAAGACCGTACATGAGCTAAAATCCAACAAGCAAGCGATCAGAAATCCAAGCTAAGCTCCAATATTCCCACCCTGAGAACCTGGGGGGGGGGACAGAAGAAAAGAGGCGAAAGGAAAACAGGTCAGTCTAAATGACTGAGTAAGCCCTACTACAATCAATGTAAACTGATAAAGTTAACTGGCATGAGAAGCAGGGATGAACATAAGGATAACAACATACTAGCATGATGATTAACTAACAAGGTAGATAAAGGTGTCATCGCGTAATCAGGTTTAAGGTTTTTGCACCACAGGTGTACTAGCAAGCTAACGTGACTTGAATAAACAAGTATTGATCCCTTGGCCCAAGCTTTGGCCCAATAACATGAAGTGACCCTAATACGAGGTCCAATAACATGAAGTGACCCTAATACGAGGTCCAATAACATGAAGTGACCCTAATACGAGGTCCAATAACATGAAGTGACCCTAATACGAGGTCCAATAACATGAAGTGACCCTAATACGAGGTCCAATTACATGAAGTGACCCTAATACGAGGTCCAATAACATGAAGTGACCCTAATACGAGGTCCAATAACATGAAGTGACCCTAATACGAGGTCCAACCAAACGGTCTAGTCGATCGGCTCCCTATAAGCCTAACTCGTCACGTGTTGGTGTCAATACGGCCCAAACATAATTGTAGTCAGACTGTGCCGGGTCTCCCGTCGGGTGTATCAAGCCCTAGGGTGTCAACCCCTGGACACCATAAACATAAGTGCACAGTCTAGATCTACTGGTACCCATGCTTGACTTCTCCAAATACGGACTACGTGCACAACCATAGTCCGTCCGGAACTACATCGGCGTACCACTCTGTCGTCGTTTTGGTCACTTACCTCAAGTCCAGTAATCGTGCCCCCGCCCTAGCCTAGTCCCTAGGGTCGTAATGATACAAACTTGGGATTACTGCTGGAGTGGACCCCCATTGCTAGGATTTTCTAGTGGGTTAAGTACGGTTTAACACTCTTGCTAATCATGGATTAACTTGGTTAAGTGTAACGATGAGTTCACGACTTAACCCTGATTAATTTACCAAGCCCAACTTGGTTAAGTATTAAGTGGACCATGACTTAACCCTAATCATGAGGCATTAATTAATTTAATGTGCCTTAACCTCTCACATTAGACCTTATTGTGGTTACTAGTTAAGCCGGGCGGGTCCGGGTAGCTTTACACCACAACTTGGTCTAACCTCGGGTTCAAGGTACAACATGGCCAACTTCTCACATTGGGTCCTATTGTTTGTAGCAACTAGTTAAGCCGGTCGGTTCCGGGTAGTTTTACGCTACAAACTCAACCCAACCTCGAGTTGGTCACACTTATATTTTCTAAGTGTCATGTCCATTATGTTTCCAAAACATATTACAAGTTTTCAAGCATTTGGGTAGACCTAACTTAATAGGTAAATTCCCAATGGGTAGACCTAACTTAATAGGTAAATTCCCAATCTTATGTTTTTATGGCTTTTAAGTTTACCCAACCCCAAACGCAATCCCATCGCTTACATATCGCAATAGCGCATAAAGGATAGAAAGTGGGAACTTGGCATAATCATGACATAAAGGTGTTGAAGCCATAAGTTTAACATGGTGGCATATGAAATGTACATATGTTCATATACTTGCATATTACATTTTTAGGCCTCAAAAGCATGCATAAAACCAAACTTAGCATATTGGTGATACATGGTGATAAATGACATGTAGAAATGGCCATAAGTTCGCATTTAGCCTCACATGCAAGTTATCATAAGAGATATGATAACTTACATGTTGCCAAAATGCAACCTTTAGCATAAAGCTTTATGTTCATATACTCAAGGTAAGCTTGCATAACATGATAACATGAACAAAATGATCAACCCAAACTTGCATAACATAACTTGCATATCATATGACAAACTTGCATATCAAACTTGCATAACATAACATGATAAACTTGCATATCATAACATGGCAAACTTGCATAACATAACATGATAAACTTGCATATCATAACATGGCAAACTTGCATAGCATAACATGGTAAACTTGCATATCATAACATGGCATACTTGCATAACATAATGATCAACCAAACTTGCATCATTCATTTAACTTTAGAGTTTAAATATGAAAGTAGAAAAGGGCTTACAATGCTTATGAAGACACAAATATATATATAGATTGTGACAAAGCCCTTATTCAATCAAATAAACCCAAAATGCAAGCTCCAATAGAAAAACCCTTGAGCCAAAATGAATCAAAACTCTTGCTTTATGATGTAAATATGGAAACTTGACTTGAATGCAAGCTAATGATGCTCATACAAACTTGAAAACACTTGTATGCATTGAAAATCTCTCATAGAAATGACTTAGGAATTTTATGAAGAGAGTGGAGGCCATGAGAGGAATGATTTTGCCATAGTTTAGTTACTTGAATGAATAATGATGATTTAGGGTTAGGTTAGGGGCTTATTTATAGAGATTAGGATTAGTTTCAACCTTAGGATTAAACCCTAATTCCAATCTCAGCCCTCAAAACCGAATCTGGCCCCCAAACTCAACACAACTCCAAAATGGTGCACCAGGCAAAACTGCCCGGCTGAACCAAGTCGACACCCAAGTCGACAGGGCTGTCGACTTGGGCCTAACCATGTCGACTGCCCAGTCGACAGGGCTGTCGACATGGGTGGTCTGGCGGGAAATTTCCCGCCTGCGCCCAACTGCCCTAATTTCCAAATTCAAACTTGAATTTGAAATCTGTTTTGAACTTGAAATTTTCTGAAAACTTCGTTGGGCCTTAATCGGGTCATACGGACTCCGATTTTTGAAAACTCGAACTCTATTTCGCGTATTTTCCGAGACGAACGCAATGACATAGCCCGTTTCCCTTGATTCAGATTTTAGAATTAAATTCTGCCTCGATTTACGTTATAACAGGTTATTGGAAATACGGGTTGTTACACATTTGGACATAAACCTCCTAATGTTTCTTTTCATCCCTTCCCAGTAGTAGGTCTGCTTCATGTCTCGATACATCTTGTTACCACCGGGGTGTATAATCAGTTTTGAGTGATGACATTCTCTAAGCACTTCATCTCTCAATCCATTGACATTGGGTACAACTAGTCTTCCATTCTTTCTAAGCCATCCATCTCGATCAAGCCCATACTTGTTCATCTCTCATCGATACCCATCTCTAACTTGGAGATGATTTCCAATAGATTAGGATTGTTCCTCTGACTGGAACCAATCTGCTCAATCAAAGTGGGTCTGATTGTCAAACTTGCTAACATTTCTGGATCCAATTCGCACTTTGGTCTGAAATCATACCCAGCAATGTACTCCAGTTGCTTCCATTCTAGAAACATTGCCCCTAGACTGGCATGTCTTCTACTCAATGGATCAGCCACCGCATCACCCTTTCCTTGGTGTATATGCGATGTCGAAATCATATGAAGCTAAGAATTCTAACCACCTTTGCTATCGGAGATTTAGATCCTTTTGAGAGAGAAAATACTTTAACGATTTATGATCGGTAAACAACTCGAATCTTTCTCCCAGGAGATAATGTCTCCACATCTTCAAGTCAAACACGATCGCTGCCAATTCCAAATCATGGGTAGGGTATCTTTTCTCATGCGGTTTCAGTTGTCGACTTGCATAAGCTACAACCCTACCTCCTTGCATCAATAGAGCACCTAGTCCGGTACCACATGCATCCGTATATACCATCATTTCTTCATTCCCCTTAGGAATGACTAACACTGGTGCACATGTCAACTTTTCCTTTAGGCTCTCGAATGCATTCTCGCACCTTTCATCCCAGACGAAGGCTTGATTCTTCTTGGTCAACTGAGTCAATGGTGCTGCTATCTTGGAGAAGTCTTGGATAAACTTACGATAATATCCAGCTAACCCCAAGAAACTTCTTACATCTGTTGCATTCTTGGGCGTAAACCAATCTTGTACCGTAGCCACCTTCGTAGGGTCCACGGCAATACCATTCTCTGAAACAACATAGCCCAAGAATATCACTTCCCTCCTCAAGAAGTGACACTTAGAGAATTTTGCTTTCAACTGGTGTTTTCTCAACACCTCCATCACTATCCTCAAATGTTCCTTGTGTTCTTCCTCTATCCTCGAATAGACCAAAATATCATCCACGAACACAAGGACAAACTTATTCAACTGATCTCTGAATACACTATTCATAAGATCCACAAAGTATGATGGGGCATTAGTCAGCCCGAATGGCATGACCAACCACTCATAAAATCCAGACGGCGTCCGAAATGCCGTTTCAGCTGTACTCTTGTAACACCCCGCCTCCGCTAGGGTCACTCGCAAAGGAATGCACTAGCTTTAGAGGGGCATTATTGGTAAACATGCACGGAAATATTACAAGACAGAACATATAAAAATAGCGGAAGAAAAAATCGAACTTTTATAAAAGTTAATAATTCAGGTCTAAAGCCTTTTACATCAGAGTACATCAAAACCTGTCTTGCAATAGTAAAGAAGCATAAAGACTTTTTCTTAAATTATTCCCCAAGTAAAAACAGTAAAGTAGCCATAGCCAAGAAAAGTCCAAGCCATCCATGATGACCTTCAAGCAGAAGAAGTCCGAACTAAACAGCAGTATTCCCTCCCTGTAACCTGGGGGGAAACGGAAGAAAAGAGGCGAAACAAAACGGGTCAGTCAAAAAGACTGAGTAAGTCCTATCTACTTCCAGTATAAAAACAGGTAAAGGTAATATGACATGCATAAACTGAAAGTAAACATAAGGATAACTACAAGATAGATAAACCAGAGTAGCCGGTTAAACTACTGCGGCAAGGTAAACTAAGGTATCATGAAAAACTACGGTGTTATGATAAGTCAAGGTATCACATAGTCAGATTTCTATCGAGTACATTATCCCAAGGTATCTACCCCGTCTAACATCCCACGGTATCTATTATGTATATTCTTCCTAGTTCTAACATGTATATTTGCTCTGCACCTCTCGTACTAGTATCCCTACCCGCGTCATGTGTTAACCATGAATGTCCCTTGCCCAAAGTCGTGTAATGGTCCATGTCAACCTAATATACCGCATATATAGGTTACTCAAATCATATGTTTCTTTCCATGTATATAAGTTTAGTCCTTTGCCGTACCTCGTACGGGCTTCCTCATGTCGTATTATCCTTGAAATCGTTTGGACTGTCACCCTTGTTCTAGCTAGGCTCTTCCATATGAATCATCGTTTGAACTACTAGGACTTACGCCACCTAGCACCACTAGGATTACGCTTACCTATTGCACGCTTTCGTATTTCGGTTTGGGTTAAACCACCTAGGCCACTAGGGATTACGCTAACCCTCAACCGCGCCCTTTTTCCCACGCATTCATCGTGAATCGTTTTTCTATAACTGTATGCACATGTATCACATCGTGCCATCCGAGTCCTGTCACAGGGCAAAACAAGAAATACAGGACTCGGTCGGGAGCTTTAGATTTATCTGCCGATGCAGATACTAAGGTCTGCTTTTCTACACGTGGCTATGGTCCCACGAGACCCCTCCCTCAACTAGTGAAAGGCAACACAAGAGAAAATCTTGCATGAGAACTACACTCCGGCCAGCCCACATCCTACGGCCTACCTCACCCATAATTAGATAGCAATTATGGTCTGTTGGGTGTTCTCTGCCTTTCCGTACATACACGCTTGACCAAAGATTGAAGGTAATCTGACGAGAAAAATGCTATCTAGGGTACGACCGTGTCTCGTCGACTATGCCCTATCCATCTCCGTCTTTAGGTCGCTCGTATAGCAACCAAGGCATACTCTTGGTTCTTCTAACGCAGACCTTAACCTCTTGTGAGCCCAGGATGATCATCTGTGACCTCACAGAGGGATACCAAGAATATCCTCACGTTCCCCGAAGCCGCTGCTTCGTTACCCAGTTCGCTGGAGCCTTTATCTAAATCAGATAGCCTGCTCCTACACGTATACTTAAACGATGACCTACCGTATCGGGTTACTCATCTATCTAAGAAGTGGTCCAAATTTCCTTGACTAAGAATTATTACTTAGTTTCCCTTAACTAAGGTTTACCACTTAGCCTTATTTCCATTATCCTTGTTAACTATGGTTATTTACCTAATCCTCCGAATTAGGGTTTATCTAATGGGTTAAGTGTCACTTAAGTTCACAACTTAACCCGTCTACAAAACATGTCGAAACTGGCTAAGTATCCAAGTCCAAGACTTAACCCTACAGACCATGTGTCAAGTTGGTTAAGTATATCAAGCAATCCATGACTTAACCTCGTCTAATTATCATTTTAGATTGGTTAAGTATATATTAATTTGACCCTATCAAATTACCGAGTCAAATCGGTCAAGCGTATTCGAAACGATTCGTGACTTAGCCTTATCATGTTTTCACGTTAGATTGGTTAAGTATAGGTTAACTTAACCTCATCAAATTAACGAGTTAGATTGGTTAAGTATAGGTCACTTAACCTCATCAAATCATCGTGTTAAATTAGTTAAGTGTTTAACTTAACCCCATCCGATTACCATGTTTAGATTAGTTAAGCCTAATCTTAACCCCATCCATTAACTGTATTATACGGTTAAGTGTCGTTAAGAAAATTTACTTAACCTTATCACGTTATCGTGTTGGATTGATGAAGTGTTGGTTAACTTAATCCCGTCCACTAGTCGTATAAAAATGGTTAAGTGTCATTAGGCAAATCAAGTTACTTAACCTACCCAACCTTGTCATGTTTTGTTAAGTATCATTAGCCTAACCAAATTACTTAACCCATTTGTCCATGTCATATTTGGTTAAGAGTCATTAATCAAATTAACTTAACCCTATCATGTGGCATTAATTACTTAATGCACCTTCACCTCTCACATTAGACATTGTTGTGGTTACTAGTTAAGCCGGTCGGTTCCGGGTAGCTTTACACCACAACTTGGTCTAACCTCGGGTTCAAGCACAACATGACCAACTTCTCACATTGGGTCCTATTGTTTGCAACTACTAGTTAGGCCGGTCGGTTCCGGGTAGTTTTACGTTGCAAACTCAACCCAACCTCGAGTTGGCCACACTTATATTATCTAAGTTCATCATGTTTCCAAAACATGTTACAAGTTTTCAAGCATTTGGGTAGACCTAACTTAATAGGTAAATTCCCAAAGGGTAGACCTAACTTAATAGGTAAATTCCCAAGCTCATGTTTTTATGCATACTTACATGCCAACTTCCATGTTATCTTTCAAGTCATATTTTCAAGTATAAACATATGTCATAATCAAGTTAAGATTTCACGACATGTTCATGTTTATCTAACTACCCAAAATCGTGTTTTCCCAACGCAAGCAAAGCGAGCCAACATAGTAAGGATACTATGTCACATATTGGTCTCAAAACATGCATGATGCTAAAAATGGTTTGGCTTCCACATGCATAACATCATAAAGGGATTGGCCATAAACATGCATAGTGTCATAAGGTAATTTGGCCACAAACATGCATATTATCAAAAAGGGTTTAGCCATAAACATGCACAACTTAAAAGAGGGGATTGGCCACGAGCATGCATAATCTCATAAAGGATTTGGCCACAAACTTGCATGCTACCATAAGGGGTTTGGGTTCATAAACATGCATAAGGCCCAAAATCTTGTCTTAGCCAATGTTTCACACGTAAAGTGGTTCCTAAAGGTTCATGCTAGCATTTCATGCATAAAGATCCAAACTTGCAAGTTAAACTAGGTTATGCATAGCATGAGAGGCATGATTAAGTCACTCACATGGCCTAAAATCATAATCATGAACACAAGAGGCAAGGTAAGGTTCATATAGGTTCGCATAATCATGTTTAGCCTCATTTTATCCCATGTCATTATCAAAACTACCGTTTCCATCTAAAAGTAGCTAGAACTTACATAGTTAGGCCTAGGGAAAGAAGCATGAATCATCTTGGCTAAGAAAGGTGCTTCCTTTGTTGAAGAATCGTCATGGAACTCGCATAGCAACGTTGATTTTGCCTCTCTTTGGTGTAGCAAGCTTGCATCTTTTGATTTGAACCCGATTTGAATGCATAGGCTCTAGGGATTTGAGATGGAGGCCATGAGAGTAGAAATTTGGCCATAGTTTAGTTACATGAGTGAATAATGAGGGTTTAGGGGTAGGTTTAGGGTCTTTTTATAGAGATTAGGATAGTTTAAGGCCCTTAGATTAACCCTAGGACCAACCTGAACCGTCAGATTTCAAACCAGGCCCAAAAACCTAGCCAAGATAGAAAATAGGTGCACCAGATCAGAATCAACCGACAGGGCAAGTCGACAGCCCTGTCGACATGCCTGTCGACATGCCTGTCGACTTGTCTGGGCGGGAATTTTCCCGCCTGGCCCCATTTCTGCATGTTTCGAAATTCAAATTTCCCGAAAACTTCTTTGGGCCTTAACCGGGTCATACGGACTCCGATTTTCGAAAACTCGGACTCTATTTCGCGTATTTTTCCGAGACGAACGCAATGGCATAGCCCGTTTTACTTGATTCAGAATTTAAAATTAAATTCTGCCTTGATTCTCGTTTTAACATGTTATTGAAATACGGGTTGTTACATTCTCCCCACCTTTTAGGATTTCGTCCCCGAAATCTCTAAGTTAGGAAGAACATATCCTACCATCCATCATCCATCTACTCAAAACATCATCCACAAGCAACCATTGTCCTTAGATGATTTCTAATGCTGTATGAATATATGCAAAACGTGTGTGTACATGTTCCTTAGCTAATGCTAATGATCAGGCCTGAATAATCTTTCTAATGCAAAAATATGTATAGTGCCATGAATCCAACATGTATGCAAATAGTCCTAGTCATATAGATACTATATGCGTGCACAATCATTCATTCATATGCAACAACCGCATGATAATACATCCGATTTCATCCATAAACAAGTATAAATACTCGTGCATATGCAATATGAAATGTGACCGAGTCGAGCTAGTATCTAATGTGTATTCACGCATCCACGAGCAACCACTTGCAACCATATCAATCATAACATGTTTCAAATACATGTTTACATCCATATGATTCTACCTAGGATTCCCTGAAACAGGGTCGAGAAGATAAACAAGACAAACTCCTTACGAGGTTTGTAACAGAAAATAGGACCGAGAGGATGTCCACAAAAGATAGCCTACAAGTAAGCTCTACAGAAAACAGGGATCAAGGATATACTCTCAAAAAGAGATATCATGCGCGTATCTAGTCTTTGACCATCAAAGTCGTATCTCCTTGAGCTTAATTCCATTGTGCCTTGACCGTCCTTTAACTTCGCGATTTCGTAGCTTCTTATTTCCTGTTTCCATACCATGAGCTGGAACCCATTTCTTTGTCGCCTCTCGTTCCACTTGCACTTATCCTTTTCCTAGAATACTTGACGCAAACATGACTGCGTACTCATGATCTCATGCAAGCTTTCCAAAATTCACTAGTGAATCTCGGACCTCGTACCACAAGGTATTCCACGTAGAAGAACTTTCTCTTGAAAGTAACCAGATGCCAACCAGGTTATCAAGCGCACTTACTAGGGTGATTTCTATAACCTATGCATAAGTGAAATAAACCATCTGTCTTATCGGCGAACACCACTCGATCGGGCTTCAAATTTCTAATAAAGGCATCAAGGGATTCTAAGTAACTAGTCATGGCAGAACCTCAAAAAGGTTACACGATACTTCGAGGGCATTACCAAAGCTAGTCGAAAGGTCCAACTACCCTCCTATCAAAACCGAGAGTGGCACCCCCTACTGGATCACCACTTCACCCCTAGAATCCATCCATAGCTTATAAACATAAGCATTATTTCCAAACTCAACTCTTGGCATAGACATTCTCAAATCCAAACAAGTCATGTATAAATGGACTGATTCTCCAATAGGACTTTGATACAAAAATGGGATTCTCTATTACGCTAGTACTTAAGGTGCAGAGACTCAACTATCGAAGCAGACTTAAATGATACGAACAACGAAGTCCTAACGGGATGATAGAGAAGAAAAGCTAAACCTTTAACAAGATCGTTACCCTCCTTCCGAGGTACCCTAGAAATGAGAGCATACTATTACCCTCCCGATGATCTTGTCCTTGTCCCATAATACTTAACTATCCACCCCGTTTTACCATGCCAAAGGTACTCTCTCGTCATGGGTTTCATTGTTCATCTTTCTCCCTCCTTTGAGGACTAAGCCATACCAACAAGTTGCTCATCCTTAAGCTCGTATCTTTTATCCTTCTTTCTCACGATCCTTTCTTATAACGCGGCCACTGGTCTCTCGAGAACCACCTCCATCGTAAGGAAAACACTTTCGTAGATAGAAAAGACTAGTCGCAGTTAAAACCACTGTGACTACAGATGGAGGAAAGAAAGGAAAAGAGATTCAATTAAGGAAACAAGGATAGTGCTAATGGCCTTTGGGGAATAGCCTTTTTCTTTTTAAAAGAAAATTTTCTTGCAAAATGCTTCTTTGTAAACGGTTTTTTTTCAAATAGTTTCCGGAAGGTCTTTAAAAACTTTTGCCCAGTCTGGTAACCTTCTGCTCTGATACCACGTGTAACACCCCGCCTCCGCTAGGGTCACTCGCAAAGGAATGCACTAGCTTTAGAGGGGCATTATTGGTAAACATGCACAGAAATATTACAAGACAGAACATATAAAAATAGCGGAAGAAAAAATCGAACTTTTATAAAAGTTAATAATTCAGGTCTAAAGCCTTTTACATCAGAGTACATCAAAACATGTCTTGCAATAGTAAAGAAGCATAAAGACTTTTTCTTAAATTATTCCCCAAGTAAAAACAGTAAAGTAGTCATAGCCAAGAAAAGTCCAAGCCATCCATGATGACCTTCAAGCAGAAGAAGTCCGAACTAAACAGCAGTATTCCCTCCCTGTAACCTGGGGGGGAAACGGAAGAAAAGAGGCGAAACAAAACGGGTCAGTCAAAAAGACTGAGTAAGTCCTATCTACTTCCAGTATAAAAACAGGTAAAGGTAATATGACATGCATAAACTGAAAGTAAACATAAGGATAACTACAAGATAGATAAACCAGAGTAGCCGGTTAAACTACTGCGGCAAGGTAAACTAAGGTATCATGAAAAACTACGGTGTTATGATAAGTCAAGGTATCACATCGTCAGATTTCTATCGAGTACATTATCCCAAGGTATCTACCCCGTCTAACATCCCACGGTATCTATTATGTATATTCTTCCTAGTTCTAACATGTATATTTGCTCTGCACCTCTCGTACTAGTATCCCTACCCGCGTCATGTGTTAACCATGAATGTCCCTTGCCCAAAGTCGTGTAATGGTCCATGTCAACCTAATATACCGCATATATAGGTTACTCAAATCATATGTTTCTTTCCATGTATATAAGTTCAGTCCTTTGCCGTACCTCGTACGGGCTTCCTCATGTCGTATTATCCTTGAAATCGTTTGGACTGTCACCCTTGTTCTAGCTAGGCTCTTCCATATGAATCATCGTTTGAACTACTAGGACTTACGCCACCTAGCACCACTAGGGATTACGCTTACCTATTGCACGCTTTCGTATTTCGGTTTGGGTTAAACCACCTAGGCCACTAGGGATTACGCTAACCCTCAACCGCGCCCTTTTTCCCACGCATTCATCGTGAATCGTTTTTCTATAACTGTATGCACATGTATCACATCGTGCCATCCGAGTCCTGTCACAGGGCAAAACAAGAAATACAGGACTCGGTCGGGAGCTTTAGATTTATCTGCCGATGTAGATACTAAGGTCTGCTTTTCTACACGTGGCTATGGTCCCACGAGACCCCTCCCTCAACTAGTGAAAGGCAACACAAGAGAAAATCTTGCATGAGAACTACACTCCGGCCAGCCCACATCCTACGGCCTACCTCACCCATAATTAGATAGCAATTATGGTCTGTTGGGTGTTCTCTGCCTTTCCGTACGTACACGCTTGACCAAAGATGGAAGGTAATCTGACGAGAAAAATGCTATCTAGGGTACGACCGTGTCTCGTCGACTATGCCCTATCCATCCCCGTCTTTAGGTCGCTCGTATAGCAACCAAGGCATACTCTTGGTTCTTCTAACGCAGACCTTAACCTCTTGTGAGCCCAGGATGATCATCTGCGACCTCACAGAGGGATACCAAGAATATCCTCACGTTCCCCGAAGCCGCTGCTTCGTTACCCAGTTCGCTGGAGCCTTTATCTAAATCAGATAGCCTGCTCCTACACGTATACTTAAACGATGACCTACCGTATCGGGTTACTCATCTATCTAAGAAGTGGTTCAAATTTCCTTGACTAAGAATTATTACTTAGTTTCCCTTAAGTAAGGTTTACCACTTAGCCTTATTTCCATTATCCTTGTTAACTATGGTTATTTACCTAATCCTCCGAATTAGGGTTTATCTAATGGGTTAAGTGTCACTTAAGTTCACAACTTAACCCGTCTACAAAACATGTCGAAACTGGCTAAGTATCCAAGTCTAAGACTTAACCCTACAGACCATGTATCAAGTTGGTTAAATATATCAAGCAATCCATGACTTAACCTCGTCTAATTATCATTTTAGATTGGTTAAGTATATATTAAATTGACCCTATCAAATTACCGAGTCAAACCGGTCAAGCGTATTCGAAACGATTCGTGACTTAGCCTTATCATGTTTTCACGTTAGATTGGTTAAGTATAGGTTAACTTAACCTCATCAAATTAACGAGTTAGATTGGTTAAGTATAGGTCACTTAACCTCATCAAATCATCGTGTTAAATTAGTTAAGTGTTTAACTTAACCCCATCCGATTACCATGTTTAGATTAGTTAAGCCTAATCTGAACCCCATCCATTAACTGTATTATACGGTTAAGTGTCGTTAAGAAAATTTACTTAACCTTATCACGTTATCGTGTTGGATTGATGAAGTGTTGGTTAACTTAATCCCGTCCACTAGTCGTATAAAAATGGTTAAGTGTCATTAGGCAAATCAAGTTACTTAACCTACCCAACCTTGTCATGTTTTGTTAAGTATCATTAGCCTAACCAAATTACTTAACCCATTTGTCCATGTCATATTTGGTTAAGAGTCATTAATCAAATTAACTTAACCCTATCATGTGGCATTAATTACTTAATGCACCTTCACCTCTCACATTAGACTTTGTTGTGGTTACTAGTTAAGCCGGTCGGTTCCGGGTAGCTTTACACCACAACTTGGTCTAACCTCGGGTTCAAGCACAACATGACCAACTTCTCACATTGGGTCCTATTGTTTGCAACTACTAGTTAGGCCGGTCGGTTCCGGGTAGTTTTACGTTGCAAACTCAACCCAACCTCGAGTTGGCCACACTTATATTATCTAAGTTCATCATGTTTCCAAAACATGTTACAAGTTTTCAAGCATTTGGGTAGACCTAACTTAATAGGTAAATTCCCAAAGGGTAGACCTAACTTAATAGGTAAATTCCCAAGCTCATGTTTTTATGCATACTTACATGCCAACTTCCATGTTATCTTTCAAGTCATATTTTCAAGTATAAACATATGTCATAATCAAGTTAAGATTTCACGACATGTTCATGTTTATCTAACTACCCAAAATCGTGTTTTCCCAACGCAAGCAAAGCGAGCCAACATAGTAAGGATACTATGTCACATATTGGTCTCAAAACATGCATGATGCTAAAAAGGGCTTGGCTTCCACATGCATAACATCATAAAGGGATTGGCCATAAACATGCATAGTGTCATAAGGTAATTTGGCCACAAACATGCATATTATCAAAAAGGGTTTAGCCATAAACATGCACAACTTAAAAGAGGGGATTGGCCACGAGCATGCATAATCTCATAAAGGATTTGGCCACAAACTTGCATGCTACCATAAGGGGTTTGGGTTTATAAACATGCATAAGGCCCAAAATCTTGTCTTAGCCAATGTTTCACACGTAAAGTGGTTCCTAAAGGTTCATGCTAGCATTTCATGCATAAAGATCCAAACTTGCAAGTTAAACTAGGTTATGCATAGCATGAGAGGCATGATTAAGTCACTCACATGGCCTAAAATCATAATCATGAACACAAGAGGCAAGGTAAGGTTCATATAGGTTCGCATAATCATGTTTAGCCTCATTTTATCCCATGTCATTATCAAAACTACCGTTTCCATCTAAAAGTAGCTAGAACTTACATAGTTAGGCCTAGGGAAAGAAGCATGAATCATCTTGGCTAAGAAAGGTGCTTCCTTTGTTGAAGAATCGTCATGGAACTCGCATAGCAACGTTGATTTTGCCTCTCTTTGGTGTAGCAAGCTTGCATCTTTTGATTTGAACCCGATTTGAATGCATAGGCTCTAGGGATTTGAGATGGAGGCCATGAGAGTAGAAATTTGGCCATAGTTTAGTTACATGAGTGAATAATGAGGGTTTAGGGGTAGGTTTAGGGTCTTTTTATAGAGATTAGGATAGTTTAAGGCCCTTAGATTAACCCTAGGACCAACCTGAACCGTCAGATTTCAAACCAGGCCCAAAAACCTAGCCAAGATAGAAAATAGGTGCACCAGATCAGAATCAGCCGACAGGGCAAGTCGACAGCCCTGTCGACATGCATGTCGACATGCCTGTCGACTTGTCTGGGCGGGAATTTTCCCGCCTGGCCCCATTTCTGCATGTTTCGAAATTCAAATTTCCCGAAAACTTCTTTGGGCCTTAACCGGGTCATACGGACTCCGATTTTCGAAAACTCGGACTCTATTTCGCGTATTTTTCCGAGACGAACGCAGTGGCATAGCCCGTTTTACTTGATTCAGAATTTAAAATTAAATTCTGCCTTGATTCTCGTTTTAACATGTTATTGAAATACGGGTTGTTACAACTCTCAGCTTCCACTCTAAGCTGATGGAAACCTGTCGCGAGATCTAACTGGGAAAATACTCTCGCGCCACTCAACTGATCAAACAAATCATCTATCCGCGGCAGAGGATACTGGCTCTTCCTCGTCACTTATTCAACTCGTGGTAGTCTACGCAAAAACAAAGGGAGCCATCTGCCTTGGTAGCAAACACAACTGGTGCTCCCCATTCAGAAACACTCCTTCTGATAAATCCCTTCTTCAAAAGATCGTTGAATTTCATCCCGAGCTCTCGGTGCTCCCTTGGTGCCATACGATGAAGTGGCATCACTATAGGTCTGGCATCTTTCACTAAATCAATAGGAACTCAATCTCTCGGTGTGGTGGAAGCCCGGTCACTTCCTAGAAAACATCCGGATACTGGCCAACCACGGGCAAACCTGACAACTCACTATGCGGGATGTCGAGGGAATTTAGAAAACTAGCCATTACCCCGTCACTAGGTAGACCACCAAACACTACCCTCCGCCCATCATCCGCTCTAGCTGTCACCACAAAGCCCTCACAGTCTACCACCACCCCGTATCTTTGGAGCCAATCGACTCCCAAAATAATGCCAAACCCAGTAAAGCCCAAAACAAAGCAATCGCAAACAGACATGCATCCATAACTCGATAAGACCACATTGCGACAAATCATGTTAAGGTTAGTCGAACCACCAATCGGGTTCGTCACTACTAAAGGTCTATCGACAATCTCGGGCTCCAATCCCAACCTATCTACCAGGTCACTAGATATGAAAGAACTGGAAGCTTCGGTATCAAACAAAACTCTAACAGGAACATCATAAACAGAAATCATACCTTGAATAACGACATTCTTTCCCTTCTCCACCGCAGTTGGGGCATTCGACGAAGAAGGAATAGCATTAAGGGCATATGCTTTCACCATCTGTTTTTCTTTAGGGGGTTGCGGACACTTGTCCTTATGATGTCCCACCTGGCCACAGTTGAAGCACTTCCTATCCGCTGGCTTGGCCCGACAATTACTAGCATAATGGCCCTTCTTACCACAGCTGAAGCACTCAACATCTTATTCTTTTTTTGGCCATCCTTATTCTGGTTCTTCTTCCTCTTATTTTGAGGACCACTCTTGCCTCCACCACTTGCTTGTGGTTTTGGTTCCTCTACAGATGCAACCTCAGTCTTCGACTTAGGGTAAAGACTCTCGGACCTCAATGCTTTCCCCACAACCGATTCAAACGTCTCATCGATGTGGTTGATAAGCCTTTCCCCCAAGTACTGATCCAAGCTAGTTAAGAACTTCTCATTCTTCTTCTCGGGAGTGTCAATGAGGGATAGTCCATACTTCGATAATGTATCGAATTCTGCAATATACTCCGAGGCAGCTCTGCCATTCTGCTTGAGCTCCAAGAATTTTTTAAACAGCACTGACTTCTGAGCAGCTGGAATGAACTAATCGCTAAAGCGAATCTTAAACTGCTCCCAAATAATCTGATCCTCGGGAGTAGCTGCCTTTATAGCATTCCACCAATTCATTGCCCGTCCTTGTAGCTGACAAGATGCTAACCTTCTTTTCATCGCATCCTTGATACCCAAATCTTCGAAGATACATTCGTAGCTATAAAACCAATCCTGAACATCTGTAGCCGACTCCGTTCCGTGGAACGGCTTCCCACCAAGACTAGTGTAATCCTTATTCAACTTGGCGAAATCGACCCTAGGCGCCTGCACTATTGGACCACCACCATTACCATTATTGGGAGCTGCCCTCTGCACATCCCTAAGCATCTCTCTCATGAGGTCAGTAAACATCGTCCTTATGTCAGCAACATTCCCATTATTGGCTCCTCTACCGGCACCTCTTGCGTATCGGCTCGTCGTTCAATCTGTAAAGAGAAAACGATTAACCATCTCCATAGTGGTGCTAGTGCAGTGCGATTTCATCCTTAGGTATACTAATAGTGTATATATATATAGCTTTTGAAAACCAAAATAATCACAAATACTCGCTCACATATACGTATACTATCTCTCCCTGATGACTTCCCTAGGTTAACTACGCAACCTAGAGCTCGGATACCAAGTGTGACGGCCCGCCTCGCACCAGCCGGCATTTCCTCTAAAAGTGCGTTGTACACATCCCCAACTAGCACAGAACGGTCGCCAAAGAAAGGAAAGAAGAGAATGAACTAATCAAAAACATGTAGAATGTCTCACAGCGCAGGGAACAAAATATAATAATAATATACTTGACATAAAACAGGTGAGACACTGCATAAGCTGATAACTAAAACCAACATCAACATCATCATCAGAGTAGCGGAAATACAAATACAGCTTATTACAACTTTCCAAATTACTGTATCTAAACAAAAGAAAGAAAGAGTGCACTACTAATGCCCAATGTAGTGACCAGCAACGACACAGGGAGAATATCTATATATGTATCATACGTGGAAGCTTTCTGCTCGTCTCCTGTACAGCTACTCGTGCATCACCAGCTAACTTGTCTCTAGTCTGCTCGTGAGAGCACCCAGAGTAAGAAGAAGAGACATAAAACTCTGGGTTAGACAAAAAGTCTGGTATGAGCGATAAGCAGCTAAACAGAACAATAACAGGTATACTAAACCTGGACCTGCAACCAAAGAGTTAGCACTACATACCGTACAATACTCTAAGGTGCCACTGAACAAATGGTGTAAAGATAATGGGAGGTGGGGGTGTACATGTCATAATGATGGCAAAAAAATTAACCATAGCAACCATCCTCACATCTCTCACTCAGTACGTAAAGCATACGATGTCCACCACTATTAATCACTAGACCCATCGAAGTAGTGACGGAGTTCGACTTGTACAACTACTGCTACTACCAAGCTTGCCCCATGGAGTCATGACCAAAACTTTACAAATGATCCCACTTCATTGGTCTATAGCTCTTTAGTCGTACCTAGACCACTATGGCCCTGAATCCGTTCACGTACTCCCTACACATAGTGATCCAAAGTTACAGACATCGATAACCCCTTTGCACACGTCCCGTAGCAAAGCCCAACTCATGAAGTTGACTCGTTGGTTCCCAACTGGATCCTGAGCTCAACTTCCTATTTGGACTTACTTTGCATCTCGGGCTTTGGTCGAATTGGAGTTGGTCTTCAGAAAAGTCGTCGCGTAATCGCAGCTCTAATCCGGTTCGGGTCGGTTGTGCATGTGCTCCAGTCCTCCAGCTCTGGTTCGGTTCGGTGGTTGCTCCCTCCTAGATGTCCCGATCCGATCCGGTGCTTCGCTCCGACTCCAACTAAAATCTTGGTCCTCCGATCCGATCCTTCTTCCTGGCTCTAGTCTGATCCAATCTCCACGCCCTTGCTTCCGGTCCGATCCCCTGTTGGTCTCTCCGTTTCGATCCCCTGTTGGTCTCTTCGTTCCGATCCCCTGCCCAACTCCAACTCTAAACAAATGGCCCTCCTTCTCGCCAAGCCTTCTTTAGTGCAAAATTCCGATCCGGTTTGGCTTCTTTGCCCAATCCACCATCCGATCCAAGCCCCTTATTCCGATCCGATCCGAAACCCTGCACATCTTCCAGCAACTTTTCCAACGACTGTTTTACGCCATACGACGGCGTTTTCGACCATTCTAACAGTTCTAATCAATCAAAAAGCACACCATATAGTCATAGAAACAAATAGAAGTGACCATAAACACCAAAACAACAATATGACAAGGTTAAACGGATCAAACATAGCCAAAATCCCATATTTTCCCCTAAGCATGTTTAAGAAAAACTAATGATATGATTAGCTAAACTTAACCAAATCAAACCAAATTTCTAACAGAGGTCTAAAACATTATTTCCAAATTTATAAATATTTTTCCAGATTTTTAACATGTCTAATTTCATTAATCTTCACTAATTACCATTAATCAACCGTAATTAGTGCAAAACTATGCAAATCACTCACCTTGGCCACAAATAAAACCTTTAGAACTGAAACTCTACTGTTTGGGCGCAAATACCAATGCAACACAGCAGCTTTACCTCGATTCTTGCGCTAATCCGCCTTGATTTGATGTTGCTAAGCCTAATCCTTGGTTAGAAAGTGATTTGGAGGTGTTTTAGAGGTTGGAGGCCATTTTTAGGGTTTCTAAGAGGTAAGTGGCGGTTAGAAAACTGAAATAGAATGAAAACCTAACTCATTTCAGCCTCCCCATAACCCTAATCCCGAAATGGGTTATGGGCCCATTCACTTATCACCCTATTTGGCCCGGTTAAGCAGTTTTTTCACCTCCCAAACCTTATTTCAGCCATATCTCCCAAACGGTAAGTCCGTTTTTCACATGTGACCACTCTAAGGAAAGGTAAACCATTATCCGAAGCCAATGGAAGTGGTTTCAAGTCAAAACTCCTTTCAAAAGTTATGGCCAAAACAAGACCAGCTAGGGGCAAAACGGTCATATAAAAATTGGCAAAAATCATGAACATGGGAAATGACCGTCTCCCAAAGTTACATGACCACACGACTTCGTATGTGAAAGAAATAAATATTCTACGATCCTTCGATGCGTAGAATGCGGGTCGTTACAATTGCCTTATTAGAGACAGTGTATTGATAAATCAACATTTAAAAAAAGGGATATGAGTCGCCACAACAGTGCTCAATTTAATTTCTTTCTTACTTACACTTTTTCTAGTCGATAATCCAAAACCAGTTATATATTAGATGAACAATCAACTTTGGAAAATTCATTTTTATATAACTCAAAAGACTTACCCTAGGAACTATTAACAATAATTAACTTTATTTAAGGCTGGTGCCGTTGTAAAGAAGTGCACTAATCCAAACACTAAACTTTAATGCACTTTGTTTACAACTCCGATATGCTCTCTCAAGTAGCAAAACTTCTCCTTTGGGAGTGCCTTAGTGAGTAGGTCTACAAGCTGCTCCTTTGATCGGTGTACACCAGTTAAACTTCTCCTTTCTCTATTGCTTCTTTAATAAAGGGATACTTGATGGCAATATGCTTTGTTCGAATATGAATGACTGGATTTTTCCTAATCGAGATGGTTATTTTTTATCGCAATAAAGTATGGTAGCTTTATCTCGCTTTTCTCCAGTATCTTCAAGAATTCTACGAAGCCAAACAACTTGATGTTTCTTTTGCTACAGCTACATATTCTGCTTCAGCAGAAGTTTATGCCTTAATAGTTTCCTTCTTTAAAGCCCAAGAACATATTCCAGAGCCAAGAGAAAACACATATGCGTATGTACTCTTCATATCATCTTGGTATCCAGCCCAATTGTTGTCGGTGTAACCAATAAGACTTAATTTTTCTGCAACAATATATAAAATGCCATAATCGACTGTGCCTTGCACATATTACAACATCCTTTTTGTAGCTCCATAATGAATTTGACTTGGATCTTCCATATATCTTGAAAGCATGCTTGCAGAAAAATATGATACCTAGTCTAGTAATTATGAGATATAAGAAACTCCAATCAAGCTTTTGTACTTTGTTGCATCTACCTTCTTTGCACCATCTGACTTCTTCAGCTAGTTATTAACTACTAATGAAGTGACTATAGATTTGCAGCTAAACATATTGAAATTTTTGAATAATTTTTTTGTATAATTTTCTTAAAAGATGAAAATTCCTTTTTTCCATTGAGAAACTTCAATTCCTAAAAATTAATGGAGTAAAAAATTCACTCATTTCTTTAGTATTCATCATATGCTTTTAAACTTTTGTTTAAAGACTTCATCATTGGTTGTAAAGATCAAGTCATCAACATATAGAGATACAATCAAAATCAAAGCTCCATTCTTCAATACATATAGTGTAGGACCACTTCAACTCTTTTGGAAATCACTTTTGGAAAAATATTTGTCAATCTTAGAATATCAAGTTCATGGTGTTTGCTTTAACCCGTAGAGAGCCTTTTTCAGTTTGTATACTTTTTTTTCTCCCCCTTCAACTAGAAAGCCTTGTGATTGTTCTACATAAACATCTTCCTCTAACACTCCATTCAAAAATGCATATTTAACATCAAGCTGATAACTGACCAACCTTTTTGGAGAGCCATTGCAATCAACGTTCGAATAGTTTCTAGTTTTGCAATAGGAGTGAAAGTTTTGAAAAATAAATAAATATTGGGCTTTTGAGTGAAACCTCGAGAAACTAGCCTTACTTTGTATTTTTGAATGCTTCCATCTTGATTGAAATTTGTCTTAAAAATCCATTTTACAACAATTAAATCGAACTACAAGCTCCCAAGTCAGTTTTTTTTCCAATCATTCTCATTTCCTCCTTCATTGCATTCATTCGTACTTTTTGCACTTGAGATTTTTCAAAGTTTTCAGGTTCTATACCAGTAAAATTTCAAGTCTCATACAACTCTTCCACACTTCGAGTTCTCATTGGAAGACTTTCTGATGAGGAACAATCTAGAGAATCAGGTTCAACATTTGAACTTCCTACCGTAACTATTGGCGATTGTAGAATGACATCTTCGTCTTACTACAGTTCTTGTGGAATTTCAACTTGCTTTTGCATATACAAATATGGCGCTTCCCTCACATCATTCACCCCAATCTCAGCTAGCATTTTCATTAAATATAACATCTTTGCACTCAGTCAATTCCTTAGTTTCAACATTATAAGTCAATAGCCTTTGATTTTGGAACTATATCCATAAAAGATGCATTTTTGGCCTTTCTCATCAAACTTAGTTCTTTTTTAGTAATAATGTGAGTATAACAAATGCAACCAAAGATTTTGAGACGACCTACTGAAGGTTTGAATCGACTCCAGGCTTCAAATGGAGTCTTATTACTTATGGCTTTAGTTTGACATCTAATGAGAATATACATAGCTATAAACATAACTTCAGCCCAAAATCTTTTGGGTAATTCCTTCTCTGGAAGTTTCTATCTCCACTATCCTACAATTTTTCCTCTCAGCGACCCCATTTTATTGAGGACTGTAACTTGTAGTCTTTTACTTTCAAATTTAGCAATAACACTCGAATTCATGGGAAGTATATTCTTTATTATATAAAGAGCAAAAGGAGTCAATTCCGATGGCTAACAAAAACGGTCTAGCAACAAACCAGGACACATAAAAATCGACAACTTATAAGACATAAAATACAAGCCCAAGAACACAAACATAAATTAGATAGGACCCAGTTACACCAAACACAACAACCATCAAACAAAACCAGCTGCACTTGCAGAAAGGAAGATCCAGGGTGAAATGGAAAACTGTCCATCCCAAAGAAAACAAAAACTCCAGAAACTCCAATTTTTGTCTCTAAAGGCACAAGCTTCAAGCAAAAGGCAAGGGAACCAAAGCCGGATCAGACTAGGAAGATAACCACCAGATTCTAACCTAGCTCTAGCTCCTCAAAATAAACAGTAAAAATCGTAGAACCAGAAAGCACCAAAAAGCCGAAATCCAAGATCAAGAAAAACTCAGATCTACACACAAAAACCAAGGAAAAGATCAAAAGGGGGGGTAGGGAAGAAAACCCGAAAAGGCAACACCACTCTCACCAAAAGGAAATAAAAGTAAATCGACCCACTACTACATAGGGAAAAGGACCCAAGAGAACATCAAAGATACGTGCCAAAATCTATGGCGAGAGTGAACGATAACCGAAAATGGCCTAACACGGAAGGCAAGGAATACATCATTCTTAAGCCGACGAATGATGGTAATCGTGTTCATGGAAACTCTTCGAACACGGCCTTATTCCTAACACATTAGAGATGCCAATAAATCAGGCAAGGAAGCTGGCAGAACAAGACCAAAGTGACTTTCCTGTAATTCTCTCCCACCAAAGACGAAGTAAATCATGAAGAGAAATGGCATTACCTAGGATTCCAACAAGACTCCTAAAGTAATCTCTGACAGACCAGGCACAAAGAACAACGAAGAACATGTGGTCATAAGATTTCGTATCTCCAGGAAGATAACACCTGTAATAAGACATAACAGGAATACCAATCCTCCTAAGGTTTGCATTAAGTGGTAACCCATTACGGATGGTTTCCCGCATAAAAATAGAAACACAAAGTGGGGTACAAAAATCCCAAATGAAGGCAAAATGCAGGAGGATAGGACTAGGGGGGCCTGGAGGAAAGCCAAGAAGTTCGAAGGGAGAATGGAGAGCCATCCCAGCCTACTCCACCTCCATGAGAGTCGTAGAATGCTTTAGCTGTTTGCATCTGTTTCCACGTCTCACTAGCATAAGATAGGGTCCTAGGAAAATTTGTATGCAAAGGACGACAATACTTAGCATGAAGAAACAGTGCCTACAGGAGTCGTTCGCTCGGAACTGGACCCAAAGATTTCAAACATACGTCGTGCAAACATCTCTAGGATTCTGAAGCCTATGACTACCCTCGCACTTAGGGCGACAAATGACATCCCAAAAACCTAGTGGTGATGATTAGCATTGTCCTTCTTCCCCCAGAAGAAGGAAAATTCCATAGAGCGGTAGGAGCGGAAAAAAGAAGAGGTAGGGCCATGACTGCGAAGACATGGGACCCGATGGAATCGAACACTGACTTAATAAGAACCAGTCGACCTGCCTAGGAATGGAGAGTAGCGTTCCAACGAATAATCTTACCCCTCGCCTTATCCGTAAGGGGGTCAAAAATCACATTGAGCTTGTGACCTCGGTAAATAACAATGACATGGTACGACAAAGGAAGGGAAGCAAGCTTAAAACTAGAGAAGGTCCTTATTCAAGAAACCCTATCCTAATCAATAGTATTGGATGGGACAAACAACTTTTCGATGAGTTGACGAGTAGACAAAACACTTTTCGTACTGATGAATGAAGGAAAGTGGCTGATAATGGAGAATCGGTTACCGTTAGTAAGTATAATAATGTCATGCAAAGGACAAGGATGAGACCATCGGGCAAACCAAAAGGATGACAAAACAATGGATTTGACCTGCAATCGTCAGAAGTTCACCATACGAACAAAGGCCACAACGGAAATAACAAACAGAGTCACCAAAAGGGGGTCCCTATGGCAAAGTCCCTTTCATAACTTTAAAAGGCGAGTGGTTGAACCGTTGATAAGAACAGAAAACCAACAGTTCGAGATGATCTAGTCGATTAGAGGCTCAGGAAAACCGAAATCCCAGAGGACTCTAATGATGAAGAACCAAGATATACAATCATACGCCTTATCCATGTCAAGCTTGACAACTACATTTGAGCCCTGAACCTTGCGATCGGTGTGAGAAACAATTTCTTTCGCCAAGAGGACGTTATCCGTAGTGAGACGACCTCGAATGAAGCATGCTTGAGAAGAGGAGATAACATGATCAAGAAAAGGTGCTAATCTTATAGCAAGTACCTTTTAGAATACCTTATTCGAAAGTTACACAAGCTAATATGATGAAAATCCGAGCATGAGCAGGGTTCTTGCATTTCGGGATAAGGACCAAGTTGGTAGTAGTCCATCGAACGGGTAGTGCACCACCAGAGAAGAAACGTTGGAATGTTAAAAAAAGTCCATTTGAATAATCGACCAAACACTACAAAAAAAATCACTGTCGAAACTATCAGGGCCACTCGCACTGTCCTTGCTCAACGAGAACACACATGGATGAATTTCCTCACAAGAGGATGGAAAGAAGAGAGGTTCACTCTCAATAGGGAGAACTAACTTAGGGATAAAAGGCAAAAGCAACCAATCAGTGCATGAAGCTAAGGGGAAACCAAGGAAAGATTGAAAGTGTGAAAGGAAAGTCTCCTTTACGTCAATATGAATAGAAGCCAAGGAAGGATCAGGGCGAAGAATCTACCTAATAGCTATAAGGCTATTCTTCTTTCTAATATAAGAATAAAATAATTTGGAGTTTGAACCGCTTTCGACAATCCACTTGATCCTAGATTTTTGTTGAAGGAAACCATTCTCGTTGTGAAGCTCAGACAAAAAGGCAAGTTGGGCAAGCACCCACGCCTCCTTGTTAATAAAGGAAGGATCCTCATCGAAAGTAGATTCTAATAAAATAAGAACCACTCCAGCTGCCCTAACACGATTGAAGCTATGCTTGAAAAGCTAAACATTACAAGCCTTGAGGCAAGCTTTGAGGCTTTAAGTTTGGATGAAAAAACAACACATGGGGATTCAGATGAAGGATAAGCCCAAGAATGTAACACCCTAAAATATAACACATGATAAATATTCAAAACTAACCGAAACCGGTATTACCGTTGCATTCGTCTCGAAATTTTAGTTCAGATAGACCCCCAAGTTTATATGAAATGGACTACGTATGAAGAAGTTATGGGCTCTAGAAGTTAGTATACATATATGAAGCTTATGTATAAACTAATTGAACCAGAATAAGTCAAAACATTTCAAACGAATGAGCGGAAAAAGAAGCGATAGAGAGACCCGTTATGGGTCGAACCCCACTAGCCTCGTCGACCCAACAAGGGTCAGGTTGACCCAATAAAGGTGGACCCAGTGGAAGGTGAATCGACTCGTAATAGTTCTAGCCGAATTCAGAGCTCTGCACCAATACAATTTTGTGCCTCTATTCATGCTAACTCAGCATGACATGTACGACTCAAATTTAAAACCTCGATCTAAAGGTTGGTGTTGATTCTATAACTCTTTAAATATACAGCCTCCTCAATAGACAATCCACACAAATTCTTCACCTCTTACCCTACCTCTAAATTATTTTGAAAATATATGCATAATGCGGGAATGCTGCTAGAAACTAGACTAAGCAGAAGCAACATCAATCGAGACCTACATACAACCTAGATCTGATTTGACTAGAATTGCTATGGCCTTCTGCTATATAGATATTTATCTTTACCAAGACTCATGTGAGTTACAGTTATTTACAGATTTGATTTCTTAGTCCTTGAACATGAGAGTTAAATGAAACTGGATATGATTACAGTAAAATAAATATACATGATTCACTGTTATCACCTATGCCCTTATATGTCTGTATTATTGTTAGATAAACAAACTATACATATGCCTATGATGTTGCAAGTTATATACATGCCTTTGATGTTAATAAAACAAGTCATACATGCCTGTGATGTTTAAACAAGTTATATCCATGCCTGTGATGTTTAAACAAACTATATACATGCCTGAAATGTTAATTAGACAAGTTATACACATGCTTGTGATGTTGGATAAATAACAAGTAAAAAGTATCTACCTTCCTCCCATTTTTCTATGTTTATTTCTAGTCTTATATGCCTATGTGATTCTATTCTTCTCCTTCTGTTTCCTTTTTATTTTACGCCAAGCCTAGGCTATAGAAGCCTAAGCTATACCCAAATAGTGTATACGTATAATTGAGGTGATAATGAATATAAAGGGAAATTAGGCATATTGATTAGGAATGATTGAATATACACATGTTAGGGTTATAGTAATGTGTATATGCTACAGCTTGGTAAAGATATGCAGAAACTTGTGAATTATATAAATTAGGGGAAAAGGATAAGTATACATGTGTAAACTTGTTGTAGACACTTGCTTTAAATGGACCTTACGCATGAACCTATAACTTGGGAATGTAGTTAATAGCATGCATAAGGAATAGACATGTTAACTTTGACTTAAAAGGACATTAATTAAATGACATGTTAAGAATAGGGTTGTATAAACATAGTAACATTATAACTATGCTTATTAATAAAACCTGAATTTGCTAATTGAATATAAGATTTAATAAGCAAAGAGGTCCCCCGTCTGCTGTTACATTGGGTTTTGGGGACTCTTAAATCCTAGACTTTTGGGGACGCAATCTTAGGTGGTTTTGGCTTGTGTCAATCTGTTGTTTGGAACCCATATCAATCAGTATCCTTGTTTGGTATCTTATTAGAAGGAGGCCTCGCACTAGGTAGGGACTAGGGCACACTTTACTGATAGTAAGAGGTTCACATGGGGGTCGTTACGGTCGTGTTTCGGCAGAGTCATGAGCATTCATGAGTCTGACTAGGGAAAATAAGACGCTATATGTAACAACCAAGATTTCTGGAACCAATTTTTTTTTCCGATTTAATGGATTTTAAGAATTTAAAATGATTTATTTTGTGAATTAACGATTTAAATTTTATTTAAATCGAAGTTAGAATGTTTAAATTTAGAATTTAATTAAAATAAACCCGAAATAACGCGGTAGTTTGAAATTTCAATTTTAAATTTTGAATGAATGTACATAATTCAATATAAATCAGATTTCAGTAAAACAAGAAACACTGGAATATTTTGAACTGTAATTTTCTAACAAATGCAAGAAACTAAGATTTCACTTTATAAATTGTAAGTTATGTCCAGTTTAAAATTTAGAATAGTCGCTATGGAATTTATTTAATATTTTTAAATTATATATAGCCCTTAAATATTGCTATTTTGCAAACGACCTCCGTTTTTGATGAAACCACTCTTATTGAATCTAAAATGTCAAATTATTGTTATTTTTAAAATTTCATAATTTTTGGAATTAATATGTGAGCATAGAAAATTTAAATGCGTTTTCAATTTCTGTTTGGAATTAATAAGCAAATAAACAGGCCATTTTCAAATGGTCTCCAAATTCGACGAAACTACTTTTGTTAGGACGGTATCGTCAAAGCATAACTACATTTCAAAATTCATAGTTTGGGAATCAGTATGTGGCCCCGGTAAATTAAAATGTACGTTCAAATTCAATATTGACCGTTATATTAATTTATACTTTAATTTTGATAAAAACTGATCAAAACAATCGAGCTGGCTTATGAAACATATTCCGTTGAGTCCGAAATAGGGGTATTTGGTTACGAACGATAGTCCTTGGGTTTGATTTGGAGTTCGAATGCAAAATCCCACTTTTACGAATTAAAATATTAATAAAAGTAATTAGTATAAAAGGGTCAAGACCCTAAAACCCTATCCTTTAATTTCTGCTCTGTCATCTTCAATAAAATGCCGAAATTGCTCCATACTTTCTCTTCAATCATCTCCAAATCCGCTAGGTATTTCCAAAAATTCATAAAGGGAAAATCAAAGAGCTCTTCTTCACCATTGAATCCATAAGGCAATGATAGGTTTTCATGAAATGTTGGGCTCGAATTTGGGGCGTATCTTTGCGCCGTTCGCACCGGTTTTCGTGGACAAGGGAGCCATCGCGCCGACAGTGGTGCCAAGCGCAAACAGGTGGCACTAAGGGTAATGTGGCGTCGGTCTCTGATCAGCGGGCGATGGTCGGAAATTGGAGCGGCGAGGTGAGAGATGGAGTGTGCGAGGGTTACAGGTTTCGATCCTTATCAGAAAGAAGAGGAAAGGGATTAACGAAATGGTTAAGTTAATTAATTAACTAATTAATTGAGTTAATAACATATCAAACTGTTCAACGTTTAAAATACCATATCTTTTTCATACGAGATCGGAATTCGACAATTTCAGTCGTCTCGCACTCATATCAACAAACATTATAACACAGAACTGACCAGAACATAAATGGAGAAAGTTGAATTTTTGAGCTAAATTAAACGCCTATTTAATTTAGTTTAAAAATAAAATCCTTCATTAAAGATTGGCGAAGTGAAAATCGAAGTGAGAACTTTCTCGCTCAAAATATTTGTACAGTTATTTATTTTATAACTGAATGTAGTGATTGCTAGTATTGATTTTTATCAGTTTTAATTATCACAAATGTTGTACGGTGCTTGTTAGCTCACATTCATTATTGTTTGAAAGCCCATGGATGATTTGATTGACTGTTTTATGTTTTGTTTGTGATGTTAAAATGTGTAACATACTGAAAATAATGTTAACATTAATGTGGTATTTGAAATTAAATTATAAATATCCATTTATAATTTAAACAGTGAAAATTGGTTAATTAGAAAAATAATACAAATCACATTAGAATTGGTTAAATTTATTAACCACTGATTAATTTGAATTCATTGTTGTTGGTTGAAACCCCACACGGTTCTGGGGATGATAATTAATTCACATCTCCCTTGGAATTAATTGTATGTCAACCGATTGATCGACAGACTGTTATAAGCGTTATTTAATTATTTAATGCTTATACAATTGTAAATTGCACTCTGGATGTGAATTGAATGTTTAATAGTTGTTCAACACTATTTTTGAGTACATGCAATGTACGAAATCCGTATAAATAAAATTATATGATAATTGATTAAGTCTGATTTCATTTCAGAAATAACGAATATTTTAAAATAATATTCAGTAAAGAATCAAAAAATGATTTTGATGTCCGAAATTGGATGGATGCGAAAATATTGAAATATTCATAACTGAAATAAATATGAAGCCAAGTTAAGTAGATATACTCCATTTCAACTCGAACGGAATTTACTATCGATTTTATTCATTTTATAATGAATATCGAAAAGATGTGATTCCAAAATCTGATATTTTGAAAATATTATCATTTTAATATTATAATGATATTAAATATTCAATTTTGATTTAAAATTGAAAACGGAAGCCGAAATCGTTTTAAAATGAATTTATAAACGATTTATAAAATACATTTAAAAAAGGAAATCGATGAAATGTATTACATATATATATATATATATATATAAATGGTTTGAATAGAATGTATCGCGCAATGACCGTTCGCGAATTTCAACCATTAACTTCGAATTAACATAACGGGAGATCCGACCGTTGGATTCTCCTAAAATCGGAACTGTTGGTTTTATATTGAAAAGAGCTTTAGAATGATAACAAGAGATTTGAAATATAATGGTTAGATATTAAAATATGTCCAAATCAATATTTGAAATGGTCGATGTAAATGTAGTTCGATGGCCGTATATGGAAATCGACTGAAATGGCAATATTAAAATTAATGAAAATATGGATAAATTGTGTTAAATCAAATTAAATGATTTGAAAAGATTTTGGATTAAATATTCCAAATTTTGGAAAGATAAAAGATATTTATCTGAATGAACTAGTTAACAATTAGAGTAAAGAACTGAAAGAAATTGTATGGTTTTAATCTGAACAGAATTTTCCAACGTACGAATTAGGAGTGGATTTGAATGGAAATGATATTCAGAATATTTCGATATTGGATTCCGTGATTATATAGATATTGTTGAGGAATTTGGAAGATATAAATATCAATATTCCAAATACGATATCCGCTAGTTTTAGAATTTGATATTGAATATAAGTCGATATAATTTCTATCCAGAGCCTTGTATTTAATATCAAATTCGATTTTGGGTTTGTCGTGAATGATGACTTTATTAACACTGTTCATAAAGCTAGTTGAGGAAAGAATAAATCTTTTAACCAAGATTTAATAAGATTATCCAATTAGTTAATATAATTGGGATTTAATGGTAGTTGATTATGGGTTCATTGTGAATGATGTTTTAAATGACATTAGTTCTTAAACCCAATTAAAAGTGAAATTATGATTTGGAATTTATAATATTTTAAGATTAATATAATTTTCCAAAGTAATTATTTTCCAATTTAATAAACTAAAATGGAATTAAATGGAATTCGATTTGGTGATAATCGAAATGAGTTTCTGTGAAGGAAGACCGTTACTATATATGGAATTTAAAAGGCCTTGTCGTTATTCCACTTGTAGTACTAGTCTGATACGGGAATTTATATAGATTATAAACTGTTATGATTTCCATGAAGGTTCCATTTTTATGGAAGATGATTTTGGTTTATCGTGAACTGTGTTTTAAATAACATTTGTTCTTTAACCCAATTTAAGGTAGGATTAATTTCCCGAAAGTTGAATAATTATTAAGTAATGATTATAGATATTTAAATTAAGTAGAGTTTTAATAAATCTTTAAATAGATTTGGAATGAATATATGGTAATTAAATTTACCAAAACATAAGATGTGTTGGAACCAAATATGCTTGGTTATTGGTATTGATTGTGATTGATTGATTGTTTGGATTGTGCTCGACCAGTTTATGAGCAAAATATGCTTTTACATTTAGCATTGGGTTGGGTAGAAATATTTTTATACTAACACCTTGTGAAAAACTTCACGATTTGACTATGAAGTGTTTAGCGATGTTGTTTGGTTCATTTCAAATTTAATGAATGATTTTGAAATGTGATTTTCATAAGTGAAAAGAAGTGTTATTACCGATTTTGGACAGGGAATTTTTTATAAAAATGTTTTATAAAACATAAAGGATTTCGAGGGCTAAACCCGATGTTCCTGAAATGATTTAGAAAAGTATTATGGTTTTACATTGTTGTTCAACACATAACCGATTAGATGCTATTAATGATATCTCTTTTTGGTAGCGGAGAATTTATTCTCTTGCTTAACACCCCTCTTTGAGACGTACGAGCTCAAAGGTTATGTTATTAATAGTAACTGATCATATGTGTGAATTGTTGATGTAAAGTAATATAGTTCGAAAGTACTTGTGATTATTATGTTGTGAAATGATTTTCCCTATTTCAGGATATAAAATGGTTTAATATGTGGCTAAAGATTAGGGTATCCCAGGACGACTAAAAGTATGGGTATTATGGCGGTGTAAATCTTCCCCGAGGGCGTGGGATGGTGCATCGTCAGTATAGCCTACTCCATAGTGGGAGGTGCATATACATATACATATACACACACACACACAGATATATATATATATATATATATATATATATCGAGTTGCTAAGGTTCATGCCCTTTGCCTTGTTTGATGGGAGAAACCTCCCGATATTTGGTTGCATACTGTTTGTATGCATTGTGATGTTTTAGAATTCATATTTCCAAATATTTTGGTTTGAGATCTCGATGTGTAATCTATTTTTCTATGAAAGCTAGATATGTATTTCAAAATAATTTGAAATAAGAATCGGGAAATAAAGACCAAATGAATAATTTATGCAAAGTGAATTGGATTTTGAAAATCTAAATTTGGGGACTACGCCTAAATGGGTAGATTGAGGAATTGCATGTTGTATGATGCATTGTAGATCCGTGTGTCTATTATTGGTTATTGTTTATGCACTGGTATTCATGGGGGTAAACCCGTTCCGTGACATATGGCGTGGTCCTTTGATGTGCCTTAATTTTTATTAGTTAATTATAACTGTTTTTAGTTCTCATACTATTCCCATGACTGACCTGGAGTTGATTGTTTTCACCCTAACTCTGGGTGCCTATATTTTCCACATGGGATGTCAATAGTTTTGGTTTACGTAGATATTTTTTTCACAGGATCCTGGTTTATAGCTGAAGCTATATTTGGAATGCTTTCTATCCGTGTATTTTTTTCAGTTGTGGTAGTTGATGTATTTCCGTTGTGCATTGTATTTATACATTTTAATTTCCGCTGCTATGTATCTTATTCTCTGATAATTGTATTTTTCGGCTGTGTATTATTTATTCGTACTCTGATATTCTTGTACTTTGATGTAAATTGTTGTAAAAGCAACAAAATGTTCTCATGTTTATGTTCTGATGCGTTGTGTTCTCAAAACAATCCAGGCTCCTCTATCTCCTCCGGGGTCGGGGAAGTCTGGGTCCTGTCAGTTTGGTATCGAAGCTTTGATTTACAAAGCTCGAGAACAAGACACATTAGAACCAAATGAAAGAATTCATCAGAGATAGGATTAGTAATATTCTATAAGAGTAACTCATTAGAGATAGGGTTAGTAATGCCCTAGAATGAATTTGAAGAGTATTATTTATAAAAAAGTATTTAGTTTTGAAGTTTACATCTTATTATACGTAATTGAGTATTTTATTTTATATTGAATTTGGACTATCAGGTATATGAAGATTTTGAATATACGAGTAATTAACCTGTATACGAAGTCTCAAATATGCTGAGTAGATATAGAATCACACTCTAGTTGCCCTGGCATAATTCTGATGATGATGCATCATCATCAATGTTTATGTTCGAATTTCGAAAGTGGGATATCTATATATTTCCAATTGACTGGAGTGAGAACCAAAACCTAATTAGGGTTTAAGTTTGTGGTTTGGCATTGGAAATATATTTTTAGTATATATAGAAGTTATATGTTTGAAAAGCTAATTAACTAATTGATTGCTAGTTGCGATGGATAATTATTAGTTTAACTAATAAAAATATTGGAATGATGAAACCAATATGAAAATGAAAGGTAAATTAAGCCAAATCAAATATAATGTTGAACTAGATTCAAATTTATTTTGAATTGGATAGATACATGTACATGTATATTTATATATATGTGTGATCAGGTCATAACATAGAAGCTGAGAAGAGGAATAAAATTGTATGCCGGACAAATAGGTAAATGTTTACTATATTTATTGGGTTTGATGATTTTATGAGCCGACTGGCTAGCCGCTTGGAATTTTGATTTTATTTTTGATTGATGAGGGCCTTGTGAGGCAAGTTGTTGTTGTTGTATATAACGTGGTTGTATACACAATTATATGATTTTTTGTTTGATGATAACAACCAAATAAATATTATTATAAATGTGTTTGAAATCGTACTGTTAATATACATCACAGACAAGATTGTAATATTTAAATTTAAATAAAATACGACTGTACAGAAATTCAAATATTATAGTATTTTATTTAAAATATAAATATTATATTTCAAACTTTCATAATCAATACAGAATTCCAAGTCCACTATTTGAACAACTCTACAGAATTTGTACTTATATATATAAACTGAACACGATAAACAAATTTGTTTGAACACAAGTCTGAACACAATAAAATAATATTTTATTTCAAACAGAATTTGTTTATTACAAATACCAGTACAATATTTTTTCTATACACAGCTCCTCACTACAACTCTCACACTCTGTTATACAATTCTATATACATATACATCCTTTTTTGACTTATACAGAAACTTATACTTTCTTTCTCTGTCTTGTTGTCTTCGGTCTTCTATCTACACTGCTCAGTCCAGTCGTCATCTTCATACCTGTCACATGAAACAGAAACACACAAAGTACACTGCAATAGAAATAAAATAGAATTCATGTGAATATAAATTTTTATTTTTAAATTTTATTTGTCTTAGAATTTCGGTGTGTTTCTCATCATTTTTCTGAATCGATCTGATTTAATCCGACTATGTCTAGACAGCTTGTGATATTCACAGTAAAACACTGTAAATACCACAAGGCAGACAACATATATATCTCAATGCAGGGACAGGGACAACTCGTCTGATGGCTGCATGTACACACGTGTACATGTGTGCACTGCCACGCCAATCAGATTGCAACTGAGGAGTAGCTATGTGGACCATCTCGACTCAGTGCATCACAGACATATACAATCAACATATAAGTATTCATCATGGTCGAGTAAACAAATTTCAGCCCAAACAGCATATACAAGGCAACACCCTTTCAACAAAATTTGTCGAGTACAAAGTGAAGTCAAGCACAACATGAAAATGAAAAGCCAACAGCAAAGGTGGCCAGCAAGCAAGACCAAATGATCAACATGTACAAGGCAGAGTGGTCAAGTATTGACAAGGAACTACAAGTGTCATTTTACATGGTAGATCAACATAGCATCATGTACAAGTGTGTGCATGTCAATACTGATGGTGCAGTAGAATATAAACATGTACATGAACATTTCATCTCAAAATGAAACATCACTTCATGGCTCAGCAAAGATTCAGTGTGAACAAGAATACACAGTGAACATACATGGTGTATTGTGCAACATGTACAAGTCACACTAGTGCAGCAATGGTAAATCGACATGGCAAGTATCATGGTTGATCTAGAGTGTTCAAAACATAACTTAAGGGCAGTTTATTGATGACATTGGCAATCAAGTAAGTGCAGCATACATATATAGGTCAAGCATGTGTGTTAGCATAACAAAATACAATGAATTGGTATAAACAGTTCGACACACAACAGTTCAGTTTTGAGTCTCAAAACAGCTGTGTACAAAACAGTATGCATGTATGGAAACACAAGTGGATCATGTTCAGATACAGGATGGAGTAGTTAATCAAATGGGCATGAAATACATGGAAATGGTCCACATAGTATGGCAGCATGAAGAATTGAATCAAAATAGGGTGCATGGAAATACATGGCATGTGTTAAGATGCATCAACCTAAAGAAAACAACAATTTCAGAAATGCAAATCTGCATGTATGAATACTTGGCATGCTTCATTAAGGGTCCAGAAATGTTCTTTATTTTTAGCAAGGAGATTCGTCACATCTATTCAATATGGGACCAAAAGATTGTATTTCCAGAAAATGTACAAGAGAAAAATCAGTGCTTATGTTTCTGGTGAGAAATAAAACTGTTTCCAGAAATTCAGTTTGACATTTTCGGAAAGATTCTTTCTATTTTCTGAAATGCTGTTTTTTCTTTTTTGAAATTCGAATGGGTCAATTGTAGGAAATCAGCAAGATGTGTTTCCAGAAATACTCAAGATACCATTCATTATTTAATAAATTCCAGAAATCACAGAGAATATTTTGGCATGAAGATTTCATTTTGGACAAAAATTGCAACCTATAATATTTGGCTTTTGTTCGAGGGACGACAATAATTCTTCCAAAAGGGGAATTCACATGCAACAACAATCAAAGCAAATTCAATCAAGCCGAGTTTTTCAAAACCAAAAGAGGAAACTCACAAAAATCAGATCGAATTCTTTCTGAAATCAGAGAATAATTATAGGGTTTGTAACTCTATTTAATCACCCACTACATCATTGGCATATGCATCGAAAACCCACAAATCAATTCAAGCATTTCAAAGAAAAAATTGATAAAGAAATTTTAGAGGAGCTCACCAAATTCTTTTTATCGTTTTTGGTCATCAGTATCCCAACTCAAAGCGTCAGAGAGCCACACAGATTTGAGCATCAAAGAGGATTTTTTTTCAGATCAACATCGCAATCGATTTGGGATTCAAATCAGAAACCCTAGCCCTGAAATCCGTGAGAGCTGCCACCATTATTATTTTCCAAAGAAAGGATCGGGCAAGATAAATCGGGGTGCAACACATACAAAAGGGGGCCGACGCATTGTCAAAAGAAAAAGGGGATGACCCTTTAATATTTTAACTCCTTTACTTATTTATTTACTAGGGTTTCATTTTGTTTTAATTTTTTTCTTGTATTTTAAATTTTTTTTTGTAAATCAAACTGAAACAGTTCTAGTGTCTGTAAAATACTAGGGGGTTCAGTTAGGGTGTTGACTGACAGTTGACAGAGGCTGTAAAATCTTGGTTACTGGTTACAGGGTCGTAATCAGGGGAAATCTGATCGACGGGATATCGGTCAGTCTAGGGTTTTGAGCGTAGGGTTAGAATAGGAGAGAGAGTCGCGAGTGTACATGGTCTTGTATGCGGGATCTGTTCTATCACCTAGAAGAAACCTTAGGAATGCAGCAGTAGGCAGGGTTTTGCCGAAGCTGGGTATATTTGAGTGTGATTTATTTTCTGCATTTCTGTTTCTGCTATATTCTGTGATCAGTTTATTATTATATATCACGTTAGATTTTTAATTTAGTTAAAAACTATGATAAACCCTTTTTACCCCCCTCCCCCCCTTTAGGGTTAATCTTGATCCAACAGTTGTGGTTTTACGGATCAACCCGTACAAAGGAGGTTATAGCAAAAAATTTCGAAAATTTAAGGTGTTAGCTAAATTTGAGAAATTGGAAGGTTCTTAGAAACAGAAAAGCTAAAGAATGTAATCCAGAATGAAAGTTGAGTTGGTTGGTTAAATAACTTTCAGCTCCATTCCTTTTTTGAGGACGAAAAAGATTTTAAGTGGGGGAGATTGTAACAACCCAGATTTTTGGAATCTTTTTTTTTGATTTAATGGATATTAAGAATTTAAAATGATTTATTTTGGGAATTAACAATTTAAAATTTATTTAAATTGAAGTTGAACGTACAAATTTAGAGGTTAATTAGATCGAACCCGAAATGACGTTGTAGTTTGAAAATTCAATTTTAAACTTTGAATGAATGTACATAATTCAATATAAATCGGATTTTAGTAAAATAAGAAATGTTGGAATATTTTGAACTGTAATTTTCTAACGAATGCAAGAAACTGATAATTCACTTTATAAATGGTAAGTTATGTCTAGTTTAAAATTAAGAATAATCACTATGGAATTCATTATATATTTTTAAATTATATATAGCCCTTAAAAATAGCATTTTGGAAATGACCACCATTTTCGACGAAACCGCTTTCGTTGGATCTGGAGTATCAAATTATTGTTAGGTTTAAAATTTCATAATTTTTGGAATTAATATGTGAGCATAGTAAATTTAAACGCGTTTTCAATTTCAATTTGAAATTATAAGCTAATAAAAAGGCCATTTTTCAAACGGTCTCCAAATTCGACGGAACTACTTTTGTTAGGAATGTATCGTCAAAACATAGCTAGATTTCAAAATTCATAATTTTTGGAATCAGTATGTGGCCCTTGTAAATTAAAATGTTCGTTCAAATTCAATATTGACCGTTATATTAATTTATACTTTAATTTTGATAAAAACTAATCAAAACAATAGAATTGGCTTATGAAACATATTCCATTGAGTCCAGAATAGGGGTATTTGGTTAGGAACAATAGTCGTTGGGTTTGATTTAGAGTTCGAATGCAAAATCCCACTTTTACGAATTAAAATATTAATAAAAGTAATTAGTATAAAAGGGGCAAGACCCTAAAACCCTATCCTTTAATTTCTGCTCCGTCATCTTAAATAAAAGGCCGAAATTGCTTTATACTTTTTCTTCAATTATTTCCAAATCCGATAGCTATTTCCAAAAATTCATAAAGGGAAAATAGAAGAGCTCTTCTTCACCATTGTATCCATAAGGCAATGATTGGTTTTCATGAAATGCTGGGCTCGAATTTGGGGCGTAACTTCGCGCCGTTCGCACCGGTTTTCGTGGATGAGGGAGCCACCGCGCTGGCAGTGGTGCCAAGTGCAAGCAGGCGGCGCTGAGGGGAAGGTGGTGCCGGTCTCTGATCGGCGGCCGATGGTCGGAAATTAGAGTAGCGAGGTGAGAGATGGAGTGATCAAGGGCTACAGGTTTCGATCATTATCAGAAAGAAGAGGAAAGGGATTAACGATGGTTAAGTTAATTAATTAACTAATTAATTGAGTTAATAACATATTAAATTGTTCAACGTTTAAAATACCATATCTTTTTCATACTAGATCGGAATTCAACGATTTCAGTTGTGTTGCACTCGTATCAACAAACACTACAACATGAACTGGCCAGAATGGAAACGGAGCAAGTTGAATTTTTGAGCTAAATTAAACGTCTGTTTAATTTAGTTTAAAAATAAAATCCTCCATTAAATACTGGCGGAGTGGAAATCAAAATGAGAACTTTCTCACTCAAAATATTTGCACAGTTATTTATTTTATAACTAAATGCTGTGATTGCCAGTATTGCTTTTTTTCAGTTTTTATTTTCTCAAATGTTGTACGGTGCCTATTAGCTCACATTCATTGTTGTTTGAAAATCCATGGATGATTTGATTGACTGTTTTATGTTTTGTTTGTGATGTTGAAATGTGTAACATACTAAAAATAATGTTAACATTAATGTGCTAGTTGAAATTAAATTATAAGTATCCATTTATAATTTAGACATTGAAAATTGGTTAATTGGAAAAATAATTCGAATCAAATTAGAATTGGTTAAATTTATTAAACGCTGATTAATTTGAATGCATTGTTATTGGTTGAAACCCCACATGGGTCTAGTGATGATAATTAATTCACATCTCCGTTGGAATTAATTGTACGTTAACCGATTGATTGACAATCTGTTATAAGCGTTATTTAATTATTTAATGCTTATACAGTTGTAAATTGCACTCTGGATGTGAATTGAATGTTTAATAGTTGTTCATCACTATTTTTGAGTACATGCGATGTATGGAATCCATATAAATAAAATTGCATGGTAATTAATTGAGTCTGATTCCAATTCAGAAATAACGAATATTTTAAAATAATATTCAATGAAGAATCAAAATATGATTTTGAGGTCCGATTTTGGATGGGCGCGAAAATATTGAAATATTCATAACTGAAATGAATATGAAGCCGAGTTAAGTAGATATATGCTAACTCAAATGGAATTTTCTGTCAATTTTATTTAATGAATACCGAAAAGAAGTGATTTCAAAATCTAATATTTTGAAAATATTATCATTTTAATGTTATAATGATATGGAATATTCAATTTTGATTTAAAATGGAAAAAGGAAGCGGAAATCGTTTCAAAATGAACTTATAAACTATTTATAAAATATGTTTTAAAAAGGAAATCGAAGAAATATATATATACACATATATATGTATGTATGTAAATGGTTTGAATAGAACGTATCGCGCAACGACAGTTTGCGAGTTTCAACCATTAACTTCGAATTGACAAAACGGGAGATCTTACCGTCGGATTCTACTAAAATCGGAACCGTTGGGTTCGTATTGAAAAGAGCTTTCGAATGATAAAAATAAATTTGAAATCTAACTGTTAGATATTAAAATATGTACAAATCAATATTTGAAATGGTCGTTGTAAATGCAGTTCGATGGCCGTACATGGAAATCAACTGAATTGGCAATATTAAAATTAATGAAAATCTAGATAAATTGTGTTAAGTCATATTAAATGATTTGAAAAGATTTTGGATTAGATATTAAAATTTTTGGAAAGATAAACATTTATCTGAATGAACTAGTTAACAATTAGAGTAAAGAACTGAAAAAATATATATGGTTTTAATATAACCAGAATTTTCCAACGTATGAACTGGGAATGGATTTGAATGGAAATAATATTCGGAATATTTCGATATTGGATTCTGTGATTGTACGGATATTGTTGAGGAATATGGAAGATATAAATATCATTATTCCCAATACGTTATCCGTTAGTTTCAGAATTTGATATTGAATATAATTCGATCTAATTTCTATTTAGAGCCTTGTATTTAATATCAAATTGGATTTTAGGTTTGTCGTGAATGGTGTCTTTATTAACACTGTTCTTAAATCCAGTTGAGGAAAGAATAAATCTTTTAACCAAGATTTAATGAAATTTTCCAGTTAGTTAATATAATTGGGATTTAATGGTAGTTAGTTAAGGGTTCATTGTGAACGATGTTTTAAATGACATTAGTTCTTAAACCCAACTAACAGTGAAGTTATGATCTGAAATTTATAATCTTTTAGTTAAGATTAATATAATTTTCCAAAGTAAAGTTTTACCAATTTAATAAACTAAATTGGAATTGAATGGAATTAGATTTAGTGATAATCGAAATGAGCTTCTGTGAAGAAAGACCGTTACTACATACAGAATTTAAAAGGCCTTGTCGTTATTCCACTTATAGTATTAGTCTGATACGAAAATTTATATCGATTATAAATTGTTATGATTTCCATGATGGTTCCATTTTTATGGAAGATGATTTTGGTTTTATCGTGAATTGTGTTTTAAATAACATTTGTTCTTTAACCCAATTAAAGCCGAGATTAATTTCCGGAAAGTTGAATAATCATTAAGTAATGATTTTAGAGATTTAAACTAAGTAGAGTTTTAATAAATTTTTAATTAGTTTTGGAATGAATAGATCATAATTAAATTTACTAAAAGGTCCAAAACATGAGATGTGTTAGAACTAAATATGCTTCGTTGTTGATATTGATTGTGATTGATTGATTGTTTGGATTGCGCTCGACCAGTTTATGAGCAAAATATGCTTTTACATTTAGCATTCGGTTGGGTAGAAATACTTTTGTGCTAACACCTTTGAAACACTTCACGATTTGTCTATGAGGTGTTTAGCGATGTTGACTGTTCATTTCAAATTTAATGAATGATTTTGAAATGTGATTTTCATAAGTGAAAGGAAGTGTCATTCCTGATTTTAGACAGGGAATGTTTTATAAAAATGTTTTATAAAATAGAAAGGATTTCGAGGGCTAAACGCAATGTTTCTGAAATGATTTAGAAAATTATTATGGTTTTACATTGTATTTCAACACATAAACAATTAGATGCTATTTATGATATCTCTATTTGGTGGCGGAGAATTTATTCTCTTACTTAGCACCCCTCTTTGAGACGTACGAGCTCATAGGTCATGTGACCAATAGTGACTAATCATATGTGTGAATTGCTGATGTAAAGTACTATAGTTTGAAAGTACTTGTGATTATTATGTTGTGAAATGATTTTCCCTATTTCAGTATATAAAATGGTTTAGTATGTGGCTAAAGATTCGGGTAACCCAAGACGACTAAAAGTATGGGTATTATGGCGGTGTAAGTCTTCCCGAGGGCGTGGGATGGTGCATCGTCAGTGTAGCCTGCTCCATAGTGGGAGGTGCATATATATATATATATATATATATATATATATATATATATATATATATATATATCGAGTTGCTAAGGTGCGGTCCCTTTGCCTCGTTTGATGGGAGAAACCTCCCGATATTTGGTTGCATACTGTTTGTATGCATTGTGTTGTTTTGGAATTCATATTTCCAAAGATTTGGTTTGAGATCCCGAAGTGAAATCTATTTTGCTATAAAAGCTAGATATGTATTTCAAAATGATTTGAAATAAGCATCGGGAAATAAAGTCCAGAGGAATAAAGTGAATTGGATTTTGAAAATCTAAATTTGGGGATTAAGCCTAAATGGGTAGATTGACGAATTGCATGTTGTATGATGCATTGTAGATCCATGTGTCTATTATTGTTTATTGTTTATGCACTGGATTCATGGGGGTAAACTCGTTTCGTGACTTATGCCATGGTCTCTTGATATGACTTAATTTTTATAAGTTAATTATAACTGTTTTTAGTTCTCACACCAGTCCCATGACTGACCTGGAGTTTATTATTTTCGCCTAAAATCTGGATTCCCATATTTTCACATGGGCAGTCAGTAGTTTTGGTTTTCGCAGATATTTCTTTTCACATGATCCTAGTTTACAGCTGGAGCTATATTCGGAATACTTTGTATCCATGTATTTCTTTCAGTTGTGGTAGTTGATGTATTTCCATTGCGCATTGTATTTATACATTTTAATTTCCGCTGCTATGTATCTTATTCTCCGTAATTGTATTTTTCCGCTATGTATTATTTATTCGTACTCTGATATTCTTTTACTCTGACGTAAATTATTGTAATAGCAATGAAATATTCTCATGTTTGTGTTCTGATGCGTCATGTTCTCGAAACAATCCGGGCTCCTCCGTCTCCTCGGGGATCGGGGAAGTCTAGGTCGTGTCACTATAACACCTACAGATATTGATGTGCTCTATAAATCGTTGGGTAAGGGAGTGATACACCCTACTGTCGGGGCTGACAAGGGGTATTCGGGTAATCGGAAGCCGATTCCTTGGGTAGTAATTAGGGTACACATAATCCTGCTGTTATGTAATTAGGTTAACACCTAATCCTGTTATGTAATTAGGGTACACCTAATCCTGCTAATATTGCTGCTGTAAATACTATTGTTATTCCTACTGTTAATCATGTAATACATAATCCTATTGAACTTGTATACCAGTATTGGTGCAGAATAGGATTTAAAATATGAAATGTGTATGTTTAGACATATATGGTTTTTGATACAAAAGTGAAGCCTTAACCGATCATGAGTTTATTTCTGTTATCATGTCCGTCTTGCTATTCTGTTTAGATTATCTGTTGTAAAATTATATTGTTCTTATCCAATTTATTTACCTGTATTATCATTTCTAATTCATGCATATTTGTAAATCACTAGTACTCGCAAGACTTTATGCCTAACCTTTTTCTTTTGCCTCTTACTTCCTCCCACCCAGGTTCCCAGGGTGGTGGTACTCAGCAGTAACTAGGATATCACTTCAGCTTGGACTTGACTTGAAATGTATCGCTTTGATCTGCTTTTTGCCTTAGTTTGGCTTATGCTATGGGATATGACTTCATGTACTTTGGTATTTTATTTCCCGTATTGGCATGAAAGACAGATTTGAAACAATTAGTTGGTTGTAAATGGTTTTAACATATTTCTGAGACTATGTTTTACTTCTATTATAATAAAGTTTAAAATTTTACCGCTGCTTATTTTATCTGTCTTGTATATTCTCTGTAATAATTGCTTGTTGCACTTCATGGAACTTAACACATTCTCTTATGAGTGACGTTAACGGATGTAGGGTGTCATAAAGAGTCTTCAATAATCTGGAAGAAAGAGAGATGAGATCTCCAAATAGAAAGATAACGGAACGACGATGGACTAGTAAAGTCCAGAGGCGGGCACCTAAGCACCATCAGAGCATGGTCCGAGTTGGTACAGTGTAGATGAGAAACAGAGTAGGAAAAAGGGAGGGTGAACCATCCCTCTGAACCGAAAACATGATCTCAGCGAGAAAGGATACGATTGTGACCTTCTTGGTTATTACACCAAGTAAAAGCCGAACCGACAAAGGTCACCTCAGTCAAGCTGGATTCAATTATAATGAAGTTAAGATCACCAACCGCATCGCGGTTAATAGAGGATTTCAGCTTGCCAAGACACCACATTGAAGTCTCCTCCATAATCGAAGCCATAAAGCCTAGGTCAGAAAGGGATAGAATATCGGGCCAAAGAACTTACCTTTTGATCTAATTGCATTTAGCATATACAGCTGAAAACAGGAAGGACAAAGAAAGGAAAGAGACCGAGCAAACAACCGATGGTAGTTGAACATAATCGAATAATGGGCGAACAGACACCTCTTTAGCCCGAAGGATCCAAATCTTGTTGGAGACATTAGTTGGACTGCCCCCACCTTCAGTTAATCCCCTAACCCACCTTCAGTTAATCCGAACGCAGGCAAGGATAACAACGACAACCTTTTAGGAAGTAAACGGGTAAAGGGAATCAAATCCCTATCCCACTATACCTCCGTGAAGGTAAAGCCTCACGACAACACCAAGGAGATCCCATGCCAACCACAACCCGAACAAGATAGCTGCACGGAGCAAAAGAAATACCAGCACCATCACAAAAAACTACCAATCGACCATGATTAGACTTAGGCAGCAACTGAGTATGGGGATGAAATCCCCTAACCCAGATCCTAAAATCGGAGGAGTACCAAATCCCTTTCCATAATTCGTCAAAGAATGACGAACCCTTAAAGGGCAGCAAGTAGTGACTGAAGACTAGAAGAAACAAGGAATTAGCTCCAAGAACACGCCAATAACTAGCAAAAACCGATGGCGTGATACAGCCTCAAACGACCCAAGAGAACCCAATTGAACAATGAACGAAGAGCTGCTAATCGCAACAATAGCCGCTGGCTCTTTCGAGGCCGCCAATACTGCGCTGAAGAGCAACTCGGTTGCCGAACAAGCACCGACGAATGAAACCAAAACATAATAGCAGTAAGCACCACTATCCAATTCCATGGATCCCTAAATCAGAATTAGGGAAAAAAATTAGAGACCCAACCACAGTAGAGCAAGAGCAGTTAATGAAGATTTGAAAAGATCTGCTAGAGATCAGAGAAGAAATAAGAAACAACGAGAAAAGTTTCGCTGAAAAAGATTAAGAGTAGGTCGCCGTTGAAACAGAAAGGGCCATTAATATTTTATGGAAATGAATTCATGAGAAGTATATTCACCTCCATGATCATTGCGAATAACTTTGATGCTGCAACCACTTTGCTTTTCCACTAAAGCTTTGAATCTTTTAAGAACCACAGAAGAGATGGGGTTGGCATTTTGCCACAAATACCAATGTCCACAAGCTTCAGCGTTTCCTTTGCTCGCCATATACTTCATCTAGGAATAAGTGGCAATTTTTAGGGTTAGACAAAGTATGAGTTAGGTCAGGTTAGACCAAATACTTCATCTGACCAGCATATGTATGGGTTAAGTTAGTTCAATCTGTATTTGATTCTATATGAGGTTTGATATGGGCTAGGTTAAATTATAGGTTGGGTCGGGATTAGTAGGATTGGGTTAGGTTGCATGAACCTAATAGAAAACAAGAATACAAGGGAATTTAAAACTAATTATGATAATGCATTAGATTTTAGTTAGCATAATGCGTTTAAAATAACTGATTCATTATAATACATATTTTATTAAAATTTCATTTTAAAACACATCATATGAAATTAATTCACTATATAGTAGAACAGGTGTTTAATCTTAAAATACATTAAAATGAACTTTAAAATATATTGGCCAAATTTTATCTAGTTTGGATTGGAATGAATGAAATGTGTTTTTTGTATATGTTCCATAGAATACAAAAACATTATTTTAGGATTAGACTATTTTAATTCAATGTGGATTAATATTAAATTAGTTTCTTAATACAGGGTTGGGTTGTGTTAAAGTAAGGTCAAGTATAACAAAATATCACATCCAATCCATATATAGTATGGGTTATAAATTGTAACCCATATCCGACCCAAACTAGAAAGTGTTGGGTTGGGTTTATATGGGTTGGGTCGGGTTGGTGGTTCGAGTCAGATTGGATATGGATTGTGTGCTGCCCTAGCAATTTTGTTTGCCTATGGTACACCCTTCACTGACATTCTTTTTTTCTTCGATCTTCGGCAGCCCATTCACCATGCTCTTTTTATGTAATAGCTTCTTCATCCTTTGAAAATTAAGATGGTAGAATCTCTTGTACTACAATCAGCTTTCTTGTATGACATCTACCTTCAAATCAACATCTATTTCAGAATAAAGTTGAAGAGGAAAATTTTGGTTTGCCTCCATTTTAACCAGCAACAAGATGATCATTATCTCTTTTATCTAGGATAGTGTAACTACCATCATCAAAAATAAGTTTGTAGCCATTTTGCATAAGCTGCCTAACAATAAGCAAGCTTTGATCTATTTGTGGTACAAGCAAAATACCATGAATGTATTTTACTCCATTTTTTGTTGTGAATGAAATAGTAATGCTTCCAGTTGCTTGAAGATGGTAGTCATTCCCATTTTTATCTTTGGAGTGATGTGGTGTTTAAATCAATAAACAATTTTTCATTTGCTGCCATATGGTTGCTACAACCGCTATGGACATACCAAATGCCTTCTTGGTTACATGACGACTGATCAACATAAAAAAAGTTTGCCTCTTTATTAACATCTTCTTTCCCTTCAACAAAATTTGTTTGAATAGGATTTTTTAACTTACAGTTCTTTTCAATGAGCTCAAATTTGCTACAGTAATTACACTTTAGCTTTCGTGATAGCAACTTTCAGTATCATGATTAGTTTTGTTACAGATCTTGCAGCTATGCTTAGAATTTGTCATTTATATAATTTCTTCCTTCATTTTGTCTGCCTGACTCGCATTTCCTCCATTTTCTTTGCTCTTCAGTTCATTGATTATCTTGGGCATTGCATTTCTTGGACAACTTTTGAAATTTCATTGTGAGTTTGGATTGGAATGCGCTTCTCCATGGATTGTTTGTTTCCCCTTAGCCTTCGTTGCTCATGAGACTTCAAAGAACCCACCAACTATTCAACGGACAACATAGCGAGATTTTCGACTCTTCAATGGCATCAATAATTGCATCATACTTTTCAGGAAAGATGATTAATATCTTTTCAACAATTTGCTGATCTGAGATCTCACCACCAAGTGTTTCATTTGATTCACCGCTTCAACCACTCTTGTAGAGTAATCTTGTATCCATCCAGATTCTCTCATCTTTAAATTGTAGAATTCACTGCGCAAAGGCAGAAGTTTTATTTTTCTTGCCTTGCTATCACCTTGGAACTCCTCCAAGGTCTCTCAAGCCTTTGTTGCTATATTGGCTATTGTAATTTTTAGAAAAATGTCTACAGCAACTCCATTTTGAATTTTGGATAAAGCTTTAGCATCTTTTATCACATGTACTTCATACTCGTCTTTTTGTACTTTTGTAAGTTGGCTTTTCATCTTCAAAATTGCTCGAATCCTTTTTCGACGATGCTGTAAAGTCCTACTGATCGGAGCAAAGTCATCATCTTCGCTTTTCAAAAATCATAGTTTTCTCCTTCAAAAATAGGAACGATAGAGTATGAATTTGATGGAGTTTCTTTAAATCCAAAGACATCTTTTAGAATTGACAGAAACTTCCAAATAAGAACAAACCAAGCTCTGTTACCAATTTATTATATTAGAGATAGTGAATTGAAACATCAATACTAAAAAAAAAGTAATATGAATTGCTACAGAGCTAAATTTGATTTCTTTTTTACTTTCATTTTTTTCAATTGATAAACCAAAAGCTGTTATTTATATCACATGTAGAGTCAGCTCTAGAAAATTCATTCCTGGGTAACTCAGAAAACTCAGCCAAGGAACTAATTAACAATAATTAACTTTATTTAAAGCTGCTGCCATTATAATGAAGTGCATTAATCCCAACTTGCATAAATAATTTTTTTCTCATGGTATTTCAACTAAATATCATGGCAAACTGAAAAAGTCGATTAAACATAAGAAGATTACAGCCATTGACAACTTGGCATACATACAAGTAAAAACAAACAATTCAGAGCTGCACCGCTCTTTAACACATTAAAAACAAAATACAGTAATAAAGTTTTGGTCTAAAACCAAACCGTAGTTGCTTAAAAAACTACTATTTTCTGTTCCAGTTGACATTCTATTTTTATTCTAAGGGTAAACCTGTTTCAGTTCATTATATTTTGCCCATCTTCACTTTCACCTTTTTTGTAATCTAAATAATGGTGAAGCACCTCCTAGTTCAAATTTTTTTGTTTTTGTTTTTTTTACTTAAAGAAGCGTTACCGCTAGTAATTTCTTTTTGTTATGTTCCTTCATTCTTTATATGACTCCGGCTATTGTGCTTTCGACCACTGAAGTAGCAAATGGACTGTCAGGAAGTTCTATTTGACTGCTGCAATAAAATGAAATATGGTCATGTACGAAACTATATACATAGCATATTTCATAGGATGATTATAATGTTGTACATGTACATACCTATCCTGGTCGCTATAAGCAGTATTGTTTGCATTTTCTTCATTCAATACCATGTTATTATTGAGAGCATCCAGTGTTAAGCTGAAATGATCGCGCACTGGGAATTCAGAAGGACCTGTGTGTGTATTATGCATGAAATGAATATGATGAAGTGAACATACACATTAAACAAAAAAACAGGAAAATAATGTGAAGGACGAAATTAAAGTAAAATATAAGCATAAGGACAAAAAAATAAAAATTTAGGCATAAGGACCATTTTTTAGTGTTCTTATGTCTAAATTTTTGAGTTCTTGTCTTTATGTCTAAATTTTTCTTTAATTTTGTTCTTATGTCTAAAAACATTTAAGAAAAAAAAAAAAAAGAGAGAGAACATTGACAAGATTTAAACCTCCGGAAAAGTTAAATACATCAAAGCCTGGTGGACTGAGTTGATTCTGTGAAATATTCAGTTCGGAAAAGCGATTCCTTCCCATCTCAAGCATGCTTTCTTGTTCATCCATCAAAAGCCTATTGATGTAACAACTATAGTGATCTGTTTCCCTTTGCACTGCGAGTTATGAATCAAATAGTTCAGTTGAAACATTTTCGGAGGAAGAAGAAACAGTAATACTTTGGAGGATTTTGATTTTTATGTTACTCACTTGCAGCAGATGAGGAGTCAGCTGGCTCCTCGTTACAATGAGGTGGATAAAACATACTAGGCTTCAAGCAACTCCTACAAGTTCATGAAACTCTAACTAAAACACATACATAGGTGAAATTATTATGAATTAGTTAATGTACCTTTCTATCCTAAACTTCTCTCGGTAGGGTTTAACAAGAACACGAGCCCCTCGAATGTAATGTGGGTTCTTCCTCATCAAAATTGTGCTGACTGTTTCATGGAAAATAAAACTCACAAATGCGTACATTCTCTTCTCCTGTGAAGGAATTCTCACATCTCTTACAGGCCCGAATCTTCTGCTATGAATTTGAAGAGGACGATTATTGTGCATGCACAATGTATTTCCCTATATGTGTGTATCCGTGCACGTGTCTAATCCCTGTGAGTAAAATTAGCTTACCTGAAGTACTCGCAGACATCCTCATCGTTGAAAGTGCTTTCAGATGGAAAAGTAAGATATATCTGATGAGAGCTCGAATCACAATCCATGTACTTTGCTGCATCTTCGACTAGGACCACTGCGTGTTGCCCGTGTGGCCTGCACGCTCATGCCAGTTCACAAAAGATAATGAATTAAATGTTTGTTAAATTTCATATTAGAATCAAAGAATATAGTTTTTTTTTTTTTTTTTTTTTTTTTTTTTTTGTGTTTTGTTTGAGAGGCTGGGGGTGGGGGTGGTGAAAGAAAGGGGGGGGGGGGGAGGGGGGGTAATACCGTGTCTCCTTATTAATTGTCTTTCACATGGTTGCATTAACACTAGAATTTTTGAGTAGATTGAACTTGTGACCTTTGAACTTTGTAGTCTAAGAATCTAAACGACCAACTAACCAAGTCAACTATATTGAGATTTTTCACATGATAATTATTGAAGGTTGAATTGGAATTTTGAAAAGAGAAGTATTTTAAAAGCTTTAATTTCCATAAAGGCTGAACTTCAGGAGAAATTGTATTTTCAAACAAATTTTTTTTTTTTTTTTTTTTTTTTTTTTTTTTACAAATTAAGATATACAAAATTTTATACATCATAAAAATAGTGTTTTTAATATTATTAGATAATTTTATTGGCAAGGAAAAAGTTATTATCAAGGAAAAAAACAATGGATTCATGCCAATAACATAGTCATAAATCTGCACAAATAATACAGTTATGAGGGTACAATTTGAACCATGAAAAGAGAAATGTTTTAAAAGCATTAGTCCCCAAATTTTATGTTCAAAATTTATTTTAATTATATGAGAGATATTATACCTTTCTGCAGAAGAAGATCGAACTTCAAGAGAAATTGCATTCAAAACAAATTGAATTTTTAAATTTAAGATTCCAAAGTTGTGAACTTTCTAAAGTTAGTGTTTTTTTTTTTTTTTTAATTTAAGATTGTTTTATTGACTTACTCAAGGTTAAAAAAGGAGAAAAATAAAATCATTAAGACAAAAATAATTGTGATCACATCGTGGATTTTGCAATCGTATCAATGATATAACCATGTGTCAATACCAATAATATATATGTGTATGTTCAAATGACATAGTTATCAATTTGCACGAGTGATATAATATGAATATCTGTCTACCTGGGGTATTCTTATGAATCTGCATTAGTGGATTTTCTGCAATTATACTGATGGTGTAGCTATGAATCAATGTGTCAATAACATAATATTAAATCTGTACAAATAAACAGTAGAAAAAGAAGGGATAAAAGAGGTAATTACCTGTCAATTAGGTGAATGCTGTTCTTCAAGCGAGCAAGCAACTTAGTCAAGCTATACCCAGCCTTACCATGCCTCTGACTCTCAGTAAGGTACCCATCAGCCTGGATCCCCTTATTATACCTCTCAAAATATAGCATAGGAAGTGAAGCAATGGACACAGGCCCACCTCCCCTCGACCTAAGCAGCTCTACGATCTCCATCTCCAGCTTCTCCAGTGGGCTATGCCCATACACATCCTCACTGTTCATCCCATCTCCTATGTAATATCCACCGTTGCCATCATAGGTCACGGGCCCATGGTAATACCTACAGTTGGAGCCATGCTTGCAGTAACCCTTGTAATAGTAATGGCATGGCTTTAAGGTGAGCTCGGGCATGCTTGGTGATCTCCTGCTATGCCTCGAGGAGGTGGAGGAAGGGGAAGCGGGGGCCCCATAGTAGAAGGCCGGATCGTAGGGCTCAGGGGAGTTAACATTAGCCTGAGGGTCCCACAAGTGTTGTGGTGAGGAGAAGGAGCGTTGCCCCAGGCCGAAATGTGGGACGGGGGCGGATGACATGGCAGAGGGGTGCCCTAGGGTGGCCTTTGCCTCGGCGATCTTTTGAAGGAGTGCATGGTCGGAGCCGTAGGCTAGCGATAGGACCTCTGTCTCGTTTGGGTCCTTTACATAGATGTATCCGAGAGTCCTTATCGCATTATCTGGATCTATGGCCTGGATCCGGCTGAAGATTATCTTTGTTAGGTGTGCGAGGTCCATGATCATTGCCTGTTTGAATCAGTGTAAAAATGCACAGCAAAATATGTATGTGATCATGATATATATACATAGCTTGCAATTGGCAAATGAATTTCATACATAATAACATTGCGAGTTTGATCATCAAATATTGCACTGTACTAACAAAATGATAAGTATGTAAATTCATGATTCGGATGACATATCTGTTACTCAAAACAGATAAAAGCTTCAATGTTCCTCTATATGGTATACCAGAGCAATTTTTTTGAGCTAATATTCTTATAAATTAGTCGCATTGAAAAATAAAATAAAAAGTACATCAAATGCAGATCTACATATACAATCAGCATGTTATAAATGCATAACTGTAAATATTTCATATGCACACTTCCGTAAGTATGGGTATGAAGATGACTAAGGAGTACAAGTTTATTTATATATATAATACATAAGTGAAGCAATGGACACAGGCCATATATATATATGTATGTATGTATATATATATATATATATATGTATATATATATATATGTATGTATATATATATATATAATACATAAGTGAAGATAAAAAAATTTCTTATAAATTTTGTGTGTAACACTGAATTTGAACAGAAAGTAAATTTACTATCGAATTCAGATCTGCATATACAATGAGATACAGTACAAATTCATAACATAAATTGAAAACCTTGTGTTAAAAAATAAAAATAAATAAATAAAATAAAACAAAAGGGAAGGTGGATTGGAAGAAGATGGTAAAGGCTCACAAGATTAACTAAGTGATGGAAGATATGTATGATGCATGATAAGAAAATACAAAACACGTGAAAGAAAAATTGTATATCTGTTTTCTTTGCAAATACAACCAGTAAATGACACTGAATTTGAACGAAATGTGTGATCGTCAAATGCATTATCTCCCTGCATCGTTCCAATTTTATCGGATGCCCCCAAAGGGACATCAAATGCATTATCTACATATACAAGCAGATACAGTGTAAAGTCATAACATAAAGTGAAAATCTTGTTTTATAGATAAGAATTCATGCAAAAAGGAAGGTTTGGAAGAAGATAATGAAAACTACAAGTCTATTCATATGATACAAACCAATGTCTATATGTGTGTTACATGAAAGAAAATTCTTGAAACTAAACTTCTTACAAATAAATTCTGCACATATTTCAACAGATGGTTCGATCATCATGCACAGAGCTACATAATCAGACTGGTGCAATACACATTCATAAGAAGAATTCAAAAGGAAAGGTTTGGGTGAAGATGATAAAAGCTCACAAGTTTAACCAAATGTTATAAGATACGTATATGATACACGATAAGAACATATAAAATAATATGAAAACAGATCCATCTAGCTAAATTGTTTGCAAAGAAAATCAGTAAATAACATTGTGAATCCAAACTCATCAAAGGTGGCAATGTATATACAAATAACAAGCAGATACAGTGTATATAATACAGATCATAAATCTAGTGTAACGAAAGCTAGAATTAGAAAAGAAAGGAATGGAAGAAGATAGATAAAAGCTTACAAGTTTTCTGAAAATAAACTGATGAAGAAACGTGGGTGTAGGGAAAAATGAATGGAGAGCCTGGTAATAAGAAGGAAAAAGATGAGAAAGAATAGGATCTGATAACTGACTTGCACTTTCAAATTTTACTTCCGATTATTACTGATCTCGTTCTGGAATTGTAACAACTGTCATATCATGGTGATAACTCCGGTGTATGCTGTTAAAATTTTAAAAAACAAAAGAAGATGATGTCGTTGGAATGCTTACAAGCCGGATCCAGTAGCGAAAGACCAATTCATACATCTAAAATTGGACTGTATACTGCATTTAATTTAATTATTGGATTGAAAAACAACCAAATATAAATAAGTACATACATTGAAGGGTGATCGACATTACTACAGAACAAGATATATATATATATATATATATATATATATATATATATATATATATATATATATATATATATATATATATATATACACACACACGACTATTTGGACACAAAATTAGACATAAATAGACTTTTGAAAGCGCATTATTAAATGTACAACACGTTATTGGATAAGAGATGATAAATTTTAAGAGTACTCCGCTTGAAAATAAAATTGTTACGAAGATTCCACTTAAAACAACGTTCAACACGTCACATTGAAAAATAATGCAAAATTCGACATAATCGATCAAAATTAAAGGAAAATTGGACGTTGATTCATCGATGATAACTTTCAATAGGATTTGATCGAAAAATGATACCAAATTAAGCAGAGTGTTACTGAAATATAAACGATAATTACTATTTATTTACCTTTTGCTAAGAGAGGGTAATCTTTTTTTAGTGCACTCCTTGGCAATTTTGCCAAAAAAGAAAAAAGAAAAGGGTAAGTTTTATTTCCATCCACTCCTTTTGTTAGTTAATCCACTATTTTACTAATAAGTTGATCCACAACTTTTTTATATGTAACTTAAAGATTTCATATAAATCCACCTGCAATGCCGTAGGAATTCTTGAGCTTCAGGCATTTATCCTTGCTTTAGCATACATGGAATTCATCATAAAATTCCTTACATAAGGTGATATAATCTACTCGAAAATCAACTTTCATTGCTTCTACTGAAGACATTGATTTATTTTCCGCATGTGCCCTGGAAAGTTCAGTGCAAATATAAGGGGATGCACTGGATTAATGAAGTTGAATTTATTTGCTTTACTAAAATTTTGATGTCATGCCATGCACAATTCAGGTGAACATTTTCTTCTATTTCATTATTTCTTTATCTATAAAATAATACAAACCCATGAAAAAATGGTGACTTTCATTTTCTTTTAAAGGCTACAACAAAATGAGAAAATACACAAGAGACATGCATTTCTCTCTCAGGAACAAATTTGTCTTCTTAAACACAGGCACACCGAAGACTGTACTCCAACTAAACTTGGATTTAGATGTACGATTCTAGGAAGAAGAATTATACTAAGCAAAACAGAGAAGAAAGAAAGATATTTGACTATTTTAAATGGATAAACTAATTGAATATTAAATTTTGTTAAAAATCAAAGATCCTATTTTATATGGTGGGTTAACTGATTAAAATGGTGTATTAGAATAAAATTTACCAAAAGAAAAAAAGAAAAAAGAAAAGACGTGATCTTATTCAAATTTGAAGTCTCTTTAATTACACCCTTTGTGGCATAAAAATATTCTGAGGCATTTTGGAGTTTTGCATACACTTCAAAACCTTAACCTAATCTTCTGATTTTATTTTGATACTGTTAATGACATACCAATTTAGCTTTAAGAGTGGCCCATTAATTATAACATAAAAGGTGTTTTTTATATTATAAGGGGTGAAAAAAAAATCTTCTATCTTTTTACCTTAGTTTCTCTTAATATCGTGTCTCTTCTTCTTCACCAATATGTAATTCAAATCAATTTTCAATGTAGAAATTATTTACAGACGAAATTTCAAATGAAGGAGGAAAAACCAAGACTAATTATTATTCAAAAAAACATTTACAAAGTAGATTTTGTTCAAACGAAAAAAAAATTGTAATTCTGTATTTTACATATTCATTTTGTAAAGAATTTATGTTGATCTGCATCGAATGTCGAATTATGTTCAGATCTCTATGCACCTATATTCTAAAACAAGGTGTTTCCAATTTATGATTTTTAGTTTGGCTCACTACTAAAATAAATGTATTTTATAATGGTTTAAAATAATGTTAATATCTATGTATTGTGAATGAAGTAAATTGTTATAAAATACTTAAGATTACCAACATTGTGTATTAGGGAAAAATAGGCTATAACACCCCATAAAAATCAATTAATTTGACAAGACAATTAAAAAATTAAATTAAACATTAAAATATTGTCAAGATGAAAATGGAATTTTGTAAAATTAGGAATTTAGCCACGAAAATATCGTACTTGTATTCATGGCGAGATTCTGATCCATTTCCATATATAATATGTCAAAACCGAAGTTCGTATGAAGAATTCACCTTTAACTGTATTGTGCGTAAATAAAATATACAAACGTTTAAAATTTGAATTAAATAAATAAACATACAGAATATAAACATATGATTAATGGTTAATTGGAATATTTCATGGAATTCAATTTTTTTATTTTTATGTGTGTGTGTGTGTATACATACACACACGCGTGCGTAGAAGGGGACAAAAATATATAATAAAAAGAAGGTAATAAGTAATAAATAGAATCATTTCAATAATTAAACAATTTCTACCTTAAAATAAATCAATTGACCGTTTCTGAGATCAAGGGATCAACCCCTAGGGGTTTTGACCATCGGTCGACAAACTTTCATTGGTGGCGGTCGACCGCTTGGCTCAGCCAGGGCATGGTGAGATGGGTTTGGGCTGTGTTTGGGAGTGTTTATTATATAATTAACCGCCGAGATTAAATATGATTATTCCTACGGCTCTTATTCGCGCACACACACACACACACACATATCTAGGGCTGTCAACGGATACTATCGGATACGGATAGTGCCACATCCGTATCCGCATCCGAAACCATTTTCGGAGATCGGATATCCGCATCCGCAGATACGGACGGATATCGGATAATTATCCGCTTCGCCAACGATCGATAAATCAATGAACATAAATGAAATTTTTTTAGCTTAATATTAAGCTTTTTCAACCAAATTTATTATTAAAGTGTTAAAAATAAATAAATAGAATGATAATATATAATTTTGAGCAATTAACAAGCATTTAGTTAGACTTTTAATTTTGCAAATTAATAAATTAGTATATTTAATTGTGTAAAAATACACATAATTTAAGCTACAATCGGGAGAAAAAGCAAACGGATAATTTTCGGATGCGGCTATGCCTATATCCGCATCCGCATTTCCGGATATCGGATATTTATCCGCTTTTCGGATACAGATGCGGACGGATTTCGAATTTTTCGGGTATCCATTGACAGCCCTACACATATCTATAAATAGCACTTCATTCCACCTCCCCTAGACCTAATCTTTTCCATCCCATAGCCTTCTTCTACCATCGAATTCTGGAAGAATTATATTAAGTTTTCTTCTACAAACCTTCTTATCTATATTTTTTCTATTCTCTTTTCTTTTGGGATTTAGTATAGATTTGAATTTGGAATTCTAAATTCATATATAAGAATTCTAATTGTTTAATTCTTATATATAGACTAATACAGAATTGGAGTTCATATTCGTGTTCGTGATTACTGCAAGGTTTTCATATCTATAGGGCAAACATCATCGAATTCGTGTCATTTTCACAAAGTTAAATCACTATGAGTGGAAATCTCCAATGTAGCTATTCTTTCATTTAGTAGTATTGAGTTGGATCCGTATGCCTAAGAGGATTTGGAATTCTACGAAAACATTAAAAATAACAAACAACTCAAATTCCCTTTTTTTATGTTTATTGGCCAAAATATACAATCTGTGTCAATTTTTGGTTTTTGGTTGTTAAAGCAATGAAGAAGATGTCAGAGTTGTGTTGTATAATTGTTATTGTGGTTAAATTCATATTTCATATGTTGTGATTCCCATATACTGTTTATTGCCAAACATTAAGAATTTTGATGTTTGAATAAATCAAAATAGGTTTAAATAACTATTTTTATAAATAAATTATTTGAATGTATTTATTTATACAATGTTCAAATATAAATGTTTTACACATAAACGTATTCAAAAGTGGATTTGAACCATAAAATAATAATTATATACATGTTTGATGCATTTCACAATTGTTATTTTTTGTTGTTGTAGCAACCAATCAAGCATAGGATACAAGTTTTATATGTTATTATTGTTTGTTTCTCATTTAGATATATATTTACATACATGTCTACACTTGATTGGTGAAATGTGGGAAATTGACTTGTATGCCTTTCTTTAGTTAAAGATTGACATTTCAACAATTTAGAAACGTTAAATTCGAACGACAATTAGCGTTAATAACGATTATTAAATTATATATATATATATATATATATATCATAATCAATGTATAATAAATGAGTAATAAGTATGATTAATTTAGGAAAGTAATAATTTAAATTTCAAATGTCCCCTTAGGAATTTGTTTGTATGCGTGTACGTTAATGGCTTTATAAATAGTAAGTAATAACACAAAGGCACGAGGTTAACCATTACTTGTAGTAGAAGCCTAACCGGAACCGACCGACATATCCAACATCTATAAGTAAGCCTGGTTAATGTGAGAGGTTTAGGTGCATGGGCCATTTTAATTATTACACTAAGGTACAAGGTTAAACCCACTTGTAATAGAAGCCTACCCCGAACCGTCTGGAAAATCCAGCATCTACAAGTAGTCGGTTTAATGTGAGAGGCCCGATGTATATTATATATATATATATATATATGTGTGTGTGTGTGTGTGTGTGTGTGTGTGTGTATGAGAGAGAGAGAGTGAGAGAGAGTGTGTGTGTGTGTATGAGTAGGCGTGCTTGCCTTAAGAAGGTCATAAGTGGCTAACCTACCTAATTTGGGCTTAAGTGGTTAGGTCTAGGCTTGTTCCTATGATTCACTCCTTGGTTTGGGCCAAAATCATGGGACCCTCCCTTATTAGGTTCTAAGTGGTCTTTGGGTCCTCCTTCTCTAAAATGGACTATCTCTACTACTAATAATGAGAATTCCATCCACTCAATTACTTTATGTCTTTTTGAATTTCCCAATTTTCCCTTTTCATTTCGTTTTGCATCCCCTCTTTCTTTACTCTGATTCGTATAACCTAAATGGTATTCTCTTCGCCATGTCTTCCGACTTCTAATACTCAATTTTGCTAATCCCCAATTTGATTCCCCTCATTTGCTTCATCATAATGCAACTTCATCGCCATCGCCACCTACAACCCCTACCCGAACTAGCATTTGGGAATCAAACTATCATTCCTCTATCGCTGCAAAACAAACTCTTTTCACTCCATCGCTACAAAATGAACTGGCGTAAATTAATTCGTCTCCGTCACTACTACTCTAGATCTAACGTCTTCAACTTCCACTATCAACCATGACTTCATCCTTAACTCGATTCTAGGCACGAAGGTTATCAACCACTCAACCATCAACAAACGGTAGGAATTCTGTTCTTTAGCTCCTCTATGCGTATTAGTAAATATATTGTAATATATAGAGCAGTTTCCCTTGCCTTGGTTTCTAATATTATGATGATTGTTTCTTTTTGCACAAATTCATTTTAGGTCCCTTAAAGCATTAATCACAAGCTGTCATTTTGTGCTTATTTCTTCTATTTTTACAGTGAAAGCCTTCACTCTTACTGTGGATGCTATAGATATAACACTCCAAAGGTTTCGTGAAATTACTAATATGTAACTATCAACATCATTGCACAAAAAATGACTGGATGGATGAGGTGTATATCACTGTTTAAGTGACTATTATGTTACACCTTATATTACTGATTTATTACATATTGATGTTAAGTATTATTCATTTGACAAGGACATTGTGTTAACATGAGGAGATTAGTCCTTGATTTATATGTGCTTTATTGCAATGTTCATGCATTACTTATTAATTGTACTTGCTAAAGTTTAGTTTTTCAGGATTTTTAAGTTAGTACAAGAAGGTTACCAGTTTTGAGAACATGCCTTTTGTAATATTCAGTTAAATGATTAACTGGAAAAATAAGCCATCCGTATTTGCCTTGCTGTTACGTAATTTGACAAAAGAAATCTGTAAATTATTGCTACTTAGAAGATAATTATATAATTTCTTTCATCTTGTGCATAGAGATGACAGGTGCTAACATGTGCACCACCTTAGGCAGATGTTAAAGGGAGCACTGAAATAAACTGGATTTAGCCAATATGGACAACCAAAGTTAGTTTGAGGTAAGAGAAGGCAACCTGTGGACTAGAGCAGGCGGAGAATGGGCATGCGAATGAAAAAACCAGCCTAGTTTAAGTGAACAACCCCAACCTGAGCTATGGAGGAAGAGAGAGCTTGAGTATCCATGCAATATGGGCATTAAAGTTCCTTAAGGATAAAATGTGAGATTAGATTAGTTTTTGAGGTAGTGGAGGCGTAGGCAGTGGACTGAACAATTGGAGCAGCGACATTAGTAGGATAGGAGAACATAATATGAGCTTCACTAGGGAGAGAACCTGATATGGATATTGTAGTAGCAGTTATAGCATACAAAGCTGGAATTGTCATACCTTATGAAATGGGAGAAGCTGCTTTCTAGGAAATGGCTGGAGTTGGTAATGATAACTTGATGGGAGGAATTATAAAATGTGGAGCGATTTAGTTGTTATTCAAGGTACACTAATTTGATTTCCAATATGCATTTTTGAATTAATTTTCCTAGCATTAGTACAACAATGAAACTTAAGTACATTGACGGTTTTCTTTTAGCCTGGGTGGTGATCAAAATGTTGAAACATATATTATTTCAAATGCCACTGTTTTCTTTTTTGATCATGAGTACTGATAATATCCTATACTTTAGGATGCTACAAAGTGGCAACTTCTTTAGACTATGTAGCCTTTTCTCAATCTCTATCAACTACTGGTTTACTGTATATTACTATAGATTAATTTACAATTATATGCAAATATTATTTGTAATGCTTTAGGTGGAGATAAAAGAAAAAAAAGAAGACGTTGCATTGGAAGGGAAAATGTTCACTACAAATAGATAAAGTTTCTAACAAAATTGCAATGATCGGAGTGAGATGAATTTTTCCCTACTTATTATTAATAAAGGTATATATTTAATTCATAACAACTACACATACAATAATTTTTCTTATTCATATTTCACTTAAGATATTATTGTGCATTAATATTACATTTTGATATTAGTTTATTTCCAAGAAAAAGAGTAATAACCATTTTTAGATTTGTTTTGTATTCTACATGTGGATTTCATTATTTTATTAGGCTACACATTATGGGTTGCCAAACTTAGGCTACGTATATTGAATTGTTCTATATATATGTGATGACAAATCTTGCTTAGATTGTTTGATTTCTTGAGATTTACACTCAAATAATGCGAGAGATTTAATTTCACAGTGTTGTACATAATATATAGGCACATTTGGACAAATTGGGCCAAGCCCATTTGTATGTAAGAGTAATAATAAGAATTATCTCACTAAGATAAGATAGACTGCAATATATATTATTGCACTCTCTAGGTCTTCTGAATACTTCAGTAACCATTTTATTTGTATGTTTTAACTGCCCCTCTCAATTCTAGGGTTAGGTTTTCCGAAACCCTAAATTGCCTTTATACGAATAAAATAGCGATTTTCGATGTAATCACTATCGATTGATGATCTCTTCAAATTGTGGAAGATAGGCTTGACATCATCTGGCTTTATTTCCTCTGAATAGGTTGTAAAGTTATGATTTTTCGAGCTTTAGATTTCTGCACCAACTGATGTAGATTTTCAATGATCGATCTGACCCTCTCGAGCAAGTATTATCAGTTTGCGATGAGATAATTGAGGATGTGAAGTCGCTACGACTTTCAATTTTCAGTTCATCTTGCAGTCTCTAGAAGTTGCTAGTTAATAACGCCTTGGTCAGAATATCACCTCGCTGGTGATAAGAAGGTATATAATTTACTTGCAATTTTTCCTCTTTTACAAGCTCACGAACAAAATAGATATCTTGATATGTTTAGTTCTTGCATGTTGAATCGGGTTGCTTGACATATAGATGGTGCTTTGATTATCGCACCATATCATAGCTCTAACATCAGTATTTAGTTGTAGCTCTCTAAAAAGTGATTATAGCCAAATAATTTCTGCTACCACACTGGCTATGCCTCTATACTCAGCTTCGTCACTAGACTTTGAAATTGTTGATTGCTTTTTGGAGCTCTATGATATTAGATTTTCACCAGTGTATACAAAATATCTAGTGATAGATTTTCTGTCATCTGATCAGCAGCCCAATCTGAATCTGAATATCTGGTTATGTTTAAGTTTCTGCACCCTTTGAGTGTAAGCCTAGAATTTATTGTTCCCTTTAGATACCTTAATATCCTTTTGAACAGTTTTCTAGTGTTCATCTTTGGGATCCTAAAAAAATTGAGAAACATTGTTAACACTGAATGATATATCAGGTCGTGTTATGGTAGCATATTGAAGTGCTCCCATAACACTTTTATATTCCTTAATGTTATTTATGGCTTCTCCCTTGAATTTAGAATAATGTTGATTTGAAATCATTGAAGTAGGTTGTGGTTTAGCTTTGTCCATGTCAGTCTTCACGAGTAATTCAACAATATACTTTTTCTTACATCGAAATAGTTCTGATTTTGATATTCTTTGTACTTCAATGCCAAGAAAATATGTCATAGATCTTTTATTGAGAATTCTTGATTCAAATAGTTAGTAAGCTGTAATATTTCCACCTCACTGTTACCTGTAACAATCAGATCATCAACATATACTAAGATTTATGCAGTTGAAGTATTACTAATTTTTGTGAATAGTGAGTTGTCAGACTTTGTGGGATGATGGAAAATTTTAACTAATGTTGATTTGAGTTTATCAAACCAAACTCTGAGTGATTTTTTTAGCCCATTTATTGCTTTATTTAATTTGCACACAAGATTTGTATTATGTATGTAGCCTTATGGTGGCTGCATATACACTTCTTCATGTAATGTCCCATTAAGGAAGGCATTATTTACATCAAGGTGCATGATGCTCCATTGATTCTTGAGGCAATAGTAAATGTCACTCTTATTGTTGCTGGCTTTACTACTGGTGAAAAGTTTCTGTGTAGTCGAACCCATATTCTTGTGTAACCCTTGCTACCAACCTTGCCTTGTACCTATTTATTGTACCATCAGGATTTCTCTTTAATTTGAAAGTCCATTTGCATCCTATTAAATTCTTTTTATTTGGTTTGCGAACTAATTCCCATGTATTATTTTTTATTAGAGAACTATGCTTCCCATCCATGGAAGCTTTCCATCATTTATAACTTGCTGCTTGACTGTATGTAACTGGTTCATCTGATGTGATGCTGGCAGTATAAGTCTTTGGTTTAAATATGCCACTTTTGGCTCTTGTGATCATGGGATGTCCAATCTGAACCGGATGATTACTATTGATGGATTAATATTACTATAACCAGTAGCAGTAAATGGTAAGGTAGGATTAACTTCACTTAAGCTTTGTCCCTCATGTTGAATATCTTCAGTGATCAAATCATTGTTTTCATTACTTGTAGGTAAATGAGTGGTGAGGCATGGTGGCTCGTCATTGCCTTTGCTGGACAAACTGGTTTCAGTTGAGTAATGATGTTGAGCATCAGCAATAACTCTCTCAATATTTGCCTACTGCAGATTAGAGTAATTTGGTATTGCAGGTATAACCTCCTGCAATTTGTAAGCTTTGTTAGTGGTTTTGATTTCATTTGACTTATAGAGAGAAATGTTTTCATTAAAGACAACATGTCTGCTAATAAATATTTTGCCACTCTCATTTATACATCTATACCCTTTCTAATTTGTGGCATAACCCAAAAATGTATAAGGTTTAGACCTAAAATTTAATTTGTTAGTGTTATATGGCCTTAAGCATGGAAAACATAGACATCCAAACATTTAAACTATAATAATGTTATATAATTTCTCAAGTGGGCTTAAATCTTTCAACACTTTTGTTGGCATTCTGTTTATTAAATAAACAGCACGGTTGAAAGATTCAGACCAAAAATTTTACTTGCAAAGATGCATATGCTAACAATGTTAACCCTAACTCAACTACATGTCTATTTTTTCGTTCAATGATGCCGTTTTACCTTGAAGTATAAGGACATGTTGTTCTATGTATTATTCCCATATACTTAAAATAATTGCTAAGAGATTTATATTTAGTTCCATTGTCATACTGAATAATTTCGACTCTGACCTTAAACTAATTTTCTATCATATTCAAAAAATTCACAACAATGTTACGTGTCTCTAATTTTCTTCTCAAAAAATATCTCTATGCAAATATTGAATATGCATTAACAAAAGACACACAATGTTTATAACCGAAATCAGTGGAAGTTGGAGCTGGTCCCCAAAGATCGGTGACTATTAAATCAAAGGGTTTTGAATAAACAATGTATGAATCTTGAAGAGGCAATTTATGATTCTTTCCTAACTGGCAATAGGAGCATACATAAGGTAATGGCACATCATTAAATGGACTATTATTACTGCCGCGAATACTTTTCACAACACTGGCATTGGGGTGACCCAAAAATCAAAAGAGTTATTACTGAAATCACTCTGATAAATTTCAGAATTGTAGCACTAGTTCTTTTTTGCATAATTAGAATTATCTGCAAATCTTATGTAATGATATGGAATTTTGGACTAGTTAAATGATTAGTTTACAAGTTAATTAAAGTTGTAATAAATGGTTTAGATTATAAAATATAGTTAAGAAGTATATAATCTCATATATACACCTTTGGTAGCATTTGGTTAAGTGTTGTATATAGTTTTTACTATCGTTTAAATGGTAAATGCTACCAAAAACACCTCCTTTCTCTTTATTACAAGTGTGAAGACACTTCTAATTTTGCATGCAACCTCCTTTCTCTTTATTACAAGTGTGGAGACACTTGTAATTTTGCATGCAACATTACATGCATGAATTACACATGTCCTACGAGGTGTCATCACCTTATTAACTCAATTCAAGTATAAATACACCCCTTTCCTTCCCTTAAACATTCATTCTCATCTTCTCTTCCATTTATTCTTCTTCTCCACCTTAAAATCCATGGCTTCCATGGTGAAAATCCTCATCTTCCTCCATTTATAAAATATACAAATTGCTGCAAAGTCCGTAGCATCAAAAAGTCAGTCTGGGATAACTATAGTGGGTCTAACAGCCTAGCAATAGAGGATAGCATAGTGGAACCCCAAGGTGAGAACTCGACATTTATATTCGTTCACTTTTTATGTTGTGTGAATGATTGTTGATAATATGGATGATTAGTAATTATTGCAATATAAGCATTTAGTGACAAACGCTTATATAGACACATGTATACAGTGTTATATACATATTCCCATATATGATCGTGTGATGGATGAATGGATGCTTCGTGGTTGTTCTTAGTGATGATGTGTGCATTTTACTTGTTACACACACATATGTGGATTATACGGATATCAGACAAGTCTGGGACCAAGTTTGTGTGATAAATGAATATTTTATTCATTTAGATTTGAAATTTGGAATTTCTTTTTAAATAGTTAGTATAAGTACAAATGATTTTCTAAATCATTTTAAAGCAATTTAGTAAAGTATTTATGTGAACGTATATTGTAATTAAAATAGAGTTTGTCAAAAAAAAAAAATACCGGAATGTTCTAGGATGACAGAGAGGATAGTGTCTAGGCTTGAGTTTGGAAAATATAGTTTCTTGCTCTCCCTGGCTATCCCTAACTGATCCGACGGACCGGAAGGTTAGTTCAAAATTTAATTTAGATTTTAATTTGAAACTATTTATAGTAGAATTTAACGTATTTTTATTATAAACTTTAAACGCTTATAAATTTTGCAGTTTAAATCGGATTTCCATGAAATAAAGTACATTTGATTTCTATTTACGAGAGCTTTCAAATGAGTGAAAACAGATTTTAATTTCGACTTATAATTTTCAACTTTTGTTTAAAATAATTTAGAAAAGGTCGCTATAAATTGAGTTAGTTAACTATAATTATAAAATGGCTGCTATAAATTATTTAAAAATATGGAAAAAATTGCTAAATCATAATTAATTATTTAAAAATGATTTATGGTAAAACCATGAAGTTTTGGATAACACAAAAGTCATTTTACTTAAACTAGCCAATATTAGTATTTTAAAACACTTTGAAACGCCTTTGTAACGCAGTTTGTTAAATATTGAGTTTTAAGCGATCTAGCTCTATAAATCTTTCCAAACCTTAGTAAATGATTTCTAACTAGTAATAAAGTATTTTGAACTATAATTTGAGTTTGCAAACATGAAGTATGAGTTGAGACTTGATTTGGTCCTATATACCCACATGGTTTTAAAGTTACGTTTATTATTTGGAAAGACCAAGATTGGATTTACATCTGAAAACCATTCCAAGTAATAATACGACGTTGTGGAGAAATTGATGGAATTGAAGACGATAATGAAGACCGGGATCCTTTGAATTGTTTGGATTGATTGCTGATGTCTCGATTGGACTGATCCCCCGGTACGAGGTTATAAGTGGCATGACATTTGAATATATTTGGAGATTTTCGGATTTGTGTTTCGTTCAGACCCAGAACGGACTTGTATGGATTGTGTGTCTGACATTGTAATTAACTGCGTAGCACTGTTTATCAATATATATCTGTTTGGTGGCGGAGAATTATTCTCTTGCTTAACACCCTTCTCTAAGACGTATGAGCTTAGAGGTTATATATTGGAAATTAGTGATGCATTGTTAATTGATAATGTGGCATACTTAAGATATGTGGTGAGCTATAGATGATCAAAGCATGGCTTATTTAAGCGTAGCTTTGTGTATCGTAACCTCGGCAATCCTCACAAACCGGTAAATGGTCAAAACAGGAAGAAATGAGGCAAGGTTATGGGGTGTTGTCTCCTTCTAGATAAAAGTTGTACTATGGTATGGAGCCCAGGTATTAACCTATGTGGAAAACTTCTACTTTTGTGGTCTTTGTTGGCGAGCGCTCGGAAAGGTCGGTAACGACCGGGAGATGGCATACTCAGGCGTACTCTAAGTTACCCAGTTAAGGGGTAACCCGACCTTGTGTTGGCATGAGGAGCATTAGTTGATCCTCAAACATCCCTCTAGAGGTGTTCAAAATTCGGTTCGGAAGGAAGTTCCTTTGCCTGGTCATTGTTGGAAACCCAATCTCCACTACGAACCCGTACGATTTTAGTTGTACACTATTATGTCAGTATAGTATATGGTACCTATGCTGGCTAAGATTAATACATTTACTTTCAAAATCGTTTTCCACATTATGCAATAATAATAATATCAAAATTGTTTCCGCGTATTAAAGCATTTTTGACTATCATAAGGAGAAACCTCGCCCATGTGTGCGTTTACATTGTGTGTGTGCCGCGAGACCTTATGTTAGTTTCATTTTTCAAAAAGTCATTGCGATTTTTCCATGCACAAACAAATATGATGAGTTCTCACACCAGTCCCATGACTGACCCGGAGTTGTTTTGGTTTCACACAAAACTCTAGGTGCCCATAATTTTTACACGGGCAGCCTAGTGTCAGGTCTAGTAGCAGTACTGGGAGCTTGTGTCTCATAGCTTTTCCTCAGTGGATCCTTTGCTTTTGTGGAGTTGTTGTTGCTGGGGAGTATTAGCTATTTTCTTTGGGACATTATTTTGTGGACATCTGTGATCCAGAGAAATTCAGGTGAAGATGAAGTATGTTATGGGATTTACATTGTTAGTCAGTTTCCGCTGTTCTTTTGGTTATGGTTATGAAATGTTGTAAACTCTGATGTAACCTCATGTTATATATCTATGAGAAGTTGTTTCTTTATTTCATTGTGATTTATCTAATGTGTTATATCCCAAGACAACCAGGAATCCGACACTTGAATCTTCGACATTTTGAATACGAGAAGGTGTTAAAGTGTCGATTTTCAAGGGTCGAAATTCTGGGTCGTCACAGTTGGTATCAGAGGTTTGGTTTATACAAAGCTTTGGGGTATAACTCATTAGATATCTCATTAGAGATGGGGTTATGAATACCCTAGAATGAGTAAAAATCCAATGAAATGTAATGGTTTTAAAATGTTTCATACTCCTTAGGTAATTCGTCTGCATGTCTAATAAGCATTTTCATACTACTTTCAGATAGTAGGAAACGAGCAGTAGAGGCAGACGTAGGGGAGGAAGCAGTAACACCATCAGTGGTCGTGATGCTATGACAATTAATGAAACCATGATTCGATCCCTGAGTCAAATTAGTCTTCCGGATCTAAATAAGAGTTACGTAAATCTAGGTGGAAAACCATTTAAGGGATCCGATGATGTTATGGAATCTCAACTCTGGATTAAATCATGCAAGAAGATTTTAAAAGGACTTAATCTCGAAGATAACCAGAAGAGACTGTTGGCCACATGGCAACTACAGGAAGGAGCCGCTACATGGTGGGAGACTATCATCCAGGGAAAATTAGAAGACGACATTTCATGGAAGGATTTCAAAGAAGTTTTCAAAGAACGTTACATGCCCTCAGCAGGAATTTCTCGAATATACGAAGAGTTTATGAACCTTAAGCAAGGTAATATGTCATTTGAGGAATACCTGAATAAGTTTAATGAGCTTTCTCTCTTTGGACCGGAACTAATAAACACCCCGCTGAAGAAGAATGAAAAATTTATTAAGGGGATGAATCCAAAATATCACGAGAGGATGACCGCGCATGTCAAGAAATCATTCGTAGACTTAGTAGATATGGGATATAGGTATGCCACCGTTGACAAACAAAAAGTACTTAAAGAGAAGAAAAGCAACAACAACAATAATAAGGATAATGATAAGAAGAGGAAGTCTAAAGGAAAGAAGCCAGAGCCGAAGAAACCAAAGAAAGGAACCCAGCAAAATCACTTGATGAAAGTTACCTGTTACAATTGTAGGGAAAAAGGTCATCTAGGAACTAACTACAAGAAATCAAGGGAGCTGAAGGATCAAAATCAAGAAAGGTGGAAATGTTGCAACTGTTATGCGTTCGGGCATCTAAGTAAAGATTGTGCTCTAGTAAAGGAAACGAATAAAGTACAAATCTTTGCAATAGAAGGTAAACCTTCAACCTCAATAGACGTAGAAAGGAAAGGAGTATTAGAAGGGAATATATTTGTTTGTGATAAACTTGTTAGAGTATTATTCGATACTGGTGCTTCGCACAGTTTTATTTCAAAGGAAACTGTTGAAGAGTTAAAACTTGAACCTGAATTTATTGACCAGCCCATTTGCATAACTAATCCAGTAGGAGGTTCCACAAATCTCTGTATTTATTGCAGAAAGGTCCCTATTTCCTATTCTCTTCATCAATTCCCTATTAATCTTATTGTCCTAGATTTCACTGAGTTTGGAATTCTACTTGGAATGGACTGGTTAAACAAATATGAAGCCCATCTAGATTGTTCAAATAGGAAAATATGGGTAAAGACAAATTTTGGAAATATTATAGAAATATCCTGTGAAGATCCTAGCCCAAAAGGAGATAATCTAATGTATACCCTGGGTTACCCTGATACCGACGTAAATACTATCCCCGTTGTTAGGGGATTTCTAGACGTATTTGGAGAAGTTAAGAATCTTCCTCCACATCGTTAGATCGAATTTAGAATTAACCTAATACCTAATGCCCGACCTGTTGTCCATCCTAGCTGAAGAATGGCCCTAAGAGAAAGATAAGAACTAAACAAACAAGTCCAAGAACTTTTGGCAAAAGGATTTATCCGACCTAGCCGTTCAAGTTGGGGGGTCAGCCGTGGTATTCGTCGCTAAGTCTGACGGTTCCTTAAGATTGTGCATCGACTATCGAGATCTTAATAAGCAAACTCTTAAGAATAAATACCCTTTGCCCCGTATAGACGACCTATTTGATCAATTAAATAATGCCCGATTTTTCTCAAAAATGGACCTAGCCACTGGTTTTCATCAGCTTAGAATCCCAGAGGATTGTATCCATCTAACTACCTTTAGGGGACCCGATACCTTTTACGAATGGTTAGTAATGCTGTTTGGTTTGACTAATGCCCCCGCCTACTTCGTTGATTTGATGACTAGGGTATTTCGAGAAGTATTAAATAAGTTCGTATTGGTTTTCATCGACGATATTCTCATCTACTCTAAATCTACGGAAGAGCACGCGGAACATCTAAGAATTGTCTTGGAAATATTAAGAAAGAATGTACTCAAAGCAAAACTCTCAAAATGCCACTTTTGGGAAAAAGAAGTAAAATTCCTTGGTTATATCGTATCGGAGAAAGGAATTTTGGTAGACCCAGGAAAAATCTCTGCCATTTTGGATTGGAAGCAACCAAAGACACCAAAAGAAGTTCGGAGTTTCCGAGGATTGGCCGGCTATTACAGAAGATTTGTTCAAGATTTTTCAAGAATAGCTTCTCCTCTTACAAAGCTAACAATGAAGAATGCCAAATTTGTGTGGTCCCCAAAATGTGAAGAAGCCTTTCAGAAGCTAAAGAAAATACTGACATCTGCTCCAGTTCTTGCTATTATAAATGGAAATAAAGGGCTGTCGGTTTATACAGATGCATGCAAAAAAGGAGTTGGCGCAGTTTTGATGCAGGAAGGCAGGGTAATTGCCTATGCAAGCAGACAATTGAAACCACATGAAAGGAATTATCCAACCCATGATTTAGAATTGCTTGCTATAATATTTGCTTTGAAAATTTGGAGGCACTATCTTTTGGGAGAAAGGTTTGAATTGTACACTGACCATAAGCCTCTAAAGTATTTATTCACTCAGAAAGATTTGAACTTAAGACAGCAGCGTTGGTTGGAATATTTAGCATCATATGATTTGGATATTCAATATACCCCTGGGAAAGCCAACGTGGTAGTCGATGCTTTAAGTAGGAAATACGTCGTCATCGCTTACTTAATTATTGCCCCAACACTTGTGGAAAAGATTATTAGTAAGCAGGGAGAAGATAGGTTTTTACAAAGAATAGCCGGGAATATAAAACAAGGTAAGGATTCAAGTTTTGAAATTGATGAAAATGGTATTTTGAGATTGAAAGGAAGGATTTGTGTCCCAAACATAAAAGAGCTTCAGAAAGAAGTATTGGAAGAATGTCATAAATCTAGATTTAGTATCCACCCTGGAGTTAATAAAATGTATCGAGATGTTAAACGTACATTTGGGTGGAGAACAATGAAGAGGGACATATCTATTTATGTCAGCCGTTGCGCCACATGCCAACATATAAAAAGCGATCAGCAGAAGACAGCAGGATTACTTCAACCCTTGCCAATTCCTCAATGGAAATGGGATCAAGTTTCGATGGATTTCATCGATGGTTTACCTCGCACTCGCAAAGGAAATGAAGGAATATGGGTTATTGTAGATCGCCTAACTAAAAGCGCCCATTTCGTTCCAGTAAAACCCACCAGGACTGCTGCTGGTTTAGCAGAGTTATATATTAAGGAAATCGTTAGGTTACATGGAATTCCAAGTAGCATTGTGAGTGATCGGGACCCTATCTTCACCAGTCGTTTTTGGGAAGCTTTTCAAGATGCTTTGGGAACGAAGCTGAACTTTAGCACTGCCTATCATCCACAATCAGATGGACAAACAGAAAGAGCTAATAGGATTTTGGAAGACTTGTTGCGAGCATGTGTTCTCGATTTTGGAGGTTCGTGGGAAAATCATCTGCCATTGGTTGAATTTTCTTATAACAATAGTTATCAAGCTAGTATTAAGATGGCACCGTTTGAAGCACTCTATGGTCGTCCATGCAAATCGCCAATATGTTGGGTTGAGTCTAGAAATAGACTTGTTCTTGGACCTGATATGATCAGAGAAGCGACAGAGAAAGTGGATCTCATTAAGAAGAAGCTAAAAGTGGCCCAGGATCGACAAAAGTGCTATGCTGATCGAAGGAGAAAAGCTTTGGAATTTGCAGTTGGAGATTCCGTATTTTTAAAAGTATCCCCAATGAAAGGAGTTATCAGATTTGGTAAAACAGGAAAATTAGCTCCACGGTATATTGGACTGTTTCCTATTCTGGAGAGAATTGGACCATTAGCTTATCGAGTACGGTTACCAGATTGGTTGTCTAGTGTGCATAATATTTTCCATATATATAATCTAAGGAAGTATGTGCATAATCCAAACCAGGTTATAGAAGAAGCTGCTCAACAAGATCTGGAAATTACCCCAAGTTTAGCAGTCAAAAGAGAACCCACAAAGATCATTGCTCGAGACGAAAAGAGATTAAGAAATAAGACTGTTAAGTTGGTTAAAGTACAATGGAGCGATGACCCCAAGGATTGTACCTGGGAAACGGAAGAAACTATGCGGAAATTCTATCTTGACTGTCGAGTGGACATTCCAGTCTAGCCCAACCTTCGGTAAACTCATTTCCTTATCCATTTCCTTTTAGTTGTTACGTCTTATTTTATTACCATCTTATGCATATTTCGGGGACGAAATTTTTTAAGGGGGGGTGAATGTAATGATCTGGAATTTTGGACTAGTTAAATGATTAGTTTATAAGTTAATTAAAGTTGTAATAAATGGTTTAGGTTATAAAATATAGTTAAGAAGAATATAATCTTATATGTACACCTTTGGTAGCATTTGGTTAAGTGTTGTATATAGTTTTTAATAGCGTTTAAAGGGTAAATGCTACCAAAAACACCTCCTTTCTCTTTATTACAAGTGTGAAGACACTTGTAATTTTGCATGCAACCTCCTTTCTCTTTATTACAAGTGTGAAGACACTTGTAATTTTGCATGCAACATTACATGCATGAATTACACATGTCCTACGAGGTGTCATCACCTTATTAACTCAATTCAAGTATAAATACACCCCTTTCCTTCCCTTAAGCATTCATTCTCATCTTCTCTTCCATTTCTTCTTCTTCTCCACCTTAAAATCCATGGCTTCCATGGTGAAAATCCTCCTCTTCCTCCATTTATAAAATATACAAATTGCTGCAAAGTCCGTAGCATCAAACAGTCAGTCTGGGATAACTATAGTGGGTCTAACAGCCTAGCAATAGAGGATAGCATAGTGGAACCCCAAGGTGAGAACTCGACATTTATATTCGTTCACTTTTTATGTTGTGTGAATGATTGTTGATAATATGGATGATTAGTAATTATTGCAATATAAGCGTTTAGTGACAAACGCTTATATAGACACATGTATACACTGTTATATACATATTCCCATATATGATCGTGTGATGGATGAATGGATGCTTCGTGATTGTTCTTAGTGATGATGTGTGCATTTTACTTGTTACACACACATATGTGGATTATACGGATATCAGACAAGTCTGGGACCAAGTTTGTGTGATAAATGAATATTTTATTCATTTAGATTTGAAATTTGGAATTTGTTTTTAAATAGTTAGTATAAGTACAAATGATTTTCTAAATCATTTTAAAGCAATTTAGTAAAGTATTTATGTGAACGTATATTGTAATTAAAATAGAGTTTGTCAAAAATATATATATATATATATATATACCGGAATGTTCTAGGATGACAGAGAGGATAGTGTCTAGGCTTGAGTTTGGAAAATATAGTTTCTTGCTCTCCCTGGCTATCCCTAACTGATCCGACGGACGGGAAGGTTAGTTCAAAATTTAATTTAGATTTTAATTTGAAACTATTTATAGTAGAATTTAACGTATTTTTGTTATAAACTTTAAACTCTTATAACTTTTGCAGTTTAAATCGGATTTCCACGAAACAAAGTACATTTGATTCCTATTTACGAGAGCTTTCAAATGAGTGAAAACAGATTTTAATTTCGACTTATAATTTTCAAGTTATGTTTAAAATAATTTAGAAAAGATCGCTATAAATGGAGTTAGTTAACTATAATTATAAAATGGCTGCTATAAATTATTTAAAAATATGGAAAAAATTTGCTAAATCATAATTAATTATTTAAAAATGATTTATGGTAAAATCATGAAGTTTTGGATAACACAAAAGTCATTTTACTTAAACTAGCCAATATTAGTATTTTAAAACACTTCGAAACGCCTTTGTAACGCAGTTTGTTAAATATTGAGTTTTAAGTGATCTAGCTCTATAAATCTTTCCAAACCTTAGTAAATGATTTCTAACTAGTAATAAAGTATTTTGAACTATAATTTGAGTTTGCAAACATGAAGTATGAGTTGAGACTTGATTTGGTCCTATATACCCACATGGTTTTAAAGTTACGTTTATTATTTGGAAGGACCGGGATTGGATTTACGTCTGAAAACCATTCCAAGTAATAATATGACGTTGTGGAGAAATTGATGGCATTGAAGATGATAATGAAGACCGGGATCCTTTGAATTGTTTGGATTGATTGCTGATGTCTCGATTGGACTGATCCCCCGGTACGAGGTTATAAGTGGCATGACCTTTGAATATATTCGGAGATTTTCGGATTTGTGTTTCGTTCAGACCTAGAACGGACTTGTATGGATTGTGTGTCTGACATTGTAATTAACTGCGTAGCACTGTTTATCAATATATATCTGTTTGGTGGCGGAGAATTATTCTCTTGCTTAACACCCTTCTCTAAGACGTATGAGCTTAGAGGTTATATATTGGAAATTAGTGTTGCATTGTTAATTGATAATGTGGCATACTTAAGATATGTGGTGAGCTATAGATGATCAAAGCATGGCTTATTTAAGCGTAGCTTTGTGTATCGTAACCTCGGCAATCCTCACAAACCGGTAAATGGTCAAAACAGGAAGAAATGCGGCAAGGTTATGGGGTGTTGTCTCCTTCTAGATAAAAGGTGTACTATGGTATGGAGCCCAGGTATTAACCTATGTGGAAAACTTCTACTTTTGTGGTCTTTGTTGGCGAGCGCTCGGAAAGGTCGGTAACGACCGGGAGATGGCATACTCAGGCGTACTCTAAGTTACCCAGTTAAGGGGTAACCCGACCTTGTGTTGGCATGAGGAGCATTAGTTGATCCTCAAACATCCCTCTAGAGGTGTTCAAAATTCGGTTCGGAAGGAAGTTCCTTTTCCTGGTCATTGTTGGAAACCCAATCTCCACTACGAACCCATATGATTTTAGTTGTACACTATTATGTCAGTATAGTATATGGTACCTATGCTGGCTAAGATTAATACATTTACTTTCAAAATCGTTTTCCACATTATGCAATAATAATAATATCAAAATTGTTTCCGCGTATTAAAGCATTTTTGACTATCATAAGGAGAAACCTCGCCCATGTGTGCGTTTACATTGTGTGTGTGCCGCGAGACCTTATGTTAGTTTCATTTTTCAAAAAGTCATTGCGATTTTTCCATGCACAAACAAATATGATGAGTTCTCACACCAGTCCCATGACTGACCCAGAGTTGTTTTGGTTTCACACAAAACTCTGGGTGCCCATAATTTTTACACGGGCAACCTAGTGTCAGGTCTAGTAGCAGTACTGGGAGCTTGTGTCTCGGAGCTTTTCCTCAGTGGATCCTTTGCTTTTGTGGAGTTGTTGTTGCTGGGGAGTATTAGCTATTTTCTTTGGGACATTATTTTGTGGACATCTGTGATCCAGAGAAATTCAGGTGAAGATGAAGTCTGTTATGGGATTTACATTGTTAGTCAGTTTCCACTGTTCTTTTGGTTATGGTTATGAAATGTTGTAAACTCTGATGTAACCTCATGTTATATATCTATGAGAAGTTGTTTCTTTATTTCATTGTGATTTATCTAATGTGTTATATCCCCGGACAACCAGGAATCCGACACTTGAATCTTCGACATTTTGAATACGAGAAGGTGTTGAAGTGTCGATTTTCAAGGGTCGAAATTCTGGGTCGTCACATCTTAACTTGTAGAGTCAATTTACATCATTACCCTACAAAAGAATTTCATGTGTTCATATGACTTTGATTAAATAATACTTAGGGAAAAATTCAAACTATACCCAATTACCGCTTGCAAATTGAGAACACTCATTAAATTCTTTTTGATTTTGGGCACTCTCAATAAATTGTTTATAAATAGCCATTTCTTGCATTTTATAACAGCAGTACTAGTACGTGAAACGTTAATACACTTACCATTACCCGTGCTAATACATTGTTTAGCTATGTACTCCCTATTTCCAAGATTTAGATTATCCAAATCATTTGTCATGTGATTAGTAGCACCTGAATCTGGGTACCAATTGTCATCTTGAATATGATCGGTCTTGCAAATTCAGATTGATTATTGTCTTTAGCACTGCCTTGTGTTGTAGATTCATTTTGTGCTTGAACAATATTACATTGGGACTAGTTCCCTTTGACTGTTTTCACCTTGACTTGAGACATAGTTGGAATTGAATCTGTAGTAGCACTTTAATGCTGTATGACCAATCTTTTCACAACATTTTGGTTTATTATTTGCATTCCTTCTGCCTCTGCCATTGCCATGGTTGGAATAACCACCTCTTTGATTTGGATTTCCACCTCTGGTAAAGTTCTGCTCTTTATTTTTACAACTTGCAACATAGTTAAGTGAGAAATCTGAACTTGTAGATCTTTTATTCTCAATTCTTGCTTCATGAGATAATAACAACATACACATCATTTAAAGGTGGTGTTATTTTCTTGGATGTTATAACAGCTACTACTGCCTCATAACCGCCATTAAGACCATTAAGGAAGCACAAAACTTGATCAGATTCTTCTATATTGCTTCCTGTAGCTTTCAACATATCGCATATGTTCTTGACTTTAGCTAGACACTCCCTCATGCTCATATTATATTTCTTGCAATTCTGCAACTGTCTTATGTAGAACATTGCTTTGTCAGATGGTTGTGTGTTGAAATTTATTTCAACTGCAAACCATATTTCATTTACTTTTTTTACAGACAACAACATGAGATAATAAACTTGGAACCATAAAAGAGAGTAGCCAAGTACTTATAAGTCTTTATTATCTATGATATTGAATAAATTCTTCACTTGTGTATCAGTGACAAATTTTAAGGGAATTGGTGGTTTTCCATACACAAATCCTTCAACACCATATCCCTCAATTGTTGTCTCCACTTGGAGCTTCCAAAGAAGAAAATTATTCTCGTCCAAATGAAAGGTGACGAGCTGACTTTGTGGGCTGATAACAGTTTTGATCAACTATTCGGCATTTGATGTCTGTGGTGCTCCTGTATGTGCTGATGAACTCGAAGTATTATCTTGAGCCATAAATGATCTTCTGTTGATGATTTTGATGATTCAGGTATGGAAAACAGTTTCTGATATACTTATTTAGTATTGAGAATAGCAAGAATAGATTTTTCTTGAAAGCTTTTTGATGATAAACGGTTTGATTTGCCTTGAGTTTTCAGAGATAAACCGCTTTCTGATTACTTTCTTGAATTGATTTATCAGTTCTATGAATAATCTTTCTTTCTTGATCAGTAATGAATATTCAGAACTGTTTTTCCTTGATTTGTGAGTTTAGAATACTGATGCAGCCACACTGATTGGCGAGGCACAATATTTTATCTCCAAATCACACTCAAATGAAGAGATTCTTTAATCTCTGATGAGTATGAATCCAAATGATGATAATACTCTGATGGATCAATCAAAAATAAGAATTAACCTACCAAGATAAGACAACCTACAATATATATTATAGTACGGTACATAATATGTAGGCACATAATATGTAGGCACATTTGGACTAATTGGGCTAAGCCCGTTTGTACATAAGAGCAATAATAAGAATTAACCTACCAAGATAAGACAACCTACAATATATATTATCACACTCTCTAGGTCTTATGAATACTTCGGTAGCCATTTTATTTTTTTTAACTCTTTGATGTTAGTCTTATGCTCTGATTTTACGACGCAACCTTATATTGTGACTAAAGCCAAGATCATGTGTTAGCCTACTTTGTGAACTAGGCTACACAAAGTTAAAGAATCAAATAATGAAGAACACTCTGCGAAGCATTCAGATCGGATCGAATCTTCTTTGGACAGAGACAAACCAACACAAAGCAATGAAGGAAAGGATGCAGACCGGACCGGATCGGAAGTAGCAAGGCCGATCCGAACCCCATCTAATAGTCTATCCGATCCGAGCCCAGGACGTCAACAACCTCACTCACACGTTCTCCTTAAGAATCGGGGCGGTTACCCACACGTTCTACCCATGATGGTCACTAATCAGATGTGTTGTCTACACCAGAATCCATCCAAACCTGAAAGTGGGGGGATGAAGGCCACATGGACCCGAACCGATCCGGTTCCAGGAGGATTTTACACCTATAAATACTCCATCAAGTGGCATTGGAAGGGATCTTTTGGTACTTTTAGGATTAAAACTCCTTTGCAACCCGAATTTTATCAACTTATTCAATCTACAATCATCTTCAAGTCACATTGCAAAAGAAATTGAGTGAATCAATGTATGAAATAAGTGAGAATTGAGTGAAAATCATTGTTGTACTCCCATTCAAGACATCAATTAAAAGAGAAGTGAAGTGGACGTAGGCTATTTAACGCCGAACCACTATAAATTGTGTGTTTTCTTCGTTTTAGTTTTCATTCTATTAGAATCTTTACTAGATTGGGTGTTAGAGCCAATTCTGGATCTAACATTTTGGTGCTTTCACTGAGAAATCTTCGAATTCTCAGCCTTTTGGGATTATCATTCTACTATTTGGACCCTCAAGTTCAAAGAAGTTAATCCTTTGTTTCGGACATTTTTAAGTACTTGTTGATTAACTGTTGAAGAATCGAGTATTATGGCCAAGACAAAAGGAAAAGAAGTGCAAGGCGCTAGGGGAAACGATGCTAGAGAAGATCAACTGGCCATCGTGTAAACGACGTCGCGAGCTCAAGGCTCTGGAGAAGACTGCTCCGATCAGGAGGGTCCGAACCGGATGGAAGACTCCGATCCGAACCGATATAATGAAGTTGAGGGCACTCACTCTCCCCATCAGATCCGCTCTGGCCAGTCCACTATGCACCGATCTGATCCGAACCAGAATGAAGCTGGAACTTCTACTCGAGCTCCCACCAACGCTCTGATTCCAGCCACGATGACTAATGTTTAGCCTGATCCATCTGCACCCATTACACAGGGATATTTTTCATGCTTTCTCGACATGCTCCAGAGCACTAAGGAAGCATTGGAAGCCCAAAGGCGTGACAGCCTTCGCATGCAGGAAGACATGATCACTAAAGGTAGTGAACTCCAGGAGTTCCGGAGGCAGAAGACTCCTTCCCCAACACGCCGCCTTGCTACAGATGATTCGTCTTCTTCAGACGAGGGACGCCCTCGTGAGAGAAGGCCGCTTGAATGACCTTAGAACCTCGATCAGTTAACTTTTGAATCTTTAGGATCCCGAGAAGACGCCGCTTGTGTATTGGGGCCTGATGACCCAAGCTTGCAACAGCCTATGTTGCTACCCATGCGTGGATCCCCGTCCAACCCAGGGATCCTAATATTACCTACCCTACGCAATAGCAGCTTCTTCAACCTCTACCTCCTGAGATCGACCGGGAGCGCAGAGAGCAGTTTAGAGCAGCTGCCGCTAGAAACAGGAGATTATCCTCTAATCAAGAATCTAGGGGTAATCCGAACATCATACCTAGAGAACCTATGCAGACATTAACAATTGCCGATGTATGTGCAATGGTATGCCAGATTATGTCTGAGAGCCAACGATATACTAATGAAGATTGGGGCATTGAGCGAAGTCGTACCCACTTCACGGATGATATATTGGACTTCCAGTTCCCTCGGCGATTCAACTTGCCTCAGATGGATCGATATTCAGGAAGAACGGACCCAGGGCAGCATCTGATGAGATATGCATGATTCATGAATGCCGCAGCAGCTCCAGATTCTATAAAGTGCAAAGCCTTTCCAATTTATCTTGAAGACGTGGCGTTAATGTGGTTCACCCGACTCCCCCCTCGGTCGATATCAAATTTCACAGAATTGAGTGAGCGCTTCATGAATCAGTTTCGACGTCATGCCCGAAAGTCCAAGAGCATCATAGAATTGTCACGGATTAAACAGGCCTCAGGAGAATCTTTGAAGTCATATTTAGATCGCTTCAACCTGGCCATCACCGAAGTTAGTGATCCTCATGAGCCCACTATCCTGATGGCCTTGATAGAAGGGGTAGACCCTGACACATAATTCGGGGATTACTTGTCTGGGAAACCGCCTCCTACTAGAGAATTATTCTATGAAAAAGCTAATATCCGCTTAAGGCGAGAAGAAGCTCATGCAAATAGGAAGAGAAAGTCCGAAGGGGCCTCGAGGGAAGGTGTCCAGAGCAATGTTGCTATGAAACAATCTGGTGACAGTTCAGGGAAGGTTGAAGTAAACGTTGGCAACCAGAGTGGGAGTAATAGCAACAGAAGAGGGAACGACAACCGAAGGAACAGAAACCGAGGGAATAGCTCTAGTAAAAGACCCAGATTCCAGGCTTTTGAAAATTATACGCCGTTAAATGATACATTGGAGAATATTTACTTGGATACATATAGCATATTGCAGTACAAAAACCACCACCCATAGACTCCACTAAGAAGGAGATTGAAACGGGAAAGTTTGGTTTGTTCCATGGAACCCATGGTCATTCCACTAATGAATGCCGTCATTTGAGATATATAGTTGAAAGATTGCTGCGGGAAGGGAAGTTAGTCGAGTAGGTTGCCCCAAGGGACAGGGGGCAAGGTGGATAAGCCCCGAACCAAAACCAGCCTACTTCAAAACCCACAGCCCAGCAGAAAGGTAAGGGGGTCGTTATTAATACTATTATAGGCGGACCTCACCTAGTTGGTCATAGTTTTAAAGCAATGGATCAGTACGTCAACGCCGCCAAGCATTTTGAGGTAGGAGAATGCAGTAGCCTCGAAGACATTACTCCAGTAAAACAACAAAAGACGATGTCAGACGACGTCGTATTCCGCAATAGAGATGATTCCGGAGTTCAATCTCCAACTGATTATCCACTAGTGATTACCATAACAATTGGCCCTGCTTTAGCCCATAAAGTGTTAGTGGACAATGGGAGCTCGGTCAATATTCTTTACAAGAAAGCTTTCAAACAAATGAGACTTAAAGCAAAAGATTTAAAGCCATGTGAAGGATGGATACGTGGCTTCAACGGAGCGTCGACGGCTCCGATGGGCTATGTGGAATTACCAGTCACATTAGGGCAGGGAGATCGCCAGGGAGTGAGGATCCTGCTATTTGTAGTTTTGGATGTGGAGTCACCCTATAATGCTTTCCTAGGCCGACCGACCCTTGCCGAGTTTAGGGCATATATTGCACCTTGGTGCCTGCTGCTTAAATTTCCGACCGACTCAGGAATTGGGGTGATGAGGGGCGACCAAGCTACAGGACGAGCTTGTTACATGACAGAGTTGATGTTAATGAAAGGGTTGAATATAGAAGCTAATGATGATTCCGCCCCTCCAAAGGAGAACTCAGTATAGCAATTAAGGGGTCCTGCCGCAAGAGAGTCGCCCTTAGATGTGCTCGGCGATATAGATCCCAAAGAGGATAGAGAACCCGAGGATAGGAAGGCAACTCCCAACGAAATAACAGTAGATATACCTATTGATTAAACAGATTCGACAAAAGTACTAAAGATCGGCTCGCAACTCGATCCAGTTCGAGTGAGAGAGTTGGCTGATTTTTTAAAGGCAAATCTGGATGTGTTTTGCCTGGACTTACGCTGACATGTATGGGATTTCGCGTGCCATCATGAGCCACTCTTTGTGTATTAATCCAAAGCACCCACCAGTCAAACAAAAGAGACGGTTGTTAGGCCCAGCGCAGTCAGCATCTTTTAAAGAAGAGGTAGAGAAATTAAAAGATAATGGATTAATTAAGGATTTGAAATATCGCGACTGGATATCGAATCCTGTCCTGGTCAAAAAGTCAAACGGGAAGTGGTGAACATGTATCGATTTTTCTGATTTGAACAAGGCTTGCCCGAAGGATAGCTTTCCTCTCCCCAGAATTGATCAGCTAGTAGATTCGACGGCCGGGTACGAGCTTTTATCCTTTATGGATGCCTATCCTGGGTACAATCAAATTCCCATGCACATACTAGATCAAGAGCATACAAGCTTCATCACTGGCTTGGGGTTATATTGTTATGTGGTAATGCCATTTGGGTTAAAGAATGCAGGAGCCACGTATCAATGCCTGGTCAACCGCATGTTTTATAATCAAATCGGGAAAACCATGGAGGTTTACGTGGATGACATGTTTATGAAGCCTAAACAATCTTCCGACCCTACAAGGGACTTAGCTGAAATGTTTGATATTCTTCGAAGGTATGGGATGAAGTTAAACCCCCTAAAATGTTCGTTTGGGGTCGCATCTGGAAAATTCCTTTGGTTTATTGTGAGTTCTCGAGGAATTGAGATAAATCCTAGCCAAATAGCAGCAATAAGGGATATTCAAGAACCACGCAAGATCAAAGACGTTCAAAGCTTGGCCGAAAAAGTTGTTGCATTGAGTAGGTTTATCCCCAAAGCTACAGACAGATGTGTACCTTTCTTCAATCTCATAAAACGAGGAAAGCGAAATTTTGAGTGGACCCCCGATTGCGTGGAGGCATTCCAGAATCTATTAGATTTATTAGAAAAGCCTCCAATATTATCAAAACCCATGGAACATGAGGAATTGTTTGTTTACTTAGCGGTATCATCCCACGCCGTCAGTACGACATTAGTACGCGAAGAGGATAAAGTCCAGAAACCTGTATATTACGTGAGAAAAAAGCTAGCTGCTGCGGAACATAACTATCCGAAGATAGAAAAGCTTGCTTATAGCCTCCTGATTGCTTCACGCAAACTTCGCCATTATTTTCAGGCTCACCCGATAGTTGTATATACCGATCAACCTTTGAGACAAGTGTTGCAAAAACCCGAAGCATCGGGGCGGTTACTTAAATGGAACATTGAGCTGAGTCAATTTGATTTGAACTTTCAACCACGAAGATCAATAAGGGGGCAAGCATTGGCTGACTTTATAGCTGAATTTACAATTCCCGAAGAGGAAACAGTGGGTGACAAGGTAGTTACTTTGGACCGAGAGTTGGAGCTTAGTCCGTGGAAGCTATATACGGACGGAGCTAAAAATGATCGAAAGTCCGGCGCCGGAGTTGTTTTAATAACTCCTGAAGGACGATCTATTTACTATGCATTACGATTAGAGTTTGCTGCTACTAACAACGATTTCGAGTATGAAGCCCTGGTTGCTGGGCTAAAACTCGCCAAAGTATTGGGAGTGAAGACACTAGATATATACTGTGATTCCAACTTAGTCGTATTCCAGGATCGGGAAGAATTTATTGCTAAAGGACCTCGACTCATTACTTATCTTAAAAAGGTAAAGGAGTTGTTGGAAAGTTTGGAGCATTACAACATAACGCACATTCCAAGAACGGAAAACTAGAAAGCAGATCGACCGATGAAGATGGCAAGTTCTGATAATCCTAAAGAAACTGAAATGGTTCTGATAGAGGTTTTGGAATCACCAAGTTTCGACCCAATGGAAGCGGAGCTAGCCTTAGAAATCGACCCAGAGAGAGAATCTTGGATGACATCGATCAAGAATGGAACCCTTCCATTGAAAAAGAGCGAAAGACGAGCTGTAAGACGCAAGGCTGCAAGATACGTTTTATAGGACAACGTCCTTTATCGCCAAGGGTTTTCGATGCCCCTATTACGGTGTATCGCACACGACGACATTAAACGTGTACTGCAAGAAGTACATGTAGGTGAGTGTGGAGACCACACTGGGGGCCAGACCCTAGCAAAGAATGTATTATGGTATTGATATTTCTGACCTACCGTGAATAAAGACGCGGTCGATTATTCACGACGCTGCGACAGATGTCAAAGATTTGCCAAAGTTCCCAGAGCGCCTCCGAATCAGCTCAAGTCGATGGTAAGCCCATAGCCGTTTGCCATGTGGGGAATTGACATTATTGGGGTGTTACCTATTGCCAGAGGAGGAGCTAAGTACGTGATCGTTGCCGTGGACTATTTCACAAAATGGGTGGAAGCTGAACCCTTAACAACCATCACGGCTAGGAAGGTGATCAGTTTTGTGGTCAGAAACATTATTTGTCGATTTGGGATACCGAAGACCATCGTAACTGATAATGGGACGCAGTTCGATAGCATCGAGTTTAGAAACTTCTGCCAGAAATACAAGATTGATAAACGATACACTGCAATAGCTCACCCGCAATCAAATGGCCAGGTTGAAGCCATAAACAAGGTCATTAAATCTATTCTGAAGAAGCAGTTGGAGCGGGTCAAAGCCAGATGGGTAGACGAGTTGCCACTAGCTTTATGGGCCTATAGGACAACCTTTAAGACGGCTACCGGCCATACTCCCTATTCACTTTCCTTTGGGTCAGAAGTAGTGATCCCGATAGAATTGGAAGTCCCTTCTCATCGAGTCGCGTATTATGACCCGATGACAAATAGAACACTCCTCTATAATCTATTGATATGATTGAAGAAAAAAGAGACGAAGCCGACTTGCGTGCCTCGAGACGTCCACATCAAGTAGCACGTTATTATGACCAAAAAGTTCGCTTCAAAACCTTTGAACCAGGAGACCTAGTACTGAAACGAGTCTTCCCTCCTTTGACCCAATTGGGTCCAAAATGGGAAGGGCCATACACCATCCAACGGAAGCTTGATACAGAGCATTCAAGCTAACGACTGTGGATGGTGAGGAGATTCCCAGAGCTTGGAATGCTTAGCACTTACGACGATATCTGAGCTAAACATGAAATTTCATCCTTTTTTTTTATAATCTATGTAAAAATGAACGACCTAACTTAAAAAGTCTGTTTATATGAACAAAGGATTATGAAGTAGATGTAGGCTATGACTTAGCTGAACCACTATAAAAATATCGTGTGTCATTTACTTTTCTGCATTATTTATATCTTCAACAATTATTCTATCATGACCATGAAACATGAAATATTAAATTAGATTTGGAAAGTTGGAGATGACCTATGTGCAGGAGCAAATAAAATGACCGTTTGTACAAAAAAACACAAAAGAATGGGAAGACGACATTCTTAACTCTAACTCTCAAGAATCGAGAGAGAGAGAGTATAAAGGACAGGATGACGATGTCCCTTGAGGCGTGAAGGTGCACCCAGATGAGAGACCGCCTCAATGATACTCTAACCTGGTTATGAGACAGGAGAGTATAAAGATGCTAGAAAGAGTAAGCATCAATGACGAAAGGAATATGGCCCCATCAGAAAAAACGGGGCCAACTGGATTTTGAATTTAATCAATCTTGAATAATTCTTGCTCAGTTATCCAAGATTTACTGGAGGCATATATGTATACACATATTCCCCTCAACAATGACTTCATTATATAACTGTAATACGACATGCTTTTGCATTTTTACTTAAGTACTAAACTAACAACTATCAGACATTGCAGGTAATAAATTATTATTATTTACAAACACGTGAGTTTGTACAGGAAAATCAAGCAAAGGATGCGAAGGCCGCACTCGCTGCAACAATTGCAGACCAATTGAATGTCAAAATAAAACAAAGTACTTCATCACTTGGGCTTTGGAGTGGACTTGGATTTTTTGGCAGCTTTATGAGTAGCCCTAGCCACTTTTTCAGCATCATTCATAATGCGCTTTGACCTTTTCTTCTCTGCAGTCGAAGTGCTAGAATCGGTTGATTTTTTCCCAGGCGTCGGAACACTGGAATCAAGAGAAGATTTTTTAGCAAGCTCTTCTGTAATAGATCTGGTTGAAAGCTTAACGACTAACCTTGATCCAGGATCCACCACTGCAAAGGGCTTAAGGCTTTCGGGGTTCAAGTCTTCAACTTTTAGCTGCTTGTTCGGCTTTCATTTTAGCCAAAGTGATGTCATCGACACTTTTTGAATCCCCAATTATAGCCACATCGGGATCTTCTTCATGCTCCCTGTTACCACCATCGTCTTTTAAGGCATCTATCATCTCGTCATCATGAGAAGTGTCGGCCTTAGACAGTTCAGCTCCCCCTCCTGACTCAATAATGGTAGCTTTATCCTGTTTTCCTTGAGTCTTTTCCACATATTTTTTCACAATAGTGGTTCCCTGATGCACGTCAATCTTCTCGGTCGGTGCAACACCTACAGAATGAGAAGCAATAGTTATCAACTTAGGAGAAAATAAAGGATCCTTCATTGATTGCCCAATTATGTGATGAAAGGGGGAGACGACCTTGACAAATTGAGGTGAAAAGGTAGAAATACCTTCCGATGGCCTCTCAATTGGAGTGACTACCGTCTATGACGCTGATTCGGGTATAGGAGATAAAATAGACGCCTGAGCAATTCCCGGGTTCTCGGGGTCATATCCCTCAACTTCAGTAGTTTCAGCGGTAGCGGAAGAAGAACCAACCTCAAGGATATTCTTTTGTTTGGCCATCCGCTTCTCCTCCTCCATAGCGACGGTAATGAGGCGATGCCCCTCGGCCAGGCATGCCGGTTCATCATCTCTCAGATACTTTTCCATAAGTTTATCCTCATCAACGAAGTCTACGTTAAGTTCCTCTTTCTCCCATTCGATGATTTGACTCCATACATGAACTAAGGTAGTTGGATAGTCTTCAATCCAAGAGATGTTTCGGCAACGAATAATGTGCGCGAAGAATTAAATTAGTAGTTTTCCAAAACCGTGCACTTCTTCCTGTGCCTCTGATAGCTGTTTACGGGTCTCTTCAGCAGACTTAATGACGTTCTCCACATTCCCCTCAGCTAGGGCAGCCCTATTCTCGGCTTCCATTAACTTGGACTCCAATTCAGTGTTTTGTTTCTCCAGTTCAGCATTTTTTCTCGCTAACTCGGCTTTTTCCTGCTCAAGAGTATTATAAGCCAGTTGCATTTTGACATTGTCCGACTTAGCGTCTTCCGCTTGTTTCTTCAACTCCAAATGCTCTTGACTATGAGATTCCAGCAAGTCATGATAACGCTTCTGTAACTCCTCAAATTTCTGTTTGATGTTGTTGGCGTCTCATTGAGCGATGACGAGTTGAGCCTGTGTGTCTTTTAGTTCCTTCTCCAAAATTTTCAAGGCCTTTTCATTGGCATCCGCAGTCTTTTTCATCGAATTAACATCTGTAATTAAAGTCCGAATAATTCTTGAGAGATTGCGTGAATATTTGAACATCTCCGAGTATTGCTTCTCGACTGCGTCAATCTTTGCTTTAGCCTCATCTTCCCACTTTGAGGAAATAGGCTCGAGTGCCGGTAAAAAAGTCAGATTCTCAAAGTAATGATCTGGGAACTGCTTCTCCAAATATGCCAACTTAACATTGGACTCAACATCCAGTGGTGGAGGTTTGCAGTATGTTAGTTCAGAGTCTTTTCGCTTAGTTGGGACGATGGCTGTATCACACTTTCCAGATCGATTCTCAAAAACCTTGTGTTTGTCTCATGAATCGGTATGTTTCGGTGGACTTTTTTCCCGACTGTGTTTGCCTTGAGGAGAAGTTCGGTCTTTAGGCTGCGATGTATCTTCCCCTCGATGACTCTGGTAGCTCTTATATCTATTTGGATCTGACCGGACGGGGGAACGAGAACGCGAAGTATGTGGTTGATAAGAATCATGAGGCCTTCTGTCATCTCTGCCCCAGCTCTCATGGTGATCATGCTCGATATCAAAAGGAGGTCTAGACATGCTACGGTGCATTTTCCTGACATCGTAATACGGGCGAGACATTGTACCTGCGCAGCAATGTAAGTGGAATTCAAAATCAGTGTTCACATAAAAAGTGAGTGTTGTGATGTGTGGTGCTAATGTGTTAAGTGCATCCTAAGTGGTGTTCCCCCGACAAACCCGAGTCTGAAGCCAGACTAGAGCGAGTGGGCTCATTGGCCTTTACGGGAGTAGTCTCCTCTGAAGAAGTGAAAGTTAAAGGATTTGTGCCAAAGTTCTCTGAAGTATAGATGGTTTCAGGCAGGGGGAGATCTCCTAAACCCTGAAATGTGGAATCGTCGGTAGTAGGGACATCTCCTTGAGAAGCATCTATTGGTAGTTCTTTAGGGGATGTTGACTTCTCAGGAGAAATAGCATTATCAGGGACGGTATACCCTTCTCTGTGCTTTTCAGCTATGTTGGCTAACTCGTCGTCCTGAGTTGAAGATGGAGAAGGTGAAGTCCGAAGAGGTATTGTTGGACCTTTCGAGCCCTCGCCCGTCTCAGGAATAATGTCTACTGTGGATATGTACACATATGGACCCATCCCATGACCTATGCTACGGGTAATGGATAGTAACCCGTGATGGTGGAGATACTCATCCTTAAGAACTTCGTCGATGGTTAGAAACTTTTGATCGCCATTGAGAAGCCGATTCAAACGATCAAAGTACAATTGATCCGATATTTGTTTTGGGTTATCAACTGCGAATAAAAAAGAAAGAAAGTTAATGTGTTGGCATGAACATTCAAATTTGAGATCTAGAAAATCGGTGCTTTACTTGATTCGGTCCATCTCCTAGCGCACCCCGGCTATTGCCTGATATAAAACCATTCGAGCTTGGAATCGCCAGCCTTGTTGCTAAATAGAGCTAAAATAATTTTTCTTTTTGGGACTGATTCAAAATAGGAGAATGAAGGAGTCTCTTGAGTCTGATGCTTGAAATTATGAAAAAAGTGGACGTCATCGAAGGTAGGCTCTATTCCTAAAACCTCTTTGTATGCTATGTGCAAGGTGTATAAATAAGCATAAGAGATGGGATGTAATTGCATGGGGGCAATCCGCATCTGTCTCAGAAAATCAACAACAAAAGGCGAAAACGGTAGAATAGCCCCTTCCATACACATCAGTCGCGTAACTACCATAAATCCTTTTGGAGGATTGTAGGGGCGATCTGTTTTCGATGGCACCATGGTATCTCTTTTCAGTATCCCATGTTTTAGACATATTCGAATAAGTCTATCGTCCTCAATCATCGATTCAACGGAATCTTTGGGTAACTCCAATATAATTGCAGACTCAAACTCATCAGGAGCTCGATTATCTCCTATTCCTCCTTCCTCTTCATCGCCAAGAGAAACTTCACTATCGGAAGATGTTTCACTATTATGTGCTTTTACTTTATAATTTGGGCCCTCATCGTCCCATTCAGGGTCCGAGGGAGAGGATATATCATAAAGAGTGAATCTGTCGGAAGTTTCTGCAGTTTCTCTCTGCTCTGCTAACTAGACGAACGTCTCTCTGCCATGATCACTAGACTACTGAAGAAGAAATAACATTAGTTAGAGTAAGATAGCCCGTATCCCCCCGTGTGTGTATGTGAACTAAAGTGTGTGCTATGTGTGCAAAATATGCAAAATGAACACATGAGAGTGTGATGCAAAGGTTCAATAAAGTAGTAATGTACAGAATAGTCCTTGATGTTCGTAAGGCGCTATCCTAAATGTCCTTTAAGTTTAAGGTTGTGTCAAACATTGATTTAGCCAATCGGACAAATTCTTGTGCATTAAGATGGACTGCTTCGGTTCGGTTCGGATGTACGTGTTGGGATCGGATCGGGAGGCAAAGCCATGCTTCGGTCTGAAGCAGACAATCACACCTATTAAGTGAAATCGAATCGGTTCGGAGGCAGACATTTGGGGCGGTCCGGATTGACGTGAACACCCATGCCTCTCTTCCTCCTTGTTTCTCACTCCGACCCGACCCGGTCAAGTGGGCTTTGTTTCCTCTCTTTGCTTTTTTACTCCGATCCGATCTGGTCACTTAAACTTCTCTCCCCTTCCTTCACTTCAATGTTTCTCCACCCGAACCGATCCCAACTCCTCTTCTTCTTCTTCTCCATCTTCCACCTCACTCAACTGACACCAAACCCAACTCCATGATAAAAAATCCCAATCAAAACCGAGCACTTGTATGATCAAATATCCAACAATAAATCCTAATCCCATCTCCCAATGCCTCGAGGTGATGGCGGAGCCACCAACGACGACGGCGAGGGAAGAGGGGACCACGACGTCTAAGCTGGGCAAACTCCAGACCCAAATCGTTCAAATTTACTACCAATCGTAACTAAAATAAGTTACTACGAAGGCGAATTGAAGTTTTAACCTACCTACGGATTTGATTTGGGGATTTACGAGAAGAATTTTGAAGTTTTGTGAAGTTTTTTGAAAGCTAGGATTTCGGTGAACAGAATAATAAACGAGGCAGCAAAAGGAAGAAGGAGAAACATGATAGGTAGCGGATTTATATACATGTCGATAGTGACCACTCGTATTCCCATCCTTTTTTTCCGCTCGAACCGGGGTACAAGCCCACTAACTCATTCTGGCCTGCAAACCCAGTATCGAGCAATAAAAGAAGGAAGGCTGTTCGGATCGGGGTCCGATCCGAATGGGATTAAACATAATAACTTGGCATGCAAATTAAATTCAAAGGAAAATAAAGAAAAAGATTACCTGGAGGGACTGCTGGAAATCAAGAAGAGTTCTTAAATTCGTTAAAAATGAAGGAAGTAATCCACACGCTTCGTGATGTATATATAGACAGCGAGAGATACGAATTTTGAAAGCAACATATCCCTGTACGTCAATGGAAACGATCTTTTAACGATTCAAATTCGAAGACCAATGAATAGATAATGTCAAGGCACGCTCCATCTTCCATAGAAGCATCCCTTGAGGGGGCAAAATGTTAGCATACTTTGTGAACTAGACTACACAAAGTTAAAGAATCAAATAATGAACAACACTCTGCCAAGCATTCAGTTCGGATCGTATCTCCTTTGGACAGAGACAAACCAACGCAAAGCAATGAAGGAAAGGATGCAGACCGGACCGGATCGGAAGTAGCAAGGCCGATCCGAACCCCATCTAATAGTCTATCCGATCCAATCCCAGGATGTCAGCAACCTCACTCACACGTTATCCTTAAGAATCGGGGCGGTTACCCACATGTTCTACCCACGATGGACACTAACCAGATGTGTTGTCCTCACCAAAATCCATCCAAACCCGAAAGTGGTGGGATGAAGGCCACATGGACCCGAACCGATCCGGTTCCAGGAGGATTTTACACCTATAAATACTCCATCAAGAGGCATTAGAAGGGATCTTTTGGCACTTTAAAGATTAAAACTCCTTTGCAACCCAAATTTTATCAACTTATTCGGTCTACAAGCATCTTTCAAGTCATATTGCAAAAGAAATTGAGTGAATCAATGTATGAAATAACTGAAAATTGAGTGAAAATCACTGTTGTACTCGCATTCAAGACATCAATTAAAAGAAAAGTAAAGTGGACGTAGGCTATTTAACGCCGAACCACCATAAATTGTGTGTTTTCTTCGTTTTAGTTTTCATTCTATTAGTATCTTTACTAGATTGGGTGTTAGAGCCAATTTTGGATCTAAAACCATGATTTGAAACTGGCCTTGATTTGGTCTTCTCAGTCACCTCACACAAAATCAAGCCCCATCCCCTTTTAAATCCTATGATTGCATAGCAAGACAAATGTATTGAGGCGGATTCTGCCTCAAATATGTGTTCCATTTACTCAACAAGGTATGATGGTTTGTATGGTCGGTTGTTGCGGTGTTTTGGTTCAAGAGTGTTTGTCTTGACTTTTTGTCTTGAACAATGATTGTTTTTAATATTAGTTCATTTTCAGAAATCGGCTGATGTATGGAGTTTTTGGGCTTTCGTCTTGTGTTCGGTCTGTATGTTGGCCATGAATGTTGTCGCTGTTATACTTGATTACTACTACTATTTTGGAGAGTCTTAATTTGGAGATGCAATTTTATAGATTTTGTGTAGTTTCCAATTGCACCTAGTGATCTGTTCATGTCGTGGTAGCTGGGTTGTTAGTTATTCTAGTTTTCACTTCTTAAGATCATTCACCCTGCTGCATTCAGATGATATTGGATTTATTTCACCTTGAGAGTGCTATGTAGTTTGTATATCATATGAAATGCTCTGCGTGGCATTATGTTCTCCGTGATTTGTATTTTGTGAATTTCTCAACTTGTGTGGTGTTACAGTCATTCGTAAATTAGGCAATTTTCCTTACACCAGTTCCATAAGCTAGTTTAGTTTTATTTAGTTGCAGAGGATCTCACCTTAAGCCTATAAGCATTTTATAAGTGGCGTGGCCACTATAAATTTTGTTTACCATTATAAAATAATAATATTTTATTTTGTCTACTAATATATATATATATATCTATATATGTATTTGTTTTACATATATATATTTGTTTTTGAAATTTAGTATGTTTAAATAGGTAAGCTTTGAATTTAATTGGAATCAGTGATTTAAATATTGGAATCACTTAAATAATTTTATCCTGGATTTAATGTGAATATATAAACACACACACACAACATACACACATACATAAATACACATACAATTCTGAAATGTTTTGTTTAAATAATAATAATAATATATTATTATCTTAGAATTCTAGTGATTAATATTGTTGGATAATAAGTTCTTTTTTTTCTCTTCTTAAATTATCATTTCAGAGAACTATCTTGGATTTTAAATAAACTCATGTCATTGGGTTAGAAACAGTAAATTTTGGTGTCTATCGGCTTTGTGATATTCAGGTGTATTGTACGGTCATCGGAGCTTAAAATGTGCAAGGTTTAGTTATATAGAATTAAAATAGTGCACTGTTAAAAGAAACCAAGTTTGTACTTCCTAACACCATAGTATGGTAGTTAAAAGAGAAAATTGAGTACTTTTAGTTTCACATGGTGGTGTAATGTAAATAACATCATGTTTTGTGCTTTAAGCTACCACACTATGGTGTTAGAAAGCATAAACCGAGATGCTTTTAGCTAGTACACTTAAAATAGTGGAGTTTGACATTAAAAGCTAACTTATGTACATGTAAGGTTTAACTTCAGATAATAGTTCCATTGAGTTAATATACAGGAATGAGTTTCCTCTTCTCCAAGGGGGACTAGGGTTCCCCGCCACCTCCTACATATTTTCTTCCGCAACATTTTTATCTTCATGTAACACCCCAAATTTTTAACGACACTAAAAGAGGATAAATTAAATAATAATGAGTTTAATATTCAGAACTAAGGAAAACGGACTATGTCATCGCGTCCGTCTCGAAATTTTGGTTCAAGATAGACATTTGGTTTGCGTAAAACGGACACCGTATGAAGAAGTTGTGAGGGTTTTAAGTTTGTATATGTGCAGAAAGAACATGTATAGACATATGAGTCACGTATGAGTCAGATATGAGTCAGAACCTATCCAGAATAGTTCGAAAATCAAAAATTTGTCAAGGTGGTAAATTTCCCGCTCTAGGAGGATGACTCCTCTGAAGGGATGTCGACACAGGGTCAACCTCAAGGGGTATCGACCTATGGGTCGACCCACCCACAAGGGTGTCGACACCCCTAAGGCTGAGGTGGCGGCCGGTTTCAGAGGGTTCTGCAGCTATATATATGTGTCCAATTCTCCTATTTCTTCATTGGAAATTATGGGAGCCAAATGCTGCCGGTGTAAGAACTGAGATGGATTCGTTTTATTCAACAACATTCAACTTAGCAAATCAAATCCAGAAATTCAAGATCCATTCTCTAAACCTAACGCAGTGAGTTTCTAGTTCCTTTTAGGTTTAGATAAACAAAAGTAAATTGTGAAAGACTGTGAATTGGATATGTTGTAAATTTTATACTATGTCATGATAGACCTACACCTTTAGATCCAATGCAATTGTGGTTATTCTATTATGTTACCTATGTGGATCTTGAATTGTAACTATGTTATGGTGAATGTAAATCTGTTAATTTGGATAGTTGCAACATTGGTTAGATCTAACTCCGTATGTAAATCACCTTTCACCTGTCATATTGCGATCAACTTAGAAATGTTGTAAGTTGGACATGTGGATCCATATTTAGATCTAAACATGCTATTGTGTCAATATAATGGTGTTAGATCTATTTTTAATCTCTAGATCTGAATTACGTGATCTAATTTATCACCTTGTGTTATCATGTTAGATCTAAACCAATTTGACATATGAAATGCTATTTTATATCTTACTATGGTTATTGTGACATAGTAGTTATGTTAGAATCAATTGACTGCCACCACTTCATCAGTTTTATGTCCACCTTGTTATGATGTTAATTACATGTCCATGCAAGTATGTACGTTCACCTTATCATCATGCTAGTATTAAGTTTATGCCAAGATGACCACTTTGGTTATATTCCCTATTATCGTTTATGACTAGGCTATTGACTAGCCTAGGTATGCCACCAGTTTATGGGTGCGCTGGTTAGGAAACAGGGGAAAAGGGTTTATATTGGCATAATTTGAATATGAACATTTTTGAACATATAATTCAAATTATTGGGTAAATGGGCATTAACACCTATAAAGGGAATGGATTAATTAATTAATAAAGGAATGTCCAGTAATTGCAATTGTACTTATGACATGAGGTTAGGTTGCATTAGTAGTGGAAGTTTGCCCGGACCCGACCGTCATATCTAGCAACCACTAATGTTGAACCTAATATGGGATGTCTAAGTATGCAAATACGAATCGGGCTAAGACACGAGGTTAGGCCCAACTGTGGAATAAGACTGCCCGGACCCGACCGGCATATCCAGCATCCACACTTTGTAGGCCTAATGTGGGAGGTCTAGCCCATTATAAACCATAAATGGACATGGTAATGAATTGGACTACATAACCAAATCTAATTCATAGGGATTATATGATTATGAAATAAGGTTAGGGTTAAGTAAATTGATTGGAATAGTGGATGGGTTAAGCAAATTTGGAGGGGGTGGGTAATATTTACATATAGGCCCACAACTTAAGCCGATAAGGTTATGTAATTAAAGATACCTAGTGGTGTACATAACCGGAGGAAAATATAAAAGTTATGTAATTAAATACACATTTTAGGGTAAGCATAATTAGTATAGGGCTATGTAATTAAAGACACCTAGTGTTATACATAGTCAGTGAAAAACCTAGTGTGGGATACAAGACAAAGGGGAGAGCTTGTATCATATTGTGTGGAACCCATTTCAGTCAGTTACCCAGTGTAAGTATCAAATAAATACTCCATACTAGGCGGAGAGGGGACACACTTACTGACTGATTGTAAGAGATCCAAACGTGGAGGACGGTGTGGACGGCGCAAACAGACCGGACCATGTACGTGCATGAGCCGGGCAGAGGGGGATAAGACGGCCGTGACAGCAGTAGATATGGGGCTATGCATATCAGTAAGGGTTTCCACTGTAGGACATAATACATCTACCGTGGGGCCGGCACAGAGTTTCTACGGAGTAGGGAGCCGATTGATTAGGGTAGTGGTTAGGGTATATTTAGGCATATGCCCTAAATCTACCACCTTATAGTGGAAGGGATCATCTCATTCTGGTTATACTAGTAATAGTGCAGTGTAATCATTAGAGAAGTGTATACCCCTTACCCTTTCTACCTTGTCACACCTGCCATTTATGTAGTGATCTCTCTTATCCACTTTATATGCCTATCATGTTACTTTTATTTATTTACTGGCTAAAAGTAACTAGACTCACCAGACTTTATGTATGACCCTTTTGTTTCTCCTTCTTTCTTCCGTTTTCCCCCAGGTTTTCAAGGAGGAAACACTCAGGCTTAGTCAGGACTCAGATATCATCTTGCTAGGAGCTACTTCTGAAGTATGGCTCAAGTTCTTGTCTCTACTATAGCTTGACTTTTTCAATTGGGGAATTATGTTTTTTTATATTCTTATGTACTTTGATGGTACAAGACAGAAGTTATTTTATTGTAATGGTTTTTGTGACTTATGCTATTGTGGACCATGGTATTATGATTTATATTTGAAATAAAAATTTAAATTTTTGCTGCTAACTTACTTATATTTGTCTTGTAAATTATTCTATGTCTGTTTACCTATAACGCTTCACGAAACTTAATGCAATCCCTTATGAGTGACATTAACGGATGTGCGGTGTCACACTTGGTATCAGAGGTGAAGGTTACCAGATTAGATAAATGTTTTTGAAAATTATTTTCAAAAAAGTTTTAAAAGAAAGCATTTTCATAAAGAAAAGTCTGTTTTGAAAAACATTCCCCAAAAAGCTATATGTAGTATCCTTCGGTCCTTTATCTAAATTTCTTCCTTTTTCCTTTTTCAGCATGTTTGGTGAACAAAACATTCCTAATATCCCAGAGGGTGTCACAATACCCAAATGGTTCCGTAGATATTTGGAGGCCACGGCGCCTGCCGAAGGCTAAGGAAATGTTCCTTCCCTAGCTGCACCATTCATTCCTCCTCCTCCTTGCCCTCCAAGAGCAGATAACTTCGCCAAGTTCTGTAAGGACTTCCATGCTATGGGAGGGAAGCCAATCCATGGGAACGAGACATCCGTAGAAGCTCAGAATTGGCTCAAGGAGACCGAGGATTTATTCGTAATCTTTGAAGTAGAGGATAGAAGTAAGGTCCAGTTAGTCGCCTGGCTACTGGAGGACGAAGCCTCATTTTGGTGGGAGGTCACTCAAGCTGGACGTCCCGTGGAAACTAGGAAAGATTTTAGATAGAGGTTCGAAATAAAATTTCTCTCCCAAGATGAGAGAAGCATGCAGATGGAGAGATTTTTAGCACTCAAATAAGGAAACTTGACGATAAAAGAATATGTGAATAAATTCAACCAGCTAGCAAGGTTCGGTTTAGAGTTGGTAGATACGCCACACAAAAGGGCTTTGCGGTTTGCTAAAGGGCTGAATGAGCCTCTGCATGGTTTAGCCATGTCCCATATTCCAATGGGGGATACTTTTGAAAAGCTTTTCGATATGGCCCTAATGCATGAGGAAGACAAGGGAGAAAAGAAGGCTGAGGAGACATCGCAAAATTGGAAGGTGTGGCCCAAGAAGGGGCAGCAGCAACAGTAGAAGAAAGGAGGGAAAAATGATAAAGGTAAGGATAAGAGAAAATGTCACCATTGTGGGAAGGAAGGTCATCTGGTTAAAGACTATAAGCGAAGGAAGAACTCTTCCTACCACTGTGGAGAGGCCAAACACTTTGCTAAAGAGTGCCCGAAGAAACAGGGATCACTGGGACAGAGTCAAAGGACAGGGACTTCTAGAGGGAAGGTGCATGCTCTCGCAATCAGTGCTCCTGATAGAGGTTGAGAAATTTCTGTGGAAGGTTTAATTTCTCTTTCAAACCATCCTATTAGAACACTTTTTGATTCTGGTGCCTCACATTCATTTATATCAAGTTATGTAGTTGAATCTCTACACTTAATTACTAGTATGGTAGTATATCCTGTAGTTGTTTCAAACCCCATTGGTGGTTCGACTCATTTATCTATGATTTGTCAGAGTTTGAAAATATTTGTGCTAGTCGTCGAGTTTGAATGCGATGCGTATGTGCTTGGGTTTATGGGCTATGGGTTGGTTCTAGGAATGGGTTGGCTTACCACTTATGGTGCCATTCTGGATTGTGAGAAGAGGGTTGTTAGGCTTCTGACTTATCATAGGAGAACCCTCGAGATTTCGTGTGACCCACAAGGGTCGGTTATGCTTATTTTCCAAGAGTCTCTTGATGCATCTATCGATAATCTGCAATCTGTTCCGATAGTCCGAGATTTTTACGATGTTTTTGATGAGGTTCAAGGTTTACCTCCGAGGCGCAAGATCGACTTTAGTATATATTTGGTGGACAATGCAAAGCCAGTTGCATTGCCAGTGTGCCACATGGCTCTGAGGGAAGGAAGTGGGCTAAGTAAGCAAGTAGGGGAGCTACTTGAGAAATGGTTTATCAGATGAAGCATATCTGAATGGGGTGCTCCAGTAGTATTTGCAACTAAGGCGGATGGTTCGCTTCGTTTATGTGTTGATTATAGAGAGCTGAATAAACTAACTAAGAAGAATAGGCATCCGCATCCGAGGATTGATGATATATTTGATCAGCTTGTTGGTGCCTCGGTATTTTCCCAGTTAGACTTGGCCTTGGGGTTCCATCAGTTGAGGGTGGCTCAGGACAACATAGATAAGACTGCCTTTAGGACTCCAGACGGTTTCTTTGAATGGCTAGTTATGCCTTTTGGGCTAACGAATGCACCCACCTATTTTGTCGATCTGATGAGTAGGTTGTTTCGGGAGTTCCTACATAAATTTGTTGCAGTCTTTGTCGTTGATATTTTGATCTTTTTCAAAAGCGAAGAAGAGCATGCCTAACATTTGAGAGAAGTTTTGAAAACTCTCAGTGACCATCAGCTTAAAGAAAAATTCTCCAAATGCAATTTCTGGAGAGAAGAGGTGAGATTCTTAGGGTATGTATTCTCCAAAGAAGGGATAGCTGTAGATCCCGCGAAGGTGGTTGCAGTGCAAGATTGGCAGGTTCCTAAAAATGCAACCGAGGTGAGAAGCTTTCTTGGGTTAGCAGGTTACTATAAGAAGTCCATTAAGGACTTTGCAAAGATATCAGCCCCACTCACCAGGCTAATGAAGAAGAACATGACATTTTCATTGGATATAGACTGTGACATTGCTTTCCAGGGACTGAAGAGGGCTCTGACAACGACCCCAGTCTTGACTTTGCCTGACGAGAGTAAGGTGTTCACCATTTATACTGATGCGTGTGGTGCAGGGCTTGGTGCGGTTCTAATGCAAAAAGTCAAAGTAGTGTATTATGGGGGTAGACAGTTGAGAGTTCATGAAAAGAACTACCTCACCCATGATCTAGAGCAAGCTGCCATAGTGTTTGCATTAAATACGTGGCGTCATTATTTGCTTGGAGAGAAGTTCGAGTTATACACCGATCATAAATTTCTCAAGTATCTGTTCTCGCAGAAAGACCTCAATTTAAGACAACAACGGTGGATGGAGTTTCTAGCTTCTTATGATTTTGAGATTTCTTATACCCTTGGCAAGGGTAATGTGGTAGCAGACGTACTAAGTAGGCAGAGGGTGGCCCTAAGTCCTCTGTTTGTGGAAAGAAAGAACTTGGAGTTCATATCATCTTTTTATTTTAGACCCTCCATCGAGATTTTGCCAAAGTTATTTGCATCCTTATAGATACGACCGACTCTTATGGACCAGATGGGAGCTTCATAACAAGGTGACCTACAGATTCTAGACATCATGGATAAGCTCAGAAGAGGGGAGACTTCTAGTCACCTCAATAGATATGCCATAGATGAAAATGGGTGGTTGCGACGAGATGGAAGGCTTTGTGTTCCTCAAACTGGAAGCTTGATGAAGGCAGTCCTAGAAGAAGCCCACTATTATAAGATGACCATTCATCCGAGTGGTGATAAGATGTACAGGGACATGAAGAGGGTTTTCTTTTGGGTTTGTATAGGGGTGTATATCGGATTGGACGGTCAGATGTCCGATGTGGTCCGGTCCGGAAAATTGTCCAACCGAATTTAGTTCGATCAAGAAACGGATCGGGTATGAACAACAATAATTGTCTGATGAAAATAACGGACCGAGCTCAAACATAGGATGGTCCAACTGGTTAATGTCCGTGAATATATGCTGGTAAAGTAAATTACAATTTTATATTACGTTTGGGCATTACAAATTACCTGGAATCGACAATGTTTTAAATTACAATCATAATATGTCTTTCCTTTTATCATAGCCATAATTTAGTCCACAGATTGAACAGCCAGATCTCTTTCCATTTATTGTTCTAGGGAATTAAAAGTGGCGATTTGCTTCTCTGCTAGAAAGACTTCAATTCCTTCAATTTCGTTTGTCACCATCGTTAAAATTCTAGGGAATTAAAAGTCCCAATTTGCTTCTCTAGAAAGACTCTTCGATTTCTTCAATTTCATTTATCACCATCGTTAAATTCCGATGTCCGTAATTCTATTTCCTATCTATTTTCCACTAATCTACAACATATCTTCAAATTTCGGTTATAATGTAAACTTCTCTCTCGTTTATCAAAATTGGAAGAAATTGGTATTAGTTCCTCCTCTCTACGTTAGAAGTTCAGATCCCGATTCTCATATAAACCACTGTTTCTCTCTTTTGCGATTTTGCCATGGCTTCTACCAATTCTCTCATTGAGTGTTTTTTTATTAATTAAACTTATATGATTTTTAGAATTGTTGCTTCACTTTTATTAAATGTTTTTAAGGTTGATTAAAAATGGATCTAACTACTGGTCATTAGATAATTGAAAAACAGATCGAAACTATTTGACAAAACTATTACTTTACTTATTAAGTTTATTTTAATAAAATTAATTTATGTGTATGGGTTCAAGCGGTAGTTCCTTCGGCAGATTTATAGGGCTTTGAATAGTAGCAAGTGTATTTCATTGTTATGTGTAAATTTGACCATTGTGTGAATATGAAAGTGAACATTTTATATATGAGATTAATATCAGTTGAACTGGATACTTAATGCATGAAATTTAGCTATTGATTAGATTGTAATTATCCACAAATATATTATATGATCAATGTAATTTGTGTTTCCATTATCAGACTTCATATTAAATGAATAGAAATCTATTCATGCAGAAGTTTTAATATAATAGCTACATATAAGTTCTGTCCAAATATATCATGCCTTCTTGTTTAATTTCCTGCAAGCATTGAAGTGTTGGCAAATGATGAACAATATCAGTTGCCAATAGTCGGTAGTGGAAATCAAATTGATCCTATCCAAGGTAGTGAAAATGAAAATTCAAGCGAATGAGATAACAAAAAATAATGCTGTGAATGATGGAACTACTGCTGTACCTGCTATAGAAGCTGCTACCGAAGACGAAAAAAAGTCCAGGAAAAAGCGATCCCAGGTTTGGCAAGAGTTTGAGAAAATCAAAGAAGAAGACAAAGATGGTAATATTAAATTACTTGTTAAGTGCATTCATTGTTGTCTAAAATTAAATAAAACCAGTACTGGATGCACAACTACATTGAAGAGACACCTGAATAAATGTCGTGTTCATAATGCTAAAGAAAATCATCAAAAATTGTTAGGAAAAGATTTCTTAAAGGAAAAGGTTTCTAAAACCGAATTGATTGGTCAACTAGCTGTCCACAACCATAAGTTTGATAAAAGAAAAGTAAGAGAGGTTCTTGCTACCATGATCATAGTGCATGAGTACCCATTTAACATGCTCGAACATGAGTTCTTTATATTGTTTTGCCAAATACTAAATCCTGAATTTGAGAAGATATCAAGAGTAACAATAAAAAGAGATTGCATGAAATTGCATGAATCCGAGAAAAAAATGTTGAAGGATGTTTTAAAAGGTGTGGGAAAAGTGAGTTTAACTTCTAATCTTTGGACGTCAAACCAAACAATAAGCTATATGTGCTTGATTTGTCATTTTCTTGACTCTTAATGGACATTACAAAAGCGTATTTTAAATTTCTTTACCGCCTCCTCACACTGGACTTGCCATTGCTGATGCAATTTTTTCTTGCCTTTTAGATTAGGCTATAGGGAATAAAATATCGACAATAACGCTTGATAATGCATTGTCTAATGATGTTGCTGTGAGAAATTTAAGAGAAAAATTTTCTTTAAAAGGCAAACTTTATTTTAAAGATAGATTTTTTTCCATGTTTGATGTTGTTCCCATGTATTGAATTTAATTGTGCAAGATGGATTGAATGAGATTAAAGAAGTCATTCAAAATATTGTGAAGTGTGAAGCATTTCAAAATGTCACCTCAACGTCTACAAAAGTTCGCAGACATTGTTAAACAATTAGAACCCCCCATATCTAAGTGTTTGATACTTGATGTACCTACCCGTTGGAACTCTACTTATGCAATGTTAGGGTGTGCTCTAAATTTTCGAAAAGTGTTTTCTATGTATCATGAAAGAGATCCATCTATGTTTAGTTTCCATCTCCAATGGATTGGGATAGAGCTGAGTCTATATGTAAGATTTTAGAGGTGTTTAATGAAGCATCAAATGTTTTTTCTGGTACAATTTATCTGACTTCTAACTTGTTTCTTCCTGAAATTTGGAAAATTAAGCAAATATTAAATGAGAAATCAACAAAATATGAAGGTTCCTTCTTCATGAGAGGAATGTTAGACAAAATGAAAGATAAGTTTGACAAGTATTGGAGTGATTGTAATCTGCTACTGTCCATTGCTGTGGTTTTGGATCCAAGGTATAAAAATGAAGCTAACAGGATTTTGTTTTCCTAAGATTTACTCTGAAATTGAATCGGAATGAAATATAAAACTTGTTATGCATTCTTTGGAGGAATTATATTCTGAATATGCTTCAGTCGAAAGTAATAAAACATCTGAGCAGTGAAAAGGAAATGCATCTAGTGGTACATCTAAAAGGAGAAAAACGAAAAGTAGAAGTGAGTTTGAAACAAGGGCTGATGAGTCAGATGTGGTGGAGACTATACGATCTGAGCTAGAATTATATTTGAAAGAACCTCGCTGTAAATATGATGAATCCGAAGACTCTTTTAGTGTTTTAGAATGGTGGAAAGTAAACGCTTCGAAGTACAAAATATTATTTGTTATGGCTCGAGATATACTTTCTATTCCTGTCAGCAGTGTAGCCTTAGAGTCCACATTCAGCGCTGGAGGTAGAGTATTAGATCAGTTTAGAAGTTCTCTAAAGCCGGAAACTGTAGAAGCTATAATTTGCACGGGAGACTAGTTACGTTCAAAATATGCATTGAAGAATTTTGGGATAAGAATTTTAATTTATTTTCATACATTATGAACTTCACTGAATGGTAAAATATTCAATTAGTCATCATGTTTATTTTAGTTCACTTGACATCTTCCTGGCTGAGTATTTAACTGGTTTCAGTTATATGTAATCATCTTATTAATATTCACGTTATAAACAATTTATAATATGTATCTATTTCAGGTTAAACATGATGAGGAAGATATGGAATCAATCAATTTTGAATAGTCCGAATGAAGTTTTTATCAAGGTATGTCAAAGATACTTTGTTTTGTTACTCTAAGTCTATATGCTTCTTTCAATTTGTAAAGTGTTGACTGTTGAGAAAAACAAATCATATGCATGATGCAATTTTCTTCTTCAACTGTTCTACGAACTTTAATCATACTGTAATCGCATTGAATGATAAATGATCCATTTATACCATCAGTAGCACAACCGTATAACTATTACACGATTACTTATTTCTCAGTTAATCCATGTATATTTTAGGCCCTAGCAACTACTTCTTTCATATGGATAAGCTCGCCTACATGTTACTAGTTACTATCACCTTAGATTGAATGGTAGTTTTTTATGCTGTAATTGATAAAATTTGAGAATGCATTATCCAAAGGTTTCTTTTGACCTTTTTTTTTTGACGTTTTCACATAATTTTATTTTTATCATGCATCCATTTTTTTTTCTTTTTAAATTTGCAGCATGAAAATTATGATTTCAATTCATATCATGCTACTATTTTCAGTATGAGAACTATATTATGTGTTATGGTCAAGATTATGATCTAGAAGTTGTTATGTATCATTTCAAACTCCAATGAAAAAAAGGGAAAACAATAAAAAGTCAGACCTTGGATGTTGTATAAACTGGATCAATTTGCACTGTGCAACTCTTAATTACTCATTTAGATGTCTTGATATTGTGGCTTCTAATATCAACATTTTTTCTCTGATAACTTGTACTGCTATAGAAGTTGAAAATTTTGTAGAAGTGATGGTGATAATATAATTTAGTCGGCCCCTTTGTATAATTGAAACATACTGACCTTTAGGCCAGCACACACTGTATGAATCCATCTAGTGTTTTATCGACTATGTTACTATTGGTACAACACTTAATTATAAATCGATATCCTTCTCTATTACTTAATATCTTTTTTCCCATCAACTTTTGGCATTTATGGAATTCTATAAAAATTATAGTTAATCAAATTATATGTTAACAGGAACTGTAGCATAAAATTATAAACAGATATTTATTATAAGCTGCTGACAAATTTATGGACATACACTATCTGAAACCAAATAAATATACGGCATGTTGGTATAGCGAGAGAGATGTATTTGTCTTGAAGTTAATGACGTTGGCTCCTTAGGACTATATATTGCTTAAATGAACGCGTGAATCAATAACAAATTAAGTAAGAGTATAAGATATTTTACTGTTACATTTCAAAAAAAAAAGAAGGATACACTTTTTTTGTTTTACCGACAGTAAGAGTATAAGATATTTATTGTTACTTAATTACATAAACTTGATTTTATGTTTGTCGATTTATTCGTAAATATCTAATCTAGTTCACATGGGATTTATTTCGCTAATTAGCTAGTGCTAATCTTTTTCAGGTAAGCTGATATGTGGAAAATGAAAGTGTGCATGATGGTTATCAAGTTGCTGCAGTTTTTTGAAGTTTTGCTGCATACCAATATGTTGAAAATGAATATGTACGAAGGCCATTTAGTTGCTGTAGTTTTTTGAAGTTTTGCTGCATGCATAATTTTTTCTTCTGGAATTTGGTATTTGCTGATCTTGTACTGTAGGCACTGTTGAATCTAATGAAAGAAATTAGCTATGGTGGTGTTGTACTCGTGCTTATTTTTGTAACTTTTATGACTCTGCAGTAGTATTTTGTTGTTATTCATATTTTGTGGGTGAACTTATGAAGGAAGAACCTTTTGTGACCATATTTTTATTTGATAAGACGATATTATTATGGTTGGTTTCTACCTAAAAATATTTGAATATATTTTTCTATCAAATCATAGTCAAGTTCTATTTTAGGAAGTGTTGATATATTGTTTGTCCGATTCCAATATACGGTCCGAATATGTCCAATCCTTAATTGACAAGTCAATCGAACCGGACTTGGGTTGCTTCTGAAATTTTCGAATCGAGCTTGGACAGGTAGTCAGTTGTCCAATTCTTATCGGGTCGGAAGTAAGCTTGTCCGATATAAGACTCGGTCCGAGTTCGAACATCCAAATATCTGGTCCAGTCCGCCTGATTTACAACCCTAGGCTGGGATGAAGAAAGATGTGGTTGAATTTGTTTCTCAATGTTTAGTTTGCTAGCAAGTCAAAGCTGAGTAAAAGAAGCCCGATGGATTACTTCATCCGCTGAAAGTTCCGCAGTGGAAATGGGAGAGTGTCTCTATGGATTCCATAGATAGTTTGCCTAGATCGAAGAAAGCAACATCAGTATCTGGGTTGTGGTAGATAGACTCACTAAGAGCGCTCATTTTATTCCAGTTAAGAGTAAGAGGACGGCATTATGGTTGGCAACAATTTATGTTCGTGAGATAGATCGTCTTCATGGAATGCATTCTAGCATCGTGAGCGATCGTGACCCCATCTTTACCCATGAATTTTGGAGGAGCTTGCAAGAAGCATTATGTACACGGTTGTGTTTGAGCACCGCTTATCATCCTCAGATTGATGGATAGATAGAGAGGGTGAACAGGATTCTTAAAGATCTTTTGAAGTTGTGTATCCTAGACTTCGGAGGGACTTAGGAAGAGCATCTTCCTTTAGTAGAGTTTGCCTATAATAACAAATATCAAGCTAGCATCGGCATGGCACCCTTCGAAGCATTGTATGGACGACCTTGTAGATCACCAACTTGTTGGTGGGAAACTACAGAAAGATTATTACTTGGACTAGATATGGTTACAGAAACGTCCGAAAAGATTGACCTTATTCGACGGCGCGGATGAAGACAGCTTAAGATAGGCAGAAATCCTATGCAGACAAGAGAAGGATTGACCTCAAATTTGAGGTAGGCGACTTGGTTTTTCTCAAAGTATCACCTCTGAGGAATGTGGTTTGCTTCAGATCAGTAGGGAAGTTGGCACCTCGGTTTGTGGGACTATTTCCCAATACCGAGATGATTGGCCAAATGACATATAAAGTAAAACTCCCAGACAATCTATCCGGCGTTCATGATGTTTTCCACGTTTCTCATCTGCGGAAGTGCCTTCATGACACTGCGGTAATCATTGAGCCGAGTGTGTTGGAAGAAGTAGAAGCGTAACGGAAGGCGACAGTCAGGTGGGTCCCTACCCGTATTCTGGGATCAGAAGTTAAGATGACACGCAATAAAGAGATCAAGTTGCTAAAGGTTCAATGGAGAGATAACCCAGAGGATGCGACTTGGGGAACCGAAAAAAAGATTCGTGCTTCGTACCCTTTCCTTTTCGATGGTATGTTCTTAACTCATTTTTTTCAAAAGTTTTATCGGTGCTTATTTCTATCATTTGAGTATATCTTATCCATAGTTTTTTCGACCTTAAAATAGAAATCCTATGGATGTAAACATGTGTTTGAAACATGTTATGTTTGATGGATGCAAGTGTTTGCTAGTGGTTGCCTGTGGACACACATACACACACATTAGGCACTAAGATCGACTCAATCACTTTCATACTGCATATGGATGTGTGTGCATTTTCTTTTGTTTTATGGATGGAAATGGATGAACTAGCATATGGATGTTGCATTTGGACGAATGAGTGCGCACACATATAGAACTTATATGATATAATAAGTTTATTTGCATACATATTGGATTCATGGAACTAACACACATTGCATTAAGGAGGTCAACTGAATCTGTAGACTGCCTGATCTTTTGCATTAGTGTTGTGACATATACACATACCATTACATATATTCATATAAGCATTAGAGGTCTCTAAGGACAATGGATGCCCGTGGTTGTTGGATGAGTAGATGGATGATGGATGGTAGGATATGCATTCTTCTCAACTTAGAGATTTCGGGGACGAAATCCTTTGAGTAGGGGAGAATAACACCTCGAATTTTTAACAACACTAAAAGAGGATAAATTAAATAAAAATTAGTTTAATATTCAGAATTAAGGAAAATGGACTGTTCCATTATGTCCATCTCGAAATTCTGGTCAAGATAGACATTTGGTTTGCGTAAAACGGACACTGTATAAAGAAGTTATAAGGGTTTTAAGTTTTATACACGAAGAAAGAACATATACACACATATGAGTCACGTATGAGTCAGATATGAGTCAGACCCTATCCAGAATAGTTCGAAAATCAAAAATTCGTTAAGGCGGTAAATTTCCCGCTCTAGGGGGTCGACCCGCTAGAGGGGTGTCGACACAGGGGTTGACCTCCTTAAGGGGTCTCGACCTATGGGTCAACCCACCCACATGGGTGTCGACACCTTTAGGGCTGAGGTGGAAGTCGGTTTCATAGGGTTCTGCATCTATATATATATATATGTCCAATTCTCCTATTTCTTCATTGGAAATTATGGGAGTCAAATGCTGCAGTGTGCGAACTGAGATAGTTTTGTTTTCTTCAACAACATTCAATTTTGCAAATCAAATCCAGAAATTCAAGATCCATTCTCTCAATTCTCTAAACCTAACGCGGTGAGGTTCAAGTTGCTTTTAGGTTTAGATAAATAAAAATAATTTTTAAAGACTGTGAACTGGATATGTTGTAAATCTTATACTATGTCATGATAGATCTACACTTTCAGATCTGATGCAATTGTGGTTATTCTATTATATTACCTATGTGGATCTTGACTTGTAACTAAGTTATGGTGAATGTAAATCTGTTAATTTTGATAGTTGCAACATTGTTTAGATCTAACTCCTTATGCAAACCACCTTTCCCCAGTCATATTGCGATCAACTTAGATATGTTGTAAATTGGACATGTGAATCGATATTTAGATCTAAACATGATATTATGTCACTCTAATGGTGTTAGATCTATTTTTAACCTCTAGATCTGAATTATGTGATCTAACTTATCACCTTGTGTTATCATGTTACATCTAAACTAATTTGACATCTAAACTGCTAAATTACATCTTACTATGCTTATTGTGACATCGTAGTTATGTTAGAATCAATTGACTGCCACCAGTTCATCAGTTTTTTGTCCACCTTATTATGATGTTAATTACATGTCTATGCCAGTATGTACGTTCACCTTATCATCGTGCTAGTATTATGTTTATGCCAAGATGACCACTTTGGTTGTACTCCCATTATTTTCCCTATTATCGTTTATGACTAGGCTATTGACTAGCCTAGGCATGCCACTAGTTTATGAGTGGCTAGTTAGGAAAAGGGGGAAAATGGTTAATATTGGCATAAATTGAATATGAACATTTTTGGATATATAATTCAAATTATTGGGTAAAATGGGCAGTAACACCTACAAAGGGAAAGGATTTTTTAATTAACTAATTAATAATGGAATGACTAGTAATTACAATTAGGAATTGTAATTGTAGTTATGACACGAGGTTAGGTTGCATTAGTGGTGGAAATCTGCTTGGACCCGACCGGCATATCCAACAGCCACTAATGTTGAACCTAATATGGGAGGTCTAAGTTAGCAAATATGAATCGGGCTATGACACGAGGTTAGGCCCAACTGTGGAATAAGACTGCCCGGACCCGACCGTCATAACCAACATCCACACGTTGTAGGCCTAATGTGGGAGGTCTAGCCCATTATAAACCATAAATGGACATGGTAATGAATTGGACTACTTAACCAAATCTAATCCATAGGGATTGTATGATTATGAAATAAGGTTAGGGTTAGGTAAATTGATTGGAATAGTGGATGGGTTAAGCAAATTTGGAGGGGATGGGTAATATTTACATATAGGCCCACAACTTAACCCGATAAGGTTATGTAATTAAAGACATCTAGTGGTATACATAACCGAAGGAAAATATTAAAGTTATGTAATTAATGACACCTTTTAGGGTAAGCATAACTGGTATAAGGCTATGTAATTAAAGACATATAGTGGTATATATAGTCACTGAAAAACCTAGTGAGGGATACAAGACAAAGGGGAGAGCTTGTATCATATTGTATGGGACCCATTTTAGTCAGTAACCCAGAGTAAGTATCAAATAAAATACTCTATACTAGGCGGAGAGGGGACACACTTACTGACTGATTGTAAGAGATCCAAACGTGGAGGACGGTGTGGACGACGCAAATCGACTGGGCCATGTGCGTGCATGAGCCGGGCCGAGGGGGATAAGACGACCGTGACAGCAGTAGATATGGGGCTGTGCATATCATTGAGGGTTGCCATTGTAGGACGTGATGCATCCTACCGTGGGGCCGGCACAGAGTATCTACGGAGTAGGGAGCTGATCGATTAGGGTAGTGGTTAGGATATATTTGGACATATGCCGTAAGTCTACCACCTTATAGTGGAAGGGATAATCTCATTCTGGTTATACTAGTAATAGTGCAGAGTAATAATTAGAGAAGTGTATATACCTTACCATGTCTACCTTGTCACACCTGCCATTTATGTAGTGATCTCTCTTATCCACTTTATATGCCTATCATGTTAATTTTATTTATTTACTGGCTAAAAGTAACTAGACTCGCTAGACTATATGTCTGACCCTTTTGTTTCTCCTTCTTTCTTCCGTTTTCCCCCAGGTTCTCAGGGAGGAAACGCTCAGGCTTAGTCAAGACTCAGATATCATCTTGCTAGGAGCTACTTCTGAGGTATGGCTCAAGTTCTTATCTCTACTATGGCTTAACTTTTTCAATTAGGGAATTATGTTTTTTTATATTCTTATGTACTCTGATGGTGCAAGACAGAAGATATTTTATTGTTATGGTTTTTGTGACTTATGGTATTAAGGACCACGGTATTATAATTTACGTTTGAAATAATTTTTTTAATTTCCTCTGTTATCTTATTTATATCTGTCTTGTAATTATTCTGTGTCTGTTTACCTATAACGCTTCATGAAACTTAATGCATTCCCTTAGTGAGTGACATTAATGGACGTGGGGTGTCACACTTCATTTTTGCTTTTCCCCTATACCCTTTATACTTTCACTTCTCCCGATTCTTTTTTCGATCCACTATTTTATACCCTAGCTTTCCTTTTTGGTTTTGGTTGTTTTACCTCCTCTTCCAATAATCCGCTTCTTGATTCTCCAACTTCCAACTTCTTCTGACGTTTGTGCCTTTTTCGAGCCTCCTTAATCGCTATACCCTTTCCATTTTTAGTTTTGTTATAGCCCTTAACTCCTCTAGAAATCCCTTTGCATCTTCTCTCTTTCTCATGTCATAGCCCACTTGAGTTCCTCACGTTCTGACAGTAGCCTGTCTCTATCACTTTTCTTCCCTTTGGCTTGTTTAGTCACGCACTAAAAGGCAGTCCAATTCCATTCTCGTGAGTTTGGAATTTGGCTGTAGATCAAGGAATCAAAGTGTTGGTTTCTTGAATGGTATACATGTCTTTGGTTTGAGCGGTTGGTGGTGTTGGTCAGTTTAGCTTTAAGAAGTCAGAGGTTTGGTGAGTGTTGCTTTCTATTAGTATATCGTCTTAGGTTCATGGGTAGTTGTCCTTGAGTTGATCGTCCAATCAATTTGTTATTGGTCTTGTTGGATTTTAGTTTGGTGTTTTTAACTTTGATCTGGTTGTTTATTGCTAAACTTGTCTCCCTGGATCTTATTGGTGTTGGTTTTCTTTATGTGATTGCTGGTAGTTGGTCGTGACATCTCTCATGTAGTGAAGTAATATAGTGATAGCCTAGTACTATAGTCGTTCAATTTGTGATATTGATATATTCACTCCTGTGTAGAGATAGGAATCGTCTGGTTATGCCTTGTGCTACCGTCATTTTGTTTTAGTGATCTTGCATTATCTCTCCCTATGTGGAGTTTGGGCGTCCACGTTACGCGGTGTTGATGTAGTGGCTTAAGAAAATATGCATAACTCTTGTACTTTAACTAATGTATTTTTCCAATTAGTAGTTAGGCACCAAGCCTAACTTCTAGACTATGTATGTATTTATTATTGGTTGTATTGAAAAGGTGGACAGTCCACTATAAAAACCATTGGCCTTGCCAAAAAATAGTTCTATTGAGTTTGGAATATAGGTATTTAGCTAGGAACACCAACTAGCATGCCTCTATGAGTACATGCATGTATAGTCGTGAATTGTTTTAATTAGTTTCTTGATGTAAGGATCTTTAGCCCATTCATTTTCTTTTGAACCCTGGTTCTATGTCCATAACTATCATTAATATTAACTCTATCCAATTATCCATGTCAATCAAATCCACTAAAAGGTAGTATCAGTCCTCAACCTCAATTAGAAAGTTATCTCCATAATAAGGATGGCAAGATGGATAATTGGATTGCATGCAATGGTGCGAGGCAATGAAAATTTAGGATCATTTGGGTTTTAGTTTTCGGGAATACGAATAGAAGTCTATGCAGTTAAAACTCTTAGTAGATTCAATGTGGCAGTGATCCATAATGCCATAACGACAGGATATAGCGGAGGACTCTAAAATAGCACATGTAACTTGATCTTAATGTTTTTACGAATATATAAACAATAATTAATTGAAAAACTAACATTAATTTAATTATAATTAGCCAGTTCTTAATTTTAAATAAAAACATGGGAAAATAAATGTAAATAAACGTAAATTATTGTTTAACTTAAATTTTTATAGAATATTATAGTATTTTTGCTTTAAAAAAATGAAAAGACCCAAATGATCTCATAGGGGAATGAAAAAAAATATAATATAAGAAAAAAGAAGACAATAATAACAAAATCAGAGTAGATATAGAATCTCACAGGGAATGAAAAAAAATATAATATAACAAACAATCTTTCCTATAAAAGAGTAAAATATAAATATGCCTGTGTATATACACACACACAATCACATAATCAGAGTATAATAGATAAATCAGCCTAGGCAGTAATAATAACCTATCCTCACAAATGTTGATACATAAAACATATAACCATGGAGATGCAACACAAATCATGATAGCACTGAGGAAAAGTGGATAATAACATAAATACGAGAATACACCTCGACTTAAGCTCCCCTCCTAAGCTTTAAGCAACTCCAAAGAAAATCTATAAAATATAGTCAGTCTGACTCGAAGGTTAAGTAAAACAATGCTCGGATCAGTCTGGAATACCAGAGTGAAGAAACTTACATCACAAATAACTTACTTTTTTTTGATAGAATGTAACTCTCATATGACACGACCACAAATAAACATGACATATGCTTTTTATCTCACGAAAACCAAATCGCTTATATCAAATCAAATGATATTATTATAGCCTTAAACTTAAAGTAAAACCCAGTAAAATACTCAAATCAAAGTGTGAAGCTATTACATTGATTAAACTCTGTACCTCTAGTGGTACTCTACAATATAACCTAGTTGGTTCGCATTGGAGAATGGATTCCATACAATGGCAAGGTAAGTGCCTACTTTTTGTATGGTACATCTCTAGAGGGATGTACCCAGAGCAGTCAAATAAATAGTCCGCCCTCTACTCCTGTAACACACTGTAATTTTAAAGAACATTAATGACAATAAACTAAAGCATACTTAATTAAATGTTAGCAATTAAGTAAAACGGGTTGTACCATTGCGTTGGTCTTGGAATTCTGGTTCATATAGACTCCTAGTTTGCGTAAAATAGACAGAGTATGAAGAAGTTATAAAGGTTAGAAGTCTGTAAACATATAAGGAGGATATATATAAACAAATAAAACCAAAATTCAAAATAAATTGAATTAGAGGAGAGAGAAACCAACGCAGGAATAAGACCCCTTAGGGATCAACCCACGCCCCAAGGGGGTCGACCTATGGGTCAAACCACTCCAGGATGTGTCGACCCTAGGGTCGACCCACCCCAGATCTGGCAAATCCATTTTCTGAATATGGACTTGTTTGTTTGCGAAATTCTTTGGAAATAGTCTATATAAAGGCCATCATTTCTATTGTTTTCCTACACCTAAAATAATGGAGACAAGGAGATGCTACCTCAGCTTGGATTGTGTGACGGCCCGCCCCGAACCAGCCAACATTTCCCTCGCAATGTGCTGCCAATGCCCAACTAGCACGAAACGGTCATCAAAGGAAAAGGATTTGAAATTATGAATCACCAAAGAACCTGTAGTACATCTCATAGCGCATGAAATAAAATATAATAATAACATAACTTGACATAAAACAGGCGAGACAATGCATATGCTGAAAACTAAACCATGATAGCAACGGAATCCAAAATATAGCTTATAATCCAAAACATCACTATTACAACTTCAAAATACTGTCACTAAAGCAAAATAGAAAAGGTACACTACTAATTCCCAAAGCAGTGACCATCAAAAAAATAGGGCGAATATATGTAAATAGTACGTGGTAGCCTCCTGCTTGTCTTCGGACAGCTACTTGTGCATAACCACCTACCCAGAGTAATAAGAAGAGACATAAAACTCTGGGTCAGACAAAAGTCTGGTATGAGCGATAACAGAAAAATAAAGCAATAACAGGTACAAATAATCATACGTGAACCAGGACCTACAACCAAAGAGTTAGCACAACAAGATGTACAGTACTCTAAGTTAACACTAACATAAAGTGTAAAATGGGAGTGTGCATGTCATGGTGATAGAAAACATTAAACATAGCAATCATCCTCACATCTCTTACTCAGTGCGTAAAGCATATGATGTCCACCATTTTGATCACCAAATCCTTTGCTACGACCACTTTGCCCTTGGGAGTCTTGATGACCCCATTGCGCTTGTCCATAGCCACTAATCCTTTGCAACGATCACTTTGCCCTTGGGAGCCAATGATCTCATTGCACTGATCCATAGCCATGCTACGGTCACTTTGCCCTTGGGAGTCTTAATGACCCCATTGCGCTGATCCATAGCCACTAATGCGTCTCTCAGTGGTAAACCAAAGCTATAGATATCGATGACCTCATTGCACACGTCCCGCAGCAAAGCCTAACTTTGGAAGTTAACTCGTTGGTTCCCATTTGGATACTGAGTAATAAATTCCCATTTGGACTTCCTTTGCATCTCGGGTTGAAGTCGATCTTCATAAGAGTTCACAACTGTCATCACATAGCTCCAATCAAGTTCGGTTCGTGATGCTCCATCCAGGTCGGTTTGTGATCATCATATGGGTTCGGGTCGTGGTTACCCCACCGGGTCGGATCGGGCTTCTCCATTTGGGTTGGTTCGGGTCGTGCTCCTCGGTCGAAGTCAGTTCGTGATGCTTCCTCCAGAACATCGGGTCAGTTCATGAGCTTCCAGGGGTCGGTTCGTGGTCCTCTTATGGATCCAGTTCGTGGTTCACTGTCCAAGCTCGAAGACTACCTGCTCGTGGCAACTCGTGACCATCTGCTTGAGTGTGAGCGGGTCGAGTCGGGGTAGCGAGCCGGTTCGGTTCGTGTAGCACGAGAAGGTCCGATCCAGATCCCTGCATCTCTTCCAGCAAACTATTTACGCCACACGACAGCATTTTCGACCATTCTAACTCTCCTATGCAACCTCGAATCATACGTAACAGCAGTAATAACATGTGTAATCCATCAAAAACATCAATCATGTGTGTTATTTAGGGTCAGACATACCCAAATTCATGATTTTCCACTTAACCATGTTTAACTATATCTAACAATAGGATTAGCAAACTTAATCCAAATTAAACCAATTTTTAACTAGTATAAAATAATATTTCAGAATTTATGCATATTTTCCATATTTTTCTAAGGTGTAATTTCACTAATTATCACTAATCATCCCTAATTAGCCGTAATTAGTGTAAAAATATGCTAATCACTCACCTTAGACAAATAAATCTCAGATCTAGAAATATCTTTGATTTTATTTGAATTCCATTGCAACATAGCAACTCTACCTCTAATTTGATGTTAATTTGCCTTGATTTGATGTTGATTAGCTTAATATTGGATTAGAATGTGATTAGGAGGTAGTTTAAAAGGTAGTGGCCATTGCTAGGGTTAGAGAGATGTTTGTGGCAGCTGAGAAAATGAAAAGGAACCATTCTCTAACTCATTTCAGCTCTCCCATAACCCTAATCCCGAAATGGGTTATGGGCCTAACTGTTAGTCACCCTATTAAGCCCGGTTAAGCTGTTGTTCACCTTCCAAACCTTATTTTAGCCATATCTCCCAAACTATATGTCTGTTTGATTAATGTGACCATTTACGGAAAGGTAAACTATCGTCTGAATCCAATGGAAGTGGTTTCAGGTCAAAACTCTTTACCAAATTAAAGTTACAGGCGAAACAAGATTCGCCAGTGGCAAAACGTATTTAAAATTTGGCAAAACTCATGATCATGAGAAATGACCCAAGTAGTCGTTCCCCAAAGTTACACGACCATACGACTTAGTATGTGAATGAAATAAATATTCTTCGACCCTCTGATACGTAGAATGCGGGTCGTTACAGATTGAATTAGACTATCTTCTACAACAACAACCTATACATACATCAGAGACATTTCTTTTACTCTGATCCAATCTCTGTGAGTTCATGTTACTTTTAGATATAAAAATTTAACAGTAACCTTGACATGTTATTAAACCGGATCTGAGCCTATGCTTGTTAAGAAACTGATTTACGTCTAAACAGATCTGCTATGATTACATGTAATTTTCCATACACCTATTCTACTGTTCATTTGTTATTATATGCCTATTTCTGTTATTATATGCCTAATTCTATTCTTCTCCCTCTTTTATTCCCTTTTTATTTTATAGGATTAGGTTACCTTCGAGCCTAGGCCAATCTCGTAAGAGACATGTGTATGAACGAAATTGGAAAAAATTGGAGAATCTTTGGGAATGAAAATAAAAGAGGGAAATTTGGGGCATACCTTATACTAGTGAATATGACTGAAATTTGAGGTGTATGAACATGTAAATCTGTAGGTTTAATTCAAAGATTAAGTGGAACTTGTTAATGAAACTATATATAACCTGTGTAACCTGTTAAATTTGTGGGGGTAAAGTAATTAAATCTGTTTAATCTATTGGAGTTATATGAACTCTATTAACCTGTGAAACTTAACTTGTTAAATCGATGGGGGTTATGCTATAAGACTTAACCTGTGGAAATACTAGTTGACTGTTGACACAAGTTTAGGAGTTTGACTTGTGTCGTCTGTAGTATAGGACCCATATTAGTCAGTTACCCATTCTGGTATTAAACGGGGACCTTGCACTAGGTAGGGGTCACGGCATGCTTACTGAGCTAATTGTAAGAGGTTCATCTAAGAAGGGGTGTTTGATGCCACGTTCCAACGTGTTCATGTGCGTGCATGAATCTGGCCTGCCTGGGGAAATAAGCCGCTGTAACTCCTGTAAATAGGTTTGTGTCCTTTTGTAGGTTGCCACTTTAGGAAGTAATACACTCTACTGTGGAGTCAACACAAGGTACTTACGTGTTAGGGAGCCAATCGCTTGGGGGTAGTAATTAGGGTACATCTAGTCCTGCCTGTTTAGGTGCCCGTTATTTCTGTTTGGGGTAACACCCATTATTTCTAATGGGGTACTTGTTATTTCTATTTGGAGTAAAACCCGTTACTAGAAGTTCACCTAAATCTATCATTATTTACATTGGGATCATTCTGTTTCTGTTAAGTAATTGGAAAACATCTTATTCGGTATACTAGTGTTCGTGTAGAGAAAGTAATTGAGAAACATAGTTTATCTTGTTTACTCTTTTTATCTTATCCATCCTGTTTATACCTGTTATATATAACAGTTATCTCTCATCCAGTTTATTTTACTATCTTGATAATTTTATTTCTTTATATGCTAAAAGTCATTGGACTCGCCAGACTTTATGTTTGACCCGTTTTGTTTCCTTTTTCTCTTTCCTTTCCCCGCCAGCTTCTCCGGGCAGGAATGCTCAGGCGTGATTATGATTTTCTCTCTCTTTTGTTTTTGCTTTGGTTTGGATTTTCTTTGATGTATTGCTTCGACTATTTGTCTACTTTGATATGGCTATTTATGCGGATTATGATTTTATATTCCTGCACTTTGATGGTTTTTGGAGCAAGACAGATGTTTCTATTTGATGTATTTGGTTCCAGTATTTTAGTCTAATAGTGTGACTGGATTTGAGACTTTGATGTTTTTGGTCGAAAAATAAAGTTTTAAATTTCCGCTGCTATTATATATATCTATCTTATGAGATTCTATTTCCGTTTACCTATAATGCTTTATGGAACATAATGCATTCTAATAAAGAGGGACATTAATGGACGTGGGGTGTCACATTTGGTATCAGAGATGAAGGTTGCAAGATCGGGCAAAAGTTTCAAAAAATTGTTTTCAAAAGCAAAGTATCTTCAAAGAAAAGTCTGTTTTTGAAAAACATAGTCCCCAAGGCCATATGAAATATCATTCGATTCTCTGTTTGAACCCCTTTTCCTTTTCTTTTCAGCATGTTTGGGGAACCGAATCTTCCTGAGAGTGTTCAGATATTGGCTTGGTTCCATATATATCTTGAGGCTACGTCGCCTGCCGAAGGCCAAGGATATGCCCCTCCCCCAGCAGCAGCCGTTGTTCCTCTACCTCAACGAGCAGATAATTTCTCTAAGATATGCAAGGACTTTTGTGCAATCGGAGGAAAACCATTCCATGGAATTGAAAGCTTTGTGGAAGCACGGAATTGGCTGCGAGAGACAAAGAACTTGTTTGGACTTTTTGAGGTCGACGATCGTAGAAAGATATAGTTGGTCGTATGACAGCTTAAGGATTAGGCTTCGTTTTGGTGGGAAGTGACACAAGAAGGGCATCCAATAAATACTTGGGCTGATTTGCGATAGAGATTCGAGGTGAAGTTTCTTTTTTAGGCAGAAGAGAGTATGCAAATGGAGAGATTCTCGGCACGTGAGCAAGGAAGAATGCCGGTTAAAGAGTATGTCGATATGTTCAATCAGCTGGCAAGGTTTGGTCTGGAGCCAATGAATACCCCGCAAAAGAAAGCTCTAAGGTTTGCGAGGGGGTTGAATCAACCTCTCCATGCATTGGTAGTATCTCATACACCTATAGGGGCAACTTTTGAAAGACTTGTTGACATGTCACTAATGTACGAAGAGGGTAAGGATGAGAAGAAAGAGGTCAAGACCGATGAGACGCAAAACAAGAAAGTGTGGCCCAAGAAATGACAATAAAAGAAAGGTGGAAAGAACGACAAAGCTCAGAACAAGAGGAAATGTCATGGTTGTGGGAGTTTGGGTCATTTGGTCAAGGATGCAGAAAAAGGAAGAATGCTTGTTTCAGTTGTGGGAAAACTGGACACTATAGTAAGGAATGCCCGAAGAAGCATGGACAGGGGTAAAGGGAAGGACCTTCTATAGGGCAGGTGCATGCTCTTGAGGCTGGCGGACCGGATAGAGGTAGGAAAGTTTCTGTTTAAGGTTTGATTTCCCTTTTCGATCATCTAGTTAGGACTCTTTTTGATTATGGCACTTTTTATTCTTTTATATTCGATTCTGCAGTTCAGTCTCTGCACCATAGCTCTAGTATTGTTTCTGATCCCGTTATTGTCTCAAACCCCATTGGGGGCACGACTCATCTGTCTATGATATGTCAGGGTTTGAGGATATCTGTGTTGGGCTTCGAGTTTGAGTGAGACACATATGTGTTTGGTTTTATGGGCTATGGTCTGATTTTAGGGATGGATTGGCTATCCATGTATGGTGCCATCCTAGACTATGAAATGAGGGTCATTAGACTTTTGACTTGCCATGGGAGGACTCTCGAGATTTCTTATGACCCAAGGGGGTCTGTCATGCTTAGCTTTCTAGAATCACCTGATGCTTCTGTCGATGATTTGTGATCTGTACCCATAGTCTATGAGCATCCGGATGTTTTTGATGAGGTTAGGGGCTTACCTTTGAGGCGTGTGATTGATTTCCATATATACTTGGTGAATAATGCGAAGCCAGTCGCATTACCTGTGCACCGCATGGCTCCTAGGTAAAGGAGGGAGCTTAGAAATCAATTAGGGAAGCTACTTGAGAAGGGGTTTATTAGGCGAAGTATTTCAGAATGGGGTGCTCCAGTTGTCTTCGCAACCAAGGCGGATAGCTCACTTCGCCTATGTGTAGATCATAGGGAGTTGAATAAACTCACCAAGAAAAATAGGCACCCACTCCCAAGGATTGATGATCTGTTTGACCAGTTTGTTGGAACATCTGTTTTCACGCAATTAGATTTGGCCACAGGATTTCATCAGTTGAGGGTGGCCGAGGAAAGTATAGATAAGACCACTTTTAGAACTCCAGATGGCTTCTTTAAGTGGCTAGTCATGCCTTTTGGGCTGACGAATGCCCTCATGTATTTTGTGGATCTGATGAGCAGAGTGTTTAGGGAGTTCTGAATAAGTTCGTGTGGTCTTTGTGGATGACATCCTGATTTTCTCGAAGAGCGAGGAAGAGCATGCCCTACATTTAGGAGAGATCATGAGGACTCTCAGAGAACACCAGCTTAAAGTGAAATTTTCCAAGTGTAATTTTTTGGAGAAAAGAGGTGAGGTTTCTAGGGCATGTGGTCTCCAAGGACGGGATACCGCTGGATCCCGCGAAAGTAGTTGCAGTTCAAGATTGGAAAGTCCCAAAGAATGCAATGCAGGTGAGAAGTTTTCTTGGTTTAGTGGGCTACTATAGGAAGTTTATTAAGGATTTCACACAGATATCCGCCCCACTCACCAGGCTGACGAAGAAGAATCTGACCTTTTCTTGGAGTATTGATTATGAGGATGCTTTTCAGCAATTGAAGAGGGCTCTGACAACAGCCCCAGTTTTGACATTGCCTGATTGGAGCAAGGTATTCAAAGTGTATACTGATGTATGTGGTACATGGCTCGGTGTCATCTTGATACAGGAGGGGAGGGTAGTATGATATGGTAGTAAACAGTTGAGGGTTCATGAGAGGAACTACCTTACCCATGATTTGGAGTTTGCTGCTATAGTGTTCGCTCTTAAGACATGGCGGCATTATCTCTTGGGGTAAAGGTTCGAGTTATACACGGACCATAAGTCTCTCAAGTATTTGTTCTCGTAGAAGGATCTTAATTTGAGACAACAAAGAGGATAAAGTTCATAGCGTCCTATGACTTCGAAATTTCATATACCCTTAGCGAGGGTAATGTAGTGGCAGATGCATTGAGTAGCCAGAGGATGACATTAAGTCCTCTATTCGTAGAGAGGCAGAGTTTGGAGTACATATCTACCTTCGATTTTAGGCTATCTACAGATCTTACACCTGGATTGTTGGCGTCTCTAGAGATGTGACCTACTCTTATGGGTTAAATAGGATCTTCACAGCGAGAGGACCCACAGATAGTAGACATCATGGATAGACTCAGTACAAGGGAGATTTCTAGTCACCTTAGTAGATATTTCGTAGATAATAAAGGATGTCTACGACGAGATGGTAGGCTTTGCGTTCCCCAAGTTGGAGATTTGTTGAGTACAGTCCTTGAGGAAGCCTATCATTCTAGGATGACTATCCATCCGAGAGGCGATAAGATGTATCGAGGCATGAGGGGGGTTTTCTTTTGGGTTGGAATGAAGAAAGATGTAGTGGAAATCATAGCTCGATGTTTAGTATGCCACCAAGTAAAAGTTGAACAGAAGAAGCGCGGTGGTTTGCTTCATCCCTTGGATGTCCCACAATGTAAGAGGGAGAGCGTCTCTACGGATTTCATCAATGGTTTTCCTAGTTCGAGGAGAGGCAACACCAGTATCTGGGTTATAGTAGACAGGCTTACTGAGAGCGCTCATTTCATTCCTATTAAGAGCAAGAGAACGGCAGCACGGTTGGCTTGAGTTTATCTTTGTGATATAGTCCATCTACATAGAATACCTTCTAGCATAGTGAGTGATCATGATCCCATCTTCACTAGTGAGTTTTGGAAGAGCCCGCAAGAGGCACTAGGGACACAATTATGTTTGCGCACCGCATATCACCCTCAGACCGAAAGATAGACTGAAAGGGTGAAGAAAGTCCTTGAGTATTTTTTAGGCTGTGCATCCTAGACTTCGAAGGGACTTGGGAGGAGCACCTTCCATTGGTGGAGTTCGCCTACAACAACAGTTATTAGACTAGTATTGGCATGGCACCCTTTGAGGCATTATATGGGCGGCCTTGCAGAACACCGACTTGTAAGTGGGAGTCTACGGATTTGCTTCTACTTGGACCTGAGATGATTAGAGAGATTTTAGAATTGATTGACCTTATCCGCATATGTATGAAGACGGCTCTGGATAGGAAGAAGTCCTACGCCAGTAAGACAAGGACTGACATTGAGTTTGAGATAGGAGACATGATTTTCATCAAAGTATCACCTTTGAGGAATGTGGTTCGTTTTGGATCTGTATGGAAATTGTGCCAAGGTTTGTTAGGCCATTTCCCATAGTGGTGAGGATAGGTCAGATGGCCTATAGGGCGAGATTACCAGAGAGGTTGGCGTGTGTTCATGATGTTTTCCACGTTTCCCATTTGTGGAAATGTCTTCATGATTCAGCAGTGGTGGTTGAGTCGAGCATGCATAAGGAAGTGGAGGTAGAAAAGGAGGCAACAGTTAGATGAGTCCCTACTCGTATACTTGGATCAGAGGTTAAGAAACTGCATGACAGAGAGGTTAAGTTAATAAAAGTGCAACGGGGAGAAGGCTGCGAGGATGTTACCTGGGAGATCGAAGACAAGATTCGCGCTTCGTACCCTTTTCTTTTCGAAAGTATGTTCTTAACTTCTTTTTTCGAGCTTTTATTAGTATTTGCTTCTATCATTCGTGTGTATCCTATCAACAGAATCTTTGACCTTTTGGTATAAAACCATTGGGTGTAAACATGTGTTTGCGACATGTTATGTTTGATGGATGCAGATGTTTGCTAGTGGTTGCTCGTGGATGCATATACACATACTTGGCACTATATCGACTTAATCAATTACATAATGCATATAAATGTGTGTGCATTAGGATTTTATATGGATGAGAATGGATGTATCATCATATGGACATTGCATTTGGATGAATGATTGTGCACATATATAGAGCTTACATGTTATACTCGGATTATTTGCAAACATTTTGGTTACATGGCACGAACGTAAATTGCATCAAGGAGGTCAACTGATTCAGTCGACCGCCTGATTTTCGTATTAGTGTAAGGACATATACACACACCATTGCATATGTTCATACAGGCATTAGAAAAATCATAAGGACAATGGACGCTTGTGGATGATGGATGAGTAGATGGTTGTGGTTGTTAGGATAGTAACATTTTTCTTAACTTAGAGATTTCGGGGACGAAATCCTTTAAGTAGGGGAGAATGTAACACCCCGTAACTTTAAAGAACATTAATTACAATAAACTAAAGTATACTTAATTAAAGGTTGGGAATTAAGTAAAACGGACTATACCATTGTGTTCGTCTCGGAATTCTAGTTCAGATAAGCTCCGAGTTTACGTGAAACGGACATCATATGAAGAAGTTATAAAAGTTAGAAGTCTATATACATATAAGGAGGACATATATAAACAACGCGGGAATAAGACCCGTTAGGGGTCAATTCACGCCCCAAGGGGGTCGACCTATGGTTCAACCCACTCAAGGGTGTGTCGACCAACGCCAAATCTGGGCAGATCCATTTTCTGAATATGGACATGTTTGTTTGCGGGATTCATTTGAAATAGTCTATATAAGGCCATCATTTCTATTGTTTTCCTACACCTAAAACAATGGAGACAAGGAGATGCTACCTCAGCTTGGATTGAATTAAACTATCTTCTACACCAACAACCTATACATACATCAGAGACATTTCTTTTACTCTGATCCAATCTTTGTGAGTTCATGTTACTTTTAGACATAAAAATTTAATAGTAACCTTGACATGTTAATAAACCGGACCTGAGCCTATGCCTGTTTAAAAAACTGATTTATAACTAAACAGATCTGCTATGATTACATGTAATTTTCCATACACCTATACTACCACTCAGTTGTTATTGTATGCCTATTTTTGTTATTATATGCCTATTTCTATTATTATATGCCTACTTCTATTATTATATGCCTACTTCTGTTATTATATGCCTATTTATTTTCTTCTCCCTCTCTTATTCCCTTTTTATTTTATAAGCCTAGGTTACCTTCGAGTCTAGGTTAATCTCGTAAGAGACATGCGTATGAACAAAATTGGGAAAATTTGAGAAATGTTTGGGAATGAAAATGAAAGAGGAAAATTTGGGGCATACCTTATACTAGGGAATATGATTGAAATTTGGGGCGTATGAACATGTAAATCTGTAGGTTTAATTCAAAGATTAAGTGGACTATGTTAATGAAACTGTATATCGTCTGTGTAACTTGTTAAATCTGCGGGCGTTAAGTAAGCTCGTTTAATCTGTTGGGGTTATATGAACACTCTTAACATGTGAAACTTAACCTGTTGAATCTGTGGGGGTTATCCTATAAGACTTAACCTATGGAAATCCTAGTTGATTAGGGACACAAGTTTAGGAGTTTGACTTGTTTCATCTATTGTACGGGACCCATATTAGTCAGTAACCCATTCTGGTATTAAACAGGGACCTTACATTAGGTAGAGGTTAGGGCACGCTTATTGAGCTAACTGTGAGAGGTTCATCTGAGAAGGGGTGTTTGATGGAACGTTCCAACGGGTTCATGAGCGTGCATGGATCCGGCTTGCCTAGGAAAATAAGCCGTTGTAACACTTGTAAATAGGTCTATTCCTTCTATAGGTTTCCACTTTATGAAGTAATATACCCTACTGTGGGGTCGACACATGGTATTTACGTGTTAGGGAGCCGATCACTTGGAGTAGTTTTCAGGGTACATCTAGTCCTGCCTGTTTAGTTACCCATTATTTCTGTTTGGGGTAACACCCGTTATTTCTATTGGGTACCTGTTATTTCTATTTTAGGTAAAAACCGTTAATAGAAGTACACATAAATCTGCCATTATATTTCTGTTGGGATCATTCTGTTTGTGTTGAGTAATTGGAAAACACTTAACTTGGTATACTAGTATTGGTGCAAAGAAAGTAATTGAGAAGCATAGTTCATCCTGTTTACTCTTTTTATCCTGTCCATCAAGTTTATACCTGTTATATATTGTAGTTATCCCTCATCCAGTTTATTTTACTGTCTTGATACTTTTATTTCTTTATATGTTAAAAGTCATTGGACTCAGCAGACTTTATGTTTGACCCTTTTTGTTTCCTTTTCTCTCTTTCCTTTCCCCGCTAGGTTCTCAAGGTGGGAACATTCAGGCGTGATAGGACTTCCTCTCTCTTCTGTTTCTTCTTGGATTTGGATCTACTTTGAAGTGTCGCTTCGACTATTTGTCTACTTTGATATGGCTATTCATGGGGATTATGATTTTATATTCCTGCACTCTGATGGTTTGTAGAGTAAGACATATGTTTTTATTTGATGTTTTTGTTTCCAGTATTTTAGTCTGATGTTGTAAATGGATTTGAGACTACGACATTTTCTGTTGAAAAATAAAATTTTAAATTTCCACTGTTACTTTATATATCTATCCTGTGGGATTCTATTTCTGTTTAAGCATTCTAATAAAGAGTGACATTAATGGACGTGGGGTATCATAGCTCCTGGTAAGTACCACTACAACAAAAACACCATATTACTACTTTAATTTTACAACGTTGGTAAAAGCACCGTTGTAATAAATGTTTTTTAACAACTTTTTTCCAGAAAAGTTGTAATAAACTTATTTTTAACAACTGTGTTATTTTGACAGTTGTAATGAAAGCCTATTACAACTTTTATTTTTTGACTGTTGTAATATATGACTATATTTTAATATAATTAACAACTAATAATTAATATTTAATACATTTATATTGATTATTTATAATTATAACTAATAATTACTATTAGTAATCAATTATGAAGTAATAATTAATAATCAATTAGTAATACTTAATAATTAGCAATTAAGAAGAATATTTAAAAAATATAGTTAATATTACATAATTATTATTTATTAATATTTAATAATTATTAATGATAATAATTTCTAAAAAAATGAATACATAATAATATATACTCAATATTAATACTTAAGAGTCATAATTAATCAAAACATTAATACTTTTGAAGTGAGATTTAGTGTTTAATTATTAATTTTAAATGATTAACATTTAAAATTAATAATTAATTAATAATCAATAACTAATAAAATATTTAATAATTTAGAATTAACAAGAGATATTAACAATTAAGAAGTAACATTTTGTATTTAGTATCTCACAATTATAGTTAGCAATTATTTTAATATTTAATATTTAAAAAGTTAAAATTTTGAAATTAATAAATAACAATTTCGGTTTAATATTTAAATATTTTTAATAATTAACGATTTATAATTAGAAAATCAATAAGGGCCAACATTTTTTTTGCCTCTTTGAAAATGGCATTGCTTCTATTATTGTTGTGCAAACAAAATAAAATACATGCTTATAAGTTAATTAACTTATAAATCTATAGTACTTCAGTACAAATTTAGTTTTATAAGTTAACTATAGTACTTTAATAATTATAACTTGCAGCTGGAAACTTAAAGCGGGAAGTTGAAAATTTTGGCTCCAAAAAGTATCTCACGCGTTATATTTTCACTCTCACGCAGATGTCCTCTTATCTTCTTCTCTAAATCAATCGTTTCCCATAAATCAAAATCACTCGCTTTCTTCCCTCAAACCAAACGAAGTTCCGCCCCAACAAATCATCCTAAATCCCTAATTTATCAATTCTGTATCACGTCTTCCCATTTCAGTCCCCATCTTCCTTCTCTAAATAAGGAAAAGAAAACAAAATAACACCACTTTTAAAAATCGAAAAACCAAAATTTTGATTCGTTTAATTTCTGGAAAAGAGGGCTCCAACCCTAGGAAGCATTTTCAAGGTGCTTTCAATTCTCAGAAACAAGGGTTTTGGGGTAGCAGCCTTAGGGCGTCAATTTCTACGCAATAGGGGGCTCGTCGAGGGGATTGGGCGTCGTAGTCGTGATCGTGGGAGGGGGACTGTCGAAAGTGGTTTTTTGGGTGGTTTCACTTGCAGGTGTGTATTTTCTTATAGGTCGTCGAGGGGATTGGGCATCGAGCTTCTGTTTGTTGTTGAATATATAATGAGCAGAACTCTGTGGTCTCTGTGATTTCACACTTGGTATCGTGTGTGTTAAAAAAACAATTGCTAGAATTGAAATGAGCTGAATGTGAAAAAGGATTGTTCAATGTCTCCACTTAAGTGTGGTGAGTGTAGATCATGTGTGTATTTTCTTCTAGTTTTCACTTGCAGGTCATTGAAGAGATTGGGCGTCGTAGTGGTGTACTTATTGCACACTTTCTCACTTGCAGGTGTGTATTTTCTTGCAGAACATGATTCATTTTCCTGTAGTAACTTAATTAGATTTTTTAATATAAGTTCTTTAAGTTAGCTGCTAAACTAAACTCATTATCATAGTGGCCATGATAGGCCTTATTGAATTTGAGGAAGCTTGCCATCTGTTTAGAATCGACAAATTTGATTTTTTTTCATTTGCATGATTGCTTTTCAGTGTGTAGTATTTATCAGTATGGACTATGGACTTATGCTATATGTAAGTATTTGATATATACACTAACCAGTGCTATAAATGATATATGTACACAACAAAAAAAATTACTTTATTTTGCTTAAATATGTATCTTAATGAAATTTGATCAGGTTGGTGTTTCCTTACAGGAGCATGTTAATAACGTAAATATGTATCTTATATGATATATGATATAAGAGTATTTGATGTATACAATAACCAATCTATTTTGCTAATTCTTGATATGTAAGGGAAAGGTTAACATTACTCGCTTGCTTTTGTATGTGTATATATGCACGATTGATTGTTTTTTGATTGGAGTTTGATGTGTATTAGGATCCTAAGATGGGAAGAACAAGAGAGAAATAACGTAAAGAATCGGGGAGAAGATTTGCGCTATGTTGTTCTTGATCTGAGTGGTAAGTGCATGTGAATTACACGTAAATTCACTGCATTCGGAGTTCATCAGCGAACATGAGTTGTTTTTATTGTTGCTCTACATCATGTGAATTGATGTGCATTCGAGCAGATGTTAGTTTTTGTAATCATCATCTATAATGAAGAATTGATGTATATCACTATGATCATGTATGATTTATTAGTTTTGTATTTGGAATGAAAAGTTATAACGTTTTATGTATGAATGGATCCTATACTTTGAATTTAGATCAATTTGTTTTCTGTTTATTCATCTTTTGTTCCATTTGCAAAATGTATTAAATTATTGTTGTAATAAAGTGTATTATAGTCGATAGAAATTGGTGAAAAACATTTACAAAGTCACAATGGTGCATAACAATTGTAGTAGGTGTTACTACAACGGTGCACAAAAGTTGTAATAAAGTTTATTACAACAGTGGAAAACAGTTGTGAAATACATGAAGTTACAACGATGTTACAACGGTGGAAAAAAGTTGTAAAAGATTTTACTCTATTACAACTTCTTAATATACGACGGTGGATCCACAGTTGTAAAAAGTATATTACAACGGTGCTCCACTATTGTAAAATGGTCATTTTGTTGTAGTGTACATCCCAACAACGCAGACCCAAAGGCAGTGCATTGTTCTGAATATGACACCACATTTATCCTATGTAGTTAAAGCGCTTAATGGATCCAAAGCGTGGAGATGCAAAAAATTGTAGTAGGGATAAAGTAAGGAGATAATGGGATATAGCATATGAGTGTAAAATAGCATATAAAATTCGTAGTTATCGCTTCTACAAATATATAGATGACAAATAAATGGAAAACTAACATTCAACTTAATTATAAGTAGTTGGGGGTAGACAATTAAGAGTTCATGAAAAGAATTACCCCACCCATGATCTAGAGCTTGCTGCCATAGTATTCGTGTTAAAGACGTTGCGTCATTATTTACTTGGAGAAAAGTACGAGTTATACACCGATCATAAATCTCTCAAGTATCTATTCTCACAAAAGGATCAAAACTTAAAACAACAACAGTGGATGGAGTTCTTAGCTTCATATGATTTTGAGATTGATTATACCCCTAGCAAGGGTAATGTGGTGGCAGACACACTAAGTAAGCAGAGGATGGCCCCGAGTCCTCTGTTTGTGGAGAGAAAGAACTTGGAGTTCATATCAGCTTTTGAATTTAGACCCTCCATCTAGGTTTTGCCTGATTTGTTTGCATCCTTGGAGTTACGATCAACCCTTATGGACCAGATAGGAGCTTCGCAACAAGGTGACCCAGAGATTCTAGACATCATGGATAAGCTCATAAGAGGGGAGACTTCTTGTCACCTCAGCAGATATGCCATAGATGAAAATGGGTGGTTGTGACGAGATGGAAGGCTTTGTGTTCCTCAAACTGGAAGCTTGATTAAGGCAGTCCTAGAAGAAGCTCACCATTCTAAGATGACTATTCATCCAGGTGGTGACAAGATGTATAGAGACATGAACAGAGTTTTATTTTGGGCTGGGATGAAGAAGGATGTGGTCGAATTTGTTTCTCAATGTTTAGTTTGCTAGCAAGTCAAAGTTGAGCAAAAGAAGCCCAGTGGATTACTTCATCCGTTGGAGGTTCCATAGTGGAAATGGAAAGCGCCTTTATGGATTTCATAGATGGGTTGCCTAGATCGAAGAAAGGTAACACCGGTATTTGGGTGGTAGTGGATAGACTCACTAAGAATTCTCACTTTATTCCAGTTAAGAGTAAGAGGACGGCATCATGGTTGGCAGCAATTTATGTTCGCGAGATAGTTCGTCTTCATGGAGTACCTTCCAGCATCGTGAGTGATCGTGACCCCGTCTTTACCAGCAAATTTTGGGGGAGCTTGCAAGAAGCATTAGGTACACAGTTGTGTTTGAGCACCGCTTATCATCCTCAGACCGACAGACAGACTGAGAGGGTGAACGGGATTCTTGAAGATCTTTTAAGGCTGTGTATCCTAGACTTCGGAAGGACTTGGGAAGAGCATCTTCCTTTAGTAGAGTTTCCGTATAATAACAGCTATCAGGCCAGCATCGGCATGGCACCCTTCGAAGCATTGTATGGACGACCCTATAGATCGCCAACTTTTTGGTGGGAATCTACGGAAAGATTATTACTTGGGCCAGATATGGTTAGGGAAGCATCCGAAAAGATTGACCGTATTCGACGGCGGATGAAGACAGCTCAAGATAGGCAGAAGTCCTATGCAAACAAGAGAAGGGCTTACATCGAATTCGAAGTGGGAGACATGGTTTTTATCAAAGTATCGCCTTTAGGAATTTGGTTTTCTTCGGATCAGTAGGGAAGTTGGCACCTAGGTTTGTGGGACCATTTCCCATAACCGAGAGGACTGGCCAAATGGCTTACCGAGTAAAGCTCCCAGAAAATCTATTCGGCATTCATGACAATTTCCACGTCTCTCATCTGCGGAAGTGCCTGCATGACACCGCGGAAGTTGTTGAGTCGAGTATGTTGGAAGAAGTCAAAGTGGAACGGGAGGCAATAGTCAGACGAGTCCCTACCCGTATTCTTGGGTCAGAAGTTAAGAAACTACGTAATAAGGAGCTCAAGTTGCTGAAGGTTAAATTGGGATATAACCCAGAAGATGCGACTTGGGAGATCGAAGACAAAATTCACGCTTCGTACCCTTTTCTTTTCGAGGGTATGTTCTTAACTCCTTTTCCTAAGTTTCACCAGTGCTTGTTTCTGTCAATAGAATATATCTTATACATCATATTTTTGACCTTTAGATAGGAATCCTATGGATGTAAACATGTGTTCAAAACATGTTATGCTTGATGGATGCAAGTGTTTGCTAGTGGTTGCCTGTGGACGCATATACACACACATTAGGCACTAAGATCGGCTCAATCACTCTTATACTACATATGGATGTGTGTGCATTTTCTTTTCTTTTATGAATGGAAATGGATGAGTTAGCATATGGATGTTGCGTTTGGATGAATGAATGTGCACACATATAGAATTTATATGATATAATAGGTTTATTTACATACATAATGGATTCATGGCACTAACATACATTGCATTAAGGAGGTCAACTAAATCAGTAGACTTCCTGATCTTCGCATTAGTGTTAGGACATATACACACACCTCTGCATATATTCATATAAGCAATAGAAATCTTTAAGGACAATGGATGCCAATGATTGGTCGATGAGTAGATGGATGATGGACGGTAGGATATGCATTCTTCTCAACTTAGAGATTTCGGGATGAAATCCTTTGAGTTGGGGAGAATGTAACACCCTAAATTTGTACCGACACTAAAAGAGGATAAATTAAATAATAATTAATTTAATATTCAGAATTAGAGGAAACATACTGCACCATTACGTCCGTCTCAAAATTTTGGTCAGGATAGACATTTGGTTTGCGTAAAACGGACACCGTATGAGGAAGTTATAAGGGTTTTAAGTTTGTATATGCATAGAAAAATTATGTACATACATATCAGTCTGAGATGAGTCAGAGGTGAGTCATAATTTTATCCAGAAAGATTCAAATTCAAAAAAATACCCAGAGCACCAAAATTCCCGCTCTAGGGGGTTGACCCTCCTATAGGGGTGTCGACTTAGGGGTCGACCGCCCTGAATGAGTGTCAACCTAGGGGTCGACCCACCCACAGGGGTGTCGACACCCCTAGGGTAGAGGTGGCAGTCGGTTTCAGAGGGCTCTGCAGCTATAAATATGTGGCTATATCTCATATTTTCTTCGTTGGAGGTTATGGCGGCCAAACTCTGCCGAAGTCTGAACTGAACTAGGGTCTCTCATCTTATTCTATCAACTAAAGCATATCAAATTCTGAGATTCAAGCATATAATCAGCACCAACCTCTTTTCAATCATCTTAGCAATCAAATCACAGTGAGTTTTAGTTGCTTTTAGGTTTAGATAAATAAAAGTGAATTATGAAAGACTTTGATTTGGATACGTTGTAAACCTTGAATCTATGTTATTGTTAGATCTTATGCTATGTTATGATAGATCTATTTCTCTAGATCCAATTCAATTGTGTTTGTTCTATTGTGGATCTTGGTTTGTAACTATATTAAGGTTAATGTATATTCGTTAATTTGGATAGTTATATCATTGGATAGATCTAATCACTTATGTAAATCAAGAACATATGTCACCTTGAATTGGTTAGAATTGGATCTAAAGCTTTATCTTAATTGTAACTTTTATGACATGAAATGATGTGTATTTGTGTAGATCTATTTATAAATTAGTAGATCTAATTTATATGGACATTGAAACTGTTAGACAGATCTAGATTGTCACCTTATGTTATCATGTTAGATCTATTATATGTGATCTAAGTTATCACCTTGTTATGATGACAATTTCGTGTCCATGCCAGTATGTATGTTCACCTTATTATCATACAATTTTATGTTGATGCCATGATGATCATTTTAGTTATTTTCCCTATTATCGTTTATGACTAGGCTATTATCTAGCCTAGGCATGTTGCCAATTTTGTGAGGGCGCTAGTTAAGGAACGGGGGAAAAAGGGTTAAAAAGGCATAATTTGAATATGAACATTTATGGACATGTAATTCAAATTATTTGGTAAAATAGATACTGACACCTATAAAAAGGAAAGGATTAATTAATTAAAAATGGAATGTTTAGTAATTACAATTAGGAATTGTAATTGTACTTATGACACTAGGTCAGGTTGTATTAGTAGCGGAAGTCTGCCGGGACCTGACCGGCATATCCAACAGCCACTAATACTGAACCTAATGTGGGAGGCCTAAGTGCGTAAATAAGAATCGGGCTATGACACGAGGTTAGGCCCAACTGTAGAATAAGACTGCCCAGACCCAACCGTCATATCCAACATCTACATGTTGTAGGCCTAATGTGGGAGGTCTAGCCCATTATAACCATAATTGGACATGGTATTGAGTTGGAATACTTAACCTAATTTAAAGATTGTATGATTATGAACTTAAGTTAGGGTTAAGTAAAATTGGATGGGTTAAGTAGATTAGAGGGGGTGGGTAATATTTATAGGCCCACGAACTTAACCCAATAAGGTTATGTAAATAAAGATACCTAGTGTTATATATATTTGGTAGATAATGTAATGAAGTTATGTAATTAAAGACACCCTTTAGGGTAAGCATAACTGGTATAAGGCTATGTAATTAAAGACACCTAAGGGTATACATAGTCAGTGGAAAACCTAGAGGGGATACAAGACAAGGGGAGAGCTTGTATCATATTGTGTAGGACCCATTTCGGTCAGTAACCCAGAGTAGGTATCAAGTAAAGAACTCTGTACTAAGCGGAGAAGGGGCACGCTTACTGATTGATTGTAAGAGATCCAAATGAGACGGACGGTGTGGGCGGAGCAAACCGACCGGGGACATGTGCGTGCATGGGCCGGGCAGAGGGGGCTAAGGCGATCGTGACACCAGTAGATATGGTTATGCACATCTTAGGTTACCACTTTAGGAAGTGATACCTCCTACTGTGGGGCACTACAACAAATTGCCCCTATTACAACGGTGGAACACCGTTGTAAAATACAGTTTACAACGGTGGAGTAACCGTCGTGTATTAAGAAGTTGTAATAGCCTAAAACATTTTACAACTGTGCTGCACCGTTGTAGTGCACCGTTGTAGTAATACATACTACAACTTTTCTGCACCGTTGTTGTAATACATACTACAACTTTTTTGCACCGTTGTAGTAATTCCTATTATAACTATTATGCATCATTGAGGCAGTATAATTTTTATAAATACTTCTGTTTATAATACACTTTACAACAACAGCTAGAGTTAAATACATTTTGTGAATGCAACAAGAGCGAGATAAACAAAAAACAAATTGATATAAATTCAAAGTATCAGATCCATTTGTACAAAAAAGTTACAACCTTATTATTCAAAATACAAAATTAATAAATCATACATAATCTAAACTGAACCACATTCCAGAATTTCAATGCCTCGCTCATGCGTTTCATTCACTGATTGTTCATGTACCACATCACACATTCAACTCATGACACTTCTAAAACTACAATCCCATTGGCTGCTATGCTGCTCCATCCTCTTTCCCACCACAAGATCCGCCATCTCGGACACCAACAAACGGTAAGACCAAAATCAAAGAAAACATCCACAAGTCCAATCCATGGTTATAGTGTCAAGACCACAAATTGCTAGTGCCAAGACCAAAATAATTCAGATCTGAAAGCGTCCATCTCAATCTGAATATATCTGTTGCCGTTGTAGTAACCATCCCCGACCAGAACCTGCAAAGTTTAGATCTAGTCATCTCGGTGCAAGCGCGCCAGCCACTGCTGTCGGACTCCGGAGAGTGCTGGAATCCGACCACCGTGACAGCTCTTCCATAAGGACTAGGACTGCTTCATTTTTTCCACCACTTCGAAGGAGAACTGGACTTGAAGCGATTTAGGAGCTACAAATGAAATATTGAGATGGCAGTAGGAGCTGTATGGTGATAAAAGAAAATAGGAGCAAGGAATAACGCAAGATGGACGACAGATAAGGAGTGGGGGAAGATAATCGGTGGTGAAAGTTGTGAAGATGGGCGTGGGCACTCATGGATACGGTGAGGAAGAAGAGAAAGAAAGTTTGGTTGGAAATGGTACAGCCTGTAAAGGTGAAGTTATTTATTACAGCGCGCAGTTCCAAAATTTGAGTAGATGGGCGGGCATATTTTTCACGTTAGAGCTAAAAAAATTCAACTGAAAGATTTAAAATTTGAATAGGTGCGTGGGCACATTTTTTGGCGCTGGAGCCTGAAATTTCAGCAATGACGCAAAGATTTGATTAGGTGTTTTTCAAATTAATTATTACTAGATAGTAATGATTAATTATTAATATTTTTATTAACTGTTTAATAATTGACTATTAAGTATTGTTATTTAATTATAATTATCAATGTATTATTTAAATAGAGAAAGGAAAATATAACCTTATTGATTTTCTAATTACAAATCGTTATTAATTACTAAAAACAATTAAATATTAAACCGAAATTTTAATTAATTATTAAACACAAAATGTACCGCACCCCCACCTAGGGGGGTTGCCACCCCCCCTGGACCCCCCTCCGTAGGGATCATATTTGACAAAAGATTTTGGAAAAACTTTCAATAACGATTACTTATTAAAAAATATTATATACTAAATATTAATTACTACTAATAGTCATGATTAATTATAAATTAAATATTTATTAATTGTTATTTACTTATTGATTATTAATTAATTGATTATTAACCGCTCATTAGTTATTACTTACTAATTAATTACTAGTACTTAATATTGAAGTAGTTATAAATATTTATTTTTAATTAAATATTTAATATTTATATATTGATTATTATTAAATAATTACTAATTGGTTGTTAATTAGTAATTATTAGTAGGAATTATTTATTTATTGATGTATTTTTAATTAAATATGTATTTATTGATTATTAATTAATAATTACTAATTGGTTGTCAATTACTAATTATTAGCATGAATTATTTATTTATTGAAGTATTTTTAATTAAATATTTAATATTAATATATAGGTTATTAATTAATAATTAGTAATTAGTTGTAAATATTAATCATTACAACTTTTCTGGAAAAAAGTTGTAAAAAACATTTATTACAACGGTGCATTAACCACCGTTGTAAAATAAATGTTGTAATACGGTGTTTTTATTGTAGTTACAACGGTGTTTATACCACCGTTGTAAAAAACCATTTATTACAACGGTGCTTTTACCACCGTTGTAAAAACCCATTTATTACAACGGTGATTTTACCACCGTTGTAAAATTAAAGTTGTAATATGGTGTTTTTGTTGTAGTGGGGCCAGCATAGGATATCTACGGAGTAGGGAGCCAATCAATTAGGGTAGGGGTTAGGGTATACTTCGACGTATGTCCTAAGCCTACCAACTTATAATGGAAGGGATCATCTCATTTCAGTTATACTAGTAATAGTGTAGAGTAATCACTAATGAGGCACATACACCCTATCTTGCTTACCTTGTCACACCTGCCATTTATGTAGTAATCTCTCTCTTATCCACTTTATATGCCTATTATGTTGCTTTTATTTATCTACTAGCTAAAAGTAACTAGACTCGCTAGAATTTATGTCTGACCCTGTTGTTTCTCCTTCTTTCTTCCGCTCCCCCCAGAGGTTCTCAAGGAGGAAACACTCAGACTTAATCGGGACTCTGATATCATCTTGCTAGGAGCTACTTCAAGTTCTTGTCTCTACTATGGCTTAACTCTTTTAATTTGGGGAAAATTATGTTTTTCATATTCTTATGTACTCTGATGATGCAAGACATAAGTTATTTTATTGTAATGGTTTTTGTGACTTATGAAATTGTGGACCACGTTATTATGCTTTATGGTTGAAATAAAAATTTAAATTTTCCGCTGTTGCCTTACTTATATCTGTCTTGTAATTATTCTGTGTCTTTTTACCTATAGCGCTTCATGAAACTTAATGCATTCCCTTAGTAAGTGACATTAACGAGCGTGGGGTGTCACAACATTATGTTGGTAATGTCAAAATCCTTTTATATACTGCATCGTGAATCTACATAAAGAGGTTCATTTCATATTTCGGTGAGGTACGATATGCATCTCTTCATGTCGAAATTCATTATTGCAATATGGATATCTGCCATCATCAAGCATCTAGTATTCTAAAATTTGACATGGCAATACCATAAATAACATGAAAAGTGTATTGTTTCTGTATAAAAATCTTTTTTCAGCAACCCTAATCCCTTTTAAATATCATTTTATTAGAAAATCGGTCTAAAGTCGGTTTTACCTTCCTAAAATCATTCCACAAACCCATTAAGTGATATTATTAATTATAAGCTATTCTAGCTTATTAAATCCATCTAAAATTGGAACCTTTTGGAAAGAATCCCAAAAAATTACTAAAATTCAGAACAAATATATACTTTCACATATATATTTTTTGAGGCCAAGATATTTTTTACTTATTTATTATAGTTGAATCTGGAAAAAAAACATTGCCTTATTAGGAAATTTATGAAATATTCATAAGATTTCAAAAAAATTATGAAATTAAAAAAAAAAAAACTATTTTCAAAATAATGTTTTACACAACATATCAAAAAATTAAATAGATTGGAGGTCAAAAACTTTGGTTTTACTTTAAGATATATGATAATTATTCAATAAAAAATTCTAGTAAATCATAGTGCATTCAAACAATACATTCAAAATCAATCAAATCCGAGAACTAAACACACAAACATGAGATGGTTGACTATTATTCACCTAATAAAGGATAGGAGATTTAGATTTTCTTAAAGCCTGGTTTTGCTTAGTCTTTTCCTTTGATATCTTTAGTTTCCGTCTTCTAGTCTTCCTTGGTTATGGCCAACCTCTTTTCTTTAATTTCCAGTTCTTTAGGTGTCGTAAAATGAGAATGAAATTAGAGAGGGAAGGCTTAAAGGATAAAATAAATATCTTTCCATATTTTGCTTCTTTTATTCATTTTTTATGTTAAGTTAAAACAATCTTACTTAGAGATAAATAAAGTCTTAATCGAATTTAATTACCAATTCTCACTCTCTGCATCTTAGTACATGTTATTCTATTTAATTTTTCTAATTAAATTTCCTAAATAATGTGAACAAAAATTGGATATGTAACAAGATCTCCTTCCAAAAGAACTTGTCCTCAAAAATTTTAAAGACTACACAATAAGTATATCAAACATGCAAAAATCTTTAACAATCACTCAAAACATTGTTAGTATGTCCAAGCACCTACAAAAGTATATATAAAAGTATAGAACATACCATCATAATGTTTCAGGATAAGTATCTCTAATTATGTTCAATATCTCCCAAGTACGATCTTTCTTATTGTCGTTCCACTGGACTTTCACCATTTTGACTATCTTATTTCTTAACGTTTTCTCACCTCCAGCCACAATGTGAACTGGTTTCCTGAAAAAAAGTCATATACAACTAAATCTTCCAACATAATCAAAGTGATAGTAGTTTTTCGATCATTCACATACTTCTTAATGTGAGATACATGGATAAAATTTTGGACGCCAATCAAACATCTTAGTAACTATACCTTGTATGGCAGTTTCCCAATGCTCTCATTAATAGGGAATGACACAACATGTCTAGGTGATAACTTTTCTGACTTGACAAACCATATCACACCCTTCATCGATGATACTTTAATAAAAAATGCTCTTTCACTGTCAACTGTTTATCTTTACGCCTTTAATCTATGTAACTATTTTGCCTAAACAAAGATTCCTTAATCCTTACTTAAATCAACTCAATCTTTTATGTGGCTTCTAACAGTAAATCAAGACCAAGAGCAAATCTTTATTGGTTTTTAACCAGCATAACATTGATTTACATGACCTTCCATACAAAGCTTCTAAAGACACCATTCCTATACTGGTTTGATGACCACTACTATAGAAAAATTAGATTAAGTTTAAATGGTCATCCCATAAATTACCATAATCTATTATACAAGCTCTCAACAAATCTTTAAGTACGTTGTTGACTTTCTTTACATGCTAATCTATCTATAATGATAAACATCACTCATTTTAAGCTTTATACCAAGTACCCCTTGTAAATTTTCTAGAACTCACCAATGAATAAAGTATCTTGGATATTGACTATACTCTAGGAGTCCCATGCAAACTAACCACATTCTTTATGAACAACTTAGCCAAAATAAGAAGCATCCTTATCAACTTAATGAGAATGAAATAGGCATTCTTGGTCAGCTTATCTACCACAATCCATATACTTTCATTTCCCTTATTTGACATTGATAACCTATCAATAAAATGAATGAATATTGAATCTCATTTCCAAATTATTATATCTAAAGGTTGAAGCAACTCGCTTGGATTTTAATGCTCGACTTTCGTTAGTAGTCAATTCAAACAATGCCTTATCCATAAGCCTATATCCCTTTTCATACCTTCCTGAAAGAAACTTCTCTACATATCCTTATTCATATTAGCTTTTTTGGATGAATAGTGTAATTAGATTAATAAAATTCCTTAAAGCCTTCCTTACTTAGGTCACTAACATCTGGAACACATGTTTTTTCTCAACCATCTATTTTGGTTGAGACTAAATTTTTTCAAACCATCTGTCTTAGTTTTACAATATGTTTCCTAATATTTTTAACTATTTGTACTTCCAAACATGAAAATGTAGAAGTCTGCCGAATAGAACTGGTCATCGACCTTAAGTTCACACCATAAATGGTCAATGCTTCTAAGTCTCTCCATTTCATCAAGAAACTAACACCAAATTATGATGCTTATTTTTAAGCGCATCAACAAATTTAGTTTCTTTTCCAATTGTATGCTCTATACAAAAATCATAAGCTACTAAAAACTTTAGTCATCTCTACTATCTTATATTCTATTCTTTCCGAGAGAATAAGTACCTCAAAAAATTATGATCCTTAACGGCTTGAATCTTTCTCTCAAGAAATTGTTTTCTACAACTTTAAAGTAAAGAACATTATAGCTATCTCTAAATCATGATTCAGATGTCTAAATTTATGAGGTCTAAGTTATCAAGAAGCATATGTAATCATTTTACCTCTTTGCATTAACACAACTCTTAATCATATTTGACATGCATCTGTTTGCACCACAATACCTTGATTCCTATATGGAACTACCAACACTGGCTTGGCCAATAATTGTTTTAGCTTAAGGAATGCTTCCTTTCATTTATCAAACTAAACATACTTTATGTCCTTTCTAGCTAATTTAGTCAAGGGCGCAGCTATCCATGAGAAATTCTTGATGAATATCTATTAATAGCCACTTCATTTAAGTAAACTTCCTATCATAGTATGCATTTTGGATCTCCTCTAATTTGTAACAACTTTTACCATATAAGGATCTACTAGTAACCCTACTTTCAAAACTATAGGACTAAGGAACTTTACTGCTTTCTTACAAAAATGAAATTCTGAAAAGTTTGCTTGTAGTTGAAGTTAGCCCAACATATCAAGCATTGTTCTAAGGAGAATCTCATGATCCCTTTGGTTCCTAGAATATAATTGGATCTAATCAATGATAACTAGCTACACAAGTACTCCTGGAAAATCTTGTTCATCAAATCCACTATGAAAGAAGGCAAAGTTAGTAACCATGAATGACATGACTAACTGGTCGTACGAACCATATCTTATTTGAATGCCAATAATGGAATATTGTCCTCTACCACTCTCAATTTATTTAACCTTATGGCCAAATCAAATTAGAAATACACTTTGGCTTCGCTTAACTGATGAAATGAATAATCTATTCTTAACATAATTCAATTCTTCATCCTCTTCTCATTCAACTTATGATAATCGATACACAAATTTAATGACACATCTGGTTTTTGCAATAACACCATGACTCCTCCCTAAGGAAAACTGCTTCGTTTAATAAAAAACTTTCCTTCTGAGTCCGAGAATAGTCCATTTAATTCCTTCATATCGGCCGATGTAATCCTACTAGGTGGCCTACTTACGAGTTCCACACCAAGCACAATATTTATTTTGAATTCAATAGATTTCTTCGGAAAAAATTCTTAAACTGGTTCGAAGACATTTTCATACTCTCCAATAATGAAAACTTAGTTCAACACATCTTCCACTTTCAACCCACCCAACAAAGCACATAAACTTAAATACTTGAATTCTTAACTAAGTATATAATTTAATCACTATTTTTGTGGTGGAAAATTACTCTATCATCATATATATCGAATATATCCTAACTCAAAATAATCTCAAAGCCTATAAAATCAAATACATACAAACAACAAGCAAAAGGGTGGCCAAACAACTCAAATTTTAGATGGTTACATCTAATTTCTAGAGTTGCACAATCTCCTATTGGATTTGGTACCTTTAAGGAAGTAATAAGGCATGATGGTTCTAGATCTTACTTATCCATCAAATAATGAGAGATAAAAGAATGCAATGCAACAGTATCAAACAATACTCTAACTAATATGCCATGTATCAATTAATGCACCTGCATAAAAGTACATTAATATGAAGTTACCACATAACGTGATCTTATTCTATGATTCACTACGATTATGACTTCAAACTTTTCTAGGTTAAAAATTCTATTAGTTTTATATAAACCTTTTATTTAATAACAATTTGTAGCATCCCACGATTTATGACCTAAAAATAAGCGTTATTAATGATGTAGTCACCAATAATATTGTTTTCCAATGACAGATGAGCTCATTTAACAACATAATTACATCAAAGATGCAAGAACATGAAATATTTTCTAAACACAATTCATTAATAAACTTTCATATTCATTATGTAATCTCAATCACAGTCCAACATTTTGAAAAATTATAATGGTTACAAAATACTACAAAAGCAGCACACGAATATGTCTCGTTGGTCTACTTGAGTCTATTTATTAACAATTATACAATTTTCCATTACATCCATTAGGAAATATTAAAACAAGATAGAAAAAAATAGAGATCCTAATATAGTTATCCTTCTTCCAGCACATATCCAAAAGCTTATTCGCCAAACTTAAAAACCTAACAACTTTGCTTTTGCCTACTCAAGTGAGCACCTGAGAGTTTAAGAGGAAACCAAAAACTTAAGATCAGACATAAAGTGTGGTGTGACTAATTATCTACCATCTCAAGCCATATAGATATCTTGTAAGACATTTTCCCTTACTAATAACTTCTCAGTATTAACAATATATTGTGAATTACATCCACAATGGTTAAAATAACATAATATAATATGGTGATGCATGTTATATAGTTAAGTCTGACTAGCCTATCATTATAGGATTATGCATACCTAATTTTCACATAATCTACTAAATGAACCACATTTCTCAAAATATAAATTTCCTAGGATCACAATGAACTTAATGGTTTTACAGACCAACCACTACTCTGTCTTCAAATACAGTCATGAGATCTCCAAATATGGTCAGGAGATAACTGGATGGCCTCCTATTAATTGAACATAACTAGACATACCAAAATTCTATGGTTAGGGTTAGAAGGTCAAATAACATTCTTTGGAGACAGTCAGGGGAAATATCCTACACTCCGAACGCGACTAGGAGTTATCTAATTATACTCTGACTATAGTTAGTAATTATTTAACTATACTCCAAAAATGGTTCGAAGTATTTCAACAATCTTATATGAGAATATGGAGCTACAAGTTCTTTCATGAGTCTAACATCTTTCAACTTGCTTAACCGGCACAGTGGAATTGTGCACCTTCATCAACCAGGGAAACAACTATAGGACATGACCCTACACAGGTCCCACACTAAACTTATTATCGGGTTTAATCTATATCTTCTTATCTATGAAAGATATCTTAACACAATTTAATCTTTATGATCTCTTAGATGAAATTCTACTCACTGAGGAGTTTAGTGTGATAGTACTCACTATTGAGACAATCTAACTATCTCTTCTACCCTTAAACTCTCCAAAATGTAGTTATAAGTCACGACAGAGTGAGTATAGCAATGATAAACATGCAAATGCAGTCGATCAGTAATAAAAATAACACATAGCATACATCTTTCAAATATGTTCAATCAACAATCATTGACATATCATAATTAATCTTAACTAATTATTTCCTTTGATAATTTCATTAAAAAAATTAGGCTAAACCATAATTTAGTTCCGTGGAAACATTTATCATTATAAATGATTACTCTTTGTAATTCATATTTTAGAACTAAGAAAATTAACCCGTTATTTAACTAAAATTTCATGCCAACATAAAACAACCTTTTATATTTATGGTTTCAAATGGAGACTGATGCACCTTTAAATCATATAGCACGTTTCATTATCGATTAGAATTTGTTCAAATTATTGGTTATGAAATCGGTACCGCTTCCATAGGATGTTGTATCTCAAAAATAGTTTGAAGATCAAATAATATAAACTTACACAACCTAAGGCTATGTGTCAAAAACATGGGCTACTGAATTTCAAAAACATAGGCTATGTCACCTTTAAAAATATAGCTTTTTGTTTGCATAAGAACAAAGATTTCAAGCTAAGAAATGTGAACTACGAAATTGATGAATCACGACATTAATCGCTCAAGAATAGAGATGTAAAATCATTACATACAAGTTCATAAGTTTGAGAAATATAATACTGAAAATATAGTGCTTTAGCTACTATGTCGCAAATCATAGGATGTCAAAACTAAAAACTTATGACATCAACACTTCAAACATAGTATTAAGGTTTTTAAAACCACTGCTATTTTGTTGCTAATATGAAAGATGTCGGATCCATAACTTTTTTATCAAATCCTTTAAAGCATAGATTTTCAACTTGAAAAATTATGGAACTAAATTCTAATGATATTGGTTTCAAAATCGAAGGGACAAGGGATGTCAAAATTATATTCCTTAAGAGTTTTGAAATCACCGATGAGGAATTCAAGGGTGCTGAAATCGTTTTATTTACCGTTCGTGATTCTGCATAAAGATATTCATTTCGTAATTATGCCATATGGATCTCTTCATGTTTAAATTCATGGTTGTGACGTGGATATCGGCCATCATTAGGCATCCAAAATTCTAACATATGGTATGGCAATATTAAAATTAAATGAAAATTATTCTATTTATTTAAGAAATTTCTATTCACTAACTCTAGCCCCTTATAAATCTTGTATTAGTAGAAAACAAACTTAATCAATTTTGTTTCAGGAAATATACTACTAATTAATTTTACCTTTTAGGAACCATTCCGCAAACCTAATAAGCTTTTCATGATCATTAAATCTATAAAATGCCGTAACCTTTTAGGAAAAATGCCTAAAAATTAGATTTATTTTTTTCACCTATAAAAATTTCAAGGCCAAATTGTTTATTTAATTATTTTTAATAAATAATTTCTTAAATAAACACCATTTCCTCCTCAAAAAAATTAAACAATGTTTGTATGATTTTAGATAATGTTTTCCACAACATATCAAAAAATAAAATCGACTAATGATAAAAAAACATAAGTTTTTCCTATAAAGCATATCACAAAGTTCTAATAAATCATCATTCGTCCAACCAATGGTATAATCAATCCAAGCATGACATATCATCATTAGCATATTTGGATTCAATCAAAATCCTAGAAGTAAACTCATAAGAATGAGGTAGTTATATATTATTCACCCTAGATTGGATAAATGATGGAGAGTTGCTTAAAAATTGGTTTTCCTTAGCCTTTTCCTTTGATTTCTATAGTTTCCCTCTTCTAATTTTCCTTGATTTTGGCTAGCCTTGTTCTTTTGGTTTTTTTTACAAATATAACATTGTAAAATGAGAACGAAATATGAAAGGGAGGGCTTAAAGGATACAAAAGTATTCCTAATTTTACCAAGTCTTACATTCTAAGTTAAAATAATCGTACTCGATGACTAATTAAAATTTAACCCAATCGAATTATCAAATCTCAGACTTCATATCCTAGTATACATTATTATTTTTAATATATCTAATTATATCTCTTGGATAATGTAGACAAATGTTGGAGATGTTACATGAACCTTGACTCAAAGTGTGTCCTAAACCTAGCTCAAGTAATCTCCTCTTTGCCATTTTTGTCTATTACTATAGTTCACAATCTAGAGCTTCCTTCTTTAGATGCCATGTAGCGGCCCTTTTTATCTGATTTTCCCACCCAAATTCCCTAAATATATGGTCATAGTTGATAATCCAAGTACTTATCTTAGAAAAGTTATCATCTCTACAATATGTGTGCTTGCTAATATTTTGGAAGTCTTTGCATAATACGTGGAAGTCTAATAGTCAAGATGCTCCTTCAATAAGTGGTACTATACGGACTGCCTGCTAGAAAATAGAAATATCTCACACATGCCTCAAATAGTTCTTAAACCACTCATGAATCCTTATAATGTTCATTATTCCTTAAGGGAATTAATTCATAGTTTCTTAAATTTTAATAATGTCATCTATTTGTAGGATGTTAAACTAATTTAGTGATTGCTTCCTATGATAGTATTGATCGTCGGAAGGAAAATTTTCTTGGTGTTTTTGCATACATTCTTGTAATTGAGTGTATGTGTATATAATGGTTTTTTTTAAAAAAATTCAAATATAACAAGTATGCTCTCATACATATATCTTTCTCCCACTGATCAGGCAACCTAAGCTCTAATACCACAACCAAAACCCACCTCGAAACAAACTCGAATCCTGACATAGGAAAGGACCATACGAGCTTAAAACCATGCCAAGAACAATTGTTTGTTGGCGAGAATTTGAAAACAATACACAATACATACAACTATCTATCTACTTTCAGAATCTAACAAAGGAATAAGTAAAATATAATAATAAAATATGTACCTATGAACAAAAGTCATTTTAAAACATACAAGTATTATTCTGAAGTATCATAATATTCCAATATAATATCCACAACACACATAATTTTAAATTAACAATAGAAAAACAATCACACAAGAACTGAAATAAGGAATGAGCTTTCTGATTCTTCATGGCGATTTTTTGGTTTTCTGCCCCTTGTAACAAACCAGATTTTTTGTCATTTAACTTTGAAAATTTAAAATTGTTTTAAGTATTGAATTGGAAGTATAAATGGATTTTATATGGATTTTATCGATTTAATAAGCGAAATCCTATTTAATTTCAAATATATCGGAATATCGTAGTAAGAAAATGAGAAATAATTTAACTTTAAGTTAAAAATAAATCAACATGATTCTAACACCGAATATAAATTATGTTTAAATTAGAACAATAATAATAATTTATTTTCAATGAATTTGAGTGTTTAAAAATCAATTTATAATTTATCGATTTAATTTAAAACGTAAAATACTCGTTTTTCAAACGATCTCGGAATTCGATGAAACAATTTTATATAACCGTAATGGTTAATTATTATAAGATTTCCAGTTTCGTATCAATTGGAGTTGTTGTGTGATCGTGCATGATATAAAAACGTATCGATTAACTGTTTGAAATACAAATATTGTTTTTGCAGGCAGTCTCAAAATTCGATGAAACCAGTTCCATTGGGTCCGAAATGTTAAATGATGATAGGATTTGCAATTTCATAACAGGACGATCTATGTGATCGTACAAGCGTAAAATGTATTATAGGATTTGCAATTTCATAACAGGACGATCTATTTGATCGTACAAGCGTAAAATGTTCAAGTCAAAACACAAGTGAATATAGTGGAATAAAATAATAGAAAACCTATGCTATAAATCATCTCAGACTCCTCTCCATTTTTTTAACAGTCACCACTTACTTCTCCACATCAAGCAATCGAACCTCTCAAACTGTGATGTTTGTGAGGAAATGTTCAACATTACAGTTATGGGCATAGGGGTGAGGAGGCGATTAGTGGTGGTGATGCATGGAGCAATGGCCTGTGGTGGCCGGAAAACATCGATAACCGAGCCTATAGCCATTACAGTTTTTGTATTTTTATCGTGTCTTGGTAGAGCTTGGGCCGAGGTGTCTGAAGGAGAAATGAGCAAAGGAGGATGGCATAGAGATAGGTGGTGGTCCGGTGGGGCTATCGACGCCGGTGGTCGAAGAAATCATAAGTTGAACTCTTTTCGTTTAACTCGGTTTTCTGGCGACTAGAGGCGATGGGGCCTTTGGGGTTTTGGCCATGGGGTCACTTAGGTAAGGTGGAGGTGCTGCAGGGGTTAGTCAAAGCTTCGGCCAACGAGAGGAGGCACGACGTGGTGATTTGTGGAGGAAGCTATGTTGCGTTTTAACAGAGGGGTTTATTCGAGTAAATCTAGGGTTAAACAAGGTTAAGCCGTGATTAATTAAACATTAATGATGGTAATTAGCTTAATGATGGTCATTAATCAATTATAAGTTATTTAAATTCATGTTAATATTGCAACGTGTATATCTTATTCATCCATGATCAGAATCAAACGAAACAAGTTAAGTTGGGATCACGATGACGAACACTTTGTGATATAATTGGATTGAACTAGATTGGAGCCAGTTGGAATTTTTAATTAAATTAAATGCTTGTTTAATTTAATCAAAAACTAGTAGTTATTTCGATAATTAAAATCAATGCAAGTAAATCTCACTCAGATTTAATATTTTGAATTAGTTTTAGTTGGTTAAAAATACTTGTTGGCTGTTTGGATGGATTGATAAAATTATTATCAATTTTTTGCTATTATATATGTTACAGTATATGTATATATAGTTCGGTTACAGGATATTTCCACATATTTTAGCAGATGAGAATCAATTTACCACAACCATGTAAGAGCGGAATTGGTATTATTTGTGTTGACTAATATATGTGAATGCACGGAAACAGATTGGAGTGGTCCAACTGGATTCCTCAATGTTTATATTTTTGTTTTTCATATGAAGTGATACCTGATGTATTAAACAATCGTGATAGATTATTGTGTGTTTGGATGCTTAAATTGCACTGGCCCTTAATTCTGGTATTTGGATACTATAAAATGTAGTTGAATGTAAAAGGGAATTGCAAAAGTGAATTTTGAATTCAGAAAAAATTATATTAGATTAGGGATTTTTAAAGTAAAATTGTGGAATTGAATGAGGATACGATCTTTAGAAACTAATTAACTATTTATACAAAGTTTGAAGGCAAAGTAGTTTTATGAAAATACCAGATATGAGAAATTTAAACAAATACAGTATTATATTTATCAAATATGATTTTGTAAATTGAAATCGATTTTAAAGAGGAATTTGAGATATGTAAAAGGATTTAAGGGAAATTTATTTTTCCAAATAGAAGTGAATTGCGAATGGATTTGGAAATATACACTTGTTATTAATAGATAAAACAAGGGGTTTATATAAACGATGTTTATAAATTAAGTAATATAATTATCATTGGATAAATTAGGAATATAAATTCAAGCATGAATTCAAAGAAAAGTGGAATTCGATTTAAAAGGAAACAGTGGATTTTATGCCGAGATTCAGAATGTAAATTGAATTGAGATAAATCAAGAGGGAATTATAATTGGAAATCGAATATGTTGACTTTTAGAAAAACAATTTATTTTCAAAAAGGATGTTATTATATAGTAAAAACTATAATTTAAAGTTAAATATTCTAAGAAGCATGTATTTCCTTATTTAAAGGTATGGAAATAAATTCTATGTTTTTATAAATAAGTTTTGCAATAACGTAACATTATTTTAAATTGAATTTAGTTATTATCTTTTTTTGGCAATGCCGACCGGTTTTTATAGCGACCGTAACCACTTTTCATTACAACAAATAATGAATACATGAAGTTCAGGAGTTGGACCAAACGTTTAATTGCAACAGCTATTTTAATGTGCCAGAACATGAAAATACAGTCCAAGAGTGAAGCAGTGTTGCCTCAACTACTATAAACTTAACATACTCCACCTCCAAAAGGGAGGGTAGAGAATATCCCCTGACCTCAACAGGACTATATAATAACCATATCCCTTAAATATAAAGACAAAGTCAGGGGTATAACCTATAACATTAGTGTTGTGAAAAACCTTCCTATTCCACGTATGATCAGACAACATGCCAGCATTCAATGTTCCCTCTTCTCCTTCTGTACTCATAACCAACTCATCATCAACACAACTATAATATAAGCATTTAGCCTCAAGGCTCTCATCATCTATAAATGCAAAGTAGCATTTCTCTTCTGCTGTGTAGCGCATCCCCGAAGGTAAGTGATGCCAAGCTCTGACATTTGAAGTCCAAATTACAGTAGGGTTATTGATATCATTGCGTTCAAGATTAATAGAACCATCACTATCCTTAATTGAAGTCGTCACTGTTCAGTCACAGTAGATGGTGCAGGAATTGGAGCACTTCTGGATTTTGGTTGCCATTGGAGATATGGCTTACAAAGGGGGACTCAAACTACAAGTGATGTAGATATAGAGTGTATGGAGGTGCATGTCTCTGCGGCGTGTCCAAATGACTTACATTTAACACAGATTTTAGGATGCCAACTATAACTTACATTAATATCTACATCAAAACCCTCAACAAGTGTAACATTAAGCTTCTCAGGTAAAGATTCGTTGGGTGAGATTTCAGACCTTGAGTGTATTTTAAACTCTTCCTAGCCATAGTGTTGGGGTTGAAACATCTAAGTTTCCCAATCAAACTAACTAAACAGTTCAAACCAATAAGCGGTTGAAGCATAGAAGGGATATTTGTGAAAGTGACAAAACCGGGATTGATAAAACTTGCTCTCCAGCTTTGCCAACCATAATACTCCACGGAGTGATGATGAATGGTTTCCCCTCAATAACCAAAGGATCCCTCTCAAGTACTGACATCTTATCAAGTTGATTGGAGAATTTGAGATAGAACATTGAATCAAAATATTGGATGTGAAGTTTACCTTGTAGTCTCCAATGACGATTACATTATTCACGTACTATTTGGTATTCTAGAGAAGAATCAAGGAAAACTTCAACGAAATATTCTGGCTATCATTGAGCACCAACTTGGTGTACATTTGTTGGCGTTACACTTCTTCCTTATACAATTTTTGAGATAAAGGTATCTTGCGGCACATAAACTCCAGCAGCCAAGGGTAATGATGAAACAGTGATGTAACAACCCAGAATTACTGAACCAATTTAATTTTTTTATTTTAGTTATTTTAATGGATTTTGAATATTTAAAATGATTTATTTAGAGGATTAATGATTTAAAGTTTATTTAAATCGAAGTTAGAACATATAAATATTTAATTTAATTAAAAGGAGTTTGAAATGGCATGGTAGTTTGAAGGTTCGATTTTTAATTTCAAATGAATGTACATAATTCAAAACAAATTGAACTTCAGTAAAACAAGAAACATTTGAATTTGTTTAATTATATCTTTCTAACGAATGAGAAAAATTCAGATTTCATAATATAAATTGAAAGTTATGTCCAGTTTAAAATTTAGAATAGTCATTATGGAATTTATATATTTTAAATTATATATAAGCCCTTAAAAATAGCCATTTTGCAAATGACCTCCGTTTTCGACGTAACCACTTTTGTTGGATCCGGAATGTGAAATTATTGTTAGGTTTCAAATTTCATAATTTTTGGAAGTAATATGTGAGCTTGTTAATTTTAAACGTGTTTTATCAATTAAGTTTAAATTTGATCGACCAGATAAAGGCCATTTTTCAAACGGTCTCCAAATTTGACGAAATTAGTTATGTTAGGACCGTATCATCAAAACATAGCTAGATTTATTTTTCTGTAATCTTTGGAATCAATACGTGGCACTGATAAATTAAAATGTATGTTCAAATTCAATATATATTGATTTATATTTTAATTTTGATAAAAACTATTCAAAACGATCGAATTGGCTTACGAAACGTATCCCATTGTGTTCGGAGTGGGGGTATCTTTTTAGGAACGACAATCGTTGGGTTTGATTTGGAGTGAAGAGATAAAACCAGCTATTTTCAAATTAAATATTATTAAACTATATATATATATATATATTATTTTACTAAAACCCTAATATTCATTATCGAAACCCGCCGTCAGCTATAAAATCAATGGCCGGAGTGCTCCAAAAACAAATCCGTTCGATCTTCCAATCCATTCAATGGATTTCGAAATTCCCAAAAGAAAATCGAAGAGCTTCTTGAGCTCTGCAGTTTGAACGGGTGTGATCGAAAATGGAGCTCCAGATTTCTCGTATTTGGTCTCGAAGTGGAGCCATTAGCCACCATTTCTAGTGCTGGAAGTCGTTGATGGTGGGCGGAGGAAGCTAGCGCGGAGGCACACAAAGTGGCAGCATCAGATCGTCATCAAAGTGGCTGTTGGCGTGGCAATTCGGAGCCCTAGGTTTTGAGCACGGGTTTGAACCCAGAAACGAAGACAACGGGGGTGAAAAGGGTTTAGTTATTTTAATTATTTAATTAACGTTCCAATGTATAAAATTATGTAACTTTTTCATATGTCATCCAAATTCTGTGAAACAAGTTGCATTGCGCTCATATCGACGAACACTACATTTCAGAACTAACTAGAACGAAAATGGAGCACATTAGAAATTCAGACAAATTTCAACCCAAACTGTATTCAAATAAAAATTCATCAAATAACGAATGACGTAGTGGAACCCAATGTGAGATTTCTCTCACTAAAATATTTGTACATTTATTTAATTTATTTTATAACTGTAAACATATAGAAATTACCAGTATTTGTTTTTATCTATTGTATGGAGTTCAACGCACGAATTCGCACAAATCACATAAATTGGAAGCGATGTATGGATATTAGTGACACTCGCATTTCATACTTCGCGAATGACCACTTATGGCACCGTAAATGACATTAGTAGTTGAATATTTTTTTTTTTGGATGATTTGGTGATTTGTGTATTGTGATGATGATTTTGTGATATTTAACATGTTAGAAATGTTAATATTAAACTGATAGATGAAAATGGACAAAATAATCATTTATATATTAAACAGTGAAAATTGGTTAATTAGAAAAATAATGCAAACCGAATTAGAGTTGGTTAAATTTATTAACCAATGATTTCTTTAAAAAGACTGTTGTTGTTTGAAGACCCCACACAGGTATTGGGATGATATTTGGCATACACTAGTCCCAATATTTAGTTGTATGTCAATAGATGGGTTGATAGGCTGTGATGAGCGTTATTTGTTTATTTTAATGCTTATACAGTTGTAAAATGCATTGTGGATGATGTGTGATTGTTAAATGATTATTTATCATTATTGTTGTATACATGCAATGTATGAAATCCATATAACTGAAATTATATGGTAATTGATTGAGTTGTGTTCCGATTCAGAAATGACAAATATTTTAAAATAACGAATATTTTTAAATAATATTCAGGGAATAATAAAAATACGATTTTGATGTTCGATTTTCGATGGACACAAAAATATTGAAATGTGAAGTCGAGTTAAGTAGTTAAACGCCATTTTAACTCGAACGGGTTAACGATCGATATTATTTATTTTATAATAAATATGAAAAGGAAATGGATTTGAAAATTAGATATTTTGAAAATATTATCATTTTAATATTATAAAGATATGGAATATTCAATTTTGATTTAAAAATGAAAAATGAAGTTGAAATCATTTTAAAAATGAATTAAAAATGATTTATAAAATACGTTTTGAATTGAAATCGACGATATATATATTATATATATGTAATGGTTTGAACAGAACGCGCTGCGCAGCGACCATTCGCGAATTTCAAACCATTGACTTCGAATGGACGTAACGGGAGATCCAACCATCATATTCTCCTGAGAATGGAACCGTTGGATTCGTATTGAAAAGATCTTTCCAATGAATATAAGAGATTAAAATTTGAATGGTTGGATTTTAAATTATGTCCAAATCAATTTCAGAAAAGATCGCTATGGACGCAGTTCGGTGGCCGTTATTGCAAACCGACTGAAATAGCGATATTAAAATTATGGAAAAATTATGTGAAATCATAATAAATGATTTAGAAAGATTTTTGGATGAAAAATTCCATATTTGAAATGATAAAAATACATTTCTATCAAAATGAACTAGTTAATAACTAGAATAATAATCCAATTAATTTAATTGGAATTGAAATGGAAGATGATTTGGGTTTATCGTGAACAATGTTTTAAATAACATTTGTTCTCTAACCCAATTAACAATGAAGATATGATTCAGAATTTATAAATCTTTTTATTAAGATTTAATGGAAATTTTCCAAAGTAAAGTTTTCCAAATTAATATATTAAATTGGAATTGAATGGAATTCAATTTGGTGATAATCGAAATGAGCTTCTGTGAAGGAAGACCGTTACTATATATGGAATTTAAAAGGCCTTTCCGTTACCATTTATAGTGTTAGTTGGATGTGGAAATTTATATCGTTTATATATTGATCTGTTTTCCGTGAAGATTCCATAGTTAATGGAAGATGATTTAGGTTTATCGTGAACTATGTTTTAAATGATATCGGTTCTTTAACTCGGTTAAAGGCAAGATTAAGGTTGAATAATCATTAAGTAACGATTTTTGGAAGATTAAAACTAAATGGAGTTTTAATGAATCTTTAATTAGATTGAAATGAGGATAAGATAATTAAATTTATCGAATTCATGAAATGATCCGGAATGGAGTATCACCAGTTTTGCTCCAGGCGACAGTTAAATCTTTTATTAGATTTGAACGTGAAACGGAATTAAATTTTACCGATAACACAGTGGGTGTTAGATATGGAGTACTACTACTTTTACACTATGGGATGAATAGGTCATGATAGGAAAATAATAAATGATTACTTCGATAAGGCTCGATAATCCCGACTAGTTTTATAAACCTTAATTTGGTTCAGAATTGTTAAAGGATAATATAAAATCTTTTGCAATGGTTTTTAATGGAAGATTAAACAATCAATTGAAAAGAATTTATCTTTGATAAAATTAATGTGAACCTTTCCCTAGAATGTGAATATTTGAATAAAAGAATATTCTGGATTGGAATGAGGCGTATGATGTATTCATATATCACTGGATTATAAAGATATGCGGGTTATTCGAAAAGATCGGGTTTAACCCATTCTGAATAACCGTTGCGACGATTAAATGTCGAAGATATAAAGACGGTACAAGACCGACAATCTTCACATCGAATGGATATTACCGATGCCCAGGATGGAGTTGCAGCCTTGAAGGGGTTATAATGGTAGTTGTCTGGACGTATTTGTTGATCGTTCGGATGTGCGAGGACCTCTCTGTTGTATTGGATATATAGGACGAGGAATAAGGTGCCTTCGGTTTTGTTCAGACCCAGAACGGGCTCGTAAATGGATGTGTGTCTGACATTGGATTTCATTCTGAATTGATTTATTTCTATTAAATATATATTTGTTTGGTGGCGGAGAATTTATTCTCTTGCTTAACAACCTTCTCTGAGACGTACGAGCTAGAGGTTATATATTGATTGACATCAGTTCTATGGCGTGAATTGTCAGTGTGGCATGCTGAGATGCAAATGATCAAAGCTTTTGTTGAAAAGCAGAATCTTATGGATGATGATCAAAGCACGGCTTTAAATAGCATAGCTTTGTGTATATCATTAATTCGCGAACTTCACTCCTCGGTATGAACCAGAAACTGGATGAGGGGCTGTAGGGAGGACATGCATTTCTTTCTTGTTAGGAGTGGTGTAACGGTATCGAGCCCAGACATTTTACTTATGTGGATGATGGAAAGCGAGGTGCCTCAGATTCGAGTCCCTAGTGGATCTTGGTGGTCGGCATACTGACCAGATTTTATGCACCTTAGGGCATAGAGACGTATTATTCTGGCATAATTAATCCACTAAAGTATATGTGGACCGGCCCTGCCGCTCCCAGGTGCAGTTCCGGTTGAATCCTAAGGCACGGGCTAGAGTATCTCGAATCGGGAAGGGGAGATCCCTTGCCATGGTTCATGATGGAATCCAATTTCCAATAAGCGACTTTTCGATTTTAGTTGTGAACTTATATGGTGGCATAGTGGCATGGAACACTCATGTCGTCTATGATTGATACATTTATATTGAAGTTGTTTAATGACACTATGCACTTATAATAGTATCTAAATGATTTGTTTTAAAACATACCAAGAATGTTTGATATTACAAGGTAAAACTTTGTCCTCAGGCTTGCGATGCATTGTGTAATGGGACCTGAGTCTTATAATAGCTTTATTTTTCAAAAAGCATTGCGTTGTTTATAAATTGTTTTATTTCAAGCTTTGGTATTCACATGGAATAAATCTGTTCTCTGACATGCGGCGTGGTCCAATGAATTACCTTATTTTAAAGTAAAATTTTAATAACTGTTTTAAGTTCTCACACAAGTCCCATGACTGACTCGGAGTTTATTGTTTCTACCTAAACTCTGGGTGCCCATATTTTCCACACGGGCAACTAGTAGTTTTGGTTTTCGTAGATATTTCTTTTCTCAGGATCCTGAATTACAGCTGGAGCTATATTTGGAAAGCTCTGTACCCATTTATTTATTTCGGTTGTGATAGTTGATGTATTTGCAATGTACATTGTATTTATGCATTTAAAATGTAATTTTAATCTATGAAATTATTTTATTTCCGCTGTGTAATATTTATTCATACTCTGATACATTCTTGTACTCTGATGTAATTGTTGTAGTAGCAATGAAATGATTTGTTGTTTGTGTTTGTTGCATCGTGTTCTCAAAGCAATCCGATGTTTTCCATCTCTTCGGAGATCGGGGGATTTCGCTTCCTTACTGTTTGGTATCAAAGCTTTGGTTTACAAAGCTACTGAACAAGACATATTAGAACCGAATGAAAGAATTCATCAGAGATAGGATTAGTAATATCCTATAAGAGTGACTCATTAGAGATAGGGTTAGTAATACCCTAGAATGAGTTCGAAGAGTATTATTTATACAAACAAATTTAATTTTGAAAATTATATCTTATTATTCGTATTTGAGTATTTTATTTTACAATGAATTTGGACTATCGGGTATATGAAGATTTTGAATATACACGTAATTAACGTATATCCGAAGCCTCAGATATACTGGGAAGATATAGAATCACACTCTAGTCGCCCGAGGATGATTATGATGATCGATATACCATCATCAGCATTTATGTTTGAGTTTCGAAAGTGGGATGTCTATATATTTCCAATTGACCGGTGTGAGAACAAAACTTAGTTAGAATTTGTTGTTTGTGAATTAACACTGAAATATGATTTTGAATATATAAAAGTTATATATTTGAAAATTTAATCAACCAACTGATTGTTGGTTGTGATGTGTGATTATTAGTTCAATTAATTAAAATTTTGGAATGATAAAACCAATAAAAGAATGGAAGATAAATAAAGGCAAAGCTAGTCAAATATTGAATTAAAATTGAAAATTGATTGGAATTATGTAAATATACATGTATATATATTGTTGAACAGGTTATGAATTTACGGTTGAGTAGAGAATTAATTTGCGTGCCTGACAAATAGGTACACCTTAATAAGTTGGTTGCGCAATTTTATTTATATAAACTCCTGTGAATGAAATTGGATGCGTTGTGATGGTTGCTCTGTGTGGGATTTTAAACCACGCCATAGGATAGCAACAAATTAATTTTGAACTACACCACATGGCATACTGCATGAAGATAGCATATCATATCATATTCCATATAAGCATTCGGCGCTTATATGGCGAGGATTACCATACGAGCGAGATGCTTGTATGGCGAGGACTGAATTACAGGTTGAACAGAAGACTGATTATGGACTTAATTAAGGAATACATGTAACGGTGCTCGTGGCAGGGTTTAATAAAACACTACACAGGTCTGGAGATGACAAAATTCACGTCTCTCTTGTTGTTAATTAAGGCATATGGATTATTTATTTTTCCAACAATGGGGCAAGGTAGTGAGATTATGATCTTTACATGTCTCCCTTGGGCATAGATAGGTCACTAAAAATTGTGTATGCTTTCTGTTGATTTATTGGGTACCTAATACGGCCGAATAAAATTTTTAGAAGACAACCCATAGAAAGGAGGTTATGGAGAATTTTTTCAAAAATTTAGGGTCTTAGCCAAATTTTTGAGAAAATAGAAAGTTCTTAGAAACTGAAAAGTTGAAGAACTCAAGCCAGAATGAAAGTTGAGTTGGTTAGTTAAACAACTTTCAGCTCCGTTCCTTTTCGTGGATGAAAAGATTTTAAGTGGGGGAGATTGTAACAACCCGGAAAATCAGAACCAATTTAAAAATTTTATTTTGGCAATTTTAATGAATTTTGAATATTTAAAATGATTTATTTTAAATAATAACGATTAGAAATTTATTTGAATTGAAGTTAGAACATAATTATTTATTTTAATTATAAAAGGAATTGGAAAAGGCGCGGTAGTTCAAAAATTCAAATTCAATTTCAAATGATTGTATAGGATGCAAAATAAAACAGATTTTAGCGAAACCAAAATTATTAGAATCTATTTGAAAATATCTTTCTAACGAATCTGAAAAATTGAAATTTCATAGCGGGAATCAAAAGTTATGCCCAGTTGAAAATTCTGAATAGTCGTTATGGAATAAATATAGCCCTTTAAAATAGCCATTTTGCAAAGGACCTCCGTTTTCGACGAAACCACTTTTGTTGGATCTGGGATATCAATTTATTGCTAAGTTTCAAATTCCATAATTTTTGAAATCAATATGTGAGCTTGGCGAAGTTAAATTTGTTTTAACAGTTTCAGTCAATTTGGATCGACCAGAAAATGGCCATTTTCCAATCGGTCTCAAAATTTGACGAAATTAGTTTTGTTAGGACCGTATCGTCAAAACATAGTTAGATTTATTTTTCTGGAATTTTGGAGTCCGTATGTGGCCCCGGTAAATTAAAATGTACGTTTAAATTCAATATATATTGACTTATGTTTTAATTTTGATAAAAACTGATCGAAACAATTGAACCGGCTTACGAAACATATCCCGTTGCATTCGGTATGGGGGTATTATGCTAGGGACGATAGTCGTTGGGTTTGAATTGGAGTTCGCATGAGTAAGGGGGTATTTTTGGAATTAAAAATAATTTATATAAATATATATAAATTCTCTAATTGGTCAAACCCTCACAATTGTTCAAACCCGTGGTCAACTGCAGAAAGGAACCGCCGCCTCCATATTTTCGACGTACCAAAAGCTCCCAAATCATTTTCGAATTTTCTTTAGATCCATTCATTAATATTCGAAACTTGTAAGGGGAAATCAAAGAGCTATGAAAGCTCTTTCCATCCGGACCCACATGATTAAATCTCGTGAAGTATTCGAAGTGGAAATCAAGTTGATAGCTCGGCCGTTCGCAGGAAAATCGTGGTGCAGGAGGAGGTTCGAATTCACCAAAGTGGGGCGGCGCCGGTGGAGAAAACAAATGGCTTTGATGTGGAGTATTCCAATCGACGTTGAAGTGCCTGTGGCGCCGGAAATTGCTAAACCTAGGCTGCGGTGATGGGTTTTTCTCGAACCAGAATACAACAAAGGAGAAGGGTTAGAAAAGTAATTAGGGGGTTAATTATTTACTTAATTATATAATTGTGTAATTAATGTTTAAAATTCCATAACTTTGTCATATGATGTCAGAATTAGATGAAACGAAATGCATTGGACTCGCATTGACGAGAGCTTCACAACAAAACTGATCGCATCCAATATGGAGCGCGTCAGAATTTCGGACAAATTCAAATTGTTCAGAAATTCAGATAAAAACTGATGGAGTGGATCCCAATGTGAGAACTTCTCACTAAATGAATTTCTGTACAATTAATTACTTTGTAATTGCAAATATGCACTGCTCCCCGTCGTCGACAGACCATGGACGACTTGTTTGTTTGATTGTATTATGAAAATTGATTGTGATGTGAAATGGACTGTATAAAATATATGAATAATAAAAATATCATTTTTATTGTAGAAATGGACTGTATAAAATATTCATGTGTTGAAATAAATATTTTAGAGTTAAAAATATAATTTCTAACGTGTACATGAAATAAAATAAATATTCATTTACAAACCTAACACGACCCGAACTTCCCCATGAAGGAAAGCACAGATGGCGTTGAGAACAACACATCGGAACACAAACAGAAGAACATTTCATTGTTAATTACAACAATTCCGTCAGATACAAGAATATATAGAGTATAAATGAATATTATACATTCGATAAATATCAGAGATTACAATAAATTACATAGCAGCAGAAAAATATTACAAAACACAACTGAAAGTAGTACACGGATATAGAGCTTTCCGAGCATCGTTCCAGTTGTAAATCAGGATCCTGTGAACATAAAACTACAAAACCAAAACTACTAGCTGCCTGTGTCGAAAATAAGGGCACCTAGAGTTTAGGTTAAAACAATAAACTCCAGGTCAGTCATGTGACTGGTGTGAGAACTAAAACAGTTAGTTAAAATTTTACTTTAAAAGAGAGTAATTCTAGGGACCACACCGTATAAAACAGAACGGGTTTCCTCCCAAGAACACTACTGCATATAACAAAACAGCGCAATACTTTTTGGAAAAATGAAGCTATTATAAGACCCAGGTCCCATCACACAATGCATCGCAAGACGGAGGATAGGATTTTCCCTTATAATAGCCAAACATGCTTGGTACGTTTAAAGAAAATCATTTGATACTATAATAAGTGTATAGTGTCAAAATAATTTCAATCATAAGTATCAATCATAGACGGCATAGCTACCATCTACTATGTCGCTATACTAGGTTCTACAAATAAAACCGAAATATCTCATATTGGAAATTGGATTTTCGTTACGAGCCGAGGCCAGGGGCAAGCTCCTCTCCGCTTCGAGACACTCTAGCAAATGTCTCAGGACTACTCTCTTTGGGTAACCCTCGGGTGCTTCAGGGCCGGTCCACACATACGTTAGTGGATTAGTATTCCTGAACACACGTTTCCTGGTCCTAATATACCTAAAATTGAGGCACCTCGCATTCCAACAACCACATAGGTAAAAATAATATAAATGTCAGTCAGTTTAAGCACCAACACCACCCATAGCTAGAAAGAAACGTCGTGCTCTCCCTGCAGTCACTATCCCGTTTTAGACTCATACCGAGGTGTGAGGCTCGCGAATTCACGTTATACACAAAGCCATGCCACGTAGGTCGTGCTTTGATCATCAACCACAAGACTTTGCTTTTCAACAGAAGCCTTGATCATCTGCCACTTAGGCATGCAACACAGGCAATTCACTCCATGCGACTGATGTCCATAGATATACAACCTCTGAGCTCGTACATCTCAGAGAAGGGTGTTAAGTAAGAGAATAAATTCTCCACCGCCAAACAGATGTATATTTTATAGAGATCAATTAGCACAGAATAAAATCCAATGTCGGACACACAGTCCATTTACAAGTTCGTTCTGGGTCTGAACGAAACCGGAGGCATTTTCCTCGTATATCCATCGATCTCCAAGTACATCTGGACGATCACCAACTAATTCCCTCATCTTGGGTGTACAGCCCAATCAATATCATCAGTAATCACCCAAACGATGTGAAGACTTCCGGTCTTCAACCACTGTCTTCATCTTCGACTTATCGTCGAATCGATTATTCAGAATGGCTATAAACCCGGCCTTTCCGAATAACCCGCATATATAATAAACAAATGTTACACAAACACAACATACGCCTCATTCCAATTCATCAGTCACTAACCGTAAATTAGCAAGAGAACAATTCCCCAAATGTTAACCCCGAAGGCCGAAACCAACATCAGATCAATACCTAGGAAACTATCCTTCTTAGCTAACCTACAGTTAGTTTCTAAATTTCACATTCTTAGGGAGTGGTTCCCATTAATTTTATCAAAGATAAATTCTTCTAAATTTATTCTTTAATCTTCCTTTGGATATCATTTCAAACCATGTTAAGGTTTTCCAAACTAGTCGGGATTAGCGAACTACACCGAAGTAATTATTTATTTTATTTCCCAATCCCAACCAATTTGTCCCATGGAGCAAAACTGGTAATACTCCATACCTAACACCATGGTGTTATCGGTAAAATTAATTACCATTTCACGTTCAAATCTAATTAAAGATTTAACTATCGCTTTGGAGCAAAACTGGTGATACTCCATTCTCGATCATTTTCCAAATTTGATAATTTAAATTATCAATTCACATTTCAATCTAATTACAGATTCATTAAAACTCCTTTTACAGGGTTAAAGAACTAATGTCATTTAAAACACAGTTCACGATAAACCCAAATCACATTCTATTTATTATCGGGTTAAAGAACAAGTGTTATTTAAAACATCGTTCACGATAAACCCACAAATCAATTCTAATTCAATTCCAATTAAATATATTAATTAATTGGTATACTTCATTAAATCTAAATAAAAAGATTTAATCTTTTCTCAACGGGGTTTAAGAACAGTGTTGATGAAGACACCATTCATGACAAACCCAAATCCCATTTGATATTAAATACAAGGCTCTGAATAGAAAATATATCGGCTTATATTCAATATCAAATTCTGAAACCCACAAATATCGCTTTGGAAATAACGATATAAAATATATCTTCCAAATTTCCTCCAATATATCTGTATAATCGCGGAATCTAATATCGAAATATTCCAAAGACAATTTCGATTCAAATCCATTCCAATTCATATATTGGAAATTCTGATTATTTAAAACCCATTTCAAATCCAATTTATTTATTTAAAAATAATTGGATTTTAATTCTAGTTCAAAACTTGTTCATTTCGATAAAAAACTATTTTATCTTTTCAAATATGGAGTTTTTCATCCCAATTCTTCACAAATCATTTCTTATGATTTTACACAAATTATTACTATTTTTAATAATTTTATCAAGCCCCGTACAATCGGTTTCCATCAACGGCCATCGAACTGCACTTACAGTGACCTTTTCCAAATTTTATTTGGACATAATTCCAAATCCAACCGTTAGATTTCAAATTTCTAATATTCATTGGAAAGCTCTTTTCGATACGAACCCAACAGTTCCGGTTTTAGGAGAATCCGACGGTCTGATCTCCCGTAATGTCCGTTCGAAGTCAATGGTCGAAATTCACGAACTACCGCGGCGCGTTCTATTCAGGCCATTATATATATATATATATATATATATATATATATATATATATATCGTCGATTTCATATATATATATATATCGTCGATTTCCTTTTAAAATGAATTTTATAAATCGTATCAAATTTGTTTCAAAAACAATTTCAACTTTCATTTCAAATTCAAATCAAATTTGAATTTTCCATTATAAATTATTTTTACCTTCATTTCTATTTGATTTCAATTCAAATCATTTTCAATTCAATTTCAGTTCGTTTTCAATTCGATTTGAATTCATTCCAAATCGATTTCACTTCAATTTCCAATTGCATTTCTATTTAACTCAATTTCAATTCGATTACAATTCAATTTGAATTCATTTCAATTCGAATTCATTTTCTTTTCAATTCAATTCGAATTCATTTTCTAAATATTCGATTTTTAAATCTCTTTTCAATATTCATTATAAAAACGAATATAATCGATATAAATATCGTTCGTGTCAAAATAGTGCATCTCTAATCAACACGGCTTTATATTTTTCAATAACTTCGTTATTCTATTCAACAAATGAATATTTATTCCATTCAACACATGAATCTATATTCCTTTCAACACATGACTAATCTCAACACATGAGTACCGTCAACACGTGACTATTTTTGTTATTTAATATATTTTATAAAATTATGATTTCTATCGTTTAATTCTTTTAATCAGACTCCAACCGTAAAATTGTAAGAGAACGATTCCCTAAGTATTAACCCCGGAGGCCGAAACAAACATCAGATCAATACCCAGGAGACCACTCATCTTATCTGCTTTCCAGTGAGTTTCTAATTTTATATATGATAAAGATGTAAATTTTATTGTTAAAATATTTCTTTCAATACATGACTATTTATTCTATTCAACACATGAATCTATATTTTATAATATTCTTTGTTTTCCCAATTGGAATGAGGCCCATAATTATATGGATTCCATACCACACATGTATATAATAGCAACGATAAAAAATCAACCATCATCCAAAGTGCACCACACAACTGCATAAGCATTAAATATAAATAATTAACGCTTACACAGTCTGTCGACCAATCCATCGACATACAACTAGACAATTGGGACTAGTGTACGTCAAATATCATCCCAACACCCATGTGGGGTTTCAATCCACAAACACTGAATATTATTTGTGCAGTTGGGCGATGTGTAAAATTTATCGTCCCAATCAATATCAATCAAATGTGTGTAAATAAACAAATTGTTCGATTTGTTTATATTTATTTATTCACATTCACGTTAAAAATTATATTTTTAACGATAATTAATTCATTTCAACACATGAACGTTTTATTATCTATTTCACACCAACACCACAAACAAACTTCACAACACATCAAAAAAGCATACAAGTCGTCCATGGTCTGTGAACGATGGGTGTCGGGTGCTGCTAAGCACCGTCTGCATCCTAGCATATATTTTTAACTAGAAAAGAAGAGTTAAAGCGAGAAATTCTCACCGACTAGCTAAACCAAACGCCATGACTCTTCATATGTAGAAATCTTCGCAGTGATCGCCTTTTGTCAATTTCATTGTTTGTAGCCACGGCATATATAAAAATCACATTTTTATATTGTTTCTATGTATATAAAAATCACATTTTTATACTGCTACTGTATAGACAAAAATTCTATTTTTATATCGCTACTATATAGATAAAAATTCTATTTTTATATCGCTACTATATAGATAAAAATTCTATTTTTATATCGCTACTATATAGATAAAAACTCTATTTTTATATCGGTATTCATATAATAAAGGTTATATTTTTATCACACTATTCTCTATGTAAAAATTATATTTTTATATCGCTCTTCTTCCAATAAAGAATATATTTTTATAACGCTCCTTCATATATAAAAATTATATTTTTATATCTACTTCTAATATAAAGATCGAATTTTTATATTATCGCTATAAAAATCCCATTTTTATTTCAACATATATATAATAAAAATTAGATTTTTATTACGCTACTTCATATTTTAAAATTCAACCTTTTAAGCTATAAAAACTTTATAAAAATCCAATCTTTATCGCTATGAAAACATTATAAACATCCAATCTTTATCGCTATAAAAACATTATAAAAATCCAATCTTTATCGCTATGAAAACATTATAAAAATCCAATCTTTATCGCTATGAAAACATTATAAAAATCCAATCTTTATCGCTATGTCATACATATAAAGATCAATTCTTTTGCACTTAAAAATCAAATTTTCCTAGAGTAAATATCAGTTCTTTAACCAGTTCATTTCAGTTTTAAAAATCAATTCTTACATAAGAAAATTACTGAAATAAAATAAAAAATAAAGAAAATTATAGTATTTTTTTTAAAAAAAAAGGGAAGGGCTTCATCATCGGCGCTGTAGAGGGGGGATTGGAGGGAGCTGTGGTGGTGGGTGGTTGTGCGGCGGCAGATGGAGGCTTGGAGTAGAACGGGTTGCGCAGTTTCTTTCAGGAGGAGGAGAGAACGAGGGGGAAGAGGGGAAGACGAAGGTGGAGGCGGCGGTGGGGGTGCGGCGTCACCGCTGAGGAGGGGGGCGCGACTTGATCGGCGGCGGCGGTGGGTATTAGGGCATGAAGCCCCCTTTTTTCTTTTTTTTTATTTGATTTTGAAATGAACGGGGAGGGGGGCTGAGAGGGAATATATAGAGAGGAGAGGGTTTTTATTATATATTATTTAATTATTTCAAAAAGGTACCTTTTTATTTCGACCTCGAAATCGAACCCACCAACTGTCGTCCACAGCTAATTACCCCCATTTCGAACACAATGGGATATGTATCGCAGGCTGATTCGATAGTTTCGATTAGTTTTCGTCAAAATCAAAATATAACTCTATATATTGAATTTGAACGCACATTTCAATTTATTAGGGCCACATATGAACTCTAAAAATTCCTGAAAAATATTTTCTAGCTTCGTATTGACGATACGGTCCTAATAAAACAAATTTCGTCAAATTCCGAGACCGTTTGAAAAATGGTCATTTTCCAGTCGATTAAAATCAACTAAAACTGGTCAAACACACTTTCCTTTGCCACGCTCACATATTGATTCGAAAAATTATGAGTTTTGGAATCTAGCAACAAACTAACATCATGGACCCAACGAAAGTGGTTTCGTCGAAAACCGAGGTCGTTTGTAGAATTTCCATTTTCAAGGGCCAGAATTCCATAACGACTATTCTGAATTTTCAATTGTACATAACTTTTGATTCCCGCTATGAAATTTCAATTTTTCGGATTCGTTGGAAAGATATTCTCAATTAGATTCTAATATTTTTGGTTTCGCTAAAATCCGGTTTATTTTGCACCCGGTACATTCATTTGAATTTTGAAATCGAAATATCGAACTACCGTGCCATTTTCAATTCCTTTTATAATTAAAATAAAATATTTATATTCTAACGACGATCTATATAAATATATACATTCAAATTCTATTCAAAATAAATTTCTCGTCGTTATTATTTAAAATAATCATTTTAAATATTCAAAATTAATCCAAATTGCCAAAATAAAATTTTTAAATTGGCTCAAAATTTTCGGGTTATTACAATCTCCCCCACTTAAAACTTTTCGTCCTCAAAAAGGAACGAAGCGAAAGTTGTTTAACTAATCAACTCAACTTTCATTATTTTCTTTACGGCTTAAGTTCTTCAACTTTTCAGTTTCTACGAGCTTTTCAAATTTTTCAAAAATTTGGCTAACACCCTAAATTTCCGAAAAATTTCACCATAACCTCCCCTGCACCGGGGACTTCGGGATATTTCATATAGCCTCTCATGGCCTTCTTCAATCCAAAAGAAAAAGCCAAGCGGCTAGCCAATCAGCTCATAAAATCATCCAAACGCAAAGAAATACAATAAATATGTACCTATTTGTTGGGCAAACAATTTTATTCTTTTGCTCTAGCCTCCTTGCTATGACCTGTTCAATGTAAGTGCATGTATATGCATGCAATTGTAATCATTTTTCAATACAGTTCAATATTTGGTTCAATTAGGCTTAATGGTTCAAAATTTCAAATAAATGAAACCAACAATTAAACAACACAACCAGCAATCAATTAGTGGATTATCATTTCAAATTCAGAACTTTGATACATATACAAAAAATCATCTTTTTGATGCCAATTTACAACAATAAACCTATCTAGTTTTGGTTCTCACACCAGTCTAATGGAAATATATAGAAATCCCACCTTCAAAACTCGAACATAAACTACTGATGTCGTACGTCATCGGTATAATCATCTTCGAGCGACTACAGTGTGATTCTATATCAATCCAGTATATTAGAACTTCGAATATACGTTCATGACGCGTATATGCAGAACCTTTATATACTCGATTGTCCAAAATCAATATAAATAAAATATTCAAATACGCATACTTGAATTTCATTTTCAAAACAAAGTTTGTTTTCAAATTTTTTTAATTTCAAAAATTCCACTCTTTCCACTCGTTTTAGGATACTACTGATCCTATCTCTAACGAGTCATTCTAATTGGATATTACTAATCCAATATCTGATGAATTCTTTTGTATGGTTCTAATGTGTCTTGTTGTAACGACCCAGATTTCAGAGACCTTGGATATCCGATATATCTCACATATCGAGCGTCCAAGAGTCGACAAAATCCAGATAATTATGAAAGAAAAGAAATAGATAGAAGAATAGAACTAAGAAAAGACATCAGAATCTCACAGCGGAACTTGGAACATAATATTATAACCCAAAATATTACATAACATAAGTCAAGTACATTGGAATACTTCATACATAGGGATACATGTCATCACAATTACATACTTAACACTTGTGATACTAACTTGCAGATAATTCTACATAACATATGATAGATAAGCCAACACTTCTGATCCTGCCATCCAGCTACTCCAAAGTTACTTTAAAACCTGGATCACTTGTCTACTCATAATAAATATTATGAGTACCCAAGAGTTTAAGGAAAAACACAGAAAATAAACTCCGGGTCAGTCATGGACTGGTATGAGTAAACGATTTATAAACAAGTTTAATAAATCACAATGATTCATAAGACCACGCCATGAATACGGAACGGGTTTTTTTTACCTTATGAGATCAAAACAGTTTACATATTTAAAACAGATATTATGATAATGTCTAGGTGTCCACAAATAATTACAATCTAGTAGAATGCTTTCATCTCACATTCTACTTATAGTATACAAACAAAACTGTTAAGTGCTTATGGATATTTGGTTTCCAACTATGACAAGGTATGGGATCACCTTCCGGAGGTGTATCTCTAGATACGAATACACGGGTTCAACAAGAACATCTTATTAACCCGGCCACACATGACCGACCACTCATTTCGCTTGAGTGTATCGAATGTATATCACCAACGGTGGTAGCAAGCCAACCGTTTCCCGAAATGGGTCAGAATCGACAATAGATTTTTAAGAAGTAAATGAAACTCTAGATCAGATGATGATACATCCTAATGGGAGCTACCCACATAGCCATGCTGCCTGCCCGATTTTTTTTTGTCATTTCCGGTTGTGAAGCTTGAAGCTAAACGTACCCTGACACTCTTTTGATTTGCTTTGAATGTCACATCGTCAAACCCGCTAATCCACTAATTGACTTCTCCAAAAATATATTACAAGTATAAAGTAAGAGAAACGAATTTCTCTACCACTTATAACTACGTTTGAAAAGATCAACGTACGTGATCAGTTAGGAGTACTCCGTCAGACGTTCGTCCATACAAGTTGTCCTGGGACTGGACAAACCGAAGGTACTATTCCGTACAACCATCTTAGGCACTGTTATCTAAGATTTATACAATAGCCCTTGCATTTTACTCCGTCTTCAATATTCAGCATTTCTGACTCGCAACGCTTATGCCAATACGGAGTGGTTCTTTGGATAATAATCCAACCGGTCTCTCCATATTAACAACGTTAAAATGGTCAAACTTTGATAGTCGATGACTTAACTATCAAATGAAAATACGTGTGCACACAACAATCTTATTTCGAATTGAAATTCCTATTTGATCAATCATCATATATGTATATATATATATATATATTGATATTTCTGTGTTTACGTATCACTATCCCTTCACATCAATCAGTCGTTGACTGTAATCATTAAGAGAACAATTTCCTAAGTATAAACCCCGAAGGCCGAAACCAACATCAGATAAATCCTCAGAAAATCATTCAACTTATTAATTCAAGTCAGTTTCTAATTTCAGTAACTTCATTTGAAATTCTTATTTTCAAGAATTCATGTTCCTTTAATATTTTTATTTCGAAAAATATTAACTTAATCTCTTTATTTCATATCATGTTATACCGTGTGCGGAGCACGGGCTTTAATCCTTTCTAGTGAAAAATCTTCTTTTAATTTACTTCATTTTATATTCGTGTGCGGAGCACGGGCTAAACTTTACTAATCAACTTCACTTAATTAATCTTCACTTAATTAACTTGTCTTCATCAACTTTACTTGATTAACTTAACTTGATTAACTTCAATTGATTAACTTCAATTGATTAACTTCACTGATGAACTTCACTGATTAACTATGTTTAATCATTTTTAACTCGAATGTCTAACATCCGATCATCTTTAATCGAATAACTAATATTCAATTAAATTATAATCTAATTAATTAGCTTAATCAACTTTAACTCGACTCATTACTTCTATTCAACTTTATCTTGATTAACTACATCTAATCCATTCTAACTTGATTAACTATTTCTGTTCATCTCGAATATCTGATATTCGATCATCATTAATTAGCTACGTATGTTCAACTTAATCTGATTAACTACTTCTAATCAACTTAACTTGATTAACTACGTTTAATCAACTAAACTCGATTCATCACTTCTGTTTAATCATCTCTATCTCGAATATCTAACATTCGATTCACACCGATCAGCTTATCGTTTATTTAATTATTTAAATAAATAAATAATTAAATAAATTATTTAACTTTAATTTTATTCTCGGAAAAGGTTTACCTTCGCGGATCAGTTCAGAATTGGTGATCCGCACTACTGTCAACAGTTCTAGCCACCATTCCCATTCAAGAAAGCTATCCCTACTCCCACCGTGAGCTATTAGAACTCCGACCAACTTCACCACACCTTGCCAGTGATCAACCACGCACGCTGAGGTGGTGGTGGCGATCAACCACTGTGCTGTGGTGGTGCAGTTCTCGGCTGAAGCTAAGACAGCCACGCAAGCACCATTAAACATCCCAAAACTTGTTCAAACACTTAAACTACACGCTACGGCTTCATTACAATGATTTGCTAATGTTTTTAAACGACGTTGCGCAAGTATACGCAAAGCCATTCCATCCCATACAGTGTGTGTTTCATGTTTGATCTCTAAACTGGATTTCAACTAAAATATTTACTCCTCTGTTTGCATATATATATATATCCATCTCATATGACTGCGCAACCCCCCCCATACACTAACTATTTGTTGTTCGAGAATTTACTTCATGATTTAGTTGCATGAATTTAATAGTGGCTTGCGGTTGGTCTTGTTTTCCATACACAGTTAAAATATATGGCCTGATCTCCCATATATATACTGATATATATGATAGTTGAGCATACATATATCTCTAACATGTTGATGCATTCCTACATGATGATCATATTATTTCAAACACACACAGCCGAGCATTCTGAGGGAAAACAGCAACATATATATATATATGATCAAACAAGTTAATATAACTTAAATAAACGGGTGAGAGTTTCATGCAAATTATACTTGGCTTTCTCAGCAGTGAATCAGTGAAGAACAGAGGATATTATCACGTGTTTAACAAGCAACAACAACACATAAACTTCAAGTAAATCTAGGCAGTTTTTAACATGAATATGTGAGGTGAAAATGTGAGAGTTTACTCACAAATACACAGCAAATAATGGAGCTTTGAATGGCCAGATCTCTCCTCCTTTTCTCATGGGTTTGACAACAGAAAACATTCCAGTTTTCCTTGCTTCTGGCTTGCGGGTTTCAAGTGTATTAATGGTTTTCATTTCCTGTCTAATGCTTGCGGCATGACAGTAGTGAAGGGTTCTCATTTTCTCTCCTTTTGTTGTGGTTTCACAGCAGTTTTAATGGTTTCATTTTTGGTTCTTTCCCTTGCGGTTTACAGCAGCCCATAATGGAGATAAACACTCATATATATAGGCTTAATTTAAAATGTATTATAATAGTTTATCATTTAGTTTTAAAACACTAAATCTAATATCTTTCCCTCACAATATTTGGCGTAGGATTCATGTGTACAGCCATATATATTTGATAGCAACCCTTTTGTTTGTTTTGCATGCATTCAATTTGCTGGAAACATGTAGACTCATTATGTTTATTCTACTTAGTCTAATTCAATCCATATACTTCTACATCAAAGGATTTGCGCAAAGACTTGTGTACAGCACAAATATTTTGGAAGCAACTTGTTGAAAGCAACATGTTGTTTAATAGCAACATCTTCTTTTGTTTTGCATGCATGAAGCTTGCTGGATGTATCATGGCCATACACTTGTATGTGCTTAATATAATTAAGTTTAAAAGCTTCCCTTATCAATGGATTTTGCGCAAGAAAGGACAGCAAAATATATACGTTGAAAGCTACTTGTTTCTTTGTTTTTTCATGCATACATTTTGTTGGAAGAATGTGAGCCATTCAATTGTTCAAGCTATAACAAACATCACTATCCTACTTGTCCTTTGCTTCTAGAAGTGAATTAAACAATGGTTTCATCCTAGCATGATTCATCAGCTATTAGCCTGCGCAACATCTTTGAATATCTCCATTCACATTATGCATTAATTCATTTAATACTCATGTGTCACTATCATCTAGTATCCACTAGTTTTATCATGAAGCATCTATGCTAATGGGCTTGGTTCTAAAGTGAATGGTTGCTTGTATATGGGTTGTTCTCTCTTGCGCCATACTGTGGGCTGCTAAGGCTTTCTAACTTGACATGATGCTATGGTATTTAATAGGCTACAAGCTCATGTGTTTGTGTGTTTTAATGTACATCAGTTTTACTTAGTTTCTAGGCACAAGAATGGTTGAAGTTTAGGCTTGAATGTTACATGTGTACATGGATATTTACACTAGCATGTTGTAGGAGTTTGGCCATACGATTTCTCTAAATAATGCTGCTAAGTCATGCTAACTTATTGGTGCATTAACACGTGTATGTAATGGGCTAAAAGTCACAGCAGAACTTTTCCTTTGATTGGTCTCGGATGGTCTAGAACTATGGTCTTCAAGTTGTACGAATTATAGTGTTTACACTAGCTTATGTACTCGATCTAGTTCATGTTATTCTCGGTAATTTCTCTGCTAAGACATCTCTAAAACAAGTTGCACTAAGGTCCTACAGTAGTCTAGTTATCATCTGATTAATTTCTCTTTAAGTTGTTGTTGGAATTATTTCTCCAAACGATCGATTTCTCAAGTCGAAGGTTTTCGACGCTTTAGTTACAGTTCCTTTAGTAACGCTTTTCTATAGCGCTTCACTAACGCTGCTATAGAGTTCTACTACTGCTGTTTACTACAGATTTTAGTCACACTAAAAGTTGTCAAGTTTTTTAGCGACGCTCTACGATGTTGTAAACAAACTTATTCAAAATTTCCGGGTCATTCAAATGAATATCCACATTAATAACTAAATAATTAATGTATTGCAAAATTTTAAGTTCTGACGTATTTTAGTCGTTGTCCGAAAATCCCGGGTTGTTACACTTGTTCTCGAGCTCTGTAAACCAAAGCTCTGATACCAAACTAACACGACCCGAACTTCCCCATGAAGGAAAGCACAAATGGCGTTGAGAACAACACACATCGGAACATAAACAGAAGAACATTTCATTGTTAATTACAACAATTCCATCAGATACAAGAATATAAATGAATATTATACATTCGATAAATATTAGAGATTACAATAAATTACATAGCAGTGGAAAAATATTACAAAACACAACTGAAAGAAATACATGGATATAGAGCTTTTCGAGCATCGTTCCAGTTGTAAACCAGGATCCTGTGAACATAATTCTGCAAAACCAAAACTACTAGCTGCCCGTGTCGAAAATAAGGGCACCCATAGTTTAGGTTAAAACAATAAACTCTAGGTCAGTCATGTGACTGGTGTGAGAACTAAAACATTTAGTTAAAACTTTACTTTAAAAGAGAGTAATTCCAGGGACCACGCCGTATAGCACGGAACGGGTTTCCTCCCAAGAACACTAGTGCATATAACAAAACAGCGCAATTCTTTTTGGAAAAATAAAGCTATTATAAGACCCAGGTCCCATCACACAATGCATCGCAAGCCGGAGGATAGGGTTTTCCCTTATAATAGCCAAACATGCTTGGTACGTTTAAAACAAATCATTTGATACTATAATAAGTGTATAGTGTCAAAACAATTTCAATCATAAGTATCAATCATAGACGGCATAGCTACCATCGACTATGTCGCCATACTAGGTTCTACAAATAAAACCGAAATATCTCGTATTGGAAATTGGATTTCCGTCATGAGCCGAGGCCAGGGGAAAGCTCCTCTCCGCTTCGAGACACTCTATTAAATGTCTCAGGACTACTCTCTCTGGGTAACCCTCGGATGCTTCAGGGCCGGTCCACACTTACGTTAGTGGATTAGTATTCCTGAACTCATGTTTCCCGGTCCTAATAGACCTAAAATCGAGGCGCCTCGTATTCCAACAACCACATAGGTAAAAATAATATAAATGTCAGCCAGTTTAAGCACTGACACCACCCATAGCTAGAAAGAAACGTTGTGCTCTCCCTACAATCACTATCCCGTTTTTGACTCATACCAAGGTGTGAGGCTCGCGAATTCACGTTATACATAAAGACATGCCACGTAGGCCGTGCTTTGATCATTAACCACAAGACTTTGCTTTTCAACAGAAGCCTTGATCATCTGCCACTTACGCATGCCACACATTCAATTCACTCCATGCGACTGATGTCCATCGATATACAACCTCTGAGCTCGTACGTCTCAGAGAAGGGCATTAAGCAAGAGAATAAATTCTTCACCACCAAATAGATGTATATTTAATAGAGATCAATCAGCACAGAATAAAATCCAATGTCAGACACGCAATCCATTTACAAGTTCGTTCTAGTTCTGAATGAAACCGGAGGCACTTTCCTCGCATATCCATCGATCTCCAATTACGTCTGGACGATCACCAACTGATTCCCTCATCTTGGGTGTACAACCCAATCAAGATCATCGGTAATCACCCAAATGATGTGAAGACTTCCGGTCTTCAACCACCGTCTTCATCTTCGACTTATCGTCGAATCGGTTATTCAGAATGGATATAAACCCGGCCTTTCCGAATAACCCGCGTATATAATAAACAAATGTTACACAAACACAACATACGCCTCATTCCAATTCATCAGTCACTAACCGTAAATTAGCAAGAGAACAATTCCCCAAATATTAACCCCGAAGGCCGAAACCAACATCAGATCGATACCCAGGAAACCATCCTTCTTAGCTAACCTAGAGTTGGTTTCTAAATTTCACATTCTTAGGGAGAGGTTCCCATTAATTTTATCAAAGATAAATTCTTCTAAATTTATTCTTTAATCTTCCTTTGGATATCATTTCAAACCATGTTAAGGTTTTCCAAACTAGTCGGGATTAGCGAACTACACCAAAGTCATTCTTTATTTTATTTCCAAATCCCAACCTATTTGTCCCATGGAGCAAAACTGGTAATACTCCATACCTAACACCACGGTGTTATCGGTAAAATTAATTACCATTTCACGTTCAAATCTAATTAAAGATTTAACTATCGCTTTGGAGCGAAACTGGTGATACTCCATTCTCGATCATTTTCCAAATTTGATAATTTAAATTATCAATTCACATTTCAATCTAATTACAGATTCATTAAAACTCCTTTTACTGGGTTAAAGAACTAATGTCATTTAAAACACAGTTCACGATAAACCCAAATCACATTCTATTTATTATCGGGTTAAAGAACAAGTGTTATTTAAAACACCATTCACGATAAACCCACAAATCAATTCTAATTCAATTCCAATTAAATATATTAATCAATTGGTATACTTTATTAAATCTAAATAAAAAGATTTAATCTTTTCTCAACGGGGTTTAAGAACAGTGTTGATGAAGACACCATTCACGAAAAACCCAAATCCCATTTGATATTAAATACAAGGCTCTGAATAGAAAATATATCGGCTTATATTCAATATCAAATTCTGAAACCCATAAATATCGCTTCGGAAATAACGATATAAAACATATCTTCCAAATTTCCTCCAAAATATCTGTATAATCGCGGAATCTAATATTGAAATATTCCAAAGTCAATTTCGATTCAAATCCATTCCAATTCATATATTGGAAATTCTGGTTATTTAAAACCCATTTCAAATCCAATTTATTTATTTAAAAATAATTGGATTTTAATTCTAGTTCAAAACTAGTTCATTTCGAAAAAAACTATTTTTATCTTTTCAAATATAGAGTTTTTCATCCCAATTATTCACAAATCATTTCATATGATTTTACACAAATTATTACAATTTTTAATAATTTTATCAGGGCCCGTACAGTCGATTTCCATCAATGTCCATCGAACTGCACTTACAGCAACCTTTTCCAAATTTGATTTGGACATAATTCCAAATTCAACCATTAGATTTCAAATTTCTAATATTCATTGGAAATCTCTTTTCGATACGAACCGAACGGTTCCGGTTTTAGGAGAATCCGACGGTCGGATCTCCCGTAATGTTCGTTCGAAGTCAATGGTCGAAATTCACAAACTACCGCGGCGCGTTCTATTCAGGCCATTATATATATAATATATATATGTTATATATATTTTGTCGATTTCCCTTTAAAATGAATTTTATAAATCATTTCAAATTTGTTACAAAAACAATTTCAACTTTCATTTCAAATTCAAATCAAAATTGAATTTTCCATTATAAATTCTTTTTACATTCATTTCTATTTGATTTCAATTCAAATCGATTTCAATTCAATTTCAGTTCGTTTTCAATTCGATTTGAATTCATTCCAAATCGATTTCACTTCGATTTCCAATTGCATTTCTATTTAGTTCAATTCGATTACAATTCGATTTGAATTCATTTCAATTCGAATTCATTTTCTTTATAATTCAATTCGAATTCATTTTCTAAATATTCGATTTTTAAATCTCTTTTCAATATTCATTATAAAAACGAATATAATCGATATAAATATCGTTCGCGTCAAAATAGCACATTTCTAATCAACACGGCTTTATATTTTTCAATAACTTCGTTATTCTATTCAACAAATGAATATTTATTCCATTCAACACATGAATCTATATTCCTTTCAACACATGACTAAACTCAACACATGAGTACTGTCAACACGTGACTATTTTTGTTGTTTAATATATTTTATAAAATTATGATTTCTATCATTTAATTCTTTTAATCAGACTCCAACCATAAATTAGTAAGAGAACGATTCCCTAAGTATTAACCCTGAAGGCCGAAACCAACATCAGATCAATACCTAGGAGACCACTCGTCTTATCTACTTTCCAGTTAGTTTCTAATTTTATATATGATAAAGATGTAAATTTTATTGTTAAAATATTTCTTTCAACACATGACTATTTATTCTATTCAACACATGAATCTATATTTTATAATATTCTTTATTTTCCCAGTTGGAATGAGGCCCAATAATTACCATATAATGTTAATTAAATGGATTCCATACCACATATGTATATAATAGAAATGATAAATAATCAACCATCATGCAAAGTGCACCACACAACTGCATAAGCATTAAATATAAATAATTAACGCTTACACAGTCTGTCGACCAATCGATCGACATACAACTAAATAATTGGGACTAGTACGTGTACGTCAAATATCATCCCAACACCCGTGTGGAGTTTCAATCCACAAACACTGAATATAATTTGTGCAGTTGGGCGATGTGTAAAATTTATCGTCCCAATCAATATCAGTCAAATGTGTGTAAATAAACAAATCGTTTGATTTGTTTATATTTATTTATTCACATTCACGTTAAAAATTATATTTTCAACGATAATTAATTCATTTCAACACATGAACGTTTTATTATCTATTTCACACTAACATCACAAACAAACTTCACAACACATCAAACAAGCATACAAGTCATCCATGGTCTGTGGACGACGGGTGTCGGGTGCTGCTAAGCACCGTCTGCATCCTAGCATATATTTTTAACTAGAAAAGAAGAGTTAAAGTGAGAAATTCTCACCGACTAGCTAAACCAAACGCCACGGCTCTTCATATGTAGAAATATTCGTCGTGATTGCCTTTTGTCAATTTCATTGTCTGTAGCCACTACATATATAAAAATCACATTTTTATATTGTCGCTATGTATATAAAAATCACATTTTTATACTGCTACTGTATAGATAAAAATTCTATTTTATATCGCTACTATATAGATAAAATTTCTATTTTTATATCGCTACTATACAGATAAAATTTCTATTTTTATATCGGTGTTCATATAATAAAGGTTATATTTTTATCACACTATTCTTTATATAAAAATTACATTTTTATATCGCTCTTCTTCCAATAAAGAATATAATTTTATAAGGCTCCATTGTAACAACCCGGAAAATCTGAACCAATTTAAATTTTTTATTTTTAATAATTTGGTTAGAAAACGTACCAGAATTTAATAAATTCCATTATTAATTAAAAAAAGTTTTTAAATAAAATTAATATATTGATAAGTTGATTTATTAATAATATATTGATAATAAAACTATGTTTCTAGTTCGAATTGTATAAGAGAAATTGTAAAGAGATAGAGTGTCAACGCATGTTATAACTAGCAGTTAATGAAAATTAATGTTGACATTAATAATCAAATAAATCATGCACAAAATTTCTTTGCTCATTCACATTTTATGAAGTTTATTATTTATTATTATTTCTTTTTCTTTTCCTCTTCTTTTTCCATTTTCCCCAAAATCATTGGTTCCTTTCTCTTCACTTTTTCAATAATAACTCATTTCTTTCTTTATTTCTACGTTCATGCATCTGCATGCTCACATTTCTTCTTTTTTTCTTTTTCTTTTTCTTTTTCTTTTCTTTCTTTTCTCTACATTCATGCATCCTAGTTCACATTACCTATGCATTCATTTATTTCCTTACTTCTACATTCATGCAATCCTATATAAAAATTATATTTTTATATCTACTTATAATATAAAGATTGAATTTTTATATCATCGCTATAAAAATCCCGTTTTTATTTCAACATATATATAATAAAAAACAGATTTTATTACGCTACTTCATATTTAAAAATCCAACCTTTTTCGCTATGAAAACTTTATAAAATCCAATGTTTATCGCTATGAAAACGTTATAAAAATCCAATCTTTATCGCTATGAAAACATTATAAAAATCCAATCTTTATCGCTATGAAAACATTATAAACATCCAATCTTTATCGCTATAAAAACATTATAAAAATCCAATCTTTATTGCTATGAAAACATTATAAAAATCCAATCTTTATCGGTATATCATACATATAAAGATCAATTCTTTTGCACTTAGAAATCAAATTTTCCTAGAATAAAAATTAGTTCTTTAATCAGTTCATTTCAGTTTTAAAAATCAATTCTTACATAAGAAAATTACTGAAATAAAATAAAAAATAAAGAAACTTACAGTATTTTTTTTAAAAAAAAGGGAAGGGCTTCATCGTCGGCGCTGCAGAGGGGGGATTGGAGGCGGCTGTGGTGGTGGGTGGTTGTGCGGCGGCGGATGGAGGCTTGGGGTTGAACGGGTTGCGCAGTTTCTTTCAAGAGGAAGAGAGAACGAGGGGGAAGAGGGGAAGACGAGGGTGTGGCATTGCCACTGAGGGGGGGAGGGGGCGCGACTTGATCGGCGGCGGCGGTGGGTATTAGGGCACGAAGCCCCATTTTTTTCTTTTTTTAATTTGATTTCGAAATGAACGGGGGTGGGGGTGGGGGGGCTGAGAGGGAATATAGAGAGGAGAGGGTTTTTATTATATATTATTTAATTATTTCAAAAAGGTACCTTTTTATTTCGACCTCAAAATCGAACCCACTAACTGTTGTCCATAGCTAATTACCCCCATTCCGAACACAATGGGATATGTATCGCATGCTGATTCGATCGTTTCGATCAGTTTTCGTCAAAATCAAAATATAATTCTACATATTGAATTTAAACGCACATTTAAATTTACTGGGGCTACATACGAACTCTAAAAATTCCTAAAAAATATTTTCTAGCTTCTTATTGGCGATACGGTCCTAATAAAAAAAAATCGTCAAATTCCGAGACCGTTTGAAAAATGGTCATTTTCCAGTCGATTAAAATCAACTAAAACTGGTCAAACACGCTTTCCTTTGCCACGCTCACATATTGATTTGAAAAATTACGAATTTTGGAATCTAGCAACAACCTGATATCACGGACCCAACGAAAGTGGTTTCGTCGAAAACCGAGGTCGTTTGCAAAATTTCCGTTTTCAAGGGCCAGAATTCCATAGCGACTATTCTGAATTTTCAACTGGACATAACTTTTGATTCCCGCTATGAAATTTCAATTTTTCGGATTCGTTGGAAAGATATTCTCAATTAGATTCTAATATTTTTGGTTTCGCTAAAATCCAGTTTATTTTGCGCCCGGTACATTTATTTGAATTTTGAAATCGAAATATTGAACTACCGTGCCATTTTCAATTCCTTTTATAATTAAAATAAAATATTTATATTCTAACGACGATCTTTATAAATATATACATTCGAATTCTATTCAAAATAAATTTCTCGTCATTATTATTTAAAATAATCATTTTAAATATTCAAAATTCATCCGAATTGCCAAAATAAAAAATTTAAATTGGATCAGAATTTCCGGGTTATTACAAAACCGGACGGTTTGTTTATGTACAGTTATTTATCTGATATGGATTGGGACGATAAATTTTACACATCACCGAACTGCACAAATAATAAACAGTTTGTTTGAATACCCCACACGGGTATTGGGATAATATCTGACATACACTGATCCCAATAATTAGTGGTATGTTAATTGATGGGTTGACAGACTATATAAGCGTTATTTATTTATTTTAATGCTTAAAAAGTTGTAGAATGCACTTTGGATGTTGTATGAATTTTTAATGATTGTTTATCATTATTGTGGTATACATGTGATGTTGAAATCCATATAAATAAAATTATATGGTAATTGATTGAGTCTGATTCCAGTTCAGAATTAATGAATATTTTAAAATAATATTCAGTGAATATTGAAATGTGAAGCCGTGTTAAGTAGTTAAATGCCATTTTAACACGAACGGGAATTTGGTCGATTTTATTCATTTTATAATGAATATCGAAAAGTGATTTCAAAATCTGATATTTTGAAAATATTATCATTTTAATATTGAAATGATATGGAATATTCAAATTGGATTTGAATTTGAAAATTGAATTGAAATCGATTTGAATTGAAATCGATTTGAAATGAATTTAAAATGAACTGAAATTGAATTGAAATCGATTTGAATTGAAATCATTTTGAAATGAATTTTAATATAATTGAAATTGATTTGAAATGAATTTAAAACAAATTGAAATTGAATTGAAATCGATTTGAATTGAAATCGGCTTGAAATGAATTTAAAATGAATTGAAATCGATTTGAATTTAAATCAATTTGAAATGAATTTAAAATGAATTGAAATTGAATTGAAATCGATTTGAATTGAAATCGATTTGAAATGAATTTAAAACGAATTGAAATTGAATTGAAATCGATTTAAATTGAAATAGTTTTGAAATGAATTTAAATAGAATTTAAATCGATTTGAAATGAATTTAAATCGAATTGAAATTGAATTGAAATCGATTTTAATTGAAATCGTTCTGAAATGAATTTATAGACGAATTTATAATGGAATTTTCAATTTTGATTTGAAATTGAAATGGAAGTGGAAATCGTCCTTAAAACGAATTTAAAATGATTTACAAAATTCATTTTAAATGGAAATTGACGTAATATATATATATATATATATGTAATATTATAATGGCCTGAATAGAACGCGCCGCGCAGCGGTAGTTCGCGAATTTCGACCATTAACTTCAAATGGACGTTACGGGAGATCCGACCGACGGATTCTCCTAAAATCCTAATATTCATTATTGAATCCCACTGTCAGCTTTAAAATCAATGGCCGGAGTGCTCCAAAACAAATCCATTCGATCTTCCAATCCTTTCAATGGATTTCGAAATTCCCAAAAGAAAATCGAAGTGCTTCTTGAGCTCTATAGTTTGAAAAGGTGTTATCGAAAATGGGGCTCCATATTTCTCATATTTAGTGCTCGAAGTGGACTCGTTCGCCATTGTTTCGGCGCTGGAGTGAGGCGTGAGTTCCCCGTTGATGGTGGGCGGAGGAAGATGGTGCGGAGGCACACCAAGTGGTGGCATCAGATCGTCGTCAAAGTGGCTGTTGGCATGGCAATTCAGAGCCCTTGGTTTTCAGCACATATTAGAACCTAGAAACAAAGACAGCGGGGGTAAAAAGGGAAAGGAAATTAGTTATTTAATTATTTAATTAATGTGTCAAGGTATAAAATTGTATAACTTTTTCATATGTCATCAAAATTTAGTGAAACAAGTTGCATTACGCTCATATCGAGGAGCACTACATTTCACAACTGACCAGAACGGAAACGAAGCACGTTTGAAATTCAGGCAAATCTCAACCCAAACTGTATTTAAATAGAAAATCATCAAATAAAGAATGATGGAGTGGAACCCAATGTGCGAATTCTCTCACTAAAATATTTGTATAGGTATTTAATTTATTTTATAACTGTAAATATATAGAAATTGCCAGTATTGGTTTTTATCTGTTATATGGAGTTTAACACACGAATTCGCACAAATCACATAAATTGGAAGTGGTGTATGGATATTAGCAACACTCGCATTTCATACTCCGCGAATGGCCACTTATGGCGCCGTAAATGGCATTGGGTAGTTGAGTATTTATTTATTTGGATGATTTGGTGATTTGTGTATTGTGATGATGATTTTGTGATATTTAACATGTTAGAAATGTTAATATTAAACTGAAAGATGAAAATGGAAAAAATAATCATTTATATATTGAACAGTGAAAATTGGTTAATTAGAAAAATAATGCAAACCGAATTACAATTGGTTAAATTTATTAACCAATGATTTCTTTAAATAGACTGTTGTTGTTTGAAAACCCCACACGGGTACTGGGATGATATTTAATATACGCTAATCCCAATATTTAGTTGTATGTCAATCAATGGGTTGACAGGCAGTGATGAGTGTTATTTATTTATTATAATGCTTATACAGTTGTAAAATGCACTCTGGACGTTGTGTGATTGTTAAATGATTATTTATCATTATTGTTTCATACATGTGATGTATGAAATCCATATAACTGAAATTATATGGTAATTGATTGAGTCGCATTCTGATTCAAAAATGATAAATATTTTAAAATAACAAATATTTTAAAATAATATTCAGTGAATAATCAAAACATGATTATTATTTTTTTTTTTGAGGAAGACTGGTGTGTAGCATGAAGCTACACAGCCGATTACGCGTAATATAGATAGCTAGTAATATAATCCAGTCAACAGGCCCAACCGGTGGTGTAAAAGGTCTAGAACCTGTAGGTCAATAAAGAGAGTACAAGCACGACATATAGTATGTACATAGAACAGCAGCGATCATAGGATATAAATACAAAACCAAAATGAGCCATAGTGATGAAATAAACCCATGTCTGACATTAGTAAGGGAAGAAAGAGGTGCTGTTGCCTTGCGAGCCAGGTGACTGTAGCATGGGAAGGGAGAGTCTAAAGCGTGCATGCCTAGCTGTGCCTGTCCATAGTTCGAAAAGATGTCGGATGTGATAACATATTCCCATCAAGAGTTTCTTGGGTCTGCTGAAGACATGAGCATTTCGCTTTAACCAAATGCTCCAAGAGAAGATAGCCACATGGGAATCCGATTTGGGGTTTGGGGGTTGTGCTGCCAATAATCAAAGAAAGACGAGATAAAAGGAAAGAAACCAAGAAGGAATAGGCTGATTGCAGCCCATACCGCGAGAGAGAAGTCACATCAAAGGAAAAGATGGGGAAGCGATTCATTCTGGTGATTACAGAGTACACAAATTGGGTCAACATTGACATTGAAGCGGCAGAGTCTGTCTTTGCTGTTGATGCGGTTGTGAATGAGGAGCCATTGAAAGAAGATGACACGAGGAGGAAGGTGACATTTCCAGATGCGAGAGAAGGGGAAATAACGGCCTGGGTGAATTAAGTATTTTTAGCAGGTCGCTACTGAGAATTTATTGGATGGGCCCAAAGCCTATATGAAAGAGTTAGGTCCATTTGATATATGAGTAGAGTTAATTATATGACCAATAGAAGTGATTTCATTGAGTAGGTCTAGCCCAAAGTGTGTTGATGGGAGAAAGCGCGTCGGGCCGAGCTCAAAGGCCTCTACAACTGTTAAAGGGTTGAATTGGTTTAATGAGGCAAGATTAGGTAATAGATTAAAAAGGGGATCTGCTCACTCCAAATATCTATCCAAAATAAACATGATTCACCATTGTTAATTTTCACTTTAAAAAGGGGTTTAGTTCTGATAAGGGAAGATAATACTCCTTTCCAGAACAGTGATGGTCTAGCTGATGGTCGGAAATGGAGAATAAGAAAAGGGTTTGAGTTATAGAGACGAAACAAGATCCAATCTTTCCAAATAAAGTTTCTTGGTGAGAGAATGCGCCACAACCAGTTCGCAAGCAACGCAAGGTTGAAAGAAGAGAGATTAAGAACTCCAAGATCACCATGATTCAGGGGGAAACAAACAGTTTGCCAATTGATTAATTTTTTCAGTCTATTAGCATTCCATAGAAAAGTGCTGTGAATTGAATCAATTTTATTAATTAGCCAGGTAGGGAATTTGTGAAAGGACATCCAGTAGGTTGGTATAGATTAGAGGACATGTTTGATGAGGATAAGACGATCGGCTGAGGATAAGGAGTTGGCTTTCCAGCTTACAAGTCTAGTTTGAATTTTAGATATGAGAGGGAGCCAATCAAATTTGTGGAGCTTGGAAGGGCGGAGAGGGATGCCCATATAATTAATTGGGAATGAGTCAAGCTTGCAGTTGAGGCATTCAGCAGTATGATTTTGATGTCTGATTTTGGATGGACACAAAAATAGTGAAATGTGAAGCTGAGTTAAGTAGTTAAATGCCATTTTAACTTGAACGGGTTAACAATCAACTTTATTTATTTAATAATAAATACAAAAAGGAAATGGATTTCAAAATCAGATATTTTTAAAAAATTATCATTTTAATATTATAATGACATGGAATATTCAATTTTGATTTAAAAATTAAAAATGAAGTTGAAATCGTTTTAAAAGTGAATTTATAAATGATTTATAAAATATGTTTTGAATTGAAATCGACGATATATATATATATATATTATATATATATATATAATGGTTTGAATAGAACGCGTCGCGCAACGACCATTCGCGAATTTCAACCATTGACTTCAAATGGACATAACGGGAGATCTGACCGCCGGATTCTCCTAAAACCAGAACCGTTGGGTTCGTATCGAACAGATCTTTCCAATGAATATAAAAGATTTAAATTTTAACGGTTGGATTTTAAATTATGTCCAAATCAATTTCAGAAAAGGTCGCTACGGTTGTAGTACGGTGGCCGTTATTGGAAATCGACTGAAACGGCAATATTAAAATTTTAAAAATATGGAAAAATTATGTAAAATCATACTAAATGATTTGGAAAGAATTTTATGTGAAAAATTCCATATTTGAAATGATAAAAATATATTTCTATCAAAATGAACTAGTTAATAACTAGAATAATAATCTGATTATTTTTAGAAATAAATAAATTGGATTTGTAAATGGGTTTTGATATAACCAAATTTTCCAATAAACGAATTGGCATGGATTTGAATGGAAATAGTCTTGGGAATATTTCGATATTGGATTCCGTGATTATACGAATATCGTTGAGGAATTTGGAAGATACAGATATTGTTATTCCCAATACGATATTTGTTGGTTTTAGAATTTGATAATGAATATAAGCCGATATAATTTCTATTTAGAGCCTTATATTTAATATCGAATTGGATTTTGGGTTTGTCGTGAATGGTGTCTTCAAGAACATTGTTCTCAAACCCAGTTGAGAATAGATTTAGAGAAGTTTACCAATTAATTTAATTTGAATTGAAATGGAAGATGATTTGGGTTTATCATGAACAATGTTTTAAATAACATTTTTTTTCTTTAACCCAATTAATAGTGAAGATATGGTTTGGAATTTATAATTTTTTTAATTAAGATTTCATGGAAATTTTCCAAAGTAAAGATTTCCAATTTAATATATTAAATTGGAATTGAATGGAATTCAATTTGGTGATAACCGAAATGAGCTTCTGTGAAGGAAGACCTTTACCATATATGGAATTTAAAAGTCCTTGCCATTATTCCATTTATAGTGTTAGTCGGATACGGAAATTTATATCGATTATATATTGATCTGTTTTCCGTGAAGATTCCATAGTTAATGGAAGATGATTTGGGTTTATCGTGAGCTGTGTTTTAAATGACATTGGTTCTTTAACTCAGTTAAAGGCAAGATTAAGGTTGAATAATCATTAAGTAATGATTTTTGGAAGATTAAAACTAAACGGAGTTTTAATGAATCTTTAATTAGATTGAAATGAGGATAAGATAATTGAATTTATCGAATTCATGAAATGAACGAGAATGGAGTATCACCAATTTTTCTCCAGGCGATAGCTAAATCTTTAATTAGATTTGAACTTGAAATGGTAATTAAATTTTACCGATAACACAGTGGGTGTTAGATATGGAGTACTACCAGTTTTGCTCCATGGGATGAATAAGTCGGGATTGGAAAATAATAAATGATTACTTTGGTAAGGCTCGATAATCCCGACTAGTTTTATAAACCTTAATTTGGTTCAGAATTGTTAAAGGATAATATAAAATATTTTGCAATGGTTTTTAATGGAAGATTAAACAATCAATTGAAAATAATTTATCTTTTATAAAATTAATGGGAACCTTTCCCTAGAGATGTGAATATTTGAATAAAAGAATATTCTGGATTGGAATGAGGTGTATGATGTATTTATATATCAAGGGTTATAAAGATATGCGAGTTATTCGGAAAGACCGGGTTTAACCCATTCTGAATAACCGTTATGACGACTAAAAGTCGAAGATATGAAGATGGTGCAAGACCGACAATCTTCACGTCGAATGGATACTAATGATGCCCCGGATGGAGTTACAGCCTTGAAGGGGTTATAGTGGTAGTTGTCTGGACGTATTTGTTGATTGTTCGGATGTGCGAGGACCTCTCTCCTGTATTGGACATATGAGACGAGGAATAAGGTGCCTTCGGGTTCGTTCAGACCCAGAACGGACTTGTAAATGGATGTGTGTCTGACATTGGATTTCATTATATATTGATTGATTTCTATTAAAAAAAAAATCGTGGTGAAGAATTTATTCTCTTGCTTAACACCCTTCTCTGAGACATATGAGTTAGAGGTTATATATTGATAGACATCAGTTCTATGGTGTGAATTGTCAGTGTGGCATGCTGAGAAGCAAATGATCAAGGCTTTTGTTGAAAAGCAGAATCTTGTGGATGAAGATCAAAGCACGACTTTAAATAGCATAGTTTTGTGTATAACATTAGTTCGTGAACTTCACTCCTTGGTATGAACCAGAAACTAGATGAGGGGTCGTAGGGAGGACATGCGTTTCTTTCTTGTTAGGAGTGGTTCCATGATATTGAGCCCAGACATTTTACTTATGTGGATGATGGAAGGCGAGGTACCTCGGATTCGAGTCCCAAGTGGCTCTTGGTGGTCGACATACTGACCATATTTTATGCACCATAGGGCAGGGAAACATATTGTTCAAGAATAACTAATCCACTAAAGTAAGTGTGGACCGGCCCTGCCGATCCCAGGTGCAGTTGCGGATGAATCCTGAGGCATGGGCTAGAGTGTCTCGAATCGGGAAGGAGAGATCCCTTGCCTTGGTTCATGATGGAGTCCAATTTCCAATAAGCGACTTTTCGGTTTTAGCCATAGTGGCATGGGACGCTCATGTTGTCTATGACTGATACATTTATATTTGAAGTTGTTTAATGACACTATGCACTTATAATAGTATCAAACTGATTTGTTTTAAAACGTGCCAAGCATGTTTGGTATTACAAGGTAAAACTCTATCATCCGGCTTGCATTGCATTGTGTGATGGGACCTAAGTCTTATAATAGCTTCATTTTTCAAAAAGCATTGTGTTGTTTATAAATTGTTTTATTTCAAGCTTTGGTATTCACATGGAGTAAACCCGTTCCGTGACATGCAGCTTGGTCCAGTGAATTACCCTATTTTAAAGTAAAATTTTGATAACTATTTTAAGTTCTCACACCAGTGCCATGACAAACTCGGAGTTTATTGTTTCTACCTAAACTCTGGGTGCCTATATTTTCCACATGGACAACTAGTAGTTTTGGTTTTCGTAGATATTTCTTTTCTTAGGATCCTGGATTACAGCTGGAGCTGTATTCAGAAAGCTTTGTACCTGTTTATTTCTTTCGGTTGTGGTAGTTGATATATTTTCGCTATACATTTTATTTATACGTTTAAAATGTAATTTTAATCTCTGATATTATTTTATTTCCGCTATGTAATATTTATTCATACTCTGGTACATTCTTGTACTTTGATGTAATTGTTGTAGTAGCAATGAAATGTTCTGTTGTTTGTGTCTGATGCGTCGTGTTCTCAAAGCAATCCGTTGTTTTCCATCTCTTAAGAAATTGGGGGATTTCAGGTCATTACAAGTGATGTCTACTTAGATTTGCTACCACAGTTAATCGTTCTGTGCTCTTGAGTTTATTTATTTTTGGTGCAGTCTCCTCAGTTACAATATTACAACCACCTTGTGCGAACGAATTAGAAGCAACGGTATCAATGGTAACTTGGAGTTGGGATCCAATACAACAACATCACACCAAAAATCAAAATTTTTAACATCACCCAAAATAATATTTCCCATATTTTCGTTTATATCACTGTCTTTACTAGTTTGCAAGCTTTGGATTTCATTATTTAAGGCGCTTAGCCTGGCAGCAGAAGACAGGCGACCGGCAAGGCCAGGTGAGGAAGATGGTAGCTCAGGAAGCAAAACTTCGGAAGCATCAGTAGACAAGAGATCTACTAGCGAAAGCGAAGTATTACCAAAAGAGCTCTTAGATCTAGATGCAGTGGTATTAGAGTTATAGCATCACCCAGATCTAGTGCGAGAAGGTGGACAGTTGGGTTTGGATTTGGGAGAGACGGATCGATGCCACATGGAGGTTTTGCGATGCGGTATGGTAGTGGTAGGCTTGCGGTGCGGACAACTTTCAAGAGGTCGCCATTAACGATGATTAGTTTTAATGATCAATTTAGTTATTATCTTTGCTTTTAGAAAAAGATTTATTATTATAAATATTTATTCGAATGTTTTAAAATATATTATTTTCTGTAAATACTTATTTTGATAAATAAAGAATTTTTGAAATTAGTAAAGTGATTATAAATTCTCTCGAGACAAAGAAAAATGATTTTTATTTAACAAAGAGGGTTTTACAAGAGAAATCTTATAAATTTGTATTGTTAAATATGGGAACATCAGAAAAGTGAATCTAATTCATAAAAGAAGTTGGAAACGGTTAGTCGAGATTATAAATGAATATAATCGATTTCGGAAATGGTAAGAGGAAATTAAATTGAACTCCGAGAATCGAGAAGATTATGAAATATTTGCAGTATAAATCAAATGATTTTTATAATGGGCCTAGTGGTTGTTGTATGAAATTTGATAGTAAAGAACTGACTACCAATAAATTCCCTTTTAATTATAACGTGTTGGTTTGAGGAACCGTGATTGGAATGAGATCCAAAACCACTTCAAACCAAAATTGCATTCGAAATTAAATTTGTAGGTATGCTTATGTGTATTAAGATGATTTGAAGCTATAGACCTTCGTTGTGGAAAGGGCTGCTTGCTGATGTCTCTGGTTAACTACCAGGATTATGCTTGCAGTGGTAATCCTTATGTTCTGATGTGTATGGACGAATGTCTGACAGTGTATTTCAATAATCACGTACGTTTGTTTTTACAAATAGACCGAGAATGGTGGCGGAGAAGGCAACTTCTTTTAGCTTAACACTCAGAATATCTTTGTGCAAATCAATTAATTATTGACGAATCTGACAATGTAGCATTAAAAGTTGAATGTGATATTTCCAAAAGGTAATCATAGCCTCAAGCCTCAATAACCGGGAAATGACTAAAATCGGGAAGGCAGCAGGGATATAAGAGTCATACCCATTAACATATATCATCACCTGATCTAGAAAAATAAGTTATCTATTTTGTATTCTTTGGATGAATACGGTTGATCGGACTCCAACCGTGGTGATGATATATTCGGTGCAATCAAGTTGAATTAGTGGCTGGTTTTGTGTTGCCGAGTTACCAGATGTTCTTGCTGAACCCCAATGTTTTTATCTCTAGAGGAACATTGATAGCCAAGTAGTTCTTTACCTGGTCATGCGTGGAAATCCAAACTCCAACACGAGACGTACGATTTTAGTTGTAAACTAACTATGCCGAAAAGTGATATGCAAGTATTTCAACTATATTCCTTTTTATATGTGGATTTTAAACATAATTATAATATCATTGGATTTACAATAAAAGTGAATTGGTTATCGTAAGGAGAAAACATGTGCCATGTTTATGTGTGTTCGTGTCTTACGGGAGTTACATTCTTTTAAAGGACTTCTAAAAATTAAGCAACTTGTTTGGATTTTACACACACCAGTCTCATGACTGACCCTGTAACACCCTTAAGTCCCACATCGTGGTAGCCAGTGTGAAGTGGGTACTTATATAGTAGAGCCCATATCTTACTAACGCTGAGGCCTTTTGAGGTACAAAACCCTACACTGCTAAATTGGGGACAATATCTTGCGTGAACTGAGGTGCGGAATGTTACAGTGGTATCAAGAGCCAATACCCAGCCGGAATTGTGGCTCCCGTATGGACCACAGCGCCTGGGTGAGGTGTTTGTGAGCCAACGGGGACGTTGGGCTCTGTAGGAGGGGAGAATGTAACACCCCTAAGTCCTACATCGTGGAAGCCTATGTGAAGTGGGTACTTATATAGTAGAGCCTAACTCTTACTAACGCCGAGGCCTTTTGAGGAACAAAACCCTACACCTATATGGTGGCTAAGTTGGGGACAATATCTTGCGTGAACGGAGGTGCGGACTGTTATAGACCCAGAGTTTATTTTGTTTGTTTCCCTAAAACTCTTGGATGCCCAAATTTGTACGCCCAGTCGAGTAGTTCAGGTTCTTACGGATGCATTTGAAGGAGCTTGAAACAGGAGGCTTCATTGTTTAACTATGGGCTTTCATAATTTCCGATGTGTACTATATATGTATCTGGAAATAGGTAACTATAATTGTCCTAGTATTTAGCTTAAAATAGTTGGAGTACTCTGATGATATGTATTACACTGTTTCTATTCTCAAGTATTGTTGATATCATATTATATTTTATTCCGTTGCGATTGTGAGATTTTGTGTATTGTTTCTATTTTCTTTTATATATTTTCTTCATTACCCTTAAAGATTCGTATTTTTGTGCAATTTGGGTTGGTTGTGAGTTGTATTAGTTGACTTAAAGGGTATGAATTTGCAATCCTATACACTCCTTCTATCTACAGATCTATCTTCTCCACTTCCTCGTTTCCTTTCGGCCACCGTTCTCCTCCTTACCCTTGCTTTCTCCACTATTAATTAGCATCTCTACCGCTAGATCCAGTTTTTCTCTGTACTTCCAATTGACATCCTAATCTTTTGTCATATCCTCCTGCTTTTCTCTCCCCATATCTCCACCTTTTCGGCCGCCTCCTTGCCAATTTCCCCTCTTACTCTTAACCTTAGATCTTGCATCCCTTGATTCCACATTCGAGTCTTTATTGGCTTCTTCCCTTCTGCCTTACCTATTATTATCTATAGCTTCTCCTTAAGCTGCCTTCTCTCTACTAGCTAGCTTTGATGCTAGTGTCGATCTGGTAGAAGACTGTGGTCAACACTACTTTCACCTTAGGCTTTCCTTCCCCTCAGACTGGCTATGTTCCTCGTGACGAGATGGAAGTTTTAGGTGTTGTTACAGTATGTTTTTGGGCTTTTACTAGTGATTTTTTTTGCTATGTTTGAGTTTGTTGGTTGACGTTGTTCTTTGGTTCCTCTGAGAGTGGGTTTGGCTTTTTATGTGTGCCATTCTTGTGTGAGTTACAACATGGTGGAGTGGGGTTCTTTAGTTTTGGCTATCATTAGGTTGTTTTATTTATTGTGGTAATTTGGTTGTATCTGGCTTGGAAGCTTAAATTGAATTGTGTCATTAGTGTTGTTACATTTGCTGGTTGATAACTACGAAACTAAGATTTTTTTTTTTCAATCCTCTGCCTCTTAGTCTCTAAGTGCTATGCTGGTCTGCTAGTTATAGCTAATTTTTAGTACTTTCTGGCTTGGAGAATACATATATGATCAGTACCAAATTGACCTTCTATAGTGTACGCTGGATTAGGCCATAGTGTTGAGGACTTTCAAGATATTTCTCCTTATGTAGAATGTGTGGGATCTGTGTTTATTTATTGAACTTGTGATTTCAACAAGTGATGTATAATATGTTAATTTGTTTCTACTTGTAGCTATTTTATAACTGATCACTCCCTGCGTTGTTTTAGATTTCAACTTTAGTAGTTAGAGATAGAAATAACAGTAGCAATAGGCAATCTTCCTATATCATGTTATATTTTGGACTCAATATTTTTTATAATGAGAAAGTGTTGCGGGTCACTCTAAAAACTAGTTTGCATTGCCAAAACACAATAGAAAAACAATAACATAATTCAAAATCTTAGTGCATGAGAAATTACCTGGGCAATTAAACCGCTCAGCGGGTTCGTTGTGGTGGAGGTGCAAAAGGTTGTAGCAAGTATAAAGCGAGGAAATAACAAGACATAGCATATGACTCTAAAATAGTATATAATGCCCGTACTTAATTCTTTACAAATATATATATATATATACATGATAAATAAATGAAAATTTAACATTAAATTTAATTATAATTATTACATTCTTAATTTTAAATAAAAGATTGTGCAAATATATGTAAATAAATGTAAACTCTTATTTAGCTTAGCTAAATCTAATAAAATATCATAGTATTTTTCATTCTGAAGAATACATGATAGAGATTTCAATTAGAAAACTAATTTTATAATTTTTAAAATGTATAAATGTCATTTTTTTATTTCATTTCTTTTATAGAAGCTATAGCGGGAATATCATAATATAGATGAAATAATAGGATATAGCGGGGCTTAATGCAGAAAGGCTATATTAAAGGATATTTGGAAATAGCATAACGACAAAATTTCACTATAGGATATGGCGTGGATATAACGTGGTAATAGCAATGCATTAATTGTGCAGAAAATAACATAAGTAAATGATATTTGATAAACAATTGCCACAATCAGCATCCACACATGCGCTTCTCAATGCAATCCCTATCTCCCTAACCTGTTTTACTAGAATGGGTAGGGACTCAAAATAAAAAAGTTCGGTGAAAGAAATATTATGTTCTTCCATAATAGTAATATGGGCAGTATTATCCAAATAAATAATAAATCTTACGTGTTTAAAGTCATAATACACTATTAACTTCAACTGTAAGCCCAAATGCCTTCCTAGCCTTATTCCAAAACTCCAAAACCTCAATTGTTTAAGATGCAAGAGAAATCATTTAAACAACATAATATCTTTTATTGGAGACAAGGAAGACCCTAACCATTTAATACTTATGAAAAGGGCAGACCCCATCATAATATGCCTAACAAAATTCTAGTCCTTTATCCATTCCCAATGCAACTAACATAACGATGCAACAAAAAGCGCACAAATGAGACGACCCCAAACCCCGTACTGACGGTGGCAAGGGTAATCCGTGGAATATAACACATAAACAAATAATAGCAGAACAGAAATAAATAAATACACCAGATCATGAACAATAGAATATACTGGATAAACGTAATCATCAGAGTTACACAGTATACAGGATCATACTTAGCATAAATACAGTTCAGCTATACATAAATGTCTACAGCGAAAAACAAACATAATGTACAATAGGAGCTGAACAGCATAAAAAGAGATAAATGATAGAATCCATCTTCAGCTCCAGCTATCCAGAAAGAACCAGCTAAACCTGAATACAAGGCTGCCCGTGTAGAAAAAGGGCACCCGAGTTTGAGAGTGAAACAAACTACGAGTCAGTCATGGGACTGGTATGAGAAATGTACTCAACACATTCAAAATATGGCTAATCACAGGACCACGCCACTTTCGTGGAACAGGTTTACTCCATTGGATTGCCAGTGCTTTAAAATCAAATCATTCTTTTAAACATCGCAATGCTTTTTATGAAAATGAAGCCATTATAAGACTCAGTTCCCATCACACAATGCAACGCAAACCGGAGGATAGAGTTTTTACCTTATAACGGCCAAAATATGCTTGATATGAATAAAACAAAGGCATTTGATATTATCGCTAGTGTTTATATGTTTTGAAATCAATTTCAAATCAAACTATCAACCATAGACGGCATTAATGCCCCATACCACTATGTCGCCATATATAGGTATACAATCAAAACCGCACAATCACTTATTTGGAAATTGGATTTCCGTCATGAACCAAGGCAAAAGATAGTCCTTACCGAATTCGAGACGCTCTAGCCCGTATCTCAGGATCAGAGCTCGAGTGACCCTAGAATCGTCAGGGCCGGTCCACCGATGTGGAATAAAATTCCAGAACACTGCGTTTCCCCGCCCTATGGGGCGTCAATGAGCCACCGAATGACTCCATCGGTCCCGGATCGACCGACATAACCAAGGCGCCTCGCAATCCATCATCCACATAAGTAAAATGTCAGGCTGTGTAAAAACACCGACACAACTCCTAGCTAGAAGGAAACGCATGCCCTCCCTGAGGTCCTTCTCCCGTTTCTGGTTCATACCGGGGTGTGAGGCTCGCGAATTCACATTATACACAAAGCTACCCCACACAGGCGTTGCTTTGATCATCACCACAAGACTTTGCTTTTCAACAGAAGCCCTGATCATTTGCCACTTAGGCATGCCACACTAGCAATTCATGCCAAGCGACTGATATCCATCGATATACAACCTCTGAGCTCATGCGTTTAAGAGAAGGGCGTTAAGCAAAAGAATAAATTCTCCGCCGCCAAACAGATGCACATTTAATAGAGATCAATCAACATAGAATAAAATCCAATGTCAGACACACAGTCCATTTACAAGTCCGTTCTGGGTCTGAACGAAACCGGAGGCACTATATACCTCGCAAACCCATCAACCACCACGTGCGTCTGGACGATCACCACTCATTATCCATATTTCGGGATGCCTCCCAATCAGGACCTCGGTTACCATCCAAACGAGGTGAAGATCTCCGGTCTTCGACCACCGTCTTCATCTTCGATTCCTTATCGTCGATTTAGTTATTCAGAATGGGATAACTCGGTCTTTCTGAACAACTCGTGTATATAATAAACAAGTGCAACACTAACATACACATGCATCATTTCAATTCATTAGTCACTAACCGTCAATCAGTAAGAGAACGATTTCCCAAATATTAACCCCGAAGGCCGAAACCAACATCAGATCAACACCCAGGAAACCATTCGACTTAGCCAACCTCCAGTTAATTTCTAAATCACATCCATATCGTTTATAATATTTTATAACGATTTATCGCTATTTTTATTTATTTTAAAATAGCCAATTTATTCAAAACGACGCTTCGGGCCATAATGCGGCCGTGGCGCTGTTTTTCTTCAGATTTGATTTACACATATCTGAAAATCTAACAGTTGGATCTTCACAAAATTTACATCATTAGAAAGAACTTTTCAAAACGAATCCAACGGTTCCAGTTTCGGGAAAATCCGACGGTCAGATCTCCCGGTATAATCGTTCGAAGTTTCGATTTCAAAATACGAACTGCAGCGTCATTATTCGATTATATATAATTATATTTATATATATATATATATAAATATAATCGATTTTGGCACTGTTTTTCTTCAGATTTGAATTAAACATTCCAGACAATCCAACCGTTGGATTTTTACAAAGTTGGTACCGTAGGAAAGATTTTTCCAAAGCGAACCCAACGGTTGCGATTTCAGGAAAATCCGATGGTCGGATCTCCCGGTATAATCGTTTGAAATCATGGTTTCAAAATACGAACTGCAGCGTCGTTATTCGGTATATTTTAATTCCATTCATATATTTATATCGATTCTTCGATTTCAAAGCTATATTCTTTTCATACATTTGATAAAAATGATATTTTTATCTAATTGTCTTCTATTTCAACACTTCACTATATTTAACAACTCATGTATATAATAAAAATGTGATTTTTATTGTAAAACAATTCATTTCAAAACACTATTATTTTATATAGTTCATATAGGTATTAAAAATAGGATTTTTATTATAAAACATTTTCTTTCAAAACAAGACTATTTTATATAGTTCATATAGATGATCAAAATTATGATCTTTATTATAAAACAATTTATTTCAAAATATGAATACCACTCAACACCTGAATTTCAATTCAACGAATGAATTTCGATTCAACACATGAAGGTTTTCTATAGTTTATATATATCGATAAAAACGTGATTTTTATATTTAAAACATGAATACCATTCAACACATGAATTTCAATTCAACGAATGAATATCGATTCAACACATGAAGGTTTTCTATAGTTTCTATATTTAGATAAAAATGTGATTTTTATATTTAAAACACGAATACCATTCAACACATGAATTTCTATCCAACGAATGAATATCGATTCAACAAATGAAGGTTTTCTATAGTTTCTATATTTAGATAAAAATGTGATTTTTATATTTAAAACACGAATACCATTCAACACATGAATTTCTATCCAACAATGAATATCGATTCAACACATGAAGGTTTTCTATTCAACGAATAAATATAGTTTCAACAAATGAAAATAATTCAAACACATGAATATTATTCCAAATTTTGGCAGCATAACGGCAGGGTAGTTAAAACCGGGACCGTCCCTAGTACGACTCCTCGCTCTACCTTAAAACCTCGTGGTTTTTGACAATGGGGATCATGCATCTAGTTCGCACGCAGGCGGCATGTATATATTTATTTAATTTCCACAAACTAATCCTATGTGGTTTCAACCAAATATTTCTCAACCACAAATGGGTATTTTTCAACCACAATCAATCAATATCGACCACAAACATTTCCCAAACAACCATTCGCTATCAATCAATTTTCACACCAATCATAACCAATAAATATCGTCCATGGTTTGTGGACGAGGGGCGTGTGTGTATATATACAATGCTTATACATGAGGTGTACAACGCTTATATAACCCATACATCGACAATATAATTTATACATCGTCGTTTTCCATATCGTTTATAAATTAGAAATCTCACATTGGGTCCCACTCCACCAAAAATAGCAGAAGGCTCAGAAAAATATGCGGTCTCTTCTAGAAGGTAGAAGACGTCCACATGAGTCCACTGTCTCTTTTTTTACTGGATTTCGACAAGAAACGAAAAAGATATGATTTTTCAAAGTTTGCAACGGTTTTAAACTGTTAAAAACAGTTTTAAATTAAACAGTCGTTACCTTTCTGAAATCTTCAAAACTAGGTTTGAAGTTTTCGTGCAATCCGTGAAACGATAGGACGATCGGCCTTCACCACGAAGAAGAGCAAGGAGAGGCTCGCCTGGGGGGTCCCCTCCTGATGAACTCGACGGCCTGGATAGCCCTCGGCGGCGGCTTGAACGTCGGATGTTCACGGCGGTGGATCTCCCTAATTACTCAATGAAAAAATCCAAACTTGCTATGGATTTGAAGATCTTGACTAGCTCTACAAAATCCTCAACAGGATGGAGGTCTAATTTTGAGCGGATTGAGAGAAATCAAGGAGAGAAGGGGTTGAGTTCATTTCCTCCGCGCGATCTGGAGTGTCGGGGAGAGAGAAGAGAATGAGGCCCAATCATATTTTTTTCTTTTATTTATATATTTTTTTAATTTCGAAAATACCCCTTATCTCATACGAACTCTAATCCAAACCCAATGACTGTCGTCCCTAGCATTTTACCCCCATTCCGAACACAATGGGATATGTTTCGAAGGCCCATTCGAATGTTTCAGTCAGTTTTCATTCAAATTAAAAAATAGAATATTCAATATTTGATTTGAACGTACATTTCAATTTGCCAGGGCCACAAACTGATTTGAAAAATTCCAGAAAAATAAATCTAGCTATGTTTTGATGATACGGTCCCAACAAAACTAGTTTCGTCGAATTCTGAGACCGTTTGCAAAAAGTCCCATTTCTGGTCGATCCAATTTAACTGTAATTGATCAAAACACGTTTTCCTTTGCCACGCTCACATACTAGCTTCAAAAATTATGAAATTTGAAACCTAGCAATAACTTCACATCTCGGATCCAATAAAAGTGGTTTCATCGAATTCCGAGGTCGTATGCAAAATGGCCAATTTCACGGGCTATATAAATTCCATAGCGACCTTTCTGAAAATTCATTTGGCCATAACTTTTGCTTTCCGCTATGAAAATTCGATTTTTCAGATTCGTTAGAAAGGTATTCACTAACATATTTAAATATTTTTGGTTTCGCTCAAATCCGTTTTGTTTTGCACCCGGTACAGTCCGACAAAGTTTGAATTCAATTTTTGAAACTGCAGCGCCATTTCAGGCCATGTTTATAACTAGAATTAATTATATTCATTTTCAAACGTCGATTCAAACTCACTTTTCATTGCTATTATTTAAAATATTTATTTTAAATATTTACAATCCATTATTTTAGCCAATTTAAAAAATTTAAATTGGTTCAGATTTTCTGGGTCGTTACAATCTCCCCCACTTAAAACTTTTCGTCCCCGAAAAGGAACAAAGTTGAAAGTGGTTTGATTAATCAACTCTACGTCCAATCTGGCTTCAATTCTCCAACTTTTTAGTTTCTGAGAATTTTCAAATTCTTCAAAAATTTGGCTAACACCCGGAATTTTCGAAAAATTTCACCATAACCTCCTTTGTACGGGGAGAGGTTTGGAAATTTATTGGGCCGTATTAGGTACCCAATAAATCCTAATAAGCATACACATATTTATAGTGATATATTCTGGTGTTTATAAGGGAGCTTGTATTGATAATAACTCCAGATAATAAATTCTCGTCACCCTGTCAAAGCCTAAGGGAGTGTGTATTTTAAATGCTCCAGAGGATAAATCCTCGTTACCTCGTCCCGTGTGGGAAATAAATAGTCCACGTGCCGTATCTAATAACTAGAGAGACGTGGTTATTGTCAACTCTAGACCCGTGTGGGGTTTTTATTAATCTGGCAATTTTATCGTTACAATTTAAATAGTCCATATCAGTCATCAGTTCAACCTGTAAAATATAGTCATCGCCATACAAGCCTCTCGCTCGTATGGTAAATCTTCCACCTCGTCACACAAGCTCCAAATGCTTATGTGGTATATGATGAAGTATGCCTATCTTTAAGAAGTATGCCATGTGGTGTAGTTCAAAATTAATTATTACTATCCTATGGCGACGTTTATTATTTACACACAGAATAACCAGCACTCCGCATCCAATGGCATTCACAGGAGTTGATATAATAATAAAATTGCACATCCAACTCATTAAGGTTTACCTATTTGTCGGGCACGCAAATAAATTCTTTACTCAACAACTGTCCATTTACCTGTTCAAACATATATATTGCACATGTATATATTTCTATCTATTTTTAAATAAGTTCAATGTGTGATTTAATCGAATAAATTCTACCATCACACAACACAAACAACAATCATTTGTTTTTTACTTTTCAAATATATACCTTTTTATATGTTCAAAAATTATATTTCTAAAACCAAATCAGGTATATAATCCCAAATACGTTATTTATAAACATATAACTCTCGACTCGTTCTGGGGCACTTCTGACCCCATCTCTAACGAGTTATTCTGCTTCTGCTATACTCATACTAGGATATTGTTGATCCTATCTGTAATGAGTCACCCGTCCTAGAACACTACTGGTTCTATCTCTGACGAGTTCATTAATGTGTTATATTCCAGCACTAAGCTTAACCAAAGCTCTGATACCAAATGAGACGACCCCAAACCCCGTACTAACGGTGGCAAGGGTAATCCGTGGAATATAACACATAAACAGATAATAGCAGAACAGAAATAAATAAATACACCAGATAATGAACAATAGAATATACTGGATAAACGTAATCATCAGAGTTACACAGTATATAGGATCATACTTAGCATAAATACAGTTCAGCTATACATAAATGTCTAAAGCGGAAAACAAACATAATGTACAATAGGAGCTGAACAGCATAAAAAGAGATAAATGATAGAATCCATCTTCAGCTCCAGCTATCCAGAAAGAACCAGCTAAACCTGAATACAAGGCTGCCCGTATAGAAAAAGGGCACCCGAGTTTGAGAGTGAAACAAACTGCGAGTCAGTCATGGGACTGGTATGAGAAATCTACTCAACACATTCAAAATATGGCTAATCACAGGGCCATGCCACTTTCGTGGAACGGGTTTACTCCATTGGATTGCCATTGCTTTAAAATCAAATCATTCTTTTAAATATCGCAATGCTTTTTATAAAAATGAAGCCATTATAAGACTCGGTTCCCATCACACAATGCAACGCAAACCGGAGGATAGAGTTTTTACCTTATAACGGCCAAAATATGCTTGATACGAATAAAACAAAGGCATTTGATATTATTGCTAGTGTTGATATGTTTTGAAAACAATTTCAAATCATAACTATCAATCATAAACGACATTAATGCCTCATACCACTATGTCGCCATATATAGGTATACAATCAAAACCGCACAGTCACGTATTTGGAAATTGGATTTCCGTCATGAACCAAGGCAAAAGATAGTCCTTATCGAATTCGAGACGCTCTAGCCCGTGTCTCAGGATCATAGCTCGAGTGACCCTAGAATCGTCAGGGACGGTCCACTGATGTGGATTAAAATTCCTGAACATTGCGTTTCCCCGCCCTATGGGGCGTCAATGAGCCACTGAATGACTCCATCAATCCCGGATCGACCGATATAACCGAGGCGCCTCGCAATCCATCATCCACATAAGTAAAATGTCAGGCCGTGTAAAAACACCGACACAACTCCTAGCTAGAAGGAAACGCATGCCCTCCCTGAGGTCCTTCTCCCGTTTCTGGTTCATACCGGGGTGTGAGTCTCGCGAACTCACTTTATACACAAAGCTACGCCACACAGGTGGTGCTTTGATCATCACCACAAGACTTTGTAAGACGACCCGAACTTCCCCGGTAAGGAAAGCACCGATAGAATTGAGGACAAGACAAAATAGAACGCATATAGAAGAACATTTCATTGTTATTACAACAATTCCATCAGATACAAGAATATACAGAGTATAAATGAATTAATTACATTCGATAAATATCAGAGATTACAATAAATTACATAGCAGCGGAAAATAATACAAAATACAACTGAAAGTGATACACGGATACAGAGCTTTCCGAGCATCGTTCCAGCTGTAAATCAGGACCCTGTGAATATAAATCTGCAAAACCAATACTACTAGCTGCCCGTGTGGAAAATAGGGGCACCCAGAGTTTAGGTTAAAACAATAAACTCCAGGTCAGTCATGTGACTGGTGTGAGAACTAAAACAGTTATTTAAAACTTTACTTTCAAGATAGTAATTCAAGGGACCACGCCGTATAACACGGAACGGGTTTCCTCCCAAGAATACTAGTGCATATAACAAAACAACGCAATGTTTTTTGGAAAAATGAAGCTATTATAAGACCCAGGTCCCATCACACAATGCAACGCAAGCCGGAGGATAGGGTTTTCCCTTATAATGGCCAAATAATGCTTGATACGTTTAAAACAAATCATTTGATACTATTATAGGTGTATAGTGTCAAAACAATTTCAATCATAAATATCAATCATAGACGACATGGGTACCATATATCATGTCGCCATACTAGTTCTACAATTAAAACCGCAATACACGTATTGGAAATTGGATTCCGTCATGAGCCGAGGCAAGGGGCAAGCTCCTCTCCGCGTTCGAGACACTCTAGCAAATGTCCCAGGACCCCACTATGATCCTTGGAATCGGCTGGGCCGGTCCTCTCTTACTTTTGAGGATTGGCAATTCCTGAACACACGTTTCCCGGTCCTTACAGACCTATATCCGAGGCGCCTCGTATCCAACAACCACACAGGTGAAAAGTATATAAATGTCAGGGCTGGTAGGTCACTGACACCACCCTAGCTAGAAAGAAACGTCGTGCTCTCCCAGCGGTCCGTCTCCCGTTTTTGACTCATACCGAGGTGTGAGGCTCGCGAATTCACGTTATACACAAAGCTACGCCACACAGGCCGTGCTTTGATCATCAACCACAAGACTTTGCTTTTCAACAGAAGCCTTGATCAATTGCCACTTACGCATGCCACATTGGCAATTCACTCTATGCGACTGATGTCCATCGATATACAACCTCTAAGCTCGTACGTCTCAGAGAAGGGCGTTAAGCAAGAGAATAAATTCTCCGCCGCCAAACAGATGTATATTTAATAAAGATCAATCAACACAGAATAAAATTCAATGTCAGACACACAATCCATTTACAAGTTCGTTCTGGGTCTGAACGAAACCGGAGGCACTTTCCTCGCATATCCATCCATCTCCAAGTACGTCTGGACGATCACCAACTGATTCCCTCATCCTGGGTGTACAGCCCAATCAAGATCATCAGTAATCACCCAAACGATGTGAAGACTTCCGGTCTTCAACCACCGTCTTCATCTTCGACATCTCGTCGAATCGATTATTCAGAATGGGTATAAACCCGGCCTTTCTGAATAACCCACGTATATAATAAACGAATGTTACACAAACACAACAAACGCCTCATTCCAATTCAGAATATTCTTTTATTCACAAAATCACATTCTTAGGGAAATGTTCCCATTACTTTTATCCAAGATAAATTCTTCTAAATTCATTCTTTAATCCTTCTTTGGATATCATTTCAAACTAGTCGGGATTAGCGAACCACACCGAAGTAATTATTTATTTTATTTCCCAATTCCAACCTATATATCCCATGGAGAAAACTGGCAACACTCCACATCTAACACCACGGTGTTATCGGTAAAATTAATTACCATTTCACGTTCAAATCTAATTAAAGATTTAACTATCGCTTTGGAGCAAAACTGGTGGTACTCCATTCTCGATCACCTTTTAGATTTGATAATTTAAATTATCAATTCACTTTTCAATCTAATTAAAGATTCATTAAAACTCCACTTAGTTTTAATCTTTTCAAAAATCAACATCTTGCCTTTAACTGGGTTAAAGAACCAATGTCATCTAAAACACGATCCACGATAAACCCAAATCACATTTGATATTCAATACAAGGCTCTGAATAGAAAATATATCGGCTTATATTCAATATCAAATTCTGAAACCAACATATATCGTATTGGAAATAGCGATATAAAATATATCTTTCAAATTCCCATAACAATATCTGTATAGTCACGAAACCCAACATCGAAATATCCCGAAGATAATTTCGATTCAACTCCAGTCCAATCCACGTATTGGGAATATTGATTATTTTTAAAATCACTTTCAAATTCAATTTATTTATTTCACAAATAAATTGATTTTAATTCTAGTTCAAAACTAGTTCATTTCGATAAAAATCTATTTTTATCCTTTCAAATGTAGAATTCTCCAGCTCAATTTTTCCCAAATCATATATTATGATTTTACACAAATTATAGATATTTTTAATAATTTTATCAAGGCCCGTACAGTCGATTTCCATCAACGGCTATCGAACTGCACTTATAGCGACCTTTTCCAAATTTGATTTGGACATAATTCCAAATCCAACCGTTAGATTTCAAATTTCTAATATTCATTGGAAAGCTCTTTTCGATACGAACCCAACGGTTCCGGTTTTAGGAGAATCCGACGGTCGGATCTCCCGCAATGTCCGTTTGAAATAAATGGTCGAAATTCACGAACTGCCGCGGCGCGGCGCGTTCTATTCAGGCCATTATATTATATATATAATATATATTTCGTCGATTTCCTTTTTTAAAACGTATTTTATAAATCGTTTTAAATTCGTTTTCAAAACCATTTCAACACTATATTCAATTTCAAATCGATTTGATTTCAATTCAATTCGAGTTCATTTCAATTCAATTCAAATTCAAATTCGTTTCAATTCAATTCCATTAGAATTTACCTTCTATTTGATCTAATTCGAATTCGTTTCAAATTGATTTCAATTCAATTTCAGTTTGTTTTAAATTTCAATTTCAATCTAATTCAATTTGAATTCATTTCTATTTTACTCGAATTCAAATTCACTTTCTATTCAATTCGAATCGAATTCATTTTCTATTCGATTCGAATTCATTTCAAATTGATTCAATAAAATTTCAATTTCAATTTTTAATCTAATTCAATTTGAATTTCCTTTCAAAATATTAAATTTTGAAATCACTTTTCAATATTCATTAAACAACGAATAAAATCGATATAAACATCGTTCGCGTCAAAATAACGCATCTCTAATCAACACGGCTTTATATTTTCAAAACTTCTTTATTCTATCCAACAAATGAATATTTATCTCATTCAACACATGAATCTATATTTCTTTCAACACACGACTAATCTCAACACATGAGTACTGTCAAGACATCACTATTTTTGTTATGTAAAATATTTTATAAAATTATGGTATCTATCGTTTGATTTTTAATTAGACTTCTACTGGGAAGTAGTTCTAATTTTAAATATGATAAAAATGTGAATTTTATTATTAAAATATTTTACTCAACACACGAATATTTTCAACCCATGATCATCGTCAACACATGACTATCTTTATATTCAACACATGAATTTTCTTTTATAATATTCATTATTTTCCCGATTGGAATGAGGCCCAATCAATCACCATATAACGTTAATTATATGGATTCCATACAACACATGTATATAATAGCATTGAAAAATAATCAACCATCAACCAAAGTGCACTACACTGTATAAGCATCAAATATAGATATCTAACGCTTATAACAGCCTGTCAATCAATCGATCGACATATTTAATCCATCAGGATGAGTGAACTTCAAATTTCATCCCAACACCCGTGTGGGGTTTCAAACAATCACACACAGACTTTATTTGTGCAGTTGGGCGACGTGTAAAATTTATCGACCCAATCGATATCAGTCAAATCAGTGTATATAAACAAATCGGCCGATTTGTTTATAAATATTTATTTATTCACTTTCACGTTAAAAATTATATTTTTAACGATAAAACATTTTATTTCAACACATGAATTTTTATTCAGTTCATTTACACAAAAAATGATATTTTTATTTTTCTAACATATTTTAGAAAATTTCGGCGGCATAACGGCACGATACTAGAAACGGGACGAGGCCTAGCCTTATCCCCGGTCTAGTGAAGGCCCACGCCATTCACACATCAATCAAATCAATTTCAATTCACCCAACAATTCAATTCAAGCCCAACAAACTAACCAACCACTCAACCAAACAATTTAACAAACAAGCCATCCATGGTCTGTGGATGACGGGTGTCGGGTGCTACTAAGCACCGTCTGCATCCTAGTATATATATATAACTAGAAAAAGAAATTTGAAGAGTGAGAAGTTCTCACCGAAAGCTATCCAATACCACGACTCTTCATTTATAGAAATCTTCGCCAATCTCGCCTTTTTTTGTCACCTTCGTTGCCCGCTTTCACTACCTATGTAAAAATCAAATTTTTACTTCGCTGTTCAATATATAAAAATCATATTTTTATTTCGATGTTCAATATATAAAAATCGAATTTTTACCTCGATCTTATATAGATAAAATTTATATTTCAAAAATATAGGTTTCGCCTTTATAAAAATATAGATTTCGCCTTTATAAAAATATAAAGTTTTCGCCTTTTCTAATATTAAAAATCCGAACCTTTTTTAGATATTAAAAATCCGAACTTTATGAAAGTAAAAATCCTATTTTTTTCTCTAAAAATATACTTTTTTCCTATTTAAGCAAAAATCATATTCCTACATCTTATATATAGTAAAGATCATATTTTTAATACTTTAAAAATATAAAGATCGCATTTTTATTACCTTAAAAATATAAAGATCATATTTTTAACTTCTCTATATAATAAAAATTATATTTTTAGTATTTAATCTATATAAATATCACATCTTCCTTTTGCTACTATATAAAAAAAATTACAACTTTCCTTATTTAAATTTGAATATTTCCTAATTGCTTTAAATTAAAACAACTGAATTTAGATAAGGTAAAAACTTACTTTGCTTTCAGTTTTCAGAGGAGTGGGAGGGGGTTTCTGCGTCAACCAGAGGAGAGTGGCTAGGGCGGTGGCGTTCAGGCGGCCAGGGGGAGGAGCTGCGGCGGTTGCGGGCGTCGGATGTGGGTCAGGGGGCAGGCGGAGGTGGGTGGTCTCAGCGTCGGTTGGGGCTTGGGTTTACGGCGGCGCTTCAAGAGGATGGAGAAGAGAGAAGCGAGGGGGGTCGGGCTGAGGTGGGGCTGGTCGGAGGGGGAGGGGAAGCCAGGTGCGGCGCCGCCGCTTGAGAGAGGGGGGGGGTTCGTCGATCGCCTGACGCGATCTCCCTTTTTTTTTCCTTTTTTTTTTTATTCTGATTTCTGTTTCGATAAAAAGGAAAGGGGGGGCCAGAGCGGGTTAACGGGGAGAAAAGGGTTTTTTTATTATTTTATTATTTAATTTTCCACAAAAACAACCTTTATTCTCGACCTCGAAACGAGACCCACCGCCTGTCGTCCCTAACGTTTTACCCCCATTCCGAACACAATGGGATATGTATCGCAAGCTGATTCCATCGTTTCGATCAGTTTTCGTTGAATTTACATGTAAATCACTATATTGAATTTTAAACGTACATTTCAATTTACCGGGGTCACATACTAACTCTATAAATCCCATAAAAATATTTTCTAGCTTCGTATTGACGATACGGTCCTAACAAAACTAGTTTCGTCGAATTCTGAGACCGTTTGAAAAATGGCCAATTTCCAGTCGATTAAAATCAACTGAAATGGTCAAAACGCGTTTTCATTTGCCACGCTCACATATTGATTCGAAAAATTATGAAATTTGGAATCTAGCAATAATTTAACATCACGGACCCAACAAAAGTGGTTTCGTCGAAATCCGAGGTCATTTGCAAAATTTCAATTTTTAAGGGCCTGAATTCCATAGCGACTATTCAGAATTTTCAACTGGACATATCTTTTGATTCCCGCTATGAAATTTTGATTTTTCGGATTCGTTGGAAAGGTATTATCAAATAGATCCTAATGTTTTTGGTTTCACTAAAATCCGGATTGTTTTGCACCCGGTACATTCAATTGAAGTTTGAAATCGAATTATCGAACTACCGCGCCATTTTCAATTCCTATTTATAATTATATATAAATATTTATATTCTAACGACGACGTATATAATATATACGTTGAATTCTATTCAAAATAAATTTCTCGTCGATTTTATTTAAAATAATCTATTTTAAATATTCAAAATTCGCTAAAATTGCCAAAATAAAAATTTTAAACTGGCCCAGATTTTCGGGTTATTACAATCTCTCCCACTTAAAACTTTTCGTCCCCGAAAAGGAACAAAGTCGAAAGTGGTTTGATCAATCAACTCTACGTTCGATCTGGTTTCCATTCTCCAACTTTTCAGTTTCTGAGAATTTCCAAATTCTTCAAAAATTTGACTAACACCCGGAATTTTCGAAAAATTTCGCCATAACCTCCCCTGCACCGGGAGCATCGGGGAATTTCAAATAGCTTCCCCGGTCCTTCTAATCTCAAAAAGAAAAAGAAAAAGCCAAGCGGCTAGCCAATAGGCTCATAAAATCATCATCACCCAAACAAAACAGTAAATTATGTAGTAAACATGTACCTATTTGTCGGGCAAACAAATTTTATTCTTCGGCTCTAGCCTCCTCGCTATGACCTGTTCAATGTAAGTATATGTATATGCAAGCAAATGCGACCAATTTTCAATATAATTCAATATTTGGTTCAAGTAGGCATAGTGGTTAAAAATTAGCAAACAACTAAACAAACAACACAAACATCAATCAATTAGTGAATTAGAGTTTCAAATTCATTACTTTGATATATATACAAAAAATCATGTTTTTGATGCCAATTCACAACAATGTATTCTAGCTATATAGGTTTTGGTTCTCACACCAGTCTAATGGAAATATATAGAAATCGCACCATCGAAATACGAACATAAACACTGATGATGTGGCCACATCACCAGAATTATCCCCGGGTGTCTAGAATGTGACTCTATATCTATCCAGTATATTGAAACTTCGACTATACGTTCATGACGCGTATACGCGAAATCTTCATATACTCGATTGTCCATATTCAAAAAAAAAAAATAATAAATAAATAATCAAATACGTATAAAATGGTTTAAATTTACAAAACAAAATTGTTTTCATTTGAAAAATATACTCTTCACACTCGTTCTAGGATACTACTGATCCCATCTCCAACGAGTCATTCTAATTGGATGTTACTAATCCAATATCTGATGAATTCTTTCGCATGGTTCTAATGTGTCTTGTTCTCGAGCTCTGTAAACCAAAGCTCTGATACCAAACTGAGACGACCCGAACTTCCCCGGTAAGGAAAGCACGGATAGAATTGAGGACAAGACAAAATAGAACGCATATAGAAGAACATTTCATTGTTATTACAACAAATCCATCAGATACAAGAATATACAGAGTATAAATGAATAAATTACATTCGATAAATATCAGATATTACAATAAATTACATAGCAGCGGAAAATAATACAAAATACAACTGAAAGTGATACATGGATACAGAGCTTTCCGAGCATCGTTCCAGCTGTAAATCAGGACCCTGTGAATATAAATCTGCAAAACCAAAACTACTAGCTGCCCGTGTGGAAAATAGGGGCACCCAGAGTTTAGGTTAAAACAATAAACTCCAGGTCAGTCATGTGACTGGTGTGAGAACTAAAACAGTTATTTAAAACTTTACTTTCAATATAGTAATTCAAGGGACCACGCCGTATAACACGGAACGGGTTTCCTCCCAAGAATACTAGTGCATATAACAAAACAACGCAATGCTTTTTGGAAAAATGAAGCTATTATAAGACCCAGGTCCCATCACACAATGCAACGCAAGCCGGAGGATAGGGTTTTCCCTTATAATGGCCAAATAATGCTTGATACGTTTAAAACAAATCATTTGATACTATTATAGGTGTATAGTGTCAAAACAATTTCAATCATAAATATCAATCATAGATGGCATGGGTACCATATATCATGTCGCCATACTAGTTCTACAATTAAAACCGCAATACACGTATTGGAAATTGGATTCCGTCATGAGCCGAGGCAAGGGGCAAGCTCCTCTCCGCGTTCGAGACACTCTAGCAAATGTCCCAGGACCCCACTATGATCCTTGGAATCGGCTGGGCCGGTCCTCTCTTACTTTTGAGGATTGGCAATTCCTGAACACACGTTTCCCGGTCCTTACAGACCTATATCCGAGGCGCCTCGTATCCAACAACCACACAGGTGAAAAGTATATAAATGTCAGGGCTGGTAGGTCAATAACACCACCCTAGCTAGAAAGAAACGTCGTGCTCTCCCAGCGGTCCGTCTCCCGTTTTTGACTCATACCGAGGTGTGAGGCTCGCGAATTCACGTTATACACAAAGCTACGCCACACAGGCCGTGCTTTGATCATCAACCACAAGACTTTGCTTTTCAACAGAAGCCTTGATCAATTGCCACTTACGCATGCCACATTGGCAATTCACTCCATGCGACTGATGTCCATCGATATACAACCTCTGAGCTCGTACGTCTCAGAGAAGGGCGTTAAGCAAGAGAATAAATTCTCCGCCGCCAAACAGATGTATATTTAATAAAGATCAATCAACACAGAATAAAATTCAATGTCAGACACATAATCCATTTACAAGTTCGTTCTGGGTCTGAACGAAACCGGAGGCACTTTCCTCGCATATCCATCCATCTCCAAGTACGTCTGGACGATCACCAACTGATTCCCTCATCCTGGGTGTACAGCCCAATCAAGATCATCAGTAATCACCCAAACGATGTGAAGACTTCCGGTCTTCAACCACCGTCTTCATCTTCGACATCTCGTCGAATCGATTATTCAGAATGGGTATAAACCCGGCCTTTCTGAATAACCCACGTATATAATAAACGAATGTTACACAAACACAACAAACGCCTCATTCCAATTCAGAATATTCTTTTATTCACAAAATCACATTCTTAGGGAAATGTTCCCATTACTTTTATCCAAGATAAATTCTTCTAAATTCATTCTTTAATCCTTCTTTGGATATCATTTCAAACTAGTCGGGATTAGCGAACCACACCGAAGTAATTATTTATTTTATTTCCCAATCCCAACCTATATATCCCATGGAGAAAACTGGCAACACTCCACATCTAACACCACGGTGTTATCGGTAAAATTAATTACCATTTCACGTTCAAATCTAATTAAAGATTTAACTATCGCTTTGGAGCAAAACTGGTGGTACTCCATTCTCGATCACCTTTTAGATTTGATAATTTAAATTATCAATTCACTTTTCAATCTAATTAAAGATTCATTAAAACTCCACTTAGTTTTAATCTTTTCAAAAATCAACATCTTGCCTTTAACTGGGTTAAAGAACCAATGTCATCTAAAACACGATCCACGATAAACCAAATCACATTTGATATTCAATACATGGCTCTGAATAGAAAATATATCGGCTTATATTCAATATCAAATTCTGAAACCAACATATATCGTATTGGAAATAGCGATATAAAATATATCTTTCAAATTCCCATAACAATATCTGTATAGTCACGAAACCCAACATCGAAATATCCCGAAGATAATTTCGATTCAACTCCAGTCCAATCCACGTATTGGGAATATTGATTATTTTTAAAATCACTTTCAAATTCAATTTATTTATTTCACAAATAAATTGATTTTAATTCTAGTTCAAAACTAGTTCATTTCGATAAAAATCTATTTTTATCCTTTCAAATGTAGAATTCTCCAGCTCAATTTTTCCCAAATCATATATTATGATTTTACACAAATTATAGATATTTTTAATAATTTTATCAAGGCCCGTACAGTCGATTTCCATCAACGGCTATCGAACTGCACTTATAGCGACCTTTTCCAAATTTGATTTGGACATAATTCCAAATCCAACCGTTAGATTTCAAATTTCTAATATTCATTGGAAAGCTCTTTTCGATACGAACCCAACGGTTCCGGTTTTAGGAGAACCCGACGGTCGGATCTCCCGCAATGTCCGTTTGAAATAAATGGTCGAAATTCACGAACTGCCGCGGCGCGGCGCGTTCTATTCAGGCCATTATATTATATATATAATATATATAATATATATTTCGTCGATTTCCTTTTTTTAAAACGTATTTTATAAATCGTTTTAAATTCGTTTTCAAAACCATTTCAACACTATATTCAATTTCAAATCGATTTGATTTCAATTCAATTCGAGTTCATTTCAATTCAATTCAAATTCAAATTCGTTTCAATTCAATTCCATTCGAATTTACCTTCTATTTGATCTAATTCGAATTCGTTTCAAATTGATTTCAATTCAATTTCAGTTTGTTTTAAATTTCAATTTCAATCTAATTCAATTTGAATTCATTTCTATTTTACTCAAATTCACTTTCTATTCAATTCGAATCGAATTCATTTTCTATTCGATTCGAATTCATTTCAAATTGATTCAATAAAATTTCAATTTCAATTTTTAATCTAATTCAATTTGAATTTCCTTTCAAAATATTAAATTTTGAAATCACTTTTCAATATTCATTAAACAACGAATAAAATCGATATAAACATCGTTCGCGTCAAAATAACGCATCTCTAATCAACACGGCTTTATATTTTCAAAACTTCTTTATTCTATCCAACAAATGAATATTTATCTCATTCAACACATGAATCTATATTTCTTTCAACACACGACTAATCTCAACACATGAGTACTGTCAAGACATCACTATTTCTGTTATGTAAAATATTTTATAAAATTATGGTATCTATCGTTTGATTTTTAATTAGACTTCTACTGGGAAGTAGTTCTAATTTTAAATATGATAAAGATGTGAATTTTATTATTAAAATATTTTACTCAACACACGAATATTTTCAACCCATGATCATCGTCAACACATGACTATCTTTATATTCAACACATGAATTTTCTTTTATAATATTCATTATTTTCCCGATTGGAATGAGGCCCAATCAATCACCATATAACGTTAATTATATGGATTCCATACAACACATGTATATAATAGCATTGAAAAATAATCAACCATCAACCAAAGTGCACTACACTGTATAAGCATCAAATATAGATATCTAACGCTTATAACAGCCTGTCAATCAATCGATCGACATATTTAATCCATCAGGATGAGTGAACTTCAAATTTCATCCCAACACCCGTGTGGGGTCTCAAACAATCACACACAGACTTTATTTGTGCAGTTGGGCGACGTGTAAAATTTATCGACCCAATCGATATCAGTCAAATCAGTGTATATAAACAAATCGGCCGATTTGTTTATAAATATTTATTTATTCACTTTCACGTTAAAAATTATATTTTTAACGATAAAACATTTTATTTCAACACATGAATTTTTATTCAGTTCATTTACACAAAAAATGATATTTTTATTTTTCTAACATATTTTAGAAAATTTCGGCGGCATAACGGCACGATACTAGAAACGGGACGAGGCCTAGCCTTATCCCCGGTCTAGTGAAGGCCCACGCCATTCACACATCAATCAAATCAATTTCAATTCACCCAACAATTCAATTCAAGCCCAACAAACTAACCAACCACTCAACCAAACAATTTAACAAACAAGCCATCCATGGTCTGTGGATGACGGGTGTCGGGTGCTACTAAGCACCGTCTGCATCCTAGTATATATATATAACTAGAAAAAGAAATTTGAAGAGTGAGAAGTTCTCACCGAAAGCTATCCAATACCACGACTCTTCATTTATAGAAATCTTCGCCAATCTCGCCTTTTTTTGTCACCTTCGTTGCCCGCTTTCACTACCTATGTAAAAATCAAATTTTTACTTCGCTGTTCAATATATAAAAATCATATTTTTATTTCGATGTTCAATATATAAAAATCGAATTTTTACCTCGATCTTATATAGATAAAATTTATATTTCAAAAATATAGGTTTCGCCTTTATAAAAATATAGATTTCGCCTTTATAAAAATATAAAGTTTTCGCCTTTTCTAATATTAAAAATCCGAACCTTTTTTAGATATTAAAAATCCGAACTTTATGAAAGTAAAAATCCTATTTTTTTCTCTAAAAATATACTTTTTTCCTATTTAAGCAAAAATCATATTCCTACATCTTATATATAGTAAAGATCATATTTTTAATACTTTAAAAATATAAAGATCGCATTTTTATTACCTTAAAAATATAAAGATCATATTTTTAACTTCTCTATATAATAAAAATTATATTTTTAGTATTTAATCTATATAAATATCACATCTTCCTTTTGCTACTATATAAAAAAAATTACAACTTTCCTTATTTAAATTTGAATATTTCCTAATTGCTTTAAATTAAAACAACTGAATTTAGATAAGGTAAAAACTTACTTTGCTTTCAGTTTTCAGAGGAGTGGGAGGGGGTTTCTGCGTCAACCAGAGGAGAGTGGCTAGGGCGGTGGCGTTCAGGCGGCCAGGGGGAGGAGCTGCGGCGGTTGCGGGCGTCGGATGTGGGTCAGGGGGCAGGCGGAGGTGGGTGGTCTCAGCGTCGGTTGGGGCTTGGGTTTACGGCGGCGCTTCAAGAGGATGGAGAAGAGAGAAGCGAGGGGGGTCGGGCTGAGGTGGGGCTGGTCGGAGGGGGAGGGGAAGCCAGGTGCGGCGCCGCCGCTTGAGAGAGGGGGGGTTCGTCGATCGCCTGACGCGATCTCCCTTTTTTTTTCCTTTTTTTTTTATTCTGATTTCTGTTTCGATAAAAAGGAAAGGGGGCCAGAGCGGGTTAACGGGGAGAAAAGGGTTTTTTTATTATTTTATTATTTTATTATTTAATTTTCCATAAAAAGCAACCTTTATTCTCGACCTCGAAACAAGACCCACCGCCTGTCGTCCCTAACGTTTTACCCCCATTCCGAACACAATGGGATATGTATCGCAAGCTGATTCCATCGTTTCGATCAGTTTTCGTTGAATTTACATGTAAATCACTATATTGAATTTTAAACGTACATTTCAATTTACCGGGGTCACATACTAACTCTATAAATCCCATAAAAATATTTTCTAGCTTCGTATTGACGATACGGTCCTAACAAAACTAGTTTCGTCGAATTCTGAGACCGTTTGAAAAATGGCCAATTTCCAGTCGATTAAAATCAACTGAAATGGTCAAAACGCGTTTTCATTTGCCACGCTCACATATTGATTCAAAAAATTATGAAATTTGGAATCTAGCAATAATTTAACATCACGGACCCAAAAAAAGTGGTTTCGTCGAAATCCGAGGTCATTTGCAAAATTTCAATTTTTAAGGGCCTGAATTCCATAGCGACTATTCAGAATTTTCAACTGGACATATCTTTTGATTCCCGCTATGAAATTTTGATTTTTCGGATTCGTTGGAAAGGTATTATCAAATAGATCCTAATGTTTTTGGTTTCACTAAAATCCGGATTGTTTTGCACCCGGTACATTCAATTGAAGTTTGAAATCGAATTATCGAACTACCGCGCCATTTTCAATTCCTATTTATAATTATATATAAATATTTATATTCTAACGACGACGTATATAATATATACGTTGAATTCTATTCAAAATAAATTTCTCGTCGATTTTATTTAAAATAATCTATTTTAAATATTCAAAATTCGCTAAAATTGCCAAAATACAAATTTTAAACTGGCCCAGATTTTCGGGTTATTACACTTTGCTTTTCAACAGAAGCCCTGATCATTTGCCACTTAGGCATGCCACACTAGCAATTCATGCCATGCGACTGATATCCATCGATATACAACCTCTGAGCTCGTGCGTTTCAGATAAGGGCGTTATGAAAAAGAATAAATTCTCCGCCGCCAAACAGATGTATATTTAATAGAGATCAATCAACATAGAATAAAATCCAATGTCAGACACACAGTCCATTTACAAGTCCGTTCTAGGTCTGAACGAAACCGTAGGCACTATATACCTCGCAAACCCATCAACCACCACGTGCGTCTGGACGATCACCACTCATTATCCATATTTCGGGATGCCTCCTAATCAGGACCTCGGTTACCATCCAAACGAGGTGAAGATCTTTTGTCCTCGACCACCGTCTTCATCTTCGATTCCTTATCGTCGATTCAGTTATTCAGAATGGGATAACCCGGTCTTTCTAAACAACTCGCGTATATAATAAACAAGTGCAACACTAACATACACACGCATCATTTTAATTCATTAGTCACTAACCGTCAATCAGGAAGAGAACGATTTCCCAAATATTAACCCCGAAGGCCGAAACCAACATCAGATCAACACCCAGGAAACCATTCGACTTAGCCAACCTCCAGTTAATTTCTAAATCACATCCATATCGTTTATAATATTTTGTAACGATTTATCGCTATTTTTATTTATTTTAAAATAGCCAATTTATTCAAAACGACGCTTCGGGCCATAATGCGGCCGTGGCGCTGTTTTTCTTTAGATTTGATTTACACATATCTGAAAATCTAACCGTTGGATCTTCACAAAATTTACATCATTAGAAAGATCTTTTCAAAATGAATCCAACGGTTCCAGTTTCGGGAAAATCCGACGGTCGGATCTCCCGGTATAATCGTTTGAAGTTTCGATTTCAAAATACGAACTGCAGCGTCGTTATTCGATTAAATATAATAATATATATATATAATCGATTCTGGCGCTGTTTTTCTTCAGATTTGAATTAAACATTCCAGACAATCCAACCGTTGGATTTTTACAAAGTTGGTGCCGTTGGAAAGATTTTTCCAAAGCGAACCGAAGGGTTACGATTTCAGGAAAATCCGATGGTCGGATCTCCCGGTATAATCGTTTGAAATCACGGTTTCAAAATACGAACTGCAGCGTCGTTATTCGATATATTTTAATTCCATTCATATATTTATATCGATTCTTCGATTTCAAAGCTATATTCTTTTCATACATTTGATAAAAATGATATTTTTATCTAATTGTCTTCTATTTCAACACTTCACTATATTTAACAACTCATGTATATAATAAAAATGTGATTTTTATTGTAAAACAATTCATTTTAAAACACTATTATTTTATACAGTTCATATGGGTAATAAAAATAGGATCTTTATTATAAAACAATTTCTTTCAAAACAAGACTATTATATATAGTTATATAGATGATCAAAATTATGATCTTTATTATAAAACAATTTATTTCAAAATATGAATACCACTCAACACCTGAATTTCAATTCAACGAATGAATTTCGATTCAACACATGAAGGTTTTCTATAGTTTATATATATCAATAAAAATGTGATTATTATATTTAAAACATGAATACCATTCAACACATGAATTTCAATTCAACGAATGAATATCGATTCAACACATGAAGGTTTTCTATAGTTTCTATATTTAGATAAAAATGTGATTTTTAAATTTAAAACACGAATACCATTCAACACATGAATTTCTATCCAACGAATGAATATCGATTCAACACATGAAGGTTTTCTATAGTTTCTATATTTAGATAAAAATGTGATTTTTATATTTAAACACGAATACCATTCAACACATGAATTTCGATCCAACGAATGAATATCGATTCAACACATGAAGGTTTTCTATTCAACGAATAAATATAGTTTCAATAAATGAAAATAATTCAAACACATGAATATTATTCAAAATTTCGGCAGCATAACGGCAGGGTAGTTAAAACCGGGACCGTCCCTAGTACGGCTCCTCGCTCTACCTTAAAACCTCGCGGTTTTTGACAATGGGGATCATGCATCTAGTTCGCACGCAGACGGCATGTATATATTTATTTCATTTCCACAAACTAATCCTATGTGGTTTCAACCAAATATTTCTCAACCACAAATGGGTATTTTTCAACCACAATCAATCAATATCAACCACAAACATTTCCCAAACAACCATTCGCTATCAATCAATTTTCACACCAATCACAACCAATAAATATCGTCCATGGTTTGTGGACGAGGGGCGTATATATATATATATATATATATATATATATATATATATATATATATATAGCAATTCACTTCTATTTCAACACATATATAATTTTTACAACGCATATATAACTTATACATCGAACGTACAACTTATACAATGCTTATACATTAGGTGTACAGCTTATATAACCCATACATCGACAATATAATTTATACATCGTTGTTTTCCATATCGTTTATAAATTAGAAATCTCACATTGGGTCCCACTCCACCAAAAATAGCAGAAGGCTCAGAAAAATATGCGGTCTCTTCTAGAAGGTAGAAGACGTCCACACGAGTCCACTGTCTCTTGTTTCACTGGATTTCGACAAGAAACGAAAAAGATATGATTTTTTAAAGTTTGCAACGGTTTTAAACTGTTAAAAACAGTTTTAAATTAAACAGTCGTTACCTTTCTGAAATCTTCAAAACTAGGTTTGAAGTTTTCGTGCAATCCGTGAATCGATAGGACGATCGGCCTTCACCACGAAGAAGAGAAAGGAGAGGCGCGCCTGGGGGGTCCCCTCCTGATGAACTCGACGGCCTGGATAGACCTCGGCGGCGGCTTGAACGTCGGATGTTCACGGCGGTGGATCTCCCTAATTACTCAATGAAAAAATCCAAACTTGCTATGGATTTGAAGATCTTGACTGGCTCTACAAAATCCTCAATAGGATGGAGGTCTAATTTTGAGCGGATTGAGAGCAATCGAGGAGAGAAGGGGTTGAGTTCATTTCCGCCGCGCGATCTGGAGTGTCGGGGAGAGAGAAGAGAATGAGGCCCAATCATATTTTTTTCTTTTATTTATATATTTTTTTAATTTCGAAAATACCCCTTATCTCATATGAACTCTAATCCAAACCCAACGACTGTCGCCCCTAGCGTTTTACCCCCATTCCGAACACAATGGGATATGTTTCGAAGGCCCATTCAAATGTTTCAGTCATTTTTCATTCAAATTAAAATATAGAATATTCAAAATTTGATTTGAACGTACATTTCAATTTGCCAGGGCCACAAACTGATTCGAAAAATTCCAGAAAAATAAATCTAGCTATGTTTTGACAATACGGTCCCAACAAAACTAGTTTCGTCGAATTCTGAGACCGTTTGCAAAAAGGCCCATTTCTGGTCGATCCAATTTAACTGTAATTGATCAAAACACGTTTTCCTTTGCCACGCTCACATACTAGCTTCAAAAATTATAAAATTTGAAACCTAGCAATAACTTCACATCCCAGATCCAACAAAAGTAGTTTCGTCGAATTCCGAGGTCGTATGCAAAATAGCCAATTTCACGGGCTATATAAATTCCATAGCGACCTTTCTGAAAATTCATTTGGCCATAACTTTTGCTTTCCGCTATGAAAAATCGATTTTTCAGATTTGTTAGAAAGGTATTCACTAACAGATTTAAATATTTTTGGTTTTGCTCAAATCCGTTTTGTTTTGCACCCGGTACAGTCCGACAAAGTTTGAATTCAGTTTTGAAACTGCAGCGCCATTTCAGGCCTTGTTTATAATTAGAATTAATTATATTCATTTTCAAACATCGATTCAAACTCTCTTTTCATTGCTATTATTTAAAATATTTATTTTAAATATTTAAAATCCATTATTTTAGCCAATTTAAAATTTTTAAATGGTTCAGATTTTCTGGGTCGTTACAACAAACCACTTAGTACTTTTATTCAAGATTTGGCTAACTCTTTACCATTTAGCACCTATAAAATAATCAGGTCCCTTTCATACAATACCTAACTAGGTTCCTTTGTGGTTCTCTCTAGTTCATATCATATAAAATCTCATGATTAGCTTAATATTTCCTTTGGCAGAGAGAGATAAACACTATAATGGCCACTTAGTACCTATAAACCCCAAAGAAGTCCCTCCAAAAAAAAAACCTTCCTACTATCCAAATAACTCAGCTATAATGACCGAGATTAATTTGACCATTCATGGATAATGGTAGCTAGATTGGCTGGGCAAACTTACCTTACAAGAGTGGGATCAACCACGCATACACTAAGGTTATTTATTATAGGCGGTAACTTACGCTAGTCCTCAAAGTTACACTGTTGACAATTAGATTTAACTAGGTATGCTTTAATGTAACCTTAGACCGAGTTCATATCCCTATATCTTAGTCATACTCCATGTATATATACTAATTATGCACACACACACACACACAATATTCCATGCAATTAATAACTAAGGTCATATTAGGTCCCTTATTATAATTTCAATTATGGATTAAATTACATAATTATCATATATTATCACCCTAAGAAATTAGTACTAACAACTATTCTATTAAAAATAATCCATAGGATCCTTAAGTTAATAGTAAATACATTGATATTTCTAATAATCAATACATTAAGAATTTACATTTGTACGTGTGAGTTCTAAGATTAAATTAAATCATTATGCATAATTTATTTATAATCATTACATCTTGATAGTTCAAAAATATTCGCTTACAAGGAAATCTGAAATATCAACCTCATACAAATCACAAATTTTAAACAAGAACAACAATTACTCATAATTAAATAAATAGAGTTGTATTACAATGGGGTATCACCAAACTAGTCTCACTTTAACGTACTAGAATCACTTTTTATTTTAGGTAAAAACATCTCAAAAAATAGATTATTTTTGTTCTATTCAACCTTTACATATATTATTTTTGGAGTGAGAAATCTTCACTAATTTGAGTGGTAGAAGCAAGCAGTGCATAATACATCAAAAAAAATTAAACTTTGCATACTACTTCAATTTTACTTGTTTTTTAAACCCTTTAATGTAGAAAATTGAGACAAAAGAAAGTTAGTTAAATGGACCACAAATTATCTACTTTTAAAAAATTGATCCATTCCTGATATATTAATATGCAATAACCGTAATTGCAACACATATAAAGATTAGTATTTATTTAGGGAAATTACCGGGTTTCATTTTTATAAGGTTCTAAGCTTACAGAATTTCCCAAAGTACATTTCAAATCAAATAGATGCAATATGAATGCTAGAACGGAAAAAAAAAGATTCCACTCACAAAAGTTTTCTTGATTTAAAATTGGACTTGGTTTATATTACTCATAATGTCTCGTTAGATCTTCCCTTTTGTAACGACCCGGATTTTGAGCGGCTTTGGTTATCGACGTAAGCCCGACGTCGATAACCAAAACATCGAAAAATCCCGGTAGTTAATGAAAGAAATTAGAAGGTGAGAATAGATAAGATAGAAACTTAGAATAGAAGAAGAAGAAGAACACAACATCAGAGTAACACGAACCTCACAGCGGAACGAATAACATATAATAGGTAACATAACTTTGAAATATAACAGTTATGTATACAATAGCACTTCAGAGTACAGCACTTACAACACAGCGGAAATAACTATAGCTATATGATCTTGAAGCCTCCTGCTCCACGCTCTTCCAGTATATCTGTAAAACCCGACTACTTGACTGCCCGTACAAATTTAGGCACCCAAGAGTTTAGGGAAAACAACAAATAAACTCCGGGTCAGTCATGGGACTGGTGTGAGTAAAACAGTTTAAAACAGGTATATGAACAAGTAAACGATATCTCATAAGACCACGCCGTGAATACGGAACGGGTTTTCCCTTATGAGAATCCAAAATATCTTTATATCAAAAACCTTTTGATATTATAATAATGTCTATGTACAAATAGATATCAACTAGCAGAAACGCTTTCATCTCACGTTCTACATATATAGTATACAATCAAAACCGCAAGCACGTATTGGGTAATGGATTTCCAACTATGACAAGGTATGGAATCACCTTCCGATCAGTGTACTCTAGGAACGATACACTGGAGTTCAACAAGAACATCTTGCAACTCAGCCACACATGACCGACCACTCATTTCGCTTGAGTGTATCGAATGTACATCACCAACGGTTGGGATCAGCAACCGTTCCCGTATATATATGGGACAGCATTGATAGATTTTAAGAAACAAATGAATATTCACTAGATAGGTGATTATACACCCTACTTCGGTGCGACCGACTTAGCCATGCTGCCTGCCCGATTTCTGTCATTTACCGGTTGATGAGGCTAGAAGCTACGCTTTATCATTACATCAGATCCACTTCGAATGCTACATTGTCAAATCCATCGAAAATCACTAATTGATGTCTACAACAGTACATTACGTGTCAGCTAAAGAAGTTTCCTTCTTCGCTTCCACTCTTGGTACGGTTGGAGAAATCAATGTACGTAATCGTCTGGAAATACTATGTCAGACATCCATCTTCATTCACTTAGAAATGTCACATCGTCATACCCGCCAAATCACAAATTGACTTATCCAAAAATAACACGGGTATACAGCTTAGAGAAACGAATTCCTCCGCCACCAAACGTGAACATGTTTGAACAGATCAACTTACGCGATCCATTAGATATACTCTGTCAGACCTTCGTCCATACAAGTTGTCCTGGGACTGGACAAACCGAAGGCACTATTCTGTAAACAGGATAGCCCTTGCATTTTACTCCGTCTTCAATTATCTTTGGCATATATGATTCGTGACGCTTATGCCAATACAGAGTGGTTCTTCGGATAATAATCCAACCGGTCTCTCCATATTAACAACGTTAAAATGGTCAAAACTTCGATAGTCTGTGAGTTAACTACCAAAGAAAAACAAGTGTGCAAACAACGATATTATTTCCAACTGGAAATTATATCGAACAAACATCATTTAACATTAATCTCTTTAGTTCATTTATTTACTTATCTCCTGTTTCCCTATATTCTAAATTCTTATTTTTCTTTTATCAGAAAACATTTCTGATTCTCATTTGGAGAACATTTCCAAAAACTCCTTTACGATCAAGCCTTACCATTTCTTAGTCAAGAAGGAAGTCACTCAAGTTGGGGTATAATTACCTCTCAGACCTTAACTGAACAACGTTATAACTTCGAAATGGTCAAAGTTTATCTTTTAATCTTTAACAACTTCTTTACGTCTTTCTCGGATCCAATTTTACTAATCCACTTCTATATTTAAAACATTGGTTATAACGATAACGTTATAATCCTTACTTTCGAATTATCTAACTTTAATTTTAACTGCTATTCTTATTAGTGAATAATTAACCTAACACTTATTTATTTATAAATAAATAAATCTCTATTTAAACACTGGAAAGTATAAGTACTTTCCCGAATTCGATATAATCGAATTTGCCGATCAACTCTCTTCGAGAAAACTCTATTTGATTAACTCTTCTTCGAATAACCTATATTCGATTAACTCCTTCCTTTTCAAATATCTCATATTTGAAAATCTTACTTTCGAATAAACTATATTCGAAAATCTCTTTTCGAATAACTCTTATTCGATAAATCTCACTTTGATCAACTAATATTCGATAACTTTTCCTTTTCAAATATCTCATCTTTGAAAAACCTCACTTCGATTAAACTATAATCGATAACTCCCTTCGATGAAACTAACATCGATTACTCCTTCCGATGAACTAACATTGATAACTCCTTTCGATGAAACTAACATCGATAACTCCTTTCGATGAACTAACATCGATTTATTTAACTTGACGAACTTAACTCGACTAACTTAACTTGACTCGACTAACTCGACTTACTTGGTTCGACCAATTCGATTTGATTAACTAGGCTCGACTAACTTGACTAACTTAACTCGACTTACTTGGTTCGACCAATTCGATTTGATTAACTAGGCTCGACTAACTTGACTAACTTAACTCGACTTACTTGGTTCGACCAATTCGATTTGATTAACTAGGCTCGACTAACTTGGTCGAACCACCCGATCAACTCAACTTATTTAACTTAACTTATTTCTCAACTCGATCAACTCGATTAACTCCTATCGAATAACTAATATTCGATTAAACCCCATTCGCTTGACTCTAGATCGCAGCGTTCACAATGGTTACGCCTGACTCCCTCAGGAAACATCCGACCGCCGTAGGCTATTTACAGCCCTGCGAATTACGCTAGCAGTCGTACAAGATGGCAACTTACCCTGAATACTATGTTTGACTAATTCTTTCTCAAATAACTATATTTGATTAACTCTAGTTCGTTTTAACTCTAATCGATTTACTCTAACTAATTAACTCCAACTGGTTAACTCTAACTGATTAACTCTAACTGGTTAACTCTAACTGATTAACTCTAACTGGTTAACTCTATTTGACTAACTCGACTTGACTAACCCCTTTCGAATAACATATTCGATTAACTAACTTTCGAATACCATATTCGATTAACTAACTTCGAATACCATATTCGATTAACTCCTTTCGAATGTCTATATTCGATTAACTAACTTCGAATACCATATTCGATTAACTAACTTCGAATACCATATTCGATTAACTAACTTCGAATACCATATTCGATTAACTAACTTCGAATACCATATTCGATTAACTAACTTCGAATACCATATTCGATTAACTCCTTTCGAATGTCTATATTCGATTAACTTTATTCACTTTATAAAGATTTCCTTTTTAACAACGTTTTATTCATTTGAAAAGACTTACTTTTAAATAACGGTTCTACACTTTAAAAATGATTTCCTTTTTATAACGTTTCCTTTTCAATTCTATTTGTAAATGGTTTACAAATATTTCCTTTTCAAATTTATTCTTGAAATATTCTAACTCCTTTAATTCCCGGGAAAATTCGCCATAACCTCCTTTGTATCGGGAGCATCGGGAAAATCCCCAAACCCGCCACACAGGCCTTTCCATTCAAAAAGAAAAAGTTTTGAATTTATTTCCTTTTCAAAATATCTCCTATTTATAAATATTCCAATTTATAAATATTCAGTTTTCAATATCACTTTGAAAATCCCCTTATCAACATTTCGATATGTTATGGTATTCAATCGTATCAAATCACGATGTTCAATATCGTCCATACACATATAATCAACAACAGATTATATATCACATTATATATCACAATATAAAATTCACAGTAAAATATCTGTTGAGGAATCCAGTTGGATTCCTCCAACCTGTTTCCCTGCATCACAGATGTTAGACAATATAGATAACATCACTTTCAGTTCCATATGATATATTCTGTTAAACAGAATCAATATAGAAATTTTAACTAACTGACTAGCAGTTCAATCAAACAGTCAACACACAATCAATCAGTCCATATTTAACAGTTCTAAAAATACAACATGAAATTATAAACTGTTCAGAGTTGGTGAGATTTACTCACATTTGCAGTTCATCGTTGAAGAACGAAAAAATGTTTATTTGATTTGAATCAAACAATTTATTTCGCCATAAATTCAAACGAGCTCCACTCCACCCCCAGTCAGTTCCATTGGGTAGTGTCCGTCCATATGATCCCAATGGATCTTGTTTCGCTGAATTCTGTTAACGTACGCAAAAGATATTTATTTTACAAGTTAACGTACTATTTAATTTAAACTAAATTGAGTTTATATTTATATGGGCCTTACCCTTATAACACGCGACCCACTTTCAACTTGGATACCCAAACCCGTTTGCTACAGTCGTCTTCCCTGATGTCTTCACAGTTCGAACTCCCCATTTCCTCACGCAGCTCATATCCGTGACCACTCAAACACCTGCCACCGTCATTATCGGCCTCTCCTCTCCTTGCTTGAAATTTCCAGGATTCCAGCGACTAACGGTACCAAGTGGCGACCTTATTTCCCCCATATGAAAAGAAAACGTGCTCCTGTACAACCTTTGTTCACCATTTCCATGGACTAGCACTTCCTACCCAAAGTTCCACGTCCTGCTATTGGTGCTTCATTTCTTCCCTTTAAGACCAGCGTGCGCATGGATCCAGCATTTGCTTACTGCCCATAACGTGTTCCTCCTTTTTATTTGTTTGTTTTCATTTTCTGTGAAGAGAGGATAAGAGCGGCGGCTGTGAAGTTCCTCCGAGAAATTAGGTTTAGGTTCCCTTTTATAGAAAAGATATTTTGGACCAAAATATATTTTATTATATTTAAAACTTACAGGTGAAGTCTCATGAAAATATAACCTCACACGATATCTGTTTTTGACAAACTAAGTTATTCCTAGCATAGAAAAATATTCCGGATCCAATAGGACAGGTTTCGTTGAATTCCGACACCGTTTGCGAAAATCCCTTAGAAAATAACGATGAAAAACATCGAGCAATAATTCCTAACAATTCCAGAAAAAATCCTAAAAATATGAGGCCTTGACGTTTCACTAGACCTCTTCCTAAGGTTTCGTATGAAACTTGTTTCGTCGAATTTCGAGTTCGTTTGACTAGTTAATCAGTCAGTTTAGTTTGTTTCTAGTTAAAAACATAGTGTACCGTACTATGAAATATCATGTTCACGTAGGGACTACTATGGACAGAAAAAAAGATGCCATTTAAATAAGTGACGTGCTCTGGTCCCAAAAATGTAATAATACCGGTAGATGGACTCATATTGTGAAACCCCGAAATGTCGATACAGGGTGCCAAATACTCCAAATAAGAAGTTGCTTATTTAAATTAATTAAAAATTACCATAAAATTCTAAAAATTAAATTATCACTATTTCCCAAAAGAACCTTGTCTAAATTCAAACCCGATCTCTAGCTATATCAAATAAACTGTTACGGTCGATAAACGATTCTATAGCGACTATTCTAAAATTTGATTTGGACATATCTCAAAATCTACCCGACGAAATCCCTATTTTTCTCTTCCATTAGAAAAATATACTCCACCAGCTCTACACGTTTCTTGTTTCACAGAAATCCGGCTTAAAACGAATCCTGTACATTCAGTTGAAGTTCGAATCGCCAAATAGCGAACTGCGCGCCATTTCGAGCTCGTTTATAAATATATTATAACTATACGTTCAACTGTCGTCGATTCAATAAAAATCGTTATTATATTTCGAATCGAAACTCCACCAAATCTCGTATGCTATTCAATTCACACGATATTGTGAATTTCACTATTTCTGACAATTTCGACATTATAATATATTTTATTATATTATAATTATTAATTAAATATTCAATATTATTTAATTCACGTTCTCGATATCGATAAATCGATATTTAAAAATTAAATAAATAAATTATTCAACAGCTAAAAATGCGGGTCACTACATTCTTCCCCACTTAAAATAATTTCGTCCTCGAAATTGCTAAGCTAGGGGACGACCCTATCTACTGGGTAAAAATTTATCTGTTTACCTCTTGTCTCCGGTTTCAACTGAACCAATTAATATCGACTAAAATATTAATTTATTTCGACTAACTAAATTTTCAAAAATTCTGAAAATTTTCTAACACCTTAACTTTTCGAAAAATTTTGCCAGCACCTCCTTAGTACTGGTCAATATCTCAAACTCCAACTCGCCTCTCTGGGCCTTCTTTAACCCAAAAGAAAATCAAACAGCCAAGCGGCTTGCCAATTCGGCTCATAAATCTCATATCCATATATAATATAAACTGGTACCTTTTTGTCGGGCATATCAACTCTATCACTTCCATATGCTATCAGCTCAGCATATACCAGTGTTATCTCAATCAAATTCCAATCAGTTCATATCCTCAAATCCAAATCGAATTTTCATTCAAACCCGAATATCAAATTTCAAATTCTTAACTCATCAACCCAATTCCATAACAGATTATTCTCTAATCCAATTCAATTCTATTTAACTCAGTTCAAGTTAAATTTCAATTTATTTTTCTCAATTTTACCATCTCAATCTCTTTAACTTCATTAGCTAAATTTTAATTCCAGAACTTAAATTCCTGGGTCTATTTCAAATCAATTTGAGATCATAATTCCAATTCAAAACATTTGAATTTCTAAACCACTTGTTTTCTCAAAACAATTCAAAAACAAAACCTTTGGTAGTAGTCCGTCACTTAGAACTCGAAAATGAACACTGATGATGTCGCGATTCATCATCAGAATCTATTTTCCAGCTATCGAAGTGAGTTCAATACTATATCACCTTCAGTTTGAAAAAAGTTTTCAAAATCTCCCAGGAACTTAAAATTTCCTTATTTTAATTCCAATCTGATTTAAATTTAGATTTTTTTCATCTTATTTCATATACTTTACTTATATGAATTCTGATTCGTTATTTATAACCATTTCACCTTTTTATAATCTTACTCGATTATAATAGCAACCAACACAACCAATATACTATATCAAATATATTCGGGTAAAATTATTCCATTTACCCTCTTTCAAAACATACCATGACGGTTCATCGTGTTCAAGTGTTTATAAAACTCCTACCGATACAGTGGATCAAACCGATCGACCAGAATTCACAAACAACTCAACCAATAAAACTCCACAATATAAAATCATTTTATATTAACTAACAAATACGTTCACTCGTATATATACACTCAAACTCAGTCTAGGATATTACTAATCCCATCTCTACTGAATCACGCCACAGAGCCAAGGTAATAACTAAACCAATGCTCTGATACCAACTGTAACGACCCGGATTTTGAGCGGCTTTGGTTATCGACGTAAGCCCGACGTCGATAACCAAAACATCGAAAAATCCCGGTAGTTAATGAAAGAAATTAGAAGGTGAGAATAGATAAGATAGAAACTTAGAATAGAAGAAGAAGAAGAACACAACATCAGAGTAACACGAACCTCACAGCGGAACGAATAACATATAATAGGTAACATAACTTTGAAATATAACAGTTATGTATACAATAGCACTTCAGAGTACAGCACTTACAACACAGCGGAAATAACTATAGCTATATGATCTTGAAGCCTCCTGCTCCACGCTCTTCCAGTATATCTGTAAAACCCGACTACTTGACTGCCCGTACAAATTTAGGCACCCAAGAGTTTAGGGAAAACAACAAATAAACTCCGGGTCAGTCATGGGACTGGTGTGAGTAAAACAGTTTAAAACAGGTATATGAACAAGTAAACGATATCTCATAAGACCACGCCGTGAATACGGAACGGGTTTTCCCTTATGAGAATCCAAAATATCTTTATATCAAAAACCTTTTGATATTATAATAATGTCTATGTACAAATAGATATCAACTAGCAGAAACGCTTTCATCTCACGTTCTACATATATAGTATACAATCAAAACCGCAAGCACGTATTGGGTAATGGATTTCCAACTATGACAAGGTATGGAATCACCTTCCGATCAGTGTACTCTAGGAACGATACACTGGAGTTCAACAAGAACATCTTGCAACTCAGCCACACATGACCGACCACTCATTTCGCTTGAGTGTATCGAATGTACATCACCAACGGTTGGGATCAGCAACCGTTCCCGTATATATATGGGACAGCATTGATAGATTTTAAGAAACAAATGAATATTCACTAGATAGGTGATTATACACCCTACTTCGGTGCGACCGACTTAGCCATGCTGCCTGCCCGATTTCTGTCATTTACCGGTTGATGAGGCTAGAAGCTACGCTTTATCATTACATCAGATCCACTTCGAATGCTACATTGTCAAATCCATCGAAAATCACTAATTGATGTCTACAACAGTACATTACGTGTCAGCTAAAGAAGTTTCCTTCTTCGCTTCCACTCTTGGTACGGTTGGAGAAATCAATGTACGTAATCGTCTGGAAATACTATGTCAGACATCCATCTTCATTCACTTAGAAATGTCACATCGTCATACCCGCCAAATCACAAATTGACTTATCCAAAAATAACACGGGTATACAGCTTAGAGAAACGAATTCCTCCGCCACCAAACGTGAACATGTTTGAACAGATCAACTTACGCGATCCATTAGATATACTCTGTCAGACCTTCGTCCATACAAGTTGTCCTGGGACTGGACAAACCGAAGGCACTATTCTGTAAACAGGATAGCCCTTGCATTTTACTCCGTCTTCAATTATCTTTGGCATATATGATTCGTGACGCTTATGCCAATACAGAGTGGTTCTTCGGATAATAATCCAACCGGTCTCTCCATATTAACAACGTTAAAATGGTCAAAACTTCGATAGTCTGTGAGTTAACTACCAAAGAAAAACAAGTGTGCAAACAACGATATTATTTCCAACTGGAAATTATATCGAACAAACATCATTTAACATTAATCTCTTTAGTTCATTTATTTACTTATCTCCTGTTTCCCTATATTCTAAATTCTTATTTTTCTTTTATCAGAAAACATTTCTGATTCTCATTTGGAGAACATTTCCAAAAACTCCTTTACGATCAAGCCTTACCATTTCTTAGTCAAGAAGGAAGTCACTCAAGTTGGGGTATAATTACCTCTCAGACCTTAACTGAACAACGTTATAACTTCGAAATGGTCAAAGTTTATCTTTTAATCTTTAACAACTTCTTTACGTCTTTCTCGGATCCAATTTTACTAATCCACTTCTATATTTAAAACATTGGTTATAACGATAACGTTATAATCCTTACTTTCGAATTATCTAACTTTAATTTTAACTGCTATTCTTATTAGTGAATAATTAACCTAACACTTATTTATTTATAAATAAATAAATCTCTATTTAAACACTGGAAAGTATAAGTACTTTCCCGAATTCGATATAATCGAATTTGCCGATCAACTCTCTTCGAGAAAACTCTATTTGATTAACTCTTCTTCGAATAACCTATATTCGATTAACTCCTTCCTTTTCAAATATCTCATATTTGAAAATCTTACTTTCGAATAAACTATATTCGAAAATCTCTTTTCGAATAACTCTTATTCGATAAATCTCACTTTGATCAACTAATATTCGATAACTTTTCCTTTTCAAATATCTCATCTTTGAAAAACCTCACTTCGATTAAACTATAATCGATAACTCCCTTCGATGAAACTAACATCGATTACTCCTTCCGATGAACTAACATTGATAACTCCTTTCGATGAAACTAACATCGATAACTCCTTTCGATGAACTAACATCGATTTATTTAACTTGACGAACTTAACTCGACTAACTTAACTTGACTCGACTAACTCGACTTACTTGGTTCGACCAATTCGATTTGATTAACTAGGCTCGACTAACTTGACTAACTTAACTCGACTTACTTGGTTCGACCAATTCGATTTGATTAACTAGGCTCGACTAACTTGACTAACTTAACTCGACTTACTTGGTTCGACCAATTCGATTTGATTAACTAGGCTCGACTAACTTGGTCGAACCACCCGATCAACTCAACTTATTTAACTTAACTTATTTCTCAACTCGATCAACTCGATTAACTCCTATCGAATAACTAATATTCGATTAAACTCCATTCGCTTGACTCTAGATCGCAGCATTCTCAATGGTTACGCCTGACTCCCTCAGGAAACATCCGACCGCCGTAGGCTATTTACAGCCCTGCGAATTACGCTAGCAGTCGTACAAGATGGCAACTTACCCTGAATACTATGTTTGACTAATTCTTTCTCAAATAACTATATTTGATTAACTCTAGTTCGTTTTAACTCTAATCGATTTACTCTAACTAATTAACTCCAACTGGTTAACTCTAACTGATTAACTCTAACTGGTTAACTCTAACTGATTAACTCTAACTGGTTAACTCTATTTGACTAACTCGACTTGACTAACCCCTTTCGAATAACATATTCGATTAACTAACTTTCGAATACCATATTCGATTAACTAACTTCGAATACCATATTCGATTAACTCCTTTCGAATGTCTATATTCGATTAACTAACTTCGAATACCATATTCGATTAACTAACTTCGAATACCATATTCGATTAACTAACTTCGAATACCATATTCGATTAACTCCTTTCGAATGTCTATATTCGATTAACTTTATTCACTTTATAAAGATTTCCTTTTTAACAACGTTTTATTCATTTGAAAAGACTTACTTTTAAATAACGGTTCTACACTTTAAAAATGATTTCCTTTTTATAACGTTTCCTTTTCAATTCTATTTGTAAATGGTTTACAAATATTTCCTTTTCAAATTTATTCTTGAAATATTCTAACTCCTTTAATTCCCGGGAAAATTCGCCATAACCTCCTTTGTATCGGGAGCATCGGGAAAATCCCCAAACCCGCCACACAGGCCTTTCCATTCAAAAAGAAAAAGTTTTGAATTTATTTCCTTTTCAAAATATCTCCTATTTATAAATATTCCAATTTATAAATATTCAGTTTTCAATATCACTTTGAAAATCCCCTTATCAACATTTCGATATGTTATGGTATTCAATCGTATCAAATCACGATGTTCAATATCGTCCATACACATATAATCAACAACAGATTATATATCACATTATATATCACAATATAAAATTCACAGTAAAATATCTGTTGAGGAATCCAGTTGGATTCCTCCAACCTGTTTCCCTGCATCACAGATGTTAGACAATATAGATAACATCACTTTCAGTTCCATATGATATATTCTGTTAAACAGAATCAATATAGAAATTTTAACTAACTGACTAGCAGTTCAATCAAACAGTCAACACACAATCAATCAGTCCATATTTAACAGTTCTAAAAATACAACATGAAATTATAAACTGTTCAGAGTTGGTGAGATTTACTCACATTTGCAGTTCATCGTTGAAGAACGAAAAAATGTTTATTTGATTTGAATCAAACAATTTATTTCGCCATAAATTCAAACGAGCTCCACTCCACCCCCAGTCAGTTCCATTGGGTAGTGTCCGTCCATATGATCCCAATGGATCTTGTTTCGCTGAATTCTGTTAACGTACGCAAAAGATATTTATTTTACAAGTTAACGTACTATTTAATTTAAACTAAATTGAGTTTATATTTATATGGGCCTTACCCTTATAACACGCGACCCACTTTCAACTTGGATACCCAAACCCGTTTGCTACAGTCGTCTTCCCTGATGTCTTCACAGTTCGAACTCCCCATTTCCTCACGCAGCTCATATCCGTGACCACTCAAACACCTGCCACCGTCATTATCGGCCTCTCCTCTCCTTGCTTGAAATTTCCAGGATTCCAGCGACTAACGGTACCAAGTGGCGACCTTATTTCCCCCATATGAAAAGAAAACGTGCTCCTGTACAACCTTTGTTCACCATTTCCATGGACTAGCACTTCCTACCCAAAGTTCCACGTCCTGCTATTGGTGCTTCATTTCTTCCCTTTAAGACCAGCGTGCGCATGGATCCAGCATTTGCTTACTGCCCATAACGTGTTCCTCCTTTTTATTTGTTTGTTTTCATTTTCTGTGAAGAGAGGATAAGAGCGGCGGCTGTGAAGTTCCTCCGAGAAATTAGGTTTAGGTTCCCTTTTATAGAAAAGATATTTTGGACCAAAATATATTTTATTATATTTAAAACTTACAGGTGAAGTCTCATGAAAATATAACCTCACACGATATCTGTTTTTGACAAACTAAGTTATTCCTAGCATAGAAAAATATTCCGGATCCAATAGGACAGGTTTCGTTGAATTCCGACACCGTTTGCGAAAATCCCTTAGAAAATAACGATGAAAAACATCGAGCAATAATTCCTAACAATTCCAGAAAAAATCCTAAAAATATGAGGCCTTGACGTTTCACTAGACCTCTTCCTAAGGTTTCGTATGAAACTTGTTTCGTCGAATTTCGAGTTCGTTTGACTAGTTAATCAGTCAGTTTAGTTTGTTTCTAGTTAAAAACATAGTGTACCGTACTATGAAATATCATGTTCACGTAGGGACTACTATGGACAGAAACAAAGATGCCATTTAAATAAGTGACGTGCTCTGGTCCCAAAAATGTAATAATACCGGTAGATGGACTCATATTGTGAAACCCCGAAATGTCGATACAGGGTGCCAAATACTCCAAATAAGAAGTTGCTTATTTAAATTAATTAAAAATTACCATAAAATTCTAAAAATTAAATTATCACTATTTCCCAAAAGAACCTTGTCTAAATTCAAACCCGATCTCTAGCTATATCAAATAAACTGTTACGGTCGATAAACGATTCTATAGCGACTATTCTAAAATTTGATTTGGACATATCTCAAAATCTACCCGACGAAATCCCTATTTTTCTCTTCCATTAGAAAAATATACTCCACCAGCTCTACACGTTTCTTGTTTCACAGAAATCCGGCTTAAAACGAATCCTGTACATTCAGTTGAAGTTCGAATCGCCAAATAGCGAACTGCGCGCCATTTCGAGCTCGTTTATAAATATATTATAACTATACGTTCAACTGTCGTCGATTCAATAAAAATCGTTATTATATTTCGAATCGAAACTCCACCAAATCTCGTATGCTATTCAATTCACACGATATTGTGAATTTCACTATTTCTGACAATTTCGACATTATAATATATTTTATTATATTATAATTATTAATTAAATATTCAATATTATTTAATTCACGTTCTCGATATCGATAAATCGATATTTAAAAATTAAATAAATAAATTATTCAACAGCTAAAAATGCGGGTCACTACACCTTTTTTGGACAAACACAAACATGTATATTTTGTGTGTTTGTGTATTAGACCTCAAAAATATGAAGATATAGAGAAGGAAGGAGAAAATAAATTTAAATTAAAGATTAGATATTGGAATTACATGCTATTTTCTAAAACCTTAAGGGAAATATATTTGACAGAGCTCCACCGTCGCTATCGATTTCATAAAGAAATTAAAGAAGGCGAGGGGAGTTTAGGGGGTTACTTGTAGAGGTAAGTAGAAGTGTGAACCGTTAGATTTAAATTATAAAATTTAAAGCGATCAAAAGTTCACAAACCCTATCCGCGTGACCCTATTTCGAACGTCTACCAATCAAGGGAACAAAATCATCGATCGATTGGCACATGTCGACTTGTGGTGACCTTCGGTCGACCGGTGTACACATATTTTATTGTTTTGTTTCTTGCTTTAGTTTCTGATTTATTGCCTAATAAATTACTAATTATTGTTAACATCAAAATTACGTTACTTCCATCCTAAGGAAACGTTTAAATTTTGATTTCAAACATTTGAAATTCCTCTTTATTTTAAATGTTAATTTTTAAATCCGTTTTAAGCTATTTTATACTTTGAAAGTTCAAAAGTCAACGCTTCCGCTTTTGAACTTTGGATTTCATAAGTTATATGTGAAAATTAATCAAAAACCATTACGAAATGTAAATTCTGATGTTAGAGCCTAACATAATTGTGTAAATTTCTAGAAAGAAAAAAAGGATTTCAACTATCTGACCAGTTAAACAATAGAGCTTTACAGCTTGAGTTGTGACAGTTGAACTTATGATCCGATGTTAGTTTAGCTCTAACAAAGCATTTTTCATTCATTATGCTACAAAGGTGGGTACTATACATGCATAGGTAGATATGTGTCATTAACTAGTCATACGTAAGAGTATCTCCAGTGAATTTAGCTCTAAATATCCAGCACACTTATAATATTACAGATTGAATTGGGGAAGAATACACATTAGATAGACATATATTTCATGGACGCCTGATATCAAAAGCTTTTTTTGGGACGTCCAAAAAAAAGCTGCTCATCAAATTTAGAAAAAAATGATTTATTATTATTTTTATTTGGATTCGGACGCCCATTAAATGGACTCCTGACTTATTTAGGATTATGAATTGAATTCTAGACATTCAACTTAATATTCAGTCCTGATATAAGGACTGAATTGCAATTCGTAATATTATCCTTGAATTTGCAAATATTGGTGTCCACGTAATACAGGTGTTTGTAACTAGTTTTTAGAAATTACGGTTAATCTATATAATTTCAACGTAGAAAACCTATTATGCTCCTATTCATTGTCTGCTGTTGTGGCCCATTATCTTAATGCTTACAGTTAAGATATTGCATATACCGTTACTATACCATATTTACTGACAAAGTAAAATTGCTTGCTTTTGCTATAGCGAAGAAGGATATATAAATACGCTGATAATCGTAAATTGTCATTTGCCAAAAAAATACTTATTATTTTTTACATTATAATCATGCTTCATCATACAATTCATTGAGTCATCTAATAGGAGATATCAATGAAAACAAAATGGAATCTATTTTGTACCATTTAAACCGTATTTTTGACAAAAATCTAATTATTTTAGTGCTTCTAAATGTATATGATAATATACTACACAAATGAATTATTATGACCATTAATTTTGCGAAAATATTACATATTTTACCTAAAAATTTATGAATATAACATCACAATACCTATTACATTGATTTATAACCTTTACTAAAAAATGATATTCATTCGTCCGGTAATGATATGACAATAGAAAATATATAACAGCGGAAATTAATGCAAACTGGACTTAAATGACGCTTGAGACAAAATCACAGGAAACAAACAAAGGTAAGAGAAGTATATTAAAAGACGTGGAAAATAGGAAGAAGGACAAATTTAACAAAATTTTGGTGAAAAATATGAAAAGTTTAGAATTTAGTGAGAAGGACAAATGTTAGTGTAAATGGGAAAAGGATAGTGGACTCCCTGAATTCCACTTTTAGTGTAAATGTGTCATTCTCACTAATTTTGAAACTTTTCATACATTTCATCAATTTTTTTTGCAAAGATTGTCCTTTAAAAAAATCCTCGTTAGAAGATGTTCTAAGCCCGTACATTATTGAATACTAAAATGAAAAATAACAATATACAACGCCCATGTCTTTTATTAACGTTATTTCCCAAATAAAAATGACCATTCCAAACTTCATATGACTTACGCAGATAAATGCAACCAAAAATGATCAAAATTGTTTCAACAGTGGTCAGTGTGCTTTTCTGCTCCCTCCTTCGATCACAAGGAGGATTTACCAGAGCCTCCATCGGAAAGTGTGCTTTTCCGTTCCCTCCTTCTCGACTATTTTGGAATAGTCCGCAAGTCCGAGATAGAAGATTCAGACTCCTATTGAGTGTTTGTGGAGTCGTCCGATTTCTGCCGGTGTCTTCTTCCACGTCGGGTTAACCCATCATGCGTTGACCCGTCACGATCATCAACTTTTTCAGAGTTGGCAGAGGAACGGTGCTTGTGGTGGTGGATTGACCCATGGGATGACCGGTCCTTTGCTGAAGAGTCGGGGTGGGATCCTCTGCGGTTCTCTCTAGCTCATATGGTATAAAATCTCATGAATGACTTAATACTTCTTTTGGAAGAGAGAGACAAACACTACAATAGTCATTTAATACCTAAAAAAACCCAAAACAGATCATCCAAAGAAAATCTTCCTACCTATCCAAATAACTCAGCTATGATGACCTAGATTAATATGACCATTCATGGATAATGATAGCCAGATTGGCTGGGAAAACTTACCTAACATGCAGTGACGAAGCTAGGATTATGGTTTGCGAAGGGAAAGACTAGACAAATGTCCAATATTTTACAAAAAATATTGGTAACTTAAACTAATTTGCACACACATGAAGAGCAAACACAAAATAAAGCAATCAATACACGAAGAGTAAACTAATTGGTAACTTAAACTAATCTAATTAACTTTGTATCTAGAAACGTTTGTTATACGGTCGCAATTGATACATGAAGAGTAAACACAAAAATAAATCAATTGATAAACAAAAGGATATCCTTCAGTCTTTTCTTATTTAACTAACTCCATGGTTAACACAGAAAGTGTAGAGATATTGTGAAATGTGGAAAATAGGGAGAAGGCCAACTTAGCAAAAAGTTTGGCCAAAAGTTTGCAAAGTTTGGTTTTTGGCCAAAAGGCCAACTTTTAGTGTAAAATGGGGAATGCGGTGGGGCCCCTTGAAATCCACCTTTGCACTAAAAAGTATACTTTTGGCCAAAAACCAAACTTTGCAAACTTTTGGTCAAATTTTTTGCAAAGTTCATTAGTGTAAAATGTGAAATTGATGATAAAAAAGTATGTTTTTCATATTAACATTGAAACTAATCATTCCAACTTAAAGCAATTTTAAGATCAACAAGATTGTACAAAAAATCATATACTTCAAACAAGAACATCAAAGCAATATCATAAATTTCAAATACTTCAAGCAAGATTGATAGTTCATTAATTTTAAGAAAAAAGGTCGAGATAGAAATCAAAAAAAAATTAACATATTTCAGTCATAAAATATAAAAATTGCTGATATGCTTCAAGATTAACAATGGAAACAAAATGAGAATCAAAATAAAAATGATATGAATCACAATCAATAGTATTTACATGTTTTAAGACTGAGAACCGCAGTCAAAAATCAAATAAAATGGTTCATATTTATGCTTCAACTTCTAAAATCACATACTTCAAGGCTAATATTATTGATTAAGGTTGCTATTACAAATCAATTTCAGATTTAATTTAATTCCATTATGCAAAAAAAATTTGGAAAAAAAAATCTCAAAGTTCTGATAGCTAATAGAAAAAAGAAACAAGTAGACATAAAGGCAAGATGCGCTCAAGACAAGTAGGTGCTGAGGCTAGAAATTTCAACCATGGTTTTTTTTCTATTTTGTTTCCTTGAGAGTCCAAGAGTGTTACCACCTTAGGGTTTTCATCTTCCTCTTTTTTTCGTTGTTTTGACTCTCTTTTTTGTTCCAACACATGTTACTTGACTTGCAAATCTTGGGTAGGGCAATTGCCCACCCAACCTATACAGTGGTTTCATCACTGCTAACACGAGTGGGATTACCCTCGCATATACTTTGGTTATATATTATAGGCTTTAACTCGTATCAGTCCTCAAAGTTACACTAATGATATTCAGATTTAACAAGGTATGCTTCAGTGTAATTTTAATCATACTCCATGTATATATACTAGTTACACACAAACACTATATCCCTTGCAATTAATAGCTTAGGTCATATTAGGTAACTCCTTATTGAACTTTCAACTATGGATTAAATTACAGAAATATTATCGTCCTAAGAAATTAATGCTAACAACTATACTATTAAAAATATTCCATATGATCTTTAAGTTATAGTAAATACTTTAATATTCCAATAATAAATACATAAAAAAATTATATTTATATGTGTGAGTACTAAGAGCATCTCCAACAGATGCATATTCATATCTGTAATTCGTAATAAGGGGTAAAATTTGGTCTCAATAGACATTACGCAGTGTAATGTTAAGGTAAATATTACGGGGACAATCCTGAATCAGGAATTGGCCCGACGCGCCGATTTTTTCGGCTCCTAGCATGGCGAGCCGATTTTTTTGGTACGCACCGAATTTTTTGCTCACGGCGTTAGGAGCCGAAAAAATCGGCTCCTCAACATGAACTCTCCTAGATTTTCGAACGGTCATATTCCACCAATGGCTATAAAATGGTCGTAAATTTTCAAAAGGCTATATTTTCAATAATAAAATGGTTCCATTCTACCATTTTACATCCCAACCTATTCATAATTCTCTTCTTTCTGTATAATCTAAAAAAACTCTAACTCTGTAATGGCGTCACCATTAGGAGATTTCTCACATCCGACGTTGGAAGGAAGCCAGTTTTCTTAAGGCAACACGAGCAATTTTATGGGAACTCAGTCCAGCAGACAGGGAATCATGCCATGGACAAACCAAAAGGACATCGATCTATGCAGCATCTATTATAATTTCTCACAAGATCCGGCAACGATGAATGACCAGTCAGCCGTTAGGTTTCGGAAAAAAATTAAGACCGTTGAGACGACCCGATTTCCCGTTCTCACGGAAACAAGGTTATCTTTGGAATATAACACAGAAACATGTAATAGCAGAACAGAATTAAATAAATACACCAGAATGAACAACAAAATATACTGGATAAAAGTAATCATCAGAGTTACACAGTATACAGGATCTTACTTAGTACAAATACAGTTCAGCTATACATAAATGTCTACAGCGGAAATAAACAAAATATGTACAATAGGAGCTGAACAGCATAAAAAGAAATAAATGATAGAATCCATCTTCAGCTCCAGCTATCCAGAAAGAACCAGCTAAACCTGAATACAAGGCTGCCCGTGTAGAAAAAGGGGCACCCGAGTTTGAGAGTGAAACAAACTACGAGTCAGTCATGGGACTGGTATGAGAAATCCACTCAACACATATATAATTGGCTAATCACAGGACCACGCCACTTTCGTGGAACGGGTTTACTCCATTGGATTGCCAGTGCTTTAAAACAAATCTTTCTTTTAAACATCGCTATGCTTTTTATAAAAATGAAGCCGTTATAAGACTCAGTTCCCATCACACAATGCAACGCAAACCGGAGGATAGAGTTTTTACCTTATAACGGCCAAGATATGCTTGATACGAATAAAACAAAGGCATTTGATATTATTGCTAGTGTTTATATGTTTTGAAAACAATTTCAAATCATAACTATCAATCATAGACGGCATTAATGCCCCATACCACTATGTCGCCATATATAGGTATACAATCAAAACCGCACGATGTCGTATTTGGAAATTGGTTTTCCGTCATGAACCAAGGCAAAAGATAGTCCTTACCGAATTCGAGACAATCTAGCCCATGTCTCAGGAACAGCCGCAACTGCCCCTTGGATCGTCAGGGCCGGTCCACCGATGTGGATTATTATGCCTGAACACTACGTCTCCCCGCCCTTTGGGGCGTAAACGAGCCAACGAATGACTCCATCGGACCCGGATCGTCCGATCAAACCGAGGCGCCTCGCAACAGCAACAACCACATAGGTGAAAAGTATATAAATGTCAGGGCTGGTAGGTCACTGACACCACCCTAGCTAGAAAGAAACGCAGGCCCTCCCTGATGTCCTCTCCCGTTTTAGGTTCATACCGGGGTGTGAGGCTCGCGGATTCACGTTATACACAAAGCTACGCCACACAGGCGGTGCTTTGATCATCACCACAAGACTTTGCTTTTCAACAGAAGCCCTGATCACTGCATCTTAGCATGCCACACAGGCAATTCACACCGTGCAACTGATGGCTATCAATCACACAGAACAAATTCCAATGTCGGACACACAGTCCATTTACAAGTCCGTTCTGGGTCTGAACGAAACCGGAGGCACTAAATACCTCGCAAACCCTTCGATCAACACGTACGTCTGAACGATCACCACTCATTATCCATATTTCGGGATGCCTCCCAATCAGGACCTCGGTTACCATCCAAACGAGGTGAAGATCTCCGGTCTTCGACCATCGTCTTCATCTTCGAATTTCAATCGTCGGTCGATTATTCGAAATGAGAATTAACTCGGCCTTTTCAAATAATTCACGTATATTTAGAATTTCAAATCGATTTATTTCAATGGTTAAATTATTCGACAACACCAATTGTGTTCTTTAATATAGTTTTCACACCAAACACATTCAACCATCAAACATCACATAAATCAAGCAAATTCAGTTTATTTCCATTCCATATCGCTTACGATATTTTATAACTATTTATCGCTATTTTTATTTATTTTAAAATAGCCATTTTATTCAAAACGACGCTTCGGGCCATAAGGCGGCCGTGGCGCTGTTTTTCTTCAGATTTGATTTACACATATCTGAAAATCTAACCGTTGGATCTTCACAAAATTTACATCATTAGAAAGGTCTTTTCAAAACGAATCCAACGGTTCCAGTTTCGGGAAAATCCGACGGTCGGATCTCCCGGTACAATCGTTTGAATTTTCGATTTCAAATTACGAACTGCAGCGTCGTTATTCGATTAAATATAATTATATTTATATAAATAAATATAATCGTTTCTGGCGCTGTTTTTCTTCAGATTTGAATTAAACATTCCAGACAATCCAACCGTTGGATTTTAACAAGGTTGGTGCCGTTGGAAAGATTATTCCAAGGCGAACCCGACGGTTGAGGTTTCGGGAAAATCCAATGGTCGGATTTCCCGTACTAGTCGTTTGAAATCACGGTTTCAAAATACGAACTGCACGGCTTCGTTTCGTTTTAATTTTATTTATATTTATATATTTATATAAATATAGTTCATTCAACGATTTTCATATCGTTTTCAATTCAAATATTTTTCTAACACCTTAAATTTTGGAAAAATTTCGCCATAACCTCCCCTGTACCGGGAGCGTCGGGAAATCGCAAATAGCGTCCCGGTCCTTCTAATCTCAAAAAGAAAAAGAAAAAGCCAAGCGGCTAGCCAACAGGCTCAAAATCATCACCCAAACAAATCAGTAAATGTGTACCTATTTGTCGGGCACAAATTTTATTCCTCTTCTCTAGCCCCTTTGCTATAACCTGTTCAATGAATATGCATATACATATATATACAGTTCTTATCATTTATCCTTTTCTATTCAACTTCATATTTGATTTCTATTTGGTTTTAAAACGCCATTCATTCTAATGCTACATAAATAGGTGCAAATCATTTCATTAGCTAATTAATGAATATTTCAACTCGTATATGTTTATTTTGAACAAGTGGCTATTTTTAACACTTCATATTTTAACGATTTATGCATACAATAAAAATGTGATTTTTATTGTAAAACAACTCATTTCAAAACACTATTTTTTTTTCTATATAGTTCATATAGTCGATAAAAGGTGATTTTTATTATCAAACAGTTTATTTCAAAATATGAATACCATTCAACACATGAATTTCTAAACAACGAATGAATATCAATTCAACACATGAATGTTTCCTATAGTTTTTATATATAGATAAAAATGTGATTTTTATTATCGAACTATTTATTTCAAAATATGAATACCATTCAACACATGAATTTCTAAACAACGAATGAATATCAATTCAACACATGAATGTTTCTATAGTTTTTATATATCGATAAAAATGTGATTTTTTATTATCGAACTATTTATTTCAAAATATGAATACCATTCAACACATGAATTTCTAAACAACGAATGAATATCAATTCAACACATGAATGTTTCTATAGTTTTTATATATCGATAAAAATGTGATTTTTTATTATCGAACTATTTATTTCAAAATATGAATACCATTCAACACATGAATTTCTAAACAACGAATGAATATCAATTCAACACATGAATGTTTCTATAGTTTTTATATATCGATAAAAATGTGATTTTTTATTATCGAACTATTTATTTCAAAATATGAATACCATTCAACACATGAATTTCTAAACAACGAATGAATATCAATTCCACACATGAATGTTTTCAATAGTTTTTAGATATAGATAAAAATGTGATTTTTATTATCTAACAGTTTATTTCAAAATATGAATACCATTCAACACATGAATTTCTAAACAACGAATGAATATCAATTCAACACATGAATGTTTTCTATATAAGGAATAAATATAGTTTAAGCATATGAAAATAATTCAAACACACAAATATTATTCAAAATTTCGGCAGCATAACGGCAGGGTAGTTACACCGGCACCGTCCCTAGTACGGCTCCTCGCTCTACCTTAAAACCTCGCGGTTTTTGACAATGGGAATCATGCATCTAGTTCGCACGCAGGCGGCATGTATATATTTATTTCATTTCCACAAACTAATCCTAAGTGGTTTCAACCAAATATTTCACAACCACAAACGGGTATTTTTCAACCACAATCAACCAATATCAATCTCAACCAATCCCAAACAATCATTCAATTTTCACAACAATTTCAACCAATAAATATCGTCCATGGTTTGTGGACGAGGGGCGTATATATATATATATATATATATTTAGATATTAATATATAGCAATTCACTTTCATTTTCACGCATATATATATAAATTTTTAAATCAGAAATCTCACCAATAGCTATCCAACTGCAAGACTCTTCTTAATAGAAATCTTCGCCTATTTGTCGCTTTCGCCCGTATTCTCTACACATGTAAAAATAGAATTTTTACTATGCTATTCAATATATAAAAATATGATTTTTACTTTTGCTTTCAACAAATAAAAATATGATTCTTTTTACTTTTCTTTTAAAAACAGTTTTTCTTTGTATCAAAAATCAGTTTTCCTTTACTTCAAAAACCAGTTTTTCTTTTATCTAAAAATCAGTTTTAAAATACTTTTTTTAAAATCAGTTTTCTACTTTTCTAAAAGAAATCAGTTTTAATTTCTTTTTTAAAATATCAGTTTTAAAATTCCTTAAAAGAAATCAGTTTAAAAATTCCTTTATAAAAATCTGTTTTACACTTTTAAAACTTTCAGTTTTTATACTTTTAAAAATATTCAGTTTTTACTTTATAAAAATTTCTGTTTTCTATATTCTTTCAAAAATTCTGTTTTTATAATCTTTTAAAAATTTCTGTTTTTAAAATCTTTTAAAAATTCTGTTTTAAAATCCTTTTTAAAAATTCTGTTTTTAAAATTCTTTTAAAAATTTCTGTTTTTAAAATCTTTTAAAAATTTCTGTTTTTAAAATCTTTTTAAAAATTCTGTTCTGTTTTTTTTTATAAAAATATTCAGTTTTAAACTTTATAAAATTTCTGTTTAAACTTAATAAAAATTTCTGTTTTAAACTTAATCAAAATTTCTGTTTTTAAACTTAATCAAAATTTCTGTTTTAAACTTAATCAAAATTTCTGTTTTAAACTTATAAAAAAAATTCAGTTCTAAACTTTATAAAAATTCAGTTTTATAGAACTTAAAAATAAAAATAAGAATAAAATACTTACAGAGGAGCGGGGGGCGAAAGGAGATCGGAGGCGCTCGCTTCGAGGGGCGGCTCGGGGTTGGAGGCGTCGCGAGCTTGGGGTCTGGTGGCGGTTAGGGTCTTCGGGGTGTGGGCGCTGGGAGGAGGAGGCGGCTTCGAGGGAGGAGGAGGCGGCTTCGTGGGTGCGATCTCGGGGTTGGAGGCTGCTTCGTCGAATCAATTTAGGGTTTAGGTTTTTTTTTTTTTTTTTCTTTCTGTTATGTTTTATAACGAACGGGGGGGGCCAAGCAGAAGATAAGAGGGAGGGAGGGAATTAAAAATTATTTTATTATTTTATTATTTAATTTCGCAAAAAGGTTGACTTTTACATACGACCTCTAAACGAGGCCCACCGCCTGCCGTCCATAGCGTTATACCCCCATTCTGAACACAATGGGATATGTATCGCAAGCTGATTTGATCGTTACAGTCAGTTTCCTTTTGAATTTACATTTAAATCACTATATTGAATTTTAAACGTACATTTCAAATTACCGGGGTCACATACTAACTAGAAAAATTCCAGAAAAATATTTTCTAGCTTCGTATTGACGATACGGTCCTAACAAAACTAGTTTCGTCGAATTCTGAGACCGTTTGAAAAATGGCCAATTTCCAGTCGATTAAAATCAACTGAAACTGGTCAAACGCGTTTTCCTTTGCCACGCTCACATATTGATTCGAAAAATTATGAAATTTGAAACCTAGCAATAACTTGACACTGCGGACCCAACAAAAGTGGTTTCGTCGAAATCCGAGGTCATCTGCAAAATATCCATTTTTAAGGGCCTTATATATATATAAATATATATAAATTCCACAGCGACTATTTCTAATTTTAAACTGGACATATCTTATCATTTCTAAGATGAAATCTCAGTTTGTTAACTTCGTTATAAAGATATAGTTATACAGATTCAAATATTTCTTGTTTCGTTCAATTCTGACTTATATTGAATTCTGTATATTCATTTGAAATTAGAAATCGAATTTTCGAACTACCGCGCTATTTTCAATTCTATATATAATTATATTTAATTATATTGGTTTTCAAATGTCGATTCAACTCAGTTTTCATCGCCATTACTTAAAATATTTATTTTAAATATTTAAAATCCATTATTTTAGCCAATTTAAAATTTTTAAATTGGTTTAGATTTTCTGGGTCGTTACAATCTCCCCCACTTAAAACTTTTCGTCCCCGAAAAGGAATAAAGTCGAAAGTGGTTTGATAAATCTACAATCCCACAATACAACAACCAATTTGTTTTTAATATTCAGAGTATAGAATAAACAATGCACATCCATGGGAAGAAAATAGCAACAGAATAGAGAATTAAATGGTAATGCGAAGTAGGGTAAATGTACCTTGCACCAGAGTCAATCAGAGAAATCTACTCGGCATCTAGGATAAGCTTTCTGAATGCTCTCCTCCGTTTCCGAAGTACAATCTCGCGGATCTCCACTCCATTGCACTTTGACTAAGTGAACCTTCTTGTTCCTCAGCTCTTTGGTTTCTTTGCCGATAATCTTTAGCGGCTCTCGCCTCACAGCTAATTCTGGAGTAATTTCAATGTCCTGCTGAGCTGCTTCTTCCACGATCAAGTCTGGATCATGAACGTGCTTTCGAAGTTGAGATATATGAAATACATCATGCACTCCAGGCAACCAGTCAGGCAGTTTGACTTTATATGCGAGAGTTCCAATCCGTTCCAGAATAGGAAACGGACCAATAAATTTGGGTGCCAACTTTCCAGTTTTACCGAACCGGATAACTCCTCTCATCGGCGATACTTTCAAATATACATAGTCGCCAACTTCAAAGGATATATCTCTTCTTCTTTTATCGGCATAGCTCTTTTGTCGGCTTTGAGCGGCGAGTAATCGCTTCTTAATAAAATCGACTTTGTCGGCAGCTTCTCGAATCATATCCGGACCCAACACAAGTCTATTACCTGGCTCGACCCAACAAGCGGGAGATCGGCACGGTCTACCATACAATGCTTCGAATGGCGACATTGTCAGACTTGCCTGATAGCTGTTGTTATAAGAGAATTCAGCCAAATGTAGATGGTCTTCCCATGATCCACCGAAATCTATAATACAAGCCCGCAATAGATCTTCTAAAATGCGATTCACCCTCTCAGTCTGACCGTCTGTCTGAGGATGATAAGCGGTGCTCATGTTTAACTTTGTCCCTAGCTCGACTTGAAATGCTTCCCAGAATTTACTAGTGAATATTGTATCTCTATCACTTACTATACTGAGCGGCACTCCATGTAGTCTAACTATTTCCCTGAAGTATATCTGCGCCAGACTCTGAGCGGTTCTATTTGATCTGACAGGTATGAAATGGGCGGTCTTCGTGAAGCGATCTACGATCACCCAAATACTGTCATTTCCCTTTCTGGTCCTGGGCAGACCATCAATAAAATCCATAGAAATATGTTCCCACTTCCAGCCAGGAACTTCTAGTGGTTGTAATAATCCAGCCAATTTCTGTTGGTCGCTTTTGACTAGCTGGCAAGTAGGGCATCGGCTAACATATATTGAGATGTCTCTTTTTAGCGACTTCCACCAGAATGTGCGTTTGATATCGTTATACATTTTATTCACACCTGGATGGATACTGAGCTTAGACTTGTGACACTCATCTAACACTTCCCTTTTTAGCTCAGGAACGTCAGGAACACAAATCCTTCCTTTCAATCTCAGGGTCTCGTCGTTATCTATTTGAAAACACGAGGGTTCACCTTTCCGAATCCTTTTAATCATATCCTTAATAAAGTTGTCCTCCTTCTGAAGAATAGATATTTTGTCAATCAAGGAAGTTGTGATAATAAAGCTGGCGATCATTACATTCTTTCGACTCAGCGCATCGGCCACGACATTGGCTTTTCCTGGAGTATATATAATTTCAAAGTCATATGCTGCAAGGAACTCCAGCCAACGTTGCTGTCTCAAATTTAAGTCCTTCTGAGTGAACAGATATTTCAACGACTGGTGATCTGTAAACAGTTCAAACCTCTCGCCCAGAAGATAGTGTCTCCAGATTTTCAAAGAGAATATGATAGCCAATAACTCAAGATCATGAGTTACATAGTTTTTCTCGTGCGGCTTCAGTTGACGGCTAGCATAAGCAATCACTTGGCCTCTTTGCATCAGCACTGCCCCAAGGCCTTCTCTAGAAGCATCAGTCCAGACTTTTAAATCTTGGTTGCCATCGATGATGGTTAACACTGGAGCAGTTGTTAATCTTAACTTTAGCTCTTCGAAAGCCTCCTCACTTTCTTGAGTCCATTTGAACTTAGAATGCTTCTTTGTAAGCTTTGTTAAATGACCAGATATCTTCGAAAAGTTTTTAACGAACTTTCGGTAATAGCTAGCCAATCCGAGAAAACTACGGACCTCAGTGGGAGTACTAGGCTGTTTCCAATTCTGAATAGCTGTGATTTTGCTTGGATCCACAGCGATTCCTTCTTTCGATACGACATGGCCCAGAAATTTTACTTCATCTTGCCAGAATATACATTTGGAAAACTTGGCTTTCAATACATTCCTTCTGAGAATTTCTAGAACCTGTTCCAGATGCTTTTCATGTTCGGCCTTTGATTTAGAGAAGATTAGAATATCATCAATAAAAACCAGAACAAATTTATTCAATACTCCTCTGAATACCCTGTTCATTAGATCGACGAAATAAGCTGGAGCGTTACATAATCCGAACGGCATTACTAACCACTCGTAGAATAAGTCAGGGCCTCTGAACGCTGTCATTGGAACACATTCTTCGGCAATTCGAAGTTGATGGAAACCTGTAGCTAGGTCCATTCGTGAAAATACTTGTGCTCCATTTAATCGATCCAACAAATCATCAATCCGCGGCAATGGATATTTGTTCTTTATTGTCTGTTTGTTCAAATCACGATAATCCACACATAACCGTAGAGTACCATCAGATTTTGGGACAAATACCACTGCTGCACCCCAATCAGAGAAACTAGGCCTGATCAGACCTTTCCATACTAGCTGTCGTGTTTGGTTGTCTAATTCCTCCTTCTCTTTCAAGGACATTCTTCGAATAGCGTGAACTACCGGCCTTGCATTGGGAATTAAAGCAATCTTGAAATCTATTTCTCTTTGCGGAGGTAAGCGAACAACTTCCTCGAACACATCCGCATAGTTCTTGACAACAGGGATGTCTTTAATGAGGTCAGGAATATTCTCTGTGATTTCAGGGATACTTTCTATTTGAGCTGGAGAAACATTCAAAGCTGCCCAGAAGTCTTTTCTATTAGCATTCTGTCCTTCACAGGGAATGGTTATGTAACTCCCGGATTTGATCTTAGCTCTAACAACTCTCTCGGCGCATCTAACCTCTGCTTTGTATTTGGTTAGCCAATCCAATCCCAGAATAAGATCGAATTCATCAAAATTCATGACGACAGAGATAATAGGGAATTTATAGCAAGAAAAGGAGACAGGTACTGCACAAATCCAACTTAGATTGATAGAACCCCCGACCGGATTTTGGACAGTCATTGGTTCCTTGAGCTTCCTCAAATTCAAATCTAGCTTCTTAGCGGCACCCTTTGAAATAAAGCTTCGTGACGCGCCTGTGTCAAACAGTACTTTAACTGGAATGTTTTTGACAGTAAGCGTGCCTTCTAAAACATCCGACCTCTCTTGATTATCTGAGGGAGCTGAGGTTTCTGCTACCTCATTCACTCGGACTATTTCAGTCTTTTTCAACTGCCAGCAATCTTGCTTTACGTGACCAGCCTGATGGCAGAGATTGCATTTTCTATTTTCTTGAAGCCTTCCACCCGATTTAAATCCATCATTTTTCCGTTTCTTCGAGGATTTACAATTTCCTTGCAAATGCCCTTTCTTATGGCAGTTATTGCATATGGCAGTCGTTGCTGGTTCTTTTTCGGGTCTGGCCCTTTTTCGATTTACTTCGGGCTCTTTACTGACCCCTGACCTCGAACTGGCTTCAGGAATATCAGTTTCCGACTCTTCTTTGTCACTACAACGAACTTCTTCTTCGTCGCGCAACATTCCTTTCTTATGGAGGTCTTCATACTGATAAGCCATATAAATCATTTCGGAAAAAGGAAGCTTCACATGCCCCAATACTTTATTCTGGTATTTCCTTTGAAGGCCATGAATAAATCTCAGATTTTTCCTCTTCGGATTTTGAATTAGATGAGGAGCAAAGTGAGCAAGTTCGTTGAATTTCTTATGATATTCGGGAATGGTCATATCACCTTGTATTAGATAAGAAAATTCATCACATAATCTCTCGGTTGCTTCGGGAGGAGTAAATCTTTCTAAGAAAATCACTTTGAATCTGTCCCAGGTGATATCACCTTCTGGATTATCCTTAACAACAGAATCCCACCAGAACAAAGCTTCATCTTCGAGTGCCCAGGAGGCCAGTAATCTTTTCTGGTCATCCCTAAGCTTTAATGCTTCGAATATTTTCTCAACCGAACGAATCCAAGCTTGGGTTCTCATAATAGATTCTTCGCCCGAGAACGGCTTTCCACCCAGATTTCTATACTTCATGAATAGAGCTTCAATATCCGGGCTAGTATTACTTCTTCTGTTTCTGGCACTCATTTTCTAGTTCTTCTGCAAATAGCAGATCAAGTGTCAGGTCAACAGAAAAGATATTTCAAAATATAGAGACAAATACTTGTATGTAAATGTGTCTATCGAGGTGTTATTTCTTTCTGCTACTCATACTAGGATATTGCTGATCCTATCTGTATAGAGTTACCCGTCCTAGAACACTACTGGTTCTATTTCTGACGAGTTCGTTCGAATGTTATATTCCAGAACTAAGCTTAACCAAAGCTCTGATACCACGTTGAGACGACCCGATTTCCCGTTCTCACGGAAACAAGGTTATCTTTGGAATATAACACAGAAACATGTAATAGCAGAACAGAATTAAATAAATACACCAGAATGAACAACAAAATATACTGGATAAAAGTAATCATCAGAGTTACACAGTATACAGGATCTTACTTAGTACAAATACAGTTCAGCTATACATAAATGTCTACAGCGGAAATAAACAAAATATGTACAATAGGAGCTGAACAGCATAAAAAGAAATAAATGATAGAATCCATCTTCAGCTCCAGCTATCCAGAAAGAACCAGCTAAACCTGAATACAAGGCTGCCCGTGTAGAAAAAGGGGCACCCGAGTTTGAGAGTGAAACAAACTACGAGTCAGTCATGGGACTGGTATGAGAAATCCACTCAACACATATATAATTGGCTAATCACAGGACCACGCCACTTTCGTGGAACGGGTTTACTCCATTGGATTGCCAGTGCTTTAAAACAAATCTTTCTTTTAAACATCGCTATGCTTTTTATAAAAATGAAGCCGTTATAAGACTCAGTTCCCATCACACAATGCAACGCAAACCGGAGGATAGAGTTTTTACCTTATAACGGCCAAGATATGCTTGATACGAATAAAACAAAGGCATTTGATATTATTGCTAGTGTTTATATGTTTTGAAAACAATTTCAAATCATAACTATCAATCATAGACGGCATTAATGCCCCATACCACTATGTCGCCATATATAGGTATACAATCAAAACCGCACGATGTCGTATTTGGAAATTGGTTTTCCGTCATGAACCAAGGCAAAAGATAGTCCTTACCGAATTCGAGACAATCTAGCCCATGTCTCAGGAACAGCCGCAACTGCCCCTTGGATCGTCAGGGCCGGTCCACCGATGTGGATTATTATGCCTGAACACTACGTCTCCCCGCCCTTTGGGGCGTAAACGAGCCAACGAATGACTCCATCGGACCCGGATCGTCCGATCAAACCGAGGCGCCTCGCAACAGCAACAACCACATAGGTGAAAAGTATATAAATGTCAGGGCTGGTAGGTCACTGACACCACCCTAGCTAGAAAGAAACGCAGGCCCTCCCTGATGTCCTCTCCCGTTTTAGGTTCATACCGGGGTGTGAGGCTCGCGGATTCACGTTATACACAAAGCTACGCCACACAGGCGGTGCTTTGATCATCACCACAAGACTTTGCTTTTCAACAGAAGCCCTGATCACTGCATCTTAGCATGCCACACAGGCAATTCACACCGTGCAACTGATGGCTATCAATCACACAGAACAAATTCCAATGTCGGACACACAGTCCATTTACAAGTCCGTTCTGGGTCTGAACGAAACCGGAGGCACTAAATACCTCGCAAACCCTTCGATCAACACGTACGTCTGAACGATCACCACTCATTATCCATATTTCGGGATGCCTCCCAATCAGGACCTCGGTTACCATCCAAACGAGGTGAAGATCTCCGGTCTTCGACCATCGTCTTCATCTTCGAATTTCAATCGTCGGTCGATTATTCGAAATGAGAATTAACTCGGCCTTTTCAAATAATTCACGTATATTTAGAATTTCAAATCGATTTATTTCAATGGTTAAATTATTCGACAACACCAATTGTGTTCTTTAATATAGTTTTCACACCAAACACATTCAACCATCAAACATCACATAAATCAAGCAAATTCAGTTTATTTCCATTCCATATCGCTTACGATATTTTATAACTATTTATCGCTATTTTTATTTATTTTAAAATAGCCATTTTATTCAAAACGACGCTTCGGGCCATAAGGCGGCCGTGGCGCTGTTTTTCTTCAGATTTGATTTACACATATCTGAAAATCTAACCGTTGGATCTTCACAAAATTTACATCATTAGAAAGGTCTTTTCAAAACGAATCCAACGGTTCCAGTTTCGGGAAAATCCGACGGTCGGATCTCCCGGTACAATCGTTTGAATTTTCGATTTCAAATTACGAACTGCAGCGTCGTTATTTGATTAAATATAATTATATTTATATAAATAAATATAATCGTTTCTGGCGCTGTTTTTCTTCAGATTTGAATTAAACATTCCAGACAATCCAACCGTTGGATTTTAACAAGGTTGGTGCCGTTGGAAAGATTATTCCAAGGCGAACCCGACGGTTGAGGTTTCGGGAAAATCCAATGGTCGGATTTCCCGTACTAGTCGTTTGAAATCACGGTTTCAAAATACGAACTGCACGGCTTCGTTTCGTTTTAATTTTATTTATATTTATATATTTATATAAATATAGTTCATTCAACGATTTTCATATCGTTTTCAATTCAAATATTTTTCTAACACCTTAAATTTTGGAAAAATTTCGCCATAACCTCCCCTGTACCGGGAGCGTCGGGAAATCGCAAATAGCGTCCCGGTCCTTCTAATCTCAAAAAGAAAAAGAAAAAGCCAAGCGGCTAGCCAACAGGCTCAAAATCATCACCCAAACAAATCAGTAAATGTGTACCTATTTGTCGGGCACAAATTTTATTCCTCTTCTCTAGCCCCTTTGCTATAACCTGTTCAATGAATATGCATATACATATATATACAGTTCTTATCATTTATCCTTTTCTATTCAACTTCATATTTGATTTCTATTTGGTTTTAAAACGCCATTCATTCTAATGCTACATAAATAGGTGCAAATCATTTCATTAGCTAATTAATGAATATTTCAACTCGTATATGTTTATTTTGAACAAGTGGCTATTTTTAACACTTCATATTTTAACGATTTATGCATACAATAAAAATGTGATTTTTATTGTAAAACAACTCATTTCAAAACACTATTTTTTTTTCTATATAGTTCATATAGTCGATAAAAGGTGATTTTTATTATCAAACAGTTTATTTCAAAATATGAATACCATTCAACACATGAATTTCTAAACAACGAATGAATATCAATTCAACACATGAATGTTTCCTATAGTTTTTATATATAGATAAAAATGTGATTTTTATTATCGAACTATTTATTTCAAAATATGAATACCATTCAACACATGAATTTCTAAACAACGAATGAATATCAATTCAACACATGAATGTTTCTATAGTTTTTATATATCGATAAAAATGTGATTTTTTATTATCGAACTATTTATTTCAAAATATGAATACCATTCAACACATGAATTTCTAAACAACGAATGAATATCAATTCAACACATGAATGTTTCTATAGTTTTTATATATCGATAAAAATGTGATTTTTTATTATCGAACTATTTATTTCAAAATATGAATACCATTCAACACATGAATTTCTAAACAACGAATGAATATCAATTCAACACATGAATGTTTCTATAGTTTTTATATATCGATAAAAATGTGATTTTTTATTATCGAACTATTTATTTCAAAATATGAATACCATTCAACACATGAATTTCTAAACAACGAATGAATATCAATTCCACACACGAATGTTTTCAATAGTTTTTAGATATAGATAAAAATGTGATTTTTATTATCTAACAGTTTATTTCAAAATATGAATACCATTCAACACATGAATTTCTAAACAACGAATGAATATCAATTCAACACATGAATGTTTTCTATATAAGGAATAAATATAGTTTAAGCATATGAAAATAATTCAAACACACAAATATTATTCAAAATTTCGGCAGCATAACGGCAGGGTAGTTACACCGGCACCGTCCCTAGTACGGCTCCTCGCTCTACCTTAAAACCTCGCGGTTTTTGACAATGGGAATCATGCATCTAGTTCGCACGCAGGCGGCATGTATATATTTATTTCATTTCCACAAACTAATCCTAAGTGGTTTCAACCAAATATTTCACAACCACAAACGGGTATTTTTCAACCACAATCAACCAATATCAATCTCAACCAATCCCAAACAATCATTCAATTTTCACAACAATTTCAACCAATAAATATCGTCCATGGTTTGTGGACGAGGGGCGTATATATATATATATATATATATATTTAGATATTAATATATAGCAATTCACTTTCATTTTCACGCATATATATATAAATTTTTAAATCAGAAATCTCACCAATAGCTATCCAACTGCAAGACTCTTCTTAATAGAAATCTTCGCCTATTTGTCGCTTTCGCCCGTATTCTCTACACATGTAAAAATAGAATTTTTACTATGCTATTCAATATATAAAAATATGATTTTTACTTTTGCTTTCAACAAATAAAAATATGATTCTTTTTACTTTTCTTTTAAAAACAGTTTTTCTTTGTATCAAAAATCAGTTTTCCTTTACTTCAAAAACCAGTTTTTCTTTTATCTAAAAATCAGTTTTAAAATACTTTTTTTAAAATCAGTTTTCTACTTTTCTAAAAGAAATCAGTTTTAATTTCTTTTTTAAAATATCAGTTTTAAAATTCCTTAAAAGAAATCAGTTTAAAAATTCCTTTATAAAAATCTGTTTTACACTTTTAAAACTTTCAGTTTTTATACTTTTAAAAATATTCAGTTTTTACTTTATAAAAATTTCTGTTTTCTATATTCTTTCAAAAATTCTGTTTTTATAATCTTTTAAAAATTTCTGTTTTTAAAATCTTTTAAAAATTCTGTTTTAAAATCCTTTTTAAAAATTCTGTTTTTAAAATTCTTTTAAAAATTTCTGTTTTTAAAATCTTTTAAAAATTTCTGTTTTTAAAATCTTTTTAAAAATTCTGTTCTGTTTTTTTTTATAAAAATATTCAGTTTTAAACTTTATAAAATTTCTGTTTAAACTTAATAAAAATTTCTGTTTTAAACTTAATCAAAATTTCTGTTTTTAAACTTAATCAAAATTTCTGTTTTAAACTTAATCAAAATTTCTGTTTTAAACTTATAAAAAAAATTCAGTTCTAAACTTTATAAAAATTCAGTTTTATAGAACTTAAAAATAAAAATAAGAATAAAATACTTACAGAGGAGCGGGGGGCGAAAGGAGATCGGAGGCGCTCGCTTCGAGGGGCGGCTCGGGGTTGGAGGCGTCGCGAGCTTGGGGTCTGGTGGCGGCTAGGGTCTTCGGGGTGTGGGCGCTGGGAGGAGGAGGCGGCTTCGAGGGAGGAGGAGGCGGCTTCGTGGGTGCGATCTCGGGGTTGGAGGCTGCTTCGTCGAATCAATTTAGGGTTTAGGTTTTTTTTTTGTTTTTTTTCTTTCTGTTATGTTTTATAACGAACGGGGGGGGCCAAGCAGAAGATAAGAGGGAGGGAGGGAATTAAAAATTATTTTATTATTTTATTATTTAATTTCGCAAAAAGGTTGACTTTTACATACGACCTCTAAACGAGGCCCACCGCCTGCCGTCCATAGCGTTATACCCCCATTCTGAACACAATGGGATATGTATCGCAAGCTGATTTGATCGTTACAGTCAGTTTCCTTTTGAATTTACATTTAAATCACTATATTGAATTTTAAACGTACATTTCAAATTACCGGGGTCACATACTAACTAGAAAAATTCCAGAAAAATATTTTCTAGCTTCGTATTGACGATACGGTCCTAACAAAACTAGTTTCGTCGAATTCTGAGACCGTTTGAAAAATGGCCAATTTCCAGTCGATTAAAATCAACTGAAACTGGTCAAACGCGTTTTCCTTTGCCACGCTCACATATTGATTCGAAAAATTATGAAATTTGAAACCTAGCAATAACTTGACACTGCGGACCCAACAAAAGTGGTTTCGTCGAAATCCGAGGTCATCTGCAAAATATCCATTTTTAAGGGCCTTATATATATATAAATATATATAAATTCCACAGCGACTATTTCTAATTTTAAACTGGACATATCTTATCATTTCTAAGATGAAATCTCAGTTTGTTAACTTCGTTATAAAGATATAGTTATACAGATTCAAATATTTCTTGTTTCGTTCAATTCTGACTTATATTGAATTCTGTATATTCATTTGAAATTAGAAATCGAATTTTCGAACTACCGCGCTATTTTCAATTCTATATATAATTATATTTAATTATATTGGTTTTCAAATGTCGATTCAACTCAGTTTTCATCGCCATTACTTAAAATATTTATTTTAAATATTTAAAATCCATTATTTTAGCCAATTTAAAATTTTTAAATTGGTTCAGATTTTCTGGGTCGTTACAACCGTGTTCATTGAGAAGCATCCAGAATGCGTACGGACGTTATTGGCGATTCAAGGCTGTTTTGGCAAAATAAGCCATCAAACCCAGTTTTACGAGTCACAAGTGTACAAAATAAAGATAGCAAATCCAAGCGGCATGGAAGGGGAAGATATTCTGGTATATTTTCTTACTACTTACGCTAGTGTTTGGTAGATTGTTTTAATGATTGATATTCCCTTTTTTAAACAAAAACGAATGGCAAACGAGGAGTTCAAGAAGCTTTTTCCTAGAGAAAATGGAACAAAAAGGCCACAATATTATCAGTTTATGCATTGTTATGATCTTCTTCATTGTCAACGGAAATGGAACTCCGTACTTGCTAAGAGCCTCTGCGATGTTCAGTCCGCTAGCAAGAACAAGAAAAAAGTTCCTAAATCAGGGTATTCTTCGAGTCCAAACGATTCAATCGCCAAAATTTCGCAATGTGAAGGGGAAAACCTACTCGATGAGTTTAATGCGACGACGAACGAAGATTTTAGATCCGAGGGAGCCAAATTTGTGAAAAGAAGGGGCAAAACAGCGGTCAAAGCTTAAAGCAAAAGTGAACGCATGCCACAAAGAACACAGTCATAGAGCTGAAAAAAGACTTGTAGAAGCCAAGGAAAGAACAGATGTTATGAAAAGGATTGTTGATTTAGAAGAGAAGAAGCTACAAATTCTAGCGGAGGAATTAGCGCACAAGAAAGAGCAAGGTGCATATAAGAGAGATCAAGAAGAGATTGCTATCATGAACAAAGATCTGAGTGGAATGCCTCAATTGGAGTAGGAATTTTCGATGGGGATGAAACACTGTATTATAGTGTCATGGTTTCCTCACTTTTAAGTTGATTGTTCACCACTATTTGTATTACTAGTTGCTTGTAATATGTTGTTGTAGTAATCTTATATTCCCTGCTGTAGTAATGATTTTCTTATTAATGGAATGTGTTCTTTTTTTATATCGCTATTGTTTTCCTAAGTTGATAGTTTTATAACTTAAATAAAGTATCAAATTAGACCAAATCTCAATTTTTTTACGTAGAAGCATCAAATAACTAAAAGATTCAACAAGCACTAAGCAAAACCATTAGCCTATTCAACACCATATCGGGTTAGCCAACTTTAACGCAATTTGTAGGCTTCATACCCAACAAAATCAGTGCCATACTCTACAAGGTAACGAGAATCAAAAGTTGCCTGAGTCGTTTTAAATATGTCTTCATCTTCAACTGTTTGTATAATCTTTTGGTATCGTTCACAAGTTTTAATGAAACGACGACGAGCCACATGAATTTCACCAGAAGTTCGTGTAGTGGTGCAGTTACGATGATTATTATGTAATCTTGTTATCATGGACTAAAATTCTTCATGGGTTATCCCTCCTCCATTTTGCATCAGCAGCAAATCTCTTTTATCAACTTCGATAGAGGATTTCACAAGTACAAGTAAGTCCTTAGGAGATAATTCTATTTTAGTAGCACTGGAGCGAGCAATACTTTCGTTGTGACGATTACGGTTAACCACTTTCCTCCTTATATTTTTGCATGGATGTGCTTTTGGTTTTTGAACTTCAACTACTTGTTGAGTACCACGAACAATTTCATTTTGAACTGTTTCTTCCTTCTACTTGTGTATCTGGAACAAATCCACCCACTTTCTCCTCCTCCTTGTTCCTTTCATACTCATCAAACATTTTATCTACAAGCCCATCACTTATCTTCCAGTCGTCCATTTAAGCTACACAGAAACAAGAAGCGTATTACGTACACAAAGAACTACTTAAACAAGGGGAAAAAAATATGATAGGATTATTATTTTCTCACCTTAATGTCGGGGTTGATCTAGGATGCGCAAATTTTGGATAATGGTTGGGGGACGAAGTCTAAAATATTTAAACAAGGGGGTTGCTTTTTGGTAAAGCTCTGTCATCGTTAGTTGAACAGTAGGATAGAGACATATTATAGGATTACCCTCTGTCCTCAATAGTTGAGTTGTTATGGCTCTACCTTAGATCAATTGATGTTACTACACTCTACAACACTCAGGTAACGTGCTATAGGTTGTCCAACGAATAGAAACAACATGACTTGACAACTCATACTGATTAAAGATGACTTGACCGCTGTTTTAATAAAACAAAGCAAGAAATCAAGCGACTTGTCGACCGTTACTAAATCTTAGCCCTCTACCATTAAATTCATCACTTTCAAAGACTTAGACTTGTCAAATTATTTATTTTATCTACCTACCACTTTTCAAGTAGTTCAACATGTCTGCTTTGGAATACGATGATGAAACCATGGTCGAAATTTATGATTAGTATGAAAGAAATAAGCACCAGTCGAGTTTGTGCCCGAAACGCAATTGGATGATCAAGTGGAAGCTGGAGAAGTGGAATCTAAGCTCTTCAGTGCCACGCAACTGAACGTTGCCGTCCGACGTATTGGGCCTCTTCAAAAAACCCACAATGCTCGATTAAAGGAAGCAATTGCTCGGGAGAACTCAAATAGGTCAAGCTCTAGCATGACGGGTCATTCAGTACTTTGCAACTGTGGAGATGAATGTAATGTGGTTGTTTCTAAAAGCCAGAGCAACGCAGGTCGTCATTTTTATGGGTGCAGAGCATACATTACTGTACTAAACCAACATGGGTTGGAACGTTGTAACTTTTCTCATGGATCGACCCATCGCTAATGGAGAGGGATGTCACGTACTCTCTAGAGATGAAAGCGGAGGTAATTCGCTTGAAAAGGGTCATTGTTGTAGCAAAGGATGAAATGTTGTATGGGTTCAACGGTTCGGCCCGGAACTAGGATCTTAGTTATACGGTACTACGTCTTAATTATATGCATTATGATCCACGTTAAGTCGTGCTTTATCGTAGTTGTATGGTGGGTCGAACATGCACTATATCATGTATCTTCTATTTTGTTATATTAAATGAATTTTGTACGCATGTTAATAGGTATTGTTTATTTTTATGAATGCATATAAGTTAAAAACTAGGGTCATCCCCGTGTAAATTAAACATTTCAATACACAAAGGAGTTAGAAAATAGGGTCATACTCATCCACTTGAGCATTGTTGCTGACAAATGCTTTGAAAGTCACATCACGTAAAGCAAAAGTGGAATCGGTGACTGTTTACATCATGGTAGTACGAAAAGCAGATTCCCTACACTTTTACATCATGCGAAATAGTGTCGGGCAGCACGTAAAGCAAAGTCGTAACAATGGCCGGTTACATCACATCATTTTTTGTTTTATTGATTTATACTATGCAGTTATATGTTTCTGTCAAATTACTCATAACTTTCCTTACTCAAACAAATTTGTTTCCATTCTTGTACTACCTCCTCCTTTTATCACTCATTCAAAATGCCTTCTTAGCCATCAAATACTGACTCTGATGAATAGGCGTACAAACAGATGAGACTTCAGCAGCTCGAAGATGAATTCTAGTTTCTAAACCAAATAAGACCCCAGGATGAACCATCGGATTAACAGGGAAAGTAAATCTTTCACATGAAGCTCAAGTACCACATGTTCAACTATCGTATGAACAGGAGGTCGCTCAACCACAACAAGAAGTAGAGTTCTATCGAGTACCACCGTATGAACAGGGAATTGATTCTTATCCGATATGTTGCTACTTTGGTTATGCGGTTGAAGTTGTGGTTCGAGTAGAGGGAAACAATATAGGTCGACGCATGCAGAAATGTCCATCCTATCCAAACGAATGCAATTACACGGAATGGATAGACGAACCATTGTGCCCAGGGGGAATAACATATGCAAACGAACTCGAACGAGAGATTAGACGTCTCCAAAATGATATTGAACATTTGCGATTGAATATTATGAGCATCCCTTGAGATTGAACGCATAACATCTACGCTTGCTTTGGTATTTTAGTTGGAATCAACTATCATTAGTTGTTGTACCTTTAATGACCGGTTGTATCTGTATGTTTTATTGTTAGTGTTATCGTTATGCAAAATATTTGTTGAATCATTTTGATCATAACAACTTGTTTTCGTGCGTTCAAACACTATGTATCAACCTTAAAAGTATTTATGTTTCAAAATAATAACATTCACGAATCGATTTAATCGATCATGAGGTCGGATGCCGATTTTATCGATGCACCATGTTAAAATCAGGGCGCGCCGATAACATCGGCGTGCAACTGCTGGGAGATATCTAAGATATCTCCCTAAATGTTATGGGTCGTAATGTTATGACCCGTAACCTTGTTGGAGATGCTCTAAGATTAATTTTAATCTTATAGGGAAATTTGAAATATCAGTCTCATACAAATCACAAATTTCAAACAAGAACTACAATTACCTACAGTTAAACCAATATAGTAGCATTACAATGGAATATCACAAAGCTAGTCTTATATTAATGTACTACAATCACTATCTATTTTAGAGCAAAATATCTCAAAAAATTAGATTATTTATGTTCCATTCAACTACATGTATTATTTTTGGAGTGAGAACTCTTTATTTATTTGAGTGGTAGAAGTAAGCAGTGGATACTACAACAATAAATTTCATACTTTGCATACTATTTTGAATTTACTTATTCTTAAAATCCTATAATGTAGCAAATAGAGACAAAAGAAAGTTGGTTAACTAAATCACAATCATCTAATTTTTAAAGATTGATTAAGTCCCAATGTATTAATACAACAATTGTAATTGCAACATATATAAAGATTAATATTTATTTAGGGAAATTACCAAGTTTCATTTTTAAAAGCTTTAGAATTTACAGAATTTCCCAAAGTATATTTCAGATCCAAATAAATATAATATAGATACTAGAATAGAATTTTTTTGAGATTCCACTCACAAAAGGTTCCTCGATTTAAAATTGGACTTGGTTTATACTACTCATAATAACTCGTTCGATCTTCCTATTTCTAAATAAAAACAAAGTGATTTAAAATTTAGATACATTTGTCATTTTGCGGTGAGTGGAATTCATGAGGCTATTGTCTTCACTTCTTACTAGTGCATCCCTCTGCACTTCTCTTTCAAACTAGGTGCTTCACGGTTAGAGCACTCCCAACAGAGTGAGGAAGGGTGGAAATGTGGATGAATTAGGCTGGCTCGAGCTACAGCAGTGTTGCGACGAGGGTGGGGAGGAAATTAAAATGGGGGTGATCGCCATTTCAAATTTGAAGTGGTGACAGCTATACAATTTTATGAAAACCGTATATAGGTTAAACGGTTTTATGAAAACCATATATAGGTTAAACAATTCAACATATAAACGGTTTTATGAAAACCGTTTTAACATAAATTCGATTTTCATAAAACCTCTTTGTTTTATACGGTTTTATGAAAACCGTATAAAACGTGGATGACTTTTTTTTTCAAATCAATTTTTTGAGATTTAATATATTTAAGTTACTTTGTAAAGAAAAGAACAAATACTTATTAAAGAATTAAAACTTGCCTATTTTCAAGTTTTAAATTTGGTTTTTTATTATTTTGATTATGTTTGTGTATCAAACAATTACCGCAAATTTTTATTTACCTTTTAGATATAGTTTTAAATATGTATACATATTTGAAAACATTGTAAATTAAGTTTGAATCTCATATATGTATCAGAAATAATTATATAAATTCCTTAAAACTAGTTTTTTTATAACCCACAAAACATTACAGCCAACATAGAAAATTAAAATTAGGATACAACAAGCTAGAAACAGCAACATAAAAATAGCAACATTATAGCCAATATAGAAAATTAAAACTAGGATACAAAAAGCTAGAAATAGCAACATAGAATTTGTCTACATCTCAGAACTTCCTTCTTCTTCCTGATATCGTTTCTTTTGAGCCCTCAAAATACTACGCTTTTTTGCTATAGCATACTGAAGGGCCTCACCAGTCAAATGAGCTACATCTCTTCCTAGATACTCCTCCTCTTTTTCTTCCTTCAGACGTCTTTTACATATTTCTTTACAATCAGTTCTTTTGTTGAGAGCTTTAGTTCAATCGGCATCTTGCTATAGTTGTATCTCCATGATCTTCAACTGCTTATCTTTCCGCTTGTCACGGTCGTCTTTTTTGGAGGCAGATGCAAGTGATATATCACTCAAAAAAAGTTAAACTGTCACTAGACGCTGCTAAATCCGTTGCTTCCTTATTAGATTTTATTCCTTCTCTCCTTGTTTCAACCCCACCATATAGCATTCCCGAATTAGGAGTCATAGGACTACTGATATTCCCATATCCATCTGTAGCCATAGGACATTCAGATGAATTTCCCTGGGATGAATCCATCGGAAATCTAGAAGCTACATTTCTTAAGTTGGAACCTTCAGTGTCTCCAAGGTTTACAACATCTGTTTCGCACAGATTGGCCCAACATGGACACAGTGAAAGAATTTCCAATGATTTATAAGCAATGAATTCACTGTTACAAGTGTCACGCTAGGTCATATCGTAATCCTCCTTTAAATCTTTGAAGGTTTGACCGCTTCTAAGCGAATCCCCCCTTAGTGCTTATATCCCTTTATACTTGGTACACATAGTATTCATATTATACCATGCATTCTTTGTGCTTTCAAATGATCTTCTTGTTACGCATTCTGGATCTCCATTATATAGATCATTAACCCAAAGGTAAAAAAATTTACCACCAAAGTGACCTTCTGGAACAGCGGACGCATTTACCCATGCATTGGCTAGCACTTAGTCAACTGCTCTCCATATTTTACCAATAGCTATAGTTTTCTCCACACTACTTTGACCATGAGTTTCCTTTGTCTTTTGCTTGTTGTAAGACCGTTTAGCCTTGGTTTGTCCTTTGTCGGGTACAGGGGTCGGCGTAGCCAACTCTTGGTGTACATTTTGATTAGGATTCATGGGTAGTGACCCAAAGTAGTTGTTGGTTTGAGGAATTTGGTCGTACATGTTACCATACCGCTGAGCGAGGTTTAAGTGGTGGAGATATTGACTTTGTTGGGAAGTTAGAAAAGGGGGTGGAATCATTGATGTAAACTAGTAAAATTAGCAATGTTATCATCGGTATAGCCAGAGAAATTGTTGTTGTTGGAATCAGCCATTGTTGTTTGTTTAGAATTGGAATTGTTTGCGAGTACGAAGAAAACTATAACCCATACCCCATATTTATGCAGACAAAGGACGCAACTAGACTTGATCATTAAAAGGAAGCCATTCATTACTCTGCACTATGTTGTCAAATCAGCTGTTGAAACGCGAGTAAATTTAATTGCCCTAACCAATAAAGTTGTTCAATCAAATCAACTTTAACGATTCCCTTGAACGGTGTGATATTCTTTATTGGTATAAGTGCGCAAGCTTTATATTACTTGGTTGTTGCGCCTAAATTGTCAGGACTATTATGACAAAGCTGTTTATATTACTTTAACGATTCCCTTGGAAAGTGTGATATGCTCTATTGGTATAAGTGTGCGTGCTATTTATATTACTTGGTTGTTGTGCATAAATTGTCAGGACTATTAATGTAATAACCCAAAAAATCAGAACCAATTTTTTTTTTAGCTACTTTAATGGATTTTGAATATTTAAAATGATTTATTTTAAATAAAAACGACTAAAAATTTATTTTAATCGAAGTTAGAATGAATAAATTTATTTTAATTATAAAACGTACTAAAATTGGCGCGGTGGTTTGAAAATTCGATTTCGAATTTCAAATGAATGTACAGGATTCAAAATAAATCAGATTTTAGTAAAACCAGAAATATTTGAATCTATTTAATTATATCTTTCTAAGAATGTGAAAAATCCAGATTTCATAACAGGAATTGAAAGTTATGTCCAGTTTAAAATTTGAAATGGTCGTTATGGAATTTAATATAATATATGGCCCTTAAAAATAGACATTTTGCAAATGGCCTCCGTTTTCGATGAAATCACTTTTGCTGGATCCGGGATGTCAAATTATTGCTAGATTCCAATATTCATAATTTTTGGAATTAATACGTGAGCGCGGTAAACTTAAACACGTTTGGTCATTTTAGTTTGAATTTAATCGACTGAAAAATGACTGTTTTTCAAATGGTCTCCAAATTCGACGAAATTAGTTTTGTTATGACCATGTCGTCAAAACATAGCTAGATTTATTTTTTGGTAATTTTTTGAGTCTGTGTGTGGCCCCGGTAAATTAAAATGTACGTTGAAATCAATTTTGAACGTTATAATAATTTATACTTCAATTTTAATGAAAAATAATCGAAACAGTTGAATTAGCTTATGGGACATATCCCATTGTGTTCGGAATGAGGGATTTGATTAGGGGCGACAATCGTTGGATTTGATTTGGAGTTCGTTTGCGAAAATTGATTTATAAAGAAATAAAATAATAATAAAACATAAATATATAAATATATTTTCACCGAACCCTAATCCATCGTTCACAAATTAAAAACCATGCCCCTTTCAGAAAACCCACGACGCCCTTCCAAATCGTGGCCTCCACTGCGCAGCAGCGCCGCCCACCGCACCTCCTCCCCCACGTCAGCCGCCACCCTTCGGTTCTCCTCCTCCCCTTCCGCCGCTCCCTCCTCTCTCCATCTCGCCAAAACCCCAAAACGAGCCAGAACAGCCCGCCGCCACCTCCACCAGACCACCTTTGACACCTTACTGGACCGCTGTCGCCTCTAGGCCCCACACCGCCCCTTTCCTCCACGTCAGCGCCGCTTGTAAGCTTTTACTGTTATTTTTATTCATTTATGAGAATAAAAAATTGTAATTTTGCTATGTATTACATGAGATTAAAAATGTTATTTTTAATTTATATAATTATAACTAAAAGTGTGATTTTTTTATTTTGTATAATAAAGATAAAAATATGATAAGTGGGATTAAAAAAATCTGATTTTTATTTATATGAATGGCATATAAAAATTGGATTTTTATTTATATGAATGGTATATAAAAAGTGGACTTTTATATGTACGAAAGCTTGATAAAAATTGGATTTTTATGTATATAATAGCATGAATAAAAGTATGATTTTTATTTACATAACCATGAATAAAAATAAGATTTTTATTATTTGAATGGGATGTTAAAAATATGATTTTTATACATATAATATCATTGTAAAAATATGATTTATATATATATATATATAGTAGCGATGTAAAAATACGATTTATATATATTTAATAGCGATGTGAAAATATGATTTTTATATGTATAATATCATTTATAAAAATATGATTTTCATATATATAATAACGTTATAAAAATGTGATTTTTATTATATGAATAGTGAAATAAAAAATGTGATTTCTAAATATATTTAAGCATCATATTAAATATGTGATTTTTACTATGAACAACGTGAAAAGGGTTGCGTTGGAATTTCGGGAAAATCCAAGTTGTTCAGAAATTCAAAATAAAACTGGAGGAATGGGAGCCAAAGTTGAGAACTTCTTCTCACTCTAATTTTGTTTACAGTTAAATATATACTAGGATGCAAACGGTGCTTAGTAGCACCCGATACCTTTGATTGAAACCATGGATGTTTGGTTGTTTGTTTTGAATGATTTATTTGTTTGAATTGGTTTTGGGATGTGAATGGTATTGGTTGAATTTGGTTTGAGTATGGCGCGAGCCAGTGTTAGGTGAGAGATAAGGTTAGACCTTATTCTGGTTCTAGTATCGCGCCGTTATGCTACCAAAATTATCTAAAATATGCTAGAACAATAAAAAAACATTTTTATTGTATAAATGAACTGTATAAAATATTCGTGTGTTGAAATAAGTATTTTATCATTAAAAATATAATTTTTAACGTGTGTATGAATGAAAATAAATATTCATTTACAAATCGGACGATTTGTTTATGTACACTCATTTGAATAATATTGATTGGGACGATATATTTTACGCATCGCCCAACTACATAAATAAAATCTGTGAGTGTTGATTTAAACCCCATACGGGTATCAGGATGATATTTGACATACACTAATCCCAATTGTTTAGTTTCATGTCAATCGATTGGTTAACATACTGTTATAAGCGTTAATTATTTATATTTAATGCTTATGCAGTTGTGTAATGCTCTTTGGATGATGGTTGATTGTGTATCGTTATTGTTGTATACATGTGTTGTATGAAATCCATATTAATAACATTATATGGCAATTGACTGTGTCTGATTTCAATTCAGAAAGAATGAATATTTTAAAATAATGAATATTATAAAATAATATTCAGTAAAGGATTAAAAATCTTATTTTGGTGTCCGATTTTGGATGGATATGAAAATATTGAAAAGTGTGAAGTCGTGTTGATTAGATATGCGTCATTTAGACGTGAACGATATTTATATCGATTTTATTCATTTTTATAATGAATATCAGAAAGGAAATGATTTCAAAATCTAATGTTTTGAAAATATTATCATTTATTTATTAATGATAAGGAATATTCAATTTTGATTTAAAATTGAATATGAAATTGAAATCGTTTTTTAAAACAAATTTAAAACGACTTATAAAACATGTATTAAATGGAAATCGACGAAATGTATATAATATATACTATATATATTAAATGGCCTGAATAGAACGCATCGCGACCGCTCACGAATTTCGACCATTGATTCGAATTGATATTACAGGAGATCCGACCATCGGATTCTCCTAAAACCGGAACCATTAGGTTCGTATCGAAAAGAGCTTTCCAAAGAATATAAGAGATTTGAAATCTAACATTTGGATTTGGAATTATGTCCAAATCAAAGTTGGAAAAGGTCGCTGTAAGTGCAGTTCGATGACCGTTTATGGAAATCAACTGAAAGGGTTTTAATAAAATTATTAAAAATATTAATAATTTGTGTAAAATCATAATAAATGATTTGTAAAGAACTAGGATGAAAAATTCCATATTTGAAAAGGTAAAAATATATTTTTATCGAAATGACCTAGTTATTAACTAGAATTATAATCCAATTATTTTTAAATAAATAAATTAGATTGAGAATGGGTTTTAATATAACCAGAATTTCCAATATATGAATTGGAGTGGATTTGAATGAAAAACATCTTCGGAATATTTCGATGTTGGATTTCGTGATTATACGGATATTGTTATGGAAATTTAGAAGATATATATATCGTTATTTCCAATACGATATTTGTTGGTTTCAGAATTTAATATCGAACATAAGCCGATATAATTTCTATTCACTGCCTTATATTTGATTTCAAATTGGATTTTGGGTTTGTTGTGAACGGTGTCTTTAATAACACTGTTCTTAAACCCAGTTGAGAAAAGAATAAATCTTTAATTTAAGATTTGGTAAAGTTTTCCAATTAATTAATATTTAATTGGAACTGAATAAAAGAATTGGATTATTGGGTTTATTGTGAACAGTTTTTTTAGTGACGTTTGTTCTTTAACCCAATTAACAATGAAATGTGATTTGGAATTTATAAATCTTTTTATTAAGATTTAATGGAATTCGATTTGGTAATAATTAGAATTGAATGGAATTCGATTTGGTAATAATCGAAGTGAGTTTCTGTGGAGGAAGACTGTTAATATATATATGGAATTTAAAAGGCATTGTCGTTATTCCATTTATATTATTATTCGGATGCAGAAATTGATATTGATTATATATTGATCTGTATCCTGTGAAAATTCCATAATTAATGGAATGTGATTTTGGGTTTATCGTGAACTGTATTTTAAATGACATTAGTTTTTAACCCAGTTAAAGACAAGATTACATGTCTAACATTGTATTTCGAAACTGTATTGTTGATCTCTGCTAAATATACATATGTTTGGTGGTGGAGAATTTATTCTCTTGCTTAACACCATTCTCTAAGATGTACGAGCTTAGAGGTTATATATCGGCAGAAATCAATGGTACAGTGTAGATTGTCAATGCGGCATGTTCGATTTTCCAAAGTTAAATAATCGTTAATATTGATTTTTGGGAAGATTAAAACTAAGTGGAGTTTTAATGAATCTGTAATTAGATTGAAATGTGAATGTGATAATTTAAATTATCAAATTTGAGAAAATGATCGAGAATGGAGTACCACCAGTTTTACTCCAGGCGATAGTTAAATCTTTAATTAGATTTGAACGTGAAATGGTAATTAATTTTACTGATAACACCAGGGTGTTAGATATGGAGTATTACCAGTTTTTCTCTATGGAATGAATAGGTTGGGATTAGGATATATAACAAATGATTACTTCGGTAAGGTGCACTAACCCCGACTAGTTTGGATAAACATTAATTTGGTTGAATTGATATCCAAAGGAAGATTTAAGAATAAATTTAAAGAATTTATCTTTGATAAAATTAATGGGAACCTTTCCTAAAGGATATGAATATTTAAATAAAAGAATATTCAGAATTGGAATGAGGCGTATGTTGTGTTTTATAGCACGTGATTATAAAATACGTGAATTATTCGGAAGGGCTAGGTTTATACCCATTTTGAATAATTATTCGACAATAAGTCGACGATGAAGACGGTGGTTGAAGACCAGAGGTCTTCACATCGTTTGGATGATTACTGATGTCTTGATTGGGTTGTACACCCAATACAAGGTAATAAGTGGTGACCGTCCAGACGTACTTGGAGATCGACTGGATATGCGAGGGCCTCTCTCCTGTATTGGACATATAAGATGAGGAATAAGATGCCTCCAGTTACGTTCAGACCCAAAACGAACTATTAAAGGGATGTGTGTCGGACATTGGATTTTATTCTGTGTTGATTGATCTTTATTAAATATATATCTTTTTGGTGGTGGAGAATTTATTTTTTTGCTTAACACCCTTCTTTGAGACGTACGAGCTCAAAGGTTACATATCGATAGACATCAGTTGCATGGCATGAATTGCCAGTGTGGCATGCTGAAATGCAAGTGATCAAGGCTTCTGTTGAAAAGCAGAGTCTTGTGGTTGATGATCAAATCACGGCCTTAAATGGCATAGCTTTGTGTATAGCGTTAATTCGCGAGCCTCACACCTTGGTATGAGTCAAAAACGGGATAAGGGACCCAAGGAGTGCATGATGTTTCAATCTAGCTGTGGGTAGTGTCATGTTATGGAGCCCAAACATTTATTATATTTTTACCTATGTGGATGATGGATAGCGAGGCGCCTCAGATATATCGGTTACTACAGAGCCGATGGATAGGTCCTATAGGACCGGGAAACGTGTGTTCAAGAATAATTAATCCTCAAACGTAAGGAGGACCGGCCTTGGAGGATCCAAGGATCTACTGCGGGAGATCCTGAGGCATTTGCTAGAGTGTCTTGAAGCCGACGAGGAGTACATCCCTTGCCTCGACTCATGACGGAAATCCAATTTCCAATACATGACATTTCGGTTTTGATTGTAGAGCCTAGTATGACGACATGATACATGGTACCCATGTCGTTTATAATTGATACATTTATATTTTAAGTTGTTTTATACACTATGCACTTATGATAGTATCAAATGATTTGTTTTAAACGTACCAAACACGTTTGGCTAGTATAAGGGAAAACTCTATCCTCCGGCTTGAATTGCATTGTGTGATGGGACCTGAGCCTTATAATAGTTTCATTTTTCCAAAAAAACATTGCGCTATTTATAACTGCTTATGCACTAGTATTCTTGTGAGGAAACCTGTTCCATATTATACGACGTGGTCCCTTGATTTACTTTATTTTAAAGTAAATTTTTAAATAACTATTTTAGTTCTCACACCAGTCCCATGATTGACCTGGAGTTTATTGTTTTAACCTAAACTTTGGGTGCCCCTATTTTCCACATGGGCAGCTAGTAGTTTGGTTTTGCGGATATTATATTCACATGATCCTGGATTTACAGCTGGTACTATACTCGAAAAGCTTATCCGTGTATTCCTTTCAGTTGTGTTATGTATTATTTTTCTGCTGCTAATGTAATTTAAATCTCTTATATTTTTCTGATGTATAATATTTATTCATACTCTGTTATATTCTTGTACTCTGATGTAAATTGTTGTAATAGCAATGAAATGTTCTGTCGTTTGTGTTCTAATTTGTCATATTCTCAACTCAATTCGGGCTTTCCCGTAAGGGCGAGTTTGGGTCGTTTCAGTTGGTATCAGAGCTTTGGTTTACAGGGCTCAAGAAAAAGAACCAAACGAAAGAATTTATCGGAGATTGGATTAGTAATATCCAACGAGAATGACTCGTTAGAGATAGGATCAGTAGTATCCTAGAATGAGTGTGAAGAGGGTTATTTTTAAAATAAAAATGAAAACAAATTTTTTTTGGACAATTTAAACCATATTATACGTATTTGAGTATTTTATTTTAAATTGATTTTGGACTATCGGGTATATAGAGATTTTAATATACGTCTGATCTACGTGTATTTGAAGTCTCAAATATACTGGATGGATATAAAATCACACTCTAGTTGCCTGGAAATGGTTCTAATGATTGATATATCATCATCAAATTCTATGTTCGAGTTTCGAAATTGTGATATCTATATATTTCCACTTGGTTGGTGTGAGAACCATAATTGGATAGGGTTATTGTTGTGAATTGGCATCAATAACATGATTTTGCATATATATATATATATATATATATATCAAAGTTATGAATTTGAAAATTTAGTCCACTAATTAATTGATGATTGTGTTGTGTGATTATTCATTTAAACCAATATAATAATGAAAGGCAAATTTGGCCAAATTGAATCAAATATTGAATTGAATTGAAATTTCATACATGTACATGTATATACATTGAACAGGTCATAGCATGGAAGCTAAGAAGAGGAATAAAATTGTATGCCCGACAAATAGGTACATGTTTACTAATTTATCGGGTTTTGATGATTTTATGAGCCGATTGGCTAGCCACTTGACTTTTGTTTTTCTTTAAGATTGGTGAGGGCCTTGTGAGGCAAGTTGGGATTTTAAAGGTCCACTCGTACAAAGGAGGTCATGACAAAAAAATTCAAAAATCTAGGGTATCAGCCAAATTTTTGAAAAATTAGAAAATTCTTAGAAACTGAAAAGTTGAAGAATGAAAGCTAGAGTGAAAGTTGAGTTGGTTAATTAAACAACTTTCAGCTCCGTTCCTTTTCGAGGACGAAAAGATTTTAAGGGGGAGATTGTAACAACCCGGAAAATCAGAACTAATTAATTTTTTTTATTTTAGCTACTTTAATGGATTTTGAATATTTAAAATGATTTATTTTAAATAATAACGACTAAAAATTTATTTTAATCGAAGTTAGAACGAATAATTTTATTTTAATTATAAAACGAACTAGAATTGGCGCGGTAGTTTGAAAATTCGGTTTCGAATTTCAAATGAATGTACAGGATTCAAAATAAATCAGATTTCAGTAAAACTAGAAATATTTGAATATGTTTAATTATATCTTTTTAAATGTGAAAAATGCAAATTTCATAACAGGAATAGAAAGTTATGTCCAGTTTAAAATTTGAAATGGTCGCTATGGAATTTAATATAATATATGGCCCTTAAAAATAGACATTTTGCAAATGACCTCCATTTATGACGAAACCACATTTGTTGGATCCAGGATGTCAAATTATTGCTAGATTCCAATTTCATAATTTTTGGAATTAATATGTAAGCGTGATATATTTAAACGCATTAGGTCACTTCAGTTTGAATTTAATCGACTGGAAAATGACCTTTTTTTAAACGGTCTCCAAATTCGATGAAATTAGTTCTGTTAGGACCGTATCATCAAAACATAGCTAGATTTATTTTTTGGTAATTTTTTTGAGTTAGTATGTGGCCCCGGTAAACTAAAATGTATGTTGAAATCAATTTTGAACGTTATAACAATTTATACTCTAATTTTATTGAAAACTGATCAAGATAGTCGAATTGGCTTATAGGACATAACCCATTGTGTTCGGAATGGGGGTATTTGGTTTGGGGCGACAGTTGTTGGATTCAATTTGGAGTTCGTCTACGAAAATTGATTTTTAAAGAAATAAAATAATAATAAAATATAAATATATTTTCACCGAACCCTAATCAATGTTTCACAAATTAAAAACTGCGCCTCCTTTTAGAAAACCCCCAATGCTCTTCCAAATCGTGGCCTCCACCGCGCAGCAGCGCTGCCCCCTGCGCCTCCTCCCCATGTCAACCACCACCCTCCGGTCCTCCTCCACTCCTTCCGCGGTTCCCTCCTCTCTCCATCTCGCCAAAACCCCAAAACGAGCCAAAACAGCCCGCAACCATCTCCACCAGACCGCCACCGCCAGCTGACTAGACCGCCGCCGCCTCTAGGCCCCACGCTGCCCCTTCCCTCCATGTCAGCACCGCCTGTAAGCTTTTACTTTTATTTTTGTTCATTTATGTGAATAAAAAAATGTAATTTTGCTGTGTATTACATGAGATTAAAAATGTGATTTTTAATTTATACAATTATAATTAAAAGTGTAATTTTTTTTTTATTTTGTATAACAAAGATAAAAATATGATAAGTGGGATAAAAAAAAATCTGATTTTTATTTATATGAATGGCATATAAAAATTGGATTTTTATTTATATGAAAGGCATATAAATGTTGGATTTTTATTTATATGAATGGCATATAAAAATTGGATTTTTATATATATGAAAGCATGATAAAAATTGGATTTTTATGTATATAATAGCATGAATAAAAATATGATTTTTAATTACATAACCATGAATAAAAATATGATTTTTATTATTTGAATGTGATGTTAAAAATATGATATATATATATATATAATATCGTTGTAAAAATATGATTTATATATATATAATAGTGATGTAAAAATATGACTTTTACATACATAATAGCGATGGAAAAATATGATTTATTATATATATAATATCGTTTATAAAAATATGATTTTTATATATATAATAACGTTATAAAAATGTGATTTTTATTATATGAATAGCGTAATAATAAAATGCGATTTTTAAATGTATAAGCATCATATTAAAAATGTGATTTTTACTATGAACAGCGTGAAAAGGGTTGCGTTGGAATTTCGGGAAAATCCAAGCTGTTCAGAAATTCAGAAATAAAACTGGCGGAGTGGAAACCAAAGGTGAGAACTTCTTCTCACTCTAATTTTGTTTACAGTTAAATATATAATAGGATGCAAACGGTGCTTAGTAGCACCCGACACCTTTGATTGAAACCATGGATGTTTGGTTGTTTGTTTTGAATGATTTATTTGTTTGAATTGGGTTTGGGATGTGAATGGAATTGATTGAATTTGGTTTGTGTATGGCACGAGCCAGTGTTAGGCGAGGGATAAGGCTAGACCTTATTCCGGTTCTAGTATCACACCGTTATGCTGCCAAAATTATCTAAAATATGTTAGAACAATAAAAAAATCATTTTATTGTATAAGTGAACTGTATAAAATATTCATGTGTTGAAATATATATTTTATCATTAAAAATATAATTTTTAACGTGTATATGAATGAAAATAAATATTCATTTACGAATCGGACGATTTGGTTATGTACACTCATTTGATTGATATTGATTGGGACGATATATTTTACACATCGCCCAACTGCACAAATAAAATCCGTGTGTGTTGGTTCAAACCCCACATGGGTATTAGGATGATATTTGACATAAACTAATCCCGATTGTTTAGTTGTATGTCAATTGATTGGTTGACAGACTGTTGTAAGCGTTAATTATTTATATTTAATGCTTACGCAGTTGTGTAATGCACTTTGGATGATGGTTGATTGTGTATCATTATTGTTGTATACATGTGTTGTATGAAATCCATATTAATAACATTATATGATAATTGACTGCGTCTGATTTCAATTCAGAAAGAACGAATATTTTAATATAACGAATATTATAAAATAAGGAATATTTTAAAACAACGAAAATTTTAAAATAATATTCAGTAAGGGATTAAAAATCTAATTTTGATGTCCGATTTTGGATGGACACGAAAATATTGAAAAGTGTGAAGCCAGGTTGATTAGATATGCGCCATTTAGACGCGAACGATATTTATATCGATTATTCGTTTTTATAATGAATATAGAAAAGGAAATGATTTCAAAATATAATGTTTTGAAAATATTATCATTTATATATTAATGATATGGAATATTCAATTTTGATTTAAAATTGAATATGGAGTTGAAATCGTTTTTAAAATGAATTTAAAACGATTTATAAAATACGTTTTAAATGGAAATCCATGAAATATATATATTATATATAATAAATATTATAAATGGCCTAAATAGAATGCGCCGCGTTGCGACCGTTCGCGAATTTCGACCATTGACTTCGAATTGATATTACGGGAGATCCGACCGTCGGATTCTCCTAAAACCAGAACCATTGGGTTCGTATCAAAAAGGGCTTTCCAATGAATATAAGAGATTTGAAATTTAATGGTTGGATTTGGAATTGTGTCCAAATCAAATTTGGAAAAGTCGTCGTAAGTGTAGTTCGATGACCGTTTATGGAAATCGACTGAAAGGGCCTTAATAAAATTATTAAAAATATTAATAATTTGTTGGAAATCATAATAAATGATTTGGAATGAATTAGGATGAAAATCCATATTTGAAAAGATAAAAGTATATTTTTATCGAAATGACCTAGTTATTAACTAGAATTATAATCCAATTATTTTTAAATAAATAAATTGGATTGAGAATGGGTTTTAATATAAACAGAATTTCCAATATATGAATTGGAGTGGATTTGAATGGAAATCATCTTCGGAATATTTCGATGTTGGATTTCGTGATTATACGGATATTGTTATGGAAATTTGGAAGATATATATATATCGTTATTTCCAATACGATAATTGTTAGTTTCAGAATTTGATATTAAATATAAGCCGATATAATTTCTATTCAGAGCCTTGTATTTGATATCAAATTGGATTTTGGGTTTGTCGTGAATGGTGTCTTAAATAACACTGTTCTTAAACCCAGTTGAGAAAAGAATAAATCTTTAATTTAAGATTTGGTGAAGTTTTCCAATTATTAATATTTAATTGGAATTAAATAAAAGAATTGGATTATTGGGTTTATTGTGAACTATATTTTTAATGACATTCGTTCTTTAACCCAATTAACAGTGAAATGTGATTTGGAATTTATAAATCTTTTTGTTAAGATTTGGTGGAAATTTTCCAAAGCAAAGTTTTCCAATTTAATAAAATAAATTGGAATTGAATGGAATTCGATTTGGTAAAAAATCGAAGTGAGTTTCTGTGGAGGAAGACTGTTAATATATATGGAATTTAAAAGGCTTTGTTGTTATTCCATTTATATTATTAGTCGGATATGGAAATTGATATCGATTATACATTGATCTGTTTCCCGTGAAAATTCCATAATTAATGGAATGTGATTTTGGGTTTATCATCAACTGTGTTTTAAATGACATTAGTTCTTTAACCCAGTTAAAGACAGGATTACATGTCTAACATTGTATTTCGAAACTATATTGTTGATCTCTGTTAAATATACATCTGTTTGGTGGCGGAGAATTTATTCTCTTGCTTAACACCCTTCTCTAAGACGTACGAGCTTAGAGGTTATATATCGGCAGAAATCAATGGTACAGTGTAGATTGTCAATGCGGCATGTTTGATTTCCCAAAGTTAAATAATCATTAATATTGATTTTTGGGAAGAATAAAACTAAGTGGAGTTTTAATGAATTTGTAATTAGATTGAAATGTGAATGTGATAATTCAAATTATCAAATTTGGGAAAGTGATCGAGAATGGAGTACCACATGTTTTACTACAGGCGATAGTTAAATCTTTATTTAGATTTGAACGTGAAATGTTAATTAATTTTACCAATAACACTGTGGTGTTAGATATGGAGTATTACCAGTTTTGCTCCATGGGATGAATAGGTTGGGATTGGGATATATAACAAATGATTACTTCGGTAAGGTGCGCTAACCCCGACTAGTTTGGATAAACCTTAATTTGGTTGAATTGATATCCAAAGGAAGATTAAAGAATAAATTTAAAGAATTTATGTTTGATAAAATTAATTAGAACCTTTCCCAAAGGATATGAATATTTAAATAAAAGAATATTCAGAATTGGAATGAGGTGTATGTTCTGTTTTATAGCACTTAATTATAAAATACGTGAATTGTTCGGAACGGCCGGGTATATACCCATTCTAAATAATTGATTCGATGATAAGTCGACGATGAAGACGGTGGTTGAAGACCGGAGGTATTCACATCGTTTGGATGATTATTGATGTCTTGATTGGTTTGTACACCCAAGACAACGTAATAAGTGGTGATCTTCCAGACGTACTTGGAGATCAACCGGATATGCGAGGACCTCTCTCCTATATTGGACATATGGGATGAGGAACAAGGTGCCTCCAGTTTCGTTCAGACCAAGAAAGAACTATTAAATGGATGTGTGTCTGACATTGGATTTTATTCTGTGTTGATTGATCTCTATTAAATATATATCTATTTGGTGGCGGAGAATTTATTCTCTTGATTAACTCCCTTCTCTGAGACGTACGAGCTCAGAGGTTACATATAGATAGACATCAGTTGCATGGCGTGAATTGCCAGTGTGTCATGCTGAGATGCAAGTGATCAAGACTTCTGTTGAAAGGCAGAGTCTTGTGGTTGATGATCAAAGCACGGTCTTAAATGGCATAGCTTTGTGTATAACTTTAGTTCACGAGCCTCACATCTCGGTATTAGTCCAAAACGGGATAAGGGACCCAAGGAGTGCATGACATTTCCTTCTAGCTATGGGTGGTGTCATGGTATGGAGCCCAGACATTTACTATATTTTTACCTATATGGATGATGGATAGCGACGCGCCTCAGATATATCGGTTACTCTGGAGCCGATGGATAGGTCCTATAGGGCTGGGAAACGTGTGTTCAGGAATAATTAATCCTCAAATGTAAGGGAGGACCGGCCTTGGAGGGTCCAAGGGTCTACTGCTGGAGATTCTGAGGCATTTGCTAGAGTGTCTCGAAGCCGGTGAGGAGTTCATCCCTTGCCTCGACTCATGACGGAAATCCAATTTCCAATACGTGACATTCGATTTTGATTGTAGAGCCTAGTATGACGACATGATATATGGTACCCATGCTGTCTATGATTGATACATTTATATTTGAAGTTGTTTTATACACTATGCGCTTATGATAGTATCAAATGATTTGTTTTAAACGTACCAAGCACGTTTGGCTATTATAAGGGAAAACTCTATCCTCCGGCTTGCGTTGTATTGTGTGATGGGACCTGAATCTTATAATAGTTTCATTTTTCCAAAAAACACTGCGTTGTTTATAACTGCTTATGCACTGGTATTCTTGGAAGAAAACCCGTTCCGTGTTATACGGCGTGGTCCCTTGATTTACTTTATTTTAAAGTAAAGTTTTAAATAACTGTTTTAGTTCTCACACCAGTCTTATCACTGACCTAGAGTATATATTTTTAACCTAAACTCTGAGTGCCCCTATTTTCCACACGGGCAGCTAGTAGTTTGGTTTTGCAGATATTATATTCACATGATCTTGGATTTACAGTTGGAACTATATCGGAAAGCTTTGTAACCTTGTATTCCTTTCAGTTGTGTTATGCATTATTTTTCCGTTGCTAATGTAAATTAAATCTCTGATATTTTTCTAATGTATAATATTTATTCATACTCTGTTATATTCTTGTACTCTCATGTAAATTGTTGTAATAGCAATGAAATGTTCTATCGTTTGTTTTCTGATTTGTCGTGTTCTCAACTCAATTCGGGCTTTCCCGTAAGGGTGAGTTTGGGTCGTTTCAATTAATGACAAAGCTGTTTATATTACTTTAATGATTCCATTGAAGGGTGTGGTATGCTTTACTTGGTTGTGCCTAAGCTGTTCCTTTTATGTCTATATAACCCATTGAAAATTTTGTTTGACTTCACATTTCAAAATGGCTAACGAAAATTGGACTGCTTCGGATTATGTCATTTTGATAAATGCTTACATTGAAGCAGATATACTACATATGGAAGAAGTAGATCAAGATTTTTGGGCGACCCTCAATGAAAAATACAGCAATCATATTGGTTGTAGAATACTGAGGACTAACTTAACCATCATAAGTGCGTTCTGCTTATTTACTGCTGATTGTGTGAATTATCGCAAAGTAATTGATAAGCTAAAAAAGGATGATGTTTTTCAATTGAAACGGTCGACGTACGACTCACTCTATCATTTCAAGTACCGATCAAATTTCGTTGGTCACGACGCGTATGGGTTATGGTACAATCATATACAGTTTGAGTAGTATGTCATTATATTATTTGCCGTATTTAGTAGGTATCTGTTGGTTCATGTATTTGGAAAGGTTGAATGTATCAATAGAGTTTAATTTAAATTCATTGCTATATGAAGAGTATACTGTTCCAAGCGCTGACATGACTAGTCTATGAACATTAAAAGTCGTTCTTACAGTTACATTGGACTAAGCGCTGACAAGATTAGTCAGTATCATGCTGACAATAATTAAAGCTGGCTTTCAATTGATATCAATCAATTAAAGTGGTCATTATCTTGTTGAAAAAATAGTAAGGAGTTCAAAATTTCGAGTCGTCCTCTATTGAGTTGTGAATATTGGCTACAACAACATAAAATAGAAATGAGATATATTTAAAGTAAATAACACAATACAATCATCGAGTACTACAACGTTACAATAGTTCAACAAATGCATAGACTACATCTAAGCATTTCCTTTCAGATGCCATAAATGTTCAACCAGGTCATTTTGCAGATTAGTATGTATCTCCCTAGATCTATTTTACGCAGACGGCTCAAAATAATGAGCGTCCCCCCACCCACTACTGGAACGGTGAGGAGAATTACCATTTATAAATGTGATTCCCATCCAGATCAACGCTCAGTGCTGCGAATGCCCTTACATTACAATTAGGAACTGCCAATGAAGTTGGCAAGTGAGAACCAAAACAACCATATATGAAATAATTCTACATACTGTCAAAGTAGTATGCATGTTTGTGAGCAGCAATTTTAAAAATGCCTAAAGATGGAAGCTTTGATTTATGTTATGAACTGTGTGTATTCTCCTTCAAGCGATCTTCTCAACCTTGAAAAAGAAAAATAAATAGTACAAGAATCAGTCAACTCGACAAAAAGAACAAATCTCGCCTTTCAAATTAATCCTTTAAGTACAATTGTGTAGTTAATCTTCCAGAATGACGAATAACAGTAAAGCAATCACCATTTAGGTGAGAAAATCCAAAACATCATAATCTTAACCAGAGTCTGAAACGTATTCCCAACATCTTATAACATGTAGGAAATATCATCAATCAACCCAAATCTTGGATCTTCATTAAGTAACACAAGTTGATCTCGCATTTGGACATTAAATTCTATATCAGATTGCATCTTGACAGGGATGCAAATCTTTGTCCTACAATCGCCATAAGCCCCAAAAAATAACATGACCGACCAAATCTAGACAATTTCTATTCTCTCCCCGGTTTCCTCCTTACACACCCCGTTTATCAAAATTAAATCACCGCGCCCTACTTTCTTTTGTTTCTACCCCGTTATTTTAGCTTATTTGCCTTATTGTTGAAACGAAAAATAATCTATGAGGGGTAAATGACAAATATTGGGGTGGTAATAGAAATAGTCCCAAACCTAAACTCTGTAACAATCTTACCCAATCCGGCCACAGACTTGTAGTCGAAGTGGAGAAAATAGATTTTGAATAATAGGAGGAACAATTTGAGGGAGATTGGAATGAAAGCAATTCAATTACGCCGGAACATGCCGGAATCCAATATCCTGATGGCTTGTTCCGCTGTACTCGAGTTAATTCACCCAATTTCATAAATGAGGCGAGCGGTGAGAGGATTTGGTGAAAATAAAAATTCGGATTTATATTTGGTAATTTTTATCGATGATGCAAATCTGTCGAGTGATAATTAATGGCTAGATCTATTCACGCCCCAATTATTACCTTTCCCATCCCACTTATTAAACAAAATTTATCATACCCCATAACCCCAAAATATACCGAAACTATCATTTATGTTATACTTAAAAAAACACTTAATATTAATTATGGAATGAAAGAAAAGATGAAATCCAAAAACAACAAAATTGTAATTCTTAATTACTATAGTATTTTTTTTCATAGATAGCATGATCTACAAGAATATAGTTCTGTTTAATTCAAAAGATAATTGAACTGTAAATCAAATTCTTAAAAAAAAGGATCTTAAATAAATCAAATTTAAAATATAGCATCATCTTCTTGTAAATCATAATTGTGTTCTGCAGTCGACTTTATTATTCGTGTCTTATTTTTCCATTTTATTATGATTAAAGTGCACAATAAAATAAAAGGATGAATATGTCAAGTTTAATAACAAATGAGTGTAGATAAGTCATTTTATTTTTTAAACATGTAGTGGGGTGGGAAAGGCAAAATGAGGGGTGTTAATAGGATTAGCCATAATTAATAGGACAATTGTCTTCTGATGCTTTTCATAGATTGGAGGACAAGATTCATTGAATCATTAGAACTTGTTGATTTCGCTTTAATTTCATTGTGGATCGAAATGAGGACACAAAATTGCATACAATAAATCTCAACCACTGGATCCTCCCATAAATTCCATACTCCACATAAAGACAAACAAAACTGATGGTTCACAGTTTGTGTGTCTTATTTTGTGTTTAATTTTGTGTCCCAATAGTCGCTCCCTTCATACACACACACACACACATACATACATACATACATATATATATACATTTACATACATACACACACACACACACACACACACACATATATATATATATATATATATTAGATCTAAAAAATAAGAAGATATGGAGAAGGAAAAAGAAACTAAATATAAATTAAAGATTAGATATTAGAATTACCTTCCATTTTCTGAAACCTTAAGGGAAATGTATTTGATAGAGTTTTGTCATCGCTGTCGATTTTATAAAGAAATTAAAGAAGACGAGGAGAGCATAGGGGTTTATTTACACATATGAGTAGAAGTGTGAATCGTTAGATCTAAATTATAAAACCAAAAGCGTTCAAAAATTCATAAACCCTAACTGCGACCCTATTCAAACGTCTACCAGTTGAGCAAACAAAATCATAAGTCGATGGTACCCATCGACTTGTGGTGATCTTCGATCGACCGGTATACACATATTTTATCGTTTTGTTCCTTGCTTTAGTTTTTGATTTATTGCCTAATAATTTACTAATTATTGTTAATGTCAAACTTGCGTTACTTTCAACCCAAGGAAATGTTTAAATTTTGATTTCAACATTTGAAATTCCTCTTTATTTTAAATGTTAAATTTTAAACCTGTTTTAAATTATTTTATACTTTAAACTTCAAAAGTCAACACTTCCTCATTTGAACTTCGATTTTCAAAAGTTATATGTGGAGATTAATCAAAAAAGCGTTTTGAAATGTATATTATAAGAACTGTGCTAGTCAGACCGAAGGGAAAATGGTCAAAATATACGAATATGTATTAAATCCTGAAATCATGAGGGTAGAACTGTAATTCATAGTATTAGAGGTGGTGGGACCTCCACATTTGTTGTCTCTTTCCTAGATTTTCGGTCCGTTAAGCGTTTCTGGTATTCTAATGTTACGAACCTAACATAATTATGCAAATTTCTATAAAAAAAACATGATTTCGACACTTTGACCAGTTGAGCAGTAAGACTTTTCAACTTGAGTTGTGACAGTCCAGCTTATAATCCGACGATAATTTAGCACTAACAAAGCATTTTTCATTAATCGTGTTGCAAAAGCAGTACCGACCGATGCATATCCTTTTTTTTAGTCAAACGCATATTAAATTGGTATCGGCTGTGTTTAGGATCCTGAATTGCATTCTGAACATTCAGCTTAATATTCTGTCGTAATATAACGACTGGAATGCAAATTATAATATCATACTTAATTTACAATGATTAGAGATATCCTAGTAACGCTATGGGCGTTAGTAACTAGTTTTAGACATTGCGGTTAATCAAATATAATTTCAGTGTAGGTAACATGTTCAGGAAACTAATGACAAGGACAATCGGCCTTAATAATTTATCCATAAGGACGCGCGCTTAAAATTTTATCCAAAAAGACATAACCCTAAAAATTTCCGTCGCTCATTCCTCTCTTTTGATTTCATACAATGAAATCAGCAAATCAAAATTAACGAAATCATCTCAACTGGAAATCGAATGAAAACAAATCCGCGACATCTACTACAGTCGAACGTCAAAAATCAATCAAGACAGCAAAATTCGGCACGAAATCGATCTCAAAAATCAACCTCGACTGAATTTTTTTTTTATTGCTATAATCATTATAATTTAATGTTCATTTCTGCCGATTAGGTTTTTTTATTTCGCAAGGTGATTCATGGTTTTTTTATGTTCTCCAATTTTAACGATCGGCTATTCAGCAGTTGAGAATCAGTTTTATAATTTTTTTAGGTATCATTTTTATTTATTTAACACTGTTTTATATTTGTTTGATAGGTTTTTAATGTTGTATTTATTTTGTAGTTGTATTGTTGCATTATCTATGTATTACAGTCGAACTTATTTCATTATAATCAACCAAACTGTGATGTAACATTTTTTGCATTAGTTTTAGTTTTAAAATAGTTCAGCAGTTTTTAGGTATCAGTTTGCTGTTTTTCTATGTATCAGTTTTCTTGTATTAATAGTGTTATGTTGTTTTGTTTATAGTTTGTGCTATTTTACTTTTGTTCTTGAACTGCTGCATCAGTTTTGCTACTCAAACGAATTTACTTCATTTTAAACAATCAAATTGTGATTCAAACATTTTTTGTATTACTTTTGTCATTAAATATTATAGCAGTTTTTAGGTATCAGTTTTATATTTTTTAAGGTATCAGTTTTATAGCTTAGTGTATGAGAACTGTGGCAAGTTGGTAGATTTGTGTTGTTTACTTTGTAATTGACTTTTTTGATACACAACATTAATTCTAACTGATACTCACTGGTTAAAAAAAAAAAAAAAAAAAAAAAACACCCACCTACTTAATTCAAATCTCACAAAAATAATATTTATTCTCAATATTACCCACTGATTAAAAAAATTATAGCAATCAATTCAATTATCACAAAAATGAGATTATTCTCAGTAATAGACAATAATACCCACTTGTATCATATGATACATAACTGATTTAATAGGATACATTGTTTTCCTACACAATTTAAGTACATAGAGCATTGTTCCCCATTCCAAGCATGCATTCATGCATTTACTTTTGCTTGTACTCAATCCAGTCTTGAATTCAAGTAAATTCCAGCAGCATGTAGTATCTGCAAGTATTTCATACACAATCAAAACTTATACCAATATAATACTGTAAACTCAACTAGAAATATAAATCTGATACCTAAAAAAATATAAAACTGATACATAAAAACTGCTATGATGTAAATTCAACTAGAAAATATAAAACTGATACCTAAAAAAATATAAAACTGATACCTAGAAACTGCTATGATATAAATTCAACTAGAAAATATAAAACTAATACCTAAAAAAAATATAAAACTGATACTTAAAAACTGCTATGATTTAAATTCAACTAGAAAATATAAAACTGATACCTAAACAAATATAAAACTGATACCTAAAAACTGCTATGATATTTTAAAGAAAAACTAATATAAAAAATGTTTGCATCCCACTTTGATTGATTAAAATGACATAATTTTGATTGAGTTGCAATCTAATGCAACAGTACAAGTACAAAACTGATATAGCACCAAAAATATAAAGACAAAAGCATAACACTGTTAATTTAGGAAAACTGATACTTTAAAAAAATAGTAAACTGATACTTAAAAACTGCTGCTAAATTCACAATCACAAAAAGTATTTTCTGTCGCTCAACTCTGTCGTTCATCTATTTCGTTCGATTTTCTACGACGAAATCAAAAATCACGAAATCATCTTTACTGCCTACCGAATCAAAATCCAAAGGCACCTTCATGAATCGACGAAGCCGATTGAAATGATAAAATTAGGTAAATCGAATAAATTGAGGAGCTCGAAAGATTCTGAAGATGATTGAACGAGAGAGATGTTTGAAGATCAAATCGTGGAAAAAAAACCGCGTTGAAGAAAAATTGAACGAGAAAAAATTCATCCGAGATAGAAGCGACGAAGAAGAAACACGGCATGTGATTTAGAGAATTAAAATATAATTAGTGTATTGTCCTTTTCGTTAAATTTTTAATGGGCTGTTTGAATTAAAAAAACCTTAATTTTGTTCTTGTTGTTAATTGTCCCTGACTTGTTATATTCCTATTCATTGCTTGCTGCTGTGGCCCGTTATCTTAATGCTTATAAGATATTGCATATATTGTTACTATACTATACCATGTTTACTGACAAAGCAAAATTGCTTACTTTTGTTATAAGGAAGAATGATATATCAATACACTGATCCTAAATTGCCATTTACCAAAAAAAATACTTATTATTTTTTACATTACAATCATGCTTCATCATACAATTCATTGAGTCATCTAATACAAGATATCAATGAAAACAAAATGGACTGCTTCTGAATGGCTATGATAACATCGTACACTAATGAATTGTTATGGCCATTGATTTTGTGAAAACATTACATGTATCACCTAAAAATTTGTAAATATAACATTACAGTGCTTATTATATTGATAAGAGAAGTATATTAGAAGATGTTCTAAGCCGGCACATTATTGAACACTATAATGCAAAATGGCAATATACAACGCCCGCTTCTTTTATTAACGTTATTTCTCAAACAAAAATGATCATTCCAAACATCATATGATCTACACAGATAAATACAACTCAAAATGATCAAAATTGTTTCAACAGTGGGCAGCAACATGACGTTTCCACTTTCTTCAAACATTTTAGTAGTCAAGAGACCCTCACTATAATAGAACATAACACACAAACTATTCAAATCCAAACTCAAAAACTCCATGGAACATTTTTCACATTGGCTGAGACACGGGAACTGAACGATTCTTCGACCGTACGGAGGATTCACCGGCGCCTCCATCGGACAGTCTGCTTTTCCGTTCCCTCCTTCTCGACTGTTTCGGAATAGTAGGCAAGTCCGAAATCGTAGATTCGGACTCCTGTTGAGTGCTTGTGGAGTCTTCCGACTTTTGCCGGTGTCTTCTTCCACGTCGGGTTGACCCTTCACGGTTTGACCCATCGCGGGTTGACCCGTCGCGGGTTGACCCATCGCGATCGTCGACTTGTTCGGAGCTGGCAGAGGAGCGGTGCTTGCGGTGGCGGCTTGACCCATGGGATGACCGCTCCCTTGCCGGAGAGTCGGACAGTGCTGATCCAGATGAACCGCTCCGACGAGAGCGGCGTGGCTTTGGAGACCCGGATTTACAGTTCTTTGGGGAAGCCAGACTACAGCTGCCACCACCTAATGGAATCTCTGTGAAAACAAAATAAAACTTTTAAAGTTTGCTCATCCAGTCGTCACGGACCAACTGGCTTCAAGTAGTAAGATATTTAAAGTGTGGTTAGCTCAAAATGAGTGCTCTATTTAAATTAAGTGCTATAAATGTGTCAAAATCTCTTTGGTTCCAGTTTGTATAAAGTTTTGTGTTCAAATAGAATTTCCGTGTGCTGCATTGCGCATGAAAAGTTCATCTGGTCAAAAAACAAGTGCAATAGATGTAAAGTTTGATTTCTACCTTCAAATTTTGGTATTAGGGCAAGATTCTTTGTATATGCATTGTAGAAGAGTATAATACCGGTGTAACGCACAACACAACAGTTGACAAAAAATGCATTTTTATAACATTAGGTGGTGTTTGGTATATATTTTATTTTGAATTTTCAACATTAGCTACAAAAAATGAATAGAGCAAATGAACGATGGAGGGGGTTGAAGGAAGATAGAAGGGAAGACGGGGAGGTTGGAGGGACGACGGAAGAATAAATTGTGTCTCATCCATCCATTATTTTCCAAAACATGGAAAATAGAAAAAAGTTGTTTTCCGTTTTATATGCTAAATTCATTTTCTAAAACGGTCATTTTCCACGGTTTATATATGTCATTTGCAATTTTATTATGTGAAAACGGAAAACTAAAAAGGGTGAACCGAAGGCACTTTTAAGTTTTTTTGTTTCAAACCAACGCTTTAACCAAAATTTATGCTACATACGTAATCAAAATTGTTTTTGGATACCAAATATTCTTATTTGCAAAGATTCGATGGTTGTCGGATTTTCAAATATTTGCTAATATAACAGGCTCGAAAGAATAGATAGACAAAGACGTTTTGATGGAGAATCATTTAAATGTCAATTATTTGGGGAAAAAAACAAGATAAAAGCTATGATGACAAAAATGATGTTTAACAAATTCTTTCGCCAAAAATATAACAAAATAATACAATTCTCACTCATTTGTTCTACCAAAGACACATATCATACATCACTAACTTCATAAAAGACAAATAAATATTTGATGTGGATATAATAATATGGATATTCATATCTAGTTCTTGAATATGAAGTACCATTGTGTCAAATTTCAAATATAGATACAAATTTTTGGATTATGGACATTCTTTGACAAAACAACTTTAATTTTCTGTATGATTTACAATATAAACAATTCAAACTAATTTACAAATTAAGACTATAAAACAAAAAATCATGTAATTGTAAGAGAAAAAAAAGAGGGGAAATTAGGCAAAAAATATCGTGGCGCTTTAAACAAGGTTAACATTAGAATAATAGTAAAAATTCAAAAACGTAGGTATCTTTTTTACAAGAGTTGTAACATTTTAATGCCTGGATGCTTATTTGTAACATTAAAACAATAATTTCACAAACTTGAATTTTTTAAAATAGTGATCTGGTGTCAATTTGAAATAGTATCCAGGCCAAGTTCCCCCACATGGACCACCCCCTTTAGGGCCACCATTGCCAACTGTGAATCCTTCAAACAATGTGAAGTATATATCATAAGTTTATGTATATTTTCTCATAATGTCTAAAGATGGTTATGAAGACAATAAAAAAAATTGATGAAACTAAACTAAGAAAAAGAATATGAACCATAAAAGTTTCACCTTGAGATGCAGATTTTGGGGATCCAATCTCTTTTGCATTATGATCAAATGATGAACTTAGCGGTGCAGAATGGTAATCACTCATCTGTTGTAAACAAATTGAAGGAATAATCCATAGACAGTACATCACAATAAAAATTCAAGAATATGTATATTACCCAGCTTGGATTTGCTACAGCAGGACCATCTGCTCCAATATGTGCTACGTGTTTAACATCGGTCGGATTGCCGATGACCATTTCATGTTCTTTTTCGCCATCTGTGTATGAAAGAAAAGAAAAGGATGAGTGAAGAGTGTAAAATTGGGGAAAATAAGAAATGTTAAGGTTGATGCCATTATATGAACTTACCAAAGATTTGTGAGATATACCTCAGGCCTTTTATGAGGCCTTTAACTTTAACTGGTGGCATGTCCAACATAATTACTAATATCGTAGTTTGTGTATATTTTCTACATTACATAAATAATCCAAGCCGTTAAATTATATATTAATATCAAAGACAGGTTTCGAATATTCATACAGATTGAAATGCGTACCTCTGGACAGCAAAAATTTAAGCTTTGATCAAAGTTTAAAGCAATCAAAACTTATATCATAATTCACACGAATATTATCATTTCGAATGCCTCTGTACATTCAAGAGAAATGATTAGAAGCAAAATCTAGACCTCCGGAACTACAAAATGATGAAAGAAGTGAATAATGTTGTTCCTCAATCCAAGGCTAGGTTGAAAAGGAAGAGCCTTGGAATTGAGTGTAACAACACACATAAAAAATGGTCTGATCTCAAGAAACCTTCCCCTTTTGTTTTTGAAAATAATATGAAATTAGTTGTGGTGTGAAATTTTAGTTTGCTTTCTTTTTTTAACCTATCTGTGGCCATAATTTATAACCATCGATTATTAGTGGCAAATGCATAAAATAGGGGAAATTGTAATAAACTAGAGAGGGGGAGAAAATTTCTCTCTTTCTCCTGTCATACTAAAGAAAAAAACTGGAGAAAGCTTTGAATTTTAATCCAACAAAACAAGTGACTTGTCAATTATTTTACTCGCATAATGAGAATCAAGTGCTTTTTTTATCTTTAATTAATAATTTCAATGCCAAAATGTTTAATATTAAATTATTAATATGAATATACGAATGAATCAAATTAGCAAAAATCCTGCATTTAGAGTCTTAGACAGCTTTCATGTTATGCAGGTTAACGCTAACCTACAGACAAAATTTGATAAGTATTATGTATAAATCTTTAATAAAACATCATCAAAAGCACTACATGTTTAGTTGCTTGCAAATATTGAAGATTTTGAGAGCTTATTAAAAATATTTACCAAGGACTTATGATTTTCTTCAAGTTATGAGTAAGTGATGTGCCAAAGTTTTCCCATGTCACTGACACCATATCCACCAAAAACTTCTAGAAACTTCATGTCACAAGCTAGTTTCATGACAACCTGTAATTTAAACTGACCAGATTTGAGCAAAAAATTGTAATAAGACTGAAAAGATACAATCTTGTACGTTAATACACAAAAAATCAACTGGCTAAGTTTGAGCTAATTTCGTTCCTAAAACACCTTCCCAGCAAGATTTAATTCTATTAATCAAAACACCCACAGAACTAGCTTTAGAATGAAAGCATCTTTGGTACCATGCTCTACTCAAATTACCCATGTCACAGTGGAATTCATAAAATTAAGAGCTTTCATTTTCTCAGCATTTTTTATTCTTATTCTTTCCAGTATCACAATAATCCACATATGTGCCAAATGGTAAAACATAGCATATTACAAAACGTGCTAGACAGTAAAACCAGATATAGCAAGTCACTGGGCAATGGAATTAGAGATGGTCCCCTCCCCCCCCCCCCCCCCCCCCACACACACACACACACACACATTGCAATATAAGCATATACCAGTCATTGTTGGATTGCAACAATTCTAAGAGTTTTCCCAAAATCAGCATGTTCACTTCCATTTTTCTACACCTTCCAACTAGCCATAGCACACCACACGCCCAAAACAACTGAACAAGGACAAAAGGAATAAAGAACAAACAGAAATTATTTATGCTACTAAATTAAAGGCCATTAAAATTGTATCGTGTTTGCTAGTTTAACGCCTATGCATTCAAACCGCAGACAACATAGTTGCACTAAAATGGCATACACTATGCCGTCTTAATGGCTGATCATGTGGATGAGCCACGGGTTGCCCTCAGTGACTGGTCCAGTGATTGAACAAGTCAGGCATACAAGCCAAATGTCAATCAATTAAAAACCTTATCCGGCTACAATCTCCTACCCTTCTACAAAAGATCCCTTCTTATGCTGTCAATCTTACTAATTATCTAATATGAAAAATTAAAGAACGCTACCTGATATAATTGCAGACTAGTCGGCACTAGGTAGGCAAACACTAGTAATCCTGCCCCTCTAACATTTTTGCTTTCCAGCTGGTCTTCGGTCAATTTTTGTTAACAGAGGCTGTTGTTCATCAAGTCTGAACTTCTCTCGGTATGAATCGTATTCCAAACCCTAATTAGAAGAGAGGATTAAAGAACGTCTGCACCAAGGCTTGATGAGAACAAGAACAGACCCCGGATGAACTCGAGATGGAAGAAGGCGATAAGATCAACGCCGTTTTTGTATCTGTGAACGATGGAACGCTTGGTTAAACTCACTTGCACACCGAATTTACTCCTCCCATGCGCCCACTAAAGGAATTATATTGGCAAGTTGAATAAATTGCTGCAAATTTTCTGAGTTGCCCTACATTTGATGTGACCTTGGTGGACCATGTTATGTCGCAGCTCAGTGCTACGAAATCACGACATAAGATACGTTCCTAGCATTAATTTGGCACGCTCAAGTTTTTGTTCATGTCCGACGCGAACAACATTTTCACCTTCCAAATGGAACGATTTGTGAACGTTGAAAATTAAATCGTTGGCCTATAAAACCATCACCTTCACCTACCCCTTCTTTTACATTACAACAATCCAATCCTCTTCTATTTATTTTCAACCGAATTCGAGCAGCATTCAGGTTTTTTTCAGTTTGTTGTTCATATTATTTTCCATTATTCAATCTTGTTTTTTCCTAGTTTTTTCTAGTTTATTTCTAATATATATTGTTTTTCATTTTTCAGTATGGCCAATCGAAAAGTTGCACATCACTGGTCGTTTACTGGACGTGGTGAAAGTGATGATAAGATGGCTATGCTCATTGACCTAATGCACGAGAGACAGATGAAAAAAATCTCGCACGCATTCTGATAGTCCTTATACGGGTACTAGCGTGGAATCAATGGGAAGTTCTACAACTTATGCAAATGGTAGCTCGCATGCAACTTCTGAGAGCAACGGGTGAGTTTGATGTTGCAGACGCACTATTATTTGTTTTGGACCCCAAAATAAATGATATGTTCACTGTTCTTCCGGATGAGATAGCGAAAAGCTGGTTGATAAGAGGGCTTGCAGACAAACGCCACGAAAAATAATACCAAACTTATCTGATAAATACCAACTAGTATGAGGTTCATGTCATCGTATTATTGTATTTCTGTCGTATTTATGTTTGTATTTTCTTTGTGTAATGAAATGTAGTCGTTTTGTTTTACGAAATTAGTATTTAATTAAATCAAAACAATTAATTTAACAATTAAATACCCCGCTTAGATACCACGCTCAAATACCCGTTCCCAGCTAAAAACACATTCCCCGTTCGCTACAATACCACGCTCAAATACCCCGCTCGCGTTGGTTAAGAACGCACCCACAGCCACTTTGTAATGCGACATCAAAGCATCACGCAGTTGTATTGCAAGACAAGAGGGACGGAAAAAAATAAAAGGCTATCTCTATTAGCATCCTACTAATTAGTATTCACCCTCCTATTCAAAATGTTAAATTAATAATTCCAATTTTACTCTTAAATTATTAGTTAAGCATTCGTTAAATATAATTAGTGATTATAATTGTTCTTCACGGTGACATTGATCAAAATCAACTAACATTTTAAGGGAAGGTTTATTTAATCAACCATATTCTTGAATGCAACTCAGCAAAATCATTGTCAAAATTTCAAAAACTATTATGATGTCGTTGTCTTGATCCTTTTTTTTTTTTTTTTTTTTTGCATATTTGTTTCCTGTTGTTTACATCATCTTCAGTGTATTGTAAAGTTATTAGGGTTTTGATGGAGGAATGAAAAACTGTAAAAAAAAAAAAGTAAAAAAGAAAGAAAATAAACATAGATGATGAAAACAAGGTTAGTTAAGGAATAAATAGGATGGGAAAAGAAAAAATTGGAGTGAAGATTATTTTTTAAAATGGTCGGGGTGGGGAGAGAAAATTGCGGGGTGAGAATAGATGGAATAAAAAAACATAAATTTAAACAGAAAATGAACCAAGGGTATTTCCATCATCGAATTTTTCATCAAAAAGACGGTAACTCAGCAAATTAGCAAATTATTGGGCGGAAATAGAATTTCTATTTTATATTTTGCAAGCCTAAACCACCATCCTTCTTTTCCTTCTTACAAAATCATTAACTAACCCTTCAGATTATTCAATGTATAATAGAAAAAATAGTTTGAAATAAATGGAAATTGGAAATAGATCCCTAAAATCAAAGATGATGTAAAACAGATTCCTGTGTAATTTTCAATGTAAAGCACATCCCTAAAACTATAATAATATTATTTTTGTATCTTTTAATGTCACTGCTTAAAAAAAATCAAAAAATTATAAGCATTAAAAGAAGGTTATTAGAAAAAAAATCTTGTAGAAATTTTTGCGCTTTTTATGAAAATATGCAGATATGTTTGCAACTATTCTCATAGTGTATTACAGACATATCTCGGTGTGTCAAAAAACTATAGTTATGTCTATAAATTTTCCGTACAATTGCTCCTTTTTTTGCATGTTTATTAGAGGTGAGAAAATTTACATTTGTATATAATTTACATCATTTTTTTTTATGACTTTTCTGTAATAGTATGATACTGAATAAGTGTAAACATTGAATTTGAAATTTTGTAGCAATCAGCAAAAATTACATAAAAGTGTGCAATTTTTGATATAATTGCAAAGGCGCCTGCAGGTTTTTGAAAAAGTTCCATCATTGCTGCATATTTTGTTGCGTGATTTCTTTTTCTGGTTTTTTTTTTTTTTAATTTTTTTCCGTATTCTTATGTAAATATGAAGATGATAATAAATTGAATTAGATTTTGAAATTTGGTAGTTTTTTGTGTTGATTTTTGATTTTTTTATAAACAAAGACATAATTTACATTTTTACAGATGTGGTTATTTTGTGTATTTTAAAAGTTAATAGGGACCTTAACCAAACCGTCCCTTGAAATGAATTAGGAAATAAGTCTAGAACTTTATCAATCACGTTATATAAAATAAAATATTTTGCAACAGTAAAGAATGCCCCCACTTGTGAATAATATTGTATGTGTATCAAATATAGACCACACTAATCAATTATCGAACTAAAAAAATCATTGTATTTAAATTTTTACCGCTTGTCGCCTTGGAAAACATCGATAAATACTATAATAATTCCTACTTTGAATCTAATTAGATCAGAAAAAAATAAGAATCCTGCATACTTTGATTTATAATGGAAAATGTAACGACTCGTATTCTACGCAACATAGGATCGTAGAATATTTATATCTTTCACATACAAAGTCGTATGGTCATGTAACTTTGGGAAACGATTATTGGGGTCATTTCCTATGTTCATGATTTTTCCCGATTTTTAAATAACCATTTTGCCCCCAGTTGGTACTGTTTTGGCCATAACTTTGACTGGAAAGGAATTTTGACCTGAAACCACTTCCATTGGCTCCAGATGATGGTTTACAATTCCGTAGAGTGGTCACACTAGCCAAACGGACTTACCGTTTGGCAGATATGGCTGAAACAAGTTTCAAATAGTGAAAAACAGCTTAATTGAGCTTAACCGGGTGACTAACAGCTAGGCCCAATGGGAGATTTCGGGATTAGGGTTATGAGGAGGCTGAAATCAGTTAGAGAACGATCTTATCCTCATTTTCCAGCCGCCACTTTCATTCTTGAACCCTAACAATGGCCGCCAACATCTAGAAACATCCCCAAATCACTTTCTAATCAAGTTTTGGCTTAATCTACATCAAATTAAGGGGAGAAAACATGAAAGCAAGGTTAGAGCTGCTGTTAGACATCAGTATTCACTCAAATCAGCGAGGTTTCAGTTCTGAAAAATTTATTTGTGGCCAAGGTGAGTGATTAGCATTGTTTTGACGCTAATTACAATTAATTAAGGGTAATTAGTGAAGATTAGCGAATTTATACACTAATAAATTCTGGAAAAATATCTATAAATTCGAAAATAATATTTTATGCCTCTGGTCGGAATTCGGTTTAATTTGGTTAAGTTTTTTTAACCCTATGATTAGTTTTACTTAAACATGCTAAAGGGAAAATATGGGGTTTTGGGTATATTTGATCCATTTTGACATGTAAATTCATTGTTTTAGTGTTTGTGGTTAGTTTGCTATGTTACTATGACTGTTTGGAATGATTTGTGGTTGATTAGAATAGTTAGACTAGTCGAAAACGTCGTCGAATGGCGTAAACAAGTTGCTGGAAAAAGTTGCAGAAAGTTGTGCAGGGTTTCGGATCGGATCGGGTATGGGCTCGGATCGGATAGGAGAGCTGGGCAAGGAATCCGAACCGAACTGAAATCTGGCACAGAAGAAGTTTGGCAAGAAGGAAGGCCACTGCTTAGAGTTGGAGTTGGACAAAGGATCGGATCGGAGTAGGCTATGGAGCAGGATCGGATTGGAGCTATGGAGCAGGAGCAGATCGGAGTAGGCTAAAGAGCGGGATCAGATCGGAGAAGGCAAGCGAGGGGGATCGGGTCGGAGCAGGCAAGCTGGAGCATAGGGGGACGAACCGAACCGAATGGAGCATGACACCCGAACCGAACCGAATGGGGAGCCTGGAGATGATTTATCCGAACCGAACCGACTGAAACAGATTGGGCCAAACCAAATTGAACTTCCATCTCTTCTACGCGACGACTCTTTTGAAGACCAACTCCAATTCGATCAAAACCTGAGATGCAAAGGAAGTCCAAATGAGGAGCTTTGACTTAGGATCCAGTTGGGAACCAATGAGTGGGCTTCATGATTGGGCTTTGCTGCGGGACGTGTGCCAAGGGGCAGTCGATGTCTATGACTTTGGATCACTATGTATGGGAGGTACGTGAACGGATTCAAGGCCACAATGGCCTAGGTACGACTAAAGGGGCTATAAACCAATGAAGTAGGGTCATTTGTAAAGATTTGGTTATGACTCCATGTGGTAAGCTTGGTAGTAGCAGTAGTTGTACAAGTTGAACTCCGCCACTACTTCGATGGGTCTAGTGATTGTCAGTGGTGGACATCGTATGCTTTACGCACTGAGTGAGAGATGTGAGGATGATTGCTATGCTTGATTTGTTTGCCATCATTATGACATGCACACCCCAACCCCGTATTCTTTACACTATTTGGAATGGCACCTTAGAGTATTGTACGGTATGTAGTGCTAACTCTTTGGTTGCAGGTCCAGGCTCAGGTATGGTTTAGTATACCTGTTATTGTTCTGTTTAGATGCTTATCGCTCATACCAGGCTTTATGTTTGACCCAGAGTTTTATGTCTCTTCTTATTACTCTGGGTGCTCACACGAGCAGACTAGAGACAGGTTAGCTGGTGATGCACGGGTAGATGATCCGGAGACGAGCAGGAGGCTTCCACGTATGATATATATATAGTATTCTCCCTGTGTTGTTGAAGATCAATGCTTGGGCATTAGTAGTGCGTCTTCTACTTTAGCTTTCTTTTGTTTTAGAGACTGTAAATTTGGAAAGTTGTAATAAGCTATATTTGGATTTCCGCTGCTCTGATGTTGATGTTGGTTTTAGTTATCAGCTTATGCACTGTCTCACCTGTTTTATGTCAAGTATGTTATTATTATATTTTATTCCATGCGTTGTGAGACATTCTACAGGTTCCTCGTTAGTTAATTCCCTTCTTTCCTTTCCTTGACGACCGTTCTGTGCCAGTCGGGCATGTGTACAGCGCACTTTCGGAGGAAATGCCGACTGGTGCGGGCGGGCCGTCACAGAAAAACTAGCAACCAAACAATAATTTATTTAAAAACAATTTTGAAAAAACGAATCACGTCATTCATTTTTGTTGATCTGTCACTAATTCTTAATACTGAAAGTTTACCATGTTCTAAGGATTAAATCCATGTATATTTGCTTCAATTGGTTATGCAAAACCATATGACTAACTTTTAATGTAGGGTTTTAAAGTATATTTAACTTTTCTTTCAGTCTGTATGGCGTTAATAATAGCAGTGGCGTATGATGATAAAAATACTCATGACGAAACGACCAACGAAAATGTACAATTTCAAATTACTACATTGCAGATATAGTTCTAACAATCTAATTTTGTATAATGAAAATTTGGGATCTACATTTATAACACTAAAAATGGATATGCATTCTACTTTTTACATATTTACAATCTATCCGTGGAAAATAGGGAGAAGGACAAACTTAACAAAAAAGTTGATGAAAAGTATGGAATGTTTAGAAATTAGTGAGAAGGACAAATGTTAGTGTCAATGGAAAAAGGATAGTAATATATACATGTTAAATTGTAAACTTTTATGGTACTAGCTGCAATATGCGCAGTTTACAATGCATACTTTCGATGATACTTCTGACAATAATGTTTCATGAATCTTGTTTTCTAAAGATACTTTTAGATGATAAGTTTGAAAATTAAAGATATGTTCTGCTTTTCGCTTCTACTAAACCCATTCTCTTACATGTCAAAATTACAAAAAAATACCTAAAATAAATACATCATGATGTTAGCTTAAGCAATGCTAGTTTATACTTTAAACTAGTGTCTCGTTTTCTTTTCTTCTTAAACAATGGAGAATAACAATGCTTCATATATATTCCTTTCAACATTTAACTGTGTATTATTGTCAAACTAAAAATATGGTTTAGCTGCCATATAGCAAATGGAAAGCCAACTGAAGAGGTCCGATACTTAGCTTGAAGTCAAAGGTTTGCTCTGAATTCGAGAGTTTAGTCCAAACAGCTAAGCCTTGAGTTGAAGCAAGTAGGAGAAACACAATTTTTATCAAAGTGGATCAGATTAGGACTATTTTGATAGAAGCGAATTTGTTTCAATCCTGAGGATTTGATGCAAATCTTTCAAAATGTCACATGCGCAGCAGGCAAGATCAGTTCAAGAGTTATTCTAGTCCAAATATGTAACTGTTAGGAAAATTGCACCTTTTGCGAAAGCGACAACTGATTTTATTCACTCTAAACTTAAAGACGATTTTAATGGAAAACAACACAGATATGAAATTACACGTACAAACACAAGATATTCCACCCAACCACCCTCTTTATTGATTTACAAAAACAAAATTTGTTTACACTCAATGGATCAAAAACCAAAAGTAAACAAACTACAATTGAATCGATAACCTTATTGAGAAATGGAAAGAATATATAGATGACTACAACTATCGTTGGAGAAGGAGAACTGTAACAACCCGGAATTTCATAACCAATTTATAAATTTTATTTTAGCTATTTTAATGGATTTTAAATGTTTAAAATAATCTATTTCAAATAATAACGACTAAAAATTTATTTAAATCGAAGTTAGAATGAATAAATTTATTTTGATTATAAAACAAGCCTGAAATGGCGCGGTGGTTTGAAAATTCGATTTTAAATTTCAACTGAATGTACAAAATTCAAAATAAACCGGATTTCCGTAAAACCAGAAACGTTAGAATCTATTTAATTATATCTTTCCAGCGAATGTAAGAAGCCGAGATTTCATAATATGAATTAAAAGTTATGTCCAGTTTAAAATTCAAAATAGTCGCTATGAAATTTATATATATATATATAAATATAATTTATAGCCCTTAAAAATAGTCGTTTTTCAAACACCTCTGTTTTTTACGGAACCACTTTTGTTGGATCCGAGTGTCAAATTATCGTTAGGTTTCAAATTTCATAATTTTTGGAATCAATATGTGAGCGCAGTAAATTTAAACGTGTTTTGACAGTTTCAGTTTGAATTTAATCGAATGGAAAATGACCATTTTTCAGACGATCTCCAAATTTGACGAAATTATTTTGTTAGGACCTTATTGTCAAAACAAAGCCAGATATAAATTTTCTATAATTTTTGGAATCAATATGTGGCCTCGGTAAATTAAAATGTAAGATCAAATTCAATATATATTGATTTATATTTTAATTTTTATGAAAACAAATAGAAACAGTCAAATTGGCTTACGAGACATATCCCATTGTGTTCGGAATGGGGGTAATTAGCTAGGGGCGACAGTCGTTGGGTTTGATTTGGAGTTGTAACGATAAACAAAGCTTTTTGGAATTAAATAATTTTAAAAATATATATAAATAGAAAATTATAACCCTAATTTTTCTCATTCGTTCAAACCCGCCTCCCCCCAAAAAGAACGACGGAAAAAGCACGATTCGTCTCCACCTTTTTTCTTCGAATCGATCCAATATTTTCTGAAATTTCCAAAGAGAAAATCGAGGAGATTTCTTCGAGCTCCAGATCAGTACGGGTTTCGCATGCTATGGTGGCGCGAGATGTTCAATTCCGTGGCTCAAAGGCCGACTGTTTATGGCCAATTTCGGGCCTGAAGGAGCGACCGAAGGTGACGGAACTGAGGGAGGAGGCTCAGCGTGCGAAGGAGCTTCACGTGGTGGTCGGGGATTGGCTAACGATAGCCCGTAGCAGTGGCGGCGGTCAGATTTTCAAATCGAGTAGGGGTTCATCGTATTACTAGATAAAGACGAGGGTTTTGGGGTAATTAAGGTATAATGAAACGATCGGGCATTTCGTTCGATCTGAATCGATAGCTAAACCGATCAAGACCGTTCGAAACCCCTGATTGTTTGATAACACGACCAATCAGAACGCAAACAGAAGAACATTTCATTGCTTATTACAACAATTCCATCAGAATACAAGAATATTACAGAGTATGAATAAATATTACACAGAAAATATCAGGGATTTAAATTACATTTAAATACATCCCAGCGGAAAATAATACAAAACACAACTAGAAGTAATACACGGATACAGAGCTTTCCGAGTATCGTTCCAGCTGTAAATCAGGATCCTATGAATATAAATTTGCAAACCCAAAACTACCAGCTGCTCGTGTCAAAATAAGGGCACCCAGAGTTTAGGTTAAAACAATAAACTCCAGGTCAGTCATGTGACTGGTGTGAGAACTAAAACAGTTATTAATCTTTATTTTAAAGTTAGGTAAATCAAGGGACCACGCCGTATAACACAGAACGAGTTTCCTCCCAAGAATACCAGTGCATAAAACAACAACGCAATGCTAAATAAAGAACAATGAAGCTATTATAAGACCCAAGTCCCATCACACAATGCAACGCAAGCCGGAGGATAGGGTTTTTACCTTATAATAGCCAAGAATGCTTGGTACGTGAAATTTTATTTGATACTATTATAAGTGCATAGTGTATAAAACAATTTCAATCATAAGTATCAATCATAGACGGAATAAGTGCCCTATACCACTATGTCGCCATACTAGGCTCTACAAATAAAACCGTAAAGTCACGTATTGGAAGTTGGATTTCCATCTATGAACAGAGGCAAAAGATAGTCCTCTACCGATTCGAGACTGTCTAGCCCTAGCCTCAGGACCCAGATACAGGTGTGCCCTTGGATCATCAGGGCCGGTTCACCGATGTGGATTAAAATGCCTGAACACTGCGTTTCCCCGCCCTTTGGGGCGTAAATGAGCCAAATGACTCCATCGGCTCCACACAGTCACTGATATATCTGAGGCGCCTCACAACAGCAACAACCACAAAGGTGAAAATAATATAAATGTCAGGGCTGGTAGGTCACTTACACCACCCTAGCTAGAAGAAAACGCGTGTCCTCCCGGAGGTCCTCTCCCTTTTTTGGTTCACAACCGGGGTGTGAGGCTCGCGAATCAACGCTACACAAAGCTATGCCATACAGGTCGTGCTTTGATCATCAACCACAAGACTCTGCTTTTCAACAAAAGCCTTGATCATTTGCCACTTAGGCATGCCACACAGGCAATTCACTCCATGCGATTGATATCCATCAAAATATAACCCCTGAGCTCGTACATCTCAGAGAAGGGCGTTAAGAAAGAGAATAAATTCTCTGCCGCCAAACAGATATATATTTAATAGAAATCAATCACACAGAATAAAATCCAATGTCAGACACACAGTCCATTTACAAGTTCGTTCTGGGTCTGAACGAAATAGGAGGCACCTTGTACCTCGCATATCCATCGATCTCCAAGTACGTTTGGACGATCACCAACGGATTCCCTCCTCTTGGGTGTACAACCCAATCTAGATCATTAGTAATCACCCAAACGATGTGAAGACCTCCGGTCTTCGACCATCGTCTTTATCCTCAACACCACGTTGGATCAGTTATTCAGAATGGGATAAACCCGGTCTTTCTGAATAACTCTAGTATATAATAAACAAGTGTTACACATGTTAGGAAATTCTAGATCAAATCGACTTCCAATGAAATAGTTTTAACAAATTAAAACAAGGATCTTTGCAGGAAAAATAAATCAAAACATATATAAATTAGGTTTGGGGTTTAATACCTTAAAAGCCGAATCCAAATCGAGCGAATCATTCTCGAGTTCAAAGAATTGGAGCATCGAATCTGAGCTCCCAAAGCAGTGAGCCTCTAGAGGTATCCACGAGCGCATGCTTTGATTTTGTCTTACGAATCGAAGAAGAAGATGAATATGGTGCTAGCCTCCATTAGGGTTCTCTTTCCCCAATTTTCTACGTTATATTTTTTCTGAGTCTCACTAACTAACTAATAAGGGTCGGGCCCTTTATTCTAATAAAACGAGATATTGGTGGAAACGTGCAACCCTTTTTTTTACCATTTCAAACCAAAGAAAGTGTCAACGATTGACTCATTTAGTTAATAACAGTTTTTTTTTCATCCTTTCATACATTCTTATGTGTGACCCTATAGGTTACCATAACGTTGGCAATGATTTTAAATTATATTTCATAAACAGTGATTGGCATCTCGTAATACATTGCTGCTACCCAAGTTATAATAAGATCAATGATTCGATACAACCTTTCCGTGACCAGTGTATCAATGTAATATAATCCTTTTAACCAATATATCCAGGATTAAACTCGAGGCATGGATCGTATCATCCTCTTTATAATTTAATCCGTTTATCTTGATCGATGAGTAGACTGTCTAAAACAAATCAATATTTGAGCACGGCCATGCATTTCACAGTCTCACTCAATCAAGAGGCCCATGGATATCACTGCGAATATATCGTAGGGTTAAACTCCATCTAGATCATTCATAATTTTCATTCGATTCGAGATATATCCAATAATCGCCATTATCATTACTCTGTTACGAAATAACATTAGATGATATCAAAACACAAATATCCTCGAATAAAATTATAATGGTTTCAGGTCTGAGGACCATTACATCACTGTCACTATGAGAACAACTTATGATACTTTTGATTATATTACATGTAGTTATCTCACGGTGGGTCAGCCCAATACGCTATTCTCCAATACGTATGTATATCTTGACTTTAATATTATGTATATTGATGGTCAATGGGATGTGATCATCAGTCAATCAATATACTAGTCTCAACGCTTTATTGTTGTCCTATATAAACAATAAAAGTCGACTAGGGATATTTTAGAATTAAAATACTTATCACATTATATAATCTCAAGTTCAGTCTTACTCGAACTATATAAGTCCGTATTATTATTCTAAGGACTTCTATTAAATTATTATTTATATTACGCAGAAAATATAACATAACAGAATATTTTTATTCCAAATAAAATGGTAACGTTATCAATCACATCAAATGGATTGCCTCTAGGGCATAAACTCTAACAATCTCCCACTTGCACTAGAGTCAATCATTCATGTATCATATACTCATGAAACTAGTATGACTATTAAACTTCTGTTGCGACAGTGTTTAATTCAGTAGGTCTGCAACTTTGCAGATATGTTCATATCTTCTGTGAACAATTTCACATAAGAATTATATTTCTTAAATATATGTTTGGATCGATTACGAGTTTAACGTTTTAGGCCTGAGCAATAGCCACATTGTTATCGCAATGTAAATCATTGGATCAACAATGAATTAAGTTCAATTATGAACTTCTTAATCCAAACATTTTCTTTCTTAGAATCAGTATATATTTCTTGTTTTAAAACTAACATTATTCACAATAATTAATGTGTTATCTATATATAACATTGTAATTATTGTGTCACGCCCACTCAATTTCTTGTCTATACAAGATTCAATGGTATTTTGTGGTCTCCGACACATTTCGGATTCTATTTTATTTTCATCGGTATGTTATAGACTGACTCTCCTTTATAAGGATACCAATTCGAGCAATAAACATTTTATTCTCAGAGGATTTATAGAATTAATATCCATTTTCTTCTTTTGGATATTCCACAAAATATTTATTTGATTTGGGTCTGATCTTATCAGAGGAATGACGTTTAACAAGCGTCATACATCCCAAATCTGCGCATTTACACATACTAGGACATTTCCTAATCCATATCTTATATGACGTCTTAAGACTTATTTTAGTAGGATTAATTTAATTGTTCTCAATTTAATTTACTGGAAGATCTATATGACTTATCTTGGTCGTACCATATCTTATAAGGTGTGATTACTCCTTTCAGGCACACCATTTCATCATGGTGTTCTAGATGGAGTGAGTTGTGAAACAATTTCAAATTCGACTTGATAGTGATTAAATATTTGCCTTATATATTCTCTTTCGATCTGTTCGAAAATTATTTATTTTCTTTTAAAGCTGGTTTTAACTTCAGTTTGAATTCTTTGAACTTTTTCAAAAGATTCCGATATGTGTTTCATGAGATACACATATCTGTATCTACTGATATCATCAATAAATATAATGAAGTAATAAATCCTGCCTCTAGCTTATGTATTCATTGCTCCATATACATCATTATGTACGAGACCCAATACTTATCACTCATTCACTATGTCAAGTGAAAGATGATTTAGTCATTTTGCCTAATAAACAAGATTTGCATTCTTTATATGATTCAAAATCAAACGATTTCAAAATTCCATTATTATAAAGTTTTGATATATTTTTCTTGTTTGCTGGGCTAACCGGTAATATTAAAGGTATATTGAATTTAAATCACTAAATTTAATTCACTCAATATTAATGTCAAGTACATTATAGTTAACAATTTATAAAGATCATTAACTATTTGTGAAATTCCATAAGATATTTCATTTCAATAAAATGAATAACAATTGTTCTTTTATTACAAATGAAATTTAAACTTGTCTGAACAAGATTTATAATAAGATTTATTTTAAATGGAATTTCATAATAACAATTATTTTATTAATTTTATTAAGCTAGTATACACAACAAGAATCAACTTTCTATGGATAATCCAGCAACTTTTGTTTCATTTCCATTCGTAAGTCCACTTGTCATTTTATCAGAATTCTACTTATTTTGCAATTTCTGTAAATTAACTTACATTTACGTGATTTATATCTAGTATCTAATACTAGAAATGTATAAGTAGATTGCTATAACATTTATATATTATTCGGTTGAAGTCATACCTCAACCTTTCATTTTAGATCCTCTATGTTTATATAACAATTACGTTTGATTTATTTGAGGACAATCCTCAAATTTCAATGTTAGTAAAGAAATTTGATCTAATTCAATTTATATCCTTCTTAAGGATTAATTTAAATTATCGAGTTATTTATTATTTAATATCTACATTAGATAAAATAATAACTGATCCTGTAATATTTATTTAATTACAAAATTTTGACAATCAAAATTTATATTAACATAATTTTGTAATTTAAACTAAAATACGCTCCCACTCAAATTAGCATCCCTCTGTTTATATATATATATATATATATATATATATATCATTATATACATATAATGGTGTTCCAAGATCCATATCTAGTCATGCCTTGACCCAGCTTTGGCTAAACCCAAAACACAACCTTTTATGTAGACATCTTATGTCAATTATATCGTCTATATAACTCTTGGATCGCATGTTGAACAGTTTGTTCAGTATTATTCATTTGCTCAAAATATATAGAATAATTCATGCTTTTGTCTCTAAGGCTATAATTCTATTATGCAGCCTAGTTAAGTCAAACCCAATAATAGGTTGGAGCACCACATTTTACTCCATCGCATATAACCAAAATAAAAGGTGCACAATGCTTTGGCGTTAGTTACAACCATTGATCTTGGACAGTGATGAGTATATTATTGGAAGACGCCACCATGACTTAATATAACAAAATCTGCTATAAAGGGAATTTTATAATTCGTAATGGAACCAATATTAGAGTTATTTACATATATCAAATATATGTATTTTATATTCGTAATATAAGCTCGATTTAAACAAAATATATGAAACACATATATTTAAATTCAATGTTATATAAGAACCAAGATTATTTTACTTGAATCATTTCAAATAAAATAAATGGTTAACCTAAAATCTTGTATATAGAATATAAGAAATTTAATACTCATAAATTTAATATTAAATTTCGGCTAATCAATTCCATTTCTAGATACATACAACATATAGGCCTAAATAACTTTAAGGCCTAGTTATGAACAAAAGATATTAACTGAGCCAATTGTATTTAATCCAAAATTATATATATGTAGGTATAAATGTGTAGGCCCATCAGTAGGCTCAGATGAATCTATGAACAATTAGAATAGAACAGATGTTCATCAAATTTCCATACAACATTTGTATATGTCATAATAAACAGTCATGGCATTTCTCAAATGTCAACAATACACATATCAATTGATTTCATACATATATATATCAACTTACAGACCTTACTTATACTAGTAACAGATTAATAGTATAGATTTAATCTATCATGTTCAAATTTACATACATAGTGGAAATTTTAAACATGCAGCTGAAATGTATTTTAGCATAGGCTTCAATACAATGTTCCAATTCAGGTTTGAGACTATCATATAGCAATACATAACATTTATATATACATATTTTATAATATACAACCTTTGTATGAAAAATTTCACGCAAATCATATTTATATTGTGCAATTCACAAGAGCACTTGACGCAAACCAATTTTGCACTATTGCGTCCATCCAAATGCAAATAGTGGTTTCAGTCTTACTGACCTATGCCACATTCTTCAGGAACATCTCAATTTCTTCCACTGTCCTGCCTTACAAGAAAAATCTTGAAATCAGTAAGTATATGTACAACTGGTTGAATTTTAGGATGTCGTATATCAATACTGATTCATACAAACAACTGTTATGTGTTGAATCACATATATACAGGACCTATTAATTCATTAAACAATGAATTTAAATGCTGGTCTTACTAGCAAATAGTTCACAACCCATACATATATTCTTGCATAAACAAATATGTCTGATTGGATTTAATAAACAAGTATATATGTATGATGCAACATAGACAATATAGCCACAGATCTACAATTAAACCATAAAACCCAGATTTAATAAAACAATTTAAAAGTATATTACAAACATGTAAATACTCAAGGAATGTATACCATACTATATATATATATATATATATATATATATATTGACCATTCAGCATACATATGGAAATAATTTTTGATAGTACTGCATACCTTATCAAATAGGGTAGCAGTATGATCATAGTAAAAAAAAAAAATCTTTAAACCAAAAACAAATCATCACCACATAAAGTTCCCAGTTTTGTCTCATGCAATTAACAAGTCATACTTATTATTTGTTATAAAGATAAATTACTGCCTTAAAAGACTGTGGATACATATATAAGTATATATCCCAGATTGAACCAAAACTCAGGAAAGAATGCATATACACTCACAATTTTATAATTGATCAAATTGATTATACATGCAATTTCAGTTTTCTGACTAACAGAAAACTTATTTAATCAATAACCCCTTCTTAAATTATACAGGGAATTGAAAATCATATTTGTAAATCTTATTTACAACATTGATACATCATTATGTATCATATCTTTAAAGGGATATTGAATTTGTAATTATCATGGTCATGTATTCATATTTGTAAATCTTATTTACAACAATGATACATCTTTATGTATCATATCTTTAAAAGGATATTGAATTTGTAATTATCATGGTCATGTATACAGGTAAGTCACTGTCATTATTCATTGGGTCTGGCACACACATCATGTAAACAAATTTTATATTTTCTAACAATTGGTATATGCTTATGCCTACCCAAAATGGATTGTTGTGTCATGCATATACCTTTATATATACCCTAAATGAAGGGTTCCAAATCAGATTTGCATATCATTATATATAACATATGTTAAATTTTGGCGATTAAAATATATTAAGGAGAAGGCATTATTTGTTTCCATAATCAAGTTAATTATGGGAAATAAATTAATATAGAGAAGACAACTGATTTAAAGAATCAATCAAGAATTGATAGGGTGAGAGAGGCATTAATTGTTCCCATAATCAAGCCAAATATGGGAAATAATTAATTGATTTGGAGAATCAATGAAGAATTTATATAGGTGGAAACCAAATTAATGCGCAAGATTTGTGGTGGATAAAATCAAGGAAATTCCTAAACATCTTCATCATTATCTTCTAGAATTCTCTATTGTTCCTATATATATGAAGCCATTTGCTCACTTGAGTATCATCACAAGAAAATATATCTCTCCATATTATTCCTCAATAGATCCCTATTTTCTGTTTTTATTATAGGGTGAGAATTAGTATTGAATTTTTTGTTGTAATTCTTCTCATTTTTGTAACCTCCTCTTGAAGTAAAGAAATAAAGAAGTTGTTGGGTCTCCGTGGACGTAGGATATTCATATCTGAACCACGTTAAATCTTTTGTGTCTTCTCCTCCTCTTCTATTTTTGTTCTTTTTGTTTGGTGATTATTTTTATTGAGTTAGTGGTTGATAACTAATCGACAAGCTAGATCCATTTTAGCATCGCTTCCGCATTTGTGCAATTTTTGCACAACAGTTTGGTATCAGAGCAAGCTGTCTTGTTCTAGATTAGTTACCAATGGCTAATTCTTCTAGTAGTTGTATGAAAAATTATGGCGTCACCAAATTTGTTAAAAGAGAAGTTTTTGGGACATGGAAGGTCAAAGTGAAGACTAATGACGGTGTTCTTCAGCAACAACTTCATTCACTTAGAGGAAGAGATAAGATGCAGCATCGCCTTAGAGGAGATATGCATAGATTCCACTTCTTGGGTTCTAGAAGAGGTGTTTTGTAATAACCCGTATTTCTGATAACCGGTTATAACGTAAATCGAGACAGAATTTAATTTATAAATCTGAATCAAGGGAAACGGGCTATGTCATTGCGTTCGTCTCGGAAAAATACGCGAAATAGAGTCCGAGTTTTCGAAAATCAGAGTCTGTATGACCCGATTAAGGCCCAACGAAGTTTTCAGAAAATTTCAAAGTAAAAACAGATTTCAAATTCAAGTTTGAATTTGGAAAATCAGGGCAGTTGGGTGCAGGAGGGAAAATTCCCGCCAGAGTACCCAAGTCGACAGCCCTGTCAACTTGGGGGTCGACTTGGTTGGACCCAAGTCGACAGCCCTGTCGACTTGGCTGTCGACTTGGTCCAGCCGGGCAGTTTTGCCTGGTGCACCATTTTGGGGTTGTGTTGAGCTTGGGGGCCAGATTCGGTTTTGAGGGCTGAGATTGGAACTAGGGTTTAATCCTAGGGCTAATACTAATCCTAATCTCTATAAATAAGGCCCTAACCTAACCCTAAATCATCATTATTCATTCAAGTAACTAAACTATGGCAAAATCATTCCTCTCATAGCCTCCACTCTCCTCATAAAATTTCTAAGTTATTTCTATGAGAGATTTTCCATGCATACAAGTGTTTTCAAGCTTGTATGAGTGTCATTAGCTTGCATTCAAGTCAAGTTTCCATATTTACATCATAAAGCAAGGGTTTTGATCATTTTGGCTCAAGGGTTTTTCTATTAGAGCTTGCATTTTGGGTCTATTTGATTGCATAAGGGCTTTGTCATATTTTTGTGTCTTGATAAGCATTGTAAGCCCTTTTTCTACTTTCATATTTAAACTCTAAAGTTAAATGAATGATGCAAGTTTGGTTGACCATTATGATATGCAAGTTTATCATGTTATGTTATGCAAGTATGCCATGTTATGATATGCAAGTTTACCATGTTATGCTATGCAAGTTTGCCATGTTATGATATGCAAGTTTATCATGTTATGTTATGCAAGTTTGATATGCAAGTTCGTCATATGATATGCAAGTATGTTATGCAAGTTTGGGATGATCATTTTGTTCATGTTATCATGTTATGCAAACTTATCTTGTGTATATGAACATAAAGCTTCAAGCTTTATGCTAAAGGTTGCATTTTGGCAACATGTAGGTTACCATATCTCTTATGATAACTTGCATGTGAGGCTAAATGTGAACTTATGGCCATTTCTACATGTCATTTATCACCATGTATCTCCAATATGCTAAGTTTGGTTTTATGCATGCTTTTGAGGCTTAGAAATGTAATATGCAAGTATATGAACATATGTACATTTCATATGCCACCATGTTAAACTTGTGGCTTCAACACCTTTATGTCATGATTATGCCAAGTTCCCTCTTTCTATCCTTTATGCGCTATTGCGATATGTAAGCGATGGGATTGCGTTTGGGGTTGGGTAAACTTAAAAGACATAAAAACATAAGATTGGGAATTTACCTATTAAGTTAGGTCTACCCATTTGGGAATTTACCTATTAAGTTAGGTCTACCCAAATGCTTGAAAACTTGTAATATGCTTTGTAAACATAATGGACATGACACTTAGAAAATAGAAGTGTGACCAACTCGAGGTTGGGTTGAGTTTGTACCGTAAAACTACCCGGAACCACCGGCTTAACTAGTTGCTACAAACAATAGGACCCAATGTGAGAAGTTGGTCATGTGGTACCTTGAACCCGAGGTTAGACCAAGTTGTGGTGTAAAGCTACCCGGAACCGACCGGCTTAACTAGTAACCGCAACAAAGTCTAATGTGAGAGGTTAAGGCGCATTAATTAATTAATGCTACATGATAAGGTTAAGTAAATTTGACTTATGACACTTAACCAATCTGAACTCGGTAAATTAAAGGGGTTAAGTTAACCTACACTTAACCAATCTGAACTCGGTAATTTAACGGGGTTAAGTTGAACTATACTTAACCAAACCAACTCAGTAATTTGATAAGGCTGAGAACCAATTTGACACCTGGTCTGGATAAACTAACTTGATTGATAAATTAAACGAACCTATTTTGCGGATCTGTAGGACTCACACCAAGTTAGGCAAGTTTGTAAATCTGTTATCTGATCCGTTAGTCTGAAAACTGATCGACTGAACTTTGTATGTCTGAACTCTGTTAATAAGTTAATCTGAATCTGATAGTCTGGGGACACAAGGGGGAATACTTGTGTCATTTGTTGTTTGGGACCCATATTAGTCAGTAACCCTTTCTGGTATCAAAACTTTGACCCAACTGTAGGTAGGGTCCGGGCACGCTTACTGAACTAATTATAAGTGGTTCATTCTGATAATGGCGATGGGTGTTGATGGTGCGTTCCAACCGGGTCATGTGCGTGCATGGATCCCGGTCTGCCTCTGAGGATGTAAGACGCCGTGACATCTGTAAATATGCCTGTGCCAATTGGTTGCCACTTTAGGGAGTGATACACCCTATCGTGGGGCCGACACAGGGTATTTATGTATTAGGGAGCCGATCGCTTGGGTAGGATTTAGGGTACACTTAGCTCTGTCTGATTCTGTTGGTACCGTCTGTTTTGTTGGGTGGCAACACCCGTCTGTTTCTGCGTGGTACCGTCTGTTAGGGCGGTAAAGGCCCACTACTAGTGTACACCTAATTGTAGTATTCCGTTTCTGTACTCTGTTCAGTTAGGGTGGTAAAGGCCCATTATTGTTAGCATTCCATCTCTGTACTTTATCTGTTAGGGTGGTTAAGGCCCATTATTGTTAGCATTCCGTTTCTGTACTTTATTTGTTAGGGTGGTAAAGGCCCATTATTGTTAGCATTCCGTTTCTGTACTTTATCTGTTAGGGTGGTAAAAGCCCATTTTTCCCTAACTCTGTATGGACCATTCTGTTCCGTCCTGTTTCGATGTGAACATTGGGGTAACACCTAATCCTGTTATACTAGAATTGGTACCAAGAAGTTGGATCTTGATTTAAGTCAAACACCTGATACTGGGCCAAGTTTAGGCCAAGGGATAAATTCTTGATTATACATGACATGTTAGAATGCTGGTACACCTGTGGTAAAAAACCTTAAACCTGATTATGCGATGACACCTTTATCTACCTTGTTAGTTAATCCTCATGCTAGTATGTTGTTATCCTTATGTTCATCCCTGCTTCTCATGCCAGTTAACTTTATCAGTTTACATTGATTGTAGTAGGGCTTACTCAGTCTTTTTGACTGACCTGTTTTTCTTTCGCCCCTTTTCTTCCGTTCCCCCCCCCCCAGGTTCCCAGGGTGGGAACGTTGGAGCTTAGCTTGGATTTCTGATCGCTTGCTTGTGGGATTTTAGCTCATGTACGGTCTTGACATGAAGCTAGCTATGGTTATCACTTGTTTTGGAGATAGTACTTATGTATTTCAGTTTTTCAGTGATGTTGTTTTTTTTCTAGACTTGTGTATTTGGAAAGTTGATATTATGTTGTACCAGACTTGTTTTGAAATAGTTTGAAATCTTCCGCTGTTTTACTTATCTTATTTACTCTGTTTACATATATACATATGTTCTTGTTCTGCCTTGATATATCATTATGCATGTTTACCCGATTCAAACGCCCCTCCAAAGTCAGAGTGCTTGCAAGAGCCACCCTGGCGGAGGTGGGGTGTTACATTTGGTATCAGAGCATATGGTTTACGAGAAGGAACAAAAAGGTTTTTAAAACTTTTGGATAACTATTTTCAAAACCAAGTATAAAGTATTTTCCAAAGAAAAGTCTAGTTTATTTTAAAAGGCTATTCCCCAAAAGCCATTAGCACAATCCTTAGTTATCTATTCTTAGTTTCCTCGTTCTGAATCTATCTTTTCCTTCGTTTCAGTATGGCAGATAACTTTGTTATCCCAGAGGGAGTGCAAGTTCCTGTTTGGTATAGGAGACTTATGGAGGCTAGGGCGACCGAAGTCGGCCCCGCAAATGTTACTCCTCCTCCGGTGTTTAATGTTCCTCCTCCTCCTGTCGCTGAGGTTCCTCCTCCTCCTCCCCCTCAGCATCCTCCAGTAGAGTTCACGAAGATTTGCAAGGACTTCAAAGCAATGGGTGGCAAGAACTTTCTAGGTACCGAGACTTTTGTAGAGGCCCGGAATTGGTTGAAAGAGACCGAGGATTTATTCGCTATCTTTGGATTAGATGATCAGAGAAAGATATTGTTGGCGGTTTGGCTTATGAAGGATGAAGCCGCTTATTGGTGGGAGATCACCACCGCGACTAGGCCCGTTGAGACTTGGGTCGATTTCAGGACAAGATTCGGGCTTAAGTTTCTGTCTTCTGCTGAAGAGAATTTGCAAATGGAGAGGTTTATTGCTTTGAAGCAGGGAGACATGTCTGTCAAAGAATATGTGAACAAGTTCAATCAGTTAGCTCGTTTTGGCTTGGATATGGTGAGTACTACTCAGAAGAAGGCTCTTCGTTTTGCTAGAGGATTGAATGAGTCGTTACAGGAGTTAGCTATGTCTCATGTGCCCATGGGGGCCACGTTTGAGAGTTTGGTAGATATGGCCCTACTCAATGAAGAGAACAAGAGTGCAAAGAAGGAGGTCAAGGTGAATGAGTCTCAAAACAAGAAAACGGTGCCCAAAAAGGAAATACAAAAGAAGGAGGAGAAGTCTGAAGATAAGAAGGAAAAGAAGTGCTTTACTTGTGGAAGCTCAACTCATCTAAACAAGGATTGCAGAAAGAGGAAGGGCACTTGCTTTAACTGTGGAGAGATGGGACACTTCACTAGGGACTGCCCGCAGAAGAAAGGGACTACATCGGAAGGAACGGTGAATACTCGCATGGCGAGTGAATAGATTAGGGCTAGAATAATTTGTCTGTAGGATGTTTAATTTTCCTTGTCTGATTTTCAGTTTGAAACTCTTTTTCTGGTATTTTGATTCTGTAATGGAAACTCGGTACTTTAATGCTAGTCTTGCTTCTGATCTGGTAATAGTCTCAAACTCCCTGAGAGTTATAACTCATCTGTTTGTGATAAATTGGGGTTTGAGAGTATCTGTGTTGGGCATGAGGGTGACTATGACGAATACATTCTGGGTTTCTACCATGCTTAGTTTCCTAAGAATCATTTGGGGAAATCTGATCTGTACTAGTAGTCTGTAAGTATATGTACCAAGTTTTTGTTTTATCTGTACTCGCTTCCATCACTCGACTGTATCTTGTTGAGATAGGAATCCTATGGATGTAAACATGTGTTTGAGACATGTTATGTTTGATGGTTGCAAGTGGATGCAAGTGGTTGCTAGTGGTTGCTCGTGGATGCATAAACACACACTAGGCACTAGATCGGCTTGAAATACACTCTCATATTGCATATGGACGTGTGTACATTTTCAATTCTTATGGTTGCAAGATGGTTAATTCAGCACATGGATGTTGCATATGGACGAATGTTTGTGCACACATATAGTATTATATGATTAGGACTATTTGCATACATAATGGATTCATTTCACTAACATACTTTGCATTGATGATCTTTGCATTAGATAAGAACATATACACACACCTTTTGCATATGTTCATACCGCATTAGAATCTTTAAGGACAATGATTGCTCGTGAATGATGATTTGAGTAGATGGATGATGGATGGTAGGATGCGTTCTTCCTAACTTGAAGATTTCGAGGACGAAATCCTTTAAGGAGGGGAGAATGTAATAACCCGTATTTCTGATAACCGGTTATAACGTAAATCGAGGCAGAATTTAATTTATAAATCTGAATCAAGGGAAACGGGCTATGCCATTGCGTTCGTCTCGGAAAAATACGCGAAATAGAGTCCGAGTTTCCGAAAATCGGAGTCCGTATGACCCGATTAAGGCCCAACGAAGTTTTCAGAAAATTTCAAAGTAAAAATAGATTTCAAATTCAAGTTTGAATTTGGAAAATCAGGGCAGTTGGGCGCAGGCGGGAAAATTCCCGCCAGAGTACCCAAGTCGACAGCCCTGTCGACTTGGGGGTCGACTTGGTTGGACCCAAGTCGACAGCCCTGTCGACTTGGCTGTCGACTTGGTCCAGCCGGGCAGTTTTGCCTGGTGCACCATTTTGGGGTTGTGTTGAGCTTGGGGGCCAGATTCGGTTTTGAGGGCTGAGATTGGAACTAGGGTTTAATCCGAGGGCTAATACTAATCCTAATCTCTATAAATAAGGCCCTAACCTAACCCTAAATCATCATTATTCATTCAAGTAACTAAACTATGGCAAAATCATTCCTCTCATAGCCTCCACTCTCCTCATAAAATTTCTAAGTTATTTCTATGAGAGATTTTCCATGCATACAAGTGTTTTCAAGCTTGTATGAGTGTCATTAGCTTGCATTCAAGTCAAGTTTCCATATTTACATCATAAAGCAAGGGTTTTGATCATTTTGGCTCAAGGGTTTTTCTATTAGAGCTTGCATTTTGGGTCTATTTGATTGCATAAGGGCTTTGTCATATTTTTGTGTCTTCATAAGCATTGTAAGCCCTTTTCTACTTTCATATTTAAACTCTAAAGTTAAATGAATGATGCAAGTTTGGTTGACCATTATGATATGCAAGTTTATCATGTTATGTTATGCAAGTATGCCATGTTATGATATGCAAGTTTACCATGTTATGCTATGCAAGTTTGTCATGTTATGATATGCAAGTTTATCATGTTATGTTATGCAAGTTTGATATGCAAGTTCGTCATATGATATGCAAGTATGTTATGCAAGTTTGGGATGATCATTTTGTTCATGTTATCATGTTATGCAAACTTATCTTGTGTATATGAACATAAAGCTTCAAGCTTTATGCTAAAGGTTGCATTTTGGCAACATGTAGGTTACCATATCTCTTATGATAACTTGCATGTGAGGCTAAATGTGAACTTATGGCCATTTCTACATGTCATTTATCACCATGTATCTCCAATATGCTAAGTTTGGTTTTATGCATGCTTTTGAGGCTTAGAAATGTAATATGCAAGTATATGAACATATGTACATTTCATATGCCACCATGTTAAACTTGTGGCTTCAACACCTTTATGTCATGATTATGCCAAGTTCCCTCTTTCTATCCTTTATGCGCTATTGCGATATGTAAGCGATGGGATTGCGTTTGGGGTTGGGTAAACTTAAAAGACATAAAAACATAAGATTGGGAATTTACCTATTAAGTTAGGTCTACCCATTGGGAATTTACCTATTAAGTTAGGTCTACCCAAATGCTTGAAAACTTGTAATATGCTTTGTAAACATAATGGACATGACACTTAGAAAATATAAGTGTGACCAACTCGAGGTTGGGTTGAGTTTGTAGCGTAAAACTACCCGGAACCGACCGGCTTAACTAGTTGCTACAAACAATAGGACCCAATGTGAGAAGTTGGTCATGTGGTACCTTGAACCCGAGGTTAGACCAAGTTGTGGTGTAAAGCTACCCGGAACCGACCGGCTTAACTAGTAACCGCAACAAAGTCTAATGTGAGAGGTTAAGGCGCATTAATTAATTAATGCTACATGATAAGGTTAAGTAAATTTGACTTATGACACTTAACCAATCTGAACTCGGTAAATTAAAGGGGTTAAGTTAACCTACACTTAACCAATCTGAACTCGGTAATTTAACGGGGTTAAGTTGAACTATACTTAACCAAACCAACTCAGTAATTTGATAAGGCTGAGAACCAATTTGACACCTGGTCTGGATAAACTAACTTGATTGATAAATTAAACGAACCTGTTTTGCGGATCTGTAGGACTCACACCAAGTTAGGCAAGTTTGTAAATCTGTTATCTGATCCGTTAGTCTGAAAACTGATCGTCTGAACTTTGTATGTCTGAACTCTGTTAATAAGTTAATCTGAATCTGATAGTCTGGGGACACAAGGGGGAATACTTGTGTCATTTGTTGTTTGGGACCCATATTAGTCAGTAACCCTTTCTGGTATCAAAACTTTGACCCAACTGTAGGTAGGGTCCGGGCACGCTTACTGAACTAATTATAAGTGGTTCATTCTGATAATGGCGATGGGTGTTGATGGTGCGTTCCAACCGGGTCATGTGCGTGCATGGATCCCGGTCTGCCTCTGAGGATGTAAGACGCCGTGACATCTGTAAATATGCCTGTGCCAATTGGTTGCCACTTTAGGGAGTGATACACCCTATCGTGGGGCCGACACAGGGTATTTATGTATTAGGGAGCCGATCGCTTGGGTAGGATTTAGGGTATACTTAGCTCTGTCTGATTCTGTTGGTACCGTCTGTTTTGTTGGGTGGCAACACCCGTCTGTTTCTGCGTGGTACCGTCTGTTAGGGCGGTAAAGGCCCACTACTAGTGTACACCTAATTGTAGTATTCCGTTTCTGTACTCTGTTCAGTTAGGGTGGTAAAGGCCCATTATTGTTAGCATTCCGTCTCTGTACTTTATCTGTTAGGGTGGTTAAGGCCCATTATTGTTAGCATTCCGTTCCTGTACTTTATCTGTTAGTGTGGTAAAGGCCCATTATTGTTAGCATTCCGTTTCTGTACTTTATCTGTTAGGGTGGTAAAAGCCCATTTTTCCCTAACTCTGTATGGACCATTCTGTTCCGTCCTGTTTCGATGTGAACATTGGGGTAACACCTAATCCTGTTATACTAGAATTGGTACCAAGAAGTTGGATCTTGATTTAAGTCAAACACCTGATACTGGGCCAAGTTTAGGCCAAGGGATAAATTCTTGATTATACATGACATGTTAGAATGCTGGTACACCTGTGGTGAAAAACCTTAAACCTGATTATGCGATGACACCTTTATCTACCTTGTTAGTTAATCCTCATGCTAGTATGTTGTTATCCTTATGTTCATCCCTGCTTCTCATGCCAGTTAACTTTATCAGTTTACATTGATTGTAGTAGGGCTTACTCAGTCTTTTTGACTGACCTGTTTTTCTTTCGCCTCTTTTCTTCCGTTCCCCCCCCCAGGTTCTCAGGGTGGGAACGTTGGAGCTTAGCTTGGATTTCTGATCGCTTGCTTGTGGGATTTTAGCTCATGTACGGTCTTGACATGAAGCTAGCTATGGTTATCACTTGTTTTGGAGATAGTACTTATGTATTTCAGTTTTTCAGTGATGTTGTTTTTTTTCTAGACTTGTGTATTTGGAAAGTTGACATTATGTTGTACCAGACTTGTTTTGAAATAGTTTGAAATCTTCCGCTGTTTTACTTATCTTATTTACTCTGTTTACATATATACATATGTTCTTGTTCTGCCTTGATATATCATTATGCATGTTTACCCGATTCAAACGCCCCTCCAAAGTCAGAGTGCTTGCAAGAGCCACCCTGGCGGAGGTGGGGTGTTACATTTGGTATCAGAGCATATGGTTTATGAGAAGGAACAAAAAGGTTTTTAAAACTTTTGGATAACTATTTTCAAAACCAAGTATAAAGTATTTTCCAAAGAAAAGTCTAGTTTATTTTAAAAGGCTATTCCCCAAAAGCCATTAGCACAATCCTTAGTTATCTATTCTTAGTTTCCTCGTTCTGAATCTATCTTTTCCTTCGTTTCAGTATGGCAGATAACTTTGTTATCCCAGAGGGAGTGCAAGTTCCTGTTTGGTATAGGAGACTTATGGAGGCTAGGGCGACCGAAGCCGGCCCCGCAAATGTTACTCCTCCTCCGGTGGTTAATGTTCCTCCTCCTCCTGTCGCTGAGGTTCCTCCTCCTCCTCCCCCTCAGCATCCTCCAGTAGAGTTCACGAAGATTTGCAAGGACTTCAAAGCAATGGGTGGCAAGAACTTTCTAGGTACCGAGACTTTTGTAGAGGCCCGGAATTGGTTGAAAGAGACCGAGGATTTATTCGCTATCTTTGGATTAGATGATCAGAGAAAGATCTTGTTGGCGGTTTGGCTTATGAAGGATGAAGCCGCTTATTGGTGGGAGATCACCACCGCGACTAGGCCCGTTGAGACTTGGGCCGATTTCAGGACAAGATTCGGGCTTAAGTTTCTGTCTTCTGCTGAAGAGAATTTGCAAATGGAGAGGTTTATTGCTTTGAAGCAGGGAGACATGTCTGTCAAAGAATATGTGAACAAGTTCAATCAGTTAGCTCGTTTTGGCTTGGATATGGTGAGTACTACTCAGAAGAAGGCTCTTCGTTTTGCTAGAGGATTGAATGAGTTGTTACAGGAGTTAGCTATGTCTCATGTGCCCATGGGGGCCACGTTTGAGAGTTTGGTAGATATGGCCCTACTCAATGAAGAGAACAAGAGTGCAAAGAAGGAGGTCAAGGTGAATGAGTCTCAAAACAAGAAAACGGGGCCCAAAAAGGAAATACAAAAGAAGGAGGAGAAGTCTGAAGATAAGAAGGAAAAGAAGTGCTTTACTTGTGGAAGCTCAACTCATCTAAACAAGGATTGCAGAAAGAGGAAGGGCACTTGCTTTAACTGTGGAGAGATGGGACACTTCACTAGGGACTGCCCGAAGAAGAAAGGGACTACATCGGAAGGAACGGTGAATACTCGCATGGCGAGTGAATAGATTAGGGCTAGAATAATTTGTCTGTAGGATGTTTAATTTTCCTTGTCTGATTTTCAGTTTGAAACTCTTTTTCTGGTATTTTGATTCTGTAATGGAAACTCGGTACTTTAATGCTAGTCTTGCTTCTGATCTGGTAATAGTCTCAAACTCCCTGAGAGTTATAACTCATCTGTTTGTGATAAATTGGGGTTTGAGAGTATCTGTGTTGGGCATGAGGGTGACTATGACGAATACATTCTGGATTTCTACCATGCTTAGTTTCCTAAGAATCATTTGGGGAAATCTGATCTGTACTAGTAGTCTGTAAGTATATGTACCAAGTTTTTGTTTTATCTGTACTCGCTTCCATCACTCGACTGTATCTTGTTGAGATAGGAATCCTATGGATGTAAACATGTGTTTGAGACATGTTATGTTTGATGGTTGCAAGTGGATGCAAGTGGTTGCTAGTGGTTGCTCGTGGATGCATAAACACACACTAGGCACTAGATCGGCTTGAAATACACTCTCATATTGCATATGGACGTGTGTACATTTTCAATTCTTATGGTTGCAAGATGGTTAATTCAGCACATGGATGTTGCATATGGACGAATGTTTGTGCACACATATAGTATTATATGATTAGGACTATTTGCATACATAATGGATTCATTTCACTAACATACTTTGCATTGATGATCTTTGCATTAGATAAGAACATATACACACACCTTTTGCATATGTTCATACCGCATTAGAATCTTTAAGGACAATGATTGCTCGTGAATGATGATTTGAGTAGATGGATGATGGATGGTAGGATGCGTTCTTCCTAACTTGAAGATTTCGAGGACGAAATCCTTTAAGGAGGGGAGAATGTAATAACCCGTATTTCTGATAACCGGTTATAACGTAAATCGAGGCAGAATTTAATTTATAAATCTGAATCAAGGGAAACGGGCTATGCCATTGCGTTCGTCTCGGAAAAATACGCGAAATAGAGTCCGAGTTTCCGAAAATCGGAGTCCGTATGACCCGATTAAGGCCCAACGAAGTTTTCAGAAAATTTCAAAGTAAAAACAGATTTCAAATTCAAGTTTGAATTTGGAAAATCAGGGCAGTTGGGCGCAGGCGGGAAAATTCCCGCCAGAGTACCCAAGTCGACAGCCCTGTCGACTTGGGGGTCGACTTGGTTGGACCCAAGTCGACAGCCCTGTCGACTTGGCTGTCGACTTGGTCTAGCCGGGCAGTTTTGCCTGGTGCACCATTTTGGGGTTGTGTTGAGCTTGGGGGCCAGATTCGGTTTTGAGGGCTGAGATTGGAACTAGGGTTTAATCCGAGGGCTAATACTAATCCTAATCTCTATAAATAAGGCCCTAACCTAACCCTAAATCATCATTATTATTCAAGTAACTAAACTATGGCAAAATCATTCCTCTCATAGCCTCCACTCTCCTCATAAAATTTCTAAGTTATTTCTATGAGAGATTTTCCATGCATACAAGTGTTTTCAAGCTTGTATGAGTGTCATTAGCTTGCATTCAAGTCAAGTTTCCATATTTACATCATAAAGCAAGGGTTTTGATCATTTTGGCTCAAGGGTTTTTCTATTAGAGCTTGCATTTTGGGTCTATTTGATTGCATAAGGGCTTTGTCATATTTTTGTGTCTTCATAAGCATTGTAAGCCCTTTTCTACTTTCATATTTAAACTCTAAAGTTAAATGAATGATGCAAGTTTGGTTGACCATTATGATATGCAAGTTTATCATGTTATGTTATGCAAGTATGCCATGTTATGATATGCAAGTTTACCATGTTATGCTATGCAAGTTTGCCATGTTATGATATGCAAGTTTATCATGTTATGTTATGCAAGTTTGATATGCAAGTTCGTCATATGATATGCAAGTATGTTATGCAAGTTTGGGATGATCATTTTGTTCATGTTATCATGTTATGCAAACTTATCTTGTGTATATGAACATAAAGCTTCAAGCTTTATGCTAAAGGTTGCATTTTGGCAACATGTAGGTTACCATATCTCTTATGATAACTTGCATGTGAGGCTAAATGTGAACTTATGGCCATTTCTACATGTCATTTATCACCATGTATCTCCAATATGCTAAGTTTGGTTTTATGCATGCTTTTGAGGCTTAGAAATGTAATATGCAAGTATATGAACATATGTACATTTCATATGCCACCATGTTAAACTTGTGGCTTCAACACCTTTATGTCATGATTATGCCAAGTTCCCTCTTTCTATCCTTTATGCGCTATTGCGATATGTAAGCGATGGGATTGCGTTTGGGGTTGGGTAAACTTAAAAGACATAAAAACATAAGATTGGGAATTTACCTATTAAGTTAGGTCTACCCATTGGGAATTTACCTATTAAGTTAGGTCTACCCAAATGCTTGAAAACTTGTAATATGCTTTGTAAACATAATGGACATGACACTTAGAAAATAGAAGTGTGACCAACTCGAGGTTGGGTTGAGTTTGTAGCGTAAAACTACCCGGAACCGACCGGCTTAACTAGTTGCTACAAACAATAGGACCCAATGTGAGAAGTTGGTCATGTGGTACCTTGAACCCGAGGTTAGACCAAGTTGTGGTGTAAAGCTACCCGGAACCGACCGGCTTAACTAGTAACCGCAACAAAGTCTAATGTGAGAGGTTAAGGCGCATTAATTAATTAATGCTACATGATAAGGTTAAGTAAATTTGACTTATGACACTTAACCAATCTGAACTCGGTAAATTAAAGGGGTTAAGTTAACCTACACTTAACCAATCTGAACTCGGTAATTTAACGGGGTTAAGTTGAACTATACTTAACCAAACCAACTCAGTAATTTGATAAGGCTGAGAACCAATTTGACACCTGGTCTGGATAAACTAACTTGATTGATAAATTAAACGAACCTGTTTTGCGGATCTGTAGGACTCACACCAAGTTAGGCAAGTTTGTAAATCTGTTATCTGATCCGTTAGTCTGAAAACTGATCGTCTGAACTTTGTATGTCTGAACTCTGTTAATAAGTTAATCTGAATCTGATAGTCTGGGGACACAAGGGGGAATACTTGTGTCATTTGTTGTTTGGGACCCATATTAGTCAGTAACCCTTTCTGGTATCAAAACTTTGACCCAACTGTAGGTAGGGTCCGGGCACGCTTACTGAACTAATTATAAGTGGTTCATTCTGATAATGGCGATGGGTGTTGATGGTGCGTTCCAACCGGGTCATGTGCGTGCATGGATCCCGGTCTGCCTCTGAGGATGTAAGACGCCGTGACATCTGTAAATATGCCTGTGCCAATTGGTTGCCACTTTAGGGAGTGATACACCCTATCGTGGGGCCGACACAGGGTATTTATGTATTAGGGAGCCGATCGCTTGGGTAGGATTTAGGGTATACTTAGCTCTGTCTGATTCTGTTGGTACCGTCTGTTTTGTTGGGTGGCAACACCCGTCTGTTTCTGCGTGGTACCGTCTGTTAGGGCGGTAAAGGCCCACTACTAGTGTACACCTAATTGTAGTATTCCGTTTCTGTACTCTGTTCAGTTAGGGTGGTAAAGGCCCATTATTGTTAGCATTCCGTCTCTGTACTTTATCTGTTAGGGTGGTTAAGGCCCATTATTGTTAGCATTCTGTTTCTGTACTTTATCTATTAGGGTGGTAAAGGCCCATTATTGTTAGCATTCCGTTTCTGTACTTTATCTGTTAGGGTGGTAAAAGCCCATTTTTCCCTAACTCTGTATGGACCATTCTGTTCCGTCCTGTTTCGATGTGAACATTGGGGTAACACCTAATCCTATTATACTAGAATTGGTACCAAGAAGTTGGATCTTGATTTAAGTCAAACACCTGATACTGGGCCAAGTTTAGGCCAAGGGATAAATTCTTGATTATACATGACATGTTAGAATGCTGGTACACCTGTGGTGAAAAACCTTAAACCTGATTATGCGATGACACCTTTATCTACCTTGTTAGTTAATCCTCATGCTAGTATGTTGTTATCCTTATGTTCATCCCTACTTCTCATGCCAGTTAACTTTATCAGTTTACATTGATTGTAGTAGGGCTTACTCAGTCTTTTTGACTGACCTGTTTTTCTTTCGCCCCTTTTCTTCCGTTCCCCCCCCCCCCCCAGGTTCTCAGGGTGGGAACGTTGGAGCTTAGCTTGGATTTCTGATCGCTTGCTTGTGGGATTTTAGCTCATGTACGGTCTTGACATGAAGCTAGCTATGGTTATCACTTGTTTTGGAGATAGTACTTATGTATTTCAGTTTTTCAGTGATGTTTTTTTTTTCTAGACTTGTGTATTTGGGAAGTTGACATTATGTTGTACCAGACTTGTTTTGAAATAGTTTGAAATCTTCCGCTGTTTTACTTATCTTATTTACTCTGTTTACATATATACATATGTTCTTGTTCTGCCTTGATATATCATTATGCATGTTTACCCGATTCAAACGCCCCTCCAAAGTCAGAGTGCTTGCAAGAGCCACCCTGGCGGAGGTGGGGTGTTACATTTGGTATCAGAGCATATGGTTTACGAGAAGGAACAAAAAGGTTTTTAAAACTTTTGGATAACTATTTTCAAAACCAAGTATAAAGTATTTTCCAAAGAAAAGTCTAGTTTATTTTAAAAGGCTATTCCCCAAAAGCCATTAGCACAATCCTTAGTTATCTATTCTTAGTTTCCTCGTTCTGAATCTATCTTTTCCTTCGTTTCAGTATGGCAGATAACTTTGTTATCCCAGAGGGAGTGCAAGTTCCTGTTTGGTATAGGAGACTTATGGAGGCTAGGGCGACCGAAGCCGGCCCCGCAAATGTTACTCCTCCTCCGGTGGTTAATGTTCCTCCTCCTCCTGTCGCTGAGGTTCCTCCTCCTCCTCCCCCTCAGCATCCTCCAGTAGAGTTCACGAAGATTTGCAAGGACTTCAAAGCAATGGGTGGCAAGAACTTTCTAGGTACCGAGACTTTTGTAGAGGCCCGGAATTGGTTGAAAGAGACCGAGGATTTATTCGCTATCTTTGGATTAGATGATCAGAGAAAGATCTTGTTGGCGGTTTGGCTTATGAAGGATGAAGCCGCTTATTGGTGGGAGATCACCACCGCGACTAGGCCCGTTGAGACTTGGGTCGATTTCAGGACAAGATTCGGGCTTAAGTTTCTGTCTTCTGCTGAAGAGAATTTGCAAATGGAGAGGTTTATTGCTTTGAAGCAGGGAGACATGTCTGTCAAAGAATATGTGAACAAGTTCAATCAGTTAGCTCGTTTTGGCTTGGATATGGTGAGTACTACTCAGAAGAAGGCTCTTCGTTTTGCTAGAGGATTGAATGAGTCGTTACAGGAGTTAGCTATGTCTCATGTGCCCATGGGGGCCACGTTTGAGAGTTTGGTAGATATGGCCCTACTCAATGAAGAGAACAAGAGTGCAAAGAAGGAGGTCAAGGTGAATGAGTCTCAAAACAAGAAAACGGGGCCCAAAAAGGAAATACAAAAGAAGGAGGAGAAGTCTGAAGATAAGAAGGAAAAGAAGTGCTTTACTTGTGGAAGCTCAACTCATCTAAACAAGGATTGCAGAAAGAGGAAGGGCACTTGCTTTAACTGTGGAGAGATGGGACACTTCACTAGGGACTGCCCGCAGAAGAAAGGGACTACATCGGAAGGAACGGTGAATACTCGCATGGCGAGTGAATAGATTAGGGCTAGAATAATTTGTCTGTAGGATGTTTAATTTTCCTTGTCTGATTTTCAGTTTGAAACTCTTTTTCTGGTATTTTGATTCTGTAATGGAAACTCGGTACTTTAATGCTAGTCTTGCTTCTGATCTGGTAATAGTCTCAAACTCCCTGAGAGTTATAACTCATCTGTTTGTGATAAATTGGGGTTTGAGAGTATCTGTGTTGGGCATGAGGGTGACTATGACGAATACATTCTGGGTTTCTACCATGCTTAGTTTCCTAAGAATCATTTGGGGAAATCTGATCTGTACTAGTAGTCTGTAAGTATATGTACCAAGTTTTTGTTTTATCTGTACTCGCTTCCATCACTCGACTGTATCTTGTTGAGATAGGAATCCTATGGATGTAAACATGTGTTTGAGACATGTTATGTTTGATGGTTGCAAGTGGATGCAAGTGGTTGCTAGTGGTTGCTCGTGGATGCATAAACACACACTAGGCACTAGATCGGCTTGAAATACACTCTCATATTGCATATGGACGTGTGTACATTTTCAATTCTTATGGTTGCAAGATGGTTAATTCAGCACATGGATGTTGCATATGGACGAATGTTTGTGCACACATATAGTATTATATGATTAGGACTATTTGCATACATAATGGATTCATTTCACTAACATACTTTGCATTGATGATCTTTGCATTAGATAAGAACATATACACACACCTTTTGCATATGTTCATACCGCATTAGAATCTTTAAGGACAATGATTGCTCGTGAATGATGATTTGAGTAGATGGATGATGGATGGTAGGATGCGTTCTTCCTAACTTGAAGATTTCGAGGACGAAATCCTTTAAGGAGGGGAGAATGTAATAACCCGTATTTCTGATAACCGGTTATAACGTAAATCGAGGCAGAATTTAATTTATAAATCTGAATCAAGGGAAACGGGCTATGCCATTGCGTTCGTCTCGGAAAAATACGCGAAATAGAGTCCGAGTTTTCGAAAATCGGAGTCCGTATGACCCGATTAAGGCCCAACGAAGTTTTCAGAAAATTTCAAAGTAAAAACAAATTTCAAATTCAAGTTTGAATTTGGAAAATCAGGGCAGTTGGGCGCAGGCGGGAAAATTCCCGCCAGAGTACCCAAGTCGACAGCCCTGTCGACTTGGGGGTCGACTTGGTTGGACCCAAGTCGACAGCCCTGTCGACTTGGCTGTCGACTTGGTCCAGCCGGGCAGTTTTGCCTGGTGCACCATTTTGGGGTTGTGTTGAGCTTGGGGGCCAGATTCGGTTTTGAGGGCTGAGATTGGAACTAGGGTTTAATCCGAGGGCTAATACTAATCCTAATCTCTATAAATAAGGCCCTAACCTAACCCTAAATCATCATTATTCATTCAAGTAACTAAACTATGGCAAAATCATTCCTCTCATAGCCTCCACTCTCCTCATAAAATTTCTAAGTTATTTCTATGAGAGATTTTCCATGCATACAAGTGTTTTCAAGCTTGTATGAGTGTCATTAGCTTGCATTCAAGTCAAGTTTCCATATTTACATCATAAAGCAAGGGTTTTGATCATTTTGGCTCAAGGGTTTTTCTATTAGAGCTTGCATTTTGGGTCTATTTGATTGCATAAGGGCTTTGTCATATTTTTGTGTCTTCATAAGCATTGTAAGCCCTTTTCTACTTTCATATTTAAACTCTAAAGTTAAATGAATGATGCAAGTTTGGTTGACCATTATGATATGCAAGTTTATCATGTTATGTTATGCAAGTATGCCATGTTATGATATGCAAGTTTACCATGTTATGCTATGCAAGTTTGCCATGTTATGATATGCAAGTTTATCATGTTATGTTATGCAAGTTTGATATGCAAGTTCGTCATATGATATGCAAGTATGTTATGCAAGTTTGGGATGATCATTTTGTTCATGTTATCATGTTATGCAAACTTATCTTGTGTATATGAACATAAAGCTTCAAGCTTTATGCTAAAGGTTGCATTTTGGCAACATGTAGGTTACCATATCTCTTATGATAACTTGCATGTGAGGCTAAATGTGAACTTATGGCCATTTCTACATGTCATTTATCACCATGTATCTCCAATATGCTAAGTTTGGTTTTATGCATGCTTTTGAGGCTTAGAAATGTAATATGCAAGTATATGAACATATGTACATTTCATATGCCACCATGTTAAACTTGTGGCTTCAACACCTTTATGTCATGATTATGCCAAGTTCCCTCTTTCTATCCTTTATGCGCTATTGCGATATGTAAGCGATGGGATTGCGTTTGGGGTTGGGTAAACTTAAAAGACATAAAAACATAAGATTGGGAATTTACCTATTAAGTTAGGTCTACCCATTGGGAATTTACCTATTAAGTTAGGTCTACCCAAATGCTTGAAAACTTGTAATATGCTTTGTAAACATAATGGACATGACACTTAGAAAATAGAAGTGTGACCAACTCGAGGTTGGGTTGAGTTTGTAGCGTAAAACTACCCGGAACCGACCGGCTTAACTAGTTGCTACAAACAATAGGACCCAATGTGAGAAGTTGGTCATGTGGTACCTTGAACCCGAGGTTAGACCAAGTTGTGGTGTAAAGCTACCCGGAACCGACCGGCTTAACTAGTAACCGCAACAAAGTCTAATGTGAGAGGTTAAGGCGCATTAATTAATTAATGCTACATGATAAGGTTAAGTAAATTTGACTTATGACACTTAACCAATCTGAACTCGGTAAATTAAAGGGGTTAAGTTAACCTACACTTAACCAATCTGAACTCGGTAATTTAACGGGGTTAAGTTGAACTATACTTAACCAAACCAACTCAGTAATTTGATAATGCTGAGAACCAATTTGACACCTGGTCTGGATAAACTAACTTGATTGATAAATTAAACGAACCTGTTTTGCGGATCTGTAGGACTCACACCAAGTTAGGCAAGTTTGTAAATCTGTTATCTGATCCGTTAGTCTGAAAACTGATCGTCTGAACTTTGTATGTCTGAACTCTGTTAATAAGTTAATCTGAATCTGATAGTCTGGGGACACAAGGGGGAATACTTGTGTCATTTGTTGTTTGGGACCCATATTAGTCAGTAACCCTTTCTGGTATCAAAACTTTGACCCAACTATAGGTAGGGTCTGGGCACGCTTACTGAACTAATTATAAGTGGTTCATTCTGATAATGGCGATGGGTGTTGATGGTGCGTTCCAACCGGGTCATGTGCGTGCATGGATCCCAGTCTGCCTCTGAGGATGTAAGACGCCGTGACATCTGTAAATATGCCTGTGCCAATTGGTTGCCACTTTAGGGAGTGATACACCCTATCGTGGGGCCGACACAGGGTATTTATGTATTAGGGAGCCGATCGCTTGGGTAGGATTTAGGGTACACTTAGCTCTGTCTGATTCTGTTGGTACCGTCTGTTTTGTTGGGTGGCAACACCCGTCTGTTTCTGCGTGGTACCGTCTGTTAGGGCGGTAAAGGCCCACTACTAGTGTACACCTAATTGTAGTTTTCCGTTTCTGTACTCTGTTCTGTTAGGGTGGTAAAGGCCCATTATTGTTAGCATTCCGTCTCTGTACTTTATCTGTTAGGGTGGTTAAGGCCCATTATTGTTAGCATTCCGTTTCTGTACTTTATCTGTTAGGGTGGTAAAGGCCCATTATTGTTAGCATTCCGTTTCTGTACTTTATCTGTTAGGGTGGTAAAAGCCCATTTTTCCCAAACTCTGTATGGACCATTCTGTTCCGTCCTGTTTCGATGTGAACATTGGGGTAACACCTAATCCTGTTATACTAGAATTGGTACTAAGAAGTTGGATCTTGATTTAAGTCAAACACCTGATACTGGGCCAAGTTTAGGCCAAGGGGTAAATTCTTTATTATACATGACATGTTAGAATGCTGGTACACCTGTGGTGAAAAACCTTAAACCTGATTATGCGATGACACCTTTATCTACCTTGTTAGTTAATCCTCATACTAGTATGTTGTTATCCTTATGTTCATCCCTGCTTCTCATGCCAGTTAACTTTATCAGTTTACATTGATTGTAGTAGGGCTTACTCAGTCTTTTTGACTGACCTGTTTTTCTTTCGCCTCTTTTCTTCCGTTCCCCCCCCCCCCCAAGGTTCTCAGGGTGGGAACGTTGGAGCTTAGCTTGGATTTCTGATCGCTTGCTTGTGGGATTTTAGCTCATGTACGGTCTTGACATGAAGCTAGCTATGGTTATCACTTGTTTTGGGGATAGTACTTATGTATTTCAGTTTTTCAGTGATGTTGTTTTTTATCTAGACTTGTGTATTTGGAAAGTTGACATTATGTTGTACCAGACTTGTTTTGAAATAGTTTGAAATCTTCTGCTGTTTTACTTATCTTATTTACTCTGTTTACATATATACATATGTTCTTGTTCTGCCTTGATATATCATTATGCATGTTTACCCGATTCAAACGCCCCTCCAAAGTCAGAGTGCTTGCAAGAGCCACCCTGGCGGAGGTGGGGTGTTACATGTTTGCTATTATTGTGAGACGAAGGGACATTTTATACGAAATTGTTCAGCCCTGAGAAAGAAGAAAGAGAAGAAAGAGAAAGCTTCAATTCAGACAACATTTAGATCAGATGCAGATAGATGTGATAGTGATACATCATTATTTTCAGCCACCATTCCACCTTTAGAGAGTACAAGTTGGGTGATTGATTCTGGTGCCTCTTTTCATATGACGCCAGATAGGAGCTATTTTGTCAGTTATGAGAAAATTGATGGCGGAGCAGTTCATTTGGAGAATGACACATCTTGTCATGTTGTGGGCGTTAGTAGTGTGACGTTTAAGATGCATGATGGTGTTATTAGGACTATCACGGATGTTCGACATGTTCCGATGCTGCAAAAGAGTGTGTTGTTAGTTGGAGCTTTGAGTAAGCTTGGTATGAAGATAATAATAGATGGGGAGAATTTAAGAGTGGCGAAGGGTTCCTTAGTAGTGATGAAAGGGGTGCGAGTCGATGATATTTATATGCTTCGTGGAGAGACATTATTTGGAGATTCAGTAGTTTCTACTGATTATAGCGTTCCAGATTCTACTCAATTATGGCACCTTCATTTAGGTCATGTTGATGAGGAGAGTCTGGAAGTATTGAAGAAGCATAGCTTAATTGTTGTTGATTCTCAATTAAAGCCTAGCTCTTGTGAAGATTGTTCTTTTGGAAAGAAGAAGCATGTCACATTTGATGTTGGAAGACCTAGAACTACAGAGTTTCTAGAGTATGTTCATTCATATGTTTGGGGACCCACCCCAATTGCATCTTTAGGTGGAGTCAGTTTCTTCGTCATATTTGTGGATGATTTCTCGCGTATGGTTTGGGTCTATTTCATGAAGACTAGATCCAAAATATTTGACACGACCCGAACTTCTCCGGTAAGGAAAGCGCGGATAGCGTTGAGGACAAGACAAATCAGAACGTAAACAGAAGAACATTTCATTGTTATTACAACAATTCCATCAGATACAAGAATATACAGAGTATAAATGAATAAAATACATTCGAAGAATATCAGAGATTACAATAAATTACATAGCAGCGGAAAAATATACAAAACACAACTAGAAGTGATACACGGATACAGAGCTTTCCGAGCATCGTTCCAGCTGTAAATCAGGATTCTGTGAATATAAATCTGCAAAACCAAAACTACAAGCTGCCCGTATGGAAAATAGGGGCACCCAAAGTTTAGGTTCAAACAATAAACTCCAGGTCAGTCATGAGACTGGTGTGAGAACTAAAACAGTTATTTAAAACTCTACTTTATAGATAGTAATTCAAGGGACCACGCCGTATAACACGGAACGGGTTTCCTCCCGAGAATACTATTGCATATAACAAAACAGCGCAATGCTTTTTGGAAAAATGAAGCTATTATAAGACCCAGGTCCCATCACACAATGCAACGCAAGTCGGAGGATAGGGTTTTCCCTTATAATAGCCAAATAATGCTTGGTACGTTTAAACAAATCATTTGATACTATCATAGGTGTATAGTGTCAAAACATTTTCAATCATAAATATCAATCATAGACGACATGGGTACCATATATCATGTCGCCATACTAGTTCTACAATTAAAACCGCAATATCACGTATTGGAAATTGGATTTCCGTCATGAGTCGAGGCAAGGGGCAAGCTCCTCTCCGCGTTCGAGACACTCTAGCAAATGCCTCAGGACCCCACTATGATCCTTTGGAACCTCCAAGGCCGGTCCTCTCTTACTTTTGAGGATTAGTTATTCCTGAACACACGTTTCCCGGTCCTTACAGACCTATATCTGAGGCGCCTCGTATCCAACAACCACACAGGTGAAAAGTATATAAATGTCAGGGCTGGTAGGTCACTGACACCACCATAGCTAGAAATAAACGTCGTGCACTCCTTGGGTCCGTATCCCGTATTTGACTCATACCGAGGTGTGAGGCTCGCGAATTCACGTTATACACAAAGCTATGCCACACAGGCCGTGCTTTGATCATCAACCACAAGACTTTGCTTTTCAACAGAAGCCTTGATCAATTGCCACCTACGCGTGCCACACTAGCAATTCACTCCATGCGACTGATGTCCATCGATATACAACCTCTGAGCTCATACGTCTCAGAGAAGGGCGTTAAGCAAGAGAATAAATTCTCCGCCGCCAAACAGATGTATATTTAATAGAGATCGATCAACACAGAATAAAATTCAATGTCAGACACACAATCCATTTACAAGTTCGTTCTGGGTCTGAACGAAACCGGAGGCACTTTCCTCGCATATCCATCCATCTCCAAATACGTCTGGATGATCACCAACTGTTTCCCTCATCTTGGGTGTACAGCCCAATCGAGATCATCAGTAATCACCCAAACGATGTGAAGACTTCCGGTCTTCAACCACCATCTTCATCTTCGACATCTCGTCGAATCGGTTATTCAGAATGGGTATAACCCCGGCCTTTCTGAATAACCAACGTATATGATAAACAAATGTTACACAAACACAACAAACGCCTCATTCCAATTCAGAATATTCTTTTATTCACAAAATCACATTCTTAGGGAAAGGTTCCCATTAATTTTATCCAAAATAAATTCTTCTAAATTTATTCTTTAATCTTCCTTTTGGATATCATTTCAAACCGTATTATGGTTTTCCAAACTAGTCGGGATTAGCGAACCACATCGAAGTAATTATTTATTTTATTTCCCAATCCCAACCTATTCATCCCATGGAGCAAAACTGGTAATACTCTATATCTAACACCACGGTGTTATCGGTAAAATTAATTACCATTTCACGTTCAAATCTAATTAAAGATTTAACTATCGCTTTGGAGCAAAACTGGTGGTACTCCATTCTCGATCATCTTTCAGATTTGATAATTTAAATTATCACTTCACATTTCAATCTAATTAAAGATTCATTAAAATTCCACTTAGTTTTAATCTTTTCAAAAATCAATATCCTGTCTTTAATTGGGTTAAAGAACCAATGTCATTTAAAACACGATTCACGATAAACCCAAAATCACATTCTATTGTTAATCGGGTTAAAGAACAGGTGTTATTCAAAACACCGCTCACGATAAACCCAAGAACCAATTTAAATTCAATTCCAATTAATATTATTTAATTGGTACCCTTTAATAAATCTAAATAGAAAGATTTAATCTTTTTCCCTATTGGGCTTAAGAACAGTGTTAATGAACACACCATTCACGACAAACCCAAATCACATTTGATATTAAATACTAGGCTCTGAATAGAAAGTATACCGGCTTATATTCAATATCAAATCCTGAAACCAACAAATATCGTATTGGAAATAACGATATAAAATATATCTTTCAAATTCCCATAACAATATCTGTATAGTCACGAAATCCACCATCGAAATATTCCGAAGATAATTTCGATTCAACTCCAGTCCAATTCACGTATTGGGAATATTGATTATTTTTAATAATTTTATCAAGGCCCGTACAGTCGATTTCCACCAATGGCCATCGAACTGCACTTATAGCGACCTTTTCCAAATTTGATTTGGACATAATTCCAAATCCAACCGTTAGATTTCAAATTTCTAATATTCATTCGAAAGCTCTTTTCGATACGAACCCAACGATTCCGGTTTTAGGAGAATCCGACGGTCGGATCTCCCGTAACGTCGATTCGAAGTCAATGGTCGAAATTCACGAACAGCCGCGGCGCGGCGCGTTCTATTCAGGCCATTATATATATAATATATATTATATATATTTCGTCGATTTCCTTTTAAAACGTATTTTATAAACCGTTTTAACTTCGTTTTCAAAACCATTTCAACTCTATATTCAATTTCAAATCAAAATTGGATATTTCATATCATTACTATATAAATGATAATATTTTCAAAATGTTATATTTTGAAATCATTTCTTTTCTATATTCATTATAAAAATGAATATAATCGATATGAATATCGTTCACGTCAAAATGGCGCAACTCTAATTAACACGGCTTTATATATTTCAATAAATTCGTTATTCTATTCAACAAATGAACATTTATCCCATTCAACACATGAATCTATATTTCTTTCAATACACGACTAATCTCAACACATGAGTACTGTCAACACACAACTATTTTTGTTATGTAAAATATTTTATAAACTATGGTATCTATCGTTTGATTTTCAATTAGGCTCCTATTGGGAAGTAGTTCTAATTTTAAATATGATAAAGATGTAATTTTTATTATTTAAAATATTTCACTCAACACCTGAATAGTTTCAACACATGAACATCGTCAACACATGACTATTTTTATATTCAATACATGAATTTCCTTTTACAACATTCATTATTTTCCCGATTGGAATGAGGCCCAATCAATCACCATATAATGTTAATTATATGGATTCCATACAACACATGTCTATAATAGCAATGATAAACAATCAACCATCATCCAAGGTGCACCACACAACTGCATATGCATCAAATATGAATAATTAACGCTTACATAGCCTGTCGACCAATTGATCGACATACAATTAAATAATCGGGATTAGTGTATGCCAAATATCATCCCAACACCCGTGTGGGGTTTCAAATCAACAAACACAGATTTTTATTTGTGCAGTTGGGCGATGTGTAAAATTTATCGACCCAATCAATATCAGTCAAATCAGTGTATATAAACAAATCGACCGATTTGTTTATAAATATTTATTTATTCACATTCACGTTAAAAATTATATTTTTAACGATAATTAATTTATTTCAACCATCTACAATTTATTATCGATTTCACATCAACATCACAAACAATTTTCACAACACATCAATCAAACAAACAAGCCATCCATGGTTTGTGGATGACGGGTGTCGGGTGCTGCTAAGCACCGTCTGCATCCTAGTATATATATATATAACTAGAAAAAGAAATTTAGAGTGAGAAGTTCTCACCAATAGCCAATCCAAACGCCTCGACTCTTCTTATGTAGAAATCTTCATCGTTCTCGCCTTTTTGTTACCTTCATTGCCCGTATTCTCTACATATATAAAAATCGAATTTTTACTTTGCTATTCAATATATAAAAATCCCATTTTTACACCGCTACTATATAGACAAAAATTCTATTTTCACATCGCTACTATATAGATAAAAATTCTATTTTCACACCGCTACTATATAGATGAAAATTCTATTTTTACATCGCTACTATATAGACAAAAATTCTATTTTCACATCGCTACTATATAGACAAAAATTCTATTTTCACATCGCTACTATATAGATAAAAATTCTATTTTCACATCGCTACTATATAGATAAAAATCCTATTTTTACATCGCTACTATATAGATAAAAATTCTATTTTTACATCGCTACTATATAGACAAAAATTCTATTTTCACATCGCTACTATATAGACAAAAATTCTATTTTCACATCGCTACTATATAGATAAAAATTCTATTTTTATATCGATGTTCATAAAATAAGGATTATATTTTTATCACGCTATTCTCTATATAAAAATTTCGCCCTTTCAAATATAAAGATTTCGCCTTTTCAAATATAAAGATTTCGCCTTTTCAATTATAAAGATTTCGCCTTTTCTATTTTAAAAATATAATCTTTTCTATTTTAAAAATCTAATCTTTTCTATTTTACTATATATATATATAAAAACTGATTTTTATAATTTGATAATACCAATTACATAGGAAAAAAGAAATAAAATAAAAGTAAATAAGTAAAAAGGGGCTTACCGTCGAAATCGAAGGGGGGGGAGCTGTGGGCTGTCGAATCGAAAGGGGAAGGAGGAGAGGAAAGTGCGAAGGAGGGGGGTGCGCTGCGGGTCCGTTCAAGCGGAGTGGGGGCTGTGGGCTGTCGGACGCGGATCGGGTTTGGGGTTCGTGGCTAGGTCGAGCTGGAGGAGAGGAAAGGAGGGACTGGAGGAGAAGGATCGGAGGGGGAAGGGAGCACCTGCTCCGGCGGCGCGATGGGCGGCGGATCACCAGGGGCGCGGCTGCGGCTACGCCTTCTTCTTTTTTTCTTTTCGAAATCTGATTTAATCGGGGGGGGGGGCAGAATGAATAAAGGAAGAGGAGAGAGGGTTTTATTATTTTTTTTAATTTTTTTAATTTCAAAAAGTTGACTTTTTCATACGACCTCTAAACGTGGCCCACCGCCTGTCGTCTGTAGCGTTTTACCCCCATTCCAAACACAACGGGATATGTATCATAAGCTGATTCGATCATTTCGACCAGTTTTCATCAAAATCAACATATAACTCTATATATTGAATTTGAACGCGCATTTCAATTTACCGGGGTCACATACGAACTCTAAAAATTCCATAAAAATATTTTCTAGCTTTGTATCGACGATACGGTCCTAACAAAACTAATTTCGCCGAATTCTGAAACCGTTGGAAAAATGGCCATTTTCCAGTCGATTAAAATCAACTGAAACTGGTCAAACACGTTTTCCTTGCCACACTCACATATTGATTCGAAAAATTATGAAATTTGAAACCTAGCAATAATTTGACATCACGGACCCAACAAAAGTGGTTTCGTCAAAATCCGAGATCGTTTGCAAAATGTCTATTTTTAAGGGCCTGAATTCCATAGCGACTATTCAGAATTTTCAACTGCACATATCTTTTGATTCCCATTATGAAATTTCGATTTTTCGGATTCGTTGGAAAGATATTCTCATATAGATTCTAATATTTTTGGTTTCACTAAAATCCGGTTTGTTTTGCACCCGGTACATTCAATTGAAGTTTGAAATCAAATTATCGAACTACCACGCCATTTTCAATTCAATTTATAATTATAAATAATTATTTATATTCTAACGACGACGTATATAATATATACGTTATATTCTATTCAAAATAAATTTTCTCGTCGATATTATTTAAAATAATTCATTTTAAATATTCAAAATTCGCTAAAATTGCCAAAATAAAAATTTTAAACTGGCCCAGATTTTCGGGTTGTTACAATCTCCCCCACTTAAAACTTTTCGTCCCCGAAAAGGAACAAAGTCGAAAGTGGTTTGATTAATCAACTCTACATTCGCTCTGGCTTCCATTCTCCAACTTTTCAGTTTCTGAGAATTTTCAAATTTTTCAAAAATTTGGCTAACACCCTAAATTTTCGAAAAATTTCGCCATAACCTCCCCTGCACCGGGAGCCACGGGAAAATCCCGAAATTGCCATATAGGCCTTCTGATCTCAAAAAGAAAAAGAAAAAGCCAATAGGCTCATAAAATCATCATCACCCAAACAAAACGGTAAATTATAGTAAACATGTACCTATTTGTCGGGCAAACAAATTTTATTCTCTGCTCTAGTGTAATGACCCGCATTGGCAGAAGTATTATGATTAATTTATTTTATTATATAAATGGTGGTTTAGTGAATTAAATGATCGTTGAATTAAATAATGGTAAATATTTAATTAAAATAATAAATTAAATAATATACTTAATTCTGAATAATCAGAATTGGCCGAAATGACGATATGGTGTGAACCAGATCATCTATGATATATAATTCAGTTTAGAATTTGATTTGAATAACGAATATATTCAGTCGATGTCAGTTTGAACGTATAATTATAATATAATTAAAATAGAGGTCGAAATGGCGCTGTAGTTCGTAAATTGGCGATTCGAACTTCAATTGAATGTACAGGATTCGTTTTAAGCCGGATTTCTGTGAAATAAGAAATGTGTGGAGCTGGTGCAATATATCTTTCTAATGGAAGAGGAAAATCAGGATTTCGTCGGGTAGATTTTGAGATATGTCCAAATCAAATTTCAGAATAGTCGCTATAAAATCGTTTATCGGCCATAACGGTTATTTCAAAATAATTGGATATCGGGTGTGAATTCAGACAAGGTTCTTTTGGGGAATAGTGATAATTTAATTTTTAGAATTTTACTGTAATTTTTAATTAATTAAATAAGCAACTTTTATTTGGAGTATTTCGCACCCTGAAATCAACATTTTGAAGTTTCAAAATATGAGTCCACCTACCGATATTATTATATTTATGGAATCGTGAGGTATTGGTCGACACGGTCGTATTTTCTTTTCTGTCTATGGTAATACCGATGTAAACAAAAATAGTATGAATTTGGTTTTGAGGGGGTATTTCATCGTTAAGTATAATATAATAAAATATTATAATAGGTTCATAGTTCTTTCTCTGAATAGCTACGACAAACCAGTCTTGCGTGGCCTAGTTTTGGCCTTCAAACTTTCTGTGGTCAAGTGAAATACAGCAGCCACCCTATCGAATTGAATGGCTTAAAAACACCCAACATCTTCTATAAAAGCATCAGTCTAAACCCTAATCTAATTTTTTTCTCTGGATCGAAAATAATGAGCCGCCGCTCCAACATTTCTCCAGCCAAAAACAAAAGAGAAAATCGACCTCAAAGTAAATCAAACAAGTTCGTTCTTCCTCAATCATATCGTGCTCCCGATTTTTTATCTGGAGCGAGATGCCTTGCTGGGGCCGATTCAAGGCTGAACGTGGGTTGAACTGAGGAGGCCGAGTCGAAGCTAAGCGACGGATTTTATGGGTGAACGTTGGTTGAGGGGTTCGACGTATTTTTCTCTGCTGCGAGAATCAGCGAGCAAGGGAGAGGTTCCGCGGTTGGTTTAGGTGATGCCGCAGGGTTTTCGAAGTCGTTCTCTGCTCAAGGGGGGTTGCGGGTATTAGCTGAAGCCTCGACGAAGCTTGTTGGGGGTTGGTCTCGCTAGTTCATGGAGTTCGAAGGGTCTGAGGAGCTGTGGAACTGAGCGGGATGCATTTGTGTGGGAAGTGGGTTTGTATGATTGGAGAAATGGAGGAGTCGTGGTTTTAGTTTGTGTGGTTCGAAGAAGAAGCTGGTTGAGGGTATACAGGGAGTTTGAGGAATGGGCAGATGATGGCAGTCGCGACGAATTCTGGTTTAGTGGCTCACTGATGTTCGAACGTGAGTTTGGGGAGGAGCAGACGTTTTCTAGGTTGGGGGAGGAAGGCTTTTGAAGTGCGGATGGGTATACAAAAACGAGTTGGGCTGTTGATTCATAGGGTGGTATTGGGTCTGAAAGAAAAGGTTAGGGCCCCTGGAATGAAAAATATAATTTAATTAATTTAAACTGTGTATATGAATTTGTATACGTGATATATAATTCGTACGTTGTCAGAATTAGACGACATAGGATCCAATAGGATCGTATGGACGGACCCTACCCAATGGAACTGACTGGAAGTGGAGTGGAGCTCGTTACAATTTATGGCGAAATAAATTGTCCGTCGAAATCAAATAACGTAAACCGTTATTTAACGATTAACGCGCCAAAGTGAGTAAATCTCACCAACTCTAAATAGTTTATAATTTCATGTTGTATTTTTAGAACTATTAGAAATTGTTTGATTGACTGTGTGTTGACTGTTTGATTGAACTGCTAGTCAGTTAGTTGAATTTCTATATTGGTTCTGTTTAACAGAATATATCATATGGAACTGAAAGTGATGTTATCTATATTGGCTAACATTTGTGATGCAGGGAAACAGGTTGGAGGAATCCAACTGGATTCCTCAACAGTTATTTTACTGTGATTTATATATTGTGATGTATAAATGTGATATATAATCTGATGTTGATTATGTGTGGTGGGACGATATTTATCGTTGTTATATGGTGTGTTAAATACCATAAGAAATACCAGAATATAGAAAGAGGATTTACAAAGTATAATTTGAAATATTTCATTTTTATAAAATCACCGGATTTTATATATAAAAGAAAAGGGTTTTGAATATAAAAGGAATTATATTTGTAATCCAAATATAAAGGGATTTATTTATAAATCAAATATATAAGGAAATATATTTGACAGCAAATATAAGGAAATATATTTGAAAGAGGTAAAAGGATATATTTATTTAGGAAATAAATTAAAGTAAAAGGAATATTTATTTGTTAGAATAAATAGAATAAGGATGACATTTATTTATTTGAATAAATAGAATAAAGGAGATATTTATTGATAAATAAATAGAGTTAAACCCAGGTGGATTAGTTAAGTTAAACCAAGGTGGATTAGTTAAGTTAATCAAAGTGATTAGTTCAGTTAATCGAGATAAATAAAATCAAGTGAGGTTAATCGAGTTGAATTAGTCAGTCGAGTTAATAAATTGAGTTAGTCAAACCAAGTAAAACCAGTTAGGGTTGACCAGTCAGAGTTAACCAGTTAGAATCAAGTAAAAGGAGTTAATCGATGTTAGTTAATCGATTAATGTTAAAGTAAAAGGAGTTAATCGATGTTAGTTAATCAATTAGTGTTAAAGTAAAAGGAGTAAACAGAATATAGTTTATTCGAATAAAGTTAGTAAATCGAATATAGTTTATTCGAAAGGGGTTAAGTGAATAGAGTAAATCAAATAGAACAAATCGAATAGAGATTTATTCGAACGAGAGTTAAGTAAGGAAGTTAGTTAAAGGAATATAAAGTGAACTTTGTCTATTTCAAAGTTAGAAATGTTGTTCAGTTAAGGTCTGAGAGGTAGTTCTACCCCAACTTGATTGGCTTCGTTTTTAACTAAGGAATAGTTAAGGTTCGGCAGTAAAGGAAATGGTTTGAGTCGGCATAGCGATGTTTGTTTAAACATCTTTCTAAGTCCAATGAAGAAGCTTTGGAAATGTTTTCCAAATAAGAAACCAGAAATGTTTCCTAATAAAGAAAACAAGAAATGGAAATGTTGTCCATTGTTAATAACGTATATTTTCCAAATGTAGAAAATAAGAAATATTGAATATAGGGAAACAGGAGATGAAAAATGAACAGGAGATGAATGTTAAATGATGTTTGATCGATATAATTCCCATTTGGAAATAATATCGTTGTTTGCACATCTGTTTTTATTCGATAGTTAAATCACAGACTATCGAAGTTTTGACCATTTTAACGTTGTTAATATGGAGAGACCGGTTGGATTATTATCCAAAGAACCACTCTGTATTGGCATAAGCGTTGCGAATCATATATGCCAAAGGAAAGTGAAGACGGAGTTATGCAAGGGCTATCCTGTTTACAGAATAGTGCCTTCGGTTCATCCTGTTCCTGGATGACTTGTATGGACGGATGTCTGACAGAGTATTTTCAGACGATCACGTATATTTATTTCTCCAACCGTACCAAGAGTGGAAGCGGAGAAGGAAACTTCTTTAGCTAACACATAATGTATGGTTGAGGACGTCAATCGGTGATTTGATGGATTTGATGATGTGACATTCAAAGTGAATCTGGTATGATGATAAAGCGTAGCTTCTAGCCTCATCATCAGGTAAATGACAGAAATCGGGCAGGCAGCATGACTAAGTCGGTCGCACCGAAGTAGGGTGTATAATCACCTGATCTAGAGTTTCATTTACTTCTAAAAATCTATTGTTGATGCTGTCCCATTCGGGAAACGGTTGCTGATCCCAACTGTTGGTGATATACATTCGATACGCTCAAGCGAAATGAGTGGTCGGTCATGTGTGGCCGGGTTGCAAGATGTTCTTGTTGAACCCAGTGTATTCCTCTCTAGAGGTACACGAGCGAAAGGTGGTTCCATACCTTGTCATAGTTGGAAATCCATTACCCAACGTGCTTACGGTTTTGATTGTATACTATATATGTAGAACGTGAGATGAAAGCGTTTCTGCTAGATGATTATATATATACTATGGTTGATAGACATTATTATAATATCAAAAGGTTTTTGATATAAAAGATAAATTTGGATTCTCATAAGGGAAAACCCGTTCCGTTATGCGGCGTGGTCTTATGAGATATCGTTTACTTGTTCGAACTGTTTTTAAACTGTTTTACTCATACCAGTCCCATGACTGACCCAGAGTTTACTTTGTTGTTTTCCCTAAACTCTTGGGTGCCTAAATTTGTACGGGCAGTCAAGTAGTCGGGATTTTACAGATATAGTTGAAGAGCTGGAGCAGGAGGCTTCAGGATCATATAGCTATAGTTATTTCCGCTGTGTTGTAAGTAATGTACTTTGATATTGATGTATATTCAAGTACAGATGTATATTTCAAGTTATGTTATATATATTATATGTTATTCGCTCCGCTGTGAGATTCGTGTTACTCTGATGTTGTGTTCTTCTTCTTCTTCTATTCTAAGTTTCTATCTTATCTTTCCTCACCCTCTAATTTCTTTCACTAATTACCAGGATTTTTCGGTGTTTTGGTTATCGACATCGTGTTTATGTCGATAACCAAAGTCGCTCGAAATCCGGGTCATTACAGTTGGTATCAGAGCTTAAGTTAGAATTACTTGGCTCTGTGGCGTGACTCGGTAGAGATAGGGTTAGTAATACCCTAGACTGAGATGGAGTGTATATATACGAGTGGACGTATTTGTTATTGATATAAAAATAATTTTATATTGTGGAGATTTATTGGTTGAGTTGATTATGGATTCTGGTCGATCAGTTGATCCACTGTATCGGTAGGAGTTACTAAACACTCGAATACGATGGGTCGGCACGATATGTTTTGAAATGAGGGTAAATCAAAATAAGTTACCCAAGATATATCTTGATATAGAGAAGATATATATATATATATATATCAAAGTTATAATATAGTCGATATACTGGTTGTTATTATAATCGAGTAAGATTATAAGTAAAATGGTTATGTAAATAACCAATCAGAATTCATATAAGTGAAATACGTGAAATCAGATGAGTTAAATCTGAAATTTAAACCAGAATTTGAATTAAAATTCGGGAGAATTGGATAAGTGTTTGTAAATGAATTTGGATTAAAAATAAGGAAAATTTAAGATTCTGGGAGATTTTAAATTGTTTTACAAGCAGTGTGAATTATATTTTGAAATGAATTTCAAAGTGGAAATGTTTAGAAATGGTTTTATAGTATTGAACTCACTTCGATCACTGGAAAATAGATTCTGATGATGACAGCTGCATCATCAGTATTCATTTTCGAGTTGTAAGTGACGAATTACTACCAGAGATACTGTTTTGAATTTGTTTTGGGAAAGACAAGTTGTGTTGAATTTCAAATGAAATTTCAAATATAGAATTTGAATTTTTAAATAGATTTGAAATATTAACTTGTTTTAAAAGAAATAAAACGAGAAGTTCCTTTATAAACGAAGTTTATAAATAGTTCTTTTATAAACGAAGTTTATAAATAAAGTGAATTATCATTGGATAATTCAGAAATAAAAATACAAGTGTGAAATTGAAAGGGAAATCTATTTTCCAAAGGTAGAAATATCGATTTCAAAAGGAATTGAAACCGAGACTTATTTAAAGGAATTTGAATAAAGGAAGTTCAAACATAGAATTTAAATAAAAAAATTCAAAGGGGATTTGAATATAGAAATTCAAATGAGATTTGAATAAAGAAGATTTAAATAATGGAAAATTGAATATAGAATTCATATAGAGTAATAATAGGATTCGAATATAGAAATTCAAAGGGAGTTTGAATATATGAAATTCAATGGAAGTGATATAGAATTTGAATATAGAAATTCAAATGGAATTCAAATATAGAATTTGAATATAGAAAATATAAAGGGATTCAAATATAGGATTTTGAATATCGAAAGTGAAATGAAATTTGAATGTAGAGGATTCAAATAGAATTGAATTTGAAATTTGAATATAGAACATTCAAAGGGAATTGAAATGAAATAAAGAGAATTCAAATAGATTTGAATATAGGAATTCAAATGGAGTTTGAAAATAGATTTGAATAATGAAATTCAAATATAGAATTTGAATAAGAGAATTGAAATGAAATTCAAATATAGAATTTGAATAAGAGAATTGAAATGAAATTCAAATATAGAATTTGAATAAGAGAATTGAAATGGAATTTGAATATAGGAAATTCAAATAGAGTTGAAATGGAAATCAATTAGTTGATAAACAAGTTAAACTTATATTTGAACATGTATATTCAAATAAAAAGGTGAAATAGTTAAACTAGTTAATTAGCCATTAGTAAATGGATCTTGAATTGAAGTTGAACTTTAGATAAGTAAAGGGGACTGGTAAATTTATATTCGAAATCAAATATGAAACCTAAGTTTGAAAAGGTAGAATTTGATTAGTTTATAAGTAAGTTAAAATATATTTGAACATGTTATACTCAAATATGAAAGTGAAATGGGCAAACCGGTAATTTGAAAATCACTTAACGAACTAAGTTAAAACGATTGGATTAAGTTGGAATGAATTAGAAATGTATGGATATACATGAGATATGTATGGATAAGATATGAAGGTATATAAATAGAATGCCCGACAAAAAGGTACGTATTTAACTCATATATGAGATTTTATGCGCCGTATCGGCTAGCCGCTTGGCTTTTCTTTTTCTTTTTGATTGGAAAAGGCCTGTGAGGCAGTTTGGGGATTTTCCCGATGCTCCTAGTACAAAGGAGGTTATGGCGAATTTTTCCGGAAATTTAAGGAGTTAGAATGTTTTTAAGAAAATTTGATAGTTAGAAATCAACGTATCGATATATGAAGTCGATAAGAAAACGAACTTAAAAGTAGAATAGTAAAATCAAAAGAGAAGGCTAGAATAAAATCTAGTCAGAATAGAAAGAGGAAGCGTATACGTGATTAAAAGTGAATAAGTAGTTGTATGGTATTGATTTTTTTCGAGTAAGTAGTTTTACTGTTTTGACGTTATAAATGTTATTCAGTCAAGATCTGAGAGGTAGTTATACCCCAACTTGATTGATTTCATTATTAACAAATAAATAGTAAGATTTCAGGCTCGAAGATCAATGTTGAATAAGAGTTAGTTGAATATAGTATTTGGGTTGTCGTAATGATGTTTTACACAACATCCGTTTTAACCCAAATAAGTGTAAACTTGGAAATAGAATAAAAAATTTATTTCCTAAGTATAGAAATAAACGAGATCGGAAAGAGATAAGTAAGTGGAATATTTTCCAATTATAAATAGCATATATTTTCTAAAGTTTAGAAAATAAAGGAAGGCGATATTCGGAAATGTTTTCCAAATAACATAAAAGGCCAATATGGGTATTGAAAATATTTGGTTAACAAATATTATAAAGAAATAGAGAAGTGATTTAACTAATGGAATATTGATTGAGGGCTCAGTGACATGTTCAAAAGGAAAATTTTGATTTTTGAAAAAGTAAACTGTTTAAAATTCCCAGGAAGAGGCTGTTTGAATTAAAAACAAATTTAACAGAAATTTGTGAAAGCAAAATTGAATTAAAGCAAAGTCAGTTAAGTGGTAACTGAAGTTGAATTGAAATCGAATAAGATTGGATTTGTGAAATTAAAATCCGAAATGGTATTGGATTGAGGAGTTAAGGAATTAAAAAATCAAGAATTTGACTTGAGTTGAAATGGGATTTGGCTTGGATATAAGCGAATGGTTGTGTGGGAGATAAAGACTGACTTGGAGTTTGATTGGCATGACATTGGTATATGCCGAATTAACAACAGAGGTAAAGGGTATAATGATATGCCGACAAAAAGGTACAAGTTTATATTTCTATTGGATATAAGATTTATGAGCCGAATGGGCAAGCCGCTTGGCTGTTTGATTTTCTTTTGGGATGGAAATGGCCCAGAGAGGCGAGTTGGAGTTTGACCGATTGACCGGTACAAATGAGGTGCTGGCGAATTTTTTTGAAGAGTTAAGGAGTTAGAAAATTTTCAGGATTTTTGAAAATTTTCGTTAATCGGAATTAATAATTTAATTGTAATTAAATTGGTTCAGTTGAAACTGAAGTTAAGAAGTGAACAAATATGTTCTAACCAGTCGATAGGGTCGTCCTCTACCTTTTAGCAATTTCGAGGACGAAATTATTTTAAGTGGGGAAGATTGTAATGACCCGCATTGGCAGAGGTATTATGATTAATTTATTTTATTATATAAATGGTGGTTTAGTGAATTAAATGATCGTTGAATTAAATAATGGTAAATATTTAATTAAAATAATAAATAAAATAATATATTTAATTCTGAATAATCAGAATTGGCCGAAATGACGATATGGTGTGAACCAGATCATCTATGATATATAAATCAGTTTAGAATTTGATTTGAATAACGAATATATTCAGTCGACGTCAGTTTGAACGTATAATTATAATATAATTAAAATAGAGGTCGAAATGGCGCTGCAGTTCGTAAATTGGCGATTCGAACTTCAATTGAATGTACAGGATTCGTTTTAAGCCGAATTTCTGTGAAACAAGAAATGTGTGGAGCTGGTGCAATATATCTTTCTAATGGAAGAGGAAAATCAGGATTTCGTCGGGTAGATTTTGAGATATGTCCAAATCAAATTTCAGAATAGTCGCTATAAAATCGTTTATCGGCCATAACGGTTATTTCAAAATAATTGGATATCGGATGTGAATTCAGACAAGGTTCTTTTGGGGAATAGTGATAATTTAATTTTTAGAATTTTACTGTAATTTTTAATTAATTAAATAAGCAACTTTTATTTGGAGTATTTCGCACCCTGAAATCAACATTTTGAAGTTTCAAAATATGAGTCCACCTACCGATATTATTATATTTATCGAATCGTGAGGTATTGCTCGACACGGTCGTATTTTCTTTTCTGTCTATGGTAATACCGATGTAAACAAAAATAGTATGAATTTGGTTTTGAGGGGGTATTTCATCGTTAAGTATAATATAATAAAATATTATAATAGGTCCATAGTTCTTTCTCTGAATAGCTACGACAAACCAGTCTTGCGTGGCCTAGTTTTGGCCTTCAAACTTTCTGTGGTCAAGTGAAATACAGCAGCCACCCTATCGAATTGAATGGCTTAAAAACACCCAACATCTTCTATAAAAGCATCAGTCTAAACCCTAATCTAATTTTTTTCTCTGGATCGAAAATAATGAGCCGCCGCTCCAACATTTCTCCAGCCAAAAACAAAAGAGAAAATCGACCTCAAAGTAAATCAAACAAGTTCGTTCTTCCTCAATCATATCGTGCTCCCGATTTTTTATCTGGAGCGAGATGCCTTGCTGGGGCCGATTCAAGGTTGAACGTGGGTTGAACTGAGGAGGCCGAGTCGAAGCTGAGCGACGGATTTTATGGGTGAACGTTGGTTGAGGGGTTCGACGTATTTTTCTCTGCTGCGAGAATCAGCGAGAAAGGGAGAGGTTCCGCGGTTGGTTTAGGTGATGCCGCAGGGTTTTCGAAGTCGTTCTCTGCTCAAGGGGGGTTGCGGGTATTAGCTGAAGCCTCGACGAAGCTTGTTGGGGGTTGGTCTCGCTAGTTCATGGAGTTCGAAGGGTCTGAGGAGCTGTGGAACTGAGCGGGATGCATTTGTGTGGGAAGTGGGTTTGTATGATTGGAGAAATGGAGGAGTCGTGGTTTTAGTTTGTGCGGTTCGAAGAAGAAGCTGGTTGAGGGTATACAGGGAGTTTGAGGAACGGGCAGATGATGGCAGTCGCGACAAATTCTGGTTTAGTGGCTCACTGATGTTCGAACGTGAGTTTGGGGAGGAGCAGACGTTTTCCAGGTTGGGGGAGGAAGGCTTTTGAAGTGCGGATGGGTATACAAAAACGAGTTGGGCTGTTGATTCATAAGGTGGTATTGGGTCTGAAAGAAAAGGTTAGGGCCCCTGGAATGAAAAATATAATTTAATTAATTTAAACTGTGTATATGAATTTGTATATGTGATATATAATTCGTACGTTGTCAGAATTAGACGAAATAGGATCCAATAGGATCGTATGGACGGACCCTACCCAATGGAACAGACTGGAAGTGGAGTGGAGCTCGTTACAATTTATGGCGAAATAAATTGTCCGTCGAAATCAAATAACGCAAACCGTTATTTAACGATTAACGCGCCAAAGTGAGTAAATCTCACCAACTCTAAACAGTTTATAATTTCATGTTGTATTTTTAGAACTGTTAGAAATTGTTTGATTGACTGTGTGTTGACTGTTTGATTGAACTGCTAGTCAGTTAGTTGAATTTCTATATTGATTCTGTTTAACAGAATATATCATATGGAACTGAAAGTGATGTTATCTATATTGGCTAACATTTGTGATGCAGGGAAACAGGTTGGAGGAATCCAACTGGATTCCTCAACAGTTATTTTACTGTGATTTATATATTGTGATGTATAAATGTGATATATAATCTGATGTTGATTATGTGTGGTGGGACGATATTTATCGTTGTTATATGGTGTGTTAAATACCATAAGAAATACCAGAATATAGAAAGAGGATTTACAAAGTATAATTTGAAATATTTCATTTTTATAAAATCACCGGATTTTATATATAAAAGAAAAGGGTTTTGAATATAAAAGGAATTATATTTGTAATCCAAATATAAAGGGATTTGTTTATAAATCAAATATATAAGGAAATATATTTGACAGCAAATATAAGGAAATATATTTGAAAGAGGTAAAAGGATATATTTATTTAGGAAATAAATCAAAGTAAAAGGAATATTTATTTGTTAGAATAAATAGAATAAGGATGACATTTATTTATTTGAATAAATAGAATAAAGGAGATATTTATTGATAAATAAATAGAGTTAAACCCAGGTGGATTAGTTAAGTTAAACCAAGGTGGATTAGTTAAGTTAATCAAAGTGATTAGTTCAGTTAATCGAGATAAGTAAAATCAAGTGAGGTTAATCGAGTTGAATTAGTCAGTCGAGTTAATAAATTGAGTTAGTCAAACCAAGTAAAACCAGTTAGGGTTGACCAGTCAGAGTTAACCAGTTAGAATCAAGTAAAAGGAGTTAATCGATGTTAGTTAATCGATTAATGTTAAAGTAAAAGGAGTTAATCGATGTTAGTTAATCGATTAGTGTTAAAGTAAAAGGAGTAAACAGAATATAGTTTATTCGAATAAAGTTAGTAAATCGAATATAGTTTATTCGAAAGGGGTTAAGTGAATAGAGTAAATCAAATAGAATAAATCGAATAGAGATTTATTCGAACGAGAGTTAAGTAAGGAAGTTAGTTAAAGGAATATAAAGTGAACTTTGTCTATTTCAAAGTTAGAAATGTTGTTCAGTTAAGGTCTGAGAGGTAGTTCTACCCCAACTTGATTGGCTTCGTTTTTAACTAAGGAATAGTTAAGGTTCGGCAGTAAAGGAAATGGTTTGAGTCGGCATAGCGATGTTTGTTTAAACATCTTTCTAAGTCCAATGAAGAAGCTTTGGAAATGTTTTCCAAATAAGAAACCAGAAATGTTTCCTAATAAAGAAAACAAGAAATGGAAATGTTTTCCATTGTTAATAACGTATATTTTCCAAATGTAGAAAATAAGAAATATTGAATATAGGGAAACAGGAGATGAAAAATGAACAGGAGATGAATGTTAAATGATGTTTGATCGATATAATTCCCATTTGGAAATAATATCGTTGTTTGCACATCTGTTTTTATTCGATAGTTAAATCACAGACTATCGAAGTTTTGACCATTTTAACGTTGTTAATATGGAGAGACCGGTTGGATTATTATCCAAAGAACCACTCTGTATTGGCATAAGCGTTGCGAATCATATATGCCAAAGGAAAGTGAAGACGGAGTTATGCAAGGGCTATCCTGTTTACAGAATAGTGCCTTCGGTTCATCCTGTTCCTGGATGACTTGTTTGGACGGATGTCTGACAGAGTATTTTCAGACGATCACGTATATTGATTTCTCCAACCGTACCAAGAGTGGAAGCGGAGAAGGAAACTTCTTTAGCTAACACATAATGTATGGTTGAGGACGTCAATCGGTGATTTGATGGATTTGATGATGTGACATTCAAAGTGAATCTGGTATGATGATAAAGCGTAGCTTCTAGCCTCATCATCCGGTAAATGACAGAAATCGGGAAGGCAGCATGACTAAGTCGGTCGCACCGAAGTAGGGTGTATAATCACCTGATCTAGAGTTTCATTTACTTCTAAAAATCTGTTGTTGATGCTGTCCCATTCGGGAAACGGTTGCTGATCCCAACTGTTGGTGATATACATTCGATACGCTCAAGCGAAATAAGTGGTCGGTCATGTGTGACCGGGTTGCAAGATGTTCTTGTTGAACCCAGTGTATTCCTCTCTAGAGGTACACGAGCGAAAGGTGGTTCCATACCTTGTCATAGTTGGAAATCCATTACCCAATACGTGCTTGCGGTTTTGATTGTATACTATATATGTAGAACGTGAGATGAAAGCGTTTCTGCTAGATGATTATATATATACTGTGGTTGATAGACATTATTATAATATCAAAAGGTTTTTGATATAAAAGATAAATTTGGATTCTCATAAGGGAAAAACCCGTTCCGTTATGCGGCGTGGTCTTATGAGATATCGTTTACTTGTTCGAACTGTTTTTAAACTGTTTTACTCATACCAGTCCCATGACTGACCCGGAGTTTACTTTGTTGTTTTCCCTAAACTCTTGGATGCCTAAATTTGTACGGGCAGTCAAGTAGTCGGGATTTTACAGATATAGTTGAAGAGCTGGAGCAGGAGGCTTCAGGATCATATAGCTATATTTATTTCCGCTGTGTTGTAAGTAATGTACTTTGATATTGATGTATATTCAAGTACAGATGTATATTTCAAGTTATGTTATATATATTATATGTTATTCGTTCCGCTGTGAGATTCGTGTTACTCTGATGTTGTGTTCTTCTTCTTCTTCTATTCTAAGTTTCTATCTTATCTTTCCTCACCCTCTAATTTCTTTCACAAATTACCAGGATTTTTCGGTGTTTTGGTAATCGACATCGTGTTTATGTCGATAACCAAAGTCGCTCGAAATCCGGGTCGTTACATCTAGCCTCCTTGCTATGACCTGTTCAATGTAAGTACATGTATATGCAAGCAAATGCGACCAATTTTTAATACAATTCAATATTTGATTCTATTAGGCAAAATGGTTCAAAATTGTCAAACAAATAAACAAACAACACAAACATCAATCAATTAGTGAATTAGAGTTTCAAATTCATAATTTTGATACATATACAAAAATCCTGTTTTTGATGCCAAATCACAACAAATAATTCTAGCTATATTTTGGTTCTTACACCTGTCTAATGGAAATATATAGATATCACACCTTCGAAACACGAACATAAATATTGATGATGCCATGGTCATTATCAACATCATCTCCGGGCGACTAGAGCGTGATTCTATATCTATCCAACATATTAATACTTCGAATATACGTTCATGACGCGTATACGCGAAATCTTTATATACTCGATTGTCCATATTCAAAATAAATAAATATTCAAATACGTATAAAGCGATTTAAATTTTCAAAACAAAATTATTTTCATTTGAAAAGTATACTCTTCACACTCGTTCTAGGATACTACTGATCCTATCTCTAACGAGTCATTCTAATTGGATATAACTCATCCAATATCTGATGAATTCTTTCGTATGGTTCTAATGTGTCTTGCTCTCGAGCTCTGTAAACCAAAGCTCTGATACCAAACTGACACGACCCGAACTTCTCCGGTAAGGAAAGCGCGGATAGCGTTGAGGACAAGACAAATCAGAACGTAAACAGAAGAACATTTCATTGTTATTACAACAATTCCATCAGATACAAGAATATACAGAGTATAAATGAATAAAATACATTCGAAGAATATCAGAGATTACAATAAATTACATAGCAGCGGAAAAATATACAAAATACAACTAGAAGTGATACATGGATACAGAGCTTTCCGAGCATCGTTCCAGCTGTAAATCAGGATTTTGTGAATATAAATCTGCAAAACCAAAACTACAAGCTGTCCGTGTGGAAAATAGGGGCACCCAGAGTTTAGGTTAAAACAATAAACTCCAGGTCAGTCATGGGACTGGTGTGAGAACTAAAACAGTTATTTAAAACGGGTTTCCTCCCGAGAATGCTATTGCATATAACAAAACAGCGCAATGCTTTTTGGAAAAATGAAGCTATTATAAGACCCAGGTCCTATCACACAATGCAACGCAAGCCGGAGGATAGGGTTTTCCCTTATAATAGCCAAATAATGCTTGGTACGTTTAAACAAATCATTTGATACTATCATAGGTGTATAGTGTCAAAACATTTTCAATCATAAATATCAATCATAGACGGCATGGGTACCATATATCATGTCGTCATACTAGTTCTACAATTAAAACCGCAATATCACATATTGGAAATTGGATTTCCGTCATGAGTCGAGGCAAGGGGCAAGCTCCTCTCCGCGTTCGAGACACTCTAGCAAATGCCTCAGGACCCCACTATGATCCTTTGGAACATCCAAGGCCGGTCCTCTCTTACTTTTGAGGATTAGTTATTCCTGAACACACGTTTCCCGGTCCTTACAGACCTATATCCGAGGCGCCTCGTATCCAACAACCACACAGGTGAAAAGTATATAAATGTCAGGGCTGGTAGGTCACTGACACCACCATAGCTAGAAAGAAACGTCGTGCACTCCTTGGGTCCGTATCCCATTTTTGACTCATACCGAGGTGTGAGGCTCGCGAATTCACGTTATTCACAAAGCTATGCCACACAGGCCATGCTTTGATCATCAACCACAAGACTTTGCTTTTCAACAGAAGCCTTGATCAATTGCCACTTACGCGTGCCACACTAGCAATTCACTCCATGCGACTGATGTCCATCGATATACAACCTCTGAGCTCGTACGTCTCAGAGAAGGGCGTTAAGCAAGAGAATAAATTCTCCGCCGCCAAACAGATGTATATTTAATAGAGATCGATCAACACAGAATAAAATCCAATGTCAGACACACAATCCATTTACAAGTTCGTTCTGGGTCTGAACGAAACCGGAGGCACTTTCCTCGCATATCCATCCATCTCCAAATACGTCTGGATGATCACCAACTGTTTCCCTCATCTTGGGTGTACAGCCCTATCGAGATCATCAGTAATCACCCAAACGATGTGAAGACTTCCGGTCTTCAACCACCGTCTTCATCTTCGACATCTCGTTGAATCGGTTATTCAGAATGGGTATAACCCCGGCCTTTCTGAATAACCCACGTATATGATAAACAAATGTTACACAAACACAACAAACGCCTCATTCCAATTCAGAATATTCTTTTATTCACAAAATCACATTCTTAGGGAAAGGTTCCCATTAATTTTATCCAAAATAAATTCTTCTAAATTTATTCTTTAATCTTCCTTTGGATATCATTTCAAACCGTATTATGGTTTTCCAAACTAGTCGGGATTAGCGAACCACACCGAAGTAATTATTTATTTTATTTCCCAATCCCAACCTATTCATCCCATGGAGCAAAACTGGTAATACTCTATATCTAACACCATGGTGTTATCGGTAAAATTAATTACCATTTCACATTCAAATCTAATTAAAAATTTAACTATCGCTTTGGAGCAAAACTGGTGGTACTCCATTCTCGATCACCTATCAGATTTGATAATTTAAATTATCACTTCACATTTCAATCTAATTAAAGATTCATTAAAACTCCACTTAGTTTTAATCTTTTCAAAAATCAATATCCTGTCTTTAATTGGGTTAAAGAACCAATGTCATTTAAAACACGATTCACGATAAACCCAAAATCACATTCTATTGTTAATCGGGTTAAAGAACAGGTGTTATTCAAAACACCGCTCACGATAAACCCAAGAACCAATTTAAATTCAATTCCAATTAATATTATTTAATTGGTACCCTTTAATAAATCTAAATAGAAAGATTTAATCTTTTTCTCTATTGGGCTTAAGAACAGTGTTAATGAAGACACCATTCACGACAAACCCAAATCACATTTGATATTAAATACTAGGCTCTGAATAGAAAGTATACCGGCTTATATTCAATATCAAATCCTGAAACCAACAAATATCGTATTGGAAATAACGATATAAAATATATCTTTCAAATTCCCATAACAATATCTGTATAGTCACGAAATCCACCATCGAAATATTCCGAAGATAATTTCGATTCAACTCCAGTCCAATTCATGTATTGGGAATATTGATTATTTTTAATAATTTTATCAAGGCCCGTACAGTCGATTTCCACCAATGGCCATCGAACTGCACTTACAGCGACCTTTTCCAAATTTGGTTTGGACATAATTCCAAATCCAACCGTAAGATTTCAAATTTCTAATATTCATTGGAAAGCTCTTTTCGATACGAACCCAACGGTTCCGGTTTTAGGAGAATCCGATGGTCGGATCTCCCGTAACGTCGATTCGAAGTCAATGGTCGAAATTCACGAACTGCCGCGGCGCGGCGCGTTCTATTCAGGCCATTATATATAATATATATATTATATATATTTCGTCGATTTCCTTTTAAAACGTATTTTATAAACCGTTTTAACTTCGTTTTCAAAACCATTTCAACTCTATATTCAATTTCAAATCAAAATTGGATATTTCATATCATTACTATATAAATGATAATATTTTCAAAATGTTATATTTTGAAATCATTTCTTTTCTATATTCATTATAAAAATGAATATAATTGATATGAATATCGTTCACGTCAAAATGGCGCAACTCTAATCAACACGGCTTTATATATTTCAATAAATTCGTTATTCTATTCAACAAATGAACATTTATCCCATTCAACACATGAATCTATATTTCTTTCAATACACGACTAATCTCAACACATGAGTACTGTCAACACACAACTATTTTTGTTATGTAAAATATTTTATAAACTATGGTATCTATCGTTTGATTTTCAATTAGGCTCCTACTGGGAAGTAGTTCCAATTTTAAATATGATAAAGATGTAATTTTTATTATTTAAAATATTTCACTCAACACCTGAATAGTTTCAACACATGAACATCGTCAACACATGACTATTTTTATATTCAATACATGAATTTCCTTTTACAACATTCATTATTTTCCCGATTGGAATGAGGCCCAATCAATCACCATATAATGTTAATTATATGGATTCCATACAACACATGTCTATAATAGCAATGATAAACAATCAACCATCATCCAAGGTGCACCACACAACTGCATATGCATCAAATATGAATAATTAACGCTTACACAGCCTGTCGACCAATTGATCGACATACAATTAAATAATTGGGATTAGTGTATGCCAAATATCATCCCAACAACCGTGTGGGGTTTCAAATCAACAAACACAGAATTTTATTTGTGCAGTTGGGCGATGTGTAAAATTTATCGACCCAATCAATATCAGTCAAATCAGTGTATATAAACAAATCGGCCGATTTGTTTATAAATATTTATTTATTCACATTCATGTTAAAAATTATATTTTTAACGATAATTAATTTATTTCAACCATCTACAATTTATTATCGATTTCACATCAACATCACAAACAATTTTCACAACACATCAATCAAACAAACAAGCCATCCATGGTCTGTGGATGACGGGTGTCGGGTGCTGCTAAGCACCGTCTGCATCCTAGTATACATATAACTAGAAAAAGAAATTTAGAGTGAGAAGTTCTCACCAATAGCCAATCCAAACGCCTCGACTCTTCTTATGTAGAAATCTTCATCGTTCTCGCCTTTTTGTCACCTTCGTTGCCCGTATTCTCTACATATATAAAAATCGAATTTTTACTTCGCTATTCAATATATAAAAATCCCATTTTTACACCGCAACTATATAGACAAAAATTCTATTTTCACATCTCTACTATATAGATAAAAATTCTATTTTCACACCGCTACTATATAGATAAAAATTCTATTTTTACATCGCTACTATATAGACAAAAATTCTATTTTCACATCGCTACTATATAGACAAAAATTCTATTCACATCGCTACTATATAGATAAAAATTATATTTTCACATCGCTACTATATAGATAAAAATTCTATTTTCATATCGCTACTATATAGATAAAAATCCTATTTTTACATCGCTACTATATAGATAAAAATTCTATTTTTACATCGCTACTATATAGACAAAAATTCTATTTTCACATCGCTACTATATAGACAAAAATTTATTTTCACATCGCTACTATATAGATAAAAATTCTATTTTTATATCGATGTTCATAAAATAAGGATTATATTTTTATCACGCTATTCTCTATATAAAAATTTCGCCCTTTCAAATATAAAGATTTTGCCTTTTCAAATATAAAGTTTTTGCCTTTTCAATTATAAAGATTTCGCCTTTTCTATTTTAAAAATATAATCTTTTCTATTTTAAAAATCTAATCTTTTCTATTTCTAATCTTTTCTATTTCTAATCTTTTCTATTTTACTATATGTATATATATATAAAAACTGATTTTTATAATTTGCTAATACCAATTACATAGGAAAAAAGAAATAAAATAAAAGTAAATAAGTAAAAAGGGGCTTACAGTCGAAATCGAAGGGGGGGGGAGCTGTGGGCTGTCGAATCGAAAGGGGAAGTAGAAGAGGAAAGTGCGAAGGAGGGGGGTGCGCTGCGGGTCCGTTCAAGCGGAGGGGGGGTGTGGGCTGTCGAGCGCGGATCGGGTTTGGGGTTCGTGGCTAGGTCGAGCTGGAGGAGAGGAAAGGAGGGACTGGAGGAGAAGGATCGGAGGGGGAAGGGAGCACCTGCTCCGGCGGCGCGATGGGCGGCGGATCGCCAGGGGCGCGGCTGCGGCTGCGCCTTCTTCTTTTTTTTTTTTGAATTCTGATTTAATCGGGGTGGGGGGGCAGAATGAATAAAGGAAGAGGAGAGAGGGTTTTATTATTTTTATTTTTATTTTTTTAATTTCAAAAAGTTGACTTTTTCATACGACCTCTAAACGAGGCCCACCGCCTGTCGTCTGTAGCGTTTTACCCCCATTCCGAACACAACGGGATATGTATCATAAGCTGATTTGATCATTTCGATCAGTTTTCGTCAAAATCAACATATAACTCTATATATTGAATTTGAACGCGCATTTCAATTTACCGGGGTCACATACGAACTCTAAAAATTCCATAAAAATATTTTCTAGCTTCGTATCGACGATACGATCCTAACAAAACTAATTTCGTTGAATTCTGAAACCGTTGGAAAAATGGCCATTTTCCAGTCGATTAAAATCAACTGAAACTGGTCAAACACGTTTTCCTTTGCCACGCTCACATATTGATTCGAAAAATTATGAAATTTGAAACCTAGCAATAATTTGACATCACGGACCCAACAAAAGTGGTTTCGTCAAAATCCGAGGTCGTTTGCAAAATGTCTATTTTTAAGGGCCTGAATTCCATAGCGACTATTCAGAATTTTCAACTGCACATATCTTTTGATTCCCACTATGAAATTTCGATTTTTCGGATTCGTTGGAAAGATATTCTCATATAGATTCTAATATTTTTGGTTTCACTAAAATCCGGTTTGTTTTGCACCCGGTACATTCAATTGAAGTTTGAAATCAAATTATCAAACTACTGCGCCATTTTCAATTCTATTTATAATTATAAATAATTATTTATATTCTAACGACGACGTATATAATATATACGTTATATTCTATTCAAAATAAATTTTCTCGTCGATATTATTTAAAATAATTCATTTTAAATATTCAAAATTCGCTAAAATTGCCAAAATAAAAATTTTAAACTGGCCCAGATTTTCGGGTTGTTACAATATTTGCCCAATTTCAGAAGTGGAAGACCTTAGTTGAAAAGAAGTCAGGAAAGCGGCTGCAAGTTCTTAGAGTTGGCAATAGTAGTGAATTTGCGTCACAAGAATTCACTAACTATTGTGCGTCCGAGCATGTACTTAGAGATTTTTCTACGAAGTCACATTTTTTTGAAGTGGCGGAGAGCATGTGTCGGATATTATGGGAAAGAGTAATGAGCTTGAGACTGACTGCTTGTCTAGAAGAGGGATTTTGGGCAGAAGCGATATCTATGGCAGTACTTCTCATCAACCGTACACCTTCTATTGCCATAGATACGAAGATCCCATAAGAAGTATGGAAAAGAGAGTATGTTGATTATTCATTCCTTACAGTGTTTGGTTGTTCAGCTTATTTAGAAGATGAGAGACATGATAGGCTGAAGCCTACAGGAAGCAAGCACATTTTGTTAGGCTATGGAGAAGGAATGAAGAAGTATAGGTTGTGGTGCAAAACAACCAAGAGAATTGTGACTAGCAGACATGTAATATTTGATGAGAGGCCTTTATTAAAGGTGGAGCTTCTATCAAGTGATGACATTAGGAGGACACAAAATCCCCAAACACATTTGGAGTCATCAGATTGTTTCCATATTCAGAGAGAAAGTGGTATTTTCGATGGTACCATGGTTGATGAGAAGATTTCAAAGGTTCAGACTCTAGGTGGAGCTCGGTCGCAGTTAAGGCCTTTTAGTTCAGTTGGCCCTATTGGTAAGCATATTTGTAATGATGATTATTCATCTTATGCTTTGAATGTTGCGGAGCTTGGTGTTGAGTTTGATAAGGTAGACTTGGTGAAGTCGAGTAAAATTCCTGAAAAGGAGGTTGAAGTAGATAATATTGAGTATGTCCTCACTCAATGTAGGATGGATAAGGTGAAGCGCGCTATGATATCTCCATTAGTCTCTCAGAATTCTGTATCTACAAATTTGTCTCTTTCATCGGATTTTCTGAAGAATTTTGATATTTGTTCATACGCATTTTTCTTGTTGATGTGCATATTATCTTTCTTATGCTTGGGAAAGATTTGGAAGCTCTGTTTGGGCAATATTGCCCAAAGTAATTCACATTGAGCTAGATGGCATAGACCCAACAATTTTGTTGATTTTTGGTGATTGATGAATATATTTAATCGAGGTGAAGTGTTAAATTTTGGCGATTAAAATATATTAATGAGAAGGCATTATTTGTTTCCATAATCAAGTCAATTATGGGAAATAAATTAATATAGAGAAGGCAACTGATTTAAAAAATCAATCTAGAATTGGTAGGGTGAGAGAGACATTAATTGTTCCCATAATCAAGCCAAATACGGGAAACAATTAATTGATTTGGAGAATCAATGAAGAATTTATATAGGTGGAAACCAAATTAATGCGCAAGATTTGTGGTGGATAAAATCAAGGAAATTCCTAAACATCTTCATCCTTATCTTCTAGAACTCTCTATTCTTCCTATATATATGAAGCCATTTGCTCACTTGTGTATCATCACAAGAAAATATATCTCTCTATATTATTCCTTAATAGATCCCTATTTTCTGTATCTATTATAGGGTGAGAATTAGTATTGAGTTTTTTTTTGTAATTCTTCTCATTTTTTAACCTCCTCTTGAAGTAAAGAAATAAAGAAGTTGTTGGGTCTCCGTGGACGTAGGATATTCATATCCGAACCACGTTAAATCTTTTGTGTCTTCTCCTCCTCTTCTATTTTTGTTCTTTTTGTTTGGTGATTATTTTTATTGAGTTAGTGGTTGATAACTAATCGACAAGCTAGATCCATTTTAGCATCGCTTCCGCATTTGTGCAACTTTTGTACAACTGGCAGCAGTATTTAAAATTCTTAATCTGGTTTTAGAAAATAATTACTACTTCTATTATAAATTAATTGACTCAGAGTAAAGTATTAAGATCATACATCTTGTTACTTACATTATGCTTATATATATGTTATCTCATAACAAGGATTCAGACTATGTTATTTTTCAGAAAACTGGATTCACTGATCCAATTTATCTTAATACTAATAAGTCACACTTATTCTGAACTGATTTCAATTCAAACATTTTAATGAAAAAAAGATAAATCATAGGTTTCTATAAAATGCATGGATACAAAGTTTGTTACATTACAACAGGTCAATTATCCTAGATGTTAATGTGTACAGATAACTTAACTTTGTATACTCAGATCAAAACAGAATTAAAATATATAGTGACCTGAAGGTCATTATGTGTTCATGATCATTATCACAAATTTGCATAAAACAAAAGTAAGCTTAAAATGAATCTAATATTCAATTATGTGATCAATAATCAAATATGTTCCTTTTGATCAAAAGTACATTTTTATTATTACGATTGTGATTAATCTAAATAAATCATCAAAAGTTAAAATCATTACTAGCCAAATCAAATTTGCAGTAATGATTTATTCACAGACAGATCTTATTTCAGTATGGTAAATCAAACCAGATCAGAATGAATTAACATTTTATCCATTAACGAAAGGTCGATCAATCAAAATTATAAGGCAGTCAAACATTTTGAAACAGACAATCCATATTTACTTTGAATGTGTATAAAGTTAACAAATTCATTTAACATCGATAATTAATCCCAGATATCTATTTAATAGAATAAAATTTATCTTATTCAGATTCAAATAAAACCAGGGATATAGTTGTGATGGCACGTAATAAAAGATTCAATTCGAAAAGTAACCCATAATTCCCTTTTATCAATATAATTAATACAATCTTATAGGATTAAGACGATAGGAATTACCTTCAGAATTGATATCCAATATCAATTCGTAAAATCGTTTTCGAGTTTACATCAAACATAAAAAATCTATTCTGAATAGACCAGAACAAAATTATGTTTTAAATCCTTTATTAAAATAGTATCACTGTTCACAACACGTTATCAATCATAATATCGAAATTCCATCATTTTGGTCATTAACATTCATCAAGGTCCAACCTTAAATTTGGATATCTAATAAACAAGCACAGGACCATTAAACAATTTTTAAAAATTCTGTGTATAGTTTCATAATTATATCCTTCAATCCATAAAATCTGTCTTAAGAAATTTTCTAATAAAATTTTACTAAGCCATGTAAACAGATCAATACTGTTTATTGGTCAATCAAACAAATTTGATTTTATATAAAAATAAAATGATACTATAAGCCCTAATTATCATGTCGGCATAAAATTTATATATGAAATCGTAGTTCATACGAAAATACAAACATGAAAAACCCCAAAATCAAAGTCCAATTTACAATTTATCGCAATACCCAATGCTCTGATACCACTGTTAGGAAATTCTAGATCAAATCGACTTCCAATGAAATAGTTTTAACAAATTAAAACAAGGATCTTTGCAGGAAAAATAAATCAAAACATATATAAATTAGGTTTGGGGTTTAATACCTTAAAAGCCGAATCCAAATCGAGCGAATCATTCTCGAGTTCAAAGAATTGGAGCATCGAATCTGAGCTCCCAAAGCAGTGAGCCTCTAGAGGTATCCACGAGCGCATGCTTCGATTTCGTCTTACGAATCGAAGAAGAAGATGAATACGGTGCTAGCCGCCATTAGGGTTTTCTTTCCCCAATTTTCTACGTTATATTTTGTTCTGAGTCTCACTAACTAACTAATAAGAGTCGGGCCCTTTATTCTAATAAAACGAGATATTGGTGGAAACGTGCAACCCTTTTTTTTACCATTTCAAACCAAAGAAAGTGTCAACGTTTGACTCATTTAGTTAATAACGGTTTTTTTCATCCTTTCATACATTCTTATGTGTGACCCTATAGGTTACCATAACGTTGGCAATGATTTTAAGTTATATTTAAAATCATAAACAGTGATTAGCATCTAGCACTACATCGCTGCTACCCAAGTTATAATAAGATTAATGATTCGATACAACCTTTCCGTGACCAGTGTATCAATGTAATATAATCCTTTTAACCAATATATCCAGGATTAAACTCGAGGCATGGATCGTATCATCCTCTTTATAATTTAATTCGTTTATCTTGATCGATGAGTAGACTGTCTAAAACAAATCAATATTTGAGCACGGCCATGCATTTCACAGTCTCACTCAATCAAGAGGCCCATGGATATCACTACGAATATATCGTAGGGTTAAATTCCATCTAGATCATTCATAATTTTCATTCGATTCGAGATATATCCAATAATCGCCGTTATCATTACTCTATTACGAAATAACTTTAGATGATATCAAAACACAAATATCCTTGAATAAAATTATAATGATTTCAGGTCTGAGGACCATTACATCATTGTCACTATGAGAACAACTTATGATACTTTTGATTATATTACATGTAGTTATCTCATGGTGGGTCAGCCCAATACGCTATTCTCCAATACGTATTTATATCTTGACTTTAATATCATGTATATTAATGATCAATGAGATGTGATCATCTGTCAATCAATATACTAGTCTCATCGCTTTATTGTTGTCCTATATAAACAATAAAACTCGACTAAGGACAACTAAGAATTAAAATACTTATCACATTATATAATCTCAAGTTCAGTCTTACTCGAACTATATAATTCCGTATTATTATTCTAAGGACTTCTATTAAATTATTATTTATATTACGCAGAAAATATAACATAACAGAATATTTTTATTCCAAATAAAACGGTAACGTTATTAATCACATCAAATGGATTGGCTCTAGGGCATAAACTCTAACAACACAAACACAACATACGCCTCATTCCAATTCAGAATATTCTTTTATTCAAATATTCTTATACTTAGGGAAAGGTGCCCATTAATTTTATCAAAGATAAATTCTTTAAATTTATTCTTTAATCTCCTTTTGAATATCAATTCAAATTAGTCGGGATTAGCAAACCACACCGAAGTAATCATTTGTTTTAAATTTCCCAATCCCAACCTATTCATCCCATGAAGTAAGACTGGTAATACTTCATATCTAACACCACGGTGTTATCGGTAATCTAAATTACCATTTCACGTTCAAATCTAATTAAAGATCTAACTATCGCTTGGGGCAAAACTGGTGATACTCCATTCTCGATCATTTCAATCTAATTAAAGATTCATTAAAACTCCACTTGGTTTTAATCTTCCCAAAAATCAATATTAATGATTGTTTAACTTAGGAAATCATATCCTGTCTTTAACTGGGTTAAATAACCAATATCATTTAAAACACGGTTCACTATAAACCCAAAAATCAATTCAAATTCGATTCCAATTAAATACCTTTTAATTGGTATACTTCATTAAATTTAAATAAAAAGATTTAATCTTTTTCTCAGCTGGGTTTAAGAACAGTGTTAATGAAGACACCATTCACGACAAACCCAAATCCCATTTGATATTAACTACAAGGCTCTGAATAGAAAATATATCGGCTTATATTTAATATAAATTCTACGACTAACAAATATCGTATTGGAAATAACGATATAAATATATCTTTCAAATTTCCATAACAATATCTGCATAATCACGAAATCCAACATCGAAATATTCCAAAGACAATTTTGATTCAAATTCATTTCCACTTTATATATTGGAAATTCTGGTTATTTTCAAAACCATTTCAAATCCACTTTATTTATTTCAAAAATAAATGGGATTATAATTCTAGTTCAAAACTAGTTCATTTGGATAAAAATCTATTTTTATCCTTTCAATTTTGTAATTTTTCATCCCAATTCTTTCCAAATCATTTCTTATGATTTTACACAAATTATTACTATTTTTAATAATTTTATCAAGGCCCGTACAGTCGATTTCCATCAACGGCCATCGAACTGCACTTACAGCGACCTTTTCCAAATTTGATTTGGACATAATTCCAAATACAACCGTTATATTTCAAATCTCTAATATTCGTTAGAAAGCTCTTTTCGATACGAACCCAACGGTTCCAATTTTAGGAGAATCCGACGGTCGGATCTCCTACAATGTCAATTCGAAATCAATGGTCGAAATTCGCGAACTGCCGCGGCGCGGTGCGTTTGGGCGATGTGTCAAATTTATCGTCTCAAACCATATCAGTCAAATGGGTGTACATAAACAAATCGTCCAATTCGTTTATAACTATTTATTTTATATACATGTTAAAAATTATATTTTTAACCATAAAATAATTTATTCAATCCACATCACGCAATCAATTTTTCACAACACATCAATCAAACAAACAAGCCATCCATGGTCTGTGGACGACGGGTGTCGGGTGCTACTAAGCACCGTCTGCATCCTAGTATATATTTCAAACTAGAAATAAAAATAAAAGTGAGGAGTTCTCACCGACTAGCTAAACCAATCCACCGCGACTCTTTATATGTAGAAAATCTTTGTCGTGCTCGCCTTTTGTCACTTTCGTCATCCGTAGCCACTACATATATAAAAATCACATTTTTATATTATTGCTATGTATATAAAAATCACATTTTTGTACTACTACTATATAGATAAAAAATTTATTTTTATACCGCTACCATATAGATAAAAAAATTATTTTTATACCGCTACCATATAGATAAATTTTTTATTTTTATACCGCTACCGTATAGATAAAAATTCTATTTTTATAATGGTGTTCATATAATAAAGATCATATTTTTATCATGTTAACTTCATAATAAAAATTATATTTTTATATCGCTCTTCTTCTAATAAAGATTATATTTTTATATCGCTACTCATATAAAAATCACATTTTTATATTCTCTAGTATATAAAAATCACATTTTCATATTCTCTATTATATAAAAATCATATTTTTAATATGCCGCTAGTATAAAAATTATATTTTTATACTTCACATATAATAAAAATTCAATTCTTCTTCGCTATTCGATTATATAAAAATTCAGTTTTCCTTTTATATTTCTATAAAAAAAAGGACTGATTTAAAATAATATATATTTTTAACATCTAAAAACTGTTTAAAATTGAAAGTGATACTTACATTGATTTCCAGAGGAGGAGGGGGTGTTCGAACGGCAAGGGGAGAAGAGGGAGAGGTTGCGCTAGGTGCAAGAGGGGGAGGGGGCCGTATCGAGGTGGCGCGGTGGGCTAAGGGGGGCTCGGCGGTTTTGGGTAGGGTTGGGGCTCGCGTCAGGCTAGGGGAAGGGTCTGGAGGAGTTAGGGCACACTTGGGAGGGGGGAGGGGGGAATCTCAAACTGAAGAAGGAGGATGCACAGAAGAAGGGGAGGGGGTTCGGCGCTGGGGAGGCCGGAGGTCGGAGGAGAACAACGCGGGGTTTTTTTCTCCCTTATTTTTTAATTTGGAAAACCGAAGGGGTGGGGGGTTTGACCAAGAATGGAGAGAGAAAGAGAGAGAGAGAGAGAGAGAGAGAGAGAGAAAAGGTTAGGTGAGGGTATACTTTATATATTCATTTTATTTTAATCCAAAAAAGTAACTTTTTAAATCGAACCCACCGACTGTCGTCCCTAGCGAATTACCCCCATTCTGAACACAATGGGATATGTATCGTAGGCTGATTCGATCATTTCGATCGCTTCGATCAGTTTCCATCAAAATCAAAATATAAATATATATATTGAATTTGAACACGCATTTCAATTTACCGGGGCCACATACGGACTCTTAAAATTCCCGAAAAATATTTCCTAACTTCGTATTGACGATACAGTCCTAACAAAACTAATTTCATCAAATTCTGGGACCGATTGAAAAATGGCCATTTTCTGGTCGATTCAAATTGACCGAAACTGTCAAAACACGTTTTCTTTTGCCATACTCACATATTGATTCAGAAAATTATGAATTTTCGAATCTAGCAATCACTTGACATCGCGGATCCAACAAAAGTGGTTTCATCGAAAACAGAGGCCCTTTGCAAAATTTCCATTTTAAGGGCCAGAATTTCATAGCGACTATTTTGAATTTTCAACTGGGCCCAACATTTTATTCCCGCTATGAAATTTCAATTTTTCGGACTCGTTGGAAAGATATTCTCAATTAGATTCTAATATTTTTGGTTTCGCTAAAATCCGGTTTATTTTGAATCCTGTACATTCACTTGAACTTTGAAATCGAATTTTCGAACTACCGCGTCATTTTCAATTCCTTTTATAATTTAAAATAAATATTTATATTCTAACGACGATCTATATAAATATACACGTTCTATTTCCATTCAAAATAAATTTCTCGTCGTTATTATTTAAAATAATTCATTTTAAATATTCAAAATTCATCAAAATTGCCAAAATAAAAATTTTAAATTGGCCCAGATTTCCGGGTTATTACAATTATTTCGTTAATTAATTTTAATTATCTCCATAATGTAATTAAAATGTTAAAATCCATAACTTTTTCAGACGAGGTCCAAGTCGTGTGAAACTGGATCCGTTGCGATCGTGGGGATGAGCGTTTCACAACAAGATTAACCGGGTCCAATTTGGAGCTAGTTAGAATTTAGGGTAAATTCGAATCCAAACCGTCCTTTAAAGATTGACGGAGTCGAAACGAACGGTGAGAAGTCCTTCTCTCTCTAATTATTTTACAGTTAAATATATACTAGGTTGCAGATGGGGCTTAATAGCCCCCGACACTATTTATTGTACAGACCATGGTTGTTTGTTTGGATTGTATTGTGGAAATTTGGATTGTGGTTGTAAAATTGATTGTGAATAAAATATTTAAACAATAAAGATATCATTTTTATTGTATAAAGGAAATATATAAAATATTCATGTATTGAGATAAATATTTTATCGTTAAAAATATAATTTTTAACATATATATGAACAGCATAAAATTCTCCTGAAAAGAAAATAAATATTCATTTACAAATCAGACGATTTGTTTATGTACACTCATTTAACTGACATGGATTGGGACGATAAATTTTACACATCGCCCACCTGCACAAATAATATTCAGTATTTATTGGTTGAAACCCCGTACGAGTATTGGGATGATATTTGACATACATTAATCCCAATTGTTTAGTTGCATGTCAATCGATGGGTTGACAGACTGTTGTAAGCATTAATTATTTTTATTTAATGCTTATGTAGTTGTGTAGTACACTCTGGATGATGGTTGATTGTATATCATTATTTTTGTATGTATGTGTTGTATGAAATCCATATAAATAACATTATATGTAATTGACTGTGTCTGATTTCAATTTAGGAATAACGAATAATTTAAAATTATATTCAATAAGGGATTAAAAAGTGAATTTGATGTCCGATTTTGGATGGACACGAGAATATTGAAATAACTGATTAGATATGCGCCATTTTGACACGAACGATATTTATATCAAATTTTTTTTTTAATGAGTATAAAAAGGAAATGATTTCAAAATCAGATATTTCGAAAATATTATCATTTAAATATTATAATGATAAGGAGTATTCAATTTTGATTTAAATTTTAAAATGAAGTTGAAATCGTTTTTAAACGAATTTAAAACGATTTATAAAATACGATTTAAATGGAAATCGATGATATATATATATATATATTATGTATATTTAATGGCCTGAATAGAACGCGCTGTACCGCGACCGTTCAGGAATTTTAACCATTGACTTCGAATTGACCTTACGGGAGATCCGACCGTTAGATTCTCCTAAAACCAGAACCGTTAGGTTCGTATCGGAAAGATCTATTAATAATATAAGAGATTTGAAATTTAACGGTTGGATTTGGAATTATGTCCAAATTAAATTTGGAAAAGGTCGTTATGGATGAAGTTCTGTGGCCGTTATTGGAAACCGATTATACGGGACTTGATAAAATTATTAAAAATATTAATAATTTGTGTAAAATCATAATAAATGATTTGGAAGGAATTTGGATGAAAAATTCCACATTTGTAAAGATAAAAGTATATTTTTATCGAAATGAACTAGTTATTAACTCGTATAATAATCCAATATTTTTGAAGAAATAAAAATGGATTTGAAATGGTTTTAAAATAACCAGAATGTTCCAATGAATAAATTGAAATGGAAATAATCTTCAGACTATTTCGATATTGGATTTCGTGGCTATACGGATATTGTTATGGGAATTTGGAAGATACAGATATCGTTATTCCCAATACGATATCCGTTAGTTTCTGAATTTGATATTGAATATAAGCCGATATAATTTCTATTCAAGGCCTTATATTTGATATTATATTTGATTCTGGGTTTGTCGTGAATGGTGTCTTCATTAACATTGTTCTTAAACCCAGATGTGAAAAGAATAAATCTTTTAATTAAGATTTAGAGAAGTTTACCAATTAATTAACATTTAATTGGAATTGAAATGAAAGTTGATTTTGGGTTTATCGTGAACTGTGTTTTATATGGCATTCGTTCTTTAACTCAAATTAACAGTGAAATGTGATTTGGAACTTATAAATCTTTTAATTAAGATTAATGGAAATTTTCGAAAGTAAATTTTTCCAATTTAATATATTAAATTGGAGTTGAATGGAATTCAATTTGGTAATAATCGAAGTGAGCTTCTGTGGAGGAAGACCGTTAATATACATGGAATTTAAAAGGCTTTGTCGTTATTCCATTTATATTATCAGTCGGATACGAAAATTGATATCGATTATATATATTGATCTGTTTTCCATGAAGATTCCATAAGTAATGGAATGTGATTTTGGGTTTATCGTGAACTGTGTTTTAAATGACATTGGTTCTTTAGCCCGGTTAAAGACAGGATTTCATGTCTAACATTGTACTTCGAAATGTATTGTTGATCTCTGCTAAATATATATCTGTTTGGTGGCGGAGAATTTATTCTTTTGCTTAACACCCTTCTTTGAGACGTACGAGCTTAGAGCTTATATATTTGCATAAATCAATGGTACAGTGTAGATTGTCGGTGCGACATGTTTGATTTCCCAAAGTTAAATAATCATTAATATTGATTTTTGGGAAGATTAAAACTAAATGGAGTTTTAATGAATCTTTAATTAGATTGAAATGTGAATGTGATAATTTAAATTATCAAATTTTGGAAATGATCGACAATGGAGTATCACCAGTTTTGCTCCTAGCGATAGCTAAATCTTTAATTAGATTTGAACGGGAAATGGTAATTAACTTTACTGGTAACACAATGGTGTTAGATATGGAGTATCACCAGTTTTTCTCCATGGGATGAATAGGTTAGGATTGGGATAATAAAAGAAATGATTACTTCGGTATGGCTCGTTAATACCGACTAGTTGGATAAACCTTAATTTGGTTTAAAATTGAAAAGATAATGAAATCTTTTGAAATGATATCCAAAGGAAGATTAAAGAATAAATTTAAAAGAACTTATCTTTGATAAAATTAATGGGAACCTTTCCCTAAGGATGTGAATATTTGAATAAAAGAATATTTTGAATTGGAATGAGGCGTATGTTGTGTTTTTATAGTACTTGATTATAAGATACATGATTTATTCGAAAAGGTCGGGTTTATACCCATTCTGAATAACTGATTCGACGATAAGTCGACGATGAAGACGGTGGTTGAAGACCGGAGTTCTTCACATCGTTTGGATGATTACTGATGTCTTGATTGGGTTGTACACCCAAGATTAGGTAATAAGTGGTGATTGTCCAGATGTACTTGAAGATCGACCGGATATGCGAGGACTTCTATCCTATATTAGACATATGGGACGAGGAATAAGGTGCCTCCGGTTTTGTTCAGATCCAGAATGAACCTGTAAATGGATATGTATCTGACATTGGATTTCATTCTGTGTGATTGATTTCTATTAAATATATATCTATTTGGTGGCAGAGAATTTATTCTCTTGCTTAACACCCTTCTCTGAGATGTATGAGCTTAGAGGTTATATATTGATAGATATCAGTCGCATGGCATGAATTGTCAGTGTGGCATGCTAAGATGCAAATGATCAAGGCTTTTGTTGAAAAGCAGAGTCCTGTGGTTGATGATCAAGGCATGGCTTTAAATAGCATAGCATTGTGTATAGCGTTAATTCGCGAGCCTCACGCCTCGATATGAGTCAAAAACGGGGACCCAAAGAGTGCACGATGTTACCTTCTAGTTATGGGTGGTGTCATGGTATGGAGCCCAGACATTTATTTATTTTTACCTATATGGATGATGGATTGCGAGGCGCCTCAAGTATATCGGTTACTACAGAGATGATGGATAGGTCCTATAGGACCGAGAAACGTGTGTTCAGGAATAACTAATGCTCAAACGTCAGGGAGGACCAGCCTTGGAAGATCCAAGGGTTCACTGCGGGGAACCCTGAGGCATTTGCTAGAGTTTCTTGTAGACGGCGAGGAGTACATCCCTTGCCTCGACTCATGACAAAAATCCAATTTCCAATACGTGACATTTCGGTTTTAATTGTAGAGCCTAGTATGGCGACATGATATATGGCACCCATGCCATCTATGATTGATACATTTATATTTGAAGTTGATTTTAACACTATACGCTTATAGTAATATCAAATGATTTTGTTTTAAACGTACCAAGCATGTTTGGCTATTATAAGGTAAAATTCTATCCTCCGGCTTGCGTTGAATTGTGTGATGGGACCTGAGTCTTATAATAGCTTCATTTTTCCAAAAAGCATTGCTCTGTTTATAAACTGTTTTATGCATTGGTATTCTTGGGAGAAAACAAGTTCCATGTTATATGTCGTGGTCCCTTGAATTACTTTAGTTTTTAAAGTAAAGTTTTAAATAACTGTTTTAGTTCTCACACCAGTCCCATAACTGACTCAGAGTTTATTGTTTTAACCCAAACTCTGGGTGCCCATATTTTCCATACCTGCAGCTAGTAGTTTTGGTTTTGTAGATTTCTTTTTACAGAATCCTGGTTTACAGCTGGAGCTATATTCGGAAAGCTTTGTATCCGTGTATTCCTTTCAGTTGTGTTATGTATTATTTTTCCGCTGCTAATGTAATTTAAATCACCGATATTTTTCTGATGTATATTATTTATTCATACTCTGTTGTATTCTTGTACTCTAATGTAATTGTTGTAACAACAATGAAATGTTCTATTGTTTGTGTTCTGATTTGTCGTGTTCTCAACTCAATCTGGCCTTCTCCGTCTCTTCGGAGATCGGAGGGATTTTGGATCGTTATAAGATCAATAAAGAACAGTGGCAAACCCTTGAGATTATGTCTCAAATATACCCAGTAAATAACTGGTCAAACTTCAACATATATGTGATTTAAATATCACCAAATCACAACACTTCACCTTGATAGGAAATCACATCATCAAGCAAACTTCCAACAGTCGATAAACAGGTCAACCTAGCTCTTTCAACGACCATATGATCTCAATTAATACAACCCTCAATTTAAGACCATGAGATACACCTCAACTGTTTCTATAGTACACGTACTCAATTGATTTCCAAACTACAATCACACTCAGTCGATTTAAAAGAGCTACGGCCGCACCTTCTCAATTACAAACAAAACCCACCGCATGCAAAGGATGTATTTTCCACTATGAGCTGCACCATACATAAACTAACGGTATAAAAGCGTTTTCAATACCACAAGGATCTCCATATTGTGGAATTTTCAAATCGACGCTTGTTTACCAGTTGATCTAAGCTCCTTCCCCGATCACCTTAGATCCCTCGAGCATCATCAACGTGAAGATCCAAGTCGAAAACATGAACTGAATCACCAAGGTATAGGAAAATCAAACCATTTTCCTTCTACTTCATCTTCTTCCATCTTCCCTCATCCACATCTAAGGGCTTCTTCCCATCTCAATCAATCGGCTCATGAAGATCATTGGGGTAAAGCAAATCCTCCATCTTAGGCATCCAAATCCCCCAATTTCTTCTATAAAAATAGTCATCTTCGGAAATGCCATCATATCCGACATAACAAAAATCAATTTTTCCAATCTAAAATCACTTCAAGCTTTGTGATAATCTAGCTTTAATACCAACTATTAGGAAAATTACACCTTTTGCGAAAGAGGTCGTGATCTTATTTACCAAATTACTTAAAAATGATTTTTATGAAAAACAACATGGATATGAAATTACACACACAAACACAAGATATTCTACCCAACCACCCTTTTTATTGATTCATAAAAACAATTTTTTCTTACACTCAATGGATCGAAAACCAAAAGTAAACAAACTATAATTTAATCAATAACCTTATTGAGAAAGGGAAAGAATATCTAGATGATCACAACTATTGTTGGAGAAGGAGAATCATGAAGAATGACGACAAACCCTTGGACAATCTGGAGGCCCAAATAGGAATGATTTCTCTCAACCTCAATCGCTAATCTTCCTCTTCAGGGCACAAGCCTTAGAGGCACACATCCTCTCAATCTCTCAACTCAATTCAGTCATACCCTAATCTAATCATGAAAGCTTCTTATATAAGAGAATAGAAGACCTAGGCAAAATATTCAATTTTCCCCTAAGAATATATCTCAAATATAACCAGCAAATAACCGGTCAAACTTCAATATATATGTGATTTAAATATCACCAAATCACAGCAGTAACATGGAGGTAATACTCGTCCAATAGTCAAAGAAACTTAGGTGCATTACACATATGCAAAGTCAGTTCGAGTGTCCTAAGTGTCCTTAAATGCGATGTCAACACAAATTTACATGTACAAATCTATAATTCAATTTTGACAATTTATCCCTAAATTAATTTAGGGCTACAAGAATGTAAAATTGAGGATAATGAGAATTCCATCCCCTTAAACAATGTCACTGGGACAATCACCTCAAACCATATAGCATAAAGAAGCATTATACATGTGTCAGACATGTATGAGATGATAATTGAAGAAGAAACGAAAACAATCTATCGTACATTGCACGGCGCATGGGTAAAATATAATAGAAAATATACAATAGAATAGTAGTGAGACACAACAAAGTGAAGACGTCAAATCCATAAATGATTGAGTTATGTACAACAAATAACAATATCTAGTACATCAACTCCTCGATACATATCTCTTACAGCTGTGCAGTTAAAGTGCTTAGTGGTGGAGGTACAAAAAAGTGTAGCGGGGATAAGCAGGGATATAGCGGAGGCGTAAAATGGATCGTTAGATGTAAAACCAAATATTTAAAAATTAGTTAATTGTCATTCTCACATTATATGTGTGGAAGAAATTAATATTAACCAATCATATGTAACAAAATCAAACAATATCATGGTTATATACATTAGATTTACTGATTATAATAGTTTTTTTATCATATATTGGACACTTATTCCTTAAATTTAGCTCCTTATAATAACTTTATTAGATTTAAAAAGAAAGCTAGTCAAATCAACCTTCGTATATTAATATTGCTAAAGCGGGTGCTAAAAAGCATTGATTTAGCAGATATAGTGGAAAATAGCGGGGGTAAACGCGGGTCTACTGTACATCGACGCTAAACTGAAAAAGCGTAGTGGTTGAAGGGTGCTACGGGCAATAGCGGGGATTTTGCGGGGCTTTAGTAGAGATTTAAATGCATAGTCTTAGAGTAAATAAGCAAAACAGGAGAAGCCAAATATATAAAATGTAGTATGTCAAGCTTATCTAGCTCATCCCTGGATAAGCCGCGACAGTATTAAAACCTACTATATAGTCTACTCATCATCAACGTAGCTGAGTGCCTAAGATAATAAGAGAAAACATAAAACTTTAGGTCCGACAATAGTCTAGTTTGAGTGATAAATGAATATCAAAAACTATACTAGAAAATATGCAACTAGATAGGTTTAAGTCCATATCCGTCCTATCCCTACAACTACAAGTTAGCACATAATAACGATGTAATAAATGCTACTCAAATAACAACAATAAGGTATACTGTGACAAAATAGAATAGAAGAATCTAAGTAGCCTCGTTTATCTTTCTTATCCCTAACCCCCACTTCGGTATCCTAAAGGTGATAACCTATCCAGAGAAAGAGGATAAAGAGCATCCTTACCATCCTTCAAATAGAACCTAGATATCACCTTCTAAAGCTTTAAATAAATTGACAACCCATTTGACCATTCTCGCTTATGCCAGGGCTAACTGAAAATCTTGGTTCTAGTTGGACTACCATGTTTGCATAACCCGCATGTTCAACAAATTTTCCTTTAGGACTCAGGTTTCCAGCAACAAGTACTACAATTGAGCTTCCCAAGTTACATGTCTAACACTACTAATCCTAGTTGATGTCCCCACGATACTCTTGCTTTAAGTCTACATCCAGAACACCTCGAGCTATCTATGATTTATTAGCACTTCCAATCAAAAGTAAATCCACTGCTCCAACTTAGGCTTGACTCCCACGCAAACCATCCCATTATCATGTAATCTTGTTAGATCTCGAGCTAGTAGTCATACACCTTCGATTCAGCCCAATTCTCGAGTTCTAATCGAAAGTCAAAACGGCCTATCACACACCTTCGATTCAACCCAATTCCTACGCTTCCAATCAAAGAGTCACATTTTGTTGTGTCATAACTTCCACGTCATAGAAGCAATCAGCAAGCCATAGTCACTAGCACAACTCTTAAGACCTCACAATAACATTTTATTGTTTGCATAACCTTCTCTTTCCGCTTTATGGAACAGTTAGTTTGCTTCGATCCAAGACATACTTTTCTCCGAACAAGGATTTAGTTTCACTTCGAGCAACTAAAAAATTGAATTGAAGGGTTCTTTCGGCTAGCTTTACTAAAATCATGGAAGATGCATTACGTTGAGGGCATTATATTACACTTGAAACACACTATTTTAAGCTTCGAAGCACTCTTCTTTGAGTCTCAAAGCACTTTGATTCGGGCTTCAAAACACTTTGCTTCGAGCTTTAAAACGTTCTACTCTAAAACATTCTGCTTCGAGTAGAGAAAAATCATCTTGTTTTGATTGTCTCGAAGAAAAAGCCTTTGAATCGCAAATTTGTTTTGCTTCGAACAATAATCTGCCTTGCTTCAAATCACAACATTCCTTAAAATTACTGCTTGAAGTGCTCGCTTGCTTCGAACCAAGTACCTTCCTTCGAATCATTGCTTCAAGTTGCTATGTTGCTTCAGACCATTTCCTTCCTTTAAATTGCTGCTTCTAATTACTTATTCAAATTGACCTGAATGAATTGTGCGCTTTGCCATCGTCTTCTTCATATATTGCTTGGTTCTCGTTTCCATTTCCATTTTCTCTGACCTCTCCCACTCTAAATAATATAAAAGAGAAAAAAACAAAAATAAGATCTAGAAAATGTCTTACTAAAATGTCATAATCAATTGTGAGACAGTATACCTGGAATAAACATGGATAGAAAGTTAATATTTTTAACAGTAATATATGGACAAAATGAGACGGCGAGGAGAGTTAGTCGTACTAATAATCACAGGAAAAAAAGTATGGAATACAGAAAGAAAAATCACCATAAAAAAAATAAAACAAAAAAAAGTACAGAAAATCCACAAACAAAGATGAAAGAGGAGAGAAATGCCCAAAAATTACCTGAGTCTCAAGTTTGATGGATATCAACTAGTAATTCTTGATCTTAACTCTTCATTAGTCGATAATCTTCATCACAGTGAGAATGCGAACCAAAATTATCGATTTTCAATAATTGCTTATGATTTTTCGTATAGCCAACGATAAGGATAAATACGTTGAAAGAGAACGTAAGACAGATGCCAATCAAAATTATAAGTGATTACTGATAATAAATAAATAATTACCTTAATTAGGAATGTTATGGACAAGGGTCGATCATTCATAAGCTTAACAATTAATCGATAATTTGCATGAGAGAGTTGATTTAGGTTTTTTCCTCACTACAACAAGCTGGAGGGGACAACGCGTAGAAATAAAGTGTAAATACAGGGGTATTTTGGGTATTTCAGAAAGGCACCAAGTAAACTCATTCAATGAATTCTCTTTATTAGATACGAGCATAACGGCACACGCTTCGCGCACAATACTGGCACGCGCTTCACGTTTAGGTTGTTATTCTTCAAATATTACGTATTTTACATATGCAAGGAAAAATGATTTGTACTAATGTTGCATTGTTAACAAATTATCACTCCAAGAAATAAATTAGTATACAACATAAATAAATTCAAATGCAATACCAATTGTTGATAAATGCAAATGTAAATAAAAAATTCTAACTACAAAGCATATATTATGATAATGCAAAAAATATACAATTGCCATACTAAAAATCGATAAAATTTATTCATTAATAAAATTTATTCATTAATAAAATATTTCATCTTGATTATCTTCATTGTCACTATCCTTTTTCTTCCATATGCTTTACCTGTAAAGGAAAAAAAACATGATTAGATAATACAATTGAATAATGGATTTTTTATATACATATATATAATTCATATATTTGTATGCAGCTTACCAACTTAGACGTGAAACTTGCATCTTAACCATACCCATCTACTAACGGGATCTTTTGATTGCTGCGCGGTTGCATGGCGCTGCAGATCGCATGGGTATTTACAGTCTTATATAGGTTCGGTGCAAACTACTGAAAACCAAATATTGATGCAAACCAAGCAGATAAATCCGAAAAGACACAACTGAATACTGATGCAAACCAAAATATGTAAGTGCATAGAATAATATAAAGTACCTGTCTTGAAATTAGAAACTTTCCCACTGTAATCTAAAGCTGGAGATCCTAAGAGTAGTAAACAGTTTAAATGACTGTAGAGGAAAAGGGAAGAATGAAGAGGATAATTGATTTTTGAGGCAAGGAAGAAAGATACTGTGTCATATTTATAACTGAGAAAGTGTATATATCAACAAGATGAGACAGTGCATTTTAGGAATGCGATAAAATATATGCACTATTTATCATCAAATTAAAGTACTAAAATGTAACGACCCAGAAAATCTAAACCAATTTAAAATTTTTAAATTGGCTAAAATAATGGATTTTAAATATTTAAAATAAATATTTTAGATAATGGTGATGAAAATTGAGTTTGAATCGACAATTGAAAATGAATATGATTAATTATAATTATAAACAAGGCCTGAAATGGCGCTGTAGTTTCAAAAATTGAATTCAAACTTTGTCGGACTGTATCGGGTGCAAAACAATCCGGATTTTAGTGAAACCAAAAACATTAGGATCTAATTGGTAATATCTTTCTAACGAATCCGACCAATCGAAATTTCATAGCGGGAATCAAAAGATATGTCCAGTTGAAAATTCTGAATAGTCGCTATGGAATTCAGGCCCTTAAAAATAGACATTTTACAAACGACCTCGGATCTCGACGAAACCACTTTTGTTGGATCCGCAGTGTCAAGTTATTGCTAGGTTTCAAATTTCATAATTTTTCGAATCAATATGTGAGCGTGGCAAAAGAAAACGCGTTTGACCAGTTTTAGTTGATTTTAATCGACCGGAAATTGGCCATTTTTCAAACGGTCTCAGAATTCGACGAAACTAGTTTTATTAGGACCGTATCGTCAATACGAAGCTAGAAAATATTTTTCTGGAATTTTTCTAGTTAGTATGTGACCCCGGTAATTTGAAATGTACGTTTAAAATTCAATATAGTGATTTAAATGTAAATTCAATGGAAACTGATTGTAACGATCAAATCAGCTTGCGATACATATCCCATTGTGTTCAGAATGAGGGTAAAACGCTATGGACGACAGGCGGTGGGCCTCGTTTCGAGGTCGTGGGTAAAAGTCAACTTTATGCAATTAAATTAATTAATAAAATAAAATATCTCCCTCCCTTTTCTCTTTCTGCCCCCCCCCCCCCCGATTTCATTAAACAGAAAAAAAAAAGAAGAAAGGAGGAGCAGCAGCCGCCGCCTCCACCAAGTTCCAGCCACCACCTCTGCGCGCCCCCAGCAGCTCCGACGCGAGCTCGAGACCCCCTCCGACTCTCCACCCACCTCGCGACGCATCCGCCCCCCCTGAAGCCATCGCGACGCTCCAATTCGCGACCCCCCCCCCCCCGTTCGAGACCACTGAAGCCACCGCCTTTGACCCACCTCCGACCGCTGGCCAGCTCCGCCCTGACGACCCCCCCCCCCTCTTCATAGGTTACAGTAAGTTGTTTTTATTTTATTTTAATTCTGAAAATTTCAATTTTTATGTATTTAAAAACTGATTTTTAAAAGGTTTAAAAACTGATTTTTAAAAGGTTTAAAAACTGATTTTTAAAAGGTTTAAAATTTGATTTTTAAAAGGTTTAAAAACTGATTTTTAAAAAGGTTAAAAAAAACTGATTTTATTTTAAGATATAAAAAGAAAAAGATTTAAACTTTAAAAAGAAAAATGTAATGACCCGGATCCTTATGGGTTAATTTTAAATATTTAATATGGATTTAAATATTTGGGGAGGGGAATATAAATGGAATTTTATATTATGTTATTAGTTTAATAATCAATTTCAATTTAAAATCGATATATACTAAATAATCATAATACGAAAATGGATTTAGTTGAATTCAAATTTTAATTTGAATTATATACAGTTCAAATAATTTATAGAAAATTTTATTTGAATTTATAACGATAATAATATTTATTTATTATCGAGGAAATAAATTGTTTCGAATTTAATTTTTATTGGTTTAAATTAATATCTTCTATAGACGATCGAACTGGACTTCAATACCTATCCCAGTGGGTTCAGAATAGTGGTTTTACCCTAGAATTGTCACTTGTTGGGTTCAGAAAGGAGTTCGGAGTCATGATGTATTTTAATTAAAGGACAACGGAGCAATACGAATTAAAATAAAATAAAGTAAATTCTTCCTTTTTGTTTATGGACATAAACCAAACACTACGGCAAGAAATAAGCGGCCACTAAGCAAAACACATCTCCTCTTCCACTCCACAAAGCCTTGACCTCGTTGTTCAATTCAAAACCTTTCCTTTCCTTTATAAAATCGCGAGAATCCCTCTTTCTGTCCATTTCATTTCCTCAGCAAGTTATTATCCCATCTCCTCCTTTTAATTCAAAATCAAACAAAGGTTTCGAAATCCCTTCCCAACGCAATTAAAAAAAACCCAAATCTTGGATTCGAAGGCTCCAATCGAAGGCAAATTAGATAATGTGAAAACTGTCTGGGGAGCAGCTCGATTTCATTACAGTGACGTTCGCAATTCAATATGGAGTTTTGTGGGTTGCGATTGGGTATCTTGGTCACGATTTTTCACTGTCGAACTGACAGGAGTGGGTCGCAATGGATTTCGAGATGAAATTGGAAACGCGATGGCAAAGGGAGGCTCGACTTTGTAGGGTTCGAAGGGCACTCGAGTTCGGTGATTGCGGCTTCAAAGGAGGTCAGAGCAGCCCTGGTGGGACTCGTGGATCTCGAGTGGTAGTTCGAAGTCGCGGTTGGTCCTGTCAACAAGGATTTGAAGTCGCGACAGCCATGAGGCGATGAGTTGTTGTGTGGTAATGGTTGCGATGTCCAGATGTTCGGTGGTGAGGTACGGACGATGAACGGAACTGAGCGACAGTGGGGTAAGTATTGGCAGATGATGTCGAGTGATGATCTCGGGGATGATAGCAATGAAGGCTGTTTGATGTAGGAGGAAGTTTTTCTTGATTAAGGTAATTTTATCTATTTTATTTCTAATTGAAACTATTTAGGGAATCAGTTTATATAAAAATAAATAGATTAATGTATATGATTAGTCAAATTTGCTAAATGGATTATATATATATATATATGTGTGTGTGTGTATATATATGTATATATATAGTCACGATAACTTAAATACAATATTTAGCCGTGATTAAAGGAGATTAGGAAATTTAATTATTCGTTTGAATAGTTAATTTAAATAAATAAATGTTAATCAATAAATTTAAATTTAATTATCGTAGGTACAAGGTAGACGACTCGAGTAAATTCATAGCCGAGACGTTATGGAAATTTGAATGGATATTCGACAAAAGATAATACGGTGAGTAAATCTCACTCTGTTTTATTTAGAATTTATTTTTATCAGTTAAAAATAATTGTTTTGTTGATTGTTGGATGCTTTAAATATTTATTTATTGCTGTTAAAAATATATATAGTTATTTAGGATTGGTTGACTATTATATATATATATTGGGTTGATGATTGGTTGGATTCCCGCAGTTTCATTAGCGGATGCCCGCGGTACCATAGTGGATGATTACCCTATACGCCCCACGCTATGATTAGTGGATGACCTTCTATACCGCGATATCCTGCCTCGAAGCAGGATGGGTATTACTATGTTGACTAACGTCTGTGGATGCAGGAAAAACAGGTTGGAGGAATCCAACAGGATTCCTCAAAAATATATTATCTGTTGTTGTTTGTTTGATTTCATATATATTCATATATGATGTGTTAAAAATCGAATGATTGAAAATTGGTTGATTTGATTGTTTAAAATATCAATGGGGCTTGAATATTGATCTATAAAAATATCGAAAAGGGTATTTGATATTTAAAAAGGGAATTCTATTTTTATAAATAGAATTTGAATTTGAATTTTAAATAAAACTATAGAAAATATTAGCTTGTTTTGAAGGTATATAAAACAAGTGATTGAATTTATAAACTTTGTTTATAAATGGGAGATGGGTTTTGAATCGAATTTATAAACTTTGTTTATAAATGAAAATATGGGATTTGAATTGAATTTATAAACGTTGTTTATAAATGGAAAGGTGGGATTTGAATTGAAGTTATAAACATTGTTTATAAATAATGCAGAGAATTCAAATGGACTTTAAACTATAGATTTGAATATAGAAATTCAAATGGACTTTAAACTCTAGATTTGAATATAGAAATTCAAATGGACTTTAAACTATAGATTTGAATATAGAAATTAAAATGGACTTTAAACTATAGATTTGAATATAGAAATTCAAATGGACTTTAAACTATAGATTTGAATATAGAAATTCAAATGGACTTAAACTATAGATTTGAGTATAGAAATTCAAACGGACTTTAAACTATGGAATTTGAATAATAGAAGCGAATTGGAGTTTGAATATAGAATTCAAATGTTAAAAGAGAAATGGACTAAAGAGATAATTAACAAATTGAGTTAAAACGATTTGGTATAGTTAAATAGATTGGGCAGGTATAGACATACAGGAGACAGGTTTGGAATAAAGTATAGAAGTGAAATAAATAGAATGCCCGACAAAAAGGTACGTATTTAATTCATATATGAGATTTTATGCGCCGTATCGGCTAGCCGCTTGGCTTTTTCTTTTTCTTTTTGAGATGAGAAGGACCGGGAAAGCTATTTGAAATTTCCCGATGCTCCCGGTACAAAGGAGGTTATGGCGAATTTTTTCGGGAATTTAAGGAGATAGAATATTTTTAAGATAATTTGATGGTTAGAAATTAACATATCAAAATATATAGAAGTCGATAAGGAAACGAACTTAGAAATAGAATAGTATAATCAAAAAGGAAGACTAGAAATAAAATCTAGAAAGAACAGAAAGAGAAAGTATATATGTGTTTAAAAGTGAATCAGTAGTTGTATGGTATTGATTATTCGAGTAAGTAGTCGTATCTGTTTTGACGTTATAAATGTTATTCAGTTAAGGTCTGAGAGGTAGTTATACCCCAACTTGATTGATTTCATTATTAACAAATGAACAGTAAGATTCCAGGCTCGAAGATCAATGTTGAATGAGAGTTAGTTGAATATAGTATTTGGGTTGTCGTACCGATGTTTTATACAACATCCGGTTTAACCCAAATAAATGTAAGCTTGGAAATAGAATAATAAGTATTTCTAAAGTTAGAAAATAAAGAAGGCGATATTCGGAAAAGTTTTCCAAATAACGTAACAGGCCAATATGGTTATTGAAAATATTTGGTTAACAAATATTGATAAAGAAATAGAGAAGAGATTTAATTAATGGATTATTAATTAAAGGCTCAGTGATTGTTGGATGTTTAGATGAACACTTGTTTTATTCGATAGTTAAATCATCGACTATCGAAACACTTGTTTTTATTCGATAGTTAAATCACAGACTATCGAAGTTTTGACCATCGTTGTCAATATGGAGAGACCGGTTGGATTATTATCCGAAGAACCACTCCGTATCGGCAGTAGCGTGCGAATCAGATTATATAAAGATAATCGAAGACGGAGTAGAGTGCAAGGACTTTTGTATTAATAGAAATAGTGCCTTCGGTTCATCCTGTTCCTGGGTGACTTGTATGGATGAATGTCTGACAGAGTATTTCCAGACGATCACGTATACTGATTTCTCCAACCGTACCAAGAGTGGAAGCGGAGAAGGAAACTTCTTTAGCTAACACATAATGTATTGTTGTAGACGTCAATCGGTGATTTGATGGATTTGACGATGTGGCATTTGAAGTGAATCTGGTGTGATGATAAAGCGTAGCTTCTAGCCTCATCATCCGGTAAATGACAGAAATCGGGCAGGCAGCATGGCTATGTAGGTCGCACCTATTAGGGTGTATAATCACCTGATCTAGAGTTTCATTTACTTCTAAAAATCTATTGTTGATGCTGTCCCATTCGGGAAACGGTTGCTGATCCCAACTGTTGGTGATATACATTCGATACACTCAAGCGAAATGAGTGGTCGGTCATGTGTGGCCGGGTTGCAAGAGGTTCTTGTTGAACCCAGTGTATTCCTCTCTAGAGGTACATTAGCGAAAGGTGGTTCCATACCTTGTCATAGTTGGAAATCCATTACCCAATACGTGCTTGCGGTTTTGATTGTATACTATATATGTAGAACGTGAGATGAAAGCGTTTCTGCTAGATGATTATATATATATACTGTGGTTGATAGACATTATTATAATATCAAAAGGTTTTTGATATAAAGATATTTTGGATTCTCATAAGGGAAAAACCCGTTCCGTTATGCGGCGTGGTCTTATGAGATATCGTTTACTTGTTCGAACTGTTTTTAAACTGTTTTACTCATACCAGTCCCATGACTGACCCGGAGTTTACTTTGTTGTTTTCCCTAAACTCTTGGGTGCCTAAATTTGTACGGGCAGTCAAGTAGTCGGGATTTTACAGATACACTTGAAGAGCTTGGAGCAGGAGGCTTCAGGATCATATAGCTATAGTTATTTCCGCTGTGTTGTAAGTACTGTACTTTGATAATAATATGTATATTCAAGTACAGATTTGTATTTCAAAGTTATGTTATGAAATATATTTATTCGTTCCGCTGTGAGATTCGTGTTACTCTGATGTTGTGTTCTTCTTCTTCTTCTATTCTAATTTTCTATCTTATCTTTCCTCACCCTCTAATTTCTTTCACTAATTTCCAGGATTTTTCGATGTTTTGGTTATCGACATCGAGCTTATGTCGATAACCAAAGTCGTTGAAAATCCGGGTCGTTACAGTTGGTATCAGAGCTTAGGTTGAGCGAATACCTAGGCTTGTTGGAATGTGCTCATTAGAGATAGGATCAGTAGTATCCTAGAATGAGTTGAGTGTATATATATACGAGAGAGCGTATTTGTTATTTGATATAAAAACATTTTTATATTGTGTTGACTAGTCTGTTGAGTGGATTATAAATTTTGGTCGAATCGTGGGACGCCACGATGTCGATAGGAGTTTATAAACACTTGAACAGAAGATTGGACACGATATTGTTTTTAAGTAGAGTTGATTGTTAGGATTATAATCGAATTAGATTATAAAAATGAAATAGTTATATATAACCAATGGAATTTGTATATGAAATCAAATATACAAATGAGATAAATTGAAATTGAATTCCAACCAGAATTCAGAATATAAAATCCTGGGAGTTTGGAAAATATTTTTCTAAATGGAGTTTGAAAGAAATATAGCACTGGACTCATTTAGTGGCTGGGAAATAATTCTGATGATGGTCGCAACATCATCAGTGTTCATTTCCGAGTTTCTAAGTGATGAATCGCTGCCTTAGAAATGTTTTTGATGGAAATTTATTTGAAAGGAAAACAAGTTGTTTGAAAATTCAAATGTTTTGAATTTGAGATAGATATAAATATATGCATATATTTATATAACTTCAAAAGGAATTTTGAAATGGGAATTGCAATATAGGATTTCAAATAGAAGTGAAATGGTAATTGGAGTATAGAATTCAAATAGAAGTAAAATAAAGGAATTTGAATATATATATATATAATTCAAATAGAAGTGAAATAGAATTTGAATTCAAAGGAATTCAAATGAGTTTGAATAAAGAAATTCAAATGGAATTTGAATATTTCAAATATAAGGGAATTCAAATATAGGATTTGAACATAGAAATTTAGATAAGGAATTGAAATGAAGAAAATTCAAATAGAAATTGTATAAGAAAAATTGAAATGGAATCTGAATTCAAAGGAATTCAAATGGATTTGAATAAAGAAAAGTCAAAGAGAGATTTGAATATTAGAATTCAAAGAAAATATAAAGTTTGAAATAGAATTTTAGATAAAAGGAGTTAAAATAGAATTTAAATTCAAAGGATTTCAAATAGAAATTTAATAAAGGAGTTAAAATAGAATTTAAATTGAACAAAGGATTTCAGATGGATTTTGAATAAAGGAATTCAAATGGAAATTGAAGATAAGAAATTCAAATAGAATTTGAAGACAAGGAATTGAAATATAATTTAAATAGAAGGAAATTCAAATAGAAATTAAATAGAAGGAAATTCAAATATAGAGTTTGAATAAAGAAATACAATGGAATTTGAATATTGTAAATATAGGATTTGAATAAAGAAGTGAAATAGATCGGGAATATTATGTTAAAATGGAAAAATGGATTTGATATATATATCAGAATGGAGTTGAATTTATTATAAACAAAGTTAAAACGTTTATATTTATAAATATAATTAAAACGAGCTCGCCATAGCATGGTAGTTCGTAAATTGGCGACTCGAACTTCAATCGAGTATACAGGACTCAAATTAAGTCGGAATTCTGTGAAACAAGAATCGTCGGGACCGGTTGAATAATAGTTTTCTAATGAAAGAGAAAAATCTGGATTTCGTCGTATAGATTTTGAGTTATGTCAAAATCAAATTTTTTGAAAAGCAGCGCCAGAACCATTATAAAACCATAACGGTTTAATTAAATAAACAGAAGGATTTTTAGGAAATAAAATCCGAATTGGCATTAGAAAAATCCAGACTGGAGATATAAAATAAATATGAACTCCAGTGAAGTAAGTGAAATGATTTTTAAGACAAAAATCATATTTTAAATAGTTAAATAGAATTAACTAAATTTAAAGATAATTAGTTAAGGGAAATTTGAGTCGAAATTGGGTTTTTGGATAAGTGAAAGAGATTGAGAATTTATATTCGAAATCGAATATAAAACTCGAGTTGAAAATACAATTAGATTAGTTTATAATTAAGTTGACATATATTTGAACAAGTGATATTCCAATAAAAAGGGTGAAATAGGCAAAACGGTTAATTAGCAACTAGTTAATGGGAATTTGAATGGTTGAAATTAAATTTAACTTAAGTAAGTTAAATGGATCGAAACGAATAAATTGAGTAAAATCATGTGAATGAAAAATGAATTGGGTGTGAATAAAAGAAATATATTTGTAACACAAATACAAAGGAAGTTATGTGCAAACAAATAGAAGGAGAAATATTTGTAAAAACATTTACAAATAGAATTTAATAGGGAATATTTGTAAAACCATTTACAAATATATTAGATGGGAATATTTATTTATAGTAAACAAATAGAATGTTATAGATGAGATATTTATTTGTTAAATAAATAGAATTTAATCAAAGGAATATCTAGAAGGTGAATAGAGAATGGAAATCTGTTTTAACGGATAAATAGGAAAGATTAATTTATAACAGTTTATAAATTAAATTAAATATTTATCATTCGATAAATGGAATATATAAGTCTGAGATTATATAGAGAGGAGATATTGGTTTTTAACACCGATAGTTTTAAATATAAGGGGTACACAACACTTGTATAAGTGGAGTGACAATATTAAAGAGAACATTTATAAAGTGAAGAACCATTACTAAAAGTAAATCTTTTTAAATGAATAAACGTTATCCAATAGGAGTTATTCGAATAAGAAAAATCGATTAGAGTAAGAATTAACCAGTTAGAGTTAATCAGTTAGGGTTAATCTATAGAGTTAATTGAATATTAGTTATTCAATTAGAATTTATCGAATATTTGTTATTCAAATAAAGAGTTAACCAGATAAAGTTAATTGAACATAGTTAATCGAATGAGGATTTAATTGAATGTTAGTTATTCAATTAAAGTTGATCGAATATAGTTATTGAGATAGAGTTAGCCAAACATAGTTACTCAGGATAAGTTGCCATTTCGTACGACTGCTAGCGTAATTCGCAGGGCTGCAGATAGCCTAGGGCGGTCGGATGTTTCCTGTGGGAATCAGGCGTAACCATTGTGATCACTACGATCTAGAGTCAAGCGAATGGAGTTAAATCAAATACGAGTTATTCGAATAGAATCAAAGTGAGTTATAGAATATTGGTTATTCGAAGGAGTTATCGATTTATAGTTTAATCGAAAAGAGTTATCGATTAGTTTAATCAAAGTGAGTTATAGAATATTGGTTATTCGAAGGAGTTATCGAATTTAGTTATTCGATAGGGTTAATCGATAAGAGTTAAAACCAATAGAGTTAATTGATAAGAGTAAATTGATAGAGTAAATCGAATATAGTTTATTCGAAGAAAGGTTTTCGAATCTAGTTATTCGAAAGAGAGATTATCGAATATAGTTATTCGAAGGGAGGAGTTATCGAATATGGAATCTATTCGAAAGAGAGTTATGCAAGGAAGTTTGAAATGTTGAGTATCAACATAAATAAGTTTTGAAAAGATAAATGGGTTTGTAGCACTTTTCTCTACCTTAGCAATTTCGAGGACGAAATTATTTTAAGTGGGGAAGATTGTAATGACCCGGATCCTTATGGGTTAATTTTAAATATTTAATATGGATTTAAATATTTGGGGAGGGGAATATAAATGGAATTTTATATTATGTTATTAGTTTAATAATCAATTTCGATTTAAAATCGATATATACTAAATAATCAGAATACGAAAATGGATTTAGTTGAATTCAAATTTTAATTTGAATTATATACAGTTCAAATAATTTATAGAAAATTTTATTTGAATTTATAACGATAATAATATTTATTTATTATCGAGGAAATAAATTGTTTCGAATTTAATTTTTATTGGTTTAAATTAATATCTTCTATAGACGATTGAACTGGACTTCGATACCTATCCCAGTGGGTTCAGAATAGTGGTTTTACCCTAGAATTGTCACTTGTTGGGTTCAGAAAGGAGTTCGGAGTCATGATGTATTTTAATTAAAGGACAACGGAGCAATACGAATTAAAATAAAATAAAGTAAATTCTTCCTTTTTGTTTATGGACATAAACCAAACACTACGGCAAGAAATAAGCGGCCACTAAGCAAAACACATCTCCTCTTCCACTCCACAAAGCCTTGACCTCGTTGTTCAATTCAAAACCTTTCCTTTCCTTTATAAAATCGCGAGAATCCCTCTTTCTGTCCATTTCATTTCCTCAGCAAGTTATTATCCCATCTCCTCCTTTTAATTCAAAATCAAACAAAGGTTTCGAAATCCCTTCCCAACGCAATTAAAAAAAACCCAAATCTTGGATTCGAAGGCTCCAATCGAAGGCAAATTAGATAATGTGAAAACTGTCTGGGGAGCAGCTCGATTTCATTACAGTGACGTTCGCAATTCAATATGGAGTTTTATGGGTTGCGATTGGGTATCTTGGTCACGATTTTTCACTGTCGAACTGACAGGAGTGGGTCGCAATGGATTTCGAGATGAAATTGGAAACGCGATGGCAAAGGGAGGCTCGACTTTGTAGGGTTCGAAGGGCACTCGAGTTCGGTGATTGCGGCTTCAAAGGAGGTCAGAGCAGCCCTGGTGGGACTCGTGGATCTCGAGTGGTAGTTCGAAGTCGCGGTTGGTCCTGTCAACAAGGATTTGAAGTCGCGACAGCCATGAGGCGATGAGTTGTTGTGTGGTAATGGTTGCGATGTCCAGATGTTCGGTGGTGAGGTACGGACGATGAACGGAACTGAGCGACAGTGGGGTAAGTATTGGCAGATGATGTCGAGTGATGATCTCGGGGATGATAGCGATGAAGGTTGTTTGATGTAGGAGGAAGTTTTTCTTGATTAAGGTAATTTTATCTATTTTATTTCTAATTGAAACTATTTAGGGAATTAGTTTATATAAAAATAAATAGATTAATGTATATGATTAGTCAAATTTACTAAATGGATTATATATATATATATATGTGTGTGTGTGTATATATATATATGTGTATATATATAGTCATGATAACTTAAATACAATATTTAGCCGTGATTAAAGGAGATTAGGAAATTTAATTATTCGTTTGAATAGTTAATTTAAATAAATAAATGTTAATCAATAAATTTAAATTTAATTATCGTAGGTACAAGGTAGACGACTCGAGTAAATTCATAGCCGAGATGTTATGGAAATTTGAATGGATATTCGACAAAAGATAATACGGTGAGTAAATCTCACTCTGTTTTATTTAGAATTTATTTTTATCAGTTAAAAATAATTGTTTTGTTGATAGTTGGATGCTTTAAATATTTATTTATTGCTGTTAAAAATATATATAGTTATTTAGGATTGGTTGACTATTATATATATATATATATATTGGGTTGATGATTGGTTGGATTCTCGCAGTTTCATTAGCGGATGCCCGCGGTACCATAGCGGTTGATTACCCTATACGCCCCACGCTATGATTAGTGGATGACCTTCTATACCGCGATATCCTGCCTCGAAGCAGGATGGGTATTACTATGTTGACTAACGTCCGTGGATGCAGGAAAAACAGGTTGGAGGAATCCAACAGGATTCCTCAAAAATATATTATCTGTTGTTGTTTGTTTGATTTCATATATATTCATATATGATGTGTTAAAAATTGAATGATTGAAAATTGGTTGATTTGATTGTTTAAAATATCAATGGGGCTTGAATATTGATCTATAAAAATATCGAAAAGGGTATTTGATATTTAAAAAGGGAATTCTATTTTTATAAATAGAATTTGAATTTGAATTTTAAACAAAACTATAGAAAATATTAGCTTGTTTTGAAGGTATATAAAACAAGTGATTGAATTTATAAACTTTGTTTATAAATGGGAGATGGGTTTTGAATCGAATTTATAAACTTTGTTTATAAATGAAAATATGGGATTTGAATTGAATTTATAAACGTTGTTTATAAATGGAAAGGTGGGATTTGAATTGAAGTTATAAACATTGTTTATAAATAATGCAGAGAATTCAAATGGACTTTAAACTATAGATTTGAATATAGAAATTCAAATGGACTTTAAACTCTAGATTTGAATATAGAAATTCAAATGGACTTTAAACTATAGATTTGAATATAGAAATTCAAATGGACTTTAAACTATAGATTTGAATATAGAAATTCAAATGGACTTTAAACTATAGATTTGAATATAGAAATTCAAATGGACTTTAAACTATAGATTTGAGTATAGAAATTCAAACGGACTTTAAACTATGGAATTAGAATAATAGAAGCGAATTGGAGTTTGAATATAGAATTCAAATATTAAAAGAGAAATGGACTAAAGAGATAATTAACAAATTGAGTTAAAACGATTTTGTATAGTTAAATAGATTGGGCAGGTATAGACATACAGGAGACAGGTTTGGAATAAAGTATAGAAGTGAAATAAATAGAATGCCCGACAAAAAGGTACATATTTAATTCATATATGAGATTTTATGCGCCGTATCGGCTAGCCGCTTGGCTTTTTCTTTTTCTTTTTGAGATGAGAAGGACCGGGAAAGCTATTTGAAATTTCCCGATGCTCCCGGTACAAAGGAGGTTATGGCGAATTTTTCCGGGAATTTAAGGAGATAGAATATTTTTAAGATAATTTGATGGTTAGAAATTAACATATCAAAATATATAGAAGTCGATAAGGAAACGAACTTAGAAATAGAATAGTATAATCAAAAAGGAAGACTAGAAATAAAATCTAGAAAGAACAGAAAGAGAAAGTATATATGTGTTTAAAAGTGAATCAGTAGTTGTATGGTATTGATTATTCGAGTAAGTAGTCATATCTGTTTTGACGTTATAAATGTTATTCAGTTAAGGTCTGAGAGGTAGTTATACCCCAACTTGATTGATTTCATTATTAACAAATGAACAGTAAAATTCCAGGCTCGAAGATCAATGTTGAATGAGAGTTAGTTGAATATAGTATTTGGGTTGTCGTACCGATGTTTTACACAACATCCGGTTTAACCCAAATAAATTAAGCTTGGAAATAGAATAATAAATATTTCTAAAGTTAGAAAATAAAGAAGGCGATATTCGGAAAAGTTTTCCAAATAACGTAACAGGCCAATATGGTTATTGAAAATATTTGGTTAACAAATATTGATAAAGAAATAGAGAAGAGATTTAATTAATGGAATATTAATTAAAGGCTCAGTGATTGTTGGATGTTTGGATGAACACTTGTTTTATTCGATAGTTAAATCATCGACTATCGAAACACTTGTTTTTATTCGATAGTTAAATCACAGACTATCGAAGTTTTGACCATCGTTGTCAATATGGAGAGACCGGTTGGATTATTATCTGAAGAACCACTCCGTATCGGCAGTAGCGTGCGAATCAGATTATATAAAGATAATCGAAGACAGAGTAGAGTGCAAGGACTTTTCTATTAATAGAAATAGTGCCTTCGGTTCATTTTGTTCCTGGGTGACTTGTATGGATGAATGTCTGACAGAGTATTTCCAGACGATCACGTATACTGATTTCTCCAACCGTACCAAGAGTGGAAGCGGAGAAGGAAACTTCTTTAGCTAACACATAATGTATTGTTGTAGACGTCAATCGGTGATTTGATGGATTTGACGATGTGGCATTTGAAGTGAATCTGGTGTGATGATAAAGCGTAGCTTCTAGCCTCATCATCCGGTAAATGACAGAAATCGGGCAGGCAGCATGGCTATGTAGGTCGCACCTATTAGGGTGTATAATCACCTGATCTAGAGTTTCATTTACTTCTAAAAATCTATTGTTGATGCTGTCCCATTCGGGAAACGGTTGCTGATCCCAACTGTTGGTGATATACATTCGATACACTCAAGCGAAATGAGTGGTCGGTCATGTGTGGCCGGGTTGCAAGAGGTTCTTGTTGAACCCAGTGTATTCCTCTCTAGAGGTACATTAGCGAAAGGTGGTTCCATACCTTGTCATAGTTGGAAATCCATTACCCAATACGTGCTTGCGGTTTTGATTGTATACTATATATGTAGAACGTGAGATGAAAGCGTTTCTGCTAGATGATTATATATATACTGTGGTTGATAGACATTATTATAATATCAAAAGGTTTTTGATATAAAGATATTTTGGATTCTCATAAGGGAAAAACCCGTTCCGTTATGCGGCGTGGTCTTATGAGATATCGTTTACTTGTTCGAACTGTTTTTAAACTGTTTTACTCATACCAGTCCCATGACTGACCCGGAGTTTACTTTGTTGTTTTCCCTAAACTCTTGGGTGCCTAAATTTGTACGGGCAGTCAAGTGGTCGGGATTTTACAGATACACTTGAAGAGCTTGGAGCAGGAGGCTTCAGGATCATATAGCTATAGTTATTTCCGCTGTGTTGTAAGTACTGTACTTTGATAATAATATGTATATTCAAGTACAGATTTGTATTTCAAAGTTATGTTATGAAATATATTTATTCGTTCCGCTGTGAGATTCGTGTTACTCTGATGTTGTGTTCTTCTTCTTCTTCTATTCTAATTTTCTATCTTATCTTTCCTCACCCTCTAATTTCTTTCACTAATTTCCAGAATTTTTCGATGTTTTGGTTATCAACATCGAGCTTATGTAGATAACCAAAGTCATTGAAAATCCGGGTCGTTACAAAAAAGATTTGAACTTAGATAGAAAAGACCAGATTTTTAGAATAGAATAGATCAGATCTTTAAAATAGAAAAGACGGAATTTTTTTTTTAAGTAGAAGATGTAAAATATGATTTTTATATATTGAACATCGAAGTAAAAATTCGATTTTTATATATTGAATAGCATGATAAAAATCAGATTTTTCTATATTGAAAGTCGAAGTAAAAATTAGATTTTTCTATATTGAAAGTCGAAGTAAAAATTAGATTTTTCTATATTGAAAGTCGAAGTAAAAATCAGATTTTTCTATATTGAAAGCCGAAGTAAAAATCAGATTTTTCTATATTGAAAGTCGAAGTAAAAATTAGATTTTTCTATATTGAAAGTCGAAGTAAAAATTAGATTTTTTTTATATTGAAAGTCGAAGTAAAAAATTAGATTTTTCTATATTGAAAGTCGAAGTAAAAATCATATTTTTCTATATTGAAAGTCAAAGAAAAAAATTCGATTTTTATATATTGAATGGCGTAGTAAAAATTCGATTTTTATATATTGAATAACGAAGTAAAAAAATTCGATCTTTACATATGTAGTGAATACAGGCAACGAAAGCGACAAAAGGCGAGAACGGTGAAGATTTATGCAAAGAAGAGTTGTGGGATTGAGTTAGCTATTAGTTGAGAATTTCTCACTCTTCAGTTTCTTTTTCTAGCTATATATATGTGTTGAAATAAAAGTGAATTGCTATATGTAAATATATATATATATATACACCCCTCGTCCACAAACCATGGACGATATTTATTGGTTGAAATTGGGTGAAAATTGATTGATAGCGAATGATTGTTTGGGATTGTTTGTGGTTGATATTGGTTGATTGAGGTTGAAAAATACCCGTTTGTGGTTGAGAAATATTTGGTTGAAACCACATAGGATTAGTTTGTGGAAATGAAATAAATATATACATGCCGCCTGCGTGCGAACTAGATGCATGATCCCCATTGTCAAAAACCGCGAGGTTTTAAGGTAGAGCGAGGAGCCGTACTAGGGACGGTCCCGGTTTTAACTACCCTGCCGTTATGCTGCCGAAATTTTGAATAATATTCGTGTGTTTGAATTATTTTCATCTGCTTAAACTATATTTATTCATTGAATAGAAAACCTTCATGTGTTGAATTGATATTCATTCGTTGATTAGAAATTCATGTGTTGAATGGTATTCGCGTTTTAAATATAAAAATCACATTTTTATCTATATATAGAAACTATAGAAAACCTTCATGTGTTGAATTGATATTCATTCGTTGATTAGAAATTCATGTGTTGAATGGTATTCACGTTTTAAATATAAAAATCACATTTTTATCTATATATAGAAACTATAGAAAACCTTCATGTGTTGAATTGATATTCATTCGTTGATTAGAAATTCATGTGTTGAATGGTATTCGCGTTTTAAATATAAAAATCACATTTTTATCTATATATAGAAACTATAGAAAACCTTCATGTGTTGAATTGATATTCATTCGTTGATTAGAAATTCATGTGTTGAATGGTATTCGCGTTTTAAATATAAAAATCACCTTTTATCGACTATATGAACTGTGTAAAATAGTCTCGTTTTAAAAGAAATTGTTTTATGATAAAAATCCTATTTTTGTAACCTATATGAACTATATAGAAAAATAGTGTTTTGAAATGAATTGTTTTACAATAAAAATCACATTTTTATTGTATGCATGAATCGTTGAAATGTGAAGTGTTAAAAATAGCCACTTGTTCAAAATAAACATATATGAGTTGAAATATTCATTAATTAGCTAATGAAATGATTTGCACCTATGTATGTAACATTAGAATGAATGGTGATTTTAAACCAAATGGAAATCAAATATGAAGTTGAATAGAAAACGATAAATGATAAGAACTGTATATATATGTACATGCATATTCATTGAACAGGTTATAGCAAAGGGGCTAGAGAAGAGGAATAAAATTTTGTTGCCCGACAAATAGGTACACATTTACTGTTTTGTTTGGATGATGATTTTATGAGCCTGTTGGCTAGCCGCTTGGCTTTTTCTTTTTCTTTTTGAGATTAGAAGGACCGGGAAAGCTATTTGCGATTTCCCGATGCTCCCGGTGCAGGGGAGGTTATGGCGAAATTTTCCAAAATTTTAAGGCGTTAGTGAAATATTTGAAGTGAAAACGATATTGAAATCATTGAATGAACTATATTTATATAAATATATAAATATAAATAAAATTAAAACGAAACGAGGCCGTGCAGTTCGTATTTAGAAACCGTGATTTCAAATAACTAGTGCGGGAAATCCGACCATTGGATTTTCCCGAAACCTCAACCGTCGGGTTCGCCTTGGAATAATCTTTCCAACGGTACCAACCTTGTAAAAATCCAACGGTTGGATTGTCTGGAATGTTTAATTCAAATCTGATGAAAAACAGCGCCAGAGGCGATTACATTTATATATATATATAAATATAATTATATATTTAATCGAATAACGACGCTGCAGTTCGTATTTTGAAATCGAAACTTCAAACGATTGTACCGGGAGATCCGACCGTCGGATTTTCCCGAAACTGGAACCGTTGGATTCGTTTTGAAAAGACCTTTCTAATGATGTAAATTTTGTGAAGATCCAACGGTTAGATTTTCAGATATGTGTAAATCAAATCTGGGGAAAAACAGCGTCACGGCCGCGTTATGGCCCGAAGCGTCGTTTTGAATAAATGGACTATTTTAAAATAAATAAAAATAGCGATAAATCATTATAAAGTACCATAAACAATATGGAGTGGAAATAAACTGAATTTGCTCGATTTATGTTGTATTTGATAGTCGAATGTGTTTGGTGTGAAAATTACATTAAAGAACAATATTGGTGTTATCGAATAATTTAACCATTGAAATAAATTGATTTGAAATTCTAAATATGCGTGAATTATTTGAAAAGGCCGAGTTAATTCTCATTTCGAATAATTGACCGACGATTGAAATTCGAAGATGAAGACGGTGGTCGAAGACCGGAGATCTTCACCTCGTTTGGATGGTAACCGAGGTCCTGATTGGGAGGCATCCCGAAATATGGATAATGAGTGGTGATCGTCCAGACGTACGTGGTGATCGAAGGGTTTGCGAGGTATTTATTACCTCCGGTTTCGTTCAGACCCAGAACGGGCTCGTAAATGGACTGTGTGTCTTACATTGGATTTTATTCTGTGTCGATTGCTCTCTATTAAATATACATCTGTTTGGCGGCGGAGAATTTATTCTTTTGCTTAACGCCCTTCTATGAGACGCACGAGCTCAGAGGTTGTATGTCGATGGACATCAGTCGCATGGCATGAATTGCCTGTGTGGCATGCTAAGATGCAGTGATCAGGGCTTCTGTTGAAAAGCAAAGTCTTGTGGTTATGATCAAAGCACCGCCTGTGTGGCGTAGCTTTGTGTATAACGTGAATTCGCGAGCCTCACACCCCGGTATGAACCAGAAACGGGTGAGGACATCAGGGAGGGCCTGCGTTTCTTTCTAGCTAAGGTTGTGTCAGTGACCTACCAGCCCTGACATTTATATACTTTTCACCTATGTGGTTGTTGCTGTTGCGAGGCGCCTCGGTTTGATCGGACAATTCGAGTCCGATGGAGTCATTCGTTGGCTCGTTTACGCCCCAAAGGGCGGGGAAAGTTCAGGAATTTTAATCCACATCGGTGGACCGGCCCTGACGATCCAAGGGTCACTCGAGCTCTGATCCTGAGGGGCGGGCTAGAGCGTCTCGAATTCGGTAAGGACTATCTTTTGCCTTGGTTCATGCCGGAAAACCAATTTCCAAATACGTGACTGTGCGGTTTTGATTGTATACCTATATATGGCGACATAGTGGTATGGGGCATTAATGCCGTCTATGATTGATAGTTATGATTTGAAATTGCTTTCAAAACATATAAACACTAGCAATAATATCAAATGCCTTTGTTTTATTCGTATCAAGCATATTTTGACCGTTATAAGGTAAAAACTCTATCCTCCGGTTTGCGTTGCATTGTGTGATGGGAACTGAGTCTTATAACGGCTTCATTTTTATAAAAAGCATAGCGATGTTTAAAAGAAAGATTTGTTTTAAAGCACTGGCAATCCAACGGAGTAAACCCGTTCCACGAAAGTGGCGTGGTCCTGTGATTAGCCATATCATATAGGTGTTGAATAGATTTCTCATACCAGTCCCATATCTGGGGATGAATGGCTACACTAAGCAGCTTGGTAGACTTAGGATAAACTAAGATAACCGTCAGGACGCATCTACCCACCCAAGGATAATTACTAACTGCACCACACCAGTCATTCCTACTTAAAGGTTGATCCCTTCCAAGGACTTAGAAAATTTCCCCAGTAATTTCGTGTACTCCTAGCCCACTACATAGGTGCCGTCTGCCCCTATCTCCACTAGGTGTACCCAGTAATTCTTACCCAGTAGTTTCGTGTACCCCTACATAGGTGCCGTCTGCCCCTATCTTCATTAGGTGTACCCACTACTCCCCATCGATCGGCTCCCTACCGTAGATACCCGTGCTGGTCCCACAGTGGGGTGTATCACTCCCCTAAATTGGCTACCCAATACTATCAACGGTGCACGGCTTTATATCTACACGATGCAACAACGGCTTATCTACCAGCCCGGGCCCACACACGCATATGAAACCCGTTGGACTTGCGTTGCCACCGCTAACCCGTTTTGGCCTCTTATAATCAAGCCCAATATGCGTGTCCCGTCACTCGACATGGGTCGAGCCCACAAAGATACGTTTGGGATATTGGTTGAAATGGGCCCCCACAATCTACCCACTTAAGCTTGTCAAATATCTAGTGTACCCCACTTAACCCTTTAATCATGTTTAATTACATGTTTCCACTTGGTTAAGTATTCTAATCGTATTTTCTATTGCCACCCAAGGCAACCCACTAGATTCCACATGCCACCCAAGGCAACCATTAAATTTCCACATGCCACCCAAGGCACCCACTTAACCCCTCATGTCCCACTACATGCTAATTTGGTTAAGTGTTTCTTAATTAATTAAGACCGTGATCTCCCATAAAGACCCCCCACATTAGACTGGCTGTTATGACCGCCTGGTTAAGCCGGTAGAATCCGGGCAGTCTTACGTCATAACAGAGTCTAACCTCATGTCTTTACCTTAATCACGTATTTAATTTATGGCTAAGACCTCTCACATTGGGCTGACATTTGTAGCAACTGGTTAAGCCGGTCGGGTCCGGGCAGTTTTACACTACAAATGAGTCCAACCTCGTGTCTTAGTCGATTAATTACACCTAATTAATCACCCCCATATTAATTATCCCTAATTAATATCAAGTTTTCCATAACATGGGTAGACCTAACTCAATAGGTAAATTCCCATGGGGTAGACCTAACTCAATAGGTAAATTCCCACTTATGATAATTTATTTTTATGGTATGCTTAATCATACCCAATCATTCATTTATTAACATATTTACCACCCCATCGTTCCCCACGTAAATCGTTCTCATTTCATGACATAAATAAGGGGAAGATCATCACAAATATCATGGGTTTAGCATAAAACTTTGTCATGGGTTAAGAGGATGTCAACTTGCATATATGAGCATATATTAACCCAACTATATTTAACCCAACTTGCATATTATCATACACATGATTTGCATAACATGTTGCATATGAGCTTGCATATTATCATACACATATTTTGCATAACATGTTGAACTTGCATATAAGCATTCTCATGACTTGCATAACATGTTAAACATGCATTTAGGCATACACATAACTTGCATAAGCATTCACATACTTGCATAAACATTCACATACTTGCATTATCATACATAACTTGCATAAACATGTATAACTTGCATATCATGTCATTTAAGCATATACATATCTTGCATAAGCATTCATATACTCGCATAAGCATGCATAACTTGCATATCACATAAATCTTGCATTTAAACATATACATGACTTGCATAAGCATCCATATACTTGCATAAGCATGCATAACTTGCATATCACATTAAACTTGCATTTAAACATATACTTAACTTGCATAACTTACTTTGTTAAACATGCATAATTCCACTCATCAAATATGCATAATTCCACTTGTTAAACATGCATATATCAACTTGCTAAACATGCATAAATCAACTTATTAAGCATGCATAAACCAACTTATCAAATATGCATAAACATAGAACAACATAGAGTAACATATCATTATACATGATTCAAACTCACTAATCCGCATTTAAGACCATAAGTCTTATTACACCCAATCTACTTACTTTAACAATTGGTGTTAAAGTGATAGAAACTCACCAAACCCAAAATTAACCAATTTATGAAGAGGAATTAGTTGCTAATGAAGATGGTGATGATTAGAGAATGATATGAGAGGGATTAGCTTGAAACTTCCTTCTTAGATTAGTGGAGACTCCTTCTAGGATTTAATTTGGCGGCATGAGGCCCTCATTTCTATTTTTGGTAAGGATTAAGGGGGGTTTAGGGTGTATTTATAGATTAAGAGAGTGTTTTAGGCCCTTAGATTAACCCTAGATTAATTTAGGTCCGTTAGATTTAGGAAACCTCTAGAACCAAGCCCAGCCCTAGCCAGAAAACCAGATCTGGTGCACCCAAGCACCCTGGTTCGACACGCCATGTCGACAGGCAAGTCGACAGGCATGTCGACACCCCTGTCGACCGGCCTGTCGACAGCCCTGTCGACATGCTTAGGGCGGGAACCTTCCCGCCTGGCCCCGCTGGTTCTAATTTAAAATCTAAATTTAAATTCCTAAATCTGTTTTTAGCTCTAATTTTTCTGCAAACTTCTTTGGGCCATAACCAGGCCATACGGACTCCGATTTTCGAAAACTCGGACTCTATTTCGCGTATTTTTCCGAGACGAACGCAATAACGCAGCCCGTTACCCCCAATTCCCACGTCTGAGATTATTTATCCTGTAAATAGTGAATTTTGGTATTAACTAAAATTCGGGGTGTTACATTTATGTATAGCTAAACTGTATTTGTACTAAGTAAGATCCTGTATACTGTGTAACTCTGATGATTACTTTTATCCAGTATATTTTATTGTTCATTATCTGGTGTATTTATTTAATTTTGTTCTGCTATTATCTGTTTCTGTGTTATATTCCAAAGATAACCCTGTCTCCGTGAGAACGGGATTTCGGGTCGTCTCAACGTGGTATCAGAGCTTTGGTTAAGCTTAGTTCTGGAATATAACATTTGAACGAACTCGTCAGAAATGGAACCAGTAGTGTTCTAGGACGGGTAACTCTATACAGATAGGATCAGCAATATCCTAGTATGAGTAAAGCAGAATGAAATTACACCTCGATAGACACATTTACATTCAAGTATTTGTCTCTATATTTTCAAATATCTTTTCCGTTGACCTGACACTTTGTCTGCTAATTGCAGACGTACTAGAAAATGAGTGACAGGAACAGAAGAAGTAATCGTATGGCTCGACCAGCTAATGAGCCAGTTGTGCTCCCACAGCCAGAATCCGATATAGAAGTTCTATTCAAGAGATTTCGAAATCTTGGTGGATCGCCATTCTTAGGCAAGGAGCCCATTATGGAAACACAAGCTTGGATTCATTCTGCAGAGAAAATATTTGAGGGTTTAAAGCTGAGAGACGATCAGAAAAGATTACTGGCGTCTTGGGCACTCAAAGAAGAAGCTTTGTTTTGGTGGGATTCAGTCATCAAAGATAATCCAGAAGGTGATATCACCTGGGACAGATTCAAAGTGATTTTCTTAGAAAGATTTGCTCCTCCTTAAGCAACCGAGTGATTATGTGATGAATTTTCTTATTTGATACAAGGTGATATGACCATCCCGGAATATCATAAGAAATTCAACGAACTTTCTCACTTTGCTCCTCATCTGATTCAAGATCCAAAGAGGAAAAATCTGAGATTTATTCATGGCCTGCAAAGGAGATATCAGAATAGTGTAATGAGGAATGTGAAGCTCCCCTTTTCTGAAATGATTTATATGGCCTATCAGTACGAGGATCTCCACATGAGAGGAATGTTACGCGACGAAGAAGAAGTCTGTTCTAGTGACAAAACAGAGTCGGAAACTGATATTCCTGAAGCCAGTACGAGGTCTGAGGTCAATAAGAGGCCCAGTGCCAAGAGGAAAAGGGATGAATCTAGGAACGAACGAAAAACGACCGCCACGTGCTCAAGCTGCAATAGAAAAGGACATTTGGCGATAAGTTGCAAACCTTGGAACCAACAAAGAAAGAATAAGTTCCCACCCAAGAAGGGATTTCAAGAGAATAGAAAATGTGGTGGATGTCATCAGTCGGGTCATCTTTTAAAGGCCTGCCCGCTATTCAGAAAGCCTGAAATAGTTCAAGTTAATGAAATAGCAGAGACTTCCGAGCCCTCAGCTAGTCAAGAAAGGGCTGATGTTTTAGAAGGCATGCTCAATGTCAAAAACATTCCAGTTAAAGTACTGTTTGACACAGGTGCGTCACGAAGCTTTATTGCAAAGAGTGCAGTCAAGAAGTTGGATTTGAATTTGAAGAAGCTCAAAGAGCCAATGACTGTCCGAAATCCAGTTGGAGGTTCCATCAATCTCAGTTGGTTTTGTGCAGTACCCGTCTCTTTTTCTTGCTATAAATTCCCTATTATCTCTGTCGTCATGAATTTTGATGAATTCGATCTTATTCTGGGATTGGATTGGTTAACCAAATATGAAGCAGAGGTTAGATGCGCCGAGAGAGTTGTTAGAGCTAAGATTAAATCAGGGAGTTATATAACCATACCGTGTGAAGGTCAGAATGCTAATAGAAAAGACTTCTGGGCAGCTCTAAATGTTTCTCCAGCTCAAATAGAAAATGTCCCTGAGATCTCAGAGGATATTCCTGACCTCGTCAAAGACATTCCTGTCGTCAAAAACTATGCGGATGTGTTCGAAGAAGTTGTTCGCTTACCTCCGCAGAGAGAAATAGATTTCAAAATTGCTTTAATTCCGAATGCAAGGCCGGTAGTTCACGCTATTCGAAGAATGTCCTTGAAAGAGAAGGAGGAATTAGACAATCAAACACGACAGCTGGTATGGAAAGGACTGATCAGGCCTAGTTTCTCTGATTGGGGTGCAGCAGTGGTGTTTGTCCCAAAATCTGACGGTACTCTACGTCTATGTGTGGATTATCGTGATCTGAACAAACAGACAATAAAGAACAAATATCCATTGCCGCGGATTGATGATTTGTTGGATCGATTAAATGGAGCACAAGTATTTTCACGAATGGACCTAGCTACAGGCTTCCATCAACTTCGAATCGCCGAAGAGTGTGTTCCAATGACAGCGTTCAGAGGCCCCGACTTATTCTACGAGTGGTTAGTAATGCCATTCGGCTTATGTAACGCTCCCGCTTACTTCGTTGATCTGATGAACAGAGTATTCAGAGGAGTATTGAATAAATTTGTTCTGGTTTTCATTGACGATATTCTAATCTTCTCTAAATCAAAGGCCGAGCATGAAAAACATTTGGAACAAGTGTTAGAAATCCTCAGGAGAAATGTACTGAAAGCCAAGTTTTCCAAATGTATATTCTGGCAAGATGAAGTGAAATTTCTGGGCCATGTTGTATCGAAAGAAGGAATTGCTGTGGACCCAAGCAAAATCACAGCCATTCAGAATTGGAAACAGCCCAGTACCCCCACTGAAGTCCGCAGCTTTCTCGGATTGGCTAGCTATTATCGGAAGTTCGTAAAAGACTTTTCGAAGATATCTGGTCACTTAACGAAGCTTACAAAGAAGCACTCTAAATTCAAATGGACTCCAGAAAGTGAGGAGGCTTTCGAAGAGCTAAAGTTAAGACTAACGACTGCTCCAGTGTTAACCATCATAGATGGCAACCAAGATCTAAAAGTCTGGACTGATGCATCTAGAGAAGGCCTTGGCGCAGTGTTAATGCAAAGAGGCCAAGTAATTGCTTATGCTAGCCGTCAACTGAAGCCACACGAGAAGAACTACGTAACTCATGATCTTGAGTTATTGGCTATTGTGTTCGCTTTGAAAATCTGGAGGCACTATCTTCTGGGTGAGAGATTTGAACTGTTTACAGATCACCAGTCGTTAAAGTATCTCTTCACTCAGAAGGACTTGAACTTGAGGCAGCAACGTTGGCTGGAGTTTCTTGCAGCATATGACTTTGAAATTATATATACTCCAGGAAAAGCCAATGTCGTGGCTGATGCGTTAAGCAGAAAGAATGTAATGATCGCCAGCTTTATTATCACAACATCCTTGATTGACAAAATATCTATTCTTCAGAAGGAGGATAACTTTATTAAGGATATGTTCAAAAGGATTCAGAAAGGCGAACCCTCGTGTTTTCAAATAGATAACGACGAGACCTTGAGGTTAAAAGGAAGGATTTGTGTTCCTGACATTCCTGAGCTAAAAAGGGAAGTGTTAGACGAGTGTCACAAGTCCAAGCTGAGTATCCATCCTGGCGTGGCCAAAATGTATAACGATCTCAAAAGAACATTCTGGTGGAAGGCTATGAAGAGAGACGTTTCAATATATGTTAGCCGATGCCCTACTTGCCAGCTAGTCAAAAGCGACCAACAGAAATTGGCTGGATTGTTACAACCACTAGAAGTTCCTGGTTGGAAGTGGGAACATATTTCTATGGATTTCATTGATGGTTTGCCCAGAACAAGAAAAGGGAATGACAGTATTTGGGTGATCGTAGATCGCTTCACGAAGACCGCCCATTTCATACCTGTCAGATCAAATAGAACCGCTCAGAGTCTGGCGCAGATTTACTTCAGGGAAATAGTTAGACTACATGGAGTGTCGCTCAGCATAGTCAGTGATAGAGATACAATATTCACTAGCAAATTCTGGGAAGCATTTCAAGTCGAGCTGGGAACGAAGTTAAACTTGAGCACCGCCTACCATCCTCAGACGGACGGACAGACTGAGAGGGTGAATCGCATTTTAGAAGATCTATTGCGGGCTTGTGTTCTAGATTTCGGTGGATCATGGGAAGACCATCTGCATTTGGCTGAATTCTCTTATAACAACAGCTACCAGGCGAGTCTGACAATGTCGCCATTCGAAGCGTTGTATGGTAGACCGTGCCGATCTCCTGCTTGTTGGGTCGAGCCTGGGAATAGACTTGTGTTGGGTCCCGATATGATTCGAGAAGCTGCCGACAAAGTCGATTTTATTAAGAAGCGATTACTCGCCGCTCAAAGCCGACAAAAGAGCTATGCCGATAGAAGAAGAAGAGATATATCCTTTGAAGTTGGCGACTATGTATATTTGAAAGTATCGCCGATGAGAGGAGTTATCCGGTTCGGAAAAACTGGAAAGTTGGCACCCAAATTCATTGGTCCGTTTCCTATTCTGGAACGGATCGGAACTCTCGCTTATAGGGTCAAACTGCCTAATTGGTTGCCTGAAATTCATGATGTATTTCACATATCTCAACTTCGAAAGCACGTTCATGATCCAGACTTGATCGTGGAAGAAGCAGCTCAACATGACATTGAAATAACCCCAGAATTAGCTGTGAGAAGAGAGCCGCTAAAGATAATAGGCAAAGAAACCAAAGAGCTGAGGAACAAGAAGGTTCGCTTAGTCAAAGTGCAATGGAGTGGAGATCCGCGAGATTGTACTTGGGAAACTGAGGAGAGCATTCAGAAAGCTTATCCTAGATGTCGAGTAGATATCTCTGATTGACTCTGGTGCAAGGTACATTTACCCTACTTTGCACTACCCTTCAATTCTCTACTCTATTGTTATTTTCTTTTCATAGATGTACACTTTTAATTATATAGTCTGAATGATTTTTAAAGGGTATAGGATTTGATTAGTATATTTTTGAAGATTAAAAACAATTGGATTGATTGTTGTGTTGTGAGATCGTAGATTTATCAAACCACTTTCGACTTTGTTCCTTTTCGGGGACGAAAAGTTTTAAGTGGGGGAGATTGTAACGACCTAGAAAATCTGAACCAATTTAATTTTTTTAAATTGGCTAAAATAATGGATTTTAAATATTTAAAATAAATATTTTAGATAATGGTGATGAAAACTGAGTTTGAATCGACAATTGAAAACGAATATGATTAATTATAATTATAAACAAGGCCTGAAATGGCGCTGCAGTTTCAAAAATTGAATTCAAACTTTGTCGGACTGTATCGGGTGCAAAACAATCCGGATTTTAGTGAAACCAAAAACATTAGGATCTAATTGGTAATATCTTTCTAACGAATCCGACCAATCGAAATTTCATAGCGGGAATCAAAAGATATGTCCAGTTGAAAATTCTGAATAGTCGCTAAGGAATTCAGGCCCTTAAAAATAGACATTTTGCAAACGACCTCGGATCTCGACGAAACCACTTTTGTTGGATCCGCAGTGTCAAGTTATTGCTAGGTTTCAAATTTCATAATTTTTCGAATCAATATGTGAGCGTGGCAAAAGAAAACGCGTTTGACCAGTTTCAGTTGATTTTAATCGACTGGAAATTGGCCATTTTTCAAACGGTCTCAGAATTCGACGAAACTAGTTTTATTAGAACTGTATTGTCAATACAAAGCTAGAAAATATTTTTCTGGAATTTTTCTAGTTAGTATGTGACCCTGGTAATTTGAAATGTACGTTTAAAATTCAATATAGTGATTTAAATGTAAATTCAACGGAAACTGATTGTAACGATCAAATCAGCTTGTGATACATATCCCATTGTGTTCGAAATGGGGGTAAAACGCTATGGACGACAGGCGGTGGGCCTCGTTTCGAGATCGTGGGTAAAAGTCAACTTTATGCAATTAAATTAATTAATAAAATAAAATAAAAAATCTCCCTCCCTTTTCTCTTTCTGCCCCCCCCCCCCCCCGATTTCATTAAACAGAAAACAAAAAAAGAAAAAGAAAGGAGGAGCAGCAGCCGCCGCCTCCACCAAGTTCCAGCCACCACCTCTGCGCGCCACCAGCAGCTCCGACGCGAGCTCGAGACCCCCTCCGACTCTCCACCCACCTCGTGACGCATCCGCCCCCCCTGAAGCCATCGCGACGCTCCAATTCGCGAGCCCCCCCCCCCCCCCCCCCCGTTCGAGACCACTGAAGCCACCGCCTTTGACCCACCTCCGACCGCTGGCCAGCTCCGCCCTGACGACCCCCCCTTCTTCATAGGTTACAGTAAGTTGTTTTTATTTTATTTTAATTCTGAAATTTTCGATTTTTATGTATTTAAAAACTGATTTTTAAAAGGTTTAAAAACTGATTTTTAAAAGGTTTAAAAACTGATTTTTAAAAAGGTTTAAAAAAAACTGATTTTATTTTAAGATATGAAAAGAAAAAGATTTAAACTTTAAAAAGAAAAAGATTTGAACTTGGATAGAAAAGACCAGATTTTTAGAATAGAATAGATCAAATCTTTAAAATAGAAAAGACGGATTTTTTTTTTAAGTAGAAGATGTAAAATATGATTTTTATATATTGAACATCGAAGTAAAAATTCGATTTTTATATATTGAATAGCATGATAAAAATCATATTTTTCTATATTGAAAGTCGAAGTAAAAATTAGATTTTTCTATATTGAAAGTCGAAGTAAAAATTAGATTTTTCTATATTGAAAGTCGAAGTAAAAATCAGATTTTTCTATACTGAAAGTCGAAGTAAAAATCAGATTTTTCTATATTGAAAGTCGAAGTAAAAATTAGATTTTTCTATATTGAAAGTCGAAGTAAAAATTAGATTTTTTTTATATTGAAAGTCGAAGTAAAAATTAGATTTTTCTATATTGAAAGTCGAAGTAAAAATCAGATTTTTCTATATTGAAAGTCGAAGAAAAAAATTCGATTTTTATATATTGAATGGCGTAGTAAAAATTCGATTTTTATATATTGAATAACGAAGTAAAAAAATTCGATCTTTACATATGTAGTGAATACAGGCAACGAAAGCGACAAAAGGCGAGAACGGTGAAGATTTATGCAAAGAAGAGTCGTGGGATTGAATTAGCTATTAGGTGAGAATTTCTCACTCTTCAATTTCTTTTTCTAGCTATATATATATATATATATGTGTTGAAATAAAAGTGAATTGCTATATGTAAATATATATATATATACGCCACTCGTCCACAAACCATGGACGATATTTATTGGTTGAAATTGGGTGAAAATTGATTGATAGCGAATGATTGTTTGGGATTGTTTGTGGTTGATATTGGTTGATTGAGGTTGAAAAATACCCGTTTGTGGTTGAGAAATATTTGGTTGAAACCACATAGGATTAGTTTGTGGAAATGAAATAAATATATACATACCGCCTGCGTGCGAACTAGATGCATGATCCCCATTGTCAAAAACCGCGAGGTTTTAAGGTAGAGCGAGGAGCCGTACTAGGGACGGTCCCGGTTTTAACTACCCTGCCGTTATGCTGCCGAAATTTTGAATAATATTCGTGTGTTTGAATTATTTTCATCTGCTTAAACTATATTTATTCATTGAATAGAAAACCTTCATGTGTTGAATTGATATTCATTCGTTGATTAGAAATTCATGTGTTGAATGGTATTCGCGTTTTAAATATAAAAATCACATTTTTATCTATATATAGAAACTATAGAAAACCTTCATGTGTTGAATTGATATTCATTCGTTGATTAGAAATTCATGTGTTGAATGGTATTCGCGTTTTAAATATAAAAATCACATTTTTATCTATATATAGAAACTATAGAAAACCTTCATATGTTGAATTGATATTCATTCGTTGATTAGAAATTCATGTGTTGAATGGTATTCGCGTTTTAAATATAAAAATCACATTTTTATCTATATATAGAAACTATAGAAAACCTTCATGTGTTGAATTGATATTCATTCGTTGATTAGAAATTCATGTGTTGAATGGTATTCGCGTTTTAAATATAAAAATCACCTTTTATCGACTATATGAACTGTGTAAAATAGTCTCGTTTTAAAAGAAATTGTTTTATGATAAAAATCCTATTTTTGTCACCTATATGAACTATATAGAAAAATAGTGTTTTGAAATGAATTGTTTTACAATAAAAATCACATTTTTATTGTATGCATGAATCGTTGAAATGTGAAGTGTTAAAAATAGCCACTTGTTCAAAATAAACATATATGAGTTGAAATATTCATTAATTAGCTAATGAAATGATTTGCACCTATGTATGTAACATTAGAATGAATGGTGATTTTAAACCAAATGGAAATCAAATATGAAGTTGAATAGAAAACGATAAATGATAAGAACTGTATATATATGTACATGCATATTCATTGAACAGGTTATAGCAAAGGGGCTAGAGAAGAGGAATAAAATTTTGTTGCCCGACAAATAGGTACACATTTAATGTTTTGTTTGGGTGATGATTTTATGAGCCTGTTGGCTAGCCGCTTGGCTTTTTCTTTTTCTTTTTGAGATTAGAAGGACCGGGAAAGCTATTTGCGATTTCCCGATGCTCCCGGTGCAGGGGAGGTTATGACGAAATTTTCCAAAATTTTAAGGCGTTAGTGAAATATTTGAAGTGAAAACGATATTGAAATCATTGAATGAACTATATTTATATAAATATATAAATATAAATAAAATTAAAACGAAATGAGGCCGTGCAGTTCGTATTTAGAAACCGTGATTTCAAATAACTAGTGCGGGAAATCCGACCATTGGATTTTCCCGAAACCTCAACCGTCGGGTTCGCCTTGGAATAATCTTTCCAACGGCACCAACCTTGTAAAAATCCAACGGTTGGATTGTCTGGAATGTTTAATTCAAATCTGATGAAAAACAGCGCCAGAGGCGATTATATTTATATATATATAAATATAATTATATATTTAATCGAATAACGACGCTGCAGTTCGTATTTTGAAATCGAAACTTCAAACGATTGTACCGGGAGATCCGACCGTCGGATTTTCCCGAAACTGGAACCGTTGGATTCGTTTTGAAAAGACCTTTCTAATGATGTAAATTTTGTGAAGATCCAACGTTTAGATTTTCAGATATGTGAAAATCAAATCTGGGGAAAAACAGCGCCACGGCCGCGTTATGGCCCGAAGCGTCGTTTTGAATAAATGGACTATTTTAAAATAAATAAAAATAGCGATAAATCATTATAAAGTACCATAAACAATATGGAGTGGAAATAAACTGAATTTGCTCGATTTATGTTGTATTTGATGGTCGAATGTGTTTGGTGTGAAAATTACATTAAAGAACAATATTGGTGTTGTCGAATAATTTAACCATTGAAATAAATTGATTTGAAATTCTAAATATGCGTGAATTATTTGAAAAGGCCGAGTTAATTCTCATTTCGAATAATTGACCGACGATTGAAATTCGAAGATGAAGATGGTGGTCGAAGACCGGAGATCTTCACCTCGTTTGGATGGTAACCGAGGTCCTGATTGGGAGGCATCCCGAAATATGGATAATGAGTGGTGATCGTCCAGACGTACGTGGTGATCGAAGGGTTTGCGAGGTATTTAGTACCTCCGGTTTCGTTCAGACCCAGAACGGACTCGTAAATGGACTGTGTGTCTGACATTGGATTTTATTCTGTGTCAATTGATCTCTATTAAATATACATCTGTTTGGCGGCGGAGAATTTATTCTTTTGCTTAACGCCCTTCTCTGAGACGCACGAGCTCAGAGGTCGTATATCGATGGACATCAGTCGCATGGCATGAATTGCCTGTGTGGCATGCTAAAATGCAGTGATCAGGGCTTCTGTTGAAAAGCAAAGTCTTGTGGTTATGATCAAAGCACCGCTTGTGTGGCGTAGCTTTGTGTATAACGTGAATTCGCGAGCCTCACACCCCGGTATGAACCAGAAACGGGAGAGGACATCAGGGAGGGCCTGCGTTTCTTTCTAGCTAAGGTGGTGTCAGTGACCTACCAGCCCTGACATTTATATACTTTTCACCTATGTGGTTGTTGCTGTTGCGAAGCGCCTCGGTTTGATCGGACAATTCGAGTCCGATGGAGTCATTCGTTGGCTCGTTTACGCCCCAAAGGGCGGGGAAACGCAGTGTTCAGGAATTTTAATCCACATCGGTGGACCGGCCCTGATGATCCAAGGGTCACTCGAGCTCTGATCCTGAGGGGCGGGCTAGAGCGTCTCGAATTCGGTAAGGACTATCTTTTGCCTTGGTTCATGACGGAAAACCAATTTCCAAATACGTGACTGTGCGGTTTTGATTGTATACCTATATATGGCGACATAGTGGTATGGGGCATTAATGCCGTCTATGATTGATAGTTATGATTTGAAATTGCTTTCAAAACATATAAACACTAGCAATAATATCAAATGCCTTTGTTTTATTCGTATCAAGCATATTTTGACCGTTATAAGGTAAAAACTCTATCCTCCGGTTTGCGTTGCATTGTGTGATGGGAACTGAGTCTTATAACGGCTTCATTTTTATAAAAAGCATAGCGATGTTTAAAAGAAAGATTTGTTTTAAAGCACCGGCAATCCAACGGAGTAAACCCGTTCCACGAAAGTGGCGTGGTCCTGTGATTTGCCATATCATATAAGTGTTGAATAGATTTCTCATACCAGTTCCATGACTGACTCGTAGTTTGTTTCACTTTCAAACTCGGGTGCCCCTTTTTCTACATGGGCAACCTTGTATTCAGGTTTAGCTGGTTCTTTCTGGATAGCTGGAGCTGAAGATGGATTCTATCATTTATCTCTTTTTATGCTGTTCAGCTCCTATTGTGCATATTTTGTTTGTTTTTCCGCTGTAGACATTTATGTATAGCTGAACTGTATTTGTACTAAGTAAGATCCTGTATACTGTGTAACTCTGATGATTACTTTTATGCAGTATATTTTATTGTTCATTATCTGGTGTATTTATTTAATTTTGTTCTGCTATTATCTGTTTCTATGTTATATTCCAAAGATAACCCTGTCTCCGTGAGAACGGGATTTCGGGTCGTCTCATAAAATTTAAATTGGATTATTTTATATATGATAATTTTAATGCTATATACACTACCAATTATATTTGAATAATATATGGCATATGAAGTAATTACACAAATCAAATGCCATTACACTAAAAAGAGAGGAATGCAACATTTTACAAATTAAATCAGTAATATATTTTTAATCTGTACATTGGAAATGTAGTTATATATTCATAACTCAATTTTGGATAATAAATGGATTTTGAATATTTGGAATTCAAATATAGTATGAAATACTGAAAATGAGAATAAAACCTACAAATGAAGTATGTTCGCTGATGGTTACTTTGGTATACATAAATTATAGGAAGTTTTTTTTCTTGATTGATTGAATAGGAACTTGTGATCCAAAATCCTAATACTTCTCTGTTGATCTAGGATAAAATAAATGCATTGTTTTTGCCATATAAGGAATGCATCATCCTACCATAATTCTATTAATTAGTTACCAAAAATGTCTAAAATTGAACGCATTTAAAAATGTAACTATTTATAGTTCAAACATGTAATATACTATTTCGACAGTGCATTTTAGGAATACGATAAAATATATGCACTATTTATCATTGAATTAAAGTATTAAAATCTACTGTTGTGGAAATTGGATTATTTTATACATGATAATTTTAATGCTATATATACTACCAATTATAATTGAATGAAATAGAGCATATAAAGTAATTATACAAATCAAATGCAATTAGACTAAAAAGAGAGGAATGCAGCGTTTTACAAATTAAATCAGTAATATATTTTTAAGGCAAATTCTATTCATACACCGCAAATTACCTAACGTACACCTCTATTTTGCTAAAAAATATATTACTAAATCACTCTTCTTCTTTATTGCATTTTTACTTTTTTAATTATAACCCATAAAACTAAAACATTACAATTAACAATATTGACCAAATCTGTGTAAAAAAATTGAAGAACTTAATGTGTTTTTAAATATGAAACCTAGTATTCAAATTATGGGAACTTCTGCAAGAACATGCTCATATTTAATTTAGAAGTAGTGGTTTTTTTGCTGAAATTAAGAATTTTTTGTAGCATAATAAATTGGTTACCATATATTCAAAAAATTGAAATTCATTTTACTAAACTTAAATTTCTTTAGTGCTATAAATTTCTTATTTTATGTAAATAAGTTTAAAGTTTTAAAGAAAGAAGATAATGAAGAATAAAACAAGGCTAATATTGTAAAAGAGACGGTATATGTAAAGTAATTTTTGATATATGATAGTTTATTTTACTTTATGGTGTGTGTTAAGATATTGTTGGTATATGAATAGAATTAGCCTATTTTTAATCTATATATTGAAAATATAGTTATATGTTCACAACTCAATTTTGGATGTAATATAGAATAAATGGATTTTGAATATTTGGAATTCAAATATAGTATGAAATACTGAAAATGAGAATCAAACATATAAATTAAGTATGTCTGCTGAAGGAACCTTTGGTATACACAAATTATAGAAAGGTTTTTTTTTTGATTGATTTTATAGGAGCTTGTAACCCAAAATCCTACACTTCTATGTTAATTGTAGAATAAAATAAATGAATTGTTTTTGCCACACAAGGAATGCATCATCCTACCATAATTCTATTGATTAGTAACCAAAAATATTTAAAATTGAACGCATTTAAAAATGTAACTATTTATAGTTCAAACATGTAATATACTATTTTGACAGTGCAATTTAGGAATGCGATAAAATATATGCACTATTTATCATTGAATTAAAGTACTAAAATCTACTGGTATGGAAATTGGATTACTTTATACATGATAATTTAATGCTATATACACTACCAATTATAATTGAGCGAAATAGAGCATATAAAGTAATTATACAAATCAAATGAAATTAGACTAAAAAGAGAGGAATGCAGCGTTTTATAAATTAAATCAATAATATATTTTTAAGGAAAATTCCATTCATACACCGCAAATTACCTAACGTATGCCTCTATTTTGCTAAAAATATATATTACTAAATTACTCTTCTTCTTTATTACATTTTTACTTTTTTTAATTATAACCCATAAAACTAAAACATTACAATTAATAATATTGACCAAATTTATGTAAAAAATAATTGAACAACTTAATGTGTTTTTAAATATGAAACCTAATATTCAAATTATGGGAATTTTTGCAAATCGTGCTCAAATTTAAAATTATTTAATTTAGAAGTAGGGTTTTTTTGCTGAAATTAAGAATTTTTTGCAGCATAATAAATTGGTTACCATGTTTTCAAAAGATTGAAATTCATTTTAATAAACATAAACTTTTTTTAGTGCTATAAATTTCTTATTTTCTGTAAATAAGTTTAAAGTTTTAAAGAAAGAAGATAATTAAGAATAAAACAAGGCTAATATTGTGAATGAGATAGTGTATGTAAAGTAATTTTTGATGTATGATAATTTATTTTACTTTATGGTGTGTGTTAAGAGATTGTTGGTGTATGAATAGAATTAGCCTATTTTTAATCTGTATATTGAAATTTTAGTTATATGTTCACAACTCAATTTTGGATGTAATCAAACCGACTTTTTCGGTTTTTCTTAATTTGAATGAGCCTTCGATAACTTCCGTCCGTCCGAAGCTTTTTAACAATACTCATTTTGTCCTCCTATGACTTATGCATTAATTTGATGTAGTTCTGAAGCCTTGCCTTATTTGAGCTTCCCGATTTAATTTTTAATGTAGTCTATTTGATTCATTAATGCTCATTAATTGTGTGACTTAATTAACTTTGTATTTGGAAGAAAAGCTATTTTTTCCACTTTTGTTGATATGAACATGGTGTTCATTTTAAAACGTCACACCTAACACCTAACGTTAATAAGATAATTTGAAAACAATTTATTGATTAAATTTATTTCTTAATTTTTTTTCCACTTTTGTTGATATGAACATGGTGTTCATTTTAAAACATCACACCTAGCGTTAATAAGATAATTTGACAACAATTTATTGATTAAATTTATGTCTTAAATTGAAAATCACTTAATAAATTTAAACATATTGACAAAAACCTTATAAGGTTAAAATTTGATTTAATAAGATGTATATTAATTACCATCTTTAATACCATATATATAAATTATAACTAAATAACATGATTCGTTAAAATAATTATTTTGATTTGTATAATATACGCAACTTTGTTTCTTTTTTCTTCTAATGTAAATTCATTTATATACATTCTGTTGTTTCTTTTTTCCTCTAATGTAAAATCATTCCTATGATTTTCTGTTTTATGCTTGGTGAATATAATATGCAGTCTTCTAAATATCAATTAATTTATTGCATTTAATTTGTGTGATCATTCTACAATCACAATCAATTAGTTATGTTACGATTTATTTTTATTTGGATGTATAAGAGGGAGAATAATAAAAGTTGGAGTAATAAAATATCAGGCAATGCCTTAAATAAGATTTTATAGCATGCCTTAAATTATTGATTATATTCTTCAGAACATTAAAAAAGGAATACCTGAAATGATAGCCAATTAATTATTCTAAAAACGACAACATCAATCAAGGAAAAATATGTACGTATGCGTAATTGATTTCAAACGGTAAACATGGTATGTATGTATGCGATTTATGAAAAAATAAGATCACACATTTAGTTCTCTGCTCTTTATTATTTATAGATTAGAATATAGTGAAATTTAATCACATTTAATCCCATACTGTGAAATTTAACCGAACAAACCGAGATGGACTTTCCCTAGCTGTATATATTATATAAAAATATCTCACTACTACTTAAAATGATTTTTTTATAGATATGCATTACATTGATTTGAATCATCGTACTAGTCTTTTTTTGATATTTTTCATGAATATTTGTTTGTGTATTTAATCTTTGTGCTGACATGATTGGTTAAAATGATTATTTTTGGTTTTTAATAATATATGTAATTTTTCTTTCATATATTTTCATTCATATGCATTTAAATAATTAAATAAGTACAACAAAATAAATTTTTATAACAGTTGTATTGTATTACAAAGTCGGTTTTCCCACCGTTATGTAGCTATACTATTATAGAATAAATGGATTTTGAATATTTGGAATTAAAATATAGTATGAAATACTGAAAATGAGTATCAAACATACAAATGAAGTATGTCAACTAATGGAACCTTTGGTATACATAAATTATAGAAGTTTTTTTTTCTTGATTGATTTTATAGGAACTAATAACCCAAAATCCTAATACTTCTATGTTGATTATAGGATGAAATAAATGCACTGTTTTTTCCATATAAGGAATGCATCATCCTACCATAATTCTATTAATTAATAACAAAAATGTTTAAAATTGAACGCAATTACATGTACATTATTTATGATTTAATTGAAAATGATCGGGATGCTTAAAAGATATGACCTGGTATTCATGCAGATTCCTGCAGTAAATGGCATTTTCGATAGTTCACGTTTACGCCAAAATAAGCATTTGAATGTTATTTAGAAGATTATTCAGTTATCGTAAAAGAAGTCGAGGCTCATTCTTCTAAATTATCTAAAGAAAATAAAGTTTTACAAAACTCTCATTTCCGAAATTCGTATACTTAACAAAAATCTCTGTTGACGAATAGTAGCGTTACTTTTATAACTTTGAAAACAGGTATTTGAAAAGCACTGAAATTTAATCGCTTAAGCTTCCTACTTTATTTAAAACCATATATCATATCCCAAATTTTATACAAGGAAAAATCAAGGCTTAATATTCTGATTTTCCTTAATATACCTTTTATTGAATTGAACGCCTTATAGTCAATATTAAAAAAAATAAGAGTTGTTAACTCAATATAATGTATGCCACAAAATGATATTTCAAAGGATTATTTCACGACAAACACCAATGTTTTATTTTAATTAATAACATCATATAAAAGCAATATAATTTTGTTTTCTTTTGTTGGAAAAAACTTGAAAAAACGTTTTGAAATAGACCCACTAAAATTTGGATTTGGTTATTTAATTATTATGTTTTGAACCTAGCAAAATATTGATGTAAGAAGCACAAATTTACCATCACGCACGCCATACAAAAGCCATAGTTATCAATCCACGGCATAAAAGTTACCATTTCATCCCACCATCTAAGATTTATTATCAAACGGTGTACAACAACATCTTAGTACTTAGCACACGGATTGCTACCGCATTATAAGTTCTAAACCCAACCAAGAGAAACTCCATCGTCAATCGTAGAGCAATCTAAATTAGAAGTAAATCCCAAAATCAATTTCTAGGGTTCAAAATGTCAGGAAGAGGAAAAGGAGGTAAAGGTCTTGGAAAGGGAGGAGCCAAGCATCATCGTAAGGTCCACCATGACAATATCCAGGGAATCACAAAGCCCGCCATTCGCCGCCTCTCCAGAAGAGGAGGTGTCAAAAGGATCAGCGGTTTAATTTACGAAGAAACCAGAGGGGTTTTGAAAATCTTTCTGGAGAATGTGATTCGGGATGCCGTTACTTACACCGAGCATGTAAGGAGGAAGACCGTTATTGCCACGGATGTCGTGTATGCTCTGAAGAGGCAGGGAAGAACGCTTTATGGATTCAGTGGTTAAATTTTTTGATTATTTAGAAGGTTGAGCATCCAGTTGATCTCTATGAATCATCAGTGTTGTCTTTTTCAATACCATTTTGGGTTTTATTTTCTTGGTGGCGCGTTTGTTTAGTATTGGGTGAGTGGATCGATGTAGCGATGATATTAGTAATGAAGCTTTCATTTGGTACCATTTTAGTCGTGTTATGTTTCTTTTCCTTAGCTTGTTCTGTCCTCCAGTTTCATTTTGGAAGAATTTCCACCCGGAACCACTGTTGGACGATTTTGTTGCATGCAACCCAAGCCCGACTCCGATGACATTTGTATTCTCAGAGGTAAATGGGATAATAGGAAGAAGAGGAGGAGACTAGAGGGGCGCTTTGGCTTTGGCTCTAGCTCGCTGTTCTTATGCAACTTATTGTGATCTTGCTGCTATGGTAAGAGGATTTCATTATGTCATTTTTTGACCTGAGAGTAGTTAAGTAGCAATAGCTACATATTTAGATATATTGCAGTTGTCAATGAGATGGATATAAGTGAAATTTCAGAGATTTCAGTTTGACTCCGTTGAGCTTTTAGTAGTTCTCATGATTTAATTTGCATGCAAAAAATTTCTCCGTTTGGAGATCAAAATGTTGAAAAAAAGATGCAAACTATCTCCTCTGTTATCAGATAAGATTGTTAAGGAAGCATAACAAAACCCAGATAGTGGTTCAGATGACGAGTGTCCGGTTAATCCATGTTCAAACCATGTTGAACAAACATTTTGGATCTCATCATAGCCAGGGGCGGATCTATGACAAAGGCGCCCTGGGCTATTGCCCGGGTGAATGATAGGGAGCTAATTTAAAGAGGAGAGGATTTGAGGAATTAGAGAAGAAGAATTAGGGCAGAGGAGGAAGAAGACATAGAAACAGTAAAAGAAAGAAGCATTTCATTAATTTCTATCTGCTTGCTACGTACAAGATGCCTCTCTATATAGAAAGATTGTTACAATTGATTGGTCCAGATTTTGCAACATATAATAAAAGATAATAGTGGAAGCTTCTAATTTGTCTTGGTTATTTGCATGGCTGATAAAGTATTTTCTGCTCATGTTTAATTAGCTACATCCCTATCAGTGAATCTCTAAAAATTTGTTATATTACAAATATATAGTCCATACTTCGCACATCATTACACCGTACGCTGCTACTTTCATAGATAACAAAACTTGTACGTACTCGCATTGGACATAAATACTTTCCAGCTGTTACTCATATCCAAACATTTTTGTTTAGATAAAAAACAAATTATCTTTCGTTTATTTAAAAAAAATGACTGGAAGAACATTGCTTGCATCAGGTGACCTCACACAGCCCGGGGTGGTTCGAAATCCTGGCTCCGCCCCGATCACAGCGAGCAATATTTTAGATCTCATCATGTGCAACAATATTTTGAATCTTGCTATGCCTTCCAGATCACTTTTCAAACTCTGTTAATCATGTTCAAATGTTCTGTCTAGAGAACGAACGGTGTTTGGGTGGGGTGGACGAGAACGAAATGAGCATTTTTCACAACCATTAGTCATTATGTAAACAATTATCAATTTCTTCTTCTTTAGAATCATACTCTACAACATTTTTCCTCTAAGTCATTATAAATATAATAATGCGCTGTTTTGGGCTTAATTCATTGTCTAAATGTTTAAAATAGACAAAAACAAAATAGCGCGCTACTTACAGCTATGCGCTATAATAAAATAACACGTATTTTTGTGCTATAAGGAACCTTTGCGCTATCATAAGTACAAAAGCGCAAGCAATGCGCTATGCGCTATTTGTTGCTATAGCGTGCGCTTTTATAACATAGCAATTTACTCATACTTTACATTACTTGTACAAGTAATGTATCCAAAAATATTTATTTTTTATTTTATTAAAGGAGTAGACGAAGATGTACTGCAAGTGCAAAGTTTTTGGTAATCACAATGCATTTATTTTAAGTTGACATCATATTCATAGTAAAATTCGTTAGGGATAATCGAAAAGAAGATGGTTATAAATATTGCAAATCGACAATGAAATCCCGTTGATGGATGAGGCAATTTCACAGTTTTGAAAAAATGCTATGTAAATCATGTTGACTGAATTATCTTTACTAATAGTAGAGATGGGTTTCACCAAGATATTCATTCATTTATCTCTTAAAAAACATAATCGACTTACTACTCAAATTCGACATTATATTCAAGGATCCTAGAAACAAGATATACAGAGCATAGATCGGTTTTTCATCGCTCCATGTCTTACCTTTTAGGTCTTGGAATATGAAGCAATATTTGTCGTCTTCGATTATAGATCTATATACTATTCACTTAGTTTGAATGATTCTCAACAAATATTATTTGCATTCAATTCATATTCAACACACAAAACATTCACATTCATCCAAATTGATTCTATATCAATTTACTCACCTTTATGAGCTATGCAAATTAATTTCCTTAAAATCATTCCATTTTCATTCAACTAAACTTCAGTTAAATTTTTATCCATTTGATTTACTTAACAACTTCAATCCATTTAACTCACACAAGTTAAATTTAATTTCAAAGTTAAAATTCTTGGCTTTTATTTCAAGTCAATTTGAAATCATATACTTATACACGTATATTTATAACCATTTGCAAAATTCAAAACATTTGAATTTTTAATCAGCTTGTTTTTCTCAAACAAATTTCCACTAGCAAATTACTATGGTAGCAACCTGTCGCTTAGAACTCCAAAATGAATATGATAACGCTGCAGTTCATTATCAGAATTATTTTCCAGCGACTGAAGTGAGTTCAGTGCTTTATTACTTTCAAAAATCCATATAAAACAATTCTTATTCAGAATTCATTTCAAAGTAATGTTATATTACTTTATACTACAAAAAATATTTTCTAAACATATGGGATTTAAATTCTCAATACTGGTCTGAATCCAATTTTAATTAGCTAACTTGTATATTCCATTCTTGTACCAATTCTATTTGGTTATATATAACCATCTCAATACTATAATCTCATTTGATTATAATAATAACAACCAAACACCTTAATAATTTTATAAAATTATTCCTTTACGTCAACATATGATTCTAGGAAAAATTATTTCGGTTACCCACTTTAAAAACAATATTATGTCGAATTGCTCTATTCAAGAGTTTAGAAACACCTATTGATACAGTTGCACATTTTGTATCGACCAGAATTCATAAACCACTCAATGAATTATCAACACAATATGAAACAATTTTTATAATACTAACAAGTACGCTCTCTCATATATATATACTCAAACTCAATCTAGTGTATTACTAACCTCATCTCCAGTGAGTTACGCCATAGAGCCAAGGTTATCACTTAACCTTATGCTCTGATACCAAATGTGACGACCCAACTTCCCTGTACTATTTAAGCCGACATTTAACTGCACATGTCACACTCAAAAGACACAAAAAAGCAGATAGTTATAAGAAATAAGTTCGAGAGTGAGGAAAAGAGAGAAAGAAATGTTAGAATAGAAGAAAAACACAATCACTATAGAATTCGAGTAAAATAGAATCTCATAACGGAACGAATAAAATATAATATACCATACTCTTTACACAAAGGGAAAACTGTATATATATATATATATGATTATAATATAAGAGTACATAACTAGACCAGACAATAAAATCTGACCAATACAACACGCAACTGAAATAAATCTATACCAAAAAATATGGCAATACGTCTCGACTCCATCTCCATTCTTGAAGCTCCAAGCATAACCTAATGCAACCTGGAAAATGCACTCGGTCTGACCGAGCCCATTTTGCGGAAAGAAAAATCACATGAATTGTCAGTCTAGAATACTTTCAATGATAAAGCTTATAACACAAACAACTTGCTTAACTGTAGAAAATCCTTTGAAAGAATGGAACTCTCATAAGACATGACCACACATAAACATGACACGTATTTTTACTTTATGACACCCGTATCACATTTTATATCAAAATCCAGTGATATTATAATAATGTCTATCAAACCACAAATAAAAAGGAATATCGCTGGCAAGCTTGCATCTCACTTTCAAATATAGTTGGTTTACAGCTAAAAACGTACAGCTCATATTGAAGTTTGGATTTCCAACGTGACTAGGTATAGAACCGCTTTTTTATCAGTGTCCTCTGGAGATGGAACATTAGGGGTTCAACAAGAACATCTTGCAACCCGATCACACATGGCCGATCACTCATTCAACTTGAGTGTACCGAATATATCGTCACCATAGTTGGGATCAGCAACCGTAGTATCTGAATCATACATAAATGGGACAACCGATTTCTCTAGATCAGGTGATGATATACCTTAATGGGTATGACCATATAGTCATGATGCCTGCCCGATTTCAGTCATTTTCCGGTTGATGAGGCTTGAGGTCACGATTACCTTTTCAGAAACATCATATTCAAATTTTGAATGCCACATTGTCAGATTTGCCAAATCATTATTTGATTTGCACAAATATACTCTGGGTTTTAAGCTAAAAAAAGTTATCTTCTTCGCTACCATACTCAGTATATTTGTAGAAATCAACGTACAAGTTTCTAGAAAATACTCTGTTAGACATTCGTCCATATAAATTCATTATGGCACTGAACTAAACCAAAGGTACCTGAGAACAGAGAGGTTTACTACTACAACTTTAATCCTGGTATTTAAATTAGAGACACCAGCAAGCAACCCTCTCGCTCCGAAGATCTACGTCTTCAAATAATCTCATTAACATCCCTGCAAACGTTAGTTATCGAAAGCAAAGTTTGTTCGAAGTGGTTTGGGTCTAATTCACATCCCGACCTCCTCTAACCAACATGTAAATAGTCCAAAAGTAGCATTTCTTGATAGTCGGGTTTTAACTATCAAACCAAAAAACAACACGACCAAATACTTCAGTAGCTCAGGCTCTTTAAAATCATTCATTAAGATTATTTCGTCAAAACCATTCCATCGATTCTTAAAAAATGATTCGATATACTTATCTCAACAAATCTCTCCCATTTTCGTTATTTTGAAAACATTATCTAATTTTTATGTCCTTAGAATAAATGTATTCACCAAAACTCCTATCTTTATTCCTTTACTTTGGAAATATCGTAATATATTCACAAAATCCCTTTATATTTCCATTGTTTTGGAAATATCACTTTATATACCGAAAACCTCTTATATTTTCTTTATTTTGGAAATATCGTTATATATTCACAAATATCTTTTTATTTACTTTACTTTGGAAATATAGTGCTATATAGTAACATAATGTTATAAGTCTAATTATCCATCTTAAATATGGTCGAAACGATGACACTCGACGCATTGTTCAATATATAAACCAAATGGTTTTATTTAACTTCATAGTTTGTCGATTATAGTTAACGCTTATGGAAATAATAATTCAATTTCCAATATTCCCTTCAATTTCTAACCCATATAACCTTTGTTTCATTTCTTTGAAAACCTCGGTCGTACTTATTTCCCATAATAAGTGTATTTACAAACCATATTATTTTCATTAATTAGAAAATGGTGCTATATACTTAATCGAATGGTATAAGTATAATTATACTTCATCTTTGGGCCAACAATGTCAAGTGATACATTATTTACTATAAAAACAAATTGTTTAATTAGATTTCTCATAAACTTTGCAAATAAAGTTGCAATCTTTTTTATGGAAATAATGTAAATATTTTCAACATTGTTACCATCACAAACAAGTATCATCCCTTGATAATAGTGAAGTCGTTCAAATTGGGGTATTTTATTACCTCCCGGACCTTGGTCAACAACGTTCTTATCTTAATACAAATAAAAGTTGTAACTCAAAAACTGATATAAATAATAATATCATATCAAATTCATTTCTATTCAATTTAAATATGGTTTTATAAACCATCTCTTACTTTGAAATTCTCTAATTACAACCCTTTTTTTTAATTCGTTTACTAAGTTACTTTTAGTAAATCCTAAGCCTTAAGCTTTAAAGCTTCCTTGATCCAATTCATTACAATTTGGAATGATTACACGATATAATTAACTTATCCAATCCTTTACTCAAACCCATTACACATATGGTTATAAACTTATCTTGGATTTATTTCACTTTTAAATTAATCCATTAAATCACTTTTCATTTGCATTTTTAAAAATCTCTTTCTAACCATTTTACTTAATTTAATTATTAAGTTAATGCTTAAAAATCATCACATTTGCTTTAAATCGTTTTTATAAACCTTTGTTTGTTAAACTTGGATTTACCTTAAAATCCCTTTTTAAAACCCTTTACAAAATTCAGTTAGACCTCATTACAAATCGATTGCTTTCTAAATGAATATTCATTCAAAAAGGTAACCCCTTTAATTTATTAAATAAATAATAATTAACTTCAGCGTCAACTAAAGTAAAAGTAGTTTCCTCAATATTAACTAAATAAAATAGTTAACCTCCTTTAAAAAGAAAAATATTAAAGTAAATAATTAGCGTCATTTATGATTAACAAAACGATTTCTCTAAACACAGTTAATTAGATGATTAATCACCTTTAAGAAATCTTAGTAGTTTTCAACAACCATTAGTCAAAACTATTTCTATTTGTTGAATTAAAAACAAATTAATTTAATAATCAATTATAATTAAAATAGTTGACTTAGTCAACTAAAACCTTCAGTAAACTTATTAACCGATATCAGATAATCCTTCCTTGCAAATTAATAGATAATTAATTTAATATATTATGGCTTAATTGTTTTTCTCAACAATAGTTATTCCAACTATTAACCCACAGGTTAATATCCGACTTACCCCTTATAAAACTTATTAGAACATCAAAATTTGTTATATAAATCATTTATAATTACTTTATAAAAATCAACTATAAAATATTAATTTATTTATAAAACTTCTATTTATTAAAAATAGAATCTAAAATCTTGCTGAGGTTAAAAAAATAAATTTTATATCTTCGATTCCATCAATTTTCCTGATGGCATATCGACATTTTAAAAAGTTGGATTCTTGGTCATCTACTACCAATCACTTAATCAATATTGTCGAACGGATTCATATCACATCGACGTTGAATTTCAATTCAACATCCAATTCAAAAATCAACATCAAAACGATAATTTAACATTATTTGGGTTAAGAAGATCATATATGAATAATGTAAAACAGGTAGCATACAAAATATTTGAAGAATCCAGTTAGACTCCTCTAACCTGTTCTTCTCTGTATCATGGATTATAATATCATTTGATAATTTCATATGAAATAGATATAATCTAAACCATTTTAAATGACGAAAATATAAATAGCGTCAATTATCATCCAAACAACCAAATAACAATCATTCTAACACTCAAACATCCAAATTACACTTATAACGTTAAATTATAATCACATGAGTTTTATCACATCATAGAATTCCAAAAAGAGTGAGAGTTAGCTTACATTTATTTCCTATCGACGATTCCTGATCGTGTTATCTTATTTCAAACTAGCATTTAAAATCAAATAAAATTCCACTGAGCTCCAATTTATTCTGAACTAGCTTATACGCGTAGTATTTACTGCTATGAATCCAAATCATCTTGTTTCGTGCAATTCTGTTTACGTACAAAAGAGTTATAACGATTACAATATTAAAACGAATTTAAAATAGTTTAGTTATTAACTAATGCCATTAGATTTGGCTAATTACCATAATTAATTATTTTAATCTTCCCCCTTAATAACTTAATACCTAAACTCTTCTTCCTCTTAAAACAAGCCCGCTGCGTACAAGAACCCATAACCGATCCTTATCACCACCCCTTTTCTTCCCGTTCAACATGAAATGTCCAATCGAGAACAACATCCCTCTTCCCTTTATGAACCTTACTCCTCCATTACCTACTTTGTAGCTCCGGATCTCCATATCAGATCGCGACTCCAACCAACATAGGTGGCTACTCGGGGAAAATATTGACATTTTTTCCATGAAACTCTACCAGATTTATTAAATCCGTGCGCCTCGCCTTTGCAAACACCATGCTACCCTCGATTTCACCTCCGATATCCCCAAACTACATTGAGTGATTGCCTTAGGCGTTGCTCCAAAAAATTGAACGTCGGGAAATAAAATCGAACTAAGCAAGAGGGGTATGGAGTTGAAGCTCTTGGTCTAACGAATTCAATGTGTCAAAAGTTTTGTGATTTCATTAAGTAATGGATTTTATAAAAAATTTAGAAAATTTCGATAGATGAGATGGCTTCAGTTTTTAATATTAAAGTTTTTTTAGATCGGAAGAAACCGAACAAAGACACATATATATATATATATATATATTATCTTTTTGGTCTAAATATCACTATCAATTGCTGAGCGCACATGGCAAACATATCTTGTCGAGATTCTTGACTCAAAAAACGCTGAGATTTGAAAAGATTTTGGCCAAATTTTTTTACTTAGCCGACATGTTTAAGAGATATGTAGATTTAATAAAGATTTTATTTTGATTCCTTGAAAACGACCCTTTATTATTTTGCGTATAATTAACATTTGATATTTACAACTGGTAATAGCACATACAATGTCTGATCCAAACGAAACTCGAAATCCTATAATAACTTAATATTCCAAACAAATTGTAACTAGTTTCGTTGAATTCCGAGACCGTTTGCAAAACTCCCCTTTTAATTTCACCACGTAAATTGATATGCATTTATATCGCACACGATCACATAATAACTCCAATTAACTCGGAGCTCAAAATCTTACAATAATTATCCATTGTAGATTTAATAAAATTGGTTTCATTGAAATTCGTGGTCGTTTGAAAATTAAATATTCTTAGGTTTCATATTAAATCAATAAAATATAAACCGATTTCAAATTATCAAATCTATTGATAATAAATTATCATCATCGTATATGTACAAACATAATTTTATATAACTTCAGAATTAACTAGTTTGGATCTCAACATTTTAAATCTAAGTTAAATCGATATTCGATTTATTAAAATTCCTTTTATTCTATTCAAATAAATCGTTATGGTTCATAAACGATTCTATAAGGATTTTCTAAAAATTTGATTTGACATAATTCAAAATCTACAAGAAGAAATCTTTATTTTTCTCTTTAATTAGAAAAATATAACCTAATTGATCTGGAAGATTATTGTTTCAAAAAAATCCGACTTATATTGGACCCCATACATCCATTTGAAGTTCATATCGTAAAACTACGAACTACCGCAACATTGCGAGCTTGTTTTTAATTAATTTATATATATACATTTAAATTTCATTGAATTCGATTTATTCAAATTTCCAAATCAATATTTAAATCAATTTTAAATGTTAAACTTTACGGCTAAAAATGCGGGTCGTGACACTCTCTCAAATTGGTTTGCGGAAGGATTAACATCCATGTCAACATAAGTACCTGGGTTGTGATTTTTTAACATCTCTAAATACCAACTCAAATCGTTATAAGACATGGCATCATTACCATGCAATTCCATTAAGAGCAAATTTTTTTCCATAATAGGCAAAAGAGTAAGACGATTGAATATTGTATTTTCTATGAAAATCATCGATGATATCTCTAGGTTTCTTACTAGGATGATCCCAAATTTCAACAATTATCGAAGGCTTGACAAATGAGCTAGAGAGGTAGAGAATATTCGAACTTCTGAACCCACCACCACAGGAATGCTTAACAACCAAATTGCAAATAAGAAACCTATTAAGTTGCCTAGAATCAGAAGAAACGTGCAGTTTAAAGGGACATTGCCTGAAGATGAAGAGAAAACAACCGTAATCCTAGTAGAACTATTCTCCAAAAAACTTAACTCGTGCCCTTTTTGAATTTAGTATGCCATTAAAAATTCTCTAAAATCATTAGCGCCTACAAAACAAAAACCAATAAAACGAAAAATGGATAATGTAGAACCATTTTTCGTCATGTCTTTCCAATAACTTTTGCTATGCACGACAATATTTGAAATGAAAGAACCACTAGATGATTAACGCATTAAAACATTGGATGAAAGTGAAACAGAACCATCATTATTATTTTTCACTTGAAAATCCTTCACCTCAGCAGTGAAACAAAAAAAGCACTATTCTTATGTAGTTGAAAACAAACAATAATTTGAAGACGAGGATCAATGTCAACACTAATAGTTTTATTCTCAAGCACATAGCTAATCTCAATAGATAAAGGAGTTAATTGAGACCAATGCCAACGTATTTCATTCTTGAAATCATAAATAAGCAATCCATAGGCAACCGAGTGCTAAAAAAGAGAATCATTGAATATACATACACACCACAAAAAAATTAATATAAAAAAGCAATTAATATTTAGGGGTTGTCCTTGAATTTAAAAAAGCCTAAAATACTATCCTTATCAATATTTTCCTTTATTATAAACTAGGTCTACTACATACATGAGTTTATTTGTTAGTGAAGTACAAATAAAAATGGTTCCTCCGTATCCACTTTACATGTGAATTTTACTTATAAGAAATATCAAGCCTTCGTTTTCTACCACAGGAATCAGCCTGGCATTCCATTTGAAAATAAACGACTAGTGATGCTTTTGTATGTAGGTATAGGTCTCAGATTAATACTTACAAAATAATTTTTATTGTATATATGTTTCAAAATACAATTCCCACACAATTTCTTCCAATTACCACTACACCAAACAGCCTCGTTTGTCACACTCATTTCGCTGTCAATTATCACGGTTATTATTGTGACTAAACACCAACGGTTATTACCATGATTCAACGTCCTCACGGTTAATTCCATGAGCCAAGTCAAATACCTAGGCAAAATAGTAATTTTCCTATTCTTGTGTTTATCACGCTTCCAAGTCCGCTTCCAAGTCCTATTCTAGCGTTTATCATGATTAGGTTTTCTCTCTTAAATCGACTGCGGCTTAAAGTACGATTCTCTTTCAAAATCGGTTGACGTATCGTCTCGTCAGTTGTGGGAATCGGTTCTCATCTCGAGTGCGGCTTAAAGAATAAGAATACGATTTGGATCTCGTCTCGTTTGTTGTCAGAATTGATTCTTCCGTGGTCAAGGTATGGTGTTTATTTGCTTTTTGTACAATATAGTTCGGTGATTGTAAGTATGCGATCTCAGTTTATAGATCTATTGTCTAATTCAGTTTGCGTTTACAAAAAGAAGGTTTTCCCTTCTTCTAGGTTTCCCTTCACGTCTGATAATTAATTGATGCTTAACAAGCTATGTTGTATGAAGTTGGGTGTGAGTAATGTGATATGAACGCAAATCATAAGGTCCATTTTGATTTCATTTGTGTTTTGCATTTACAACATGAATTGCCAAACATGAGATTTAAAATTCTCAGCAATTACAATGATGGAGAGATGGCAAAGTGTATGGACTGTTTTTTATAATTAACAAGCGCCTAACTAGATCAGCTGGAGCTTCCATTTGGGTTTTTTTGTCAGCTGTGAGTACAAACCATGAAACAGTTGTATATTTTACACACGGTTTTCTTCTCTAACAGTTCATCAGCTGTGAATACAAAATATGACTTTTTCACTTACTGTTAGAGTAATACTTGGTCCAAAACAAATGTTGAAAAGTAAAGCATGCTAAATTTCCGTTTATATATTTTCATGCTATGATGCAAATTCATGTCATCTTGATTGATTTTACTGGAGATTTTCTATGTGTAATTAAAACACACGCTATTTAGCTTATAATATCACAGGAGTTTCCTATAATGTTAAAATAGCGCATAGCTTTAAATAACGCGTTACTTGTTTTCCAATGTTTGGACAATAAATAGCGTGCTATAACGCAAGCATTGAGCTATTGGCTGCTGTGGATTTTCTTATGAAAAATATTTTAAATTTTGTTATGTTCTGCTATTTTTAGCTTGTTCAGTTTGATTATTTTATCAATTCACTGTAATGTAATTGTGGAGCAGCAGAACTCCAGAAAAAAATGAATTTATAACTGAAAAAATAGAGTCCTCCTCGGCAGAATTTTTGTTTGTAGGGCTATCTTGAGAATGTTGTAATTTGTCCAAAAAAAATATCATGACATTTCTATAGTTATATCTCTTTTACAATGATCTTATACTTTCATTATATTATAATTAAGGACACAGATGGATAGATTTGATTATATATAAAGAACAACAAGGATATTTTAATATAGTACGTCCAACCAAAAAAAAAGTTATAATCAGGAATTGCACTAGCTTGAAAGACATGCAGTATAACATTAAGCAATTCAAAATTGCAAAACCATGGAAAAGAGGAGAGAAGCTCTGGTAGTCGAAGGCAGCTTAGATGGGTTGAGGAAATAATTTGGTGGTGAGATAGATAATCAAATGGACTATATCACACGGTTTAAACTTAAAACCAAAACAAACTTTTTTATGAATATTGTAAGCAAAATAAAATGGTAGAAATACCAAATTAGCTGTATATTCTTTGCAATGCTGAAGTTGCAGCAAGTCATAAAAAAATTTATTGTAGGTTTCAACTATTTTGTTCTTTATATCAGATTCGGCCATCAACTACGTCTTAATATGCCATCTATCATTCTTATATATAAAAAACGAGATAAAAAGCATCTAGTAAACATAAGATGAAAAGGCACAAGGCTAATATTCATCTAATGAAAGGGAGAAAAAATAGGTTATAATAGAAAAAAATTACTACATAATAAGCTTTACATACTATGCTTACTAAATATGCCTAATTTTAATTAGGATCGATCTTCATTACTTCAAATGACATTTAATTTTACCATATTATGTATAGTATACATTATACCTGAAATAGAAAGCTAACAGGTGGATTGATTGTAACACCCCACCTCCTCCAGGGTCACTCACAAGAGAATGCACTAGCTTTGGAGGGGCGTTGTCTAGGTAAACATGCACAGAAATATTACAAGACAGAACATATAAAACAACGGAAGAAAAACACAGTTTCATTACCTCATAAAATTATAAGGTCTAAAGCCTTTTACATCAAAGTGCCATTAAATTACTTACATCGAAACCTGTCTTGCAATAATAAAGAAGCATAAAACCATAGTCATAAATTATTCCCCAAGTAAAACAGTAAAATAGCCATAACCAAGAAAAGTCCAAGCCATAGATGATGATCTTGAAGCAGAAAATCCACACTAAGTAGCAACATTGCCTCCCTGTAAACCTGGGGGGGGGGGGACGGAAGAAAAAGAGGCGAAACAAAATGGGATCAGTCATAAAGACTGGTAAGTCCTAGTTACTTTCAGCCTAAAAACAGGTAAAGGTAACATGACATGTATAAACTGAAAGTGAACATAAACATGATGACAAGATAAACAGATCAAACTAAGATAACAAGATAAACTCAAGTAACAAGATAACCAAGGTAACAGGATAACCAAGGTAACAAGATGAACTCGGAATAGCATCGCATGTCTAACGTCCTCTGCACCAACCGTACTAGCATCATAACTTGTATCATCCCTTCCATGTATATGTATAGTCCCTTGCCGTATATCGTACGGGTTCCATCACGTTATTCTGTACCACTACAACGTAGTGTCACCATCCTTGAAATCGCTCGGACTGCCATCCTTGTTCTGGCCAGATTCCCTTATCATGAATTATCGGGTGTTCATCTAGGATTTACGCCACCTAGGACCACTAGGGAATATGCTACCTATTGGACGTTTTCTAGGTTCGATCAGGGTTTATGCCACCTAGGACCACTAGGGATTATGCTACCTATCGAACAACGCCCTTTTCCCACGTAACGATCTAATCGATCGGCTCCCTACAAGTCCTAACTCGTCGTGTGTCGGTGTCATACGGCCCAATCACGAATGTAGCTACTCTGTGCTAGGTCCACCCTAGGGTGTATCAAGCCCTAGGGTGTCAACCACTGACACCATTCCAAGCACGCACAGTGTACAACTACTGGTGCCCATGCCTGGTTTTTCAACTCCGGACTCATGTGCATGACCATAGTCTGCCTGAACCTACAATGGCGCACCAACTCAGTCGTCGTTTTGGTCGCTTACAATCAGCCCAGTAATCGTGCCCCACCCTAGCCTAGTCCCTAGGGTTTCGTGATACCTTCAAGAGGGTTACTGCTGAAAAGAACCGCGTAACTAGGGTTTCCGTCCAGCAGGTTAAGTGTTGTCATCTAAATTAAAGACTTAACCCCTATCAGTCTAACATGTCAAGTTGGTTAAGTGTGGTCATTCAAGTTCGTGACTTAACCCGTCTACATGTCATGTCAAGTTGGATAAGTATTGTCATTCAAGTTCATGACTTAGCCCTACGAATCACGTGTCAAGTTGGTTAAGCGTATTCCAGCGGTTCATGACTTAACCCTATCCAAATCATCGTGTCAAATTGGTTAAGTATATTTAAGCTTAACCCCATCAAATTACCGTGTTAGATTGGTTAAGCATATTCAAGCTTAACCCCATCAAATTACCGTGTTAGATTGGTTAAGTATATTCAAGTGACTCATGACTTAATCCTCATCAAGTTACCGTGTTAGATTGGTTAAGTATATTCAAGCGATTCATGATTTAACCCCATCAAGTTATCATGTTAGATTGGTTAAGTATATTCAAGTGATTCATGACTTAACCCCATCAAGTTACCGTGTTAGATTGGTTAAGTATATTCAAGCGATTCATGACTTAACCCCATCAAATTATCATGTTAGATTGGTTAAGTATATTCAAGTGATTCATGACTTAACCCCATCAAGTTACCGTGTTAGATTGGTTAAGTATATTCAAGCGATTCATGACTTAACCCCATCAAGTTATCATGTTAGATTGGTTAAGTATATTCAAGTGATTCATGACTTAACCCCATCAAGTTACCGTGTTAGATTGATTAAGTATATGTTAACCTAACCCTATCCACTAGTCAAATTATAACGGTTAAGTGTTACCCTTTTGAGTTTACTTAACCTTACCATGCATCGCGTTATACTAGTCGGGTGTTATCGACCCATTCAGGTTAGACTAACCCATCCTCTAATCGTGTTATATAGTTAAGTGTCATCAAGAAATCAAGTCCGGTTTTACTTAACCCACCCATCCACGTCATATTGGTTAAGTGTCATTAGTCTAATCAAGTTACTTAACCCACCCATCCATGTCATATTGGTTAGGTGTCGTTAGTCTAATCAAGTTACTTAACCCACACGTCCATGTCATATTGGTTAAGTGTCATTAGTCTAATCAAGTTACTTAACCCACCCGTCCATGTCATATTGGTTAGGTGTCATTAGTCTAATCAAGTAACTTAACCCACCCGTCCATGTCATATTGGTTACGTGTCATTAGTCTAATCAAGTTACTTAACCCACCCGTCCATGTCATATTCATTTATTATTTACTAATGCATCAACCTCTTACATTGGACTTATTTGCGGTCACTAGATACGCCGGGCGGTTCCGGGTAGAATTACACCGCAAACCCATTACAACCTCGGGTTCAAGCATTACCACAATCTAATCTTTGCCTACGACCTCTCACATTAGACTATTATTGTTGTGGTCACTGGATATGCCGGGCGGTTCCGGGCAGAATTACACCACAACTCAAGTTTAACCTCGTGTCGAAGGCATCCGTTAGATTGTTAATTACATATGTGTCATCTAAGTCAAGATCCCCACTTTACATATTTCTATGCATATTCCCAAGTTCCCAATTACATGTCCATCGAAATGTGTACCCAATTCTAGCCACTTCACATATGTCTAATTCTCGCCTATTTGCATGTATGTCAAGTTTATGCAAATTTACCCTAAATCATGTTCTAGCCAAAGTGTCATGTTGTCACGTTCATGCCCAAATAAACCCACATCATGGTTCATGTTCCCAATTCCACTTATGCCAAATTTACATAAGCCCAGTCCCTTGATTTAACTTACATAATCCCCAAAACTCGTGATTTAACTCATATGCCAATTCATGTATGCCCAAACTTGCAAATTACATTGGCAATACCCCAAATTCCCCTTGTTCATGTTATGAAATCAATTCTACCACACACCCATGTCCAAATAGGTGAAATCCCAATATTCCCTCGTATACAAACCGCTTGTAAATCGTAGTTTTGGCCTAGGACCGAAATCGACCAAGGTTCATCAAAAGAAGATAAATAGGGGAAGGTAGAAACTTTGCATAAAACAAGATCCGAGAGAAAAACATCATTACATGCATGATAAGGATATGAAAGAGTGATTTGCAACATGCATAGGTCCAAATTAATGTCATAGCAACATCCCCAAAGGTCAAGATCCAAAATGAACAAGAATGAGCATGGATCGTTTATCATGCATAAATCCAATTTCAACTTTATCACATGTCATATTCAAGTTATCGTTTCAATCTAAAAGCATCTAGAACTTACAAAGCGTGGCTAGTGAATTAGGAGCAAGAATTATCATAGAATTGTTGTAGAAGCTCTAGGAATGATGTACCAACACTAGAAGCCTTGAGAATATAAGTAGCTCCTTGATTTGATGGAGAAAGATTGCTCCTTTGCCTTAGCTTTAGTTTAAAACTCTCAAGCTCTCAATGATGAAGATGGAGGCCATGATTTAGGAGCATTTTGGCAACACTTAGTTGTTAGGATGATTTGTGGTGGTTTAGGCTAGGTCTTAGGGTGTTTTTATAGGTGTTAGGACTAGTTTAGGCCCTTAGATTAACCCTAGTTTAGATCTGAACCGTCAAAATCGTCACAGGCCCCCAAACCAGAGCCAAAAGACCATGCAGGTGCACCCAGGCAAACATGGCCGACCAGGGAAGTCGACCCCCAAGTCGACACCCAAGTCGACTGGTCAGTCGACCTGGGCTGGGGCAGGTCGACTGGTCAGTCGACCTGGGCTGGGGCTGAATTTGAATTTCAGGCTGAATTTTTGAATTTTCTGAAATCTTCTATGGGCCATAACTTGGTCATACGGACTCCGATTTACGAAATTTCGGACTTGTTTTCAAGCAGAATTTCGAGACGAACGCAATGGCGTAACCCGCTCCCATTGATTTTTAATTTAAAATTTAATTCTGCCCTGATTTCTTATTTTAACATGTTATAAAATTCGTGTTGTTACATTCTCCCCACCTTAAAGGATTTCGTCCCCGAAATCTCTAAGTTAGGAAGAACGTATCCTACCATCCATCATTCATCTACTCAAAACATCATCCACAAGCAACCATTGTCCTTAAAAGATTTCTAATGCCATATGAACATATGCAGAAAGTGTGTGTATATGTTCCTTATCTAATGCAAATGATCAGGCCTGACTGATCTCCTCAATGCAAAATATGTTTAGTGCCATGAATCCACATGTATGCAAATAGTCCTAGTCACATAAACACTATATGTGTGCAAAAACATTCATCCATATGCAATATTCACATGATAACACATTCAATTTCATCCATAAACAAGTATAAACACTCATGCATATGCAACATGAAAATGTGTCTGAGCCGATCTAGTGCCTAATGTGTATTCATGCATCCACGAGCAACCACTTGCGACCACTTGCAACCATTTCGCAAACATCAATCATAACATGTTTCAAATACATGTTTGCATCCATAGGGTTCTACCTAAGGTCCTCAAGATAGGATCGAGAAGATAAGCCAGATAAACTCCCTTTTTGGATTACAAGAAACCCCTTTCTAAACCCAACCCATATCCTATAAAGCCCAAAAGGTTTAGCCAACCTAACGGGCACCTTCAAACCCTGACAGGTATTATTAACCGATGAATCATACCCCCTATGGAGTTTGCAACAGAAATAAGATCGAGAATAGGACCGAGAGGATATGCATAAAGGATAGCATGCAGATAAGATCTACAGGAAAACAGGGATCAAGAATATACTCTTAAAAAGAGATATGATGCGCGTATCTTGTCTTCAATCTTCTAAGTCGCATTTCCTTGAGCTTAATTCCATTGTGCTTTGACCATCTTTAACCTCATGATTTCGTGGCCTCTTAACTCCTATTTCCAAATATGAGCTGGAACTCACTTCATTGTCGCCCCTCGTTCCACTTTTACTTATTCTCCCTCTAGTATACTTGGCTCAACCATATCCGTGTACTCTTGGTTTTTCATGCAAGCTCTCCAAAATTCACTAGTGAACTCTGGATCTCGTTTACTCACTATACGGCATTCCACGCAGAAGAACTATCTCTTGGAAACAAACAGATGCCAGCCATGTTACCAAGTGTACTTACTAGAGTGATTTCCATAACTCATGCACAAGCGAAATGAACCATCCGCCTTAGTGGCGAACTCTACTCGAACGGATTACCAACAAAATGCATCAAGAGCTTCTAGGTAACCAATCATGACAGAACCCTAAAGGTTACACGAGACTTCGAGGGTATTACCGAGGCAAGTCAAGAGCCTAACTATCCTCCTTTCAAAACCGAGAATGGCACCCTTACTGGATAACCACCCCATTCCTAGAATTCAACCCATAGCTTAAAAGCATAAGCATTATTCCCAAAAGTCATAGGCATCCTCAAATTCAAACAAGTCATGAATAAATGGACCAATTCCTCAATAAGACTTGAGACAAAAATGGGATCCTCTACTATGCTAGTACGAAGGTGCAGAGACTCAACTATCGAAGCAGACTTAAATGATGCGGTGATCAAAGAAAAGTCCTGACGGGATGATATAGAAGAAAAGCTAAACCTTTCACCGAAACGTTACCATCCTTCTTAGGTACGCTGACAGTGAGAGCATACAATTGCCCTCTTGATGATCTTGTCCTCGTCTCATAATACTTGACTATCTTTCCCTTTTTACCCTACTAGAGATACTCTCTCTTGTCATGGGTTTTATCATTCACCCTTTTCCCCCTTTTGTGGATTAAGCCATACCAACAAGTTGCTTGTCCTTAAGCTTATATCTTTTATCCTTGTTCTTACTATCCTTTCTTGTAACACGGTAATAGGTCTCTCGAGAACTGCCTCCATCGTACCGAAAACATTGATGTAGTTAGAAAAGGATTAGTCGCAGTTCAAACCACTGTGACTACAGGTGGAGGAAAGAAAGGAAAAGAGATTTAATTAAGGAAACAAAGGATAATGCTAATGGCCTTTGGGGAATAGCCTTTAAAAATAAAACTTTCCTTGAAAAATGCTTCTTTGTAAACGGTTTTCAAATAGTTTTCAGAAGGTTTTAAAACTTTTGCCCAGTCTGGTAACCTTCTGCTCTGATACCAAATGTAACACCCCACCTCCGCCAGGGTCACTCACAAGAGAATGCACTAGCTTTGGAGGGGTGTTGTCTAGGTAAACATGCACAGAAATATTACAAGACAGAACATATAAAACAGCGGAAGAAAAACCAAATTTCATTACCTCATAAAATTATAAGGTCTAAAGCCTTTTACATCAAAGTGCCATTAAATTACTTACATCGAAACCTGTCTTGCAATAATAAAGAAGCATAAAACCATAGTCATAAATTATTCCCCAAGTAAAACAGTAAAATAGCCATAGCCAAGAAAAGTCCAAGCCATAGATGATGATCTTGAAGCAGAAAATCCACACTAAGTAGCAACATTTCCTCCCTGTAAACCTGGAGGGGTGGGGGAACAGAAGAAAAAGAGGCGAAACAAAACGGGGTCAGTCATAAAGACTGGTAAGTCCTAGCTACTTTCAGCCTAAAAACAGGTAAAGGTAACATGACATGTATAAACTGAAAGTGAACATAAACATGATGACAAGATAAACAGATCAAACTAAGATAACAAGATAAACTCAAGTAACAAGATAACCAAGGTAACAGGATAACCAAGGTAACAAGATGAACTCAGAATAGCATCGCATGTCTAACGTCCTCTGCACCAACCGTACTAGCATCCTAACTCGTATCATCCCTTCCATGTATATGTATAGTCCCTTGTCGTATATCGTACGAGTTCCATCACGTTATTCTGTACCACTACAACGTAGTGTCACCATCCTTGAAATCGCTCGGACTGCCATCCTTGTTCTGGCCAGATTCCCTTATCATGAATTATCGCGTGTTCATCTAGGATTTACGCCACCTAGGACCACTAGGGATTATGCTACCTATTGGACGTTTTCTAGGTTCGATCAGGGTTTATGCCACCTAGGACCACTAGGGATTATGCTACCTATCGAACAACGCCCTTTTCCCACGTAACGATCTAATCGATCGGCTCCCTACAAGTCCTAACTCGTCGTGTGTCGGTGTCATACGGCCCAATCACGAATGTAGCTACTCTGTGCTAGGTCCACCCTAGGGTGTATCAAGCCCTAGGGTGTCAACCACTGACACCATTCCAAGCACGCACAGTGTACAACTACTGGTGTCCATGCCTGCTTTTTCAACTCCGGACTCATGTGCATGACCATAGTCCGCCTGAACCTACAATGACGCATCAACTCAGCCGTCGTTCTGGTCGCTTACAATCATCCTAGTAATCGTGCCCCACCCTAGCCTAGTCCCTAGGGTATCGTGATACCTTCGAGAGGGTTACTGCTGAAAAGGACCGCGTAACTAGAGTTTCCGTCCAGCAGGTTAAGTGTTGTCATCTAAATTCAAGACTTAACCCCTATCAGTCTAGCATGTCAAGTTGGTTAAGTGTGGTCATTCAAGTTCGTGACTTAACCCGTTTACATGTCAAGTCAAGTTGGCTAAGTGTTGTCATTCAAGTTCATGACTTAGCCCTACGAATCACGTGTCAAGTTGGTTAAGCATATTCCAGCGGTTCATGACTTAACCCTATCCAAATCATCGTGTCAAATTGGTTAAGTATACTTAAGCTTAACCCCATCAAATTACCGTGTTAGATTGGTTAAGCATATTCAAGCTTAACCCCATCAAATTACCATGTTAGATTGGTTAAGTATATTCAAGTGACTCATGACTTAATCCTCATCAAGTTACCGTGTTAAATTGGTTAAGTATATTCAAGCGATTCATGACTTAACCCCATCAAGTTATCATGTTAGATTGGTTAAGTATATTCAAGTGATTCATGACTTAACCCCATCAAGTTACCGTGTTAGATTGGTTAAGTATATTCAAGCGATTCATGACTTAACCCCATCAAGTTATCATGTTAGATTGGTTAAGTATATTCAAGTGATTCATGACTTAACCCCATCAAGTTACCGTGTTAGATTGGTTAAGTATATTCAAGCGATTCATGACTTAACCCCATCAAGTTATCATGTTAGATTGGTTAAGTATATTCAAGTGATTCATGACTTAACCCCATCAAGTTACCGTGTTAGATTGATTAAGTATATGTTAACCTAACCCCATCCACTAGTCAAATTATAACTGTTAAGTGTTACCCTTTTGAGTTTACTTAACCTTACCATGCATCGCGTTATACTAGTCGGGTGTTATCGACCCATTCAGGTTAGACTAACCCATCCTCTAATCGTGTTATATAGTTAAGTATCATCAAGAAATCAAGTCCGATTTTACTTATCCCACCCATCCACGTCATATTGGTTAAGTGTCATTAGTCTAATCAAGTTACTTAACCCACCCGTCCATGTCATATTGGTTTGGTGTCATTAGTCTAATCAAGTTACTTAACCCACCCGTCCATGTCATATTGGTTAAGTGTCATTAGTCTAATCAAGTTACTTAACTCACCCGTCCATGTCATATTTGTTAGGTGTCATTAGTCTAATCAAGTTACTTAACCCACCCGTCCATGTCATATTGGTTAAGTGTCATTAGTCTAATCAAGTTACTTAACCCACCCGTCCATGTCATATTCATTTATTATTTACTAATGCATCAACCTCTCACATTGGACTTATTTGCGGTCACTGGATGCGCCGGACGGTTTCGGGCAGAATTACACCGCAAACCCATTCCAACCTCGCGTTTAAGCATTAACACAATCTAATCTTTGCCTACGACCTCTCACATTAGACTATTATTGTTGTGGTCACTGGATATGCCGGGCGGTTCCGGGCAGAATTACACCACAACTCAAGTCTAACCTCGTGTCGAAGGCATCCGTTAGATTGTTAATTACATATGTGTCATCTAAGTCAAGATCCCCACTTTACATATTGCTAAGCATATTCCCAAGTTCCCAATTACATGTCCATCAAAATGTGTACCCAATTCTAGTCACTTCACATATGTCTAATTCTCGCCTATTTGCGTGTATGTCAAGTTTATGCAAATTTACCCTAAATCATGTTCTAGCCAAAGTTACATGTTGTCACGTTCATGCCCAAATAAACCCACATCATGGTTCATGTTCCCAATTCCACTTATGCCAAAATTACATAAGCCCAATCCTTTGATTTAACTTACATAATCCCCAAAACTCGTGATTTAACTCATATGCCAATTCATGTATGCCCAAACTTGCAAATTACATTGGCAATACCCCCAAATTCCCCTTGTTCATGTTATGAAATCAATTCTACCACACACCCATGTCCAAATAGGTGAAATCCCAATATTCCCCCGTATACAAACCGCATGTAAATCGTAGTATTTGCCTAGGTCCGAAATCGACCAAGGTTCATCAAAAGAAGATAAATAGGGGAAGGTAGAAACTTTGCATAAAACAAGATCCAAGAGAAAAACATCATTACATGCATGATAAGGATATGAAAGAGTGATTTGCAACATGCATAGGTCCAAATTAATATCATAGCAACATCCCCAAAGGTCAAGATCTAAAATGAACAAGAATGAGCATGGATCGTTTATCATGCATAAATCCAATTTCAACTTTATCACATGTCATATTCAAGTTATCATTTCAATCTAAAAGCATCTAGAACTTACAAAGCGTGGCTAGTGAATTAGGAGCAAGAATCGTCATAGAATCGTTGTAGAAGCTATAGGAATGATGTAGCAACACTAGAAGCCTTGAGAATATAAGTAGCTCCTTGATTTGATGGAGAAAGATTGCTCCTTTGCCTTAGCTTTAGTTTAAAACTCTCAAGCTCTCAATGATGAAGATGGAGGCCATGATTTAGGAGCATTTTGGCAGCACATAGTTGTTAGGATGATTTGTGGTGGTTTAGGCTAGGTCTTAGGTTTTTTTTTATAGGTGTTAGGACTAGTTTAGGCCCTTAGATTAACCCTAGTTTAGATCTGAACCGTCAAAATAGTCACAGGCCCCAAACCAGAGCCAAAAGACCATGCAGGTGCACCCAGGCAAACATCGCCGACCAGGGAAGTCGACCCCCAGGTCGACACCCAAGTCGACTGGGCAGTCGACCTGGGCTGGGGCAGATCGACTCCCCAGTCGACCTGGGGCTGGGCGGGAAATTTTCCCGCCCAATCTGTTTGGGGCTGAATTTGAATTTCGGGTTGAATTTTTGAATTTTCTGAAATCTTCTATGGGCCATAACTTGGTCATACGGACTCCGATTTACGAAATTTCGGACTCGTTTTCAAGCAGAATTTCGAGACGAACGCAATGGCATAGCCCGTTCCCATTGATTCTTAATTTAAAATTTAATTCTGCCCTGATTTCTTGTTTTAACATGTTATAAAATTCGGGTTGTTACATTGATAGTCAGATGAATCATTGTATGCAGGTCAACTCTCTCATAACTTGCAAACAACTTGCAGTGATTCCCTATTCAGAAATAAGTTCGATAATGCATCATAGTACGAAAATTCCAAATATCGAAAACCCAATTTTGGTGGATAATTTGATCAATCTACATAGGAACAATTTATCGACCATAAGAAACAAAACCGAGGAACGAAAAAATGACTAACCGTAAAAGGAATACTCACAAAATGTTTGGAGAGCACCACAGATCATTCACTACAACAAAACTAGGTTTGCACTGCATATTGTCTCAGCGTTTTTAGACTGAAAGCGGTGAAAAATGTTTATGTCGGTATTGTTTCCAAGGCTAAATGTTGAAAAAAAAAAAAAAAAATTGGTACCCCGCCTAACGCAGATTTCATTTCCCCCCAGGTTAGAATTTTTTTTCCATCTGTACGCACCCACCATATTCATTTTCTCTACCTCAATTCCAATTTTCCCCAAAGTCTATTTCAATTTAAACTCCATCGACATGCTCAGGGATTTCTCCATCGCTAGCTTAGCTGGACGATTTCCTTGTTCTCTTCGATTTCCCTACCCATGGTTTCCCTAACCCGGCAGATTACCTTCTCCTTTCCCTAATCTGTGGTTGTGCTTCGCCTGGCGGAGAACAAAAAAATCTGGTGAGCGTTTTTTATCCTAGCTTTCAGTTCGATTTCAAATCATTGCTGGTTATCGACTTCAAAGATTACTACTTTTCACAGTTCACCCAACATATATTTTTAGTGCGAAAATTAAAAGTCAGATAATGATGTCAGATTTCAGAAATGCACTGATTATGATTGTTCTATTTCATAAAATAGAACATTTTCTTTACTAATTTATAAAGTTTGAGTAAATATTTGACATTATGTTGGTAATATAAGCTAGCCTCAATGTTAAAGAGAAGAAAGATCTCCAACACATCTTCATAGATATTTTGATTTATGTGTTCTTGCCAAGTTAACGCATGGGTGGGAAGGGGGCGTGTCTATGTGTGTATGTGTGTGTGTATAATTTACGCTATTAGATTCCTTTTTACACTGGCATCATACACGAGTAACTTTTCCATTTGACTGTAGATATGCATATTTTTCCTAATGCTGAAAGAGCTGGAAAAAAAATGTAGAACTACATGGTTGAGGTGCAACAATTGCTATCGTGATTTTGTTTTTCTCTCACTAGAAAATTTTTATGTCTCTCTTAGTGGACTGCTTGAGGAAGATACCGAGGATTTTTTCCGCACTGGTCAATCGTATCAAAATCAACGTAAGCGCAATTTTAAGTTCTTATGTTTTTAAGCTGAATATATGTGAATGTTAAAACCGACATTATTCAATTCCCTATTTTCTTCAAAAGTTTGTCAATTATATCATTAGTCAAGGCATCATACTTGAAGCATAAAAAATTAATTAGTTTGAATATAGAAATGCAATAATATATGTATTTTTTGAAAATTTGGAAGGTGGATACTTTTTAAAGTAGCAGTTTTCTTTTATTTATGACTGATACTTGAATATGAAAGTGATATCTGGATAATGTGTTTGGTGTTGCATTGGCATACTTTTGGTCAAATATTGTTTATGGTTTGTTTATATTAATCATATGCTAGGTTGAGAGTGAAGAAAGAAGGCTACAAACTGCAATTGAAGACGCTGGGAGACAATGTAAAAGTTATAGATTATATGTATGATTCAGAGCCGAAATTAAAGGCCTTTAGTGAACCGGAAGAGCGGTGAGAAAATATGTTCTTCCTCTTTAGTTAAAGATTGGTGGTTTACGAATTCATATGCAGTGGGTCCTTGGATTCACATCTTTATGTTAAGTGATAAACTGTCTGTAGCTATTAATACGTTAAATATTTTATTATATGCAATCTGTTACAATGATTATTTTTGTGTATAGTGAAGTCAGTAAACAATCATGAACTGTCAACATCTCTTGCCAATAAAACAATATATTTGTTACCTTAAAACATAGTTTTTATCAGTATGTGACAAGAGAGTAACAAAATGTCCTGATATTTTTGTTGCTTTATTTCATCTTCAGATTTCAGTTGCCATGGTAATGGTTTTACAAATTTACTCTTTGGCATTGTTTTCTTCATTTAACACATTAAATGCTTATATGTCGTAATAGAGAACCGCTAGAATGGTGGGTTAGACAAAAAGTAGCACCAGTATCTACTCGACGGCTAAGATATCTTCGCGAAGAGTGCAGAGTTGGTTGCATCGTACATCATGATATGAGGCCAAACAATATCCACATCACACATGATTTTGAATCTTTGGCATCCCCCTTTCCTTAGAATATGTTTGGATTATTAATATTGTATTTCCACAAAAGTAAATTATATACGTTAAAATATAGAGGCTTTTTCCTTCTTCTTTTTTCCTTTTTATTTTTGCTATGAGAAACTCCTTGTGAATTGGTGTCTGACTTCCTTCGAATATTAGAATATTTGCTGCCTTATTTTTAAATTTATTTGTTAATGTCATGTTTACATTTTTAACAAAGTCTTACTGTTAATAAGGGGAAAACGCATAGATTATCCAATACTATTAATAATGAAGAAAAGCATGTTTAATAAAGTCCATCTGTTTATAAGGAAAAGAAATAAATAGTCAAAATTTGGGCATACATGACAACACAATAAGACATAAGCATTCAATTTGTAAAAATAAAATAAAAATAAACTAAATTAATACCTAGAAAAGAATATTTTGAGTTTATAGTCAACAATGTATAGTACCCAAGTAAACTTAGTTTGATGTTACCAAGCTTAGTAATGATTTTTGTATCATCTACTTATTCTTAAAAATAAAGCAAAAATTCGATTTGTTAATTCGTATTATGATTTCATCGTTTGATTTAATATAGTGTCACATCATACGAGTCTTTAATGCAGCCCAACATAAATCTCGGCTTTATCAAAGCCGTGTATTGCAAATTAGGTTAGGTATTTTACTATTTTATGGACTTTTGGTTAAAAATAAATAATGTTTTCTCATATCTGACTTTTCATCCTTCGGGTTTCGCAGAGTTTATTCTGCATGTCTACGCAGCAGTTTTTGCAAAATCCAGTTTAATGTCTAGTTCTGCTGCACCTTTTTATGAAGTCACCTCATTTAGTAGTCCTTTTTATGCTAAGTTTTTGCTGCCAAACCTCTACAGCACAGTGCCTTCATTTCAGCTTGGATTCTGGTTCTTGCAGTCCTATTTCATGTTTCCCTCATATGCTCTGTTCTTTTCTACATGATATCCTGCCTTTTTTTCATTCAATAGCCAGACTTTTTTGGTAAACTTTTGTTTTATATGTACATGCACATGTATCCACTAGATGTCTTGTTCTCATGTGAGCTCTGATGGCCAGTCTTGTGCTGATCCTTTTGATACCTTCGCTTTTGGAAAAAAATGTAGTTAGTAGGTGACCCTTAATCTAATCAGTATGTGTGCATTATTGCATGCTATGCAGGCTGACATACCTGCATTTAGCGAAAACTGTGCATAGAGGCGTAAAGGCAGAAAATATGCTTCTGGATAAATGAAGAACTGTAAAAAATGCTGGTTTTGGTATTGCACGTGTTGAGGTACATAATCCAAATAATATGGATGGTGAAAGTGGAACCTTGTGTTAAATGGCATCAAAGGTATGTAGATGCATTGCATAAATTGGTATTTTGGAAGTCGTCACCTTATGACATTTTACATAGTCAAAAAAATAGTAACTCATTAGTATTTTTAATACACCGGAAGTAGATAAAAAAACAATTTACTGTACAAATAAACAAATCAGTCTCTTGATAATATCCTATTTTTATCTGAACATTGATTAGTTGTGTTGGTAAAATCCAATTTCAGGGTCGTTAGATCAACAATCTAAAGTTTGCCACATTACTAGTGGTCATTTGTATTATAATATCTGATTTATTATCATTATTTATTATATTTAATATTATTTTAGACCTATTGATGATATTCTTTTAGGACTTTGAGTATCTAATCCATGTTTTTTGTGCTTGCAAGAAAAGTCCATTGTCCTTTAAAACCAAGTCCCTACTTTTTCTAAAATTGAAAGGTTAAAATGACATACGCATTTTAGGAGAAATCAAATTGCAGCCTCCGTAAGTATGTGAAATTCAAATATTAGCATGTCTGTATTGAATACTTTTAATGTTTACTTTTTCTCACTTTCTTTAAATGCTAAAAACTTCTCTAAAAATGCATGTCAATGTTCAAAAAAGTACAACTGTTCTTGTCCTTTTTTGTTTTTGAATACTACTTTTTTTTACATTAATACCCTTACAACTACATCAAAAATAACATCTCGATTTTCTTTTTTTTAGTACCACTGTATTGATAAATATATGTATTGAATGGTTAGCCCCTATAATAGAAAATGCGATGTCTATAGCTTTGGTGTTTGTATTTGGGAGATATATTACCATGATTAGACATATCCTGATCTTAGTTTTCCTAAGAGGGTTGGCCAAGTGAAAAAGATCGTGGAGTTTCCATCTCTGGAGAACAATGAAAAAAATGATGGATCCAAAAAATTCCTTGAATGTGTGGACATTTAGAAAATGAAATTCTTTTCCCATAACATTCACCTCTAATGAAATGTACGTGTGAAGTCTTTGACAGTAGGTATTTCAGTATTTTGCTTACAACCAGATGTTTAATGTTTACGTGGCATCTTTGCAGTGATTTTTTTTCTTTTTTCTCTCTTGCCTGCAGTTGCATAAATATTCTGAACTCATTTCTTATTAACTCATTATGCTTATTGCATGAGTTAATTGAATAAAAGTCGCTGGTAAGGGGAAATTGTTAATAAAATTTTCTGATGAGTTATTTATTCAAAACTATTTTCTAAACCCATTCATAGCAGTGTTAGTGTTCTGCTTACCTTTATTGATATTAACCTGTTATTATCAAAAATTGTTTTAAGCTAAAGATTGATGTTGACTCGGAGTCCCAATTACTCAAATATTTGTTCAAATCAGTTTTATGGGTTGTAAGATCCTGTATTTTATAATAGCTATATCCAGTCAAAATTATGTATTTTTTTATTTTGTTGCCATTTTTATTCATGTATTTTTACATTACAAACATCTATTTATTCTGTAATAGTTTTTTGATGTCTGGTTAACTCTAGATTTTACAAAATAGGTAAAGCAAGCAAGAAAATGCAGTACAAAATTCAATATTGTAACCTTTGCAGATGTTCCTACCTTGATTTGGGTTGCATGCCTAAAGGGTTGTAGTTTTGAGGCCATATGAAGATGTTTTTGTTAGGAGGATTGTTGTAGTCAGCTCGATTCAGGGTTTTATTATAGTGATGTTTAAGGGAAGCGTGGGAGAGAGTTGACCCTTCTTATAGCATTGAACTATTGATGGGATTTATTGTCTCACAACACCAGATTACTATTAAGGTAATCAATTTTGGGTTATCCTATTAAGTGTGATTCAACAAATTTAAGATGTAATAAATTTTCCTTTACATGCAAGTTAATGCTTACACAATTAAGAAGGGGAAATTTAGCTGTTCGTAGGTGCACTTAAACTGTTTGTTAAAATGTATAGTTGGTTTTTATGCAAAAAAAAAAATCCGAGTTAGTTCTAATGTCAATGTGATTAGACAATTTTTGTGAACTAAACTAGATGAAATAAATTTACATTGTGTTCTATGTTTATTGGTACCATAATTTCGGACTATATGTAAGGACAGTTTGATGAATCTTTATATTTTAAAGCAGATAAGGGGTGTTGCTGCATTGTAGAAAGACCAAAATTTAGCATCTGTTGTCATACAATACAACTTAACTACCCGTGTACATATATATAATCAATCTTCACAACTTAACTATCCGTATACATACATATAATATATTTTTTACACTGCTCTACCATGCAATTTGCTACTTAATTATGTTGGTTTCTATTGTACTCAGCTGTTTAATGAAGTATCGTTGAGCTTCCATCTTCAAAAATTCGCCTACTACAGATCTGTCATCTAACTGATGAATATTTCCGTACATATTTCATTATAGATGAATATTTCTGTACATGTTGTATCGTTAACCGATGAATGCAGGGCTTGGATTTTGCAATCATCATACAACTTATCTGTGTGGATGAGCGACAAAACACAAAAGCTTATTAAGAAGAGGAACATCAGGAGTAGTGTTGTTATGTCATAAAGAAGCTCCTTAAGGTAAATTTTTTGTTGCAATTTAGCTTATCTAAAATTAGACTGACTGACGATTTGAACCTTTCATAAGCTACACCGAGTGTGTTTGCTGCTTTTCCATTCTAGTTTCTGCATCGAATGTGAAATATGGATTTATCCTCTTTAAGCCTCATTCGAAAATGAGCTAGGTGATACTAATGTGTCTGTTTAGTGTGTTTTGGGATACTACTATAGACTTGGATATTTGAGTTTTACAAGTGTGTGAGTATATATTTGTATATAGCCTGTATCACCTTTCCATTTTATTAATAAGCACAGACATTTTGGTTTGCCGTTCTTACGCAGTTTCATTTTCCTCGTAAGTTAGGAATTTTTTCCTTTTCATTTCTTTGCGGACATTATGCAGTGGTGCACTGCACCACAATAATGGTGCACCTATGCATCACTGTAGTGGTGCAAATGCACCACAGTGGTGAACCGCACCACTGTGTGGTGCAGTTCACCACTGTGGTGCATTTGCACCACTAAGAGTGGTGCACTTGTGCACCATTACTTTGGTGTAGTGCATTGCACCATTAGATAAAGGAGCTTCATAGTTTAAAACTCAACATGGGCTGTAGCCCAAACCATGAATTGTTACAACTATTTGTAAATGTTATCAGTCCATCTTTATTTAAAATAAAATAAAATCTCCTATGTTTTTCTTCACATCTCTAACCAAATCCAGTCAATTGTGCTAGGCACATGCCTCAGTTTCTGCGCCCACAGTAAAATTGAACTTTTTTGCTGCTTGTGCCATGATACCTTGAAGTTGGAATATTAAACAAAGGCTATTTGAACAGGAATACATGAAGCAGAAGCAATATCCAAAAAAAGTTCTATGCCCATATAACTAATTACCAACTCCATTCACAATATAAATGAAGTCCAAAAGCAAACCTCAGTGCACTCATCTATAGTTTCAATAAGCATGTTTAGAGGACTTTGAAGAATAGAAACCTCTGCTCAGTCGATAGCTAGCGTGAACAAAGAAAGAACATATTAAGCATTAATTGTAAACGTCGAAGAAACTTTATAGTTCACATTGTGCTGGATACATGCCACCGTCTGAGCCCATATACTGAAATTGAAATTCGATGGTGCTTCCTTTGTTATAACACCTTGAAATATATAATACATACTATTTGAATAGGAACATATGAAGTAATGTTCAAAATTTTGATATCACCTAACAAGTTACAGCTCCTTTAACAATATAACTGATGTCCAAACGAAAACCACGATGTTTGCAACTTTAGGAAACTTTTAAGGAACAAAAACCCCATATCAGTCTATAAGCCGAGGTAAACAAAGCATGAACATTGTCATGGTTCGCAAAAGTAAAATCAATCATTTAATTAAAAAGTTCATGAATATTTAATTAGTTGGTTATATAAAGTACCTCTTCTTATTTAAAAATCTTGCATCGTTCAATTCGTTTGTATGTAACTTTGAAATTCCTAGAACATCCGCTAAGGAAAAAAATGAATCGCCAATCAAATATGATGGTATAATCAACATTATATATAGCATTTTGCCACTAGCATCATTGCTAATTCAGCAATACTTTTGTGAATTCTCGTAATTCATTTTTATTACAAAATGATGTTTAGAGAATAATGATAGAGCTTACTAGATGCATTTTGGTGTCCACTTGCGAAGGTTATGCTAACGTCAGATCCACTACTGATGGCACAATATTTCGCCAGGGAAATTAAAGAAGAATTGAATCTCAATTTACATAAACAAAGAACTCTTGTGAACTCCAAGGGAACTTTACCGTTGACCATGGAATAAAATTTTATCAATGAAAATAAAGAAGAATTGAACCCCAATAAAAAATAAAAATCCAGAAAATGATGATGGATCATCTTTAAGTACGGTGTGCGACATGTGCATTATACATGACAATATTATTAAAGATAGTATTTATCATTTTAATGTTAAAGGAAACTCTATTTTCCGGTCTATGGTAAATTTCGATGGAATATATAAACTATAATTATATATATATATATATTGTGTTTTTGAAAAATAATTACTATTGTTAATATTAATATACCATGTGTTGACCAGCCTTTTTACGAGGAAGTCATGATTTGGATTTCTAACTGTTGGAGTACTCAGGACATGAGTATGGTCTTGGGAAAATGCGAAGCGATTTGGAGGAAGTCACGGAATTCTTGAGTAACTCGGATTTTTGGCTAATTATTTCAAGATAGGAACGTATCCCCGAAACTCTTGGATTGGTACAATTCAAGAGTTGCCCAGGAATCACGGTGTAACAACCCTCATATTTGTAACTAATTTAAAATTTTTAAATTCGGCTTTTAATTTATTTTAAATATTTAAAATGATTTATTTTAAAAATAAACAACTTGGAATTAATTTTAAAACGAAGTTGGAACGTATAAATTTAAAATTTTATCAAAACGAACACGTGACGTCGTTGTAGTTTGAATATTTGGTTTTGAACTTTAAATGAATATACAGAATGCAATATAAGTCGAATTTTGATAAAACAAGAAATGTTAGAATTTATTTAATAACGTCTTCTTAACGAATATAAGAAATTGAGTTTTTATGTCATAAATAAGTTATGACCAAATCAGTTTTTCAAATAGTTGCTATGGAAATATATTAATATTATTTAAGCCCTTAAAAATGGCCATTGTGAAAACGACCTCCATTTTCGATAAAACCAATTTCATTTGATCCAGAACGTCAAATTATTGTTAAATTTAAAATTTCAAGTCAATTGGAATTGATATGTAAGCGTGGTAAATTTAAATGCGTGTTCAATTTTAGTTGTAAATTTAATAAGCTAGAAATATGGCCAATTTTCAAACGACCGCCTCCAAATTCGATGAAATTAGGTTCATTAGAACCGTATTTGTTGAACATAGTAAGATTTCAAATTTCATAATTTTTGGAGTCAGTATGTTGTCGTGTTAAATTAAAATGTATGTTCAAATTCAATATATTGAGTTATATTTTAATTTTGAGAAAACTTGATTAAAACAATCGAATCATATTATGATACTTATTCCATTGTGTCTGGAATGAGAGTATTTGGCTAGGGGTGATAGTTATTGGGGTTTGTTTGGAGTTCGAAGCGTTAAAAATCCAACATTAAAATTTAGATTTAAATATTATTATATAACTTAGTATATATGCCCCTCAACTAGTCAAAACCCTAGTTCTCATTAACCCGTGGTCAACCTATATGCCGCCAGTTTCCAAGACAATGGCCAGAAATTCATCATTTTAATAAATCGAGATAGCAAAATCCATTGATTTGTAGAAGAAACGTCTAACTACAAAGTTAAAGAGGGCGTCGAGTTCTTTGATACTGACACTGGAGATATGGGTGAGCAATATTCATTTCAAACCGAATTAACCAATCAAACCGATTTATTTTGGTCGGTTCGGTTCGGTTTTAAAACTAAATCGGTTTGAATTTGGTTTGTAAAATATATTTTTATGGTTATCCGTTTAACCGACTTAACCGAACTTTTAATTTATTATCTAATTTTATGATATTATAGTACTTTAAATAATTAGTTTAGCTATATAGCACTAAGACATTCGTTGTAAATAGATCAAATTTTATCGTAAACATAAATTTTACTATATAAAATTTCACCAAACATGAATTTATGTTTTACTTTGAGTGAACTCATCATTCGAATAATAATACTTCCCTCAAGTTCGGTTAAATCGGTTTCCGGCCGAATTAACCGAAATTAATTCGGTTCGGTTCAGTTTGGAAAATTTTCGGTTCTAATTTGGTTTGAGTTTTTTTAGCTCCCAACCAACCGAACCAACCGAACTCTCACCCCTAGCTGGAGATCGAATTTAATTGCCTGTTGTTTAAACCAAAAATGGTTCAACACCAAAGGTACATAAACCGTACTTCACCAATATGGTTAGAGATTAAAAGGAGTCACAATCGCAAAATAAGAGGGAAAAGTAAGTGTATACACAAGGACTTTTATAGCGGTTCGATCTAAAGTAGATCTACGTTCAATTTGGAAGCCATTTCATTATCATGTGAGAGATTTACAAAATTCATCATCTCATACATCTCATTTAGGCCCATTCTCTCTTTTTACGATGATTTTCCTCTCTTTAATAACTTGATTATCTCCAATCCGTTATGGAAGTGGTTGGATCCTTTGAACGCGATGGGCATGAGAGTGTTTGTTCCATGATTTGAGCAACTAGTGGATCAACGATGAGTCCATAGCAGTTGAGTTGTGAATCAAAGCTCGAAGGAGGATTAATGGCGGTTTGGAGAGAAGTAGAAAGGCGGATCTAGGCCTGAAGATGACGGATCTCGGCTTGGAGATGGCGTGAATGAAGCTTGAAAGCAGTTGGAGAGATCGGAGAAATCTCTAATGAAGGAAGGAGGAGACTTAGTCCATTTAGTGATGGAGGAAGATGAAGTGAGCTTTGGCGGCCATTAATGGAGTTTGGAGAGAGCTTAGAGTGCTTAAGAACAGTGGAGAAGTGATTTGGGCAGCCCTTCGGGGTGGAAGAATCGGTCCCTTGAAGTGTGGTGAAATGAGGTATTTATAGGAAGTTTGGACCAAGTGGCAAAGCTGTAATTATGAAATACAGGGTACGGGTCGTTCATATGAGTATTTACAGAATTTCCACTGGACTGCTATACACAGTTGGAGCCAGCTATGTCCAGTTGGCATGAACGAGCGACCTAGTAGATGGTGAACGAGCGACTGGAGATTGCATGAGCATGAAATTATGCGCAAGCCAAACTATGATGTGCACGCTGTTGAAACCGATCCTATACAATTCACGTGACCATACTGCATATAATTTTCCTGCCTTTGTGACTGTGCTACGTGCTATTTACTTTTACCATACACTTACATTTATGGGAACAGAAATCACAGAAATGCCATTGTTCCATTCCTATTATGTTACTGTAGAAATGTGGGTTCAGAAATTACAAACGTGCCACTCGTTTTAAACACTTTAATTCATGAAAATGTTAGTTCATTCATCTTTCCGTTGCTCGACCGTGGCATGACATCCATGCTCGACCCCTCTTATCAGATGTTGCACGACCCTTGCTCAAGCTTGTACTGCTCGACCAAGGGTTGGAGATGGAATGCTCGATCATGGTATAGCTCGACCAGAACTGACGTGCTGACGTGGCCTACTCGACTGGGAGTCGTATGAACAGAAGTATGCTTGACCGACCCCTTGGTGTGGCATGCTTGAGCAATCAGAACTCATGGAGGCTGCTTCTGCACGACCAACAGCTGTGCACGATTAGTCCCTACAAGCGGTGCTCGATCAGAGTGCTGGTGCCCGACCGACTGAGCTGGAGTGTGCGATCGAACTGCTGGGGAAGTTGTGCTTGATATGGAGATGTGACGTACGACCAGCAAAGGAACTGCTTGATCCGGGCTTTGCTCACTCCAGGTTGGTGTAGTGCACCCATATTGTTTGACAGAATTCCCAAATGGGTTAACAACTATGGTGCTCGAATTTTAGGCACAAAGCAGAGACGTTTGATCGAGATTTTGAGGAACTGGGGGGCCGCGAGTTCTACGGCTTAGCCAGCGTGGGAAGAGGGAGGAACCGACTATGGCGTGGTGGTTGTTGATCGTCAGGTGGCTCCGGTGAGCGTGCACAGGCAAGGCATTGAGGGCGGTGGTGTGACGACCGCCCACAACCCCTGCACTAAACAAAAGGAATAATGCACTGAAAGGCGTGCCAGGCAGATGTGGACGGTCATCAATGAAATGACCCGAAAAGTTCCTGATCCTGATTGTCGATACTAATACATTTCCTGTATCACATATCGACTAATCAACCATCAGAAATTAATAGATTGTTAATAGAAAGAAGTTAAAGGGTGAGGAATAGAAAGAAAGTTAGAATAGAAGAAAAAGAAGAACTAAACAAGCAGAATCAGAGTATAACGTATCTCACAGTGGAACTGAGTAAAATATATTACATAACATCTTTTGAAATACAAAAATGTATTTACTTACATACGTCATCAGAGTACAACTCATATACAACACAGCGGAAATAAACTTTATATATCCAATATTGAAGCCTTTTGATCCAAGCTTCTCCAAGTGCATCTATAAAGTCCTGAAACCACTTGACTGTCCGTACAAATTTGGGCATCCAAGAGTTTAGGGGAAACATAGAAAAATAAACTCTGGGTCAGTCATGGGACTGGTGTGAGTAAATGATTTTAAAACAACTTGGTTTAACGTTCAAAAATCCTTTTGAAATATAGGATAATCGTAAGACCAATGCACACATAAATACAGATGGTTTTTACCTTACGATAACCCAATTTTTTTTGAAATCAAATATCTCTTCTAATATTATAATAATGTCTAAATACAGATAAATAGCAATCCAGCAGAACGTGTGCATCTCACGCTCCACATATATAGTATACAATCAAAACCACAGGCGCTTATTGGAGATTGAATTACGACTATGACAAGGTATGGAACCACCTGTCGATAGTGTATCTCTAGAGGGGAATACACTGGGTTCAAAAGAACGTCTTGCAACCCAGCCCACACATGACTGACCACTCATTTCGCTTGAGTGTATCGAATGTATATCACCAACAGTTGGAATCAACAACCGTTTCCCAAAAGGGACAACATCAAATAGATTAAAGGAGGGAATGAAATTTCTCTAGATAGGTGATTATACACCCTAATGGGAACGACCAACTAGCCATGCTGCCTGCTCGATTTTTGTCATTTCCCGGCTGATGAGGTTTGAGGTTACAATTTACCTTTAGAACATCTGATCATCATTTACTTTGAATGCCACATTGTCAGATCCATCCAATCACTAATTGATTTCCACAAATATACTCTGGATGTAAGAGAAGTGCCCTTCTTTGCCATCAATTCAGTATATTTGTAAAAATCAACGTACGTGATTTATAGAAAATACCTTGTCAGACATTCATCCGTACAAGTCATCCAGGAACATGATGAACCAAAGGCACTCTCCTATTGCATCCAATATAGGAATCACCCCGTGGACCATTCGCGAATAGTCCTTGCAAATATGAATATCTCAATTACGAAAGATTAGAAGTTATAATAACCTTGGGGCCATTAGAGGATTTTAACAAGTAGTTATTTCGTTCATGAAGATCTGTGGTCTTCAAATTTCACCATTTGTATAAGCATACCTGCAAGTTAGTTTACATAAGGCCAGTTCGAAGTGGTTTTGGGTCCAGTTCCTATCCCGGTCTCTTTGAACTAGCGCATAGGGAATATTTATTTAATAGTCGGTGTTTTAACTATGAAATTTAAACAGTGCAGATAAATAAAACAGTTTATATAAATTTATTTTATAATCAATAAAATTTCCATGGCATGTTTATCCACATTAATCGATTTGTACAAGTTTCAATTCTAATTTTAGAACAGTAATTAATATCAGATAATTAAAGTAAAATAAAACATGTCATTGTTTTATTTCAACAAATCTAGATTTACTTCATAGCATAATAAATAATTAACAAGAATAACATTCAATAACGATTCGATGTTAAATTTCAACCTATTAACAGTTTGGAAATATTCGGACAATAATTTACTTCACTTAAAATTATTCCAGTTCTTTGGAATAAATAAATCAATTTATTTAAATGTTTTTTCTACTTTCAATAGATTATATATATATAAATATCGTAGATTCAAAGTAATAGTTAGAAGACGAAGTCTATTTTGCAATTACGACTTAACTTGGTAGCTTCCCAATCGCTTCTTTTATTTATTTTATATATTAGTTTAAATTTTCAACTTAGAATTTGAATAAACATTTATTTATTTTCTTCAGGCTCAAAGCCCAGAAACTCAAAACAACAACCAACATTCCAATCATATCCCTTTTTTTTTTTAACGTTCAAAAGGAACTACAAAATCTAAAATAACATATTACTCTTTCCTACCCTCTCCAGGCCCGATGCCCAATAACACAGGACGGCCCAGTTTCCATGCGAGATACACCAACTCCATCATCTGATCCTTCTTTCCCCTCTCTGGACAAACTCAGGTACAAGTTATTTGTTTTGTTTTCTTTTTGTCATTTGCAAATTTTGTTTTATTTTCTTTACATCTCTACTTACTGCTTGCATTTTATTATTTCACGGATCCGCAATTGTATATTCAATCTGCTACCTCTCTTAATCAACTTTCGTCTACTGTCAAACTCATATGTTGACACCACTCAAATGCCCCTCTTACATGTCATTAACTTAGGTAGATACATTCAATGTTTGGCATTGGTAAATTCCATAGGAAAATTCACTTGCATCTGTTGTTTATATAAGTAAACTCGCAGGACCACATGTATGCCTTCAGGACTTCATGCATATTAGCTACAGTTCATAAGAAGGTGTTGATCACCTCTAAATGAAATGTTCTCATCATATTCTCCAAAACCAAGGGCTGACACAGTGGGTGGATTCAAGCATTACTCATAAAAATAAGATGCAATTGAACCTCGATCCCTAACTACCACGACATTTGCTCCAGTATTAACACTAAACCTCCAAAATAGTATTGGTTCCAAGATAAGATGCATTGTTCATACCTACATAACTGGTATAAAATCATATCAAAAACAGTATTCACACAGTTTGAAAATACACGTCTGCACCAATCCTTCCTTTCTTTTGTTTTCTTCTTTTCCTGTTTACCACAAAATCATTCATAAACGTACACCAGTGCACATGCATAACTACTGTATCGATCACCTCGTCGTTCTAGTCCTCACCGAAGATCCTAATTCTCGCCTTGAATTCATCTTCCATTTCAAAAATCCCATTATGCTAATGCACCAAATTCCAATGCTTCTGCTGATGCTCTAAAATAATATGCCTCCTTGGAAAAACTCCACGCATTGCCAACATGATCCACCGATTATCACCAAGCTCCGGTCAATTAAAGATGACCCTACCCCTCACCAAACCCCCTACGTGCGCAACCTTTACTTGTCGTACCCACGGTACAATTTTCCATCGACATCCAGCTACTCAAAACCATGCTTACACCCTAATTCAACTAAATCCCTTTAAATACATGTTAAAAAAATTAAAGTTGTGTTTTTCCCATACTCTCCGATCCTATCTACTCCTCTGGCCTCGATGCCACCACCCACGATCAACTCCACCTCCCCAATTTCATTAAATATTCGTTTTAGATGAATTGAAAAATTCCCATCAGCTAGGCTATTAAAAATTGTGAAACCTGTCTTAAAAAATCATGATATTTACATATAAATTTATTCATATGACTGAATTTTAGTTTTATGATGATCGGAAACTTGAGTTTTAATACCCCTTTGCTGTTTACTTCGTATATTTAAAAATATGCTTCATGATTTAAAGTGAAACCATTTTTAATATAAACTAGATTCGAATTAGAACCACTTCTATGTTGGGATCAGATCCTCAAACGTCCTAGAAATAAAGTTCTAGATTTTTGTTTCAAGGCCTTGCCTTTTTATATGATAATAGAGCTCAAGAACTTCTTGGTTACAGACATATATAATTTATGTCCAGAACTATTCCATGCTTATTTCTAGATGAAGATACAACATATTCAGACCTATTTATATCCATGTATGTTTTTTTTATAACAGTCAATAACAAAAAGGGGAAAAGGCTTGATCCCAAAGGTTCACTATCTTTTTGACAGAACACATTGACAAGTTTAATTACCCATGTATGATCAGTATATAGATGATATTATACACTCAGTAAGAGCCAATAAACACATAAATTCGACCAGAACCATATCTAACACTAGACTATACTTGAAGGAAGAAAATATTAGAGTTTACTTACTAATATTATTGTGATAACTGTCTTTTATAATTTCTTTCTCAGGTTGTTTTTAAACTAACTATTCCAAGGGTTTAAACTTCTAAATATCAATGCTGTTTGAATCCTATCTAATGGAGGCATATCAATCTACCTATGGTTTGAATCCATTTAAAAATTTAGATAAATAGTAAAGATATTTACTTACTTATCAGTATTGCTGCTTATTTATTTCTCAGATTTGTCCAAACCATCATACTTACATGCATATATTTTTGGGGTGTTCAAATGTTACCAGGAATGCAAATAATCCAGGCATACATCTAGCCATTTACAGTGATCATGTACATATTTCAGTATATGTTTACCTATACTTAAATGCATATAGGAATATACATGAATCCATAATATAATAGTAGAGAAGTTATGTTTACTCACTTAATAATGTCTACAGTCCTCAGGCTTTACCTCACGTTCTAAGCCATTGTTTCCAGATCCAAGTTCTTTAAATTTGCAGACTTTTGCTCTATGATTTAAGCCATTGTTTCACAGTTTTGTACCCATATTTTGTCCAGGCTTTTGCTTTGTATATATTTTTTTCTCCCATTTATATTCTCTATTTATATTTGTTTCAAGTGAACTTATGTGTGAAATGATAGAGTTTATATGATTATTTATAGATGAAAATATTTATGTTGAAGTGAGGTAGGTATTAACACATGTGTGCCACTGCCAAGTGAGGTGAGTGTGATATCTGATTGAAAAGTGGTTGTGTATGGTCCTTAGCATCTAAACAATACAGCTACAAAGTGTAAAACTATGTGCATAAAATTCATGTAGATGGGTACCTAATGGTGTACAAATCAGGGTATAAAAGCTAGGATGTTTTTCAGTTAGATGTGGATGGGTGTGTAAGCAGTAGTTAGGTGAAATGATGTGGTTGAGATGTTACAACCTATTTAAACCAGTGTGGTATGTGTTGTTTACATTAATCAGGTAAATGCTTTCAAGCTAAGAAAATAGCCATGTTACTAGCTGTACAAACATTTGCATGTCCTAACAAGCTTATCCCTAGTTCCCATATAAAAATCAATCCATCAATGTATGTATTCTTGCTGCAACTAGTGCGCATGTATGTACTTTATATTTTTATATAAATTAGTCTTAATAACCAAGCAATATCAGCCTATTAATGATCAAGATCCTATCACTTACAAAACCTTGCATACGCAATTCGACATCCTTTTGTTTTCTATCATTTCTACTTAAATGCCTAAGTCCGGGCTATCTACAATTTGCAGTGACGCCATTCTTCGAGTATAGCTTATATTTAGATTACCTAGATGTTCTTTATATGCTCTGATGTGAATTAAAACGTAATATTACTTCAAGTAGTACTCATTAGATGGATAACTCAACATCTTCATGAATATAAAGCAAGTTTAAAAGTAAACAAGAAGTGTTAAAATAACATTCGTTTGTTTATACAAATAATTAATATATACATAGAAAAATGATTATTCTAATTTTAAATGAATTTAATCTTATTAGCATTAAATAAATAAATATCTTGCATTGAATAATCTATACTTGCGTCCTCTTTCTACATAAAGTGATCTCATTATAATTTTTTTATTATTATTCTTACTAAGGCAGTTTCATATGCATATGGGTTTAAAACAAATAAAATATATAACAAAATGATAAAACACAAATCACATACATTGGTTATAGGATGTTACGTTACTAATATATACACACAAAATTTTAAACCATCAACAAATATATAGTTAATCGGAATTTTTCTGATATTTTCCAATTATACAAATCTTATTTAATTTAATTTTAATTATTAGTATAATCTATACATTATAGACTGGTCCAAAAACTGGGTCGTTACAATCAAGGTATAATAACACCATCGAAACCTGTCATAGAGTTCATAGCGCAAGGATAAAATATAGTAGAACTTATACAACATGTAATAATAGTGAAGCATCATATAAAAAACTTTTGAAACCCATACAACATCCTGAAAGATTATCCATACATCATAGGAAATATCCAAGCTTATACACAAAGCCTCACTACAAAACTCAGAGTAGAAATATAAATCAGGGAAACAAATATTGGATAGTAATAAAACTAGTACGTAAGCATCCATCTCGCCACCGAACTGCATCAACGTTCACTAAGCTATCTCCCGTCACCTGCTACTCAGTCTGCCCATCCACAACCGGATGAACAGCCCAAGGTAATAGTAGGGAAACATAAAACCTTGAGTCAGACAACAGTCTTAGTGAACGATAAACCAGCTAACAAACATCATCAATAAAGTATATGAGAATGGATTAAATAAACATAATAATCTACCCACTACACCAGAAAGGAACCCAAATCTGCCTTCCCCACATCCGATAATGATAGATTTTATAATCGACTCAATCAAAAGAACAACAATTCATCCATGGCATTCACGACAACCATTAATTCAATAGCAATCACAACAACTAGTTATATCTCACGTAAACCATCCTAATCGAACTCAACATCCCTCAAGCACAAGCCCAAGAGGCCTAAACCAATATCAGACAAGCACCCAAGGAACATCCCCTTCGACGTTGGACAATCTAAGTGAGACGGTACAAATAGAACAACCAATCATCCATGAATGACTCTGGCTATCACCGCCAGTCCTACTTCAAAATTACCGTTAATCTTATGACGACCAACCTTGCCATATGTCAAGGGCTTATGGTAACCCCAGTTTTAGCATAAACTCCATACGCCTTTCAACGAAACATATGTATGTCCAACCTTGACAACTAGGCCTTTCAACGATACCCAGGGCACTCGATCAGCAACCTTCCAGTGTTTTGGGTGCCCCTATTGTACCCCTGCTTTGAGCCTGCTAGAACTTACGACAACGATAATCTCTCAGCCTTCGCATCGCTAGTCATCCAACCCGAAGACATTTCATAGCCCAAGCAACCTTCTCGAGCAAATCCACTAACTCACGACCTTTGCGTTGCCACCTCATTCGTTGTTCTACACCAATCAACGAACACATTAAACACTCCGAATATTCCTTCTTGAATTCTTCTCAAAGTCACAACATCACTGAACCAAATAACGCGACATATTGTTCAACATAATTCATAGCATCACACCTCACTGCGCTGCGACACGGGTTCAGGGGCATCGCCCATGATTTTTTCCAAGACCTTTTGTTCAAATCTCGGTCATACCCGAAAATATATTTTTCCACAAATGACCCTGTGCGATCGACCCCCTTATGCACGACTGAGACTCAACCGACCGACCAGAACTCGACTGGCTGACCAGAAGTCAACCGTTCATCCCTGACCGACCCAATTCATCTGAGTGCACGACCGACCCGAATCCATGCTTACTCGACTGACCCAACCACTTCGGACTGACCCGACCACCTTTATCTTGACCGACCTGATCACTTCCTGACCGACACAGGACCCTGTGCTTGACCGACCAACTTCCAACCAACCAGAGACTGATCAGCTTTAAACCGACCAACCAGCTTCAAGGCGATCGACCATCATTTCTTGCTCCCCAAGACTTACTTTCGACCGATCCAAATTTCCTCGACCGATCTGATTAGCCTTCCCGACCGATCCAACACCCGGACATACTTAATTCACCCTCGAATTCAACCAAAACTTCGCCAAATGACCAATTCGACGAAACCAATTCATCTGATTCATCCAATACATCCGCAAGCATGTTACGAAATCAATAACAACATGAAAATGGCATTTTTCATCAAACGTTATGTAAAATTTCCCAAAAACATGATAAACATATGAGCCTAATTATGGATCTAACTTGCATAAACATATGAGAATATTACCGGTTTTAATTTGCTAAATTAGATCCTATGGCGATTCATATGAAAATAAACATACCATGATGTAGATCTATGAAAAACACTTGAAATTGATAAAATTACACTCAAACAACTCATATACTTGATTGAATCCGTGTGAGAGATGCATATCACTCACCAATCCTCCAAAACAACCCAAAATGATTGAAACATGATTCCAAACATTGAAGGATTCAATCCAAATTCTTCAATTCGATGATCTCCTTGAAATGATGTAGATCTAGCTTCCAATGATGTAGATCTTCGATTCCCTAATGTAGATTTTGAATTTTAATGGTGGAAAGGTGTAGGAGAATGGAGAAATAGAGATCAAAAGATCCTCCAAATGAGAGAATGGAGAAGGTAAACTATTCTCCATGCCTCCTACCCTCTATTTATAATCTCCACTAGCCCACTAATGAGCCTCTCCAAATCAGCCCATTAAGGCTTACCAAACCTGAACAACCAACTGTAAAAACTTAAAACAATGATTCCTCCCAAACCACTAAGCCAAAACTTTAATGTGACCACTCTACGGAAAGGGAAACAACATTTCCTTTCCAATGGCGTAGGCTTTAACACCTAATTTGACCTGAGTCAAAAGTTATGCCATGTACAAGACTGATAGGGACAAAATGGTCACAAAAAATTGGTAAAAATTATGGACTTGTCTCACAACCCAATAAACAACATATTAAAATATGAGAATGATCCAACCCTCAAAGAATAAAATAAAAATATTTTACGATCCTATGATACGTAAAATGTGGGTTGTTACATTCTTCCCCCCTTTAGGAATTTCGCCCCCCCCCCCTTCCACCCCAAATCCCAACAAACATAAGCAACCAAAACAATTCCGCATGCCTATCATCCATGAGAAGGCAATTCTATCATCCAAACTAGCAACCATCAAGCCATGAATCCATAGCCTTATCCTAGTACACGGAACTCTAAAAACCAACGTAATAGTATAAGTTACAATGATGTAATGATGACACGATATCAACAGGTCATACTGATGAAGAGTTCCAGATGAGGCACCTTCATGCTCTCTTCCGTCTCCCACGTACAATCGCCGCCATCCTCACTTCATTGTATCTTGACCAGCTTAACCGTCTTCCTCCTGAGCTATTTCATGTCATTCCCCACAACATGAAGTGTCTTACGAGGTCTTGTAACTATGGCTTCAACTTCTAAGTCTTCATACTGCTCTGGAGATACCACCATATTCGAATCATGCATGTACTTTAGTAGAAACGACACATGGAAAACATTATGCACATCGACATATTCTCGAGTAACTCCAATCTATATGCGAGCTTTCCAGTTCACTCGACTATCGAAAATGGTCCAACAAACCTTGAAGATAACTTTCCCTTATTTCCGAATCGAACCACATGCTTCAACGACGAAATCTTCACAAAAACCATATCGCCAACGTTGAATTCCAAATCCTTTTGATTCTTATCGGCATAATTCTTCTGACGATCTTGGGCTGCCTTCATTCATTGTCGAACGATCTTGATACAACCTGAGGTCTCTCTAATCATCTCAGGCCCAAGTACCAACTTGTCTCCAGTTTCTAACCAACATGCTGGAGAATTATATGGCCTTCCATACAACGGCTCATATGGTGACATCTCAATGTTAGACTGGTAGCTATTATTATATGTGAACTCAACTAGATGTAGATGGTCTTCCTATGATCCTCCAAAGTCTAACACGTAAGCTCTTAGAAGATCTTCCAAAACTCGGTTAACCCTCTCGGTTTGACCATCAGTTTCGAGAAGATAAGTCGTACTCAAATATAACTCGGTTCCCAAGGCTTCCTGCAAACTCTTCCAAAATACACTTGTGAACAATGGATCTCGGTCACTTACTATGTTCTTCGGGATACCATGGAATCGAACTATCCATTTCACATAGAGTTTAGCCAACTTCGATGTTGTCCTAGTCGACTTGACAGGAATAAATATCGCACTTTTGGTCAAACAATCCACGATGATCCAAATCCCTTCATTTCCTTCCTTGGTTCTAGGTAGTCCATGGATAAAATCCATCGATATCTGCTCTCACTTCCACGTAGGATCCTCCAATGGATGAAGTAACCCACTCGGCTTCTTCTGTTCAGCTTTCACCAACTGACAGTTCATGCACTTGGAAATGAACCTTCCAATATCTCGCTTCATCTCCTCCCAGTAGTAGGCTCGCTTCGTGTTCTGATACATTTTATTTCCACCGGGATGAATCATCAACTTCGAGTGATGACATTCCCTCAGAACCTCATCTCTCAATTCGTCGATATCAGGAACAACTAGTCGTTCATGCTTTCGAATCCATCCTTCTCGATCGACCTCGAACGTTTTATCGTTTGGTTCCAATTTCTGAGTAAACTCAACAAGCTTTGCATCCTGCTTTTGGCTCTTTCCAATCCTCTCGATAAGTGTAGGTTTTATTGAGAAGCTTGACAACATTTCAGGTTTCAACTCACATCTTAGCCTGAAATCGAATCTTGCCAAATACTCAAGGCTCTTCCATTCTGAAATCATCGCTTCCAAACTTGCGTGCCTTCGAATCAACTCATCTACAACTGCGTTACCCTTGCCAGGAGTATAGGCTATACCAAAATCATACGATGCCAAAAACTTTAACCACCGTTGCTGCTGAAGATTCAAATCCTATTAGGGGAAAAGATACTTCAATGACTTGTGATCCGTGAACAACTCGAATCGAACTCCCAACACGTATTGTCTCCACATCTTCAGAGAAAACACAATCGCTGCCAACTCAAAATCATGAGTTGGATAATTTTTCTTATGCGACTTCAGTTGTTGACTCGCGTAGGCCATAACCTTATCTTTCTGCATCAGTACTGCTCTAAGCCCAGTACCACATGCATCAGTATACACAATCATCTCTTCATTCCCACTTGGAATGGTCAACACAGGAGCACTCGTTAGTCTCTCTTTTGGGATTCCGAACGCTTTCTCACACTTTGCATCCCATGTGAACACTTGGCTCTTTTTCGTCAATCCCGTCTAGGTGCAGCTATTTTGGAGAAATCCTTGATAAACCGTCGGTGTTATCCTACCAATCCAAGGAAACTCTGTACATCCATCACATTTTTAGGTCGATCCCAGTCTTGGATTACTGCTACCTTAGCGGGGTTAACCGCTATTCCATTACCAGAAACAACATGGCCAATGAATCTCAAATCGCTTTTCCAGAAGTGACACTTCAAAAACTTAACTCTCAGCTGAGGCTTTCGCAAGATTTCCAACATAACTCTCAAGTGTGTCTTATGTCCTTCCTCATTCTAGGAGTAAATCAGAATATCATACACGAACACAAGCAAAAACTAGCTCAACTAATCTCTGGAAACTTTATTCATAAGATCCACGAAATGCATTGACGCGTTAGTCAAACTGAATGGCATCACCAACCATTCGAAGAAACCAGATGGTGTCCTAAAAGCAGTCTTCGACACACTATCCTTTTCCACCCTTAAGTGGTGAAATCCCGTTGATAAATCCATCTGAGATAACACTTTGGCCTCTTCAAGCTGATCGAACAAGTCATTATTCCGCAGCAACGGATACTTGTTCTTCTTGATCACCTTGTTCAGCTCACGATAGTCCACACACAATCTCAATTAGCCATCAGCCTTGGTTGCAAACACTACTGGTGCACCCCACTCGTGAACACTTCTCCGAATGAATCCTTTTCCCAAAAGGTCACAAACTTGCATCTCCAACTCTCGATGTTCCTTAGGCGCCATCCACCTAAGAGGCATAACGATTGGTTTAGCACCCTTGACCAAATCGATTATAAACTCGATCTCACGATGCGGCGACAACACTTTGATCTCTTCAAAGACATCCTCAAACTCATTTGCGATCAACACAAAAGACAATTCTTCCTGTGGAATCACAAGCCAATATAGATAGCTTATGAAGACCCCATCTTTGGGATTACATCAAATCAACACATTTCCCCCTTCCGCATCCCCGACTCTTACCTCTAGCTTCTTGCAATTCATCCTTGTCGCATACCTCTTGAGCCAATCCATACCCAAGATGGTACCAAACCTAGCGAAATTAATAACAAAGAAATCACACATAAAAGAGCAATCATGACTCGACAACACTAGACCACGACACAACATACACAAACTGGACGAACCCCCAACTGGATTAGTCACGATCAATGGTCTATCATAGATATCAGGTTCCAAACCCAAGCGACACACAAGCGCATTGCAAATAAAAGAATGCGTTGCTCCAGTATCGAACAACACACGAAATGAAACACCATTAACTGAAAGAGTATCTTGCACGATGACACCCTTTCCCTTCTCCTCTGCAGTAGGAGCTCTTGAAGAAGATGGCACGACTTCCAAAGCATATGCCTTCACAATCTTCTTGCCCTTAGTTGATTTTGGATAATCTTTCTTCTCATGCCCCAACTTTCCACACTTTAAGCACTTCTTCTTAGCTTTGGGATTCTTGCACTCATTCGAGTAATGACCCTTTTATTGGCAGTTAAAGCAAACTGCCTCACTCTTAGGCTTCTTCTGGCCATCCTTTCCTTTCTGCTGTTGCTACATCCTCTTCTTATTATTACCATCTTGTTGTGGTTTCTGAACTTCCTTGGTTGCAGCGACAACATTTGCTTCCTTAGGAAACAAGCTCTAACGGCAAATTACTTTCTCCACAATCTTCTCGAATGAATCATCAAGGTGATCCACCAACGACCTTCCAGTATAGGTATCCAGACCCATAATAAGCTTCTCGTTCTTTTGCTAGGGTGTGTCAATATATGAACGAGCATATCTGGACATGGCCTCGAAATCAGAAACATAATCAAGCATAAAATGACAATTCTGTTTCAGCTCTACGAACTTCTTGAACAAAGCAGAATTCTAAGCAGTGGAGATAAACTTCCTCTCGAATTTAACTTGAAACTACTCCCATGAAATCCCATCCTATGGAGTCTTAAGTCTAACACAATTCCACCATTCCGCGGCCCTGCCTTGCAGCTGCCTTGACGCAAGCTTTCGCTTTGTTACATTATCCAACTGTAAGTTTCCAAAAATATAAACACAAGAATCCATCCATCTCTGAACGTCTTCAGCTGGCTCAGTTCCTTTGAATGGTTTTCCTCCTAGAGATGTATAATCTTTGCACAACTTCGCAAAATCCACCACCCTAGGAACTCGCAACCTACATCTACCGTGGCTGCCAATGGAGTGGGTACCCTTCGTAAGACAGCTTCCATCACTGCCTCAAACATGGCTGGGTAGTCTGATGTACCGCCATTACCCCCACCAGGAACCGCCTCTTCCCTAGCAGTATGTCTTGAAGTACATTGACTCATTCTAAATCTGCAAATTATAATGATTAACCACTTGAAAGAAAAGATGCTAAATAAGTACAAACGCTACTATACAATATACACTATATAGCATACACCCAACTGATATCTACAAATATGTCTCTCATACGTGATTAAATCTTCGAACTTTGGCTAAAATAATTAACCAGATCTCTGATACCAAATGTGACAATCACCCACAACATATGCACTAAACAAAAGGAATAATGCGCTGAAAGGCGTGCCAAGCAGCTGTGGACGATCATCAAGGTATGATAATCCATCGAAACCTGTTGTAGAACTCACAACGCAAGGATAAAATATAGTAGAACTTATACAACAGGTAATAATAGTGAAGCATCATATAACAAATTTTTGAAACTTTCACAACATCCTGAAAGATTATCCATATATCACAGAAAATATCCAAGCTTGTACATAAAGCCTCACTACAACACTCAGAGTAGTAATATAAAATAGTGGAAACAAATACTAGAATGTAATAAAACTGGTACCTAAGCCTCCAGCTCGCCACCGAACTGCACCAGTGTCTCAACAAGCTATCACCTGTCACCTGCTACTTGTCTGCCCATCCACCACCGGATGAACAACGCAAGGTAATAAGAGGGAAACATAAAACTTTGAGTCAGACAACAGTCTTAGTGAGCGATAAAACAACTAACAAACATCATAAATAAAGTATATGAGAATGGATAGATAAACATACTAATCCACCCACTACACCAGAGAGGAACCCAAACCTGCCTTCCCCACATCCAACAGTGATAGCCTTTACAATCTATTCAACCAAAAGAACAACAATTCATCCATGGCATTTAGGACAACCATTCATTCAATAATAATCACAACAACTAGTTATATCTCACGTAAACCATCCTGATCGAGCTCAACATCCCGGAAGCACAATCCCAAGAGGCCTAAACCAATTTCAGACAAGCACCCAAGGAACATCTCTTTCGACGTTAGACAATCTAAGTGAGACAGTACAAATAGAACAACCAATCATCCATGAATGACTCTGGCTATCACAGCCAATCCTGCTTCAAAATTATCGTTAATCATTTGACGACCAACCTTGCCATATGTCAAGGGTTATGGTAACCCCATTTCTAGCATAAACTCCATACGCCTTTCAATGATACGTACATATGTCCAACCTTGACAACTACTCCTTTCAACGATACCCAGGGTACTCGACCAACAACCTTCCAGTGTTTTGGGTGCCCCCATTGTACCCCTGCTTTGAGCCTGCTAAAACTTACGACAACGATAGCTCGACCTTCGCATCTCTAGCCATCCAACCTGATGACTTTTCATAGACCAAGAAACCTTCTCGAGTAACCATTATCCACTAACTCACGACCTTTGAGTTGCCACCTCATTCGTTGTTTTACACCGATCAATAAACACATTCAACACTTCGAATATTCCTACTTGAATTCTCCTCGAAGTCACAACATCACTGAACAAATAATGTCGACATATTGTTCAACACAATTCATAGCAACACACCCCACTGCGTGGCAGCACGGGTTCGGGGGCATCGCCCACAATTTTTTTTTCTAGGAACTTTTGTTCAAATCTGGTTTGTACCCGAAAATATATTTTTCTAGAAAAGTCCCTGTGCGATCGACCCCTTTATGCATGAAGAAGCTCAACTGACCGACCAGAACTCAATCGCTCATCCCTGACTGACCCAATTCATCTAGGTGCATGACCGACCCAATATCGTGACGGACCCCATCTTGGACCGACCCGAATCCGTTCTCACCCGACCGACCCGACCACCTTTATCTTGACCGACCCGATCACTTCCTGACTCAAATATTTTGTTATGTTATTAGATCATATTTAACATATATTGATTATCTATGTTGATTTTTATTTGTTAGATATCACTTGAGTTCAAAACATGAACTATTCACTAAGTTTATTCGTTATTAGAAGAGTTGTTTGAATACATGACAATCATATTTCAAACAATGTGGATGGACACTTTGTGGCACCTTAAATGACATTGGGTGATTATTTATGTTATGTTTTGAATGTGAATTTGAAATAATTAACATGCTAAAAACGAAGTTAAATTATTGTGATAGTTGAAATTGGATATGAATATCCATTTATAAATGAACAGTGAATTAATTATAACTTGTTTAAGTAAAATTAGTTAGTTAAAAAAATAATTTGAATTAAATTAGAAACGATTAAATTCATGAATCAGAAATGAATTTAAAATTGATTGATGTTTGTTGAAAACCCCATATGGGTCTGGGGATGATGTTTGATTTACACATTCCCTTGTATGTAGTTCGTACGTTAATCGATCGATTAACTAAGCGAAATGAGCATCAATTACT